>JALGPY010000006.1:80141934-82641934 GCA_023055425.1 Linanthus parryae
GATCGTTGCAGTGTGGTTAATGCGCCCATCAATGGCGGCTTAATTAGCTTAACCACAACGGCACGTTCGTCCGCATATATAGGGACCGTTACAGCACGTTATGCGCGAATACCGGAACCGTTATGGGGTTGACCGGGTTTGACAGGATTGACCGGGTTTATGGAGCTCGTGCCATAAATCTCTCAAAAGCAGTTACTAAAGGTCGCGCGCGGGATTGGCTCGCACGCGACAGGACTTACTCTAGCCTCCAAACCACTAAGTCCCTACAAGTCCCGTGCAGCGGTATGCGAGGGCCTTGTCTCGCAGCCCCACGTGGATCAGTGCGGCTGGTGATCCAGTGTGTGTGGAGCCCAATATGGTGTGCTGGATGGTTGCCACGTGGCCATGATCTGTCAGCTCAGAAAGCACTATCTACAACGTCCCAGTTTGGAAGTGGGATTCTATTTCGATGGATTTCGTAACTGCGTTACCGACGTCAAAGAATGGACTGAATCAGATTTGGGTCGTAGTCGACAGATTGACCAAGACAGCAAGGTTCATTCCGATGAAAGACACATGGAATATGGAACAAAGAGCTGATGCGTATATGAAGAACATTGTGAGGTATCATGGAGTACCAAGCTCTATAGTTTCCGACAGAGATCCCAATTTTCTTTCTCACTTCTGGAAAGCACTCCAGGAGGCATTGGAAAATCAGCTGAAGTTTAGCACGGCATTTCACCCTGCTACAGATGGACAAACTGAAAGAACAATTCAAACGTTGGAAGATATGCTAAGATCGTGTGTTATGGATTTTCGAGGTTCATGGGTTGATAGATTACCTTTGATAGAATTCTCCTACAATAACAGTTATCACGCCAGTATTGGAATGGCACCACATGAGGCGTTGTATGGGAGGAAGTGTAGAACACCATTGTATTGGAACGACATAAGTGAGACGATAGTAATTGGTCCACAACTTATCGAAGAGATGACAGATCATGTGAGACTTATACAGCAACGAATGAAGGCAGCCCAGGATAGACAGAAATCTTACGCTGATCAGAAAAGAAGACCGTTGGAATTTCAAGTTGGAGAAAAAGCATTTCTTAAAGTTTCGCCGACTAAAGGAGTCATGAGGTTCAATCAGAAAGGGAAGTTGAGCCCGAAATTCATTGGACCATATGATGTTATAGAGAAGATTGGAGAAGTGGCTTATCGATTGGATTTACCATCGAATTTGGGTCGTGTTCACAACGTATTTCACGTATCGCAACTGAAGAAGTATGTGCCTGATGCATCTCATGTATTAGATCCCGAACCAGTAGAACTGGACCCGTCTTTGAGTTATGAAGAACATCCTATCAAGATCTTAGACACCAAGACAAGAGACACCCGTAACAAGAGTGTCAAGATTGTGAAAGTCTTATGGACAAACCACCTCACTGAACAGGCAACTTGGGAAGCGGAAGATGATATGAGGAAAAAGTACCCTCACCTGTTTGAAGAGGTACCTTCAGTTACGAGGACGTCACTCCTCTAAGGGGGAGAGGATGTAATCCTTCGTTTTTCTTTAATACAGTACTACTTATAGTATATTGCATATCATTCATGACCTTAGGTTGCATTCGTAGTTGTACCATTAAGGGAAGGTGCATACCTTATTGAGGTTAAGAGTTTAGTTTACACTTCAAGGACGAATTTTCATTTAAGGAGGGAGGTTTTTGTTTAAACTTCGAGGACGAAGTTCTCTTTAAGGAAGGAAGGATGAAATACCCCGTTTTGTGACTACAGGTATTTTGTGATATTATTATAAGTGTTGGGAAGTTAATTTAATTATAGAGAGTTAATTATAATGCTTTGAGAGTTTGGGGGGAACTTTGTGACTTTAATCAAAGGTTTTAGTGTCTTTTACTTGAGTTTGGGGGAGGTATTTGTATTTTGGCAAAACTAAGGGGGAATAAGTGTCTTTTGACCTAACTATTCTTCCTACATAAAAGTTTCCTAATTCTAGAGGGTTTCTTATGAAGTTGATTTTATTTCCAACTCTCATAAAACCCTCACTCTCCCTATTTTTCTCTAACTCTCTCTCACGTCCCTCACTCTCTACCCGTCCCTCTCTCACTCTCTCTCGTCCCTTTACCCGACGACAGCCACCCCACCACCGCCGCCGTCTCTCTCTTTTTCCGGCAAGGTAACTCTCTCTCTCTCTCTCTCTCTCTCTCTCTCTCTCTCTCTCTTTTCTCTTTTCTTTCCTTTTCTTTTCCTTTCTCTCTTTCTTTCTCTCTATCCCCGTCCGTCTCTCTCTCCGTCCGCCTCCATGGGTGGCGGGTTTGGTTGTTTTGTTTCTTCTTCTTTTTTCTCTTGTTGATCTCTTGATCTTGTGATCACTTGTTCATGATTGATGTATGTTGCATGTAATCTTTAAATTTCAGTTTGTTATTGTTAGGATCATTGTTCATGGATTCGTAGGATTGATAATCAAGTTTTAGGGTTTATCATGTTCTTGGGTGTTGGGAAGAAACCCTAGTTTGAAAGAGAAGTTTGATGGAATGATTTGGGAGTTTGAATGATCATAATAGGTGGATAACAATCTGATTTGAATGTGGGAATCATGTTATACTAGGTTTAGTATGAATATATGATGAACTAGATGCTTGGGGGAAAAGTTTCATGAAGATTGACAATTCCCGTATTGATATTTTGAATGAAGTTGGAAACTTGAAACTAGTGTAACTTTTGATTCAGGAATCGAAATTAAGACCCGTTTGAGGCTAAACTTATTATTTCAAACGTTTTGAATCCAATGAAACTGTTTTTAGACCATGATCTGTTTGGGAAAATGGAGTAATATATTTGGTGGAGTTGTGGTAGATTATGTATGCTTTAGGTTAGGGGATTTTGAAGCAAAGCTTTGGGTCTTATTTTGGAGCATGAATTGAATGAGATGTTGGGGAAGTGTTAGAACCCTAAACCATTGACTATCATATGCATGTAATTAGTATAGCAAGTATATTGCTAGAATAATTGTTTGATTAGCATATTGTTATGTGTAGGTAACGAATTCGTCGACGACGAGTACGTAGAGTACATTGGTTGAGTGCTATTGTGGGAATTTGCTTTAAGGTAAGTAAATATGCCAAGCCTAGTGTGCTTATCTCTTTCGTGTCAAAACGAATTCTTGTATTTCTTTACGTCTCAAAATGTGTTTATGTGAGGTGACATGCAATATGTGATTTCTACTCGATAAATGTTTTTTCTTGGAAATATCACCATGTTAATGATACTGCATTAATACGTAAAGTGGAATAGTTGTGCGGGGACATTTATTATTATTGTGGTATGGTTACCATTGGCATTGGACGGTTTGATCTCGGTCTTCCGTTCAATTTATTTTTATTTAATCTGGTTGCAAGTCCCCGGATAGCTCCATGTGCTCACTCCTCTGGACGCTAGATTCTTTGGGGGGGTGTCGACACTTAAGGTCTTGGATGCTTGCGAGATGGTTTGGTTTCCCCCGTCACAACGAATTAATAATGGATTTTTGGTTTTGTTAACGGAAAGAGGTTAACATTGGATTTTGGATTTTTCCTAATGATTATGGAAATTGGTTGGAAATATTATGGAATTGGGAACTCTTATGTTTTAATACAAGAGTCAACTTTATTACCGCTGTGTTTGCGAAAAACTCTTACTTATAAACGAGTCATTGTTTTATAACTATCCATCATCGTTTAACATGTTTGGATGCTTATTTACCAGTATTTCATGCTGATTTTGTACTGTGGCGTTTCTTTTTGATTCCGCACCACAGGTTTAGAAGATGGTTATCTGGCGTAGAAGGGGACGCGCATCACATGGAATAATAGTAGTAGTATTACATTTGGATTTGAATTCTTTAGTAATTTAAACACTTTAGTTGTTATGCCGGTTTGTGGCTAGGACGAAGGTTTATCGTAATACATTGTTTTAATTGGATTTAATTATTGTTGTGGAAGTTTGTGCTTGCGAACCATGTTATAAAATCTCCTTGTATCCGGGCTCCTCTCGGGTACGGAGTGACATCACCGGGTCTCCGGCTTGGGCCATTTGGGGGTGTTACATTATGTGCTAGACCAGATGTGTCATGTGCCTTGAGAATGACAAGCAGATACCAATCCAATCCTGGTGAGAGTCACTGGATCGCAGTTAAGAACATCCTAAAGTACTTGAGAAGAACTAAGGATTCTTTCTTGATATTTTGCGGTGAGGAAGAGTTACGTGTAAGGGGTTACACGGATGCAAGCTTCCAAACCGACAGAGATGACTTTAGATCACAATTGGGATATGTGTTTTGCCTGAATGGAGCAGCGGTGAGCTGGAAGAGTTCCAAGGAAGAGACGGTGGCTGATTCTACAACAGAGGCTGAGTACATTGCTGCAAATGGCGCAGCAAATAAAGCTGTTTGGATCAGAAAGTTTGTTTATGAACTTGGTGTGGTTCCTAGCATTTCGGATCCAGTAGAGTTGTACTGTGACAACACTGGGGAGATCGCGCAATCAAAGGAGCCCAGGTCGCACCAGAAATCCAAGCACGTGCTCAGGAAGTTCCATCTAATTCGAGATATTATCGATAGAGGAGACGTTCGGATATGCAAGATTCCTACAGATGAGAAACTGTCAGATCCACTTACAAAGCCGCTTGTGCAGTGGAAGCATGAAGGGCACACTAGGAGCATGGGCATACGAGATGCGTCAGATTATATCTAGTGCAAGTGGGAGACTGTTGGAATAGTGCCCTAGAGGAAATCTAGTTTAGTATGAATTTATTTTGGCTAGAACATTCATTGTATTATATTGGATATTTAATATAATGAAGTCCTTAGATTTACAATCGTGTTGTTTATCTTAAATATCCCTAGTCCAATATAATGATTAATAGGACAATCATCTATAGACTAGTATGGGGTTGGATTGATATGGAGATATCATGATCCAACACATGGGTGTGCATTAAGGGTAATGGCGCACTGGATTGACCAATCTCCGAGAAGGCTACATACAGGTTATGTTGAGTCACAAGCGCTTCTCGTGGTGAAATGGTATTGTCATCCTTAGACTTGAAGTCACGAGATTGTCTAGTTGTGGATTATTGTGATTTTGGTAGCGTCAAACGCTACACCGTAACTAGGTAGCTATAAAGGCGTATACCGAATACAATAAGAAGCAAGCTTAGAGGTCGTAGTGGACGTAGATAGAATTTGTCCCTCTCACATAACGGGAGCAAATATCCTATGCCACTCAAGATATAGTGCTTATAGAATGTCTGTCCAGACTCAAATAAATCAATATAGGATATTGATGTTATTTGCACGAATAAGGCTATTCCCAGGATCGAGAAACTATGGATTGGATATACGAGTGTGACTTGTATGTCTCGTCTCCAATCCGGATATAGAGACAAAGGAATGTGACAATTACTTGTACAAGGTTTGTCGGATGACTATTCTATTAGTTAGCTAGAATGAATGTTTTGCTAGAAACTGCTCCATATTAGCAAATTGTTGCTACCAACTAGATAGAACCTATGGGGTGACACGCTATATAGAGTTGAACTAGATTTGGGAATTAATTAATATGATTAATTAATTAGAATGATCACTTTGAAACACCTTGCAAACTTAGTAGGACTAATTTGCAAGGAAGGAACTAGAATAGGTCCTTTAGGTAGTTGACAAGGATTTGTTGGACTATATAAAGGATGATCCTTCCTTCCGTCCCACACTTATGAGGCTATTGTTCATAACTTGAGTGGGAGAGAACGAAAGGAGAGAGAGCAAGCAAGCAAGAGGGCCGCTCGACCCCTTGCCGCCGCCCCTACCCCGTCGGCCAACAAAGGAGGCCGCCACCTCCTTGTTGCCTCGTGTTGCGTGATTTCTTCTTCCTCTTCCTCCGTTCCTAGCTAGCAAAAAGGAGAAGGAAGATCTAGATCTCAACTCTAGGCGTGGATCAACCGTAGAGACGTGACACAATTCACGTTACAAGTCATCACAAGAGAAATCCCTAGGTGTGTAACATGATTCATCATGTACCATCGTTATGTCTCTTTTCCTGTGATCCTTGGAGGGTATTGAATGGATAAACGCTGCGTATCCATGATCAAAACCCAACAAGTAGCACACTTGGAGACATAACATTCAACTATCCAAAGTATCACACAACTTCATGCATATACCAAACAATTGAAAATTATCGACACTATCATACTCAACATGTTAGTTACTCACATAGTGAAATGAAAATTATCATCTTTAAGACAAACAAGGAAGTAGACTTAAACCCACACAGAAAAAAGAAAAAAACCCTAGAACAAGTTATTGGAATCAAGAACAAAGAAATCCCCAAATACGATACCACTAATCCATTGCAGAATAACGGAAGCCCCATATACAGATAACATAATCTATTCATTGTAGGTAGTGATGTTTCTTACTTAAGTATTGGGGAAAACATGAGCTTTGATTTCGATTCTTCGACGATGTTCTCCGCAATTCCGATCGATGACAACCGGACCCCCGTTAGGGTTCCAGATCTAAATGCCTCGTCTCTCCCTCCCTCTTTCAATTGATTTAGCTCTCACCTAACAGAATAATAGGCTCGTGGTTAGGCGGCTATGGTGGGAGTATCTATCAATGAAGAACAAATGAAGAGAGCTAGAGATCGAGAAGAGAAAGGGGCAGGTGAAATCGACCGATTTACCCGCAGGGTGTGAAGAGAACAACTAGAGACTGAAATGAGAAAGATAAGTTGGAAAAGTTCGATCCATTTGCCGCGGGTGTATGTTTTGGTGAATTGACGAATTGGTTTTCGCTCAAAATATTTCGTGAATTAATAGTTTCCCCCTCCAAAATGTTTGTTGAAATTTTGAATGACCGCCCAAAATGATGAAATGTGGATTTAAAGTTTTATAAAATCGTGTTTTTACCACAATTGTTTCATGTAATTTTAATTTTCCACCAAAAGTATGGTCCAAATTTTGTTTAGATCGATTGACGACAATAGTGCACACCTTTGATAATTTTAGATTTCGGATGACTAGTCGTTTTTCCACGACAGAATTACAGTTGGTCCAGAAGACAACAGAAAACATGACTCTTTGTACTGTTATCAACGATCAGAATCCTGATTGTCGGGATGAAACTGATCACTGAAAGAAGGATTTGTTGTGGAGTGTCTTTTACCCTATTGCCATTTTTTAAAAGAAGACTCAAACTACAAAAAAAATGTTGGACGACTGAAACTATCATTTTTGAATTAAACCAAAATGTCATTCGCTTACTGTCGTTGACTTTCATGCCATGCTTGAGAGCTGACATTACCAACCAAAGTGATGAAAGTATAATTGAAATGAATGTTGTTGGCGGACAAGCATGGTCCATTGCTCCCCGTACCACCCGGCTATTTTAGCTAGTGGACACAGTGAGTAAGTGATCACAGTGTTGTGCTTGGTGGGTCAGTCTAAGGCACTACCGGAGAGTCAACTCGCGCAAGACAGAAAGATTTGTTATAAGCAAATGAACTAGTGATTTTTATGGTCGACTTGACACACGCACCAACTAGTAATATATAATCTCGTCTGAGAGAGCTGAGAGCCTTCTAATAGAACAAGGAGCGATACAGGTTATAGTTTTCCCACTCTGAGCAGAGAGAGAGAGAGAGAGAGAGAGCGAGAGAGAATGGATGATGGCTGCAAGAAAGGAGCTGTCGTGTCTGGTTCCATGGAGGAGGTCTCTGTCGATTGGAGACGCAGGCCTTGCAAGCCTCACAAGCATGGCGGCATGACTGCTGCCATATTCGTACTAGGTACGTATATGTGTTCCTCTCATCAGTTTAGTTAACCATATACTACATAATCAGAAAAGAGCTTCATTTCTTTACCAGAAAATCTATTAAGCAGGTGGGATTCCGTTAAAGAACATATAATTGATTAATTTTGTCGTTATTTCTGCAGTATATACACTTAGACAGTATTGTATTTTACTAAACCAAGGTGGCGGATATAATTGATGATATGCAGGGCTTCAAGCATTTGAGATGATGGCAATAGCAGCAGTGGGGAACAACTTAATAACATATGTTTTCAGTGAGATGCATTTCGCTTTACCAAAGTCAGCAAACGTAGTGACAAACTTCGTGGGAACCGTATTTCTCCTCTCTCTTCTAGGTGGATTCCTCTCGGATTCCTTTCTTGGAAACTTTTGGACCATGCTCGTCTTCGGCTTCATTGAACTCACGGTTCTTTCTCGATCTCTCTTGGCAGTGGCCGGCCACATTTTCACCTGTACTAGCTTTTATCTACATTTTAAGAAAATAAATTCTTCTCTGGTGCTTAAAACTTTCTGCATGACAAGGAATACTTATATAATATCGACTATTGTATTACTTGAACTATTTGTAAATGTTACTCAGATTCCCAAACGGGTTAATTTCGAGCATGAGCTTTCCTTAACACCAATATACTAATGCAACTCTTTTCCCTTGTCCATTTAGTGCACGAAATGGTATTAAGTAAAATTGAAATGAGAAACTGTGGTTTTTCCATGCTAACATCATTTTTTTGTTGTACAATTAAATCATCCTCCATTATTCATTTACTGAGTAGTGTCTACACAATTTTATTATGCAGTAGCATGCAAACTAAAAAGACAAGTTAAGCAGCATATTTCGGTTGCTCCGCTAGTGTTATTGTGTCGTACAACACATACATCAATACAGTGATTGCAAATGCAGCGTTAACATGTTTTCTACGCCTTTGCAGGGCTTTATTTTGCTATCAGTGCAAGCCCATCTGCCACAGCTAAGGCCACCCAAGTGCAACATGATGTCATCAGGAGCGGATGAATTCTGTGTGGAAGCAAAGGGTTATAAAGCATGGATATTTTATGTGGCACTTTACCTGGTGGCTCTAGGAAGTGGGTGCCTAAAGCCAAACATAATATCTCAAGGAGCCGACCAATTCCGAAAAGAAGATTCCAGGAAACTCTCTTCTTACTTCAACTGTGCCTACTTTGCCTTCTGCACTGGTCAGCTTGTTGCTCTCACACTTCTTGTTTGGATACAAACACATTCAGGGATGGATGTCGGCTTTGGTGTGTCTGCTGCTGCCATGGCCGTGGCTTTGATTTGCTTAGTCTCTGGTATTCTTGTTTATAGGAATAAACCACCTCGTGGAAGCATCTTCACGCCGATTGCCCAAGTAATGAGTCACTTATATCACTTCATCGGTCTCTTTTCTTTAGTGTTGGTCATTCGCAAAGGTTTATATTGTACTAAAAAACAATACATACTACTCGATGCCTCCCTCGAAAAATTATACATCTTTACATTCGCAGCCACGGGCGGAAGGACTTGAGGACAAGGGGTGGCAATTGCCACCCTTTACTTTTTCAAAACTGCACTAGCATCCCTTTAATTACAGGTGTTGTATACTAAGACTCTTAAGAAAAATGCATAAATGCCCTGTCTGGAATCAAACTATGATATATAATGACTTTATTTAATAAACTCCGTATCATTTAATTTTTCCCCGGCTGGTTCGATATTCTGGCTCCGCTCACAGCACTGTGCAAGTTGTGCAACAGACTTGACACAAATAGACATTGTTTCTAATCTCTGTTAATTAATACTCGTTTGACGTCTCGTGTGCACTCACTTTTATTTAATGTTAGCAAACTTTGCCGTTCTACTATATATGACCGGTAGTTAAATTGTCTCCTTTGTACTTCCATGAAGGTTTTTGTAGCTGCATATAGAAAGAGAAAGCAGATTTGTCCACAAAGTCTAGAAAAGCTTCATGGAATCCATGGCATGTCACACGGAGGATGCATATCGGCCAAGTCGTCTGGTACCAAGTATATCATGATCCACGCTGAAAAATTCAGGTATAGTTGTTGGTGTCTTGCTTTATTGCCGGTAATTATGCATTACTATTTTTAGCAACTAGGCACGTATCTGGGAATCTCAAACAGCTGAAAGAAAAGAAGATGTAAATTCAGACATAGCGTATGTTGAACGGACACTACATCAGGGGCGCTGTTTGCGTTTCGAAAACTCAGAAAAGATTCGCAAACTCGGACACTCTTGGACAACGTGTCTGAAACGTCCTAAATTAAAATAGTAAAATTCTTGTCCGGAACGTCTGTGAGAAGTCTGGGGGAGGCGTAGAGAAAGAGAGATAGACAAAGATGTAAGTCGACCACATCTGGCTGTTCGTCCTTCTCTTCTTCTTCTTCGTCCTCTTCTAAGAGATTTTGGGGTTAAGGTTGGTGAAGACGCCTTAAAGATGCAAACATGAGATGGTGATTTTCACCTCAACCCCTTATTTTTAAAGAAATAACGCGCTCATAATTTGTATATTTTCTAGTTATTATCTTTTGGATGCAAACTTTAACTCTTGCTATGTTTTTAGTTTTTTTTCCTGTTCATTTACTCTAAATTTTTGCATGGTATATATATAATAAATATACGGCGTGTGAGCATCTCCTGATTTTATAAAATTCAGGTGTCAAAGTTTCGTGCGGTCTTTATGTCCTTGCATCATAGGGTATACTTTTATTTTTTGTAAGAATACATAAGATGGCTGAGTTTGGGTGAAATCACAAAGTTTCAGCAAAACTGCATCAGACAGGAAATAACTGTATATTTTTTTCATTTTCATCATCCGCATGTAGGGTATAACTTTCCTTCTACTATAATAGTAAAACATGTCCGTCTTTTAAGAGTCATGTGGTATGTTATAAAGGGAGATACTCTTGTCTGAGTTACAATGTTTCTATCTCGACAGTCATGATTAAGATTTCTCTAAATTTGTTGAAACCATCAATGGAATGTATATACTATATATAGATTAGAACCTTTTGGACTAACAAAATAAAACCTTCCAGATGCAAATGACATGTGCCAGATTCCTAAATAATGTGAGTAAATAAACCCGAACAAATATAGAACTTTAAAACATACAATCTGTAGACCGGTATGATGCATCTCCGGATAGTTCTTGTCAAGTTGTCATTCTATAACTTTGTACGTTGGGTCATTTTCTAAAGAAACCAAATAATTGCTTTTGGTATATTGAAAATTCCTCTGTTATAAATTTGAGTGCATATGGTATAGGTTCCTAGACAAGGCTTGCATAAAAGTGGAGGACAGAAGAGACGAGAGCCCATGGTTCCTATGCACTGTAACCCAAGTGGAGCAAGTGAAGATCATCTTATCAGTTGTACCCATATTCGCATGCACCATAATATTCAACACCATCTTAGCTCAGCTCCAAACATTCTCCGTCCAGCAAGGAAGCGCCATGAACACCACAATAACTAAAAACCTGAGAATTCCGCCAGCATCTTTGCAAGCCATTCCTTACATTATGCTCATATTTCTCGTCCCTCTCTACGAGACTGCCTTTGTACCTATGGCGAGAAAGATCACCAACAGTGAAACAGGAATCTCTCCTCTCCAAAGGGTTGGTATCGGTCTGTTCACAGCCACGTTCTCTATGGTGGCAGCAGCAATAGTTGAGAACAAGAGGGTAAAACTGATGAATTCTTCCACAACGTCATCATCTATGTCCATATTTTGGATTGCTCCACAGTTTCTCATATTTGGTCTGTCTGAGATGTTCACGGCGGTTGGGCTTATCGAGTTCTTCTATAAGCAGTCCTTGGAGGGCATGGAGTCATTTTTGACAGCAATGACTTATTGTTCCTACTCATTTGGATTCTATTTGAGCTCACTGTTGGTATCTCTTGTTAATAAAATTAGCTCAAGAGCTTCTGGGAGGGGATATGGATGGCTAAGTAACAATGATCTCAATAAGGACAGGCTGGACCTATTCTATTGGCTTCTAGCTGCCCTTAGCCTTGGCAATTTCTTCAACTATCTTTTTTGGTCCAGATGGTATTCTTTCAAGCCCTCTACCTTTGCACTGTCTGCAGCAAGCTATTCTCCTCGAGGACAAGGACAAGGAGTAGTACAACAACAACAACAGGAAAATATCTTGGAGATTCACTGCCTGGCATCATCAATACCTGTTCAAGCTAATACTACTAACTAGTTTGTTCTGTGCTTCAATTTATTCAACGTACATAGCATGTCGTGCTTTGCTTATTAGATATTTCGTATTTCCAAATGAAAAAGAAATGGCGTAGTTTGGACGCTCAGAATTATAGTTCCTGCGATTTCATGTTGATCAAAACAGTAGCATCAGATTTTATGTACTAGCTAGTTGTAATGCTTCTTTAAGATTATCACACATAGTGGTCCATGAATTTCATAAATTATTTCCCTTGCTTTCCTAGTGTTCCTAACTGCAATCATGGCTAAGTCACTTGAAGACCTCCCATTTGTGAAGTAGACACTATGAGTAGTGGGGTGGCCCTTTGTTCACCAAATGAAGTGTCTCATTAAGCTGAGTTTGTAGGCATTACATTTCTGATAAATCAGGTCATGAACGTCGGATATACTATTGTTTCTTACCATTCCGTGTCTGTTTAGAACTCTAGAAAATGGATTGCTTTGAAGATTTGGGATCCCATTATAAGGAAGACACTAATTGTTTATCAAGATTTGGATCGGTAATTATAGCTAGATCCATTGACTAAAGATGCGTGTTTTGTGATGGAAGGTAGGGCCGCTTCTGCAGTTAGTTGACTCCTCACATTAAACTACATTCGATCTATTCCATTCCACCAATGCTCAATTAACTAGAGAATACATGTTCAGGGGCAGATTCTGTTAGAGAATTTAATCTCCCTTAACAATAAGAACCGAAAAAAACAACGATGAACCTGTCACCAAACTTGGCGGACTGAAGAATTGAAGAGGAACGCGTTGACGAACAATTTCCTTAAAGCGATTTGGTTGATCGGAACAATCGCCTCCCAGGACTCCTCTTGTTGCAATCAACTGGCGTAGCACTTGCCCTTGATTGCCCGGATGAAAAGACTTGGTAAACAGATTGCTTGAGAGCGAGAACGAGATGGAGATTGAGAGTGAGAGAGATGATTGCTATGTGTTTTTTATTGAGAACTCAGTTCTCAATTTATAGCCACTGGAAGATGGTTCAGCTGGGCAACGTATGCCCTCTCTTCATCTTCAATTCACGTACGTTTTGTACGGTTCCAGGAGATAATTAATTGGGTATTCAATTTCCAGGAGATACTTAACTGTATGTAATAAAAATTTAAACACCATATTATATATGGCTCGACCGACGACCCAGGCCCGCCCAAAGCGGTCCGCGGGTGTGTTTATTATTTTTCAACACAATTCTTCCACGAAAATGGCAGTCTAATGAATCGTCATCTCAACACAAATTACACGGACAATTTGCTCATTCACCTGAACTACATTGTACCGTAACACCCTCAATCAACGGGTTATCTCATTAGTTTAAGTTGAGAAACTCAACTCAAGAGATTATCCAACAATCCCCCACATGAATGATCGAATTGGACATTCAACATTCTCAGTCTCAAATAAATTGTCCTGAAGCTAATCGCATAAAGATAGGTGGTCACAAACCTTGAACCTTCTCTTAGTGACGCACTGCATGATGTGTTGGCTCACTAGTGCGCCATAGGCCTTGAACTGCTTGGCAATGGTGCACACCAAGTCGGCAGTGCTCACGCAGTTAGGACTTCGAGTCATTCCGTCCTTGTGAATGTGCTCATTTGGCCATTGAGACACGTTTCCCGGTTTCGTGAGTGCTATAGAGAATTCAGCCTATCAATTCTCATAGAGCCGGCCCCGACTCCACTCATATAGGTGAACTCTATCGGTACCTTGCTATACCAGAGTTCATTAGGAGTTTATCTCATCTTCGATACAATGCAAGACATCACATTATCAAGCTAAAGGAAGGGCCAGGAAACAAACTTTCCAATAATCATGATGTATCCCTATCCGTGCATATTTAGGTTGTCCCTTTGAACCTAATTCTTGGGATCTCCAGTCACTTAGGTAGGGTTTGCCACTATGAAATATCTTTCAAGAGGCTTCAGACCCATTCATTTCGATAAAGTCCAGACTTGCTCTCTCGGTAGTCCTTTAGTCAGCGGATCCGCTAGGTTCTCCTTAGACTTAACGTAATCGATCGATATTATACCGTTTGAGAGAAACTGTCTAACAGTATTGTTTCTACGACGTATATGTCTAGACTTGCCATTGTAAATAGCATTTTGTGCCCGGTCCAATTGCAAACTGACTATCACAGTGTATGCAAATTGGAGGTACTGGTTTCGGCCACATAGGCAAGTCCTCCAGAAAGTGACGAATCCATTCAGCTTCTTCACCTGCCTTGTCCAACCTAATGAACTCAGATTCCATCGTAGACCTTGCTAAGCACGTTTTCTTTGTAGATTTCCACGACACTGCTTCTCCACCGAGCAAGAATACATATCCACTTGTGGATTTCGAATCCTTCGTGTCAGAAATCCATTTAGCATCACTAGAGCCTTATAATACCTCTGGGTATTTGGTATAGTGCAATCCAAGATTCTGAGAATATCTTAGATATTTCAGAACCCTTACCGCTGCTTTCCAGTGGTATACAACAGGAGTGCTCGTAAACCGGCTTAGCTTGCTAGCTGCCTGAGCAATATCAGGTCTTGTGCAATTCGTAATGTACAATAGGCTACCAACTACGTGAGCATATTCAAGTTGGTTAATCTCTTCTCCGGTATTCTTGGTAAGATGCTGAATTACATCAACTGGTGTTTTCAGCGGTTTGCCTTTATCTTTATCAAACTTACTGAGAACTTTCTCAATATAGTTTGATTGAGATAAAGCATACCCTTCGTGTGTTTTAGAAATCTTAATTACTAAAATTACATCAGCTAGACCCATGTCTTTCATGTCAAAGTTCTTCGCTAACATCTTCTTTGTATCGTCAATGATATTCTTGTTGCTTACCAAAATAAGTAAGTCATCGGCATACAAACATACTACTACATAGTCTTCATGAGTGTTCTTAATGTAGACACATTTATCACACTCATTGATGTTAAAACCCCCTGACATCATGGTTCTATCAAATTTCCCGTGCCATTTTTTCGGAGCTTGTTTTAATTCATACAAGGATTTAACAAGTCGATAAACTTTGGTCTCTTGTCCTGGGATGACAAACCCTTCGGGTTGTTCCATTTAGATTTCCTCGTTCAGTTCACCATTCAAGAACGTCGTTTTAACGTCCATTTGGTGAATCTCGAGGTCGAACAAAGCCGCTATAGCTATTAACACTCGTATTGAGGTTATTCGTGTCAACGGCGAATAGGTATCGAAGAAATCGATCCCTTCATGTTGCTTGAAACCGTCAGCTACCAGCCGAGCTTTGTACTTATCAGTTGATCCATCAGCTTTCAACTTCCTCTAAAAAATCCACTTGCACCCAAGTGGTTTACAACCAGTAGGAAGATCCAGCACTTCCCAAGTGTGGTTTTTCATAATGGAATCAATTTCACTGCTAATTGCTTCCTTCCAATAAAGAGCTTCAGGACTAGAGACAGCTTGCTTATACGCCTTTGGTTCATCATCCATCACCTGTGTTATGAAATCAGGACCAAACGTTTTAGCCATTCTAGCCCTTTCCTCGTCGAGGTTCTTCCTCTTTAGGAATTTCTTCAATTTCCGGGTCACGTACCCTTTTGGAAGGGTACCCAGATTCCCTTTCCTTACATGGAAACACATCCTCAAAGTACGACGCAGTTCTAGCTTCCAATATAGTGTTCTCATGTATGTCGGGAATATCTGACTTGTGGACCAAAAGTGATACGAACTACTGTCATGTGGGTATCCAATGAACACACAATTCACCGTTTTTGGTCCTATGCGAACCTTTTTCGGAGGTGGTACTAACACCTTTGCGAGACACCCCCACACTCGAAAGAATTTATAAGTAGGCGGGTGGCCTTAATATAACTCATATGGAGTCTTATCAAATTTCTTTCGAGGAATTCTATTTAGAATATGGTTCGCATATAAGATTGCTTCCCCCACATGTTCAGGGGCCACCCAGAACTTAAGAGCATAGCATTCATCATTTCTTCAACGTCATATTCTTTCTCTCAAGATCATCGTTTTGTTGGTGAATAAGGTGTCGTTGTTTGGTGAATAATCCATTTTCAGAACACACTTGTTCAAATGGTGATTCATATTCGCTGCCCCTGTCACTTTGTAGTGACTTAATTTTCTTTCCAAGTTGATTTTCAACCTCACTTTTATAGTTCACGAATGCACTTATGGCTTCATCCTTACTCTTTAAAAGATATACATAGCCATACGTAGTGCAATCATCTATAAAAGTAACAAAGTACTTATACCCTGCTCTTGTTTAAACAAATTTCAAATCACAAAGATCAGGATGTATCAATTCAAGAGGATTTGTCCTTCTAGTGACATTGTGGAAAGGTTGTTTTTCTAATTTAGCTTCTACACAAGCTTCACACTTATGAGTTGAGTTTATTTTTGATTTGGGTAAATGACCAATTTGCATCAATTTCCGAATTGAATTGAAATTCACGTCGCCTAATCTACCATGCCAAATGCTAGAAGACTCAATCAAGTTAGCAGAACTAGAAGATTTTTTATTAACAATTGGAAGGTACACAGTTGCAACATTCAATTTGAACAACCCTCTGCTAAGATAGCCCTTACCAACATACAGCCCACTTTTGATCAAAGTAAACCTACCCGACTCAAAGACAGGTCTAAACCCATTATTTGTGAGAAGAGTTCCAGACACTAACTTCTTTCGGATATCAGGTACATGGACTACATCTTTGAGGGTAAACAGACGTCCTAAAGTCAGATTCAGCACAACATTTCCCTTGCCACTAACATTGGCAGTCGCGGAATTACCCATGAAGATAATTTCTCCATCATTGGATTCCTTATATTCGGTGAACATCAGCTTATCACAGCAAACATGGCAAGTAGCTCCGGTGTCAATCCACCACTCCCTCGGATTGCTGCCAACAAGGTTCACCTCTGTGACCACAGCCGAGAGATTCATATCCCCGACATCGTGGACTAAGTCATCCACCTCAGAAAAGTTAGCATGGTTCTTCTTGCCACCATATACAGCCTTTCCTTTCTTGAAACAATCCACTGAGCGGTGACCTTTTGCTTTATAGTTATAGCAGGTTCCTAGGAATTTCTTCCCAATTCCTCCCTTAGATGATAGTTTCCCATCACGCTTATTTGGCGCATTCGAACTACCTCCCTTAGAGGTTTACCGAGGATAAGAGACATCCTCCACAATATGGGCCTTGGCTTTCCCATGGGTGACTTTATAGAGGGAGTTCTGATCCTTAAGAGTATCCTCTTTGATGTGAAGCCTCTAAATGAGTGCATCAAGTGTCAAAGGTCTCTTCTTGTACAAAATGTGTTCCTTGAACCCATTCCAAAACCTGGCAGCTTATCCCTGACACATGCCACCTTGAGTGATTCATTCATGGTCAAGCCCTCATGATGCATCTCATGCAGCATGACCTGCAACTCGTGAACCTGCTCCATCACAGGCCTATTTTCCACCATCTGATAATGGAGGAACCTTGTTGCGATGATCTGGTGATGTCCACCATCCTCGACTCCGTACTTCTTGTCAAGCGCATCCCAGAGTTCTTTGGAGGTCTCCATGTGAGCATAGACACTATACAATGAGTCCTCCAAGCTGTTCATGATGAAGTTGCGACATAGATAATCAGACAGTTTCCAAGCATCTACAGCCGCAACATGCTGAAAATCAGCACTCTTTGGCATCTGAGGCTTGGACTCTGTCAAGAACCTATCCAAGTACAAATTAGTCAAGTAGAACTTCATTTTTTGTTGCCACAACCTGAATTCTTTTCCGGAGAACTTCTCAGGCTTCTTGACGAAACCGGGATGCCCGTGACCTGATACTATGATCGGATTACCAACGAATGGTGTAACATGGCCACTAGCCGTGTAGACTTGGCCAAATCCCGCTGCAGCTGTTTGAGCTCCAAACCTACTTGAAGTCATCAATCCAGGGGTAGGCGTTCGCATTTCAAGCGAGCTTGGTGCGAATCCAAGAGAAGAGGAGACCACAACGGATGATGACATACTTACTCCTGAGAGTCCCGCTGAAATACTTGAAATCAGCCCTTGAGAACCGCTTGACACACCAACAAATGATGTACCAACCAGGGTAGTTGAACCCATGACTTGAGATCCACTCTCACCCAACGTGAAGCTAGCCTCTTGGGTGCCCGGTATCAAAGCAGTGTCAATTCCCGAAGACATCTCGAACTGTCACCAAAATAGGAGAAAAATAAAAAAACGAGAATTAAATTTCTCGTAAGCTAGATATAATACTAGTACAATAAGGTAAAGATCGCAACTGGAAATTTTGATCCTTTCTCGGAAGTAGCTCACTGACAGAACGAACTTGTCTAGAGAAACAAAAGACAAGAAAAATAAACAACCTGCTGACTTGTAGCATATCACACTTGCAACAAGTCAAGTAACTAAAAAATTGATATGAAAACTAATATGTTGACAGATATGTTAACAACTATGCTTACAATTAATAAAAGGCTGGAGTAAAAGAATGAACATATTGAATGTACCCATGAGTTAGAAAAGACAGTTATGAACATGAAGCACTAAACTGATCAAATCGATTAGCAAGCAGACATAAGTAAAATCAACAAAATAAGTGGGCATTCTATCAATACAAGGAATAAAATTGCATTAGAAAATGAATCTCATTAATTGGCTGGACTGAAATAAATAGCAAGAAATCAGACTTGCATTCAAAGGGCAAAATAGTATAGAAAAGACTAAAGATCAAATTTGAACCTAGAAAAAATTAATAAGTAAATACCAGTTTTCATAAGACTAAACTGGACATATACTTGTTTAAAACAAAACGTGGTCACAAGTCTACAAATAGAGAATACTGAACCAAGACTGTCAGATCATAGAAAACACATCTGGATGGATTCTAAATCGGCATGTTATCAGAACAGATAACACATTGAACATTAAGAAGACTTCAAACCTGGGTAGGTACAAAGGACATAGTTAATCTGACATAACTTATGGTGTCTGAATGGTAGTTCAGAAAGTTAACAATTAAGAGGAAGACAAATTCAAAATCATGCTTACATAATTACGAAAACATGAGTAACAAAAATTTACGGAAACTTCAGAACTAATCTACTAATCAAATTGATCAGATTGATAGGCATCAAAGACAGATTCATGATCGATCAACAACTTGACAGAAACACAGAAGCAGATTAAATTTATGCAAAAACATACCAATTCTCTTTAAGATTTTTAGAGAATTTAATCTTCTTAAACAATAAGAACAGAAAAAATAAACGATGAACCTGTCACAAAACTTGGCAGACTGAAGAATCGAAGAGGAACGCGTTGACGAACGCTTTCCTTAAAGCGATTTGGCCCTCGGTGCTATCGGTTTGATCGGAACAATCGCCTCCCAGGACTCCTCTTGTTTCAATCAACTGGCGTAGCACTTGCCCTTGATTGCCCGAATGAAAAGACTTGATAAACAGAATGCTTGAGAGAGAGAACGAGATGGAGATTGAGAGTGAGAGAGATGATTGCTATGTGCTTTTTATTGAGAACTCAATTCTCAATTTATAGCCACTAGAAGATGGTTTAGCTGGGCAACGTATGCCCTCTCTTCATCTTCAATTCACGTACATTTTGTACGTTCAATTTCTAGGAGATAACTAATTGGGCAATCAATTTCCAGGAGATAATTAACTGTATGTAATAAAAATATAAACACCATATTATATATGGGTCAACCCACGACCCAGACCCGCCCAAAGCGGTCCGCGGGTGTGTTTATTATTTTTATTCAACACAATTCTTCCCCAAAAATTGCAGTCTAATGAATCGTCATCTCAACACAAATCACATGGATAATTTGCTCATTCACCTGAACTACATTGTACCGTAACACCCTCAATCACCGGGTTATCCCATGAGCTTAAGTTGAGCTCAAACTTCAACTCACGAGATTATCCAACAGATTCAAGAATTTATTGTAGTGGGCTAAAATAAAAATTCTGAAGAAAAATATGTAAAAGAGCTGCATTGTCGAAGTTGATTTGAGGCCATTATGTAATTATAAAGGGTTAAACTAAAATTATTAAAAAAAAATAATGGTGAAATTTCAATTTCCAAAACTTGAATGGGGGCTATAGCCCTTACTAATCACAATGTAGATATGCCCTTGCACATGTTGTGATAACACTCCTTTTAGTTATCTAAATTGTTTATTTCTCCTACTTTAATGATTTTTAAGTGGCAACCAATGTTCTTAGGCGAAAATAACGCGAGTTGAGCATGTTCAGATATATCAACCGTTTTTCTCTATCTAGTAATAAGTGGGTTATTTCATGCTTTTATTGAAGTTTATGCGACTCAATATCATTTACATCTTGCTTATATGATCACGGGTATAATAAGTGTTGTCTTTAAATACAGACGATCTCAACACAGAAAACAATGAGATGATGCATAGCGCAATGATGAAATTTTAAGAGATTGAGAAGGATGAAGAATAGACGAGGAAAGAGGCTTGGAGAAATGGAGGATGTGAAGAAGGTGCAACAAAGCCATTGGGAGATAAGATCCATGTACGAGAAGTCACTGATCGAATCCGCGGTAGAGATGAATGAAGTAAGTGAACATAAAGAATAATTGGAGCTTGTTGGTGTATTCCACCATGATGGGGAAAACCAGAATGCAGTAGGAAACCACCTAGGAGAGCTTAAGGCTGTCAAGGTGCTATGCCACCACGGTGAGGAAGGGCAGATAGTTGAGGTGTTATGGCAATTCACTCGATCACTCACCTCACGAACAATGAAAGAAAGATGCAAAACACAAGTTTAACGTGGTTCGCTAGCCCAAATCGAGCTAACTACGTCCACGGGGAAGAAAGAAATTTATTCACGGAGTAGGAACGTCTCTAGATGCCTACATACGTTCATAGGACCCTAGAGGATCCTTTTATAGCCCCCAAAACAGCCCCGAATACAAAAGGAAACAACCAAAGCCTTATTTGCCGCCTCCCGGATTGTCTTCGTGCGAAAACACGTTGTCTTCGTACGAAGACCCTTCCTACGAAGACTCTTCATGCGAAGACATGAAGACCTTCCTACTTTGAGACAGAGGCCTACTCTGGGAAAGCTCTTGATTTCTGGCTATCTCTAGGATGCCTTTGTGCGAAGGCTTCTTGTCTTCGTACAAAGAACATGGGCTTCACTTCTCCATTGCTCCATTGAGTGTCTTCTAAGATTCAAGGCATCTTCCTTACAAATCTCTACCTTGACTTGAAGTACCTCGTCTGCAAAAAAGCTTCCTCCTCCTTGTGAACAAAGCTTGTCTTCTTCCCTCTCGATGTCTCCTGTCACAGAGACTTACTGGACCTCACCGGGTCCGACATGCCCCTAAGGGCTCAAAATCTCATAATTTTGAGCAATTCTATACAATGCCGAAACTTGCTCCTTGGAATTTGTTTGGTGAACATATATGCGGGCTTTTCAGCAGTCCCCCCTTCATCACCTTGATCCTGATTTCACTTCTCAGAAAATGATACATGAAGTCAATATTCTTGGTTCTTTCATGACGAACCTGGTCCTTCGTGAAGCAAATTGCACTCAAGCTATCACAGTAGACTATGGCTTGATTTTGATGTAACCCTAGATCATTGACCATTCCTTTTAGCCAGATTGCCTCCTTTCGTGCTTCTGCTAGAGCCGTATACTCCGCCTCTGTGGTGGAAAAAATCACCGTCTGCTTTAGCGTCGCCTTCCAACTCACAATAGATGCTCCTAGAGCAAATACATAGCCCGTCATTGATCTTCTACTATCAACATCCCCTGCATAGTTCGAATCCGAGAAACCAGCTACCAAGATGTTTTCACTAGCCCCATAGCATAGGATAATGTATGACGTACCTTTAAGATACCTGAATATCCGTTTCACCGTCTGCCAAGGTCCCTACCAGGATGAGCCATAAGACGACTAACCACTCAAACAGCAAATTCCATGTCTGGTCGAGTACAGACCATAGCATACATGAGGCTTCCAACTGCGCTAGCATATGGAACCTTGGACATGTACTCCTTCTCCTCCTCAGTCTGAACGGTGTATATTCCTAGCTTGATGTCAGCTGCCATAGGAGAATTTATAGCTTTTGCTTGATAAGATCTTCTTGACTTATCCCTACTGTGAAAAGAAAAGCTTCTTCTTCGTCTTCCTGTCTCTATAGATCTCAACTCCCAATATCTTTCGAGCAGTTCCCAGATCCTCCTCTCAAATTCTATTCTTAAAGACCTATTTAGTTCTATGATGTCCTTGATATTCCGATTTTCAATCAGAATATCATTCACATACAGAACTAGGTAAATACGTGATCCACCATGCAACCCCTTGTGATACACGCAACAATCATACTCGCACTTCTGGTAACCAATCTTCAACATGAAGCTGTCGAACCTCTTTTACCATTGCCTCGGAAACTACTTAAGCCCGTAGAGATCTTTTCAGCTTTCTCAGGTGTTCTATTTTTCGGGAACTTGGAACCCTTCCGGTTGGCTCATGTATATCTCCTCTTCCAACTCTCCATGAAGAAAAGCTCTCTTGACATCTAATTGCTCAAGCTCTAATTCGTGGTGCGCCACTAGAGCTAGTGCACCCTGATAGAAGTATTTCTTACCACCGGTGAGAAAATCTCGTTGTAGTCAACTCCCTCTTTCTGACTGAACCTCTTGCAAGTAGCCTTGCCTTATACTTAACGCCCTCTCCGGATGCAGTTCCTTCCTTTCTTCTGAAAACCACTTGCAACTAACTATCTTCCTTCCCGCAGGAAATTTAACAAGCTCTCAAGTCGAGTTCTTGCTAAGAGTCTCCATCTCTTCTCCCATCGAGGCAATCCATTGTGCTGACTCAGAACTAGATATAGAGTACTTGTAGGAGGATGGCTCATCCTCTACCTCTTCCCCTACCTGAAATGTCCTACCATACCATCATCCTTGTATCTTTTTGGAGGCTTTATGACTATCCTTGGTCTTCCTTCAGAAATACTTTGATGAACTGGTTCACGTGGTGTAGTTGCATCCTCACTATCAGACTCTTCTAATTCTTCCTCTTCGGCTTCCGGCGGCAGTGTAGAGATTTCGGCATCCTTAGGATCAATAGGATCCGACTCTCCCTCCACCTACTTCTCTCCATCTCCAAGCTCTACCTCCACGAAATTGTTCAACATATGACTCTCATCAAAGACTGCACTTTTGTTAAGTACAATATTGTTGGCTGTCCATATCTTGTATCCCTTCACACCTGTTCTGAAACCCATTAATACTCCCTTCTTATGTCTTGGTTCTAGTTTTCCATCATCAATGTGATAATAAGAAACACAACCAAAGACTCTAAAATCCGAGTAAACCACTTCTCTACTGGACCAGACTTCCAAAGGAATCTTTCATCATTTACCTGTGTGCGGGCTCTTATTTATGAGATGGCATGCCATGAAAAATGTTTCTCCCCAGAAACCTCTAGAAAGACCTGCATTCGAGAGGATACACCTTCTTTCCACCTGATTCTCTACTAGGACCCTCCACTCCTTGAATCTTACGAAGGATTCATTCTTGTGCTTCATCACCAATATCCAAGTCATCCTTGTGTAGTCGTATATGATGCTCAGAAAATACGTGTACCCGTCAATTGCCTCAAATCGAGGTGGACCCAGCAATCCCAAAGGATATAATCAAGAGTACCTTTCGTTCAATGAACCGCCTTAGAGAACTTGCTACGCTGTAGCTTCCTATAAACGTAGTTCTCACAAAATCTTAGGCTCTTGGGCCATGCCCAGTGAGATACCCCTTCTTGTAAAGTTCCTGCATTCCACGTTCACTCATATGACCAAGCCTCATATGCCTGAAATTAGTTAGATCAGCTTCCTTAATATCAGCCGAGGGGACTCAGACATGCCCTCTGATAGCCTGACCTTGTTGAACATACAAAGTCCCATCCTTGACCCCCTTGAGTAGCACATCCAAGTCCTTGTAGACGCATAATCCTCCACCTTCACCCTTGAAATTGAAACCCTTCATGTCAAGTAGATTCAAAGAAATTAGATTCTTCGTGACAAGCGGTACGTGTCTCACCTCCTTCAATGTGCATGTCTTCCCATCCACAGTCTTGAATCTAACTGAAACTTTCATATGACCTTGCAAACAACTCAGCTTTCCATATGAACGGATCCACCATCTGCACGGTTGTATTTTGAAAATAGCTCCATGTTAGAACATATATGATAAGAATCCCTTGAGTCAAGAAACCACGCATCGGGTGAATGCTTTACATCATCTCCGGTAGAAAGAAATCATCTTTAGACGAATTCTCCTTCTCTACCACGGATGCAGAGCCATGCTGTCTCTGTTTTCCTCGTTTAGTTCAATCCCTCTTCCAGTGCCCTTTCTCCTTGCACCTAGCACAAACATCCTTGGGTAACCTAGAACCTGAGAATATATTTTTCTTATTCTTCTTACCCTACTTGATCTGACCTCCTTTAGAGATAATTCATCCTTGTTCACAAGTTCTTGTATGATGGAGGCAACGAGATCAATAACTAAAGTGTGGCATCTTCATCATCCACCTTCTTGCCAATATTACGCAAATCTAATAGAACTGTATTCAATTGATCAAGGTGGTCCTTGAGAGTCGTACCTTCGAGGATCCGCAGGGTGAAGAGCATTTTCTTCATCATCAACTCGCTAGTGAGGCTCTTCGTCATATATGGACTCTCCAACTTGAGCCAAAGCTTCGCTGCTTCCTTCTGATCTGCGATCTCGATCATCACTTCATGCGATAAGAACAACATAATTGTTGTGTGTGTCTTCTCTTCCAATACCTTGAACTCCGATGTACTAGAATCCATGCCTCCCTTGTCCGTGGTAAAAGGTGCCCACAAAACCTTCCATTTAAGCAATGCCTCCATCTTTATCTTCCACAGACTGATGTTGTTCCCTCCGTGAATCTGCAGATCTTCAAAATCGATCCAAACATCGTTCTTGTTGGAGTAGTCTCGACCCAGGCTCTGATACCAATTTACTATGGCAATTCACTTGATCACTCACCTCATGAACAATGAAAGAAAGTTTCAAACACACAAGTTTAACGTGGTTCAATAGCCCAAATCGAGCTAACAACATCCACGGCGAAGAAATATCTTTATTCACTAAGTAGGAACGTCTCTAGATGCTTACATACATTCATAGGACCCTAAAGAATCATTTTATAGCCCCCAAAACCGCCCGAATACAAAAGGAAACAACCCAACCCTTATTTTCTGCCTCCCGGATTGTCTTCGTGCGAAGACACGTTGTCTTCGTACGAAGACCCTTCCTGCGAAGACTCTTTGTACGAAGACATCTTGTCTTCGTACGAAAGCCTTCCTACTTTGAGACAGAGGCCTATTCTGGGAAGACTCTTGATTTCTGGCTATCTCTGGGATGTCTTCATGCGAAGACTTCTTGTCTTCGTACAATGACCATGGGCTTCACTTCTCCATTGCTCCATTGAGTATCTTATAAGCTTCAAGGCATCTTCCTTACATGAAATGCTTGGGGTGCGGTTCACTACGATAAGGGATGAGCCCACATGGTGAGATGCTAACTATGACATGCAAAAACATGCTACTGCGGTGGGCAACATACACACGAGTTAAAATGTTGTAGAAACTCCATAATGAAGTGGTATTCTTAAACATTCGTGCCCAAGGCCTACAATACGACCACTCTTAATGCAGACAAGATGCAGAAATGATATCTAATGATGTCCTTACATGAATAAAGATATCTCAAATGCTGAGAAAATTGAAATAATAATTAAGAATGAGAAAATTGTATTTGTCTGTAGGCTACAGGCTTCTTAAATAGAAGATTTCTAATTACTGCCAAAATAGTAAAAAAATAAAAACATGCAAAATAGTACCACTAACTATGGACGAGATTCTAAGACATTGCGGAATCGCAAGAGGAGATGACAATCTCGAGTTATTACACGATAAATTATTACCAAAATAAGTAAAGAAAATGAAAAAAACTACAATTTGACACCCTAAACGACGTCAGATCGTCGAAAAGTGATGTACATAAGCGCTACAGGCACTTTATTGTTACTTTCAAGCGATTATGCATCAAATAGAGGTGTACCCGGCTCAACGGTTCATGTCGGTACTGCGTGAGTCTCCTATTCTTCGAAAAAGCTCGGCCCCGAGCTATCTTCTGCGTATACCGGCACATCATCATGGAACTCGTAGAGATCAGCCATGTTGAAGCTTTTGGAAATTCCAATGCTCTCCGGTAAGTCGACAATATATGTGTTGTCATTAACCTTCTTCACGATCTTGTAAGCCCATACTTTCGAATTTAGCTTACTGTGAGTACCCACTAGAAACCTTTCCTTGCGCAAAAACACCATCACATCGTCCCCTTCCTGAAACACTTCAACCAGGCAGTGTTTATTATCATCTGCCTTATACTTCGCATGCTTGGACTACAGCGCTGTTTCTCCTCCTCGTGAACCTTCAATGCCTACTCAGCAATCTTTTCCGCTGCATCACTAGAACCCGAGCCCTTGGATAAAGCCATCAAATCAACCATGTGATGTGGTACGGTTATGTAGACAACAGCGAACGGTGACCTCCCAATGGCAGAATACTCATCGCTGTCGTATGAAAACTCTTCATGTGGCAATACGATGTCCCAATACTTTGGCCTATTGGCAAAAATACAGCGAATGAGATTCCTCAGTGTCCGATTTGTTGCTTCTATTTGTCCGTCTCTGTGTAGATGTGCAGTGGTACTCCTTTCAGGGTTGTACAGACAGTGGAGTATAATGACCGGTGTTCTGAGGTAGGCTGTAACACCCCCAAATTTTCATTACTGAAAGTCAGGGCGTGC
Source organism: Linanthus parryae (assembly GCA_023055425.1). NCBI lineage: Eukaryota > Viridiplantae > Streptophyta > Magnoliopsida > Ericales > Polemoniaceae > Linanthus > Linanthus parryae. The sequence goes on from JALGPY010000006.1 coordinate 80,168,921, forward strand.
CCTTCTCATGGAGAGTTACCCACCATGATCAGGAAAATGATATTTTCTTCAGATTCAGAAAAGCATACTTTAATACATAAAAGCGTTCGCGACCTTGTTCAGAGTTATTACAAACCAATATCTTACAAAAAGCGGAACAGTAAAATTACTACTTTATTTAGGCTAGATGATGCTTGCACTAGTACTGGACATTCCCATCCCTGCCTTAGGCCTCTCTTGTGGTGGTTTTACAAAACAAGGACACCACAGTTGAAAAGTCAGTGAAAACTGAGTGAGAACGTATCACAACGTGTAAGCAAGAATAAGGCACGACAAGTTATTCCAAGTTCATTTATTGGGAAAAGCAATTAAATTGTTTAATCGGGATGATCCATAACCAATATCGTATCTAGTGTGGACGGCGAAGTAATTCGCTTGTCCAAACCAATTCCACCTCGGCAACTAGTTTAAGTGTCGACACCCCCTACGAGGGAAGCTTTTGTCCCAAGAGAGTAGTACTAGAGCCTTACCCTGTGCTAATGTGCCCCAGGGGTACTCATAGAGTCACATTCGACTCATGTCCCAAGCTTTGCTTGGTCTACCATATTAAGTTCCAAGCTTTGCTTGGTCAACCATGTAAAGTTCCCGAAATATTAAATTCAAACGTGTAAAAGAATGAGATCATTTAACGAAGTGAGATATTTAGTAAATACAAGTAATGAGTAAACATGAGTTTAAAACATTTAATATCCAAATCAAGCAGGTAGAGGCACTATAGTTAAACACGCGTTTTGAGAGTAAGGGTTGAGCCTACGAACTCACCTACACGTCCGATTGTGGTTCAAATGTACTCGACGTAGCCTTCGTCGGTAAACTCGGTGTCTACAAATAAGGATAAAACCTAATTAACACTTAATCGTCTGATATGCAAGTGTCTAATATAATATATATGCTATGCGTGTTGATCCTAGTTAATTATCCGGCGATGATTAGGTACGTGACCTACTTAAGTCTTAACGGTGTTCCTCTAATTAAAATCTTAGAACATTTTTATTGGTCTAAATTAGTTAATATTTATTTATTTATTTAATCACTAAACTAATACTAATCTACACGTCTTAATCTTAGTTTAATAACTCTAATTATTTATATGCTAACAACTAGTCCTAATTTTAATTAACATTAGTTTACTAATCAAGTACTAAAATAAAATAAGGGTAGTCATTTTTATTTATAATAAAGTATGGGTAGGGTAGGAATAGCATTTTTACCCTTAAAGTAATCAAATTCTCAAAACAAGTTGTTGCTAGTTTCTTAAAAGACACTTCAACCCCAATACAAAACATAATTTTTTTAACTTTCCGATTTCGACGAAAATAACGTGGGTGGTTCCCGGGACACTAATTATCATTTTTATGTAAAAATATATGGACGGTAGTTTCAAACACTGATCTTTTTTAGAACGTTTAATTCCTAAAAAAATTGACTGAAAGTAATTGTAAAAGACAACTACTACCCCAAAATATGAAATAATTAGCTATGACGATTTCTAACGTTCTGTTTTCGACCACATTAACATGGATGACTCTAGAGACATGTGTGATCAAGAATATGTAAGAATATGTTGAATGCGAAGTAAGGTAAGGAAGTTGTACCGATTTTTCGATAAAGTAGGCGGTGAAATGGAGTGAGCTTTTGGGACCTTGTGAGTCTCTGCGGATAGTTGTAAATGAGTCTTTCGAGTGTCACGAAGTGATTCCTAGTAACCGTGACTCAAATGGTGGTCGTTGGTGGTGTTGGTGAACAAGGAGGTTACGTGAAGGAGTTGTGTTGGTGGAGGTGGTGTGTAAACTTGGTGGCTATGGATTTTTCCGGCGAGGTGAAGGAGTTGTGTTGGTGGAGGTGGTGTTGGTGTTGGTGTTGGAGATGGAAAAGTTGGCGTTGGCAGTGGGGATGATGGTGGCGGTGGCTATGGAGATGCCATATGAGTTGTATGGCTATTTATAGGAAGAAAAATGAAGAAAAGAATAGTAAAGGTAGGTGAATAATTGTAGGAAGGTGAATGTGAATTATTTTCATCTGACAAGATCCATCTTTTGCGGAAATAAATATTTGACTACATTTTTCTTTGTTGCAGATGAAGACTTGCAGAATAAACGTTACCGACATGTTGTAAATAATTGGGTGTGGTGATTGTACCGTAATAATAGGAATAGCACAATAAAAGTCGCCACGTAAAATATGTGATACTATAACAGTGTACACGTTATCAAATATTATTGTGGTACACATATAGCACCATGTTATTTTTATTAGAACTTAGCCACATAAAATAGTACCACAAAATATTAAGGTCAAGATGTCGATTTACACTCTATATTATCATAAAACATGTATATTTATTCTTAAAATACGCAATTAAATTTTGGGTTGTTTCATCCTTCCCTCCTTAAGATCAAGCTTCGTCCTCGAAGCGCAAAGATAATATCTCATAGTGGTAAATGTAGTGATAAGAATGCAATGCATGTAATGTAATATGTGTTGGAATAGATGCCCTAGAGGCAATCTAGTTTAGTATGAATTTGTATATGGCTAGAAAATTCATTTATTATTTATTGGATATTTAATATAATGAAGTCCTTAGATTTACAATTGTGTTATCTATCTTAAATATCCCTAGTCAAGTATAATGATTAATGGGACAATCATCTATAGACTAGTATGGGGTTGGATTGATATGGAGATATCACGATCCAACACATAGGTGTGCATTACGGAATGTTGCACTGGATTGACCCATCACCGAGAAGGCTACATACATGTTATGTTGAGTCACAAGTGCTTCTCGCGGTGCAATGGTATTGTCATCCTTAGACTTGAAGTCACTAGATATTCTAGTTGTGGATCATTGTGATCTTGGTAGCGTTAAGCGCTACACCGTGACTGGGTAGTTATAAAGGCGTGTACAGGATACAATGAGAAGCAAGCTTAGAGATCGTAGTGGACGTAGAGAGGATTTGCCCCTCCCACATAACGGGAGCAAATATCCTAGGCCACTCGAGGGATAGTGCTTATAGAATGTCTGGCCAGACTCAAATAAATCAATATATGGGATATTGATGTTATTTGCACGAATAAGGCTGTTCCCATAGATCGAGAAACTATGGATTGGATATACGAGTGTGACTTGTATGTCTCGTGTCCAATCCGGATATTGAGGCAAAGGGATGAGACAATTACTTGTACAAGGTTGTCTAGATGACTATTCTATTAGTTGGCTAGAATGGATGTTTTGCTAGAAACCGCTCCATATTAGCAAATAGTTGCTACCAACTAGATAGAACCTATGGGGTCACACGCTATATAGAGTTGTACTAGATTTGGTAATTAATTAATTGGATTAATTAATTAGAAGGATCACTTTGCAAACCCTTGCAAACTTAGTAGGGACTAATTTGCAAGGAAGGGACTAAATTGAATTCTAGTTGGACTAGAATAAGTCCTTTAGGTAGTTAACAAGGAGTTGTTGGACTATATAAAGGACCCTCCTTCCTTCCTTCCTCATAACTTATGCTCATTAGTGAACATAACAAGAGTGGGAGAGAACAAAGGAGAGAGAGCAAGCAACAAGGAGGCCGAACTCGACCCCTTGCCGCCGCCCTCACCTCGTCGGCCAAAAAGAGGGCCGAAGCCCCTCTTTTGTCTCGTTTTGCGTGATTCCTTCACCCTCCTCTTATTCCGGGCTAGCACCAAGGAGTTTGGGAGATCTAGGATCAACTCTAGGCGTGGATCAACTATAGAGAACGTGACACTATTCGCGTTTGAAGTCATCAAGGAGAACCCAAAGGTGTGTTTATGATTTCTTACCTTCACTATCGTTATGCATCTAGACTTGTGATCCTTGGAGGGTTTTGCATGGCTTTTATTTGATTATGCTTCCGTTTGCGCGTTCCATGAATCAAAACCCTACAGTGGTATCAGAGCCACAGGTCATAGAGCATAAACGTAGTTTATGTGTTACATTCTTGTTGTTTTACACCTTAATTTGATTGTTTATCGCCTAAAACAAGACAAATCAAGCATGGGATGCAATTTGTCAAGAATTACTCATAACAAGATCCAATTTTTGCATTGGATGCATGAATTGGTGAGTTTGAGAAATTTTCGGATCTTAGATCTAGGGTTTGGGCATCCTTGGGGAAGAAGGAGTTCTCCCAAAACAAGGAAACAACCAAATTTGGGCTCCAAGCAAAGGGAGTTGTTTTGGAAACAACCCCCAAGAGGAGGTTCGGCCCCCTAGGGGACCGCCCCCTTGCTTGCCGCCCAAGCTTGGCCGCCCTAAGGGGCCGGGCGGCCCTAACCCGCGGGCCTAGCTTGCGGGTTTTGGGCCAGGCCGGACCTAGGGCCTTGTGGTTCACTTTAATGGGCCCGGGCAATTCGATTGTTGGGCCCATGGACCGTTTTAACCCTAGAAATCCTAAAATCAATTAAAATTGACCAAGCGCGTTAAAATTGGATTTTAACTGTTTATGTGCAAATCGCATGGTGATTGGATATGGCCTTAGGATGTGGTTTGATGTGGATGTTTAATTTTGTGGTTTGTTTTTACGGCCTGCGAGCTGATCAATTAATTGTAATAATTAATTAGGGTTTATGGCCTGCGTGCCATTTTTTTCTCAACTTGTGAGATTTATTTTATTTAGTATAGATATTAGCTAGTGCTAGATAAAGTAGATTGTTAGCCAAGATTGGAGAAAAAGAAGCCCAAAGCCAAAGGAGCCACAAAAGAAGGAGCATGGAGCATGAAGCTTTCCACATGACTATGAAGGATGGACCAAAAGATCAAGACGCATGGAGATGTGTTTGCTTAGGGTTCATAGATAATTCCATTGGCTTGGAATTATCTTAGTCTAGAAAAGGCCATATCCACATCACGTTTAATTTCTGTTATGTGGTTGTTTATTTATTGTCTTATTATTTGTGTGGTTGGTGTATGGATGATGTATGCAATTAGGATAATAAGATAATTAGACAACCCGGATCTATTATTTGGAGTTGTGCCCAAACTCAAATAGATAGATTAGTTGATATTGATCAACAAAATAATTAAAAATTGAATTTAAAATCCCTCAAATTTTAAATATTGTGTTCTTGCCTTCTCGTTATTTAAACACTCATTATCATCATTATTTATCAAGTTCGTGCGTGCCAAAGCGTGGCAACTTGGTTCATAATGATGGAATGCGATGGCACGTAACATTGTGCAATTGTTTAGATAAGAGGTTGAACACAACTAGGCTATTAATTTGATTAAGAAACCTAGAGGCAATCAATTGGGATTATCCATATGATGGATAAATAAGGAGTTATTTGCCCGATTGAACCAAGAGTTGCATATGGGATGCAATTGGAATTGTTCCTACCTAAAAGTAGTCAAATTATGGGTGACTTGCCAAAGCAAGCTCATAAGGAGATGAAAAGATGGATCTTGGCCCACTAGAAAATATAAGGATATTTTCGCATGAATATTTTGAGGGTTATTAATCCGTAGAAAAATAGTGGGAGCTATATTTAATAAACTAGCCATTATTAAATATAGTCAAAAATTCACAAATACTAAAACTTGCGTATTTTCCTTTTTGTAGAATACCAAATGGCAAACAACTCATCGAGTTCACAACATTCCCTACGATCTGTCCTTGAGAAGGACAAGCTCTCTGGAACCAACTTTCTTGATTGGTACAGAAACTTGAGAATTATTCTCAAGCAAGAGAAGAAACTGTACGCAATAGAGGAGCATGTTCCAGAAGGTCCAGAGAACCAGACACCTGCTGCCTTAAAGGCGTATCAAAAGCGTGTTGATGACGCTAATGATGCGGCCTGCCTAATGCTTTGCACCATGACCTCTGAGCTTCAGAAGCAACACGAGAACATGAATGCTGTCGATATGATCGAACATCTAAAGCAGCTCTTCCAAGAGCAGGCGAGGGTAGAGAGGTATGAGGTCTCAAAGGCACTGTTCAAATGTCATCTGGAAGAAGGGAACCCGGTGGGACCCCATGTACTCCGAATGATCGGGTACTTGGAGAATCTCGCCCGGCTTGGGTTCCCGGTCGGCCAAGAGTTGGCAACCGATCTCGTGTTGCAATCGTTGCCGGAGAGTTATGGACAGTTCATTATGAACTATAACATGAACGAGATCGTTAAACCACTGCCAGATTTGCTCAACATGTTGAGGACGGCTGAACAGAGCATCAACAAGGGTAAGGGCAAGGCCATTATGATGGTGCAGAAAGGAAAGGGCAAAAGGTTTGCCTCTTCCTCCAAGGGCAAAGGCAAGTCAGTTGCCAAGTCCAAGGAACAAGCCCTTAAGCCTGTTGGTGGCGTTGCCAAGGTTGTGACTAAGGGTGAGTGTCACTACTGCAGTCAGCCTGGACACTGGAGGAGGAACTGCCCAAAATATCTGGAGGACAAGAGGCTTGGAATAGTGATTCCACCACCACCAGGTATTTTTGTTGTAGATGTCAATTTAACTGTCTCTACATCATGGGTATTAGATACTGGATGTGGATCTCATATTTGTCGAAATATGCAGGATCTAAAGAGAAGTAAAAGATTGGCTAAAGGGGAGGTAGATCTGCGCGTTGGGAATGGAGCAAAGGTTGCTGCGTTGGCCATAGGCGTGTGCGAGCTATCTCTGCCTTCAGGATTAGTTTTAGAATTAAATAATTGCTATTTTGTGCCTGCTATGAGCAGAAACATTATTTCTATTTCTTGTTTGGACAAGGAAGGTTTTATTATTTCAATAAAGAACAATTTTTGTTCCTTTTATTTGAATAATATTCACTATTTTAGTGCCCAATTATTTAATGGACTTTATGTCCTTGATCTAAGCAATCCTGTATACAACATTAATACCAAGCGGATTAAAATAAATGATTTAAATCCTGCTTATTTATGGCATTGTCGTTTATGCCACATAAACGAGAAACGTGTATCTAGACTCCATAAGGATGGATTACTAGACTCATTTAATTTTGAATCATATGAGACATGTGAGGCTTGTTTATTGGGAAAAATGACAAAGTCCCCTTTCAATAAGAAAGGTGAGAGGACTAGTGAGCAATTGGCGCTCATACATACTGATGTGTGTGGGCCATTTGCCACGCCTGCCAGGGGTGGTCATGTCTACTTCATTACATTTACTGATGATTACAGTAGATATGGATTTGTGTACCTTATGAGGGCAAAATCCGAATCCTTTGAAGTGTTCAAAGAATTCAAGAATGAAGTAGAGAAGAAACTTGGCAAAAGTATCAAGGCTCTACGATCGGATCGAGGAGGAGAATACTTAAGCCAAGAGTTTGACGACTATCTTAGAGAGTGTGGGATCGTGTCCCAACTCACTCCACCCGGAACGCCACAATGGAATGGCGTGTCCGAGAGGAGGAATCGAACCCTATTGGATATGGTTCGGTCTATGATGTGTCAAACCGATCTTCCATTGTCATTTTGGGGCTACGCTCTATTAAGTGCAGCTTTCACCATTAACCGTGTTCCATCTAAATCAGTCATGAAAACACCATATGAGATGTGGAGTGGGAGGCGTCCCACACTGTCGTTCATGAGGATTTGGGGCTGCGATGTCTATGTAAAACGTTTACAGTCAGACAAGCTAGGGCCTAAATCGGATAAGTGTAAATTTGTGGGGTACCCTAAGGAAACTAAGGGATACTACTTCTACAATCCAACAGAGAACAAAGTGTTTGTTGCTCGGACCGGCGTGTTTCTAGAAAGAGAGTTTGTCTCTAAAGAAGCAAGTGGGAGGAATGTAGAACTTGAAGAAGTTCAAGAACCACAAATCACTGAACCGATTATGGAACATGAACAGGAATCACAAGCAGTTGTGGAGCCACCTGTTCAGGTAACACAAGAGCTTCGTAGATCTAGTAGAGTGCGCCAGGAACCCGAGAGGTATGGACTTCTCGTAACTGATTCCGGTGACACGATGCTCATAGATGATGAGCCTACTACCTATGAGGAGGCCATGAGTGGCCCAGACTCTCAGAAGTGGCTTGAAGCCATGAGATCCGAGATGGAATCCATGTATACCAACAAAGTATGGACTTTGGTGGAACCACCCGATGGGGCGCGACCCATAGGGTGCAAGTGGGTCTTCAAGAAGAAGATCGACATGGATGGTAATGTGATGAAACCTTTTCACCAGTCGCTATGACCAAATCCATCCGAATCCTACTTGCAATTGCAGCATACTACGACTATGAGATTTGACAGATGGATGTCAAAACAGCATTCCTTTATGGGAATCTCCTCGAGGACGTGTATATGATACAACCGGAGGGTTTTGAGGATCCAAAGCAAGCCAACAAAGTCTGTAAGCTGCAACGATCCATTTATGGATTGAAGCAAGCTTCTAGGAGTTGGAATCGACGTTTTGATGAAGTGGTCAAAGAGTTTGGCTTCATCAAAAACGAAGATGAGTCTTGTGTCTACAAGAAGGTTAGTGGGAGCTCTGTAGCTTTTCTGGTCTTGTATGTGGATGACATACTACTCATTGGAAACGACATTCCCATGCTACAATCTGTGAAAGATTGGCTAGGAAAGTGTTTATCAATGAAGGACTTAGGGGAAGCAGCCTATATACTCGGTATAAAGATCTATAGAGATAGATCTAAGAGGTTGCTAGGCCTAAGTCAAAGTACATATATTGACAAGGTGTTGAAACGGTTCAACATGCAAGATTCCAAGAAGGGATTCTTGCCCATGTCACATGGAATCACTCTTTCGAAGATTGGTTGTCCTTTCAATGAGATTGAGAAGGAACGCATGAGTAGGATTCCCTATGCCTCGGCCATAGGATCTATCATGTACGCCATGTTATGTACTAGACCAGATGTGTCATATGCCTTGAGTATGACAAGCAGATACCAATCCAATCTAGGTGAGAGTCACTGGATTGCTGTCAAGAACATCCTAAAGTACTTGAGAAGAACTAAGGATGCCTTCTTGATGTTTGGCGGTGAGGAAGAGTTGTGTGTAAGGGGTTACACTGATGCAAGCTTCCAAACCGACAGAGATGACTTTAGATCACAGTCGGGATATGTGTTTTGCCTGAATGGAGCAGCGGTGAGCTGGAAGAGTTCCAAGCAAGAGACGGTAGCTCATTCTACAACAGAGGCTGAGTACATTGCTGCAAATGGCGCAGCAAAGGAGGCTGTTTGGATCAGAAAGTTTGTTTCTGAACTTGGTGTGGTCCCTAGCATTGCGGATCCAGTGGAGTTGTTCTGTGACAACACTGGGGCGATTGCGCAATCAAAGGAACCCAGATCGCACCAGAAGTCCAAGCACGTGCTCAGGAAGTTTCATCTGATTCGAGATATTATCGATAGAGGAGACGTTCGGGTATGCAAGATTCCTACAGATGATAATCTGTCAGACCCGCTTACAAAGCCTCTCACGCAGTGGAAGCATGAAGGGCACACTAAAGGTATGGGCATACGAGATGTGCCAGATTGGCTCTAGTGCAAGTGGGAGACTGTTGGAATAGATGCCCTAGAGGCAATCTAGTTTAGTATGAATTTGTATATGGCCAGAAAATTCCTTTATTATTTATTGGATATTTAATATAATGAAGTCCTTAGATTTACAATTGTGTTGTCTATCTTAAATATCCCTAGTCAAATATAATGATTAATGGGACAATCATCTATAGACTAGTATGGGGTTGGATTGATATGGAGATATCACGATCCAACACATAGGTGTGCATTACGGAATGTTGCACTGGATTGATCCATCACCGATAAGGCTACATACATGTTATGTTGAGTCACAAGTGCTTCTCGCGGTGCAATGGTATTGTCATCCTTAGACTTGAAGTCACTAGATATTCTAGTTGTGGATCATTGTCATCTTGGTAGCGTTAAACGCTACACCGTGACTGGGTAGTTATAAAGGCGTGTACAGGATACAATGAGAAGCAAGCTTAGAGATCGTAATGGACGTAGAGAGGATTTGCCCCTCCCACATAACGGGAGCAAATATCCTAGGCCACTCGAGGGATAGTGCTTATAGAATGTCTGGCCAGACTCAAATAAATCAATATATGGGATATTGATGTTATTTGCACGAATAAGGCTATTCCCATAGATCGAGAAACTATGGATTGGATATACGAGTGTGACTTGTATGTCTCGTGTCCAATCCGGATATTGAGGCAAAGGGATGAGACAATTACTTGTACAAGGTTGTCTAGATGACTATTCTATTAGTTGGCTAGAATGGATGTTTTGCTAGAAACCGCTATATATTAGCAAATAGTTGCTACCAACTAGATAGAACCTATGGGGTCACACGCTATATAGAGTTGTACTAGATTTGGGAATTAATTAATTAGATTAATTAATTAGAAGGATCACTTTGCAAACCCTTGCAAACTTAGTAGGGACTAATTTGCAAGGAAGGGACTAAATTGAATTCTAGTTGGACTAGAATAAGTCCTTTAGGTAGTTAAGAAGGAGTTGTTGGACTATATAAAGGACCCTCCTTCCTTCCTTCCTCATAACTTACGCTCATTAGTGAACATAACAAGAGTGGGAGAGAACAAAGGAGAGAGAGCAAGCAACAAGGAGGCCGAACCCGACCCCTTGCCGCCGCCTTCACCCCGTCAGCCAAAAAGAGGGCCGAAGCCCCTCTTTTGTCTCGTTTTGCGTGATTCCTTCACCCTCCTCTTATTCCGGGCTAGCACCAAGGAGTTTGGGAGATCTAGGATCAACTCTAGGCGTGGATCAACTATAGAGAACGTGACACTATTCGCGTTTGAAGTCATCAAGGAGAACCCAAAGGTGTGTTTATGATTTCTTACCTTCACTATCGTTATGCATCTAGACTTGTGATCCTTGGAGGGTTTTGCATGGCTTTTATTTGATTATGCTTCCGTTTGCGCGTTCCATGAATCAAAACCCTACAATATGAACGTGTGAAAATAAAAGTGCGATGATCTCCTCCCCTTAAAGGAGTGACGTCCTCGTCACTTGAGTTAGTACCGGGTCATAAGTGTGGATATCGTTGTTTCATGTCGGCTTCAGCTTCCCAGGTGACATTTTCAGTCAGATGACTGTTCCATATCACTTTGACTAACGTGGTTGACGTGGTACGAGTCTTTATAGTCTTGGTGTCTAGAATTTTAACAGGATGCTCTTGGGATGTCGGAATAGGGTCTAATTCCAAGGGCTCAGGATCTAGGATATGTGATGGGTCTGGAATGTACTTCTTAAGTTGAGACACATGGAAGACATTATGGACTCGACCTAAATTGGAAGGAAGATCTAAGCGGTAGGCTACTTCTCCTATCCTGTCCAGTACGTCGTAGGGACCGATGAACTTGGGACTGAGTTTTCCTTTCTGATTTAAACGAGAGACTCCCTTGGTCGGTGATACCTTCTGGAAGAACTTTTCTCCAACCTGAAACTCCACGGGTCGTCGTTTTTGGTCGGTATAAGATTTCTGTCGATCCTGGGCTGCTTTCATCCGCTGTTGGATGATTTTGACCTGACTCATCATCTCCTCAATCATTTTTGGCCCCAGTACTAGCGTCTCGCTGATGTCGTTCCAACACAAGGGTGTCCTACATTTTCGCCCGTATAGTGCCTCATAGGGTGCCATCCCTATACTTGCGTGGTAACTGTTGTTGTACGAGAACTCTATTAGTGGCAACCGGTCTACCCAAGAACCTTGGAAATCCATGACACATGCTCGTAGCATATCCTCCAATGTCTGTATGGTTCGTTCTGTCTGTCCCTCAGTAGCTTGGTGGAAAGCGGTACTGAACTTTAGCTGAGTTCCTAAGGCTTTCTGTAATGCTTTCCAGAAATGTGACAGAAAGTTTGGGTCTCGGTCTGACACGATGTCCTTTGGTACTCCATGGTATCTAACTATATTCTTAATGTATGCGTCCGCTCACTGCTCCATATCCCAAGTGTCCTTAAATGGGATGAATCTTGCCGTTTTTATCAGTCTGTTCACCACAACCCAAATCTGGTTCGGACCATTCTTCGTCACTGGCAAAGCAGTCACAAAGTCCATCGAGATGGAATCCCATTTCCACATGGGTACTTATAAAGGTTTCACCAAACCTCCTTTCCTCTTGTGTTCGAACTTCACCTTTTGGCAAGTGAGGCATCGAGCTACAAACTCTGCAACTTCGTTCTTCATCCTTGGCCACCAGAACTGCTTCTTCAGGTCCTTGTACAGTTTATCACCTCCTGGATGGACAGAGTATGGCGTTTTGTGGGCTTCTTTCATCAGCCGTTCCTTAACCTCCGTAAACTTCTGGGGTACACACCATCTCTCTTTGTACCTTATGCTCCCATCATCCTGTACTCGGAAGTCCTTGGTCGATCCATCCTCGATCTTCTTCCTGATCCTTTCTAACTTTACATCTCCTAGTTTTCCTTTTCTAATCTCTTCAAAGATGTCTAGGGTGGCTACTAAATTGCACAACACGTCTTCCCTTGCTCCGTTCTGATTGATTTCAATTCCTAGTTTCTTAATATCATTTCGCAACTCCCTCGGTAAGCTTCTTAACGCATTGATGGCATGACTCGTCTTTCTGCTTAAGGCGTCTGCAACCACATTTACCTTTCCTTCATGGTATTGGATTTGCAGTTCATAGTCCTTGATCAGATCCAACCATCTCCTTTGCCTCATGTTCAAGTCCTTTTGGGTAAACAAATACTTAAGGCTTTTGTGGTCGGTGAAAATCTTACAGGTTGCACCATAAAGGTAGTGTCTCCAAATTTTCAGTGCGTGGACAATCGCGGCTAGCTCTAGGTCATGAGTTGGGTAATTCTCCTCATAAGATTTTAGCTGTCGTGAAGCATATGCAATCACCTTCCCTTCTTGCACTAGAACACATCCTAACCCGTGTTTCGAAGCATCACTATAGACCTCAAACTCCCTCGACTCTGATGGTAGGGTCATAATAGGTGTTGTGGTTAGGCTTTCTTTTAGGGTTTTGACGGCTTCCTCACATTTCTCATCCCAATGATATTTGGTGTTTTTCTTCATCAGATTGGTCAGTGGTCTGGCTATTTTGGAAAAATCCTTCACGAATCTCCGGTAATAACCTGCTAGTCCAGAGAAACTACGGATGTCCGTTGCACTCTTGCTTCGTTTCCAATCCCTAACAGCGGTTATCTTTCCCGGGTCTACAAAAATTCCCTCCTTAGATATTATGTCCCAAGAAAGGTACCCTATCCAGCCAAAACTCACACTTGGAAAACTTAGCATACAACTGTTCTTTCCTAAGGGTTTGCAAAACTGCTCTAAGGTGTTCCTCGTGTTCTTCTTTCCCCTTAGAGTACACCAAAATGTCATCAATGAACACTACCACAAAGCGGTCCAAGTAAGGTTTCATGACCCGGTTCATCACATCCATGAATACAGCAGGTGCATTGGTTAAACCAAAAGGCATAACAGTGAACATGTAATGCCCATATCTGGTTCTAAAGGCAGTCTTAGGGATGTCTTTCTCGGCTACCCTTAACTGGTGATAACCTGACCTTAAGTCGATCTTGGAAAAGGTATCGGCTCCCTGTAGCTGGTCAAAGAGGTCATCTATCCTTGGAAGTGGGTATTGGTTTTTGACAGTCACATTGTTAAGCTCCCCGTAATCAATGCACAGTCTCAAACTACCATCCTTCTTCTTGACAAACAAGACTGGTGCCCCCCATGGTGAAACACTCGGCTTGATATACCCCTTATCCAACAGTTCCTTAGTTGTTCCTTCAACTCCTCTAGCTCTCATGGCGCCATCCTATAAGGTGCTTTGCAGATCGGTCATGTCCCTGATACATGGTCGATGGTAAACTCGACGGCTCTTTGAGGTGGCATTCCTTGGATCTCGTCGGGAAATACATCGGGAAACTCATGAACAACTGGGATGTCCTCAAGTTTCATCGTTCCCACACTATCGCCTCGGGCAGAACATAGATAGGCTTGGTGACCCTTACTTATGGCTTTAACTACAGAAAGTGCAGACACAATTTTGACATTGGGTTTCTCGGTGATTCCTATGTGAGAGATTCTACTCCCATCTGGTCCTCTAAGGCTTACCTTTTGGTTACGACAATCTATATGAGAATGTTGTTTTCCTAGCCAGTCCATTCCTAGGATAACGTCAAGGTTTTGTAGGTCGAAGAGGATTAAGTCAGTGGGTATCTCACTTTTCTGGATGGTTATGACTACTCCCCTTATGATGGAATCACAATTTACTACCCATTTTGCAGGTGTAGATATAGACACAGGGTTCATAGGAGAGGATTGAAGTCCTAGTTTTCTAGCAAGAGATAACGATATGAAAGAATAGGATGCTCCACTATTAAAGAGTACGTAAGCAGGAGTGTTGTGAACTAAGAATGTACCAGTAACCACGTTCGTCACAGCGTCTGCTTCTGTCTGGTTCATGGCATAGATTTGTCCCGCGCTCCTCAAGTTTCTGTTCCCCTTGTTGTTATTGCTCCCGTTCCCAGCTGGTTGTGCATTCCAGTTGTTGCTTCTTGCAGGTGCATTGTAGTTCTTCCCTTGGGTTTTCCCTGCCTGATTGTTGTTGTTTCCACGACCATTTCCGCCGAATTGGTTATTGTTAGGTGGGTACTTGTTTCCATGTTGGTAGTTCGGGCGAGGGTTTCCCTGGTTCTGTCTCGGGTATCCGCTCCCTCCTGCCCTGCCATTCTGGAGATCAGCCTTCTTTGTGTTACACTCAAACACTCGGTTGCCACGCTTATTACAATAGAAACATTCCACGGTCTTTCCTTCGCAGTCAACTCCAGGGTGGTCTCTACCATATTGCTTGCAATGGTAGTGACGGGGTCGTCCGTTGGCGTCAGTGTGGTAGTTCCCGAAGTTAGTGCGGTTCATTCCACGGTATCCCTCGGATCTGTTGGGCTTGGACCTCTTGTTAGCATGGTTGTGTTCCTTAGAGTTGTTTACTTCTTCCTCCTTCCTCTTGTTGGCCTGATTCCGTTGCACTCCCTCGACTTCCCCAATGAGAGCTGCTACTTCATACGCCTCCCTTAAGTTAGCACTCTTAGCAGGAATCACGTCCCTCTGGATGCCGTAGCGAAGTCCTTTGACGAAGCGCCTGACCTTCAATTCTTCTGTTTCCACCAGTGCCCCGGCAAAGCGCGACAATTCTGAGAACTTACTGTAGTATTCCGACACTGTCATGTTGCCTTGCCTCAGGGTCAGAAACTCTTCATACTTCAGGTCCTTAACATGGAAGGGATAGAAGCGTTCCCTCAGTGCTTCCACAAATGTTTCCCAGTCAAGGTTACCATGGGCCATCAAACTGTCCTTATTGAGGGTCCACCAGGTATCTGCCTCTTCATCGAGGTAGAGTGCTACTATATCCACCTTTTGGTCGGGTGGGAAACCGACATAGATCAGGATTTTCTCCATTTTTCGGATCCAATTCTCGAGGGTTACTGGGTCCTCTTGCCCAAGGTAGTAGGTTGGGTTTCTCTCAGCAACTCTCTTAGCCCAGTTTGTCCCAACATGTTCCCTCTGTTCCCTCTCTTCTCTTTCCCTATCTCCTCTTTGTTCCCTCTCTTCTCTCCACACAACGAGATCGCAATAGTGTATGAGTAGTTCCTCCATTTGGGCGCTCCTCCTTGCTGCCGACATTTTCGAGTTCCTATTACAATAGCGCAATTTGATTAGTTCACTCAAGGAAAAGCTAATGGTAACACGTATCTAAGCATGATAAATTATGGGTTACAATATCTATGTTGTTTTCCCTGATGTGTTGCCAACTAGGTCGATGGTCAAACATTAGTAGTCAAAAGTCTCAGTGGCATGGAATAAGGAGACAAGTTTCCGATGTACTCTTCTTAGTTTGCGGGTATGGTCCCCTTAACCGTTCTTCTTATTGCCTATATTAGACTTTCTCCTCAGATAGAACGTACCACACCCCTCCTTGAACTCATTTTCTAAGTTGGTATGGTCCTTTAGACATCTCCATGTCTAAGTCTCCCACAAGGATTCCCCCTCCTTCTCCGTCCTCGTGGTCCTTGGCTCTTCCGAATCCCTCGGTGTCTATACCCGAGCCTGAGCCGGTGTGCGTTATTTCAGAGTCAGAGGCTATCTTTGGCATTTGTTCTTTCCATAGAGATTCGGCAGGTCCCCTCCCTTGGCTATGCAGTATCCCAATGCCATTGCCAACTCCACCTTCAGTGTTGAGGTCATCCTCAATTTTGCCATCCCGAACAGTGGGTCGGCCACGTTTTGCTGCTCGTGCATGCTCGGTCATGATCTCATAAGAGGTTCACGTTCGCCTGGGTCAATTGGGGTGGTTGCTTAGGCTCCACAATGACACCCAAGTTATTGAATAGCTTTTTCAGCACGCTCGTCATGCTATTCGGGATCTAGCTGATCCTAGAAGAGAGACTCGAAATGAAGGGTCACAGAATGCTCGATCCTAGATAGTCCATGGTCATATTCAGTGTTGTACTATTTTGTCTTTAAGTGTATTGGCCTCGGCATTGTATTTTTCTCCATTCTTAAGGAAGTAATGAATTATTAGTCCTAAGCATGTTTAGCAGAACAACCTAATTGCCCCCAACGGTTATAATTGCAGAAAAGACACATTTTTTTTCTCCAATGGTCAGCAGTCCCTTCAACGGCTATAAAAGGCTAAAAGTTAATTATACCCTTCAACCCATGCGTATAACGGCTAGTAGGGAGGTTAGAAACGTAAATTGATGTCCTTGGGGTTTCTATAAATAGAAGCTTCGTACCATACGACTCCCACAACTCAAACATATATAGAAATGTCTTCGGAGGGTACTATGGCTATTATGGCACTAATCCTTATGTTGTATGCGGTGGTCCTCTTCGTGCGACTCGGCTTCCCCTTCATCAATCAACCATTTCTCCCTTTCCTTCTGATTTGGTTGTTCGGCTTCATTCTCATGTTGGTAGCATTTCGTTGGGAAAAACAGGAGACAACAATGTACGAAAGGATGAAGTACCAGTGATGTAGTTATTTCTTATTTTTTCTCTTTTGAACAAAAGTCACACCTTTTTTTTGCAATGAATTACCAATATTTCTAAAAATAAGGTCTTTTATTACAAGATCAACATGACTGCGTAGTACAAGTACACACAACAAGATCATTAAGGCACACCACATAATTATTCGCACACATAATACTTAGGCATCATAATCATTCATAACACGCTTAGCTAGACCCAACCATTCATTTAGGAAGACGTGGGCAGGCTAACATACTCTTCCTCGTAGTTGTTATTCTGCATCTCGGTCTCGGTTTATACTTTCTACGCCTCCTATAGACTTTACCAGAAAATCTTCGTCTCTCCCAGTGTTCCTTGATTCCTAGAATTAGGTCTGGAAGTGTTCGTGGACAGGGTATGAGCGGGTACACATAGGGGTTCGGGAAGAAGTTTCCTGTGATGGCATCTTGGTATCGCTCCTTGAGTAGGATCTAGGGTTTTCGATTGGGTAAGGCTGCTAGCATGCAGTACGTAATGACCTTCGGGTTCATAAATCTGATCTCGGTGTAGCCTTCATGCATGTCCACCCAATCGGAACATCGGTCAATCATACGCTCGAGGTAGTCTGTAAAATCCTCCCCATCACCCAAGGTGGTGTTGACCGGGTGGTCACTGTCTAGCTCGCGACTCTTCCATATTTCCATCTAGAAAGGAATTACACATTTAGTGTCCTGTTATACCACGTAATAAGAGCATGCTTCTCACATTATCGTGTGTACCCTTTTCCCCGTCCTCATTACTTAAGTTCATGTTTTATCTTTCCCTAATCCATTTTTTTTTGTGAAAATAAATCTTGCGTTTTATTTGTTTTCGGAAATCGATTTCCACTTTAATTAGGGTGCATTAAACTTTGAATCCAAAGATGCTCTGATACCAACTGTAACACCCCCAAATTTTCATTACTGAAAGTCAGTGCCTGCCCTTCTCATGGAGAGTTACCCACCATGATCAGGAAAATGATCTTTGCTTCGGATTCAGAAAAACATACTTTAATACATAAAAGCGTTCGCGACCTTGTTCAGAGTTATTACAAACCAATATCTTACAAAAAGCGGAACAGCGAAATTACTATTTTATTTAGGCTAGATGATGCTTGCACTAGTACTCGACGTTCCCATCCCCGGCGTAGGCCTCTCCTGTGGTGGTTTTACAAAACAAGGACACCACAGTTGAAAAGTCAGTGAAAACTAAGTGAGAACGTATCACAACGCGTAAGCAAGAATAAGGCACGACAAGTTATTCCAAGTTCATTTATTCCGAAAAGCTATTAAATTATTTAATCGGGATGATCCATAACCAATATCGTATCCAGTGTGGACGGCAAAGTAATTAGCTTGTCCGAACCGATTCCACCTCGGCAACTAGAGTTTAAGTGTTGACACCCCCTACGAGGGAAGCTTTTGTCCCAAGAGAGTAGTACTATAGCCTTACCTTGTGCTAATGTGCCCCAGGGGTACTCATAGAGTCACCTTCGACTCATGTCCCAAGCTTTTCTTGTTCTACCATATTAAGTTCCAAGCTTTGCTTGGTCAACCATGTAAATTTCTCGAAATATTAAATTCAGACGTGTAAAAGAATGAGATCATTTAACGAAGTGATGAGTAAACATGAGTTTAAAACATTTAATATCCGAATCAAGCAGGTAGAGGCATTATAGTTAAACACGCGTTTTGAGAGTAAGGGTTGAGCCTACGAACTCACCTACACGTCCGATTGTGGTTCAAATGTACTCGACGTAGCCTTCGTCGGTAAACTCGGTGTCTACAAATAAGGATAAACCCTAATTAACACTTAATCGTCTGATAAGCAAGTGTCTAATATACTATGTATGCTATGCGTGTTGATCCTAGTTAATTATCCGGCGGTGATTAGGTACGTGACCTACTTAAGTCTTAACGGAGTTCCTCTAATTAAAATCTTAGGACATTTTTTATTGGTCCAAATTAGTTAATATTTATTTATTTATTTAATCACTAAACTAATACTAATCTACACGTCTTAATCTTAAATTAATAACTCTAATTATTTATATGCTAACCACTAGTCCTAATTTTAATTAACATTAGTTTGCTAATCAAGAAATAAAATAAAATAATGGTAATAATTTGTATTCATAGTAAAGTATGGGTAGGGTAGGAATAGCACATTTACCCTTAAAGTAATCAAATTCTCAAAACAAGTTGTTGCTAGTTTCTTAAAAGACACTTTAACCCCAATACAAAACATTATTTTTTTAACTTTTCCGATTTCGACGAAAATAACATGGGTGGTTCCCGGGACACTAATTATCATTTTTATGTAAAAACATATGGACGGTAGTTTCAAACGCTACTCTTTTTAGAACATTTAATTCCTAAAAAAATTGACTGAAAGTAATTGTAAAAGACAACTACTACCCCAAAATATGAAATAATTAGCTATGACGATTTCTAACGTTCCGTTTTCGACCAAATTAACATGGATGACTCTAGAGACATGTTTGAAAAAGAATATGCAAGAATATGCTGAATGCGAAGTAAGGTAAGGAAGTTGTACCGATTTTTCGCTAACATAGGCGGTGAAATGGAATGAGCTTTTGGGACATTGTGAGTCTCTGCGGATAGTTGTAAATGAGTCTTTGGAGTGACATGGAGTGATTGGTAGTAACCGTGACTCAAATGATGGTCTTTGGTGGTGTTGGTGAACAAGGAGGTTACGTGAAACTCTCGGAAAAGTAGCTAAACTTGGTGGCCATGGAGTTTTCCGGCGAGGTGAAGGAGTTCTGTTGGTGGAGGTGGTGTTGGCGTTGGAGATGGAAGAGTTGGCGTTGGCTGTGGGGATGATGGTGGCGGTGGCTATGGAGTTTGAAGTTTTTGCTAGTGTTGCCGTGGAGATGTCATATGAGTTGTATGGCTACTTATAGGAAGAAAAATGAAGAAAAGAATAGTAAAGGTAGGTTAATAATTGTAGGAAGGTGAATGTGAATTATTTTCATCTGGCAAGATCCATCTTTTGCGGAAATTAATATTTGACTACATTTTTCTTTGTTGCAGATGAAGACTTGCAGAAGAAACGTTACCGACATGTTGTAAATATTTGGGTGTGGTGATTGTACCGTAATAATAGGAATATCACAATAAAAGTCGCCACGTAAAATATGTGATATTATAATAGTGTACACGTTATCAAATATTAATGTGGTACACATATAGCACCATGTTATTTTTATTAGAACTTAGCCACATAAAATAGTACCACAAAATATTAAGGTCAAGATGTCGATTTACACTCTATATTATCATAAAACATGTATATTTATTCTTAAAATACGCAATTAAATTTCGGGTTGTTTCATAGGCCCTTGGAAACTTGAAAGACATAACACTTACGCACATACTTACTGTTGCGGTAGATGCCCTAGAAGCATTTTATTTTAGTGTGATCGTTGTTTTGGCTAGACTATTCATTTTATTAGATATGGAGATATTAGTATAATGAAGTCCTTAGATTGAAATTGTTGTTATCATAAATTATCTCTAGACTATTTAATACGTAACTCGTAGCAAAAAATTCAGAGTGATGCCAAGTATCAGCGGCTTATACCACCTCTTTATCTAGATTTTCAGGAAGTTAAGGCGCGTTCTTCAATAGATACCTTGCAAGAGTGAGGGTGGTAAGATAGAAATACGTCTTCTGCTGCCACCTTTGAAATCTTTGTCGGAGAACATTCAGGCTTTTCCACTGGATGACCATTCATCGGTATAACCGCCAGAGCAGGCACTGCCGCATTAGTTTGGGCTGCCGTACAAGTCTTGGTTCGTCCGTCTGCCATTGCAAACAAAAGAATTGTTGAGATGCAGAACTACTTTAAGCAAAAACTGAAATCGAACTACAAAATAAATCTGACAAAAGCTAGAAAAAGAAACATACTGAAAAATTCACCATATTACAGACTATAGAAACAGATTGCATAATTAAATATGACTGTAACAAATAAAACATACTACAGAATTACATAAATAAATTTGACTGTAACAGATTTCAAAAACATATTACCCAAGCAGATTATAGAATGAAAATATAGAAATTGATTACATAAGTAACTCTTACGGTAAGAGATCACAGAAATAGATTAAAGAAATAAATATTACTATAACAGATTAAAGAAACTGATTACAGATTGCAGAAAATTAAAGGGGACAAATTATGTTTGAAATCACGAACTATTTTCATAAATTAGAAGAACATCAAAGAGTTATAGTTATTGTCTTAAATTTGTTATTAAACTTAGAACTAAGTTTGTTCTTATTAAAAGAAACTGAAAATGAACGAAACATAACAAGTAGCAAAACAAACTTCGAATCGAGAGGCGACATAATGCATTTACGATATGAAGAACAGTTTGATACATAGACGATCTCCTTAAGACAGTATTCGCCTCCTACCGATGGTGAGTTGGTTCATAAAGCAGTGAATTGTTCCTCCAGGATAAAAGTTCTTTATGTATTGTAGACGAAGCACGGGTCTACAACACACAGCGCAGGAGACTAACATAAGAGAGTATTTGGTGAGTTTTTATATATGAAATCTGTTAGTTCGAAATGAGAAATCTTGAGGATAGGACTGCCATTTTGTAAGTAGTGAAAGGAAGGACACAATTGTTAGAACGGTTGTAACTATTGGTTGTTCAAAAATTTCACAGTTACCGTTCTATGAAGTAACAAAAACAAAATGAATTATTTTTTGTTTATTTTGTTGGATACAGAGTTATTTTTTGGCCCGAAAATTATTAGGCTAGAGTAAAGCTCAACAACCCAACTCAATCCATGGCCCGACCCAGCCAACCTGGCCTGACGTAGGCGGCGCATGTGTGTTTTGGTTCGTGTTGGATTTTCTTTTTTTTTTTTGTCTATAGGAATCAATAGAGATAATCTCTTAGTCGTGTGGATCACTTTCAGATTAGAGTATTTCGGTGGTGTACACGAAATCAATAATCGGATAAAAAAGAGATTGCACAAGATCGAATTTGGTTTGCTATCGATTTCCGAACATAGTTTCTCTCTGTGTTTCTTCATTCGACCAAAATTCTAACTTAAAAGAAGGGGACAGGCGGTGAATCGCATCGGTTATAACCCCCAACGCTGCGGTTAATACTGTTGTGATTTCAGCGCAACCGCCACTAGGGGCGTTGCCCCGCACCCCCGTCATGGGCTCTGCCCCGAACCCCCGCACTCGTCCGGGAGTTCGTTGTCCAGGACACTAGTATAGTCGTGTGCACGCGTGTACTCCACACCTCCTACAGTGTTCAATGTATAGGCCATTGTCTGTTGTAGTTGTAAGTATATCCAATTACATAAATGACCGAAGACACTAAAATAAACAACAACAGTTCGAGCCATAACTAGGTCCTCCCTCTTTAACAAAACTGCTTCGCCCAAAGGGCATGCCCTTATACTCAAAGATTGGAGTAGTAAAACACTCCAATTTCTTTATTTCCATTGTGTGTGACTTTCACATTCTGAAATTGTGAAACCACCAACTGACACGATTTCTTACGTGTATGCGCAAGTGCACGGTCGAGTAATATAGGGGTGGTATTTCAACCCCGAGTTATCGATCCCACGAGGACAGACTTTTAGATTATCTAATTAGTTACTTAATTAAGAGTACGGTACAGGAGGAAATATTTGATTGATTTAAAAATTGAAATAACAACTAATCTAATATTTTTGTATTTTTTTTTATATGTAAGAAACAAATTTGGAGAAACTAAGCAATCTCTAGATCACCTAGGGCTGTAGACGATTTCCGAATTATCAGAGCAACACGTTAACTATATTCTAACTATGTCGGGTAACAGCGCTGACTATCTCCTATCGGTCTCAAGTCATTCTACTTCACGGTAGACTACAATCTCCTATCGGTCTCTTGTGTCTACCGGTCCGTTCTAGTAGGCTAACGACATGCACGACAACGGGTCCTGTCTGTCCACCGTTGCACGAAACAGTCGAATCTCACCTACCGAAGCTACACACACTTGGCCAATCCTAACACGTCTCTTCTCAGTCTCAGTGATACGGGATTGATGTTCAAGTCTCATCCTAGTTAGTTAGAATCACTATCGTGCATTCGCTAACTAAGCAGTGTTTCCGGTTAGCTACTTCATTAACACTGAGTATTAAGCACAGTACATGAACAATTGAATTAAAATGTTGCTAACTTTAAGCATGACTCAACTATTGAACAAAACCTAGTTTTTGAACCCTAGTTTTATCTCATAATCGTGTCACTCAATTAGGATTACTAACATAAACAAGAAACTAGAATTGATTCAAAAGAAGAAATCAAGAAATCATGAAGCAAAGATCAAATCCGGAAAAATATCATCGCTTACATGAACCCTAGGCTCTCAAAGAGACGCCTAGAAAAACGTCTAGCTAATACTAATCAACCAAACAAGACTTACAAGTTTATCCATACAAGATTGAGAGAGAAGAAGAAGAAATCAAACTTAGAGCTTCAATGGAGGAGGAGTCCTCCTCTTGTGCGTGCCTCCGTCTATCCTCTTCCTCCTTGAGTGAGTGATGAATAATAGATTAAAAAGTGTCTCCTTGAATCAATATTACGTGTATTAATTATTCCCCAACTAGGTTAGGAAATTAGATAACACTAAACGACGTAGTTTTTGCTAAAAAACAAGCAAAATCGTACATCTAGCTTCAGCGGATCGCACGATCTCCTTTCTCTGATCGTGCGATCTGGGTTGATCCTACGATCACAGAGGTGATCTTACACTTCAGTGAGTTTTCTCCTTTCTTTCCTTCGAGTATTGGCCAAGTTTTGCTACTGATCGCATGATCGCATATTGTGATCCTGCGATCTACTTCTGATCCTAGGATCAACTTTTGATCCTACGAGTCAGTGAGTTTCCCCACTTTTCTTCCGCTCATTTTTCTAAGTCTTCTCTTTTATTCTTCATATATTGGGGTGCTAATTGTCATTATACAAACTTTTAAAATGACACTTTGACCCCCTTTTTGCCATCTTTGTCCTCTTTTCTTCCAATTTCTTTCTCTCCCAAGCTTCCGCATATGTTCTGAAGTTCGTTTTCCTCCTCCTCTTGATCCATGAGCTCCGTGTCCTGTCGAACACAACACGAAAACACCCCGTGCGATCAAAAGTGACAAAATAAATGTAAATAATGTGAGAAACACCCGGATTAACAATTTATCACTCAAAGCTAAACTTATCCAATTTCCTTAAGTTCATAGTGTATTTCTAATATATTCAACCCGGAAATTACACAAAACGGTACACAGACGTAGAAGAAATATAACTCTAATATAGAGTTATCAAATCCCCCCCCCAACTACCTTTTTCCGCGTCCCGAGCAAAATCACAAACATCTCCCACACTATAATTTTCAATCCACCGAATTGCATACTATTTCACTAGCCATGTGACACAAACAACACACACAGCCATGCAATCTACATGACTATACAATGCAACTCGATTTTCAAACAATGCAAAAATTGAAACAACGCCAAATTTTTTTTTCAGTTAGAGATTGGGAAATCTCGCTATCACTAACCAAAATCATCAAGCTCTCACGAGTCGTTTTTGAAATTTCACAACCAATAGCAAGAAATTGAGATAAGATGATCATACGCACAAGTTCACGAAGGGGTCCCCAAACATCTACCATAAACAATCCAAGACTTGGGCACGTCCTTTAGCTCAGAGGGTTTAGGCATCTCAAATTCTAAGATAGTCTTTCGTCGTCAAGTCAATTGAGGTTTTCAGACCCTCTTAACCGTTATTGCATTGAATGCAAGTTGTCCCAGTGACGGGAGACACAACTCCGTGTAATACGGCTTGAATTTAATTTTCCCTAGTTGCTCTAATTGGATTGAATCCAAATTCCCCGCGTAAACGGAGGCACATTAGGCTGTTCACCGTATCTAGTCCAAGAGAAGATTTTGATTTCTTTTGTTTTTCATTCTATTCTAAATTTTTTCAACCATGCATTTAGAGCAACTAAGTGTGGGCTTTTTCGGTTAGCTCTTGAAACCCCCGTAAGGGATGGTCGTGTACACTCCCTAACTTCACTTAGGCTAAGCCATTGTACCACATGGAACCAACTCTACACGAAGGTCCACCCCAGATTTGCAAGAGGCCACAAGTTTCCACTCGAAAACAGACTATTCGACTTCTTAGGACTAAATCCTCCTAGCACAATATAGGAACTAAAGGTATGCCCTTGTCTACATTCCACATTCCCTGAATACCCGGGACTTCCTTTCGTGAAACTAGTGCGCAAGATACTAAAAATTAAGGTTTTCCCCACTACGGTGCTTCCTATTCATTGAGACTCTTTCATTGAACTCTCTCTGGTTTCAAGCTTCATCAATTGCCCAACTCAAAATCAAATTTAAATTTTTCTGAATTTTTGCTTTTATATTTTCTTTTTTTTATTCTTTTTCGATTTTTCATAACTCTATATGCATTGGCCCACTCTACTAATAACATAACATTGGGTAGGGTGACTCAATAATGTAAAAGTGCTAACAATGCATAAAATACGGAATCTAACACAAAACGTCAATATATTTAAAACACACTACACTAACCACACTACTCACATTACTAACGCAATCTACATGTAACAAGGCTATGCAAAACAGACATGGATAGCAAAAGTATACACAACCCCCCCCCCCCACACACACACTTAAGCGTTTCGTTGTCCTCAACGAATTTAGAGATATAATAAGAGAACTCATCGCTTAAATGTGTAGGCGGTGGATCTCCACAATTACCGCTCAAATTAGACGTCAAAAGAGGAAGAGATATCTGAGGTGCTCCGAACTACATGGGCACCATGCTGCGAAACTGCAACAAGAAGGGGTCTTGTGGACCGTAGACAGTTTTTCGCTGATGAAAATCATCTGAGCAATCCCCAAGCTACATCAAGCTACAATGTAACTCCCCTAAGGTCACATGTGCCTCGCACACCGGGGTAGATTTCTCCATCCAGCAAAAATGCACGAAAAATCCCCAACTCCCTCAAGAGTCCCCGTGTGGGTCAAATGTGCCATGGAACACTTGGGTAGATTCTTCGTAACATTACCTGCAAAACTAGACAACTCATCATTCCCTCTCTCTCACCTCTTAAAATCAGGTATGGAGAACTAAAACAGAAATAAAATAAATAAAATCCTACTCTACATTGGGTTGCCTCCCAAGCAGCGCTAGGTCGACAGCCCGACCCGGTTACCTCAACCGAAAAGGATGGTGGAGGATCCGTTATCCCTCCACTTCTTCTTCTTCCACCATCTCTTCTCGATAACTTCAAGTGCACCCCTGTGCTGCGCAGATAGCGGAGAGTTGTAGAAGCTGATTTTTTTCATCTTGCAATATATCTTTTTTATCAGCTTCCACCAAGTACCACTGGGATCACATACATCCTTTTCCATAAATTCATCCCAGTAGTACCTCCTTGGTTCTAGATGATCTTCAAATGACCCATGCAATTCATCCACACCCCCACACTTGCTGACTTCCAACTCCTTGACTATGGCATATGAATGATCAATAGAATCGCCCATAGAACAAGAGATTGGAAGTTACTCATCAAATTGTTCCCCATAATAATCCCGATACAGTAATTGTTCCAGCTCATCGCAGACTTGCGTGACATAAGATATGGAGAATTCATCATTAATCAGAGTTGGGGCTTTTACCTCGATATCACTGAGCACAAGTGTTTCACCAGCTTCATCGTCGGCACACCACAGACTTCCAATGTCGGCGTCTTCCCATTCATGCCAAGGATATGAGGGAACCTGCGGTCTTGGCTCACAATACGGCAGATCTTCCCATCTTGGGCACACATGTCCACCCAGTCTGAATCGGAGTCTGAGTCCTCATAAATGGCAGAGTCCACCAATGATTCCTGAACATTGTAGTCTTCACTCGGCTCAGGTATCTCTTCTTCCACTTGTGGTGGTGATGATGAAGGTTCAATATGAGGCTCACTGTCATGTGGCAAGGGCTCCTCTTGTGGCTCTTGAATACTAGATTCCCCTGCTGTTGACAGTTTTTCTATTCGTTTCTTTATCCTCTCCATCATCTCCCTCGCATGTTCCCTACCTATGGCTGAATCCTCTTGTGGCACTTGTGCAGTTGTGGACAAAAATTTGGCGCACACTTCGATGTCATTCATAATACTACGTCGTTCAGCCATAATCGCTGATGAGTCTTACGGGTGCTGATGAAGTTGGGGGGCATGTACTCGACATGAGTCTCTACGGTCGTGCCAAATGCCGCATACGTAGCACCAAGTTATGCATGCGTCCTCGTCTTCATGGTTACCCCTGCACTGGAAACAGTAGGGGGGACCCGAATAACAGTCTTCGCTCCACATGCTTATATTGTCTCTTGCTTCCTGCGTTCCTGAGAAACAAACTCACAAGACACCCGTGAAGCACAGAGATATAGAATAAAAATATTAAAACTAAACTAAAATAAAAGTACTCTAAAATAACTCCTAACAAAATAATCTACCGCTGTCCCCGGCAACGGCGCCAAAAACTTGACACGATTTCTTACGTGTATGCGCAAGTGCACGGTCAAGTAATATTGGGGTGGTATTTCAACCCCGAGTCATCGATCCCACGAGGAAAGACTTTAGATTATCTAATTAGTTACTTAATTAAGATTACGGTACTGGAGGAAAGATTTGATTGATTTGAAAATTGAAATAACAACTAATCTAATATTTTTGTATTTAAGAAACAAGTTTGGAGAAACTAGGCAATCTCTAGATCACCTAGGGCTGTAGACGATTTTCGGATTATATGAGCAACACGTTAACTATATTCTAACTAAGCCGGGTAACAGCGCTGACTATCTCCTATCGGTCTCAAGTCATTCTACTTCACGGTAGACTACAATCTCCTATCGGTCTATTGTGTCTACTGTCCGTTCTAGTAGGATAACGACATGCACGACAACGGGTCCTGTCGGTCCACCGTTGCACGAAACAGTCGAATCTCACCTACCGAATCTACCCACACTTGGCCAATCCTAACACGTCTCTTCTCAGTCTCAGTGATACGGGATTGATGTTCAAGTCTCATCCTAGTTAGTTAGAATCACTATCAAGCATTCGCTAACTAAGCAGTGTTTCCGGTTAGCTACTCCATTAACACTGAGTATTAAGCACTGTACATGAACAATTGAATTAAAATATTGCAAACTTTAAGCATGACTCAACTATTGAACAAACCCTAGTTCTTGAACCCTAGTTTTATCTCCTAATCATGTCACTCAATTAGGATTACTAACATAAACAAGAAACTAGAATTTATTCAAAAGAAGAAATCAAGAAAACATGAAGCAAAGATCAAATCCGAAAAAATATCATCGGTTACATGAACCCTAGGCTCTCAAAGAGACGCCTAGCAAAATGCCTAGCTAATACTAATCAACCAAACAAGACTTACAAGTTTCTCCATACAAAGATTGAGAGAGAAGAAGAAGAAATCAAACTTAGAGCTTCAATGGAGGAGGAGTCCTCCTCTTGTGCGTGCCTCCGTCTATCCTCTTCCTCCTTGCGTGAGTTATGAATAATAGATTAAAAAGTGTCTCCTTGAATCAATATTACGTGTATTAATTATTCCCCAACTAGGTTAGGAAATAACATAACACTAAACGACGTAGTTTTGGCTCAAAAACAAGCAAAATCGTACATCTAGCTTCAGCAGATCGCACGATCTCCTTTCTCTGATCGTGCGATATGGGTTGATCCTACGATCACAGAGGTGATCTTACACTTCAGTGAGTTTTCTCCTTTCTTTCCTTCGAGTATTGGCTTTGCTTCTGATCGCATGATCGCATATTCTGATCCTGCGATCTACTTCTGATCCTACGATCAACTTTTGATCCTACAAGTAAGTGAGTTTCCCCACTTTTTTTCGCTCATTTTTCTAAGTCTTCTCTTCTATTCTTCATATATTGTGGTGCTAATTGTCATTATCCAAACTTTTAAAATGACACTTTGACCCCCTTTTTGCCATCTTTGTCCTTTTTTCTTCCAATTTCTTTCTCTCCCAAGCTTCCGCATATGTTCCGAAGTTCGTTTTCCTCCTCCTCTTGATCCATGAGCTCCGTGTCCTGTCGAACACAACACGAAAACACCCCGTGCGATCAAAAGTGACAAAATAAATGTAAATAATGTTAGAAACGCCCGGATTAACAATTTATCACTCCAAGCTAAACTTATCCAATTTCCTTAAGTTCATAGTGTATTTCTAATATATTCAACCCGGAAATTACACAAAACGGTACACAAACGTAGAAAAAATATAACTCTAATATAGAGTTATCACCAACTTCAACGACTTATTTCTCATCACTAGACGTGTTTCGACGAATGAGGTCTTGAATCGATCCCCAACTATCCTGATTTAAGAGCACGTGTTTATTAGAGTTAGCTTTCAAACGAGCTTATGTTAAACCGGGTCCAAATTTGTCGTCAAATACCCTTTTTTCCAACACTAGCTTGTTCAGAAACCCGAGATACCGTCCGCACAAAGTTTAAGAAGGTAGGTAGTGATGAGTCAATCTAATTCAATACCATCTCAGCCTAAAAACTAAATGAGAGAAGTTGCAAACATCCATTATTCTAAAAGTTGACACAAGAAAATCAGCTATCCTCAAGCAATTAAAGAGACAAAACTCTACAGTTTTTCAACCTCATGGATAGAATGAATGTTGTAAATTTCTTTGTAAGTACTTTGATTTCCAAGCCCACTAAAATGCGAGAATAATTTAGGTAATGACGGTGTTTGGAAAAAAATCTAGTTGGCAGTTTTGGGTTTAAAGAATTTGATCTTTTATCTTATCAACTAATCCAACCATTTTTTAGTGTTTTTTTCTAGTGTTAACTAGTCCAGCAATTTAATGTTGCACATAAATGGAAATAAAAATGAACAAAAAATTTACAATTTCACTATACAAACGCTTCAACTTGTTTTTTAATAGAACAATTCTAGGAAATTGATTCTTACACCGGTGATTATTGATTGTTACACCGGAGTTTAGTTAGCTTGACATTTTTACCCATGCCCATCAATCAAGTAGTATTTTCTCTATTTTAATGGATATAATTCATTTTAGGTGATCTCATATTTTCAGCATTTTCTCACCTTTATTGCGTTCCTCAAGTTACCTTTTTCAATTTAGGAATGGTGGCGAAATTTGCGTCAATCATTACTATTCTAGTATATATAATTTCTGAGAATATTAACTTTCTTATAAATGACCTGCATTATTTCGATAAAGAATGATCTGTTGGATCAATTTTTGTAATTTTTCCTACCATATGACCCGCATGAGTTTTACAACGCATGATCAGGATCAAGTTAGAAAGACACCAAGTCCTTCATTTTGCCCTCGTGTCATTTGATGAACTTGTATTCTTCGTCCAGCATTTTCTAGTTCTTCGCAAAATTAAATCTATTAAGGGTGAGTTTGGGAATGCTTCTGCTGCCAGCACAGCTGCTTTCCGACAGTAGAAGCAGTTTTAGTGTGTTTGGTAAAAATAATATTTCTGCTTTTCCGGACAGTTTCTGCTGTCCCACAGCAGTTTTCAGGGAGCAAGGGGGGAGATGCTTTTCCAGAAAGTGCTTTTGATTAATTTATCTACAACCGATTTTGACCTTACAATTTTTTAAAATATCAATAGTTATCTTTCCGGAAATGACACGTGTCATGTATTTTTGTCATTTTACCCTCTCACAGCAACTTCACAGTTGATTTTACCAAACACAAAATTACTATATCAATATTTCACAGCAGCTTTTACGTAATATTTACCAAACAACATTTTATCAAGAACTCACAACAGCTTTCTACTGTGTTTTCACACAGCAGCGTTCTACCACCGCCACAACATTCCCAAACTAGCCGTAAGATGTTCCTAAAAATGCTCTCAATCATCTCTTGAGGCTTCTAAGAAACATGACCACACTTTTTTTCTCCAGTACTAATGGCACTTAAGTGAATTGATATGATAATGAAATTGAAATTTGTCCTTAATTGAGGTAATTTTTTTTTTCAAAAAAAAAAATTACCTCAATTAAGGACAAATTTCAAAGGTAGAAAAATAAGAAAACACAATTCTTAATATCAAATTAAATATTCAAACAAAATTTATGTAGGTCTAAACATATCAAAACATTCAGATTTGAATTTGAACGTGATAACCATTTCAA
This sequence comes from Linanthus parryae, assembly GCA_023055425.1. NCBI lineage: Eukaryota > Viridiplantae > Streptophyta > Magnoliopsida > Ericales > Polemoniaceae > Linanthus > Linanthus parryae. The sequence continues at coordinate 80,200,255 of JALGPY010000006.1, forward strand.
ATTTATAAAAAAAAAAAAAAAAAAAAGGCATATCAAGGTAATGCAATAAGGTACAGAATATTAAAAATATAAAATTACTACAATAAAGTATAACAAATTATTATAGGAAAATAGTATTAACTTATGTTTGAGAGTTAAAATAGTCATGGTAACTAAAAATCGATGTAATCATTATTGATCCGGTGTAAGAATCCATTCCCTAATTCTAAAAGGACAGAATTTTTAAAACGGTAAAATCAAAACAACTCTGTTATATAGATACCAGTGAGTCACTACGATTATTTAGAGCCTAGGCTGCTTAATTACTCGATTGCTCAAACCAACCAACTCAATGGCCTATATCATGAAACAGTGCAGTGATAGTTACATGTATAGTATAAGTTAAATTAGTAGATGAATAGATGTTGATATTTATCAGCTTTCAGTGCATCTGTCGCCAAAATTTTAGATTCAATGGAGGATGATTACTTTGCTGGTCAACAAAGCCGCCTCTGTAGGCCATATGCCTACTAGGGCTGTTCGCGGGGCGGTTTGGACGGGTAAAACCCGCTTTTTTGCCCCAATCCAACCTGCTCGGGTTGGACAAATCGTTACCCAAACCTGACCTCGTATTCGCCAAACCCAAAGCTGACCGGTTATTTGCGGTCCGGCTCGGTTTGGGCGGGTCTAAATAAATACAAATTGCATACAAACAGTACACCGCAAATAAATAAATAACTATCGTCATTGACAATCACGACAAGATTTTAATCCAGGTGCGTAGTCCTTAAGTTCTAACATAAATTACATCATATAATCAATTACAAGTTGTGGATTCAAATTCTGCAAACGCAAGAGATCACAATTATACATCAAAAAATTATAAGGCTGGTAACATCTATCTCTCAGCCATTAGCTTGGGCTTCCACCTCTGGACACCACCACAAAATCATCATGAAAACTAGCTTGTACACCTGCAATGTATCAGAGTAAAAGACTTCAGAATGCTTCTAAAAAAAAGAATTCGGAATGATAAAACGGAAACAATGGCAGAGAATAGAATCAGGACTTGCAGGTTGAGTGTTACCAGGAAACAAAAATGTCAACACAGCAAGATAACCTCTGGAAATTCATTACATCTCTGGTGCATGTCTGAATATTCGTCGTTGCTAACTCTTGCATCGCTTGTTGCAACTTACAAGGGATACCTCACAGACCTACAAACACTAACATAAACACTAACGCAAAATTATACACCATGAAATAACAACCAGTAAAACAAACTACATAAGCTAGTCAACTACATAAGCTAGTCAACTACTAGATGGACTATGAGGAGGAAAAGTTACATGCCAAAGCAAAATTTACCTGCTAAGAAGAGATTTATGATATCCAAATAGAGGGTCAGCAACACCAAGAAGAGATTTATGATATCCAGATAGAGTGACACAGCAGCCAAGACATAGTCATCATAAGTGTGTCGCTTGATCAAGTTGTATGTGTCATACAAAATGTATCCGCAGAATATGAGTGCCGCCATCCCACCATAGATCATCATTGATATATTGCCAAGAGGGAAGAGTATCTGCAGCACAAGGAGTTCTCAAGCTCAATAACACAGAGAGAGAGAGCGATAGAGAGAGAGATCTATACCTGAATCAAAGCAAAGACAATAAGGACCATATGAGAGCACCAAACAAAATGGACCCAGGAAGCGGAAACTGAAATCTGGGACTCACCACAACCACAGAAGTCAGAATTGCTGCTTACGATTTTCGCTGCACAATGTCTACAGTAATCTGAGAACAAGGAACAACAAAGATCTAATTAGCCTTGGTTCAAATAGGAAAACCTTATGCTAATGGAATTAGGTTGAAATGAACCTTCTATGACGTTACCCTAATATGCATGAGCAGAGACATCTAACATGGACACCACACAAGGAAAAAGAAGGACTAGTAAAATATATCCACAAGAATGTCTCCAACCATGCTTATTTCGACTCAAAAGATAAATCACTTTGAAGAAAAGGAGAACCGTCCAATTAAGAGGTCTGCATCTAATGAAGACCTGATACATGTTCTCAACATTTGGAGCAAGATGCATGATTTCTTTCAGATGAAAACAATAAAGCTACAGTACCTTCTGCTCTTGGGCCCGCTCACAAACTGGAGGATCCTCTGAATTTGAATCAGTAACACAATCATTATATTTCCTCTTTCTAGAGCCCTGAGATGATCTATAACTAGCGAAGCCAACAGCATGACATATGGCAGCATTTGTGTGCTTAGCTAGAGGTACCCTGATTTGATTCGTTTACATTCCAGCGAACAGGTACACAGAGACAAAAAGCGAACAAGTACATAGAGACAAAAACCTGGTAAGAATTACATGAATAATAAGAACGATATCACAGTTGTATAAAACTTCTAAACCAATTATATCAATAAAACCAATACCAACTTACGATTGTCATATTCCCAAAAAGGCGAGACATACACCAAATACCTGATAAGAAATATATAATAAGAATTGAAATGTTGCAGTTGCACAAACTAAGAATCGACATCACGCATATTCATACAAATAATATAAGTACAACTTAGTACTTAGTACTTACCTTATGATAATATTATATTGGCCTTCCTTCAAAAAAATTCTAGACCAGACAAAAAGCTCCATATATAGCTGACCAGACGTAGAGCTCCATATATAGCTGTTCCCAAAAAGTCATACTAACCTACAATGACAACTCACAGTTTACACACAAAGTATGATTTTAAATCAGTTATAGTAATTAAAATGTACTTCAAAACAGATAATAACTTTCATACCATGTCAATTACTCGTCAACAACAATAGAGCTAGGACCATCCAGCTCTGCAAAATAGAAGTTTTAGTGCAAAATTATAAACAAATAAGCCACACAAAAGCACTAACTCTTATCAATTAACACAAAAGGATACCTGAACCAGGTTCTATCTCGCTGTAAGATGACACAACATCCATTGAATCACGTAGATCAATACGTTTCATGTCAGCTCTCAACCAATTCTGGCCACAAATAAGAGCCTCCACCATTTTGGGAGACAGTGAACTCCTGAACCAATCGAGAACACGTCTACCAATGCTAAATGTAGTTTCAGATGCAACAGTGGATATGGGGATAGCCAAAACATACTTAGCAATTTTAGAGACAATTGGATACTTCATTTCATTAAGCTTCCACCAACTAAGAATGCAAAAAGAGTCATCTATCACCTCACAACCTTCTATCAGATACTTGACCAATTCAGTTTTCGTCTTCATGCACTCTTCATCTTCCAATTGTTTTGCATATTTAGATTTAAGCTGCTTGCCTCTCATTTTCTTTTCCGGATCAAGTGTTTTAGCACTCGATTGTGCCTCAGTCATTGGAGAAGTAATACTACAATCATCATGTTGCACATAACATTCAAACATTTTTAGCAATGCAACCTCGACCTTTTTCGTCATTTCCAAAGCTTTAGCACCATCATGTACTTGACCAAAGAAAAATTGCACATACTTCAATTGGTAACGAGAATCTAGAACAACAGCCATGTAAAGTAGAAAGTTGATATTATCGAGGTTATCCTAATACTTATCAAACTTATTTTTCATTCTCTCGGCCATTACCTTCAAATCATTATCCTCGCTATCAATCATTTCGATCAATGTATCTTGAATCCCCACAATCTCTTCAAAAAAGTTATTTGATGTCACATAGGATGAACCAGAAAAGCGCAAAGTTGTATGATAAAAAACTTCCAAATACTGATTAAAGAACCTTGCTCTTTTCCAATCATCCTTATTAGGAGATCCAAGACTTCTGTTGTTTCTGCCCTTACCCTTTCTTAAACCACTCTCTTCGTTTTCTTCGCTATTAAAATAAGAGGAGTACTTATAATCGTCCTCCTCAAGCCGGATGAATGCCTTTTCAAACTTTTCAGCAGCTTCAATCATCATATAGGTTGAATTCCACCTTGTTTCGACATCTAAACAAAGCAAACTCTTACTTGTGATATTTTCTTCTTCTACACATTTTTTGAAACTTTCCAACCTACTTGGAGAAGACCTTACATACCGGATAGCGTTTCTGATTTTAACAATAGAATCTTCAATCTCTTCTAAACCATCTTTTACAATCAAGTTCAAGATATGAGCAGAACATCGAACATGAAGAAACTCGTGTCCAAGTATAGTGCCTCTCCAATCTTTAGTTTTCCTTTTCAGGTAACGAATTTCTCCATCATTGGAGCTTGCATTATCAATTGTTACCGTGAATAGTTTACCAATTCCCCAATCTTTTAAACTAGCCTCAATGACCTTACCAATGGTCTCACCTTTGTGATTAGGCACTTGAAAAAAGGTCAGAATTCTCTTATGATACTTCCATGAGTCATCAATCCAATGACAAGTTATACACATGTGATTGAAATTCTGGATTGATGTCCATGTATCTGTGGTAAGACATACACGTTGATTCTTTAACATACGTTTCAACTTTAACTTTTCGTCTTGATAAATTTTCAGAACATCTCGTGCCACTGTTATCCTAGAAGGAATGTTAAAACGCGACTGCATTCCATAGCAGAATCGTTTAAAACCAGTTCCCTCTACCGTTCTAAAAGGCAATTCGTCAATGATTACCATTGTAGCAAGATCTTTCCTACTAACATCTTGACTAAACACCACCGCATTCAAGCTGCCTGCATTATCTTTACCAACAGCAGGAGTAAATGCTAATGTTATTTGCCTTTTATCTTCTAGACGATAAGGGTAATTCTTGCAGCTGTGAAGCATATGATTCCACAGGCTGCTAGTTTCATGTTTTGGATCAGCAGCATATGTTTTAGGGCAATAATTACATTTGCACCTAAGTTTATCCCCTATCCGTGTAAAATGATCCCACACTTCAGATGTAGAATTATCACCAACAGGTTTCGACTGTTTAACAGGTTTTTTTGTTTTCTTTTTGGGAGGACCAAGAGGTGGTTTAGAATTACCTTCGCATTGGTTGTGAGTTTTCCTCTTCATTGGATTGTTGTGAATACTTCCATCTTCAATAACAGGATCGCTATCCTCTTCATCGAGCGTAAGATCAGTGATATCACCCTGTTCACATGAAGAACCAACATAAAAACCTTGGAGTTATAAAGAGAATCAACATGGCCGTAGTCAACCACAACAATAAAACTGAGAAACAAGGAAAAAAATCCATACAACTGACATGACAACACAAGAATGAAGCTCACAAAGATCTAAGAAGTAGGCTTATTATCAGTTTTATCTTATGGCTCACAAGAATGAAGCTCACAAACCTGACCAAGTATTCACCAAACCCACAGTTAAAGATAATATCATCAGTTTTATCTTATGGCTTGCAATTAGGAGTAGGGTATCTAGTGGTGACAGACTTCTACTTTTGGGTCGGGGGGGGGGGGGGGGTGGAGGTGACACAGAGTGCTCCATGTCTACTCTGCAAATCTGGTACAGGGTGACACAAATTGCTCCATGTCTCCAGGTTTAAAAGCTGATATCGGATGAAGCCTTTATCTGGAATTAGTAGTTTGAGCAGATAATTTGTATGACCCTGACTCCATATTTTTTTAGGAGTTCAAGAGTTCGATTTAGACATGACGTACGTCGTACATAACAGAGAATATAATAGCTATGGGTTTCAAATAGGGATGTTTTTTTTTTGATGAAGCATTATATATTAAAAAAAACTAGGCAAAACTGTTACAAAATTCAAGGGCTAGAGATGTTGAATCTAAGCATATGTTGTTTGAGTTTCAACTAGGAATGTGAACTGCTACTTTCTCTTGTAAATCTGTGAATACCATGATACAATTTACAACCCACAGAAACCCTGGTACATGATTAAAGGATAGGCATACATCATAATATCATATACACAAAATATCGAAGAAGAAAAAGAAGGTATGGTTATAGTTTTGTAATCTGTACCATATTTTCTTCAGATCCGCTCCAAAGTATTGACAAGTTGTGCTGTTCAGAAACCCCTTGACCGACGAAGAAGGAGCAAGAAAAGGCGTACAATCAGAAGACTAGAAGTACCAAACAGAGATCGGTCCTGAATCTCCGCTGAATCGAACATGGAGAACCAGGAATCAACCCTCTATCGCCGCCGCTGAATCGAACATGGAGAACCAGGAATCAACCCTCAATCTCCGGATCTGATGAGGCTTAAACAACGATGTCCTCTTGGCTCTTCTTCTCTCTGCTGTTAGAGAGATAAAGAGATAAACGGTGAATGAGATAAGTAGAGAACAGGTGGAAACCTATATGTTGTATATTGATATAATAATAAAAATATCTCATCATAATAATATAAATATACTATCTGCATAAATTTCGGGTCGGGGCGATAATACCGGGTTTACAAAATGACACCCGTGTCCCACCCGGATTTTGGCGGGTTAGGGTATTTCAAAACCATAATCACCCAATTATACCCTATTTTACTCCACTGCGGCTCGATTCGGTTTGGTCCGGGCGGGTTGGGCGGGTTGATCGGGTTTCTGAACAGCCCTAATGCCTACTATAATATGCTTGACTAGGATAGATCTTCCCGTCGTCTTCACTCCGAGTATTTTTTTTTTTAATGTCAATCCGAGTATTTAAAGATATTACAGCTCCGTTTATGTTGAGAACTTGAGATAAATTATTTTCTTGTAAAACATGTTACAAATTTTCAGCGTTTGATTTGCAATGTTTTCGTGGATAGTAGTTCTTTAAAAGCTAATATTGATGCTTAAAAACCAGCTTAGTAATTTTATGGCTGTATTGACAAATATTACCATTTTAATTAACTGAAGGGAGAACTAATCTAAAAACAGATATTTAAACGCGATATTAAAGCGGAATATTCACGCGTTTACCCTTTCTCCTAAGCTCCTATGCAACGGATGATCGTTGTTGTGCTTTTTCTCATGCACCTGTCTTGATCCCAGCAGTCCGGCGCGAATCTCTTGGACGAACGCTCTGATTCACGCCATGCTCCACCAATGGATGCAAGTTTAAAAAAGAGGTCATGGTTTATAGAGAATAATCTGATTGCTCTTAACATGATCTTCCTACTAGTGATTATGATTCAGCTATAAAATGTGTAGGAGGATGTCTCCTTATATAGATAGATTTATAGCTTATTACAGCTTACCCCATTAGGGTTCGTGTCTAATTGCAGCTAGGCCCCTTCGGGTTTGTGACTAATTACATGTGCACCCCACTCGGCGCTACACGTAATTTACTAACATCTCCCACTCGTACAGTGGGGTTGCGCGTAGTTCCTTCAGTCTCTCTCAATCTCCAACTGTATCATCTACGAAGTATTTTGTAGTCGTGGCATGTGACTGTTGAGAGTTCCTGCATTTTGGGAGATCCATACTCTAAACTCATAGAAGATGCGCCAGCAGTAGGGGCTTGCTACCCTTTCGAAAAGATAATGCACATTATAACTCTCATATCCCCCAGATTCGATCGAATTGTCATCTTGTAGACCATGAGTACCTTCCTAGTCCAATAGGTCGTGCTCCAATGCGCCCACATCTCCTTTATTATATTCATATCCTGCATGACCCTAATGGATCTTGTAGGTGGGCCCAATGAAAACAACAAAGAGTGATGCAATGTGAATCTTCCTTCTATCAATGTGCCGCTTAGATTCGGCTTAGCTGCTTTCCGACCAGTGTCCGGAAGGCTGAATCATCCATAGTCATGATGTGTCATGCCAAAGTAGCACCGCCAATCCGTATCCTCGCGACACAGACAAAAGATTGGTGTAGTATTTCCGGTCTTGTATGTGGATGACATACTACTCATTGGAAACGATATCCCTACCTTGCAATCCGTTAAAGATTGTCTAGGTGATGCGCAAACTAACGTGCTGTTCGCAAGTATACGAATCTTGTAATACCGGGTGTAATTAAACTCGGGTGATCGTTCCCACGAGGACTATTTCGGGTTTTCTCGCGTCGTCAGTTTTGGTTAACCGAGTGTAGTAACAAGGAGGAGTAGGTTGTGATTGCAGTTACTAAACTAAAAACAGAAATTAAAAACGTAAACGTAAATATTTTTTGTGACGTTTTCTGAAATAAGCTGAATCGGTTGTTACGATAATAGATGGGAACTAGGCTCCAGGATCCCCTAAGGTTTCTACAGATTTCAGTTTTACGTTCGATTATGAAAACACTCAGCAGTTTCGATATCCGTGCAACGTACCACTTGTGCAGTGACTTTTCAGATCCCACACATAATCCCGATCCTGCAGACTTTCGGATTCTTGTTAAGCTGCCTAAATCTGCAGTCTCGGTCTAATCCTGTTAGGGTTTCTAACCTGTCCGAATGGCCCGGGTCAAATTCTCTAACAGTTGGTCTCACGTTTTTCGATGCTAGCCCTCTCTCCCTTTCTCTGGTCGGTCTATCAGGGTAAGGTACTAAATCCTGACTTTTCTTCCTAACCCTAACTTGACGTTTTCACCTACAAGCTCGGGTCTATAGCAATCCTGGGTGATCAATCCTATCATGCATATACGATAATAATCAAAGCCAGAATAACAGATACAACTTGCTGAATTAAGATAACAATCATGAATCCATAAAGGAAGTAATCACAAAATCTGGATACGAAACCCTACGTTCACCGAGAACCTAGGTAAGAAGTTTAGCTACGACTAGACATAATACTAAACACAGTTTCTGAATATAAAGAGAGAGAACGAAATCAAACTAAGTCTTCGAATCTCGAATCGCTCTTCCGTGCTCTCCGTGAATGCTTTGACTTGCCCTTTGGTTGTGCTGAGAATTGTGTTGTGTTCAAAACGAGCCTGGACGAGTCTTTAAATAGTGTTGTTTTCCCCGAAACGCGTGCGCCAGAAATTACGGAATCTGCCATTGGTCCACCGACTTCGGAAAAAAGTCAAACTGGCTGCGTATATACGCAAGGCTGCGTATATACGCAACCAGGGCCAAAAAAATCCTCCAACCATCACCCTCCCTGCCTGCGTATACGCAAGGCTACGTATATACGCAGGCCTGCGTATATACGCAGGCAGGGGGTGGTGATGGGGGCCCTGCTTGGTCCTTTGGTGGGCCTGGTTGGGTCCCCTGGGTCCCACTCTTCTGCCTGACGCTCCCGGTTTGCCTCCCTTGGTGTTCTCCTGCTTTTCCGTGTTCCCGTATTGACCCGGTCCTGTGCACGTTTTCAAAGACGGTCCCGGCTTGGTCCCGGCACGCTTCCCAATGCACCTTCCGAACCTGTTCCTGAAAAGGCAACATAGACGAAAACTCGCGATCATATCCAAATATAGCAGTAAATAAGCAGAAATCCCGGAAGTACAGATAAACATCTCGTTCTAGATTCCCGAGGCATTATAAGGCAATTTCCGGCAAAATACGCTATTTTCGGCACAAACACTCGTGAAATCAGGCTAAAAGATAACCCGTAATTGGGCGTTATCACTAGGGAATTTCTTCTCAATGAAATACTTAGGGGATGCGGCTTATATACTTGGTATGAAGATCTATAGGGATAGATCATGGAAGTTGCTCGGCCTAAGTCAAAGTACATATATTGATAAGGTGTTGAAACGATTCAGCATGCAAGATTCAAAGAAAGAATTCTTTCCCATGTCACATGGAGTTACCCTTACTAAGGCTGACTGTCCTACCTATCAAGTTGAGAAGGACTGTATGAGTGCGATCTCATATGCATCAGCTATTGGATCCATCATTTACGCCATCTTATGTACTAGACCAGATGTGTCATATGTTTTGAGTATGACTAGCAGATACCAGTCCAATCCGGGTGAGAGTCACTGAATTGTTGTCAAGAATATCCTTAAGTATTTGAGAAGGACTAAGGATGCATTCTTGATATATGGAGGGGAGGAAGAACTAAGTGTAAAGGGTTACTCTACCGCAAGCTTCCAAACAGACAATGATGATTACAGATCGCAGTCGGGATATGTGTTCTGCCTTAATGGAGGAGCTGTAAGCTGGAATAGTTCTAAGCACGAGACAATTGTTGATTCTACAACAGAAGCTGAGTACATTGTTGCATCGAGTGCGTCAAAGGAAGCTGTTTGGATTAAGAATCACTGAACTGGGTGTGGTTCCTAGCATAGTGGATCGTATTGCATTGTATTGTGAGAACACTGGAGCGATCCCACAAGCCAAGGAATCCAGGTCACACCAGAAATCCAAACACATATTCAGGAGATTCCATCTCATTCGAGAAATAGTCGAAAGAGGAGATGTGAATATATGCAAGATACCAACAAATGATAATCTTTCAGATCTACTTACTAAACCCCTTGCTCAAGGAAAGCATGAGGGTCACACTAGATCGATAGGCGTACGAAATGCACCAGTGCAAGTGGGAGACCGTTGGTGTAGATGCTCTAGAGGCAATCTATTTTACTATAAACAATGTTTTGGCAAGAATATTCATTTTATTAGATATGGAGATATTAATATAATTGTTGGGTACTGACGTAGGTAACGCAGCGGAATAACAAAAATTTAATTCATACTCAAAGCCGACAAGGATCACAGGAAGAGACATTCATAACATGATGAAGGACATAGAAGATGTGTACCTTTTCGGTTTGTGAGATCACACGAAGAATTATGTCCTCATCTCTACGGTTGATCCACGTCTAGAGGTGAGATCTAGATCAACCTTCTCCTAGTGCTAGCTTGGACCGGAAGAAGAGGGAAGAACGAATCAAGAAACGAGAGACAAAGAGAGGATTCGGCCTTTCTTTGTGGCCGACGGGTATGGGCGGACGGCTAGGGGAATCGGCCTCCAGCTTATCTTGCTCTCTCTCTTGATTTCTCTCCCACTCACTTGTGTTATGAGCATTAGTTGTGGGAAAGAAGCTACAGCATCCTTTATATAGTCCAACAAATCCTTGTTAACTACATAAAGGCCCTTCCTAATTTTACATGAACTCTGATTAGTCCATTTCCTTGCATATAAGCCCTACTAAGTTTGCAAGGTGTTGTAAAGTGATCCATATAATTAATTAATCATATTAATTAATCCCGAATCTAGTTCAACTCTATTAGATGTGTGACCCCATAGGTTTCTACTTAGTCGGTAGCAACTAATTACTAACATGGAGCGGTGTCTAGCAACACATCCATGCAACCCAACTAACAGAAATAAGTCAGTGATCCCGACAAACCTTTGTGCCCAATATCACATATTGCACTATCCCTTTGTCTCCATATCCAGATTGGACACGAGACATAAATAGTCACACTCGTATATCAAATCCATAGTTCCTCGATCCTGGGAATATGCTTATGCAAGCAGATAACATCAACATCTCCATATTGATTTATCTGAGTCTGGTCAGACATTCAATAAGCGTTATCCCTCGAGTGGTCGTGGATATTTGGTCTCATTATGTGGGAGGGACAAATCCTCTCTATATCACTACGATCTATAAGCTTGCTTCCAACCATGCCTGATAGCTATCTTTATAGTTGCCCGGTTAAGGCGCAACGTTGGATAACATCAAAGCATGATATTCCACAACTAGAGTATCTAGTGACTTCAAGTCTAAGGATTGCAATTATATTAGCACTACGAGAAGCGATTGTGACTTTAACATAATCTAATGTATCCTTCTCGTTGTGGGTCAATCCTGTATGCCATTACTCCTAATGCATACCCATGTGTTAAACTTGATATCTCCATATAAATCTACACAAATACTAGTCTATATTTGGTTGCCATGTTAACCAATATAATGGACTAGAGATATTTAAGATAAACAACACATTGTATCTAAGGACTTTATTATATTAAATATCACAATAAATAATAAATGAATATTCAAGCCAAAACATTGTTCATAATAAATATATATTGACTCTAGGGAACCTATTCCAACAATAATAAAGTCCTTTGATTACAATTGTTGTTATCTTAAATTATCTCTAGTCAAGTATAATGGTTATTAGGACGATCACTATACATAGAGTCTAGTATGTTAGAAGATTGATATGGAGATATCAAGTCTAACACATGGGTATGCATTAGGATTAATGGCATACTGGATAGACCCACCACGATAAGGCTACATGGGAGTTATGAGATTGTCACAAGTACTTCTCGTAGTGACAGTGGTGTTGTGGTTCTTTGACTTGAATTCACTAGATACTCTAGTTATGAATTATCGTGTTTTGATATTTTCAAACGTTTCACCGTAACTGGATAACTATCAAGGCGTTAATTGGGCATGATATGAAGCAAGCTTCTAGATGGTAGTGATGTAGATAGGAATCGTGCCTCCCACATAACGGGAGTATGTATTTGTGGTCACTCGATGAGTAGTACTTATTAAATGTCTGGCAAGACTCAGATAAATCAATATATGATATTGTTCTTATTGTTGGGTTTTGACGTAGGTAACGCAGCGGAATAACAAAAATTAATCCTACTCAAAGCCCACCAAGGATCAAAGGAAGAGACATCATAACATGATCAAGGACATAGAAGATGTGTACCTTTTGATTTGTGAGATCACACGAAGAATGATGTCCTCGTCTCTACGGTTGATCCACGTCTAGAGGTGAGATCTAGATTCTTCCTTCAATCAAGTGCTAGCTTGAACCTTGGACGAAGAGGGATGAAGATCAAAGCAACAAAGCAACAAGTCACAAGGGAAGGGGGCGGCCTCCTCTTTGCCGTCGGGTAGATGGGGCGGACGGGGGCTAGGGTTTCGGCCCTAGCTCTTGTCTTGCTCTCTCTTTTGCTCTCTCCCACTTTTGTGTTATGACTAATAATAACTCATCAAGTGGGAAGGAAGCTAGAGCCTCCTTTATATACTCCAACAACTCCTTGTTGTTTCCATAAAAGAGTTTCCTAATTCTAGATGAACTAGAATTATTCCCTTCCTTGCAAATTAGTCCTACTAAGTTCGCAAGGTGTTGCACAATGATCCTTCTATTAATTAATCCATATTAATTAATCCCAAATCTAGCTCTACTCTATTTGACGTGTGACCCCATAGGTTCCTATATAGTTGGTAGTAACTATTACTAACATGGAGCGGTGTCTAGCAACACATCCATGCCACCCAACCAATAGAAATAGTCAGTGATCCCGACAAACCTTTGTGCCCAATATATCATATTGCATTATCCCTTTGTCTCCATATCCGGATTGGACACGAGACATAAATAGTCACACTCGTATATCCAATCCATAGTTCCTCGATCCTGGGATTATGCTTATGCAAGCAGATAACATCAATATCTCCATATTGATTTATCTGAGTCTGGCCAGACATTCAATAAGCCTCATCCCTCGAGTGGCCGTGGATATTTACCCCCATTATGTGGGAGGGACAAATCCTATCTACATCACTACGATCTCTAAGCTTGCTTCCTATCACGCCCGATAGCCACCTTTATGATTACCCAGTTACGGTGTAACGTTTGATAACATCAAAGCGCAATATTTCACAACTAGAGTATCTAGTGACTTCAAGTCCAAGGATTGCAATAATATTAGCACTACGAAAAGCGATTGTGACTTCACATAATCTAATGTATCCTTTTCGTCGTGGGTCATCCAGTATGCCATTACTCCTAATGCATACCCATGTGTTGGATCGTGATATCTCCATATCAATCCAACCCCATACTAGTCTATAGATGATTGTCCCATTAATCATTATAATTGACTAGGGATATTTAAGAATATAACACCTTATATTCTAAGGACTTCATTCATGTTAGCATATCTCCATATCGATGACATAATGAATCGTAAATCCATATATTTGTCACAATTAATTGATTGCCTCTAGGGCACAATTCCAACAGTCTCCCACTTGCACTAGAGTCAATCTCCTGCATCACATGCCTATTGATCTAGCGCGGTCCTCCACGCTTCCGCTGCGTAGGGATGAGACATATGCTGGCACCTTGCAAATATTCACATCTCCTCCATCAACAATTTGATTGAGATTGAATATTCTGAATAAATGCATCTTATGCATTAATTTACTCAGTCCTCAATGTTAGAATCAGTGACTGAATCTTGCGTGGAACCTTTCAGGCTCACAGTCACTCCCTCTAGCACAAAAACATAAAACTCGACTATGATCTGAAATCTTCTTTGTCAGATGGAAGTTCTCATCACTGTAACCCCTTACAGTAAACTTTTCCTATCCTCCATTAATCAAGAGTTCATCCTTTATTCCTTCTCAAGTACTTAAGGATAATCTTGATAATTATCAAGTGACACCTCACTTGGATTTGATTGGTATCTTTGTGTCATGCTTTATGACACGTCTGGCCTAGTACATCTCATGGCGTATCTCGTGAATCTAATTCATACGGTCCATTCCCAATCTAATTGGTAAGACAATTAGCCTTCCAAAGACTAATTCCATGTGACATGGGTAAGAATCAATATTCTTTTCACGTTGAACCATTTCAACACCTTGCCAATATATGTACATGACTCAGGCTGAACAATTACTTTAATCTATCTCCATAGATTTTATAGATTGTCTCGCCTAAGTCAATTATTGGAAATCAATTTCTCTAGCCAATCTTTAATAGATTGCAGAGTAGAGACATTATTCCAAATGATTAATATGTCTCTACATACAAGACCAGAAATTTAACTATGCTCCCACTAACCTTCTTGTAGACACAAGTATCATCTTCAATTTTTGATGGAACCAAACTCCTTTGATTGCATCATAAATTCGAAGAATCCAATCTCCAAGAAGCTTGACTCAATCTATAAACAGATTGCTACAACAAGATGCGAATGGATTTAAGCATCACAACTGGGGAAAGATTTCGTCATAGTCTATACTATGAATTCTCATGAAATCCATTCAAACCAGTTGTCCCTTAAAAGTAATCATATTACCATCCATGTTGGTTTTCTCATAACCTACTTGCACCCTATGGGTCCTACCCATTCAGGTGGTTCCACCAAAGTCCATACTTTGTTGGTATACATGGATTCCATATCGTATCCTATGGCTCCAAGCCATTTCTGAGAGTATGGCCCACACGTGGCCTTCTCATAGGTTGTAGGCTCATCTTGATGAGCAATATATCAGGGGTTATGAGAAATCCTTATTTCTCTAGTCCCTTGACATATCCTACCTGTCCTACGAGGTTCTTGTGTTATCTGAGTAGGTTGCTCCACAACACCTTGTGATCCTGCTCATGTTCCATCAAACGGATCAATGCTCTATTGTGGTTCTTGAACTTTTCAAGTTCTACTGTCCTCCCACTGTTTCTTTTAGAGACAATCTCTACCTAGAAACACTGTGGTTCGAGAAACAAACAGTTTGTTCTCAATTAGGTTGTAGAAATAATATCCTTTTCAGGATATCCCACAAAACATTTATCCGACTTGGGTCCAAGTTTATTCGTAAACTCTTTTACATAAACATCATAACCCCAAATATTTATGAATGACATACTAGGACACTTCCTAGTCCATATCTCATATGGTGTTTTTCATAATTCGTTTTTGATGGAACAAGGTTAAGGGCGAAATTTGCTTGTAATTAGAACATAGCCCCTAAAAGTAAACTGGAAGTTTTGTTTGACTCATCATGGTCCGGACCGTGTCCTACAAGGTTCGAACTCTCCTTTTAGACACGCCAAACCCATGTGGCGTGCTAGGTGGAGCGAGTTTTGGATCATATCCAATACTCCCATAGATTCTTGTCACACTCTTGGCTCAAGTATTTTCTTCTATGATCCAATCATAGAGTCTAAATGCTTTTGCCAAGTTGGTTCTCTACTTCATTCTTGAATACTTTGAACAATTCAAAGGATTCTGATTTGTTTCTTCATAAGATACACAAATCCATATTCCTCTGATCCTATCAGTAAATATGATGAAGTACTAAAACCATCTTTAGTTTTTGTGCTTAGCGCCCTTCATACATCAATATGTATGATCCCCAAAAGATCATATCTTTGCCTAATAAGTCTTACATGTCTCATATGATTCAATAATCAAATGAGTCCCAGAAATCCATCCTAATGGAGTTCTAGATATGTATCTCTTATTTATGGGCCTAAACGATAATGCTAAAGATAAGTGAAGTTCATATCATTATATGCAAACCTCTAGGTATTAATGTTATAGATGAAATTATCATGATCATGGATATAGAATCCACTTGACAAAATTGCATTACAATAATGCATACCATAATAAAAGGAACAACATTTGTCCTTTTATTATGATAAGGAGCTTTCTTGTCCAAACAAGAAACTATGATAATGGTCCTACTCATAGCAGGGACATTATCCCTTTTGTCTAATTCATGAACAATTTCTGAAAGGTAGAAATAATTCCCTACGGCTTTTCAGCAACCCTTTGCTTCATAGCCCCACGTGTAGGATTATTTCTTCCTTATCCAATTTTCTTCCTCTCTTGAGATCCTCCACATTTCTATAAATGTGATATCCTCATTTAGTATCATATACTCTTGATGATGAGATAGACACATTGAATAATAAAATACCCAAGTCGGAATTCATAATTCCTTTATTATTTACTTCCATGTACTTTGGGTAGTCTCTCTTCCTCTATACCACCTATGGGACTTCGAGGCAACTTGGTTTTAGCAACAGGCTTGCTTTATACTCATGGGTTCGGCGCAAACCATTTGCCCTTACCCATGCTGTTAACTATTAACAGTTTTTGCCCATGCCCATTATGAGTGTTTTGTTTAGTGATTTTTTCAATCTTATTGAGTAAATCAACTTTAAAACAAAACTGTAATTGCATTCAATGCAATTCTTGGTCCACTTGGGAGAATAACTATATATTCTTTATCTATCTTATAGATAACTCCCAATATCTAAGCTTTCAATCCTATTGAGATAGTTTAGTTTGCGCTTCACCTCTTGCTTCAGCAGCCACACATTACTAACTTGTGTCGTCGCGTCATATCTCGATGAACTAAGTCGCCTTGCTTTGGCAAGCCCGAACTTATTCCATCTTGACCATGACGAGTGCTAAGCAAGAGATTGCAAAGTGGAGCAACTCCTCAAGCCTTTCATGACAAGCTCGTATGATCATATCACATGCCTCCAAATTTCTCATCTTGCTTCCAAAGCTCAGAGCCCATGGGAGCTTGACATGAGACAAGTTACATCCAAAGAACCGTTCTTTGATGTTCCTTCCATAGGGCTTTAGTGTGTTTTTGGTAGTTGGTGGGATCAGAGAAATTTATGCTCTACAATGTACAACATATTTCCTTTATTTGAGAACAATTCTCAATTTTATACCAATCTAGAAAATAGATTCCAGACATCTTGTCCATCTCATGGACATAAAGTCGCGTTTGTTTGTTTAATGCGATGGGTATTCAACACTTATAGGATTATGCAAAGCATTGTGACGTACAACTATATTCAACAAGGATTTAAATTATTAAATATAGCTCTCACTATTTTTCTCGGATTAATAGCCCTCACCATTAATGCGGAAAATATTTTATATATTTTCTAGTGGGACCAAGATCCCTTTTTCACTTCTTCTTGAGCTTGCTTTGGCAAGTCACCCAAGAATTGGTTATTTAGGTAGGAACCATTCCAATTGCATCCAATGCAACTCTTGTTCCAATTAGGTGAATAACTCTCTATTCTTTATCCTTTAGATAACACCTAATTGTCATGCCTCTAAGCTCATCAATCCAATTGACTCTTGCCTAGTTGCGTCCAACCTCTTGCTTTCAACATACACGCATTACTAGCTTGCGTCGTCCGCAACACATCATGAAAAATTAAAATCGCCTTGCTTTGGCAAGCCCGAATTTTAATAGGCCATGATCATGAAGGGTGTTTTGGCAAGAGAAGGCAAAACGCAATATTTAATTGAGGGATTTATTTTAATTTGTTTGGTTGATCTTATCAACATGGTCTACTTATTTGGATTGGGCCATCCACAATAAAAGACCAACCTTGTTTATTATTATCTTGTTATCGTTTTGCTTGTAGCGCCATACACACAAAATAAATAACAAGGCATGAATAATAAACATCCACAAAAATAAAAAAAAAACGTTGCATGGATATGGCCTCTAGACTAATGATATTATCAAGCCAATGATAATATCTAATTGCCCTAAAGTGCCGAGCTCGTCTCCATGTCCACCATAGCTGCGCGCCTAGGGATGTCTTTTGGCTCCTTTGGTTCTCCGGTCTTCTTCTCCATTTTCTTGGCTATCATCTAAATATTTCTAATTCTAGCCTAACATCTAGAATAAATAAATAATAAAAGCCTCACATGTCGAGGAGAAAAAGAACGACTCGCAGGCCGTAAAACTTAATTAATTATTACATTAATTTGATCAGCTCGCAGGCCGTAAACCAAACCACAAAACAATAAACATCCACAATCCTAGGCCATATCCATCCACCATGCAATAAAGCACATAATACAGTTAAAACCAATTTTTAACGCGCTTGTTTAATTTTAATGAAATTGGGTAACTAGGGTTTCACAACGGTCCAAAGGGCTCAAGCCAACAAGTGGCCCGAACCCTAGGACCGCCGCACGCCTAGAGGCCCGCGGCCTTGCTTGGCGCGCAAGGGAGGGGTGGGCGGCTAGGGTTTCGGCCCTAGTCCCCTTCCTCCTTCCTTGTTTCCCAAGCAAGGTTGTTTCCATATGGATTTATTTTCATAATTTTATTTCCATAATTGAAAACCCCTTTTCAATTATGTGCCCATGAACCCTAATTTTTCAAGAACCCAATTATTCACATCCTATGTGATTAAACTCACCAATTCTAACATCCAATGTTAAATTGGGTCTTGTTTGATTGAATCAAATTCAATATTGCATCTACTATGCCAATTTTTCAGTTTTCGCGTAATAAACAATAATACGGTGTATAAACTGAAATCGTAAACACATAATATCATGTTATGCTCTACGACCTGTGGCTCTGATACCACTGTTGGGTTTTGACGTAGGTAACGCAGCGGAATAACAAAAATTAATCCTACTCAAAGCCCACCAAGGATCACAGGAAGAGACATCATAACATGATCAAGGACATAGAAGATGTGTACTTTTTGATTTGTGAGATCACACGAAGAATGATGTCCTCGTCTCTACGGTTGATCCACGTCTAGAGGTGAGATCTAGATTCTTCCTTCAATCAAGTGCTAGCTTGAACCTTGGAGGAAGAGGGATGAAGATCAAAGCAACAAAGCAACAAGGCACAAGGGAAGGGGGCGGCCTCCTCTTTGCCGTCGGGTAGATGGGGCGGACGGGGGCTAGGGTTTCGGCCCTAGCTCTTGTCTTGCTCTCTCTTTTGCTCTCTCCCACTTTTGTGTTATGACTAATAATAACTCATCAAGTGGGAAGGAAGCTAGAGCCTCCTTTATATACTCCAACAACTCCTTGTTGTTTCCATAAAAGAGTTTCCTAATTCTAGATGAACTAGAATTATTCCCTTCCTTGCAAATTAGTCCTACTAAGTTCGCAAGGTGTTGCACAATGATCATTCTATTAATTAATCCATATTAATTAATCCCAAATCTAGCTCTACTCTATTTGACGTGTGACCCCATAGGTTCCTATATAGTTGGTAGTAACTATTACTAACATGGAGCGGTGTCTAGCAACACATCCATGCCACCCAACCAATAGAAATAGTCAGTGATCCCGACAAACCTTTGTGCCCAATATATCATATTGCATTATCCCTTTGTCTCCATATCCGGATTGGACACGAGACATAAATAGTCACACTCGTATATCCAATCCATAGTTCCTCGATCCTGGGATTATGCTTATGCAAGCAGATAACATCAATATCTCCATATTGATTTATCTGAGTCTGGCCAGACATTCAATAAGCCTCATCCCTCGAGTGGCCGTGGATATTTACCCCCATTATGTGGGAGGGACAAATCCTATCTACATCACTACGATCTCTAAGCTTGCTTCCTATCACGCCCGATAGCCACCTTTATGATTACCCAGTTACGGTGTAACGTTTGATAACATCAAAGCGCAATATTTCACAACTAGAGTATCTAGTGACTTCAAGTCCAAGGATTGCAATAATATTAGCACTACGAAAAGCGATTGTGACTTCACATAATCTAATGTATCCTTTTCGTCGTGGGTCATCCAGTATGCCATTACTCCTAATGCATACCCATGTGTTGGATCGTGATATCTCCATATCAATCCAACCCCATACTAGTCTATAGATGATTGTCCCATTAATCATTATAATTGACTAGGGATATTTAAGAATATAACACCTTATATTCTAAGGACTTCATTCATGTTAGCATATCTCCATATCGATGACATAATGAATCGTAAATCCATATATTTGTCACAATTAATTGATTGCCTCTAGGGCACAATTCCAACAGTCTCCCACTTGCACTAGAGTCAATCTCCTGCATCACATGCCTATTGATCTAGCGCGGTCCTCCACGCTTCCGCTGCGTAGGGATGAGACATATGCTGGCACCTTGCAAATATTCACATCTCCTCCATCAACAATTTGATTGAGATTGAATATTCTGAATAAATGCATCTTATGCATTAATTTACTCAGTCCTCAATGTTAGAATCAGTGACTGAATCTTGCGTGGAACCTTTCAGGCTCACAGTCACTCCCTCTAGCACAAAAACATAAAACTCGACTATGATCTGAAATCTTCTTTGTCAGATGGAAGTTCTCATCACTGTAACCCCTTACAGTAAACTTTTCCTATCCTCCATTAATCAAGAGTTCATCCTTTATTCCTTCTCAAGTACTTAAGGATAATCTTGATAATTATCAAGTGACACCTCACTTGGATTTGATTGGTATCTTTGTGTCATGCTTTATGACACGTCTGGCCTAGTACATCTCATGGCGTATCTCGTGAATCTAATTCATACGGTCCATTCCCAATCTAATTGGTAAGACAATTAGCCTTCCAAAGACTAATTCCATGTGACATGGGTAAGAATCAATATTCTTTTCACGTTGAACCATTTCAACACCTTGCCAATATATGTACATGACTCAGGCTGAACAATTACTTTAATCTATCTCCATAGATTTTATAGATTGTCTCGCCTAAGTCAATTATTGGAAATCAATTTCTCTAGCCAATCTTTAATAGATTGCAGAGTAGAGACATTATTCCAAATGATTAATATGTCTCTACATACAAGACCAGAAATTTAACTATGCTCCCACTAACCTTCTTGTAGACACAAGTATCATCTTCAATTTTTGATGGAACCAAACTCCTTTGATTGCATCATAAATTCGAAGAATCCAATCTCCAAGAAGCTTGACTCAATCTATAAACAGATTGCTACAACAAGATGCGAATGGATTTAAGCATCACAACTGGGGAAAGATTTCGTCATAGTCTATACTATGAATTCTCATGAAATCCATTCAAACCAGTTGTCCCTTAAAAGTAATCATATTACCATCCATGTTGGTTTTCTCATAACCTACTTGCACCCTATGGGTCCTACCCATTCAGGTGGTTCCACCAAAGTCCATACTTTGTTGGTATACATGGATTCCATATCGTATCCTATGGCTCCAAGCCATTTCTGAGAGTATGGCCCACACGTGGCCTTCTCATAGGTTGTAGGCTCATCTTGATGAGCAATATATCAGGGGTTATGAGAAATCCTTATTTCTCTAGTCCCTTGACATATCCTACCTGTCCTACGAGGTTCTTGTGTTATCTGAGTAGGTTGCTCCACAACACCTTGTGATCCTGCTCATGTTCCATCAAACGGATCAATGCTCTATTGTGGTTCTTGAACTTTTCAAGTTCTACTGTCCTCCCACTGTTTCTTTTAGAGACAATCTCTACCTAGAAACACTGTGGTTCGAGAAACAAACAGTTTGTTCTCAATTAGGTTGTAGAAATAATATCCTTTTCAGGATATCCCACAAAACATTTATCCGACTTGGGTCCAAGTTTATTCGTAAACTCTTTTACATAAACATCATAACCCCAAATATTTATGAATGACATACTAGGACACTTCCTAGTCCATATCTCATATGGTGTTTTTCATAATTCGTTTTTGATGGAACAAGGTTAAGGGCGAAATTTGCTTGTAATTAGAACATAGCCCCTAAAAGTAAACTGGAAGTTTTGTTTGACTCATCATGGTCCGGACCGTGTCCTACAAGGTTCGAACTCTCCTTTTAGACACGCCAAACCCATGTGGCGTGCTAGGTGGAGCGAGTTTTGGATCATATCCAATACTCCCATAGATTCTTGTCACACTCTTGGCTCAAGTATTTTCTTCTATGATCCAATCATAGAGTCTAAATACTTTTGCCAAGTTGGTTCTCTACTTCATTCTTGAATACTTTGAACAATTCAAAGGATTCTGATTTGTTTCTTCATAAGATACACAAATCCATATTCCTCTGATCCTATCAGTAAATATGATGAAGTACTAAAACCATCTTTAGTTTTTGTGCTTAGCGCCTTTCATACATCAATATGTATGATCCCCAAAAGATCATTTCTTTGCCTAATAAGTCTTACATGTCTCATATGATTCAATAATCAAATGAGTCCCAGAAATCCATCCTAATGGAGTTCTAGATATGTATCTCTTATTTATGGGCCTAAACGATAATGCTAAAGATAAGTGAAGTTCATATCATTATATGCAAACCTCTAGGTATTAATGTTATAGATGAAATTATCATGATCATGGATATAGAATCCACTTGAAAAAATTGCATTACAATAATGCATACCATAATAAAAGGAACAACATTTGTCCTTTTATTATGATAAGGAGCTTTCTTGTCCAAACAAGAAACTATGATAATGGTCCTACTCATAGCAGGGACATTATCCCTTTTGTCTAATTCATGAACAATTTCTGAAAGGTAGAAATAATTCCCTACGGCTTTTCAGCAACCCTTTGCTTCATAGCCCCACGTGTAGGATTATTTCTTCCTTATCCAATTTTCTTCCTCTCTTGAGATCCTCCACATTTCTATAAATGTGATATCCTCATTTAGTATCATATACTCTTGATGATGAGATAGACACATTGAATAATAAAATACCCAAGTCGGAATTCATAATTCCTTTATTATTTACTTCCATGTACTTTGGGTAGTCTCTCTTCCTCTATACCACCTATGGGACTTCGAGGCAACTTGGTTTTAGCAACAGGCTTGCTTTATACTCATGGGTTCGGCGCAAACCATTTGCCCTTACCCATGCTGTTAACTATTAACAGTTTTTGCCCATGCCCATTATGAGTGTTTTGTTTAGTGATTTTTTCAATCTTATTGAGTAAATCAACTTTAAAACAAAACTGTAATTGCATTCAATGCAATTCTTGGTCCACTTGGGAGAATAACTATATATTCTTTATCTATCTTATAGATAACTCCCAATATCTAAGCTTTCAATCCTATTGAGATAGTTTAGTTTGCGCTTCACCTCTTGCTTCAGCAGCCACACATTACTAACTTGTGTCGTCGCGTCATATCTCGATGAACTAAGTCGCCTTGCTTTGGCAAGCCCGAACTTATTCCATCTTGACCATGACGAGTGCTAAGCAAGAGATTGCAAAGTGGAGCAACTCCTCAAGCCTTTCATGACAAGCTCGTATGATCATATCACATGCCTCCAAATTTCTCATCTTGCTTCCAAAGCTCAGAGCCCATGGGAGCTTGACATGAGACAAGTTACATCCAAAGAACCGTTCTTTGATGTTCCTTCCATAGGGCTTTAGTGTGTTTTTGGTAGTTGGTGGGATCAGAGAAATTTATGCTCTACAATGTACAACATATTTCCTTTATTTGAGAACAATTCTCAATTTTATACCAATCTAGAAAATAGATTCCAGACATCTTGTCCATCTCATGGACATAAAGTCGCGTTTGTTTGTTTAATGTGATGGGTATTCAACACTTATAGGATTATGCAAAGCATTGTGACGTACAACTATATTCAACAAGGATTTAAATTATTAAATATAGCTCCCACTATTTTTCTCGGATTAATAGCCCTCACCATTAATGCGGAAAATATTTTATATATTTTCTAGTGGGACCAAGATCCCTTTTTCACTTCTTCTTGAGCTTGCTTTGGCAAGTCACCCAAGAATTGGTTATTTAGGTAGGAACCATTCCAATTGCATCCAATGCAACTCTTGGTCCAATTAGGTGAATAACTCTCTATTCTTTATCCTTTAGATAACACCTAATTGTCATGCCTCTAAGCTCATCAATCCAATTGACTCTTGCCTAGTTGCGTCCAACCTCTTGCTTTCAACATACACGCATTACTAGCTTGCGTCGTCCGCAACACATCATGAAAAATTAAAATCGCCTTGCTTTGGCAAGCCCGAATTTTAATAGGCCATGATCATGAAGGGTGTTTTGGCAAGAGAAGGCAAAACGCAATATTTAATTGAGGGATTTATTTTAATTTGTTTGGTTGATCTTATCAACATGGTCTACTTATTTGGATTGGGCCATCCACAATAAAAGACCAACCTTGTTTATTATTATCTTGTTATCGTTTTGCTTGTAGCGCCATACACACAAAATAAATAACAAGGCATGAATAATAAACATCCACAAAAATAAAAAAAACGTTGCATGGATATGGCCTCTAGACTAATGATATTATCAAGCCAATGATAATATCTAATTGCCCTAAAGTGCCGAGCTCATCTCCATGTCCACCATAGCTGCGCGCCTAGGGATGTCTTTTGGCTCCTTTGGTTCTCCGGTCTTCTTCTCCATGTTCTTGGCTATCATCTAAATATTTCTAATTCTAGCTTAACATCTAGAATAAATAAATAATAAAAGCCTCACATGTCGAGGAGAAAAAGAACGACTCGCAGGCCGTAAAACTTAATTAATTATTACATTAATTTGATCAGCTCGCAGGCCGTAAACCAAACCACAAAACAATAAACATCCACAATCCTAGGCCATATCCATCCACCATGCAATAAAGCACATAATACAGTTAAAACCAATTTTTAACGCGCTTGTTTAATTTTAATGAAATTGGGTAACTAGGGTTTCACAACGGTCCAAAGGGCTCAAGCCAACAAGTTGCCCGAACCCTAGGACCGCCGCACGCCTAGAGGCCCGCGGCCTTGCTTGGCGCGCAAGGGAGGGGTGGGCGGCTAGGGTTTCGGCCCTAGTCCCCTTCCTCCTTCCTTGTTTCCCAAGCAAGGTTGTTTCCATATGGATTTATTTTCATAATTTTATTTCCATAATTGAAAACCCCTTTTCAATTATGTGCCCATGAACCCTAATTTTTCAAGAACCCAATTATTCACATCCTATGTGATTAAACTCACCAATTCTAACATCAAATGTTAAATTGGGTCTTGTTTGATTGAATCAAATTCAATATTGCATCTACTATGCCAATTTTTCAGTTTTCGCGTAATAAACAATAATACGGTGTATAAACTGAAATCGTAAACACATAATATCATGTTATGCTCTACGACCTGTGGCTCTGATACCACTGTTGGGTTTTGACGTAGGTAACGCAGCGGAATAACAAAAATTAATCCTACTCAAAGCCCACCAAGGATCACAGGAAGAGACATCATAACATGATCAAGGACATAGAAGATGTGTACCTTTTGATTTGTGAGATCACACGAAGAATGATGTCCTCGTCTCTACGGTTGATCCACGTCTAGAGGTGAGATCTAGATTCTTCCTTCAATCAAGTGCTAGCTTGAACCTTGGAGGAAGAGGGATGAAGATCAAAGCAACAAAGCAACAAGGCACAAGGGAAGGGGGCGGCCTCCTCTTTGCCGTCGGGTAGATGGGGCGGACGGGGGCTAGGGTTTCGGCCCTAGCTCTTGTCTTGCTCTCTCTTTTGCTCTCTCCCACTTTTGTGTTATGACTAATAATAACTCATCAAGTGGGAAGGAAGCTAGAGCCTCCTTTATATACTCCAACAACTCCTTGTTGTTTCCATAAAAGAGTTTCCTAATTCTAGATGAACTAGAATTATTCCCTTCCTTGCAAATTAGTCATACTAAGTTCGCAAGGTGTTGCACAATGATCCTTCTATTAATTAATCCATATTAATTAATCCCAAATCTAGCTCTACTCTATTTGACGTGTGACCCCATAGGTTCCTATATAGTTGGTAGTAACTATTACTAACATGGAGCGGTGTCTAGCAACACATCCATGCCACCCAACCAATAGAAATAGTCAGTGATCCCGACAAACCTTTGTGCCCAATATATCATATTGCATTATCCCTTTGTCTCCATATCCGGATTGGACACGAGACATAAATAGTCACACTCGTATATCCAATCCATAGTTCCTCGATCCTGGGATTATGCTTATGCAAGCAGATAACATCAATATCTCCATATTGATTTATCTGAGTCTGGCCAGACATTCAATAAGCCTCATCCCTCGAGTGGCCGTGGATATTTACCCCCATTATGTGGGAGGGACAAATCCTATCTACATCACTACGATCTCTAAGCTTGCTTCCTATCACGCCCGATAGCCACCTTTATGATTACCCAGTTACGGTGTAACGTTTGATAACATCAAAGCGCAATATTTCACAACTAGAGTATCTAGTGACTTCAAGTCCAAGGATTGCAATAATATTAGCACTACGAAAAGCGATTGTGACTTCACATAATCTAATGTATCCTTTTCGTCGTGGGTCATCCAGTATGCCATTACTCCTAATGCATACCCATGTGTTGGATCGTGATATCTCCATATCAATCCAACCCCATACTAGTCTATAGATGATTGTCCCATTAATCATTATAATTGACTAGGGATATTTAAGAATATAACACCTTATATTCTAAGGACTTCATTCATGTTAGCATATCTCCATATCGATAACATAATGAATCGTAAATCCATATATTTGTCACAATTAATTGATTGCCTCTAGGGCACAATTCCAACACTTATCTGCCCAGAAGCGTCTATTCCCCAGATTGAGAAACTATGGACTGGATATACGAGTGTGACATTTGTGTCTCGTGTCCAATCCGGATATAGTGACAAATGGACACATACAGCACGGTAACATTGGTCACAAAGGTTTGTCAGATCACTGACTATTCCTATTACTTGGGTAGCATTGATGTATTGCTAGAAGCCACTCAATGTTTGTAATAAATGTTATTACTGCCAACGTAATTAGGAACCTGCAGGGTCCCACACCAAAATGACTAGACTTGATGTAGATGTTAATTAGTTGGACTAATTAACAAAGAAAAGAATCAAGGATTAAAGTGTAACAACAAGCATATTTAGTTGGACTAAATAGCAAATTTGACTGAAATGAAAGTTGGTCCAAACTGTTGGGTCTAATTAGTAGTGGCGAAACTTTGTAATTAATAAATATTTATTAATTATAAAATACTATTCCAAACATTAGAGCACAATAAAAGAGAGAGAGAATATGTCGGCCCCCTAGTACCCGACGGCACCAATAAAGAGTCGAACCCCCTCTGATCCTCTTCCTTTGTTGACGTGTTTCTTGATTGGATCAAGCTCTTGATTGCTTCCTTCTTCTACACTGCTAGCACAAACAGTAGAGGTAGTTCCAGCTGGAGATCCTTTGGTGTGGATACTTGCAGAGACGTGGATACCCTTCCTACGTAGTGATCATACAAATCAATAAGGTACACATTATCTCCTTTATCACGTTATGAGAGTTTAACCTACGATTCATGGAGGGCTTTGATCAGGAAAATTTTGTATTTCCGCTGCGTAACCTGCATCAAAACCTTAGAAGTAGCAAATCGCACGATCTAGTCTTGCACATAAAAGAATTTTGTCCAAGTAGCTCGTGCAATTTGAGTAAGTACTTCTGTTTGTTGCACGAGTTGGGGTAGTTCGAACAAGTTACCAAAGCATGTCGCGCGATTTGTGCTAGATCGCGTGATTTGCGAATGCAAATCGTACAATCTAGTTTCACGCTCAAAATCGTCCATAGTTCCTATTGTAGAATGAAAAGACAATTGCTCCTCAATTACCTCCGTGAACCTCCTGCACTAAGTGATTTCACCTGGTAACCTTAGTGTAAGGAAGCAGGAGAGGAGAATATTGAGGTTCTTTTAAGAAACAACCATGTGATGTTTTCAGAAGAATTGACCCTGAAATACCCCAAATCCAACATGAGGCCATTTTTGTAATTTTGACATAATCTCGTATTTTTTATCGCCTTGTATTTTTATTTGGTATGGACACTTCATCATGTGTTGTCATATCTCCATTAAGTGTTAATCACTTGCATGAGAAAAGAAAGTGTTAAAATTATCAACTTTAGCTTTTGTAGGTTAGAGAAACTCTCTTAAATGTTTCACCTTTTTAGGTTGGAAAAGCCCTCTTAGACATTTCAGCTTTCGGAGGTAGTAAACATTAATCATTGCACCACTTTGTGTACCATTATTTATAAAATAAACATCAGATCTAGGCTAGTCATTCATCTCATTATATGCTCTCTCTTCAGCTCTCTCAAGTTTCTCTCTAAGTGTTCTTGGTGTTCTTCATCTCAACCAAGCTTGGAGCTAGGTAAATCGTCTCTCTAGTTTTATTTCAAGCACTCAATTTTTGTATTGAATACTAAAAGTCATACGTTTTGTATTGGATTCTCTGAATTTGATATTTATGAAAATGGTTTTGGGCAATGTTTTTGAATTTTGTTATTATTGTGCATAGTTGTCTATTGTTCCACATAGTAGAAGATATAGTGTGTAGAGTCTGGCTTACACACAGAAGATCTTATCTTCGGTTGTTGGAATGAAGGTTATGAGTTCACAATCTAGATGGAATTAGAAAAATCATCGGAAAGATTGTAGCACATTGTTTTAGTAGGTTTGTCTTGACTACAGGAAACGATATAGTTCATACTATAGTTTCAAAACAATGTGCTACTATACTTTGTGTATATTGAACATGACCAAGTTGAGATCATTTTCTTTGTACTGACATAACAAGACAAGTTATGTCCCATGGTTATTATGATTACTTATGCTCTTAATACTTAGATAGTCAATGTGAACATGTAGTTAGTAGTTATTGCTTTGACAAGCCAAGTGAATGAGATTCCTATGCAGTCAATAACCTCAATGAGTTGGGTGATACTATTGAGTCCATGGTGTAAATTGATATATCGAAGGAATCCATGTCCTGGTTATGGGATCGATGATATCCCCTTGATGAAGCTTTTAAGTTTTGATTATGTCAAACCCTGCAGGTAGATTACTTAGTAATCTGAACATATCAAATAAGTTAAGTGGTAAGGATCAAGGAATTGGGAAGAGGTCGATTAAATGAATTAGTCAGTAATTAATTTAATCGACCGATATTTGTAATCTTAACATGGGGAGATAATAAGTATTTAATAAGAGGAGTTTTAAATTTTATTTTGAGAATATGGACAGGAGTGCAATAATAGTTATTAAGTGGTGCTAACCGTTATTAACTATATTTCAGGTAGGTTCGGGCGGAATCACAAGTCCTAATAAAGTTAGGATCCTGATTCGTGTTTTCTCCTCCAAGTCCCTCCCGTAGCCTATATATGTTTCCTCAGTCTTCATAATTCATATGCTTCAGATAAACAACGAAATCTAGGGTTTCGAGAGTGAGAGCAATACGTCTGGAGGCCAAGAAGGATTCTAGAAGCAACAAGCCCACACTTGCATCGAGGAGGAACTTCAGGAATACGGGAGAAGATCCAAAGAGATTTAGACCTACATCTGATAGCTTGGAAGCAAGTATAAACCCTAATTCCGCCTAGTAGGGTTTATAGTGTTCGTGTTGAAACAAATTTTAATCGGTATAGCAGTCATGCAATCTAACTGGTCCAGGGGTTCGCCTCCCTTCAATTGGTATCAGAGCCCAGTTCGACTCTACATATCTGCTATACAGCCATGTTGTCCAATTATCAAACCGGCAATAAATTGTCGAGTTGCTGTTCCAGCCATCGCTTACTTCAGCAATGAAATTGGTTCTCCAAACCTAGCTTATTCTCATATAAGAAATTGGGTTAACTGCAATGTCTGCCAACTTCCTCGACTTGACATATACAATTTCTTAACCAATAATTATCATACAATTGTGGTCCAATAAAACTAAAAAGAAAAAACAAACCTTTTATTATGACTTGTGAGCTTTCAATTATGCACAAAAGATCGTTTGCAAAAATAAAATTATGCACCAAAAATCGTATGAAGGATCACGATTAGCCCGGCTAAACATGCCATAATTTATTGTATATTACATCCATTTCGCCAGAATCTTTTCAGTACACTGTATTTTAGTTTCATTTTAACTGACTAATTTAGCTAACGATATGAACCGAAAAATTACTAATCTTTTTGTAATATTATATCCACATCCCAAATTAAGTATACTTTCTTTTAGAATAATTTTGGACGGACATAATTCTAAACATAATTTTTTATGTTAGTGAAGAGAGCAGAAGAATCTCTATCGGCTGCATTCAACCTCGACACCTCTGCTTAGGCCAACACTCACGCTGCCTTTCACTTTGCCTTAGCAACATGCCTTGGGACTAATTAGGCATCGCCTTTCCCATACTACGTTTTCCCTTTCGGAAAGAAACAGAAAATATCAATATTTTCTTAGACTTACATTTTTATTGTATGGTTTGATTTTAGTATATTAAAAATTACGTTTACTTACTCAGACTTTCAGGGAGGACAAAAATAATGCTTTTAATGAGACAAAACGCTGACAGGACATTGGGCCCTAATAAATGGTAGAAAACAATGCCATTTCCACAGCTTTGATCATCATAGAGACTTACTGCCTAGAGCAGACAGTCAGTCTCTCCAATGGCAGTAACGGATTTCTTCGCCGGCGAAATCGCCACCGAGCTCCTCAAGATGCTCGTGGACATCTGTCGCCGGTCTTGCCTCTGCAAGGCCAGCGCAGGTCAGCTCATGACGTCAATCCAACAACTCCTCCCCATAATCCAGGAGATCAAGTACTCCGGCGTCGAGCTCCCCCCTACACGTCAGCGCCAGCTCGACACCCTCTCGGAGACCCTCCGCAACGGAATGGAACTTGCCGCGAAGGTCCTCGCCTCGGGCCGATGGAACGTATACAAAAACTTGCAACTGGCTCGAAAGATGGAGAAGTTGGAGAAGAGAGTGTCGAGGTTTATGGAGGGAACCATGCAGGCCCACGTCCTCGCCGACGTCCATCACATGAGGTTCGAGTCGGCCGAGAGGTTCGACCGGCTGGAGAACTCGGCTCTACGGCTCGAGCAGCGGCTTGGAGCCATGAAAATCGGAGGATGGTTTGGTGAGGGGGTGAAGAGGGTGGAGGAATTGGAGTGGGAGGGTGGTTTGGTCAATTCTGGATTGGGTATGGAGCTTGCTAAGTGTAAGGTCAAGGAGATGGTGATTGGAAAAGAGGATGATGATGATTTGAGGGTTGTTGGGATTTGTGGAATTGGTGGCAGTGGAAAGACTACTCTGGCTCGAGAGATTTTCAGAGATCATCAAGTTCGAAGTAAGTATATAACTATATTACTCCTCCTTTATTTATTTTCCTCCACACATATACTGCAAATATCAATTGGTGGATGGATGATCTTTCTGTTTCATGTTTGTTTGTTGATGAAGCAGAGGAATTTTGAAATTTGGAAAGTCTGTGTTTGATTGCCCAATCTTGTGGTTTCACAGATATAGTATTGCTCATTTTAACTGTACTTCAAATCAATCTGCCAAATCGTACATGTAGTCATAAGAAGCCAGTATTTATGCAAAACTATTCCAGCTCAGATGATGATTCATAGCAAAACAAATATAGAGTGTAGGGAATCAGTTCAATACTACTTGTTTGGTTTCTGAGAAAATTGACTAGTTCTATATGGGTAATACTATTTTCATTAGTTCCTCAAACTATCCCCCCAGCTTACTTGTTGAAATATATGGATTTAAGATTTAACAGGATACTTACTTAGTCTATCTTGTGTTGTGTGGGTACTTGTTCATTAGTAGAAATTTATTGATTGAAGATTTAAATGGATACTTCCATTGTCTATCTTTATGCGGATACTTATTCATTTGGTAGACATTTATGGATTGAAGATAGATTACTATTTGCATACCTCTACCTATCCTATCCCAGTTCTCGTACAGTCGTAGAATTAAAAGCATTTAAGATTTTCCCGGAGACTATTCACATTCTTCATTTAAAAAAGCACGTGCTTGGCCTCAAAGGAACTGAAAGAAACTCATTGTGCCTTCTTAAATTTGACTGAATTATTCCCCATCCAAATCTAACTACCTTCATCTACCTGTTACCCTGCTGACACTTTTGTAGCGACACATGCGTATTACAAATTGAAATCTTCCTTGTTCGCCAAATGGATCTTTTAATTGATAATGAAATGCTTGTGTTGGATTTCATTAAACCTTTGACTGCAATAAATCTTATAACTTGTTTATGAAAAAAATGGGTCAAAGTTTGACCACTTGGACGAACATTTCACAAGTTCATAGTTGTTCATCTCTTTCTTTTGAATGACCTCCATTAGACACTGATAATTGGTGATATCAGCTTATTTCAAGAACCGCGTTCTGTTCCTGAATGTGTCACAATCTCCAAATTTGGAACACCTGAAGTCAAAGATTTGGGAAACGGTGTCAGGAAATAACATGGCTTGTAGGGATAATGCTCCAGATTGGGTGCTTCAATGTGAATTTAAGATTCCTGTCAAGACGCTGGTAATTTTGGATGACGTTTGGTCACTTCCCGTGCTCATGCAGCTTCTCTCCCGAGTCCCTGGGTGCAAATTTCTTGTTGTTTCAAGATTCAAATTCTCCACATCTGTTGTTAACTGCACCTATGAAATAGATTTATTAAAGGAAGATGAAGCCTTGTCCTTGTTCTGTCACTCAGCCTTTGGTAAACCATCCGTACCTTTTGGCACTAATGAGAAATTGGTCAAGCAGGTACATCCTTACATATCTTATAGCTTGCAAACCATCAAATTTCTTATAGGACAAATGACACTATGCCTATATGCAATTTGGCACTTGTGACACTAAATCTTCAGCACTTTCAGTTTCATAGAAAAACCGCCTACACTTTTCACTTTGAGACAAATAGCCTCAAATCGTTTACAATGTTAGAATTAATTAGCGAAATTTATTGTAATACCCATCATGAGATGGTTATTGCAGCCCATCATGTGACCTCATGTGACGGGAATTACAGTAACTTTAATCTAACTGTGAACGATTGGAGGCTACTTGTCTCAAAATGTGAGTGCAAGGGGTTTTTCTATGAAATTGAAAGTGTTGGAGGTTTAGTGTCAGAAGTGTCAAGCTGTATATAGGTTTACTGTCATTTTTCCTTTCTTATATCTATATGCCTGACTGATGATAATTATCGTGGCTAGGTTGTGGATGAATGTAAAGGCCTTCCTTTGGCTCTTAAAGTTATTGGGGCTTCTTTGAGAGATCAGTCTGAAATGTTCTGGACAAGTGCAAAGAACAGACTATCACGAGCCCAACCAATTTGTGAGTCCCATGAAACCCAGCTGTTGGAGAGGATGAAACTGAGTATTGATTACTTACCAGACAAGGTTAGGGAGTGTTTCTTGGACATGGGTTCTTTTCCAGAGGATATGAAGATCCCACTCGAAGTTCTCATAAACATATGGGTTGAATTGCATGATATTGATGAGGAAGAAGCTTTTGCTATCCTAGTCGAACTTTCAGAGAAGAATCTCCTCACCCTGATTAAAGATGCCAGGTAGGTTGATCGAGTTCCTTCAATCGCTTTGTTTGTTTGACAACCAAAACATTTGGATTGAAAATGAACAATTTTCTGCAACACTTTGGCAGGTCTGGTGATATGTACAGTAGTTACTACGAGATATCTGTCTCTCAGCACGATGTATTGCGAGACCTAGCTATTCATTTAAGCAACCGCGAAACTGTTAACCAGAGAAAGCATTTGGTCATGCCTAAAAGAGAAATGGGTATCCCAAAAGAGTGGGAGAGGGGTGCTGATATGCCATTCCATGCCCAAATTGTTTCACTGCATACAGGTATTTGAACTCTTCTTTTTGGATTTTAAATCATGCTTTCTTTTCTGTTCTTGTTGCCTTCTGCTATTGGACATAACACTTTAGGGTCGTTTAACCTCAGGAGAAATGAAAGAAAAGGACTGGTGCCACATGGAATTTCCCAAGGCTGAAGTACTAATCCTCAACTTCTCTTCGAATGAGTATTTCCTACCTCCCTTCATCAACAACATGCCTCGGCTCCGTGCACTAGTATTAATCAACTATGGAACGTCAAACACAGTGCTTCATAATCCTTCCATCTTTTCAAATTTGACCAACTTGAGGAGTCTCTGGTTTGAGAAAGTGTCGGTCCCTCTGCTACCCGAAACAACAATGCCATTTCACAACTTGCGGAAACTTTCATTGGTTCTTTGCGAGATCTCCAATAGTCTGGATCAGTCAGTTCTAAATATGCCACATCTTTTCCCACAGCTCTCTGAGCTAACCATAGATCACTGTGTGGATTTAACTGAGTTGCCTTCCAGCATTTGCCAATTAGACACACTGAAAAGCTTCAGTGTAACCAACTGCCATGGTCTCAATCAACTTCCCTCTGACCTTGGAAAGCTGCACTCTCTTCAAATTCTAAGGATATTCGCTTGCCCTTCACTAAGAGAACTTCCTCCAGGGGTTTGTAGTTTGGTTTCGTTGAAGTATCTTGATATATCACAGTGCACCAACTTGGCATCCCTACCTGTTGAAATAGGCAGGTTATTTAGTTTAGAGAAGATTGACATGAGGGAGTGTCCACAGATACAGATCCTGCCCAAGTCTGCAGTGAGCTTGCGGTCTTTGCATCGTGTGATTTGTGACGATCAAGTATCTTCGCCGTGGAAAGAAGTGGCAAAGGCTATACCGAACCTTTATGTTCAGGTTGCGGAGGAAAGCTTTAACTTGGACTGGCTTACAGAGTGACTGGTATAGATTTCCTACTGAAAATCTTCCCCCTCTTGTAAATCATTGCTTACTCGACTCTATTTCTGCAACTATCTCATTGTGTATGTAATCCCCATTTTAAAAGTTGGAAATACCTGCGCTGGTTGTGCTACGAAACTCTGCAAACAACAACAGTTTGGGGAAACATGTGTATCATCCCCATTTCATTTCGTTCCCTGCTCTGAGTTCTGGACGTGTAATTTGTTTGAAATGGCATACCAACACAATGCAGCATATTGCTAAAGTTCACAGTTCACAAAGAATGTGAAATGCGGAATCTTCTTGTGTATCATGAGAGGCCCTGTCAAATGAAATACCAATGTTGAACAGTTTGTAGATTGCACAACCAGGCGCAGGGGCGGATCCAGGAATTCGCCACAGTGTGGGCTAAAATGAAAATTAAATAAAAGAAGAGTATTTTTAGAAAGTTCAATGGGGCTATAGTGTTTTGTGTGTGTGTGTGTTGGGATTGGGGGGGGGGGGGGGGGGGGGGGGGGGGGGGGGGGGGGCTAAACTACAAGTACCAAGCAAAATAGGGGGGAAAGACAGAATTTTAAAAGTTCAGTACTTCCAAGTCAAGTGTAGATCCGCCCTTGACCAGGCATGCCCTCGTCACTTGCAGGGCTGAGGCACGTCCCTAATTAAATCGCTTATCCACACATTAGGAAATTAGGAAATAACATTAGTTTTAGCATTAGATTCTTTTACAAATTTATGTTCTTGCTTCGGTTAGGTTCAATATTTTGCCAAACATTGAAATATGTTGGTTGCTTTTTGGTAGAAATTATTACTACGCTCGAGTAGAAAAGGAAGTCTGAAATTTGGGGTCTTCCATTCCCTAGAATTAAGGAGGGACTAACACGAGCTGGCGATTCAGGTAGAGCAGTGCCGATGTGTTAAACAGTCGGCAGCTACATTTCCTTCCCTAATAGGGTGATGTAAGATAACAACTTCAAAAGCCTTGAAGATGCATATTCTGCAATGAACAACCAGTTCATCAGCTTTTGGGTGTTCATTCCCTAAGCCTTCTAGGAGTTGCAATCCGAGCATGGAATCTGGTAGAACAAGTTGATGAGTGTTAGCGACTTAATTGTATGTGTTAGCCGGGGTAGTTTGGGTATTGCAGTTATTAGGATTTCGGATTGTCTATAAAAGTAGGTTTCGCTCATTGTAGACAACTTTTTTTCAATAATATTCAGTTTATACATTATTTCGATTCTTGACAATGATAAACTGCCATGGAGAGAGCTATCCAAAAGCCATTATGCCTATTTGTTTCTGGACACTGCAACTAAAATGCCATGTTTATCCCTAAGCTAGCACTCCCACCAGAAATGCACCATTGTAGCGCACAAAGCTACATAGAAATACTGATACTTCTTCCATCCCAAATAATAGTCATGTATCATTTTAGTGAAGTTTGAATATGTTTTTGACGTGATAACTTTACTAAGCCGTCATTTATCACATCTATTTTTTCTTAGAAATTTAAGAAGAGAGAGTGATAAAAATTGCAACTTTTTTTCTTAGCAAGACAACAATATCAGACTTCCCTTTTAAGAAAGCCAGACATTAACACCCTTTTCAAAAACAATAACAATGAGGAGGGAGTACTTCGCTAGCAGATTACACAAACACTACGGGACATAACAATGGGCAGGTCATTAGCAGATTCCACAAAAACTTTGTCCGCATCCGTAGGAAAGTACTTCACCAATTTTATCGTTTTTCCCAGGATCACAAGAAACAAACTATCAATTTGATCTCCCAAAGATAAACATTTCTAATCATCTTGTGATGGACCGAGCCATACATCCACTTACTCGTGATCTTACAAGTTACAACAAATCCACCAAAAGCTATGACACTCCATATGAAAACAGGAGTAAGCTAATCAAACAAACTCATTCATGATCAATGCACTAATCATTCGATATTTATACATAACCAATGTACACGCAAGGCAGCTAAAAAGTATCTCTCAGAGGAATCTGGAAGGAATTAGATCATGAATCCTCACAGGAAAACTGTAGAACTCGTCATTTCTGCTATCACCATCCCTTTTCTGGAAAGGCTTCCACCATGGAACACCTCTCTCGTTACGAGTGTGCTTAGCTTCCATTGTGCTATCCAGCAGTGTTCCGACAATTATAGCAACAGTAGGTGATGAAGAGAATATCGTATTCAATATGTCATTGAACTGCAACAGATAAGAACATAAGATGACAAGAATGCATCTAATAAGAGGAAAATAGACCACAAAAATCAAAACCTCGAGTAATGTATTTTCTCATTACGAAACCCAAAAGGACCAAAACACAATACTTATGTAAAAATGCTGAAACATTTGATTTCGAGAGGGCGAAAACATAATACTTATGTAAAATGCTGGAATTTATGGGGATTAATAATGCAAATACGGAATCCCTGTGTCCACCATTGCCAGGGCTGCTCCGAAGTTCCATCCAACTTACATTACGGCAGAACAGGTAAACCCTCCTACCAGCGACATCACTAAAATGGGGGAGATTATCCCATGTTTCACCAATTGGATTCAAGCTTCTCCCAACTTACAACTCAGTCACGTATGGACTGTATGTGGCAGGGAACTATTTTTACCTTATTTTGGAAACGTCCCGCAAAATCTGAAGTTAACATTCAGGAAAGCCTCCAAAAACTAAGGTCCGCCGTCTGTCTCAGAATGAAATACAGATTCATTTTCTAGTATATGATGATACTCGTTATGGTGTTCCACAAACAAACACTCCCTAAAGAATTACAATCATTTGCACTTTACAAATGTAGTTAAGGCAATTAGGCAAGGAGCACTTATTCACTTTTTATGCCACCGTCAGAATTTGTCTGAACCAAACTAGAGCTTCCGATTTTTGTTCCGAGTAACGCAAAACATGTGTCCCCTTCTTGAGTTTAGTTTCTAGTTGTTCTTGACAGCCACAAGCTGAAACAGTAGTCAGATACACGCACAAAAGATATGCATGGGTTTTCAATATGAAACAAAAATCTTATTTTCCCAGCTTCTAGTTGTTGTGACATAGAAGGCAAAATTGCACCACAGGTACCCAAACTTTGGACAAATCGTGGATTTAATACCCAACTTTTCAAACCATGCACCGCTGGTACTTGAATTTTGAATTGTTGCAAATTTAGTACTCATTCAGATTGAATTGACAGTTTTGTCCTTATTTCTCTATTCTTATTGTCCCATAAGCATGTACATTATGATTTTATGGTAGTAGAAATTATGGTGGTTGAGATAGGTGGTGGTGGTTGTTGTAGGAAATTTAAAAAGTTTAAAATAGTATAATGATAAATATGGGCATTAAAATTTACAAAAATGAGGGTATAATGGTAACTTTGAAGCAAATGGGTACTAAAGTTGCAACAATTCAAAATTCGAGTACCACCGGTGCACGGTTTGAAAAGCCGGGTATTAAATCCACGGTTTGTCCAAAGTTTGGGCACCTCTCGTGCAATTTTGCCGACATAGAATTACAGAATAATTATTTTCAGCAGTCATTAATGAATCTGTCATCGAGGTAGACGTGAAACTGTTACTTTTGGCCATTTATTTGTGTCTATCTCCATCCGATGTTCCCTTTAACCACTGCTACGATTGTGCAAAATGGTTTTCGGGATGGGAAACAAAAAGAGAAGGGAAGGAAATCAAGGAATAGTCCTGTTTGGTTAGCTTTATTATACTTTGACAAAACTGTACTCGGAACAGTTGATAGACAAATGGATACTAATCATCAAACAAAAGAAAGACAATGTAGTAGGTACATTAACGTAACTTTATGGACAGTGGATGTATTTCAGTATCCTGTACTGTTATCACGTTTGTTGTTTGCTTTACTGGGTTTGCAATAATTTGAACATTAACATTGTCTTCCATAGCTCATTCTAGCTTCACTCCAAGAAATCTTAAGTAAAGTGTCACAATTGCTTGCATGTACTATTTGAACCAATATGATTAATGTGATTTCGTAAGTATTGTGAATTAAGTTTGGCTTACCCATCCAGCATCGGTCTTCACAAGCCCGTGGCCAGACTGGTCGGAGTTCATGGCAAAATATTGTGGTATGGATATGCCAAGGAACAGAGAGAGGCCCAGTACATAGATATTTCTCATGGAATTGGTGTTAGCAAATTGGATGAAAGACACCCCAATAGCAGCTGCATAAAGTAATAAATATATTAATATACAATCCAAAAGTTGAGAAGGTTTAAATTCTAACAAATATGAAGAAAACTCACCAACAATACCAAACAACACACAGTATATAGCACCAAATATTGGCAACGGTATTGATGCAAAGAAGGCACCAAATTTTCCTGTAAGACAAGAATTTCCAATCACATATTGGTCCCAAATGCATAATATATAGAAAAATAGAAGCAATTGTATGTATAATGACTAACCAAATATGGAGAAGAAGATCATGAAGGCAGTGGATATCTGTACCACTCTTCTGCTCCCAACATGAGTCAATCCGAGAAGACCAACATTTTCACTGCATTTCAATATATAAAAGAAAC
Source organism: Linanthus parryae (assembly GCA_023055425.1). NCBI lineage: Eukaryota > Viridiplantae > Streptophyta > Magnoliopsida > Ericales > Polemoniaceae > Linanthus > Linanthus parryae. Next base: position 80,239,900 of record JALGPY010000006.1, read on the forward strand.
TAAAACTCCAAATACACAACTCCAATAAAGAAATTCCAATTTTATTATTGATTTACGTGGACTTTTCTTATGCAGATGCAGACACACACACACACACTCACAAAATTTCCCATGCAGTTCTACATGACAGGATTTCAACACTGACGAGGAGGGGTGAGCCAAGGGCCGGCTCTTGCCTTAGGCAAGTTAGGCAATTGCCCAAGGCCTCAACATTTAGAAGGCCTCCAATTATAGGTGAAGTAATAAATATTATATTACATAATAAATGTGTTAATATAGTTATCGAGGTAATTGGTAGCATTTAAAGGCCTCACTTGATACAGAGAAGATAATTGAGAGGATATTTTTGGAAAAAACAAGCATTGATTGTGCATGTCAGGGTAATTATGCGAGGAAAACGCCAGTGTTGAGTTATTTAAGGTGTTAACGGTTGAATAATTTTTTTAGTGAATTACAATTAAGCAGGTTTAGATGAGGGAGATTAATTATAATATATATCACTAGTCATTTGTTTTTTTAAGAAAGATTCTAATGACTTCTTAGGAAGTGATATTCATGTTTTTCAAAATAGCATTATAAGGGAGATATGCTTTAAATTGTACTGTATCCAGAAAATTGGTTAAAACGTAATTCACACATACACATAGATGTTTATTTATTTAAGTTTTACTATGTTCACTTGACTGCTAGTTACTTATTACAAGCTGTTTGAAGCTTTTTTTCAGGGAACTTTAAAGTTTTCTTCCTCTCATTGCAAATTTTAAGTACTGCATTCACTCCAAAATATTGTATTTATCAAATTATATTATGTTTTTGGTATTGTATACTTCAAACTTTTAGCTTCGCCGCTTTGTTTAGTTTCATATTTCCATTGATTTAAGACATTGCATTACCCTAAAAATGTTAATGGAAAAGATATTAAACAATTTTAATTTGAAAACTTAGTTAATATATCAGCATTTTAGAAATTCAGAAAGACTAATTTATCCTACAAACTTGTATAGGACGAATAAAAATCACGAGAAATTAGGGCACAACTATCAAGTTCGCCTAAGGCTCTAAAAACCTTAAGACGGCCCTGGGTGAGCTTCCAACACCTAGAGCATGGATAGTGGATACAAAGCCACAAACACGATAAGAGTACTTCGGAACTAGCTTCTGATTGGGATATTTACTAATGCCTTTCTCTCAACAGAAACTTCATGAGAAAATTACAGTACGACCCCATGGTTTCCTCTACAGCTACATAACCTACACATGATTTCAAAATACACACATAACTCACTCTCAATTTGGAAAGCACCCAAAAAAGATCATACGGAGTTAACAATTGCTGTATTTCACGCAACAAAATGCTCTAAATCCTTTTTATGCAAGGTACCATATGACGAAGAGATGTTTCCGAAGCCATAAAGAGATTTCGAAGCTATAATTTATGATGAGTAAAATGTGGCACAAGGTCAAACATTTCATCATTTTGGTTTTGTCAGAGGGGGGGTCCCATATACAAGTTTTAGTTTTTCTTTTTGAGACTTTAAAATCAAACCAATCTTAATGCTTGGAAAGTAATGCCCATTACTGAATCAATGAAGATTAGTTGGGACCGCGGTTGATACCCTGTTCCCATTTGTTTATTTCGAGTCTCGCAATTTTGTAATTCTTGACAAGAATGGTAAGAGCCACTCATGGCATATCTTGTAGTTTAAATTTACAGCTCTCACCATAATCCAAATCGCACTTCAGGTATAGGACCATCCTAAGTCTATATAATGCATATAATGAATTTAAGTTCGGAGATTATTTTTTAGTCAAAAATGAGAGCACTCAAGCTTATATAATTGTGATGCAACTCTGCTCTCACTGTGTTTTTGGAGATGGTGATAACCAATCTTGTTAGGTTTTGTAACTTGTTTCATATGGAGGTTAGCTGAGCAAGGGGGTTCACTATCAATCTGTTTGGTATCTACATTGGTCTCGTTTGAATGAGCTAGATTATGGGATTGTGATATGAAACATAATCTAGTTTTGAAAATCTCACAATCTGAGATTATTGGTGCCAAAACCTGTATTCTGCTTGACAAATATTGGCAACTGTATTGATGCAAAGAAGGCACCAAATTTAATCTATTTTTGAGAATCTCACAATCTGAGTACACGTGGGGCCGGCTCAATGGTGTGGCAAACCCCGATCTTACAGACCTCAAGGTACTATAAAATTTATCACATCACTGTCAATTATTACATGTGTCACTATTTCTTTATTTCAAAAATGTCCTTATAGTTCCTCCGCCTGCCGCCATTGCACCAGCAACTACACCTATCATCAGCACCAACCCTGCCGCTAACGACTCGGCGACTCCATATACCACCGGTACACCACGGTGACTACAACCCAGTCACAAAATTCCATACACCACAAAAACTGACACCACCACAGAAAAATAGCCGTCCACAAAATCAATTAAACCACCGTAATTTGTAAGTTATCAAATTGAAAAAAAAAAAAAAAAAATCAAAAACCACCACAGAACCCAGACCTTCACAGTTTCGATCAAATCCAGTACCGCAAATTAATTGACCCCAATATTGCCCAATTACAGATTCTAATCAAACACCAAACACCCAACTAAACCCAGTCCAATTTCCCTCTTCTGATTTCGTCTAGCCGCCTCTAAACCCCTTCAATTGGGACACGGTCTCATTAATCGAATGGAAGAGTGATTTCCCTCCTGATTTGCCATCGTCGACGTCATTGACTGCCAGCAATGGTGAGGAAGGAGAGAGAGAGCGAGAGAGAGGAAGAGTGACCTGGGAAGAAGTGAGCGAGATAGAGATTTCCTTAAGCAAGATTGAGATTCATGAGAGAGAGAGAGAGATTGAGAGCACGAACGAGATACAGGATAAAATCCAAACCTAGATCAGAGCCAGTAAAATTTGTGGTCTTTTTCAGCCCAAATTGGGCGGAAAATTAGCCTTCCCTTTCTCCTTGAAAAAATATCTCATTTTTCTTCATTTCCTTTTCCTTCTATTTTCTTTTATATCCACAGGATTCCACACTGAGAAAAGATTTTCCATGATTTTGTTTTCTTTTCCTTCACATTTTACTTCTATTTTCCGGGAGGTTTTGTAACTTGTTTCATATGAAGGGGTTAGCTGAGCAATGTATTACTCTATCAGTATGTCGGTCTCCGCATTAAGATGAAGTTATGAGGAATTAATGCATAAAAAAGGTAATTGGACAACGATTAAACTTTTTGCATGATGTGTTTGCTTTCTCCACTAAATTGACTTCGTTGAAGCATGACGAACACTCTTCCCAAGAATTGAGTGGCTCCTTCGCTCATATTTGAAGGCATTAGCTTCTTTCATGTGGGGATAAGTCTATGTCATACTCCTCTTGAGAAAGTTGGATTTTATAGATTCTATGATGGACGGTTTTATTTTATGATTACTCAAATGTGAACAAGCATTGCACCTTATCGGTGTCTAAAATATCTTAGTTTCCTGCTGCACTCCATATTTTTAATCATCAAAACACTAAAAGGATAGCTACGAAACTAGCTATCGAATTCCATAAGAGACGAAGAACTAATGCATAAAAAGGGATGTGGATAATGATTATGCCATGTATCACTTACACAGAAGCTGAAGTACCAACAAGAGAACCAAGTATCCCACCAAGCAGCTGGCCCACACCCTGCATGCAACACCACTCTGAAATTGTCAACTCAAATTAAAGCATGATGCTAGCAGAGAGAACAACAATATAACGAAAAAATATGAACTTTTCAGGAATGTTAATCACCTGTAGACCAATGCTCCGATCAAGCACATGTATGGGAGGAGCTGTTGCGCCTGCAAGTCGTGATGCAGCATAGAATGTTGCAGTTGACTGCAAGAAAAATAATACAGGTTAAAAACCGCAAAAAAAAAAAAAAAAAAAAAAAAAAAAAAAAAAGGACCATTGTTCCATTATGTTTCATTTTTATGAAGAGGAAAATGAAGAGGCGAAAATATTCCATTGGTTGAACAGCTCCGGAACATCATTTTCTTATGCTTGCCCTGGGATACTAAGGAGGCACACTTACAATTTATTTATCGTCTGGAAAGGAGGAAGGCAGAAATACAAAATTGGTTATAACCACAAGGGAAAGGAGAACCGGATTCAGTTCTCCTTCTGCATAGCTTCAGTAGATTGATTTAGAAGAGAATTTATAGATTGATAAAAAGTAAGCCAAAATCATAATTTACGAGATCAAATTCAGAAGACATTGCAACTAAACCTCTGCGGATGTAACAAGGGCAGCCCCCATCATTCCAAATACATGGCTTGCTCTGAATATTGGAGTACCCCACTGGAAGGGGTATGGGACCTTGATCCTAAATTGACGACCACGACAAATTAATCAAATGCTGAAATGCTAAAGGAACTCTGAAAGGGTGGCATAAAACAACCAGAGGGGAAAATTTATATTGTGGGAGTATTACCAGGGAGCAGAAGAAAGAAGGAATGAACGGTCTGTACGACAACTCATCTGTGTTTGTCCCTTCACATTATTGTAAGCGCCAGCAGAAGTAAGAACAAGAGCCAAAAGCCAGACTATGCCTACGCATATAAGCAAAGCAAACCTCTCGAGTACAATACGGGCCATGTGATGAGTATTCTTCAAGTACTGCATCAAAAGAATAATCTTAAGTTTGTATATAATCTTTAAAATTGCCCAGTTTGCAACCTTCAAGGTGTGCAAGAATAAGTAAAGAAAAAAATCAATGTTTTCAGGTTAAAATCTAAATGAAAATCTAGCCATCAAATTATAATTTATTGTCAAACTGAAAAACGGGTAAGAATATCCATGCTCTTAACTAAGGCTCTGTTTGGTTCGCAGTAAAATGTTTTACAAGGGGAAATATTCTACGCGTAAAATATTTTCAGTGAAAAAGTTTTCTCTGCAATTGTTTTCTCCTGTTTGGTTGACACTTGCCAAAACAGTGGGCCGTGACAGCAGTGGCAGTGATGGGTGGCGGTGAAGGTGGGTGGTGGTGATGGGTCGTGGTGGAGGTAGGTGGTAAGTGGTGGTAATTGGTGGTTGAGGTGTTAGTATGAGTTGTTGTTGTGCTCCTTCACTCTCCGGAAAATGGCTTACAGATTTGAAATGTGTAAATCATTTACATCATTTGAGGGAAAACATTTTAGAGGAAAATATTTTACCTCCAACCAAACAGCACCAAAATACCAAAACAAGGGAAAACATTTTACAGCCCACCAACCAAACGGAGCCTAAGTGGAAAACAAAGTCAAGTGCATTTTCCTATATCTCTAAGTTTGTAAAATATGGATGGCAAATAAAAGCCAAAACAGCGTCCCCCCTAGCTAAAGAAAAGAAGTAATCACCTGGCAGGCAATCAGTAGTATTAACATGGGCAGACCAATCTCCACGCAGTTGCCAAGCTGTAGATGGCACAATAATCACTGAATGTTTTCACGAAGTAAAATTCTACCGAGGCATGCACTCCAAGGTTCAATGGGTGAAATTATACCTGAGGAAAGCCCCTTCCAAAGAGGCCAAGACCCACCAGAGATACCACTGGCACAATCATGATAGGACTGAAGAGTCTGGCAAGAAACGCAATATATAGAACTTTTGAGCCAACCGGAATACATGAAGGTGAAGGTTCAAGAGAGAATTGAAATTGGCGCAACAGAAGACAATATTAAATGTGAAGAAAATTACCTCGTAAGGTGTCCCCATGCCTTTCCATATCCAAGTACAATATTAATGATGGAAGACACTATCAAAGATCCTTGAATAGCTCTTATCGTATGAAGGAATCTCTAAACTCGTCCCATAAGAGTAATCAGGCATACCATATATTAGAGGTTTACAACCAAGGCAGACATAAAAAGGATAATAAACAGATCCATACATCAAAGAGATGCTAGGAACAGCAAACTATGAGAAACGATAACATAAAGTAGTGCGCTCCGAGCTACACCCAGATACTCTACATCACATGTTGCATACAAGCAATTAATGTATATCGAAACATGGTCGAAGACGGGAACAAGTGATTTGAAAAGGAACTATACATGTCGAGGTGGTTCAAGACTAAGATTATATATTTATATGCATCGATTACAATTGAAATTTATCAGAGATACAGCATTCAAGACAATAAGTTATTTACAAGTTTTGACGTTTAGTTTGTGTATTCTTCAAGAAAATTAGTTATTTTCTCTAGTATGTTCTCTATATCAACATCTGTACTGCATCTCAATTACAGTCAAATGAAACTACAAAGTGATTTCACACATAAACCTCTTGCAGTATGGCTTTTGACATCTTACTTAGTACAGCGCGGATCTGGAGGCGAACTGCCCATCCCTAGCACTTATTTGAAAAGAGAAAAAACTTGGACAATCTATAGAGGCCGGCCCGAGAAGTTTAATAGACCCAACATACACTGCATCAGGAACCATAGGCCCACATCCATTAGGAGCAGGTCATAGAGACACGTGACCTAGCAAGCATTTTATATGCAAGTACCCCATGTAAATTTTCTCACAACCCGATGTGGGACTTGTTCCTACTTTGTTCCGTTCTACATAAGAGTTTGGTAAATGGAATTTGGCAATGAGACAAAGAATAAGAATCAAAAAGTATCTAGAACTCAGAGATGGATGTCCCCTGAAGTAGGTGAAGCTTAATTCGAGAATGACTTTGTTTCCAACAAAGATCATTATGTTGGTTTTCCGGGTTAGTATCTTGGAATTATATTAGGCGGGTTCTAGTTGTCCAAGCCTCTCAACACTGCTGCCATGGAAGGGCACGTGCTACTTTCTATCTAACTCACATTCTTATCGTAAGAATCCACGAGGTTCCCCCTCAAACCCAAATGGCAATGAAGGGAGCAACCCAGGAGACGTACAAATTATTTTTCTTTTTCTTGAATGTCCGATGTGGGAAACACGCCCCATTGCTTGTGGCAAACTTTGGCCTACAACTGGATTTTTTGTCTGCAGGTGGCGGTAAGCACGTGGGTTGTTAGACCATTCACGAGTGTAAACCTGGCTCTGATAACGTGTCAAATACTGACTAAATATAATCATTGCCTACAATTACCATTACATTTTGACATTATTCAAAGCAATCAGAGGTGAAGGAGAGATACCATGGATGCCGGTTCACTTCTATAAGATGTAGAAGTACAGAAGAGGTTTAGAGAAATCGTACAATCTCAGCCATATTTTGGAGAGAGTTATAATAATTGGTAATTCCCAAGCTCATATAAATGGCTTTTTTTAATTACAGGACAAAAAAAAAAGTTGGAGATCCAACTTCGCATTTCCTTCTACTCGATGTGGGACTATTTGCATCCAAAATTAGAAGTTAATAGACCTTCTCACTCTGTGTCATCTTACACGTGTATGGAATTAGTAGTTTAATTTGTGAAAGTATACTATTAATTTTATATATTAGAAGAAGAAAAAGAGAGAACCATTATGTAGGAAAGAAAAAACGAAACTGCCATTTTCCTGGAAGAAAATACAAATTCTGCTGCTCTAGAAACTGTGCCATAACCCCACGTTTCAAAGTTCCAAGTCGTGTAATGTTATCAAGCTTTCTGCTCAGTCCAAATGCGAGTTACGAAATCTTCCTCTCCTATTTTCAAAAATCATCATCTTTAAATAGACTAATTACACACACTATACACTAATTACAAACATCGTCCTCAACTAAGTGAGGTACGTATAAAAACGTCCTACGACCAGTCGAAACTGTAGGCAAGCCAACACTGAGACTGGAACAAAGCGCTGGAACAAGGGCCGAGGAAGACCCTTGGTGAAGATGTCGGCGTACTGATAATCTGCTGGAATGTGTAACACGCGAAGCTGACCCAAACGAACCTTCTTACGAACGAAGTGTAGATCAATCTCAACATTTAGTGCGCTGATGCTGAACAGGATTACCAGAGAGATAGACTGCACTCACATTGTCGCAATACACGACGGTGGCCCGAGGCGGGGTGACGCGAAGCTGAAGAAGCAAATTCCGAACCCTGCAGAGTTCGGAGACGGCGTTAGCAACACCGCGATACTCAGCCTCAGCACTAGAACGAGATACTGTGGCCTGACGCTTGGACGACCAACTCAGAAGATTGTCCCCATAGAAGACACAGTAACCAGAAGTGGAGCGGCGCGTGTCCAGACAACCAGCCCAATCTGCGTCAGTGTAGGCGGTGAGGGAATCAGTAGCGGAGGCAGAGAGCCGAAGACCATACTCGAGTGTCCCACTTGTGTAGCGCAAGATACGCTTCAGGGCATGAAAGTGTGGCTCACGGGGATCATGCATGAAGAGATAGACCTGCTGAACGGCAAACTGGATGTCTGGTCGAGTGAACGTGAGGTACTGCAAGGCCCCAGCAAGGCTGCGGTATAGGGTAGGATCAGCAACCGGCGGGCCAGATGTGGCTGTGAGTTTACTCCCTACCTCAACAGGGGTGGCAGTAGACTTACAGGTCGACATAGAGGCACGACGAAGAATGTCGGTCGCATACTGATGCTGAGACAGGAACAGGCCAGACGAATCACGAGTGACAGCGATGCCCAGAAAATGATGAAGATGGCCGAGGTCAGTCATAGCAAACTCTCCAGAGAGCTGGGAGACAATCTGATCCAAGACAACCGGAGACGACCCAGTGATGACGATATCATCCACATATAGCAGGAGATAGACGATGTCCGAGCCACAACTGTAGACGAAGAGAGACTCATCACATGAGCAACCAGAGAAACCGATAGTCTGCGTGAGGACGGTGGCAAATCGCTGAAACCAAGCACAGGGAGCCTACTTCAGACCATATAAGGATTTGTGTAACCGGCAAACAAAGTCAGGATGGCGTGTGTCGCGGTAGCCAGGGGGCTGATGCATGTATACCGTCTCAGAGAGATCGCCATGAAGAAAAGCGTTCTTGACATCCAGCTGATAGCGTTCTTGACACCCGCCACCAGCTGACAGTGATCCCCTCTGGAGCTCTATTGATTCGGTAATCCTGTCTTGGATTTACCAAACGATTAATGATGACTTGGCACTCGCTATCCTTACTCGTGGGCAGACTGCTAGAGAAACGTGGTTGAAGTTGGAGAACCTCTTTCACGACAATCAGGGCTCTCGGCTAGCAGAACTGGAATTAGAATTTGTCAATCTGCGCATGGACCACTGCTCGTCTCTCGACGACTACTGCACCAAGCTGAAGAACTTGGTGGATCGTATTGGGAATGTCGGCACTTTAGTTTCGAACCAGCGGTTGGTTATACAGCTCACCAATGGTCTCTCTCCTGCATATACCGGGGTTGCCATGATCATCCAGCAGACTCGTTCCACTCCGGAGTACCTCTCAGCTGTTTCTATGATCCGGCTACACGAGCGTCTTCTTGCTCGACAGGAGCCGGTCCATCCTAGCCCGCATCAGGTGTTGGTTTCGACTCCTTCGAACCGACAGCCGAATGCCACTTCTCCTCAGCCCAGCAGCCACTCCAGTGGCGGGAATAGGAACCATGGCGGCGGACAGCGGCGGAATGGGAATGGCAGGAACGGACGTCGCAAATCCGGGAAAGGGGATGGTCAACCAGCTGCTCCGACACCCCCTGCTGCACCCTCGGGCTCCCAAGGCTCCTGGGTTTGGTGCCCCTGCCCCACGGGACCTGTGCCTCCCTGCCCTTATCCGACTACGGGCTGGAGTACTCCACGGCCTAGTCATGCTGGCCTTCTCGGTCCACCACCGGCTGCGCGTCATCAGGCACTCACAGCTGCTTCTGGCCATCCGACTGCTACTGATTTGGGTTCTCAGCTCTCAGGCATGACACTCAGCGTCCCGGATCAGACTTGGTACCTTGATTCCGGCGCATCTACTCACCTCACTCCACAGTCAGGTATCCTCTCCTCCCTCTCTTCATCTTGTCATTTTCCTAACATACTTGTAGGAAACGGCTTTAGCATTCCAGTGAAAGGATCTGGCAATCACACCCTTACCACCAACACCCGTTCCCTTCACCTTAGAAATGTCTTACTCACCCCAAATGTTATCAAAAACTTAGTATATGTTCGTCAATTTACCACTGACAATCAGGTTTCTGTTGAGTTTGACCCTTTTGGTTTTTCTGTGAAGGACCTACGTTCGGGAGCTCTTTTACAGAGGAGCAACAGTTCGGGTGATCTCTATCCATTCCAGCCTGGCCCACCACAGTCGGCCGCTGTCTCGTTAGCTGCTCTTCCTGCTTCAGTTTGGCACAACCGCCTCGGTCATCCCGGGCTTCCAGTTTTAGATTTGCTTCGTAGTAGTCAGTTCATAGCTTGTAGTAGGAATAAAACAGACACTCTTTGTCATGCTTGTCAGATTAGTAAACATGTGCGTTTGCCTTTCTTAGCTTCTACTTCTTCCACTGTTGGTCCATTTGACATTGTTCACAGTGATTTATGGACATCTCCAGTTTTAAGCAAATCGCACTACAAATACTACCTACTATTCTTAGATGATTACACACATTTTCTCTGGGTTTTCCCACTAAAACAGAAAAGCGAAGCAATATTGAAATTCAAACAATTCACTACCTTTGTCCAAACCCAATTTCAGCGACCCATCAAGAGTTTTCAATGTGACCTTGGTGGAGAATTTGATAATGGCTCCTTTCACTCCCACGCCATCACTCATGGACTAGTCTTTCGGTTTGCGTGTCCTCAGACGTCATCTCAAAATGGCAAAGCTGAACGCATGATTCGTAGAATCAATGACATTATGCGTGCTCTCCTAGCTCAGGCTTCTTTACCAGCCTCTTTCTGGGTTGAGTCCCTTCTCACTGCTGTCTACCTCCATAATATTCTTCCCACCAAAGTTCTTGGCAACATTATCCCTACTGTTGCCCTCTATCATCGCTCACCCTCCTGTGAGCACCTTCGCACGTTCGGATGCTTGTGTTACCCGAACCTCTCTGCCACCTCACCTCACAAACTTGCACCTCGCTCTGTTCGATGTGTTTTTTTGGGCTACCCTCTTAACCATCGTGGGTACAGGTGTCCCGACTTGAGCACTGGTCGTGTTCACACTTCCCGTCACGTCACTTTTGATGAGACGGTGTTTCCTTTTTCCTCTCCTATTTTCAATAATCATCATCTTTAAATAGACTAATTACACACACTATACACTAATTACAAACATCGTCCTCAACTAAGTGAGGTACGTATAAAAACGTCCTACGACTATTACAAAATACATCGCCAAACCAGCTACTTGAAATCGTATCATGGTCTCACGACTTCTAAGTCAGAAAGCGTGTTATGAAATCTTGCTTTCTAAGTTAGAAATTGTGGAATGATATTGCATTTTCAATAGCTTGGTGGGCAATTTATTTTGGACAGATTAGAAAGCGTGACATCACTTATATAACTTAGTAAACATGATGTCTCAACAAGCTTTTCTGACTCGGAAAGTGTGGGATCATAACATGCTTTCTAAAGTGATAGATTACGTATTTTTGGTAGCTAGAGGTAGATATGTTTTTCCGTGCCCAAAACAAGGCAGTTTTGTGTTAGTTCTATTTGATTTATATATAGAAGCACTCATAGCACTCTCGAATACAATCGTTCTGACTTTGGAAGCTTAAAAGCACCGGCTTCAACTTCCACTCCCGGTCAAGGTGACTTGGTGTGACATGGAGCCAGTGTCACTGGATATCAAAGATTTTAACGCCTAGAAGAGTGAATATTTATTCCGTGCCCCTGTCAAACCACGCACTCATCCTGTCCCACTTGAAGTACCTTCCTCTCCTTTCTAGAGCGCCACATAAAATAATTGCCTTCTAGAAAGTTTCCTACCATTTCACTTCACTTCCCTCCATAATCTTTTTTGATTTCTTAATTTTTCACTACCCAAGAAAATATTCAAATTACCCAATAGACTTTTTAGTACATCTGATAAGTCCAAAGCATCTCCCAAAGCTATGTGAAAAGTCCACCCTGACACTTCTTTGGACGGATGTAGTATAGGACTAGCATAGATTTGTATACACTACACAAATCCTTTAAAGCATGTTTGGTGGGGGTGCAATGTGTTGGAAGTAGAGGTTTTCGACATCCGGTTTTGACTCGACTTTGAGCTCTGTTCTAAGCCGGCTCAATGAAGAGTTGTCAACACTAAAGGCATCTTTGTAAAGTTTGGACCTTGGTGATCTTTTTGATAACTCACGTGTTAGTGTTAGCATAAGTAAGGTTTGGCAGAGAATAGTCGGCTTTAGCTGGAGTAAGGTGCCGATACTGATTAGTGTTAGCATAAGTTTCATTATATGTTAATGAAGGGTAGTTAGTCTTTTGCTTATTGGCCTATGTAACGTTTTTCCTTCTTTTTCTGTAATGTCGAACTGACGTCTTCGATTAGCAACAAACCCTAGACCTCATTGATGGATGCTCCTAGACCTTTCATGGTATCAAAGCAAAAGATACTTGAAGATAATTTGATTCTTAACCCTGTGCGTCGCCGGGGTGGGGTTGCACAGGGCAGCGCGACCTTGCTCGGGTTCAGTGGTTTCCCCCCATAAAAATGTATGGCCTCATAAATTGAGTGACAGCTTTCTTTTTCAACTCATTTCCGCTCCGTTTGGCTCAGATTTGTCATTACTTGTATTGCGTATTGCGCTCTCTCTCTCTCTCTCTCTCTCTCTCTCTACCTTTGCAATTGTTCGTTGGTTCTCTGTTATTGGATTTGTGATGGCTTCAGAAAGCGATTGATTGGGGAAAACTATTCGTATTGTTGCTGGAACAATTGTTGAACCGTGTGATAAAAAGGATGAACATTACAATACTAAGATGCAAGCACGGGACACTAATAATTCAAAATATATTACTTTAGAGCCTGTTTGGTACCAGCTGAAAATCTCAATAATCAGCTGAAAATAATCTGAAAAGAAAATCCAACTTAACTGATAATCACAATCTGTTTGGTATGAGCTGAAATTATAGATCACTAACTTGATCCATTTGACAAAATTTTAAAGAGCTCTAAAGTCAAGTAATTGAATACACATGTTTATAACAGAACTGTGATTATGCTAATGTAAAAAAAAATATACAAATTACTTTTTTAGAGATTATAAGTTGCATAATCACCATTTTTTGAGATTCCACAATTGCACAGAGATTATTTTAATCTGCAGATTATCAGATTAAAATCTGCAGGCATAACAAACAAGATTGTTGAAAAGTGGCCGATTTTAATCCAATTCAGCGATACCAAACATGCACTTAGATAAATAATTCGTTTGAGCATTCTATAGGTATGTGGTTGGCAAAGTATGATCAACGAAAGGAGGTATGGAACCATCTTGCTAGGCTGCATACACAGTTTAAGTATGATCAACGAAAGGAGGTATGGAACCATCTTGCTAGTCGGAGTCTGGCATTCGAGCTCTTCAGCAGAAGGAAATGAGTATTCAAGTTTATTACTCAGCTATGTCAGAACATTGGGATCAGTAAGCCCTTGCAGAATCTGCAGAGTTAAAGGCATATGCAGCCTACATTACTAGCAGAGAGGAGCAACATTTGGTTAAGTTCTTGATGTCTCTTCGTGATTATGTTGAGGAAGTTTGTGGTACATTATTGCATCGCCATCCCCTACCATATGTTGACTCAGTAGCTAGTAGTTAGTGAGCTACTAGCTAAAGAGATACGTGTTGAGAGCATTGCAAGCAAAAATATTATTCCAGAAATCATCCTTGTCAAGCAATCTACAAATCAGCAGTTTCAGGCCCAAAACAATTCAACGCCTTATTGGTTTTCTTAAGGCCCGAGGTCCTGGTGGGCTTTTCAAGGACTTGGGTGTCTCATCAGCAACGAAACATAAGTTTGTGAGGCAACATGACATACACCACTCCCAGGTTCTGTTATACAGTCCTGCTCTCCTTCATCACACACCTTTTATCTCTCTCCGAGTACTCTCCTCCAGATGCCCCACAACTTAAAGAGCATACGAAGATATTCACAATCCCCATCATAAAACCAACCACAGTTATGCTTGGTTGATAGAACTCAGTCTAAGCCACAAGAAGTTCTCACCCTCATTTGTCATTATTGTCAACATTTGCGTTGTCACGATCATCATCATTGTCGTCATCAGTATGGCTATCTTCCATCACCCCCCCCCCCTCTCTCCAACCATTTGACTGTTTATCATGTCTATTGTGTCCCTTTTCATTAGCAAACCCCATGGATAATGTCATCCCCATCAACACGTTCGATCAAATTTGGGTCAGTAAACTTATGATTTTCAGCAGTGATCTGATTTGGTTCCATCTAATTCTATTACACAATTGCGATCTTCTATGTTTCCTATAGGCAGTCGCAGTGGCGTCGGAATACATGATGAGATCAATAAAGTTATATGTCTTAAAATTTCGGATGAGTGAAATTATGTTTCTAGCCTCAACTGATGCTCTGCTCAATTCCATATAATGCTTTGACCACACTTAATATCTGTTATATAGGCATGCGAGAGAGCAGTAGGGCCATCGAAAAACAAATCACTTTACACAATCAGTACTAATGTCACTCTCAGTAGTAAAATTCGAGTTCTTAGTTATTATGGTACAACAATGTGGATTTGGGGACTGCGGTTCTCAATGACAAGAGAGAAGGGAGGAGAAACACAAAGGACAAAATGCAATTTTTGCTTATCCCTCCATTTGTCTATGGAAGCTTCCAGATTCCAGAATATATTGTATGCATTTGACTTTTGGAGGGGGGTAAAGGCCAAATGGAAATAGGGCTGGGGATGGAAACATGAAAGATGGTCTAAGGGGAGGGGGGGGTACAAATTTTTTCTAGGTTGAGAAAAATGCTGATAAGTCACTAATAACAATGTGCTTTATACTCCATTGATCTAGAAAACTCACACTAGTTCAACGCTTCTATAATAGAAAGATCAAAAGAGATGAACAACAAACCAAAAGTCTGTCATGAATCAACTTATAGTGCCTACTCTGAAAAAATAGGTATACCTCATGCGGCGTTACGAAGTTACCATCCGAGAAATCATTGATGACGTAGAGCACAGAGAGAGTGTAAGCGAAAGATGGACCCATCACAGTCGGAAGTCTTGTTCCAATCAATGTTTGCAAAAGTGTATTCACTCCCGACATAAACAACAAAGTCTGAATCACCCTGGCTTTATCACCCTATTGGAGTAAATTTTTCGAAGACTTAGAATGCTTTCTTATAAATGTAACTACCATAAATTGAGATTTCAGCACAAGAAGATAGTGTATGAAAACTTACATGAGTACCACCCATTCTAGGTACAAGTGTTGAGGCAATCAAAACTGTGGAACCGAGCATCACAATATAGTGTTGGAAAGCTAGAAGAACTGTTGCCGCTGTAAAATTTAAATCAACCGAATCCATTAGTTGTTGTGGGCTAAATTGTATACAGATGTTAATCCAATGAACAAGGAAGAAAGAATGAATAATTGGATTAACTATCTAATGCAACCTTAAACTGCTCGAAACTTCTCACAACATAGACACAAGTATATATCACTTGGACAACTGACATCAAACCTACATGCACTATAGCACTTGCAACAGTAAACCCCTTCCCTATCAGTTCACCGCTAAAACAGACCCTGCAATATCCCAGCAGCAGCATAACTACCAACACCAACGGCTAGGATACGTGTCTGCAAATCCCCAATTGTGCATTTCGATTTTCATCGGATTCGTACCCCGAATCCCAACCAGCAAAGACCTAATCACGCCCCAATCAAAAGCCATAACCTCACAGCCAAGTGCAGTTGAGTCTAATGAATCACAGCTTGCTCTCGACACAGAGACGGAGAGCCGATTGGAGACTATTGTTGCAGCTACACGAGGCAATTGAAAGGCGTCGCGACTTTGGTGCGAGAAAAAGAGGGATTTAAGAGAGAAGAGACAGATATTGGAGAGAAATAGGGTTTTGGTCTGCGATTGGGGTACCAGGGAAAGGGATTGAGAGAGATAGAGAGAGAGAGGGTGGTGGGTTGGAAGGCGGTTGACTGGTGGTGGTAGTAGGGAAACGCCTATTTTTCCACTGGACCGTACGATTTACTTGAAGGAGTTAGGGTTTTGGTGTTAATTATCCCCAATTTCGATAGTGATGGCGTTAGTGTTACAAGTGGTCGACTGTATGTAGGTTTAGTGAAATTTGTCCATCTGAATTTTATACAGTTCCGTAGATGGATATCATATATACATGAGCAGCAAAAACATCAAAAAATTGATTAGATCCTGAGGAGAACAAACATCCATATGAGAGAATCCTGGCATAAGATTGTGAAGCTTTCCCTGGGACAAACTATCTTTAACTATTTCACGATTCATCTTCCATTTGTAATATTCATGTTGTTGTGCAAGCATTCCTACTACCTACAAAATAAAGTACATGAGATAACTCATCCTCTTCTAATGGTGCAACAAGGACCAAGATGGGTATGCATATTGATAGTCGTGGACTAAATTGTATACAGATGTTAATCCAATAAAAAAGAAAGAAATAAGAAATAATTTATTTATTTTTTTGAGAAGTAGAAATAAGAAATAATTGGATTAACTATCTAATGCAACCTCAAATTGCTCGAAATTTCTCACAACATTAGACACAAGTATATCTCACTTGGACAACTGACATCGAACCTACATGGACTATAGCACTTGCAACCGTAAACCCCCTCACTATCAATTCACCGTTAAAAAGACCCTGCAATATCCCAGCAGCAAAACTGCCACCACCAACGGCTAAGATACATGTCTACTAATCCCCAATTATGTATTTCGATTTTCATCAGATCCATGCCCCGAGTCCCAAGCACCACAGACCTCCAAATCACGCCCAATCAAAAGCCAGAACCTCGCATCCAACTACAATTGAGTCTAATGAATCACAGCTTGCTCTCGACACAGAGACAGAGAGCCGATTGGAGACTATTGTTGCAGCTACATGAGGCAATTGAAAGGCGTCCGCGATTTTGATGCGAGAAAAAGAGGGATTTGAGAGAGAAGAGACAGATTGGAGAGAGATAGGGTTTTGGTCTGCGATTGAGGTACCAGGGAATGGGATTGAGAGAGAGGGGGGGGAGTTGGTGGTGGTAGCAGGTATGACCGTTGGTGGTGGATTTGGGAGGCGGTTGAGTGGTGGTGGCAGTAGGGACATGTCTATTTTGCCCCTGGACCGTCTGATTTTCTAGACTAGTAGAAACCTATGTGCCTGAAGACACTAATAACAAATCCACATGGGTATGTGGGTGAAGTTAGAGGTGAGAGAGACATGGGTCTAAAGTCTAAACTTCTAAGGAAATGACACCAATGATTGCAATTTTTATAAATTAATTAACGGCGCTGATCAAATAAATTTAACGTCCAAAGTTTGCCAACAATAGTAAAACCCCTACCTCCTTTAGTATATAGATGGAGTAAGGGTTTGGTGTCAATTATCCCCAATTTGGATAGTGAAGGGGTTAGTGTTACAATTAGTCTATTGTGTGTAGGTTTAGTGACATTTGTCCATCTAACTTTTATACAGTTCCATAGATAGATTTCATATATACATGTAAGCAGCAAAAACATCAAAAAATTGATTAGATCGTGAGGAAACATCCATATGAGAGAATCCCGGCACAAGACTGTGAAGCTTCCCCTGGGACAAACTATCTTAAACTATTTCACGATTCATCTTCCATTTGTAACATTCATGTTGCTGTGCAAGTATTCCTACTACCTACAAAATAAAGTACATGACATAACTCGTCCTATTTCTAATGGTGTATGCTAACTAACAGCACCAGATTAGAAAAAAAATTGGTTCAAAATTTCATTTTAGCAGATGCAGGCCATGCTGCTCCGAGAACCAAATCTATAATTAGTGTCACCGATGCTGGGTACACGGTCACAAAATCCAACAACCTAAATATTGAACAAAGGAAATAAAGAGAATCAGAATCAATTTCTTTTAACTCCTCATCGCCCAAATCCCACAAGAATATCCCAAATAAAGTTGTCTTCACTTTCCTAAAGTACAAATACTAATTCGGTAAAGATTTCAATTCACACGTAAAAAAACAAAATCAAATCCAAGTAACCAAACCAAGAAAAATAGTCAAAAATGGACCCAATCACACATCTGATAAGAGAGAGACTTACGCCATGAGGGATTAGAATGGATGCAGAAGTGGAGCTGCGACAGTTGCTCGGCGGGAGGGTAAAGAGGTCCTTTAGCGGCGCCGAGAGGCTGAGCCATGGCTGGCGGAGCGGCGGGAGGAGTCGGCGCCTGGTGGTGGTGGTGGTCATGGTTGTGGTGGTGGCCCGTTTCTCCCATCGAAGTGGTTTTTTTTTTTTTCTTCAAACTATGGTCGTCGAGACGTAGAAAGTTCCTTTACTTCTTGCTATAAGTGTGTTCTTCAATTCCCGAGAATCACCGACAGAGGACGAGAAATAGAGAGAGAGAGATTCAGAAACTGAATGGAAATTGGGTTTGCGTCTCAATAATTTTAAGCACTTTGTTAAACAACTGGTACTAATTTTTTAATTTTGTGTGATCAGAACATTTAAAAGGGGAACATGGTCGACCATCAAAGTGATCTGACAAGAGTGATGTGAGGGAGATGGGAAAGAGGTCGGTGTTGGTTTTGGACGTACGTTACCGGTTGTCAGTATCGAGGAGCTTAATGTATGGGTAAAACGTGTGGTGTAAACAGTCTTTGTTTGCTGCTTTTTTAGTTATAAATAAAACTCTTTTCATATGGAAGTCTTTAAACTTTTTCTTCTTTGCAGCAATTCCACTCCAGGACGTTTTGATGTTCGGACTCCAAATTCGGATTTCGTGTAAGAAAATGATTTTATAGAAAAAAAGATAGTTTACAATTATCTATTTTTGGCTACCTATGATTGCATTGTTTATTTAAAATAAATATTAAATTATCTAAAAATAATAGTTAAATTGTGTTTAAAGTAAGTACACCAGAATGACCCAAATACCATTTGTGGTTTATTATTTTTGTTTTATGGTGGCAAAACCAAATAGTTTTTTAAATGGGTTTGTTTAGGTTGGTTTAAAAACCAGTTTAAAAACCAGTTTTTTCCCACTTTTGTCATGAAATAAAAAACCAACATTTTGAGTTTTTTTCCAGTTTATTTTTGAGTTTCTATCATGACTAAAATGCCCTCACTCAATTTTCATAATCACAAAGCTACCCTTAGGTCACTTATCTGTATTTGTTTTTCTTCCTTTTTTTGGATATATTTAGCATTTATATATTAATAAATTTGGAACCATGATTGGAGGATTAACAAAACCTTCATTGTAACTAGTTTGTTGGATCAAAAATTCAAAATTTTAAAACCCACACTACCCGAGACAAAATATTCTCTAACCCAGATAGTAAGAACATGATCAGGGGCATTCTCTTTTGACAAAACTTATTGTACTTGGGGATGGTATCAACCACTCTTCGATACCCTCAACTCTTGCTTTTCTACTCCACTGAGCCTTAGAAATGCCACGACATTCTTTCACCAAAATTTGGTTCTCACACACATCTCATAGCCTTACAATTCTTGTTGTGGCTGAGCTTCACTGCCAATTCAATAGATATTAATTCTGCATTCTCATAATCTTCATTCCAACTCACACCTTCAATGGTTAAATTATTACCAACTTATGACATCTATATTTTTAAAATGCAGTCTATTTTGTTCTTTGTGAATCTAAAGTATAAATACTTATAGGAGTAAATTTGTCAATTAGTATACTAGATTTAGTTTAAAAATCACTACCAAACATATTTTTTCAGTTTTTAATCTGGTTTAAAAACCATCACCAAACACAATGGTTTATACAAAATCTCTAAAAAAAACCAAAAACTTTCTACCACAATCTAAAAACCAGTTTTTCCACCAAAAACCATTCTACCAAACTCACCCGTAGCGTTCATTTTTTTTTTGATAACGACTATGTAATAAGAATGTCCAATAATTATTTATGTATTATGCTCAATCCCTACTCCACTCCTGAAATCATAACCAACTCATATAAATGAGGGTGCTATGAGGTTGTTAGCCCTATCGAGTTGTATGAAGGAGCACGAGGGGTAGATCTGGTGTCGAAGTTCTTTCAGTTTTGTTGAAAATCATCTACAACAGTGGACTACAGTTACTTCAAAAGTCCATAATTACTTTATCATTTAATCAACATGGTATTTTGATTCCTATCATACAATCAGTGATAACTTAAAAGTGATATGAGAGTCTTCTTCATACAAGCGATTTGAACTCATAATCATGAACATACACCGCTTCTGTTTTCCTCCTAATTTTTAAAATTTGGGTAGTCATTTTTGTTTGAGCAAACGATATTGCTCATTTCAAGAGTCTTGATGCTTGATGATTGATTTCTCTTATAAACAACCAAATGGTGTGTCTTCATTCTTGTCTCATAATGTATGCTAGTTACCACCGATGTTGTGGGCTCCTAACATTTTTCTTGACTCATGTTCGGTGACGGGGTGGAGTCTAACGAACATCACCGTCTATTGTGTTAGATTAACTAAATTATGGTACATCATTCTAAACTTGTGAGCATATATAGTGACTAAGAGTGCCATTTTGCTTTTATTTTGGAGCATTTAATAATGCAACATTAATAAAGAATATCTTGTCCAAGTAAATATACGATACTTTTGGTATATTTAGTCATTATTAAGTATTTAATAACGCAACATTAACTTGTGATTATCTTGTGGGTTGATTGTTTGTCCCAGTTGGAGAGCTACTTGTTGAAATAGATCGCCCCACCAAAGTTGCATGTCTCTTGAGTTTTAGTCACTTCATGAAAATAATGGGAAGCTTCTCTAAGGTTAAATTATTCAGTTACATACCCAAATGGAGTTTGTTGTATATTTTAATTTTATAAATAGTGTTGTCACTAGTAGGAAATTTTGTTTCATTGATCTTGATGGTCTATCACCCAAATGGGGTAGACACATTAATGTTTGTTCTTACTAGTTGACTGGCGTAAGTACTCGTATACGACATATATTTTATGCTCAAATGTGTTAATTAGTGTTACATTGTTAGCCTCTGAGAACGTCGTTTACATATGTCATCCGACATGTTGTTAATTTTCATGTGTATCTAATAGTAATTGACTCTTGTATGGAGGCGTTAGCTCATCTCCCATATGTCATGCTTAGGGCATGTAGTAATTTTTTCTTTACCTTGAAGAATGTAGCTATAATATGATCTAGCGCATTCATGTTCATGTCGAATTTTTTAATAGAATAGACTTGTGTGGAGGTAGTGGGAGTGTTATATATATTCTGGCTAAAGTTATTTACGTTGGTTTCTTTTTTTTTTTTTTTTTTGATTCAAATCCCATTGCATGGTTGTAGTTGGTGCGAGAAGTAGGCAAGTACTTCTCTCGAAGTTTGTTGAGGTGGCAGCTTGTGGTCAAAGGAAGACATGTTTTGGCAACAAGTTGTTTCCATATTAGTTTTGGAAACAACTTTGGACGGGATGACTTTTGCTTCTTTGACTCCAAGTATGAGAAACTTATTTATAGCTTGTGTTGTGCTCACAATTGTTTCTGTGTGCGTGGGTACTGTTTTGTCCCCCTAACTGATGTGGTCACAGTGTGCTCGTAATTGATTCTGGCTTCTCATCAATAAATGGGGTTTGGTTTGGTCATTGATGTAGTTAGTCTCAAAACTAGTGAACCACATAATTCTTGTGTTCTTCAACTTATTGTTGTTCTTTCTTTCTTTTGTCTCTCACTTATTGGAATCCTAACAAGTGGTATCCGAGCCAGGTTCGTTGAGATCCAAAAGGAGTAATGCCGTGAGTTCGTGATCAAGATCTTTCAGGTTTGATGGGAAGATTGGGTTTCCGCTGGTTGGCCTCTGAAACAGGGGGAGCAAGCACACCAAGCCTTTGTGGGAGGATATCGGGTTCCTTGTCGGGGGAGCTATCGGGCTCTTTTATGGAACATCAGAATTATGGATATGGTTTCCGTACATCTGGCACGCTTTCGGTTCCGGCATGCATCAATCGATATGGCGTGCTCAACCTGCCGAGTGATCTCGATCTAGATCTGTATTTGGGGGCTAGAAGAATTCAAGTCTAGGTGGAGGCGACTCGAATCAACTAGCGAATTGAGGGGGAAAGGTCACTAGAAGAGGGAGCGTCCCAAGAATCGGACGTCTGTAGCTAACGCTTCAGGTGGAGGAGGAGGGAGGCCCGATGACAATGATGCTCTCAAGGCCCCTTGCGGGCGATTCGGGCTCCATGCATGGAGCATGGCGCGTGTTGTTGGGCACGTGGGTTGGTGACGTGTTATCGTGCACACATCGGTTTGTGGCGCGACTGGATCTCGGATTGGCGCGCTTTGGTTATTGGTTTTGTGCGCATTGGTGAAGATGGCGGCACAAACTGGCATGACATCGTTTGATAGGAACTTTGTTGCGAAGTGTCATTGGCGCAATGTTTGGGTATGCATTAGTCATGGTGCATTGAAGAGGCGTTTGTTGGGACGCATTGGGAGTGTGTTCAATTTCATAAATTGAGAATACACTCGGATGAGGTTTGTTGGAATGATGAGAAGAATTTTTTCAGTAGCTATGGGGTTTGAATCAAGGAAAAGGTTTGATGGGGGTTTTTGTTTGGTTGATTCAAATCTCATTGCACGGGTTGTGGTAGGTGCGCGAGAAGTAGGAAAATACTTCTCTTGCAGTTTGTTGGGACAGCAGCTTGTGGTCAAAGGAAGACATGTTTTGGCAACAAGTTTTTTCCATATTAGTTTTGGAAACAACTTTGGACGGGATGACTGTTATTTCTTCTGCTCCAAGTATGAGAAGTCTATTTATAGCTTGTGTTGTGATCACAGTTTTTTCTATGTGCGTGGGTATTATTTTGTGTGGTCGCCGTGACCGTTGTGGTCACGGTGTGCTTGTAACTTGTTGTGGCTTCTCGTCAATAAATCGGTTTTGGTTTGCCCGCGGAAGTAGCTAGTCTCAAAACTAGTGAACCATGTAATTCTTTTGTTCTTGATCTTATTGTTGTTCTTGCTTTCTCTTGTCTCTCGCGTAATACTAACAGTTTATATGCATCATCCTCAGATCGTGCCCAATTGTTCTTTTATTTGCATATTCTTGTGACTTAGAAGTTTATGTTGGGTTTTAAGTATTCAAACACAGCAGATAAATTATTTTTTCCCTGAAACCACCAAGGACCCATGTGAATTAGCATAATCTGGGGATCTAGAAGTTACCTCAGTCGCACTACCTGGTAACAATCACGGACGTTGAAGGGTGCAACGCCTCTAAGGTAACCACACGTAAGATGTGAACTAAGCTTCCTCTTCGCCGATGCCAGTCTACTGAAGAAAGGATTGTCTCACAAAAATTTCTTGACTGAAATGGTGATGACAGCGCCTCTGAGGTATCCACATGAACAATCTGAAAGAAACTTTCTCTACGCCGATGCCAGTCTACGGAAGAAATGATGATGATTTTGTCTCATAAAATTTACTAGACTGAAATGGTGACGCAAAATCTTAGCTCGTATAACGCAAGCGTACAGTCAAATAGTATTTGGAGTATTTAACGACTCCGAGTATCGAACCTAAGGTAAAAGTCGTAATTAGCCAATTAATAATTACTTAAGAGACACTTAAGTAACCGGGAGGAGTTTTGTGTAATGTTTGGAAATTTGTCCTCCACAAAAAAGTGATTAAATTAAATAACAAGCTAGTTAATTGTTTTTGGAATTTTTGGAATAAGATTATGTCTGTAGAAAAAATATGATTATGGAGAAGACAAGGCAATCTATGGTCCCTAGGGATCTCATTAATTTTCCGAACAACGCTTTGAAACACTCTACTTATGTCTAGTTATATTGGGTTACACTCATTACGATATTTTTCTGATCTCACGTAAATCTACATTTTCGTATACTTCGGGACATGTCGGTCCACCTCCGTCTACCATTACGTTCTAGTTTTCCTATTAATTCTTCTCACGAGGTCCTGTCAGTCCACCGATTTCACTAAGTCCTAACCGATCTCAACTGAAACAACCCACACTCGGTAACTCAAGTTCTTATCTCCTTTCGGTCTCTAAGAACTACAAGAATGTCAACTGTGTTCCTAACGCAACTGGTTAGCTCACTGTCGTGCAACTACCTAGGCAACTAGCATGCAAAGGGTGATCAAGCCGGATACACTCTAGACTATGAAGAAGAACACAATGAATAACTAAATCATAAACGTATAATTAAGCTAATAAGCGTGAATCAAATGTATCAACCCGAAAATCCTAAAAAATCCTAATTCTCCATCAATTGCCTAGCTACGATTTAGCTAGACCTAATATTTATTAGCACAACACAAATATGCATAATCAATGAAAAACAAGAAGTTTTCGAAAGCCAAAATCTTCAATGAATGATGATCTTCGTGCTCCAAGCTTCGTCTCCAACTCTCTTGCTCCTCAATGTATGTGGTTTAACCCTATAAATACTTATGAAAACGTTTAAATATGTCTAGAATTGTTTCCATAAACAAAATGCTCAAAATTACGTGTAAAACAAAGTTTCTGTGCAGATGGACTCTTCCAATCGTACGATTGGACTATGGCACCCTTTTTCACTCGTACGATTGGCTGAAAGCATGCTCACGATTGGAATCTTTCACAACTTGAATTTTCACTAAGTAATCTCAATCCTACGATTGAGATTACACTCGTACGATTGACTGGGGCTTGCTCCTCTTTTCTTCAATCTCTTCATTCTTATTTTGGGCTCATTTTCCCTCGTCTTGAACTCCGAGCATCGTTCTTGAGTCTTCAAATATTCTGAAGTTTACTCCCACTCTGAATGCACTTCTCCGAGCTCCCGGTTCCTGAAATACACAACACGAAAGCATACTGGAAGATCAAAAGTGTTAAGAATAGCTCAAATCATCGCAAAAAAGCGCTCGACCTACACATTTACGTTCAATAACTCAAACATGCTTCTCTTTCCCCATTTTGGTCATATCATCACACAAACGCATTGAAATACACGCAAAACAGTAGATAATCCTACACGGATATAAATCTAATGTGGAGTTATCAAATACCCCACATTTACCAATTGCACGTCCCGAGCAACACTTCAAAATCGACCACAACTTTTCCTAAACCGAGGCTCCGACCGAGACATTCACATAATTTTTGATCAACCGTTGCATACAAATCACGACTAGCCGACTCGACACACATATCTTTCCGCGTGTGCCGATAAAATTTAGAGATGTACTAACGACTTACTACATGACTCGACAATTCAACAGTATGATGTGAAAGGAAAATACGACTCGGTCTTACTTACCACATATCTACAAACACAAATAAAAAAATTATTTCTTTTTGGCGAGTTTGAGCAATCTCAATTCTTTGAACGAGTGTGATCAAGCTCTTAGTACTCTCAAATCGCAAAACACACCACGTAAAGATGTGCAAACCAAGATAGACTTAGGCTTTGCAGATTCGAAAGCCCCCTTGGAGAGCATAGGGAGTTTAATGTCTCTCTCTAAAAGTGACTAACTTTCCGCGTGTGCCGATAAAATTTAGAGATGTCCTAGCCTAGCCTAATTCACCGTTCGAGATTTCGAGATTTTGGGACGGTAGGATAAGCTTTTTAGAAGCGCGACACTACTTGTCATGAAAAGTGCTAAATAGTTATACATTGTTAGCCTTTGAGAGTCGTTGCTCATATTTATCACCCGACTCTTTGTTAATTTCCGTGTATATGTAATAGGAATTGACTTGTATTAAGGCGTTAGTACATCTCATATAATTATGCCTGAAGGTGTTTGTATAGTGATTTGTTTGTCCTTGGAGAATATGGCTATAGTATGATCTAGCACATTCTTGTTCACGTCCAGATTTTAAATGGAATAGACTTGTGCGGAGGTAGTGATAGTGTTATATACATTATGGCTAAAGCTGTTTATATGCACCGTCCTCGGAGAATATTGTGTCCACATATCCGTTTTATCATATCTTGTGACTTAGAAGTTCATATTTTCAGAAGTTTACGTTGGGTTTTCGACATTCTAATGTAGCTAGATAAATATATATTTTTTGCCTAAAATCCACAAAGAACCCAAGTGAATGAGCATAAAATGAGGATCACTGACTGGTGATGATCACAGTCGCTGAAGGTTGCATCGTCTCTACGGTGTCCACACGGACCACAGAAGCTGGACTTTCTCTTCACTGATGCTAGTCTGTTGGAGAAAAGATGATGATTTCGTCTCACGAAATTTGTTGGACTCCGACGGAAGTGACTGCTCGAATCTCTCTTTCTCTAAACTGTAGTCATTCTGTATATTATACGAACAATGCTAAAAACTGTAAGAACTCTAGCCACGGGTACAAGGGTATTTGTAAGGATGAGAGATAATTTGACTTTCTCTTTTGATACTAACAACTAGGATTAGTTTTCAGTTAAGTTTGAAATCCATATTTTCTTTGTAGTCCTATCAATGAGCAATTACTTTCAATTTGATCCATTCTTATGTGTGATCTTGTAGGCTCCTAATTACGTTGGCATTACTGAAATATCCCGTATTTCATTTGGGGTTCTTTTAAATATTTGAAAAGTCTTGGAGCTTCCAAAAATACATTATTTGAAACTTATTTTATCTACTTAGAATTTAATTATAGTTTTCTGAGATGTGGGTGTCATTTAACATTAGTGATCATCTAGTAGTTAAGTTATCTCCTAAATACCCCTTAACTAATGGAAATTAGAAACTAGCCCTAACTTTTTGACCTCTGAGTGTGAATATAGATGCATGTGAACGATATAACTCACACGAGTACGAGTGTGTCCACTTATCTATACCAAAAGTCCACACAACGGAATACTACTTAAAACTTAAATCCAATGGATTGGTCTTGCTTATCTAACAACATACACAATTAGCTACGTAATAAGATTTAAGATTTTTAAACAAGAACAAACGGAAAGATATAATCTGGTGCCAACAATAACTGTAAAGTAAACCACAAAGTATTGAAGATTTAAGGTAAAAGATATGAGACAAGAGACAACATATTTTTACTATGAGGAAACCTTCTGTGGTGAACCACCTCAATGTGATACTCAGTGAAAGATGAAAACCCCAGTTGCTAGCACCAATTATTGCTAGACACTATATTACTAGAAATCACATGATAAAGTGAATACAATGGCTATCACACATATCAGCATTTGTACTATATCCTCTCCTGCCTAGCTTTTGTAATATTCTTATAGCACTCCAACTCTGGTAATTCAAGCCGCACCTGAATTCAGTTTGCAATTGAAAACACATGACTCCGCACACTGACACACTCCAACTGCAAGTGTACAGTTGTTGGTGTAGTGATAAAATTTCGGAAATCCGGGTTGTCGAACCCAAGAGACTTCTTTGTAAATTAGTTAATAAATCCAATTGTAATACCCCAATTTTATACAAAATGATAAGTTAATTATATTAATAGAGTTTGGGGTTATGATTGTAATTTACAAAAGTTCTAAATGAATTAATTAAAGAATAAAATTGAAATTGTAAGTTTTGAGACATTATAAAGTAGTTGGATAAAATTTGAGTGGTTATAATTATGGTTTTCAAAAATATAAAGTTGTTAATTTGAAGAGTAGGGAGATAATTATAGTAGTTAAAACTAATTTAGTTCAAAATTTGGGAGGTACTTGTAGTTTTATGAAATATAAACTAGTTACCTAAATATTGGTTGGGGGTATAATTTGAATTTTCAGAAATTTTAAATTAATTAAATAGTTGGGGAGGTAAATGTAGTTCAGAAAAGTTTGAAACTAAACTGAATAAAAATCTGGGGAGGTTAGTGTATTTTAGAGAAATAAAAGTGTGCAAATATTTTTACATGTAGGGGGTTGTAGTTGTCTTTTATCAAAGTTAAAGTATGCAAATAATTTTTCTTGTACATAAGAAATACTTTCAGCTACTCGTATTTTGTCTAACCCGTATAAAAGTATAACCCGGTATAATAATACGTGTATTTATACTTACCCGTGTTTTTATTACAACCCGACCCAAAACCCGTATTTTATTTTATTTATTATTTTTCTTTCCTTTTTCTCTCCCTCTCATCTTTTTCTCTTTTCTCTCTCTCTTTCTTCACCGGGAGACAACTCCCCTTCCTCATCTCTCACATCTCCATCCCTCCTCCCTCCTCCTATTCTTAATTAATGCTCCTCCCCCTCCATCATTTTTCCCACCATCTCTTTCTCCCTTGTTTCTTCACCCGTACACACACAACTCTCCCTCCCTCTCTACTAACCAAATTCATCCCCCTACAAGTTACTCCTCCTCCCTCACATCATCACCTTCTCTCTCAAATCAAGAAAATTCATCTTCCCTTCCCCTTATTTCTCTCCTCCCTCACAAGACACCCACACACTCACACAAAACTTCTCTTTCTCTCTCTCCTCCTCCCTCACCTCAAACACAAACACCCACACAACACACCCCCTTACATAACACGTCCCTCAATTACCTACTCCCCCTCCCCTATATTAACCCCCTCCACTGCCTCCTCCTCACAACAACAACATTCACCATCATCACCCTTACTTCTTCCTCCCCATTTGGCAACAAACTACCCGAAACCACCACCACCTCCAAAACCATCAACATCACCTTCTTCTTTTGCCTTTGGCAACAACAAAACCGCCACCACCACCCTTGTGTCCTCTTCTCTTCACCACCAATATCCATTCAAATTCCCCCACCAAAATAACCTAACACCCCATCATCATCATAAACCAACACCACCACCACAACCACCGAGGCCATCATAAACCAACACCACCACTGCCACCTCTCTTCTCCCTCCACCACCAAGACAATCTCCACCTCCATCCCTATCTTTACTCTGCCAAAACAGAGGCAGCAACAACACCAACACCACCCCACTTCCACACCAACACCACCACCACCTCCTCCATCACAACCACCACCATCACTACCAAGTTGTGCCCTCCCTCTCAACCTCACATCACCCACAGCAGCAGCAACAAAAGCCAACACACCACCCCCGACACCAGCTCCACCACTCCCGCCATCACCGTCGGCGCTTCCATCGCCGCCACCTCCAGACCCTCCTCTCGGCCTCTCATCTGTTTGGTCGTCCCTGTCTCGTCCTCCCTGGTCGCGAGAAACATCAGGAGCAGCAGCAGTTACAGCGGCGGCAAAGGCCACCGCCGAATCGGACCCGGAGACCCGACCCGACGGAACCCAGCTGCCGGCCTTCCCCTCTCGATTTCTTCCCTTCCGGCGACTTACCCACGACCCTAAGGGTCCGACCGAACCCAGCAGCATCAGGACCAGTCACCATCTCCGCCGGGAAGCCATAATTTCCAGCGAGATTCCGACCCAAATTTCGGCAATCCGATTCTCTATCAATCGGTAACCAATTTCAGTAATTTTTGGCATAAATCATAATTATTCAACATGAATTTGAGCTATATATCATTCAAATTGTATGGGTATTAATGTGGGTGAAGATTTATGGTTGTATTTGGAGGGTGGAGAAATATTGTGCGTGGGTGTGGAATAGAGGGGTGATTTTGTTCAAAACAGAAAGTTTAGGGGGAGTTAATAACTAATCTGAAACTAATAAAGGTAGATGATTGTGTATTCACAAATACTAGGGGATCTAATTGAAGTTTAACAAATCTGAAAATCTTAATAAAACTAATATTTGATTAAATCAGCTAAAACTAGTATTTATAATTTCTTGTATAAATTATACAAACACATGCTTTGGTACAAATGATTTAATGAGTGAATATTATGTAAAGTTTTATTTTTACAAATTTACGAGGTATGATTATTTGTGAATGAGGCGTTTTGCTAGCTACTAAATAATAATTCATTTTGACAAGTATATAAATAAATAAAAGAAAATAAAACTACTCTAGTAATACAATGAAGAATAATATTTATATGAGATGGATCTTTGTCATAATTGATAGTTATAAATTACTTTTCTTAGAATAATTTATGAACTAAAAATGTATTGTGAGATGAGGGTATCGTTTTCAAAAATTTCTCAAGTATTGAACTAATCTAAATAAGGACAAAGTTAATATTTTCTTGAAATAAATATATTTTCACTATATTAAAGTCTACTAAATAGCTCTTATTGAATATTATTTTATAATTAGAGGAGTATATGGTTGACTATATGTTTTGGCAAAGTAAATGCATTAACACTTATCATTGAAAATTTATATTCGAATTAGTATTGTGAATTTATAAACATAAACTAGCATTATTAAATGTCTCTAATCAATATTGACTCGTTTGTGAGATTAAATCCCAACTTTTAATACTTTTAGTCATATTATTCTTTTATAAATAAGAGGACACTTACTACGATTTTTACAAGAAATATTAAGAAACTACTTTAACAGTTAACCGGGGAGTGTGGGTTGTATTGAAATGAAATAAAGAATTCAAATAAAAGACATGCATCGCATGATTGCATTTCACATGCTAGTTGGGTTTTGAATTAATTAGAAATTATAATCTGTAGGCAACGATTTCGTAGACGACAAGTTTGTTGAGTACGAGTGGTAGGACTCCCGTTGCCATAAATATACCGACCTCCTTATACGACACCCCGCACCTCGCCGTGGGGAGAAGTGCGGGAATGCCGTCCCGCGCCCGAGATTGCTCCCGGGTGCAAGGGGAACGAATGGTAAACAAAACAAACATCGCATAATTATTTATTACAAACCAAGAGTCTTCAAAGTGATACATTACATACTATTAAACATGATGAAACAATGTCTAGGTGTTTCAATTATTTAAATACTAGATAAACTAGGTGAGTCCGCGATATCCCCTTAAGCCGAGCTTCCTTCACCTAAACCTGCGGGGGAAAGAAACAAGACCGCAGTTTTTCCAAAGTCAGCACAAACGCTGAGCAAGTAAACACCCCAACATATAAATCGGAAAGAGGCATATTTTATTTTAATAAAAAGAGGAATAATAAGTAAGTAAACAACCTATCATTTCAAATGACCAATATAAATTATCCAACTCATTATTTAATATTCCCAATCCATTTCCATATTTTGCAAAATAAACCAAGTCCATCCATCATCCATATGAAAAATCCACATTTAATATTTAGTTGTGGCGGGGAACAAACCAATCCAAAAATATAGAACCAACCATCTCGCATGCAACCAAGACCTTAAGTGTCGACACCCCCTTAAGACTCTAGCGGCCAGAAGGGTGAGTACATGGTGCGACTCGGGGCAATGGCAATCGAGCCAAATATAATAATCACAATATATAGAAGAATTTGTATAGGGTTCCGCCGCACAACTATTTTCACTTTACGTTATTACGTATTATTAATCTCATGTGACAAATTTCCAAAAGAATTAACAAGCAAGTATTTGAAATATCAAGTCAAGCATTTAAATAACAAATCACATTTTGAGACGTAAAAATCATAAAAATAATTGGACACGAAAGAAGGACGGGCACACTAGGTTAGGCATATTTACTCACCTCAAGTAGCACGACAAATATCACGATAGCTCCTACAGATACACGTAGCCCTTGTCTACGAATCCGTCACCTACAATTTATAATTCCTAAATTAATTACAAGTCTAATTATGCAAGTATGCAAAAATTGCTATATCTCCTAATTTCTCATTTGAAATTATCCCCCTTAACCCCATTAATTAATATCAATAAAACAATTATTTAATTAGCACTTATATTTTCCTCATAATATTATAACTTATACAAATACTAGCTTGTAAAATTATTGAGTAATAAAACTAATATTAATTTTATACTCTTTTATTTTATAGGAAATAATAATTTAATAAACAAACTATTTATTCATAAGTGACTATAAATGTTAATTCAAACTAATTCAATTATAGCTATTTATTTATTAGAAAATATATACACTATATAAGAATTAAATATTCAAATAAAATTCACAAAAATGCTTATTTCAATAAAAACAAGTCATACATATCTATAAATTGATGTTGGATAAATAATTTCTACTTCCTAGAAAAATAATCATGTAATATCAAACAATAGTAATATGGATTTAAAAGTATACTTTATATTTATTTCACAGACTAACTTCCAACTTATTTATTTTTATCAATACTAACAAAATAATCTCTTTTACTCAAAATAACAATTTACAAGAAATTTAAACTATTTAGTTAAATAAACCGAATTTATGTAATTAAACCAAACCGTACATTTTTATCTTGCTTATAAAAACAACAATATTCCATATAAATATAACTCTATGTAATTTTAACAACTTATTTACTTTTATATAGTCAAAATAATATATATAATTATTAGCTTATATCATTAATCCAAAAATAACATTTTATAGTTTATATAAATAGGCAGTTTGATAATATACACAAATCACCCCCAATCTTTGAGAAACTAAACATGCAGTTCACATTTCACCCTCCACTTTTCAGAAATTACATAAACTACCCCCTTTTATGAACACAAGCATACAACTCAAACCCAACATACCCGATTCGTGTTAGAGCTAACAAGATGGATTTTGATGATTGGAAATGAACTAGAGAGTGATTTAGGACTCACCTACGCGAAAAATCGCGAGAAACGGTCAAGAAACGAGGCGGGTTACGTCCTCGAAGGTGGCGGTCGGCGGTGATGAACACCGGCGATGAATCAGACGTTGAGGGCTCTGTTTGATGTTGCTATTAGACTCCTCGGACCTCCAGGAGTATTTTGGTTCAAACGGGAGCAAGTGGGTCGCTCCGGTTAGCTCGGGTGAGCGTCTCACCGGATTTAATGGTGGCGGCGGCGATGGTGGCGGCTCGGGGTGTTCTGCAGCCAACTGCTGCTGCTAAGGCTCTTCCTTGGGACGAAACAGAGAGGGTGAGGGCTTGAGATGGTCGAAACAGTGAGAGAGTGAGAGAGGCAGAGGTGGTGGCGGCGTTCCCGCCGTCGGGTTGGTTCGCCGGAGCTGTCAGGCGGCCTTCTCGGCGGCGCTGCTGCTCTGCTGCTCGTCCGTGGGTCGATGTAGAGGGAGGGGAGGGATCTCAGGTGTTCAAATCAGTGAGGGAAAGAGAGAGGCTGAGATGGCGGGGTTGCTTCCTGTCGGGTGGGTCGCCGGAGTGGTGGCTGGTGGCGTTGGCGGGAGCAGCTGCTGCTGGTGGTGGTGGTGAGTAGCAGAGAGGGAGAGGAGAGGGAGAGAGTGAGGGATGCTGTGGTGGTGAGGGTGGTTCGGGTGGTGATGGTGAAGGGAGGGGTGGTGGTGGCGTGTGCTGTTGCCGTGAGTGAGAGAGAGAGAGAGAGATGAGTGAAAATTTGTTTTGTTTGGTCTGGTGTGAGAAACAAAAGGGGGAGAGCGGGTATTAAATAATACATATGATACTTGGAGAGGTGCACTTCCTCCACCGCCCCAACATTTTTTTTTGTCAACTAGCTGATTATGTTAGGGTGTACCAAATGGGTTGGTCAATCTAGTGGGTCGGGTACACCGTTGCTATATTCAAATAAATCACATAAAATGCTACACAAAATACACAATAAAAATACCGGTTTCTATAAAACTATTATACGAACTTCCCGATTGTATTTTCAACCCAAAAATAATCTAACTCACCACTCGTAATAAAAATTAAATTTATATTTCCCAATTACCCAATTTACCCTTCACAAAAAGACGGGGTATTACACCTTATCATCGGTAAGTTCATATGTGCAATACCTGAACTATCAAAATGTGATTTTGTGTGCGTTACAAATTGTCTTAACTTGCGATACTTGAGATTTATCAAACGTTGTGATCTATATTTTGAGAAATTCCCTTTAAAGCATTTCAATTGAAAATCATGAATTTATGTCCAAATATTATGGTTGTGGAATGACAACTGGAAATCAAGTGATGACGGGACAATGTTGTTACGAAATGAAAATGAATAAATGCACCATAATATAATTGGGGCAATGCACAGAGGATGCGGAAATTACGGCTCCGGCCAGGGGCGCCAGTTTGTGATCCCCTTTTTGTTACGGCTCCGGCCAGGGGCGCCAGTTTGCAATCCCCTTTTTATATTTACGGCTCCGGCCGGGAGCGCCAGTTTGCGATCTCCCTTGTATTGTGAAACTATGGAGTACCACTTATACCTGTGCGGGTTACAACGGTATAGGGGTGTCGACACTTAAGGTCTCATAGTCGTGTTTATGAGCGGGGATTTGACGTATGGGCATCCCACAACGCTCGGGTGAATTGGGATCTTAGTTATCCCGAGAGGCACCCTATGCTGATATATATACATGGCATCGTAACCTCTCTGGGGCATTTGACACCCGCTGGGCAACACTACGCCAGCTAAACTAAAGAATAAGAAAAGGAATCGATTAATATTTGACAGCTCATTTCGCTAAATATCTTGTGATTTATATACATGCTTTTGTGCCAAAACTCGTTTTACATATTGCTGTATGAATTTACTCAGTTTTTACTGATTAAATGTTTTCCTGCTGTCGGCTTGTGCTATTTCAAAACCCGCAGGTTACGAGTAAGGTGGGAGACGTTCACAACGCGGATGGCTAGAGTATCAGGATGTTTAATACATCACCTAGTAATTTTCATTTCCAATGTAATGTACTTATGTTTTTTCAGACAATGTCACTGGTTTATTATGAATGTGTAATAAGTTATATTTGGATTATCGATGGTTGTACTAACTGTGAACCGACGATCCTTATCCGTTCCCAATGAGGCTCATCACCTCGGGCGGAGACATCTCTACCAAACATGCGCGGCCGGCCGTGTGGTTTGGTGGGGTGTTGCACCAATCCTTATGTTGGCAAAGCGTAGTTGTTTGGTTTGCTAATTCTACTAAATTAAAGAAAACACGAATCTCAATTAACCGATTAAGTTACTTCACGATTAATAAAGATGAATTGTTGTAATATTTTCTCAGATTTGACAAGGTCAGGATATCTCTACGGGTCACTAGGTATTTAACACTACGTTGGATTTATGTTCTACTAACACGATGATGCTTTCTTTAGTTAAACGAGCTCTCATATGTTGAAGATTTCTCAACCAACATCTATACTTAAACCATCAAAGCTGATTTCTCTAGTCTAATCAAGTTTAAGTATGCGTTAAAATCGTCGGTCTACTCTTTGTTCTTAGCTAACTAGCAAGATTTCTCAACCCTAGATACGACTAGTGTGTGTTTCAATTTTCCGGGCAATAACCGTTGATGTATCTAACATTCATAACCTAGCTCAATCCTATTGATACGTCTTACAATAGAAGAGAAGAATGATTATCGTAAAACACACAAAACTAGACAAAATATCATCAATTAAGCCAAAACGCATGAAAGCAAAACCATAAATCACAAAACATCGTGATCGAAACCTAGCTCTGAGATATCTCGAGATAAGAGTTCAGCTACTCAAAAACATGTTCACAATACAAATTTTCATGATCAAAATCCAAAAACTAGAGAAGAAGAAGAAGTTTAGAAGGCAAACGAAGAATCTCCAAGCACACGATCGTTCTCTAGCTCCAAGCTCGTCCAAAACAATGTCTAACTGGCCAAAAACGAGCCTAACCAAGTTGAATACGTTTCCCAAGTGTTTAGAACAAGTTAGGAGTAATTACAAAGTAACCCCGAACGTTTCAGAAAATTCTGCGCACGAAGTAGGTCTTGCGACCTACATACTAGGTCGTGCGACCTACTTAAAAAATATGCATTCTCCAACTAGGTCGTGCCATCTGTGGACTAGGTCGTGCGACCTAGTTGGTACTTAGCCAAATTTTGGCCTTCTCCTGTCTTGTCGTGCACGCCTTCAAATCACTTCCCGAGCCTTATATCATAACTCGATCCTCCATTATGAGCTCTCCACGTGCTTCAAGACTCGTCACTTCATCTCCAGTGCTTCTCTAGCACTCGAATCATCATCACTCGCTTTCTTTCTCAACTTTTGAGCTTGCGTTAACTTCCGAAGTTCGTTTCTGCTCTTCCACTTGTTCCTAGCGTGCTCCGTTCCTGAAAAACACAACACGAACACCCCGCAAAGATCAAATGTGACAAAATATGATAAATATTGCAATAAATAATGTAGGAAAACGCCCGAACTTCACATTCAACACATGCAATGCTCAAACTCTCAAACTATACCAAAACGACTCGGAATGACGCAAAATTCTCAATTTTCGGTCGCAAAACAATAGAATACCAATAGAATATATAACTCCATTTCGGAGTTATCAAATACACCCACGCTATCTTTTGCGCGTCCCGAGCGAATCCCAACTTTCAAATCACGACCGAGCCACAGAACCAACTAACTTTCAACCCACCCTATTGCATACACCACCGAATATTAGCCGACTTGACACAAACAAGACTCGGTTCACAACTCGATTAATGCAAGAATATGATGCGATGCAAATTAGACTCGATCCTAAACACGTATATTTACACACACACACGAAACTTAACTTTTTGTATTTTTGGCGAGATCGGACAATCTCAAGTTCTTAAACCGGTTCTGATGGAGTGATGATCAATTTAGGGACAAGGCGTGAATTGAAATTAAACCTGACAACGAGAATTTCCCTTAGATCGTAAAGAGAGCCTAGCCTTACTAAGTACAAGAATAACCTATATCTTCGCCTGTGTCGCCAAGAAAATAAGAGGCTACGCTAGGCTAAGCCACGTTCAAGGTTCGAGCTCCTATTCCACTAACGGGTTAGAATGATGAGGCTTAGGGACATAAGGATAATCATGTAGTAACAAGTCATAAGCGTCACATTTTCTCAATTTAAACCACATCCCACGCACCCTCACCATGATGATAGAAACCACAACCCGAAACTCACCGTCTCCAGCCCTGGATTCCCTCAAACCCCGGTACAATTACGATCTCTGTGGCCACCGTCTTGAGTTGTGCTCAAAATGCAAATCACCGTCAATGAAGTAGTTGCTCCACCACTCGATTTCCGTTAAGCTCTGATTTATTCATTTATTCCATCTGTCCTTTTTTTTCTCTCTCTCTCTCTTTTTTTTTTAAATCTCTCAAAATTCAAGAATATGCCGCGAAAAATATACGAGTGTTACTCAAAGAATTAAGCCAATCAAACATGTCAGGGGAAGGAAACATACGATCCAATGAATGATATCACAAAATATAATTCGTCTTCCCCTAACTGCATGAAGCGCACGATGCCGCTAACCAAGCCTCAAACCCTTCAAAGCACATGTGTGGGGATGGAGTCGTTAAAAGTTCAATCTCGATGTCCGTGGTCAAAGTCGACACCCCCACACTAGAATGTAATCATGTCCCCTCTCAAGTAGTCGATAGGATGTCTGTCTCGTGCCGAATCCAACCGAACCTCCTACACCAAGATGAGTGGAATTCGGTACCTAGCATGATCCACCAATTAAGTTCGCCCAACCCAGTTTCGTGCGGATTAGACGTCACGCACTCACGACTCTCCACAACTGTGTCCATGATGTAATAACATGGATCACCGCCACACGAAGTACGGAAGCCTACTCACTCACCCTCGCATCCCCTCGAAAATATCAAATGAAGTGCATGCGATCATGTAGGAATCACAGAAATATAGCATGAAATACTCCCTTATCGAACCCCCTCAACTACAACTCCCTCGTGACGCATTAAAGTGGTGATTCTAAACAATATATGATGAAGGCCAAGAATCGTCACCCTAGGTCAAAAGGTTAGCAAATAATCCAAGGTTCAACTCGGGTTTTCTAGTGGTCCTACAAGGTGAGATCTAAAAGCAGTGAGTGCTCTAATACGCGACCTCGCACAGCTGTTCTGTGTGCCACTATGAGGCGGGCGGGCGACTACCTAAGACGCACACATGAACGTTCGTCTCGTTTAGCTCATACCTAGCTCAACTCTTGTAATAAAACGCGCCACACACTTTGAGTTTGAAATCAAGTATATTTGTAAAAATAGGTAGGCACTCCCGTAAAGAAAGTCTATCTATATGTACTAAGGGGAACTCACATTGTTTATCTCGGTCGCAAGTCACGCCCTATGCCTAAATTTCTCACACTCCTCGATTCTACCAAATTCTAAGATCATTTTGATTTCCCTTTCTCAAATTTTTTATTTTTATGGCTTTTTCAGTTTTGTTTTCTTTTTTTATATCATATATTCCAAATGCACGACCATTCGAAATAAGACTCGATACGACTCGATGGTAGGTAGACTCAAAATAAGAAACGTGCAATCATAAATTAAAACACATCTCTAACACAAAACACTACGACAAGGACCACGAAACACACACTACGACCCAAACACCCTATATGCTATTGGTTCATGTAGACACGGACTTGGCTAATATTCTGAAATCTCTCCCCCACACTAGAATGCTTCCTTGTCCCCAACGAATTTAGAGATAAAACAACAGGACTCGGCATTATAATGCGAGGGCCGGCGGGTCTACTAGCTCTCCTCCGTGCCATCCGAGTTGGCATTCGACTCGTACATCACCTCCTGAGGTCTCGGATTTAGTGTCACACCGGCTTCCTTACCGAGCTCGTGTAACCATCGATTCTGCCTATCCAGCATCTCACCGAGCTGGCGTTGGTTCCGTCGCGCATGAAAAGCCCTTGACTTGACTTTCCTCTCCGCTGTCTGCCATTGAGCCTCAACCTTTTTCTCATTAGCTATCATCATCTTTTGCATGGCCTTCATAGTTGCCTCGAGGCTAGCATTAGTCTGACTCAACTCACCACTCACAGCCGGGGCCTTACCCTTACCGCCCGTCTTACCCCCTTTTTAGGTGGGCCTGACTGCTCTCTACAACGACCTCGTCTTTATTTGGGTCAGGCACATGAGTCCAGAGTCTCGGGGGTTCGGGTTCACGGTCTCCATCATAGAACTCAACACCGGCCTTAATCGGCAAGTGCTTTAGCATATACCCAAAACCGGCTGCCCGACAGTTGGAATCCCGAAGCCTTGCTCTAAAAATCTTATAAATGCTCTTCGGGACGTTGAAGCGCTGACCATGATACCAACACATAGCCATAACACACCAATCGAACCGTACATGGTTCTGTGGCGTTACACCCTCAACCCAATCCTCCACTACGTTAAATAACCAACGCGCCCGACGAAGTAAGCGTTTGGATGAAACCGTCCAATTTCTTACATCCTGGCTCGCATGGGTGTCCCAAGGCGCTCCTGTCACCTCACCAAAAGCAAAACTCGGCACTAAGGTCACCAACTCTTATACGTTCATTTTCGTGGTGGCCTCGAAATGACAGGAACCCTTTAGTGGTGGCCATTGTAGGGCCGCGACTATGGTAGCCGGAGAGCAGATAAAAATTTTCCTATGAGCATAGGTAATCCTATGATCATCCCAATCTATATCCTCCGCAAACCCACAGAACTTGGCGTTCGCATAAATTTCCCACATGAGCTCTGAACTCGCGTTTTCCTTGATGATCTCACACCACCCCGCAAGATTCTCTTTCTTCACGAAATCCTGAATCTGTTGGGGCATCTCATATTGGAACGGTAAACGTTTCTCAACATTGGCCCCCTTGAACACACTCTCTCTCCGTTGGTGGTACTTAGCATGTGCCTGCAGACAGATAAATCTATAGTCACAAAACGCTCCGGTATTAGTGTAACACCCGTATTTTCTAAGTATAATTGACGCGTTTTCGTAGAGTTTACATGGTAATTTTCAAAATAAATTGCTAGTAAGGGAGATAGTTGTATTTTTAGATAATATTAAATAGTTGGGTTGGGGTTATAAATAAAGTTTATGAAACTAGGAGGGGATGTGTTTGTAATTACCTAAAAATTTCATCAGGAAACTCAATTTTGTCTCCCAATAAATTCTCAATTCCCCAACTCCCTCTCTCTCCCCGTCACTTTCTCTCTTCACCCTCCCTCTATTTATTTCTTCTCCTTCTCTTCTTTCTTCGGCAGACCCACCCCCGAGACAGCCACCACCACTCTAGACGCCATCACACCCTCCTCCCTCTCCACCCTCTGCTCACCACTCTCCCTCCATCTCTCTCTTTCTGTCTGTTTGTCCCGACGAGAAGCAACAGCAGCAGCGGCAACAATGGCCGCTGCCACCGCCAGAGAAATCACCACCACCACCAATGCCCTCCATCTCTCGATCCCCCTCTCTTTTTTAACCTCAAAGTAAGAAGTAGAAGGCGACACAACAAACGCAGAAACAGTAGATGAAGCAGCGCCGCAGCAGCAGGAGAAATCGCCGGTGACCTCCATTGTTTCCGGCGAAGAATTCGCCGGAGTTCAACCGGGACGATCCAGCCTCTTCCACCCCTCTCTCTAGCCTCCAGCGGGTCCGACCAAGCTTCAGGAGGTCCTAGACGCAGCCAAGAACAGCCGGAGAAGCCCCAACAAAGCTCCATCTCCGGCGATGTCGACGACAAGCTCGACCCGTCCCGTTTCTTCACCGTTTCTCGCGATTTTTGGTATGGGTATGACTAAAATCTTCCCCTATGTTGTTTTCTAGAATCAAAATCACGTTTTAAGGCCTCAAATGCATGTTTTGATTGGTTAGTTTGAAGGTTCATGATTTGGGGGTTAAAGTGACATTTTCAGAAAGTTTTCTGGGGGGGGGGGTTATTATGTCTTTTCAGAAACTTAGGGGGAGGCAGTTGTCATTTTAGAAATTTTTGGGGTGCTGAGTGTAATTTTAATTTCAGATTCATTTATAAAATTAGTTTTCTTTAATTTGTTTGGATAATTATTTATAAATTAATAACTATATTTTTTGGGGTAAAATTATTAAAGAAAATATATCTTTGGGTTAATAACTAAGTTAAAATGAATATTTTATTGAGAAAAGTAAAAGGAGATAGAAATATATAGGATGTATACTTGTTGAGATTGTATTAAGTTAGAAGCTCCGATTTGTAGGTGCGTTTTCGTAGACGAGACGACATCTAAGATGTGCTTTGGATTTCGGTAAGTTAATATGCCTAGCCTCGTGTGCCTTTCGTTCATTTCGCGTATCGCGTGTGTTATTTGTGAAATGCTACCGTACATATTTTATTTGAGTTGTTTACTTTGTTTTCGAAAAACTCATCTTTGAAGTATTGCATGAAATTGGTATCCAAATCTAAATAAGAATTCGAAAGAAGAACATCTAAATTCTATTGTGAAATAACTTAAATAAATCTTTTAACTGTGATATCCCAAGTCGGACCACGTCCTTGGGTTGGAAGTAAAAATTTCAAATCGTTGCCTCGGTTACCAAGAGTAGCACACCGCTCACTTATTGGTCAAATCAGAATATCTCTCTCAATCGTACATCGATTACTATTTTGTGCCACACCGGCTTTAGTTTGGAGCTCGTTACTCGATTCTACATCTTGAACAAAACTTCGTAATTATGTAAAGTGGAAGCTGTTGTGCGTGGGTTCGTGCCATATCCCTGATACGATACATTTCTGACATATTGTGATTGGTTACCGTTATGAGATTATGAGGCTCTTACCTCCTTTTGATATGTTATGGTTATGAGGCGCTATGATGCAAACATCCTGTGATTGAGTTATGGTTATGTGGGTGCTTTTTCACATATGAGAAAGATGTTGTGGATTGGATATGGTCACGCCCCGTATCAACTAGTTACTAAAATATATTTCTGGACTCGATTCCTATCGATGAGAAGTTATTATCTTGAAATTTAAAGTAATATTGTGAATTGCGTTTAAAAGTGATTTCCCGAGATGGACCACATCTTTGGGTTGGAATATGAAATTTTAGATCGTTACGGAGTTTGACACATCAAATCAACGTGAACGCTTTTCCCGCGAATATTTGACATTTATTTATCAGCGAATATGTTATTCCTGTCATATGTCTCATAATCTGTTTACGTGCTATGGGTGTTAGCTTAATCAACCGTTTGCTGATCAATTTTTGTAAAAACTGTGTCGGCTTTGCTATTTTAAAACCGCAGGTTGGCTATCGAGGTGGGGGAACGTTCACGACACATCAGGATAGAGAAGCTTGGTGCTTAGATCATCGATCACATAGTAATTTGTTTCATATCACTGAAAATTGTATTCTTGACTTTTCAAATGTCACTGTTTATCTTGAATTGTGTAATAAGATATGTTTGAATTATTATCAATGGTTGTACTAGCTGTAAACCAACGATCCTTATCCGTTCCCAATGAGGCTCATCACCTCGGGCGGAGACATCTCTTCCGAACGTGGGGCCCGGCCGGCCTTGCGATTTGGGAGGGTGTTTCAATTAGGGTCAAAGTCAGACCTAGGACTAGACTTTCTCTCTTCCCTTGCCACCGACAGTCTTTCAGGTTCATTTTGTCCCAACTCATCAGGGTCCGGTGAGCCTGGTGAAACCATGCTCCTCGTAACCCAAAAGGTAGCACTCTCCTCTAGGTCGCAACCCGCTTCCCCTGTTTCTCTCAAGTCCTCCTCAGGGAAGTACTCTTCATCACTATCGATGACTACTTTCTGTTTCTTCCTCTTTTCCCCAGTCACATTTTTACTCGTAGCTACACCCTTGTCTTT
The DNA here is from genome assembly GCA_023055425.1 of Linanthus parryae. Classification (NCBI taxonomy): domain Eukaryota; kingdom Viridiplantae; phylum Streptophyta; class Magnoliopsida; order Ericales; family Polemoniaceae; genus Linanthus; species Linanthus parryae. The sequence continues at coordinate 80,282,619 of JALGPY010000006.1, forward strand.
AGCCACGGCTTTACATTTCCCTTTATCCTGACTCGACATTGTGTACAAGAAAGTAGCTAAAATTCGACAATTAAATTGACAAAGAAATTATGCTACGTGCATAGTGCGAGGATGTGCGTACTGAAAAGAAACAAGTATGCAATTAAGAGATAATTCCTAGGACACTAGTCAATCGCCCCCAAACGCCGCAACTAAGCGACAACAATAAAATTTTGGGCTTTTACTCAATGTGCCTAAGACTCGATTAAGTTAAATTGCGAAAGAAAGAATTGAAACTGGGCACCCGGAGTTCCGTTCTTACGGGTTCTGTTTCGCGAAAAAATCGACAAGAAGGGGTCAAATTTTGACCGTCGAATTTTTCCGATTTTTTTGCAATATAACACACCCACGCGCTTCTTGCGATATCCCCGTCAAAACCTTGTAGAGGAAATCTTCCAATTTGGCCTCAAACTCCTTGAATTCCTGTTCTTAGTTTCGGAACCCTAGATTTCCTCTTCAATGATTTCTTCACCCAAACATTCCTTTCACTTCACTAAACCCTCACTATGATGCTCCCTAGTTGTAGGCGAGCTTGTTGTGGTGTTTGAATGGCGGTGGTGGTGGTGTATGGAGCTGCGGTGATGGAGGATGGAGAAACAAAGGTGGTCGGATGGAAGGTTGTGGGTCTGGGCAAAGGTTAGCCGTCGGGCGACGGCGGTGCAGGCGGCGATGGTGATGAGGGCGGTCGGAGATGGCGGTGCTGGCGGTCGGAGATGGAGGGAGCTGTCGGGTGTGATGAGGCGAGAAGAGGACGATGGTGGTCGGATGAAAAGGGTGTCGATGGGGGAGGAGAATGTTTTGACCGTGCATAAGTTATCCAGCTTGATACCTTACTCTTTTGATAAATGACATGAACTCCCCCCCTAAAATTACACATAGCACCCCCTTGGACCAAACTGTAACCGGCGAGAACTAGGTCGTGCGACCTAGTTGGTAGGTCGTGTGACCTAGTTAAACCTCCTGATCTCTCCAACTAGGTCGTGCGACCTAGTAACTAGGTCATGCAACCTAGTTACCAGCCAGCAAAATTCTAAGTCTTCCCGGCATGCTTTCTATTGAATTTTGAGCTTGCAACAACTCCCGATAAGTTCAAACATGATATTTCACCCACACACTTGGGATCCAACATGCCGTTTAACAATTTAGACTGGTAGCCCACAGTTTTGACCTTTTTTGCCATTTCCGGATGCTTTTCGCCGCTTTTCTTCACAAAAACATCCAAATTTCCATAACTCTCGTGTCCGAACTCCGATGCATGCGATCCACATATCGATGGAAAGCGCTTGACAACCCCCACACAATGGTACTCTTCAATTCTGATCACTGTCTTGTTTGCAAAAATTTGCCTCATAATCCGTGCCATTGTGTCAGCTTTCTCGGTTTTGCACTGCATTCTTCGCTTGAATCAAGACGGGGAACCCGGATACGCGCTCTTCACCAGGTGCGTGTGTTGAGTGAGTGTTGGAATTGCATCCTTCACCAAATTCTTCATTCCGGATCCCGATACGCGTGACTGGTTTTTTGGATTTTTATGAACTTTTCCCCACGCGCATGAAGAAGGGGGATTCGGAATAGGCCTTTCACCTGGAATTCCTGCACACTCATTGGAAATATTAGTCCCGCTCTCTCACACCTCTTTAAAAAATCAAACAAAATAAAATAAACAAAATAGTATTGAAATCTACACTAAAGCAATAAATAGGTTGGGTTGCCTCCCAACAAGCGCTTGTAATTTAAGGTCGACGGCCCGACCCAGTTACCTCATACGAGCTCAGATAGCGGGAATTTCTTTGTGGCACTCAATAACCCCAAGTGAATTCCCGTCCACGTATGGTTTTTCTCGCTGTCTATTCACCTTGAATCGATCCCCATTCTCAGCTTCTACCTCAAGGGATCCCCATGGGTAAACCTCGTTAATTGTGAAAGGACCACTCCATCTTGAATTCAACTTGCCTGGAAACAGTTTCAAGCGTGCGTTGAAAATTAATACTTTCTGTCCCACCTTGAAGTCCCGCAGTATGATGTTCTTATCATGCCATTGCTTGTTCCGCTCCTTAAAAATCTTTGCACTCTCATAAGCCATCAACCGAAACTCTTCAAGATCTAGCAACGCCTGTTTCCTTTGCTCACCTGAAATCTTAACATCCAAGTTAATCTTCTTCAACGCCCAAAAGGCCTTGTGCTCGAGTTCCACCGTGAGATGACATGACTTCTCAAATACAAGTTGGTATGGAGACATGCCCAAGGGAGTCTTGTATGCTGTCCGATATGACCATAGACTGTCATCCAAGTGTAGGGACCAATCTTTGCATCCCTGATTGACTGTCTTCTCCAGAATTCCCTTGATATATCGGTTAGACACTTCAGTTTGCCCATTCGACTGCGGATGGTAGGCCAGTGATATCTTGTTTGTCTTCACCCCATACTTGCTCAAAACATTTACAAAGAATTTATTCACGAAATGTGAGCCCTCATTACTAATAATTGCTCTGGGGGTCCCAAACCGCGTAAATATGTTCTTGCGCATGAATCTCTCAACTATAGCTACATCATTCTTGGGACAAGTTATCGCCTCCACCCACTGTTGGGTTTTTAAGTAGGTAACGCAGCGGAATAACAAAAATTTTAATTCTACTTCAATGCCCACCACGGATCATCAGGAAGAGATATCATAACATGATAAGGGACATAGTATTGTGTACCTTTGAGTTTGTGTGATAGGTGAGATCTAGATTCTTCCTTCAAACAAGTGCTATCTTGAACCCGGAGGAAGAGGGAAGAAGATCAAAGGAACAAAGTCACAAAGGGAGGGGCGGCCTCCTCTTTGAGCCGACGGGAAGGGGGGGGGGGGGACGGGGCTAGGGTTCGGCCCCTAGCTCTTGTCTTGCTCTCTCTTGCTTTCTCTCCCACTCACTTTGTTATGTCTAATAACATTAGTGTGGGATGGAAGCTTAGGCCTCCTTATGTACTCCAACAACTCCTTGTTTTTTCCATAAAAGAGTTTCCTTATTCTAGATGAACTAGAACTATTCCCTTCCTTGTAAATTAGTCCTACTAAGTTTGCAAGGTGTTGCACAATGATTCTTCTATTAATTAATCAATATTAATTAATCCCAAATCTAGCTCTACTCTATTTGACGTGTGACCCCATAGGTTTCTATATAGTTGGTAGTAACTTTTACTAACATGGAGCGGTGTCTAGCAACACATCCATGCCACCCAACCAATTGAAATAGTCGGTGATCCCGACAAACCTCTTGTGACCAATATGTCATATTGCACTATCCCTTTGTCTCCATATCCGGATTGGACACGAGACATACAACGTCACACCCGTATATCCAATCCATAGTTCCTCGATCCTGGGAATATGCTTACGCTTGCAGATAACATCAATATCTCTATATTGATTTATCTGAGTCTGGCCAGACATTCAATAAGCCTCATCACTCGAGTGGCCGTGGATATTTACCCCCATTATGTGGGAGGGACAAATCCTATCTACATCACTACGATCTCTAAGCTTGTTTTCTATCACGCCCGATAGTCATCTTTATGATTACCCAGTTACGGTGTAACGTTTGATAACATCAAAGCGCAATATTCCACAACTAGAGTATTTAGTGACTTCAAGTCTAAGGATTGCAATTGTATTACCACTACGAAAAGCGATTGTGACTTGACATAATCTAATGTATCCTTTTCGTTGGGGGTCAATCCAGTATGCCATTACTCCTAATGCATACCCATGTGTTAGACTTGATATCTCCATACCAATCTACCCACATACTAGTCTATATTTGATCGTCCTATTAATCAATATAGTGGACTAGGGATATTTAAGTTAAACAACACATTTTATCTAAGGACTTCATTATATTAAATATCACAATATATAATAAATGAATGTTCTAGCCAAAACAATGTTCATACTAAATCTATGATTGCCTCTAGGGCATCTATTCGAACAGTCTCCCACTTGCACTAGAGCCAATCTGGTGCATCTCGTATGCCTATAGATCTGGCGTGCCCTTCATGCTTTCGCTGCGCAAGAGGTTTCGTGAGCGGATCTGAAACATTGTCATCCGTTGGAATCTTGCACATCTTCACATCTCCTCGATCGATCATATCACAAATAAGATGGAATCTCCTAAGTACATGCTTTGACTTCTGGTGCGATATTGGTTACTTGGCTTGTGCGATTACCCCAGAGTTGTCACAGTACAAATCTATGGGATCCACGATGCTACGGACCACACCGAGCTCAGTGATAAACTTATTTATCCAAACTGCCTCTTTTGCTGCTCCCGCAGCAGCAATGTACTCAGCTTCTGTTGTAGAATCAGCAACTGTCCCTTGCTTGGAACTCTTTCAGCTTACAGCTCCTCCATTCAGGCAAAACACGTATCCAGACTGCGATCTGTAGTCATCTTTGTCAGTTTGGAAGCTTGCATCAGTGTAACCTTTTACACTTAGCTCTTCCTTACCTCCAAATATCAAGAACACATCCTTAGTTCTTCTCAAGTACTTTAGGATGTTGTTGACAGCAATCCAGTGACTCTCACCCGGATTGGACTGGTATCTGCTCACCATACTCAATGCGTATGATACGTCTGGTCTAGTACATAACATGGCGTACATGATGGATCATGTGGCTGAAGCATAGGGGTATCCTACTCATGCGGTCCTTCTCAATCTCATTGGCGGGATAGTCATTCTTGGAAAGAGTGACTCCATGCGACATGGGCAAGAATCCCTTCTCGGAATCTTGCATGTTGAACCTCTTCAACACCTTGTCTATATATGTACTTTGACTTAGGCCGAGTAACCTTTTATATCTATACCTATAGATCTTTATACCAAGTAGGCTGCGTCTCCTAAGTCCTTCATTGCAAAGCACTTTCCTAGCCAATCTTTAACAGATTGCAAAGTAGGAATGTCATTGCCTATGATTAGTATGTCATCCACATACAAGACCAGAAATACCACAGAGCTCCCACTAACCTTCTTCTAAACACAAGGCTCATCTTCGTTCTTGATGAAGCCAAACTCTTTGACTGCGTCATCAAAACGTCGATTCCAACTCCTAGAAGCTTGCTTAATCCATAATTGGATCTTTGTAGCTTACAGACTTTATTGGCATTCTCTGGATCCTCAAAACCCTCCGGTTGTGTCATGTACACATCCTCAAGGAGGTTACCATAAAGGAATGTTGTTTTGACATCCATTTGCCAAATCTCGTAGTCGTAGTATGCTGCAATAGCAAGTAGGATGCGAATGGATTTAGTCATGGCGACTGGTGAAAAGGTCTCATCATAGTCAATACCATGAATCTGTCTATACCCTTTGGCTACCAATCGCCCCTTATAGGCAACTACCTTGCCATCCATGTCGGTCTTCTTCTTGAAGATCCATTTGCACCCTATGGGCCGAGCCCCTTCGGGTGGTTCCACCAAAGTCCATACTTTGTTGGTGTACATGGAATCCATTTCGGATCTCATGGCTTCTAGCCACTTCATAGAGTCTGGGCCTTTCATGTCCTCTCCGTAGGTTGCAGGCTCATCATCTATGAGTGGTACGTCATTTGGTATCAGTCACAAAAGTCCATACCTCTCTAGCTCATGACGCACTCTTCCTGATCTACGGAGTTCCGGTGTTACCTGAACATGTTCTTCCACAACTACTTGCGGTTCCTGCTCATGTTCCATCATCGGTTCTGTGATTTGTGGTTCTTGAATCTCTTCAAGTTCTACAGCCCTCCCACTTGCTTCTTTAGAGACCCACTCTCTTTCTAGAAACACACCGGTCCGAGCAACAAATACTTTGTTCTCGATGGGATTGTAGAAATAATATCCTTTTGTTTCCTTAGGATATCCCACAAATTTATACTTATCCGCTTTGGGACCGAGCTTGTCTGTTTGTAAACGTTTTACATAGACATCGCAGCCCCAAATCCTCATAAACGACACTATGGGACGCTTCCCAGTCCATATCTCATATGGTGTCTTCATGACTGACTTGGATGGAACGCGGTTAATGGTAAAAGCTGCCGTCATTAGAGCATGTACCCAAAAGGATATCGGAAGATCTGTTTGAGACATCATAGATCGCACCATATCTAATAGAGTGCGATTCCTCCTCTCGGACACGCCATTCCATTGTGGCGTTCCGGGTGGAGTGAGACGGGATACTATCCCACACTCTCTAAGATACTCATCAAACTCTTGGCTTAAGTATTCTCCTCCACGATCTGATCGTAGAGCCTTAATACTTTTGCCAAGTTGCTTCTCTACTTCATTCTTGAATTCTTTGAACAATTCAAAGGATTCAGATTTGGCCTTCATAAGGTACACAAACCCATATCTACTGAAATCATCTGTGAATGTGATGAAGTAGGTATAACCACCTCTGGAAGGAGTGGGGAATGGCCCACATACATCGGTGTGTATGAGTGCCAATAACTCACTAGTCCTTTCACCTTTCGTATTGAAAGGGTACTTTGTCATTTTTCCTAATAAACAAGATTCACATGTCTCATATGATTCCAAATCAAATGAGTCTAGTATTCCATCCTTATGGAGTCTAGACATGCGTTTCTCATTTATATGGCCTAAACGACAATGCCATAGATATGTAGGATTTAAATCATTAGTTTTAATCATTTTAGTATTTATGTTATAGATTGGACTATTTAGATCAATGATATATAATCCATTAGACAAATGCGCACTACAATAGTGCATACTATCAAAATAAATGAGCAACACTTCTCCTTTATTGAAATAGAAAAACCCTTCTCATCCAAACAAGAAACGGAAATAATGTTTCTGCTCATAGCAGGCACATAAAAGCAATTGTCTAATTCTAAAATAAGTCCAGAAGGCAAAGATAGCTCATAAACGCCTACAACTAATGCATCATCTTTTGCTCCATTCCCGACGCGCAGATCTATCTCCCCTTTACTCAATCTTCTACTTCTTTTCAAATCCTGCACATTACGACAAATGTGAGAACCACATCCGGTATCCAATACCCAAAATGAAGAAATAGAAATATTGACGCCTATAACATAAATACCTGGTGGTGGTGGAATCACTATTCCAAGCTTCTTATCCTCCAGATATTTAGGACAATTCCTCCTCCAGTGACCCGACTGGCTGCAGTAGTGACATTCACCCTTAGCCACGCCTCCACTAGGCTTTAGGGCTTCCTTGGATTTCACAACTTTCTTGCGCTTTCCTTTTGAAGTAGAGGCAACTGACTTGCTCTTCTTCTTTTGCACCATCATTATGGCTTTGCCCTTTCCTTTGTTGACGCTCTGTTCCGCTGTCTTCAGCATGTTCTATAAGTCAGGCAGAGTCTTACTGATCTCGTTCATATTATAGTTCATGATGAACTGATTATAACTATCAGGCAACGATTGCAAGACAAGATCAGTAGCCAAATCTTGGCCCAATGGGAACCCCAGTCTCTCAAGGTTCTTTATGTACCCGATCATTCGGAGCAAAGTTTTAAAAACCGGACCGGCCATCGAACCGGTGAGGCACCGGTTCATGGTCGGACCGGTCGGACCGGTGGTCGGACCGGTTCAATCGCACGTTTATTTAATAGTATATGTATTTATAATTTTTTATATAAAAATAATAAACATAATGAAAAATACCAAAAAAATACTTGAATGTCCTAATTTTTGAAATAAAATGTTCTAATTTGAACCTTATTTAACATTGTAATATTGTTTTTTTAGGAAAGCGTAATATTGTCATAGTAATAACAATGTTTAACAGTGTCTATTTTCGGATGAACACATTTTCATTTTTTTTAAATAAAATTTTATTATTTGTATTTTCATTTATAAAAACCGGACCGAACATCGAAGTGGTGAAGCACTGGTTTATGGTTCAAATAGTTGCACGTTTAATTAATTAACTTTTTACATTTAATATATCTTTTAAATATTAACATATAGTTAATATAGGGAGTTGATTCTTACACCGGTGTTTATTGTTGGTTACACCGGATTTTACTTGTCATGACAATAGTGCCCTTATCAATTTTAGTAATATTATTTCATTTATTATGTAATCAATTATTTTAGGCATGTTTACAAATCAAATATCCTACAATATTCTGCATTTAATATGGACATTAGTTTACCTTCAAAAAGGCAGACAAACATATTGACTTCAAATGCCAATTTCCGGTAAAAAAATAAAATGAACACAAATGGGGTAGAAGATTCCATAAATAATGGTGTACTCTTGAGCGTACTCTGCCCTTCCGACTTAGAAGACCGGAAAATAAATGATTTTTTTTTTTTATCTCTATTGGAGAATTTCATACTTACTTAATTCAACAATAACAATTCCTCAAAAAAAAAAAAAAAATCCCAACAATAACAAACTATAATGATTAAAAGTACTGTAAGCTCATTTCACAATTCTTCCAACATTCTTCTAGGAAAACTTGACATCCTTAATCAACAATAACAACGAGTCTGACTCCAATATCACATAAGAAATTATTTTTCATAAAATAAAAAGAGACACGTCAAGAACTTGTTTTGCCTTTAAGAAAAGATTATTCAGCGGTCTAGATTTAAAACACATATCAGAATACCAAACTTGAGATATAAGGAAAAATTACAAATAATTCTGAATATGGTTTAGAAAAGAAATTTCGAAGTAAAATTATTTGTGAGTCGTCTATCCTTCTACCATTGCAACCAAGGCAATTTCGTCCAGCCATATATGTATAACCAAGGTAAACTAATGTCCATATTAAAGGCAAAATATTGTAGGATATTTGATGTGTAAACTTGCCTAAAATAATTGACTACATAATAAATGAAAAAATACTACTAATTGATTGATAAGGGCAATAATGTCATGACAAATAAAATTCGGTGTAACCAACAATAAACACCGGTGTAAGAGTCAATTAAAGGATAAAAGAAAATCTTAATTTGGTAAATGAATACAAATAACGAATTTTGACTTGAATTTTATAAAGTATACTAACTAGTTCCTTATCAATCTTAATTTGGTAAATGAATGAAAGCTATGATGAGAAGATTTTTCAGAAATCATAAATTCATAATGCTAAGGGATAAGATCAGATTGTTTAGTGATAAGTACAAAAGAATATGGTAATTTAGAAATCTAAAAAAAAAAAAAAAAAATACTCTCAACTAGGGATGTAAGCGGTTCGGTTTGGTGCGGTTTTTGCTAAAACCATAAACCGAACCGAATACATCGGTTTACTAATTTTGTAACCAAACCAAACCATTTGAAAGGATGAACCGAACCAAACCGAACCGAAAAACATCGATTTGGTTCGGTTCGGTGCGGTCGGTTTGCGTAAATATTATCGAATTGATATCATTATACTACTTTGTCAACGAATTTCAAGTTTTAAGTGAAAAATAAATTAAATAGACTTGAAAAAATATGAACAACTATCGTTTTACAGAGAAAATATGATTAAACGTGAGAGAAATGGAGAAGCTTAGAATAATAAAATCATTTTAATTGAATCTATCTACTCGTGTTTCTCGTTTTTAGATTATTTAATTTTACTTTAAGCAATATACTTTGTAGTAAAAGTACGTTAAGCACATATCAGTTCGGTTCGGTTTGGTGCGGTGTGATATTTTTACAAACCTAAAACTAAACCAAATAGACCGGTTTGTGAAAAATTGAACCGTTAATAAACCGAATATCCAAAAAAACCATCCAAAACCAAGCATTTCGGTTTGGTTCGGTCGGTTTGACCGGTTTATTCGGTTTTCCTTACGGCCCTACTCTCAACTATCCTTGATATCTGTCAACAACCCCATATTTCTCTCTCTCTCTCTCTACCGATTTTATCTCCCTGCCTCCTTATCTCTATGCCACATATTTCTCCCCCTCATCTTTTCTTCTCCGAAAGAAATATCGACTCGTGTAAACTGCTCTCGAAAATCATCGGAGCGTTTTGCTCTTTTAATCGATGATGACCGCCATGTACTCACCAGACGTACTCAGAAGTGATCGCTGATTTATGTCCGTCGATTTCTATCTCGGAGTTGCCGGAGTTCATGAGTTCTTTGCCGGAAAATACATCACAAAAACCAGTTGAACCGGTAAAAATCGCCCGGTTCACTGGTTCAGTCCAGAACCGCCGGTTTTGACGGGTCGAACCGATTTGATTACATCTCCGATCTAACTACTGAACCGGACCGGTGAGGCACTGGTTCGGTCCGGTCCGGTTTTGAAAACTATGATTCGGAGTACATGAGGCCCTACTGGATTCCCTTCTGCAAGACTACTCTTGAATAATGCTTTAGACACCTCATAGCGCTCATGCCTAATCTGTTCCTGAAACAATTGTTTCAAGTGTATGATCATATCATAGGCTTCCATATTCTCATGCTGCTTCTGAAGGTCGGGAGTCATGGTACAAAGCATGAGGCAAGTCACGTCATTAGAATCATCAATATGTTTCTGGCGTGCCCTCACTTCCGCTAGAAGAGACTCGTCTTGTGGTGGTGCTGGAATTTGAGTGTCCAAGACGTGCAGCTTCTTTTCTTGCTTAAGGACAATCCTTAAGTTTCTGTACCAGTCAAGGAAATTTGTTCCAGACAGTTTATCCTTCTCAAGGACAGATCGTATGGATAAAGTCGATGCGTTGTTGTTTGCCATTTGGAATTCTACAAAACAAGAAATGTGTAATTTTAGTATTTTGAACAATTAAACTATATTTAATAATGGCTAGATCATCAAATATAACTCCCACTATTTTTCTCGGGTTAATAGCCCTCACCATTAATGCGGAAAATATCATTATATTTTCTAGTGGGTCCAAGATCCCTTTTTCACTTCTTCTTGAGCTTGCTTTGGCAAGGCACCCAAGAACAGGTTATTTAGGTAGGAACCATTCCAATTGCATCATATGCAACTCTTGGTCCAATTAGGTGAATAACTCTTTTATTCTTTATCTCATGGATAACCCCTAATTGTCATGCCTCTAGGATCATCAATCCAATTGATTCTTGCCTAGTTGCATCCAACCTTTTGCTTCAACATACACACATTACTAGCTTGTTTCGTCCGCAACACACCATGGTAAATTAAAATCGCCTTGCTTTGGCAAGCCCGAATTTTAATAAACCATGATCATGAAGGGTGTTTTGGCAAAAGAAGGCAAAACGCAATATTTAATTGAGGGATTTTTCTTTTAATTTGTATGTTTGATCTTATCAACATGGTCTACTTATTTGGATTGGGCAATCCACAATAAAAGACCAACCTTGTTTATTATTATCTTGTTATTGTCTCCGCTAGTATCGCCATACACACACAAATAAATAACAAGGCATAAATAATAAACATCCACAAACATAAAAGAAACGTGGCATGGATATGGCCTCTAGACTAATGATATTAACAATCCAATGATAATATCTAATTACCCTAAAGTGCCGAGCTCATCTCCATGTGCTCCACCATAGCTGCGCGCCTAGGGATGTCTTCTTTGTCTCTTGGCTCCTTTGGTTCTCCGGTCTTCTTCTCCATGTTCTTAGCTATTATCTAAATATTTCTAATTCTAGCCTAACATCTAGAATAAATAAATAACAAAAAGCCTCACATGTCGAGGAGAAAAAGACGACTCGCAGGCCGAAAAACCGAATTAATTATTACATTTATTTGATCAGCTCGCAGGCCGTAAACCAAACCACAAAGCAATAATAAACATCCACAATACTAGGCCATATCCATCCACCATGCAATCAAGCACATAATACAGTTAAAACCAATTTTAACGCGCTTGTTTAATTTTTAATGAAATTGGGTAACTAGGGTTTACAACGGTCCAAGGGGTTCAAGCCAACAAGGGGCCCGAACCCCTAGGACCGCCACCGCTACAAGGCCCGGCCCAAGGCCGGCCGCACCTATTGCCCGCGGCCTTTGCTTGGCGCGCAAGGAAAGGGGCGGACGGCTAGGGTTTAGGCCCTAGTCTTCCTTCCCTCTTCCTTGTTGCCCAAGCAAGGTTGTTTCCTTATGGATTTATTTCCATAAATTTATTTCCATAATTGAAAACCCCTTTTCAATCATGTGCCCATGAACCCTAATTTTTCAAGAACCCAATTATACACATCTTATGTGATTAAACTCACCAATTCTAACATCCAATGTTAAATTGGGTATTGTTCAATTGAATCAAATTCAATTTTGCATCTACTATGCTAATTTATTTCAGTTTTCGCGTAATAAATAATAAAACGGTGTGTAAACTGAAATCGTAACAAATACAACATGTTATGCTCTACGGCATGTGGCTCTGATACCACTGTTGGGTTTTGAAGTAGGTAACGGAGCGGAATAACAAATTTTTTAATTCTACTTCAATGCCCACCACGGATCGTCATAAAGATATATCATAACATGATAAGAGACATAGTATTGTGTACCTTTGAGTTTGTGTGATCACATGAAGAATGATGTCCTCGTCTCTATGGTTGATCCACGTCTAGAGGTGATATCTAGATTCCTCCTTCAAACAAGTGCTAGCTTGAACCCGGAGGAAGAGGGAAGAAGATCAAAGGAACCAAGGCACAAATGGAGGGGCGGCCTCCTCTTTGAGCCGACGGGAAGGGGGGGGGGACGGGGCTAGGGTTCGGCCCCTAGCTCTTGTCTTGCTCTCTCTTGCTTTCTCTCCCACTCACTTTGTTATGTCTAATAACATTACAGTGGGAAGGAAGCTTAGGCCTCCTTATATACTCCAACAACTCCTTGTTGTTTCCATAAAAGAGTTTCCTTATTCTAGATGAACTAGAACTATTCCCTTCCTTGCAAATTAGTCCTACTAAGTTTGCAAGGTGTTGCACAATGATCCTTCTATTAATTAATCAATGTTAATTAATCCCAAATCTAGCTCTACTCTATTTGACGTGTGACCCCATAGGTTTCTATATATTTGGTAGTAACTTTTACTAACATGGAGCGGTGTCTAGCAACACATCCATGCCACCCAATCAATAGAAATAGTCAGTGATCCCGACAAACCTCTTGTGCCCAATATGTCATATTGCACTATCCCTTTGTCTCCATATCCAGATTGGACACGAGACATACAACGTCACACTCGTATATCGAATCCATAGTTCCTCGATCCTGGGAATATGCTTACACTTGCAGATAACATCAATATCTCTATATTGATTTATCTGAGTCTGGCTAGACATTAAATAAGCCTCATCCCTCGAGTGGCCGTGGATATTTACCCCCATTATGTGGGAGGGACAAATCCTATCTATATCACTACGATCTCTAAGTTTGTTTCCTATCACGCCCGATAGCCATCTTTATGATTACCTAGTTACGGTGTAACGTTTGATAACATCAAAGTGCAATATTCCACAACTAGAGTATCTAGTGACTTCAAGTCTAAGGATTGCAATTATAGTAGCACTACGAAAAGCGATTGTGACTTTGACATAATCTAATGTATCCTTTTCGTTGTGGGTCAATCAAGTATGCCAGTACTCCTAATGCATACCCATGTGTAAGACTTGATATCTCCATACCAATCTACCCACATACTAGTCTATATTTGATCGTCCTATTAATCAATATAGTGGACTAGGGATATTTAAGATAAACAACACATTTTATCTAAGGACTTCATTATATTAAATATCACAATATAATAAATGAATATTCTAGCCAAAACAATGTTCATACTAAATCTATGATTGCCTCTAGGGCATCTATTCCAACACCCACTTGGTCACATAGTCGACTGCCAGCAATATGTAAAGATTACCAAGTGAAGTGGGGAATGGCCCCATGAAATGTATACCCCACACGTCAAACGACTCTACCTCCAGCACGAAATTCTGAGGCACCTCATTCCAGTTGGAAATATTTCCGGTTCTCTGACACCGGTCACATTGCTGTACAAACAGATGAGCATCCTTATGCAATGTAGGCTAAAAGAAACCACTTTGAACCACCTTGGGCACTGTGCGTGACTTGCCGAAATGACCCCCACAGTTCAACTATGACAGTGTCTGAGAATCTCCAATTTGTTTGGCTTTGCTACACACCTCCGCAATACATTATTTGCTCCCAACTTGAACAGATAGGGATCATCCCAAAAATATCGTCGTGCATCTGCAAAGAAATTCTTTCTCTGGTGGAAGGTCATGTCTTTGGGAACAATGTTGAGTGCCTTGAAATTTTCCAAGTCAGCAAACCAAGGCACAGCTGCGACCACTACCATGAGTTGCTCATTAAGAAAATCCTCTTTAATTGGCACCTTTCATTCTTTTCATTCTCGAGCCGTGATAAATGGTCTGCAACAACATTTTATACCCCCTTCTTATCTTTGATCCCTACGTCAAACTCTTGCATTAACAGAACCCACCGGATGAATTTTGGCTTGGCGTCCTTCTTGGTGAGAAGGTACTTGAGGGCTGCATGGTCTGTGAAAGTCATCACTTGAGAACCCACAAGATATGGACGAAACTGCCCAACGCAAATATGATATCCAACATCTCTTTATCCATGGTAGCATAATTAACCTGTGCATCACTAAGAGTTCGACTGGCATAATAAATGACATGAGCTACCTTATCTTTCCGCTGTCCTAGGGATGCTCCCACCGCATAGTCGCTAGCATCACACATGAGCTCAAATGGCGAAGTCCAGTCTGGTGTGGCGATGATGGGCGCGCTAATCAACTTCTCCTTGAGCACATCAAAAACTGACTTGTATTTTGCATCAAAATAAAAAAACGACATCCTTTTCAAGCAAACCAGATAAAGGTTTTTGTAATCTTCGAGAAATCTTTGATGAATCGCTGGTAAAACCCTGCATGTCCCAAGAAACTCCTTACCCCTTTGACAGTCGTAGGGTATGGAAGTTTCTCAATAACCTCAATTTTTCCCCGGTCCACCTCTAAACCTTTGCTTGAAATCTCGTCTCCCAGCATATCCCCTCGGTCACCATGAAATGACACTTCTCCCAGTTGAGCACTAAGTTGGTGTCAATGCATCTGTCAAGAACCCGAGCTAGCTGCTGCAGACAGTCTTCGAACCCATCACCATAAAGCCAAAACCATCCATGAAGACCTCAAAATTTGGCTCCATCATGTCTAAGAAGATTGACATCATACACCTCTGAAAAGTAGCAGATGCGTTGCATAACCCAAAAGGCATGCGTCAAAAAGCTAAAGTCCCATAGGGACACGTGGATGTCATCTTCTCCTGGTTTGCTGGCTCAATCACTATCTGGTTGTACCCTGAGTACCCATCCAGAAAGCAGTAGTGAGAATGTCGTGCCAGCCTGTCAAGCATCTGATCAACAAATGGTAGGGTAAAATAATCCTTCAATGTGGCATCATTAAGCTTGCGGTAATCCATGCAAACTCTCCACCCTGTAAGAGTACGAGTGACAATCTGATCACATTTTTCCCCTTCCATTACAGTAATACCTCCCTTCTTAGGGACACACAGCACCGGGCTAGTCCATGTGCTGTCGGAAATCGGATAAATAATGCCCGACTCCAACCATTTCAGCACCTCTTTCTTCACCACCTCGTGCATGTGAGGATTGAGGCGGAGCTGAAATTGTACCGGCTTCTTGTCTTCCATGAGCCGGATCTTGTGCTGGCAAACTGTGGGGATGATCCCCTTGATATCCGCTATGGTCCATCCCATAGCTGCATTTCTTCCCTGCAATACCTTGAGAAGCTGCTCCTCTTGTTCCTTGTCCAAACATGCAGACACAATCACAGGTAAAGTTTCATTAGATCCCAAGTATAAATATTTTAAATGATCCGGTAAAGGATTCAATTCTAAAACAGGAGCAGTAATAAGAGAAGGAGTAAGAATCTTCCTGCTTCCCTCATTAAAGAGGGGTAGGGGCTTGTGCCAATGGGATTCCATAGACTACTCTTTATTGCTGAATTAAGTAGGGCAAGCTCCTCATAAAGCTGCTCCAATAGTGCATCCTCCTCATCTGGCGTGTATGCCTCCACACCAAAACATTGCTCACTCACCGCATATGCGGGAAACTTCATAGACTAAAAAACATTGAAGGCCACCTTCTCGTCGTTGATCCTCATTGTCAACTCCTCATTGGCAACATCAATGATAGTCTTTCCCGTGGCAAGGAATGTCGTCCCAAAATGAGTGGGACATCATCATCAGCCTCCATGTCTAGAATCACAAAATCCACGGGGATGATGAGTCCCTCGACTCTTACAAGTTCATCCTCCGAAACTCCCCTTGGGCGCTTGATGGTGCGGTCAGCCATTTGCAAGAACATCTTAGTGGGTTTTGGATCTCCCACACCCAACTGCTCAAAACCGGAAGGGGGCATCAAATTGATGCTTGCACCAAGATACACAATGCCCTTCCATGAAAGGCATCTCCCAATGTCACAGGAATGATGAAACCACCCGGATCCTTTATCTTCTTTGGCAACGCCTTTTGCACCACGACGCTATATTCTTCATTCAGGGTCACAGTCTCAAAATCATCCATACGCCTCCTCTTAGAGAGCTGGTCCTTAAGAAATTTCGTATACGTGGGCATTTGTGATATGGCTTCCGCAAAGGGGATATTAATGTGCAACTTCCTGAAGATATCCACAAAATTCTTGAAATGCTTTGCATCCTCTTGGCTCTTCAACCTCTGCGGGTATGGCACACGCATACTATACTCTTCCTTGGGCTTTGGCTTCTCCTTCGATTTCCTACTCGTGTTCTTTGACTGGGAACCACGGCAGGAAGGGGAATTACTTCATCCAATGCTTTTTCAGTGGCCTTGGTCGCCTTAGCTCGCGCGTGGGTAGGATATGGAGGATCCTTAGTGGTTGTCCCACTGCGAGTATTAATAGCCTTCAATTGCTCAGGTGGAGTAATTGTGTTAGAAGGAAGCATACCAAGTGGAAGCCTAACGTTTTTATTAGCAATCTGTTCAATTTTTGTTTCATGGTTCTTCATTGTGGCTTCCATGGAGACAATCTTTCTCTCCATTCGATCTTGATTGGGTAGCAGTTTTCTCAATAAGGCGTTTGTCTCCTGTTCTTCTGGTTGTTGAGCCAGTTGTTGTGGAGCTTGTCTTTGCCCTTGGTATGGGACATTAGGCCTCTGGCTGAATGCATATAATCCACTGTTTGGATAGGCATAACTGAAGTTGGGATGGTTGCGGTTGTTGGGATGATATGTGTTAGGCCATTGCTGCTATCTCATAAAATTCACATCTTCAACACTACCATCGTATCCCTGACTCTCATATGCTAGTAACTCACCCATGGGCTTTACCTTTGATGGAGGTTGCATGCCATGAAATGCTGAAGTCATGGATTCAAGATTTTGCTCCATAGATTCAATTTTGTTGACTAAGGATGCATCCCCATGTTTCGAATACCAACGAATTTCAAACCTCATGGTCTCTCTCTTAGACACATTGTTCAGTAATCCTGAGCTCGTTGTGTTCCAAGCTGTGACACCTCGACTCTGAGAAATATATTTAAGTTGACGTTTTATTAAAACATAATTTAAAGTTATTAAATTTCATGCTACGTTGCCGAGTTTATAGGCTACAATATTTTTGGTGATAGTTTCTTCTTACTACTACATACTTTTAATATTGGGGTGTTATTTGTAGTTTTGTTAAAATTGACTAGTATCTTGGTTACCTTAATAATCAGTGGTGTGTCATTGCATGTAGCATGTGAACATGGTTCACTATATATATGATGTTAGGGCAAGTAAGAGATAATTCTACGATTTTTTTTAATAGAATTTTTTGAAGATTCATCTTTAAGGACACTTGTCAATCATTTATCTAATGAGTCACTTATTAGTTGACTATTGCTTTTAACTAAAGTGGGTTTTAACAGACTATGGTTTCTATGCACATGATTTATTTAGAAAAAAAAAACAAAAATCATGTCCGGAGGGTCTCCAGTACATAAGCCCTCATTCTTTCATTGTTTGCTTGGGAGGAAAACTTCGGCAGTGAGATAAGCTTATGTGGTATCAAACTTTAGTTCTCTTGCTGCCATGTTAGGGGGAGTCTTTTAGTTGAGAAAATGACTTCTCCGTGGGTTCCTTTTGTATATAACATACCATAAAACAGTGAGTTAGAGATGCTTGGGGACTGCTTCAGTTGGGTTTCACTGTTTGTTATTGTCTGCCTTAACTTTGATAATCAGGTAGGGGAAATCTAACTTCTAAATTTCTGCAGTTACAGTCTATATCTGTTTATACTGCTGGTGTGAATTTTATAGCTTTCTAGCTATATGTTGACTGTCTGGTGATTGTTAAATCACGTTATTTGTGTATTTGGTGCCGCATGCTGATGTGTAATAACTGGCTGTTGTTAAGTAGATTTTAGATTTCTACGCCAGTGGTTAGGCGGTACCTGCTGGGCTATTTTGGCTCACCCCTCTGTTTTACAGGTTGACCTGGAGCGCGATTGGATCGCGGAGTAGTTGCTAAAATTTGTATTTTTTAGTTAACAATGTTGTTTTCAGCTGTTTTTAGCTGTTCGTTGTAAATTACTATTTTGTACAGATATTTATAAAAATATCAGTTTTCAGAGAATTTGAGTCACGTACCAGTTTTACAGAAAATTGATTTAAAAATGTTGTTTTGGAGCACTGTGTGTCCTAGTGGTTGATATTTTGGAGGTCTGAAAATGTCAGACTGGTTGATATTGATCCGCGCGTTTATCGTTAATCGATAAGTTTTATTAATAAATGTGTGACGGGTCGTCACAGTGGTATCAGAGCCGAACCCAACCGGAGGTACGAATAGTGTATCTGGGACTGCGCGGGTGTTTTGGCGGGTGTCTGTGGCGGGTGTTGTACGAGTGGTACACACTTGTGAGCCACCACACTTGTGAGCCACCGCACTGTCGAGCTAGGGATACACAGTCTGGTACTGCTTGGGTGGTGGAGGTGATGTGCTATGTTTGGTACGTGACATTTTTTTTTACAGTGTAAGTGAATTTTAAACAAATTTGGGGCAATTCTTTTAGAACAGAAATGTTTTTTTATCACTGTATATGAAAGGACATGTTTAATTGTTGATACATGTGATCTTTAAAAAAAAATAAAAAAAAAATAGATTGCTGCTACCTGTAATGTGATGAAATCTGTTGGATACTTGGTAGTAGTTATAGAGAATGTTGGTGGTTGTTTGGAAAGGAAAGAAAACAAATTGTTGATAATGAAGACTTTTTGGCTATTTTGCCACCTCATTGTGACTTGGTTTTTTCCTTCATGAATTTGAATCTTTTTGATCTTCCACAGAGGAATTGGTGAGTTGTTGTTTACAGAGGTTTTGGAATGTCACAAATTGTTTCGGAAATGTGTTCTTAGCTCATCGAAGGTGTAAGTGTTGTGGAAATGTGACATCTTTTAAAACAAAAGACTAGTGTTTTAATAATTTCTGGACGAAATTCTTGTAAGTGGGGTAGATTGTGACACCTCGACTCTGAGAAATATATTTAAGTTGACGTTTTATTAAAACATAATATAAAGTTATTAAATTTCATGCTACGTTGCCGAGTTTATAGGCTACAATATTTTTGGTGATAGTTTCTTCTTACTACTCCATACTTTTAATATTGGGGTGTTATTTGTAGTTTTGTTAAAATTGACTAGTATCTTGGTTACCTTAATAATCAGTGGTGTGTCATTGCATGTAGCATGTGAACATGGTTCACTATATATATGATGTTAGGGCAAGTAAGAGATAATTCTACGATTTTTTTTAATAGAATTTTTTGAAGATTTATCTTTAAGGACACTTGTCAATCATTTATCTAATGAGTCACTTATTAGTTGACTATTGCTTTTAACTAAAGTGGGTTTTAACAGGCTATGGTTTCTATGCACATGATTTATTTAGAAAAAAAAAAACAAAACAAAAATCATGTCCGGAGGGTCTTCCAGTACATAAGCCCTCATTCTTTCATTGTTTGCTTGGGAGGAAAACTTCGGCAGTGAGATAAGCTTATGTGGTATCAAACTTTAGTTCTCTTGCTGCCATGTTAGGGGGAGTCTTTTAGTTGAGAAAATGACTTCTCCGTGGGTTCCTTTTGTATATAACATACCATAAAACAGTGAGTTAGAGATGCTTGGGGACTGCTTCAGTTGGGTTTCACTGTTTGTTATTGTCTGCCTTAATTTTGATAATCAGGTAGGGGAAATCTAACTTCTAAATTTCTGCAGTTACAGTCTATATCTGTTTATACTGCTGGTGTGAATTTTATAGCTTTCTAGCTATATGTTGACTGTCTGGTGATTGTTAAATCACGTTATTTGTGTATTTGGTGCCGCATGCTGATGTGTAATAACTGGCTGTTGTTAAGTAGATTTTAGATTTCTACGCCAGTGGATAGGCGGTACCTGCTGGGCTATTTTGGCTCACCCCTCTGTTTTACCGGTTGACCTGGAGCGCGATTGGATCGCGGAGTAGTTGCTAAAATTTGTATTTTTTAGTTAACAATGTTGTTTTTAGCTGTTTTTAGCTGTTCGTTGTAAATTACTATTTTGTACACATATTTATAAAAATATCAGTTTTCAGAGAATTTGATTCACGTACCAGTTTTACAGAAAATTGATTAAAAATGTTGTTTCGGATGACTGTGTGTCCTAGTGGTTGATATTTTGGAGGTCTGAAAATGTCAGACTGGTTGATATTGATCCGCGCGTTTATCGTTAATCGATAAGTTTTATATATAAATGTGTGACGGGTCGTCACAGCTGTGACGACCCGTCACAGCTGTGACGACCCGTCACAATTTAAATACAAAAATATCGATTTATCGATAAAAATCACTGTTTACTGTCAACCCGTCTGACACTTTCAGACGTCCAAATCTCAACCAGGAGGACACACAGTCCACCAGATAACATTTTTAGTCAAATTTCTGATAAACTGGTACGTGACTGAAATTACTAAAAAGTTACAACAGCTGGTCAAAAATGACATTTTTATAAATATCTGTCCAAAATAGTAAGTTACAACAAATCGCTAAAAACAGCTAAAAACAACAATTTTAGCTAAACAATCCACTTTTTAGCAATTAACACCGCAATCTGGTCCAATCCTGTTCAACCTGTAAAATAAAGGGGTGAGCCAAAATAGCCCAGCAGGTACCGCCTAACCACTGGCGTAGAAATCTAAAATCTACTTAACACAACAGTCAGTTATTACACAACAACATGCGGCACCAAATACACAAACATCGTAATTTATTAATCATCAGACAGTCCACAAATAGATTAAAAGCTGTAAAATTCACACCAGCAGTATAAACAGATATAGACTGTAACTGAAGGAAATTTAGAAGTTAGATTTCCCCTACCTGAATTCACAGCAGCATGAACTTTTCTGGACCATGGATCGCTCTAGAAGCATGAACTTAAAGTTACTGTTTTGAACAAACTTGACAAACCTCTTCTCTGCTCACTTTCGTCTCAACTCACCATGGAAGAAAATCACCACTACCGACTAACAGGTGGTTTTCACTAGTACCTCACACTCTTCTTCTCTAATTATTTACCCAAGAACACCCACTAGTCTAATCGTTTATTTTGTCCACAATTATTGTCACAATTAATTTATATGTGAAAATAATGATAGCACACAATTATCCATCCTCATCTGATAAGAATGACAAACCATACAACTAATTAGCTTTCTTACATGCAATTACACATGTCATGCCATAAATGAATCCCAGAAAACCTCACCAGCCACCAAGAAGATAGGTAAAACTAGTGGACACTTTTAACATCAAATTAATACACACTTTCAGTTTGGTCCATTTGATTTCAATCGCCACCTGTGTATATATCTCAGTTTATATTGCTATATATATTGCCACGAAATATTACATTAAACACCACTCACAATATTATTCTATCACCACATTGGACTAAAAGTCATAATACCAAAAAAAAGAAAAATATTTAGAACTAAATTGAGTAACTGTATCATCACTGACATAATAATATTATAAAAAAATGAAATTTATTTATTTTTTGTTGTAAATCAGGGTCTCTCAATCTACCCTACTTATCAAAAATTTCGTCCCGAAATTTGAGATACATTTTTTTTTAAACTCCATCTTTCAAAGTGTCACTTTCCTTCCTTAAAATTCAACAATTAGCAGACTTATCAAACTTATGTATGACCAAAAGTCATCATAACAAATTGAACTATACCAGCTCACATACACACAACAAATGTTAATGAACAGAAAAACACATGCATGGACAAAAATGCATCTGACTGGTGGCAAATTTTCACTTTATCACACCACTACTTTATTATCTCCATATGCTAAAATAAAATAACAACACTGGGTTCCCCTTTTTTTTCTTAAGTGCATTTTGGAAACTTTTTCACTTTTCACCGTAAAAATATCACGTACCACCCAGTTCATTACCTCCACCACCCAAGCAGTACTAGATTGTGTACCCCTAACTCGACAATGCGGTGGCTCACAAGTGTGGTGACTCACAAGTGTGTACCACTCGTACAACACCCACCACAGACACCCGCCAAAACACCCGCCCAGTCCCATATACACTACCCGTACCTCCGGTTGGGTCAGGCTCTGATACCACTGTGACGACCCGTCACAATTTAAATACAAAAATATCGATTTATCAATAAAAATCACCGTTTACTGTCAACCCGTCTGACACTTTCAGACGTCTAAATCTCAACCAGGAAGACACACAGTCCACCAGATAACATTTTTAGTCAAATTTCTGATAAACTAGTACGTGACTGAAATTACTAAAAAGTTACAACAGCTGGTCAAAAATGACATTTTTATAAATATCTGTCCAAAATAGTAACTTACAACAAATCGCTAAAAACAGCTAAAAACAACAATTTTAGCTAAAAAATCCACTTTTTAGCAATTAACACCGCAATCTGGTCCAATCCTGTTCAACCTGTAAAATAAAGGGGTGAGCCAAAATAGCCCAGCAGGTACCGCCTAACCACTGGCGTAGAAATCTAAAATCTACTTAACACAACAGCCAATTATTACACAACAACATGCGGCACCAAATACACAAACATCGCAATTTATTAATCATCAGACAGTCCACAAATAGCTTAAAAGCTGTAAAATTCACACCAGCAGTATAAACAGATATAGACTGTAACTGCAGGAAATTTAGAAGTTAGATTTCCCCTACCTGAATTCACAGCAGCATGAACTTTTCTGGACCATGGATCGCTCTACAAGCATGAACTTAAAGTTACTGTTTTGAAAAAACTTGACAAACCTCTTCTCTGCTCACTTTCGTCTCAACTCACCATGGAAGAAAATCACCACTACCGAAAAACACATGCATGCACAAAAATGCATCTGACTGGTGGCAAATTTTCACTTTATCACACCACTACTTTATTATCTCCATATGCTAAAATAAAATAACAACACTGGGTTCCCCTTTTTTTTCTTAAGTACATTTTGGAAACTTTTTCACTTTTCACCGTAAAAATATCACGTACCACTCAGTTCATTACCTCCACCACCCAAGCAGTACTAGATTGTGTACCCCTAGCTCGACAGTGCGGTGGCTCACAAGTGTGTACCACTCGTACAACACCCGCCACAGACACCGGCCAAAACACCCGCCCAGCCCAGATACACTATCCGTACCTCCGGTTGGGTCAGGCTCTGATACCACTGTGACGACCCGTCACAATTTAAATACAAAAATATCGATTTATCGATAAAAATCACCGTTTACTGTCAACCCGTCTGACAATTTCAGACGTCCAAATATCAACCAGGAGGACACACAGTCCACTAGATAACATTTTTAGTCAAATTTCTGATAAACTGGTACGTGACTGAAATTACTAAAAAGTTACGACAGCTGGTCAAAAATGACATTTTTATAAATATCTGTCCAAAATAGTAACTTACAACAAATCGCTAAAAACAGCTAAAAACAACAATTTTAGCTAAACAATCCACTTTTTAGCAATTAACACCGCAATCTGATCCAATCCTGTTCAACCTGTAAAATAATAGGGTGAGCCAAAATAGCCCAGCAGGTACCGCCTAACCACTGGCGTAGAAATCTAAAATCTACTTAACACAGCAGCCAGTTATTACACAACAACATGCGGCACCAAATACACAAACATCGCAATTTATTAATCATCAGACAGTCCACAAATAGCTTAAAAGCTGTAAAATTCACACCAGCAGTATAAACAGATATAGACTGTAACTGCAGGAAATTTAGAAGTTAGATTTCCCCTACCTGAATTCACAGCAGCATGAACTTTTCTGGACCATGGATCGCTCTAGAAGCATGAACTTAAAGTTAATGTTTTGAACAAACTTGACAAACCTCTTCTCTGCTCACTTTCGTCTCAACTCACCATGGAAGAAAATCACCACTACCGACTAACAGGTGGTTCTCACTAGTACCTCACACTCTTCTTCTCTAATTATTTACCCAAGAACACCCACTAGTCTAATCGTTTTTTTTGTCCACAATTATTGTCACAATTAATTTATATGTGAAAATAATGATAGCACACAATTATCCATCCTCATCTGATAAGAATGACAAACAATACAACTAATTAGCTTTCTTACATGCAATTACACATGTCATGCCATAAATGATCCAAGAAAACCTCACCAGCCACCAAGCACATAGGTAAAACTAGTGGACACTTTTAACATCAAATTAATACACACTTTCAGTTTGGTCCATTTGATTTCAATCGCCACCTGTGTATATACCTCAGTTTTTATTGCTATATATATTACCACGAAATATTACATTAAACACCACTCACAATATTATTCTATCACCACATTGGACTAAAAGTCATAATACCAAAAAAAAGAAAAATATTTAGAACTAAATTGAGTAACTGTATCATCACTGACATAATAATATTATAAAAAAAATGAATTTTATTTTTTTTTTTGTAAATCAGGGTCTCACAATCTACCCTACTTATCAAAAATTTCGTCCCGAAATTTGAGATACATTTTTTTTTAAACTCCATCTTTCAAAGTGTCACTTTCCTTCCTTAAAATTAAACAATTAGCAGACTTATCAAACTTATGTATGACCAAAAGTCATCATAACAAATTGAACTATACCAGCTCACATACACACAACAAATGCTAATGAACAGAAAAACACATGCATGCACAAAAATGCATCTGACTGGTGGCAAATTTTCACTTTATCACACCACTACTTTATTATCTCCATATGCTAAAATAAAATAACAACATGGGTTCCCCTTTTTTTTCTTAAGTACATTTTGGAAACTTTTTCACTTTTCACCGTAAAAATATCACGTACCACCCAGTTCATTACCTCCACCACCGAAGCAGTACTAGATTGTGTACCCCTAGCTCGACAGTGCGGTGGCTCACAAGTGTGGTGACTTACAAGTGTGTACCACTCGTACAACACCCGCCACAGACACCCGCCAAAACACCCGCCCAGTCCCAGATACACTATCCGTACCTCCGGTTGGGTCAGGCTCTGATACCACTGTGACGACCCGTCACAATTTAAATACAAAAATATCGATTTATCGATAAAAATCACCGTTTACTGTCAACCCGTCTGACACTTTCAGACGACCAAATCTCAACCAGGAGGACACACATTCCACCAGATAACATTTTTAGTCAAATTTCTGATAAACTGGTACGTGACTGAAATTACTAAAAAGTTACAACAGCTGGTCAAAAATGACATTTTTATAAATATCTGTCCAAAATAGTAACTTACAACAAATCGCTAAAAACAGCTAAAAACAACAATTTTAGCTAAACAATCCACTTTTTAGCAATTAACACCGCAATCTGGTCCAATCCTGTTCAACCTGTAAAATAAAGGGGTGAGCCAAAATAGCCCAGCAGGTACCGCCTAACCACTGGCGTAGAAATCTAAAATCTACTTAACACAACAGCCAGTTATTACACAACAACATGCGGCACCAAATACACAAACATCGCAATTTATTAATCATCAGACAGTCCACAAATAGCTTAAAAGCTGTAAAATTCACACCAGCAGTATAAACAGATATAGACTGTAACTGCAGGAAATTTAGAAGTTAGATTTCCCCTACCTGAATTCACAACAGCATGAACTTTTCTGGACCATGGATCGCTCTAGAAGCATGAACTTAAAGTTACTGTTTTGAACAAACTTGACAAACCTCTTCTCTGCTCACTTTCGTCTCAACTCACCATGGAAGAAAATCACCACTACCGACTAACAGGTGGTTCTCACTAGTACCTCACACTCTTCTTCTCTAATTATTTACCCAAGAACACCCACTAGTCTAATCGTTTTTTTTTGTCCACAATTATTGTCACAATTAATTTATATGTGAAAATAATGATAGCACACAATTATCCATCCTCATCTGATAAGAATGACAAACCATACAACTAATTAGCTTTCTTACATGCAATTACACATGTCATGCCATAAATGAATCCAAGAAAACCTCACCAGCCACCAAGCAGATAGGTAAAACTAGTGGACACTTTTAACATCAAATTAATACACACTTTCAGTTTGGTCCATTTGATTGTAATCGCCACCTGTGCATATATCTCAGTTTATATTGCTATATATATTACCACGTAATATTACATTAAACACCACTCACAATATTATTCTATCACCACATTGGACTAAAAGTCATAATACCAAAAAAAAGAAAAATATTTAGAACTAAATTGAGTAACTGTATCATCACTGACATAATAATATTATAAAAAAAATGAATTTTATTTATTTTTTTTTGTAAATCAGGGTCTCACAATCTACCCTACTTATCAAAAGTTTCGTCCCGAAATTTGAGATACATTTTTTTTAAACTCCATCTTTCAAAGTGTCACTTTCCTTCCTTAAAATTCAACAATTAGCAGACTTATCAAACTTATGTATGACCAAAAGTCATCATAACAAATTGAACTATACCAGCTCACATACACACAACAAATGCTAATGAACAGAAAAACACAGGCATGCACAAAAATGCATCTGACTGGTGGCAAATTTTCACTTTATCACACCACTACTTTATTATCTCCATATGCTAAAATAAAATAACAACACTGGGTTCCCCTTTTTTTTCTTAAGTACATTTTGGAAACTTTTTCACTTTTCACCGTAAAAATATCACGTACCACCCAGTTCATTACCTCCACCACCCAAGCAGTACTAGATTGTGTACCCCTAGCTCGACAGTGCGGTGGCTCACAAGTGTGGTGACTCACAAGTGTGTACCTCTCGTACAACACCCGCCACAGACACCCGCCAAAACACCCGCCCAGTCCCAGATACACTATCCGTACCTCCGTTTGGGTCAGGCTCTGATACCACTGTGACGACCCGTCACAATTTAAATAAAAAAATATCGATTTATCGATAAAAATCACCGTTTACTGTCAACCCGTCTGACACTTTCAGACGTCCAAATCTCAACCAGGAGGACACACATTCCACCAGATAACATTTTTAGTCAAATTTCTGATAAACTGGTACGTGACTGAAATTACTAAAAAGTTACAACAGCTGGTCAAAAATGACATTTTTATAAATATCTGTCCAAAATAGTAACTTACAACAAATCGCTAAAAACAGCTAAAAACAACAGTTTTAGCTAAACAATCCACATTTTAGCAATTAACACCGCAATCTGGTCCAATCCTGTTCAACCCGTAAAATAAAGGGGTGAGCCAAAATAGTCCAGCAGGTACCGCCAAACCACTGACGTAGAAATCTAAATTCTACTTAACACAACAGCCAGTTATTACACAACAACATGCGGCACCAAATACACAAACATCGCAATTTATTAATCATCAGACAGTCCACAAATAGCTTAAAAGCTGTAAAATTCACACCAGCAGTATAAACAGATATAGACTGTAACTGCAGGAAATTTAGAAGTTAGATTTCCCCTACCTGAATTCATAGCAGCATGAACTTTTCTGGACCATGGATCGCTCTAGGAGCATGAACTTAAAGTTACTGTTTTGAACAAACTTGACAAACCTCTTCTCTGCTCACTTTCGTCTCAACTCACCATGAAAGAAAATCACCACTACCGACTAACATGTGGTTCTCACTAGTACCTCACACTCTTCTTCTCTAATTATTTACCCAAGAACACTCACTAGTCTAATCGTTTTTTTATCCACAATTATTGTCACAATTAATTTATATGTGAAAATAATGATAGCACACAATTATCCATCCTCATCTGATAAGAATGACAAACCATGCAACTAATTAGCTTTCTTACATGCAATTACACATGTCATGCCATAAATGAATCCAAGAAAACCTCACCAGCCACCAAGCAGATAGGTAAAACTAGTGGACACTTTTAACATCAAATTAATACACACTTTCAGTTTGGTCCATTTGATTTCAATCGCCACCTGTGTATATATCTCAGTTTATATTGCTATATATATTGTCACGAAATATTACATTAAACACCACTCACAATATTATTCTATCACCACATTGGACTAAAAGTCATAATACCAAAAAAAAGAAAAATATTTAGAACTAAATTGAGTAACTGTATCATCACTGACATAATAATATTATAAAAAAAATGAAATTTATTTATTTTTTTGTTGTAAATCAGGGTCTCACAATCTACCCTACTTATCAAAAATTTCGTCCCGAAATTTGAGATACATTTTTTTTTAAACTCCATCTTTCAAAGTGTCACTTTCCTTCCTTAAAATTCAACAATTAGCAGACTTATCAAACTTATGTATGACCAAAAGTCATCATAACAAATTGAACTATACCAGCTCACATACACATAACAAATGCTAATGAACAGAAAAACACATGCATGCACAAAAATGCATCTGACTGGTGGCAAATTTTCACTTTATCACACCACTACTTTATTATCTCCATATGCTAAAATAAAATAACAACACTGGGTTCCCCTTTTTTTTCTTAAGTACATTTTGGAAACTTTTTCACTTTTCACCGTAAAAATATCACGTACCACCCAGTTCATTACCTCCACCACCCAAGCAGTACTAGATTGTGTACCCCTAGCTCGACAATGCGGTGGCTCACAAGTGTGGTGACTCACAAGTGTGTACCACTCGTACAGCACCCACCACAGACACCCGCCAAAACACCCGCCCAGTCCCATATACACTATCCGTACCTCCGGTTGGGTCAGGCTCTGATACCACTGTGACGACCCGTCACAATTTAAATACAAAAATATCGATTTATCGATAAAAATCACCGTTTACTGTCAACCCGTCTGACACTTTCAGACGTCTAAATCTCAACCAGGAAGACACACAGTCCACCAGATAACATTTTTAGTCAAATTTCTGATAAACTAGTACGTGACTGAAATTGCTAAAAAGTTACAACAGCTGGTCAAAAATGACATTTTTATAAATATCTGTCCAAAATAGTAACTTACAACAAATCGCTAAAAACAGCTAAAAACAACAATTTTAGCTAAACAATCCATTTTTTAGCAATTAACACCGCAATCTGGTCCAATCCTGTTCAACCTGTAAAATAAAGGGGTGAGCCAAAATAGCCCAGCAGGTACCGCCTAACCACTGGCGTAGAAATCTAAAATCTACTTAACACAACAGCCAGTTATTACACAACAACATGCGGCACCAAATACACAAACATCGCAATTTATTGATCATCAGACAGTCCACAAATAGCTTAAAAGCTGTAAAATTCACACCAGCAGTATAAACAGATATAGACTGTAACTGCAGGAAATTTAGAAGTTAGATTTCCCCTACCTGAATTCACAGCAGCATGACCTTTTCTGGACCATGGATCGCTCTAGAAGCATGAACTTAAAGTTACTGTTTTGAACAAACTTGACAAACCTCTTCTCTGCTCACTTTCGTCTCAACTCACCATGGAAGAAAATCACCACTACCGACTAACAAGTGGTTCTCACTAGTACCTCACACTCTTCTTCTCTAATTATTTACCCAAGAACACCCACTAGTCTAATCGTTTTTTTGTCCACAATTATTGTCACAATTAATTTATATGTGAAAATAATGATAGCACACAATTATCCATCCTCATCTGATAAGAATGACAAACCATACAACTAATTAGCTTTCTTACATGCAATTACACATGTCATGCCATAAATGAATCCAAGAAAACCTCACCAGCCACCAAGCAGATAGGTAAAACTAGTGGACACTTTTAACATCAAAATAATACACACTTTCAGTTTGGTCCATTTGATTTCAATCGCCACTTGTGTATATATCTCAGTTTATATTGCTATATATATTACCACGAAATATTACATTAAACACCACTCACAATATTATTCTATCACCACATTGGACTAAAAGTCATAATACCAAAAAAAAGAAAAATATTTAGAACTAAATTGAGTAACTATATCATCACTGACATAATAATATTATAAAAAAAATGAAATTTATTTATTTATTTTTGTAAATCAGGGTCTCACACAAGCCCCATAAAAGTACCTCCAGGTAGCATATCCAACTGGTCAGCCGTTTCCTTATCCAAGGCATTGTAGAAATAATGGAGGAGCTTGTGCCACGGCTCCCCATGATTCGGACATCTACGAAGAATTTGACTGAACTTTTTCTATGCGTCTCCCAATGAGCTATCTTCTTCCTGAGTGAATTTTGTAATATCAGCCATCTGCTAAGGGACTCTGGATGGTGGCAAATATTTCCTCAGAAACTCATGACAACAATCATCCCATGTCACAGTACTCCCAGCAGGCAGTTCCATAAGCCACTTCTTGGCTTTTCCAGATAACGAGAAGGGAAACAGTAGTAGCTTCACTGTTTCATCTGGAACTCTTTGGTCGTGAAAAGTCGATGTGATTTGCTCAAACACAAGTAGATGATGGTTGGGTTATCTCCTGGAGCTCCATTGAATGCGCATTCATCACGAACCATATTAATCATGTGCTGACGTAGCTCAAAGTGTTGAGCATTGATCTGTGTCATAACAATGGTAGGCTGGAAGCATGCTGGTGTAGTTCTGAAATAGTATACCATAGGGCGGTCTTCAATTTCGGCATTATTGACTTGTGCAACGGCGTTCTGCCTTTTTTTTTCCCCATTATTGCCACCATTGTTCCCACCATTGTTTGCCACTTGCGCCCCCACATAGTGGTTGTGGATTTTGGGGGGCCAAGCGATCCATCACTACCTGCATCTCAGCCATCTGATCTCTCGTGCTCGATTAGTTGCATCCTCCACAGCTTTCCTCTGAATCCTGCATTCCTTTGCGGATCCCCTCAAACTCAGCTCTAGTTTGCTCGTCCATAGTAACTGAGCTTGTCTTCCACTTGTCTCTACGTTGTGTGTGTAACAAGGTTTCCGGTTCTTCAAGTGTTGGGCGCAAAGGCTCGTCTCTAGAACGGGACATGCACTGTGAAGTTCAACCTGAAAACGCAGATCACACACAGAAAGTAGGTGAGTTATAGATATAAACAGTAAAAGTAAAATCCCTAAGGGTAGGAATTATAAATAATTTAGCCGAAGTCTCCGAAAACGGCGCCAAAAACTTGACACGCTCCAACTGCAAGTGTACAGTTGTCGGTGTAGTGATAAAATTCCGGAAATCTGGGTTGTCGAACCCAAGAAACTTCTTTGTAAATTAGTTAATAAATCCAATCCTTATGTGGGCAAAGCGCAGTTGTTTGGTTTTCTAATTCTACTAAATTAAAGAAAATACGAATATCAATTAGCCGATTAATTTACTTCATGATTAATAAAGATGAATTGTTGTAAGATTTTCTCAGATTTGACAAGGTCAGGATATCTCTACGGGTCACTAGGTATTTCACACTACGTTGGATTTATGTTCTACTAACACGATGATGCTTTCTCTAGTTAAACGAGCACTCATATGTTGAAGATTTCTCAACCAATATCTATACTTAAACCATCAAAGCTGATTTATCTTGTCTAATCAAGTTTAAGTATGCGTTAACATCGTTAGTCTACTCTTTGTTCTTAGCTAACTAGCAAGATTATCAACCCTAGATACAGCTAGTGTGTGTTTCAATTTTCCGGGCAATAAACGTTGATGTCTCTAACATTCATAACCTAGCTTAATCCTATTGATACGCATAAAAATAGAAGAGAATAATGATAATCGTAAAACAAACATAACTAGACAAAATATCATCATTTAAACCAAAACGGATGAAAGCAAATTCATAAATCACAAAACATTGTGATCAAAACCTAGCTTCCTATGAGATATCTCGAAATAGGAGTTTAGCTACTCAAAAACTTGATCACAATACATGTTTTCATGATCAAAATCCAAAAACTAGAGAAGAAGAAGAAGTTTAAAAGGCAAACGAAGAATCTCCAAGCACACGATCGTTCTCTAGCTCCAAGCTCGTCCAAAACAATGTATAACTGGAAACAAACGAGCCATAACCAAGTTTAATACGTTCCCAAGTGTTTAGAACAAATTAGGAGTAATTACAAAGTAACCTCGAACGTTTTCAGAAAATTCGGCGCACGAAGTAGGTTGTGCGACCTTCATACTAGTTCGTGTGACCTACTTAAAAAATATGCATTCTCCAACTAGGTCGTGCGACCTAGTTGGTACTTAGCCAAATTTTGGCCTTCTGCCCGTCTTGTCGGGCACGCCTTCCAATCACTTCCCGAGGCTTGTATCATCACCCGATCCTTCATTATGAGCTCTCCACGTGCTTCAAGACTCTTCACTTCATCTCTCGTGCTTCTCTCGCACTCGAATCATCATCACTCGCTTTGTTTCTCAAATTTTGAGCTTGCGTTAACTTATGAAGTTTGTTTCCGCTATTCCACTTGTTCCTCGCGTGCTTCGTTCCTGAAAAATGCAACACGAACACCCCCCAAAGATCAAATGTGACAAAATATGATAAATATTGCAATAAATAATGTACGAAAACGCCCGGACTTCACATTCAACACATGCAATGCTCAAACTCTCAAACTATACCAAAACCGATTCGGAATGACGCTAATTTCTCCATTTTCGCTTGCAAAACGATAGAATACCAATAGAATATATAACTCCATTCCGGAGTTATCACACACAGCGGTCATGCCAGTAGTACGAAGTCGAAATGGTGTGGAGCAAACTTTGCACACAAAAGCCATAAAGAATACTCTACACATAATGGTCACACTAGCAGTAAAAAACTCGAACTAGCATGGAATAACAACACAAAATTGATAAGATGAAGCGAATAACTTATCAGCATGAATAAGGAACTCTAGAACATCGCTAAAGGATCCTTGACCTTCTGATTTCGAATAACATAACCTAGACAATGCTAAAAGGTTATGAACCAAGTCCTACGACAGCACACAATTCATATATAAAGTTATAGATCAATAAACAGTTTAACACAACTCAACTTCATAGATCTTTAACTTGCTTCACTGAATTCAAGAAGCTTGAATCACCTGCAAGATTATGATTAGTCTCACATACACACACAAACACAGATAAGAGTCCTCAAATCATGTATATGATTCATATACATCAAACTATGTGTTTGTGATATTTAATTTGAAATTGATGAACAATTGGAAACATTAATATTTACATTTCATGTTGTAGACCGCTATAAATAGTTAGATTAGTATGCTGACACTTCATGTTTTAATCTCCCCCTTTCTCAATTCTGGGACAAAAAATCTTTTGAAATTCTAAAGAGAAATAATAACAAAGTCTCAGTACTTCTTCCTCCATCTTGAGATCTTTAAAAAATTTCCACCATAATAAATCAACTGTGTCTTCAATTTTGTCTTCCTTGAATAATGCTCTTATGATCCTGTAAAACTAAAAATCACACCAAAGATCAAGCGTGGTTGCATAAAAGAACATGAAACAATTTATACTCACAGGTTTCATGCAATTTTTCCCGTAGCACACCAGATCTCGCCCCCGTTGCACGTGAGGGCCACGAGACACTGTCCCTCAAATTTCATACCTCGCATGGAAGCCAGGAATTTAGTGGTTTGGAGGCTGGAAAAAGGATCATCGGGAAAGGGTCCGTCCCATTCGTGACCCATATATGCCAATGGAGTTGACTTGTCCAAAACCTTCCATATATGCTTGTGCGACGTCACCAATGACGTCCCTACACAAATTGGCCTGTAACTTTAACACATCCTACACAACCGGAGACGAAAGGTGCCCTCCTTAAATGGAATTTTACCCTTACATACAATGAGTAGTAAGAGAAAACAAGTGAGCATAATCATCAAACTACTGGTTAATATTCTAAAGTTAACAGTGTTAACGAAAACTTATTCTACCCACACTTCCCAATGGCTTTTTAAATTTTAGTTCAATTTTAAATTATTACCCTATTCCATTTTGAGTTCCCCTAGCATGGTATTCACTAATTTGGCCAATCATACTTTGATACCACTTGTAACATCCTTAATTTACGAAGTTAAAAGTCAGATCGGTGCCTTTCTGCAATACAAGATTCCTCTCGGATGGCAGCTGAGATTTTTATCGGATGCAAGGAGAATTAAGTGGAATATCAAAACCTTTTATCTAAAAGTAAATAGTTAAGTATTAAATGAGTCTTTACTCAAATTTAAATTATGTCTCATGCACAAGCCTCCAAGAAAAATGCTGAAGGGGAAAGTAAACATCAAAGTCTTATAAACTAAGTGAGCGACTAAACTATGTAATTTTGCATTCGCCGCTCCTTAATCCCCATGAATACCATGTGGTGGTTATCAAATAGAAAAAAGTAGACACAACAATTTCGAAAGCGAGAGCAAAGGACACCATGTAAGCAAACACATAAGCATGTAAACATATTATGATAACATGTACTCAAGTTTGTAAAAGAAATTTATAAAAAAGTTTTGAAATGTTTTACAACGAAACTTTTTATAAACAAGTTCGGCTTGAGTTACTTATTCAATTCCAACTCTTTTACATTCTAAAGAGTTTCAAGATAATAACATTGGACTCGTCATCAATGACCCGAGCAAGGGTTTTCATAAAATAATATTTTTCAAGTATAGTAAACTGCCAAAATAAGAAACTTCATTTTTGTTTAGTTGTAACCGCGCATCACCACTCTAAAATTATAACCTGGCTCCATAAACCTTGGGTCTAGACATCCCCGTATTGGTTTTATCCCAGAAAAGTGAGTAATATGAGCGACTCAGGATGAATTGCCGTCTAGTTATAATGTCTGTAGCCACGGACCAGATGTTTGAAGACAATTATCATAAAATGTTTGTAGTGTTGACCCAGATGACCGGAGCAAATTATCTTAAAATTCATGTAGCCACGACTCAGGCGTCGGAAGAAAATTATCACAACTGAATTCCCAGTACAACTCTTTCATTTAACGTTACGCATTTGATTTCATGTGATGTTTCAAAACGTTTTTCAAAAGAGAGTTTGATTTAAAATAAAAGAAAGTAGTGAGAAATAAAAAAAGAAACAGTAAAAAAAGCAAGCATGTTAACACGATAAGAACAATAGGCACTCGAGGCCTGACATGTATTCGTATGTTTCACAATCAATCAACCCAATCCTACTCATAGTAGAAGCCTTGGTCTATGAATTCGAAATATATAACAAATATACGACTCCTACTTACAATTTAATTTGTCTAATAATACTAATACTACAAGATCTTTTTTCAAGATATAAATGTTATACTTATGTCCATACGCGTGTATAAACATCCCTACATTTTTTCTGAGGGTAAATCAATTCATACTTGGATTCTTAACACAATCCTAATAGATTTATGTTAGGATTTCCTAAAACAAGAAAAGTCTAAGACTCATAAAATTCTTGTTGTTACTTTGAAATAACCCGTAACAACATTTTATGAAAAAATTTGGAATTCAATTTGAAATATCCATTCCATATACTTTTATAATAAAAAGAATCAACTGAATAATCATTGAAAACACCAGTAATGAATGAAAAACTAACGTTGTTGTTACTGAAAAACTAAGCATAAATAGTAACGTAAACACTTTAATTCGGCAAACTTGGTTGGGCTTTTGGTCAAATAAAGTCGTATGAGTCTGTTTTCATTACCAAAAAGAAATGATACTTTATATGGAGGTAAGAAATCTAGGTATAGAGTTTTACTAAAAATATGAGTAGTAAATAGTATTTTTAAATAAAATAAAAATACATAATCAATTTTCCAGTTAAAATACAAAATCTAATTTACTATTATTTATGTACAAAAATAATAATAGAACACGTTTAATAATAATGATAATAACAATATAATAATAACGTTATTTACAATGGCAAGCCATAATATAACAAAACTATACATACCTCCCACAAGTCATAGAAAACTCCACAAGTCTTATAAAATAAACATTCAAGACATAATTTTATAAAAATACCTTTGTAACCCCTCCAGAATTTTGGGATATTTTAGTGTATATCGCGCTGGACACTATCACATGGTCCATGCTGGGCACAGAGCCCGCTATGTATGTGGTCCGATAGACGATCCACATTATTGTGATCAACCCTCGGGAGGTTCACTGGGACCGGATCCCATGCTTGCAATATTACATTCCATCTCATACATAGGAAGCATGAAAAGCATGTCTTCTCGATGTGGCATAACTTATGTATTAATATATGGTCTCAATCGGGCCGCAGTTGGGAAAGAATGAAAGCATGAAAGCACTAGGTTTGTCGGATGATGATAATGAATGAAATGGGGCTCTAATAGAGACATCCACTTGGGCTTTAGCGATCAACCAAAGGAACATGTTTTGTACAATGATATTGTTCTCAGATATTACAAGTCCACTTGCTTTATGGGAGCTCCACTGAGTAGCCTAACTGATGACGTATTGTTAAGACTACATCGACAAATGGGATACAGTGGTATTTATGTCACTGGTGATAAACTCAAAAATTTGGGGTTAGTAGAAATAGAACTCTGCCTCGGCCGAAATTGAAGATCTCTCAGAGATTTTCCTCCAATGCCCTTATAATCTATAGAAGCCGCAAGTATCATACAAAAACAACTTATAAGAGAAGAGTTTGATTATGATAGCGCATTTGAATTATCAAATTTTGAGACACTGTTTACATGTTTAAATAGTGATCAAAAGAATGTGTACGACGTTGTCATGGATGCATACATAAAAAAGACCAGAGGTTTGTTTTTTGTATACAACAATTGGGGTAATGGAAAGACATAATTATTAAGGACTTTATTATCAAATTTATGATCAGAGAGAAAAGTTATATTATCAGTTGCCTCAGCAGGTATAATTTCACTGTTGTTACCTGGTGGACGGACAGCGCACTCTCGATTTAAGATACCAGTAGGCCTGATGAATACTCATGTTGTGAAATTAGTCGAGGAACATAATTAGCTAAACTGATCCTAGAGGCCTCTTTGATAATATGGTACGAGGCTCCAATTATACATAAACATGGTTTTGAATCTGTTGACCGTACTTCAGAGACATACTAAAGCACACCCCATTTTTTGACAATGACATAGTCTTTGGGGCTAAGCTATTTTTGTTGGGCGGTGATTTCCAAAAAACACTTCCCATGGTCTCCAAAGCTAGACGTGATGAAACAGTTGATGCATGGCTTCAAAATTCAAATATATGGGGACATTATACAATATTGCATTTGAATATTAACATGTGTGTCAAAAACCATGATGATCTTGGGGTCTCACAACATCACTTGTTACAATTTTTGAGATGGATAAAGGATGTTGGTGATGGAAAGGAGCCAACAAAAGTATTTAGTTGTGAGGGTGAACCAACTTGGATAAAAATCCTGAATCAATATCTCATACAAAATGACAACAGAGATTTACATCATCTAATATCTATGGTAATCCTAATTTGGCGAGTGGGTACAAAGACTTGGATTATCTACAATAAAGGTGTATCTTAGAACCTAAAAATAGTTATGTGGATGATCTGTATGCTATGTGAAGATTGTATGTAGGTATGCAGGTACATGATTAAATACTCTAGAAGGGGGGGGGATAGAGTATGACAACTTTCGCTAAAATTGTGGTTTTATAACAAAATGAGAAGAACTTGAAGTATTTCAAAGCTTTGAACTTAGTTTCAGGGATTTGAAACCAAATCAGACTGTTTAAAAGAAACTGAGTATTTTCAAAGCTTTGAAAAACTTTCCACAGCTATGAACAGAAACCTGTTTTGAAGAAGTTTTGAAGAAACAAAAAGAACAATAAAGCAAGACAATGAACATAGTGATTTGTTACGAAGTTCGGTCCCAAGTGACATACTCTCCGCCTGAGGGATCTAATCCCTCTAGGATTTCAACAACTTATTATTTATCAAAAGCTAAGCCCTAGATCTCAGGCCAAGAGAATTCCCTTACTCTTTTTCAGCATGTGTTTCTTCCTGACCTATCTAGTAACAACTCTAGCTAACTGATACAATATGAATTTCAGTTGTTCATATCGAACAACTTAACTCTAATAGATGATTAAGTAACATAACAAAATGATATACAAATTAAGATATGGATGAAGAACACTGTGAAGACAGTGAAGCGATGAAGCTTGAAGTGTTCTTCAGGAATCTGGAATGGATTGAATGGATGAATGATCTTCTTCAATGATGCTTGTCAATCCGTGAGAGTGTATGAATCTCTATTTAAATCTCTATACTTTTCAATCTCACTGAATCACTTATATTCTGTCAATTTGAATTTCACACTATATAGGAGGCTTCAACATAAATCCCTAAAAATCCTCTTGCAGATACTTGACTCTCAACATCTTTCTTCCCACGGCTAGCTGCATGATTTTCTCAATTGATTTTGATCTGATCTTCAATCTGCAAGCCTAAGGTAAGTCCAGACAACTTTTCATAAGAGTAGCACCAATCTGCAGGCCTTGATTGCCAATTCTGCAATCCTGTAAATAAGGAAACTTCGTCTAAATATGCAACACAAAGTTAGCATACAATCTCTGCAAAACAACTTAGGCAAATGATAAGATCAATGTATGTTATAACACAGAATTAGTTTGTCTTTCATCATACTACCTCTGTTCTCTTTGAATCTTCACCTTTTAAATTTTTCTTCCGTAATCGGTTCACTTTGACCCGGTAATTTGGATAGCCAAACGATGCCATTTTTTATAATATTTTGATGGTGTTGTAGAGTGAAATTTACTCTACAACATCGTGCAAAGAATATCAAATTCTTGTATCGTTTTACTAATCAAATCACTGAATGGTAAAATGTAAATGGTGAAGATTCAGAGAGAATAGAGGAAGTATAATATAGCATGATCAAGTGTAGGAGATGATAGAATGAATAGGAGTAAGAACTCCCCCTTAGTTCATGCTGTGAAGTTTCAAAGGCTTTGAAACCAGTTTCAAATGTTTGAAAACAACTTTGAACTTACACTATGATGTTGGAAATGATACCTAGAGATAGTCGTACTTTCCTTAGTACTGATTCTTTAGCAGAAGAAGACGATAACAACATAGAGCAACATATGAATTCTCCAGCATTTTTGCACTCATTAATTGTGCTAACCCCTTCAAATTCGAAGTCCACTATTCCTATCAAGCATCGACAATTTCCTATCATATTGGCATTTGCGATTAAATAAGAGTCGAGGGAAAACATTGAAGTCTGTAGGAGTGTATCTCCTGAATCCAGTATTTTTGCATGGCCAGCTTTATGTCGCCCTGTCTAGAGTTACGACACCACTTGGATTAAAACCTGATTATTAAGAAAGATGGAATACCTTGGGATTATAGAAAGAATGTGGTCTATCAAGAGGTCCTCCAGAATATAACACAAACAATATGGTAAATCTCTTTTGTCTTTTTATTCGATGTACATGTTACACTTGATTTATTTTGATGTCATCTATACAACTCTAACTTTTTTGCGTTTGTCTATTTTTTTTTCACCGGCAACGAAAGAAATGTATTCATAGTAGAAAGAGTACAAATAAAAGAGGGCATACCCCCATAAGAATACATAAAAAGACCAAAGATGCACAAGCCTAAAACCTCAACAAAGCAGCATATACCAAGTGGTATAGGGCTCAAAGGCAACCACAAACAAACCCCAAAGCAACGAATCAGCCCGAAGGACAACAAGAGCCTCCTATGGCCTAAAGCCCAAAGAGACAAACTGTAACAACCCCAAAACCGCCAAGCCGGAAGTCCGAAAAGGCCGACCCGGTAGCCCATGGATGTCACTCCGTACCCGAGATTAAACCCGGATACAAGGAGATTTTATAACAGAATATCCAAACCAAATCCATAAAAATATTTAATTGAAACTTTAAAACTTGTCTCGCCACAAACATGGGCATTATTCCAATCTATAAATTCAGGGCAACTAAAAGAAATTCTAAATAAAATAAATGTGAATCACGCTAGTTCTACGATGAGTCGCGTTTCCCCCTCAATCCAAGCTTCCCCCTAAACCTGTGGTGCAGAAACAAAAAGAAACACCACAGTTTCCAAAGTCAGCGGAAAATACTGAGTAAGCAACACCCAAGCATGTAAATAGATTATGAAGCAGTTTAAAAACGACACATGAGTTTGAAGAGTAAAGTATTTGAGTAAGAGTATAAGTATGAAACAAGAATTCACAAATCTTTTCCTTTATCACCTCACTTGTGGGGAAACATTCCTAAACTTCCTCATTTTTCCAATCGGGACTTCCAATTCTCAATCATAAAGGTCCATCATTCAGAAAACATATATTACCATGTTGACACGGGGAAGATCTACTAATAACTGGCTACCAGACCATAAGTGTCGACACCCCCTTAAGACTTCTTGCGGCCAGAGAGGTAAGTACTGGAGTGAACTCGGGGCGGTTGCGACCGAGCAAAATAAAATAAAGTGGGTCGAGAGACGTAGTCCACATCGACCAAAGCTCAAAATATTGATCCCCGGTACAACTATTCCACTTTACGTCTTTACGTCTTATTATCATTTCATGTGAAAGTTGTGATAGAATCACCTTTGTAAAATCAGTAAACTTTCTCAAATAAACAGTTCACGTAGATATTCAAATTTTGAGACAATAAATCACCAAAGCAGTTTAGACACGAAAGAAGATATGGGCGCTAGGCCTGGCATGATTACTTACCTTGAATCTCAAGCAAAGCAATTCACTTCCTAGTAACACTCACGTATCCTTCGTCAATGAAATTG
Organism: Linanthus parryae; assembly: GCA_023055425.1. Classification (NCBI taxonomy): domain Eukaryota; kingdom Viridiplantae; phylum Streptophyta; class Magnoliopsida; order Ericales; family Polemoniaceae; genus Linanthus; species Linanthus parryae. Next base: position 80,323,960 of record JALGPY010000006.1, read on the forward strand.
TCGCCTACAAATTTAATAATATCCTAATCAACATATTACACACAAAGTCCTATGAAATAAATCCCTTACTAACTCTTCCCAACCTTGCTAACGTGAACAACCTCGTTTACAATAAAATACGCTTTTATAAAGCTAACGTTTATTATTTGTAAAAACATACTAAGCTACAATTATATAATTATAACTTATAAGATTAAAACAATCGCTTTTATTATTTAGGGTAGAGAAGCATATTATTTTCCCTCAAAAACACTTTTAGTTCAAATAGTAGATTCGCCCAACCAAACAAGCCTTAGTAGAGAACATAGGCTATAAACTAACTAACTTTTATTTAAAAGAAATAACAAATTTATTTATAAAAAAATAACTTATTCTAATTTGTTACAAACTTATAAAAGTAAATAGGAAGAATATACTTTTATTTTTGGGTAAAGATGAGTAAAAAGAAATAAATGTCTCTAATGAGACTTGAACCCAATACCTAGTTCTCAAACCCACCAAGCTTTAAGTACTAACATTAACCACTGGACCAGGCCCCCACTTGTTGTCTCCTTCCCAACTAGTATCATTAAATAACTAACCAAGTAAACTAATGAGAAAAAAAAAACAAAAACAAAAACAAGAACAAAGAAGGAGAGAGAGAGAAAAACGGGTTTGTTACCCGACTGAGGAGAAGAGGACGCCGACGATGAGGGACGACGGAGGTGGCGGACGCGGCTGGGCACGGCGGCGACGCCGTCGGTGGGACGCGGCGGTGGCGACGGCGGGCAGCGGCGGAGGCGGCGGTGGGCAGCCCGTCCGGTGAGAGAGAGAGATTGAGAGGGAGAGTTTGAGAGAGAGCTCTAGGGTGAGGGAGATTGAGGGAGCTAATGTTGGTGTGAGAAATCTCTGAGATTGAGGGGGTTTTATAGGCTTTAGGTGTAGAATTTTCCGCCAAGGAGGAGACCCACTTGTTGTTCATCAATTTTGAATTGGGACCAAAAAATTGGCAAAATTGGTTTACTTTTCGCTAAAGTATCGAGCTTTGATGAGATTAAATCGAATTGAGATTGAATTGGGACAAAAATCAAGAGTTTTGGTGAAGATTCGAGTGGTGTTGGTGTTGGATTCGGACATGGAGATGTCTCTCCCGTCCATGGAATAGTTGAGGAGGAAGATGACTCCTTTTTAGGAAAAAGACACTTTAACCCCACTAGTTTTAGGCTTAGTACAACTACTACCCCCCAAGTTCAATTAAAAGACACTATAATAGTTATAGGAAAATACATAAAAGCACCTAGGTTGTTTATAACATTAAAATTAACTTTCTAAATAATAATAACTAACACCCAAACTTATCCCAATGTCATATTAACACCAAATTATAACAGAAAATATAATAGTAGCATATTAACACTCAGTTCTTATAATATACTAACACTCAATATTAAAATACCCGTTTTAACATATTAACACTTAACCCGTTTCTAAATAACGGGGTATTACACAAACCCTAGGAACAAGTTCGCAGCAACCACGAATGCCGGCAGATGGACGGTTGCGGGACGGCGGTCCTGTCGCGGAAGCAACCAACAACAACGGATCTTGCGGCCTGGGTAGACGGAATGTGTAAGTACCCAAAACCAAAAAAAAGGGGGCGGCTCCGAGTAGTGTTGGTGGGCGGTGAGAGGAATGCTCCGGGAGACTCGTAGAGGCCTTAGAACGGGCCAATCCGAGGGGGAGGGGGGAAGAGCAGCCTCACAACAGGGGGAGGGGGGAACAGCCACCACATAGCCTAAGAAAGATCTGGGGGGAGGGGTACTTACTGGAGTCTCACCCAAGGCCGAAAGGGGGAGGAGCAGCGGTGGCAGCATCTGACAGCGGTGACGATGGAGAGGAGTGGAGGGCAGTGGTGGCGCGGCAGACTGACCTGGACTAGAGCGCAAGAAGGACTCGACCTCAGGTGGCGCCACGGCGGCGGATCTGGGCAGGGGCCGGCGGATCTGGGCAGGAGCGACTTGACAGGCTTTGAACAGGTCGGCGGGGTAGTTGGATTGTCCAAAGGTGACCCCTCAGCCCGGAGGAGAGGGGAAAGCTTGACGAAGAGGATGAATCGACTTCTAACTGCTGGAAGGGCTTGCGGCGGGCCTGAGACGAAGAGGAAACCGGAATCAAGCGGCGGAGGCGGCGAGGCGTTGGTTGACGGCGAGGGGCAGCTACAACTTAACACGAGCAGTGGTATCCAGGCGCTGACCCCTCTGAATCGGAGCCGCCGCCGCCGAAGTGGGGAACTGTGGGTGAGGGGCGGCTAGGGTTTTGAGAGAGTTTTTGTTTTAGAGAGAGAGAGAGAGAGAGTGTTTTTTAACTGGCGATTGATTTTTTTTTTTCGTTTTTCTATTGTAGTTGAAGTGTTTGTTGTAGGTGAGAAAACTCTTTACATTGCACCTTTTGAAATGATGCATCCATATCTGAAAACTTTGACTATTAGAGCAAGACTGGTCAGAGTGGTTGAGGTGCATGATTATGGAACAACTGCGATAAAAAGAATGAAGTTGGTGCTTCTAGATAATATGGTATTCTTAAAAATACTTTATTCGTAATTTTACTTTCCCTACAAACACTTGAAAATATATCAGCATGATGCATATTTGTTATTCACTGGGCGGGTTAATTCAAGAAGATATACCGGATGAGTATGCACAATCTTTCATCGATATATTTCATGAAGGAATGATATATGTTCTCACAGGAATAGATACTACGATTTCTTATGAAGACTACAACATTGTGCGGCTAAATTACAAGTTAATTTTCAAAAGAGAATGAATGATGTTTTATCTTGATCATGCTATGCCAAGTGGATCTATTGATACTCTAAGTGTTCATCCGGAAAATTGAGCATCAGTGGCTTGAGGTATGTTTCGTGAGATTCTTACTGATTTCGTGTATCTCTCTTACACCTTCCTCCGTGGAGAATTTTAACTTATTGTGGTATGTTTGAGACCAGTTCTTTGAGGCTAGTTGTAGCTGATCACCCTAGCAAGGCGGAGTACCTACTTTGGCAAATCTACCACGATAAGTGGATTGTCTATGTGCTTCATGGTGACGTTTCTCTACCACCACTTGAAGAGCTACAACTCCTTCTGGTTACAGGCATTCATCTTGAACTTTGTAGAGTGAGGTGTTGCCGGTATTAAAGGCTTTGCTGGAAGAGAGAATGTTTGTAGCACATCCACCGTGTATCAAGAACCGATGAACCGTGTACCCGTTCATTGTGACTTGGACCACCAGAGGATCATTGTGCGGGAATATTACCCCTTTAAGGTCTGGTTCAGAGAACGTGATGACATATCCCACATTTTATCTCTTCCTATTCTGGGAAGCTTCTGAGAGAATCACATCTGCACATATGCTTCTTTCTCGGGCAGTGTCTCCACGAAGACTAGTCCACCTAAGATGGCATGGCGTTATTGGTCATGGTTGTGACCGTGTATACTGGGGTCATACCCTTGGGGTCCGGTTGGACATGGTTACTTGCTCTCAAATGTTGGAGGAACTCGTCATTCTCATAGACGGCGCTTATTTTATGTGGGTTGCAACCAAGCGACTAGTCAAAGTGAGTGACTAGGCGTCACCGGTAAACAAGTAGCACACATTGAACTCGTGGGGTTATTACATACGTATTTCCTCAGTCGTACGAGGTGGAGCTCTGTACTAATAGATAATAAAATAGCTTAATGTAACTGAGAAGTTTCCAAGAGAGAGATATGGTGGATCTACACCAGCAGTGTATTAACCACAGTAGAGGGCTCCAATATATTAATGTGGAGTGTCTATGGGTATTAATCGTATTGGTACCCTGGGAGGTAAGGTTGTATATCTGCTGCAAATGGTATGCAACTATTACAATGTGAATTCGGCATGTGGACTGAATGTGTCTTTTGTCTTTCCCCGTGATTGCAGTTTTTCGTCTTTTTTATAAGAGAAAGATTTCTCCTGTATCAGGGAGATTACTTTTATTGTGATTGTATCTCAGGTGATCCCTAAGGATCCATGAGGAGATTTGTTTCCTTGTAGGATTCATTGATCGACCAGGTGCCCCTGGTTGTTGCTCGATGAGTTATTGGATCTAGCCTAGGCCAAGTACGACATTATCATGTCAACTCGTTAGGCTATTTGGTCTGCTCGGTCGCTTTCATATTTCGTTTGACTCGATTTAAGCAGGAACCATATCAAGGTGTAGTAATTCAGAAAAAGCGTGAAAAGCTATGTTGTATTGGAATTCGAAGACTAAGACTAAGTCATAATTGTCCAGCAAGAAGATGGTGGGCGGTTTCACATCTCTAAAAGCAAAACATATCTCTACCTCAAGACAGTCCGAATATCTTGAGTAGAGTAAGGTGAATAAATACTTCTTATACCAGTTTATGTGATACTCTAGAATCACTAAAAATATTGAATAAATACTTCTTCCCCATTTATCTCAAAGGAAGGTGACACAAATATCTCTCTCTCTCCATTTTGTGAAATCGAAAGAGTTTTGAGAATATTGTGACAGATACCTTCATTTACGTCATTTCATGATTTGCACCTTAGGGCCTATGGAGATCACGGCCCCACAATCTTAGACCCATACCCCCTCCCAAATACATAAACAGTAAAAGTCCATCACTCGCAGAACAAATAATATAGGTGAAGGAAACTCACTTCTTGAAATTTTGTTCAAAATGATATTGTCCTGTTAGTTTCCGGAAACCCTGTCCTCGGTAATTGTCACCTAGGGCCCCTTTTTTACACAAGAATATTACATACTTTTTTAGCAAAAATATTTTACATCTGATGCAATTATTTTTATGTTCATTTGCTTTTAGATGAGAGTGATTAATCACTAGTGGCTGGCACAAACAATATTAGTTGGTGGGTTGTAGGCAATGGCTGATCCAAATAGATCTGAGTGGCGGCTATACCCTTCTCAAATTTCAAAATTGTAATTTTACAATGTATTTTATGTATTTAGTTCACTTTTGCCTCAACAAAAAATTACACATTACTTATGTTTATTATTAAAATTACACATTATTTATGTTAGCTCTTGCTGTGCCAATATTCTGGATCCCCTAGTTGTAGCTAGGTTGCGACAAGTGGCGCAGGCAGCCATGTCAGTAGGCGGGGTGTGGGCTAAGCATTGACTTGAGAACAAGGGGTGTCAATTGTAACCCCTGACTTTTCGAAAGCTCCACTATTATTCCTCTAATTGCAACTATGTTACACTAAAACCCTTAAGAAAAATACATAAATGCTCCGGCTCGAATTAAAATTTTCGTCACAACGTCGGTATCATCTAATTTTTCCCCGGCTAGTTCGATTTCCTTGCTCCGCCACTGATTGCTGGTAGATGGTAGTGTTAAGAAGCAGTGGCAATAACTGTTCCGTAGTGATATCTCTGTACTATGCTTCTGGGGTGACCAACTCACCTTTGTGTTGACGAAAATGTCTTATGTTAGATTCTGGAGTCACCTTAAGATTTTCTCATACCTACTCCATCCCCGCCCAACTTGGAGTCCGCTTGTTGCTTGCTCACCTTCCTGATAGTAGCATTTCCTCAAATTTCTTGTGTTTGTTGTTTTAAATGACCATGGTACGCAACGGTCGCAACTCGTAAGTGTGTAATAGCAAAACCCTAAAAGCACAGTCACAGTTATGCTTACAGATGATTTCTTTTCCAGATAAGCTCGTCCAACCATTTTCTTTTAATAAACAAACTAGTCGTGAACCCGCGCCAAGGCGCGGGCTTCCTCACTATTGCATTATAAGCTGCGCAGAGCTCTATCATTTTAAGTAGATGCACACATTTTCACAATTTTCACATAGGAATTACAAATTCAGAATGTGCAAATCTAAAGGAATGTCTGAATTTTTCTATTATTTCATGAACTTTACGTAGCACAGAATTTCTGCAACATAATCTAAAACCATTTTCCTTAAAAAAAATAAAATAAATAAAATAATAATAATAATCTAAAACCATTGTTTTAGAGTTGTTATGAGGAAAATGAATCCGAGCAGGTGGATAGAGCCTGGAGCCGCAATAAGCAACTTAGGAAGTTTGCGCCTAATATATGCAATCATAGAGATTTACTCATTCTTGAAAATAGAATCATTCAAGTAGTACATTTGCAGCATGATGATCTATGAATCAATTAGGGGAACTAAAATTTCAACATGATTGTCCACGATTTTTGGAGTGTTCTTGAGATTCGACCAGGCATGTCCTAAACATTAGAAGTATACCATTAAATATTAGGAGGGGAAAAGTCATTACAAAATAAAGTAACGATGATATGTGGAGTTTTCATACCAATAAATCTTTCAGCATAAGTATACAACCAAGAATCCTCCTTCAAACTCAAGATCACTAATAATCGTCATATGTGTGTGTGTATTGTTTTTAACACTCCATATATTTTTGTATTTGTACAACAGAGAGATCTTGCGCTTATGAAGTATTTGTTTTTTCCTTTCAATAAACATCATTTGGACTAAGCTAGGCCTTTCTATTGGACCTCAACAGTAGTTCACATTTGCAAATTGGTGAACACCATATGCTTACTATCACATGTTCTTAATTAATTATAAATATTATTGTATTTATTCTCCTCAAATGTGCATTTCAAGATGCACTCTTTTATTGTTGAAGCTATGCCTTATGTGTTTTGATTGGTCATGACCCCGCGCTATAGCTCGGGTCGAGTGGTAGACTTATGCATCTCAATTTTATTTAAAATCCATATAGACCTTTTGTAAACACCACAATTGTCACTCAACTAAGTAGTTTTACATTACATGCATTGCATTCCACTTTTCACCGTATTGATAGCATAAAAGTTTAACCAACATATTAAGATTATTAAGTTATTGATAACTTATGTTTTCATTAATCGGTTGAAGACTGCAAGCATGTTGTGCATACTTGTTCATTACTTCTCTACATAACTCGTTGTCTTTGTGATTCAAGAACTAAATTGACCAAGCCTAGGTCTGTTCAACCTATCAGTGGCGTAAGTGGTAATAATAATTTTGAGTATTTCATAGTAGATGATCGGTTGAGGGGCAAGGGAACCAAACCGAATGTACACGGTTATCTAAGAGATTAATAATACATTTATACATTTTTAATTCAAATAAGAGGGTTGTCTTTTCGGATCTAAAATAAGTTCACTTTCTCATTCGTTATCCTGGATTATGTATATGTTGTTGAAACGATTTGTTTTGGGTACAATTTAATATGTAAGAAGTCTAAAGAGATTTTGATATCTATGAGAATACAAAAAAAATACATATAGATCCAGCTATAGTTTGGTTCCGTAGTTCTTAAAATTACCAAATATTCAATTAGTTCAGATAGTTGGAGCAGTAATCTGCCGAAAGTCAATTATCAGATTTTTTGGCTTGATATTGTGCCATAAACTAATAATTGTAAAAGAATTCTTTAGTTCGTGTATCAACGTTTTAGGCAAAGAAATGGGAAACATGTGTTACAATTTGGTTTATATGAAAGAATTTAACTAAAAAGGAATAATTCAAGAATTGATTAGTTTTGACTCACAAAAAAAATCTATAAAGCAAGGAGCTAGAAAAAAATGTGCCGGCTTTATGCGTTGGGTATTCATTGAGCTGAACGAAGTAATAGAAAATTTCTTGCTTGTTTATCTTGAGTTGTCAGTTTGTGCGGCTGGGAAGCGCAATTCTCCTTTGTTGCATGATGCTGCTAGAAACATTAGTAGTCATACTCCATTACCTTTCTTATGTGAACATATGCCAGTTCCTTGGCTGTTTGATCCTCCAAATTATGTTGCAGTAATTCAGTCTGCTGATTGTAATGGGGAGGGTTCCCCAAGAATGGGTGAATGGGTGAGATCATTTGCTCGACCATTACCAAAAGTAGCTAAAGTGACCAAGATATAGCAATCTTAGTACTCCAAACTTGACAGTTGATCCCAAGAAAATTATGGTAGTTTTCGAGGCTATTCCTTAGTGTTGGTTTATTATTTTCCATTTCACAAAAAAAGAATAGTTGGTGGTTTGTACGCCAAGCAAGTCTCATGCCATCTTCACAGTCATAGTCCATAGCCATATCCACACTGAGTTATATATAGAGACTGCTACATGTTAAAAGATGTTTTAGTTTATTTTTCTCTTGTAGGCAAAGAATATTTCTTTGATAGAAGCGGTAAGAAAGAAGCACAACAAACATGGTCGAATATCAGTAATGTAAGAGGAAATAATCTGTAAAGGTAGAAGGCATCATGCATTCCAGCAACAAATGCACCAAGTCAGTGACCGCACCAACTTGGCCCGATATTTCTGATCCTCCCTAGCTATGTTTTTCTAAAATAATAACTTATAACCAAACCTATTTTTAGTTTGATTGCGCAACAATTTGCTGAAGAAAGTAAAAAAGAATTAATTCTTGGGTGAGTATTAGAATGATTGTTCTAACCTTCCACTAAGATAGAGGAATGAGGATGCTGCTGTAGTAGGTATTCTTTCTAGAGCCGGCCGGACCAATAATTACCACTTGACCATAGCCATAATTTTTTGACAGATGCAACTGTACATTCAATACTTAAAAGGATTCACATCGATAAGCCTTTGATCAAGATCAAATGAGAGAATTCTTTTAAGCAAAAAAATCTTTTTCTTCAAAATATGGGTAGAAGCGCAAAAATTTCATATTCTCGAAATTACTATTTACAGGAAAAACAAAATGATAAACGGCGGAGTAATAGATGGGTTTGTCGTAGTTCCTGACGGCCTAATATAGAAGCTGGTGGATTTTCTCAAGCTTGGGGAAGCACTAAGCAACAGTGAGGCGTTGAATTATTCAATGGATTGCTACTGCAAGCGAAATACCAAACACCCAATGAAATATCAAGGAGGTATTGTAGTGCTACCTAGGGAAGTAATTAATTGATTTCAGTTATGGTATTTTAGATGAAAGTTTTGGCTGTAATGATGAAGATTAAAGAATTGAAGGTGCAAATTTATCAGTAAAGTAACCCCATATTGAACATTTAGACGCTCACTCATGGGCAGCTAAAGAGCCAAGGAATTACTTATGGATGAATACGAAATCAGTTACAATACTTTTGCCTTATCTGTACATTTAATTGCATGCATCTTTCTCGGATTAGATGATTTTCTATTGATTTAATTAATGGTGACTAATTGACACCATGGCATACATATTTTATTTAATTAATGATGACTAATTTACACCATGGCATACATATTTTATTTAATTCCATTTGTAGGATTATTATTGGTTGATTGCTTAATTGGCACAACACATGTCTTTAGATTGAGAGATTTTAAACGACAAATGGCGTGCTGTAATTAATTCTGAGCACTTGTCTGCTTTTATATAGATATAGATTGTTAGAATGGATTGAATAAATCTATAGAACATTCTTTCTTGAAACCATAAAGACCCAAAGTATTTGGTAATCCCCCCAATTAAGTATATTACTTAACTCAATTGATATGGTCGTGATCAACTATCACCCGAGACTTGGGTAAGACTAGAGATGAGTGCGACCAACTGGCTTGGGGCAATGGTTCCTCAACACCAGCTAAGACCAGTATAGTAACTCTCAGGCATACAGAAAGGAAATTCCTCTCCTCAGGGTAAATCCTATAAGGAGATAATCACTCATATTATAAGGGATTACAATCCCATCCAAATAAGACTCAATCTCGGCTCAATCACCTATTGTGCAAGGTCACTACTCTGTTTAAAGAGGCTTCATTTCCGTTCACAAGGTACATACTTCAATACCCCAATTTGGTTATTCAGTTTCTCTCCGTAACCACCGCTAATTTAAGCAGCACATGAGAGATCCGAGACCCCCCCCCCCCCCCCATCTTTAAACTTTGCAGGAATCACTCGTCAGCACACGGATCTACTGCGGGTCGGCAACCACTGTTCCTGATGGTGGGAATATAATCCCACATCACCAGTCTTTTTTGGGGAGGAGCCATTTTGTTGATTAATGTTTAAAGTTCTAAATTTGTATACAAAAATTCATACATATGAATCCACACACACACATATACAGACATACACACGCGCTAGTGAGTGACCCATGTCTTATTCCTGTTTTCTAACCCCAACTTTAGTTATTTGGTATGTGAAATTGTGTTTGGTAAAATTTGTATACTTTTGGGATAAGCCTAACTTCCCACCTGATCTCTTACTAGTAGTTTATTGTGGTACGCCCATGAGTGTTGGTGTTGTGTGCCACTGTACAAATGCTTTGGGAAATCTGAATGTAATTACCGCAGAGTCTCTCTATATCATGAGAGCTATGGACCATTTTTTTGGTACTCCGACGTATATATCTGTTTTCACCACATTCGGCCCCTTTGCGCATGAGGCAATTTACATTTCATAGATCAGAGACACCAGCCAAATGAAGTTTGTGTCCAAGGCTGAAGAGCTGTGTTCGTAGGTAGCAGACTGAGATCAGGAAGGCCCAGGATTCTATCTAAGAAGTTATTGTCAAATGATAAGAAAATGGTCCAACTTATTAACAAGTCAACTACGCATGGTTATTCTCACAAAAAACACACACACATGTTGGTCCCTCCAGACAACTAAAATAACACCTCTATCTGACCTTGTCGAAGATACAGAATCAGTCGTCTCTATATATTATTTGTACTTGTGTTAGAAATTAAAGGCTACTTGACAGAAATAGCATGACATAAGATGGTAGACTATGATAAACAATTCAATCATTCAAAGAACATCAAATAAAAATATCCGGTAACAGTAAGGCAGCCTGCAAATTTATTTAACAAACCTTTGAATACCATATCAGTTGTTATGCTATTTGATACCATGGAGAAAACGAAATTCCACTAACAAGGATATAATCAAATGTGACGAGAGCAACACATGATGCATACAAAGAAAGAAAAGAGAATGATAAACCAGCTCATTTGCAGATTTTGATTGCTCTACGGCAAACACCATATTCAAAATTTGCCAAACTCTCGCTGGAAGTGATGGAATGTATTCTATTTTGGAAGCAAAAGGTTTCAAGCCTCCAACTAAGTTCAAACAACTAGGTGAAAGTACTAGAGCATCTACAGTGGCGCTAATTACATTCTAGCTACTCTTATGTTTAAAGTAAAAATAATAATTTGTTATTCAGTTCACCTATCTTATTTTTCCATGTTTACTCCAGTACTTATATACATAAAACAGTCAAATATTAGAAGTTTAACTACCTATAATAGCATAAACTATATTAGCAAACAAGTATGTTCGACTTGACGCATCTAGCAAGTAAAAATATGAGAAACCAAAAAATAGGATGTATCGCATGCTGCAAACACTATTTTCCTAGATTGATCCTCTATTCTAGGGAATAGTTTCCCTTTAAATAGTTTTTCGTGGATGCTCAAAGCCTCGAACCATCATAGTGCTTAAAAATCAAAAAATCTCCTAATACATGATCAACAATGTGTATGTTCGGGTGATCCGAGATATCTCAAACTTTCGGAATATGATTTTGCATATTCTGGTTAAAATAAAGAGAGAAACATTTGTTTTACTGTGACCCACATATTGAAATGATCAAATTCCAAAAAATGAAGATATGCGTCACCTAACATGGCCAGTATAACAAATTTGGTAGTGGAATGACTACTACTTTCTATTGTTCCACCCACAACCAAGCCTAACTACTAGAGTTGACCATTGGAAGACGCAGCTCATGCGTACTACAGGATTATAATTTTCTTTTGGACCTTAAAAGAGAAACAAGGCAAGTGTTACTTATCCTCAAATACTATCTACATAGTACACGATAATGTTCTAGCTAACAGCAAGTCACAAGATAATATGTCATGCAAGTGGATGTTAGCTAAATTGTTAAGAGTAATACTGAAAGTCCATGCATGAGGTCTCCAACAGTTCAAATTTAGGACTCCATTCAGAAAATAAGGAACAATGCATGTGAAAACAAACTATAAAAGTCAAATTTCATGACTTCTACTATATGATATTGCTGGAGTCTCCCGGGAAGATTAGTCGCTGGCTAAAACACAAAATTGTGTTCTTAGGTACGTTTGCATTATTCTTTTGTACTGGAGATGCTAGGCGACGGGTTTTAAGTAGGTGAGGGACGTGAGACTCAACATCACAATCTTGTAATTGGAGAGAGAAAGAGATTCCTTTCAAACAAAACAACCCAAATTATAGATTTCAATTATAAGAAACAAAACTAGCCTCACTAACCCTACAGTTTCTTCAATCATTAAGATGCCACTTGATTCCTTCCTCAATTCTTTGTCTGCGTTCAAGCCGATATGAATAAGAGGAATCTCTATATATACACATGCCAATGAGTTTGTTCAAACCAACAACAGTACAACTCATTTTACTCATTGACTCTAAAATACAATCCCTACAAGCTCTGTGAGAAAAATGGTATGCTTCTCCCATTTATTTGCTTAATCCTCGTTTCTCTTACAGTAGATTATCACTGATTTCTTGCGCTATGAATGGCAGGGCCTCTGCGGCGATGTAAAAGCTCATCCTAAACAGCGGCAACAACTGGGAGGAAATAGAGCAGCTCTCTTTGTATACGGTATACTCTCATCTTTGCATCAAAATACTACTTACCACTCTGTCTCTTGTCTATCTTCCCATTCTGACTTTTAGCACTATTCACTAGGTCACTTTGACCCGGTGATTTAGATAGCAAAATGATACAATTTTTTGATAATCTTTTCATGGTGTTGTAGAGTAAAAGGTTCTCTATAACACGGTGAAAAAATTATAAAATAATCGCATCGTTTTGCGGTCCAAATCACCCGTGACCCAGATACGAGTCAAAAAGTCAAAATAGGGAGAAAGAGAAGAGACAGAGTGGTACTGTGTTGGGAAACTTTCTTGGGTTCTGTGTTGAAATATTTTTAGTGATTGGTGATTGCAGTTACAATAGGACTCGAGAACATGGCGTTCCTCGCTAATGCTGTCAGTCTGTTCACATATTTCTATGGCTACATGAACTTTAGCTTGACAAAATCGGCCAACACACTTACCAATTTCATGGGGACTGCGTTTTTAGCTTCCTTGTTTGGAGGATTCATATCAGACACCTACTTGTCAAGATTCAAGACATGCATTCTCTTCGGAAGCATAGAAGTCCTGGTAAGAATCCCAAACAATTCAACCAAGGTTCCGTTTGGTTGGTGGTAGAACATTTTCCTGTAAAATGATTTCCCTTGTTTTGGTGCTGTTTGGTTGGAGGTAAAATCTTTTCTTGTAAAACGTTTTTCCACAAATGATGTAAAGTGCTTTACACATTTCAAATCCGTAAGCCATTTTTCGGAGAGTGAAGGAACACAACAACAACTCATACTAACACCTCCACCACCAAAAACCACCACTACCGCCTACCTCCACCACGACACATCACCGCGACCCATCACTGCCACTGCCGTCACGGCCCACGGCTTCGGTAAGTCTCAACCAAACACGAGAAAAATATTGCAGAGAAAACTTACTCGCACTAAATATTTTACGCGTATAATATTTTCCCTTGTAAAACATTTTACTGCGAACCGAACAGAGCCTAAGCTTAAACACGTTTTGATTTCCCTTAACAATGGATTAGATTCTACCTAACCATGTATCCTATTTGTCTCTTTAGGGCTACGCATTACTAACAGCACAAGCACATTTCCGGCAGCTGAGACCCTTTCCCTGCAAAGATGTGCCTTTAACCCAAATCAATCAATGTGAAACTGCAAATAGTAGTGAACTTGCAATATTGTTTACAGGGTTATACCTAGTTGCATTCGGTAACAGTGGCGTTAAAGCAGCTCTGCCGTCTTTGGGAGCCGACCAATTTGATGAACATGATCCCAAAGAGGCAGCTTCTCTTTCAAGCTACTTCAACTGGTTTATGTTTAGTATAACAGTTGGTGCCACATTCGGTGTCACCTTCCTAGTGTGGATCAGTCAAAACCAAGGGTGGGATTGGGCTTTCGGTGTTTCTACTATTGCTGTCTTAATGGCATTCTTGTTCCTGAGTATGGGGAAATCAGTTTACCGTAACAATGTACCCAAAGGAAGCCCAATTATTCGCATCCTGCAAGTGTTTGTAGCTGCCATCAGAAACCGAAATCTACCACTCTCAGACATGACAGAGGAGTTGCATGAAGATCACAGCCAAGAAAAATCTGGACCAGGAAACGAAACTCTTCAAAGAAGCAATCAATTCAAGTAATGATCAAACTTTGAAGCTCATCATCTAGTCTTTGATATTGCCACTCTGTTTATTGTCTTTTTCCCCATCCTGACTTTTACCACTATTCACTGGGTCATTTTGACCCGGTGATTTGGATAGCAAAATGATGCAATTTTTTGATAATCTTTTGATAGAGTTGTAGAGTAAAAGTTGCTCTATGACAAAGTGAAAAAATTATCAAAAAATCACATTGTTTTGCGATCCAAATCACTTGGTCAAAGTGACTGAGATACGAAAGAGAAGAAACAGAGTGCTACTCGTTTAGGATGCTAACAAAATACTGCATAAAACGATTTCGTTTTTCAGATTCCTCGATCGAGCAGCTATTGTGAAATCAACATCAAGCGGTGCTGCTGCTCCAGGAGCCTGGAACCTATGTACAGTGACACAAATCGAAGAGACAAAGATTTTGGTCAGGATGCTTCCAATTATACTAAGCACTGTCTTCATGAACACATGCTTAGCTCAACTCCAAACATTTACCATTCAACAAAGCACAACCATGGACAGAAACCTACTGGGCTTTCAAGTTCCAGGTCCATCCATCCCAGTTATACCCCTAGTATTCATGTCCCTTCTCCTCCCAGTTTACGACCGCCTCTTTGTACCACTCGTGCGCAAGTTCACCGGAATCCCGACCGGTGTTCGACACCTACAGAGGATTGGAGTAGGCCTTGTCCTTTCCGCCATATCTATGGCAGTTGCTGCAGTTGTGGAAACACGGCGGAAATCTGTAGCTGTGAAACATGACATGGTCGACTCTTTTGAACCTCTGCCGATGAGTGTGTTTTGGCTTGGATTTCAATACGCTATCTTTGGGATGGCTGACATGTTCACGTTGGTTGGTCTGCTGGAATTCTTCTATGCAGAGAGCTCTTCTGGAATGAAATCACTAGGCACGGCTATCTCATGGTGCTCACTGGGATTGGGCTACTTCTTGAGCTCGGTCACAGTGGACGTGGTGAATAAGGCGAGTGGCGGGTGGTTGGCTAGCAACAACCTGAACAGAGACAAGTTGAACTATTTCTACTGGTTACTGGCAGGGTTAAGTGTAGTTAATCTGGGGGTTTATACGTTGTGCTCGTCTTGGTACAGATACAAAAAGGTCGAGTCCAAGGAGGTAGGTGCTAGTAGTGAGCTTAAACCTGAGGGAAAACTTGAAATGGGAATACTTTAAACTTAGATTCCATTGGTGACGAAAGTGTATGCAGGCATGCAGCCACCGATCTACCTAATAAATTCGACGAAGTGGATAGGTGGGGGTAATCCTAAAACCAGCTACAAGGGTTGCACTCTTTAGCAAATGCTCTCTTTACTATATGTAATGCAATCCAGTTCCAGAAAATGAACAAACCATTCCCCCAAACTTTTTTTTTACCAATGTTGAATTATTGCTAGCAAACTTCACAAACAATACTGTTCGGAGACCATGTCGTGTGTACAAATTCTTAAAACACTTGATTCGTTTAATTGGTTTATATAAAACATAATATAATGAAATGAGTACCGTATGAGTAAAATGTGATTATGTGATCATGAAAGAGAACATTGACAATGAAATTCTTTCAGGGAAGAACTCAAAAACATTTGCAAATAGAAACATGTAAGGTGAAATGGAGAAAAACAACCGAATGGAAACGTTAACTTATCCTTTTATTTTAGGGGGTGAGGCAGTAAACCTCCATAAGATCTCTAAAGTAACATTAAAAATCTTCTACCTCTTGAACATGGCTAAGGCCCTTCCAATCCGGAACCACAGATTTTAAACAGATAAATATGTGTAAACCGATAATTTGAAAGAATACACTCGTATAATCTTTGACATGAAATAATGCATCAGGGAGGTTGTGACTGTGATGGAAGTTGCGGGCAGTGTTATTGCTCCTCAGTTTTCATTTTGTTTTTTACTAGGCAAATTCTTTTCAGCCAGGAGGGTAGAGACGTACCAACCGCCTATTGTTTTCCCCCTTGTTCCATGCCTCCTCCTGCCGCCAGGAGCCACCGCCATGGAAGACTACATGAGAACAGCCAGTAGCAGCTAGGTGTGAAAGTCTATGGTCTCCTGGTCGGCATCCGTGTTGGGTTTTTGTTTCTAGTGGGCTTTTCAGTTCAGTTCATTTCCCTTTCCTTTTTTTGGTTGACTGGCTCTTTTATGGCCTTCTCTCTTCGCTACAGAGTGTGATATGTTGGGCCTGTTTCTACGCGTTATGTGCGGGCTCAAGTGTAGACCCCTATTTTTTGGCATGTTTTTGTTGTTTGGTATTTTATGTTATTATATTTTCTTGCATATATGGTGCGTCTGTCTTTATTTTCAGGCTCAAAATAGGACTCTTTCAAGGGCAAACAAAGTGAACATGCTTTACTTGCTCCCCTAAGCTGCACGGTTTGTTATATTATCAATTGGTGGAGTACAAAGTTTCAGCCAAACTACCAGACAACATCCTTTCAAGTTTCAACCTAGCAGGAAATCTTTGATGTATTGCTTGTTTTCTTATATGTGCCATTTCCCTTCAGTTGTGAAAATATTGTACTTTGGCAGCTTTTATCATTAATGAAATTGCACTATTCTTCCATTAGTATAGAGATTCCAAATCTACAGGCCTGTCCCACTAAGGCATCTAATCACCGGGCTATTGTTCGCGGTGGAAATGACTCGGGGGTCCCTTCCCAGTAAAATGTCGGTCCTAATGCCATTGGTCGGTACTTGCTCGTCTCACTTTTCTTTCCTGGATTCATATGGGATAAGTCAGATGGAGCTGAAGTTAGCAGATAGGAAGCATCAATGTCCTCCTCTGTAGCTTGATCTAAACGAAAAGCGATGTAGACATGCCAAGACAAAAATCCTACACTAATTACCATCAGGGATGACTTTATAAACTTTTCAACTCTTGATATTGCATGTTTCTATTTCCTATAAAGTTCCCATTACAATTTACAAAAGCCAACAACCGACCCTCTTTACATTTCGTGTGTGCAAACCAATAACGAGTAAAAGAACAAATACATCGACTGGAACAAAACGTACCCCAAGCCATATATCTTAAAAGGCTACCACATCACATCTAGTGTTAGAGCTTCGGGTGGGACAAGAACTGATGGGAACTTTGTGAAGGAAATATTGGACATCAAATTACTCCAAGAATAAGAATTTGCTTTAATGAAAGGTCTGACCTTCTTAACTACAAGTGGCTTCAATCTGTCCCCATCTATTCGTGCATCCACTTGAAAGCAGACACGTTCAATTGTAGGCCTCGTTCTCCAGTCAGCCACCATGTCCCTGAGGGTATTGTTTCTTCTGACATCCCTTTCTAATTCCATCTTGAAACGAACAGTATTAGATGGTCTGATACTTAATTTTAGGGAACCAAACTCTCCTCTCCGATAGATTGTGCCACCTGAAAAGCTCTTCAGTATTTTTTCCATAACAGCTATCTTCGTCTTTGAGGAATCGATTGGATAGCGCCAGTTACTTCCAATATAACATTTTTCTGGTAATAACTCAATTGTGTCCTTGGATAGGAAAGCAATATCAATGGTAGAATGAAAATTCCGCGTCCTGTAGGCTGCAACTGTCGGAGACCCAGAAACGTGGATGGGAAACAGTGACTTGCATAAAGAATGTCGAAAGGGCCAAAACATACCACACTCCTTGTTTATACCAGCACTTCTATTCACCTGTAACCCATAATCCAAAGAATGAAGCAGAGAGACTTCTCGAGCATTTCTTACTTCTGCTGTAATACCTTCGCCGACAAGGATCCGTTTCAGACCAGCATATGTAGAGTTCAGCTGATAATCAGATAGAAAGATAGTTCGTTAGAAGGAATACATAGGCAGAGCCTATACTGACTTTATAATCCGGAATGTAAGATGAAATACAGATATCGCAATCTCTTTAACAGACAAAATATACCCAAACAAGTAACCCATTGTGAATTAACATCTATTTCATATTCTCCAGTTACTAAACAGTACTGATATCTAGAACTTACTAGTACGTAAATTAGAGGAAAGGATGAATGAATCATCACAGATGCATAACAAGTTTTGAAGCTTAAAACACAAAGGAATACAATTGCGACAGAGGAGATTTTTTGCATGGGTTGAACCTTAGAAAAAGATACATTATGTTGATGGAAAACCACTTTTCTTCTTAGAAAAGGCCGAGTGTGCCTCACATTCTATATAGAATATTTAACCGACCAACAACGCATAGCTATAGGATAAACTGTTAATAGCGGCATTAAGATTTGCTAGCCTAAAGGAATGATCTTCAATTTTCGATTCTATAACATGATCCTTGAGGCTTTCAAATTCCTGACGGCAAATAACATTAAATATCCAATTCAACATTGGTATATCTTGCTTAGGGTGTGGGAGCGGGTTTGTGGCGGAGAAAAGGGAGTGTTTGGACTGAAGTTGGGTGTACGGGGAAGGCAAGTATTTTGTTTACTTGTTAGTTACGGTTTGAAGGAATCTGTCAGCTTGCATTAGTGAGTCTAAGACAGTACAGAATAGTGAGGCTTGAGCTTTTTCTCCTACAAGCACGGAGAGAGGGGATTTTAAGCTATTGCTAGACATCACGACAGGGAATTCGTTCAGGTTGAAAAGGAATTGATTCCGTATGAGTGCCCCATTCTTTATAGTCAACCTATGGAAATTCTCGATCCTTATGGGGTAGAGGGGGAGGGTCACAAGAATTTATTGCTAAAGGATGCATAAAGTAGAACGGAAAGGACAATACGGATAAAAAATGGCACTCTGAATGGACAAATGAGAGTTGAAATTCATATGTAAGGGTGAAATCCGAGATCTGAAGGCAGTTCTCTGAGTCCCTACAGATGCTGGGATGTGAAAGCATGGGGAGCAAACAGGATGGGATACCCTGGTAGCCCATGTCGTAAACTATGAGTGTTCGTCCTTAGTCAACTAGGATATGGGGTGTAGAGTCACAAGACAGTTTCCTTTAGGTGATAACGACTGTATATATTCACCGTGCTTATGCCAACAAGTAGGAGGCCTTCAGTGGAGTAAGTTATTGCTGCTCCCTGCTGGGGATTACTTGGTATGTAGGAGAGACTGCATGATAGTTCATTATCCAAATGAGCATGGGGGTCATTCTGGTTCCACAATAACAATGTGTTAAATTATTTAGTCTAATTGATGAATTAGAATTTGTTGATATTCCTTTGTGAGTTGGGGGTTTCATGTGGTTCGGTGATAACAAAAATGGATTGATCATTTTTCATGTTTTTAGTCACAGGGAAGGTGAGTTCTGGCTGTCTGCAAAATTTGTACTACCGTTTCACTTTCATGTGGCAAACCAGTTCCCAATTTTGCTTTATCTGCGCGGGGTTTCTTCGTCTTCTCACACTGGAAACATGTGGTTGGAGGCTTTACGGTTTCAGGGTGAGAGTTAAGGGATAGGGAGAAAATTACGGCATTCGGGAAGGAAAATATATGTGTAGGTTTAAAATCCTTATTAAAAGAGTTTGCGAGATCATGAAATAAAGGGGAGCTCCGTTCTTCAGAGGTGCAAAAGGCTATAGTCCTTTCAGATGGCATGTTCGGATATCAGGGTGGGGGTGATGGATGAGGTTGGAACAGGATGGAGGACAGCAGAGATTGATGGGGGAATATGCCTGTCTAGCTAGAATGTTTAATTTTTGGCATAAGAATCTCGGAGATTTGTAGTTACACGAGAGGGATAGGAGTACGAGTTTCTTTCATACACTAACACATTTCTATCACCGCTCAACTTCTATTGGTAATATTTCTGCCGAGGTATGCTTGGCAGGACGGTAAGGTTTTTTTCTTGACAGCTACGAGAGAATCCTAACATATTATACTGAAACTAAATACATTTAAATTAAATTGCTGGTTGTTTGGGGGGGGGGGGGGGGGGGGGGGGGGGGTGGTTCAAACCTGGGTCTACAGCTTGCTGAAACGTTTGAGCTCCTCTGGATACCATCAGGTCAAGAGGCCTTAGGTGGAGGTTGAGGTTTGGCAGGCAATGGTAAGTTGGATTTCATCAAGAACTCATTCAGAAGAGTGAGAAGTTTCTTCTTAGATGAGTTGCCTTTGACGGATTTAGAAGGGGAGGAAATAATGAGACTAAGACACTATATTCGACGAGGTGTGGAGGTTGTTTTCTCTGCGAGCGATGACGCACCAGACCAGAGGGGTTTACAATTGCTTTCTTTACGCAAATAGGTTAAGTTGGAAGAATGTGCATGGTGAATGAAATTCATAGTGAATTTAAGAGAAGACTTTTGAGTGCTTTTTCTTTTGCCTTACTTCTGAAAAAGCTAGAGTTAGAGAATTTGTTCTTGCTGCTATCTCATAAGATGCGGAATAGTTCATATCAGGTCTTTGGGTGGAGTTGGCTTTAAGAAGATGCAGAAGAGGTCTCCCTCGTATAGTCTCTCCTTTCCAAAGGTTCTTGCAGCAGGGAGACAGATTACGGACGCAGTGTTGGTGGAAACTTAGTGTGCTGATCATTGTCTAATGGTAGGAGGGTCTAGATGTTTAAGATAAATGTGATATGAAGGTATATCACTTGTTATGAAAAACAAAATATGCAGAAAAGAAGGAAACCAAACACAACAGCCTGAATCTACGAAATTGCAGAGATTTCACTAAAACAGACGAAAAACGTCAGAGAGATAATTACAAGTGAAATCAGAAAAACGCTTAACCTAATGCTACAAACCATAATAGCTCTATCAATAGACAGCTCATTAAACCGGCCGGATCCAAGCCCAATATGAGCCAAACCTTACGCTAGACATGTTATCACTACAACTTGGCCCGGAGTCTCCTTTTCTGCTTTTGGGTCGCAGCAAAACATGAACCGGGTCAGTTTATAAAACAGGTCACGGAAACCAGGCTACATCTAAACATTATAATTGTATTTGCTTTCTTAGGGGCACGATTAGATTTTAGTGTATGTTACTATGGTGAAACTATGTCTTCTTCCTAACCAAACGTCAACGGGACTCTTCAATCCTTGTAAAGGGCTCCAACAGGGATACTTCTCATTCACTATTTGAGAGTGATGCTTCGAGTTTCCTCGAGATTAAACCACTTTTATGGTATACAATTTGGAATTTGGATTGTTTTCAAGTGGTGTTGGCATGTTGGGGTTAAGAAGCAAATCGGGGGAAATATGAGGTGATTCTTATAGGGAATCTGCCTAATTAGTTTGCAAGCATTTTGAGTTGTGAGATTGTTCATTTCTCTATTAGGACCCCTGGGTTCTTCAGGCTGCTTCTATTAGGTACCCCATACCCATGCCTTGGACCAAGCCGAGGAATGTCATCATTGTAGTAAGCACAGTAAGAGGGATGTTACAATTCAAAAGGTGGTCGCATTACACTTCCTTATATTACTTTATATAGCCTCCAAACATATTCCCTTGATCATCATTCCTAACAGCTAGGGTGCTGAATTGATTGAGACTGGACTTGTACAGAAGGACTTTATGTATATTATCAGATGAAATGGGGTAGAGTTAACTCTTTTGATGGCATCTTCTGGGTATCCTTAGTCATGTCTTTTTAAAACAAACTTTATTAGAGAGGCGGTATTGGAGGTTTGATACACAAGGAAGACCTTTGTGCAAGATTATAATCCCTCCGCCTCAAAAATGACGTCTTCATTTCCTGAAATGGATGTCCCAAAAAGGTCCATTTATGAAAACAAAAATATTTTCCACTTTACTTCCCCCATACCCTTTTCCAAATTTGTACTTTTCACTTCCCACGGAAAAATACCACATTTGACGAAGGTTATCTTTGTAACTCTAGCAAGTCAAAAACAACTCATAAGAAAGTCAAACCAGGACATCCTTCCCAGGACGGAGAGAGTACTTGTCGAGTCTCACGAGTAAGGTGGGGCTTGATATTCTAATCCAGTTGAGTTTTATTATACATATGGTATGTGGAAAGCTGTTAGTAGCGCGAGAACCACGGCACCCACCCAACTTCTATCCAAACATCGCCCCACGGCGACCACCCAATTTCTATCCAAACATGCCCCTGTTCATAGAGATAATCGTGCAGCTTAACCTAAGTGGTTAGCACCCACCCAACTTCTATCCAAACATCGCCCCACGACGACCACCCAACTTCTATCCAAATATCTCCCCACGGCGACCACCCAACTTCTATCCAAACATCGCCCCTGTTCATAGAGATAATTGTGCAGCTTAACCTACGTGGTTAGCCATTCACTTGTTCATATAAGATAAAATGTGATAAATTACAAAATGATCCTCCTACTAATACTACAAGACCATATATATCCTCAACATCCCCTCAAGCTACAGCATATATATCATAGGCTCCAAGCTTGATACAAATGAATCTAATAGGAGGACCAACCAATGTCATAGTGAACAAATCTGCTACTTGATTATGGAACGACTATAAGTGGCTATAGTTTGAGCCAGCACCTTTTCTTGAACAAAGTGACAGTATTTTTATGTTTCGTCCTCTCATAAAATACAGGATCAAACGCCATATGAACTGATACTTGATTATCAGAAAACATAGACTTTGGATGATGAAAACCATGTTCCTCCATCATCTGCTTTAGCCATATTAAGACACTAGTGGTATAAGTCATTTAGCTCTATACTCCACTCAGCACTCAAATGAGCCACAATAGTCTCTTTCTTAACTTTCCATAAGATCAAGTTACAACCCTAAACACACAATAACCAGAAATAAACCGCCTGTCATTCGATGAACCAGCCCAAACAGCATTTGTATAAGCTTCAACCCTAGAGTGTGTCACTGTGTCCAGTATTTTTATATTATAAGCCCTATCCTGGAGACCCTTTCAAGTAACGCAAAATTCGCAGTAAAGCATCCCAATCTACTCTTCAAGGAGGCCTGCAAATACTGACTCACAGTGCTCGCAGCAAACAAAATATGTGGGTGGGTATGGCCAAATAATTCAGCTTACCCACTTATATGCGATACTGCTCAATATGTCTAATGTGTATTTTCGCTTAGAGAGATAAATACCAAGTTTCGAGCGAGCCACCTTAATGGCAAGGAAAAATCCGAGTGTTCCCAAATCTTAGGTCTGAAACTTTCTTTGCAGAAAAAGTTCTAAAGCTGAAATCTCGGTCGTCTCACCACATGTAATCACTATATCATCTACGTACATAAGTAATATATATCCTGCAAGTAACTGTTTATAGGACATATAATCATCAGCCTTACACTATTTAAGACCGATTTCAAGGAATACCTCACTGAAACGACCAAACCATGCTTAAGTCCTTATAAAGATTTTCTCAATCGACAAATTAGACGAGACTCATAAACTTCCTCATGTAAGGGACCATGGACGAAAGCGTTTTTACTATATAAGTGGTGCAGCTCCCAACCATAAGTGGTAGCTAAAGAAATAAGTAATCTTACAGAAGCAATCTTAGCAACTGGAGTAGATGTATCTTCATAATCCAAACCATAGACTTGAGTATAGCCTTTAGCTACTAGACGATCTTTCCAGCGATCAAGAGAACCATCATATTAGTCTTGATGGTAAAAACCCACATACTGCCACCCATAGTCTTATTTGATGGGAGAGTCACTACGTCCCAAGTGTGAGCAAGAACCTCATAAATAGTCTAATGAATATAGACACGAGACAAAGATGAGATAAAAGAGGCATAAGTGTGAGACAATTGCCCCTACGAAACAAAAATAGAAATTGGATGAGCAATGCATGAGCTCTTACCCTTACGAAATGCAAGAATGATATCCACAAACAGCGAAGAAGGAGACTGATCCACGGTCAAAGCAGACGATTTCTCGGACTTGCATATGTGCCCTCATTTCGTCGACGAGAGTATACCAATAAAATAGATGAAAGAGACGAGAACCAGTAGGGCAAGGAGGGTTAGGAGAACAAGGAGGCAGGTGAAATGGAAGATGGCTAGGTCTGTGGATGAACAACATCTATCAAGTGGTGAACATGCATCTGAAAAATATAATGTGAACTCGAAGAAAGTGATATCAGCAGTCGTTCCCCCCACGAATTGCGAATTGGATCATGCGTTCCGAAACTTGAACACCAGCGATCCAGATTACTTAATTTGGCAATCCCGATTTGTTCACTATTTTCACCTAAAGCATCTATGTAGAAGGGGTAATATAAGTAAATTTGCTAAATTACATCCATTTTTAGAGTATTGACTTTTAAATATTACATATATTGAAGAGTTTTACCCTTTATGATTTCCAAAAAATGGTAAACTCCTAAAAAGGTATCCAAAGAAGCCTAACCTTGGCGGACCGAATTCCATAGGGCATGGCGTTCCGCGAACCCGTTCCACAAGCCGGAACAATCCGCATTACATGTAACTTAGGACATTAGCACTTACAAAACATCACGACGAAGGATAATAAGATCGATATGGCTTTTGGGTCCGCGAGTATCCAGGAAAGATTCACTTTCTGGCACTGGGGGGGGGGGGGGGGGTCCAACTTATCTTGTCCACGTGACAATTGGTGAATAAAACATTCACACCCAAATATACGTGGGGCAGAGAAACGGATATGGAACAGGAGGAAAGAGAGTCAGAGTGAGTATGACCATTTAACACGGAGAAAGGTATTCAGTTAATGAGAAAGCAAGCAGTAAGAATGGCATCACTCCAGAATAATTTCGGTACATTACGCTCAAACATAAGACTCCATACAACCTCCAGAGATATTTGCTTTTCTTCTCTAGACCCGCTTTGTTGGGGAGTTGCAACACAAGGGGATTGATAAATCATACCAGATGGAGACATAAAGGAACTAAAAGGATGAAAGAAATTCTTCTGCACATTGTCACTGCGATTTTTTTTGGCAGGCACGACAAACTGGGCTTTGACCTCAGCACAAAATTCTAGTGGTCCATATCGATTTCTCATTAACAAAACTCACATTGTAGCTGAGAGACGTGACCAAGACTACGAACAAGAAGCTTTAAAATAGACAACAATGGATTACCAAATCGCCAGGGAATGTGGCGAGGAGATGCACCAGCAGTTGTTGAAGGAGTAAAAGATGACAATGTAGAACTTGGAAAATCAAATTGGTATCAGCCATTGAGTTCACGCACTTCTCCAATCACCCTCTTTGTCCGTAGATCCTAAATGACAATAGAATTTGGAAGGAACAACACAAAGCAACGTAATTTTTTAGTTAATTTACTGACGGAGTAGATTAAAAGGAAATGATGGGATGTATAGGTCAATGGTAAAGACAAAGGAGGGGTGAGAGGATACCAATGGCTCTAAAAGATAATTTAGAACAATCGGCTATTGTAACTTGTGGTAGATATCCAACATAACTTGGGAAACAGAGAGGGGGCACCTGATCATATAGCTGCCAAGTCCAGGATCCAAGGACTAGAACTGGAGGTAACAGGCTGTAGGACCTCCACGATGGGCTAAAGAGGGAACATGACTAAAGTAAACTTCCTTAGAGGCTCTGCATTGGATAATTCTAGCATACTCATCATCTGATAACATATAAGGCATCTCGTGAGACAGAGCAGCTCACTACGATGGTTGTGGAACATCCTCAACAGCACTGAAACATCTTCTATGGCACTACTTGAGCAAATTTCGTGGGAAAACCAACAAGATCATAACAAGTATTCAATTGAGTTCTTTCCACATATTTTCAATAGAGCAAACCTGAATTACTTAACTTTCACCACAAATATTCAATAAACCATAAACCAGACTGACATCTTGACAGATGTGGTGCAAACCGCCACAAAAGACAATACCCAGTAGAACGCCTCCAACATTAACCGCACGATCAATTTCTAAACAACGCACATGATTCGATGGGAGCATGAAACATTGTCGAAACGGTAGCAGTACCTCATATGCTTGAATCCAACATGATTAGCCATGTTGAGAAGTCCCACACCGGGCATTCAAGAAGAACAAAAAGAATTGATAAGTTTTTACTCCCCTCATTTCCATGGCTCACACACATGAATGGTCTAACAACTCACGTGCTCACCGCCAGCACAAAAAGATCCACATGAAAGCCAAAGAATGCCACACGTGAGGGGGCGGTTGAGAAGCCCCACATGGGGCATTCAAGTAGGAAAAAAATTATAATTAATGAGTGTCATGGGCTACTCCCTCAATGCCAAATAGGGGTGTTCATGAACCGACCGGACCGAAGCAACCGGACCGCACCAAACCAAACTGTACCAAACCGTCGGTTCTTCTTAATTATTTAATACACTATGGGGTATTCATTTTTATAAAATCGAACCTGGCTATTACCAAACCGGACCGAAATTGGATAATCGACTAAAAAACAAACCTGTCCAAAACTATATTGGGCAGTCAAATTTATAAACTTATTAGAAGCTAATGTGTATGAAGTTATTAGTTCATGACTAATTTGAATGTGGACCACTAGCATATATAGTCAATTTATCGTCATCTTTCAAGGGATTAGAAATCTTTATTTAAACATTCTAATTTGGCAACTAATTTTAATAAATGTTGTGTGTATATATAAACGCTATGTGAATCTTGGAGGATAATATCTCGCAATTTTCAAAAAGGGAGAACAAGTCTAGCATAAATCATCCTTCCGTCTACCTAGTTTCTCGGTCTGAAGGGCTCTAACGGCCACAGCATATGGATATTTCGCCACTAGATGACTATATTTCCCATACTGGGGTTGATGCCTTGATGGTACTACAATGTAACCTTTTTGGGACATTCCTTTAATTGTAGGACAACCAAAGTGGAGCATAAAAGGATCTCTTGGGAGGATATTATCATAGTTTCTTAAACAAGGTACCACTTTGTAAGAAAAAGTTGAGTATGCTGCCCGGGTCTTTACAAATGCAGAAGGAAAAGGGCATAATCTCTGCTACAAGACCACCTTGATACTTTACTAATAAAAAAGTTCCCCACTGCAAGGGAGAAAAAAATAGCATTTCTGATCTCTATTGCTGAAAGAATGACCGTGAAAATATGGTTGGAAACATGGCCTTGGGAAGCAGGCATGCTAGTGGAGTACATCGAACAATCTGCCAGAGCGGTACATGACTAACTGCAACCACTTTAAAACTCACGTAAAAGTGGTTGTTGCCCATTGGGTACATGACTAACTGTAACTACTTCACTCATGTACTAGTAGTTGTTGCGCAATGAGTAGTGTGATAGGTTGTGATGTAAAGGGTGTAGCTGATGATTTAGGGTAGTTAGAAGAATACAGGTGAGGAACTTGACGGCTAAACAGTATACGTAAGTCAGTTCCTCAAAGATGATGGTTACTAAAAAGTATGGTTTCTATTGCAATGTAGACGAACTCATTCACGTGTCATGTATTTTTATTTTGAAGCAGGTGGAATTCAAATGAATACACTTCTGATATTGATGACGGAATCTACCACAATAAACATAATTTGTATCAGACACAAAAAATAGAATGCCTACCAGCCATAAGAAATTGAATAAGGAATCACAAAGAGATCACAATGAGGACACAAAGTTTACAGGGTCTGGAATCACAATTTTGACATATATTGTGACTAATCATGCTAGTGGATACAAGAACAGATCAAGAAAATATGCAACTCCTGAACTCTAAAGCTTTTAACAACTAGAAATGTTCCAAGGCAGTAGTTGGTCTGTAGACAATCCTAAATGCCTAGATCCATGTTATGAAAGAGGCATCCACTTTTCAGACAAGTATGCTTGATTCGTATGTACATGAAATGTGTTATTGTTTGAACTACCTGATTGTCTTTCATTTTCTGTACTTCAATCTGACATGTTAGTTTGAACGACCATGTCATATTTATTCTACATAAGTACTGAACTCTAGAAGTGAGGTGCTTCCATGTCCCAATCAACAGTAAATTCTATTCAACCGTTCAAAATCATGGCATTGGACGTCTAACTAGTATGAGACAAGAAAATGGTTTTGGAAGTACTGGAGAGACTTTAACATTAGCAAATTCCAGAAGACAACCAATCAGGATATAATTATAGCATATCGAAGAGTAGCTTTCTACTGTTAATAGTTTTGTAAATTAACTAGCTACAAAGCTCAACTTCGACCTGTGATGTGTTCAAAGCTACCAATCAGTCACCAGCATGAGACTAGTAAGTGAAAACTACGACATCTACATAATAAGCTGCTATGGGGAATAAGTTATCTCTCAAAATGTGACATATGGAGAATAAGCCATTCCCACTGTATCCTAAGAACTAAATACTTCATAATAAGACAATCTCAGCCATTGAAACTTAGGGAATTATCATAATGTTGTTGTGGTCGTGCGGGATATGCACTAGTCTAAAATAACAGGAAAGTATTGACCACAGTCTACGAACAAGAAGATTGTGGCACAACTCACATATCTATTAATCAACTGACTATAGTTGGGGACAAAGATAATTAAACATACCGGCAACTGCAGGGAAAGCTCATCATCTCCTCCCACCAGTAGCTCGACGGGGCCTCGTACGCGAATCGTTTCGAGTACAGCCACCGACCGAACCTCCTTCAGCAACGATTCGAAATCACATTTCTTCTTCCTTTTCATCTTCTTCCACACAGACACCTTATCCATCAGACTGAAAATCAACTCAGCCTTCCCCATCCGGAGGCGGAAATGATAACTCTGAGAAGTGCCGAATTTGGCATTTCTCGTGAACAATTTCGACACCCTAATGTCCTTGGAAGAGTAGATCCATCCCTGCTTGAGTGATATTGCTCTGAGCACATCCTGATTTGATAAACACACCAGCAGGCGAATTAAAATAAAATAAAAATTGTTCAACGCAATTCGAGCAAAAACAGTAGAGGAATTGAAGAAATACCTCTAGGAGAGGCGAAGGTAGAGGACGAAGCTCTTCGCTGATCTGAGGATAGACAAAGTGGGAGATGTTGAAGGGAGGGTGGGCTGTGATTAATGTTAGGGTTTGGAGGAATAGGAGAGAAAAAGATAAGGCCAAACGCATGATGATCCTTCGAGTTTGGCTCTTGTTCTTCGAGTAGTTACTGCGCAGCCGGAGTGAGTAGACGTGAAACGTGGTGGTTTCTCGGAAAAAATTTGTTCTTAGGCGGTCCAGAGAAATTCGTTAGACGTCAACACATTTTTGAGATTCGAACTTTTTTTTTTTTTTTTTTTTGCCAAGAGATCCAAATTTTCTTTTTCCTTCGAGAAATGGTAGCTTTATTCAATATAAATGATTTT
The DNA here is from genome assembly GCA_023055425.1 of Linanthus parryae. NCBI lineage: Eukaryota > Viridiplantae > Streptophyta > Magnoliopsida > Ericales > Polemoniaceae > Linanthus > Linanthus parryae. The sequence goes on from JALGPY010000006.1 coordinate 80,353,518, forward strand.
TTTTTCTTGATATAATCATGTTGTCCGGACCAGTTTGCGCGCAGTTTGACTAAATTCACTAAGACTAAGAGCTACTGATCTTCGTGAGATTTGAACCTGAGACGAGACTTCAAGGAGAACAAACAAGACATGTCGAAATGTCATTTCTTTTTTCTGCAACCGATTGGCGTATGAGAGGATTTTTGGGCTATGTCAGTAGCCGATAAATCAATAGTGTTCGGATTAGAGGCTTGTGGGTGTAGTTGAGTTGGTCGGTGAACATTCTTAAGACTTTCGGCATTTGCCTTGAGGTCTTGAGTTCAAACATTGGGACAACCTAAGGACTGCCTATTGGCCTTCTCAATAGCGAGACTGTCAGCCCGGGTTTTTTCATGCTGGTTTGCCTCTCTAATGTGATTTGCAGTCTATTACACTAGAGCGGGGGTTTACACAGTGTGCACCCTAGGGGTAGTGGCTGCGGGCCTAGTTAGTAGATACTTTGGATTTTTTCGTCTAATGCCCGTCTGTACGTATAAATAAAAAATACTTCCGTATTTCGTACTATTGCTGGACCTAATGAAAAAACTTGATTTTTTAAGCAAACAAGCTTAATACTCGTATTTCACGTTTTAACGTACAATACTTCCGAATAAAACTTCTTGAAAACAATATTGCAGTGAATAAATTATCATCCAAAATAGTGTAACTTATAGTAGTAATTAATTATTATTAAATATTTTCTTACTATTTATCTATTTTAAATATTTATTGTTATATATATTTGCAAGTATTATTATAAAACTTTGAAAATTTTAAATTAAAATAACTATAATTACATATATGTGTGTGAACATGCTATGTAGCACGAGTGCGGGTGCGAAAAATTCCCAAATATCAAGGGTGCGGGTGCGGTGGGGGTGCCGCCACATTATTTATCTTTTTATCTGATATTATTAGTGATACCATTATACTAATATAATAACGACAATAATAGGGATCATATTATAACCGAACAAAAGTTCATACACACGTTCGAAGAAACAAGGTTACTATATCAATAGTATAATCTTTACATGACATTGTTCTTAGTTGTGGAGAGATGAATAATCTAAGGGTTAAGAATGTTCACATAGATGCACGGTTCTTTGTTAAATTTTAGTTGTATTTGGAAGAACACTCAACTACAACTTTTAAAAATGACCATGCCTTATCCACCAAGCACCCACACGAAGCACCCTGAAGCACCCGGTGCGGGTGCGCGACCAATCAGAAGCACATGTGCAACATAGTGCACATGCATCTTGAGTCTTATGTGTTATATTATTAATTTTTTAAATAATTCATGTTTAAGATTAGGGAATCCGTAGTTTTGTTTTTGAGGGTATGGGAATGCGTAGTAACGTACTTTTACAGAAGTAATTTGAATAGTATGATATTATATTACATAAGTAATTATTTAAGAGTAAATAGTGTAAATATCGGAAATGATAAACAATTGAGTACATGCTGTACAAATTATTTTAAATATTTGATAAAAAAATATGAAAAGATGGCAATGAGTGACATGAAGAACTCATTATATATGCTCAAATACTAAGAAATGCATCTGTATTTTTAATTCCGAATAAATAACTAGTATATGAACTATACATGTACGTATAGAAAACTCGAATGAATCAAATCGCGTATTTTTAAGCCGAATTTTTGCTCACGTACTTTTAACACAAAATCGTATAATACACGTACGTACCGTATCACGTTTTATTTCCGTCCCGTATTTTACTAACTATATGCGGGTTCCAACGTCATAAAAAATAGTGTTGGGATTAGAAGGTAATTAAAGTCAACAATCCTATAAAGTACAAAGTAGATCCGAAGGCCAAGAAGAGATAGAGGAAGGGGTGAAATAAGCAGTAACGTACTTGCAAAGGAGAGAGATGTTGGGAATTGTATTCAGAAAGTCATATTTTATGGTTGAATTAATATTCTTAATCAAGTGAATATTTACGTCTTAATTTATCGAACTCGTGAGTATGCAAATGATATTTATTATTTCCATATAAATATGCATTACGAAGTCCAATATTCTATATCTAAGACAAGACATGCCGACGAGTTTGAGCATGCGCGAGATTGATTGTCAGTTATTTGTGGAATATAAGTAAGCATTCACAATCTAGATGATTTTGGACAAACCATCAGAACGACTGTAGTGTAACATTATAGTGAAACATCTCGGTCAAGAAAACGATATGGTTACAATTTGTTACACTAGCATACTTTGTGTATGTTGAACATGACTACCATATGAAATATAATTATCTCGGACTGACTGAAGATAATATAATATTCACTGTGAAGGGGTGTACAGTAGGTAGAAATAAAAGATCAATACTCTAGAGGGGGGGTTGAATAGAGTATGACAACTTTTTGCTAAGCTTGCAAGATGAGTGATTTAAAAAAGAAATATAATGAGTGAAGAGCGATTCAAGACCTTGAACTGAGTTTCAATCCCTTGGAATGAAAACAGTTGAAGTATAAAAAGATAAGTCTATTTCACGGCCTTGAAATGAGGTTCAAACCCTTGAAATGAAACTGTTTTGAATGCTGCAAAAGAACGGAGTATGGAACTGAATAGGAAATGCAAGAGACACAAGATATATAGAGTTCAGTCCACTTGGATCTACGTCTCTACCTCAGGGATCTTCTCCCTGCATGATTTTAAACTCAATTCCTATTAATCAACAACTAAGCCCTAAATCTCAAGCACAGAGGGGGCCTTACTCCGTTACAGCTTGTTGTTCTCACTAACCTATCTAGTACCTGCTCTAGCTATCTGATTAACTAAGAATTCTCTATTGTTCACCTTGAACAATCCTTGAGAATAAGAACTAGAAGTATTATCAAAATGATATACAAATGAAGTTCAGAAGAGAAGAACACTAGAACTGAATCTGCAGTGAGTATGGAGTGTTCTCCAGATGCTTGGATTGAGAGAAATGAATATGCTTCTTTGTTATTTGTCAATACCTGAATGTGTTTGAGTGTCTCTGTAATACCCCGTCAAATAGCTAAGGGTAAATTGGTAATTTAGAAAGCGTTATACGATTCTAATTAAGAATTTGAGCTCGGGTAAAATATTATGTGTTTGTAAGTGAGAAATTTTCTAAGATTTTAGATAAATATTGAATTTGTATATGCGTAAAAATATACGCGAGTTTATTTTATTTTTAACGCGGGTACACCGCGAGATTGTGTGTGTATGATACACTAGAGTACACTACCCATTGGTGTGCCACCCACACCTTAGTATTTTCTCAATTTCTTAGCACCTTCAACCTCTTCCACCTTCTTCGGCAAGCTCATGCCTTCATCTTGCCGAGCAAGATTGTGCCACCGCCACCAAGCCCTCCCTTCCACTAGAAGCCTCATTTCTCCCCAATATAAACCACACCCTTCTCCTACAAGCTCCTTCTCATCATCTGCATCACCTCCATCTCCTTCCCAAACACACGCCGCCACCACCACCGAGAGTTCCACCACCACCACCACCATTCACCTTCATCTCCTCTCTAGTCTCTCCCTCATTCTCTCTCTCTCCCTCTCTCTGTTCTCTGCCCAGAAACAGAGCAAGGCAGCAGCAGCGGCAAAAGCCGCCACCACCACCTCCCCTGTTTCCCGACGGGAACAACAGCCCGCCACCCAAGTTCACCCAACCACCTCCCTGCTTATTTCTCCTCTCAATTCCTCTCTCTCCCTCTCGACCAGAGCACAAATAGAGAGAGAAGAAGCAACAACCAAGCCCTGGAAGCAGCCGACGCAATTCCGGCGAGCCTCCATTGATGCCGACGGGAAAGCTTCGCTGGAAGCAATCCGGCGCCACCCAACCTCTGTAACCAGTACCAATCACCTCCTAGAGCTCCCAGGAGACGAACCCAGGTCCTAGCCGAAGCTTAGAGCCCCTCCATCGCCGGCGTCGAGGAGCACTGCGCGACTCACCGGCGGCAAACCCATATAGCTTCAATTCTTGATCGATTTCGGTCATTCTTGACCTTGGTATGCTCCAAATCTCGTCTAGATTCCGTTTAAACAATCAAAATCAAACTTTGAATGCCTGAATTCATGTTTAGTTGGATGAATTTGATGTTTATGTAAAAGGGGTTAAAGTGTCTTTAACATAAATCTGTTATAGTTGCATATGGGGTACTATTTGTATTTTAGGGAAATCTTTAGGGGGCTGGTGTCTTTTTATGCAACTGTCTTGTGAGTACAAAGGGGTTCATAATGTCTTTTAAAGTAAACCCGGGGGATGCGGTCGTTGTTTATATAAACTTCATATTATTCGCGAAAAATAAAATGTTATTTTTAGATTAGAAATATTTTGTAAAAATAATAGTTTTCGTCTCGGTTACGGGAAAATGTTTCGGGCATCGAAATAGTGACCGAGTTGTTCGTTAAAGAATTAAACAGTTACGTTTTATTAAAATTTAAATAAAGTTTGCTTAAATTACTTAGTCTTCAAATCGATTTTTGTTCAATACATGTAAAATTGATATCGGCTAGTTTATAAACGTTATAGTGTCGTTTTCAGAAGAAGTTTGTTGACGAAGTGCTATTTTAAATATCGTTTAAACCGTTATAATTACAATAAGTATTTTTCATAAATATAACTACTCGTTTTACTATTATTTCACGTCTCTTAATATCAACAAAGTTTCTAAATAAATAATCACTTTTCTAAAACATTATATAGTTGTCAAAGTATGTGTCGATTTATATATTTTCACTATTAAAGAAATAACTAGAGAAAGAAGACGTCGAGTTCGGGCTAGTCTAAAATCGCTTAATAGGATTTTCTATAAGACTTGAAATGCTACGTTCGGATTGTGACGATCTAGAAGCTCCGATTTGTAGGTGAAGTTTACATAGGCAAGGACTACGACTAGAACTTTCAGACGCTTCTGGACTAAGGTAAGTAAATATGCCTAGCCTAGCGTGCTAGCTCCTATTCGTGGCAGAGTATGCTTTTAATACTTGTCTCAAAATTGTATTTTTGAGTTACATGATTTGTTCGAAATCTCTTTGCAAGTTAAAGAAGTTGTTTTACTGCGAATTGTCACACGAATAATATTAATCCGCTAATAACGTAAAGTGGAAGGAGTTGTGCGGGGATCGTTATATTCTCTTTTCTATAAGATTGGTCGTGGCTGACTTCGTTCACCCGACCCGTTTATAAGATTGGTCGTGGCTGGCTACGTCCACCCGACCCGTTTATTTTAATCCGGTCGCAACCTGCCGGATCGCTCCATGTACTCACCTCTCTGGCCGCGAGTAGTCTTAGAGGGGTGCCGGCACTTAAGGTCTTGGATGCGTAGTGATAGTAGATCTTCCCCGTATCAACAAAGTTAAAATGTGTTTTCTTCAAAGGCAGGAATGTCTATGAGTATAAAGGAAGGCAAGATTGGGATGATACTCCCCGTTTTAAGTTCAAGAAGGAAGAAATTGAAAGATTGAGAAGTTTAAAGTTGGTTTTGTGCTTGGTCTATTCTTTTAAAGATTTATTTCCTCCTGTTACTTTCTTTGAAAACAAGTTATGCCTCGTCATCTGTTTACGAGCTAGGGTATTTATTTACTCAGCATTTCCCAGCTGACTTTAGAAACTGCGGTTCCGTTTTCTTTCCCACCGCAGGATTAGACGAAGAAGGCTATGGTATGGATGGGTACGAGACTCACTGAGGAGGTCACGTCACGTGCCGTAAGATAGAATAAACAATGTTAGATATAATGTGTAATAGTAACGTAGGAAGGACTTGAGAAGTAATGTAATGTTTAATAGTAAGTGTTGGTATGTTGTGCTTTCGAATCTCCGCCGTCACTTTGAGCTTCGGCCTCCCCGATTCGTCCGAGTCGGATAAGGGGGTCGTTGCAGTCTCTATCAATTGTCACGTTGTATGGCTTCAGCTTTCCCTATTTTATAAAGCAGTTTGAAATGCAGATCTTCAGGATCGTCTCATAACAAACTTCCCTATTTTGTAGCTTCAGCTTTGACTTCTCTAACAGCTCCTCCAACGGATAGTTGATTAGTATCTTCAATGATAATGATTTGATATTGTATAAACATCTGTTAGGAAACTTCCAAACACAACAATTGATCACAGAATCAAATCATCACAGAATTTCCTTTCCAGCAAAACTTAGGTTAGGAAATAGATCCTGTAAAATAGAAACCAAAATTTCCCTGCAAAACTAAGTCAAACAGATGGATTATGAAACAACCCGGGATCTCGGTTCAGGGTTAATGCGACAATCGAATTTCAAAAGTAGAATATTATCTTAAGAATATTACAATTTAGCTAATAAAACTATCTTTGAAAAGAAAAGTTTACAAAAGCAATGTGTGAGATAATCTATGTTATCTACTAATTGATATAACTTAAACTAAACGTCTTCGTCTCGGTGCGCGTTCCCATCCCCCACCTTGAGTGATGACCTGCGGTTTTAAAATGGCAAAAGCCGACGCAGTTTTGAAGAAAATGATCAGTAAAAACTGAGTAAATACACACTACGACGTGTAAAGCGATGAGTGGCACGCAAATAGTTTAAATAAACCAAGAGATTCGAAACATTAATAAGTAGGAGAGTTGGGAACTCATGAACAATTGTAAGTAATACCCGTATTTTAGTTGGGGGTTATTTAGTAATTTCGAAAACTATTTGAGAATTTTAAGAAATTTATATGTCGAACTTGTCCTTGACTTCTTCTTAGTTTTAAAATATGTGTATCATTTGACATCTATGATGATATATACTTTTATTTTGGGGTTATTTTGTATTTTTTTTAAAAATTGAAAAATGTTACATGAAACATATTTTATATACTTGGGAGGTACTTGTAGTTTTCTAAAAGTGATTTATTCAAAGTGTTTTATTTGAAATTATTTTGGGATTTTACAATTTATGAAAGTTATATTTCCTAGTGTTACATATTAATTGGAAATTATATTTTCACCCATCAACTTTTGTCATGTTTCACATTTCAACCCCAACTAGCAATTCATCTCTTCATTATTTATAATCAAGTCCCCTCCATTATCTTGGTCAACTCCATTAAATTAAAAGAGACCATCATCTAGCTACATGTCTCTTTGTATGCATTACAAAACTACACTTCTTCCATCTCCATCAACTCCCACTACAACCTACCAATTTGTATGTAACTCTAATTGTGGGATTATTCACTTTGTCCTCACATCACTTCAACTAGTCATCACTCCATAGCTTTTTCACTCTCATTTTCTTCATCTTTTTCTCATCAAGAGCACTCATACAAGCTATCTTATCTCTCCTTAAATTTCATTCCCGTTTTTGGGAGTTGACCTCACAAAAACACCATGAAAACTTCATTTTCTAGCATCCAAAGCATGAAAAACTTGATTCCAAGCTTTATACAACTATGGAGGGGAGTCATTTCACCATTCTACTCATGAATTGAAGACCCATTTCACTCTTTTCCTCACCATCATCTTCAATGTTGGGGTAACATTTCTTCTAGTTTTCAATCATTCATGCATGTCCATCTTTTGCTTTGATTGATGAAATCTCATCTTAGTTTTCTTCATCTCCATGCTTGATTCTTCCTTTCCATGGTTAGATCATATGATTGACTCCAAAATTTTGACTATTTCATGAAACTCACACTAAAACCCATATGCACTTTGTAAATTTCTTGGTAGTTGCACTTGCATGTCAAGAAAATTTTGATCATTTGTGTCAAGAGAATGTAAAAGTCTTACTTAATGCCTAAAATGATGTAATTCGGGTGAAAATCAAGTCTCTACAAGTTTCATGTGTCATATAATTGATTTGATCATGTTTTAAGTGCTCTAGGTGAAAATTGCACATTTTTACAATCTGACCAGTTTGTGAAAAACGTATATTATCTCTAAATTTTGTCTCTGTATAATTTTTAACTCTTTCATATTTTGAAACTAGACTCAGAGGTGGTTATTTTGAGAAACAAACCAACTCCATAGCCATTTTGGTTAGGGAGATATGCTCATTTTAAGTTGCATTTTTCTGAAACTCTGTTTCAACACCAATCTTGCCATTTTTATTAAAAAATCCATTTTCAGAAACCTATGGCATCTCATCTTTCTTGTTATCAAATTATACACATAGGGGATTCATTCTGGAGAAGATGAGCTTTATTTATATTCTCCAAGTGGTAGTAATCCCCTTGCAAAGTTGAAAGTTTTTGCAAAACTCTTCTCTGCATAGCAGTGTTTGTTATTTTTGTAACTTGAGTTTTATATGAGCTATGCATGATTTTCTTGATGTTTCTGAAAGTATACACATATAGGTTCATCATAAATTAATTTCAAGATTTTAGGAGATGATTTGATATGGTAAATATGTCTCTAAATTCAGAGCTAGAATTCTGTCCAGAATTGTAGTTTAACCGTTTTTAGAAAACTTGAATTTTTGAGATTCTAAGTTTATTGTTTGATTTATTTTGATAATTAAACATCATTATATGTTCATTAGTGACATTTAGGACTATGTTACATTTAGGTTTGCATTTATATTATAAATGTGTAAATTGGTTATAACGAGTACGTCATACGTGTGATTGTAGACATCGACCCCATATGAGAGAGCGGTTGTCGTCGGAGTGCTAGACTTAGTTTCTTTCTTTTGATTGTGCTTCATCTCAGTGGTAAGTACAGATGTACGGCCTTTTCATATCAAAATCTGCGTAAGTGCTTGATGTTTCAAATGAATGTTTGTTATATGAAATAGTATGAGAATGCATGTTTTCCACTCGAAAGTTGTTAAACAATTTTATTCATCTCCTTTGAGAACTCTCCGAAATTACTTGTGAATTGTTGATATTTTGATTCTGGTTATGTGAAAGAGAAGAAATAAAATACCTCTAATAGACTTAGGACGATGTACAGAGTACTGTTATTAATGGGAGGCGTCAAGCGATCCTCCATTTTCGTATGGCTAAGACCATTGAAGCAATGCTTCTTATTATTGGATAGAACGTTAATTTTCAAAAATCCGCCCCCGATGAGCCAAAATGTATCAAGATATTGAGGCCAAGGGGTTTATAGAGCTATAGAGTGCTACTTATACTTGTAAGGGTCACTACGGTATAGGGGTGTCGACACTTAAGGCCTTTTAGCTAATGTTGTGAGCGGGGTTGACGAATGGGCTCCCTTAACGCTCGGGTGAAATAGAGTTTGATAGACCCTAGAAGGAACCCTTAGTGATTATTTCGTGATCCCTCTGTTTACATCGATCCTGCTGGTGGCTCTTGACACGCCTCAGCTAAATTAAACTGTTGATTGAAGTTGAAATTAAAAATTGATTACTCTATTGATGTTGTTTGTGGCTCTGGATATGCCCTAATATATGAAATGATTTGAAAAGCATATGCTATTCGTGAATAAATATCGTTATGAGTTCAAAATAACTTGTTTATTCTGGAGATTCTACTGATTTAAGAATTCCTTTAATACTCCTGGTTTATTGAAGTTTTAGAGTCGAAAATTTCTCGCTACGTAATTACTTACAATTGTTCATGAGTTCCCAACTCTCCTACTTATTAATGTTTCGAATCTCTTGGTTTATTTAAACTATTCTTGCGTGCCACTCATCGCTTTACACGTCGTAGTGTGTATTTACTCAGTTTTAACTGATCATTTTCTTCAAAACTGCGTCGACTTTTGCCATTTTAAAACCGCAGGTCATCACTCAAGGTGGGGGATGGGAACGCGCACCGAGACGAAGACGTTTAGTTTAAGTTATATCACTTAGTAGATAACATAGATTATCTCACACATTGCTTTTGTAAACGTTTCTTTTCAAAGATAGTTTTATTAGCTAAATTGTAATATTCTTAAGATAATATTCTACTTTTGAAATTCGATTGTCGCATTAACCCTGAATCGAGATCCCGGGTTGTTTCATATTAGATACTGTTAAATGTATCAAAATACTTTTTCTTTCATCATCAAGTATCAACTAATCGAGCACAGGGGTTTATGAGTCGAATCAAGATCAGAAACTCCTCCTAATTTCATGCATATAATGCATAGTCAGTTTCAAGGCTTTGAAAGCTGTTTCAAGGCCTTGAAATAGACTAGTTATTTCAAGCCTTTGAAACTGAGTCGAACTTACAATCTCCCCCTTGATGAAAGACAAAACCACAATATGCTTGATACTATGTTTCTGCAAAATCTACTTGTTAGCATATAGTACAGTTAATTAAAGCACATGATATCTAAAAGAAATCCAACTTATTAAATTACTAAAAAACAAACAAATAACATCAAAGTTCAGATAATTCTACTGACCAAAAACCAGGTCAGGCATCCTAGCAAGAAAATAAAAACCTAAATTTCTCCCCCTTTTTGACTTTCATCAAAAAGGAATGAGAAAAGATGTTGGATCAGAGTTTTTGGAAAGAGTTAAAAAAAATGTTTGAAAAGATAAAATTTTCAAGACTTTGAAAAGGATTTCAAGGCCTTGAAAAAGAAAAGAAAGAGTAGGCAAGAGTTAAGGGGTTGGGTCTTCATCTCCTTGCTGCTCTGCATGTTCTTCCCGACTATTTCCCTCATCATCATCAGCCTGTTCTTCTTCCTATTGAGCTACATCATCACCAGCTTTACCTTCTCCCTCAAACAAATCAGCAGCAGTCACTATTTCTGGAATAGCTGTCTTCTTTGATTTCTTCTTCTTGAGATCTATAAGCAGTGCTCCTGAATCTGGACTGTGAACTTCTTCCGCTTGATCTTCATCAACTTGTTGATCAACCACTTTTTACTTTATCCTTTACATGAACAGTCTCATCTTGAGATGAGTGTTCACTGAGCAGATCCTTGGCTGAATCATCCTTTTTGGTACCCTCTGCAGCTTGAGAGACTTCTTCAGGCACATCAAACACTGTCATGCTTCTGAAGATGTGTTCAACCATGTACTTCACCTGCCTTAGATCAGTTCCAAACTCATTTTGATTCTCCTTTACTTCTCCAATGTCCATTTCAAGTCCATCCAGTTTCTGAAGGACCAAGGAGATATCTTGAGTCTGAGAGGTTTGGCTTGAAGGAGGGGTCAAGGACTTGGGTTTGAGAAATTTCTTGGAACTGAACTCTTCCTCTGTCAAATATGAGTATAGCTTCAAGTCTTAGCACTGGTTTTCACCACACCAGTCTTCTCAAATGCTTTCTCATTAAGCATACCAAACCCAGTAGTAATAGTCTCTTCCCTATCATTTGGAATTTCAAAGTTTTGGAAGAATGAGGTGAGCAAATTGACATATGTCAAGGGGTGTTTATCTGATTGTTTTGGCTATACAGCATGTGTTCCATCACAAGATTTGGAAGATGAATCTCATAACCATGCATAACGAAATACATTAAGTACAACACCCTTTCAGTGATTAGCTCCTTTGAGTATTCCCTTGGTACCACACATCCCATCAACATTGTAAACAAGACTTTGGCTTCAACAGTCAGCACATAATGTGTTAACTGCTTGGATGTGGTAGAGGTATTGGGCAAAAAGAACTCTTCTTTTGCTAGTTTCAGGGCTTCACTCTTAGAAGGGTAGTTGCTGGTTTCATACCTCTTTGGGCAACCTAGAATATTGGCAAACTCAGATTGATCTAGTTCCATGTCAATGCCAGCCACTTTGGTCTGAATCACCAGATTCACAGACTTCTTGAGTTGTTTTATGTTTAGGTAAAAGAATCTGGTGAGTCTGGGGTAGGCTATCTCTGGAGGATTTAGAACAAACCAAATAGAGATTTTCTTCAACATTTTAATACACTTCAGATTCATACCATGCAACATAGAAACACTGATCATACTACATAATGCAACTAGTCTAGAAGCAAATCCATCTAGCCATTGACCTCTAGCAACATGAGTAGTGAATCATGTTATCAAGGGCTGATTTCTTACCAGTGGATTTCTTCTTCTATGAATAGATTTGTAGTGCCTTCTCAATGTTTTCATATGATTCACCCTCTGTTACTTTTCCTTTTCCCTTGTCTTCTTTGTCAGCCTTCTTCTTAACCATCTTAGGGCTACCAATCTGAATGACTTTCTGTTTTCCTTGAGCAGACTCCATTGTCTTCTTCTTCTTGCTGGAAATTGGTGTCTAATCTTTCTTTGCTTTCTTCTTTAGAGGAGGAGGTGCCATGCCTTCTGCAGTAGGAGTCTTTGAACTTGAATCTCCATTGATGGCCTGAACCTGTTCCACAATGGCCTTTCTTTTCTTCTCTTCTCTGTGCCAGCCTTAGAACCACTAGCCATCTTAATTTTGTCAGAGGCTCTTCTAGTGCTAATTAGGGTTTGGGGAGAAGAAGATATAGGTAGGATAGATACGAAGGAGAGAAAGGAATAGGATAAATAGAAAAGAGTTTCAGTTTGAAAAGGAAACTAAATATTCTTCCTAATCTTTGAAGATTTGCTGAATCAAAAAGATTCAAAATTTTTTGTGCCGTTGGAAATAAATGATATAATACTATTTTGGCTGAAAATGGGTATTTGAAAATTGAGGGAAAATATTGAGCAATCATCTACAAAGATAACACCCAACATTGAAAGATCCAAATTATTGACTAACTAGCATACAATCTTATTTTAAAGGCTTTGGAATGGATTTCAAGGCCTTGAAAAGTTGTATGGTTTAAAGAACATATACTCAAAGCTTTGAAAAGATTTTCAAGGCTTTGAAAAGATTTTCAACGCTTTGAAAATCAGTCCAAACCTTTGAAACACATAATATTAACCTGATTCTCCCCCTAAACCATTGCTTCTTTATCTAGTATGCCCAATTCCAATCTTAAGGCTGAGAATCTTTCATCTGGCAATGGTTTAGTGAGGATATCTGCATATTGCGAGTTAGAAGAAACAAATTCAAGAACAATATCACCTTTTTCAGCATGATCTCTGATGAAGTGGTGTCTAACATCAATATGCTTTGTTCTTGAATGCTGAACTGGATTCTTTGTAATTGATATTGCACTTGTGTTGTCACACTTGATAGGTATATGTCTGAAATCAATTCCAATGTCTATCATTTGTTGTGCTATTCATAACACTTGTGAACAGCAAGCTCCAGCTGCTATGTATTCAGCTTCTGTTGTTGATAGTGCAACTGAGTTTTGCTTCTTTGAATGCCAACTAACTAAAGATGATCCAAGAAATTGACAGCATCCTGATCTACTCTGTCTATCAACTTTATATCCTGCAAAGTCAGCATCTGAATAGCCACACAAAGAGAAGTTAGATTGTTTAGTATACCAAAACCCTAAGTCTTTGGTACCATTGAGATATCTAAATATTCTCTTAACTGAAGTCAAGTGTGATTCTTTAGGATCAACTTGAAATCTAGCACACATCCAAACACTGAACATGATATCTGGTCTACTAGCTGTGAGGTAGAGTAATGATCCAATCATACCTCTATACTCTTTCACAATCACACTCTTACCAGATTCATCTTTGTCTAAAGACAATGTATAACTCATGGGGGTCTTGATTTCTTTGGATTTTGACATATTATACTTGTTTAGAAAATCTCTTGTGTACCTGCTTTGATGTAGAAATATGCCTTTCTTCATCTGATGAATTTGAAGTCCAAGAAAGAATTTCAATTCTCCCATCAAGCTCATTTCAAATTTCCTGCTCATAAGACTTGAGAATTCCTTGCACATAAGATCATTAGTGGCTCCAAACAGAATATCATTAACATAAATTTGAACTACAAGCATGTCTTTCTCATGAGTCTTTATGAAAAGTGTCTTATCTACTAATCCTCTTTTAAAATCATTTTCCAGTAGAGATTTTGACAATCTTTCATACCAAGCCCTTGCAGCTTATTTCAAACCATAAAGAGCCTTGTCAAGTTTGTAAATATGATCTGGAAACTTGTCATTTTTAAAACCTAGAGGTTGAGAAACATAAAATTCTTCTTGAAAATAGCCATTTAAATATGCACACTTCACATCCATTTGAAAGAGTTTCATGTTCTTGTGAGATGCAAATGCACGTAGAATTCTAACTGCTTCCAACCTGGCAACATGAGCAAATGTTTCTTCATAGTCAATCCCTTCTTCTTGATTGTAGCCTTGAGCTACCAATCTAGCTTTTTTCCTGATTACCTTTCCATTCTCATCTAACTTGTTTCTGAATACCCATCTGGTACCAATGAATGACTGATTTCATGGTGGAGGAACTAGATTCCAAACCTTGTTCCTTTCAAACTCATTGAGTTAACTTTGCATAGCTATAATCCAGTCTGTTCTTGTAATGCTTCCTTCACAGTTTTAGCTTCTACAAGAGAAATAAAATCATTCAAAGCACAAAGATTCTTCAACTGTGATCTGGTTTGTGTACCAGTGGTTGGATTAGAAATAATATTATCAGCAGGATGAGATGAGAGATATTTATATCTCTTCAATTGTGTCCAAGGTTCAGGCTCTCCAATTTGTTTTTCAAGTCTTTGAGAACTTGAAGTAGTAGTTTGTTCTGATGTCTTCTCTGGAGATTCTGTTTCAAGGCTTTGAAACTGAGTTTCAAGGCCTTGAAAATGCATTCTTTGTTCCTGTAACATTTACTTGGAACCTTTTGAGGATTCTTCTTCAGTATCTGAATCATGCTTGTTCAGCTTAAGATCTGCAAACCATCACTCAAAGAACCATCATAGCTTTCATCAAATATAACATGAATGCTTTCTTCAACAAGCTTGGTTCTCCTATTATAAACTCTATAGGCTTTGCTTGTCTGTCAATAACCAAGAAAAACACCTTTATCACTTCTTGCATCAAACTTACCAAGATTGTCCTTACCATTATTGTGGACAAAACAAATACAACCAAAATGTTTGAAGTAAGAAATGTTTGTCTTTCTTCCTTTTAACAGCTCATAAGGGGTCTTCTTCAGAATAGGTCTGATCAAGCACCTGTTAACAATATAATTTCATGTATTCACAGCTTCATCCCAATAATACTTTGGCAATTTGTTTTCCAGAAGCATTGTTCTTGGCATGTCCTCAAGAGTCCCGTTCTTTCTTTCAACAACTCGATTCGGTTGAGGAGTTATAGGAGCATAAAAGTTGTGAGGGATACCATGCTTAGAAAAGAATACATCAAACTCAAGTTGATCAAACTCTATACCATGATCACTTCTGATTGAAGCAATTTGTAGGTTTTTCAAGGTTTGAAGTTCTCTACAAAGGTTTGAAAATTCAGTGAGAGCTTCCGATTTTTCTCTAAGAAATATAAACCAAGTATAGAAAAATCATCTACAATAACAAGCATGTACATATTACCCTTTGGAGTTGGAGTTCTCATAGGACCATAGAGATCCATATGTAGTAATTCAATGGGTCTAGCAGTACATACAAAGTTATTTGGTTTGAATGAGCTTCTAGTTTGCTTCCCTTGTGAACATGCCTTGCATACTTCTTCATCTTTGAACTTGATAGAGGGTAGACCTCTTACTAAGTTCTTTGAAACTAGCTTGTTCAAGGTATGCAAGATAATGTGTCCCAGCTTTCTGTGCCAAAGATTTGAATCTTCTTTCAAGGCCTTGAGACATTTCAAGTTTTCTCCTGCAACTTTGTTAGTTTGAAAAGTATAGACATTGTTTGACTTAGAGGAAGCGAGGATGCAATTGACAGATTTCTCATCTTGCACCACACATTTCTCTTTATCAAAGATAACCCTGTTACCATTATCACAAAGCTAAGATACACTAAGCAAGTTAAATTTCAAACCATCAACTAGATGTACATCAGAAATGGAATTTTTAGAATCTGTACTAACTTTACCCATACCAAGAATGCTACATTTGCCTTTGTCACCAAGTATAATTGAACATTTAGATTGCTCTTTCAATTTTGAGAATAGAGATCTCTTTCCACTCATGTGGCTTGAGAAACCACTGTCCATAAACCATCTTTGTTCTTTAGTCTTGGTGACAACCTGCAAACACCATTCACTGCCTTACCCAGCTGTTAGACCAAGTGTGGAATTTACATTCAAATTCAGGTTCAACCATGTTGGGTGGTCTAACCCCTTTAGGAACCCAAATCTTTCTAACTTGTTCTTTGATTTGGAAGGAAAAGTATTTCTCATTATGTGAGGGTCTCTTCTTCTAAAAGGACAATTCATCTTAACATGACCAATCTTATTGTAGTAATGGCATTTAGGAGAAGTTTTGCCTCCAACTTTCACAAATCTGGTATTGTTCTTTCTGGGAAAATTTGGATTGTATCCAATACCAGTTTTATGAACAGACTTTAAGCTACCTCCAACAATAAAGTTCAAGTTGTGTTCTGAGACTGCAAGTTTGTTTTGACTTATTCAGATTCTTGAAATTTCTCGGTTAGAGTAGTCTTTTGTTTATCCAATTCATCAACTTGATGTCTCAGATTAACAATATTGTCACCCAAAAGAGAGTTCTTAGTGACTACTTCCTTGACTTATGTTTTCAAGGCTTTGAAACTGGTTATCAAGGCCTTGAAATCACAGTCAGCTTTCTTCTGAGAAATTTCAAGGTTCTGATTCAGAAAAACAAGATGCACGTTTTCTTTTGCTTTCTCATGAACTTTTTCTTTCAAAACTCTAATCTCTTTCAGATAGTCCTCTTCATTTAAAAGCATTTTTCTAAGATAATCAGAGAGGGCTTCTGTTGGTTTTGAAATCAAGCAATTTACCATTACCTCAATGTTCATTTCAAAACTTTCATCATGCTTGGCCATAAAGCATAGGTTGGCATTCTTCTTCAGATTCAGAGTCACTTGAGGTTTCTAAATCACTCCAGGAAGCTATCATAGATTTATCTCTTCTATCATGATCTTTCTTCTGAAAACTTTTGCTCTTTTTGTGTGGACAATCTCAGATCAAGTGTCCTGCATTACCACACTCAAAGCAATTCATGACTTTAGGCTTACCATGTGAAGAAGATTTACCTTTGTAGTCTTTTCCACTGGAGGATCTGTGTGTATCTATGCTGAAGTCCTTGTTTCCAAAGTTCTTCTTCATTTTGAGAATTCTGGTCAAGGATTTGGAAATAAAAGAAATTGGATAGTCATCATCATCTTCAGTTTCAAGGCTTTGAGATAGCTCATTCTCCTTTGCCTTGAGAGCTAGGTTCTTGAAACCTTCTGGCAATTCTCCACTCAATAGCATAGTTTTTGGTTCCCATTTTTCCCTTGGAAGACTTCTCAGAATCTTTCTAATTTTTCTTCATTGGAGATGTGTTTTCAAAATGAATCAAGATTGTTGACAATGTCAGTGAATCTTTTGAACATGTCTCTGATTGACTCATCTCCATTCATCTTGAATAGCTCATATTACCTGAGATATATGTTGATCTTGGTTTGCTTGACTTGGCTGGTTCCTTCAAAGGTCACCACAAGCTTATCTCGGATTTCCTTGGCAGTCTTGCAACCTGAGATCCTGTTGAATTCATCTGCACTCAAAGCACAATATAAGAGATTCATAGCTTTATAATTTTTTGAAAATTGTTCTAACTCAGTAGCAGAGAGTGAATCTTCTGATTTGGGAGTTTTAATCCCATCTTTCTCTGTGTAGAAAGTGTGAGGACCATTCTGAGTGATAGTCCAAACCTATATATCTTGATCAATGATGAACATTTTCATCAAAGTTTTCCAGTGAACAAAATTGTCTCCACAGAAGAGTGGAGGTATGTTAGCAGCTCTTCCCTGAGAGAAACCACCATCACCTACAGTACTCATAATGACAAGATGGTTAACCTATGCAGCGATACAAGCTCTGATACCAATTGAAGGGGTGCACAGTAGGTAGAAATACAAGATCAATACTCTAGTAGGGGGATGGGCTTTGAATAGAGTATGCCAACTTTTTTCTAAACTTGCAGGAGGAGTGGTTTCAAAAATAATTGTAATGAGTGAAGAGTGATTCAAGGCCTTGAAACGAGTTTCGAGCCCTTGGAATGAAAACAGTTGAAGTATAAAAAGATAAGTCTATTTTAAGGCCTTGAAATGAGGTTCAACCCCTTGAAATGAAACTGTTTTGAATGCTGCAAAAGAACTAAGTATGGAATTGAAAAGTAAATGCAAGAGACACAAGATATATAGAGTTCACTCCACTTGGGCCTACGTCTCTACCTCAGGGATCTTCTACCTGGAGGATTTTAAACTCAATTCTTATTAATCAACAACTAATCCCTAGATCTCAAGCACAGAGATATGCCTTACTCTGTTACAGCTTGTGGTTCTCACTAACCTATCTAGTACCTGCTCTAGCTATCTGATTAACTAAGAATTATTTATTATTCACCTTGAACAATCCTTTAGAATAATAACTAGAAGTATTATAAAAATGATATACAAATGAAGTTCAGAAGAGAAGAACACTAGAACTGAATCCGCAGTGAGTATGCAGTGTTCTTCAGATGCTTGGATTGAGAGAAATGAATCTGCTTCTTTGTTTCTTTTTAATCCCTGAATGTGTTAGAGTGTCTATGTTAATTGTCCAGTTGTATTGCTTCAGCTTTCCCTCTTTTATAGAGCAGTTTGAAATGCAGATCTTCAGGATCTTCTCATAACAAACATCCCTATTTTGTAGCTTCAACTTTGACTTCTCTAACTGCTCCTCCAATAGATATTTGATCATTATGTTCAATGATACTGATTTGATATTGTATAAACATTTGTTAGCAAACTTCCAAACACAGCATGATTAATCACAGAATCAAATCATCACATAATTTCCTTTCTTGCAAAACTTAGGTTTGAAAATAGATCCTGTAAAATAGGAAACAAAATTTCCCTGCAAAATTAAGTCAAATAGATGGATTAGATACTGTTAAATGTGTCGAAATACTTTGTCTTTCATCATCAAGTATCAACTAATCAAGAAAAGGGGTTTAGGAGTTGAATCAAGATCAGAAATTCCCCTTAAGTTCATGCATATAAAGCATAGTCAGTTCAAGGTTTTGAAAGCCGTTTCAACGCCTTGAAATAGACTAGCTATTTCAAGCCTTTGAAACTGAGTTGAACTTACAACTGTTATATGTAATATTGGAAACTCTTAATCTATGTCTGTTTATGTGGAAACAAATCTTGATTAATCATTATTTTGATATACCGAGTGAGATTTAAATGCGAGTCAACAATGCTGGTATATTGGATAGTGATTGTTTGGATTTTGTGAAGGCTATTCGAATCATGGAATCGACGTCTCATATGAGAATGATGTACCCTCCTGGGAGCTCAACAGGTTTTCTTATGTCAAGTCTGGCCAGCTGGTTATTGTAACCAGACATAACGGATGAGGGTTGAGCAGTTTAGATCTGGGAACATAAGATGCTGATGAGATCGAAATTGTCAGTAAGAGTAGATGAGAATTAACGAGTATCTATAATCTTAACGCGGGGATTTATCTAATGATGGGAATAAATGTCAGAGTGCAATTATAGTTTAGTGGTGGAGTATAGTTAATAATTAGGTTTGAATTTAATTCGGGTTGAATTACGATTTCAAATATATTATTGGGAGCCTATTTTTTTATTTTCTCCAGAGGTCCCCGACGTAGTCCAACATAATAGGGACACACCAAAACTTGTATTATCAATATTTTTTATCCAATGCTCTTCAGTTGCGTATATCAAATCTTTTTGTACACTGCACCAGAGCATGGACATGAGGTTCTCTGTTAAAGTGTGTTTCAATACACACCCTAGCATAAAAGGGTTGCCAAATATAAAAAAGATTAAACAAAATATCCAAGACATATGTTGCAATTAACGAACACTGTGGATAAGTTAGGAACAGAGATTTCCCATTAAGTCAAAAATTGATGGACGGTCTAGCCATAATTCTCTGTCTTTGCATAAATTGCAAAGAAGAACAACTCAGAAAACTCTTTCTGTATTACAAAGTTTATTGTGGAGAACTTGCCACAAGTGTTGTGATTGTGGAAGTGTGGAAGGCTCGACTTATATAGGCACATGGTGGGTCCCGTTTTTCTATTTTGCTTTTTGGGAGCAAACCCTATAATATTATGGTTCCCCCCAGTGGGCCCTTTCTTTCCACGTGTACGGAGTAAAAATGACGACATTTCTGATTGAGTTAGGCATAAATTTAACGGGAATAAAGTATTACACTGAAAAGCATCGGTGTCATTCCAACCCACAATAATTGAACTAAATGAAAAATAAAAGCTTTAAATAATATCTCCATCAAATTCATGGAAATTTATAGGTTTGATGAATATAAAATTCTAAAAATATAATAATTCAAATATAGGACAAAAAATAATAATTGAAGTTTTTCTTTACATGCAATCACTATTTCATATCAGAACGTCCATTTTCCTTTACCATAAGTTGAAAATGTATGCTTATCATTTAAGCGCTATCTAACAACAGTTGCTACTGTACTCAGTACTTTAGCAAATTATTCTGTTGGTAAGATAATTTTTTTGGGTCAGTCCGCCATCTGAACCCAGTTGAGATACTTGGTCTTCTAGTTCCTCTATATGGGCTGTTGAGTGTCTCGTGAATTGGCCCATTGACAAAAGATGACCCAGGCCCAGGACAATTAGCCTTGGTACAATTCTATTGTAAATATTAGATGAAAATGTTGATCTGCCTATTGCTGTTGTGTTCACTGCTCGCCTGACATAAGTCTACTACGATTTCTAAGCTTGCTTCTTATTGTATCCGGTACACGCCTTTATAGCTACCCAGTTACGGTGTAGCGTTTGACGCTATCAAAATCACAATAATTCACAACTAGAAAATCTAGTGACTTCAAGTCTAAGGATGACAATACCGTTGTCACCACGAGAAGCGCTGGTGACTTTACATAACGTGTATGTAGCCTTCTCGGAGATGGGTCCAGTGCGCCATTACCCTTAATGCACACCCATGTGTTGGATCATGATATCTCCGTATCAATCCAACCCCATACTAGTCTATAGATGGTTGTCCTATTAATAATTATACTGGACTAGGGATATTTAAGGTAAACAACACAATTGTAAATCTAAGGACTTCATTATATTAAATATCCAATAAATATACAATGAATGTTCTAGCCAAAATAAATTCATACTAAACTAGATTGCCTCCAGGGTATCTATTCCAACAGTCTCCCACTTGCACTAGAGCCAATCTGATGCATCTCGTATGCCAATGCTCCTAGTGTGCCCTTCATGCTTCCACTGAACAAGCGACTTTGTAAGTGGATCTGACAGATTCTCATCTGTAGGAATCTTGCATATCCGAACGTCTCCTCTATCGATAATATCTCGAATAAGATGAAACTTCCTGAGCACGTTCTTGGATTTCTAGTGTGACCTGGGCTCCTTTGAT
This sequence comes from Linanthus parryae, assembly GCA_023055425.1. Lineage (NCBI taxonomy): Eukaryota > Viridiplantae > Streptophyta > Magnoliopsida > Ericales > Polemoniaceae > Linanthus > Linanthus parryae. Next base: position 80,374,880 of record JALGPY010000006.1, read on the forward strand.
TGCGCGATCGCCCCATTTTTGTCACGATACAACTCTACTGGATACGCAATGCTAGGAACCACACCAAGTTCATAAACAAATTTTCTGATCCAAACAGCTTCTTTTGCTGCGCCATTTGCAGCAATGTACTCAGCCTCTGTTGTAGAATCAGTCACCGTCTCTTGCTTGGAACTCTTCCAGCTCACCGCTGCTCCATTCAGGCAAAACACATATCCCGATTGTGATCTAAAGTCATCTCTGTCGGTTTGGAAGCTTGCATCCGTGTAACCCCTTACACGCAACTCTTCCTCTCCGCCAAATATCAAGAAGGCATACTTAGTTCTTCTCAAGTACTTTAGGATGTTCTTGACTGCTGTGCACAAGAGATTCCGGCAGGGAGACCTCCGTGTGCACCGTATGTAGAGGATCGAGGATCGCACAGGAAGAGTGGGGTTGTGTGTAGGGAGAGAGTAAGTCAGTAGTAATGTCTGAGAGAGAGACAGAGGTTTGGCAGAGCTTCCGCATATGGCAAGTGTGTTCTCCTTTGTATGGAAAGGTTAACGTCCTATATATAGCAGAGAACGTGACCGTTGTAGTGTGGTTAATGCGCCCATTAATGGCGGTTTAATTAGCTTAACCATAACGGCACGTTCGTCCGAGTATATAGGGACCGTTACAGCACGTGGTGCGCGAATACCGGAACCGTTACGAGGTTGACCGGGTTTGACCGGATTGACCGGGTTTATGGAGCTCGTGCCATAAATCTCTCAAAGCAGTTACTAAAGGTCGCGTGCGGGCTTGGCTCGCACGCGACAGGGCTTACTCTAGCCTCCAAACCACAAAGTCCCTACAAGTCCCGTGCAGTGGTATGCGAGGGCTCTGTCTCGCAGCCCCCACATGGATCAGCTCGGCTGGTGATCAAGTGTGTGTGGAGCACAATATGGTGTGCTGGATGGTTGCCACGTGGCCAAGATCTGTCAGCTCAGAAAGCACTATCTACATTAGCCCCCTTTCTGCGCGTGAAGACTCATAGCTGTATAGACTTCCATGCGCGGAAACCAACATACGCGTTGCCGCCACGCACCAATTCAAATACGGGTAAGTTCAGCCCCCGTGCGTGTCATTATGACCTAAAACCCCTAGAGTCGTGCCGTCTGGCTTCTAGGGTTTTAGGCGTGACGTCAGCTTGTCCTGTGATTGCGCGATTCGACGGTGACGGTTGCGATTCGACTACTGAAAGGACGCGACCCTTCATTGTTTTTGGATAAATACTTTGTATCCTCCATTGTTGCAAAGCATCACTTCTTTCTCTTAAAGTGAATGGTACCCGGAGATCTTCGAGAGCAGATTCAGATAATCAATCACCAGTTCAGAACTGCAAATCGTGCTCTTCAATTGTGCATATCCAAGCAGGCTTCAAGAAAACAAGGTTGGCCTCGTTCAATTTTGATTTCAGATACCAGTGTTTGCCTTGAACTGCGTTGAATCTGTAAACCCATGAAATTTGTGAAGAAGCTTTGATCTTTGAACCCACTTTTGCTTTAATCCTTCAACAATAAGAACTTCAGATGTGAGATCTTTCATCTCACTGATTTCTGAAATTGATACCAGAAACTGTTCGTCTTTCTTTGCATAGATCTTGAATTTCAAAATTCAAACTGAAGTGTGGTATTTCTCCCCCTTTTTTTTTGCTCTTCCGCAGGAATGGCCAAGACAAAAGGAACCAGACCTGTCAAGGAAGATGAAGAGATACCAGACCTTCCGCAGGCCTTGTGGCGAAAAGCCCCCTATTTAGGTGGCAGAGATTTCTACCATGCGAGGGTTAAGGCTAAAAGGATGCCTGATCCTGTCCCGGTTGAGCGATTGCTGACACTGACTCGCCCAGTCAACTCAGCCTTGCTCGAGTTGATTGGTTCCGAGGATGTGGTTCGATTGGGAATCGAGAACGGGCACTTCCCCTACACTGCGATTTCTACCCAGGCGTTCGTCCAGAAATTGGACTATATGGATGAGTGGATTGACCACGTGTTGACCAATCATGCTGCGAATCTTGATGATGCCGGCGTATACTTCGCCGTTCGTGCTATGAAGGGTGCTGCCGTGAAGCTGGATCAATCCATGCTTCTAGACCTTCTGTCCCGTTACTCACCTGCGACTCACATGTTCCATTTTGCTGAGTTCGAGGCTGCCCCCACACTCGAGGACGTGCAAATGCTGTACTAACTTTCCCCCCATGGGTGAAGTGGACCCTTTGAGTCCTTTGAGGACATCTGCGGAGATTGCTTTATACACGCAGATGGAGGAATGCTTAGCAGAGGTAAAGAAAATCTCCACCCGGTGGACCACTACAAAGGCCCTTCCAAACTGGCAGTTGGTTGATACGTCTGCGAAGAACACCTGGAACAAATGGTTGCAGTACTTCTTTCGAGACTATGCGAGCAGCAGCATCACTAAGAAGCTTCTGAGTGAGAACCCAGAGGCCGAGATTATGTAGAGGGTAAAGGCTATCACTTGACCCTTTGTGCTTTTCTCTGTGCTTGGTTGTCGAGGTACCTGATTGATGGTCACCCACATGACGGGGTCTTCTACCATGTTTTGCCACTTGCTGTGAGGCTCGCCCTTGGCCAGAGAGTCGCACTCGGACCCTTGGTCTTGGGCACGCTGTACTATAGGCTTGATCAACTGGTCCTGGCCATGAAAGAGTCGCGTGGCCGCCTCGATGTGCTGACTTTTGTCAATATTTCCTTTTTAACAATGTGGGTTTTCGAGCGATGGCCATCCTATGCTCCAACTGCTCTCAAACTTGACAAGTGGTGTCCCCCAGGCGAGACCGAAGAGCGTAACAGCGGCAGGGCTGCGAGGTGGTTTGGAGCGAGCAACACCAAGTGCGTTTGGAGTTTGATATGCGACAAACGGAAAGAGTTTACTGCCAGGCCCTATGCCACGCGCATTGAGAACGTGCGATGGTTTCCAAGGATGCACCCCTCTAAGGGTGTTGTTTTCTCAGAAGAGCTGCTCTTCGAAGAGGGATCGCATTTTCATGAGTGCTATCGCGAGTTCTTTTGCTGGTGTCTGCGAGGTTCTCTTCCTGCCCTCGCAGAGCATATTCGTGAGCTAGCGCCAAGGTATGAAAAGATTACCGTGGATGTTGACCCCACTCGAGTTTCTCCCCAGTTCAGTTTTGATGCGGTGGCTCCATCAATCTGGCCCCAGTCCATTATCAGAGGGTGCTATAGGCGCTTGCTAACAAAGGAGTGCAAGACACTCTTCATGAATAATCTTCCTTTTGAGCAGCCTGCAGGGACCCGCGAGGGTGGCTATTCCCAGAACTGGCTCGCATACTGGATTGCCCAGCAAACGAGAATTGAGACGCAGTCGGCCGCGTAGCCAAGTAGAGCTCCCTTGATCAAGAGAAATTCTTTTCCGTTTCGCCCCAATTGCAGCCTAAGCGAGTCTGAATATGGTTGCTACTCACTGTTGGATCGTGAGAACCATTTGTGTCCTGACATCATTCTGAAGGAGAAAGTCGCCGCAGTTAAGAAGGGCGACACGCATGTCGTCAAATACAGCAAGGCTTTTGCTGAGGTAAGCAATTTCTTCGCGTGCGTTAAGCTTCTTGATTTTCTTATGCTGATGCCTTCATTCTGTATTGTTTGCTGTAGTGTCATGTGCGGAGATTCGCATCTGGTGATCGCTCCAAGTCAATGGTTAACACCATTGTTGCCACCAGAAGACAAAAGCAGTCGTTTCGGTTAGCATGGAGGATGGACCCTGAGGTGGAAACCAAGATTCGCGCAGTCATGAATGCTTTTGCTGACTCGCTGATAGACAATGCTCCGGCCTCGTCTCCTCCCGAAAATGATCCGTCCCTTCCAGCGACTGCGGCGCCGAAAGTGAAGAGACCCAGGCAGAAGGGAATTACAATTTCTTCCCCTAGAAGTGCTCCAACTTCTTCTCCGGTGAGGTCCCTTTCTGTCAAGGACAAAGGCAAAGGTCGCATGCCCAGCAAAGTGCGGAAAGAGCTCGCATTTGAGACTTTCGTTCCATTCAACCAAGAGGAAGAAGGAGAGAGGAAGGAGCCCAGAGAAAGTGATGAAGAAGAAGAAGAAAGAACAGTTGTGATGCATGAGGAAGAATCAGGAGGTACCTCCGTCGCATTTCCTTTATCGTAATTCTTTTGCACTTCTTTCTTGAACCAATCACTTCTTCGCAGATGATGATGATGATGAGATCATCGGCAGCCTTGTGGCCAAGAGACAAAAGAGAGATGCCCATTCTAGCATTCCAGACGATCCCATAAGCGAGGACCTTCTTGCTGAGTCCAGGAAGACAGCCGCGGAGGCTGCTGAGAGAAGAAGGCAGCGAGAAGAGGAGGAGCTCGAGCGTGTGAGACAGCGGAGCCTCGAAGAGCAGCATGTTGACGACTTAGTGCGTCCAGTTGACGAGGAAGATGAGCTTCCCGAAGAAGTGGGTCCCCAGGCGGAGGAGGAGGATGCGGTTCCAGAAGAGGATGCAGCAGTCCTGGAGCAAGTCCAAGCGGACTTTGAGAAAATCGCAGGCGGCGATAAAGGTGAGATCTTCAATCTCGCAGTGACTTATAGAGACGTTATTGTGGGTGCGTTAAAGCACGGTGTGTCAAAGAATGACATTCGCCGTTGGCTAGTAGACAAGTGCGGAGAACCTTCAGGTAAATATTTGAGCGATATGCATGTGCTAGACCTGAGCAACTTGAAACAGGATCATGACTGGTTTCTTCGCATCCCAGGTCACGCTCCTTTTAAAGACTTGCTTAGTGAGGAGACACTAATAGGACATGGTTCCACGTCCTTAGTGTATGATGAAGATACCTCGATCCCACCTCTGCGTGGAGGTGCTTACTCTTAGCTTTAGTAAAGATAGCGAAATAACTTATAGCACAAGTTACCTCATATTATCGCATTTAATATCGCAGGCCATGCTGAGGAACCTGTGCTGGAGCAGAGAAGTCAGCCTTCTGCGTCCTATGTTCTGATTCCGAGCGCCCATACCGAGAAGCCCGTAGCAGCTGCTGAACACGCAAGTGAGCCTCTCGAGGACATCATCGAACTTTCCGATGATGCTGAAGCTGATGCTGTGCTAATGGATGAAGATGTCCATACTGGTGCTGAGGAAGTAAGGACAAGTGCTGCTAATGCTTTCGCATCTGAGAGCGTCCTTCGCCAAGCGACTTCGGCTGTCACTTCGCCTCCGGCGATGACTGAACCAGTGGCACCTATTCCTGTGTGGAGCTTTTGGGGCTCGCAGGTTGGGAATGCAGTCGCAGCTGGTGCGGCCTACACTCTTCCTCCTGACTATGAGAGGTTGGAGCTCACAGCTGATAGGAGAGCTATGGAGCGAGGACAGTCTTCGACCACCCCGGCAGCGCGCATTCCTTCTCTTCATGAGATTCTGGAAGGAACTGGTAAGTAGAGCTTTACTGTTCGCATCTCGCATTATTCACTTGCGAGTTTGACATCATAACTTAGCTATGACATCACTTTAGGTTTGAAGCAAACCGATGTAGACTGGGTGGTTCGAATGCGCCTCACCTACCCCCAATCGTTTGTGAGATCTCTGGAGATAGGGCCCTTTGACAGGAGGCTGTTTCTTCGTAACAAAGTGCAACTTCGCATGCGTTTCGGCATATTTCACTTTGCATAATGCTATGTAATGGTTTCGCATTTGCTATCTGCCATATGAATTCGCAGATGATTTACTAGATCATTCGAGATCATATTTTCGCAGCTGTGCCATCTTGGCAGATGGGCTTGTGATTAGCCTTTGATGCACGTGCCATCATATCAGATAGAACTTTGTAGATCACTTAAGATCATTTTCACAATATTGCTATCGTATTCGTAGAATGCCTCCATTACCGCAGATAGGTTTGGAAGATCAATCAAGCTTACTTTGCACGTAAGTTGCCATCGTAGCAGATAGGCTTTACTAGATCAATTAAGGTCATTTTCGGCATGTGTTGCTATCGTAACAGATAGGCTTTAGAAGATCAATTAAGATCGCATTTATATGTGTTGCTATCGTAACAGATAGGCTTTATAAGATCAATTAAGATCGCATTTGCATGTGTTGCTATCGTAGCAGATAGGCTTAGATGATCAATTAAGATCGCATTTGTATAGGTTGCTATCGTAACAGATAGGCTTAGATGATCATTTAAGATCGCATTTGCATAGGCTGCTATCGTAACAGATAGGCTTAGATGATCGATTAAGATCGCATTTGCATAGGCTGCTATCGTAACAGATAGGCTTAGATGATCGATTAAGATCGCATTTGCATAGGCTGCTATCGTAACAGATAGGCTTAGATGATCGATTTAGATCGCATTTGCATAGGCTGCTATCGTAACAGATAGGCTTAGATGATCGATTAAGATCGCATTTGCATAGGCTGCTATCGTAACAGATAGGCTTAGATGATCGATTAAGATCGCATTTGCATAGGCTGCTATCGTAACAGATAGGCTTAGATGATCGATTAAGATCGCATTTGCATAGGCTGCTATCGTAACAGATAGGCTTAGATGATCAATTAAGATCGCATTTGCATAGGCTGCTATCGTAACAGATAGGCTTAGATGATCAATTAAGATCGCATTTGCATAGGCTGCTATCGTAACAGATAGGCTTATTGTTTATCAATTATAATAAACTGAAATAAAGCAAAATTGACATCCAGAAATATGAAGTTTCTCATTTGGGAGAATTATTTTATTATAATGCTCTCGTATGGGAGAGATGAGGTTACAATCCTCTCATATGGGAGAGGAGCTTGTGTAAATTGCAGTCATACAAGACATTTAGGCGACATTATAAAATGCATGAAATGAGAGAAGTCAGGGATAGTACTTCTTAATCCAGCGCATGTTGACTGAACTCGGGGTTGAGGTTGTGCCGTGCAACCTTCGTATGCTGCAGTAGCCACTGTCAAAGACTTCTGTGACTTCGAAGGGGCCTTCCCAATTGGCTGCGAACTTCGGGTGAGTCGCTTCTCGCATAGAGTGGTCAGATGCGCGCAAGACCAAGTCTCCGACTGCGAAATCTCTTCGCTGGACCGTCTTATTATAAGCGCGAGCGATTCTTTCTTGATACCGCTTGTTGGTCCTCTTAGCTTGTTCTCGCTTTTCCTCCAGCAAGACTAAGTCATGATCGCGTTGATTTTCATAAAGTGCATGGAAGGCCAGCCTTGACGAATTGACTCTAACCTCCGCAGGTACCACGACCTCGGCCCCATAGCATAGTAGGAACGGCGAGGCCCCCATGGGTGTCCTTGGAGAAGTTCGGTAGGCCCACAGAGCTATGCTTAGAGAGTCAGCCCATTTCTTGTGGTCATCTGCGACCATTTTGCTCAAAATCCTCAGCAGCGTTTTGTTGGTCGCTTCGGCCTGTCCGTTCCCCTTCGGGTAATAAGGGGTAGAACATATCTGCCTGATGTTGTACTCCGCTAGCTTCGCAGCTACCTTTGTATTCATCGCGCATGCACTGCAGGCATATCTCTACGAGCCGGCTTTCGAGCATTGGATCCTTGCATTCCAAAGACTTCGCCCTGAATTTCTTGATGAAAGTGATCCCGTCTTCCTCGCGCTTCTGATACATCCGCGAGAGGTGGATCATGGTTACCTTTTCTTCCATCTGGAAGAACTTGGTGTAGAACTTCTGGACCATGTCGTCCCAAGTCTTCACGGATCCGGCTTCCAATGTTCGGTACCACTTGTACGCTACGTTCCCTAGGGATTTTGAGAACTCTCGCATCAGCAGCTTGGGATCAGCTCCGTACGGACCCATGACATCAATGAAACGCATGACATGCTCATGAGCGTTTCCGTTGACATCCTCGAACTTGTCCCATTTAGGAGCCTTGTACCCCGCCGGGTTAGGCATGAGATAGATCTCTCGTGGAATAGGTGGATCGTTGTCTAACTTCGGGATAATGGTATCCGCAAATGACTGATGAGCCAGAATAGTGTCTATGCTCTTCTGCAGAGACGTCATGCATTCTGGAATGCTCCCCTCGGTAGTTGACGGAGGGGTTGCCGCAGGCGGGGGCGACACATACGCCGTCGAAGGATTGGGAGCATATTGACTACTCGCATTCCCCCATATCGCCGTTGGAGGAGGCAAAGGGTACTGCAGAGTTGGGTTAGACGCCAAAGCCGAGGGCTGAGGAGTGTGAGCAGCGAGAGGCAACATATGAGCTGTTGACCTTTGAATCGAAGGCAGCTGTGTGGTCGCCGGTGGAGTCTGCAGATTGGGGTTGGGAGGTGTGGTTGACACTCCCAGTCCCGGAGCGGTAGGAGCTCCTCCTCCTTGAGAGACGGCGGCGGATGATGAAGGATTTGGCGCAAGGGTGCCCAGAACGGCCAAGATCCGTTCCAATTGCGCAGATTGAGCCTTGAGAGCTTTCGCCTGACTTTGGACAGTGGCATCCAAAGACTCTAGCGTCGGTGTCTCGCCGGGAGTGGTAGGAGTACGGCGGGTTTCCTCTCCTGAGGCGGTTTCGGTGGAAGGCGATCTGTTGCTGATATCATCCTCCTGAGACATGGTTGCTTTTGCAGGTAAGTTCACGTCGGGTTCACCAAAATGTGCACAAGAGATTCCGGCAGGGAGACCTCCGTGTACACCGTATGTAGAGGATCGAGGATCGCACAGGAAGAGTGGGGTTGTGTGTAGGGAGAGAGTAAGTCAGTAGTAATGTGTGAGAGAGAGACAGAGGTTTGGCAGAGCTTCCGCATATGGCAAGTGTGTTCTCCTTTGTATGGAAAGGTTAACGTCCTATATATAGCAGAGAACGTGACCGTTGTAGTGTGGTTAATGCGCCCATTAATGGCGGCTTAATTAGCTTAACCATAACGGCACGTTCGTCCGAGTATATAGGGACCGTTACAGCACGTGGTGCGCGAATACCGGAACCGTTACGAGGTTGACCGGGTTTGACCGGATTGACCGGGTTTATGGAGCTCGTGCCATAAATCTCTCAAAGCAGTTACTAAAGGTCGCGTGCGGGCTTACTCTAGCCTCCAAACCACAAAGTCCCTACAAGTCCCGTGCAGTGGTATGCGAGGGCTCTGTCTCGCAGCCCCTACATGGATCAGCTCGGCTGGTGATCCAGTGTGTGTGGAGCACAATATGGTGTGCTGGATGGTTGCCACGTGGCCAAGATCTGTCAGCTCAGAAAGAACTATCTACAACTGCAATCCAGTGACTCTCACGATTGGATAGGTATCTGCTTGTCATAATCAAGGCATATGACACATCTGGTCTAGTACACAACATGGTGTACATGATAGATCATATGGCCGAGGCATAGGGAATTATACTCATGCGCTCCTTCTCAATCTCATTGGAAGGACAACCACTCTTCGAAAGAGTAATTCCATGTGACATGGGAAAGAATCCCTTCTTGGAATCTTGCATGTTGAACCGCTTCAATACCTTGTCAATATATGTAGTTTGACCTAGGCCTAGCATTCTTTTAGATCAATCTCTATAGATATTTATACCAAGTATATAGGCTGCTTCACCTAAGTCTTTCATTGAGAAACACTTTCTTAGCCAATCTTTAACAGATTGCAGCATGGGAACGTCGTTTCCTATGAGTAGTATGTCATCTACATACAAGACCAGAAAAGCTACAGAGCTCCCACTAACATTCTTGTAGACACAAGACTCATCTTCGTTTCTGATGAAGACAAACTCTTTGACTACTTCATCAAAACGTCGATTCCAACTCCTAGAAGCTTGCTTCAATCCATAAATGAATCGTTGCAGCTTACAGACTTTGTGGGCTTGCTTTGGATCTTCAAAACTCTCCGGCTGTATCATATACACGTCCTCGAGGAGATTCCCATAAATGAATGCTGTTTTGACATCCATCTGCCAAATCTCATAGTCGTAGTATGCTGCAATGGCAAGTAGGATTAGGATGGATTTGGTCATAGCGACTGGTGAAAAGGTTTCATCATAGTCAATACCATGAATCTATCTGAATCCTTTAGCCACCAATCGACCCTTATAGGTAATCACATTACCATATATGTCGATCTTCTTCTTGAAGAACCACTTGCACCCTATGGGCCGCGCCCCTTCGGGTGGTTCCACCAAAGTCCATACTTTGTTGGTATACATGGATTCCATCTCGGATCTCATGACTTCCAACCACTTCTGAGAGTCTGGCCCTTTCATGGCCTCTTCATAGGTATTAGGCTCATCATCTATGAGAATTGTGTCACCAGAGTCAGTCACGAGAAGTCCATACCTCTCGGGTTCCTGGCGCACTCTACTAGATCTACGAAGCTCTTGTGTTACCTGAACAGGCTGTTCCAAAACTCCTTGTGGATCCTGTTCATGTTCCATAGTTGGTTCAGTCATTTGTGGTTCTTGAATTTTTTCAAGTTCTACGGTCCTCCCACTTGCTTCTTTAGAGACAAACTCTCTTTCTAGAAACACGCCGGACCGAGCAACAAACACTTTGTTCTCAGTTGGATTGTAGAAGTAGTAACCCTTAGTTTCCTTAGGGTACCCCACAAACTTACACTTATCCGAATTTGGCCCTAGCTTGTCTGATTATAAACGCTTTACATAGACATTGCAGCCCCAAATCTTCATGAACAACAGTGTGGGACGCCTCCCACTCCACATCTCATGTGGTGTCTTCATGACTGATTTAGATGGAACACGGTTAATGATGAAAGCTGCACTTAATAGTGCATAGCCCCAAAATGATAATGGAAGATCGGTTTGACACATCATAGATCGAACCATATCCAATAGAGTTCGATTCCTCCTCTCGGACACGCCATTCCATTGTGGCGTTCCGGGTGGAGTGAGTTGGGACACGATCCCACACTCTCTAGATATTCGTCAAACTCTTGGCTCAAGTATTCTCCTCCACGATCTGATCGTAGAGCCTTGATACTTTTGCCAAGTTGCTTCTCTACTTCACTCTTGAATTCCTTGAACCTTTAAAAGGATTCGGATTTAGCCCTCATAAGGTACACAAATCCATATCTACTGAAATCATCAGTAAATGTAATGAAGTAGACGTAACCACCCCTGGCAGGCGTGGAAAATGGCCCACACACATCAGTATGTATGAGCGCCAATTGCTCACTAGTACTCTCACATTTCTTATTGAAGGGGACTATATCATTTTTCCCAATAAACAAGCCTCACATGTCTCATATGATTCAAAATCAAATGAGTCTAGAAATCCATCATTTTGGAGTCTAGATACACGTTTCTCGTTTATATGGCCTAAACGACAGTGCCATAAGTATGCAGGATCATTTATTTTAATCCTCTTGGTATTAATGTTGTAGACAGGATTGCTTAGATCAAGTACATATAGTCCATTAAATAATTGTGCACTACAATAGTGAATATTATTAAAATAAAAGGAACAACAATTGTTCTTTATTGAAATAATAAAACCTTCCTTGTCCAAACAAGAAATAGAAATATTGTTTCTGCTCATAGCAGGCACAAAATAGCAATTATTTAATTCTAAAACTAATCTTGAAGGCAGAGACAGCTTGCACACGCCCACGACCAATGCATCAACTTTTGCTCCATTCCCAACGCGCAGGTCTATCTCCCCTTTAGCCAATTTTCTACTTCTCTTTAGATCCTGCACATTTCGAAAAATGTGAGATCCACATTCAGTATCTAATACCCATGATGTAGAGATAGTTAAGTTGACATCTACAACAAAGATATCTGGAGGTGGTGGAATCACTATTCCAAGCCTATTGTCCTCCAGATATTTTGGGCAGTTCCTCCTCCAGTGTCCAAGCTGACTTCAGTAGTGACACTCACCTTTAGTCACACCTTTGGCAATGCCACCAACAGGCTTAAGGACAGGTTCCTGGGACTTGGCAACCGACTTTCCCTTGCCCTTGGAGGATGAGGCAAACCTTTTGCCCTTTCCTTTCTGCACCATCATAATGGCCTTGCCCTTACCCTTGTTGATGCTTTGTTCAGCTGTCCTCAACATATTTTGTAAATCTGGCAGTGGTTTCACGATCTCGTTCATGTTATAGTTCATGATGAACTGTCCATAACTCTCGGGCAACGACTGCAGCACGAAATCGGTGGCCAACTCTTGGCCGATCGGAAACCCCATTCGCGCGAGATTCTCCAAGTACCCGATCATATAGTGTACGTGAGGTCCCACATGGTTTCCTTCAGCCAGATGACACTTGAACAATGCCTTAGAGACCTCATACCTCTCAACCCTTGCCTTCTCTTGGAAGAGCTACTTCAAATGCTCGATCATATCGACATCATTCATGTTCTCGTGTTGCTTCTGAAGCTCAGAGGTCATGGTGCATAGCATAAGGCAGGCCGCATCATTAGCGTCATCAACACGCTTTTTATATGCCTTTAGGGCTGCCGGGGTATTGTTCTCTGGACTTGCTGGAACTTGCTCCTCCATTGTGTACAATTTCTTCTCTTGCTTGAGAACGATTCTCAAGTTTATGTACCAATCAAGGAAGTTGGTTCCAGAGAGCTTGTCCTTCTCAATGACAGATCGTAGGGAATGTTGTGAACTCGATGAGTTGTTTGCCATTTGGAATTCTACAAAAGGAAAATACGCAAGTTTTAGTATTTGTGAATTTTCGACTATATTCAATAATGGCTAGTTTATCAAATATAGCTCCCACTAATTTTCTACGGATTAATAACCCTCAAGAAATTAATGCAGAAAATATCCTTATATTTTTCACGTGGGCCAAGATCCATGTTTCACCTCCTTTTGATCTTGCTTTGGCAAGTCACCCAAAATTTGACTACTTTAGGTAGGAACAATTCCAATTGCATCCTATGCAACTCTTGGTTCAATTGGGCAAATAACTCCTTATTTATCCATCCGTATGGATAATCCAAATTGATTGCCTCTAGGTTTTAATCATATTAATAGTCTAGTTGTGTCCAACCTCTTATTTAAACAATTGCACATTACTTGTTTGTGCCATCACATTCCATCATTATGAACCAAGTCGCCTTGCTTTGGCATGCGTGAACTTGATAAATCATGATGATAATGAATGTTTAAATAACGAGAAAGCAAAAACACAATATTTCGATTTTGAGGGATTTTAAAATTCAATTTTAATTGTTTTGTTGATCCATATCAACTTGATCTATCTATTTGAGTTTGGGCACAACTCTAATTATCTTATTATCATAATTGCATGCATCATCCGCACACCAATCACATAATAATAAGACAATAAAATAAACAACCACAAAATAATAAAAAAAAAACGTGATATGAATATGGCCTTTTCTGGACTGAGATATTTCCAAGCCAATGGAAATATCTATGAACCCTAAAAGCAAACACATCTCCACGCGTCTTCATCTTTTGGTCCATCCTTCATAGTCATGTGGAATGCTCCATGCTCCAACTTTTGTGGCTTCCTTTGGTTTTGGGCTTCTTTTCTTCAATCTTGGCTAACAATCTATTATATCTAGCACTAGCTAACAACTATACTAAATAAAATAAATCTCACAAGTTAAGAAAAAAGGCTCGCAGGCCATAAAACCCTAATTAATTATTACATCAGATTGACTAGCTCGCAGGCCGTAAACCAAAACACAAAGTTAAACAATCACACCAAACCACATCCTAAGGCCCTATCCAACCACCATGCGATTTGCACATAAACAGTTAAAACCCAATTTTAACGCTCTTGGTCAATTTTAATTGATTTTAGGATTTCTAGGTTTAAAACAGTCCAAGGGGCCCACCATCTAATGGCTGGACCCTATTGGAGCCGTCCCGGGCCGAGCCTAGGACGGTCAGCCCAACCCTAGGGGTCGGCCGACCGCCTAGGCCTTTGGCTTAGGTGGCTTGGGCGGCAAGGAAGGAGGAGGGGCGGTCCCTAGGGGCCGAACCTCCAAGTTGTTTCCAAAACAACTCCTTCCTTTTTCCCCAAGTCCAAAAAGTTTCCAAATTTGAAACTAGTTTCCAGATTGGTGCCCAAACCCTAGATCTAAGATCCTAAAATTTCTCAAACTCATTAATTCATGCATCCGATGCAAAAACTAGGTCTTGTTTTGTGATTATTGACAAATTGCATCATATGCTTGATTTTTCTTGTTTTACGCGATAAACAATAAATTTAAATTGTAAAACTATCAAAACGTAACACATAAACCATGTCTATGTTCTACGACCTGTGGCTCTGATACCACTGTAGGGTTTTGATCATGGATACGCAGCGGAAAAAAAAATAATTTATCCATTCAATACCCTCCAAGGATCACAGGAAGAGAAGCATAACGATGGTAAAGGAAGAATCATGTTACACACCTTAGGGTTTCTCCTGTGATGACTTGTAACGCGAATTGTGTCACGTCTCTACGGTTGATCCACGCCTAGAGTTGAGATCTAGATCTTCCTTCTCCTTTGTGCTAGCTTGGATCGGAGGAAGAGGAAGAAGAAATCACACAACAGGAGGCAACAAGGAGGATTCGGCCTCCTTGGTTGGCCGACGGGGACGGGGCGGCGACAAGGGGGTCGGGTTCGGCCCTCTTGTTACTTTCTCTCTCTCCTTTGTTCTCTCCCACTCAAGTTATGAGTAATAGATTCATAAGTATGGGATGGAAGGAAGGAGAATCCTTTATATAGTCCAACAAATCCTTATTAATTACCTAAAGGACCTATTCTAGTCCTACTAGAATTCGGTTTAGTCCCTTCCTTTCAAATTAGTCCTACTAAATTTGCAAGGTGTTGCAAAGTGATCCCTCTAATTAATTAATCATATTAATTAATTCCCAAATCTAGTTCAAATCTATCTAGCGTGTGACCCCATAGGTTCTATCTAATTGGTAGCAACAATTTGCTAATATGGAGCGGCCTCTAGCAAGACATTCATTCTAGCCATCTAATAGAATAGTCATCCGACAAACCTTGTGCAAGTAATTGTCGCATCCCTTCGTATCCATATCTGGATTGGACACGAGACATACAAGTCACACTCGTATATCCAATCCATAGTTTCTCGATCCTGGGAATCGCCTTATTCGTGCAAATAACATCAATATCCCATATTGATTTATTTGAGTCTGGCGAGACATTCTATAAGCACTATTCCTCGAGTGGCCTCGGATATTTGCTCCCGTTATGTGGGAAGAACAAGTTCTATATACGTCTACTACGATTTCTAAGCTTGCTTCTTATTGTATTAGGTACATGCCTTTGTAGCTACCCAGTTACGGTGTAGCGTTTGACGCTACCAAAATCACAATAATTCACAACTAGACAATCTAGTGACTTCAAGTCTAAGGATGACAATACCGTTGTCACCACGAGAAGCGCTTGTGAATTTACATAACGTGTATGTAGCCTTCTCGAAGATGGGTCAATCCAGTGCGCCATTACCCTTAATGCACACCCATGTGTTGAATCATGATATCTCCATATCAATCCAACCCCATACTAGTCTATAGATGGTTTTCCTATTAATCATTATACTGGACTAGGGATATTTAAGATAAACAACACAATTGTAAATCTAAGAACTTCATTATATTAAATATCCAATAATTAATACAATGAATGTTCTAGCCAAGATAAATTCATACTAAACTAGATTGCCTCTAGGGCATCTATTCCAACAGTACCAGCTTACTTATTTAACTCCAATTTATCCGCAAATGACAATGATACAAACGAATATGATGCACCAGAATCAAATAACACTAAAGCAGGTTGCTCATAGATAAAGAAAGTACCCGTAACGACTCCATGATTTGCCTCACCTTCATCTTTTCATGAATGTGATTCTCCCCACATTTTATTTTTTCTTCCATTTCATCATGTACCATATGCATTGTTGTTATTAGTTCCATTACCAGCATTGTTGCTGGCATTCGTGATTTGAGTTCCATTGTTGCCTCGAGTGTTATAGTTCTGCTGTTGACCATAGCCGTTTCCACCATTATTGTTGTACTTACAATTTCCATGGTTCATGTTGCCATTTCCAATCTGCAGGTTGCCATTGTATTGCCGGTTCCCTTGATAATTGTTATGGTTTTTCCTCTGATAGTTATTCTCCTGGCTACCCTGCTAATTTCTAGCTGGCGGCGCCAAACACTCGTAAGCTCTATGCCCCTTTAATACAATTCTTGTATTTCACGAGATTCCCTGTACAGTCCACTCCTGGGTGGTTCCGCTGACATAGCTTGCAGAAGTAGCATCGAACTTGCCGATTACCGTGGTTCCTCTGATTACCACAGTATTGTCCTTGATTGTTTCCTCCATTGTTGGGCTTGAACTTCTTTTCGATTCCAGCTTCATTACCCCTTGACAACTGATTGTTACTACCTCCTATTTAAGCTTGCTATCGCTTCCTGTGAACTTCAACTTGGGTTGCTCGAACTCGCCAGATGTCTACATCTCTATCATAAGCCTCATGGAGAGTGTCTAGCAAAACTTTTTGTAACTGAATTAACTCTGGAACTTTGGCGTCCTCGTCAGGTACCATATTGCCAGCAAATCGAGTCAATTCCACGAACTTCTTGAAATACTCGGACATTGGAGGGGTCCTTGGAAAAGTCAAGTCAAACAAAAAATTATATTCTTTTTCTGAAATTGCTTCATGGAGCTATTCCCATCAAAGAAGCGAATTGGTAAAAAGGAAAGTAATAGGAGATGGTGTTTGCTCTTTATGCGGTGATGAATTAGGAAGTGCTATTCACGTGTTCAAATAATGCAGTTTTTGACAAACTGTTTGGAAACTTTCTCCGCTTAGGCTGAATTGTGAATTAAAGGAAGCTGATTCTATGATGAAGTGGTGGGAAAACATCATGGATTTGCCAGAAATCTTTGGTTCAGATGAAAGATTTTTGTGTATTTTTCTCTTTGATTGTTGGATAATTTGGAAAGCTAGGAATGATTGGGTTCTTAGAAACATTAGATGGCAGCCTCTTTAGATTGCCCAGAAGGCATTGACTACTTTTAATGAATATTGGGAGCTTACTCATGTGGAAAAGAGGTGCAAAATGTTAAAAAGAATTACGGAAGGGGTGAATATGAAGTTACACGATGATGTCAATGTGTTCAAAGATGCAGCTACAAACTTAAAAAATGTTAATGGGGGTATTGCTGCTATTCTCATGAATGCTCATAAACAAGTTTGGGGTAGTTTGCAAATGCAATTTTGGTATTATTAATCCAGCTGTGTTGGAGGAAATGAGAATTAGTGAGGCTCTGCTTTGGTGCAAAAGTGAAAAGAAGCTGGACATTGCATGCCCTGTTCTCTGATAATAAAGTGGTGATTAAATGCTTGAATGGCCCAAGTTTATCTGGAATGTGCAAGCTGAATTCCATTGTTGAAGATTGTATTGACATTGTGAAGTCCTATCATGTTGTTCTATTCTTTTCATGTCCAAAATTTTGAACTCGGTCGCTCATGTTTATGTCAGGAGTTCTTTGGGTCTTGATTCCAAATTATGTTTGGACTCATTCCCTGTTGGTTTGGCTTTGATGGCCTTGGTTCTCAATGAAAGCTTAAGTTTCAGTTTAAAAAAAGATGTCTTTGAGCTCACTAGAAGTTATTAGCAGAAGAAAAGCTTCAAGAATGATGGGCTTCGCACAAATACATAGATCTAATGGACTTGTTATGATTTATTCACTGGGCCTTGTCTTGTTTTATTAAAGCCCAATACCCTTGTGATCAGTTCTTAGCTTAAAGCCCACTTGTATTAGGGTTTCTTCCTACCGTTGGACTACAATCCAACCGTTGTGTCAATTTGTTGAGTGTATATATTAGAAACTGTCATTAGGGTTTTGAGATGATTAATAGACAATATAGAGTGACTCAGTTCTCTCCGCCGTTTCTATCTCCTTCGTCTTCTTTCTCTCTCAAAACCCTAAAGCTCCTTTCATGGTATCAGCAGCCTGAAGGATGCAATCTCCCACCACCGGCGGCAGTTCTTCACCGGCCCCGCCCCTTTATCTCTTATCCAATATACATAATCTCTTGCCCTTCAAACTTGACGGCATTAATTTTATACTTTGGCGACATCAGATCGCCTCAATCTTCAAAACCCATGGTTTAATCGGCCATCTTGACGAATCTTCTTCTTGTCCGTCTCACTATTTCCGATGGATCTCTCTCGCCTCTTCCGAATCCGGCGTTCACGACCTGGATCCTTCAAGATCAGGCTGTTCTCACGATTTTGAACGCCACTTTATCTACAGAGGCTCTTACTCTTGTTCTTGGTACAACCATGGCCAGATCCGCTTGGGAAGCACTTGAACCGCGCTATGCGACGTTGACTCGATCGAACGTTCTGCAACTCAAATCGGAGCTTCAAACTCTCAAGAAAGGCCCCGATTCGATCGATATATACATGAAAAAGCTTTCCACCCTTCGGAACAGGCTCGCCATCTCTTCTGTTATTATCAACGACGAGGATATGCCCCTGTTTACGCTCAATGGCCTCCCCGTGGAGTATAAATCCTTCAGATCCTCCGTCTGGATCAAATCCACGCCGATATCCTTTGAAGAGCTCCACATGCTTCTACGCACTGAAGAACAGATGCTACAATCTCACTCCCCGCCCCAGATCTTCCTTCTCCCACCACCTTCTTCTCCAACAGAGGTGGTGGCGGCTGTGGTGGTCGTTATTCTTCCGGTAACCGTGGTGGTGGACGGTCGGTGGTTCTCGTTTTGATTACAACCGAGGAGGTCGATCTGCGGGTCAGGCACTTCGGGCTCTTCCGGATATGGGTCAAACTCCAGATCCGGGTTCTGATATGGTATTGGTTACGGGTCCGGACCCGGTAACGGTTATGGATCAGGTCGAGGCAACGGACATGGTCGATCCGGCTCCCAGAGGGGGCGCTCTGTCGGGTCGGGTCGGGCAGCTCCGGTTACGTGCCACATATGTGGCCTTGATTACCACTCGGCGCTTGATTGTTGGCACCGTATGGATTACGCCTACCAAGGCCGTCATCCCTCTGAGCATCTTGCTACTCTTCCTGCGACATCTTCTCCTCATCAAGCTTCTTCTTCTGAGGTATGGCTTACGGATACTGGTGCATCTAATCATATGATTGCTGACTTGGCCAACCTCTCCCTCTCTGAACCCTATTCTGGCTCTGAACATGTCACTGTTGGCCACGGTTATTCGTTGCCAATCCAACAAAAAGGTACTGCTTTGTTAACTACTGCTTCACATTCTTTTCTTTTACCTAAAACTCTTCATGTGCCTAACTTATCTGTTAACCTTATTTCTGTTAATCAAATGTGTAATGATAATAATGTTCGTTTCAAGTTTGATAACAACTCTTTTTATATTCAGGATATGGATACGGGCAAACTTCTTGATCAGGGTCAAAGTAAAAATGGTATCTACCCATTGTCCTCCATGTCTCTCAAGACTGGTCCTCAAGCTAATTTGGGTTTACGAATTAAATCTCCTTTGTGGCACTCTCGTTTAGGCCACCCTACAAACTCTGTTCTCTCTAAATGTATTACCTGTTCTGATTTATCTGCTATTTCTGGTTCTGGTTCACTTTGTGATGCTTGTATGGCTGGTAAAATGCACCATATACCATATTAACTATCTTCTTCTACTGTTTCTGATCCTCTACACATGTTACACAGCGATGTTTGGGACCCTGCCTCTATATTATCTTTTAATGGCTACAAGTATTACGTCTTATTTATTGATGATTTATCTCGTTTTAATTGTCTTTTTCCTCTTAAACACAAATCTGAAGTCACTACGGTGTTTATCAAATTCAAGTTGTTCATTGAAAAACTGTAAAACTCGTTCATCAAAATTATTCGAACTGATGGTGGCAGTGAATACACTTATTTTACTTTTCAAAAAGTTCTATATGATAGTGGTATTTTACATCAAAAGTCCTGTCCTTATACACCCCAACAGAATGGGATTGCTGAACGTAAACATCGTCATATTGTCGAAACTTCTGTGTCCTTGTTGCATAATGCTTCTTTACCTAAAATTTTTTGGTACCATGCTATAGCTACTGCCACATATTTGATCAACCGTTTACTTAGTTCTACCACATAAAATAAATCACCATATGAGTTGTTGTTTCATGTTAAGCCTGATTATACTCATTTAAAAGTGTTTGGCTGCTCTTGTTATCCTTATCTCAAACCATATATGTCCTCTAAATTAGATCCTAAGACTAAAATATGCGTGTTTTTAGGTTATGCTGATGGCTATAAGGGCTACTTATGCCTTGACAAAACTACACACAAATTTTTTATAAGTCGTGATGTTGTTTTCGACGAATTCTCTTTTCCTTATGCACAATCTTTTGTTCCAGCTACTACTGATTCTGTATCTTCTTATGTTTTTCCAGGTTCATCTCCGAGAACTGATACTACACCTGATTTTTCCTCTATTGCACCACCACTGTATGTGCAACCTCATGGTCCCTCTAGAACAAATACATCTCCTGATCTTGCCAGCATTGCACCTCCCATATATGTGCAACACCAAGGCCTTTCTGAGGACGATGACAGCCTTCTGCAGCCCCCGGCAACTCAGGACCCTGCTGGTTCTAGTGCTGATGTGCCCCCAGCATATCCTTCCCAGCAGTCTCCTAGTTCTGGTGTTGGCACGACAAATACTTCGAGTCCTATGATGATTAACCCCCACCCATCCATCTCATCCTATGAGGACACATAGTAAGTCTGGGATTACTAAGAAGAAACTGCTATAGAACACCACTATATCTTCTTCTCCTTCTTTTTCTGCTCCTTTCCATGCTGGATTTACTGTCAATGCACCCACAATATAGTCTGATCCTATATCTTATTCTGAGGCCTCAAAACATTCACAGTGGCCCAAAGCAATGGCTGATGAATTTTTGAGCCTCAAACAGCAAAAGACTTGGTCTTTGGTGCCTTTGCCACCACATACAAACGTTATTGGAAACAAATGGGTTTTTGAAACCAAATTTCACCCAAATGGCACTGTTTCTTGACACAAAGCACGTCTTGTAGCAAAAGGTTTTCATCAAACTCATGGGCTTGACTACGACGGAACTTTTAGCCCCGTCGTCAAACATGCTACTGTACGCACTATTTTAGCCTTAGCTGCAAATTTTTCTTGGCCATTACTAAATTAGATGTTAAAAATGCATTCTTACTTGGCTTCCTTCGAGAAACAGTTTATATGCGTCAACCAACTGGTTTTATTGATCCAAAATTTCCTAAACACGTTTATGGTTTAAAACAAGCACCACGGGCTTGGTTTGAACGTTTCACTACTTACTTACTTTCTCTTGGTTTTAATTCTGCCTACTCGGACCCTTCTCTTTTTATTCGCCATAATAAAAAGCGTCTCAAAATTTTGTTACTTTACGTTGACGATATTATCGTCACCGGTAATGACACTACCTATATTTCACAGCTTGTTACTCTTCTCAACAGAGAATTTCAGATGACTAACTTAGGCCCTTTGGCTTATTTTTTAGGCCTCCAGATTTTTCGTAGCAATTCTGGTATAAAAATTACACAAGAAAAATATATGATTGATCTTTTAGCACGATTCAATATGAGCACCTCCAAACCTTGCTCTACACCACTTGCATCCGGCACTAAATATCATCTTACTCAAGGGATTACGTTGTCTGAACCTACTATTTACCGACAATTATTAGGTGCACTTCAATATTTAACGTTTACACGGCCTGATATTGCTTTTGCCGTGAATAACCTCTGCCAATTTATGCATCAACTAACTGATATTCATATGCTAAACGGATTCTTCGTTATTTAAACAGCACAAAATCACATGGGTTGTTTTATAGTTCTGGTAATCTTCCTATTCATATTTACTCCGATGCCGATTGGGCTGGTAACGCAACGGATCGACGAAGCACAACTGGGCTCTTAGTTTATATTGGGCCTAATCCAGTACATTGGGCCTCTAAGAAACATGCCACATTTGCTCGTTCTTCAACCGAGGCCGAATATCGGGCTCTCGCAACTGTTGCGGCTGATTTATCTTGGTTTAAACGTTTGTTTTATGATTTACGTTTTTCTATTACTCGTATTCCTACTCTTTGGACTGATAGTAAATCTGCACTTTCTTTGACCACTAATTCCCTTTTTCACGCACGTACGAAACATATTGAACTCGACTACCACTACGTGCGTGAAAAAGCTCTCAACAGAACTTATTGTCTCATTTTTATCCAATGCAGGTCAACTTGCCGATTTCTTTACAAAAGCTCTTCCGGCGCCCCAATTTCATACTCTCAAGTCTAAAGTAATGGGTCGCTCCACCACCATTCCTTTACGAGGAGGTATTAGCTGAAGAAAAGATTCAAGAATGATGGGCTTCGCACAAATACATGGATCATTATAAATGGACTTTTTATGATTTATTCACTGGACCTTGTCTTGTTTTATTAAAGCCCAATACCCTTGTGATCAGTTTTTAGCTTAAAGCCCACTTGTATTAGGGTTTCTTCCTACCGTTGGATTACAATCCAACCGTTGTGTCAATTTGTTGAGTGCATATATTATAAACTGTCTTTAGGGTTTTGAGATGATTAATAGACAATATAGAGAGATTTAGTTCTCTCCGCCGTTTCTATCTCCTTCGTCTTCTTTCTCTCTCAAAACCCTAAAGCTCCTTTCAGAAGTTAGGTTGGTCAGTCTGAAAATAGTGTATTTCAGTCGAGCAGCGCAAGATTGCAACGAGGGGAGACTTCTTTTTTTGGTTTAATGTGCGGCGGCAACCTCCCTTCTAAAAACCAAAAAGCCTCACAAATCACGAAACTTGCTAATTAAATTTGATAATAGAACCTTAAGAGATAGAACCTTCACGAACTTGCAAAGTTTGATGAGGTTTTACTAATCACAAGCTACGTTATCCTTGCGGTAGAATCATGTCTTGCCCGATATTTGCATGGTTTGAACTGACAAGCCTAACCTATTCTTTCATGAATTATCATTTTATAAATTTTCCAACCTTGACCTAAATCTTTGCCCCGCCCCTGGCCACTGGGCATTAAATCTCACAAATTGCAGGTGCGCGCAACACCATCCCATGATACACGTATGTATCGGGTTATTAGGGTTTACCTAACGTGATGGTAACTACACACTATCAAGTCTCCATACACACGAACACGAACACAAGACACTCTTAAACTTTGTTATTTTCAATTATTCAATAATACTGAAAGATTACAGTGGTTAAATAGATAAACTGATAAACCTAACCCTAACCTAATGGGCCTACTTTACGGGCTAACTAAATAAATACTAAATAATAATCGAATAACCTATAACTCACAAACTAATAAATAATTAAATAACTAAATAATATTGATACACCATCCCGTATCAAATCTCCCACCGTTGAAAACCACCTTGCCCTCAAGGTGGATGTTGAAAAAATTGCTAATATTCTTGCACGTATCAAATTGACGTCGAACGGTCTTGAAAACACAACCTTTTAGGACCACTCCAGAAAAGTGATGCCAGAAACGGACTAGGGAGGTCGAAAAGCCTTAGGAAAGAGTCCAGTGCTTAAAAACATGGAGCCGCGGCTCAAAAATAGGCTAAAAATAGGGTCGTGGCTCACTTTGAGCTAGGGGAGCTGGCAGCTTGGGCTGAGCTGACCGGAAGCCGAGCCGCTGATGAGCCAATGGAGCCAGGCGAACCGAGTGCCAATCCGCGGCTAGATCAAGTCGTTTCTGAGCCGGATCTGCTTTGGCGGCTAGATAGAGCCGAGTGCCTTCTTTTTCCCGTCGCAATGGCTGCGGCGAGATGTGGGTCAGTTCGGTGGTCGTCCGGGGTCGTCAATGGCCGACCGTGGCCATTAGCAGGTCATCGGAATCTGTGGGTAACCCAATGGCCGTGGCGGTGTAGTGTCTCGTTGCCGCTCTTGTTGCTCGGAGCAGCGGTGGACTGGACGGAGTACGGAGCAGCGCTGGCTGTCGTTCCGGCTTCAGTGGTTGCTGGGATGTCGTCGGGGCCAGCTGGTAAGGGTCGTCGGAGGTTGGTTGGTAGGGACAAAGGGTCGGTGGATGTTGTGGTTGTGATTACGACGGTAAGGAGGTTGAGGCTCGAGGTTGGCCTGCGTTTCTGGGTTGTTGAGTGGTGATAGGAGCGTCGGGGAGGCTGTTTAGAGCTCCGGCTGGTGCTGAATGGCCGGTGTGGTTGCCGAAGGTTGGATCGAAGCTTGCTCCGCCTAGAGGGCTTCAAAGCCAGCGGCACAAGCATGAAAATCGATCTGCTGCTGCTTGTGCTCTTGCGACGGCAGCGGCAATGGTTGAATCTCTTATTGTGGCTCCGACAATGGCGACACTTAAACCTGTTGGATCGCCGCCGGCGGTGGTGCAACCTGCTGTTCCTCCAACTGCAGTGGCGGCGGCGGTGACTGAGGTTGTTCATGGGCTCTGATGATGTCCTGGAGGCGACAAAATTCTTTAGTGAAAATCAATCGATATCGTCTCACACTTAGAGATATTCATCTCCCACTTGCTTTGAGGCTTGCAAATGCTGGGATATCATCGATGTCAAGAACGGCGAAGGGCAAAACACCCATGTCCGTCATTAACTCAATGAAAGCACCAACTGATACACGAATATATCGGTTTGTTAGGGTTTACCTAACGTGATAGTAATTCTAGACACTATCAAGTCTCCACACACACGAACACGAACACAAAACACTCTTAAACTTTGATATTTGTCAGTTATTGAATAATACTGAAAGATTACAGTGCTTAAATAGATAAACTGATAAACCGAAACTTAACCTAACGGGTCTACTCTACGGGCTAACTAAATAAATATTAAATAATAATAATCAAATAACCAATAACTCATTAACTAATACATAACTAAATAATATTGATACGCTATCCCGTAACATCCCCATTGTAGAGTGGGAGACAGAATTTACACTGTCCATAGTTTTTGTAATAATCATTATGTTGTACTGATGGGAGATTACAGGCACGAGAAGGTTGACATGGGTCGCACCAAGATTCGTGAAAGAACTAGTAGAAAACATGTTTTAAAGGTATGTTATAGGTATGTTATAGGTTTTCGCTGTTTTAATTCCTTTAGGACGGTCATGTTTTCTAACAAGATGCCAGTAGTAAACTTTTCAAGCGTAAAAATGACAACAAGACTAGATGTACAAAACCTCTTTGGACAAAGAGAGATCTCTTCCTCAATTATTAACCAAATGAAAAAGACAGAAGAGCAGACATAACTTCAGGAAAGCTAGAATAGATAGAAACCGAAGCTGCAAATCATGGTGCCGCAAAAGGGTCGTCCACCCATCTTTTCTGGTGAAATGGACCCTTGCTGGAGTCGGCAGCCACAGTGAACGGTGACAGGAGAAGGGACTGCATGACTGACTGGACCTTATTCATCCGCCTGCGGTGCCTGAAACGTCTTAAAACAACTTCTTTGTTCATTGTTCCAGAGGAATGAGTTGTCTTCTTTAAGCAGACATGGCTGGTGACTCGCGTCTGGCACTTTTCAGTTTCTTCTCCTTCTAGTAAGTTCTCATCGGTGAGGTTATCCGAGACTTCTGAAAGTGGTGGTCTGCTTTTGGAAATTATGGAAGACATGTTGATGATGATAGTCAGATATATTCATTTGAGAAGAGTGATAGTTGATATTTATGGATTGTGCGAGAAAAGAATCATTTGCTTTAAGTTAGTGAAGGGAATAAAACTTTAATTTGGATAAACCGAACAAAATATAGAGTATTAACGAGAAACTGTATGCTACTGCAACAACTTTTGGGCAGTGGAGCATTTCACGTGTTTGATAAAAAAGAATAATGTTCTGACCACTGTGCGTAATAAAAAAGTATAATCTCACATGGTCGGTGGACACTGGCATAGGGGTTTGAGCGGAGGGAACAGTAGATCTCACTTCTTACAAGTGCCAACATAGATTGTTCATGGTCGGCTCATTTTTAACAAATCGATGCCCGAATTTAACAGTTCACAAATGATACGTGTCCAGCTACACCCCCACATGCCGAGGATGTGTTGGTGATTTTAGTGTCATTGGCCATTTATATAATCGGATTCACTTACGACTAGAGTAGACATTGACATATACGTTATACACGTTAAGAGGTGTGGAGTACATGAGTGCATACAACTATGCTAATATCTTGGACAACGAACATCCGGACGACTGCGGGGGTTCGGGGGGCGGAGCTCTCGAAGGGGGTCCGGGGGCAGTGCCCCCGGTGGGGTCCATGGGGCAACGCCCGTGGCGGCGGTCGCGCTGGCCGGTCAGCGCGGAAAAATTGGATTTCGGACGTTTTATTGCTTCACAAAGAACGTATCGGAATTAATTTTTCATTGGAAAACAGACTGAAATCTGGCGGCCAGATTAACCGCCTTCTCCCTCACTATTTGTCAGTTTGGTCGAATTCAGGAACACAGAGGAAATCCATATACGTTCTCGAAGTCTCTGTTTTATCCGATTTCAGATTTCGTGCATACCGCCGAAATACTTTAATGTGAGAGTGATACCACGACTCAGAGATTATCCAAGTTCGATTGTTTCCGTTCTAAACACTCCAAAATTCTACAAAGATTAAAATATTCTGCATCATGACGAACGGCAACACTGTTCAGGACATGACAAGCAAATTCATGAAACTGGAGAAGTTCGAAGGGCAGGATTTCCGGAGGTGGCAGAAGAAGATGCACTTCCTGTCGACGGCGCTGAAGGTTGTGTACGTTCTCACAACCCCGATGCCTCAAGTCATGGAGAACGAAACCCTGGAACAGACAAGGAGGAGATCAAAGTGGGAGAACGATGACTACATCTGCCGCAGACACATTCTTAACGGTATGTCTGATTCATTGTTTGATGTTTATCAGAATGTTGAGAGTTCAAAAGAACTGTGGGATTCTCTTGAATCAAAATACATGGATGAAGATGCTTCAAGCCAAAATTTTCTGGTCAGTAATTAGAACAATTACACAATGGTTGATTCAAGGCCTGTGATGGAGCAATACCATGAATTAATTTGAATCCTATGACAGTTTAATCAATACAACATGAAAATGGATGAATCAATTTCTGTTTTTAGTGTGATTGATAAACTGCCTCCATCATGGAAGGATGTTAGGCATAAGTTGAAGCACAAGGAGGTAGAACTTTCCTTGGAGCAATTGGGGAGTCACTTTCAGATTGAACAGTCCTTGAGGGATCAAGAAAGTGACAAACCCAAAGACAAACTTACTGCTGATCCAGGTTTCGTGAATATGATGGAGGAAGGGGATTCTTCGAAGGGAAAGAACAAATATGGGAAAAAGAAATTTAAACAGCAAGACAAGAATCCTAACAAGAAGACAAAGACTGCTTGTTGGAAGTGTGGGAAACCAGGACACTTCAAGAAGGATTGTCGTGTGGGCAAAAGTAAGAAAGGTGAAGACACAAGTGGCAAGGGAAATGTGTAGGGTTTTGATCATGGATACGCAGCGGAAAATTATAATTTATCCATTCAATACCCTCCAAGGATCACAGGAAGAGAAGCATAACGATGGTAAAGGAAGAATCATGTTACACACCTTAGGGTTTATCCTGTGATGACTTGTCACGTGAATTGTGTCACGTCTCTACGGTTGATCCACACCTAGAGTTGAGATCTAGATCTTCCTTCTCCTTTGTGCTAGCTAGGACAAGAGGAAGAGGTAGAAGAAATCACACAACGGGAAAAACCCATGGTCGTGCCTACAAGTGGCCGATGGCATGGGAGGAGGCGGACGATACCTAGGGCTTCGGCCTTGGTGTTTGCCCTTCTCTCTCTCTCTCTCCTTGGTTCTCTCCCACTAACTTAAGTTACGAGCAATAGTGTCATAAGTGTGGGATGAAAAAGGAGCATCCTTTATATAGTCCAACAAATCCTTGTCAACTACCTAAAGGCCCAATTCTAGTCCTACTAGAATCCGGTTTTAGTCCCTTCCTTGCAAATTAGTCCTACTAAGTTTGCAAGGTGTTGCAAAGTGATCCTTCTAATTAATTAATCATATTAATTAATTCTCTAATCTAGTTTAACTCTATCTAGCGTGTGACGCCATATATTCCATCTAGTTGGTAGCAACAATTTACTAATATGGAGCGGCCTCTAGCAAGACATCCATTCTAGCCAACAAATAGAATAGTCATCATGCCAAACTTGTGCAAGTAATTGTCTCATCCCTTTGTCCCAAATTCCGGATTGGAAACGAGACATACAAGTCACACTCGTATATCCAACCCATAGTTTCTCGATCCTGGGAATAGCCTTATTCGTGCAAATAACATCAATATCACATATTGATTTATTTGAGTCTGGCCAGATATTCTATGAGCACTATCCCTCGAGTGGCCTAGGATATTTTCTCCCGTTATGTGGGAGGGAAATCTATCTACATCTACCACGATCTCTAAACTTTCTTCTTATTGTATCCGGTACACGCCTTTATAGCTACCCGGTCACGGTGTAGCGTTTGACGCTACCAAAACAAAATAATCCACAACTAGATGATCTAGTGATTTCATGTCTAAGGATGAAAACACCATTGCACCGCGAGAAGCACTTGTGACATTACATAACTTGTATGTAGCCTCTCCGGAGATGGGTCAATCCAGTATGCCATTACTCTTAATGCATACCCATGTGTTCGATCATGATATCTCCATATCAATCCAACCCCATACTAGTCTATAGATGATTGTCCTATTAATCATTATAATCGACTAGGGATATTTAAGAATATATCACTCATATTCTAAGAACTTTATTCATGTTAACATATCTCCATATCGATAATATAATGAATTGTAAATCCAATATATTTGTCACAATAAATTGATTGCCTCTGGGGAACAATTCCAACAGTCTCCCACTTGCACTACCGTCAATCTCGTGCATCATATGCCTATTGATCTAGCGCGGCCCTCCACGCTTTCACTGCGTAGGGGCGAGACATCTGCTGGTACCTTGCAAATATTCACATCTCCTCCATCAACAATTTGATTGAGTTTGAATATTCTGAGTAAGTGCATCTCATGCAGTAATTTACTCAGTCCTCTATGTTAGAATTAGTGACTGAATCTTGCCTGAACCTTTCCAGCTCACAGTCGCTCCCTTTAGGGCAAACATAAAACTCGACTTATAATCTGAAATCTTCTTTGTCAGATTTGAAGTTCGCATCACTGTAACCCCTTTACATCAAACTCTTCCTATCTTTCAAATATCAAGAATTCATCCTTTAGTTCTTCTCAAGTATTTAAAGGTGATCTTGATAATTATCCAGTGACGCTCACCCGGATATGACTGGTATCTTTGTGTCATACCATATGACACATCTAGCCTAGTACATAACATGGCGTATCTCGTGAATCTCATTCATACGGTCCTTTCTCAATCTTATTGGAAAGACAATTAGTCTTCCAAAGACTAATCCCGTGTGACATAGGTAGAATCCATATTCTTTACATGTTGAACTACTTCAACACCGTTGTCTATAGATGCACTATGGCCTAAGCTGCATAACCATCTTGATCTATCTCCATAGATCTTTATAGGTTGTTCTGCCTAAGTCTATCATTTGAAAATCAATCCCCTAGTCAATCTACGTAAGATTGCCAAGTAGGGACATCATTCCCAATGATTAGTATGTCTCCACATACAAAGCCAGAAAAATAACTGTGCTCCCACTAACCTTCTTGTAAACACAAGTCTCATCTTGAATTTTGATGGAACCAAACTCCTTTGATTGCATCATCAATTTGAAGAATCCAACTCCAAGAAGCTTGACTCAATCTATAGACAGATTGCTACAAGCAAGATGCGAATGAATTTAAGCATCACAAATGGGAAAGATTTCGTCATAGTCTATACTATGAACTCACAGGAAATCCTTACCCAACCAATTGGCCCTTAAAGGTAATCATATTACCATCCATGTCGGTTTCCTCATAACCCACTTGCACCTTTTAGGTGGTTCCACCAAAGTTCATACTTTGTTGGTATACATGGATTCCATTTTGTATCCCGTGGCTCCTAGCCATTTCTGATAGTATGGACCACACGTGGCCATATAATAGGTTGTAGGCTCATCTCGATGAGCAATATATCACGAGTTATGAGAAATCCTTATTCCTATAGTCCCTTGACATATCCTACCTGACCTATGAGGTTCTTGTGTTATCTGAGTAGGTTACTCCACAACACCTTGTGATCCCGCTCACGTTCCATCAAAGAGATCAATGTGTTGTTTGTGGTTCTTGAACTCCTTCAAGTTCTACTGTCCTCCCACTTGTTTCTTTTAGGGACAATCTCTATCTAGAAACACTGTGGTTCGAGCAACAAACAATTTTGTTCTCAATTGGATTGTAGAAATAATATCCCTTTCAGGATATCCCACAAAACATTTATCCGACTTGGGTCCAAGTTTCTCTGTTAACGCCTTTACATAAACTTCATAACCCAATCTTTATGAATGACATACTAGGTCACTTCCTAGTCCATATCTCATATGGTGTTTTTCGTAATCTGTTTTGATGTAACAAGGTTAAGGGCGAAATTTGCTGTAATTAGTACATAGCCCCTAAAAGTAAAATGGAAGTTTTGTTTGACACATCATGGACCGAACCGTGTCCAACAAGGTCTGAATTCTCCTCTTAGACACGCCAAATCCATGTGGCGTGCTAGGTGGAGCGAGTTTTGGATCATATCCAACACTCCCACAGATTCTTTCCAAACTCTTGGCTCAAGTACTATCCTCTACGATCCAATTGTAGAGCCCTAATACTTTGGCCAAGCTGGTTCTCTAATTCATTCCTGAATTCTTTGAACAATTCAAAGGATTCTGATTTGTTTCTTCATAAGATACACAAATCCATATTTCTCTGATCCCATCAGTAAATATGATGAAGTAATGAAAATCATCTTTAGCATTTGTGCTTAGCGGCCTTCATACATCAATATGTATGATTCCCAAAAGATCATATATTTGCCTAATAAGTCTTACATGTATCAAATGATTCAATAATCAAATGAGTTCCATAAATCCATCCTCATGGAGTACTAGATATGTATTTCTTATTTATAAGGCCTAAACGATAATGCTAAAGATAAGTGAAGTTCATATCATTATATGCAAACCTCTTGGTATTAATGTTATATATGAAATTATCATGATCAAGGATATACAATCCACTTAGACAAAATTGCATTACAATAATGCATATCAGAATAAATGGAACAACATTTGTCCTTTATTATGATAAGGAGCTTTCTTGTCCAAACAAGAAACTATGATAACGTTCCTACTCATAGCAGGGACATAATCACTTTTGCCTAGTTCATGAATAATTTCATAAAGGTGTAAATAATTCGCTACGGCTAATTTAGCAACCCCTTGCTTCATTGCCCCGCGTGTAGGTTTATATCTTCCTTATCCAATTGTCTTCATATATTGAGATCCTCCACATTTCTATAAATGTGAGATCCTCATCTAGTATCATATACTCATGATGATGAGATAGACACATTGATTTCTATAACAAAATTACCCAAATCGGAATTCATAATTCCTTACTTCCAGGTACTTTGAGTAGTCTCTCTTCCTCTACACCACCTATTGGACTTCAAGGCAACTTGGTTTTAGCAACAAGCTTGCTTTATACCCATCGGGTCGGCGCAAACCATTTTCCCTTACCCATGCTGTTAACCATTAACAGCTTTGCCTTTGCCCCTCTTGTTTAGTGATTCTCAATCATATTAAGTCAATCACCTTTTGAACAAAACAATTATTGCATCCAATGAAATTCTCGGTCCACTTGGGTGAATAACTTTTATTCTTTATCTATCTCATTGATAACACCCAAAATCTAATCTTTCAATCCTATTGAAATAACTCATTTGTGTTTTACCTCTTGTTTTGGCAGTCACGCACTACTAACTAGTGTCGTCCCGTCATATCTTGATGAATCAAGTCGCCCTGCTTTGACGCGCACGAGCTTGATTAATCTTGATCATGACGAGTGCTAAGCAAGATAACGCAACATGGAGAAACACTTAAAACCTTTCATGTCTAGCTCGCTCTTTGAATGAGCTTCTTTCAATGTATGATCATATCATACGCCTCCATGTTCTCATCTTGATTCCAAAGCTCAGAGTTCATGGCAGCTAGCATGAGGCAAGTCACATTCAAAGACCTTTCTTTGATGTTATCTCCATTAGATTTTAGTGTGTTTTGGTGGTTGGTGGAATAGAATTTTTATGTTCTTTTATTTGAGAACAATTCTCGCTTTTATACCAGTCTAGAAAATAGATAAAGTCGCGTTTTGTTTGTTTAATGCCACGGGCATCCAACACAATAGGATTATGCAAAGTATTGTGACGTATAACTATATTCAACAAGGATTTAAATTGTTAAATATAGCTCCCACTATTTTTCTACGGATTAATAACCCTCCATATTAATGCGGAAAATATTATTATATTTTCTAGTGGGCCAAGATCCATATTTCACATCTTTTGAGCTTGCTTTGGCAAGTCACCCAAAATTAGTTATTTAGGTAGGAACAATTCCAATTGCATCTTTATGCAACTCTTGGTTCAATTGGGCAAATAAATCCTTATTTATCCATCCCATGGATAATCCTAATTGTTTGCCTCTAGGCTTTTAATCTTATTAAAATCACCTAGTTGCGTCCAACCTCTTACCTAGACAGTTGCACATTACTTTCTTGTGCCATCGCAACACAATCATGATAAATCAAGTCGTCCTGCTTTGGCACACACGAACTTGATAATCATGATCATGAAGAGTGTCTAGATAACGAGAAGGCAAAAACGCAATATTTAAATTGAGAGATTTTTATTTTCAATTTTAAATTGTTTTGTTGATCCATATCAACTGATCTACTTATTTGAGTTTGGGCACAACTCAAAAAAAAGATCCGGCTTGCCTAATTATCTTATTATCCTAATTGCATGCATCATCCACACACTAATCACAAAATAATAAGACAGAAAAATAAACAACCACAAAATAATAAAAAACGTGATATGGATATGGCCTTTTTTTTCTAGACTAAGATATTTACAAGCTAATGGAAATATCTATGAACCCTAAAAGCAACACATCTTTATGCGTCTTCATCTTTTGGTCCATCCTTCATAGTCATGTGGAATGCTCCATGCTCCATCTTTTGTGGCTCCTTTGGCTTCGGACTTCTTTTTCTTCAATCTTGGCTAACAATCTATTCTATCTAGCACTAGCTAACAACTATACTAAATAAAATACATCTCACAAGTTGAGAAAAAATGGCTCGCAGCCCATAAAACCCTAATTAATTATTAAATTAATTGATCAGCTCGCAGGCCGTAAACCAAACCACAAAATAAAACAATCATATCAAACCACATCCTAAGGCCATATCCAACCACCATGCTATTTGCACATAAACAGCTAAAATCCAATTTTAACGCGCTTGGTCAACTTTAATTGTTTTTAGGATTTATCTAGACTCAAAACGGTCCAAGGGGCCCAACCAACCACTTGGCCGAACCCCTAGGAGGACCGCGTAGGCTTTGGGCTGGCTGGCCCCTAGCCCACACGGCTAGGCCGTGTGCTAGGGCAGCCCACGACCCCTAGGCCACGCCTTAATTGGGCGGCAAGAAAGGAGGGGTGGTCCCTAGGGGGGCGAACCTCTTTTGGGAGTTGTTTCCAAAACAACTTCTTGCTTGTTGCCCAAGTTCTGTAGTTTCCTTGTTTGAAAAGAACTCCTTCTTTCAACAGGATGCCCATGAGATCTAGATCTAAGATTCTAAAATTTCTCAAACTCACTAATTCATGCATCCGATGCAAAAATTAGATATTTTCTTGTTAGATGGTTGATAAATTGCATCATATGCTTGATTTGTCCGTTTTACGCGATAAAAAATGAATTTAAAGTGTAAAACTATCAAAACGTAACACATATACCACGTATATGTTCTACGACCTGTGGCTCTGATACCACTGTAGCGTTTTGATCACGGATACGCAGCGGAAAATTATAATTCATCCATTCAATACCCTCCAAGGATCACAGGAAGAGAAGCATAACAATGGTGAAGGAAGAATCCTGATACACACCTTAGGGGTTTCTCCTGTGATGACTTGTCACGTGAATTGTGTCACGTCTCTACGTTGATCCACGCCTAGATTCGAGATCTAGATCTTCCTTCTCCTTTATGCTAGCTAGGACCGGAGGAAGAGGTAGAAGAAATCACACAACGGGAAAAACCCATGGCCGTTCCTACAAGAGGCCAATGGCATGGGAGGGGGCGGACGTCACCTAGGGCTTCGGCCTTGGTGTTTGTCTTGCTCTCTCTCTCTCATTTTTTCTTTCCCACTCACTTAAGTTATGAGCATTAGTGTCATAAGTGTTGGAAGGAAAAAGGAGCATCCTTTATATAGTCCAAAAAATCCTTGTCAACTACCTAAAGGCCCTATTCTAGTCCTACTAGAATTTGGTTTTAGTCCCTTCCTTGCAAATTAGTCCTACTAAGTCTGCAAGGTGTTGCAAAGTGATCCTTCTAATTAATTAATAATATTAATTAATTCCCTAATCTAGTTCAACTCTATCTAGCGTGTGACCCCATAGGTTCTATCTAGTTGGTAACAACAATTTGCTAATATGGAGCGGCCTCTAGGAAGACATCCCTTCTAGCCAACAAATAGAATAGTCATCATGACAAACCTTGTTCAAGTAATTGTCTCATCCCTTTGTTCCAATATCGGGATTGGACACGAGACATACAAGTCACACTCGTATATCCAATCCATAGTTTCTCGATCCTGGGAATAGTCTTATTCGTGCAAATAACATCAATATCCCATATTGATTTATTTGAGTCTGGCCAGACATTCTATAATCACTATCCTCGAGTGGCCTAGGATATTTGCTCCCGTTATGTGGGAGGGAAAAATTCTATCTACATCTACTACGATCTCTAAGCTTTCTTCTTATTGTATCTGGTACACGCCTTTATAGCTACCCATTCACGGTGTAGCGTTTTACGCTACCAAAACACAATATTCCACAACTAGATGATCTAGTGATTTCAAGTCTAAGGATGACAACACCATTGCACCGCGAGAAGCACTTGTGACATTACATAACTTGTATGTAGCCTTCTCGGAGATGGGTCAATCCAGTATGCCAACTCCTAATGCATACCCATGTGTTGGATCATGATATCTCCATATCAATCCAACCCCATACTAGTCTATAGATGATTGTCCTATTAATCGTTATAATCAACTAGGGATATTTAAGAATATAACACTTATATTCTAAGGACTTCATTCATGTTAACATATCTCCATATCGATAACATAATGAATCGTAAATCCATTAATTTGTCACAATAAATTGATTGCCTCTAGTGCACAATTCCAACAAAATGGGCCTAAAGGCCAAGATCAGCAACAAGGTATGTTCATTGAACAACCTGAAAATTCAATTCAGAATTCTATGTCCCTAAATTCTGATGCATTTTATGTGAAGGATGATGACATATCATCGTGGGTTGATTCGAGTGCTACCAGACATGTATGCAAGGACCGAAGATGGTTTACAACCATACAAACTTTTTGAAGATGGATACACAATAAGAATGGGGAATGTTGCAACCGAGCCAATCCATGGAGTTGAAAGTGTTAACCTAGTATTTACTTCAAGAAAATGTTTAAGTTTGAATGACGTATTGTTTGTACCCGGGATTTGAAAGAATCTCTTGTCTGTAATTGTATTAAATAAGCTTGGATACAAGCAGGTTATTGAGTCGGATAAGTTTGTATTGTCAAAACTTGGTTCTTTTGTTGGCTTTGGTTATTTATGTAATGATATGCTTCGTTTAAATAGTGTTGCTCCTTTTGGTAACAATTCTGTTTGCATTGCTAGTACTAGTATTGATAAATCAACACTTTGGCATGCACGTTTAAGACATGTACACTTTAAAAGGTTACAAGATATGTCAAAAATGAGTCTAATTCCTTCATTTGATATTAATACCGCAAGGTGTAAAACTTGTATGCTGACTAAGATAACTAGACAACCTTTTAAGGATGTTAAAATGGACTCTAAGGTGATTGAATTAATTCATAGTGATCTATGTGATTTTCATGCAACACCGTCTATAGGAAACGAAAAGTATGTTATTACATTTATAGACGATGCTACTCGGTTTTCCTATGTGTACTTTTCACACTCTAAAGATGAAGCTTTATATAAATTTAAGACATACAAAACTGAAGTTGAGTTGCAAAAGAATGGTTTAACAAATATTTTACGCACGGATAGAGTAGGCGAATATTATGATCCTAAGTATTTCTAAGAGGTTGGTATTATTCACCAAACCACTGCTCCTTATACACCTCAACAAAATGGTGTATCTGAGAGGAAGAATCGAACTCTAAAGGAAATGATTAATTCCATGCTTTCCTAATCAGGTTTGAGTGATGGATTTTGGGGAGAAGCTATGTTAACAGCTTGCTATTTTCTTAATAGGGTTCCTAATAAAAGGAACAAAACTACCCCATATGAACTTTGGTATGGAAAACCTCCAAACTTGCATTATTTGAGAGTTTGGGGTTGTAGAGCTATCGTTAGGCTCAATGAACCCAAGAGAAAGAATCTTGGCGAAAGAGGTATAGATTGCATATTTATCGGATATGCCATGCATTCCAAGGCTTATAGGTTCTATGTGATTGAACCTATTGACTCAGTATCCATTAATACTGTAATAGAGTCAAGAGATGCTATCTTTTATGAAGAAAGATTTTCTTCTATACCTAGACCAAAGGATTTGATTCCGAATTTGAGCAATGCTCAAAATGAAGGAACAAGTGATTCCATCACTTTACCTGAATTAAGAAGGGATAAAAGAGCTAGAGTAGCCAATGACTATGGTTCTGACATTCAACTATATTTAGTTGAAGGATCTGGGGATGAGGTTCATACTCAGTATGCTTATTGTTTAAGCATAGAGGAGGATCCTAGAACTTATAGTGAGGCTATGGCATCTCGTGATGTTACATTCTGAAAGAAGCAATAGATGATGAGATGGATGCGATCATACAGAATGGGACTTGGGAATTATCTGATTTGCCTCCTGGGTTGAAACCACTTGATGTCAAGTGGATCTTCAAAAAGAAGATGAAAGTAGATGGTACCGTAGAAAAGTTTAAGGCCCGACTGGTTGTACGTGGTTTTAAACAAAAAGAGGGTATCGAATACTTTGATACATATTCTCCTGTGTCTAGGATATCCACGATTAGATTATTAATAGCTCTTGCAGCTATACATAATCTTGTTATTCACCAAATGGATGTGAAACTGCATTCTTGAATGGTGATTTGGATGAGGAGATATATATGAAAGAACCCGAGGGATTTGTTATGACAGGAAATGAGGATAAGGTGTGTAAGCTTGTTAAATCACTTTACGGCTTAAAGCAAGCTCCTAAATAATGGCATCAAAAGTTTGATGATATTGTGTTGTCTAGTGGTTATCATTTGAACCAAGCAGACAAATGTGTATATAGAAAATTTGATGACTCTGGTAAAGGAGTCATAATTTGTTTTTATGTAGATGACATGTTGATCTTTGGTACCAGCCAAGATCAAGTGGATCAAACGAAGGAATTTTTGTCATCTAAATTTTCAATGAAGGATTTGGGGGAGGCTAAAGTAATCCTAGGTATTAGGATTAAACGTGAGAACAACGCCATTACTATTTATCAATCTCATTACATTGAGAAGGTGTGAAATAAATTTAACTGTGAAAAATTATTCTCCGGTTAGTACTTCGATGGAACCAAATACGAAATTGTTGCCTAACCAAGGCAAGGTTGTGTCTCAACTGGAATACTCTAGGGCTATTGGTTGTCTAATGTATGCCATGATTAGTACACGACTTGATATAGCATTTTCTGTTGGAAAGCTAAGTAGGTATACTAGCAATCCAAGCACACATCATTGGCAGGCAATGAGGAGAGTATTTAAATACTTAAGGAAAACCATGAATTATGGTTTGACATACAGTGGAAGTCCTTCGGTTCTAGAAGGATATGCTGATGCAAGTTGGATAAACAATATGGAAGATCATTCCTCAACTAGTGGATGGATTTTTCTACTTGGAGGAGAGGAAATATCATGGGCTTCAAAGAAGCAAAATTGCATTACTAAATTGACAATGGAATATGAATTTGTAGCATTGGCTGCAGCCGGTAATGAGGCTGAATGGCTAAGGAATTTAGTGTATGAGATTCCATTGTGGGCCAAACCAATTTCACCAATATCTATTAGGTGTAATAGTGATGCTACTCTGGCTAAGGCATATAGTCAGGTGTATAATGGCAAGTCTAGACACTTGGGTGTCAGACATAGCATCATTCGGGATTTAATCATGAATGGTGTGATATTGGTTGAGTTTGTTAGTACACAACAAAATCTTGCGGATCATCTAACCAAAGGGTTAGCAAGGGACTCAGTGCACAATTCGGTCGTGGGGATGGGATTAAATTCCATCTAAATGATCTCTTATGATAAGATACCCATTTCCCTTCTAATACAACGTTAGAAGCTGAATTCAATTTGGAACTCTTACATGAAGAAATTGGAGCACAAAGATCATCCCAAGGTATGTGTTCAGACCTGGAAGTTAAGGAGGTTGAAGTTTACACTTCTTAATGGTTCTTTTGAAAAATTGTATGGCAGGTAAAAGAGGAAAAGAACCACCTATATGAGTTTGGATTTTATCCGCTTCAAGAAGTTGGGACTTGGCTTCTATATGCTCATTCAAGGATAGTGACACTAGGCTAGCAAAAATAAGTGTCAAGTTAGAACGTGGAATATGTTGAACTAATTTTTATTTTACTTTCATGTATTCGTCATGAGTATAAAGGGTTCAATCCATATGACACCCTTATACTCGAATATTTGAAGATGTAATTTACTAAGATGAAAATTCAATCTTCAAGACATTTTCATTTATGCACAAGTTTGCTTTGTTATGGAAAGAATAAGTGAATTAAGGATTACACTAAAATGGGGGAGGATTGTTGGTGATTTTAGTGTCATCGGCCATTTGTGTAATCGGATTCACTTACGAACAAAGTAGACATTGGCATATACGTTGTACACGTTAGGAGGTGTGGAGTACACGCGTGCACACAACTATGCTAATATCTTGGACAACGAACTCCCGGACCATTGCGGAAGTTCAAGGGCGGAGCCCTCGATGGGGTTTCGGGGGCAGCGCCCCCGGTGGGGTCCAAGGGGCAACGCCCTTGGCGGTGGTCGCGCTGGCCGGTCAGCGTGGAAAAATTGGATTTCAGACGTTTTATTTCTTCACAAAAAACATCTCGGAATTTATTTTCCGTTGGAATATGGACTGAAATCTGTCTGTTGTAACCGCCAGATTAACCGCCTTCTCCC
The DNA here is from genome assembly GCA_023055425.1 of Linanthus parryae. Lineage (NCBI taxonomy): Eukaryota > Viridiplantae > Streptophyta > Magnoliopsida > Ericales > Polemoniaceae > Linanthus > Linanthus parryae. Next base: position 80,414,384 of record JALGPY010000006.1, read on the forward strand.
TCACTATTTGTCAGTTTGGTCGAATTCAGAAACACAGAGGAAACCCACATTCGTTCTTGAAGTCTCTGTTTTATCCCGGTTATCGATTTCGTGCATACCGCCGAAATACTTTAATCTGAGAGTGATACAAGGACTCAGAGATTATCCAAGTTCAATTGTTCCCGTTCTAAACACCCCAAAATCCTACAGGATACTTCAGCAGGTGATTTAGTTGATTCAGTAGTGCCAGACGGAGCGAGGGTCAGACATACGGTGGGACCACCCTCGTATTTGAAAGACTACGTTCAGCCCCAAGCTGAAATGTTAGTCTATTATTTTATTTTCGGTATATCATTTATGATTTATTGCTTTGTTCGTGATTATAAACCAGAGTTGTATTGTGATGTTTTTAAATTAAATCCGTGATTTCCTTACGGTTCTTTACTCGGATTAGGAATAGGTCGAACCGTCAGGGTTAGAAGTATAAAATGGGTGTAATATTTTCAGAAAAGGATAATCATAATATTTTACCCTCACTCTCTCTAATTTATTTTTTTATGTTTGTCGTTGTGCTCTGCGCCGCACGTTACCTAGCACGTAACATCTGGTGCTTTCACCCCCTTCGTCGGTCGGACAACCGCGACGAACCACGAACTCCCCTCCCCTGTCGACCATGGTGGACGACTCGGGAAAGCTACCGCCTCATCCCCAACCGCCACTGACCTCGAAACCCTAGCCGCCATAACAAATCTTCAAGTTGACATCTACACCAGGGAGAAGCGGCGTGACTCGGAGAGCGCCGAGATCCGCGACGCCGACCTACAGTTGCTCAACCGCGAGACCGGGTTGCCGCCACTCGCGCCGTTACCACCAGCCGCCCGTCCCACAGCCACACCCCATTCCAAGCGTGGTAGCCCCCTCCTTTGCACGCAACACTGCAGGCCACCGGTAAGCAGAACCCACGTATGCGGGTGGCTTCAATCCGTTTTAATGGGGACGATGTCGTCGGGTGGATTTTTCGAATACATAAGTACTTCAAGTACTACCGCGCTACTGAACCGGATAGTGTGCAACTTGTGGGAAATTCTAATTGATAATCTGGATTCCGATTGGTTTCTCTACTCGCAATCCAACAACACAAACGCTACTTGGATGGATTTTTAATCTGCATTAAAGCTGCGTTTTGATCCTGGTCACTATGAGGATTACTTGGGGGTATTGTCAAAGGTTCAACAGACGACGACTGTGATCGCATATCAGACTGAATTTGAGCGGGTATTACACAAAGTCACGAACGTTGAGGAAGGTGTTCTCATGTCCCTTTTTCGTGCCGGGTTGAAATAGCCCATATGTCACGAATTGACGATACGTAACCCACGCAACCTAACTGAGGCCTTCGCGCTTGCACGTGAACTTTCACCAGGACAAAATGAGTTATTGAAAAACTACCTACCGGCGCCCACCAAGCCCACTTGGAATCCAATGGCTACTAGAGGAACAGTATCCCCCTTGTCGGCCACCTCCACGACAGCGACAACCCATACGGTACCTGCCTCGGCCTCGGGTACTCCCCCTGTGAAGAAGATTATGCCGGCCGAGCAGGCAGAGCGTTACCGTCAGGGACTTTGTTTTAACCGAGACGAGAAATATTTCCGCGATCATCATTGCAAGCCCCAACTTCTGCTCTTGTGTATTGAGGAGAACGACGAGACTGACCAAACTGTGCCCATTAACGAGGATGATCCGGTGATCATTATGGATAACCTCTCTCATCTTAACACACTATCAGGTAGTACACATCCTCGCGCTCTTAAATTGACTGGTACCATTGGCAATGTATGTGTGCAGGTCCTCATTGACGATGGTAGCCCTCATATTTTTATTCACTCGGTCATGGTCGAGCAGCTCTCTTTGGTGCTCCATCATGTTTTTCCGTTTTGAGTATATGTGGGAAATGGTGAATCTTTACGTTGCACTTTCTACTGCCCGAAGACTCCACTCTCCATTCAGGGACAGTTTTTTAGGTGGATTTATATGTCTTGGTCGGATGGCGCTGCTCCTAGTTGGGAACCTGTAGTGGATTTGCTGTCTTCTTTTCCTGAGCTACAGCTTGAGGACAAGCTGTTTTCCGTGACTGGGGGGAGTTGATACGTGTCCAGCCACACCCCACACGCCGAGGATACGCCAGTAGGTGATTTTATTGATTCAGCAGTGGAAGATGGAGCGAGGGTCAGACATACGGTGGGACCACCCTAAGATTTCCACGACGGTTCTGACCCAGGGGTATTTTGGTAATTCTGACACAAGGCCCAGGTTCCGGAGTCGAGTTCGTATTTTTTCTCCCAAATTCAGTCAGCAGTTTTCTTATGACCAGATTCAGGATTGGGCGGAATTTGGAGCGACTTTGACCAGGGGTATTTTGGTAATTTTGAAAAGTTTCGGGTCAAAACGTAGGCCGCGGCCGAGAAGGTAGAAAATGAGCTAAGAATCCCACTCTGTGCATATTATACGCACACCCTGTGCGTATTATACGCACACAGCAAGGAGATGGGGTGATTTTTGGCAGGCAGGTTCACTGTGTGCGTATTATACGCACTCAAGGAGCAAAATACGCACAAAGAGAAGAAGAAAAGTGGAGACAAAAGGAACTATGTGCGTATTATACGTACTCTCTGTGCGTATTATATGCACACAGCGTATTACACAGGGAGCAAAATACGCACAACAGGAGAGAGACAGACACACCCAGGGCCACGGTGTGCGTATTATACGCACATCCTGTGCGAATTATACGCACACAACACGTATTTGAGAAAAATTTGGTCGGTGCCCGTATTGTAAATATAGGCAGTTTCCTGAAACGTCTCCATCACTATATAAAGACTCGTCCAGGGCTCGTTTTAAAGATATAACCCATCCAAGGCAGAAAATTTGGGAGATCACAGAGAGCACAAAAGCGCGATTCCAGATTCGAAGACCTAGTTTGATCTTATCCCTCTCTCATTCAAAAACTGTGTTATTTTCGTTATGAATTCCGGTAGCTAAACCTTTTACCTAGGTTCTCGGTGAACCTAGGGTTTTCAGAGATTATTTCTACGTTTTAACTATGAATTTATGATTGTATTATCTTAATTCAGCAGTTTTTATCAGTTATTCTGTCTTTTGATTTTTACTGTTTACGCATGATCGGAGTAGCTAAACAGAATTGGTACCGACACGAGCCGATAGGTGAAAACGGCTGGTTAGGGTTAGGAAGAGAAGACAGAATTTAGCACCTTACCTTGATGGACCGACCAGAGAAGGGAAGTTTGGACTAGCCTGAAATTGTTTGACCAACTGTTAGAGAATATGACCTTGGCCTTTGGGACAGGTTAGAAACCCGAGCAGACATAGAACGAGACTGCAAACTTAGGCAGCTTAACATGAATTCGAATGTCTGCAGAATCGTGATAACGTGCAGGAAAAGAAAAGATACCGCACAACTGGTACGTGGCACGGATAACTAGACTGCTGTGTGTTTTCATATCAAACTAGAATGAAAATCTGAAGAGACCCTAGGGGATCATGGGACCTAGTATTCAAACCCTAGTTTTACAACCTTAAGACTATTCAGAAAATTCTCACAAAAAATACTTACCTTTCAGTACTTAGTTCGTAATCGCAACTCTCAAAATATTCCTCCTTTTTACACTCTGCTCATTAAAATTGATTACTAGAAAAACCTGCAAAGTCCCTGTGGGATCGATAATCCGAGTCGAAAATACTCTCTATATTACTTGATTCGTATACTTGCGAATAGCACGCTAAATTGCGCATCAAGTTTTTGGCGTCGTTGCCGGGGACTTTTTAAGGTTTATTTAGTAGACAGAATTAACTTTCTGAGTTCTTCTTTTTCATTTTCTTTTTATTTTTCTATTATCTCACTGCTCTTGAGATATCTGTTTTTTCAGGGTGGGCGACAATAATGAAGGAACGCCTGAACTGCCCGAGACACGTACCCCGGCCCAGATGGCTCGGTATATGGAGGATCTGATCGCAGCAGGTTTTGCTGCCCGGAACAACCAGAGGACATACAACAGATCTGGAAAGGCGTTGGTGGAAAATTTTGAAGTCCCCACGGGAGGGCATGAACGAGCTATTGTGGTGCCCGAGATCATCGCAAAACACTTTGATTTAAAACCCTCCACTATCCATGTTGTTCAGACCCTCTGCCCATTCCATGGCAAAGCTGACGAATACCCGAACGAATTCATCGGGAAATTCGAGGACTACTGCAACAAAGTCCGGTATAAGTTGAAGCAGAGGCACTCATGCTAATTCTCTTTCCATACTGCCTATACGGAGTGTCCAAACACTGGCTCGAATCCCGACCACCCAGATCCATCACTACATGGGAAGGATGCGTCACAGATTTCTTTGCCAAATCTTACCCAGCTTCCCAGGTCATTCAACTACAAAGCGAGATTCTGTCGTTCAATCAGAAGATGGGAGAAACGATGGTAGATGCATGGGAAAGGCTGATGAGATTGGTGGAAAAGTGCCCACACCACGGTTTTGGAGACACGAAGATCCTGCAGGTATTCTACCATGCCTTAGACATGGAAAGTGCTGACAGGATTGACAGAGAAGCCGGAGGGAACTTTCTATACCATGTGGACAAAGACGGGGCCTATGAGCTGATGAAGCAGTTAGCCAAGCAAGAAACTCGACTGTTTTATGATCGCAGAATCACGGCCCGAGCTGAGCCAATGGAAGACGGCCGGATAGATAATCTGGCCAAGATCGTGCAAGACTTGGTTAAGAAAGTCTACTCAGAAAAGAAGGATGTTGCAGCAATAAGAGAACCAGATTTGGACACAACCATTGAGGGGCTTAGGACCGAGGATGCCAGTGGGATCCGAGCCGGTACAATTCGGGCACGAGAGATCATCCCGGGTTCCGGTAGGAAACCCGAATTCCGCAATTTATGCGCCAGGATTCCAGCACAAGCCACCAGCTCAGCAGGCTGCACCACTACCGCAGTTTCAGTCGGGCCCATCTGCACAACAGTACGACAGTTAGATGAAGAAAATCGAGTCCATGTTTCAAACTATGGAATCCCGGTTTTCACAGATGGACGCCTTTGCAGCTGACCTACAATCTACCAAATTATCACAGCGCACTTTGGAGGTACAGGTTGGGCAGTTAGCACAACAGCTAACTGAGAGAGCACCAGTGAACTTACCCTCGACCACTGTTAATAATCCATATGCTCTGATCAATGCCATCACCACTCAGAGTGGAGTAGCACTACAGGATCCGCAGGACCCTAGCCATGCACGTGCATAAAAGTTGAAGGAAATCGAACACGAAGTCTTTGGCCAGGATAACAGCTCAGCCTTAGGCCCCGAGCCGAAGGGCTCGGTTGAGCAGGATGCAGTGCAGAATGAAAAGGAAGATGAAACGGTACCTATCTCCAAGGAGGTGCCGTATCCTTTGAAGACATGGAAGAGGGATTATAGCAAGGACTACGCCACATTTCTCGAGATTTTCAAACACCTGCAGATCAACATACCCTTTGCGGAGGCGTTGGCAAAGATGCCCACTTATGCCAAGTTCCTCACATATATTTTGTATGGACGGAAACGTATAAGCGATTTTGAGATGATAAATCTGACGACAGAAGTGAGCAACTGTGTGAAGAATGGGCTATCGAGGAAGAGGAAGGACCCTGGTAGTTTTGTCATCCTGGTGACCCGAGGTCATGCTTACACATGAAAGGCTCTGTGTGACCTAGGGGTCAGTATCAATCTGATGCCGTTATCAATTTTCAAAACGCTGAAATTCAGTGAGCTCAGGCCCACCAGAATCAAGCTGCAGATGGCGGACAGATCCGTAAAGCGGGCTTACAGAGTTATTGAAGATATTCTGGTGAAAGTCGTAGAATCGATTTTTCTGGCAGATTTTGTAATTTTGGACATGGAGGCAGGGGATATACCTCTCATTCTGGGCAGACCGTTTTTGGCCACAGGAGAAGCCACGATGAACTGCAAAAGGGGAGAATTGACTATGCAGATTAATGAAGACAAAGTGAAGTTCAAAGTTTTCAAAAATCTGCAACTACCGAATTATTACGAGAATGAAAACATCTTTGCAGTGGAGGTAGTCTAAGAAGACTGGGAAAACGAGGAGATGGATGAGCTATGGGCATAGATTGACAGAGTGGACAGATAGAACGAGGAGAGATTCCAGGAGGAGCAGGACATGATAGCCAAACACCGGACCACTTTACAGTTGGAAGGAAAAGATGGGTAGAAATTGGCCCTGGTCCCGTCACTCAAAGAGCCACCAACCCTAGGGCTAAAACTGCTCCCGAGCCATCAAAGTTCAGTGCAGCCAAAGTAATTTCAACAAGGGCAGAAAGTACTCTCTGCGAGTCTCGGAAGCAAATTTTCACTAGAAAATTGAGATATCGGTGGACAGAACCGTTTATCATCAAAGAGGTACTTTCATGTGGTGCGGTTGAATTGGAGAATCTGCATGACACAACAACTTTCAGGTTGAGCGGAACCGGGGTCAAGCCAAATTTGGGCCCGGAAGCGAACGTTAAGGTAGACGGTTTTGACGTCCCTTAAGCAAACATGAGGTAACTGGGTCGGGCCGTCGACCGTAAATTACAAACACTGGTTGGGAGGCAACCCAACGTAGTAAGTTAGTTTAATTTAGTTAAGTATTGTTTAAGTTTTGAATTTTGAGAGAGGTAAGTTGAGTGGGTTCTTACATTGAATTGAGCATGTGCAGACACAGTAGAGAAGAAAATTGGGAAGAATTGGGCCGTTGTGTGCGTATTATACGCACAGGCAGTGCGTATTATACGCACACAGGAGACCAAACATGACAAAAAGTTAGAAAAATTTTAAGCCCAAAAGCCATTGTGTGCGTATAATACGCACATCCTGTGCGTATATACGCACAAAACTTCAATTTTTTTTCAGGAACTTGAAGAATTGACCTAGGTGCGCTCTGGCACACTCGACCATCACAGGGACTCGTACGAGTTGGCGATTTTTCAGGAACAATTTTTCTGCAGAACATAGCAATCAACCCCGGTGTACGAAAGTATACTCGACCTGAGAGCACATTTTCACACACAATGGTGCTCGGGGATTGCACATTTGAAGAGAGCATACAGAGCCCGGAAGGTTGATAACTTCCGTGTACAAATTTTTCGGCGACCGCTCATGGTCCTTCTCCACCGGAATCTGCGATAAAATTCAGCACCTGTAAGAACTGAGTCCGGGTGCACAGGTTCAATTTCTGTCTCTCGCTTTATTTTTCTGCATATGCTACCAGTTGATCCCATTCGATGAGGCAAGCCAGCTCATCCAATCCAGATTATATGCCTGATGATTAGTACCATGAGGGCATGGAACCATCCAGTGTGGGGGCGGTGGCGTTGTAACTGCATTACTTTTTATAAAAATAAAAAAATTATTGCTGAAAAATTATTAAAAAATTGATGAAAATTGAAAATTTTGAGACTGGGCGAAGGATTTAGCTTAAAATTGGAGAGAGCTTAATGATAGAAAATTTCCCGAAGTGGACGAACTTAGGTGAGGAAGAGCTGCGAGAATCTGTCTAGGGGAGTTAATAGAGCCAATGCACGTCAGAAAACGAAAGTAGCTGTCTCCCGAGCAATGTATCTCACTAGCTGCCAGACCACCGTCACCCGGTAGTCGTCAACCCGCCATCACAGTCACCACATTATTTGGTGGAGTGATAGGCCATAGGGGACCTCACGTCCTGTCCCGCACTTTAGGTCCACTTGTGAGCCCCGTTGATCAATTAACCCTTTTATTGGTAACCATTTGACCTAGGAAGCCGTTTATTGATACTCGCATCATTTTTAGTATTTTGACCTTTCCTACGCGTCATGGCACGAGGGAGTTGAGTTGAGGGGCATTATCTCGGGTAGAGCAGAATGGTCATATTTGATTGTGGATGAGTGTCATATTTTTATATTTGAGGGTGTGTAAGGGTGATATAGTGACGGCTGCACACTTCGGTGTGGTGGTGACTCACGACATTACACCTTGAGCACAGGAGGAGAGCCGTAGTGCGTGACGATTTTCCGCACGACATGGGAGACTTGGGGTTGACGGGGTTGATAGGAGGACGCGTTGTGCTATTTAGACATCCTTGGAGTGAGGAGGATCGGTTGGAAAATCCCGATTATTTTACAGATTGACTACATGGTTCGAAATTAGTGTGGGGGTGGTCGTTTCAGATTTTATTTAAGTATTTTTTGCCACCCCACGTTTTTTGTTTATGATAGAGTTGGCCTGGTTTATATTATTGTTGTTTATTGTGTTGCTTCGCAAAAAAATAAAAATAAAAAAATAAAAAAAAATCAGGGTGCTTGATTGATTTTATTTCAAAACGCCAGGCCGACAATTTTTATCACAGTTTCACATTCGTTCACTGTGTGGCCGCGAGAACGACAGTTACACCGGGATTGGGTAAATTGAGTTTCTAGAATCTTAGGTGATTTGGGTCAGTTTCTATCATCTTGGTGAGGGAGTGTGAGATTGGGGTTTGTGTGAGTGTGCTGTGACGTTTAGGACATCGCTTCTAAATGACTTATCTTACAATCCCAAAGCCGGCAGAGTTACATTACACCCGGAGTAAAAGCACGGAAGGTGTGCGTTAGGGATACGTTCGGTTTGCGTGCAAAAACACAAGTAAGTTGTGTTCGTGCTTGTTCCTAACCTAGGCTGGCCGCAAGTTCTTCTGATCACCGCAGTTTCTGAAATAGTGTTTTATGATGTTCAGTTTGAGTTGAAGAGATTGCCAAGTCTCACCAAAAAGATACACTGTTTTTATCATAGTAATATTGTTTTTAAATAAGTGCAGTTACACCGCTCTGGATTGATTCGGGATAGTATGCATTGGTAGTATATAGCTAGAGTTTGCACGGGACGAGCAATGTTTAGTGCGGGGGTATTTGATAACTCCCCACTAGGAGTTATCTTATAGCCTGAAAAGATGTGTATGAGTTCCGGAAAGTCGTGTTTTAGCCACAATTTACCCTTAGAAAGCCTTGGAACTGAGAACAAGATGTTTATCAGCTCTTCATGCATTACTGCTTAATTTCACGCATGTCGAGATATGATCACGGGTTTTTGTTCGTGTTGTCTACGCAGGGACAGGACTTGTGCAGGATCCAGGAATGAAGCAGGATTGCAGGGGCGAGAGCCGAGGTAGATGAAAACGCCAGAACCGAGAATGACCGGGATACGCTCGGTTGACAATATCTTGAGTTCTACTTGGAATTTTGAAATGAAACCTGCGGCAGAAGAAATTATACCTCAAGGACTTTCTCAAAACAGGTTAGTCTGACCAAAAAATCGACCTCCCGCCAAGTGCGGGTCCCAGGCAGGCAACACCCAAGTAGGAGTCTCGGGTCTCGCTGTCCTGAGTCGTGATTAGTTATTTCATGTTTAGGACGATATTCGGGACGTTCCTGACCCATGGGTATTTTGGTAATTTTGACACCAGGCCCGAGTTTATGGAGTCGAGTTCAGATTTTGTCTTCCAAATTCTGTCAGCAGTTTTCCTATGACCGGATTCAGGATTCGGGGGAACTGGGAGCGGCTTTGATCCATGGGTGATTTGGTAATTTTGACAAGTTTCGGGTCAAAACGCAGGCCGAGGCCGAGAAGGCAGAAAATGAGCTAAGAACCCCACTGTGTGCGTATTATACGCACACCCTGTGCGAATTTTACGCACACAGCAAGGAGATGGGGTGATTTTTGGCAGGCAGGTTCACCGTGTGCGTATTTTACGCACACCCTGTGCGTATTATAAGCACACAGGGAGAAAAATACGCACAAAAAGAAGAAGAGAAGTGGAGACAGAAGGCACCGTGTGCGTATTATACGTACACCATGTGCGTATTATACGCACAGGGAGCAAACTACGCACAACATAAGAGAGAAAGACACACCCAGTGTCAAGGTGTGCGTATCATACGCACACAGCACGCATTCCGAGACAGTTTTGGTCGGTGGTAGTTTTGTAAATATAGGCAGTTTCCAGAAACGTCTCAGCACTATATAAAAACCCGTCCATGGCCCATTTTAAACATTTAACACATCCAAGGCAGAAAGATTGGGAGAGCACGGAGAGCACGAAAGCGCGATTCCAGATTCGAAGACCTAGTTTGATCTTATTCTCTCTCTCTCATTCAAAAACTGTGTTATTTTTGTTATGAATTTCCGTAGCTAAACCTTTTACCTAGGTTCTCGGTGAGCCTAGGGTTTCGTTTTCAGAGATTAGTTCTACGTTTTGACTATGAATTCATGATCGTACTATCTTAATTTAGCAATTTTTACCAGTTATTCTGTTTTTGAATTTTACTGTTTATGCATGATCGGAGTAGCTAACCAGAATTGCTACCGATTCGAGCCGGTAGGTGAAAATGGCTGGTTAGGGTTAGGAAGAGAAGACATAATTTAGCACCTTACCCTGCTGGACCGACCAGAGAAGGGGAGTTAGGACTAGCCTGAAATCTTTTGACCAACTGTTAGAGAATCTGACCCGGGCCTTTAGGAAAAGTTAGAAACCCTAACAGACTTAGAACGAGACTACAGACTTAGGTAGCTTAACAAGAATCCGAATGTCAGCAGAATCCTGATAACGTGCAGGAAAAGAAAAGATAATGCGCAACTGGTACGTGGCACGGATAACTAGACTGCTGTGTGTTTTCATATCGAACTAGAATGAAAATCTGAAGAGACTTTAGGGGATCCTGGGACCTAGTATTTCAAACCCTAGTTTTTCAACCTTAAAATTATTCACAAAATTCTCACAAAAAATATTTACCTTTCAGTACTTAGTTCGTAATCGCAACTCTCAAAATATTCCTCCTTTTTGCACGCTGCTCATTAAAACTAATTACCAGAAAAACCTGCAAAGTCCCTGTGGGATCGATAATCCGAGTCGAAAATACTCTCTATATTACTTGATTCGTATACTTGCGAATAGCACGCTAAATTGCGCATCAAACATAGAGAGAGAGAAGAAACAATCAATTTGGAACTTCAATCATGCTTGATCGCGGCAAAAATCAAAGAGACGCTGAGAAAACGAAGAAGTTTGAATTCCATTCTCTTTCTCTTCGACAATGCAATTAACATCCATTTATAGAATTCAAGTATTCTTCGAGGAGAAAGAATACTAGGCAGTAAATGAACTATGTCCGTGAAATAAATATTCCTTTATTTAATTAACCTTTTAAAGAGATGATAGGGAGAGAATAAAATGATTGCTATTTGATAATAACCAGTACATCATCTTTTATACTACACTATGATTACAAAAAAGAGATAAGTACAAATCAAAGGAGATAAATCAAAGGAGATAAGTATAGAAATAATAAAAACAATGTTGAAGAGATAAACTCCATGATCTGAGGGAGATATTGTTGGACATTGCATGTCATGCCGTTATACGCCTGATAGTGCCTTTTAGGGGCTATAATTCTTTAGCATTTACCACATGTTAATAGGTATCTGAGAGTGATTTGAGCCTAAAGATAGAGAATAAAGGTCGTTTTATCACTTGTTGCTCACCATGTGCTATATTGTTAGTCCGGGGGTTTTCTATGCATATTCCGTTGTTATTTGTCAAATATAATCACTTGGTATATTTGTTCATGTTGTCTTGGCAGGAATGGATGCTAATCGGTTGATAGGAGGCACAGAACAAACTTTGGAAACAACGGGAGCTCAAGTGGAACGAAGAGAAGCAAAGTTGGAAGAGCTAGGATGAGCAACCTTCACTATTTTCAATGCTCAGGAAAATTCATGGTAGATTTTCATGGTAGATTTTCCTGAGCATTGAAAATATCCTATCCTACCCGTCCTAAGCCGTCAATAATTGAAACCCGTGGATAAATAGCTCGGATGGTAAGTGCTAGGGATACGTTTGATGAGTGGGCGGAAGCAACTTATTTTGTGTTCGTGCCCGTTTTGTCTGACGAAATTGGCAGCAAGTTCTACTGATCACTGAAGTTATAGAATCTTATAGAAGACGTGTTAGCCTTATGACATGCCGGTTTATTCTTAGAGATTGCCCAATCTCTAACTAAAAAGAAAAAAAATGTTCTTTAATTCCTTGCATTGTACATACTTGAGTTGCATTGTATATATCATGCAGTTTGCATAGTTGTGTCTTTGTATATTGAGTCGTGAGTCGTGTTGGCTAACGGAAAGTGAAGTATGCAAAGCGGTGGGGTATGCATTGGCTTGGTTGTGGTATGTATGCAATGTCTCAAGTGTGGGGGGTTTTGTGCTTCATTGTTGCTCGAGACGAGTAAAAGAGTAACTGTGGGTGAGTTTGATAGCGCCTTTTAGGAGGTATAATTATTTAGCATTTACCACATGTTAATAGGTATTTGAGAGTGATTTGAGCCTAAAGTTAGAGAATAAAGGTCGTTTTATCACTTGTTGCTCAATATGTGCTATATTGTTAGTCCGAGCGTTTTCTATGCATATTTCGTTGTTATTTGTCAAATATAATCGATTGGTATGTTTTTTCATGTTGTCTTGGCAGGAATGGATGCTAATCGTTTGATAGGAGGCATGGAACGAACTTTGGAAACAACGGGAGCTCAAGTGGAACGAAGAGAAGCAAAGTTGGAAGAGCTAGGATGACCAACCTTCACTATTTTCCATGCTCAGGAAAGTATACAATGGATTTGGGAGTGAGACAGGTGCCAAATGAAATTAGACTCAGAGAGCTTTCCAACGATAGGTCACGGAACTAAATCCGAGTTCGGATGAAGAACTTATGGCCCGGCAAAGTCAGGAGCAGATTTCATAGGGCTATTGTGCAATTACTGAAGACTTGTGACGGGTTATGACTAAAGAACGACCTAGGTACGGAAAAAGAGATCATTCACGCATAGAGGCTGTCAAGAAGAAGGAAGAGAGCAACGGGACACCATTGGGGAGCATCTTGGAGCTTGGAGATTGCACAGATTCGACTACTCTTCGGCGATTTCACCGTTTGATCACTTCTTCTCTTCTCTTTCATTATTTATGGAGAACATTTTGTATATTTCATCTATTATGAGTAGCTAGATTCTTTTCTATGGAGAGCCTAGGGTTATTATTAGACATCTTTTCTAGATTATTGAGATTGATACATGTTTTGGATTATTGATTATGATTAATCTTCAACTTTTTTGGTGTATTGTTGAACTAAGGTTATTGACACACCCCAATTATGAGATGAATGGACATTAGAGAATGATTTTGTTCATGATTATGTTATCTTACTTAATGTTTAATCTAGTTTTGTTATTGTTCATGTTTGATGCTTAATCCTTAGAGACAATGGAGTAGCTACCCGGAATTGCTAGTACTTAGGTGGAGTGCTCGACGGAGACTTAGCCTAGGGTGATATAGAACATGAACACAATTCATAATCAATGAGACTGAAAGGTAATTTGAACACGATTGGCCATTTAGGTAGACGGAGGTGGACCGAGAGGACCCGAAGTAGACCAAGACATAGAACTGCATGAGATTGACAGAAGATTGCAATAACTAGTAACCTGGCATAACTGAATTAGGATTAGCGTGTTTCAATTCAGTATCCGGAACTGTCTAACAGCCCTAGGTTCTCCATAGATCGCCTAGTATTTCTCCATATTTGATTAAACCGTGTTTAATTATAAATCCAAAAACATTGTATTTTCATTATTTTAATACAACCACTTGTTTGGGGGTGGCAAACTCTTAATCCAACTAACATTCCTCCCAGTTACTTCACTCTTAACTAATATTATAACTAAATAATCTCGTGATTATCCTCCTGAGATCGATAACTCGGGGTTGAAATATTACCCTATGTTACTTGAGCGTGCACTTGCGCATACACGTATGAATTTGTGTCAAGTTTTTGGCGCCGTTGCCGGGGACAGCGATAGATTTTTTAGTTAGAAATTAGTTTGGATTTTTTTATTTTATTTTTATTTTTGTTACTATCTATTTACCTCACGGGTGTGCTATTATTGTCGTGAGGCTAATTAGCCTCACGACGGAGCAGCTACAAGCTATGGTGGTTGTAGTCGTAGAGAAAGCGCTAGCGGCAACATCTTGACTGCAACCGACCTCAATGTCGTACAACCGTTCAAGAAAAACAATAATCCAGGCATTTGAGGCGAATCTTAAGGAAGGGAGCCAAAATTGTGGTGCCACAAATTCAGGCCGAGAGCTTCTGCCTAAAGCTGAGCACCATCCAATTTGCTCAGGAACATTGCACCTTTGCTGGTACATATGAGGGACCCACATGAATTCATTGGGAGATTTCAGAGCCATAGTGGGCTAATTCGCTATAGTGGGGTCACTTCTGAAGCAATTAAGCTGATGCTCTTCCCTAATTGTCTCAAGGGAGCTGCCGTGGATTGGCTATTTTCGTTGCCATCCAAATCAATCAAGATGTGGGAAGAGTGTGCCTCCTTGTTCATGGGTAAATTTTTCCCCATCTCACGCATGATTCAGCTGCAGAACGAGATTTGGTCATTCAGACAAAAGCAGCATGAATCTATGGTCAAAGCATGGGAGCGTCTCAACTACTTGCTACGCAAATGCCCCAACCATGGAATTGCCAAAGCCCATATCATCCAAATCTTTTATGATGCACTTGGAAACCTTGACAAAGACAAGATCGACAGAGAAGCTGGGGGCAATTTCTTGTTCAAATGCGATGAGGAGGGTGCATATGATCTGATGAGACGAGTGGTTGAGCAAGAGGAGAGCTTGAATTATGAGTACCAACAGCAAGAACTGATGAAGCATAGCTCAATGGCTTATGGCACCGTTCAGGTGAATGCGGTGGAGGCAGTGCATGAAGCAAATTTGGCAGAGTTACGTCAGCAACAACAAGCATTAGCTTCAGAGTTGGCTGAGCTGAGAGTAGGGGTGTAAGCGGTTCGGTTTGGTGCAGTTTGTGCGAAAACCATAAACCAAACACAATATATCGGTTTACTAATTTTGTAACCAAACTAAACCATTTGAAAGGATAAACTGAACCTAACCAAACCGAAAAAAATCGGTTTTGATTCGGTTCGGTTCGGTCGGTTTGCATAAACATTATCGAATGGATATTATAATACTGCATTGTCAACGAATTTCAAATATAAGAGAAAAAATGTTAAATAGATTTAAAAAAACTTGCACGACTATCGTTTATGATAGAAATGTGAGAGAAATGAAAAAGATTAAGATTAATATGATAATTTTAATTGAATCTATCTACTTGTGTTCTATGTGTTTAGATTATTTAATATACTTTATGCAATATATATTTTAATAAAAGGAAATTATGAACATATCGGTTCTGTTTGATTTGGTGCGGTGTGATATGTTTACAAACCGAAAACCGAACCGATTAGACCGGTTTGTGAAAATTTGAACCATTCATAAACCGGACATCCAGAAAAACTGTCCAAAATCAAGGATTTCGGTTTGGTTCGGTCGGCTTGACCGGTTTATTCAGTTTTCCTTACACCCCTAGCTGAGAGGAGTGATGAAAGTGATGGGTCGAGACGTGATGACCATGATTGCAGAGAGCATTACTTCTACAATTGCACTTCGGGAAGCTCTTGCAGAAGTTAAGGATCTTAAGGAGCAACTCGAACACAAAACACTGGAACACACTGTTGTTGCATCTGAGGAACATGTTCAGCCCATCACCACTCGCAGTGGTACAGCACTCAAAGGCCCTCCATATTCTACTCATGCCAGAGCGGTAGCATCCAAGGCAAAGGAGCATGAAGTCTTCGATTCTGAGAAGACTCCTGTCATGGTCCCCCAATCAAAGGGCATGACTCAGCAGGACGAGGAGGATTCCACTGAGATATTAATTTCATCTCCTCCTTCTTCTTCAGAAATTCTATATCCTTTGCGTAATAGGAAGAAAAAGGATGGTTCTGAGGAGTACAGACGCTTTCTTAATGTATTTTCGAAACTGCATATTAATATTCCCTTGAATGAGGCACTTCAAAAGATGCCTAAGTATTCTTGATTTATTAAGGATGCAGTCCTTGGTAAGAAAGCAGTGGACGAATTTCAGGGAGTGAACTTAAATGAGCATGTTAGTTCATGTGTTTTGCATGGGCTACCTAAGAAAAAGAAGGATCCGGTTAGTTTTTTTATTGAAGCTACGTTGGGTGATGCTTAAATTAGAAGAGCTCTCTGCGATTTGGGAGCAAGCGTGAATTTGATGCCTCTGTCGGTATTCAAAAAGTTAAGTGTGGGGGAGCCTCATAAAACCTTGATCACTCTTCATTTTGCAGAAAAATCACCCAAGAGAGCCTGTGGGATGATACATGATGTACTTGAGAGGGTTGGACATGCCAGCTGGTGATGTGCCTATAATTCTAGGTAGGCCGTTCTTGGTGACTGGGCGTACTCTCATTGATGTGGAGAATGGAGAGCTGATTATTAGGGTACATGATGACATGGAGACTTTTCGAGTCTTAAAACCGACACCTCAGTACTCATGGGAACATAAGCCAGGGGATCCATTTGCTGTACAAGTGAAGCGACAACTTCCTGATTTATCGCAAGGGGATCCACCTGACTACTGGGAAAGGAACAAGCCATCAGCTATGCAAGCACATAAAGCAGTGCTTCGAATTCAGCATAGGAAAGCTAAGCTGGAAGCGACACAATATGCCAGACCACCCTCTTGAGGTGGAAGAGGTAACTAGGTTTGGCCGTCGACCTTAAATTACAAGCGCTTCTTGGGAGGCAACCCAATGTAGAGTAAGGATTTCGTTATTTCGTTTCGTTTATGTTCTTTGAAAGCTCCATATTTGATATTGAGAGATGTGATAGAGAGCATTGTAATATTTTCCATGAGTGTGCAGGACACAGGTACTGAAGACCCTTCGGATTCCCCTTCTTGATGCACGTCATGACTTTGCACACAAAACAAGGCACTTCGAGCAATTTGATCATAGGTGTTTGAATGAAAGGCTACTCGAGGTCGAGGAGTAGCTATTCATTTATTGATTATTGACAGGTAGTTGTGGCCCGGATTTGCACGCATCGTAATCCGAAGAGGTATGAAAGAAAATACAAGTTTAAAAGGGGCACGATTCTTGCGCTAGAGAGCAATTTTGGATAAGAGATGAAAAATTCCCCGGAATTTGGGAAATTTTTAGTCTACAATGGATTTTACGTTCAATGACGAGTCCGCGAGCGCGAGAATCGAAGGAATCGGACATCGGATAAAGAAATTAGAGCAAAAACAAAAACCGGTAAGTCCCACTGCATTTCGGGCCGAAATGAAACCATTTCGGGCCGAAATGCCCTTGATTTCGGCCCGAATTAAAAAGAGGCTACTTTTTTGAAAATTTTGAATCATTCCGGGCCGAAATGATTTGGTTTCGGGTCGAAATGATTTGATTTCGGGCCAAAATAAAACCATTTCGGGCCGTAATGGTCTGACACCTCATTTATTGAGGGAATTTTTTGTATTTTGGGGCTATTCTTTAAAACAAAAACCGGGTTTTAACCTTCTTACACCCCAATTTCGGATCAAATACACCCCCTTCATCTTCTTCCTCTCAAACTCTCAAGAACACGAACACACACAAAATAAAAAACATCTCCAAATCCAAAATATTTTGGTGGGTTTTGCTCCTTGCAAGCTCGTCATCAACATTAAGTCTTGGAGTTTTGAGAGATAGTGCACGGTTTGAGTGTGGGGGAAAACAACGAGGAAGGGCTCAAAGAAAAAAAAAATCCGATTCGCATACTTGGAGTAGGATTTGGCCTTAGCTCAAGAAGAGACTTGTGACGGGGACACCGAGGAGCTGAAGGAGGTACTCTTGCCTTCACTTGCTCGTATTTCCGAAAAGTTGGTACGATTTTCTCTCTCTCGGCTTTAATTTCTTGCTTCAGCACTCTTAGGGCTTAAATTTATTGAAAAATTTTACTTGCTCATACTTGGATTTGGGATACTTGTTTAGTTCACTCTAGACCTCACGTGCACTCACTCTGACTAGACCCACCGGCCCTATGCCTTAGCAGCCGAGTCCTCTTGATTCACCTTGTATTTCGTTGAGGACAGCTAAGCGCTTAAGTGTGGGGGAGTTTTTAGCTATCCGCTAGGTAGCCATTGCATAGCCTTGTTACATGTAGTGTTAGTGAGTCGAGTTTGCATGTAGATTTCGAGTAAGTTAGTTTTGCTTGTGCACGTTTATTTTACGCATTGTATATTATTGTTGCACTTTTATTTATTGAGTTCACCTACCCTTTGTTGTTGGTTATTCGAGTTGGCCAGTTACATATGGTGTCGAAAAAAATTAAAAAAATTAAAAACAAGAAAAATCCTGAAATTGAATTTTTTTGAGAAAGGGCAATTGAAGAGAGTAAGCGTGGAGAGGGCTTAATGATAGTATTTCCTAGGTGGTATGAAAATCTGAGGTGAGGTAGACGCAAGAATCTGGAGTAGGAAGGCTATAGGGCCAATGCACTCGAGAATTGTGAGTAGCTGTCTCTGAGACTAGTTATCCTACTAGCGCTACACCACCGTCACTTAGGTAGTCGTCAACCCTCCTCGTAGTGGCAAAGAAACAGCTGTGCGAGTGATTTTTATGGGGACCTCACGTCCCGTCTCTATCGCCTAGATCCACTAGTTACCACAATTTGATCCATCTACCCCTTTTATTCGCAGCCTCTAGCCTAGGAAACCATTACTTGTGAATTTCGTCACTAGTTAGAATGGTCCCTTCCTATGCGTCATGATAGAGGGAGTCGAGTTAGGGAGGTTCGTTGAGGGTGAGCTGATATTATACATCTTACGTGGATTATCTTACATGTCATCTTCTGAGGGGATGTGAGGGTTAGATAGAGACGACAACACACTTCGGTGTGGCGGTGAGTCGTGTCCATACATCACGACCACATGTGGAGTGCCGTAGTGCGTGACATTCATTCGACACGATATGGGGTGGGGTTGGTTGAACTTATAGGAGGACGTGCTTGTGCTTCGTTTATAATCTCTATATCTTAGGTGATGAGGAGGATTGGTTGGAATTAGCACATATATACATTGACTAGCGGGTTCGAGATATGGTTTACATTGAGTGTGGGGGTGTCGACATATATTGATTACATCGTGATTTGACACATTCCATCCCCACGTTATCTATCTTGATATTTGATCTCCTTGGATAGTACTATCGTATTGGTGGCTCCATTTGCTTATTTTTGAAATTGAAAAAGATAAAAAAAAAATAAAAAAAAAAAACAGAAATTGAAATGAAATAGGGAGCTAAAAATTGAACTTCATGAAGACCAAGGAGATGAGCTATGAGTTTTGATCACTTCTTCACATTTATGGCTGCGAGAACGGCATTGCACCGAGATTGAGGGAATGAGGGCCAAAGTAGTTAGTTCGGCGGGGTTCCTTGGATTTTGGTGAGGGAGTGTGAGAATGGCTTTTTGTGAGATGTATCATGACGTCTAGGAAAACGCTTCTAAATATCCTATCCTACCCGTCCTAAGCCGTCAACAATTGAAACCCATGGATAAATAGCTCGGATGGTAAGTGATAGGGATACGTTTGATGAGTGGGCAGAAGCAACTTATTTTGTGCTCGTGCCCGTTTTGTCTGACGAAATTGGCAGCAAGTTCTACTGATCACCGAAGTTATAGAATCTTCTAGGAGATGTGTTAGCCTTATGACATGTCGGTTTATTCTTTGAGATTGCACAATCTCTAACTAAAAAGAAAAAAAAATGTTCTTTAATTCCTTGCATTGTACATACTTGAGTTGCATTGTATATATCATGTAGTTTGCATAGTCGTGTCTTTGCGTATTGAGTCGTGAGTCGTGTTGGCTAACGGAAAGGTAAGTATGCAAAGCGGTGGGGTATGCATTGGCTTGGTTGTGGTATGTATGCAATGTCTCAAGTGTGGGGGTTTTGTGCTTCATTGTGGCTCGAGACGAGTAAAAGAGTAACTGTGGGTGAGTTTGAGAGTGCCTTTTAGGAGCTATAATTCTTTAGCATTTACCACATGTTAATAGGTATCTGAGAGTGATTTGAGCCTAAAGTTAGAGAATAAATGTCGTTTTATCACTTGTTGCTCAACATGTGCTATATTGTTAGTCCGAGCATTTTCTATGCATATTTCGTTGTTATTTGTCAAATATAATGGATTGGTATGTTTTTTCATGTTGGCTTGGCAGGAATGGATGCTAATCGTTTGATAGGAGGCATGGAACGAACTTTGGAAACAACGGGAGCTCAAGTGGAACGAAGAGAAGCAAAGTTGGAAGAGCTAGGATGACCAACCTTCACTATTTTCCATGCTCAGGAAAGTATACAATGGATTTGGGAGTGAGACAGGTGCCAAAGGAAATTAGACTCAGAGAGCTTTCCAACGATAGGTCACGAAGCTAAATCCGAGTTCGGATGAAGAAGTTATGGCCCTGCGAAGTCAGGTGCAGATTTTTGGGGGCTATTGTGCAATTACTGAAGACTTGTGACGGGTTATGACAAAAGAAGGACCTAGGGACGGAAAAATATATCATTCACGCATAGAGGGTGTCAAGAAGAAGGAGGAGAGCAACGGCACACAATTGGAGAACATCTTGGAGCTTGAGGATTGCACGGATTCGTCTACTCTTCGACGGTTACACCGTTTGATCACTTCTTCTCTTCTCTTTCTTTATATATGGAGAAAATTTTGTATCTTTCATCTATTATGAGTAGCTAGATTATTTTCTAGTCTCTATGGAGATCCTAGGGTTATGATTAGACATTTTTTCCGGATTATTGAGATTGATACATGTTTTGGATTATTGATTATGTTGAATCTTCAACTCTTTTGGTGTATTGTTGAACTAGGGTTATTGAGAAACCCGCATTATGAGATGAATGGCCATTAGAGAAGGATTTTTATTCATGATTATGTTATCTTACTTAATGTTAATGTAGTTTTGTTACTGTTCATGTTTGATGCTTAATCCTTAGCAACAATGGAGTAGCTACCCGGAATTGCTAGTACTTAGGTGGAGTGCTTGACAGAGACTTAGCCTAGGGTGATAGAGAACATGAACACAATCCATAATCAATGAGACTGAAAGGTAATTTGAATAGGATTGGCCATTTAGGTAGACGGAGGTGGACCGAGAGGACCCAACGTAGACCGAGACATAGAACTGCATGAGATTGACAGAAGATTGCAGTAACTAGTAACCTGGTATAACTTAATTAGGATTAGCGTGTTTCAATACAGTATCCGGAACTGTCTAACAGCCCTAGGTGATCTATAGATCGCCTAGTCTTTCTCCATATTTGATTAAACCGTGTTTAATTATAAATCCAAAAACATTGTCTTTTCATTATTTTAATACAGCCACTTGTTTGGGGGTTGCAAACTCTTAACCCAACAAACATTCCTCCCGATTACTTCACTCTAAACTAATATTATAACTAATTAATCTCATGATTTTCCTCGTGGGATCAATAACTCGGGGTTGAAATATTACCCCATATTACTTGACCGTGCACTTGCACATACACGTAAGAATTCGTGTCAACGCCCCCTCAAAACGGGCTGCCATGAATGAAGGCCGATTTTTTTTATGATAGTAGTGAATGGTCCTCGTGGTAAAGGCTTCGTGAGAGCATCAGCGAGTTGGTCGTTGTTTGAAATGTGATCAACACGAAGTTTGCCTGCTTGCACATTTTCTCGTACAAAGTGATAGTCAAGGGCTAGGTGTTTCATGCGGGAATGAAACATTGGGTTTGCGCTAACATACGTAGCTCCTACATTATCACAGTACATGACCGGAGTGGAGGACAGAGGATGACGAAGCTCATGGAGAAGATTTTGTACCCACAAGATTTTGGCAGAGGCAGCGGCGACAACTCTGTACTCAGCTTCAGTAGAGGACCGAACTCGGGTCTTTCGTTTCTTTGAGGACCAAGATATAGGCGTCCGACCAAGATAGAAAATGTAAGCCGTATTTGATATGAAATCATCAATGTCGCAGGCCGAGTCGACCTCTGAGAAGGCGTGGAGGTTTAAGGGGGTATTTTTGTAAATGGTCAGGCCCATGGTGGAGGTACCATCGAGATACCGAAGGAAACGGTAGAGAGATTGCATATGATCATGTGGGGGGGGGGAGTGCATATATTGGGCAAGTTTGTTAACAGAGAAGGCGATATCAGGGCGGGTGAGGCTTAGGTATTGAAGGCAACCGATTATGGTGCGGTAATGGGATGGGTCGAGTAGTGGTGTGCCGGTGTGGGTTTAGATTTTTCCATGTTTGATTTGGCTAGGAGGTCTTGAATGTAACGTGTTTGACTAAGAAATAGCCCATTGGGTTGTGGTTGAACTTTCACTCCTAAGAAATAATAGAGGCTGCCCAAGTCTTTTAGAGAGAAACGAGAGGATAGAGTGGTGATGAGAGTGTCAAGAAACGAGGGGTTACTAGAAGTGATGATAATGTCATTAACATATACAAGTACGTATGTGGTTATCCCATTAACGAAGAGTGTAAAGAGGGAAGAGTCAGAGATAGCATTGTGAAAACCAAGATGGAGAAGGTGGTTGCGAAGTTCGGTGTACCAAGCTCTAGAAGCTTGTTTTAAACCACATAGAGCTTTGTTGAGCTTACAAACATGAGTAGGATATTCAGGGTCAACAAAACTGGGTGGTTGGATTGAGTAGACATCTTCAGTGAGAGAACCTTGCAGGAAGGCGTTGTTGATGTCAATTTGACGCAACGGCCAACCATGAGCAACCACAAGGGAGAGGAAAAGACGCACCATGGTTGGTTTGATTACGGGGCTAAAAGTTTCTCCATACTCAATCCCAACACGTGGGTGAAGCCTTTGGCCACAAAGCGTGCTTTGTGTTGGGTGATGTTGCCATCTTTATCTCTCTTTATACGAAAGACCCATTTGCAATCGACAGCTTTTTGAGAGGGATAGGATGGTAAAAGGGACCAAGTTTATTTTTGTGAAGGGTATGTAGTTCGGCTTCCATGACTGTTCGTCAAGTAGGGATTTTGAGTGATTGTGTTATATTTTTGGGTAGGGTTGTTTGGTTGGGGTTTTGACGTAGGTAACGCAGCGGAATAACAAAAAATTATCCCTACTCAAAGCCCAACAAGGATCAGAGGAAGAGACATCATAACATGATAAGGGACATAGAAGATGCGTACCTTTGTGATTTGGGAGATCACACGAAGAATATTGTCCTCGTCTCTACGGTTAATCCACGTTTAGAGGTGAGATCTAGATTATTCCTTCTCCTAGTGCTATCTTGGACCGGAGGAAGAGGGAAGAACGAATCACGCAACGAAGACAAGGGAGGATCGACATCCTCTCTTGATGGCCGACGGGTAGGGGGCGGCTAAAGGGGGGCTTAGGCCTCCTTTGGCTTGTCTCTTGCTCTCTTGCTTTCTATCCCACTCACTTATGTTATGCGAATGAACATTAAGTGGTAAAGAAGCTAGAGCCTCCTTTATATATACCAACAACACTTGTTAGTTTACATAAAGGCCCCTCCTAGTTCAACATGAATTTGGATTAGTTCCTTCCTTGCAAATTAGTCCTACTAAGTTTGCAAGGTGTTGCAATGTGATTCTTGTATTTAATTAGTCATATTAATTAATCCCAAATCTAGTTCAACTCTTTTGACGTGTGACCCCATAGGTTTCTACTTAGTTGGTAGTATTTAATTACTAACATGGAGCGGTGTCTAGCAACACATCCATGCAACCCAACTAAAAGAAATAGTCAGTGATCCCGAAAAACCTTTGTTCCCAATATCTCATATTGTATTATCCCTTTGTCTCTATATCCGGATTGGACACGAGACATAATAGTCACACTCGTATATCCAATCAATAGTTTCTCGATCCTGGGAATGTGCTTATGCAAGCATATAACATCAATATCTCCATATTGATTTGTCTGAGTCTGGCTAGACATTCAATAAGCCTCATCCCTCGAGTGGCCATGGATATTTTCTTCCATTATGTGGAAGGGACAAATCCTCTCTAAATCACTACGATCTCTAAGCTTGGTTCCTATCATACCCAATAGCTATCTTTATAGTTGCCCTGTTAAGGCGCAACGTTGGATAACATCAAAGCATAATATTTCACAACTAGAGTATCTAGTGACTTCAAGTCTAAGGATTACAATATTATTAGCACTACGAGAAGTTATTTTGACCTTGACATAATCTAATGTATCCTTCTCGTTGTGGGTCTATCCAGTATGCCATTACTCCTAATGCATACTCATGTGTTAGACTTGATATCTCCATATCAATCTACACACATACTAGTCTATATTTGATCGTCCTATTAATCAATATAATGGACTAGGGACATTTAAGATAAACAACACATTGTATCTAAGGACTTCATTATATTAAATATCACAATAAATAATAAATGAGTATTGTAGCCATTACATGATTCATACCAAATATAGATTGCCTATAGGGAACCTATTCCAACAGTGTCCCACTTGCACTAGAGCCAATCTGGTGCATCTCGTATGCCTATAGATCTAGTGTGCTAATCATGCTTACGCTGCGCGAGTGGCTTTGTGAGCGGATCTGAAAGATTTTCATTCGTTGGAATCTTGCACATCTTCACATCTCCTCGATCGATCATACCACGAATAAGATGGAATCTCCTAAGTACATGCTTTGATTTCTGGTGTGATCTTTATTCCTTGGCTTGTGCGATTGCCCCAGAGTTGTCACAATACAACTCCATGGGATCCACGATGCTAGGGACGACACCGAGCTCAGTGATAAACTTCTTTATCCAAACTGCCTCTTTTGCTGCTTCCGCAGCAGTTATGTACTCAGCTTCAGTTGTAGAATCAGCAACTGGCCCTTGCTTGGAACTTTTCTAGCTCGTAGCTCCTCCATTCAGGCAAAACACATATCCAGATTGCAATCTGTAATCATCTTCTCGGTTTGGAAGCTTGCATCAGTGTAACCAATTACACTCAAATCTTCATTTCCTCCAAATATCAAGAACGCATCCTTAGTTCTTCTCAAGTACTTTAGGATGTTCTTGACAGCAATCCAGTGACTCTCACCTGGATTGGATTGATATCTGCTTACCATACTCAACGTGTATGATACGTATGGTCTAGTACACAACATGGCGTACATGACAGATCCTATGGCTGAAGCATAGGGTATCCTACTCATGCGGTCCGTCTCAATCTCATTGGAGGGACAGTCATTCTTTGAAAGAGTGACTCCATGCGACATGGGCAAGAATCCCTTCTTGGAATCTTGCATGTTAAACCTCTTCAACACCTTGTCTATATATGTACTTTGACTTAGTCCTAGCAGCTTTCTTGATGTATCCCTATAGATCTTTATACCAAGTATATAGGCTGCATCTCCCAAGTCTTTCATTGCAAAACACTTTCCTAGCCAATATTTAACAGATTGCAAAGTAGGAATGTCGTTTCCAATAAGTAGTATGTCATCCACATACAAGACCAGAAACACTACAGAGCTTCCACTAACCTTCTTGTAAACACCGAGCTCATCTTCGTTCTTGATGAAGCCAAACTCTTTGACCGCGTCATCAAAACGTCGATTCCAACTCCTAGAAGCTTGCTTTAATCCATAAATGGATCTTTGCAGCTTATAGAATTTATTGGCATTCTCTGGATCCTAAAAACACTCAGGTTGTGTCATATACACATTCTCGAGAAGATTCCCATAAAGGAATGTTGTTTTGACATCCATTTGCCAAATCTCATAGTCGTAGTATGCTGCAATAGCAAGTAGGATTCGAACGGATTTAGTCATGGCGACTGGTGAAAAGGTCTCATCATAGTTAATACCATGAATATGTCTATACCCTTTGGCTACAAATCACCCCTTATATGCAACAACTTTGCCATCCATGTCGGTCTTCTTCTTGAAGACCCACTTGCACCCTATGGGCCGAGCCCCTTCAGGTGGTTCCACCAAAGTCCATACTTTGTTGGTGTACATGGAATCCATTTCGGATCTCATGGCTTCTAGCCACTTCTTGGAGTCTGGGCTTTTCACGGCCTCTCAGTAGGTTGTAGGCTCATCATCCATGAGCGGTATGTCATCCGACTCAGTCAAGAGAAGTCCGTACCTCTCTGGCTCATGACGTACCTTTCATGACCTACGGAGTTCTTGTGTTACCAGAACAAGCTCTTCCACAACTACTTGCGGTTCCTGTTCATGTTTCATTATCGGTTCAGTGTTTTGTGGTTCTCGAATTTCTTCGAGCTCTACGGTCCTCCCACTTGCTTCTTTAGAGACTATCTCTCTTTATAGAAACACGCCGGATAGAGCTACAAACACTTTGTTCTCGGTTGGATTGTAGAAATAATACCTTTCGTTACCTTAGGATATCCCACAAACTTACACTTATCCGCTTTGGGCCCGAGCTTTTCTGATTGTAAATGTTTTACATAGATGTCGCAGCCCCAAATATTCATAAACGACACTATGGAACGCTTCCCAGTCCATATCTCATATGGTGTCTTCATGACTGATTTGGTTGGAACACGGTTAATGGTAAAAGCTGCAGTCAATAGAGCATGTCCCTAAAATGATATAGGAAGATCGGTTTGACACATCATAGATCTCACCATATCCAATAGTGTGCGATTCCTCCTCTCAGATACACCATTCCATTGTGGTGTTCCGGGTGGAGTGAGTTGGGATACTATCCCACACTCTCTAAGATATTCGTCAAATTCTTGGGTCAAGTATTCTCCTCCACAATCCGATCGCAAAGCTATAATACTTTTACTAAGTTGATTCTCTACTTCATTCTTAAATTCCTTGAATAATTCAAAAGATTCAGATTTAGCTTTCATAAGGTAAACAAATCCATATCTACTAAAACCATAAGTGAATGTAATGAAGTAGGTGTAACCACCTCTGGCAGGCATGGGAAACGGCCCACATACATCGGTATGTATGAGTGCCAATAACTCACTAGTCCTCTACCCTTTCTTATTGAAATGGGATTTTGTCATTTCGTCATTAAAAAATATTCACATGTCTCATATGATTCTAAATCAAATGAGTCTAGAACTCCATCATTATGGAGTCTAGATTTGCGTTTTCTCGTTTATATGGCCTAAACGACAATGCCATAGATATCTAGGATTTAAATCATTAATTTTAATCCTTTTAGTATTTATGTTATAGATGGAATTATTTAGATCACGGATATATAATCCATTAGACAAATGCGCACTACAATAGTGCATACTATCAAAATAAATGGAGCAACACTTGTCCTTTATTAAATTAGAAAAACCCTTCTAGTCCAAACAAGACACGGAAATAATGTTTCTGCTCATAGCAGGCACATAATAGAAATTTTCTAATTCTAAAATAAGTCCAGAAGGCAAAGAAAGTTCATAAACTCCTATAGCTAATGCATAAACTTTTAATCCATTCCCAACGCGCATATCTATCTCTCCTTTAGCCAATCTTCTACTTCTTTTCAAATCCTGCACATTTCGACAAATGTGAGATCCACATCCAGTATCCAATACCCAAGATGAAGAAATATATAGATTGACGTCTATAACAAAAATACCTGGTGGTTGTGGAATTGCTATTCCAAGCCTTTTATCCTCCATATAATTGGGACAATTTCTCCTCCAGTGACCCGGCTGGCTACAGCAGTGACAATCACCTTTAGCCACGCCCCCACTAGGCTTAAGAGCTTTCTTCGATTTTGAAAATTTCTTGCGCTTTCCATTAGAAGTAGAGGAAACTCCCTTGCCCTTATTCTTATTCACCATCAATATGGATTTGCCCTTGCGTTTTTTGACGCTCTGTTCGACTGTTTTTAGCATGTTTAGCAAGTCTGGCAAAGGCTTACTGATCTCGTTCATGCTATAGTTCATGATGAACTGGTTATAACTATCAGTCAACGATTGCAAGACTAGATCAGTTGCCAAATCTTGGCCCTGTGGGAATCCCAGTCTCGCGAGATTCTCTATATACCCGATCATCCGGAGTACGTGAGGCCCGACTGGATTCCCTTCTGCAAGACTGCTCTTAAACAGTGCTTTAGACACCTCATACCGTTCATGCCTTGCCTGTTCCTAAAACAACTGTTTTAAGTTTATGATCATATCATAGGCTTCCATATTCTCGTGTTGCCTTTGAAGCTCAGGAGTCATGGTGCACATCATGAGGCAAGTCACGTCATTTGATTCATCTATATGTTCCTGACGCGCCCTTACGTCCGCTAGAACAGACTCATCAGCGGGTGGGTCTGGAATACGATTGTTCAAGACATACAACTTCTTTTCTTGCTGAAGAACAATTCTTAATTTTCTTTACCAATCAAGGAAGTTTGTACCAGACAGTTTATCCTTCTCAAGGACAGATCGCATGGATGAAGTCGATGCCTGATTGTTTGCCATTTGGAATTTTACAAAACGAGAAATATGCTATTTTAGTATTTTGAATGTTTTAACTATATTCAACAACGGCTAGTTTATCAAATATAGTTCCCATTATTTTTCTCGGATTAATGGCCCTCTCCATTATTGCGGAAAATATCTTATATATTTTCTAGTGAGTCCAAGATCCATATTTCACTTCTTCTTGAGCTTGCTTTGGCAAGTCACCCAAGAATTGGTTATTTAGGTAGGAACCATTCCAATTGCATCCCATGCAACTCTTGGTCCAATTAGGTGAACAACCCATTATTCTTTATCCTTTAGATAACTCCTAATTGTCATGCCTCTAGGATCATCAATCCAATTGATTTCACCTAGTTCCGTCCAACCTCTTGCTTCAACAATAACACATTACTTGGGTGTGTCGCCGCAACACATCAATATGAATTAAATCTCCTTGCTTTTGCAAGCCCGAATTTAATAGATCTTGATCATGAAGGGTGTTTAGTCAAGAGAAAACAAAACGCAATATTCTATTTGAGGGATTTAATTATCATTAATTGTTTGGTTGATCTCATCAACATGATCTACTTATTTATATTGGGAAATCCATAATAACATTATAAACTTTGTTTATAATTATCTTGTTAACGTTTTGCATGCATCATCCATACATCAAAATAAATAACAAGACATAAATAATAAACATCCACAAAAAGAAAAAATAACGTGGCATGGATATGGTCCCTAGACTAAGATATTATCAAGCCAATGATAATATCTATATGCCCTAAAGTGACAAGCTCATCTCCATGTGCTCCACCATAGCCGCATTCCTAGGATAGGGAGTCTTCATCGTATTTCGGCTTCTTGGTTATCCGGTATTCTTCTCCATGCTCTTGGCTATCATCTAAACATTTCTAATTCTAGCCTAACATCTAGAATAAATAAATAAATAAATAAATAAATAAATAAATAAATAAATAAAAGCCTCACATGTCGAGGAGAAAAACGACTCGCAGGCCGTAAAACCTAATTAATTATTACATTAATTTGATCTGCTCGCAGGCCGTAAGCCAAACCACAAATCATAAAACATCCAAAACCTAGTCCATATCCATCCACCATGAAACAAGGCACATAATAACAGTTAAAACCAATTTTAACGCGCTTGTTTTATTTTAATTTCTTTGGACGTACTAGGGTCAAAATAGTTCAAGAGATTTACCAAAAGAATGGCCAAAAACAATTCCTTCCTTGTTGGGTTGTTTCCAAAACACCATTTGCCTTGATGCCCAAGTTTAATTGTTTCCATACTTGGAAAACCCCTTTACCAAGCATGTGCCCAAATCCTAGTTCTTGATCTGAAATTCTACACATCCAATGTGATCAAACTCACTAATTTACACATCCAATGTTAAATTAGGTCTTGTTTATTGAATCTACTATGCCAATTAATTTCAGTTTCGCATAATATGGATAAAACGGTGTAGAACTGAAATCGTAACACATAAAATCATGTTATGCACTACGACTTGTGGCTCTGATACCACTGTTGGGTTTTGAAGTAAGTAACGCAGCGGAATAACAAAAATTTATCCCTACTCAAAGCCCAACAAGGATCACAGGAAGAGACATCATAACATGATAAGGGACATAGAAGAGGTGTACCTTTGTGATTTGGGAGATCTCACGAAGAATATTTTCCTCGTCTCTATGGTTGATCCACGTCTAGAGGTGAGATCTAGATTCTTCCTTCTCCTAGTGCTAGCTTGGACCGGAGGAAGAGGGAAGAACTAATCACGCAACGAAGACAAGAGAGGATCGGCCTCCTCTCTTGATGGCCGACAGGTAGGGGGCGGCTAAAGGGGGCTTCGCCCTCCTTTGGCTTGTCTCTTGCTCTCTTGATTTCTCTCCCACTAACTTATGTAATGAGAATGAACATTAAGTGGGAAGGAAGCTAGAGCCTCCTTTATATAGACCAACAACACTTGTTAGATTACATAAAGGCCCTTCCTAGTTCTACATGAACTTGGATTAGTCCCTTCCTTGCAAATTAGTCCTACTAAGTTTACAAGGTGTTGCAATGTGATCCTTCTATTTTAATTAATCATATTAATTAATCGTAAATCTAGTTCAAATCTTTTGACGTGTGACCCCATACGTTTCTACTTAGTTGGTAGTAGCTAATTACTAACATTGAGCGGTGTCTAGCAACACATCCATGCAACCCAACTAATAGAAATAGTCAGTGATCCCGAAAAACATTTGTGCCCAATATCTCATATTTTATAACCCCTTCGTCTCCATATCCGGATTGGACACGAGACATAATAGTCACACTTGTATATCCAATCCATAGTTTCTCGATCCTGGGAATATGCTTATGCAAGCAGATAACATCAATATCTCCATATTGATTTATCCGAGTCTGGCCAAACATTCAGTAAGCCTCATCCCTTGAGTGTCCATGGATATTTTCTCCCATTATGTGGGAGGGACAAATCCTCTCTACATCACTACGATCTCTAAGCTTGCTTCCTATCATACCCGATAGCTATCTTTATAGTTTTTCGGTTAAGGCACAACGTTGGTTAACATCAAAACATTATATTTCAAAACTAGAGTATCTAGTGACTTTAAGTCTAAGGATTACAATATTATTAGCAATACGAGAAGCGATTGTGACCTTGACATAATCTAATATATCCTTCTCGTTGTGGGTCTATCCAGTATGCCATTGCTCCTAATGCATACCCATGTGTTAGACTTGATATATCCATATCAATCTACACACATACTAGTCGATATTTGATCGTCCTATTAATCAATATAATGGACTAGGGAAATTTAAGATAAACAACACGTTGTATCTAAGAACTTCATTATATTATATATCACAATAAATAATAAATAAATATTCTAGATATTACATCATTCATACCAAATATATATTGCCTCTAGGGCACCTATTCCAACATGTTTCATGAACTTCGGCATTGAGATTGAGTGTGGAGATGCTTTGGAGGCGTTTGACAATTCGAGAGGTTGATGGTGGTTGGTTTGCTGTGGTGGACGTGGGTACCGGAGGTTAAGATGGTTGGGAGATGGTTTCGGCGGGGTTAGGTGATGAGGGTGGAGAAGTAACCGTGGGGGTGGAGATGAGGGTGGTTGTTGGGAGCGGTGGTCGGATGGGAAGGGTTGGGGGAGGAGAGAACACGGTGGAGAGAGAGAGGGGAGCCCATTGATTGAAAAGATCCGTGTAATTGATGGGTGTGGAGTGTAACGTGGAAAAAGGGAATGTAGTTTCATTGAATTGGACGTGGTGAGAGACATAGATGCGTAAAGTGGTAGAATCAAGGCTGTAGTTGGCACTTTGTGTTGGAGAGTATCCGATGAAGACACACGGAATAGACTTTGGGTCTAGTTTGTCGGAAGTAAATGGTTTAAGCCATGGGTCGCAAAGGCAGCCAAAACTACGAAGTTTAGTGTAGTTGGGTTGGTGACCAAAGAGTTTTAAGAGGGGGGAAACGTTGTTGAGTGTGGGAGTAGGAAGGCGATTGATTAAATTGGCGGCAGTGGAGGCAGCATGTGACAAATATTCAAGGGGCATATTGGCGTGGGATGGAGAGAGAGAAATGTCTCAACAGTATGTCGGTGACGACGTTCGGAATAACCGTTGTGTTGGGGGGGGGTATGAGGAGGAGTTGTTAGATGGAAAGTGCCATCAATAGTGAGGAATTTTCATAAGGCTAAGTATTCAGTACCGTTGTCAAAATAGAGGGTTTTGAGAGGAAGTTGGTAGTATTTCTCGACTAAATCCGTGAAGCAAATGAAAACAGATTTAGTGTATGATTTTTTCTAGAGCCAGATGTATTTGGAGTAGTGGTCAACGAAAATTAAATAGTATTTGAAGTTGTCATAAGAATAGATGGGAGAACTCCATAGATCAGTGTACACATATTCAAGGGAGCATTAGATTTGATGGAGGAGGTAGAGAACGGAAGTTTATGACTTTTATTGCAGGAACAAGAATTACAATCTAGAGTAGAAATAGAAGAAACATTAAGATTATTGAAAGTTGTAAGAAGCTTGAAAATATTCTGGGAGGGATGTCCCAATCGATGGTGTCATGCTAGAGAGGAAGGGGTACTCGTGTAGACTTCAGGAGAGGTAGGGAGGAGCTCATATATACCATGATTAGGAGTCCCTTGAAATAGCACATTCACCGTTGAAAGGTCCTTCAAACGAAAGGAATTGGAGACAAAAGAGATTGAGATGTTATTGTCAGTACATAGTTGAGAGAGAGAGAGAGATTATATTTTTAGAGATGGAAGGAACAACAAGAACATTTTTAAGTGTGAGAGAAGATAGAGATCAAAAGCCAAAGTGGGTTATAGGAAGCCCCTTACCATCACAGACTATTAGTTCTTCGGTTCCATCATATGGAGCATAGAGAGAGAGATTGTTAAGATATTTGGTGACGTGGTCGGAAGCCCCACTATGGAGCAGCCACGGGGTAGAGGTTAGGGGTGATGGGAGTTGAGCTGTGTGGGCTTGCAGCTTGGTGTGAGAACGATGGGTGTGAGTTATAGGTGGTCAGGGAGGGCGAGGTGAAGCAGAGGGGAATTGGCTAGTGAACAAAAGACATTGGGAAAAAAACATGGCCTTGTTCTCGGCACCATTGGCACTTACCGAGATAGGGGCGTGACTGTTTTGGTGTGGGTAGTAGACTGTGGATAGGAGGTCGAGGGGTGGTGCGGGTGTTGAATCTTGATGTGGCAGCGAAGGCAGTGGATGGAAGGGAAGGATCGGGCTTTTCATGAAGCTCTTAAAAGGTGATGATTGTGTCTCGGGCATTGACTGAATCAATCAGGGACTTGTAAGAGTCATCAAGGCCTGCGAGGACTCTGTCAATGAGGTCCTCATCTTCAATCGGTTTGCCAAGAACAACGAGGTGGTCAGCACATTATTTCACAGGTCGCATGAAATCAATGATGCTGGAAGTGCCTTTGAAAATTCTGTTAAATTTGTATTTGAGTTGCTAAATGTGGCCACGAGATGGCATGGCAAATGTGTTGTTGAGTTTGTTCCAAAGCAGGGCTGAAGTTTTAGCTTGAGAGATGAGATGAACAAGGTTTGGAGAGATTGTTCCAATAAGGGCACCAAACAGTAGACGATCTTGGCGATTTCAGTTGGGGAAGGCTGGGTTTGGGGAGGTTGTGCCATCGGTTGTGACGGTGGGAGATGGGCACGTGAGGGTTCCATCGACATAGCCATAGAGATCATGGCCAACGAGAAGAGCTTAGACTTGAAGCTTCCACGATAGGTAGTTTTGTGAGGTGAGTTTCAGGAACTTATGAGTGTTGATGACTGTGAAGGGTTTTGAGGGATCAGTTGTATTGGCGAGTTGAGAGGAAGAGGTGGTGTTGGGGAGGGTGGACATGGCGAAGGCAGTAGAGGAACATATCAGTGCTTTGATACCGTAAAGAGATGATAGTGAGAGAGTAAAATGATTGTTATTTGATAATACTGAGTACATTATCTTTTAACTTTTGTAATTTTTTCCGGATCTACACAACAAGAGAAACCTAGCTTTGGCCAAATTGAGAAATTCACATCGGAATCATCATGTTGCGAAATTGACTTGCTGCTACAGAAACTGCATAAGATTCTCCTGAACTTATAATACTAGTAATAATAAACTTGTTGTACACACTTTTGGTGGCAACCTTTTTTTGGATGAACAATCTAAAAAGAAAATACCAAGAGTTTTGTGTACCCGGTAGCAGGCGGAGGGAGATGAACTGAAATTCCAAGAACAACGATCTTCTTTCTCTGTTGTATCCTCCATTCAGTAACAACATATTCAACCTAATCATTTAAAATACAACGGGTACAAGAAAAGATATGTTACAACCAAAAACCGAAAAGGGACACATAAAAGAGAGAGATAAATATGAAATTACCAATAAATCATGGCATAGACGAAGTATGACCATCAGAGAACCATCCTGACAGTCACCGGACTGAAGATTGATATGGATAGTGAAGCAGACAGCCAACTCTCATCGTGCAATAGAAACAGAGGAAGAAACCACTAATTGCCTTTCTATTGTCGATGATATTTTTATATTGTCTAATTCGTGGCCGTGGAGGGTAAGCATTTTATAGAGAGGGGAATAGGGAGTTGGTAGGGGCAATAGAATATATTTAGGGTGAGTTTGGGAATGCTTCTGCTGCCAGCACAGCTGCTTTCCGACAACAGAAGCAGTTTTAGTGTGTTTGGTAAAAATAAAATTTCTGCTTTTTCGGACAGTTTCTGTTGTCCCACAACAGTTTTCGGAAAGCAGGGAGGGAGATGCTTTTCCAAAAAGTGCTTTTGATTAATTTATCTACAACCAATTATGACCTAACAATTTTTTAAAATATCAATAGTTATCTTTACGGAAATGACATGTGTCATATATTTTTGTCATTTTACCCTCTCACAGCAACTTCACAGTTGATTTTACCAAACACAAAATTACTATATCAATAATTCACATCAGCTTTTACGTAATATTTACCAAACAACATTTTATCAAGAATTCACAATAACTTTTCCACAAAGTTTTCACACAGCAGCTTTCTAACACCGCCACAGCATTCCCAAACTAGCCCTTATAAAGGGGTTTAAGTGCTCGTGCAACAGAATGTATTTTGATATTACAGGTTATTAGATAAATTTCTGTTAGCTGAGTAGTTAGAGATTTATATGTTTCTTTCCTTTATTTATTGACATGATTACTACTTGCACGTGTCGTTCATTGTCAGTAGATAAACTTAAGTTCACTAATTACTTTACATGTTTCTTTCCCTAATTGGTTGTCATGATTACTATTCGCTTAAGCGATGTTGCATGTCATTAGTTAAACTTCTGTTCATTTGTAGTATGTATATTTATGTTATATGGATCGATTTCCAAATGAAAGTTGGAGAAGTTATTGATTTGCTATAAGACCTCCACAATTGAACATTGATGAGAAGAGTCATTATAATAATATTCGCCATAAAAGTCGCGCTTTAATTTGTACATGTATTGAATTTTTTAGAGAATGAACAAAGATCACATTTGAT
This sequence comes from Linanthus parryae, assembly GCA_023055425.1. Lineage (NCBI taxonomy): Eukaryota > Viridiplantae > Streptophyta > Magnoliopsida > Ericales > Polemoniaceae > Linanthus > Linanthus parryae. The sequence continues at coordinate 80,449,959 of JALGPY010000006.1, forward strand.
GCAAGTCCTCTAGATTGACCGAATCGAATGCCTAGCTGGGATGAAGAATGGACAACAACTAGCTAAATAAAATGAATGCCTAGCTGGATTGGCAATCCAATGAACCATACTTGAGATTAGGAAAATGACTAGATCAAGTCAGAGATGACCCGAGACTACAGTTCGGCAAGAACGGATCAAAAAGCAACTGGAAAACTTTGTGTTTATGCTTGACCGGTACTCATGCCATTTAGATTCGATGAGCAAGTACATTAAATAAATGCCATTTACAGAATAATAAATTATTAAATTGAATACTTCCTCATTCGATGTAACAGTGACTGACATCATTCAATATCAAGTTGGAGTTAAACGACTTTTCGATTTCATAATCACAATGATCCAACTATTAAAGAGAACATATCCCAATGACTAAAGAAACGTAAACTACACAAATATAGTAATTTTTTTCCTCCAGCTTTCAAGAAGATGCTAACTCGTCCCAGTACACCTGTTATGCTTGAATGAGACGGTTTCCTTGACAAGATCATATCCGACCAAGAAGAAATGTCCCTTTTCTTCCCCTTTTTCAGGGATTTGTGATTGTTTCTTAGATTGAAACAGCAGTGCAAGTGAATCCCTTCAAAAAACATTGAGCTTATGCCTTTTGATGTACTCATGTGTATCCAATGTGAAGCAGGTGATAAAGAGATTGCAGAAGTTCTCACGATACCTTGAGCTTTGAGAGCCAAGAATTTAATTCGAGCCAAAACAAGTATGTTGAAGTGCTCTACAAGTCTTTTAGATGGAGACCAGGCTTGTTCTGCCACTGTATGGTCATTTGGTGAAGATGGTTAGAACCACGTACTCTAGTTGTATAAAACTTACAACTCATATACTAGTTTCTTGTCTACCCTCAACCGTTCCCTATGCCGTTTCTATCCAGGTTAGCAAGGAACTATCTGATGATGCAATGCCAAGAAGAGAGACAAGGTATTTAAGGTTGCAAATTGTTTGAAGTAACATCATATGTGTTCTTGCTTTGAGGACTAGTAGTTCTTGAGAGCTTGTGTACTGAATTATCACATTGGATTTAGGTAAAAGTATCACTGAACTATGTGATACCAGAATAGATACACGGTAAGTTTACAGAACAAAATATCCTAACAAGAAGTAAATCTGCGCAACATTTCTATAAATGAAAATATCAACTGTGGAAGATAACGCCAAACATGTAACCTTGTCCATGGGATGAATTGAAGACCTGATACGAGTACGTATCCAACGGACACGGCGCAGGACATGGCAGCACAATTTTTAGTTTATTAGTTTAATTTAATTATTAAAGTATTAGGAAGTATTTTAATTGTTTGGGGGGGGGGGTTTAGCATAATTAGTTAATTGTTAGAGGGGGTGTTGGGATAATTAGTCGTTAGCCAATTAGTATTTATATGTTGCTCCGGATCAGTTTTTTACTTATCGAATGAATTGATTACATAATTATCTTTATTCGGCCAAAACCTAGATTTTGGAGAGTGCAAGCCTCTACAGTGCTGCAAACGAGAGAGTAGTGTCTATACAGCTACAACCCAATAGCTTAAGTGCTATGAATTGGTTCTTTCATTGATTTCACCATCAACTGGTGATACGATGACGAACATCAAAGCAATCACCGAGGAGTCACTTCGGGCGATCAATCAAAAACTTCTGGACCAGTTTATGCACAAATTTCACGTGGAGTTGGGCAAACTGGACACGCGTTGGGAGACAAGATTCGCAGGCTGTGAGGCTCGTTTTCCACCTCAAGCACCATCAGGTCCTCCACCGCCGCCTCTGCTTGATCTGCCACCGCCTCAGAGAACACAGCAGCCGCAGCAATGGCAGTAGACCAGCAACGCTCCGCAGCCGCCTGAAGACCTAGCTACAGAGGAGAAAGAGACATGTGCGCCGCCGCCGCTCCAGTTATCGACGAAGAACCAGAAGCACCAACCATCCCCTTCAACGTCACCGAACCAGTGGAACATGCTGCAGGGGAAGCATCCAGGTTCATCCGGCGACCAGATCGCACCCCAGATCCAGCTACCGCAGCTAGGGTTACAGCCGCCTCCTCAGCTAGGGTTACAGCTGCCGCCTCAGCTAGGGTTACAGTCGCCGCCTTAGCTAGGGTTACCACCGTTGCTTCCTTCGGTCTCCCACCGGAACCAGACACCGGCGTGCTTTCATTGATTTCACAATCAACTGGTGATACGATGACGAACATCAAAGCAATAACCGAGGAGTCACTTCGGGCAATCAATCAAAAACTTCTGGACCAGTTTATGCACAAATTTCACGTGGAGTTGGTCAAACTGGACACGCGTTGGGAGACAAGATTCGCAGGCTGGGAGGCTCGTTTTCCACCTCAAGCACCATCAGGTCCTCCACCGCCGCCTCTGCTTGATCTGCCATCGCCTCGAAGTACACAGCAGCCGCAGCAATGGCAGTAGACTTGCAACGCTCCGGAGCTGCCTGAAGACCCAGCTACAGAGGAGAAAGAGACCTCTGCGCCGCCGCCGCTCCAGTTATCGACGAACAACCAGAAGCAGCAACCATCCCCTTCAACGTCGCTGAACCAGTGGAACATGCTGCAGGGGAAGCATCCAGGTTCATCCGGCGACCAGATCGCACCCAAGATCCAGCTGCCTCAGCTAGGGTTACAGCCGCCTCCTCAGCTAGGGTTACAGCCGCCGCCTCAGCTAGGGTTACAGTCGCCGCCTTAGCTAGGGTTACCACCGTTGCTTCCTCCGGTCTCCCACCGGAACCAGACACCGGCGCCGAGTTCGACCCACAACTGCGCCGACTAGGAGCTTCTACGCACTGCGTATTTTCTGAAAGGGCATAAACAATGGGGTTTAGAGCGTCCTTGGGACCGACCCAGATATATGGGCAACATGAAACCGGATCCAACCCACCCCCATGGCCGATCCAGAAACATTGTGTGTCACAACTTGAGGTTCCATCCGTTTCAGCCACCATACCGTTCTTTTCGATTCCGCGGCTTTGACCGACCGTTTCAGCCCGTTTTTGCCCCGAAATTGAAACTGCTCGCACCGGTTTATATGGTTTTTCGACCCTCTGAAGTCGTTCCACCATCCGTCTTTCCATATTCGGCTACCAAGGCACACTTATCTTGACCTTGAGTGGAGTAAAATTCACCGAACATGTAACCTTGTCCATGGGATGAATTGAAGACCTGATACGAGTACGTATCCAACGGACACGACGCAGGACATGGCAGCACATTTTTTAGATAATTAGTTTAATTTAATTATTAAAGTATTAGGAAGTATTTTAATTGTTTGAGGGGGTGCTGGGATAATTAGTCGTTAGAATGTTGCTCCGTGTCAAATTTTACTTATTGAATGAATTGATTACAAAATTGTCTTTATTCGGTAAAACCCTAGATTTTGGAGAGTGCAAGCCTGTACAGTGCTGCAAAGGAGAGAGTAGCGTCTATACAGCTACAACCCGATAGCTTAAGTGCTATGAAGACCACTATTCATTTTGTATCAGAGCTCTAACATTCGATGAGGATCAATCACATGTTCTGCGTGCATAACTCATAACTCCTTCGTCTACTTAGCTGTAAAGATTCTGATGGAAACTATCTTTTCCGCTTTCGAATTGAGAACCCTGATATGACCAAAAAAGGATTAAACTTTATTGAAACTATATTCTTTGGGAGTAGTATCTAACAGCAACATGTGTTTGTCAGTCTACTTGATACGGAAGACAGTACTTTTATGGCTGGATGGAAGCAGCAAATAATATTTAACTAAAACTAGCCAGCAGCCGTTGGATATAGGAACTGCATGTTAAGTATCCGTGGGGTTCCACGTCAAAACGAATTGGCAATGAGGGGAGTAGTCCAGGACACTTATTAGCTATTTTAGCTCTTCGTGAAGGTCCGATGTGGGACATCTTAATACGCCCCTCACGTGTATGCATTCATGGAATGTTACACGTGAAAATCATTTTGTCGGCTTACGAATCGGCTTGCGATTGGCGACATAGTGGACCGTGTAGGAAGGTTCCTTCAGGCTCTGATACCATATTATGTATCCGTGGGGTTCCACCTCAAAACCAATTGGCAATGAGGAGAATAGTCCAGGACACTTATTAGCTATTTTAGCTCTTCATGAAGGTCCGATGTGGGACATCTTAATACTGAAGACACTTCGAATTGAAATGCCATAAACACCATTTTCTTAGCAATTAGCTGTTTCGACCCTGAACCTGTGGTGGTCCCCTGAGACTCATCGGCTGAAGCGTCTTCGAAGTTGTTGTCGCTACCGGACCGGCTCTCATGGCCATCTTCTCTAGCCATCTCCATCAGGCCACGGTCATAGTAGCTATGACTATGATATTGGGACCTGTAATATTATTGATAACTGAAATCAGAAACATTGATAAACTTGAACATCATCAAAGAAATAAATAAAGAAGACCACACCTAATTGCGGTTTGCAGGTTTAGAACTGGTAATTTAGGATTATAAAAATCGAAGATTTGCAGGTTTAGATCTGGCTTACAATGCAATAATCGCGTTTGTCAACAGCTAGCAATCGCATTCTCTCCTATAGATGTCAGGACAAAATCTCAGATGCGGGGACCCTTGTTTGTCTCTTGATGGACACAAATTTGACACCTTAAAACCCAAAAATAGAAACAAAATTGGCATAATTAGGTGCGTCCTTCCCAATTATAATAAAGCCAACAAAATTGATTCTACAGATGAGTTTTTAGCAGCACCTGTTGCAGATTATGAGCATCATCTTGTTGTAGTCCCAATCTTCAACCCATCTACATACAGCACATCGTTCGGTCACTTTGCACAAACAGGTTCGTATTTCTCTGTCCATTCAAGGAGAAACCAGTAGCTAATCAGCTTCTCTATTACTAGTAGTAATTCACTACAAGAATTAACTAACTATACTGAAGTTGTACCACAAGAATGTGACAGTGCATAATATTCTGAAAGATCAAATATCATGTTGGAAAATGTAAAATCAAGGAAAGAAACCTATGTCTGAGCCTTCTGAAGATAAAAGCTAAACATCAGGCTTAGCTCTCTGTAGGGGATTGTTCCACGCTTCTGTCTTAGTTATATTCTCAACTACATCCCAGTCGATTTCTTCTAGGGGATCTTCCGACTTATTGCTAACCACAGGGACAAACAGATATGCCTTTGCAGAATCCCAAGGGATACGTAGTGGGATGGTTCAACATCAACATCCAGTACAACGCTCATAAGCCTCTTAGGTGGAAACTCTGAAGGGATGCCAACTGCACAAGAAAGCATATCATCAGGACTTGTCCAGGCAAAATTTGTGCCAAAATAATTTCTTAACTAAAGAAATATTCAACATATTTGTAATCTCCCCGGAAGACAAGAGATGCCTTTGTAACAACGGTTCGAGCGATAAAGAGATCCATTGACATCGATAACACCTATACACAAATATACAGTTTGAGATAACATTACGTTTGTTGCATTAGTCTTTAGTTTAAGGGATAAAAATACCTCTGCATCCAGCTCATTGCCAAAAAGTACTGCTAACTCCGAAACTTGTGATAGGAATGGATCATTTGAGGAGCCAACATCATATTTGATCTCTCTGACACGGAATAACCAGTAACTAATCACCTTCTTTATTACTAGTAGTAATTCAATACAAGAATTAACTAACCATACTCAAGTACTTCACTACAAGATGTGACATAGTATTCAGAAAAAAGTTTAGTATTTTTACCCCCAAGAAAAGACATAAGCTGGTGCTTTTCCAATTTCGAAGGGAATAAAACCATATGCATAATAGTTTGAGAATTTTCCCGTCCCCGTTATTCCATCTTCACAATCAGTAAATAGTTGTTACAAACACTATTCCTACTAATTACCAACATAGTCCTCAACTAAGTGAGGTATATACAAAAACGTCCTACGACTATTACTCCCCCGCAGTCGAAACTGGAGGCTCGCCAACACTGAGACTGGATCGGAAGCGCTGGAACAAGGGCCGAGGAAGACCCTTGGTGAAGATGTCGGCGTACTGATAATCAGCAGGAATGTGCAACACGCGAAGCTGACCCAAACGAACCTTCTCACGAACGAAGTGTAGATCAATCTCAACATGCTTAGTACGCTGATGCTGAACAGGATTACCAGAGAGATAGACAACGCTCACATTGTCACAATACACGACAGTGGCCCGAGGCGGGGTGACACGAAGCTGAAGAAGCAAATTCCGGACCCAGCAGAGTTCGGATACGGTGTTAGCAACACCGCGATACTCAGCCTCAGCACTAGAGCGAGAGACCGTGGCTTGTCGCTTGGACGACCAACTAATAAGATTGTCCCCGTAGAAGACACAGTAACCAGACGTGGAGCGGCGCGTGTCTGGACAACCAGCCCAATCAGCGTCAGTGTAGGCGGTGAGGGAAGAAGCAGCTGAGGCAGAGAGCCGGAGACCATGCTCAAGGGTGCCACTGATGTAGCGCAAGATACGCTTCAGGGCATGAAAGTGCGGCTCACGCGGGTCATGCATGAAGAGACAGACCTGCTGAACGGCATACTGGATGTCTGGTCGAGTGAATGTGAGGTACTGCAAGGCCCCAGCAAGACTGTGGTATAATGTAGGATCAGCAACCGGTGGACCAGATGTAGCTGCGAGTTTACCTCCTACCTCAACAGGGGTGGCAGTAGACTTACAGGTCGACATTGAGACACGGCGAAGAATGTCGGTCGCATACTGATGCTGAGACAGGAACAGGCCGGATGAATCACGGGTGACAGAAACACCCAGAAAGTGATGCAGATGGCCCAGGTCAGTCATAGCAAACTCTCCAGAGAGCTGGGAGACAATCTGATCTAAGACAACCGGAGACGACCCAGTGATGACGATATCATCCACATAGAGCAGGAGGTAGACGATGTCCGAGCCACGACTGTAGACAAAGAGAGACTCATCACATGAGCAACCAGAGAAGCCGATAGTCTGTGTGAGGACAGTGGCAAATCGCTGAAACCAAGCACGGGGAGCCTGCTTCAGACCATATAAGGATTTGCGTTACCGGAAAACAAAGTCAGGATGGCGTGTGTTGCGGTAGCCAGGGGGCTGATGCATGTATACTGTCTCAGAGAGATCACCATGAAGAAAAGCGTTCTTGACATCCAGCTGACGGATAGGGCAAGAGCGTGTAACGGCAATGCTGAGAACTGTACAGATGGTGGTCGGTTTGACAACCGAGCTGAAAGTCTCCTCACAATAGATCCCAACCATCTTGGACTTCCCATTAGCAACCAATCGCGCCTTATAGCGCTGCAGACTACTATCAGCGCGAAACTTGTGGCGGAAAAGCCACATAGATCGCAGAACATTGGCCCCTGCCGGGCGAGGAACCAGATCCCAAGTGTGGTTTGTAATAATAGCTCCAATCATCATCCATGGCCACTTTCCAGTGAGGATGTGACATGGCTAGGATGGGGGATTTGGCAAGGGGCGAAACGGGGTCTGGTGACTGGGCCGCTAAAGGGAGACGGGTGACTGGTTTGACGATGCCATGCATGGATTGGGTGGTCATCTGAGGAGATAGATGAGAAGGAGAAGGGGCCACTGGGCTCGGTGTTGGTGACTCAGGGGGGTCAGGCAACACATGAACAGACGGGATAGTAGGTGGGCGAGTGGACACAGACCGACAGACGTAGTGCTGAGGAAAAGGTTCCACAAGGGTCCTGGACGGGGAAAGCTGTGTGGGTGCCCTAGTAGGGGCGGGTGGGGATGTCGGTGCCATAGGATGGGTGGGTGAGGGTGTGTGAGCCATAGGGTTATGAGCACGATGAGCGAATAAGGGAGACGGAAGACTGTCATCGGGATCAGACGTCCTGTGAACAGAGGGAGACACTGAACCAGGAGAGGAGAAAGGAAACACCGTCTCATCAAAAGTGACATGACGGGAAGTGTGAACACGACCAGTGCTCAAGTCAAGACACCTGTACGCACGATGATTAAGAGGGTAGCGCAAAAAGACACATCGGACAGACCGGGGTGCAAGCTTGTGAGGTGAGGTGGCAGAGAGGTTCGGGTAACACAAACATCCGAACGTGCGAAGATGCTCATAGGAGGGTGAGCGATGATAGAGGGCAACAGTAGGGATAATGTTGCCAAGGACTTTGGTGGGAAGAATGTTATGGAGGTAGACAGCAGTGAGAAGAGACTCAACCCATAAAAAGAGGCTGGTAGAGAAGCCTGGGCTAGGAGAACACGCGTAATGTCATTGATTCTACGAATCATGCGTTCAGCTTTGCCATTTTGAGATGACGTCTGAGGACACGCAAACCGAAAAACGAGTCCATGATTAATGGCGTGGGAGTGAAATTAGCCATTATCAAATTCTCCACCAAGGTCACACTGAAAACTCTTGATGGGTCGCTGAAATTGGGTTTGGACAAAGGTAGTGAATTGTTTGAATTTCAATATTGCTTCACTTTTCTGTTTGAGTGGGAAAACCCAGAGAAAATGTGTGTAATCATCTAAGAGTAGTAGGTAGTATTTGTAGTGCGATTTGCTTAAAACTGGAGATGTCCATAAATCACTGTGAACAATGTCAAACGGACTAACAGTGGAAGAAGTAGAAGCGAAGAAAGGCAAACGCACATGTTTACTAATCTGACAAGCATGAAAAAGAGTGTCTGATTTATTCCTACTACAAGCTATGAACTGACTACTACGAAGCAAATCTAAAACTGGAAGCCCGAAATGACCGAGGCGGTTGTGCCAAACTGAAGCAGGAAGAGCAGCAAGCGAGACAGCGGACGACTGTGGGGGGCCAGACTGGAATGGATAGAGATCACCCGAACTGTTTCTCCTCTGTAAAAGAGCTCCCGAACGAAGGTCCTTCACAGAAAAACCAAAAGGGTCAAACTCAACGGAAACATTATTGTCGGTTGTAAATTGACGAACAAACACTAGATTTTTGATAACATGGGGAGTGAGTAAGACATTTTTAAGGTGAAGGGAACGAGTGTGAGTGGTAAGGGTGATTGCCAGATCCTTTCACTGGAATGCTAGAGCCGTTTCCCACAAGTGTGTTAGGAAAATGACAAGATGACGGGAGAGAGGAGAGTATACCTGACGGCGGAGTGAGATGAGCAGATGCGCCGGAATCAAGATACCAAGTCTGATCCGGAACATTGAGTGTCATACCAGAGAGCTGAGATCCCAAATCAGTAGCAGTCGGGTGTGAAGATGGAATAACGGGGACGGGAAAATTCTCAAACTATTAATGCATTGTACTCTTCAAGCTGCATCATAACGTGAGTGAGAGCAGAATCGATGTGTAAGTAACCCTACTTAAAGAGAGTAACAACTGGAAAATAGAACAAAAAGCAATCGGCACCACATTGCAATTAACCTGGAACATCAATCATAAAAAAGGGGACATGGAACCTAACTAAGGAACCTAGTCTTTATGGAAAAAGCTCTTCTGGTACAAACTCATTTCTCAAACGGTAGCATTGAACCCTTCACTTTGATGCCCACTTTCCATTTTTGAACTTCACTTCTCATCCTTAAGCTCTTTCTTTGTTAGGGGGAATTGGGAATAAGAGATAGAAAATAATCTAGCAGTCGCAAACTAGAGGCTTAAAGCATTCTTCTGATCATAAATACAACCATGCACTCGTCTGTAAAATCTGATAATGTGTGTGTCAAAGAACTCCGTGCATTCAAGGTTATATTTATTTATTTAATTAAATTTTCGGAATTTCTTTCCGATCTCCTCATGAGAAGCCCAGTTTGGCCAAAATGAGAAATGTATATCAGAATAATGTTGGAAAGTCTGACTCGCTGCTATGGCACAGTCATTAGATTTTCTAAGCTTGTTCTTATACTTTCGGAGGCAACATAGTATTTGAATGTCAAAAAACAAATAAATAAATACCAAGAGTAGAGTTCATTTTACCTATCCCGACTAGCTGGTGGAGGGGCGTGAACTGAAATGACATAAACATCGATCTTGTTTCCCGGCTGCAGCCAATCCGTAACAGATTTTTAACCTAATCATTCAATCAAACGGTTACAATAAGTGTTACGTTCAAACCAGATATCGAACAAGGTACTACATAGAAGCACCAAGTTTTATCAGATATTAGAAGCTAGCGAACTAGATTGAAACAAAGAGATAGGCATATAAGATTGATATACGTAATTACCAATAAATCATGGCATAATCAAAGTATGCCCATCGGAGAACCCTAATCACAGCCATCGGACTTGCGGGAAAGAGAGGGATGGACAATGAAACAAACAACCGTCTCTGCTCGTGTAAAAGAAACAGAAGAACAAACCCCTAATCTATCTATCGTCGATGATATTTTGATATTTTCTGATGTGTGAGACCGTGGGGAGTAAGCTTTTTATAGGGAGAGATTAGGGTAGGTAGGGTAGCAGCAGGCTGTATTTGGAAAGGGGTTTAAATGGTCCTCATGTGATTCGCGTCTCTATTCCTCCATTCAATAGTAGTTCATGAATGAAACCCTAGTCCATATACTACAACCGTTTATAGGCTAGGACTGCAACTCGGGCGGGCTGGACGGGTTGACACCCCTGTCCAAGACCAAGCCCTAATTTTGCCATGGTTGCCAAGGCCCAGTCCGACCCGAGTTAAGAGCATTTTCAACCCGTCCGAGCCCAAATTCGTATAAATCAATTCGGGTTCAGGTTGAATTCGGGCTAGTACATTAAACTTAATATCTTCTTAAAAAACAAGATAATAATAAATTGTTGGCCAAAAAACAAATCAACTAGTTCAAGAACCAACCAATAATTAAAAAAAAAAAAGTAGCAAATTCATGTTACATATGCTACATAATTATTTATAAATATAATATTTATACGTAGTGGTCATGAAAATCGGGCAATTCGGGTTAGCCCGTCGTTCGATATTTGTGCCCAAGCCCGTCCAAATTACCAAAACTATGTGCCCGGGCCCTATTTAAGTTCGGGTTGGGCTCGGGTTGGTCGGGTTCAACCCGCCCAAGTTGCAGCCCTAATATAGGCGAAACGAACTGGTCCATTTGATTATCAGTAGTATCATCTCTATTCTATAAAACAAAACGATTAACTTTTTTATTAGCATTTTGATTAAATCAACCCTAGCCCTTAGATTTCACCTACTTTAGAACATGAATTAAAAAAATAAAAATAAAATACACACACAACCCCAGAGAATTAAACACACGGGTATGGAGAGAGAGAGAGAGAGAGAGTTGTTATGGAGAGAGAGAGAGAGAGTTATGGAAAATTGTTTGGATGCATTTGGTGCACCATAAAAGAAGAAAATGTTACTATGATGTTTTTAGAGTATGAATAAGTTATGGGAATTATATTACAAACTCCTCAAGTTTAGGAAATGATAATAAAACTTCAGAAGCATAAACTGATAAGCCCTATAAAATTAGGGGTATTACACAATATTCGGGAATGAGAACCATACAATACGATTTCTTTTGAGTAGTGGACTCGGTCACTGGTCATCCCCTAGTGAGTTAATAATAGGGTTACTTTTTGTCTGATTCACTGTAAAGCAATTCATTTTACTGTATATTGAGAAATGTTTGCTTTGGAAAATTTCAAACAAGTCTGTTTACTTATTAATTTTGTCCTCTAACTTTGTGTACATAGTCTTTGCTCACACATATTACTATTCGCATGAGCGTTGTTACCGGTGATTAGAAAAACTTTTGTTAACGGATCACTTACGAGATTTGATTGGTTCTTTCCTTTGTTAGTTGACATGATTACTATTCGCATGAGTGTTGTTAACAGTCCATCGATAAACTTATGTTCACGGAGTGATTTATATGTTCCTTTCCTTTATTGATTGACATGATTACTATTTGTTTAAACGTTGTGACATGTCAATAGATATACTTATGTCCAAATGAAAGTCGAGAAGTTTTCCATATTCTCTAAGACCTCAACTATTGAACATCGATGAGAAGAATCGTTATGATAATATCCGCCCACGCAGTTGCACTTTAATTGCGTTATTTATTATTTTTTTGAGAGGAGGAATAATGATTACATCTAATGCAAGTCCTCTAAATTCACTGACCATTAAAGTTTATTAAAAAATTCTGGATTGAGAGGCCAAAGTTCTCTGAGCAAACCCAGCAACCATCATGGTAAATGCAGACGACAATACAAAATCGGAGTTCATAGAGAATGAGAAGCAGTTGATAATATTTGAGAATGAGTATTGTGTAAAGTCAAAAGAAGACTTCAGCTACTATATGACATAACTTTTTTTCTCGGAGGAGGCCATAAATACCTGATATATATATCTGGAATCAAGGTAACATGATTTATATTCTAGAAGTCGATTTCAATGGCTTGTCTTCCGATTTCTGGCAGGCATTTATGGAAAGAGTTGCGTTGGAAGGACCATGAGCATTCAACAGAAATATTATCCTGCTAAAATTCAGGAACTTGGGGATCGAACCAAAGATTTGGGTTTGAAACATTAGATTTGTTAATCTACATGTGCAATCTTCTCCTCCATCTATTGAAAAAATATTCAGGTAGGAACGATGTAGCAGCTATGGGGCAAGTCCTGCGTTCGGGTTCTCGAAATGTTAGTAGAGAAAACTCAAACTACCTCGATATATATCAATTATACGATATATTTGATGTAATAACTCTATGAGATTACTGTCCAAACAACTTCTTTATCCATACCACCGGATAAAAATGTTTAAGCCTAGAAGGTGATAGTAGTTATCCACAAAGCTTACTATATACCACACATCTAATCCACGATATCTCGAAGTGGGATAGAATATTACAATCCCCCACTAGCATTGGGAACGGATTATGATCTTTTTCTTAGTTAGTACAACCCACGATATTTAAACATAAATTACTAGAATGTAATTAAGATAAAATCTAAATCGAAACGTTTGAAATAATTTAAAATGACATTGATTGCTGAGTGGAAATTTGCTTAAAGTACATCGTCAAATGAGCCAAACTCCTAGTCTGTGTCTTATTCATGAGAATGATGGTTGCAGCTTCTTTCTCGGCTGTGGTTGATGGTGTTGCTGGAGATTGTGTTGCTGGTGTGCATTGTTCTCCTGATATAGCTAGTTGTTGTAGCCATTCAAAATTTGCAGTTGTTGCCACGATTATAACCACCTCCAAGATTATTCCCATAAGGTCTTGATCTACTTTCTACCATTGACAATCTTCTAATGGAAGGTACTTTTGGGGAAGCAACATATAGTATTTACTTAAATTAGCCAGCATTTGAATTGGGAACTAAAATGCCATGAACAACGATCTTCTTTGCACAGAGTCCATATGTTTCTCCTGGATTTGTGACCTAATCAACGAGTTGATGACGTTAAAAACTGCAGTCGATTAGGCTAGCCTTAAGTTTATTAGATATTTTTCATGGAAATAGTCTAACGAGAAACTCCTAAACAAAGTTATAGCGGATTCAGAAATGTTCTTTTTAAAATCATATCTTATGTGTAATACTTCTTTTTCAATTTAGAAAACCTAACTTGCATTAGTCTGTACTAGGAGGTCTTATGTTGCATACCGTCCCTTACATTTGAATAAAGGATACGAAAAAGGAAGAGACAGCATAATGTTGATGAAAAATAGGGGTTGGGAGGAATTATTAAACGTGAATCGTTCCCTCAAAAAAAAATGTGAATCACGGAATAATGAGTCCATTTTGTCATATATTTATTCATTTTTATTGGAGCAATGCAGCTGAAACGTACACACGATAATTCTTGTCAAATCAGACTGTCAGACAGCAGTTGAACATAGGAGTTAAATGCAGAAATTACAAGTCTTACATGCATGCTTGCACAGAGAAGCCTTTTCTTCTTCTTTTGTTATCTCGAAAACCTTTTGATACAAATCATCAGCCAAAGCCTGCCTCACAGTTTCATCAAAGAAACAAAATGTCTGCTCATTCTCAAGCACCCTTTGGATTTGCCCCATTCGCGATTAAACACAAATTATGCAAAAAACACAGCAAGCCACAATAGTCCGAGGGGCATGAGTCAGCCCCACATTCAAATCCTGCAGTATCGTTAAGAAATGCAATGGCTTCCTCCATGGCTCACCACTCTCCTCCCTCTCATCAACGCCTCGTCTAATTAGTTCTGCGCCGCGACCCCGAATTATCTTCCCCACATTACAGTCAAACGATAAGTAACTAACTAGATATGGAAGTCAATAGTGAATTTGATGTTATAAACTAAAAGAGGAAATTATTGTTGTCTAGACAAGATAGTTCCCGACTTGTGATCATGTTCTCTTTTTCCCCGTCACTTGTATCAAAGCACCCTGCAACGTTAGTGCCTCAATAATAAACTCAGCAAAAAAACCGAGAATTATGTACATAGTCAACTCACTTACAAAATAACACATGGATGAGAGAAACTTGAAATAAAAAAGCATATGTTCTATATACATCTCCGTTGGAACTCAAGCCAAACCAAAAAAAGTGATCTCTGTGCCAAGTTGAAACATGAACCACATATATCTTTGTCCAAAAAAGAACTCACCAGTTGAGGAGGAAGACATTCGTTGGCATGCTTCCAGACCACTGAGAACCCCCCATGATTGTATTCAACGTAAAGAATACACCGTCTGCCTCGGAGGATATTCAGGAGGCAATTGTTCCGGACCTATTGGCTCGCGTTGCTAATAGAACCACCACAAAAATGTATCAAATTTAGACCATGAAAAACTAAATAATCAAAAATCAGCTGAAAATAACTACTCATATTAGTAACAAGTACCAACAAAAGCATCTTACATTTGTAATCGGGAACGGACTGATTACTCCATACACTTCATCAGTCTCTTGCTCAGCCTATATATACATAACATAAATCCAGAGAAATGTCAAAAGTCTGATGCTGAAATCTGCAAGCACAATCGAGAATATATAAATAAATAAATCTGTTGATTCAATTGCATAGTTATTCTAGGTGACCTTCAAGAAAATAATAGAAACCCTCGTCGTTGTCAGGTATATCAACAAAAGGTCCTGTACAAGCTTTTCATTGTTCCGTATACATACAGTTTGGTAACAAATATAGCACAAATTCAAGGAAAACAAACAGTGATAATAAAACATATAGAGAGAGAGAAGAAACAATCAAATCAGAACTTCATTTCATGCTTGATCGCCGCAAAAAGCAAAGAGACGCCGTGAGAAAAAGAAGAAATAGGAATTCCATTCTATTTCGCGACGAAAATGCAATTAAGCCAACCATCCATTTATAGAATTCCAGTATTCTTGAAGGAGAAAGAATACCTAGGCAGTAAATGAAATCTATCCGTGAAATGATATATTCCTTTATTTAATTAACCTTTTTTCCCGATCTACACATGAGAAACCTAGTTTTGGCCAAATTGAGAAATGTACATCGGAATCATCATGTTGCGAAATTGACTTGTTTCTACGGCACTTGCATAAGATTCTCCTGAATTTATAATACTAGTAATAATAAACTTGTTGGATACTTTTGGTGGCAACCTTTTTTTTGGATGAACAATCTAAAAGAAAATATAAAAGAATACCAAGAGTTTTGTGTACCCGGTAGCACGCGGAGAGAGATGAACTGAAATGCCAAGAACAACAATCTTATTTCTCTAATATATCCACCAGTCAGTACCAACATATTCAACCTAATCATTTAATACAACGGGTACCAGAAGAGATATGTTACACCCCAAAATCGAAAAGGGATACATAAAAGAGAGATAAAAAATGAAATTACCAATAAATCATGGCATATACAAAGTATGACCATCGGAGAACCATCCTGACCGTCACAGGAATGGAGATCGATAGTGATATTGAAACAATTAGCCGTCTCCGATTGTGCAATAGAAACAGAGGAAGAAACCCCTAATTATCTATCTATTGTCGATGACATTTTGATATTTTCTGATTTGTGGCCGTGGAGGGGTAAGAATTTTATAGAGAGGGGATTAGGGAGTTGGTAGGGGTAACAGTGTATTTGGAAAGGGGTTTAAATGCTCCTACAACAGAGTGTATTTTGATATTACCGGTTATTAGATAAATTTCAGTTAACTGAATACTTAGAGATTTATATGTTTCTTTCCTTTATTTGTTGGTATGATTATTATTCGCATGAGTGTGGTTAATTATCAGTAGAAAACTTAAGTTAACCGAGTACTTTACATGTTTCTTTCCTTTATTGGTTGTCATGATTACTATTCGCCTAAGCGATGTTACATGTCATTAGATAAACTTTTGTTCATTCGTAGTATGTCTATTTGTGTTATATGGTTCGATTTCCAAATCGAAGTTAGAGAAGTTATTCATTTGCTATAAGGCCTCCACAATTGAACATTGACGAGAAGAGTCATTATAATAATATCCGCCCTAATAGTTGCACTTTAACTGTGACATGTATTGATTTTTGTAGAGAAGGAACAAAGATCACATTTGATGCAAGTCCTCTAGATTCACCGAATCGAATGACTTGCTGGAATGAAGAGTGGACAAAAACTATATAAATAAAATGAATGCCTAGCTGGATTGGCAATCTAATGAATCATACTCGAGATTAGGAAAATGACTAGATCAAGTCAAGGATGACCCGAGACTACAGTTCGACAAAAGAACGGATCAAAAAGCAACTGGAAAACTTTCTGTTTATGGTTGACTGGTACTCATGCCATTTAGATTCAATAAGCAAGTACATAGAATAAATGCCATTTATAAAATAATAAATTAGTACATTGAATACTTCATCCTTTGATGTACCAGTGACTTACATCATTCAATATCAAGTTGGAATTAAAGAACTTTGCGATTTAACATATCCAAACGACTAAAGAAACTTAAACAACACAAATATAGTAATATTTTTACTCCAGCGTTCAATAAGATGTTAATTCGTTCCAGTACACCCGTTATGCTTGAATGACACGATTCCCTTGAAAAGATCATATCCGACAAAGAAGTTTTTCTGAGCAATGTTTCTGTAAATGGAAAAATATGATCTGCGTGGCCTGGAAATTTGACGCTCGTGCTCGTGTTGTAGCAGAGGTGTAGAATTCCTTGGGAGTCAGCCACATGAAATGCCATTGCACAGTAATTGTTGCTGTGAACGTTACAATGTGGGAAACTATTTCATTATATAGTTAATTATAGTGAGAAAATTTCACTAATTCTGATTGAACCTAGTTAATGAAGACATGATGGGTTCATATGCATATCAAGATGAATATTATTTTTTTCTGAACAAGTGAATGATGCTCTCTATTCATCTTGTCACACATTCATATCAAAAAATTCACATAAGGAATTCAGTTCTGTTTCACTGTTGAAAAGTGGCTTCACTAAGCAAGTTCACTGCAAAGGAAGTGATGCAGGAGGAATTTTGGAGTAATATCTGCCAAATTCAGAAAAGTTGTTCCGGTCCATACGCAGAATCAGAGGCAGAATTGAAGGATGTCGGATACATTATTTTGAATGGAAAACACGTTCTAGAAAGAACCTGTGATAAATTACGGGCATTGCCGTGATTTGGTCAAATTCGATCATTTAAAGGTCAAAATCGCCAGTTTTCTATTTTCCGTCATTTCTTTCATTAATTAGGATGTTAATTTGAATTTAATTTGGGTGGATCTTTTTGCTGGGTTTTTTATTAGGTTAGGTATATTATTAGCATTAATTTTAGGGTTTTTATCATATTTTTATAATTAGACACATTAGATTTTTATACCTGTCTTGTGGGTAAATTTCTAGTTAGACTTTGATTATTGAAATTATTCAGAACTCTCTAGATCTTCGTGGCCTAGTTCGTTGCTTTTCATTGCTGATTCCGCTGTAACCCCTCGCTTGGTTGTATAATCCGGCGTCAGTTTGGTATCAGAGCAAGTTCGAATTGGGATGAAGATCATCATCAACGATGGAGTGAGGACGCCCTGGCGGCTGCGGGCAGGTTCCAGATGTGGAAGCCCCTCCCCCAACGAATACGTAATGTCCAAGACGTTATGATGATAAAAGATATGCAGAGGCAATAACGAGATCTGCAGAGGAAGATTACGGTGTTAACCCAGCGCCTGGCGCTTCGGGATTTGCAGAAACAAGTTGTGAACTTAACCCGAGGCTTGGCGGTGCGGGATTTCGAGATTCGCAAGACTTTTGATCATGACTCAAAGACCGCGTTCGAGATCCTAAAGAACCGCGATCCTCGCGGTGAAATCAAGCGTTATTGAGGATCGAGCTTCATGGTTGATGTGCAGAATTATTCGGGTAAGTCAGATGTTGAACCTGTTTCGGATGATGCTATTTTTCATGAGAATGTTTCGTCTTCATGTGATTCTGTGGTGGATTGGACAAAGCCTCCGATTTATGACGATTATGGAGACGAAGATGAAGTATTGATTGTGGAGGAATGCGAGGTCAATTCCGATGTCTCTGTTCAAGTTGAGGTAATTTCAGACTCCTCTCCGTTATGTTTTCCACCTAGTATTATTATTGAAGATGATGTTGTAGACGTGGGGATTGAATATTAGAGGAGTTCATCATTGTTCCATTCAAGTTACCGTCTCTTTATTGTGATCCAGTAATGATGGAGTCAACCACTCAAGATCCTAAATTGAACCATAGGACGGACAAATTTCATGGAAATTCTCGTTATTTGCAAAAAGACTGTTTCGGTCCATATGCAGAATTAGGGGCATAATTGAAGGATTGATGAATGGGGGCCAACCATACATGAATTAGACTTTTTAGCTATTTATACCCGGCTTGTAAAAAAAATTCTAGTTATACTATGATTATTGAAATTATTCAGAACTCTAGAGAGCTTCATGCCCTAGTTATTTGCCTTTTCATTGTTAATTCTGCTATGACCCCTCGCTTGGTTGTATAACACGACGTCAGTTTGGTATCAAAGCGAGGGATCACAACCAAGTGAGGGATCACAGCGGAATCAACAATGAAAAAGGGAAAAGAAACTAGGGCACGAAGCTCTCTAGAATTCAGAAATATTCAATATCAAAGTCTGAGTCGAAATTTACCCACAAGCCGGGTAGAAATAGCTGAAAACCTAAAATTTACCTAAAATAGAAAAATATCAATAATTATTCTAAATTAAAGTCCTACTAAAGAAAAGCACACTGAAAAAATATTGACCCAAATCGGGTTTAAATTGACCTCCTTATTAACAGAAATATTGTTACTAAAAATAGCAAATTTGACGATTTCGTGCCCTAAACAGTCGAATTTAGCCAAATCGGCATGGTGCTCATGACTATCTTTAGAACGTCGTTTCTGGTCAGATTCATGTATGGTTTGCCCCCATTCATCAATCCTTCAACTATGCCCCCGATTCCGCGTATGGACCGAAACAGTCTTTTTGCAACTAACGAGAATTTCCATGAAATTTGTCCTGCATCAGGAAGGATACATACAAAAAGACATGCATCTCCCTACTCCATCTTGCCCCAACAGAAGGAAAGATGATAAACATACTATGAAGGTTTTTAATCCTCTACATGTCCTTTCGGAAATGTCCCTTTTCTTCCACTTTTTCAGGGACTTGTGATAGTTTCTTAGATTGAAACATCAGTTCAAGTGAATCCCTTAAAAAACATTGAACTCGTGCCTTTTGATGTGCTCATGTGTATCCAATGTGAAGCAGGTGATAAACAGATCGCAGAAGTTCACACAGGACCTGAAGCTTTGAGAGCCAAGAATTTTATTCGAGTCAAAACAAGTATGTTGAAGTACTCTAGGAGTCTTTTAGATGGCGTTATGTTTTGGGTGATCAAAACCCTAGCATTGAAATTGGCAAAGCAACGAGCAAGAAGGAAAGGGAAAAAGACTGGTAAATTTGGGTACTGCAGCAGGTCTTGCGACCTACTATAGCAGGTCCTGCGACCTGATTCGGGCTGGACAATTTTTCGAATTGTTTCCTTGTTCATTTTGGCAACGTTTGGAAGATGCTTTGGGCACAAGTCAGTAGTATATTCCTATATATGATTGTAGGACTCTTCTATTAACGTGTGTGGTGTGTCTTGGATTGTAATTGGCTCTCTCATCAATAAATTGGTCCATTTTGGTCGTGGATGTAGCTAGCCTCAAAAATAGTGAACCACGTTAATTCTTTGCGTGTTGTTCTTCATATTGTTCTTCGTCTTATCACTCCTCTTGATTCCTAAAAAGAGGTTTCATCACTTTCTCATTGTTTTCTAACAACTGGTATTAGAGCCAGGTT
Source organism: Linanthus parryae (assembly GCA_023055425.1). Classification (NCBI taxonomy): domain Eukaryota; kingdom Viridiplantae; phylum Streptophyta; class Magnoliopsida; order Ericales; family Polemoniaceae; genus Linanthus; species Linanthus parryae. The sequence goes on from JALGPY010000006.1 coordinate 80,470,267, forward strand.
GTTGGGTTAGGGTTTGTTGGTGAGGAGTGATGGCAAATTCGTTTGGTTTTGATGAGAGTATTGTTGATACACCCACCATTAAGTTCCTTGTTGGGGGAGTTATCGGGTTCTTTTTTGGGAGAACAATCGGGTTCCTTTTTGGGAGAACAATCGGGTTCTTTTTCATAGAGCATGAGACGCGCATTCCAGCGCGAATATGGCGATTCATATGCAACTGACATTCCGGGGCAATCGGGGTTCCAGCATGGAGCACTGGGCACATGGATCTTGTTCGGGCCACTAGGAGGATTCAATTCAAGGTGGAGATGACTTGAGTCAAATGGCGGACTTGGCTCATGGCATGGAACAATTGACGCGTTGTGTTAGCACGCGATCGGTTGGTAGCGCGTTATTGGGCGCGCATTGATAGGTTACATGTTATTGGGCATGTATTGATTGGTGGCGTATTATTGTGCGCGCATTGATTGTTCGCACGTTATTGGGTGTGTCTCGTTTGGCGTCTTGGTGTGGTAGGTATTGGCGACGCAATTGGCATGACTTGATTGATGGGCTCGTTTGTCGTTAAGTGTGACTGAAACGGCATTGCGGAGACGCGTTGTGTGTTGGTTTTTGATGCGCTAGAGTCAAGCTATTTAGAATGAACTTTATTTGCTTGAATAAATCATTGTATTATTTATGGAAATATTTTATATAATGAAGTCATTAGATTACAAGTGTGTTTCTTATCTTAAATATCCCTAGTCAATTATATTGATTAACAGGACGATAACCTATAGACTAGTATGTGGGTAGATTGATATGGAGATATCAATTCTAACACATGGGTATGCATTAGGAGTAATGGCATACTGGATAGATCCACCGCAAGAAGGCTACATTAGATCATGTCAACGTCACAATTGCTTCTCGTAGTGCTAATGGTGTTGTAATCCTTAGACTTGAAGTCACTGGATACTCTAGTTGATAAATATCATGTTTTAATATTATCAAGCTTTACACCGTAACTGGGTAATTATAAAGATAGCTATCGGGCTTGATAGGAACGAAGCTGAGAGATGGCAGTGATGTAGATAGGATTTGTCCCTCCTACATAATGGGAGCAAATATCCACGACCACTCGAGGGGTAGAGCTTATGGAAAGTCTGGCCAGACTCATATAAATCAATATGGATATATTGATGTTATCTGCATGGATAAGCCTATTCCCAGGATCGATAAACTGTGGATTGGATATACGAGTGTGAAAATTATTTCTCATGTCCAATCCGGATATATAGACAAAGCGATAACAGAAAACGTTAACATTGGGCACAAGGTATGTCGGGATCACTGACTATTTCTATTAGTTGGGTGGCATAGATGTGTTTCTAGACACCGGTCTATGTTTGTAATATTTACTACAAACTAAATAGAGACCTATGGGGTCACACACCATATGGATTAAACAGGATATGGGTATAATTTAGTTGAACTAATTAATTAAAATGATCATAATGAAACCACAAGCAAAGTTAGTAGGACTAATTTCTAAGTTGACTAATCCATGTAAGGACATGATTAGTAATGGGGCAATTATCTAATTAATAAAAAGTAGTTAACTATATAATGGAACTCTAGTTTGTTATTTTCTCAAGACAAATTATTATCGAGAGAACATAACAAAGAAAGGAGAGATAGACAAGGAAGAGGCTCCGCCCCTACCCGGCCGCCCCCTCCTTGCCGTCGGCCTCCCTAGGCGTCGGCTTGGTGCTCCGTTTTGCGTGATCATTTGCCTCCTTCTTCTGTTGCTAGCACCACATGATAGGAAGGATTGCAGTTGAAGATCCAAGGTGTGGATACTCGTAGATACGAAGATACAATTCTTCGTAGTGATCACACAAACTAAGATACACATGTTTCTACCCTAATCATGTTATGATTGCTTTCCTGTTATCTTTGAAGGGGTTTGAGCAGGATTAAATTTTTGTTATTCCGCCGCATAACCTGCATCAAAACCCTACAGCGGTATCAGAGCCACATGTCGTAGCGCATAACATTATATTATGTGTTAATGTTTTTCTGTTTTTACACTCTATCTATTAATTTTACGCGAAAACTGAAATTGACATATAAATGCAATATGAATATGATTCAATAGTCATTGGGAAAATTATTATCGTTGTATAGAATTAGCCACTTTCGGGCACATATGATGTGTCAATTGGGTTCTTGCAAAACTAGAGTTCATGGGCATAACATGTTGAAATAGGTGCCCTAGAGGCAATCTATATTTAGTATGAACAATGTTTGGCTAGAATATTCATTTATTAGTTATTGTGATATTTAATATAATGAAATCCTTACATACGATGTGTTGTGTATCTTAAATATCCCTAGTCCATTATATTGGTTAACAGGACGATCAAATATAGACTAGTATGTCTGTAGATTGATATGGAGATATCAAGTCTAACACAAGGGTATGCATCAGGAGTAATGGCATACTGGATTGATCCACAACGAGAAGGATACATTAGATTATGTTGAAGTCACAATCGCTTCTCGTAGTGCTAATATAATTGCAATCCTTGGACTTAAAGTCACTAGATACTCTAGTTGTGAAATATCATGCTTTGATGTTATCCAACGCGCCTTAATCAGGCAACTATAAAGATAGTAATCGGGCATGATAGGAAGCAAAGTTTGAGATCGTAGTGACGTAGAGAGGATTTTTCCCTCCCACATAATGGGAGCGAATATCCATGGCCACTTAAGGGATGGTGCTTATTTAATGTCTGGTCAGACTCAGATAAATCAATATGGAGATATAGATGTTATCTGCTTGCATAAGCATATTCCCAGGATCGATGAACTATGGATTGGATATACGATTGTGACTATTTTTGTCTCGTGTCCAATCCGGATATAGAGACAAAGGAAGAATGAAATATGTGATAATGGGCACAAGGTTTGTCGGGATCACCAACTTATTTCAATTAGTTGGGTTGCATGGATGTGTTGCTAGACACCGCTGCATGTTAGTAATTAGTTACTACCAACTAAGTAAAAACCTATGGGGTCACACGTCTAATAGGGTTAAACTAGATTTGGGATTAATTAATATGATTAATTAATTGGAATGATCACTTTGCAACACCTTGTAAACTTAGTAGGACTAATATGCAAAGAAGGGACTAATCCAACTTCATGTAGGATTATGAAGGACCTTTATGTAGTTAACAACTAGTTGTTGGACTATATAAAGGATGCACTATCTTCCTTCCCACGACTAATGCTCATAACATAAGTGAGTGGGAGAGAAAGAAAAAGGAGAGAGTCCCTACCCGTCGACAACAAAGAGAGGGCCGGTCCTTTCGTTGTTCCTCGTTGCTTGATTTGTTCTTCCCTCTTCCTCCGTTCCAAGCTAGCACTAGGAGAAGGAAGAATCTAGATCACACCTATAGACGTGGATCAACCGTAGAGACGAGGACATTATTCTTCGTGTGATCTCCTGAACCAAAAGGTACACATCTTCTATGTCCTTCATCTTGTTATGAATGTCTCTTCCTCTGATCTTTGGTGGGCTTTGAGTAGGAATTAATTTTTTATTATTCTGCTGCATTACCTACGTCAAAACCCATAACATGATTTGATGTGTTATGATTTCAGTTTTTACACCGTTATATTCATATTACGCGAAACTAAAATTAATTGGCATAGTAGATGTAAATTGAATTTTATCAATATAAACAAGATCTAATTTAACATTGGATGTGTAAATTGGGGATTTTAATCACATAGGATGTGAATAATTGGATTCTTGAAAATTAGGGTTCATGGGCACATAATTGGAAAAGGGGTTTTTCAATTATGGAAACAGTTATATGGAAACAACCAAGGTTGGGCAACAAGGACGCAAGGGGAAGGAGACTAGGTCCGAAACCCTAGCCGTCCTCCCCCGCTCTTCCTTGCTCGCCAAGCAAGGCCGCGGGTCACTAGGGGCAGTCGGCCTAGGGCCGGCCCAAGGTGGCGAGCGGCGGTACTTGGGGTTTGGCCAATGCCTGGTTGGACCCCTTGGACCGTTGTAACCCTAATTACCCAATTCAACTAAAATTGAACAAGCGCGTTAAAAGTGATTTTAACTGTATTACGTGCTTTGTTGCATGGTGGATGGATATGGCCTAGATTGTGGATGCTTTGTGTTTGTTGTGGTTTTGTTTACGGCCTGCGAGCTGATAATCTTCCTCAACATGTGAGGCTTTAATTATTTATTTATTCTTTATGTTAGGCTAGAATTAGAAATATTTAGATGATAGCCAAGAGCATGGAAAAGAAGACCGGAGAACCAAAAAGCCAAAAGACGACGAGGACTCCCTACCCTAGGTGTGCGGCTATGGTGGAACACATGGAGATGAGCTTGTCACTTGAGGGCATATACATATTATCATTTCCTTGATTATATCTTAGTCTAGGGGCCATATCCATGCCACGTTAATTTTTCTTTTGTGGATGTTTATTATTTATGTCTTGTTATTTATTTTGTGTGTATGGCGATACTAGCAAAAACGTTAACAAGATAATAAAAAACAAAGATGGTCTTTATTGTGGATTGCCCAATCCAAATAAGTAGATCATGTTGATGGAATCAACCAAACAAATTATGACTATTAAATCCCTCAAATAGAATATTGCGTTTTGCCTTCTCTTGCCTAAAAACCCTTCATGATCAGGGTCTATTAAAATTCGGGCTTGCCAAAGCAAGGAGATTTAATGCACCATGGTGTGTTGCGGACGACACAAGCTAGTAATGTGTGTATGTTGAAGCAAGAGGTTGGACGCAACTAGGTATGAATCAAATCGATTGATGAACCTAGAGGCATGACAATTAGGTGTTATCTAAAGGATAAAGAATAATGATTTATTCACCTAATTAGACCAAGAGTTGCATAGGATGCAATTGGAATGGTTCCTACCTAAATAACCAATTCTTGGGTTACTTGCCAAAGCAAGCTCAAGAAGAAGTGAAATATGAATCTTGGACCTACTAGAAATTATACATGATATTTTGTGCATTAATGGTGAGGGATATTAATCCGAGAAAAATAGTGGGATTTATATTTAGTGATCTAGCCATCATTGAATATAGTTAAATTGTTCAAAATACTAAAATTGCATATTTCTCGTTTTGTAGAATTCCAAACGGAAAAAAATATGCATCGACTTCATCCCTACGATCTGTCCTTGAGAAGGATAAACTGTCTGGAACAAATTTCCTTAACTAGTACAGAACCTTAAGGATTGTCCTTAAACAAGAAAAGAAGATGTACGTCTTGGACACTCCAATTCCAGACCAACCCCAAGATGAGTCCGTTCTAGCTTATGTAAAGGCACGTGAGAAACATATAGATGATTCTAATGACGTGACTTGCCTCATGCTCTGCACCATGACCTCTAAGCTTTATAAGCAACACGAGAACATGGAGGCCTTTGATATGATCATACACTTGAAACAGTTGTTTCAGGAACAGGCAAGGCTTGAGCGGTATGAGGTGTCCAAAGCATTATTCAAGAGTAGTCTAGCAGAAGGGAATCCAGTTGGGCCTCATGTACTCCGAATGATTGGGTACATTGAGAAACTCGAAAGACTGGGATTCCCACTCAGCCAAGATTTGGCTACTGATCTTGTCTTGCAATCGTTTCCTGACAGTTATAATCAGTTCATCATGAACTATAACATGAACGAGATCAGTAAGACTCTGCCAGACTTGTTGAACTTGCTGAAGACAGCTGAACACAGCATCAACAAAGGCAAGGGAAAAGCCATAATGATGGTGCATAAGAGGAAGGGCAAAGGAGTTTCCTCCACATCAAAAGGAAAGCGCAAGAAAGTTGCAAAAACCAAGGAAACCCAAAAGCCGAGTTGGGGCGTGGCTAAAGGTGAATGTCACTACTGTAGTCAGCCGGGTCACTGGTGGAGGAATTACCCTAAATATCTGGAGGATAAGAAGCTTGGAATAGTGATTCACCACCACCAGGTATTTATGTTATAGACGTCAATCTATCTATTACTTCATCTTGGGTATTGGATACTGGATGTGGTTCTCACATTTGTCGAAATGTGCAGGATTTGAAAAGAAGTAGAAGATTCGCTAAAGGGGAGATAGATATGCACGTCGGGAATGGAGCAAGATTTGTTGCATTAGCTGTAGGCGTTTATGAGCTATCTTTTCCTTCTGGACTTATTTTACAATTAGACAATTGCTTTTATGTGCCTGCTATGAGCAGAAACATTATTCCACTTCTTGTTTGGACGAGAAGGGTTTTTCTATTTCATAAAGGACAAGTGTTGCTCCATTTATTTTGACAGTATGCACTTTTGTAGTGCGCATTTGTCTAATGGATTGTATATCCTTGATCTAAATAATCCAATCTATAACATAAATACTAAAAGGATTAAAACTAATGATTTAAATTCAACATATCTATGGCACTTTCGTTTAGGCCATATAAATGAGAAAGGCATATCTAGACTCCATAAGGATGGACTTCTAGACTCATTTGATTTGGAATCATATGAGACATGTGAATCTTGTTCATTAGGAAAAATGACAAAGTCCCCTTTCAGTAAGAAAGGTGATAGGACTAGAGAGTTACTGGCACTCATACATACCGATGTATGTAGGCCGTTCCCCACACTTGCCAGAGGTGGTTATACTGTTGGAATAGATGCCCTAGAGGCAACCTAGTTTAGTATGAATTTATTTTGGCTAGAACATTCATTGTATTATTTATTGGATATTTAATATAATTAAGTCCTTAGATTTACAATTGTGCTTTTTTATCTTAAATATCCCTAGTCCAGTATAATGATTAACAGGACAATCATCTATAGACTAGTATGGCGATTGGATTGATATGGAGATATCATGATCCAACACATGGGTGTGCATTAAGGGTAATTGCGCACTGGATTGACCCATCTCCGAGAAGTCTACATACACGTTATGTTAAGTCACAAGCGTTTCTCGCGGTCCAATGGTATTGTCATCCTTAAACTTGAAGTCACTAGATATTCTAGTTGTGGATTATTGTGATTTTGGTAGCGTCAAACGCTACACCGTAATAGGGTAGCTATAAAGGCGTGTACCAGATACAATAAGAAGCAAGCTTAGAGATCGTAGTGGACGTAGATAGAATTTTTCCCTCCCACATAACGGGAGCAAATATCCTAAGCCACTCGAGGGATAGTTCTTATAGAATGTCTGGCAAGACTCAAATAAATCAATATAGGATATTGATGTTATCTGCACGAATAAGGCTATTCCCAGGATCGAGAAACTATGGATTGGATATACGAGTGTGACTTGTATGTCTCGTGTCCAATCCGGATATAGAGACAAAGGGATGAGACAGTTACTTGTACAAGGTTTGACGGATGACTATTCTATTAGTTGGCTAGAATGGATGTTTTGCTAGAAACCGCTCCATATTAGCAAATTGTTGCTACCAACTAGATAGAACCTATGGGGTCACACGCTATATAGAGTTGAACTAGATTTGGAAATTAATTAATATGATTAATTAATTAGAATGATCACTTTGCAACACCTTGCAAACTTAGTTGGACTAATTTGGAATCAAGGGACTAAATTGAATTCTAGTAGGACTAGAATAGGTCCTTTAGGTAGTTGAAAAGGATTTGTTGGACTATATAAAGGATGCTCCTTCCTTCCTTCCCACACTTATGAGACTTTTTGATCATTAGTTGAGTGGGAGAGAATAAAAGGAGAGAGAGCAAGCAACAATGGGCCGAACCCGACCCTTTGCTGCCGCCCCCTACCCCGTCGGCCAACAAAGGAGGCGCCACCTCCTTTTTGCCTCGTGTTGCGTGATTTATTCTTCCTCTTCCTCCGTTCCTAGCTAGCACAAAGGAGAAGGAAGATCTAGATATCAACTCTATGCGTGGATCAATCGCAGAGACGTGACACAATTCGCATTACAAGTCATCACAGGAGAACCCTAAGGTGTGTGTCTTGATTTATTCCTTTACAATCGTTATGTCTCTTGTCCTGTGATCCTTGGACGGTATTGAATGGATAAATTATGTTTTTCCGCTGCGTATCCATGATCAAAACCCTACAGAGGTCGTCGAGCATAAAGGTTGTTTATGTGTTATGTTTTGATAGTTTTACACTTTAAAATTGTTGTTTATCACGTAAAACAAGACAAATCAAGCATATGATGCAATTTGTCAATAATCAAACAAAACAAGACCTAGTTTTTGCATTGGATGCATGAACTAGTGAGTTTGAGAAATTTTAGGATCTTAGATCTTGGGTTTGGGCATCATATTGGAAGAAGGAGTTCTTTTCAAACAAGGAAACAACCAAACTTGGGCAACAAGCAAGGGATTTGTTTCCAAAACAATTCCCTAAGATGTTCGGCCCCCTAAGGGGACGACCCCTCCTTGCTTCCGCCCAAGTAAGGGACGGCCAAGGAGCCGGGGGCTGCCCTAGCACACAGCCTAGCCGTGTGGGCTAAGGGCCGGCCGGCCCAAGGCCTTGGCGGTCCTCTTTGGGGTTCGGACAATTAGATTGTTGGGCCCCTTGGACCGTTTTAACCATAGAAAATTCCTTAAATCAATTAAAATTGACTAAGCGCGTTAAAATTGGATTTTAACTGTTTATGTGCAATTCGCATGGTGGTTAAATATGGCCTTAGGATGTGGTTTGGTGTGATTGTTTAAATTTTGTGGTTAGGTTTACGGCCTGCGATCTGATCAATTTGTTATAATAATTAATTAGGGTTTTATGGCCTGCGAGCCATTTTTTTCTCAACTTGTGAGATTTATTTTATTTAGTATAGTTGTTAGCTAGTGCTAGATAGAATAGTTGTTAGCCAAGATTGAAGAAAAGAATCCCAAACCAAAGGAAGCCACAAAAGATGGAGCATGGAGCATTCCACATGACCATGAAGGATGGACCAAAAGATGAAGACGCATGGAGATGTGTTTGCTTTTAGGGTTCATAGATAATTCCATTGGCTTGGAATTATCTTAGTCTAGAAAAGGCCATATCCACATCACGTGCTATTTTATTTTGTGGTTGTTTAATTTTATTGTCTTATTATTTTGTGGTTGGTGTATGAATGATGCATGCAATTAGGATAATAAGATAATTAGGCAAACCGGATCTATTATTTGGAGTTGTGCCCAAACTCAAATAGATAGATCTGATGATGTGGATCAACAAAAACAATTAAAATTGAATTTGAAAATCCCTCAAAATTCAAATATTGTGTTCTTGCCTTCTAGTTATTTAAACACTCCTTATCATCATGATTTATCAAGTTCGTGCATGCCAAAGCAAGGCGACTTGGTTCATAATGATGGAATGCGATTGCACAAACAAGTAATGGGCAATTGTTTAAATAAGAGGTTGAACACAACTGGGCTATTAATATGATTAAAAACCTATAGGCAATCAATTGGGATTATCCATACGGATGGATAAATATGGAGTTATTTGCCAATTGAACCAAGAGTTGCATAGGGATGCAATTGGAAATTGTTCCTACCTAAAGTAGTCAAATTATGGGTAACTTGCCAAAGCAAGCTCATAAGGAGATGAAACATGGATCTTGGCCCACTAGAAAATAATAGGATAGTTTCCGCATTAATATCTTGAGGGTTCTTAATCCGTATAAAAATAGTGGGAGCTATATTTGATAAACTAGCCATTATTGAATATAGTCAAAAATTCATAAATACTAAAACTTGCGTATTTTCCTTTTGTAGAATTCCAAATGGCAAACAACTCATCGAGTTCACGACATTCCCTACGATATGTCCTTGAGAAGGACAATCTCTCTGGAACCAACTTCCTTGATTGGTACAGAAACTTGAGAATTGTTCTCAAGCAAGAGAAGAAACTGTATGCAATAGAGGAGCAAGTTCCAGCAGGTCCAGAGAACAATACCCCTGCAGCCCTAAAGGCGTATCAAAAGCGTGTTGATGACGCTAATGATGCGGCCTGCCTTATGCTATGCACCATGACTTCTGAGCTTCAGAAGCAACACGAAAACATGAATGATGTCGATATGATCAAACTTCTGAAGCAGCTCTTCCAAGAGCAGGCAAGGGTTTAGAGGTATGAGGTCTCTAAGGCATTTTTTAAGTGTCATCTGGCTGAACTAAACCCGGTGGGACCCCATGTACTCCGTATGATCGGATACTTGGAGAATCTCGCGGGACTAGGGTTTCTGGTCTGCCAAGAGTTGGCATCCGATCTCGTGTTGCAATCGTTTCCTGAGAGTTATGGACAGTTCATCATGAACTATAACATGAACGAGATCGTGAAACCACTGCCAGATTTTCTCAATATGTTGAGGACAACTGAATAAAGCATCAACAAGGGTAAGGGCAAGGTCATAATGATGGTACATAAAGGAAAGGGCAAAAGGTTTGTCTCATCCTCCAAGGGCAAATGCAAGTCAATTTCCAAGACCAAGGAACCTGCCCTAAAGCCTTTTGGTGGCATTGCCAAAGGTGTGACTAAAGGTGAGTGTCACTACTACAGTCAGCCTGGACACTGGAGTATGAACTGCCTAAAATATTTGGAGGACAAAGGCTTGGAATAGTGATTCCACCACCACCAGGTATTTGTTTTGTAGATGTCAATTTAAATGTCTCTACATCATGCGTATTAGATACTGGATGTGGATCTCCCATTTGTCGAAATGTACAGGATCTAAAGAGAAGTAGAAGATTGGCTAAATGGGAGATAGACCTGCGCGTTGGGAATGGAGCAAAATTTGTTGCGTAGGCCGTGAGCGTGTGCGAGCTATCTCTGCCTTCAGGATTAGTTTTAGAATTAAATAATTGCTATGTTGTGCCTGCTATGAGCAGAAACATTATTTATATTTCTTGTTTGGACAAGGAAGGTTTTATTATTTCAATAAAGAACAATTATTGTTCCTTTTATTTTAATAATATTCACTACTGTAGTGCGCAATTATTTAATGGACTGTATGTCCTTGATCTAAGAAATTCTGTCTACAACAATAATACCAAGAGGATTAAAATACATGATTTAAATCCTGCTTACTTATGGCACTGTCCTTTAGGCCATATAAACGAGAAACGTGTATCTAGACTCCATAAGGATGGATTCCTAGACTCATTTGATTTTGAATCATATGAGACATGTGAGGCGTGCTTAGTGGGAAAAATGACAAAGTCCCCTTTCAATCAGAAAGGAGAGAGGACTAGTGAGAAATTGGAACTCATACATACTGATGTCTGTGGGCCATTTCCCACACCTGCCAGGGGTGGTTACGTCTACTTCATTACATTTACTAATGATTATAGTAGATATGGATTTGTGTACCTTATGAGGGCCAAATATGAATCCTTTGAAAGGTTCAAAGAATTCAAAAGTGAAGTAGAGAAGCGACTGGGCAAAAGTATCAAGGCTTTACGATCGTATCATGGAGGAGAACACTTGAGCCAAGAGTTTGACGACTATCTTAGAGAGTGTGGGATGGTGTCCCAACTCACTCCACCCGGAACGCCACAATGGAATGGCGTGTCCGAGAGGAGGAATCGAACCCTATTGGATATGGTTCTATCTATGATGTGTCAAACCGATATTCCATTATCATTTTGGGGCTATGCTCTATTAAATGCGGCTTTCACCATTAACCGTGTTGCATCTAAATTAGTCATGAAGACACCAAATGATATGTGGAGTGGGAGGCGTCCCACACTGTCGTTCATGAAGATTTGGGGTTGCGATGTCTATGTAAAGCGTTTATAATCAGACAAGCTAGGGCCAAAGTCGGATAAGTGTAAATTTGTGGGGTACCCTAAGGAAATTAAGGGTTAATACTTCTACAATCCAACTGAGAACAAAGTGTTTATTGCTCGGTCAGGCGTGTTTCTAGAAAGAGAGTTTGTCTGTAAAGAAGCAAGTGGGAAGACTGTAGAACTTGAAAAGATTCAAGAACCACAAATCACTAAACCTATTATGGAACAAGAACAGGAACCTCATGGAGTTGTGGAACAGCCTGTTCAGGTAACACAAGAGCTTCGTAGATCTAGTAGAGTGCGCCAGGAACCCGAGAGGTATGGACTTCTCCTGACTGATTCCGGTGACACGATGCTCATAGATGATGAGCCTACTACATATGAAGAGGCCATAAAAGGGCCAGACTCTCAGAAGTGGCTAGAAGCCATGAGATCCGAGATGGAATCCATGTATACCAACAAAGCATGGCCTTTGATGGAACCACCCGAAGGGGCGCGACCCATAGGGTGCAAGTGGGTCGTCAAGAAGAAGATCGACATGGATGGTAATGTGATTACCTATAAGGGTCGTTTGGTGGCTAAGGGATTCAGACAGATTCATGGTATTGACTATGATGAAACCTTTTCACCAGTCGCAATGACCAAATTCATCTGAATCCTACTTGCAATTGCAGCATACTACGACTATGAGATTTGGCAGATGGATGTCAAAACAGCATTCCTTTATGGGAATCTCCTCTAGGACGTGTATATGATACAGCCGGAGGGTTTTGAAGATCCAAAGCAAGCCAACAATGTCTGTAAGCTGCAACGATCCATTTATGGATTGAAGCAAGCTTATAGGAGTTGGAATCGACGTTTTGATGAAGTAGTCAAAGAGTTTGGCTTCATCAGAAACGAAGATGAGTTTTGTGTCTACAAGAAGGTTAGTGGGAGCTCTGTAGCTTTTCTAGTCTTGTATGTGGATGACATACTACTCATTGGAAAACGACGTTCCCAAGCTGCAATCTGTTAAAGATTGGCCAGGAAAGTGTTTCTCAATGAAAGACTTAGGGGAAGCAGCCTATATACTTGGTATAAAGATCTATAGAGATAGATCTAAGAGACTGCTAGGCCTAAGTCAAAGTACATATATTGACAAGGTGATGAAATGGTTCAACATGCAAGATTCTAAGAAGGGATTCTTGCCCATGTCACATGGAATGCATGAGTAGAATTCCCTATGTCTCGGTCATAGGATCTATCATGTACGCCACGTTATGTACTAGACCAGATGTGTCATATGCCTTGAGTATGACAAGCAGATACCAATCCAATCCAGGTGAGAGTCACTGGATTGCAGTCACGAACATCCTAAAGTGCTTGAGAAGAACTAAGGATGCTTTCTAATTATTTTACAGTGAGGAAGAGTTACGTGTAAGGGGTTACACGGATGCAAGCTTCCAAACCGACAGAGATGACTTTAGATCACAATCGGGAAATGTGTTTTTCCTGAATGGAGCAAAGGTGAGATGGAAAAGTTCCAAGCAAGAGACGGTGGCTAATTCTACAACAGAGGCTGAGTACATTGCTGCAAATGGCACATCAAAGGAAGATGTTTGGATAAGAAAGTTTGTTTCTAAACTTGGTGTGGTTCCTAACATTGGGGATCCAGTAGAGTTGTACTGTGACAACACTGGGGCGATCGCGCAATCGAAGGAGCCCAGGTCACACCAGAAGTCCAAGCACGTGCTCAGGAAGTTCCATCTGATTCGTGATATTATCGATAGAGGAGACGTTCGGATATGCAAGATTCCTACAGATAGGGGTGTAAGGAAAACTGAATAAACCGGTCAAACCGACCGACCCAAAACGATTGTCATGGTTTTGGACGGTTTTTAAAGTAAATCGGTTTACAAACGGTTCAAGTTTTTAGCAAACCGGTCTAATCGGTTCGGTTTCGGTTTGTTAACTAATTATACCGAATGAACCGAACCGAACCGTTGCGTACACAATATAGTTCTATTATAGCAAACATTTTATAAAGTATATGTAATAATTTATAGAAGTGTATTCCAAGTAGATAGTTTAGTGAACTAAAATTATATGATTGATGTTAGTTTCCTCTATTTTCTTATGTCCTATCTTGTCTCAATCTAAAACCATAGTTTTGTAAGTTCTAAATGTTTATTTAATCTATTTCATTGTTCAAAGTTGAATTTTATTGACATACTACTATAATTATATCAATGTAAAAGTGATTACTGGAACCGGTCGGACCGAACCGAACCAAACCGTAACTTTTCGGTTTGGTTTGGTTCGGTGTATAGTTTCAAACGGTTTGGTTTCGTTTAGAAATTAGCAAACCGATATATTCAGTTTGGTTTATGGTTTCATCACAAACCGCACAAACCGCACCGTTTACACCCCTACCTACAGATAAGAATCTGTCAGATCCACTTACAAAGCCGCTTCTGCAGTGGAAGCATGAAGGGCACACTAGGAGCATGGGCATACGAGATGCGTCAGATTGGCTCAAGTGCAAGTGGGAGGCTGTTGGAATAGATGCCTAGAGGCAATCTAGTTTAGTATTAATTTATTTTGGCTAGAGAATTCATTGTATTATTTATTGGATATTTAATATAATGAAGTCCTTAGATTTACAATTGTGCTGTTTATCTTAAATATCCGTAGTCCAGTATAATGATTAACAGGACAATCATCTATAGATTAGTATGGGGTTGGATTGATATGGATATATCATGATCCAACACATGGGTGTGCATTAAGGGTAATGGCGCACTAGATAGACCCATATCCAAGAAGGCTACATACACGTTATGTTAAGTCACAAGCGCTTCTCGCGGTGCAATGGTATTGTCATCCTTAGACTTGAAGTCACTAGATATTCTAGTTGTGGATTATTGTGATTTTGGTAGCGTCAAACGCTACACCGTAACAGGGTAGCTATAAAGGCGTGTACCGGATGCAATAAGAAGCAAGCTTAGAGATCGTAGTGGACGTAGATAGAATTTGTCCCTCCAGCATAACGGGAGCAAATATCCTAGGCCACTCGAGGGATAGTGCTTATAGAATGTCTGGCCAGACTCAAATAAATCAATATGGGATATTGATGTTATTTGCACGAATAAGGCTATTCCCAGGATCGAGAAACTATGGATTGGATATACGAGTGTGACTTGTATGTCTCACATTCAATCCGGATATATAGACAAAGGGATGAGACAATTACTTGTACAAGGTTTGTCGGATGACTATTCTATTAGTTGGCTAGAATGGATGTTTTGCCAGAAACCGCTCCATATTAGCAAATCGTTGCTACCAACTAGATAGAACCTATGGGGTCACACGCTTTATAGAGTTGAACTAGATTTGGTAATTAATTAATATGATTAATTAATTAGAAGGATCACTTTGCAACACCTTGCAAACATAGTAGGACTAATTTGCAAGTAAGGGACTAAATTGAATTCTAGTAGGACTAGAATAGGTCCTTTAGGTAGTTGAAAAGGATTTGTTGGACTATATAAATGATGCTCCTTCCTTCCTTCCTTCCCACACTTATGAGCCTTTTTTATCATAACTTTAGTGGGAGAGAACAAAAGGAGAGAGAGCAAGCAACAAAGGGCCGAACCCGACCCTTTGCCGCCGCCCCCTACCTCGTCGGCCAACAAAGGAGGCGCCACCTCCTTGTTGCCTCGTGTTGCGTGATTTATTCTTTCTCTTCCTCCGTTCCTAGATAGCACAAAGGAGAAGGAATATCTAGATCTCAAATCTAGGCGTGGATCAACCGTAGAGACGTGACATAATTCGCGTTACAAGTCATCACAGGAGAAACCCTAAGGTGTGTAGCTTGATTTCTTCCTTTACCATCGTTATGTCTCTTTTCCTGTGATCCTAGGAGGGTATTGAATGGATAAATTATGTTTTTCCGCTGCGTATCCATGTTCAAAACCCTACATATACCTACTTCATTACATTCACTGATGATTTCAGTAGATATGGATTTGTATACCTTATGAAGGACAAATTCGAATCCTTTAAATTGTTCAAAGAATTCAAGAATGAAGTAGAAAAGCAACTTGGTAGAAGTATTAAGGCTCTACGATTGGATCGTGGAGGAGAATACTTGAGCGAAGAGTTTGACAAATATCTTAGAGAGTGTGGGATAGTATCCCATCTCACTCCACCGGGAACGCCACAATGGAATGGCGTGTCCGAGAGGATGAATCGCACACTATTGGATATGGTGCGATCTATGATGTATCAAACAGATCTTCCGATATCATTATGGAGACATGCTCTAATGACGGCAACTTTTACCATTAACCGTAATCCATCCAAATCGGTCATGAAGACACCATATGAGATATGGACTGGAAAGCGTCCCATAGTGTCGTTTATGAAGATTTGGGGCTGCGATGTCTATGTAAAGCGTTTATAAACAGACAATCTCGGGCCCAAAGCGGATAACTGTAAATTTGTGGGATATCCTAAGGAAACGAAAGGATATTATTTCTACAATCCCACCGAGAACAAAGTGTTTGTAGCTCGGACCGGCGTGTTTCTTGAAAGAGAGTTTGTCTCTAAAGAAGCAAGTGGGAGGACTGTAGAACTTTAAGAAATTCAAGAACCACAAATTACTGAACCGATGATGGAACATGAGCGGAAACCGCAAGGCGTTGTGGAAGAACCTGTTTAGGTAACACATGAACTCCGTAGGTCAGGAAGAGTACGTCATGAGACAGAGAGATATAGACTTCTCGTGACTGAGACCGGGACGTACCACTCATGGATGATGAGCCTGCAACCTACGGGAAGGCCATGAGAGGCCCAGACTCCAAAAAATGGCTAGAAGCCGTGAGATCCGAAATGGATTCCATGTATACCAACAAAGTATGGAATTTTGTGGAACCACCTGAAGGGGCTCGCCCCATAGTGTGCAAATGGGTCTTCAAGAAGAAGACCGACATGGATGGCAAGATAGTTGCCTATAAGGGGCGATTGGTGACTAAATAGTATAGACAGATTCATAGTATTGACTATGATGAAACCTTTTCACCAGTCGCCATGACTAAATCATTCCGATCCTTCTTGCTATTGCACCATACTATGACTATGAGATTTGGCATATGGATGCCAAAACAGTGTTCCTTTATGGTAACCTCCTAGAGGATGTGTATATGACACAACCTGAGGGTTCCAGAGAATGCTTAAGAAGTCTGTAAGCTGCAAAGATCCATTTATGGATTAAAGCAAGCTTCTAGGAGTTGGGATCGACGTTTTGATGATGCAGTCAAAGAGTTTGGCTTCTCAAAAACGAAGATGAGCCATGTGTCTACTAGAAGATTAGGGGAAGCTCTGCAGTATTTCTGGTCTTGTATATGGATGACATACTAATCATTGGAAATGATATTCCTAATTTGCAATCTGTTAAAGATTGGCTAGGAAAATGTTTCGCAATGAAGGACTTAGGAGATGCAGCCAATATACTTGGTATAAAGATCTATAGGGATAGATCTAGAAAGCTGCTCGGCCTAAGTCAAAGTACATATATAGACAAGGTGTTGAAGAGGTTCAACATGCAAGATTCCAAGAAGGGATTCTTTCCCATGTCTCATGGAGTCACTCTTTCAAAGACAGATTGTCATTCTAATGAGATTGAGAAGGACCGCATGAGTAGGATACCCTATGTTTCGGCCATAGGATCCATCTTGTACGCCATGTTGTGTACTAGACCAGGCTTATCATACGCGTTGAGTATGGTGAGCGGATATCAGTCCAATCTTGGTGAGAGTCACTGGATTGCTGTCAAGAACATCCGAAAGTACTTAAGAAGAACTAAGGATGCGTTCTTGATATTTGGAGGTAAGGAAGAGCTAAGCGTAATTGGTTACACTGATGCAAGCTTCCAAACCGACAATGATGACTATAGATCGCAGTCTGGATACGTGTTTTGCCTGAATGGGGGAGCTGTGAGCTGGAAGAGTTCCAAGCAAGGGACAGTTTCTGATTCTACAACAGAAGATGAGTACATTGCTGCTGCGAAAGCAGCAAAAGAGGCAGTTTGGATAGAGAAGTTTATCACTGAGCTCAGTGTGGTCCCTAGCATCGTGGATCCTATAGAGTTGTACTGTGACAACAATGAGGCGATCGCAGAAGCCAAGGAACCAAGATCACACCAGAAATTCGAAGCATGTACTTAGGAGATTCCATCTTATTCGTGATATGATCGACGGGGAGATGTGAAGATGTGCAAGATTACGAATGACAATCTTTCATATCCGCTCACAAAGCCACTTGCCTAGCGAAAGCATGAAGGACACGCAAGATCTATAAACATATGAGATGCACCAGATTGGCTCTAGTACAAGTGGGAGACTGTTGGAATAGGTGCCCTAGAGGCAATCTATGTTTTGTATGAACAATGTTTGACTATAATATTCATTTATTAATTATTGTGATTTTAATATAATGAAGTGCTTAGATACAATGTGTTTTTTATCTTAAATATCCCTAGTCCATTATATTGGTTAACAGGACGATCAAATATAGACTAGTATGTGTGTAGATTGATAAGGAGATATAAATTCTAACACATGGGTATGCATTAGGAGTAATGGCATACGGGATTGACCCACAATGAGAAGGATACATTAGATTATGTTGAAGTCACAATCGCTTCTCGTAGTGCTAATATAATTTCAATCCTTGTACTTGAAGTCACTAGATACTCTAGTTGTGAAATATCATGCTTTGATGTCATCCAACGTTGCTCCTTAACCGGACAACTATAAATACAGATATCGGGCATGATAGGAAGAAAGGTTAGAGATCGTAGTGATGTAGAGAGGATTTGTTCCTCCCACATAATGGGAGCAAATATCCATGGCCAGTTGAGGGATGGTGCTTATTGAATGCCTGGACAGACTCAGATAAATCAATATGGAGATATTGATGTTATCTTCTTGCATAAGCATATTCCCATGATCGAGGAACTATGGATTGGAAATACGAGTGTGACTATTTATGTCTCTTGTCCAATCCAGATATAGAGACAAAGGGATAATGCAATATGTGATATTGGGCACAAGGTTTGTCGGGATCACTGACTTATTTCTAGTAGATGGGTTGCATGGATGTGTTGCTAGACACCCCTCCATGTTAGTAATTAGTTACTACCAACTAAGTAGAAACCTATGGGGTCACACGTCTAATAGTGTTGAACTAGATTTGGGCTTAATTAATATGATTAATTAATTGGAAGGATCACTTTGCAACACCTTGCAAACTTAGTAGGACTAATATGCAAAGAAGGGACTAATCCAACTTCATGTAGGATTAGGAAGGACCTTTATGTAGTTAACAAGGAGTTGTTGGACTATATAAAGGATGCTCTAGCTTCCTTCCCACAACTAATGCTCATAACATAAGTGAGTGGGAGCGAAAGCAAAAGGAGAAAGCAAGACAAGCTAGAGGTCGAAGCCCCTAGCCGTCCGCCCCTACCCGTCGGCCACAAAGAGAGGGCCGATCCTCTCTTTGTTACTCGTTGCTTGATACGTTCTTCCCTCTTACTCCGGTCCAAGCTAGCACTAGGAGAAGGAAGAATCTAGATCTCACCTCTAAACGTGGATCAACCGTAGAGACGAGGACGTTATTCTTCGTGTGATATCCTGAACCAAAAGGTACACATCTTCTATGTCCTTCATCATGTTATGAATGTCCCTTCCTGTGATTCTTGGTGGGCTTTTAGTAGGAATTAAATTTTTGTTATTCCGCTGAGTTACCTACATCAAAACCCAACACAAAATTGGGGAAAAGTGGTTTTTCCCAATTATGGAAAAACAACTAAAACTTGGGGAGCAAGGAAGGAAGGAGGAAGGAGGCTAGGGCCGAAACCCTAGCCGTCCGCCCCTTCCCTTCCTTGTTGCCCAAGAAAGGCCACGGTCGACATGGCCGAACTGGCCTAGGCGCACGGTCCGACCGTGCAGCCTAGTGTCTAGTGCCGGTTCTTTGGGGCTTGGCCAAGCGTGTTGGTGGGTCACTTGGACCGTTTTGAGCCCTAGTTTCTAATTATCAACTAATATTGAACAACCGCATTAAAAATTGGTTTTAAATGTATTAAGTGCTTTGTTGCATGGTGGACGGATATGTCCTAGGTTGTGGATGTTTACTTTGTGGTTTTGTTTACGGCCTGCGAGTTGATGTATTTAATGTAATGGTTAATTAGGTTTTACGGTCTGCGTGCTGATCATCTCCTCAACATGTGAGGTTTTATTTATTTATTAAATTTTATATTCTAGCTAGAATTAGATAATCAGATGATAGCCAAGAGCATGGAGAAGAAAGACCGAACAAGAACCAAGAAGCCACAAAGACGATGGAGGACTTGCACACCTAGGACGTGCAGCTATGGGGAGGCACATGGAGATGATCTTGTCATTTTAGGGCACATAGATATTATCATTGGCTTGGTATATCTTAGTGTTAGGGGCCGCATCCATGCCACATTAATTTTTATTTTGTGGATGTTTATTATTTATGTCTTGTTATTTATTTTGTGTATGGTTGATACAAGCAAAACGTAACAAGATTATAATAAACAAGAATGGTCTTTTATTGTGGATTGCCCAAACCAAATAAGTAGATCATGTTAATGAGATCAACCAAACAAATTAATTAATGACTGTAAAATCCCTCAAAGGAAATATTGCGTTTTACCTTCTCTTATTTTTAACACCCTTCATGATCAGGGTTTATTAAATTCGGGCTTGCCAAAGTAAGGCGATTTTAATTTACCATGGTGTGATGCGGCAACACAAGCAAGTAATGTGTGAGCGTTAAAATAAGAGGTTAAATGTAACTAAATAGTTTCAATTGGATTGATGACTTAGAGTAATGGCAATTGGGATTATCTATGAGAATGATAAATAAGGAGTTATTTGTCTGGTTGCACCAAGAGATTCATAAGGATCCAATTGGAAGGACGTTCCTACATAAATAACTAATTCTTGGGTGACTTGCCAAAGCAAGCTCAAGAACAAGTGAAATATGGATCTTGGACCCACTAGAAAATTGATATTTTCCGCATTAATGGTGAAGGCTATTAATCTAAAAAACAATAGTGGGAGCTATATTTGATAATCTAGCAATTATTGAATGTAGTTAAATTATTCAAAATACAAAAATTGTATATTTCTCATTTTGTAGAATTTCAATAGAAAACAACAATCAAACATCAACACCATTCATGCATTCTTTCCTTGAGAAGGACAAGTTGTTAGGGAACAACTTCCTAGACTGGTTCAGAAGCTTATGGATTTTTCTAAAGAAAGAAACGAAGTTGTACATCATAAATGCACATGTTCCAGCGATACGATTACAATAAGTGATACGTTAAAATCAAAAATTCTAAAAAGGTATAGAATTGCACTATGTTTTGCAAGATACTACAAGCTAACGAACTAGACTGAAACAAAGAGAGGCATATAATGAATATAGGTAATTGCAAATAAATCATGGCATAAACGAAGTATGCCAATAGGAGAACCTTAATCACCGCCATCGGACACCAGAGAGAGATAGTGAAACAAATCTCTGCTCGTGTATAAGAAACAGAGGAAGAAAACCCTAATCTATTTATCTATATTTTGATATTTGCTGATGGGGAGCAAGCTTTTTATAGGGGAGGGGTTGGGGAGTAGGTAGGGCTGTATTTGGAAGGGGGTTTAAATGGTCCTAATGTGATCCGCGTCTCTATTCCTCCATTCAATAGTTCATTCATGAATAAAACCCTAATCCATATATTACTTTTGTCTGATTCACGGTAAAGCAATTCATTTTACTGTGTCTATTGAGGGTTTGCTTCGCCAAATTTCAAACAAGGCTGTTTTCTTATTTTTGTTCTCTTAACATTGTGTAGTCTTTGCGCACACATTACTATTTGCATGAGCGTTGTTACCGGTAATTACATAAACTTCTGATAACGGATCACTTATGAGATTCGCAAGTTTCTTTCCTTTATTAGTTAAAATGATTATTATTCGCATGAGTGCTATCAACGGTCAATAGATAAACTTATGTTCACGGGGCACTTTATATGTTTCTTTCCTTTATTGGTTGACACGATTACTATTCGCCTAAACATTGTTACATGTCACTAGACGAACTTATGTTCAATTGTAGTATGTCTGTTTGTGTTATGTAGTTTGATATTTCCAAATAAAAGGTGAAAAGTTTCTCGTATTCTCTAAGACCTCAACTACAGTAAAACCTCTATAAATTAATACTCGATAAATTAATAACTTCAATAAAATTAATAATTTATCCGGTCCTAACTTGGGACCAGTGTAAAATTGGACCCCAATCGATAAAATAATAAGATAATAATTTTTTTGAAATCCCATTGTACATATATTGGTCCCAACCAAAATATAAATTAATAATTACTAAAAAAGTTTCAAATTCTAAGATTGTCTAGTAAAAAATGAATCTATAGTCACTTGTTTTTTCTTGAACTTCAAATCTATACCGATTCCATCTTTAAATATCCTCATTTTCACTTTCTCCATGTCCGGGTACTTGGCTTGTTTATGACGCTTTAAAGATCCACCTTTGTCAAAGTCAACTGATAGGAACTCTGATGGTCGCTTGAGAGTGTTTGATATTGTTCCTTGACTAACTTTCAAATTGAAAGTTTTGTCAACCCACTTCATCAAATCTTGTTGAGTGCATCCTTGGTGATCTCATAACAAAATACTTTGTTGATTGGTCATGGTTTATTTTTGAACACCTTGTAGTTTAGGAGCCATAGTTGATAGTTGATGTGATTTTAAAGTTTTTCAATGAATATTTTTGTAGTGATTAATTTGTAACAATGTTTAATGTATTGGGTTGGTACCATGGACCAACTTTTTGGTATCATGAACTAAGTTTTTACTTACTAAAAAACAATGAATTCGACAAATTTAATTAAATTTGTAAATGTATATTCATAAAATGTGCCTTGGAACTTGTTTTTATAATTTAGTTTTCATCTCTAACTAATATACATGGTAACTAGGACATTGGACTTGAAAATTTAAAGGTCATACAAAAACCTCTTTAAATTAATAAATTATTAATTTATCGATATAGTAATAAAAATATACCAGTCCCAACATTATTAATTTATAGAGGTTTTACTGTATTGAACGTCGGCAATAAGTGCCGTTATAATAATATTTTTTCTTGCTGTTGAAATGTAATTGCGACATTTATTGAATATCGGATACTCGTGCTCATCACATATAAATTCTTACAGTTTTGTGCAATGGATTCGGCTCATCTCAAAGTGTTTGAGAAAAAATTATATTGAGAGTAATATGAACTAGAAAATAGTGACTAAAAGATAAGCACTTCACAAATTTATATTTTAATAAAAACGGAGAATTGTAAGTACTCGTTTAAGAGAAGGAACATAATAACATTTAATGCAAGTCCTCTAGATTCACCGACCACTACAATTCATCAACTTTGGCAGAAGTTCTCAGGGTGATCCCTAAATTCATCATGGTATAGACGAAAGGTAATACCGGATTAGAGTTCATGAAAGCAGTACTGTGCAAAGTCCGAAAAAGATTTCAACTACTGTATGATCAAATCTTTGCCTCGGAGGAAACCATAAGTACCAGACCGATGCAGAACATATTTATTCATATGTGGAATCAAGGTAACATGATTCATATTCTAGAAGTCGGATTTCAATAATTTGTCTTCAACTATCTCGATCAGGCGTGAATGGAAAGAGTTGCATTGGGAGGACCATGATCATCCTAACCCCAATGAGGTGCTATACGAAATATAATTTTTTGTCCTCTAGTAGTAGTGACCAAAAAAAATACTAAAAAGTTTTCCTAACCCTAATTTGGGATGCAAGGTAGACAACTCCCGGTACTTCCAGGACACGAACTTCCCTCTATAAATTCATCAGGAAAAGTAAAAGAGGAATGGGCGAAGGGATGTTCTTCATATTCGGAGGGGTATGAATGTAAAGTTGGAATTTGAGATCAAGTAAAATAGGGACTAAGGAGCAAAATAAAACAAAGTCCTTTGATTCATTGTGTTTAACGACATGAACTTCCCTCTATACATTCCTCTCTCAGTCTGTCTCTCTAGTCTTTTCTTCATCGATCTCTCTCTATGCTCAGTTGACCTCTCCTCGTCTCCTCCATCAATGAACTCTTCCCTCTCTTCTCCAGAATTCTCAGTTCAGGACTATAATCGTCTCTCCCTTCTATTGCTAGGGCGTGATCAGAGTCTGCCTTCGACCCCAAATTCCGCTGTTTGACCAGTTAAATGAGCTTTTTCGTTAATTTTTAAATATTTTTGGTAATATATCCATTGTTGATTAGGACCTCAATTTAACTCCAATTCCGGTAAAACTTGCGCGTATGTGTTTCTTTCGATAAGGCCAAATTGTTGGGTCAATTTCAAATTTTGCCATTTTTGGCATATTTTAGGGTTTTGAGCTACATATGGCCGGCTTGTGGGCAAAATTCGTCAGTTTTGAGATTATTGAAAGTACTTCGAACACTAAAGACGTTCTTCTCTGGGTTTGTGCCTTTACAATCGTTGCTTATGTTGCTTGATCACACACCTGATTTAATTCGGCGTCGGGATTTGATAGCAAAAAGTTATGTGATGCACTCTCTGTCAATTCTTTTATGGAAAACCCTAAATATAAACCTTTGTTTGATGTGATTCTATGCTGATGAAATATACATCAATCTTCTTTCTGGTTTAGAAAATTACATCCTTAGGAGTATCAACAAAGTGTGAATTAGTAAATATTACTGATGAAACAATGTGGTGTGAGTAGAATAATCTTGCATAGAAGCATTATTATCTTTTACGTGGTTGAGAATCAAAGTATTCTCAAGTACGCTTATAGTTTAATTTTACCATTATTTGTTTTCAAGAGAGTATCAAATTCAACGATTGCACGTGCGCTGAAACTAGTTGATGAAAGTAGTAAAATAACATAATGATTAGTATGAAGGGATTGACGGATCGGATTTGACAGATTCATTTTTCTCAATCCTATTCCGGTCCATCACGGATCGGTTTTGACCAAATCAGTCACGGATCAGGCTGGTTTGCCTTCATAAACGTCATTTTTCTTCCATTTTTCAGGAATGTGTGATTGTTCTACAAACAGGCTATTGGATTTTTCTTGGACTGAAGCTATATTCGAAGTGAATACGTCGTGCAACATTGAGCTTACTCCTCATAATGTGCTCATGTGTTTCCAAAGTGAAGTGGTTGATAGAGAGATTGTAGAGATTCTGGAGCTTTAAGAGCCAAAGACATCCATTCGATTCAAAACAAATACTTATATGTTGAAGTACTCTAGGAGCTTGTAGATGGACAGAAGGCTTGTCCTGCAACTGTTTGTTCATTTGGTGAAGATGGTTTGAACCGCTCTAGTTTTCAGTCCTTGCCACATAGGCTTTGGGCTTAAAAGAACTATGAAACAAATACTGATGGTCAGACAATCATGTCTGTGATGGGTTATTCCTCTTCTTCAATTCAGTTGGACTTTTTAATCTCATATAGTTTCTGGTCTTGGTTTTCAGGTGGTTAGAAAGCAACTATTTGATGATGCCTAGAAGAGAGAGATGGTATTTAAGGTTGCAAATTGTTTGAAGTAACATTATTTGTGTTCTTGCTTTGAGGACTAGTAATTGTGAAAACTACTGTACTGAATTATGAAATTGGACTTGGGTAAGAGAATCACTGAATTATGAGTACTATTATTTAAGATATCACAATAGATACACGGCAACTTTACATAACCAAGTTATCTAACAACATCATGTCTGGCAAGAAGTTAATCTGCACAAGATTCCTATATATGGCACTTCTAACTTTGGAAGACGAGCGAAGAAGTCAGCTGTAACGATCAATACTCGTGTGTTATAGGACAGCTTTATTATTCCATGAGGATCAATCACAGGTTCTGCGGGCACAACTCTTAACTCCTTCCTCTAGTTAGCTGTAAACATCTGATGGAAGGTAAGTCAGCATTGCCGCAGAGTTGACGGCGACTATCTTTTCTGCTTCCAAACTGGAAAACCTAATTTGACCAAAATATGATTCAACTTCCTTTAAACAACTTGATATGGCAGAGACAAAATACTTGTGTGGATTGATGGAAGCAACAAATAGGACCCCGAATAAATGATTTAAATATTTACCTAAACTTAGCCAGCAGACTGTGGGTATAGGAACAGAAAACCTTCTGAGTAACCAGAAAACCTCAAGATTATAGATAATAAGTTCATTGAAATTGACTAACCAGAAACTCCTAAACAAAGTTACAGCGGAATCAGTTGATTATTTTTTTCTTTTTTAAAAACAGGTGATCATTTTTAAGTGTAATACTTTATTTACGATTCATGTAATAGTAATAGTACTTTTATGTAAATAAAAGTCCCACATCGGACTTAGTCTTTAAAGTAGAACAATGTACTTGTATATATATTGAGTGGAAAATAAGAAATCAGGGAGAGGACAATTTTACCATCTTACATGGTATCAGAGCTAGACTAATTTTTTTTTTTTTTTTTTTTGAATCCATAAGCACGAATCAATCAACATATCCGGAAAACTTGTCTAACAAAGCCCTAGGCTCTCCATAGAGCCTAGCAAATAAAACTACTCAAATATACTGAAAATAATAGATAACAAGTTCATAGTATTGAGAAAAGATAGAAAAGATAGGAGGGATAGTCAAACTCGTGACGAAATTCGCGTTCCGGCGATTCCGGCGTCGTTCTTCATGCCCCTCGTGCTACCTAGCGTTCCTCCCCCTTCTCCAGCAGCCTCTTCTCTTGTTTTAGGTCTAAGAATCAGTATGCGACTGACATCCTTCGCCGTGCTTCTATGTCGGCTTGTAAGCCTACTGCCACCCCGGTCGAGCCTGGCAGTAAACTCACGGCTGACTCTGGGCCCTCAGTTGCAGATCCCACATTGTACCGCAGTCTTGCTGGGGCACTCCAGTATCTTACTTTCACTAGGCCTGATATTCAGTATGCCGTTCAACAGGTGTGTCTTTTCATGCATGACCCGCGTGAGCCGCATTTTCATGCGTTAAAACGCATCCTTCGCTATGTCAGTGGGACCCTTGAGTATGGACTCCGGATATCTGCCACCCGTACTGACAGCCTTACTGCTTATACTGATGCCGATTGGGCCGGTTGCCCTGACACTCGTCGCTCTACGTCCGGCTATTGTGTATTCTTGGGTGACAATCTCCTCAGCTGGTCCTCCAAGCGACAGGCCACCGTTTCTCGTTCTAGTGCCGAAGCTGAATACCGTGGTGTGGCCAATGCTGTATCTGAACTCTGCTGGATTCGGAACCTACTCCTCCAGCTTCGTATTACTCCACCTCGAGCTTCGGTGGTGTACTGTGACAACGTCAGCGCCGTCTACTTATCTGGGAATCCTGTCCAACATCAGCGCACCAAACACGTCGAGATTGATCTTCATTTTGTTCGTGAGAAAGTTCGGTTGGGTCAACTTCGCGTGTTACACATTCCAGCAGATTACCAGTATGCCGACATCTTCACCAAAGGGCTTCCTCGAGCTCTTTTCCAGCGTTTTCGTTCCAGTCTCAGTGTTCGAGAACCTCCCGCTGTGACTGCGGGGGAGTAATAGTAATAGTACTTTTATGTAAATAAAAGTCCCACATCGGACTTAGTCTTTAAATTGGAACAATGTACTTGTATATATATTGAGTGGAAAATAAGAAATCAGGGAGAGGACAATTTTACCATCTTACATCATGGTGATGTTGATCCTTCCCAGCACCCATTGTTTCAACCACTAGAATTTTGTAAAGGTCCATTTAACAGCTGGGGATAAAGAGAGAGATGGAGGAGAAAAAAGAAGAAGAAACCCTACATATTACACAAAACTCAGTTAAACATAGATGGAAAGTTCGCAAGAAATTAAATAACTATGTAACGGTAACCATATTTGAAAACGAGAAACGTACCGTTCCAAAAGAAAAAGGAACTAGAAGGAGAAATGCTACTTCAGGCCGTAACCAATCACAAGTAACATGAACCCCCCATAGGCCATCCACATCAGTTGGCTTCAGAGCACCCCCGCAGAGCTTTAGAGGAAATGGCATTCGATACATTGGCCAGCACTCCAAGACGCATGCTTTGGCTTGATACCACAGAAGGAGGCATACGGATTTGTTGCCTGGCATGGCGTCGAACTCCAACTCGAAGGTCCCCGTTATCACCCCTGCATTACAGCCAAAAGATACTCAGTAACTAATTTGATACGGAAGTCAATAGCGAGTTTGATCTTATAAACTAAAGGCTTAATTACTTAATGCATACCCCCAGTTTGCCCAATATTTCACATCGGAACTCCTAGTTCTAAAACTAACTGATTGCATCCACTATTTGCAGAAAAGACGTCAATGTCAAACTAGAAATGAATTTTCATCACAAAATTAGCATACTGGAGGGCATTTTTTCACACAAATGTGATGCTTTTGTATCATAGACGATGTTCACTATATGAAAATACCAGATTTGCTTACGACACTCTGTACTGGTAAAAAAATGCCACTTAAAAAGGATAACACTTTGATAAAGATATCATATCTTACTGGCAACTGGAACATCAACTGGTCGACGCTTCTTGCTCTTCCGTGCTGGTTGAGACATCTGGCGCTGCAACCTGGAGGGATCCAATGGTTCTATATCCCGTGGAGAAACTCTATCTGGTGTTTGTCTTGTTGCCGGTCCATCCCATTGGACCTAATAAAAAAAGATGAAAACAGGATAATGCATTTCAGGAACCAGGGCGAGAAAAATCCCAATCACTGGACTTGTGAATTTGTTTACCACCTTCAATGACTTCCATTCAGAATCCGGCCACTGCGACCCGGTGTCCCCTACGCCAACAATAGTTCCTGTGAAACTGACCAAAAGAAGAAGAAGAAGAAGAAGAAGAAGAAGAAGAAGAAGAAGAAGAAGAAGAAGAAGAAGAAGAAGAAGAAGAAGAAGAAGAAGAAGAAGAAGAAGAAGAAGAAGAAGAAGAAGAAGAAGAAGAAGAAGAAGAAGAAGAACCAACAAATTTTACTGATCAAGATAGATTTCTGAAAGGAAACAATGTCATAATAATTTTAAAGGGGGCTATTAGAGAAGGACCTTGTCTCAGGAGGGAGAGTGTACTCCTTCAAATCCCATCTTGAACCTCATTCCAACAGTGAATTTATGTTTCATAGCCTCAAGATATTTGTTCAACCGGATGATGTATTGGCTTGTCCTGGTCAACACAAGGAACAAAAACTTAAGAAAACAAATCTACAAAGAAAGACTGAAAGAGGTGTATGTGAGGAAGATGAAGATTAAACCTCGGTTTATAGCACACAACGAAAAACATTTTCAAAGAAATGGAACTTGATACATCGGCCAGCACTCCAAGACGCATGCTCTGGCTTGATATCACTGAAGGAGGCATAGGGATTTGTAGCCTGGCATGGAATCGAACTCCGACTCGAATGTCCCCGTTGCCGCCCCTGCATTACAGGCAAATGATAGTAACTAACTAGATATGGAAGTCAATAATAGTGAATTTGATGTTGTAAACTAAAACCAAATTAAATCAAATGAAACCAGCACATATACCTTAGGAACACAAAACAATCCCCAGCAAACAGTCTTTCGGCTGTTACAAAGCTGCTCCAGAGTGTAGTAAGCAAATGCCTACGTGGTTGACCTGACCTTTCATGCAACAGAGAAAGCCAGGTTCATTTCCAGTGTGTTAAGTAACATTAGTGATCCGAGAGATTTAGATGAAAATGGTGAACTAATTATTACTACCTCTGTAGATGTGCTTAAACCGCCATTCATTACTGTGAAGATCCTTAGCAACTAGATCCTGGGTCGGGGGTGGCTGAGTCAAATCCTGAAAAACAAAGGGGGGAAAGTTAGAACAGGTTTACAGTAAAAAACCTGTTTTTACTGAGATTTTAACTCATAACTGAAACGTAGTAGTTCCTTCCCTTTTAATTTCACAACAGAACAAGCAAAATGAAATTTTCAAGACAACTTAAGTAGGAAAGTTGGCGAAAAAAGATTGGAAGGGTTTGGTATCTGATATTCATTGTCGACTCACTCACAGCAACACGTCGAAGAGAGAACCCTGAACTTAACAAACATATGTTCCGTATACATCTCCATTGGAACTCAAGCCAATCCAAAAAAATTATCTCAGTAACTGTGCCGAGTTGAAACATGAACCACATATACCTTTGTCCTGCCATCCTCAAATGGGACAAAGGTATATATTTCTTTTGGCCTCCATTTCTAAAATTAGATGGACAAAGCACAAACAAACCCACCAGTTGAGGAAGACATTCGTTGGCATGCTTCCGGAGAACAGAGAACCCTCCATGAGTACTTGTATCCGACGCAATCATCTTCAAATAAATAATTAAAAAAATCAGCTCAAAATAACAACTCATATTAGTAACAAGTAACAACAATAGCATCTTACATTTGTAATCGAGTGTGTGTCAATGAATTTCGTCCGATCAAGGATATATTTATTAAAATAACTAATTAACTTGTAATTTTTTTCTGGTCTACACATGAAGAGAAACCTAGTTTTGGCAAAAATGAGAAATAAACATCAGAATCATCTTGTTGGAAAGTCGACTCGCATTACATTCTCCTAGAGCTTATTCTAGTAGTATTAAACTTATTGTATACTATTGGTGGAAACCGATTTTTAAATGAACAGTCGAAAAACAAATAAATAAATACCAAGAGTAGAGTTGATTTTACCTAGATCGGAGAGCAGGTGGAGGGAGGTGAACTGAAATGACATGAACATCGATCTTGTTTCTCTGCAGCAGGCAATCAGTAAAAGGTTTGACCTAATCATTCAAATAAACGACTACAATAAGTGACACTTTAAAACCAGAAATTGAAAAAGGCATAAAAGGACCACGTTGTATAAGATATTGAAAAAGAGATGAGTATATAAGAAAGATAGAGAGACGGACATATAATGAATTTAGGTCATTACCAATAAATCATGGCATAAACGAAGTATGCCCATCGGAGAACCCTAATCACTGCCATCGGACTGGACAAGAGGGTTCGATAGTGAAACAAACGCCCTAATCTATCTATTGTAGAAGAAGAAATCCCTAATCTATCATATCTATCTATCGTCGATGATATTTTGATATTTTCTGATTTGTGTCGACAGTGGGAAGTAAGCTTTTTATAGGGAGAGATAAGGGAGTAGGTATGGTAGGAGCATGCCGTATTTGGAAGGGTCTTTAAATGGTCCTAATGTAATTCGCGTCTCTATTCATCCATTCAATAGTAGTTCATGAATGAAATCCTAATCCATATACTCCGACCCCTCACCAGTCCATTTGATTAGCATTATGAGTTCAAAATACGTATGTAGTCTTTTTCTCACATATATTATTATTCGCCTGAGCGCGGTTACTGGTTACGAGATTGACTTCGGTTAAGAGTACTTAAGTGATTAATATGTTTCTTTCTTTATCAGTGGACATGGTTACTATTTGCACGAGTTGTTACCAATCACAAGATAAACTTATATATGTTCACGGAGTACTTAACATGTTTCTTCCATTTATTGCTATTCGGCTAAACGTGGTTATATTCATTAGATAAAAGTTGTTTACATGTATGTTTGTGTTATATGGTTAAATTTGCAAATGAAAGCTGAGATGATTTTCGTCTGCTCCAAGGCCTCAACATTTGAACATCGACGAAAAGAGCCGTTATGATAGTATTCGCCCAAATAGTTGCACATTTATTGCGACATTTATTGATTTTTTGAGAGAAGGAACATGATTACATTTAATACAAGTCCTCTATATTCACTTACCATTACGGTTTATTAATTGTCTAGATAGCGAATCCGAATTTCTCGGAGCAAACCCTAGCAGCCATCATGGTAAAGGCAAGACGACTACACTATATTGGAGCTCATCGAGAATGAAAAGCAATGGATAATTTTTTAGAATGAGTATTGTGTCAAGTCAGAATAAGACTTCAACTTCTGTATGATAGAATACTTTTCCTCGGAGGAGGCCATAAGTACCTGACGAATGCTGAGCATTTTTAAACGTATTTGGAATCAAGGTAACTTGATTTATATTCTATAAGTCGATTTCAATAGCGTGTCTTCAGCTTTCCGGACCAGACGTGTATGGAAAGAGTTGCGTTGGAAGGACCATGAGAAGAAAGTTAATCCTGCTTGGAACTTGGGGGTCGAACCAAAGAGTAGGGTTTGAAAAATTCGATTGGTTATACGAGTGGAATCTTCTCCTTCATCTATCGAAAGAAGAGTCGGGTAGAAACGATGCGGCAACTATGCGCTAATTATGCATTAAGAATCGATAGTAGGGAAAACTCAAACTATTTTGATATTCTTAAAGTCTACGATAGAGTTGGATTATCATTACTAGAAGTGTTCTCGAGTAAAGTGACTTCGTACGGAGATTTCGTCAGTTGGTTCTCAAGTGTGTAACTACTGTTTGTTATTCCTTTGTTCTAAATGGAGACATCGCAAAAAACATCGTACATGTGAGTAGCCTTCAATATGGCTTCCAAGTATCTTGTACATCTTTTTACTTTGCAGTGAAGGAATCTCGAGCTACATCGAATCAGAAGAAGAAACTGACATCTACACGGTGTGTAACAGACCCCCTCATCTATAGCCAATATGTTTAAAGAGATCTTTGAACTCAAGGGAGTGTCATTCTCTGAAAGTACCGGAGTAGCCAACAATGACTTAACCAAATACTATCTATGAAAGAACGAAATCACGAAGAGCCAACATTTGTATGAAACTTAATATTTACATGGAATGAAAATGCAGCTATTTGGAGATACTACATTTTGATGTCATACTAGCCTCTTCTGATTTTCCAGCGCATATATTCCGGGTTTTAGAAAGAAAGAAAACACAGAAAAGAAAGCAGTTACTAGCCTGAGACAGTCAAGCCTAAGTAAAACAGTCGAGATAACAATTTTAGAAAGCCATTTTGAGATTAAGAAACTGAATTAGTTTAAAGAAAGTTTTTCGTTAATCATGAAGTCAAGTTTTGGAAAGATAGCTTATAAATTAATGCTTCTAAACTAACATAATTGAACTCCATTTTCAATCAACCCAGTTATAACGAAACTAGAGTTGCATTTAGGAAATTGTTTCTAGTTATTCACAATATTGGATGATCCAACCAACCAAAATCAGCCTTATCCATCAGATTCCGAATCCCACTACCACTAGGGTTGTAAAGACCAAATTTGCATTTCACAAGGTTGTTCAAATCCACCTTACGGCTAGACCATAAGTGCTGACATCCATCAAAAGGGACTGACCCCTAAAGAAACATGGTACTAGTGTCTAAATGTAAAGTAAAATATAGATGACAGATGAGTCTGAGAAACATATACTGTCATACCCCAGAGCCTCCCACAAAGTGGGGTTGGGGAGACCTTCAATGCTTCAGCCCCCAAACCTCGTGCGCAGACATTAATCGACGAGACATCCAATCCATAAGGGAACCTAGCATTTAGTAAATTCGAAGCATTTAAGAATTGTTAGGGATGGCAATTGGGTCGGATCCGATTCGATATCTGACATGATCCGATCCTAATTGAGTAAATCCGATCCGATCCGTTTACAAATGGGTAAGACATGGGTCAAAAGTTTTGTGATCCATGAAACTGGATCCGATCTGATTAGTTTATCATACTGATGATTCAATAATGTACATGTATTAATATAATTACATGTATATATTTTAATATGTTTACTTAAGATAATGTCCTAAGTTTGATATATCTATATTTTTATGATGAATAAATTGATAAAACTATAGATGTTAAGTGTGTGTTAATCTAATTTTGATTTGAATTCATAATGATCTTAGGTCAGATGAACTAAAAAGACTGTTCATTATCCGATGGATAATCCAATTCAAATCCGGCAAAACTTAACTCAAATCTGAAACTTTATGGATGGGATCTGGGTCTAGGCTGAACAAATCCAGACCCGATCTGTTGCCATCCCTAAGAATTGCAGTTTTGAGGCAATAAGCTTAACTTATAAATCCAGTTGCCAAAGTAAGGCGTTATTGAAATAGAGTTGTCAAGCTTCAAACTATACAACCAATTTCAGTTCACAAGTATTCCTAGTTAATATTAGTCAAGTAAGATTGCTCACTTAACAGCCAAGTAGCAAAACCAGTACTCATCCATTTAAGATAACTCTAAACACTAGCTTTATCAAATCTTTGGTTGGAGATGAGTTTTCCGGCTAGCTTCAACCCAGAATCCGGCAAGCCTTTTCTTTCTCAATGAATTAGAGGCTGTAAATGACCAACCCCCTGTGTCCAAATTCCAACCTCTACTTTGAAGGGATTCCTGAATTGATAGTACTGTTTTTTACGCAGGTAGAATGATTCTCCCATAGAAGCAAGTTTGAGAGAGAGAGAGAGCTCTTTCGATGACAAGTAGCTGAATGAAGAATGGATGACAAGTAGCTGAACGAAGAATGCATGTCTAACTGGATTGACAATCCAATGAACCATACCCGAGACAAGGAAAAGGACTTGATCAAGTCAAGGATGACCCGAGACTAGGAGAAGTATTTGATCAAGTAAGCATGACCCGGGACTACAATCCGATAATAGAAGATATGATCAAGAAGCAAGTGGCTAACATTCTATTTATAATATTTGATCAAGTACTCATGCCATTTATAGTTGACAAGCCTGTACATTGAATAAAAGCCATTTACAGTAGAATAAAAATCAGTACCCATAATGGTTCTTCACTTGATTTACAAGAGAATACACAACGTTCAAAATCAAGTTAGAAATAACAAACTTGCGGATTTCATAAACTCAATGAACCAACTATTAAAGGGAACATATACAAACCACTAATGAAACAGAAACTGCACAAATTTAGTCACATTTTACTGTAGCCTTCATAAAATGCTAATTCGTTCCACACTTTAGGCTTGAATAACAAACAAGATGTCTGTCGACAATGTCTCCGTAAATAGTAATATCAGCTGCAGAAGAGTACGCCAAACAAGCAACCTGGTCCATTGTGTGAATGGAAACGTTGTAATCCTTGAGGTCCACGTCTGCGCTATCAAAATGTGCTGTGAGGCCTGGTAATTTTGATTGAACCTAGTTAATGAAGACGTCATGGATTCATACAGCACATCACTCACTCTGCTGTCCACTTTGCATAAACAGGTTTGTAGCTAACCAGCTTCTTTATTACTAGTAGTAATTCACTACAAGTATTAACTAACTATACTGAAGTACTTCACTACAAGAATGTGACATACAGAGCATAGCATTCAGAAAAGTAGTAGTATAAATACGTTTTGGTAACAAATCTGGCACAAATTAAAGGAAAGCTTGAAATGAAGACCCGATTTAATTGTTTCTGCACTCTCTTTGTTTATTTCACTGTGTTTTCCTTGAATTTGTGCTAGATTTGTTACCAAACCGTATGTATACGGATCCTATGAAAAGCTTGTGCAGGACCTTTTGTTGATAATACCTCGCAACGACGAGAGCGTTTTTTTTTACTTGAAGGTCACCTAGAACATGTATGCAATTGACTGAATCAGCAACTTTATTTATTCTCGACTGTGCTTGCAAATTTCAGCATCAACCAATGAAGAATTTGATCAACATATTCCGCAGTTCAATCTGCCATGGAAGATACTGTGTAAAGTTATGAACATAGACTTAAAGGTAACGTATGACTCCTTACTCTTAAGCTCATTACTATGGGGAGCTTCTGTGAATAATTTCAGAATTTTGACATTTGTCTGGGTTTATGTTATGTATATAGGCTGAGCAAGAGACTGATGAAGGGTATGCTGTGATCAGTCTGTTCCCGATTACTAATGTAAGACGCTTCTGTTGTTACTTATTAGTATATTGAGCTGATTTTATTATTTATTTTTGGGAAATGCTAAACGTCACCCTTTTTTCTTCACCCCTTAATTTCACCTCCTATGTGGATGTTTTTGATTGGTGATGTAATTACAGAAATATCTTAAAATAAATATTCCCAACAATCATATCTTGACACATAGGAGGTGAACTTAAAGGGTGAAGAAAAAAGGGTGAAGCATAGCGCCCCTCTTTATTTTTTCATGGTCTAAATTTGGTATTATTTTTCTAATAGAACCACCACAAAAGTATACCAAATTTAGACCACGAAAAAATAAATAATCAAATCCACTCAAAATAACCACTCATACTAACAAGTAACAATAGCATCTTACATTTGTCACCAGGAACTGACCAATCACTGCATACACTTCACCAGTTTCTTGATTAGCCTATATACACAACCTAACTCAGACAAATGTCAAAAACTGGAAAATTATTAACAGAAGATCCCCACAGAAATCAGCGTCAGAGTAAGAAGACAAATGTTACCTTCAAGTCTATGTTCATAACCTTAAACAGGATCTTCGAAGGCACATCGAGGTGCGGAATCTGTTGATCAAAATCTTCATTGTTTGAGGCTGGAATCTGCAAGCACAATCAAAAATAAATAAATAAATTTGTTGATTCAATTCAATACCTGGTGTATGTGACCTTCAAGAATGTAGTAGACTTCCGTCGTTGCGAGGTTTATCAACAAAAGGTCCTGCACAAGCTTTCCATAGCTACGTTTACATAAGGTTTGTTAACAAATCTAGCAGAAAATCAAGGAAAACAAAGTGAAAATAAAACAAGGAGATAGAGAGAAGAAAAATCAAATCGGAACTCCATATCAAGCTTTGATCGCCGCACAAAGCAAAGAGAAGCCGTGAGAAAGCGAAGAAATCGGAATTCCATTCTCTTTCTGGACGATGAATCGGAATGCTTCATCGTTGGAAAATCAACAAATACAAACGGAACTACGAAATCAGGGATGACAATTAACATGGAACATAACCCAAAAGAAACAAAAGAGAACATGGAACCTAACAAATGAGCATAGTCTATGGAAAACCTCTTCTGGTACAAACCCATTTGTCCAACGGTAGCATTGAACCCTTCACTTCGATGCTGACTTTCCATTTTTAAACCAGCGTGTCGTTCCCATTCACCAAGTGTATGTTTCTTCGTTCATCATGAACCGGTACTAAAGAGGAAAATACAGACATATTAGAAAATTAAACCAACCCAACAACATTCACAGATACGGATCAGATTGATTGATGGAACAAGCTTTAAGCATGTGCACACCTTCACTTCTTATCCTTAACCTCTTTCTTTGTTAGGGAAAATTAGGAAGAAGAGATAGAAAATGCTCTAGCATTCGTGAACTAGAGGTTCATAAATACTCAATGCAACTAATTAGCCTACCATCCATTAATAGAACTCAAGTTTTCTTGAAGGAGAAAGAATAGCTAAGACTGCACTGTAAAAGATACTTATGTGTGTATCAATGAACTCTGTCCGTGAAATGATATATTCCTTTATTCTTTCGGATCTACACAACATGAGAAACCTAATTTGGCCAAAATGACAAATGTACATCAGAATCATCATGTTGCGAAATCGACTGGCTGGTATGGCACTGGCATTAGATTCTCCTAAACTTAATATACTAATAATAAAGGCTTAATTACTTAATGCATACGCCCAGTTTGATGAAACTATCACATTGCAACCTCCACTTCTAAAACTTGCTTATTCCATCCCCCATTTGCAATAAAAACGTCAACGTGAAACTGGTAAAAATTTACATCCAAACTCCATCCATGTCAGGAGGGCAAGTATGTCAAGGCAGAAAAAAATCACATTTAAGTTTTAAACATAAAAAAGGAAATGAAAAATAAAATAAATTCAGATATAAGAATGAAAAAAGATAAGGAAGATGAACGGATCATCATCTCTCTCACCATCGTCTATGTTTAATGCGTCTCTCTCAAACCGATGAGGAAGAGACAGATTGCTTGAAATCTAGCATTGGGACGTCGATGAGGAAGAGACGAGTGCCGGTACATCTTTGAGCACTTCGATAGAAATGGCGAAAAACAATGAGAGAAATAGGTAAACATCGATGGGGGTTGTGTAGGATGAGGTAAGTTCTCCTCCGGCGTGGACGATTCACAATACGTGGTTGTTTCTTTTTGTATCCATGGTCTTTGTTATCTAATCTCTGTAATTCGGTTCTCAGTTTCTTGAATATGTTCAGTACTTTACCATGTGTGAATTCGCCAAAAACCTTGAAGATTGAAACTCATCTTTTAATGGGTCTCTCTCAAACCGTCTCTATGCTTCGAACTTCATCTACTTTTGAAGTTTGATTTTAAGATCCATGTTTCGAAATTTGTGGATTTTGGTTAGAGGAAAAATCTTCACTTTTCTGAAGACTCAAAATCGATTAGTTGATTTATGAGTATTTTTCGAGAAATCTGTGGCTCTGGAGGTCCTTCGCTTAGTACATGGTTAATTTTTGAGATTTTGAAGGTTTGATATTGGAGTTTGATGGAGGTGTCGGTGCTGGTGCGGGTGTGGGTGTTGGTGGAGGTGGAGTAGGAGTAGGCGGTTGCAGTAGTGGCGGCACGGGAAATTCGTCGGAATCTTGGATTGGGGCTGTCTGGCGAGGCCGGGGTGTGGTCACGGTGGTGAGTGTACAGGTTATTCTTATTGTTCATACATAAAACAGAGTTGACAATCTTACCCCTGAACAAAGGAACATGATAGTCAACTAACTGTGTATTCTGTGAGTGTGTAACGGAATCTTTTTACCAGTTTTATATTGACGTTTTTATTGCAAATGGGGATGCAATAACTAAGTTTTAGAAGTGGTTGCAAAGTGATAGTTTCACCAAACTGGGGGTATGCATTAAGTAACTAAGCCAGTAATAAAATTGTTGTATTCTTTTGGTTGCAACCCGTTTTTTAATGAACAATAAAAAGTTAAGTAAATAAATACCAAGAGTAAAGTTGATTTCACCTATATATATATGGGCTATCAGGCGGAGGAAGATGAACAATAATCCCAAGAACACTGATCTTCTTTCTCTGTAACAACATATTCTACCTAATCATGAAACACAACGGGTAGTACCAAAAGATATATGTTAAAAGCATACACGGAAAAGGGAATACAAGCTAGCAACAAATTTTATAACATATATCTATTCATTAGCTAACTAGCTAGATTGAAACAGAGATGAGCATATAAGAAAGAGAGAGACATATATACCAATAAATCATGGCATACACGAAGTATGCCCATGGGAGAACCCTAATCACCGCCATCGGACTGGAGTGAAAGAGAGGGATCGATAGTGATACAATAAGAGAAATAACATGTGTACTTATTTTGCCTCTTATGTTGTTGTAGGCCTAATTTCAATCACATGAATTCCATAGTTTTCACACGAAATATACAACCTGTCCCACCAGCTTCTTCTTAGCGCACTATTCAACAGTCACTTTGACCCGTGATTTGGTAGCAAAACGATGCTATAATTTTGGAAAGTTTTCATGATGTTGTAGTATAAACATTACGCTACAACACCATAAAAATATTAACAAAATCTAACAACGTTTTGCTAACCAAGTCATTGGGTCAAAGTGACTTCAAAAGTCAACCAGGAAGAACCTGGCAAGATGGAGGTAGTCAGAAGAGAAGGATTGGTAACAGACATCAAAAGAAACACCAAAACGACAACAACATTGAGAATGTGAATGATAAACTTAACCATGGAGTACTAACAAATAGACAGTAGAATTGTTTTCTTGACTACCACATATTAATCCCTTTTTGAAATCTTCTTTTCTTCTGGACTACCACAAATTATTTCCCTTTTAACTTACCAATAAATCACTGAAAGGATTGAATAAAATAACAAAGCACTCAAGCATCAAACGTAAAATCCAAACTGGTGTAACTCGTTATATTGGTTTTGAATTTCAGTTGAGATTTAACCGTCTTCTATTATCTTACGAACTTCTCTTTTTATTTCCTTACGAACTTCCCGTAATTGTATTGACTTGGGCGTTTGGACTTCACATAGCTGTTCTCAACTGCATAAATACTTGAAAGGTAAGGTAAACATATTCTGGAAGACAACTGAGCTAGTGTAAGCTACTTTTAAGAAATTTGGACAAAAAACTTAACATCAGATTCTATCTTTTCAAGTATCTAGCATTCATAATTTCAATTCGAATTAATATGTAAACAATATTCTCTCTATTTGGATTCGGTACAAGTTCAAACTATCTACATCCAGACTATTTCCAAACTCAAAGGAAGATCATATACCTGAGTAGGTAGATCGATAAGATTTCCTTCATCGAGAAATAGATGCCAAGCAAGTTGAAGAAGATTACTTGATTGGATTTGTTAATATTAAGCAAACAAACAGGAGTTGGAAAGAGTGACATAAAATATCAATCAACAAATCGAATGCAACAGAGTAGTTCCAGGCTCGACTCACGGAATCTATCTTCAACCTATTGTTTTGATAAGCTTTCTCAAGTATTCACCGCTAAAATGTCTCTTCAAGAAAATTAACTTAATCATGTACTAATTAGTGCTAATAGATCAGCTTTCAAAACAGAAATAGCGATGCTACAAATTACAACAATGTTTTATGAACAAACGAAGAAAAGCTCGGTAGAAGAATAATATTGAATCTGGAAACAGCTAGTTGAGGGACTAAGGTGCCATCAAAAGCGGTGCTAAAAACCCAATATGTGTGCACAAAGTGTAGAATAACCCTCTATGCTGCATAAGTCACTTAACCTTCGGAGTGTGTTTTAACAATTTTAATTGAGAGGTATGTATCTTTCCGTACTATTTTTAGCCATTTTAAGATAGTGATTAACAAAAACATTAATAACCCAGATATGAATAACCACTGAAACTTACCAGAGAATTCACCATTGTGATTAGCAACCTGAGTTTACTGCCGATTTCACTCAAGTTTGAAAGTTCAGAATCAGTGAAAATATGTTCATATAACTTGAGACCTAGAGCAACATACACCTGTCAATCATGTTTCAGTAATTCGCATGTAAGCCATGCAAGAAAAAGGATACAAACCACAAGTGATTGTTTCCATTGGATTGCGCTAAATATTCCATATAATAGCACTTTGTCAACCTTATCCAGTTGACCAGTACAGCTAAAATATTATCTTTTCGGACCCCCAATGAAATTGCTTCTTCTATAGAACACAGTAAATATAGAAGGCTACCAAATATAAGAGGTCACACTTTCAACATTTAGGTTGGAAGACTTGAAATGTAAACTGCAGCTAAAACGGTATATTTTGGAGGACCATGTCAATACTGAGGTTATGAAACGTGAAGTTATCCATAGTTTTCGATGAGAAGATATACAAATGCAACGAAATTACAAGGGCCTGATCATTACTTGAAAACGATAAGGAGTTAGCAGGTCACCATTATCACAAAGCAGGGTCACAATTTGGTACTCTTACTGCATGTGTAGGAATGCGCAGAACAATCGAACTTAAATAAAAAAGAGCCGCAGAAACAAATCGGGACTTGAAACTCATTGATTGAAATGACGGCCCACATTATGTTACTCCACCCATTATATCAAAAAGTTTAAACTCAGACTATGGTGAAGTGTACCCCTCGTGGACCCATATAGGAAGTTTAACAATAGGATACATGAAATCAATTTGATGAAAACACGAGAATCAAGTATGGGGAGAGTGAGAAGGAAGAAACAAACATGCACTTATAATAACCAGGACTCCACCTTTTTCCATGAAATGCGTTGTACAGCTGTTTAAATTTCAAGCACATTAGCTCTCAACTAGAGTAAAATACATGTCACAGAGACACAATCCTACTAACACTTTTTAGGTTGATGGTTTGCCTAATATATTCAAACCAAATTATTACTACAAATGGCCAGAAGCTAACAATAGCACACCACATGAAGATTGTGGTCAAAGAAGTTTACAATGGGGAAAGAGAAACCATATGCAACTATTATT
Source organism: Linanthus parryae (assembly GCA_023055425.1). Taxonomy (NCBI): domain Eukaryota; kingdom Viridiplantae; phylum Streptophyta; class Magnoliopsida; order Ericales; family Polemoniaceae; genus Linanthus; species Linanthus parryae. Next base: position 80,512,136 of record JALGPY010000006.1, read on the forward strand.
TTTTACTATAGAGGTAGCCAATAGCTTAGTAGTATTGTCAAATCCCAGCTTCAAACATAAAGACACGTTATCTGATCATGAACATATGTCAAATGAAGCTTATTCAAAACTTCAATGAATTCCTTCCACAACAGATACGAAATTACCAGTTTTCTTATTTCGGAAAATCAAGGTAAAATAAATACTATTGCTACATCTGAATTTGATTTCAATAATGGCCAAATCCAAAAGGATTGTTGAGCATGTATTTATTAGCTATCCAATAACAGGATCTTCCAGTGAATTCTCCAGGAACAGAGTTGCACAATTCACAACAACAAACAAGAAAAAAAAAACAATAAAATAGAAAAAGGCATGCTCTAGTTGGCAAAGACAGAGCCAACCAGAAAAAAAATGTTCGGTACCTTATTTCATTCCTTCTGATATTTAGAAGCCCGAAGGTAAAGTTCCCCTCGGACAACGTGCTGAACTTTCTTCACATGTTCATTCAGTAAGCCATGGTCCAATGCTGTCGGCCCATGGTGGTATGGATATTCTCCAATTACACCCCTTGAAGTCCTCGATTAAAGAGAAGGTCATAGAAAGTGAATCGCATCCTAGTAGAATCAAGGGAAGACTAAAGATGGCAATGGTATAACCAAGGAATCTATATCCGATAACATGTCACTATGGCTAGATGAACTTAGGTGGATCTATGGTACACTAAAGCTAATATGTGAGCTCGAGATGAAGGTACAATGAGATGGTCTAGCAGTGATGTATTACCAAGACTAACTCAAAGTTTCACTTCTTCGTCATTACCTTTACCGCTTTATCTAAACTTCACATGTATCATTTGATCAAAGTTTGATGGTTGTCTAGCTATCACGAGTTCACAACCCGTCCAGAAAGAATCGAATCCCCACATACACAGAGTTTCTTATAGTACACCGCAACCCTTGTGCTCAAATGGGATTTTGGATTACACAAGGGAGAGACTTGATTTAGAACTGCAAACTCATCAAACTAACTAAAACTCCCTACCACAAATGACATGAAACTTAGAAAAACTCACAGAATCTCAATGGATTTGTAAACATGATGCAAAGAGACCAGATCAATCAACGCCAAACAGAGAACGATACCCTAATGGTTTAGAATTTTTTTATCAGAGATAGGGTTTTTTGCACATAGGGTTTTTTGCATAGTAGTACCTTTTAGGAGTTATCAATTGATTGCACCGTTGGCTTGTCATCAGATTTGATTGAAAGATCAGCAGAGGCATCCTGGCGACATATGAAGCAGAAATATCATATGATAAGATCCCTTTTCTGATCAATCTCGTGCTTTGAGGGATATCGAAGTTTAGAGATGAAGAGATCCCACAAAATTTCTTCGTGGATCCACTGAGTCAGTGACGATTGGTGAGTTTCGATGGTGTTTGTTCACCTAATGTTCAAGTCATAGCAACCAAATTTGAATCCACCAACAAAACATTTACTCATCAAAACCTCCCATACCTGTATTTTTTTCAGCTTGCTGGGTAATACAGAAGACCGGGAGTTAGGGTTCGGGGTCTTTTTCAGCTTGCTGGGTAATACGAAAGGAGTACCGGGACCGTATGAAATTTTAAACATAATTTTTTTGACGGAAAAAAAACTCCCTCAATTTCACTTCGGTGACACTTAGCTACATGCAATATTAGTTTTACCACTTATTGTCTTTGCAGTTTGTGAAATTGTGACACTTGGGTCAAATTAACTAACAAATTCAACATCCGTTATGTAAGTGAGTCATTTTAGTATTTTTACTTCAAAAGGGACGGTGTGGGGTCTTTTCCCATTTTTTTTATTTTTTTTCTCTCTTTCAATTATTTATATTTATATTTATATTTATATTTTTTCCTATTTTTTTTCTTATTCATCTAACGGAGTTTAACGGTGTTAGTCAATTTGATATAAGTGTCGCAACTTTACAAAGTGCAGAGACGATAAGAACTAAAACCAGTATTGCATCTAGCTAAGTGTCAGGGAGGCGAAAGTGCAAAGGGGTTTTCTATCAAAATTTCTTAAAGATGTTACGAACTATTTTTGGTTGGGAACCACTACAAGCTTGTAGATAGATAGATGGATAGATATTAGATAGAGATAGCGATGTGCATATTGAGAGGTTTGCTTCTGTAAATTTCGAAGGAGGCTATTTTCTTATTTTTATTTTGTTAACATCATTGTGTATACGTATGTAGTTCACACATATTCTATTTGCATGTGCGAGTGTTGTTACCATCACTTAATTTCTTTTTGTTAACGGAGTACTTACAAAATGTGTATGTTTCATCTTTTATTAGTTGACATAATTACTATTCGAATGAATGTTGTTACTGGTTAATAGATAAACTTGTGTTCACGGAGTGTACTTTACATGTTTCTTTTGCTTTATTGGTTGACCTGATTACTATTATATGTTTCGAATTTCAATTGAAAGTTGAGAAGTTTTGTCTGCTGTCAGCTCTCAACAATTGAACATCGGCGAGAAGAGCCATTATGATATATTCGCCCAAACAGTTTTACTTGCGACATTTATTGATTGTTTAGAGAAGAAAAATTATTACTTCTAATGCAAGCCTCTAGACTCACTGACCATTACAATTTATTAATTTTATGGCTTCCTAGATCGAAGTTCATAGAGCAAACCCTAGATTCGGAGTTCATTAAGAATGAAAAGCAGTTCTTTTTAGAATGAGTATTGTGTAAATTCGGAAAAAGACTTCTTCTATTGTATGATCAAATCCTCTATCTGAAAAGAATCCATAAATACTAGACCGGTGTAGAACATGTTTATACGTATTTGGAATCAAGGTATCATGATTTATATTCTAGAAGTTGATTTTAATAGTTTGTCTTCTACATTCTGACCTGGTGTGTAAGGAAACAATTGCTTTGGGAGGACCATGATCGAGCATTCAACTTAAAAAGTATCTTGCTAAACTCCTGGATCTTGGGGGCCAAACCAAAGAGTATGTTTGAACCTTCTATTTGTTAATTAAATCTATGAGTAGAATCTTCTCTTCTCCACCTATTGAAAGAAGAGCCAGGTATGAACGATGTGGTAGATATGTGGAAAGTCCTGCATTCGAATTCTCCATCCATGGTCGGGAAAATTCAAACTGCCTTGATATGTTTTTAGTCTGCGTTATCGTTGAATTTAGAAGCGTTCATGTGTGAAATCAGGTTCGAACAGAGATTTCCCCAGTTGGTTCTCAAGTGTGTTAGTACAGTTCGCAATTCACTAGTGCTAAATGTGACATCCCTGAAAATTTGTAAGGGTTAAAAATGCAATATTTCAAAATTTTGGTAAATAGTGCAAGTACAATTTTTCTGCTATCTCAAAATAAGTGTGAGATTTGACGAGAATATATCTGGTGGTTTTGTATGTTCTAAAATGTGATTTCAAGACATTAAGAGGCAATTGTGCAATTAATAGGAAATATATGGGCAAATGTGCAATTTTTCAAAATTGAGTTATCGGTTGTGGTCAGACTTTAAATACTGAAAGAACACGAGTACACGTGAAATATCCTAAAGGTTGGGAGCATAGGTGTAATTTTCATAAAATATTAATTTACACCTAATTCTACATATATATAAGTTTAGAAATACTACCTCTGTTTCTTCTTTTTCAGCTTACTTTCCTAAAGTGGAAGTTTCTTCTCTTTCAGTTTACATTCTAGTTTTGGCAAATTTCTCTTTGGAAATGACCTCAGTGCCCTTACCCGCCGATTAACCTTATCTTCTCCCACATCCCATTCAACCCCCAACAGCTACATGTTAGATTCTTCAGAGAGATAAATATTGAGAAAGTGGGAGATATGTGAAGAACAAGTGGCTCCACCGCCGACCTCCACCGCCTGTGGGGTTTCTCCAACCCAGAGCCACAGCCAACTCGACGAGAAAACCCACAGCCCATTCCTCCACCTCACTCGTGCTCCCTTCTCTCTTTGTCGGATCAGAAGCTATAGCAGTGATAAGGATGGAAATCCACCCGATCTGGTGGTGTTCTGGGTTTCGAGGACGGTGATGGTGATGACGATGGAAGAGCTAGGTTTTTTCCCCTATCTCTATGTCCTTCTTTCTGTGTCCTTCTCTCTCTCTCTCTCTCACTCTCTCTCACAGATTTGGAGAGTGGAGACCTCGGCCAACGCCGCAGATGACGCTGGCATCGGCGACCTGTGTAGACCCTCTCTTGTTTTTTTTCCTTCTCTCTTTCCTTCAATGTGTAAACCCTCAAGAAAATGAAAAAGATTAGAAGAATTGCATATTTTTTATTGTTGATGTTGAAATTAACGGTTATTGTTCTTTTTCTTCTTCTTCTTCTTCTTCTTCTTCTTATTTTTTTAAGATCTGCTAATATTTGATCTTGTTAATCTTGATATGTATGTCATTGTTCTTGGTGTTGGTGTGGTTGTGGTGGTCTGGCAGTGGTACTGGTCTGGTGGTTGTGGTTGTGATGTTGATTGTGGGAGAGAGGGATGGAGAGAGAGACTGTAATTACAGTGAGGGTAAAATTCTCAAAAGAACACATTTCTTAAAATTTGTGTCTCTTTTCTCTCACTTGAAAGAAGAGAAACAGAGGTAATACTACACTTACATCTCCTAATGTGAAAACTACCCTTTCACACTCTTGAATTTTGACACCTAACCCATCTAGGTGGCACAATTCCCTTCTTCCAACTCGTGAGTCACTCATCTCCCTAAAGCTTATTATAAAACCACCTACACCCCCACATCAACCACCATCTCCACTCCTCGTGCAAAAATGCTGCAGTGGGGAGGTCCGTATCATCCAAGGAGCAATAGCCCTAACTCAATTGTGTTAGATCAAAATAGAACTTCATGTAGATCATCTAAAGGCGGAATCATAATCTACAACACATAAACTATCATCTAGAATAGCCAAGAACATAAGAACTTTAAATTAGACTAACCTCGGTCCATAGCTAGTGTATTGTGTTCCACGTCATGATGATCTTGAGTGAACCGCGATCTTCCAACCACAACTCGGACCAGCTTCAATGATCTCTCTCAATGGGAAGAGTGAGACTACTGTATTCGAATGTGTTGGGGATCACAGCCCTAGTAGTCTTTATATACTAAATTGATGAGGCTCCCATAACCCTAATCAATTAGTAATGGGCTACTACACATTACAAAGCCCACACCACTTTATGTTCCTACGAGCCCAATTATTAATTAGATCACTTTAGTGGCCCGTTTATTTGATAGACCAATAATATAACTACTAATATTTTCATATTGGCCCACAAGGAAATAAAATTTCCCAACAATCTCCCACTTGGGCCAAACTTGAAAAACTGGATGTAGTTATACAATCCGTAGTGCTAGCAAAAGTGCTATCAACCTTGGAACATTCCTAATAACAATCTGGTCCATTGTCCATATCAGTGTGAGACCAAAGCGGCCTTTGCCACATTTAATATAGTCGTAACAAAGACCCATCAATGATCACCAAACCAATATATTCAATGACATAGATCAAGTGTGGATGTGTAGCGGGAAATTACATGCAATGTGATCTTTAGACATGCCTATTTCCACTGATCCTCACTGAAGTGAGATCAAACCTAATAATTTCCATCTTTATGCTAAACCGCAATTGGAAATTCAAAATAACAATAATTCAGAGTAACTTGAATGAAACATAAACTTTATTCTGCAGAAACTGAAGTAAGTGTCTCGAGAAACGACATTCATTAGATACAAACTCCCACTAAACCAAAGTACCTTAGATATTACCACTCCAAATGAGCAATCCGCTCCTCAACACTTTATGTGGTAATTCCTTAGTTAGAGGATCCTCAAGAATGGAGTTTATCATAGTAATGTCATATTGACACAAACACTCTGAATATTTTCTTAAGAAGAATAAGAATTTATGTCAATAAACTTGACCTAATCCTCGGAATTAGATTCAGTGATCTCAAAGTTATCTAAATTCCGATAAGTGAGCATGTAGTCTTTTGTTCTCTTCAATACTTTACTAACCGATTGTATGTTTACCCTAATACATACAATGATTAACCAAAATTATACCAATTATACCAATATGTAAACAATAACCACATGTGTACATATTCTGGTATACACAAGACTCATTGATTCGATGTATAACGAATCTTTGCATCCTTTATTACTTATCTCAATATTCTTGAAATACTGAATGAGACTAGAAATTGTCTCCTTAAGTAGTAGGATTATTCTTCAGTGCATAACCTTAAGTACTCGATCTAGCAAATACCTTATCGATATAGATCTCTTGTTGAATACTCAATGATACACCCCAAGAGCATTTATTTTCGACACAGGAAATATGTCCCCAATCTTCTCTTTAGAAACCTTATAAAGAATATCTTGGTCCACCCAACAAGTCTATATCGGTGCTAGTCAAAAGAGTAGAATCAAAATGATGCACCAGAAAATTACTCCCACTGAACTGTGGTACTCACAAATATCTACCGTAGTTATCTCGCACAACATGAGATAATAACTTTATGAATATTGCGATACCATATCTAGAAGCAAGCTTTTATACTATAAATGGAATCGTGTAATTGACAACACATTTACTTTGAATTACCAAAGTCAAAGTTATATGATTGTAATTCATTTATCTATATGCACATCTACTTTAAGTAGTTGTACATAACACCTCAAAAGAGAATTTCGTAAAACTCTAAGAATTCTCTTTAGTCAGTGCCTCTTTTAGATGAAATGTAATGACAAAGTATGACCTTCATATCTTTCATAAAGCAATATAACACCTTATTTATTAAAACCAACAATAAATTATGCTATTATGAAAGATTCCAAATGTCACTAATTTTGTCAAGAGATTTCATCTTATCATTACAAAATCAATTCACTTTAATATTTGTTTGACTTGTAAGAAGTTGATAGAATCATCTTCCACAAACCTTATGTCAAACCCAAATACATGAGAATAACATGTAATACATAAATCATATTTCTCGTGTCATTAGTGAATTACTTTAGCGGCACTTCATATTTGAGGCTGATGAGTTTGCATATTATGAGTATCCTTATGGAATATTTCTTTGAACGGTGTGAATAACAAAATATGCACCCATCTTATTTGGCCAAACAAGTAATATTCCTTTGGGCCGATTGTTGTTCGCATAAACAAGTATGCCTTATTATTTGGCCACACAATGACCTTCCTTTGGGCCGATCATTGCTTGCATAAACAATAGACATGTGCATTTCACAAACATAACAAACTTTATGTTCAAAGAAATTATTCCTCATAATCATATCTCCCACTCAAACTCAACATCCTCAAAAGTCTCAAGAAAAAGGGCTTTATTTGAGAAGACAAATTGCGAGATTTAGAACTTCCCAATTGTTAATGACATCAATAAAAGTGGCAACGAGCAAATACCAAATTCAATATCTCCCAGTAGACCAATATGGCCTCACTTTAGGTGGGATGATCGGAAATGAGAATCTCCTTATGCTAGGTATTCGCCTAGCCAATCATATATGGTACTAAATAGCCACTTTAATACATAAAATATTTTATATGTAAGCTGCAACCTTAAATCTTTATTCCCATAGCCTCATGATAAAGAAAATGACTAATCATTCTCCTTACAATATCCAAATATGTTTAATTTCATTCCCACAAACTTAATTTATGACAAGTATGTCTATAACTCCATGTAGGGAAGAAACTTTGTGCACATCTATAGGAATTAAGTTAACATTATGAATGTTGTTACCTTATACATTCACATACTTTACTTCTCAAACCAATTATAGGTGTTGATGAGGTGGACAGAAGTCTTATGAACTACATATGATACTGTTTTCCACTCAAAACAACTATAAAGAGTGGTCTACCATATCAGTACATAAAAGTTCTAGTATGTCCTTATTCAACGCACACCTAATTCTTTGTACCCCCCTTTACGCTTTCAACACAAATTTAAAATATTTGTGAAATAGGGGATGCTACGAATTCTATAACACACAAGCATCTTAATTCTTCCAACGAAGATATTCCTTAAGCTTTTGTGTCATACCAAATATAGAATTCTCACTCTGCACCATTGTACCTCAAACGATGACATGCATGGTCTTTCTCAATGAAGCAGTACTTTTGAAATATTACTTTTAATCGAAATGAAGCATTTACAACTTTCCGAATTACCAAAATTTCTGAATTTATCCCAAAAAACATTATTTCCTTAACATTAGTAAATGCACAAAATTCAAACAATGTTTGAAAATAAGCTAAAAGTCTTTATTGCTTCAACTATATTTGTTTTGTCATTGCCCATAAAGATGAATCTTTCAGCATCAAGTGGCTATTGGCCCAACAACCAACCATGCATAAATATTCTTAATTGAGTAGTTGCACCAAAATCTACTCACCAAATATGATCAGGTACAAAACTTAAATTAATCCATAGTGAGAAGTAAAATTTTCCGTATCCAACATGTGGCATATTCACACGTCCACTCATATTTATGTAAAAAATATCAAAAAACTACCGAATGATATTATATTTACATAATTGGACTGTGATTCAACTGCAACTTACATTATTGTATCCCCTTTATCTCGACTATTATCCTTAGGGTAAATATTAAACGAGTACGTTTAGTTTAATCTCACACAACTATTTTCTCTTTTAACACATAGTGAGTGAAAAGTTCACAAGGAACTTATTTATCCACATGAGCGTTACAACTCTCCGTAGACTCACTTAAGTGCTTGAGAGAAAATATATATACACCTTATGAGCATGTCCTTAGACAACTCTAACTTTAGTACTTAAGTTCTTAATTGAGATTAAAGCTTTCCTGATGTACTCCCTTATGTTCCTCTTTTAACAAGACAATGTTGACTAAAAGTCCTCTTAATGTTTTCTTTAGAAAACCCGGACACATAAGCTTGAGGAACTCAATAGCATTACCATTACTTCACTTAAAGCTTCTAGAATTAACTTTATTTTCAAGAATTTATACATGCTATAAAGCACTAAATGCGAGTCTTTGTCAGCAATAACAAATAACAAATAAGCTGACTTAAATAGAGAACAAGTTAAAGACATGAGCTCAAAATACAAATATATTGTACAAGCATGAAATAAAATATAACCACAAAGTATTCATGCAATACATAAATCAACAATATAATTAACGGGTTCTTTACAAGATACCTAGCACAACATTGTTGTTTAGTCTTTGGACAGAAACAACAACTTGTAAGTGGTACTCTCCACGTAGTAATCAAATATTGACAGTAAGTCCGGTCAAACAATAAGTCTTCCTTTGGGCCGACGTATTGTTCACATGGAATAACTTGATAACCGTCACATATTTACTACCACAAGTGTGCTTATTATTTGGCCAACTAACAACCTTCCTTTGGGCCGATTAGCTAGTCGCATAAATAATAAACACACACATCTTTATATCCCAAAATAAATAAATTTTACACAATAGAGGTCACTTTGGCGACATATTATTTCAACTGATTTATTCTAGGATACAAGACCATTTTATTTTAGTGTGAAATACCAAAATTACACTAATGTCTAAAATATATATTTTAGTGTAAAATGCCAAAGTTACACTAATGTATTAAATGTAGAACCCGAAATATTAATCTTTTAGTGTAATATAAAATATTACACCCAAAATATTCATAACGGTGTAACATGCCAAATATGCACCAAATATCCTTAATGGTGTAAGAATACTAAATATACATCAAATTTCATATGGTGTATGATACCAAATATACACCAAAGACACTTAACGATGTAAGAATATCAAAGATACACCAAAGATATTTACTGGTGTAAAAATACCAAAGATACACCAAATATCAATTATGGTGTAAAATACCAAATATACACCAAAGATATTTAATAGTGTATGAATACCAAAGATACACTCAATATCAATAATGATGTAAGATACTAAATATACACCATATTTCATATTGTGTAATATACCAAATATACACTAATGATTTATAATGGTGCAACATACTAAAAATACACCAAAAATTAACAATAGTAATAATCTCGCATATTTTATCCATGAATCAAGTCATAAACATGATATAAATACAGTAGTATCATGAGAGAAACATTACTTTAGTCAATACATGGAAATAATGAGATTACATGTCAAAAAACATGCTAAAATACGAGATTATTTATTCTGCCCAGAAAAATATTCCGAATATGAAAAATCTAACCGTACGGATGGATTCAAAAGACCCAAAAACCTAGGATTTGACTATTGAATCGCCCAAATCGGATATCTAGAACTCTCGGAATAGCCAAAACAATATAAGTCGTCGGATCCGGGCGGCGCAACAAAGCAGCGGTACACGCTGCCACACCAGATCGACGGCACAGCCCAGATCTAAGGCAGTGTTTGGCAAATCATTAAACGGAAGCTGAAAGTTTAAAACGATGTATCTTTTAAACCGTAAGTCGGAATTAAGCTTATAATATATCGTTGGAAAGCTTGTTTCGAGAGCTTCGTAACCATATGAAGAAATCGCAGATCCGACATAAGCACAAAAAACGAGGCAATAAACCCTAATTTGGGATTAACTCAACAAGACCCGTTCTTAACTATCCTAGCATGATAGTGGCTCTGATACCACTTGTTAGATCAAAATAGAACTTCATGTAGATCATCTAAAGGCGGAATCATAATCTACAACACATAAACTATCATCTAGAATAGCCAAGAACATAAGAACTTTAAATTAGACTAACCTCGGTCCATAGCTAGTGTATTGTGTTCCACGTCATGATGATCTTGAGTGAACCGCGATCTTCCAACCACAACTCGGACCAGCTTCAATGATCTCTCTCAATGGGAAGAGTGAGACTACTGTATTCGAATGTGTTGGGGATCACAGCCCTAGTAGTCTTTATATACTAAATTGATGAGGCTCCCATAACCCTAATCAATTAGTAATGGGCTACTACACATTACAAAGCCCACACCACTTTATGTTCCTACGAGCCCAATTATTAATTAGATCACTTTAGTGGCCCGTTTATTTGATAGCCCAATAATATAACTACTAATATTTTCATATTGGCCCACAAGGAAATAAAATTTCCCAACAAATTGGACTAGAAGACAGGCGGTGAAGACATATGCTAAAGCTCTCACAGCTAGTCTTAATTTTTCATATAGTTTTCACAGGCCACCTCGACAAGACATAAGCTAAAGCTCTCATTGCTAGTCTTACAGTTGCATATAGTCACGACCTCTCCTTGCACCATGTTTTTGGCGATTCTATGCTCGTGATCGAAGCTATTGAGGGTCAGCGGTGGTCCCTTGGCCTATCCTCTCCATTATCTTTGCTTGTCATGCTTTGGTATTTGGGGTTCGGACCTATCAGACCCATCAAAAAGGCAATATGGTTGCAGATGCATTTACGGCCTATGTCAATGTCTGTCACTCTTTTCAAAGTCTCAAGTACGAGGTAAAACTACCATTAGTAGTTTGTGGTCTTTGTAGGAAGGATGCTTTATATCTTATATATTATAGTCCGTCCTGAAATGTTTCTTAGTGATTCTTAGTCTTGAGACTACTGTATCATGTGGGTTATTCTAGATGAACTCCCACTTTTGTACTCTTACGCGTGGGAGGTCTGATTTATTTTTTGAATAACAGGCGGAGTTGTGCTACCCTACAACGATGGTAGGTTCCATTAGAAAAAAAGAATGGACGACAACAAGTGGAATGAAGAATGAATGTGTACCGCGTTATAACGAAAGTTTATTTGGATAGGATTCGTACCATTGGATCCCCGTGGTAGCAAACAATACGAAAAGTTTCCGTAAATTGATGAGCTAAATTGTGAAATGAGAGAACCATGTCCGTTCCCAAACCCAACTATGCCAGTCATTCTCAATAAAACTGTCATCATTGTCGAATCCACAACCAATTGTGATCTCCGGAAGGCACTGGCGAACGCAGGATTTCTACGTTGAGGGGGCCAAGATACATATGATAATATTTTAAGTCATAAGTTCTAATTTTCATCATAAACTAACCTGTACATCTAGTGGAAATCTCTTTCCATTAAGCTCTAGAAGTTTTAATAGGCAGTTTGCTAGGATTGAACTCTCCAAAATTACTGCTAAATGGCACACGAGAGGTTGAAATTTTAGCTTCTGAATATAGAGAAACCCTTTCTTCGAGAATAAATCGATGGTGAATTGTATCTTCCCATATAAAGCTAGATAACTATTACATTTAATTCTTACACATCAATTATCATTTATGAATGAAGCAATCAAACAAACATAGAGTATATCAAGAGAGATTCACATCATATAATAGAAAACCTAAATTTCAGGTTTTAAATAGGCTAGCAACAAAGTAAAACATACCAATGGAGTTGTGAAAACATACCAATGGAGAGACAAGTCAACGAGCCATGAGGAAGAGGAGCGCCGTGAGCGTGAGCGTTCCAGGAGTTCTGCTTCCTTTGTTTTGAAATTATTCTTTCTTAGCTTTTTAATTTTTCTCTTTTTGTTTCATTTTTTTATTCACTCTTTTTGTTTGTTTGGTTTGTATTATTTTATAGATATTTTGTTGTTTGATGTCCAGGAAAATAATATTCTTCTTAGTTATTTATCTTAATTAACATATAAATACATATGATTTTTTTTTGAGAAATCCACTTGCATTAAAGAGCGGCTAATCTGGAGTCATTACAAGGGAATTTTCAGAAACTATCAAAGCTCTTAACCACATGGGGGGATTAACTCATGAGAATTAAAGGTCTAAAACATCATCTTTTGCAAATTTTGCCAGTGCGTGAGATGCATTGTTGGATTTTCGGTTGGCATTGAACCCAGAGAAGCTTCGGCCAAGGTCAGCAACTTCGGAAACTAGTTGACCTGTCTCTGTCAAGTCGTTGTCCGAGTCCTTGACGACTTGAGCAATAAGAACTTGCGCGTAACCTTCGAGAATAATCCGCGAGCACTTAAGATGCCCATTTGAATCACGAATCACCACGCCTATACCACCCTTATGCGATTGAGAGCAAAAAGTACCATCAAAATTTATTTCCAACCACTCCCTAGCCGGCTGCAATGGAATTGCTTCACCTGGACCTCGATTTTGGACTTTTTAGTAGTAGCAGTGAGATCATCCTTTAGATTGTGGACTTCACTAACTACTTGGGCTGACGTATAGAGTATGTCAATTTTTTGCAAAACTTGTTAGGAAGATGAAATTTTATGCAAACAATGAAGTCCAAGGCCTTGAAAACTAGTCTAGCCCTTAGAGAAGATGTAGACTGTATAACGCAAGTTTGCCTTTTTCAAGACCTTGAAAACAAGTTCAAACCCTTGAAAAACAGATAGTTTTGTGTGCTGCAAGAACTATAAAAAGGAATGAACTGTAAATGCAAGTGACAAGAGATTATAGACTTCAGTCCACTTGGACCTACGTCTCTACCTAAAGGATTAGATCCCTGCAGGATTTTCAACTCAATTCTTATTAATCAAAAGTTAAGCCCAAGAACTCAAGCCCATAGAGTTCCCTTACTCTGTTACAGCTTGTGGTTTTCCCTAACTTGTCTAGTACCTGCTCTAGCAAAATGATTAACTAAGAATTCTCTATTGATCACTTTGAACAATCCTTGAGAATAGATGTAGAGATAATACAGAAATGATCTACCAATACAGCTCAAAACAGAAGTACACTTAGAATAGAAAACTGCAGTGAAGAATGCAGCGAACTTATGTGGAATGGATTGAGAGTTTGATGTTCTTCTTTGGTGCTTTGTCAATCCTGAAACTTGTCTCTTGCTTTTGCCCGTTTGGTCTCGTATCTTGTTGCTTTAAAGTGAGCTCTATTTAAACTATTTGAAGCTCTGCAAATCTTCCAAAATTTTCAGCAACAACTTCCTATTTTGTATGCAACAGCTTTGACTCTCTTTAACAAGTTTCTCCAACGGATAGTTGATCACAATCTTAAGATATATTCTTGTGATCTTGTCTATAAGCATTCTGAGAAGCTGTCATAAGTCTCGGATTAATCACTGGGTCAAAATGTCCAACTATTTCCAAAACTGCACAAATTCAGTTTAGGAAACAATCTTGCAAATATTGGAAACAAAATTTCCTTCAATATCTAGGTCAAACAGATGATATTCTATGTTCAAAACATGTTTGAATAATTTTTCTTTCATCATCTAATAATAGTGAATCAAACATATGAAAGATAGAAAGGGAATAAACTCAGAGAGTTTGCAGAAAACTCCCCCTGAGAGTGTTCACACAGGTTAAGCAGTTTCAAGGCTTTGCATCTAGTTTCAAGGCCTTTGTTGATGAATTAAAATTGCATATCTTAGTATGTTAACAAACTCTTATTAACTTGCTAATATGTGTAATTTATCTATTTTATCTCTCTTTCTAGACTTATGCTTGTTTTCGTAGTTTTGGTTGTTTTCTCTCATTTTGTAGGCAAAGAAGTGATTTAGAACGCAAGGGGCTAGTTATGAAAGCTTGAATGAGGAATTTTAAGGCTTAATTTGAAGAAGTCAAGTGATAAAGAGGCTAAAGTTGAAGACAAAGCAACAATTTGCAAGTTAATGAGAGGTTTCAAGGGTTTAAATGAAGAGGACAAGGGAAGATAGAGGCCAAAAATGAAGATTTAGAAGCCAAGAGGCCACATTACAAGGCCAAAGTTGCATCTATGGGGTTGTTTGAGAAGAAACTAACGGAATCGGGGTCAAAATGCAAGGTTCTAAAGTTTCTAAGGACTTGAAAGATGACTTTTTAACGGAAGTGGGGCTTAAGTGCAAGTTTTGAAACGTTTTAATGGCTTATTTGAAGGATACTTAACGGATTGGGGGTCAGATTGCCATTTTCAGAAGCTTTTAAGTAAGGAACTGGGCCTTTTAAAACATTCCAGCAAGCCTAGGGGGGAGCCGGGTGCAATTTCCCTAACCCAGCTCACCCCCAGCTCATCTTCTCACGAGCTTTCTCTCTCCCCGACGCTGAAACACGATTGAACCCAGCAGCCACCATTGTTGGCTCGTCGAAGCTTCCTCCTAGCTCCACCCCGAACTCATCTCTCCACCAAATCGCACAAAACCGGTCTCAAATCGCTCCCCATCCCAAGAGCTCTCTCCTAAACCCATCAATTCGGCCCAAGAACAAAGCAATCAAAAAGCCCCAATTTCTAGGGTTCATGAAGACACGACGGAAATAAACGATTGAGGATGAAAGGGTTCAATTGGAGGGCTGTGATGATTCCTTGGAGGCTACTCAACTCATTCTCATCGTCTATATAAAGCAAGCTTGAAGAAATGGAACACCGCTCTCAGACCCCTGTTTTGGAAGGCCGAAACTCTGTCTCTCTCTCTTCTCTCTCAGTACCAGCCGACTTCTGGGTTCGTCCTGGTGTTTCCGAGCTCATCCTGAGCTACTACGAAGCCAGTAACGACCAGGGAGGAGAGGGCTAGGTGTGGTTAAACCTGGGTTTCGAATTGCTCTGTTTTGAGCATTGTTTTGGACTGTTTTATTTGCAGCAGCAGTTAGCTTATGTTTTAGCTGCTGTTAGCTTTGAATTGTTGGGTTGTTAGCTGGTTTAGATTGATTAGAGTGTGTTGGAATCAAGTTGTAGTAGTTTGTTCATCATTTGGTAGCAAGGTTGTGTTATTTGGTGGAATTGAAGAGTATTTGAGCTTGAATATAATGACTATTTTTATGAATACTCTTGATTCTTGTGTCTTGCTCTTGAATATGAACAACTAAGCTACTTGTTGGGTTTGATTGATGAAGATAGATGAATTGTGTGTGAGAAATTCAATTATTCTTCTAGTCTTATAAGTTGGATGTCGAATTCGTAGTGTTCAAGTGTTGAATATCAAATCCGAATTGTGGCTTGATCTTTCATATGGAAACGCTCTCGTTTACATATGAAAGATGCTTGACATAACTCAATTTTGCATTTCACTCTTGAATACAAGAGCTAGACAAATCCTCTTGCTATATAATCCATGCTTTTCTTTGACATAAACTTTGGGTGTTGATGCTCACACACAAGGCATCTATTGGAATCGATTGACCCAACTTACTCTCTTCTTGACAAACCCGTTTGAATCGTATTAGTAATAGTGTTAGTAGTTGTTTTCTTTCTTAGTTATTTGCTCTAGCAATATCAACAACTCTTGCTCCATCACTTGAGTGGTGGATTCAAAGCTTGGCTAGCTCTAAAGCCTTTGGGAAACTTGTTTTGTTAATTTAGTTAGTCGCTTAGTAAGTTTACTAGTTAGCTTAGAGTGTTTAATCTCCTTCCCAATCCTTGTGGAAATCGACCCCGTTCTTACTCGGGTACTACTTAGAACGATATTCCTATACTTAGGAATTATCGTCAACAAGTTTTTGGCGCCGTTGCCGGGGATTGGTGCTAAGAGACTCACTCTTTAGTTACTTTCTTGTTTTGCTTGTTTTTATTCTTAGATACGCTTGAAGAAAATTCCGGGTTCATTTTTTGAACTTTGGAACCAAAAAAAGCGAAAAGTAAAAAATCACAAAAACATACTCTTAGTTTTTGTTCATCTATTAGTGGTAGTATTAGCTTAGCCCCTTCCAAAGATTTAAGCTTACTTGATAGCCTTGAAATCATGGAGGAAGATGATGGGCATAGTAGCAACAACGAAATGATGCCATTTCGTACACTTAGAGATTTGATGCAAACACCTAGGCAAAGTTCACCTTCTTGCTTTGTGGTTCCTTTGAATGAAAGAAATTTTGAAGTTAAACCGGGTACAATCCAACTCTTACCCAAGTATCATGGCTTAGAGGCCGAGAGTGCCTATTCTCATCTTAAAGATTTTTGTGACATTGCCTCAACGGTTTATTGTAATGGTGTTTCTAGCAACACTATCAAACTTAGGTTGTTTCCTTTCTCTTTGAAGGATAAAGCCAAATCATGGCTTCACTCCTTGAGACCTAGGACGATAGGCACTTGGGAAGAATTGGAGAAAGAATTTCTCAAGAAATTTTTCCCCACTTACAAGACTAATGCCATAAAAAGGCAAATTGTGACTTTTTGTGTTAAGGAGGGAGAGCCACTTCCCCAAGCTTGGGAACGCTTCAAGGATCTCCTCATTGCTTGTCCTCATCATGGATTTGAAACTTGGAGATTGATTAGCTCCTTTTATGAGGGTTTGCCATCCAACCACAAGCACACAATTGAGTCCATGAGTGGGGGAGATTTTTTCACAAAAGGTGAAAATGAGGGTTGGGATTGTCTAGATGAAATTTGTGAGAAAGTCCAATCTTGGGACATCAATGAGCCTTCAAAAGAAGTGTCTTCTAAGCCTAAAAGTAGCATGCATTACCTTAAGTCTAATAATGAGGTATTGTGCTCTTTTTGTAGTGATTCACATGAGTTAAGCGATTGTCCCGACTTCCTAAGAGCCCAAGAGCTTATGGGTGAGCAAGTAAATATGCTAAATTCTAACAATTATGGGAAGTCATATGACAACTCGCCATACTCGGCCACATATAACTCCAATTGGAGAAATCATCCTAATTTATCATGGAGACAAGGCCAAGATACCCAAATGAACCCCTCAAGTTCTACCTATGTCCCTCCTAACAAGAGGAGTTTTGAAGAAAATTTAAAGCAATTTATGGCTAACCAAAACCAAACAACCCAAGAGTTGAGAAATGCTAGGTTGGAGTCTACCATAAATTCTCAAGAGAGGAGAAAATTCCCATCTCAACCTCAACAAAATCCAAAGGGCCAAAGATTTAACCATGTGGAACATGCGAAGGCCATCACCGTTTTGAGAAATGAGAAAGTTGTTGACAATGGACTTCCAAGTGGGGAGTCCAATGAAAATGAGGAAGAAGAGTGTGAGAAGAGTGGTGACAAAGAGAGAGTTGTTGACTTGAAAAATTTTAAGGAGAGTCTTAACAAAGGGAAAGAAGTGGTTGATAATGAAGAAATTAGGATTGTTCCACCCTTTCCCCAAAGACTAGTGGCCAATAAGATGAAAGCAAGTCACCAAGACATCCTTGAGACATTTCAAAATGTTAAGATAAACATCCCTCTCTTGGATGCTATCAAGCAAATTCCGGCTTATGCCAAATTTCTCAAGGATTTGTGCACTTTCAAGAGAACTCTTCAAGTGAGAAAGAAGGCATTTCTCACCGAGCAAGTGAGCTCAATTCTCCAAAGTAATCTCCCTCCTAAGTACAAAGATCCGGGTTCACCTACTATCACTTGCACCATTGGAGTGTTGGAATAGATGCCCTAGAGGCAATCGTAGATTTAGTATGAACAATGTTTTGGCTAGAATATTCATTTATTATTTATGGCGATATTTAATATAATGAAGTCCTTAGATAAATTGTGTTATTTATCTTAAATATCCCTAGTCAATTATATTGATTAACAGGACAATCAAATATAGACTAGTATGTGGGTAGATTGATATGGAGATATCAAGTCTAACACATGGGTATGTATTAGGAGTAATGGCATACTGGATTGACCCACGACGAAAAGGATGCATTAGATTATGTGAAGTCACAATCGCTTTTCGTAGTGCTAATATTATTGCAATCCTTGGACTTGAAGTCACTAGATACTCTAGTTGTGAAATATTGCGCTTTGATGTTATCAAACGTTACACCGTAACTGGGTAATCATAAAGGTGGCTATCGGGCGTGATAGGAAGCAAGCTTAGAGATCGTAGTGATGTAGATAGGATTTGTCCCTCCCACATAATGGGAGTAAATATCCACGGCCACTCGAGGGATGAGGCTTATTGAATGTCTGGCCAGACTCAGATAAATTAATATGGAGATATTAATGTTATCTGCAAGCATAAGCGTATTCCCAGGATCGAGGAACTATGGATTGGATATACGAGTGTGACTATTTATGTCTCGTGTCCAATCCGGATATGGAGACAAAGGGATAATGCAATATGACATATTGGGCACAAAGGTTTGTCGGGATCACTGACTATTTCTATTGGTTGGGTGGCATGGATGTGTTGCTAGACACCGCTCCATGTTAGTAATAGTTACTACCAACTATATAGAAACCTATGGGGTCACACGTCAAATAGAGTAGAGCTAGATTTGGGATTAATTAATATGGATTAATTAATAGAAGGATCATTGTGCAACACCTTGCAAACTTAGTAGGACTAATTTGCAAGGAAGGGGATAGTTCTAGTCCTACTAGAACAAGAAAACTCTTTTATGGAAACAACAAGGAGTTGTTGGAGTATATAAAGGAGGCTCTAGCTTCCTTCCCACACATGAGTTATTAATCATAACACACAAAGAGTGGGAGAGAGCAAAAGAGAGAGCAAGACAAGAGCTAGGGCCGAAACCCTAGCCCCGTCCGCCCCCTTACCCGACGGCAAGAAGGGAGGCCGCCCCTCCTTCGTTGCCTTGTTGCTTGGTTGCTTTGATCTTCATCCCTCTTCCTCCAAGGTTCAAGCTAGCACTTGATTGAAGGAAGAATCTAGATCTCACCTCTAGACGTGGATCAACCGTAGAGACGAGGACATCATTCTTCGTGTGATCTCACAAATCAAAAGGTACACATCTTCTATGTCCTTAATCATGTTATGATGTCTCTTCCTGTGATCCTTGGTGGGCTTTGAGTAGGATTAATTTTTGTTATTCCGCTGCGTTACCTACGTCAAAACCCAACAGTGGTATCAGAGCCACAGGTCGTTGAGCATAACATGATATTATGTGTTTACGATTTCAGTTCATACACCGTATTATTGTTTATTACGCGAAAACTGAAAAATTGGCATAATAGATGCAATATTGAATTTGATTCAATCAAACAAGACCCAATTTAACATTGGATGTTAGAATTGGTGAGTTTAATCACATGGGATGTGAATAATTGGGTTCTTGAAAAATTAGGGTTCA
Organism: Linanthus parryae; assembly: GCA_023055425.1. Taxonomy (NCBI): domain Eukaryota; kingdom Viridiplantae; phylum Streptophyta; class Magnoliopsida; order Ericales; family Polemoniaceae; genus Linanthus; species Linanthus parryae. Next base: position 80,532,135 of record JALGPY010000006.1, read on the forward strand.
TGGGCACATGATTGAAAAGGGGTTTTCAATTATGGAAACAAAATTATGGAATTAAATCCATAAGGAAACAACCTTGCTTGGGCAACAAGGAAGGAGGAAGGGGACTAGGGCCGAAACCCTAGCCGCCCGCCCCTCCCTTGGGCGCCAAGCAAGGCCGCGGCCCCCTTAGGCGTGCGGCGGTCCTAGGGTTCGGGCCACTTGTTGGCTTGGACCCTTTGGACCGTTGTGAAACCCTAGTTACCCAATTTTATTAAAATTAAACAAGCGCGTTAAAAATTGGTTTTAACTGTATTATGTGCTTTATTGCATGGTGGATGGATATGGCCTAGGATTGTGGATGTTTATTGTTTTGTGGTTTGGTTTACGGCCTGCGAGCTGATCAAATTAATGTAATAATTAATTAAGTTTTACGGCCTGCGAGTCGTTCTTTTTCTCCTCGACATGTGAGGCTTTTATTATTTATTTATTCTAGATGTTAGGCTAGAATTAGAAATATTTAGATGATAGCCAAGAGCATGGAGAAGAAGACCGGAGAACCAAAGGAGCCAAAAGACATCCCTAGGCGCGCAGCTATGGTGGAGCACATGGAGATGAGCTCGGCACTTTAGGGCAATTAGATATTATCATTGGCTTGATAATATCATTAGTCTAGAGGCCATATCCATGCCACGTTTTTTTTTATTTTGTGGATGTTTATTATTCATGCCTTGTTATTTATTTTGTGTGTATGGCGCTACAAGCAAAACGATAACAAGATAATAATAAACAAGGTTGGTCTTTTATTGTGGATAGCCCAATCCAAATAAGTAGACCATGTTGATAAAGATCAACCAAACAAATTAAAAGAAATCCCTCAATTAAATATTGCGTTTTGCCTTCTCTTGCCAAAACACCCTTCATGATCGTGGACTATTAAAATTCGGGCTTGCCAAAGCAAGGCGATTTTAATTTTTCATGATGTGTTGCGGACGACGCAAGCTAGTAATGCGTGTATGTTGAAAACAAGAGGTTGGACGCAACTAGGCAAGAATCAATTGGATTGATGAGCTTAGAGGCATGACAATTAGGAGTTATCCAATTGGATAAAGAATAAAAGGAATTTATTCACCTAATTGGACCAAGAGTTGCATGGGATGCAATTGGAATGGTTCCTACCTAAATAACCAATTCTTGGGTGACTTGCCAAAGCAAGCTCAAGAAGAAGTGAAATAAGGATCTTGGACCCACTAGAAAGTATAAAGATATTTTTCGCTTTAATGGTGAGGGCTATTAAACCGAGAAAAATAGTGGGAGCTATATTTGATGATCTAGCCATTGTTAAATATAGTCAAATTGTTCAAAATACTAAAATTGCATATTTCTCGTTTTGTAGAATTCCAAATGGCAAACAACAACGCATCGAGTTCATCCCTACGATCTGTCCTTGAGAAGGATAAATTGTCTGGAACGAATTTCCTTGACTGGTACAGAAACTTGAGGATTGTCCTCAAGCAAGAAAAGAAGCTGTACGTCTTGGACACTCCAATTCCAGACCCACCACAAGATGAGTCTCTATTAGCGGAAGTAAGGGCACGTCAGAAACATATTGATGATTCTAATGACGTGACTTGCCTCATGCTTTGTACCATGACTGGTGAGCTTCAGAAGCAACACGAGAACATGGAAGCCTATGATATGATCATACACTTGAAACAATTGTTTCAGGAACAGGCAAGGCATGAGCGCTATGAAGTGTCTAAAGCATTGTTCAAAAGTAGTCTTGCAGAGGGGAATCCAGTAGGCCCTCATGTACTCCGAATGATCGGGTACATAGAGAACCTTGAGAGACTGGGGTTCCCACTCGACCAGGACTTGGCGACTGATCTCGTCTTGCAATCGTTGCCTGACAGTTATAATCAGTTCATCATGAACTATAATATGAATGAGATCAACAAGTCTTTGCCAGACCTATTGAACATGCTAAAGACAGCTGAGCAAAGCATCAATAAAGGCAAAGGAAAAGCCATAATGATGGTGCACAAGAAGAAGGGCAAGTCAGTTGCATCTACTTCAAAAGGAAAACGCAAGAAAGTTGCGAAATCCAAGGATGCCCTAAAGCCTAGTGGAGGTGTGGCTAAAGGTGAATGTCACTACTGCAGCCAGCCGGGTCACTGGAGGAGGAATTGCCCTAAATATCTGGAGGATAAGAAGCTTGGAATAGTGATTCCACCACCACCAGGTATTTATGTTATAGACATCAATCTCTCTGTTTCATCATCCTGGGTATTGGATACCGGATGTGGTTCTCACATTTGTCGTAATGTGCAGGATTTGAAAAGAAGTAGAAGATTGCGAAAAGGGGAGATAGACTTGCGCGTCGGGAATGGAGCAAGGGTTGCTGCATTAGCTGTAGGCGTTTATGAGCTATCTCTGCCTTCTGGACTTATTTTAGAATTAGACAATTGCTTTTATGTGCCTGCTATGAGCAGAAACATTATTTCCGTTTCTTGTTTGGACGAGAAAGGTTTTTCTATTTCAATAAAGGACAAGTGTTGCTCCATTTATTTTGATAGTATGCACTATTGTAGTGCGCATTTGTCTAATGGATTGTATATCCTTGATCTAAATAATCCAATCTATAACATAAATACTAAAAGGATTAAAACTAATGATTTAAATCCTACATATCTATGGCACTGTCGTTTAGGCCATATAAATGAGAAACGCATATCTAGACTCCATAAGGATGGACTTCTAGACTCATTTGATTTGGAATCATATGAGACATGTGAGTCTTGTTTATTAGGAAAAATGACAAAGTCCCCTTTCAATAAGAAAGGCGAGCGGACTAGTGAGTTATTGGCACTCATACATACTGATGTATGCGGACCATTCCCCACGCCTGCCAGAGGTGGTTATACCTACTTCATCACATTTACTGATGATTTCAGTAGATATGGATTTGTATACATTATGAAGGCCAAATCCGAATCCTTTGAATTGTTCAAAGAATTCAAGAGTGAAGTAGAGAAGCAACTTGGAAAGAGTATTAAAGCTCTACGATCGGATCGTGGAGGAGAATACTTAAGCCAAGAGTTTGATGAGTATCTTAGAGAGTGTGGGATAGTATCCCAGCTCACTCCACCCGGAACACCACAATGGAATGGTGTATCTGAGAGGAGGAATCGCACTCTATTAGATATGGTGCGATCTATGATGTCTCAAACAGATCTTCCGATATCCTTTTGGGGACATGCTCTAATGACGGCAGCTTTTACCATTAACCGTGTTCCATCCAAATCAGTCATGAAGACGCCATATGAGATGTGGACTGGGAGGCGTCCCATAGTGTCGTTTATGAAGATTTGGGGCTGCGACGTCTATGTAAAGCGTTTACAGACAGACAAGCTCGGGCCTAAAGCGGATAAGTGTAAGTTTGTGGGATATCCTAAGGAGACTAAAGGATATTATTTCTATAACCCTACCGAAAACAAAGTGTTTGTTGCTCGGACCGGCGTGTTTCTAGAAAGAGAACTAGTCTCTAAAGAAGCAAGTGGGAGGGTTGTAGAACTTGAAGAAATTCATGAACCACAAACCACTGAACCAATAATGGAACATGAACAGGAACCACAAGAAGTTGTGGAAGAACCTGTTCAGGTAACACAGGAACTCCGTAGATCAGGAAGAGTGCGTCATGAGCCAGAGAGGTATGGACTTCTCGTGACTGAGCCCGATGACGTACCACTCATGGATGATGAGCCTGCAAACTATGGAGAAGCCATGAATGGCCCAGATTCTAAGAAGTGGCTGGAAGCCATGAGATCCGAAATGGATTCCATGTACACCAACAAAGTATGGACTTTGGTGGAACCACCCGAAGGGGCTCGACCCATAGGGTGCAAGTGGGTCTTCAAGAAGAAGACCGACATGGATGGCAAGGTAGTTGCCTATAAGGGGCGATTGGTGGCCAAAGGTTATAGACAGATTCATGGTATTGACTATGATGAGACCTTTTCACCAGTCGCCATGACTAAATCCATTCGAATCTTACTTGCTATTGCAGCATACTACGACTATGAGATTTGGCAAATGGATGTCAAAACAGCGTTCCTTTATGGGAACCTCCTTAAGGATGTGTACATGACACAACCAGAGGGTTTTGAGGATCCAGAGAATGCCAATAAAGTCTGTAAGCTGCAAAGGTCCATTAATGGATTAAAGCAAGCTTCTAGGAGCTGGAATCGACGTTTTGATGACGCGGTCAAAGAGTTTGGCTTCATCAAGAACGAAGATGAGCCTTGTGTTTACAAGAAGGTTAGTGGGAGCTCTATAGTATTTCTGGTCTTGTATGTGGATGACATACTAATCATTGGCAATGATATTCCTACTCTGCAATCTGTTAAAGATTGGCTAGGAAAGTGCTTTGCAATGAAAGACTTAGGAGATGCAGCCTATATACTTGGTATAAAGATCTATAGAGATAGATCTAAAAGGTTGCTTGGCCTAAGTCAGAGTACATATATTGACAAGGTGTTGAAGAGGTTCAACATGCAAGATTCCAAGAAGGGATTCTTGCCCATGTCACATGGAGTCACTCTTTCCAAGAATGACTGTCCCTCCAACGAGATGGAGAAGGACCGCATGAGTAGGATACCCTATGCTTCGGCCATAGGATCCATCATGTACTCCATGCTATGTACTAGACCAGACGTATCATACGCGTTGAGTATGGTGAGCAGATATCAGTCCAATCCGGGTGAGAGTCACTGGATTGCTGTCAAGAACATCCTAAAGTACTTAAGAAGAACTAAGGATGTGTTCTTGATATTTGGAGGAATGGAAGAGCTGAGTGTAAAGGGTTACACTGACGCAAGCTTCCAAACCGACAAGGATGATTACAGATCGCAGTCTGGATACATGTTTTGCCTGAATGGAGGAGCTGTGAGCTGGAAGAGTTCCAAGCAAGGCACAGTTGCTGATTCTACAACAGAAGCTGAGTACATTGCTGCTGCGGAAGCAGCAAAAGAGGCAGTATGGATAAAGAAGTTTATCACTGAGCTCGGTGTGGTCCCTAGCATAGTGGATCCCGTAGAGTTGTACTGTGACAACTCTGGGGCAATCGCACAGGCAAAGGAACCAAGATCGCACCAAAAGTCAAAGCATGTACTTAGGAGATTCCATCTTATTCGTGATATGATCGATCGAGGAGATGTGAAGATATGCAAGATTCCGACAGATGACAACGTGTCAGATCCGCTCACGAAACCTCTTGCACAGCGAAAGCATGAAGGGCACGCCAGATCTATAGGCATACGAGATGCGCCAGATTGGCTCTAGTGCAAGTGGGAGACTGTTGGAATAGATGCCCTAGAGGCAATCGTAGATTTAGTATGAACAATGTTTTGGCTAGAATATTCATTTATTATTTATGGCGATATTTAATATAATGAAGTCCTTAGATAAATTGTGTTATTTATCTTAAATATCCCTAGTCAATTATATTGATTAACAGGACAATCAAATATAGACTAGTATGTGGGTAGATTGATATGGAGATATCAAGTCTAACACATGGGTATGTATTAGGAGTAATGGCATACTGGATTGACCCACGACGAAAAGGATGCATTAGATTATGTGAAGTCACAATCGCTTTTCGTAGTGCTAATATTATTGCAATCCTTGGACTTGAAGTCACTAGATACTCTAGTTGTGAAATATTGCGCTTTGATGTTATCAAACGTTACACCGTAACTGGGTAATCATAAAGGTGGCTATCGGGCGTGATAGGAAGCAAGCTTAGAGATCGTAGTGATGTAGATAGGATTTGTCCCTCCCACATAATGGGAGTAAATATCCACGGCCACTCGAGGGATGAGGCTTATTGAATGTCTGGCCAGACTCAGATAAATTAATATGGAGATATTAATGTTATCTGCAAGCATAAGCGTATTCCCAGGATCGAGGAACTATGGATTGGATATACGAGTGTGACTATTTATGTCTCGTGTCCAATCCGGATATGGAGACAAAGGGATAATGCAATATGACATATTGGGCACAAAGGTTTGTCGGGATCACTGACTATTTCTATTGGTTGGGTGGCATGGATGTGTTGCTAGACACCGCTCCATGTTAGTAATAGTTACTACCAACTATATAGAAACCTATGGGGTCACACGTCAAATAGAGTAGAGCTAGATTTGGGATTAATTAATATGGATTAATTAATAGAAGGATCATTGTGCAACACCTTGCAAACTTAGTAGGACTAATTTGCAAGGAAGGGGATAGTTCTAGTCCTACTAGAACAAGAAAACTCTTTTATGGAAACAACAAGGAGTTGTTGGAGTATATAAAGGAGGCTCTAGCTTCCTTCCCACACATGAGTTATTAATCATAACACACAAAGAGTGGGAGAGAGCAAAAGAGAGAGCAAGACAAGAGCTAGGGCCGAAACCCTAGCCCCGTCCGCCCCCTTACCCGACGGCAAGAAGGGAGGCCGCCCCTCCTTCGTTGCCTTGTTGCTTGGTTGCTTTGATCTTCATCCCTCTTCCTCCAAGGTTCAAGCTAGCACTTGATTGAAGGAAGAATCTAGATCTCACCTCTAGACGTGGATCAACCGTAGAGACGAGGACATCATTCTTAGTGTGATCTCACAAATCAAAAGGTACACATCTTCTATGTCCTTAATCATGTTATGATGTCTCTTCCTGTGATCCTTGGTGGGCTTTGAGTAGGATTAATTTTTGTTATTCCGCTGCGTTACCTACGTCAAAACCCAACATGGAGATCATAAAATTCATAACTCTTTGTTAGATTTGGGTGCAAGTGTGAACCTCCTTCCATACTCGGTGTATGAGAAGTTAGGATTGGGTGAGTTGAAACCCACAAGAGTGACTCTCCAATTGGCGGATAGGTCCATTAGAGTCCCTAGAGGTATCATTGAGGATGTGTTGGTTCAAGTGAACCAATGTTACTTTCCGGTGGATTTTATTGTCTTAGACACCTCTCCCTTGGCTAGTGGCACATCATCTATCCCCATTATTTTAGGGAGACCATTTCTTGCTACATCTAATGCAATTATAAATTGTAGAAGTGGTATGATGAATATTACATTTGGGAACATGACTCTTGAATTAAACATTTTTAATGCATGTATTCACCCAAAATCACAAGATGATGATGATGATGTATGTGAAGTGAGTTGGGTAGAATCATGTGTTGAAGATGTTTATACTCTAGCTACATGTTCCAAAGATTCAAGTGAGCTCACTTTAGAAGAATTGGAATTTTTGTGTGATTATGAGTCCCTTGCATCTCTTCTCATTGAATGGGACGATTTTGAGGAGGAGGAAGAGTAATTCTTAGCCCAACTTGACCAAGGGTCAAGCGATCTTATTTTGGAAGATTTAGATTTTTTGTGTGATTGTGGACCTCTTGCATCTCTTCTCATAGAAGGTGACAATTTTGAGGAGGAGGAAGAGAAATTCTTAGCACAACTTGAGCAAGAGTCAACTCATGAATATTTTAGCATTGAGAGTGATTTGCATGATAGAAATGAGTTTCCTTCCATAGTAAGGAAAACTCCAACATATGATTTGAAACCCCCTCATTTAGAATTAAGAAACACATTATTAGGGGTTGAGGATAATCTTTCTTGCATGGCTAATGAAGATGACTTATTTTGTGATGACTTAGAGGATATTCTGGGAGAACCCCCTCCACTAGAAAGTGTGGATGGACCTTCAAGCAAGTTGGGGGGTCCAAGTGAAGGTTTTGAAAACTTTGATGTCTTTTCTCACATTCCCCCTATTGAGCACTATGAAAATGAATTCCATGTTGTGAAAGATGAGTTTGGAATTTTTCTAGATGAATGTGTGAAATTCACGAATGAGAAGTCTTGCGTTCATATGTCAAAAGAGGATTTTAAAATTAATTTTTGTAGTGAAAATGTTGTTCTCATTGAAGGTATCAAGTTAACTAGTGGTAAAGATCCTCCTTTTGAGTTTTCTCATGACTCTTCTATCATTTTAAATTCTAAAGATGAGTCATGGTTGCTTCTCACAATGTGTGATGTCTCTTGCACTTCCTTCAATATGAGCATTTTGAAAAATGTATTTGAAAAACACAAGAGCGCTATTTTTATCAAAAGGGGAGAGATCAAATCTTTACATTTTGATTTACTTGATCCGGGTATTAGTTACCCAATCTTTGTGTTTGAGACATTAGAGAATGAGAAAGGGAAGTTGAGAATGCGAAAAAAGAAAGAATGTTACCTTGCCCCTAGTCATTCTCATAGTCATAGGCAAGCTTGCCTTGACTACAAGAAATTAAAAGTGCCATGACTTGACTTCTTCAATCTAGATGTCGTGTATTGTACATAAATAAATCGTTAGTTCATATATTTGCTATTTTGTAAGTTGCTCTTGGAGGAGGATTTGTGCTTGGTGGCCAAGAAAGCGAAAAATGAGGTCTATCTATCCCTTATCTATTATATGAATTTGTATGCTCTTCCATTGTTCTTACACATTGTGGACAATGTGACATTTTAGTTGGGGGGTGGGAAGTAGATATATTTCTTGCTTAGATGGTAACAAGCATGCTTTTTCTTCATTAGTGATTTACATGAAAAATACAAAAAAATGAAAAAATGAAAATCCAAAAAAATTAGAAAAATTGAAAAAAAAAATGTGTGAATCTTTCATGAGAAGCATCACTCTTTCCCCATGTCAAACCATATAATTTTTATTCTTCTTTCTTTGGTAGTTTTATTTTCACCTTTCATCTTGAGTCTAGATTTTATTTTTCTTATTTGATAGCTTTATTGAGTCTTAGGAAGTTATAGTTGAGTCACTTATTTTGAAAAAAAAAAAGTGAAAATTCAAAAAAATGGAAAAAAAATGAGAAAAGTGAAAAGGGGGAATTTTAGGAAGCTAGATGTTTTCAAATAATGAAATTTCTTAGTCCATGTTCTTTTTATTTTCATTTTAGAAAGGAATTCTTTGCTTATACTCAATACATCTACACCAATATCCCACCTTCCGCGATATCATGCGTTCTCACAAAGCGACACACTAAATTTACGTTTCATGTTTAAGTCCTTCAAGCTAAGTTGATCACATAAACTTTGACGTCTTTTACTTTTGATAAAGGGTGCATTTTCTAAAGCTATTTGAACTTCACAAAAAAAAAATTCTCTATTCGTTTTTGCGGTGGAAACTTGTAGCACATTGGAGTGGTGGTTACCAATGACACCCCATGCGATGTCTAAGAAATAGAGGGGTGTCCGGGGATAATGTTACGTCACCACCTAGATAGCTCCCTTGGTTTAGCTTAAAAAGCCCACTCGCGTGTATATTCCTCTATTTTGTTGTGGGTCTTGGAGATCCTTGGATTTGAGGTTAAAAATAAAATGTTAATGCTATAAATCTCAAAAAAAAAAAAAAAATCATGATAAATCGCACCATCTACCAAAAATCCACAAAAGGATCATACAAGCCCACAACCACATCTCCCCTTCTTAAAAATTTTTGTTCAAAGCTTTGGAAGTCCATCCTACATGGGGGCTTTTGAATAAGTATGAGAATGTCTAGTTTCTTGTGATCCTTATTTTTGACGGCATACTTTCTCGCAACTTGGACTTAATTTAACAAGTTTTGTAGTTCGCATGAGTCACCTTCTACCAAACACCGCCCACATTTGTATGAGTATATGCTTAGACGTCCTTAGGCTTCTTTCTCAATCTTCTTGGACTTTGAGAATTTATTCGAGGAGACATTTATGCATTCTTCTTTTTCCCCCACCAAAAAAATTAAAATTAGCTAGTAACTCTTAGTATTTTGTTTCTTTGAGTTCTCACTTAGGATAGATAATGTGTGTGTGCGTTTTTGTAAATATTTGAGTCTAGTTTAGAATCGAGTCAAGCCTTGTCTAGTTGAGTGTGTGCCTCTCATGATTGGTTCTTTAAAAGAATTAAAAATTAAAATTAAATATCGCTCTCTTTGCTCGAGGACGAGCAAAAGGCTAGTTGGGGGGTGTGTTGATGAATTAAAATTGCATATCTTAGTATGTTAACGAACTCTTCTTAACTTGCTAATATGTGTAATTTATATATTTTATCTCTCTTTCTAGACTTATGCTTGTTTTTGTAGTTTTGGTTGTTTTCTCTCATTTTGTAGGCAAAGAAGTGATTTAGAACGCAAGGGGCTAGTTATGAAAGCTTGAATGAGGAATTTGAAGGCTTAATTTGAAGAAGTCAAGTGATAAAGAGGCTAAAGTTGAAGACAAAGCAAGAATTTACAAGTTAAAGAGAGGTTTCAAGGGTTTAAATGAAGAGGACAAGGGAAGATAGAGGCCAAAAATGAAGATTTAGAAGCCAAGAGGCCACATTACAAGGCCAAAGTTGCATCTATGGGGTTGTTTGAGAAGAAACTAACGAAATCGGGGTCAAAATGCAAGGTTCTAAAGTTTCTAAGGACTTGAAAGATGACTTTTTAACGGAAGTGGGGCTTAAGTGCAAGTTTTGAAACGTTTTAATGGCTTATTTGAAGGATACTTAACGGATTGGGGGTCAGATTGCCATTTTTTGAAGCTTTTAAGTAAGGAACTGGGCCTTTTAAAACATTCCAGCAAGCTAGGGGGGAGCCGGGTGCAATTTCCCTAACCCAGCTCATCTTCTCACGAGCTTTCTCTCTCCCCGACGCTGTAACACGATTGAACCCAGCAGCCACCATTGTTGGCTCGTCGAAGCTTCCTCCTAGCTCCACCCCGAACTCATCTCTCCACCAAATCGCACAAGACCGGTCTCAAATCGCTCCCCAGCCCAAGAGCTCTCTCCTAAACCCATCAATTCGGCCCAAGAACAAAGCAATCAAATAGCCCCAATTTCTAGGGTTCATGAAGACACGACGGAAATCAACGATTGAGGATGAAAGGGTTCAATTGGAGGGCTGTGATGATTCCTTCGAGGCTACTCAACTTATTCTCATCGTCTATATAAAGCAAGCTTGAAGAAATGGAACACCGCTCTCAGACCCCTGTTTTGGAAGGCCGAAACTCTGTCTCTCTCTCTTCTCTCTCGGTACCAGCCGACTTCTGGGTTCGTCCTGGTGTTTTCGAGCTCATCCTGAGCTACTACGGAGCCAGTAACGACTAGGGAGGAGAGGGCTAGGTGTGGTTAAACCTGGGTTTCGAATTGCTCTGTTTTGAGCACTGTTTTGAGCATTGTTTTGGACTGTGTTGTTTGCAGCAGCAGTTAGCTTATGTTTTAGCTGCTGTTAGCTTTGAATTGTTGGGTTGTTAGCTGGTTTAGATTGATTAGAGTGTGTTGGAATCAAGTTGTAGTAGTTTGTTCATCATTTGGTAGCAAGTTGGTGTTATTTGGTGGAATTGAAGAGTATTTGAGCTTGAATATAATGACTATTTTCATGAATACTCTTGATTCTTGTGTCTTGCTCTTGAATATGAACAACTAAGCTACTTGTTGGGTTTGATTGATGAAGATAGATGACTTGTGTGTGAGAAATTCAATTGTTCTTCTAGTCTTATAAGTTGGATGTCGAATTCGTAGTGTTCAAGTGTTGAATATCAAATCCGAATTGTGGCTTGATCTTTCATATGGAAACGCTCTCGTTTACATATGAAAGATGCTTGACATAACTCGATTTTGCATTTCACTCTTGAATACAAGAGCTAGACAAATCCTCTTGCTATATAATCCATGCTTTTCTTTGACATAAATTTGGGTGTTGATGCTCACACACAAGGCATCTATTGGAATCGATTGACCCAACTTACTCTCTTCTTGACAAACTCGTTTGAATCGTATTAGTAATAGTGTTAGTAGTTGTTTTCTTTCTTAGTTATTTGCTCTAGCAATATCAACAACTCTTGCTCCATCACTTGAGTGGTGGATTCAAAGCTTGGCTAGCTCTAAAGCCTTTGGGAAACTTGTTTTGTTAATTTAGTTAGTCGCTTAGTAAGTTTACTAGTTAGCTTAGAGTGTTTAATCTCCTTCCCAATCCTTGTGGAAATCGACCCCGTTCTTACTCGGGTACTACTTAGAACGATATTCCTATACTTGGGAATTATCGTCAACAGCCTTCAAGCCTCTGAAACTGATTCAAGGCTTTGAAAGCTGATTCAAGGACTTGAAATAGCTGAGCTATTCCAATCCTTGTACAACCTGATCTTACAAGATCATTTTGGTTTAGTTCATTAAGCCAGAAACATGCCCAGTTGGGGAAGTTGGTGGTATGTTTGGAGAGGATTTGGCCTTGCAAAAGGGACGACCAGACCTGTCTAGCAATGGGGCATAAAGCAAAAATATGCGTCGTGTACTCCCCAGCCGCTCCACAAGCTTGACATCGGTCAGGGACTTTTCGATGCCTCGTTTTCTCTAATTCTCCGTTGTGCGCATACCATTGAGGATACAACGCCAAAGATGAATCTGAATCTTTTTGGGAACCTTGATCTTTCCTAGTTTCTCCATTGATTTTAGGTGACAAGGAGAGGAAGAACTCTCATCCAATGCAGCCCCTATGAGTTGCATAGTTTGAGAATATCCCGTACTTACAATATAGTGCCCTGAATCAGAGAAATGCCAAAGCGTAGAATCCCCACAAAACCTCCTGCCCAATGGGATCTTCAGAACATCTTCAACGTCTACAGGAGAAAGATACTCTTATAAAGCATCCCAGTTCCAACATCTATCTTCATTGATGAATTTAGAGACCTTGACATTCTGATTGATAGGCTGAACAAGTGGCATGAGGAAAAATCTCGTGGGATCCAATTGTCACCAATCTGGATATTTTTACCGGCCTCCATTCTCCACCTTAAGCCAGACGAAAGTAACTTCCTGCCAATCAGAATACTCCTCCAATAAAAAGAGGGATTATGTCCTATCTCAACCTGCAAAAACTCTTTAGATCTGAAATATTTAGCCTCTAGGACTTTGCTAAGAAGGGAATTTGGGTACCTGAGAATCCTCCAAATTTGCTTGGCAAGCATAGCATCAATGAATCACTTAAAGTCTTAAAAAGCAAGGCCTCCCATATTCTTCGGCTGCTAGACTTGCTGCCATCAAATCCAGCTAATACCTCTTTTTTTCTCTGCATTGCTCAACCAGAAGTGCCTGATAAGTTGTTCCATCCAATCACATGCACCATCAGGGAGTTTGAAGCAAGACATAGCGTATGTCGGGAGAGCTTGAGTTACAACTCTAATATGAACTTCTTTACCCCCGTAGATAGAGTGCGTTCTTTCCACCTCTTGAGTTTTGAAATAAGCCTTTCATCTGATGGGCAAAAGTGATAGCTTTCTTCTTATCCATAATCGTGGGTAAGCCAAGATAGCTGTCATACTGGTCAACCTCCTTAAAGCCGCACTGATTCATGATCTCTGTGGTTGCTTTCGATGTGTTGGAAGAGAAAACCAGGGCTGATTTTGCTACATTAAGCTGCTAGCCAGAAACGCGACCATACATCTCATTGTAAAAAATAAAATATCATCAGCGAGAAAAAAGATGGGAGACCACTGGTCCTCCCCTAGAAATTGTTACCCCTTCAACTCCGCTTCGTCGATAGCAGTGGTAACAACTCTAGAAAGCAACTCACTACATACGATAAAGAAATAGGGTGAAAGAGGTCAACCATGTCTCAGTCCTCTCTCAGGAGTGACATGGCCCACCATAGTCTCACTCATGACAAAACTATATGAGACTGTAGATACGCAGTTCATGACCAACCAGATAAAACGAGGACCAAAGCCCATGTGAAACAGAGTTTCTCTGAGGAATTGCCACTCGATTCTGTCATAGGCTTTGCTCATATCAATCTTCAGAGCAAGACACCCCTCCTTACCTATCTTACGAGTCTTGAGGGAATGGATAACTTCAATAGTTGTCAAAATATTTTCAGAGATCAATCCGCCCGAGACAAAAGAACTTTGATTCTTAGCAATCAGATGATTCAGCACCCGCTTGAGTCTGTTTGCCATTTACTTTGAAACAATTTTGTAGATAACATTGCAGAGGCTTATCGCTCTGAAATCACTAGATTTTCTGGGATTTTTTTACTTTGGGATGAGACCTATTAAAGTAGAATTAAAACTGTCAATGCTTTGACCATTATTGAGAACAACCAGACATACCTTTGTAACTTTGATCTTCTGCAATGTGCTAGTGAGAATGCTGTGAACCCGTCCACCCCCGGAGCTTTGTCAGGGCCCATCTGAAATAAAGTTGTCCGAATCTCCTTAGCCGAATAGTCTTCCTCAATTATCTGTCTATCTCTATCAGAAATCATGTCAACTGAGTGATGGAGCAAGGGAGCAATATCATCCATAGTTGGCTTGCTAGAAGTGAAGAGGTCGAAGAAGTAGCTCTCTAGGCTGCTAACAATGGCAATGTCGTCTGTAAATTCATATGATATTGATATACTAGGGAAATGTCCGTGCCCGAGGGCACTACCCAAAAAAGTGGACAGAAAATAAAAACAACATACATAATTGTATCAAATAATCAGGAATGTAGAAAGACAATAGTGAAGCTTATTTACGGAAAATATGAATGTTACTAAATTAGCTTCCACCAAAATCACTAATAAGAACTTAAAATGCTTTTTAATATGATATGAAGAGGGACAACTATTTCTAGGTATATATTCAAATTTTCTCTAGAGTTCAGCGAATCTGAAAATCTTTGTTTCTCACTTGGTGTCATCCCTTCTTAGTCTTCACTTGTTTCCTTCATCAGCTCCCTGAAACAATAGAAAACCGCTACATAGACCAAAAGATGTCAGCAACCATCAGTCCTTAAGAAATTGAACATGAAAAAAAGCATTGTAAAACAGGTAATCAATTATTGGTCGAAAGTAAATGAATGTATGAACAAACATGTAAAAACAGAAGAGGACGTACATTTGCAAAAGTAGTCGGGCAAATAAAATTACTCAAAGAGACCTACTTTTGCTGGAAGACACTGTGAGTTTAAGCCATAAGCTAGACATTTAATAAAAAAGCAAGACCTTTTAAATATTTTCCATACTTCCAGCATAAATATACACACAGTGGAAGAAAAATAGGTAGTAAAAATAACAATAATTCAAGTTTATGATTCCTACTTAAAAAAACTAATATTTAGGAACTACCATGTACTGTGAGGGAACTACCAAACTTTCACATTAGAGATCAATGAAAGAATATGTCAGATCCTGCTAATTTTAAACCTTCTCAAACTTGAATTATTCCTCTAAACTTGAACTCAGACAAAGAGAACATAATAACATAGAGCAATGCGATCTGATTAGTGGCCAAGGGCATTATCTTAACTAAATACAAACAATATTCAGGAGGTTTTTTGGCGTGAAATGTCGACTACCATAGTGAGGACCATGATATTCATTTCAGATTGATACAATAGTACACACCATAAGAAAACTTAAGAAAGTTAGCACATTTAGTGACATTCACGTTACCTCGCTCTTAAAAGAGGACTATCTATTAATCTTTGACGAAGACATTAGATAAGTTCTTCGTTTTGGGGGCTGGGAGAAAGTAGTCAGCTGTAAAAACTTCGGTAAGAACATTAACAGGCAAACTATTATAACACAGGGGCATGTAAGACCAAAGAAGAATCTGATACGAATCATATTAAACACACAATCTTGTGGTTGTCTATGTAAACTAAGAGGATTGAAACATAGTTGTCGAATCGGGATTCACACAGTGAATCGAAATTCACCTTCACTGAATCGTAAATCGAATCGATTCGTGAATCGCAAAGATTCAGCTTGCAATATTTTTATGTAGATATAATACAATATGTTCTAAAGCTATAACATTACTGAACAAACTATTCATATTTTACAAAAAGAAAGCTCAAATTATTGGAAACTCGCATCCGTAACTAGTGAAAAAGAGTTTCTCACATCAAAAAGATAAAGAATTATCTATATATAGATAGGCATGTGGAGCAAGGAACTACAAGATGCCAAGGAGATTGAAAATACAAGAAAATATTAGACTTGGACTCGAGAAAAATGCACTAGTACATTAAAACAAATGCATGTTGTGAAACAGACATTAAATGTAGAAAGTATTAGTTCTTAGACTAATGCCGCAACTCAAGTAGACCTTCAGATGAATCGAATGTGAATCGTAGAATCGGTCTGAATCGCAACTGAATCGTAAGATTCAGACTCTTGAAACGGGATTCAAATATTTTTTTGACCATTAAAGATTCACTAAGGGATCGCATCGTTTCATGGGTGAATCGAATCGAATCGTAGGATTCGAATCGTGAATCGTAAGATTTTGACAACTATGGATTGAAATAAGTACCAAGAGAAATGAGATATAATTAGTAGCCTTGTAACCCCATTCTGGACGAATCGTGCGAAAGGCTCGTCAGCACCACATGATCAAATAAATTGTTCACAGGGCAAGCTAACAACTGAAACTAAAGAGGTATGACCCCAGCCTCAGAATGTATCGATCAAAAGGAGCGGACTGGGGAATCAATCCTGTTCGGAATTAGAGAGCTCGTCACATATTTGAGAAAAGACACGCAATCAGTATCAATTAGAGAGTGAAACGAAGATGCAGAAGAGAGCTGAAAACATGAGGGGCGGTCACTAGTGGGTCGCCGAGGATGTTGTTTCCGTATGCCACATATTGAAATTTAACAGAACCATATACACAAAATTGAAATTCAGATTGTTTAAAGAAATAAACTCAACCAATTAAGACAATTCACTGGTGGTCTCCAAAATCTCCCCAATAAAGTATTAACCACATTGGCAGCATAGAGCTATATTAAAGTAAAACATTAATCCCCAACTTCAGGGTTGTACCAAAAAAACTCTAATTTCAGTGTTCTAGGGGAGCAAAGTGCTAGTGAAATCAGCTCGGCTAAGTGAAATGAACGAAGATTATAATGTAAGCTAAAACATTAATGCTTGTGTCAAATTCTTTTCTTTTTTTTGAAAAATTGTTTTTGTCGTCAACCGAGTTTGAACCCGAGAGCTCATGCAGGAGCTTCCAGCGCTCTACCACTTAAGCTACCACCCTAGCTGCGCTTGTGTGAAATTCTTGCGATGCGTAAAATATGCAGAAATGAAGGAAGGAACAAAGCAGGAGAGAAAATCACCGTCTTCTGAAGAAAGGGAATATCTTTTAGTGACTTCTAACAAATGGGTTCAAAAATTGGAAGGATCTCATGATCGACATACATGAAAAACATATAAAAACTAAAGCCCTCAATCAAATCTAGCATCTTTAACCCATACTCTAAGCATAACAACTATACTCTAACCCATATTGAACTGCGAATTAATAAGGCAAAATTAAATCAGAAACCCCAACTTCAGGGTCTCACATCTAAGAATGAAAATCCTAGTGCAGCACCGCATAAAAAGATGAAGAATAAGAACAAAATACTCACATCGTACAAAGCAGGAAGAGGAGGAGGCAACACAACCATCTCTGTCGGGGATCAAGTGTTGCACTCTTCCACATGAAGACATAGTATTAAACTGTAGAATGAGAAATTCATCTGTGTACCTTAGAGCCACCTTCCCGGAGCTATCAACAACGCCAAGTAGAAGCCCTACAATATTCAAATCCCAAAATTCAAAAGTTGAAACCTCCAGTGAAGCCCTAATGTCCCCCCAGTGAACATATCATGGATCCAACTTTGAAAAAACAGAATTGAACAGTGAAGAAAACTTAAACTTACAGCCTAAATACAAAGTTATTCAATTTCAACCTAATGTCCTAGGTTTCGATGAGGGAAGTTAAAACTGGTGCGGTCGGCAGATTGGAGGTCCCAAAAAACCTAAGTTAAAGTTGGTGCACTTGAGAAGGAGAGAAATTGAAAATTGAAACCAATAAAAAAATTGCGGACTGACCTGAACAAAAAATCGACCCAGCAAAGCCGATTTCATAACAACGGCGAAAAAAAGCCAACAAAGCAGGCAGTGATTCAGACGGAGACGGCGATGGCGTCTGACGGAGACACTGCTTTAGGAAGACCTGAGAACAAAATGGCAGAAGAAGGCGAAACTGAGGTTGAGATTTGAGTTCCAGTCGTGGGAGTGGGAAGGGAGAGAGACAGGGAAGAAGGTGGAGAGTTGAGTTGAGGTCGTGTGTTCATGCTCGGGTGTTAATTATTATTTTTTTTCAAAATTCATTAACTGAAGTAGGTGAGATCTAACGCTATGGTTAATTCAATCTAACGGTTGAAAAAAGTCAACCGTTCTAATTTATAGAATAGAGAGAGAGAGAACTTTGTAATGTAATATTAATTATTTAGTGTTTTTTAGGGAAAATTATTTAGTGTTTAGTTGGACTTGAATTCTTACCATTTCAGACTCCCTACCCACAACTTTTCTTTTTAACTGACTATAACGTGTGTGTGGGGGGGGGGTTGAAATAACCTACCGTTGTGGTAGGGCGGCATAAACCCCGCTTATATTAATAGAATTGGGCTTCCAACCCACAAAATAACAAGTGGGGGGACATAAACCTTACCCACAAATTGATACAACAGATAAAGTCCAGGCCCAAATACAGTAGCCCAAATAGCAAGAACAAAATATAAAAAAAACCAAACAACCAAACAGAACCTAACGATTAGAAGAGTCAGGAATAGTATCAGTCCGAAGACCTTCCTGCTGCCTCTGTATGTTCATCAAGTCCTGATGCAAAGCACCTTGCAAGAACTCTGGCGGATGAACCGAGTAAATGCCAGCATCTTCGTAATCCAAACCGTCTCTAGCCATTGAATGCGCCGGTTGATTGCCTTTCCTTCCTATATAAACCATATCACCCCCAAATTAATATTTGATGAGATACCGAATTTCTGCCAAAATACTTTCCCACTCGTTGAACCATCTCTGATCGTCTTTCATCCATCTAAAAACATTGAGTGAATCAATCTCAAAAATGGTTGAGTGATAGACAAAACCTGCATCTATCATAAGTCGTGTTATTTCCCTCAAAGCCTTTGCCTCACCTTGATCTGAGTTTGGTACCAAATTGATAAGAACTGAGATCGCTGAAATAAAATCACCTTCATCATTTCTTATCACCGCACCAGCAGAAGCTCGCCGTTGTTCCTCCAAAATTGCAAAATGAACATTAATCTTCACAGATCCGAGTGGAGGAAGCTTCCAGATAGCATGTATTTTCTCTGTGCTTTGATGAGGTAATTTTTCATCAATAGAGGTCCATTCGCTTTGAGTTAGTTCGATCCAATTTAGGATTTTATTGTTGGAGTAATCCCTGTTCTCAAAGACTTTCTAATTTCTGATACGCCAAATAATCCATATGCAGGAAAGGAATTTGAGTTGACTGCTGTCATCATTCTGGGTCAAGATCGTGTTGATCCAATTCCTGTCACCTATAGCCGTACCAGATAAGTCAATGAAGCATCTACTCTTGTCCCAGAGAAATTTGAAAAACCTGCAATTTCTGAACAAATGAATCTGTGTTTCTGTACGATAATGACAAAGAGGACATTCATTTTGAACCTGAATTCCACGTTTGATGAGGTTGCCTCTTACAGAGAGAATGTTAGCACATAGTCTCCAAATAAAGAATTTAATCTTTTGAGGAACAGGTAAGTTCCAAATTCGTTTCCAATCATTTTGCACAACTCCTGAACTTGAATTACCTGTAGTTCTTGTTTCACTTGTCTGTCTTTTCCTCTGCACTTCTCTGTGATAACCTGTCTTAACAGTGTATTCACCATTCTTAGTATAACCCCAACAAAGTCCATCTGTCTCCAAATTAGTACATGTAGGAGTTTTCAAGATAGTTGTAGTATCTTCAGTGTTGAAATGCCGAGAAATTAGATTGTGATTCCACTGTCTGTTTTGATTGAGAAGACAGTTGACTGTAGCATTGATAGGAAAAGTAGGTAAACTGTAAGAAGGTCTACCCCCCTTATCCATAATCCAATTGTTCTTGTATATTAGAGTTTGTTCACTATTGCAAATCAACACTCTGCAACCCCCTTTTAACATTGCCTTTGCTCTAACTAGATTTCTCCAAATATATGATGGATTAAACCCATTTTGAGCATCTAAAATGTTGACTTCTCTGAAGTACTTGGCTTTGAGAACTCTTGCTAGCAAAGTATTAGGGAATTTGTGAACTCTCCAAATTTGTTTAGCCAGTAAAGAGAGATTAAAAGACTCAAGGTCTCTCATACCTAACCCACCATCCTGTTTTGAACAACATAATTTAGACCAAGACGTCCAATGCAAACTTCTTTTGTCAATGTTGTTACCCCACCAAAACCTAGCCATTAAATCTTCAATATCCTTGATAACAGAAGTGGGAATCAAAAACAGGACATGTAATAAGCAGGTAAAGCTTGTATAATAGCTTTCAAAAGAACTTCCTTACCTGCAGGGGTTAAAGTTTTTTCTTTCCAACTGGATAGTTTCTTCCAAATTCTTTCCTTGAGAATGTTGAAAATCCTCTTCTTTTCCCTTCCAATAGATGTAGGAAAACCCAAATACCTTTCATGACAATTTGCAGTAGGAACCTGGAAGATGTCCTGTAAAGCTTCTTTAGCAATTTTTGAGACTGAGGGAGAAAAAACTAGAGCTGATTTATCATAATGAACCCTCTGACCAGAAGCATTGCAGAAAGTATCAATTATAACCTTCAATGTGATAGCCTCTTCTGGGATAGCTCTTCCAAAAAATATTGAATCATCAGCAAAAAACAAATTTGTAATAACAGGACCATACCTTGTAGATCTGAAACCTTGAAGTCTTCCCTCCATAACTGCTTTATTAATCAAACTTGTGAAACCTTCAGAGCAAAGTAGGAAAAGATAAGAAGATAGAGGGTCTCCTTGTCTCAAACCTCTTGTAGGTTTCAAAAATCAGTCTTTCCTCCATTAACCAGCACAGAATAGCTAACTGTGGTAACACAGTTCATAATAAGCTTAGTAAACACAGTAGGGAAACCAATCTTCTCCATACACCCTTGCAAATACTAAGCCTTGGACATATCAAGTTTGAGAGAGAAAAAACCATTACCTTTGCTTTGTTTCTTCATAGAGTGGATAGTCTCAAAAGCTATGATCACATTATCAGTGATTTGACTGTGAGGCACAAAAGCACTTTGAGATTCATCTATAATCTCATGAAGAATCCGTTTCATGCTATTAGCAAGAACTTTAGACAACAATTTATAAATAACATTGCACAAAGAAATTGGTCTAAAGTCAGTAGTTTCCCTTGGTAAAGAAACTTTAGGAATTAGAGCAATACAAGTTTGATTGATGTCAGATAAGTCTGCAGCCTCATTTAGAATTTTCTAAATCAAGTTTGTAACATCTTCACCAATAATATCCCAGTAAGTTTGGTAAAACACAGCTGGCATACCATCTGGCCCAGGAAATTTCAAAGGGTGCATTGATTCAATGCTTTGACTATCTCTTCTTCAGTATAGGGCTGTAGTAGAGAGTCACACATGGACTGATTAAGTTTAACAGGAATAGTTTGAAGAACTGCATCCAGATGTGAAGTAGTATCACTCTGATAAATACCCTTGAAGTAATCCAAGCAAATCTGAACAATATGTGAATCTTGTGTTTTCCAGTTTCTAGATGAGTCCAAAATACCTTTAATTTCATTCCTTCTCTTTCTTGCAGTACATTTTCTGTGAAAATAAGAAGTATTCCTGTCACCTTCCTTTAACCATAAGGCTTTAGACTTTTGTCTCCAGTCCATTTCTTCCTTTAGGAGAGTTTTGTTGATCTCAGTTTGGACACACTTGATACTTTAAATGTTTCTTTCATCATGGTAATGATCCCTAGGAAAGGAAAGTTGTTTCTGTAAGTTATCAACTTCTTTAGTCCTGTCTCTCCTGTTTCTTCTATCCCAGCAATGAAGATTGGTAGCCAGTTGTTTAATAGTACCATTGAAAGAAGTTACAGAATCACTTGAATTACCATAAGTCCACTGCTGTTGAATTAGTTGCCTGCAGTCCTCATTCTTTACCCAGCTGTAGCAAAACTGGAATCTTCTTTTCTGAAAATGTGTCTGTTTCTGGGAAAGAAAGTGAACCACAATGGGGTTGTGGTCACTGGTAGAGTTGTCCTGGACTTCAGCATAAGATTGTCTGTATAAGTAAGAGAAAGAATAATTGGTTAGTACCCTATCCAATTTTTCTTTTGTATGATGTATGCCTTGTCTATTGTTTGCCCAAGTGAAAAAACTTCCAGTGGTTGGGAGTTGATTGAGACCACAGTGTCTTAAGCAACTTCTGAAATTGTCCATTTGAACTTCACGTCTCAATGAAGAGCCCCAGTATTCATGATGGCCAGTGATCTCATTGTGATCTCCCATAACTATCCAGGGAGTTAAGGGATCTGGGGGTTTGAGTCTTCTCAAAAGTTCCCAAGATAAGCCTCTGAGAGAAGTATCTTCTCTCAGGATCCCCATAAAAGCCAGTGAGATAAAACCACTTGGAAGAATTATGAAAGTCATAAACTTTGCAGTGAATGAAAAACTTATGATATTTCAGAACATGAAGATTTATGTCCTCTTTCCAAAGAATGGAAAGACCTCCAGAAAGGACAATTCTTGGCACATGAAGTCCATGCTTGTACTGCAACTTGAGTCTAATGTTTTCAGCTTTCTTGTGATCCAATTTTGTTTCAATAAGAAAACAATGTGAGGAACCTCAACCCTAACAATATGTTTAAGGGCTAGGAATGCATGAGTGTTCCCCAAACCTCGTACATTCCAATATAAGGTTTTCATTGTTTCCGGCAAGGGTTGTCATCAACCCCCGCCGACATCTCATCAAAGAAAGACAAATCCTCCATTCTCTCAACACTTCTGCTTCTCTTGTTGTCTTTACCAGGAGAAGTAGAACTAGAAGTCAACAGTTCTTCAGTAGATTGATGTGCAGTTTCGCAAATGAGAAGAGAATTGAAATTCTCTCTAAGTGGTTGATTATGAAGCATAGCAGTTTTCCTCTTCTTTTTGTGTGCTTCATTGCAATCTCCAATGACATAACTTACTGCGTCTTGAACTTTGATAACAGACTTCCCTTTTTGATTGGAATTCTTGTTTACCGTGGAAATCCCCATACCAGCAGAATACTTCTCAACTGGTGATGTTGCTTTTTTGGTTGCTGAAAAAACTTTGTCACTTCTTTCATTCAAACTGGGTTTCTGAACAGGACAGTGAAGAGGATTTGATGGATTCTGAGCAGTTCTTAACCATCCTCCATAAATGTTGATTGTTTTAAAACCAAGTCTCTGTTTCTTTTTTTGTTCAGCACAGTATTTGACATCATGACCAATTAAACCACAATAATCACAATGGAAAGGCAGTTTCTCATATCTGATGTCTACCCACATAAGATTACCAGATCTGGGGTTCTTGATTTTAATACATCTTGGTAAAGGTTTGTTAATAGATAAACCAACTTTGACCCTTATAAATCTACCATCCCAACTTGCTTTCTCTGGAACTTCTACATGATAGTTAATGCCCAATGCATTAGCAATTCCTTCTCCAACTTTTATAGTCAAGCATTCAGAAAGGCATACTTTTGAGATGCAAAACAAGAATTGCTTCATTATAGTCTACAGAAAGCATATTTTGGCCTTCTATCCAAGTCTTCATGACCATGAGGCTCCCATTAAAAAGCCAGGGTTGATTGTTCATGATTTTTTCAAGATCTTCATGGTTGGCAAAGATGAATTGAAACAAGTTTTTTCCAAGGGGAATTATCTGAAAATCCTCTGGTTCATCCCAGAGGTTTGTTAAGGATGCATAAAGAACTTGTAAATTGATAGATCTGTTGTGAAAGATCTTACCAGAGATTGAATTTTTTCAATCCTTTATTCTAGCATCGAAGGAATCTTCTGGTAATTCCACAACTTGCTCTTCATCTTCTGTCAGTTGTATGTTTGAGATTGAATTTGCTAAGTTGGCTTCTGAATTCATGTCATCAGGTTCTTCAGAAGTTCCTGCTTCCATTGTGCAGAGAATTAGCAAAACAGAAGTTAATACTCGATGAGAAAAGACAGTGAAAATGCTTCAACGAAGTACAAAGCCTCCTTCGGAAAAGAGGAAGTTGCAGCAGTTGCTGGTTGGTAACTGCCGTACGTTGTGGCTAACTGCGTTTGAAAAACAGAAGAGGTAAGAGAGAGGAGAGAGCCACAACTATTTAGGGTTAAACTCAACTTGAAATAAAATTGTTAACCTGGGGGGGGGGGGGGGGGGGGGGGGGGTTAATCCCTAGCAGTTTCAATCTTTTCGAAATTCAAGCATACAAAATAAGAGGCAAAAAAAAATCGCTAGTAGGGGCCGTGCCCACCCCTCGCCCCCATTGTGTCCGACTCTGCCGGAAGGTCCATTTCTAAACCCATCTATGCCGCAAGGTCTATTCCCAAGCAGTTTCATTCTTTTCAAAATTCAAGCATACAAAATAAGAGGCAAAAAAATCTCTAGTAGGGACTGTGGCCACCCCTTCACCAACCTGGCCACCCCTTCACCAACCTCCAACCCCCCCCCCCCCCCCACACCTTTTTCCGCGTCAACGAGAAGGTCCATTCCCTAACCCAACTATGCCAGACATGAAGATTAATACTAATTTGTTCTCAACCTAGTTAGTGAAGACATCATGGATTCACATGCACATGAAGATGGATACTAATTTGTTCTGAACAAGTGAAGGATGCTCTCTATTCATCTTCTGACTATTTAATTCCCTCCATGCATTCAGTATGCAACCCTTGATACAAACAAGCAACTCTGGGTCACAACGGCATGATACATACAAGAAGACATGCATCACCCTATTGCATCTTGCCGGAGAAGAAGAGGGAAGTCTTTTAATCCTCTAGTTGTCCTTTCATTACAGTCCATTTTATTCCATTTTTCAGGGATTTGTGACTGAAGCAGCAGTTGAAGCTAATCTCCTGAACAACATTGAGGTTCCACCTCTTGATGTGCTAATGTGTTTCCAAAGTGAAACGGATGCGCAGATGCGAGAGTTTGCAGAGTTCTCTAAGAGCCAAAGAGTTCCACTGTTTGGTCAGGCTTGTTCTACCACCGTTTGGTCATTTTGGTGAAGACGGTTAGCACTACTCTAGTTGACACTCCTTGCCACAGAGGCTTTGGGGTTAAAATAACAATGAAACAACATACTGCTCATCAGGCAATAATGTCTCTTAAGTTCAGTTGGATCTTTAATCTCGTATAGTTTCTGGTCTTGGTTTTTAGTTGGTTAGAAAGGAACTTTTTGATGATGCCAAGAAGAGAGACATGAAATTTAAGGTTGCAAATTGTTTGAAGTAAAATTATTTAAGGTTGCAAATTGTTTGATGTAATTGTGGAAAGTACTGTACTGAATTATAAAATTGGATTTATGTTAAAAAAAATCACTGAATTATGAGTAGTATTATTTATGATATCAGAATAGATACACGGTAACTTAACAGAACCAAATAACCTAACTAGATCATGTCCGCAACATTTCTATAAATGAAAATATCAACTTTGGAAGACATGCAACAAAGTTAGTTGTAACGATCACTACTCTTGCTGTAGGAGAGCTTTAACATTCCATGAGGATCAATAACAGGTTCTGCATGCACAACTCTTAACTCCTTCTATTTAGCTGTAAACATCTGATGGAAGGTAAGTCAGCATTGTCCCACAGTCGATGGCCGCTTCTGAACTGAAAAAACATAATTTGACCAAAATATGATTAAACTTACTTTAAACTACTTGATATGGCAGAGACAAAGGATTTTTTTGGATGGATTGAAGCAAAATAGTACCCCGAATAAATGATATATGCTTACCTAAAATCAGCCAGCAGCCGTTAGATATAGGATCTGAAATGCCATCAACATCGATCTTCTTTGACGTTTATCCGAGAAGATTGACTTGTGACAATGCCCTTCTGTTACCAACAAGGGCGTGATAGCAATCGCGAAGAACTCGCCTAATTTGATCTATGTCCTGTAAGAATAAGGGTTTGGAAAAGTTGGTGTCTCTGATCATCACTTCTTGTCGCGATGAACTAGATGAGGCTCTTCAAAACCATTGGGGAGGGTTGCCACAGTTTGAAGAAGAAGTACCTCCGAACGTGTTCTTTTCTCTATGACAGTGGAATTCTAGGTTTCGTCTAAGCTTCTAGCTGTCTCAAGAGCCTACAAATGGAAGCGTGTAATGGAAATTTCTCTTTTTGGACTTTTTCTTTTACTCTCGAGTCGTGCGTTGAAGCTAAAGTCACTCGTACAACTTAAATGCAAGGGAGTTACGCACTTGAAACATTTGCAGTTTCTCCTCGTGGATCTCTTTCTTCATTATCTATCAAAAGGTTCTTAGGTTTGGTAACCCTAGCTTAGCCGTGGTGGGGAATATGTGCCCTTACAAAATCTCAGATTGGGAGAGACGACCTAACTTGACAAACTATCAGATTGGGGGACCCTTTTCGTCTCCGTCCATAACAGTCTTGATGCAGGGCTATTTGACACCTAAACCCCAATAATAGAAACAAAATTTGTATAAATAAATAGGTGTGTACTTCTCAATTGTATTGAAACCATCAAAACTGACTGTAGAGATGAGTTTTAGCAGCACCTGTTGCAGATTATGATCATCATCTTGTCGTAGTCCCAATCTTCAATCCATCTACAAACAGCACATTGGTCGCTTTGCCGTCCACTTTGCATAAACAGGTTTGTATTTCTCTGTCACGTAAGAAAATAACCAGTAGCGAATCAGCTTCTATATTACTAGTAATCTAGTTGTAATTCACTACAAGAAATAACTATAATGGAGAGTAGTATTTTTACCCTGAAGAAAAGACATAAGCTGGTGCTTTTCTAATTTCCAAGGCACTAAACCCATAAGCATTGAACTCTTCAAGCTATTTTATCGGCGTAGCGTCTCCATATAATTGGAAATTGCATATCAAAATATTCAATCACTATCCCTAAATCAGATTTATCAGCACATTATGAGAAAATTATCTAAAGTTTACAGGAAATGCGAAAATAAAATCCAAATGCAAATGGCAATAAAAATCTATTATAATTGATATACCATATAAAAGGGAGACGGTCAGTAATCGACCTATCCTGTAAAACCCTAATCGTTAAAACCGGTCAGTAATCCACAACTCCAGCTTTCCACAGCTTCAACTCCACCGTGATGTGACCGTCAGGCACGTAACCGCTGCCTTCTGGTCTCATCACCCGTACGGTGGCCAATCTTAGTATTGGGCAATGTTGATATACTGAAAAGTAGGATCGATGTATAAGTAACGCTACTGACATAGAGTAACAACTGGAAAAGGAAAGCATTCAGCACCACGTTGACAGCTGGGTATTGACTTCACTTCTCATTCTTAACCTCTTTCTTTGTTAGGGGGAATTAGGATGAAGACTTGGAAAATACTCAAGGGATCGTGAACTAGAGGATTAAAGCATTCATCATCAATTTATAGATACGACATTGCAAAGAATCCTACTATCCATTTATAGAATTCCAGTTTTCTTGAAGGAGAAAGAATAGCTAGGCACTGCACTGTAATATCAAGCTGCTTATGTGAGTGTCAACTTTTTGTAATTTCTTTGATCTACACATGAAGAGAAACCTAGTTTTGGCCAAAATGAGAAATGTACACCAGAACCACCATGTTGGAAAGTCAACTCCCTATGGCACAGGCAAAAGATTCTCCTAAACTTATTCTAGTAATAAACTTGTTGTATAGTTTTGGTGCAAACCGGTTTTTGAATAAACAATGAAAATATTAAGAGTAGAGTTGATTTGACCTAAATCGGGTAGCAGGCAGAGGGAGATGAATTGAAATGCCAAGAACAACGATCTTCTTTCTCTGCTATATCCTCCAATCAGTGACCTAATCTTTCAATAAAATGGGTAGAAGAAGAGATAGATACGTTAAAACCAACAACCGAAAAGGGTATACAAGCTATTTAACGATTGAAACAATGATTTATGAGAAAGATTGAGGCATATACAAATATACGTACCAATAGATCATTGCATAAACGAAATATGCCCATTGGAGAACCCTAATCACAACCATCGGACTGGAGAAGAGGGATCTATAGCGAAACAAACAGGGATCGATAGTGACTGTATTGGATCGATCTATCGTAGATGATACTTTGATAGTTTTCTGAGGAGTGTGGGTAATCTTTTTATAGAGAGGGTCAAATAGGGAGTTTTTTTTTTTTTTTTATTTTTTTTTTTGAGGAATAAACTTATCATTAATAAGGAAGAACGGAACAAAATACAGCTGTCAAGCATTAAAACTCATCATCTCCCACGCTGCCCCGTTATCTTCCCAATACTCTGTATCATCAATGTTCAGCCCCCTTTGAGAGAGCCAATGTGCTTCTCGGTTCTTCCCTCTATCAATATACTTCCATGACAGCCGATCAAAATTCTCTCTTGTAGCTTCAATTTTCTGGATCAAATTCTTCACCACTGTGCGTTGTTGATCTGGATCTTGTCTTTGTTGAAGGAGTTCAATCAATATCTGCGCATCACCTTGGATGGTGACCTCTCTGATCTGGGAGTCCACCGCCATTTGTAGAGCTTGATTTGCCGCCTGAGCTTCGATCTCAAAAGCATTATTTCCCCACTGCATGTGTCTTGCCTGTGCAGAAATGATTCTCCCTGATGCATCTTTCAAAATAACCCCAATTCCTGCAATCTTTCTTTGGTACGACCAAGCCCCATCAAAATCTATGGTATGTGTGTCAGTTGGGTTTGTTCCGTCTACGGGTTCTGGGTGTGAAGACTGAGAATTGGCTTGGAATTGTGTGGTGCTGATGATGTCCTGGAGAACTACTCTGGCTGAAGCTAGCAGATCTCTAATTGGGTTCTGTTTACCTTCGAAAATTGTCTTGTTACGGTGTATCCACAGATTCCATAAGCCAACACTTACTAGTTCCTGATCCGGAGTTGAGCTTTGCAAAAAGAATCGCCGGATCCACCCATCCCCAGATGTGAAGGTAACTTTGTTTCCTGCAAAGTCATACCAAAACTGTTTAGCTAAAGGGCAATTTTGAAAGATATGTTCCGTATCTTCTGAATAATGGCCGCAAATTTTACATGAACTGTTTAGTGCAATGCTTCTCCTCGCTAGATTCTGGTCAAATAGGGAGTTGGTAGGGCAGCATGCAGTATTTGGAAAGGGGTTAAATTGGTTCTGGTTTTGACTCGTGTCTGTATCCCTCCATTCCATTGTTCATTCGCTTAGTTCATGAAATAAAACCCTAATCTAAATACTACGAATCAATGGGCCCAAATGATCAGTTTGTTGTTTTTGTTTTTTTTTTTTTTTTTTTAGAATTACAACATATAGCCGCATTAAACCCGAGACCTCATGCAAGGGCTTCAAATGCTCTAGCACTCACCTAGCAGCCATTTTCTCCCAAATGATTAGTTTTATGAGTTAATAGTTTTCGTTACTCTTTTATCTGATTCACTTTGAGAAAATCATTTTAATGCGTCTATTGAGAGGTTTGCTTCTGTAAATTTCAAACGAGGTAGTTTTCTTGTTTTCATTTTCTTGACAATTTGGATTGTCTGTAGTCTTTGTTCACACACAATAGTATTTGCATGAGCGAGGGCTGTTAACGGAATACTTAGAAGACTTGGATTTTTCTTTCCTTTATTAATTGACATGATTACTATTCGAAAGAGAATTGTTACCGGCCACTAGATAAACGTAAATTCAGAGAGTATACTTTACATGTTTCTTTCCTTTACTGAATGAAATAAGTACAATTCGCCTAAATGTTCTTACATGTCGTTAGATTCACTTCCGTTCAATTATAGTATGTATGTTCATGTTATATTTTTCGATTTCCAATTGAAAGTTAAGAAGTTTTGTGTGCTCCACGACCTTAAAAACTGAACATCGGCGAGAAGAGCCATTATGAGAATATTTGCCCGAGCAATTTGAACTTAATTGCGCCATTTATTGAATTTCTAATACGCATGATCATCACACATAAATTCTTACTATTTTGTTCAGTGGCTTCGTCTCATCTCATAGTTTTGGAGCCAAAATAATATTGTGAGTACTATAAACTAGAGAGAAGGAACCCTTATTACATTTAATGCAACTCCTCTAGATTCACTGACCACTACATAGCAATCCCTAGTAATACATGGTGTATATCTCTGGTACCTATCCTGGCCGGAGTGGTGGTCATTTTGACCACACAAGGGATCGACCTTCAGGCAACTGAGGTGGTTAAGGTCAAAATCCTAACTACAATAGGGGTCTCAGCGGTTACCAGGGTTGCAACAGCAGTGGCCAAACCAGTTGTCAAACATCCTTCTCTTGTGGCAATAGTTACAGCAAGGGTTCAAAACCACCAATGAACTGTAAATCTTTTGGTCATGATTTTCATGCAGCAATAGAATGCTAGCACATAATGGATTTTGCTTATCAAGGCAAGAATCCACCTGAACAACTCTCTGCCATGGCAGATAGCACAAATTCTCAAGTCCCTCCTAATTTTTGGCTCACTGTTACTGAGCTTAAACACATATGACTGTTGTGTTGGAATAGATGCCCTAGAGGCAATCAGATATTAAGTATGCACATTGTTTTGGCTAGAATATTCATTTATTATATAATGTGATATTTAATATAATGGAGTCCTTAGATACAATGTGTTGTTTATCTTAAATATCGCTAGTCTACTATATTGATTAATAGGACGATCAAATATAGACTAGTATGTGGGTATATTGATATGGAGATATCAAGTCCAACACATGGGTTTGCATTAGGGGTAATGGCATACTGGATTGACCCACAACAAGAAGGATACATTAGATTATGTCAAAGTCACAATCGATTCTCGTAGTGCTAATATAATTTAAATCCTTAGAATTGAAGTCACTAGATACTCTAGTTGTGGAATATTGTGCTTTGATGTTATCAAACGTTACACTGTAACTGGGTAATCATAAAGATAGCTATCAGGCATGATAGGAAGCAAACTTAGGGATCGTAATCATGTATATAGATTTGTCCTTCCCACATAATAGGAGTAAATATCCACGGCCACTCGAGGGATGAGGCTTATTGAATGTCTGGCCAGAGTCAGATAAGTCAATATTGAGATATTGATGTTATCTGCTAGCATAATCATATTCCCTGGATCGAGGAACTATGGATTGGATATACGAGTGTGACTACATATGTCTCGTGTCCAATCCGGATATAGAGACAAAGGGAAAGTGCAATATAAGATATTGGGCACAAGAAGTTTGTCGGGATCACTGACTGTTTCTATTAGTTGGGTGGCATGGATGTTAATGCGCTCTCTAGCGTGCTAATCGCAAGTATACGAATCAAGTAGTATAGAGAGTATTTTCAACTCGGATTATCGATCCCACAGGGACTTTGCAGGTCTTTCTAGTAATCAGTTTTAACGAACAGAGTGTAAAAAGGAGGAATATTTTGAGAGTTTGTTTACTAACTTAGTACCGAAAGTAAATAACTGAAACGTAAATCTTTTTGTGAGAATTTTTTGAATGATCTTAAGGTTGTAAAACTAGGGTTTGAGATACTAAGTCCCGGGATCCCCTAGGGTTCTTCAGATTTTCGTTCTTTGTTTGACATGAAAACACACAACTGTCTCGTTATCCGTGCCACGTACCAATTGTGCAATATCTTTTTTTTTCCTGCACGTTATCACAATCCAGCAGACTGTCGGATTCCTGTCAAGCTGCCTAAATCTACAGTCTCGTTCTAAGGCTGCTACGGTTTCTAACCTGTCCTGATGGCCCGGGTCAGATTCTCTAACAGTTGGTCTCAACAATTTCAGGCTAGTCCTAACTCCCCTTCGCTAGTCGGCCCATCGGGGTAAGGTTTTAAATTCTGTCTTCTCTTCCTAACCCTAACCAGACGTTTTCACCTACCGGCTCGGGTCTGTAGCAATTCTGGGTGATCAAGCCGAGCATGCATGAACAGTAAAATTCAAAGACAGAATAACGAATAAAGCTGTTGATATTAAGATACTGCAATCATGAATTCATAATCAAAACGTAGAACTAATCTCTGAAAACGAAACCCTAGGTTCACCGAGAACCTAGGTAAAAAGTTTAGCTAATGAAATTCATAACGTAAATAACACAGTTTTTTAACGAGAGAGAGAATAAGATCAAACTAGGTCTTCGAATCTGGAATCGTGCTCTCCGGGGATGCTCAGACTTCTTGGATGTGTTCTTGTTGTGTGTTGATGTGTAAAACGAGTCCAGGACGAGTCTTTATACAGTGTTGGGGAAGTTTCTGGAACTTTTCTTTATTTACGAAACTGCCACTGACCGAACCCATCTCAAAATTTGTGCTGTCTGCGTACGCAGACAGCAACCTGTCTCATGCTGATTTCTGTGTATTTTCCTCCCTGGCTGCGTATTTCACCACCCTGGCTACGTATAATACGCATGGGTCTGCGTAAAATACGCAGACAGGGCCCAAAGACTACCAAAAATCCCACTCTATCTTGCTGTCTGCGTATAATACGCAGCCCCCTCCGTAAAATACGCAGCCAGCAAGCCTCCCTGCTCTTTTCTGCCTCGGCCTGCGTTTTGACCCGAAACTTGTCATAATTACCGAAATACCCCTGGGTCGAAACCGCTCCAAATTCTGCCCAATCCTGACTCTTGCCATAGGAAAACTGCCGACTGAATTTGAGAGACAAAATCTGAACTTGAATCATGAAAACCCGGGCCCGGTGCCCAAATGACCAAAATACCCTTAGGCCAAAACTATCTCGAAAATCGTCACGAGCATGAAATAGTTGCTCCTGATTTCGGACACCGGGGAACCCAGACTCCTTACTCGGCTGTCCGAGACCCACACTTGATGGGAGTCGGTTTATCGGCCGGACTCCGTTTCAGCATTATAACCTGTTTTCGGAAAGCCCTTGACGTCTCCGCTCTTTTGCCCCTGGTTTCACTTCAAAATTCCAAGTCAAACTCAAGATATTGTCAACCGAGCGCATCCCGGTCATTATCCGTTTTTGCATTTTCAGCTTCCTCAATCGGTTTTCACTTCCCGTTTCTCCTCTTGTCTTTCCGTGTTCAGTTCCACTCTCCCTTTTTCCAGTCTCGGTCAAATCCTGCCCCGAGCATTTTCTGCACGTTTCCCGAGGCGAACCCTGCTCTATCTCGGCACGCATCCCAATGCACTTCCCGAACCTATTCCTGTAGCAACAACATGAACAAACCCGCGATCGTATCCAATAAAAGTACGAAACATGCAGAAATTTACGAAGAGCTAATAAAAATCTTGTTCCTAAAGCCGAAGCTTTCCGAGGGTGAATTCTGGCTAAAACGCGGCTTTCTGACACAAAGACACGTCGATTCAGGCTAAAAGATAACCCCTATTTGGGCGTTATCAAATACCCCCACACTAAACATTGCTCGTCCCGAGCAAACTCTAGCTATATACTACCAATGCATACTATCCCAAATTAATCCAGAGCGGTGTAACTGCACTTATTTAAAAACAGTATAAGTACTATAAAAACAATTCATCTTTTTGGTGAGACTGGACAATCTGTTCAACTCAAACTGAACATCATTAAGTTCTCATATTCCCCTAGATTTTAGAAACTGCAGTGATCGGAAGAACTTGCGGCCAGCCTAGGTTAGGAACAAGCACGAACACTACTTATTTCTGCTTTTGCACGCAAACCGAACGTATCCCTAACGCACACCTTCTGTGCTTTTACTCCGGGTGTAATGTAAATCTGCCGGCTTTGGGACGGTAGGATAAGTCATGTAGAAGCGATGTCCTAAACGTCACAGCACACTCACACACACCCCAATATCACACTCCCTCACCAAGATGATAGAAACTGACCCAAATCACCTAAGATTCTCGACACTCAATTTCCCCAGTCCCGGTGTATATGCCGTTCTCGCGACCACAACTGTGAACGAATGTGAAACTGTGATAAAAATTGCCGGCCTAGCGTTTTGAAATAAAATCAATCAAGCAACCTGAATTTTCTGTCTTTGATACTCTTTTCTATTTTTTCTCTATTTTTTTTTTGTTTTTTTTGCGGGGCAACAGAATAAACAATAATAATATAAACCAGGCCAACTCTATGATAAACCAAAAACGTGGGGTGGCAGAAAAAATATTGAAATAAATATGAAACGACCACCCCACACTAATTTCGAACCATGTAGTCAATCTGTAAAATAATCGCGCTTTTTCAACCGATCCTCCTCACTCCAAGGATGTCTAAATCGCACAGTGCGTCCTCCAATCAACCCTGTCAACCCAAGTTCCCCATGTCGTGCGGAAAATTCACGCACTACGGCTCTCCTCATGTGCTCACGGTGTAATGTCGTGAGTCACCGCCACACCGAAGTGTGCTGCCGTGACTATCTCACCCTTACACACCCTCAAATATAAAATATGACGCTCATCCACTATCAAATATGACAATTCTGCTCTACCCCAGAAAATCCCCCTCAACTCAACTCCTTCGTGCCATGACGCGTAGGAAAGGTCAAAATACTAACAATGATGTGAGTATCAAAAAACGACTTACTAGGTCAAACGGTTACCAAGAAAAGGGTTAATGGATCAACGGGGCTCACTAGTGGACCTAAGGCGGGAGACAGGACGTTGTATGAAAACTTTCCGTCAAAATGTCGCCCACAAGGGAACATTACATTTACAAGAATTTCAAGTGTGCAACTCATGTACATGTTACAGGTTGCAAGCTACACCTCCATTCGACCTATCACTTGATATTGGCGATAACTCGGTAAGTATGAACACTATTCCATATTCCATGGACATTGTTATGAATAAGGAAAATGATTTTACATTTTTTGCAAAAAAAATATGGGCAAGGTCTGTATTGCCCAAACTATTTAGGTTCCTTAAAAAAATATGTTGTAAGAATATTGGTAAAGTTGTGTGTTTCACTATTGACAGCATTTAGACTTTATCTTATGATACATTGATATGATTGATATCCCATATTAATATATATGGACAATTTATCAAAGGCACCCCGCGCGTGCGCGCGGGATATCGTCTAGTAATTACTAAAATATAAGCACTTCATAAATTTATATTTTAATAAAAACGAAGAATTGCAAGTACTCGTTTAAGAGAAGGAACATGATTACATTTAATGCAAGTCCTCTAGATTCATCGACCGCTACAATTCATCAACTTTGGCAGAAGTTCTCAGGGCGATCCCTAAAATCATCATGGTATAGACAGAAGGTAATACCAGATTAGAGTTCATGAAAAGCAGTACTGTGCATAGTCGGAAAAAGATTTCAACTACTGTATGATCGAATCCTTTGCCCTGGAGGAAGCCATAAGTACCAGACCGATGCAGAACATATTTATTCATATGTGGAATCAAGGTAACATGATTTATATTCTAAAAGTCAGATTTCAATAATTTGTCTTCAACTATCCGGATTAGGCGTGAATAGAAAGAGTTGCATTGGTAGGACTATGATCATCCTAACCCCAATGACGTGCTATACGAAAGAGAATTTTTCGTCCTGTAGTAGTAGTGACCACAAAAAATACTAAAAAGGTGTCCTAACCCTAATTTGGGATGCAAGGTAGACAACTCCCGATACTTCCAAGACATGAACTTCCCTCTATAAATTCATCAAGAGAAGTAAAAGGGGAACGGGCGAAGGGATGTGCTTTATATTCAAAGGGGTATGAATGTAAAGTAGGAATTTGAGATCAAGTAAAATAGGTATTAAGGAGCAAAATAAAACAAAATCCTTTGATTAATTAAGTTTATGGACATGAACTTCCCTCTATAAATTCCTCTCTTCTCTCTAGTCTTTTCTTCATCGATCTTCTCTATGCTCAGTCAACCTTTCCTCGTCTCCTTAATCAATGAACTCTTCCCTCTCTTCTCCAGAATTCTCGGTTCAGCCCTATAATTGTCTCTCCCTTCAATTGCTAGGTTCTGATCAGAGTCTGTCTTCGACCCCAAATTCCGTTGTTTGACCAGTCAAATGAGCTTTTTCGTTATTTTTTTTTAAATATTTTTAGTAATATATCCATTGCTGCTAGGACCTCAATTTAACCCCATGTTGGGTAAAACTTTCGCGTATGTGTTTCTTTGAATAAGGCCAAATTGTTGGGTCAATTTCAAATTTTGCCATTTTTGACATATTTAGGGTTTTGAGCTATATATGGCCGGCTTGTGGGTAGAATTCGTCCGTTTTGAGATTATTGAAAGTACTTCGAACCCTAGAGACGTTCTTCTCTTGGTTTGTGCCTTTAGAATCGTTGCATATGTTGCTTGATCACAAACCTGATTTAATTCGGCGTCAGGATTCCATAGCAAAAGTTATTGATGCACTCTCTGTCAATTCTTTTATGGAAAACCCAAAATATAAAATTTTGTTTGATGTGATTCTATACTGATAAAATATACATCAATCTTCTTCCTGGTTTAGAAAATTACATCCTTAGGGAGTATCAACAAAATGTGGATTAGTAAATATTACTGATGAAACAATGTGGTGTGAGTAGAATAATCTTGCATGGAAGCATTATTATCTTTTAAGTGGTTGAGAATCAAAGTATTCTTAAGTATTCTTATAGTTTAATTTTACCATTTTTCATTTTCAAAAGAGTATCAAATTCAACGTGCAACGCACGTGCGCTGAAACTAGTTGATGAAAGTAGTAACATAACATAATGATCAGTATGAAGGGATTGACGGATCAGGCTTGTTTGCCTTCATAAACATCATTTTTGTTCCATTTTTCAGGAATGTGTGATTGTTCTACAAACAGGCTATTGGATTTTTCTTGGACTGAAGCTACAATCGAAGTGAATACGTCGTTCAACATTGAGCTTACTCCCCACAATGTGCTCATGTGTTTCCAAAGTGAAGTAGTTGATAGAGAGATTGTAGAGATTCTGGAGCTTTCAGAGCCAAAGACATCCATTCGATTCAAAACAAATACTTATATGTTGAAGACATCCGTCAACTCTGGGGCAATGCTGACTTACCTGCAACTGTTTGTTCATTTGGTGAAGATGGTTTGAACCACTCTAGTTTTCAGTCCTTGCCACATAGGCTTTGGGGTTAAAAGAACCATGAAACAAAATACTGATGGTCAGACAATAATGTGTGTGATGGGTTATTCCTTTTCTTCAATTCAGTTGGACTTTTTAATCTCATATAGTTTCTGGTCTTGGTTTTCAGATGGTTAGAAAGTAACTATTTGATGATGCCTTGAAGAGAGAGATGGTATTTAAGGTTGCAATTTGTTTGAAGTAACATTATTTCTGTTCTTGCTTTGAGGACTAGTAATTGTGAAAACTACTGTACTGAATTATGAAATTGGACTTGAATAAAAGAATCACTGAAGTATGAGTAATATTATTTAAGATATCAGAATAGATACACGGTAACTTTACAGAACCAAATAACCTAACAACATCATGTCTGGCAAGACGTTAATCTGCACAAGATTCCTATATATGGCACTTTTAACTTTGGAAGACAAGCGAAAAAATCAGCAGTAACGATCAATACTCGTGTGTTGTAGGACAGCTTTAACATTCCATGAGGATCAATCACAGGTTCTGCGTGCACAACTCTTAACTCCTTCCACTAGTTAGCTGTGAACATCTGATGGAAGGTAAGTCAGCATTGCCCCAGAGTTGATGGCGACTATCTTTTCTGCTTCCAAACTGGAAAACCTAATCTGACCAAAATATGATTCAACTTCCTTTAAACAACTCGATATGGCAGAGACAAAATACTAGTGTGGATGGAAGCAACAAATAGGACCCCAAATAAATGATTTAAATATTTACCTAAAATTAGCCAGCAGACTGTGGGTATAGGAACTGAAGACCTTCTGAGTGAAATGCCATGAACATCGACCCTCAGAGTCAATATGTTTCTCCTGAAATTTTTACCTAATAGACGGGTAAAGATGTTAAAACCTGCAGTCGATAAGGCTAGCCTCAAGATTACAGATAATAAGTTCATTGAAATAGACTAACCAGAAACTCCTAAACAACGTTACAGCGGAATCAGTTGATTTTTTTTTTTAAAGAGAGGTGATCATTTTTAAGTGAAATACTTTATTTACGATTCATGGTGATGTTGATCCTTCCCAGCACCAATTGTTTCCACCACTAGAATTTTGTAAAGGTCCTTTTAACAGCTGAGGATAAAGAGGGAGGGGGAGGAGAAAAAAGAAGAAGAAACCCTACATGTTACACAGAACTCAGTTAAACTTAGATGGAAAGTTAGCAAGGAATTAAATAACTATGTAACGGTAACCATATTTGAAAACGAGAAACGTACCTTTGCAAAAAAAGGAACTAGAAGGAGAAATGCTACTTCAGGCCGTAGCCAAGCACAAGTAACATGAACCCCCCATAGCCCATCCACATCAGTTGGCTTCAGAGCACCCCTGCAAAGCTTTAGAGGAAATGGCATTCGATACATTGGCCAGCACTCCAAGACGCATGCTTTGGCTTGATACCACTGAAGGAGGCATACCGATTTGTTGCCTGGCATGGCTTTGAACTCCAACTCAAAGTTCCCCGTTACCACCCCTGCATTACAGCCAACAGATACTCGTTAACTAATTAGATACGAAAGTCAATAGCGAGTTTGATCTTATAAACTAAAGGCTTAATTACTTAATGCATACCCCCAGTTTTCCCAAACTTTCACATTGCAACTCCCAGTTCTAAAACAAACTGATTGCATCCACCATTTGCAGAAAAGACGTTAATGTCAAACTAGAAATGAAATTTCATCACAAAATTAGCATACTGGAGGGCATTTTTTCACACAAATGTGATGCCTTTGTATCATAGACGATGTTCACTCTATGAAAATACCAGATTTTCTTACGACACTCTGGACTGGTAAAAAAAAAGTCCACTTAAAAAGATAACACTATGATAAAGATATCATATCTTACCGGCAACTGGAACATCAATTGGTCGACGCTTCTTGCTCTTCCGTGCTGGTTGAGATATCTGGCGCGGCAACCTGGAGGGATCCAATGGTTCTATATCCCATGGCGAAACTCTATCTGGTCTTTGTCATGTTGCTGGTCCATCCCATTGGACCTAATAAAAAAAGGTGAAAACAGGGTAATGCATTTCAGGAACCAGGGCGAGAAAAATCTCAATCACTGGACTTGTGAATTTGTTTACCACCTTCAATGAATTCCATTCAGAATCCGGCCACTGCGACCCGGTGTCCCCCCGCCAACAATAGTTCCTGTGAAACTGACCAAAAGAAGAAGAAGAAGAAGAAGAACCAACGAATTTTACTGATCAAGATAGATTCTTGAAAGGAAACATTGTCCTAGTAATTTCAAAGGGGGTCATTAGAGAAGGACCTTGTCTCAGGAGAGTGTACTCCTTCAAATCCCATCTTTAACCTCGTTCCAACAGTGAATTTATGTTTCATTGCCTCAAGATATTTGTTCAACCGAATGATGTATTGGCTTGTCCTGGTCAACACAAGGAACAAAAACTTAAGAAAACAAATACACAAAGAAAGACTGAAAGAGGTGTATGTGTACACTATTGTGAGGAAGATGAAGATTAAACCTCGGTTTATAGCACACAGCGAAAAAAAAAAATTCAAAGAAATGGCACTTGTTACATCGGCTAGAACTCCAAGACGCATGCTCTGGCTTGATATCACTGAAGGAGGCATAGGGATTTGTTGCCTGGCATGGCATCGAACTCCGACTCGAAGGTCCCCGTTGCCGCCCCCGCATTACAGGCAAATGATAGTAACTAACTAGATATGGAAGTCAATAATAGTGAATTTTATGTTAAAACTAAAAAGCAAATTAAATCAAATGAAACCAGCACATATACCTTAGGAACACAAAACAATCCCCAGCAACCAGTCTTTTGGCTGTTACAAAGTTGCTCCAGAGTGTCGTAAGCAAATGCCTACGTGGTTGACCTGACCATTTCATGCAACAGAGAAAGCCAGGTTCATTTCCAGTGTGTTAAGTAACATTAGGGGTCCGAGAGATTTAGACGAAAATGGTGAACTAATTATTACTACCTCTGTAGATGTGCTTAAACCGACATTCATTATTGTGAAGATCCTTAGCAACTAGATCCTGGGTCGGGGGTGGCTGAGTCATATCCTGAAAAACAAAGGGGGG
This sequence comes from Linanthus parryae, assembly GCA_023055425.1. Classification (NCBI taxonomy): domain Eukaryota; kingdom Viridiplantae; phylum Streptophyta; class Magnoliopsida; order Ericales; family Polemoniaceae; genus Linanthus; species Linanthus parryae. Next base: position 80,572,352 of record JALGPY010000006.1, read on the forward strand.
AAAGTTAGAACAGGTTTACAGTAAAACACCTGTTTTTACTGAGATTTTAACTCATAACTGAAACGTAGTAGTTCCTTCCCTTTTAATTTCACAACAGCACAAGCAAAATGAAATTTTCAAGACAACTTAAGTAGGAAAGTTGGCGAAAAAAGATTGGAAGGGTTTGTTATCTGATATTCATTGTCGACTCACTTACAACAACACGTAGATGAGAGAACCGTGAACTTAACAAACATATGTTCTATATACATCTCCATTGGAACTCAAGCCAATCCAAAAAAAATTATCTCAGTAACTGTGCCGAGTTGAAACATGAACCACATATATACCTTTGTCCTACAATCCTCAAATGGGACAAAGGTATATATTTCTTTTGGCCTCTGTTTCTGAAATAAGATGGACGAAGCAAAAACAAACCCACCATTTGAGGAAGACATTCGTTGGCATGCTTCCGGAGTATAGAGAACCCTCCATGAGTACTTGTATCCGACGCAATCCATCTTCAAATAAATAAATAAAAAAACATGCTCAAAATAACAACTCATATTAGTAACAAGTAACAACAATAGCATCTTACATTTGTAATCGGGTGTGTGTCAATGGATTTCATCCAATCCAGGATATATATATCTAAATAATTAAGTAACTTGTAATTTCTTTCTGGTCTACACATGAAGAGAAACCTAGTTTCGGCAAAAATAAGAAATAAACATCAGAATCGTCATGTTGGAAAGTCGACTCGCATTACATTCTCCTAGAGCTTATTCTAGTAGTATTAAACTTATTGAATACTATTGGTGGAAACCGATTTTTAAATTAACAGTCGAAAAACAAATAAATAAATACCAAGAGTAGAGTTGATTTTACCTAGATCGGAGAGCAAGTGGAGGGAGGTGAACTGAAATGACATGAACATCGATCTTGTTTCTCTGCTGCAGCCCATCAGTAACAGGTGTGACCTAATCATTCAAATAAACGACTACAATAAGTGACACTTTAAAATCAGAAATCGATAAAGGCGTAAAAGCACCACGTTTTATAAGATATTGAAACAGAGATGAGTATACAAGAAGATAGAGAGATGGACATATAATGAATATAGGTAATTACCAATAAATCATGGCATAAACGAAGTATGCCCATCGGAGAACCCTAATCACTGCCATCGGACTGGACAAGAGGGATCGATAGTGATACAACGCCCTAATCTATCTATTGTAGAAGAAGAAGTCCCAAATCTATCTTATCTATCGTCGATGATATTTTGATATTTTCTGATTTGTGTCGACAGTGGGAAGTAAGCTTTTTATAGAGAGAGATAAGGGAGTAGGTATGGTAGGAGCATGCCGTATTTGGAAGGGTCTTTAAATGGTCCTAATGTAATTCGCGTCTCTATTCATCCATTCAATAGTAGTTCATGAATGAAATCCTAATCCATATACTCCGACCCCTCACCGGTCCATTTGATTAGCATTATGAGTTCAAAATACGTATGTAGTCTTTTGCTCACATATATTATTATTCGCCTGAGCGCGGTTACTGGTTACGAGATTGACTTCGGTTAAGAGTACTTAAGTGATTAATATGTTTCTTTCTTTATTAGTGGACATGGTTACTATTTGCACGAGTTGTTACCAATCACAAGATAAACTTATATATGTTCACGGAGTACTTAAAATGTTTCTTCCATTTATTGCTATTCGGCTAAACGTGGTTATATTGATTAGATATAAAAGTTGTTTACATGTATGTTTGTGTTATATGGTTAAATTTCCAAATGAAAGCTGAGATGATTTTCGTCTGCTCTAAGGCCTCAACATTTGAACATCGACGAAAAGAGCCGTTATGATAGTATTCTCCCAAATAGTTGCACATTTATTGCGACATTTATTGATTTTTTGAGAGAAGGAACAATGATTACATTTAATACAAGTCCTCTATTCACTTACCATTACGGTTTATTAATTGTCTAGATAGCGAATCCGAAGTTCTCGGAGCAAACCCTAGCAGCCATCATGGTAAAGGCAAGACGACTACGCTATATCGGAGCTCATCGAGAATGAAAAGCAATGAATAATTTTTTAGAATGAGTATTGTGTCAAGTCGGAATAAGACTTGAACTTTTGTATGATAGAATCCTTTGCCTCCGAGGAGGCCATAAGTACCTGACCAATGCTGTATTTGGAATCAAGGTAACTTGATTTATATTCAAGAAGTCGATTTCAATAGCGTGTCTTCTGCTTTCCGGACCAGATGTGTATGGAAAGAGTTGCGTTGGAAGGACCATGAGAAGAAAGTTAATCCTGCTTGGAACTTGGGGGGTCGAACCGAAGAGTAGGGTTTGAAAATTTTGATTGGTTAATATACGAGTGGAATCTTCTTCTTCATCTATCGAAAGAAGAGTCGGGTAGGAACGATGCGGCAACTATGCGCTAGTTATGCATTAAGAATCGATAGTAGGGAAAACTCAAACTATTTTGATATTCTTAAAGTCTACGATAGAGTTGGATTATCATTACTAGAAGTGTTCTCGAGTAAAGTAACTTCGTACAATGATTTCGTCAGTTGGTTCTCAAGTGTGTAACTACTGTTTGTTATTCCTTTGTGCTAAATGGAGACTTCGCAAAAAACATCTTACATGAGAGTAGCCTTCAACATGGCTTCCAAGTATCTTGTACATCTTTTTACTTTGCAGTGAAGGAATCTCGAGCTACATCGAATCAGAAGAAGCAACTGACATCTACACGGTGTGTAACAAACCCTCTCATCTATAGCCAATATGTTTAAGGAGATCTTTGAACTCGAGGGAGTGTCATTCTCTGAAAGTACCGGAGTAGCCAACAATGACTTAACCAAATACTATCTATGAAAGAACGAAATCATGAAGAGCCAACATTTGTATAAAACTTAATATTTACATGGAATGAAAATACAGCTATTTGGAGATGTAGGGTTTTGATTCATGGATCGCGCAAACGGAAGCATAATCAAACAAATAACCATGTAAAACCCTCCAAGGATCACAAGTCTAGATGCATAACGATAGTAAAGGTAAGAAATCATAAACACACCTTTGGGTTCTCCTTGATGACTTCAAACGCGAATAGTGTCACGTTCTCTATAGTTGATCCACGCCTAGAGTTGCTCCTAGATCTCCCTAACTCCTTGGTGCTAGCCCGGAATGAGAGGAGGGTGAAGGAATCACGCAAAACGAGACAAAAGAGGGGGCTCGGCCCTCTTTTGGCCGACGGGGTGAGGGGGCGGCGGCAAGGGGCGGCGTCGGCTCCTTGTTGCTTGCTCTCTCTCTCCTTTGTTCTCTCCCACTCTTGTTATGATCTCTAAAGAGCATAAGTTATGAGGAAGGAAGGAAGGAGGGTCCTTTATATAGTCCAACAACTCCTTGTTAACTACCTAAAGGACTTATTCTATTCCTACTAGAATTCAATTTAGTCCCTTCCTTGCAAATTAGTCCCTACTAAGTTTGCAAGGGTTTGCAAAGTGATCCTTCTAATTAATTAATCCAATTAATTAATTCCAAATCTAGTACAACTCTATATAGCGTGTGACCCCATAGGTTCTATCTAGTTGGTAGCAACTATTTGCTAATATGGAGCGGTTTCTAGCAAAACATCCATTCTAGCCAACTAATAGAATAGTCATCTAGACAACCTTGTACAAGTAATTGTCTCATCCCTTTGCCTCCATATCCGGATTGGACACGAGACATACAAGTCACACTCGTATATCCAATCCATAGTTTCTCGATCCATGGAATAGTCTTATTCGTGCAAATAACATAAATATCCCATATTGATTTATTTGAGTCTGGCCAGACATTCTATAAGCACTATCCTTCGAGTGGCCTAGGATATTTGCTCCCGTTATGTGGGAGGGGAAAATCCTCTCTACGTCCACTATGATCTCTAAGCTTGCTTCTCATTGCATCCAGTACACGCCTTTATAACTACCCAGTCACGGTGTAGCGTTTAACGCTACCAAGATCACAATGATCCACAACTAGAATATCTAGTGACTTCAAGTCTAAGGATGACAATACCATTGTACCCGAGAAGCACTTGTGACTCAACATAACATGTATGTAGCCTTCTCGGTGATGGGTCAATCCAGTGCAACATTCCGTAATACACACCTATGTGTTGGATCGTGATATCTCCATATCAATCCATCCCCATACTAGTCTATAGATGATTGTCCCATTTAATCATTATACTTGACTAGGGATATTTAAGATAAACAACACGATTGTAAATCTAAGGACTTCATTATATTAAATATCCAATAAATAATAAATGAATTTTCTAGCCATATACAAATTCATACTAAACTAGATTGCCTCTAGGGCATCTATTCCAACAGTCTCCCACTTGCACTAGAGCCAATCTGGCGCATATCGTATGCCCATACTCCTAGTGTGCCCTTCATGCTTCCACTGCGTGAGAGGCTTCGTAAGCGGGTCTGACAGATTATCATCTGTAGGAATCTTGCATATTCGAACGTCTCCTCTATCGATAATATCTCGAATCAGATGAAACTTCCTGAGCACGTGCTTGGACTTCTGGTGTGATCTGGGTTCCTTTGATTGCGCGATCGCCCCAGTGTTTGTCACAGAACAACTCCACTGGATCCGCAATGCTAGGGACCACACCAAGTTCAAAAACAAATTTTCTGATCCAAACAGCCTCCTTTGCTGCGCCATTTGCAGCAATGTACTCAGCCTCTGTTGTAGAATCAGCTACCATCTCTTGCTTGGAACTCTTCCAGCTCACCGCTGCTCCATTCAGGCAAAACACATATCCCGACTGTGATCTAAAGTCATCTCTATCGGTTTGGAAGCTTGCATCAGTGTAACCCCTTACACGCAATTCTTCCTCACCGCCAAACATCAAGAAAGCATCCTTAGTTCTTCTCAAGTACTTTAGGATGTTCTTGACAGCAATCCAGTGACTCTCACCCGGATTGGATTGGTATCTGCTTGTCATACTCAAGGCATATGACACATCTGGTCTAGTACATAACATGGCGTACATGATAGACCCTATGGCCGAGGCGTAGGGAATCCTACTCATGCGTTCCTTCTCAATCTCGTTGGAAGGACAACCACTCTTCGAAAGAGTGATTCCATGTGACATGGGAAAGAATCCCTTCATGGAATCTTGCATGTTGAACCGTTTCAACACCTTGTCAATATATGTACTTTGACTTAGGCCTAGCAACCTCTTAGATCTATCTCTATAGATCTTTATACCGAGTATATAGGCTGCTTCCCCTAAGTCTTTCATTGAGAAACACTTTCCTAGCCAATCTTTCACAGATTGCAGCATGGGAATGTCGTTTCCAATGAGTAGTATGTCATCCACATACAAGACCAGAAAAGCTACACAGCTCCCACTAACCTTCTTGTAGACACAAGACTCATCTTCGTTTCTGATGAAGCCAAACTCTTTGACCACTTCATCAAAACGTCGATTCCAACTCCTAGAAGCTTGCTTCAATCCATAAATGGATCGTTGCAGCTTACAGACTTTGTTGGCTTGCTTTGGATCCTCAAAACCCTCCGGCTGTATCATATACACGTCCTCGAGGAGATACCCATACAGGAATGCTGTTTTGACATCCATCTGGCAAATCTCATAGTCGTAGTATGCTGCAATTGCAAGTAGGATTCGGATGGATTTGGTCATAGCGACTGATGAAAAGGTTTCATCATAGTCAATACCATGAATCTGTCTGAATCCTTTAGCCACCAATCGGCCCTTATAGGTAATCACATTACCATCCATGTCGATCTTCTTCTTGAAGACCCACTTGCACCCTATGGGCCGCGCCCCATCAGGTGGTTCCACCAAAGTCCATACTTTGTTGGTATACATGGATTCCATCTCGGATCTCATGGCCTCGAGCCACTTCTGTGAGTCTGAGCCATTCATGGCCTCCTCATAGGTAGTAGGATCATCATCTATGAGCATCGTGTCACCGGAATCAGTTACGAGAAGTCCGTACCTCTCGGGTTCCTGGCGCACTCTACTAGATCTACGAAGCTCTTGTGTTACCTGAACAGGTGGCTCCACAACTGCTTGTGATTCCTGTTCATGTTCCATAATCGGTTCAGTGATTTGTGGTTCTTGAACTTCTTCAAGTTCTACATTCCTCCCACTTGCTTCTTTAGAGACAAATTCTCTTTATAGAAACACGCCGGTCCGAGCAACAAACACTTTGTTCTCGCTTGGATTGTAGAAGTAGTATCCCTTAGTTTCCTTAGGGTACCCCACAAATTTACACTTATCCGAGTTAGGCCCTAGCTTGTCTGATTGTAAACGTTTTACATAGACATCGCAGCCCCAAATCCTCATGAACGACAGTGTGGGACGCCTCCCACTCCACATCTCATATGGTGTTTTCATGACTGATTTAGATGGAACACGGTTAATGGTGAAAGCTGCACTTAATAGAGCGTAGCCCCAAAATGATAATGGAAGATCGGTTTGACACATCATAGATCGAACCATATCCAATAGGGTTCGATTCCTCCTCTCGGACACGCCATTCCATTGTGGCGTTCCGGGTGGAGTGAGTTGGGACACGATCCCACACTCTCTAAGATAGTCGTCAAACTCTTGGCTCAAGTATTCTCCTCCACGATCCGATCGTAGAGCCTTGATACTTTTTCCAAGTTGCCTTTCTACTTCATTCTTGAATTCTTTGAATACTTCAAAGGATTCGGATTTTGCCCTCATAAGGTACACAAATCCATATCTACTGTAATCATCAGTAAATGTAATGAAGTAGACATAACCACCCCTGGCAGGCGTGGCAAATGGCCCACACACATCGGTATGTATGAGCGCCAATTGCTCACTAGTCCTCTCACCTTTCTTATTGAAAGGGGACTTTGTCATTTTTCCCAATAAACAAGCCTCACATGTCTCATATGATTCAAAATCAAATGAGTCTAGCAATCCATCCTTATGGAGTCTAGATACACGTTTCTCATTTATGTGGCCTAAACGACAATGCCACAAGTAAGCAGGATTTAAATCATTTATTTTAATCCGCTTGGTATTAATGTTGTAGACAGGATTGCTTAGATCAAGGACATAAAGTCCATTAAATAATTGCGCACTAAAATAGTGAATATTATTCAAATAAAAGGAACAACAATTGTTCTTTATTGAAATAATAAAACCTTCCATGTCCAAACAAGAAATAGAAATAATGTTTCTGCTCATAGCAGGCACAAAATAGCAATTATTTAATTCTAAAACTAATCCTGAAGGCAGAGATAGCTCGCACACGCCTATGGCCAACGCAGCAACCTTTGCTCCATTCCCAACGCGCAGATCTACCTCCCCTTTAGCCAATCTTTTACTTCTCTTTAGATTCTGCATATTTCGACAAATATGAGATCCACATCCAGTATCTAATACCCATGATGTAGAGACAGTTAAATTGACATCTACAACAAAAATACCTGGTGGTGGTGGAATCACTATTCCAAGCCTCTTGTCCTCCAGATATTTTGGGCAGTTCCTCCTCCAGTGTCCAGGTTGACTGCAGTAGTGACATTCACCCTTAGTCACGACCTTGGCAATGCCACCAACAGGCTTAAGGGCTTGTTCCTTGGTCTTGGCAACTGACTTGCCTTTACCCTTGGAGGAAGAGGCAGACTTTTTGCCCTTTCCTTTATGCACCATCATAATGGCCTTGCCCTTACCCTTGTTGATGCTCTGTTCAGCCGTCCTCAACATATTGAGCAAATCTGGCAGTGGTTTAACGATCTCGTTCATGTTATAGTTCATAATGAACTGTCCATAACTCTCAGGCAACGATTGCAACACGAGATCGGTTGCCAACTCTTGGCCGACCGGGAACCCAAGCCGGGCGAGATTCTCCAAGTATCCGATCATTCGGAGTACATGGGGTCCCACCGGGTTCCCTTCTGCCAGATGACATTTGAACAGTGCCTTTGAGACCTCATACCTCTCTACCCTCGCCTGCTCTTGGAAGAGCTGCTTTAGATGTTCGATCATATCGACAGCATTCATGTTCTCATGTTTCTTCTGAAGCTCAGAGGTCATGGTGCAAAGCATTAGGCAGGCCGCATCATTAGCGTCATCAACACGCTTTTGATACGCCTTTAAGGCAACAGGTGTCTGGTTCTCTGGACCTTCTGGAACATGCTCCTCTATTGCGTACAGTTTCTTCTCTTGCTTGAGAACAATTCTCAAGTTTCTGTACCAATCAAGAAAGTTGGTTCCAGAGAGCTTGTCCTTCTCAAGGACAGATCGTAGGGAATGTTGTGAACTCGATGAGTTGTTTGCCATTTGGAATTCTACAAAAAGGAAAATACGCAAGTTTTAGTATTTGTGAATTTTTAACTATATTTAATAATGGCTAGTTTATTAAATATAGCTCCCACTATTTTTCTACGGATTAATAACCCTCAAGATATTAATGCGGAAAATATCATTATATTTTCTAGTGGGCCAAGATCCATATTTTCATCTCCTTATGAGCTTGCTTTGGCAAGTCACCCATAATTCGACTACTCTTAGGTAGGAACAATTCCAATTGCATCCCATATGCAACTCTTGGTTCAATCGGGCAAATAACTCCTTATTTATCCATCCATATGGATAATCCCAATTGATTGCCTCTAGGTTTCTTAATCAAATTAATAGCCTAGTTGTGTTCAACCTCTTATCTAAACAATTGCACATTGTTACGTGCCATCGCATTCCATCATTATGAACCAAGTCGCCATGCTTTGGCACGCACGAACTTGATAAATAATGATGATAATGAGTGTTTAAATAACGAGAAGGCAAGAACACAATATTTAAAATTTGAGGGATTTTCAATTTTAATTATTTTGTTGATCAATATCAACTAATCTATCTATTTGAGTTTGGGCACAACTCCAAATAATAGATCCGGGTTGTCTAATTATCTTATTATCCTAATTGCATGCATCATCCATACACCAACCACACAAATAATAAGACAATAAATAAACAACCACAAAACAGAAATTAAACGTGATGTGGATATGGCCTTTTCTAGACTAAGATAATTCCAAGCCAATGGAATTATCTATGAACCCTAAGCAAACACATCTCCATGCGTCTTGATCTTTTGGTCCATCCTTCATAGTCATGTGGGATACTCCATGCTCCATGCTCCATCTTTTGTGGCTTCTTTGGCTTTGGGCTTCTTTTCTCCGATCTTGGCTAACAATCTACTTTATCTAGCACTAGCTAATATCTATACTAAATAAAATAAATCTCACAAGTTGAGGAAAAAAAATGGCACGCAGGCCATAAAACCATAATTAATTATTACAATTAATTGATCAGCTCGCAGGCCGTAAAACCAAAACACAAAATTAAACATCCACATCAAACCACATCCTAAGGCCATATCCAATCACCATGTGATTTGCACATAAACAGTTAAAATCCAATTTTAACGCGCTTGGTCAATTTTAATTGATTTTAGGATTTCTAGGGTTAAAACGGTCCATGGGCCCAACAATCCAATTGCCCGGGCCCAACAAAGTGAACCATAAGGCCCTAGGGCCGGCCCGGCCCAAAACCCGCAAGCTAGGCCCGCGGGTTAGGGCCGCCCGGCCCCTTAGGGCGGCCAATCTTGGGCGGCAAGCAAGGGGGCGGTCCCCTAGGGGGCCGAACCTCTTCATGGAGGTTGTTTCCAAAACAACCTCCTTGCTTGGAGCCCAAGTTTGGTTGTTTCCTTGTTTTGGGAGAACTCCTTCTTCCCCAAGGATGCCCAAACCCTAGATCTAAGATCCTAAAATTTCTCAAACTCACCAATTCATGCATCCAATGCAAAAATTGGGTCTTGTTATGATTAATTGTTGACAAATTGCATCCCATGCTTGATTTGTCTTGTTTTACGCGATAAACAACAAATTAAGGTGTAAAACAACAAGAATGTAACACATAAACTACGTTTATGCTATATGACCCGTGGCTCTGATACCACTGTAGGGTTTTGATTCATGGATCGCGCAAACGGAAGCATAATCAAACAAATAACCATGCAAAACCCTCCAAGGTTCACAAGTCTAGACGCATAACGATAGTAAAGGTAAGAAATCATAAACACACCTTTGGGTTCTCCTTGATGACTTCAAACGCGAATAGTGTCACGTTCTCTATAGTTGATCCACGCCTAGAGTTGCTCCTAGATCTCCCTAACTCCTTGGTGCTAGCCCGGAATGAGAGGAGGGTGAAGGAATCACGCAAAACGAGACAAAAGAGGGGGCTCGGCCCTCTTTTGGCCGACGGGGTGAGGGGGCGGCGGCAAGGGGCGGCGTCGGCTCCTTGTTGCTTGCTCTCTCTCTCCTTTGTTCTCTCCCACTCTTGTTATGATCTCTAAAGAGCATAAGTTATGAGGAAGGAAGGAAGGAGGGTCCTTTATATAGTCCAACAACTCCTTGTTAACTACCTAAAGGACTTATTCTAGTCCTACTAGAATTCAATTTAGTCCCTTCCTTGCAAATTAGTCCCTACTAAGTTTGCAAGGGTTTGCAAAGTGATCCTTCTAATTAATTAATCCAATTAATTAATTCCAAATCTAGTACAACTCTATATAGCGTGTGACCCCATAGGTTCTATCTAGTTGGTAGCAACTATTTGCTAATATGGAGCGGTTTCTAGCAAAACATCCATTCTAGCCAACTAATAGAATAGTCATCTAGACAACCTTGTACAAGTAATTGTCTCATCCCTTTGCCTCCATATCCGGATTGGACACGAGACATACAAGTCACACTCGTATATCCAATCCATAGTTTCTCGATCCATGGAATAGTCTTATTCGTGCAAATAACATCAATATCCCATATTGATTTATTTGAGTCTGGCCAGACATTCTATAAGCACTATCCTTCGAGTGGCCTAGGATATTTGCTCCCGTTATGTGGGAGGGGCAAATCCTCTCTACGTCCACTACGATCTCTAAGCTTGCTTCTCATTGTATCCAGTACACGCCTTTATAACTACCCAGTCACGGTGTAGCGTTTAACGCTACCAAGATCACAATGATCTACAACTAGAATATCTAGTGACTTCAAGTCTAAGGATGACAATACCATTGTACCCGAGAAGCACTTGTGACTCAACATAACATGTATGTAGCCTTCTCGGTGATGGGTCAATCCAGTGCAACATTCCGTAATGCACACGTATGTGTTGGATCGTGATATCTCCATATCAATCCAACCCCATACTAGTCTATAGATGATTGTACCATTTAATTATTATACTTGACTAGGGATATTTAAGATAAACAACACGATTGTAAATCTAAGGACTTCATTATATTAAATATGCAATAAATAATAAATGAATTTTCTAGCCATATACAAATTCATACTAAACTAGATTGCCTCTAGGGCATCTATTCCAACAGTCTCCCACTTGCACTAGAGCCAATCTGGCGCATCTCGTATGCCCATACTCCTAGTGTGCCCTTCATGCTTCCACTGCGTGAGAGGCTTCGTAAGCGGGTCTGACAGATTATCATCTGTAGGAATCTTGCATATCCGAACGTCTCCTCTATCGATAATATCTCGAATCAGATGAAACTTCCTGAGCACGTGCTTGGACTTCTGGTGTGATCTGGGTTCCTTTGATTGCGCGATCGCCCCAGTGTTTGTCACAGAAAAACTCCACTGGATCCGCAATGCTAGGGACCACACCAAGTTCAGAAACAAATTTTCTGATCCAATTAGCCTCCTTTGCTGCGCCATTTGCAGCAATGTACTCAGCCTCTGTTGTAGAATCAGCTACCGTCTCTTGCTTGGAACTCTTCCAGCTCACCGCTGCTCCATTCAGGCAAAACACATATCCCGACTGTGATCTAAAGTCATCTCTATCGGTTTGGAAGCTTGCATCAGTGTAACCCCTTACACGCAACTCTTCCTCACCGCCAAACATCAAGAAAGCATCCTTAGTTCTTCTCAAGTACTTTAGGATGTTCTTGACAGCAATACAGTGACTCTCACCCGGATTGGATTGGTATCTGCTTGTCATACTCAAGGCATATGACACATCTGGTCTAGTACATAACATGGCGTACATGATAGACCCTATGGCCGAGGCATAGGGAATCCTACTCATGCGTTCCTTCTCAATCTCGTTGGAAGGACAACCACTCTTCGAAAGAGTGATTCCATGTGACATGGGCAAGAAACCCTTCATGGAATCTTGCATGTTGAACCGTTTCAACACCTTGTCAATATATGTACTTTGACTTAGGCCTAGCAACCTCTTAGATCTATCTCTATAGATCTTTATACCGAGTATATAGGCTGCTTCCCCTAAGTCTTTCATTGAGAAACACTTTCCTAGCCAATCTTTCACAGATTGTTGCATGGGAATGTCGTTTCCAATGAGTAGTATGTCATCCACATACAAGACCAGAAAAGCTACAGAGCTCCCACTAACCTTCTTGTAGACACAAGACTCATCTTCGTTTCTGATGAAGCCAAACTCTTTGACCACTTCATCAAAACGTCGATTCCAACTCCTAGAAGCTTGCTTCAATCCATAAATGGATCGTTGAAGCTTACAGACTTTGTTGGCTTGCTTTGGATCCTCAAAACCCTCCGGCTGTATCATATACACGTCCTCGAGGAGATTCCCATAAAGGAATGCTGTTTTGACATCCATCTGCCAAATCTCATAGTCGTAGTATGCTGCAATTGCAAGTAGGATTCGGATGGATTTGGTCATAGCGACTGGTGAAAAGGTTTCATCATAGTCAATACCATGAATCTGTCTGAATCCTTTAGCCACCAATCGGCCCTTATAGGTAATCACATTACCATCCATGTCGATCTTCTTCTTGAAGACCCACTTGCACCCTATGGGCCGCGCCCCATCAGGTGGTTCAACCAAAGTCCATACTTTGTTGGTATACATGGATTCCATCTCGGATCTCATGGCCTCGAGCCACTTCTGTGAGTCTGGGCCATTCATGGCCTCCTCATAGGTAGTAGGATCATCATCTATGAGCATCGTGTCACCGGAATCAGTTACGAGAAGTCTGTACCTCTCGGGTTCCTGGCGCACTCTACTAGATCTACGAAGCTCTTGTGTTACCTGAACAGGTGGCTCCACAACTGCTTGTGATTCCTGTTCATGTTCCATAATCGGTTCAGTGATTTGTGGTTCTTGAACTTATTCAAGTTCTACATTCCTCCCACTTGCTTCTTTAGAGACAAATTCTCTTTCTAGAAACACGCCGGTCCGAGCTACAAACACTTTGTTCTCGGTTGGATTGTAGAAGTAGTATCCCTTAGTTTCCTTAGGGTACCCCACAAATTTACACTTATCCGATTTAGGCCCTAGCTTGTCTGATTGTAAACGTTTTACATAGACATCGCAGCCCCAAATCCTCATGAACGACAGTGTGGGACGCCTCCCACTCCACATCTCATATGGTGTTTTCATGACTGATTTAGATGGAACACGGTTAATGGTGAAAGCTGCACTTAATAGAGCGTAGCCCCAAAATGATAATGGAAGATCGGTTTGACACATCATAGATCGAACCATATCCAATAGGGTTCGATTCCTCCTCTCGGACACGCCATTCCATTGTGGCGTTCCGGGTGGAGTGAGTTGGGACACGATCCCACACTCTCTAAGATAGTCGTCAAACTCTTGGCTCAAGTATTCTCCTCCACGATCCGATCGTAGAGCCTTGATACTTTTGCCAAGTTGCTTCTCTACTTCATTCTTGAATTCTTTGAATACTTCAAAGGATTCGGATTTTGCCCTCATAAGGTACACAAATCCATATCTACTGTAATCATCAGTAAATGTAATGAAGTAGACATAACCACCCCTGGCAGGCGTGGCAAATGGCCCACACACATCGGTATGTATGAGCGCCAATTGCTCACTAGTCCTCTCACCTTTCTTATTGAAAGGGGACTTTGTCATTTTTCCCAATAAACAAGCCTCACATGTCTCATATGATTCAAAATCAAATGAGTCTAGCAATCCATCCTTATGGAGTCTAGATACACGTTTCTCATTTATGTGGCCTAAACGACAATGCCACAAGTAAGCAGGATTTAAATCATTTATTTTAATCCGCTTGGTATTAATGTTGTAGACAGGATTGCTTAGATCAAGGACATAAAGTCCATTAAATAATTGCGCACTAAAATAGTGAATATTATTCAAATAAAAGGAACAACAATTGTTCTTTATTGAAATAATAAAACCTTCCATGTCCAAACAAGAAATAGAAATAATGTTTCTGCTCATAGCAGGCACAAAATAGCAATTATTTAATTCTAAAACTAATCCTGAAGGCAGAGATAGCTCGCACACGCCTATGGCCAACGCAGCAACCTTTGCTCCATTCCCAACGCGCAGATCTACCTCCTCTTTAGCCAATCTTTTACTTCTCTTTAGATCCTGCATATTTCGACAAATATGAGATCCACATCCAGTATCTAATACCCATGATGTAGAGACAGTTAAATTGACATCTACAACAAAAATACCTGGTGGTGGTGGAATCACTATTCCAAGCCTTTTGTCCTCCAGATATTTTGGGCAGTTCCTCCTCCAGTGTCCAGGTTGACTGCAGTAGTGACATTCACCCTTAGTCACGACCTTGGCAATGCCACCAACAGGCTTAAGGGCTTGTTCCTTGGTCTTGGCAACTGACTTGCCTTTACCCTTGGAGGAAGAGGTAGACTTTTTGCCCTTTCCTTTATGCACCATCATAATGGCCTTGCCCTTACCCTTGTTGATGCTCTGTTCAGCCGTCCTCAACATATTGAGCAAATCTGGCAGTGGTTTAACGATCTCGTTCATGTTATAGTTCATAATGAACTGTCCATAACTCTCAGGCAACGATTGCAACACGAGATTGGTTGCCAACTCTTGGCCGACCGAGAACCCAAGCCGGGCGAGATTCTCCAAGTATCCGATCATTCGGAGTACATGGGGTCCCACCGGGTTCCCTTCTGCCAGATGACATTTGAACAGTGCCTTTGAGACCTCAAACCTCTCTACCCTCGCCTGCTCTTGGAAGAGCTGCTTTAGATGTTCGATCATATCGACAGCATTCATGTTCTCATGTTGCTTCTGAAGCTCAGAGGTCATGGTGCAAAGCATTAGGCAGGCCGCATCATTAGCGTCATCAACACGCTTTTGATACGCCTTTAAGGCAACAGGTGTCTGGTTCTCTGGACCTTCTGGAACATGCTCCTCTATTGCGTACAGTTTCTTCTCTTGCTTGAGAACAATTCTCAAGTTTCTGTACCAATCAAGAAAGTTGGTTCCAGAGAGCTTGTCCTTCTCAAGGACAGATCGTAGGGAATGTTGTGAACTCGATGAGTTGTTTGCCATTTGGAATTCTACAGAAAGGAAAATACGCAAGTTTTAGTATTTGTGAATTTTTGACTATATTTAATAATGGCTAGTTTATTAAATATAGCTCCCACTATTTTTCTACGGATTAATAACCCTCAAGATATTAATGCGGAAAATATCATTATATTTTCTAGTGGGCCAAGATCCATCTTTTCATCTCCTTATGAGCTTGCTTTGGCAAGTCACCCATAATTCGACTACTCTTAGGTAGGAACAATTCCAATTGCATCCCATATGCAACTCTTGGTTCAATCGGGCAAATAACTCCTTATTTATCCATCCATATGGATAATCCCAATTGATTGCCTCTAGGTTTCTTAATCAAATTAATAGCCTAGTCGTGTTCAACCTCTTATCTAAACAATTGCACATTGTTACGTGCCATCGCATTCCATCATTATGAACCAAGTCGCCATGCTTTGGCACGCACGAACTTGATAAATAATGATGATAATGAGTGTTTAAATAACGAGAAGGCAAGAACACAATATTTAAAATTTGAGGGATTTTCAATTTTAATTATTTTGTTGATCAATATCAACTAATCTATCTATTTGAGTTTGGGCACAACTCCAAATAATAGATCCGGGTTGTCTAATTATCTTATTATCCTAATTGCATGCATCATCCATACACCAACCACACAAATAATAAGACAATAAATAAACAACCACAAAACAGAAATTAAACGTGATGTGGATATGGCCTTTTCTAGACTAAGATAATTCCAAGCCAATGGAATTATCTATGAACCCTAAGCAAACACATCTCCATGCGTCTTGATCTTTTGGTCCATCCTTCATAGTCATGTGGGATACTCCATGCTCCATGCTCCATCTTTTGTGGCTTCTTTGGCTTTGGGCTTCTTTTCTCCGATCTTGGCTAACAATATACTTTATCTAGCACTAGCTAATATCTATACTAAATAAAATAAATCTCACAAGTTGAGGAAAAAAAATGGCACGCAGGCCATAAAACCATAATTAATTATTACAATTAATTGATCAGCTCGCAGGCCGTAAAACCAAAACACAAAATTAAACATCCACATCAAACCACATCCTAAGGCCATATCCAATCACCATGCGAATTGCACATAAACAGTTAAAATCCAATTTTAACGCGCTTGGTCAATTTTAATTGATTTTAGGATTTCTAGGGTTAAAACGGTCCATGGGCCCAACAATCCAATTGCCCGGGCCCAACAAAGTGAATCATAAGGCCCTAGGGCCGGCCCGGCCCAAAACCCGCAAGCTAGGCCCGCGGGTTAGGGCCGCCCGGCCCCTTAGGGCGGCCAATCTTGGGCGGCAAGCAAGGGGCGGTCCCCTAGGGGGCCGAACCTCCTCATGGAGGTTGTTTCCAAAACAACCTCCTTGCTTGGAGCCCAAGTTTGGTTGTTTCCTTGTTTTGGGAGAACTCCTTCTTCCCCAAGGATGCCCAAACCCTAGATCTAAGATCCTAAAATTTCTCAAACTCACCAATTCATGCATCCAATGCAAAAATTGGGTCTTGTTATGATTAGTTGTTGACAAATTGCATCCCATGCTTGATTTGTCTTGTTTTACGCGATAAACAACAAATTAAGGTGTAAAACAACAAGAATCTAACACATAAACTACGTTTATGCTCTATGACCTGTGGCTCTGATACCACTGTAGGGTTTTGATTCATGGATCACGCAAACGGAAGCATAATCAAACAAATAACCATGCAAAACCCTCCAAGGATCACAAGTCTAGACGCATAACGATAGTAAAGGTAAGAAATCATAAACACACCTTTGGGTTCTCCTTGATGACTTCAAACGCGAATAGTGTCACGTTCTCTATAGTTGATCCACGCCTAGAGTTTCTCCTAGATCTCCCTAACTCCTTGGTGCTAGCCCGGAATGAGAGGAGGGTGAAGGAATCACGCAAAACGAGACAAAAGAGGGGGCTCGGCCCTCTTTTGGCCGACGGGGTGAGGGGGCGGCGGCAAGGGGCGGCGTCGGCTCCTTGTTGCTTGCTCTCTCTCTCCTTTGTTCTCTCCCACTCTTGTTATGATCTTTAAAGAGCATAAGTTATGAGGAAGGAAGGAAGGAGGGTCCTTTATATAGTCCAACAACTCCTTGTTAACTACCTAAAGGACTTATTCTAGTCCTACTAGAATTCAATTTAGTCCCTTCCTTGCAAATTAGTCCCTACTAAGTTTGCAAGGGTTTGCAAAGTGATCCTTCTAATTAATTAATCCAATTAATTAATTCCAAATCTAGTACAACTCTATATAGCGTGTGACCCCATAGGTTCTATCTAGTTGGTAGCAACTATTTGCTAATATGGAGCGGTTTCTAGCAAAACATCCATTCTAGCCAACTAATAGAATAGTCATCTAGACAACCTTGTACAAGTAATTGTCTCATCCCTTTGCCTCCATATCCGGATTGGACACGAGACATACAAGTCACACTCGTATATCCAATCCATAGTTTCTCGATCCATGGAATAGTCTTATTCGTGCAAATAACATCAATATCCCATATTGATTTATTTGAGTCTGGCCAGACATTCTATAAGCACTATCCTTCGAGTGGCCTAGGATATTTGCTCCCGTTATGTGGGAGGGGCAAATCCTCTCTACGTCCACTACGATCTCTAAGCTTGCTTCTCATTGTATCCAGTACACGCCTTTATAACTACCCAGTCACGGTGTAGCGTTTAACGCTACCAAGATCACAATGATCAACAACTAGAATATCTAGTGACTTCAAGTCTAAGGATGACAATACCATTGTACCCGAGAAGCACTTGTGACTCAACATAACATGTACGTAGCCTTCTCGGTGATGGGTCAATCCAGTGCAACATTCCGTAATGCACACCTATGTGTTGGATCGTGATATCTCCATATCAATCCAACCCCATACTAGTCTATAGATGATTGTCCCATTTAATCATTATACTTGACTAGGGATATTTAAGATAAACAACACGATTGTAAATCTAAGGACTTCATTATATTAAATATCCAATAAATAATAAATGAATTTTCTAGCCATATACAAATTCATACTAAACTAGATTGCATCTAGGTCATCTATTCCAACAGGAGATACTACATTTTGATGTCATACTAGCCTCTTCGGATTTTCCAGCGCTTACCTGTCGGGTTTTAGAAAGAAAGAAAACAAAGAAAAGAAAGCAGTTACTAGCCTGAGACAGTCAAGCCTAAGTAAAACAGTCGAGATAACAATTTTAGAAAGCCATTTTGAGATTAAGAAACTGAATTAGTTTAAAGAAAGTTTTTCGTTAATCATGAAGTCAAGTTTAGGAAAGATAGCTTATAAATTAATGCTTCTAAACTAACATAATTGAACTCCATTTTCAATCAACCCAGTTATAACGAAACTAGAGTTTCATTTAGGAAAATGTTTCTAATTACTCACAATATTGGACGATCCAACCAACCAAAATCAGCCTTATCCATCAGGTTCCGAATCCCACTACCACCAGGGTTTTAAAGACCAAATTTACATTTGACAAGGTTGTTCAAATCCACCTTACAGCTAGACCATAAGTGCTGAAATCCATCAAAAGGGACTGACCCCTAAAGAAACATGGTACTAGTGTCTAAATGTAAAGTACAATATAGATGACAGGTGAGTCTGAGAGACATAGACTGTCATACCCCAGAGCCTCCCACAAAGTGGGATTGGGGAGACCTTCAATGCTTCAGCCCCCAAACCTCGTGCACAGACATTAATCGACGAGACATCCAATCCATAAGGGAATCTAGCATTTTGTAAATTCGAAGCATTAAAGAATTGTTAGGGATGACAATTGGGTCGGATCCGATTCGATATCTGACATGATCCGACCATAATTGAGTAAATCTGATCCGATCCGTTTACAAATGGGTAAGAAATGGGTCAAAAGTTTTGTGATCCATGAAACTCGATCCGATCTGATTAGGTTATCATACTTGATGATTCAATAATGTACATGTATTAATATAATTACATGTATATATTTTAATATGTTTACTTAAGATAATGTCCTAAGTTTGATATATCTATATTTTTATGATGAATAAATTGATAGAACTATAGATGTTATTTGTGTGTTAATCTAATTTTGATTGAATTCATAATGATCTTAGGTCAGATGAACTACAAAGACTGTTCATTATCCGATGGATAATCCAATTCAAATCCGGCAAAACTTAACTCAAATCTGAAACTTTATGGATCGGATCTGGGTCTAGGCTGAACCAATCCAAACCCGATCTGGTAAGAAGTGTAGTTTTGAGGCAATAAGTTTAACTCATAAATCCAGTTGCCAAAGTAAGGCGTTATTCAAATAGAGTTGTCAAGCTTCAAACTATACAACCAAATTCAGTTCACAAGTATTCCTAGATAATATTAGTCAAGTAAGATTGCTCACTGAACAGCCAAGCAGCAAAACCAATACTCATCCATCTTAGATAACTCTAAACACTAGCTTTATCAAATCTTTGGTTGGAGACGAGTTTTCCGGCTAGCTTCAACCCATAATCCAGCAAGCCTTTTCTTTCTCAATGAATTAGAGGCTGCAAATGACCAACCCCCAGTGTCCAAATTCCAACCTCTACTTTGAAGGGATTCCTGAATTGATAGTAATGTTTTTTACGCAGGTACAATGATTCTCCCATAGCAGCAAGTTGAGAGAGAGAGAGAGAGAGAGAGAGAGCTCTTTCGATGACAAGTAGCTGAATGAAGAATGGATGACAAGTAGCTGAATGAAGAATGCATGTCTAACTGGATTGACAATCCAATGAACCGTACCCGAGACTAGGAAAAGGACTTGATCAAGTCAAGGATGACCCGAGACTAGGAGAAGTATTTGATCAAGTAAGCATGACCCGGGACTACAATTCGATAATAGAAGATATGATCAAGAAGCAAGCGGCTAACATTCTATTTATAGTATTTGATCAAGTACTCATGCCATTTATAGTTGAAAAGCCTATACATTGAATAAATGCCATTTACAGTAGAAAAAAAAATCAGTACCCATAATGGTTCTTCACTTGATTTACAAGAGAATACACAACGTTCAAAATCAAGTTAGAAGTAACAAACTTGCCGATTTCATAAACTCAGTGAACCAACTATTAAAGGGAACATATACAAACCACTAATGAAACAGTAACTGCACAAATTTAGTCACATTTTACTGTAGCCTTCATAAAATGCTAATTCGTTCCACACTTTAGGCTTGAATAACAAACAAGATGTATGTCGACAATGTTTCCGTAAATAGTAATATCAGCTGCAGAAGAGTACGCCAAACAAGCAACCTGGTCCATTGTGTGAACGGAAACGTTGTAATCCTTGAGGTCCACGTCTGCGCCATCAAAATGTGCTGTGAGGCCTGGTAATTTTGATTGACCCTAGTTAATGAAGACGTCATGGATTCATACGGCACATCACTCACTCTGCTGTCCACTTTGCACAAACAGGTTCGTAGCTAACCAGCTTCTTTATTACTAGTAGTAATTCACTACAAGAATTAACTAACTATACTGAAGTACTTCACTACAAGAATGTGACATACAGAGCATAGCATTCAGAAAAGTAGTAGTATAAATACGTTTTGGTAACAAATCTGGCACAAATTAAAGGAAAGCTTGAAATGAAGACCCGATTTAATTTTTTCTGCACTCTCTTTGTTTTATTTCACCGTGTTTTCCTTGAATTTGTGCTAGATCTGTTACCAAACCGTATGTATATGGATCCTATGAAAAGCTTGTGCAGGACCATTTGTTAATAATACCTCGCAACGACGAGCGAGAGCGACTTTTTTTTTTTTTTTTTACTTGAAGGTCACCTAGAACATGTATGCAATTGACTGAATCAACAACTTTATTTATTCTCGATTGTACTTGCAAATTTCAGCATCAAGCAATGAAGAATTTGATCAACATATTCCGCAGTTCAAACTGGAAATAGGTAAACATCAATGGGGGTTGTGTAGGATGAGGTAAGTTCTCCTCCGGCGTGGACGATTCACAATACGTGGTTGTTTCTTTTTGTATCCATGGTCTTTGTTATCTAATCTCTATAATTTAGTTATCAGTTTCTTGAATATGTTAAGTACTTTACAATGTGTGAATTCCCCAAAAACCTTGAAGATTGAAACTCAGCTTTTAATAGGTCTCTCACAAACCGCCTCTATGCTTCGAACTTCATCTACTTTTGAAGTTTGATTTTAAGATCCATGTTTCGAAATTTGTGGATTTTGGTTTAGATCTGAAGACTCAAAATCGATTAGTTGATATATGAGTATTTTTCGAGAAATATGTGGCTCTGGAGGTCCTTCGTTTAGTACATTGTTAATTTTTGAGATTTCGAAGGTTTGACATTGGAGTTTGATGGAGGTGTCGGTGCTGGTGCGGGTGTGGGTGTTGGTGGAGGTGGAGTAGGAGTAGGTGGTTCCAGTAGTGGCGGCACGGGAAATTTGTCGGAATCTGGGATCGGGGCTGTCTAACGAGGCCGTGGTGTGGTCACGGTGGTGATTGTACAGGTTATTCTTATTGTTCATACATAAAACAGAGTTGACAATCATACCCTTGACCAAAAGGACATGATAGTCAACTAACTGTGTATTCCGTGAGTGTGTAACGGAATCTTTTTACCAGTTTTTATTGCAAATGGAGGATGCAATAACTAAGTTTTAGAAGTGGTGGTTGCAAAGTGATAGTTTCACTAAACTGGGGGTATGCATTAAGAAATTAAGCCAATATTAAAATTGTTGTATTCTTTTGGTTGCAACCCGTTTTTTAATGAACAATAAAAAATTAAATAAATAAATACCAAGAGTAAAGTTAATTTTACCTATATATATGGGCTATCAGGCGGAGGAAGATGAACAATAATCCCAAGAACATTGATCTTCTTTCGCTGTAACAACATATTCAACCTAATCATGAAACTCAACGGGTAGTACCAAAAGATATATGTTAAAAGCATACACGGAAAAAGGGAATACAAGCTAGCAACAAATTTTATAACATATATCTATTTATTAGCTAACTAGCTAGATTGAAATAGAGATGAGCATATAACAAAGAGAGAGACATATATACCAATAAATCATGGCATACACGAAGTATGCCCATGGGAGAACACTAATCACCGTCATCGGACTGGAATGAAAGAGAGGGATCGATAATACTAGAGTACTTCACTACAAAAATGTGACATACAGAGCATAGCATTCAGAAAAGTAGTAGTATAAATACGTTTTGGTAACAAATCTGGCCCAAATTCAAGGAAAGCTTGAAATGAAGACCCGATTTAATTAATTCTGCACTCTATTTGTTTTATTTCTCTGTGTTTTCCTTGAATTTGTGCTAGATTAGTTACCGAACCGTATGTATACGGATCCTATGGAAAGCTTGTGCAGGACCTTTTGTTGATAATACCTCGCAACGACGAGAGAGTCTATTTTTTTACTTGAAGGTCACCTAGAACATGTATGCAATTGACTGAATCAACAACTTTATTTATTCTCGATTGTGCTTGCAAATTTCAGCATCAACCAATGAAGAATTTGATCAACATATTCCGTAGTTCAATCTGCCATCGAAGATACTGTGTAAAGTTATGAACGTAGACTTAAAGGTAACGTATGACTCCTTACTGTTAAGCTCATTACTATGGGGAGCTTCTGTGAATAATTTCAGAATTTTGACATTTGTCTGGGTTTATGTTATGTATATAGGCTGAGCAAGAGACTGATGAAGGGTATGCTGTGATCAGTCTGTTCCCGATTACTAATGTAAGACGCTTCTGTTGTTACTTATTAGTATATTGAGCTGATTTTATTATTTATTTTTTCCTGGTCTAAATTTGGTATTATTTTTGCTAATAGAACCACCACAAAAATATACCAAATTTAGACCACGAAAAAAGAAATAATCAAATCCACTCAAAGTAACCACTCATACTAACAAGTAACAACAATAGCATCGCACATTTGTCACCAGGAACTGACCGATCACTGCATAAACTTCACCAGTTTCTTGATCAACCTATATACATAACCTAACTCAGACAAATGTCAAAAACTGAAAAATTATTAACAGAAGATCCCCATAGTAATGAGCGCTAGAGTAAGAAGAAAAATGTTACCTTCAAGTCTATGTTCATAACCTTAAACAGGATCTTCGAAGGCACATCGAGGTGCGGAATCTGTTGATCAAAATCTTCATTGTTTTAGCCTGGAATCTGCAAGCACAATAAAAAATAAATTAATAAATTTGTTGATTCAATTCAATACCTGGTGTATGTGACCTTCAAGAATGTAGTAGACTTTCGTCGTTGCAAGGTATATCAGCAAAAGGTCCTGCACAAGCTTTCCATAGCTACGTTTACATACGGTTTGTTAACAAATCTAGCAGAAAATCAAGGAAAACACAGTGAAAATAAAACAAGGAGATAAAGAGAAGAAAAATCAAATCGGAACTCCATTTCAAGCTTTGATCGCCGCACAAAGCAAAGAGACGCCGTGAGAATGCGAAGAAATCGGAATTCCATTCTCATTCTGGACAACGAATCGGAATGCTTCATCGCCGGAAAATCAACAAATACAAACGGAACTACGAAATCAGGAATGACAATTAACATGGAACATAACCCAAAAGAAACAAAAGAGAACATGGAACCTAACAAATGAGCATAGTCTTGGAAAACCTCTTCTGGTAGAAACCCATTTCTCCAACGGTAGCATTGAACCCTTCACTTCGATGCTGACTTTCCATTTTTAAACCAGCGTGTCGTTCCCATTCACCATGTGTCTGTTTCTTCGTTCATCATGAACCGGTACTAAAGAGGAAAATACAGACATATTAGAAAATTAAACCAACCCAACAACATTCACAGATACGGATCAGATTGATTGATGGAACAAGCTTTAAGCATGTGCACACCTTCACTTCTTATCTTTAACCTCTTTATTTGTTAGGAAAATTAGGAAGAATAGATAGAAAATGCTCTAGCATTCGTGAACTAGAGGTTCATAAATACTCAATGCAACTAATTAGCCTACCATCCATTAATAGAACTCAAGTTTTCTTGAAGGAGAAAGAATAGCTAAGCACTCCACTGTAAAAGATACTTATGTGTGTATCATTGAACTCTGTCCGTGAAATGATATATTCCTTTATTTAATTAACATTTGGTAATTTCTTTCGGATCTACACAACATGAGAAACCTAGGTTTGGCCAAAATGAGAAATGTACATCAGAATCATCATGTTGCGAAATCGACTGGCTGGTATGGCACTGACATTAGATTCTCCTAAACTTAATATACTAATAATAAAGGCTTAATTAATTAATGCATACGCCCAGTTTGATGAAACTATCACATTGCAACCTCCACTTCTAAAACTTGCTTATTCCATCCCCCATTTGCAATAAAAACATCAACGTGAAACTGGTAAAAATTTACATCCAAACTCCATCCATGTCAGGAGGGCAAGTATGTCAAGGCAGAAAAAAATCACATTTAAGTTTTAAACATAAAAAAGGAAATGAAAAATAAAATAAATTCAGATATAAGAATGAAAAAAGATAAGGAAGATGAACGGATCATCATCTCTCTCACCATCGTCTATGTTTAATGCGTCTCTATCAAACCGATGAGGAAGAGACAGAATGCCTGAAATCTAGCATTGGGACGTCGATGAGGAAGAGACGAGTGCCGGTACATCTTTGAGCACTTCGATAGAAATGGCGAAAAACAGTGAGAGAAATAGGTAAACATCGATGGGGGTTGTGTAGGATGAGGTAAGTTCTCCTCCGGCGTGGACGATTCACAATACGTGGTTGTTTCTTTTTGTATCCATGGTCTTTGTTATCTAATCTCTGTAATTCGGTTCTCAGTTCCTTGAATATGTTCAGTACTTTACAATGTGTGAATTCCCCAAAAACCTTGAAGATTGAAACTCAGCTTTTAATGGGTCTCTCTCAAACCGTCTCTATGCTTCGAACTTCATCTACTTTTGAAGTTTGATTTTAAGATCCATGTTTCCAAATTTGTGGATTTTGGTTTAGATGAAAAATCTTCACTTTTCTGAAGACTCAAAATCGATTAGTTGATTTATAAGTATTTTTCGAGAAATCTGTGGCTCTGGAGGTCCTTCGTTTAGTACATGGTTAATTTTTGAGATTTTGAAGGTTTTATATTGGAGTTTGAGGGAGGTGTCGGTGCTGGTGCTGGTGCGGGTGTGGGTGTTGGTGGAGGTGGAGTAGGAGTAGGCGGTTGCAGTAGTGGCGGCACGGGAAATTCGTCGGAATCTGGGATTGGGGCTGTCTGGCGAGGCCGTGGTGTGGTCACGGTGGTGATTAACCAGGTTATTCTTATGGTTCATACATAAAACACAGTTGACAATCTTACCCTTGAACAAAAGGACATGATAGTCAACTAACTGTGTATTCCGTGAGTGTGTAACGGAATCTTTTTACCAGTTTTATATTGACGTTTTTATTGCAAATGCAGATGCAATAACTAAGTTTAGAAGTGGTGGTTTCAAAGTGATAGTTTCACAAAACTGCGGGTATGCATTAAGTAATTAAGCCAATAATAAAATTGTTGTATTCTTTTGGTTGCAACCCGTTTTTAAAGAACAATAAAAAATTAAAGAAACAAATACCAAGAGTAAAGTTGATTTTACCTATATATATGGGCCGTCAGGCGGAGGAAGATGAACAATAATCCCAAGAACATTGATCTTCTTTCTCTGTAACAACATATTCTACCTAATCATGAAACACAACGGGTAGTACCAAAAGATATATGTTAAAAGCATACACGGAAAAGGGAATACAAGCTAGCAACAAATTTTATAACATATATCTATTTATTAGCTAACTAGCTAGATTGAAACGGAGATGAGCATATAACAAAGAGAGAGACATATATACCAATAAATCATGGCATACACGAAGTATGCCCATGGGAGAACCCTAATCACCGTCATCGGACTGGAGTGAAAGAGAGGGATCGATAATACTAGAGTACTTCACTACAAGAATGTGACATACAAAGCATAGCGTTCAGAAAAGTAGTAGTATAAATACGTTTTGGTAACAAATCTGGCACAAATTCAAGGAAAGCTTGAAATGAAGACCCGATTTAATTGTTTCTGCACTCTCTTTGTTTTATTTCACTGTGTTTTCCTTGAATTTGTGCTAGATTTGTTACCAAACCGTATGTATACAGATCCTATGGAAAGCTTCTGCAGGACCTTTTGTTGATAATACCTCGCAACGACGAGAGCCTCTTTTTTTTTTACTGGAAGGTCACCTAGAACATGTATGCAATTGACTGAATCAACAACTTTATTTACTCTCGATTGTGCTTGCGAATTTCAGCATCAACCAATGAAGAATTTGATCAACATATTCAGCAGTTCAATCTGCCATCGAAGCTACTGTGTAAAGTTATGAACGTAGACGTAAAGGTAATGTATGACTCCTTACTCTTAAGCTCATTACTATGGGGAGCTTCTGTGAATAATTTTAGAATTTTGACATTTGTCTGGGTTTATGTTATGTATATAGGCTGAGCAAGACACTGATGAAGAGTATGCTGTGATCAGTCTGTTCTCGATTACTAATGTAAGACGCTTCCGTTGTTACTTATTAGTATATTGAGCTGATTTTATTATTTATTTTTTCATGGTCCAAATTTGGTATTATTTTTGCTAATAGAACCACCACAAAAATATACCAAATTTAGACCACGAAAAAAGAAATAATCAAGTCCACTCAAAATAACCACTCATACTAACAAGTAACAACAATAGCATCTTACATTTGTCACCAGGAACTGACCGATCACTGCATACACTTCACCAGTTTCTTCATAAGCCTGTATACATAACCTAACTCAGACAGATGTCAAAAACTGGAAAATTATTAACAGAAGATCCCCATTGTAATGAGCGCCAGAGTAAGAAGACAAATGTTACCTTCAAGTCTATGTTCATAACCTTAAACAGGATCTTCGAAGGCACATCGAGGTGCGGAATCTGTTGATCAAAATCTTCATTGTTTGAGGCTGGAATCTGCAAGCACAATCAAAAATAAATTAATAAATTTGTTGATTCAATTCAATACCTGGTGTATGTGACCTTCAAGAATGTAGTAGACTTTCGTCGTTGCGAGGTATATCAACAAAAGGTCCTGCACAAGCTTTCCATAGCTATGTTTACATACGGTTTGTTAACAAATCTAGCAGAAAATCAAGGAAAACACAGTGAAAATAAAACAAGGAGATAGAGAGAAGAAAAATCAAATCGGAACTCCATTTCAAGCTTTGATCGCCGCACAAAGCAAAGAGACGCCGTGAGAAAGCGAAGAAATCGGAATTCCATTCTCTTTCTGGACGACGAATCAGAATGCTTCATTGCCGGAAAATCAATAAATACAAACGGAACTACGAAATCAGGGATGACAATTAACATGGAACATAACCCAAAAGAAACAAAAGAGAACATGGAACCTAACAAATGAGCATAGTCTATGGAAAACCTCTTCTGGTACAAACCCATTTCTCCAACGGTAGCATTGAACCCTTCACTTCGATGCTGACTTTCCATTTTTAAACCAGCGTGTCGTTCCCATTCACCATGTGTCTGTTTCTTCGTTCATCATGAACCGGTACTAAAGAGGAAAATACAGACATATTAGAAAATTAAACCAACCCAACAACATTCACAGATACGGATCAGATTGATTGATGGAACAAGCTTTAAGCATGTGCACACCTTCACTTCTTATTCTTAACCTCTTTCTTTGTTAGGGAAAATTAGGAAGAAGAGATAGAAAATGCTCTAGCATTAGTGAACTAGAGGTTCATAAATATTCAATGCAACTAATTAGCCTACCATCCATTAATGGAACTCAAGTTTTCTTGAAGGAGAAAGAATAGCTAAGCACTGGACTGTAAAAGATACTTATGTGTGTATCAATGAACTCTGTCCCTGAAATGATATATTCCTTTATTTAATTAACATTTTGTAATTTCTTTCGGATCTACACAACATGAGAAACCTAGTATTGGCCAAAATGAGAAATGTACATCAGAATCATCATGTTGCGAAATCGACTGGCTGGTATGGCACTGGCATTAGATTCTCCTAAACTTAATATACTAATAATAAAGGCTTAATTACTTAACGCATACGCCCAGTTTGATGAAACTATCACATTCCAACCTCCACTTCTACAACTTGCTTATTCCAGCCCCCATTTGCAATAAAAACGTCAACGTGAAACTGGTAAAAAGTTACATCCAAACTCCATCCATGTCAGGAGGGCAAGTATGTCAGTGCAGAAAAAAATCACATTTAAGTTTTAAACATAAAAAAGGAAATGAAAAAGAAAATAAATTAAGAGATAAGAATGAAAGAAGATAAGGAAGATGAACGCATCATCATCTCTCTCACCATCGTCTTTGTTTAATGCGTCACTCTCAAACCGATGAGGAAGAGACAGATTGCCTGAAATCTAGCATTGGGACGTCGATAAGGAAGAGACGAGTGCCGGTACATCTTTGAGCTCTTCGATAGAAATGGCGAAAAACAGTGAGAGAAATAGGTAAACATCAATGGGGGTTGCGTAGGATGAGGTAAGTTCTCCTCCAGCGTGGACGATTCACAATACGTGGTTGTTTCTTTTTGTATCCATGGTCTTTGTTATCTAATCTCTGTAATTCGGTTCTCAGTTTCTTGAATATGTTCAGTACTTTACAATGTGTGAATTCCCCAAAAACCTTGAAGATTGAAACTCAGCTTTTAATGGGTCTCTCTCAAACCGTCTCTATGCTTCGAACTTCATCTACTTTTGAAGTTTGATTTTAAGATCCATGTTTCGATATTTGTGGATTTTGGTTTAGATGAAAAATCTTCACTTTTCTGAAGACTCAAAATCGATTAGTTGATTTATGAGTATTTTTCGAGAAATATGTGGCTCTGGAGGTCCTTCGTTTAGTACATGGTTAATTTTTCAGATTTTGAAGGTTTGATATTGGAGTTTGGTGGAGGTTGAGGTGTCGGTGCTGGTGCGGGTGTGGGTGTTGGTGGAGGTGGAGTAGGAGTAGGCGGTTGCAGTAGTGGCGGCACGGGAAATTCGTCGGAATCTGGGATTGGGGCTGTCTGGCGAGGCCGTGGTGTGGTCACGGTGGTGATTGTACAGGTTATTCTTATTGTTCATACATAAAAACAGAGTTGACAATCTTACCCTTGAACAAAAGGACATGATAGTCAATTAACTGTGTATTCTGTGAGTGTGTAACGGAATCTTTTTACCAGTTTTATATTGACGCTTTTATTACAAATGGAAGATGCAATAACTAAGTTTTAGAAGTGGTGGTTTGAATGTGATAGTTTCACCAAACTGGGGGTATGCATTAAGTAATTAAGCCAATAATAAAATTGTTGTATTCTTTTGGTTGCAACCCGTTTTTTAATGAACAATAAAAAATTAAATAGATAAATACCAAAAGTAAAGTTGATTTTACCTATATATATGGGCTATCAGGCGGAGGAAGATGAACAATAATCCCAAGAACATCGATCTTCTTTCTCTGTAACAACATATTCTACCTAATCATGAAACACAACGGGTAGTATTAAAAGATATATGTTAAAAGCTTACACGGAAAAGGGAATACAAGCTAGCAACAAATTTTATAACATATATCTATTTATTAGCTAACTAGCTAGATTGAAACGGAGATGAGCATATAGCAAAGAGAGAGAGACATATATACCAATAAATCATGGCATACACGAAGTATGACCATGGGAGAACCCTAATCACCGTCATCGGACTGGAGTGAAAGAGAGGGATCGATAGTGATACAATAAGAGAAATAACATGTGTACTTATTTTGCCTCTTATGTTGTTTTAGGCCTAATTTCAATAACATGAATTCCATAGTTTTCACACGAAATATACAACCTGTCCCACCAGCTTCTTCCTAGCGCACTATTCACCGGTCACTTTGACCTGTGATTTGGTAGCAAAACGATGCCATAATTTTGGAAAGTTTTCATGATATTGTAGAATAAACATTACGCTACAACACCATAAAAATATTAACAAAATCTAACAACGTTTTGCTAACCAAATCATTGGGTCAAAGTGACCTCAAAAGTCAACCAGGAAGAACCTGGCAAGATGGAGGTAGTCAGAAGAGAAGGATTGGGAACAGACATCAAAAGAAACACCAAAACGGCAACAACATTGAGAATGTGAATGATAAACTTAACCATGGAGTACTAACAAATAGACAGTAGAATTGTTTTCTTGACTACCACATATTAATCCCTTTTTGAAATCTTCTTTTCTTCTGGAGTACCACAAATTATTTCCCTTTTAACTTACCAATAAATCACTGAAAGGATTGAATAAAATAACAAAGTATCAAGCATCAAATGTAAAATCCAAACTGGTGTTACTCGTTATATTGGTTTTGAATTTCAGTTGAGAGTTAACCGTCTTCTATTTTCTTACGAACTTCTCTTTTATTTCCTTACAAACTTCTCGTAATTGTATTGACTTGGGCGTTTGGACTTCACATAGCTGTTCTCAACTGCATAAATACTTGAAAGGTAAGGTAAACATGTTCTGGAAGACAACTGAGCTAGTGTAAGCTACTTTTAAGCAATTTGGACAAAAAACTTAACATCAGATTCTATCTTTTCAAGTATCTAGCATTCATAATATCAATTCGAATTAATATGTAAACAATATTCTCTCTATTTGGATTCGGAACAAGTTCAAACTATCTACATCCAGACTATTTCTAAACTCAAAGGAAGATCATATACCTGAGTAGGTAGATCGATAAGAGTTCCTTCATCGAGAAATAGATGCCAAGCAAGTTGAAGAAGATTACTTGATTGAATTTGTTAATATTAAGCAAACAAACAGGAGTTGGAAAGAGTGACATAAAATATCAATCAACAAATCGAATGCAACAGAGTAGTTCCAGGCTCGACTCACCGAATCTATCTTCAACCTATTGTTTTGATAAGCTTTCTCAAGTATTCACCGCTAAAATGTCTCTTCGAGAAAATTAACTTAATCATGTACTAATTAGTGCTAATAGATCAGCTTTCAAAACAGAAATAGTGATGCTACAAATTACAACAATGTTTTATGAACAAAGGAAGAAAAGCTCGGTAGAAGAATAATATTGAATCTGGAAACAGCTAGTTGAGGGACTAAGGTGCCATCAAAAGCGGTGCTAAAAACCCAATATGTGTGCACAAAGTGTAGAATAACCCTCTATGCTGCATAAGTCACTTAACCTTTGGAGTGTGTTTTAACCATTTTAATTGAGAGGTATGTATCTTTCCGTACTATTTTTGGCCATTTTAAGATAGTGATTAACAAAAACATTAATAACCCAGATATGAATAACCACTGAAACTTACCAGAGAATTCACCGTTGTGATTAGCAACCTGAGTTTACTGCCGATTTCACTCAAGTTTGAAAGTTCAGAAACAGTAAAAATATGTTCATATAACTTGAGACCTAGAGCAACATACACCTGTCAATCATGTTTCAGTAATTCGCATGTTAACCATGCAAGAAAAAGGATACAAACCACAAGTGATTGTTTGATCCATTGGATTGCACTAAATATTCAATATAATAGCACTTTGTCAACCTTATCCAGTTGACCAGTACAGCTAAAATATTATCTTTTCGGACCCCCAATGAAATTGCTTCTTCTATAGAACACAGTAAATATTGAAGGCTACCAAATATAAGAGTTCACACTTTCAACATCTAGGTTGGAAGACTTGAAATGTAAACTGCAGCTAAAACGGTATATTTTTGAGGACCATGTCAATACTGAGGTTATGAAACGTGAAGTTATCCATAGTTTCCGATGAGAAGATATACAAATGCAACGAAATTACAAGGGCCTGATCATTACTTGGAATTTGGTACTCTTACTTCATGTGTAGGAATGCGCAGAACAATCGAGCTTAAATAAAAAAGAGCCGCAGAAACAAATCGAGACTTGAAACTCATTGATTGAAATGACGGCCCACATTATGTTACTCCACCTATTATATCCAACAGTTTAAACTCAGACTATGGTGAAGGGTACCCCTCGTGGACCCATATAGGAAGTTTAACAATATGATACATGAAATCAATTTGATGAAAACACGAGAATCAAGTATGGGGAGAGTGAGAAGGAAGAAACAAACATGCACTTATAATAACCAGGACTCCACCTTTTTCCATGAAATGCGTTGTACAGCTGTTTAAATTTCAAGCACATTCAGGGACGGACCCAGAAATTTTTCACAGGGGGGCCAAGTTAAAAAAAATAAATAAATAAAAAAAATCACAATAAATCTCATATAAAGGAGTCAGTTCTAATAGTATTCCCCATTTTGATTCTGATTCCAATACAACTGCAGAGGAACAAACACAAATACTTTTTAAATAACCAAGTTTTACATAGCAATTTTATTAGACAATAATACAATACCCAAACGTTACCCTCAAAAAATTATAATACCATTCCTCAAAAAAAATAAAAAAAAATAATAATACCTAAACGTAAAACTATCACTCTAATTAATCAATAAAGTCTATACGTTTATTAATCTATCAGTGCAAATTTCAAACAAAAATCTATCACCGCCGTTCTTTTTTTAGAGTTCTTACAAGACCGTACGATTTTGAATTGAAAGAAAATTCAAACACTTTTTTTTTTTTTTTTTTTAGAGCAACCAAAATTCAAACACTTAATTTCCCTATAATCCTAGTTTGTGTCAATCTAGTGAGATTTTTTTATTTTAGCTATTTGTCACCTTTAGAAAATAACAATCACCTAAGTAAACCAATCAAACTTGACTTTCATGTGACCACAGTGTCAAATTAACATTTTCTTTCATTAGTTACATTGCATTTTAAACTTGTACGTAATGGTTGGAGACTTTTAAGGAGTTGTGATAAGGTTACATGATTAGTGGTTTAAGAAATATTAACTCATATACCAAGACCAATATAATCGTAACTTGATAATTACACGGGTGAGAACTAGGTGATTTTATCACAATCACTAAACCTAACTTTTCTTAATACTGATAGACTTCAACGTTAGGAGGGGCCGCCTAATTAGGAAATCAAGATAAACGTAGATCTACAACTAAATTCCTACCTCTAAGCAAAATCTTAGGGGGGGCCACTGCCCCTTCAACCTATACTGTAGTTCCGTCCCTGAGCACATTAGCTCTCAACTAGAGTAAAATACATGTCACAGAGACACAATACTGCTAACACTTTTTAGGTTGATGGTTTGCCTAATATATTCAAACCAAATTATTACTACAAATGGCCAGAAGCTAACAATAGCACACCACATGAAGATTGTGATCAAAGAAGTTTACAATGGGGAAAGAGAAACCATATGCAAATATTATTTTTTACTATAGAGGTAGCCAATAGCTTAGTAGTATTGTCCAATCCCAGCTTCAAACATAAAGACACGTTATCTGATCATGAACATATGTCAAATGAAGCTTATTCAAAACTTCAATGAATTCCTTCCACAACAGATACGAAATTACCAGTTTTCTTATTTCGGAAAATCAAGGTAAAATAAATACTATTGCTACATCTGAATTTGATTTCAATAATGGCCAAATCCAAAGGAATTGTTGAGCATGTATTTATTAGCTATCCAATAACAGGATCTTCCAGTGAATTCTCTAGGAACAGAGTTGCACAATTCACAACAACAAACAAGAAAAAAAAACAATATAATAGAAAAAGGCATGCTCTAGTTGGCAAAGGCAGAACCAACGAGAAAAAAAAAACGTTCGAAACCTTATCTCATTGCTTCTGATATTTAGAAGCCCGAAGGTAAAGTTCCCCTTGGACAACGTGCTGAGCTTTCTTCACATCTTCATTCAGTAAGTCATGGTCTAATGCTGTCGGCCCATGGTGGTATGGATATTCTCCAATTACACCCCTTGAAGTCCTCGATTAAAAAGAAGGTCATAGAAAGTGAATCACGTCTTAGTAGAATCAAGGGAAGGCTAAAGATGGCAATGGTATAACCAAGGAATCTATATCCGATAACACGTCACTATGGCTAGAAATGAACTTAGGTGGATCTATGGTACACTAAAGCTAATATGTGAGCTCGAGATGAAGCTACAATGAGATGGTCTAGCAGTGATGTATTTCCAAGACTAACTCTAAGTTTCACTTCTTCGTCATTACCTTTACCGCTTTATCTACACTTTTTTTTTGTCAAAAGCTTTATATACACTTCACATGTATCATTTGATCAAAGTTTGATGGTTGTCTAGCTATCACGAGTTCACAACCCGTCCAGAAAGAATCGAATCCCCACATACACAGAGTTTCTTATACTACACAGCAACCCTTGTGCTCAAATGGGATTTTGGATTACACAAGGGAGAGACTTGATTTAGAACTGCAAACTCATCAAACTAACTAAAACTCCCTACCACAAATGACATGAAACTTAGAAAAACTCACAGAATCTCAATGGATTTGTAAACATGATGCAAAGAGACCAGATCAATCAACGCCAAACAGAGAACGATACCCTAATGGTTTAGAATTTTTTTATCAGAGATAGGGTTTTTAGCACATAGGGTTTTTTGCATAGTAGTACCTTTTAGGAGTTATCAATTGATTGCACCGTTGGCTTGTCATCAGATTTGATTGAAAGATCAGCAGAGGCATCCTGGCGACATATGAAGCAGAAATACCATATGATAAGATCCCTTTTCTGATCAATCTCGTGCTTTGAGGGATATCGAAGTTTAGAGATGAAGAGATCCCACAAAATTTCTTCGTGGATCCACTGAGTCAGTGACGATTGGTGAGTTTCGATGGTGTTTGTTCACCTAATGTTCAAGTCATAGCAACCAAAGTTGAATCCACCAACAAAACATTTACTCATCAAAACCTCCCATACCTGTATTTTTTTCAGCTTGCTGGGTAATACAGAAGACCGGGAGTTAGGGTTCGGGGTCTTTTTCAGCTTGCTGGGTAATACGAAAGGAGTACCGGGACCGTATGAAATTTTAAACATAATTTTTTTGACGGAAAAAAAACTCCCTCAATTTCACTTCGCTGACACTTAGCTATAGCTACATGCAATATTAGTTTTACCACTTACTAGGTTCACTCCGCGCGCGTTGCGCGCGGCGTGCCATTGCACCGGGCGTTGTCGTTCAGCTATGAAGTTCACGCTTGTCTCACTGTATGTGCAATTGAAATTCATGTGTCGCAGTAATGGTATAGTAGAAATTGTTTTTAATTTTTTCTTAAAAGAAAACATCAAAATCTATGATTTCATGCAACAAATTGGTATTGCGTGTAATAATCATACGTAAGCAAATTGATATTGACATTTAGTAATGTCACTGAACGTGTTTTTGATTTCACGTATTTTTCTTAAAAAAAAAAAAATTATGTTTATAATTGTGTGTCTTTGCTACAATTAATTCGCACTGTTTTTCTTGGTTTTGAAACAGATACCAAACAAAATCATACTTGTTTTTAATTGCTTCTCGTAATTATGCTCTGCTGCTCCCACACATGCCTTAATTGCTCCGCTACCACCAGAAAATCACAATTATAACCTGAAACCCTAATCTATTGTCAACGCCTAGTTTCATTTCAAATCAGTCACCGTATGAGTCCTTCTGATTTACGTTTCATCATTTAGGTCTATCGTTTCGTGTGTGTTGAAGATTTTTGCGGAAGATTTAGTGGGGTTTGCAATATCTTCTCATTGATTCAAAGCATGCATTTATTGAAGACGTGTCTCTTAGAAGATGCATGGTAATAAGTTCTGTGAATGGATGTCAACAGTTGCGATGGTCTTTTCACATTCATATTCTTATATTGTATATAAGCACAAGCAATTTCATGTGGTCATAACATAGAGAGGGGCAATGGATTCTGGTAAAGAAAGTAGTGATAGTAACTTGAAGAAGACTGCCAAGAAGAAGATGAAGAAAAAGGTGAAGAAAAGTCAGAGATATGATAGTGAGTTGGAGTTCACAGAGAGTGAGTCTTCGTGGGAGAGTTGGCATGAACATGGGTATGTGGTCGGGAAGGGGTCGGAGTCAACTATATATTCAGATGCATCGGAGAAAGATGAATTCTGGCGGGTCGACACAGCTTCTTCCTATCCACTGAGGTGGACCTGTTCTTCCACTTCCGGTAGAAGTAAGAAGAAGAAAGTTAAAGGCAAAGGCACTGAAGGTTCGCGAAGGAAGAAAGCTAATTCCCCACCGGATGGTACACGAGATCAGGGTGGCAAGAGAAAAAACACAGATGATAATGTTGTGGAGTCGTCCAAGAAGAAACCAAGGGTGTAGAGGGTCTTGCATCTTTCATATTCTGTTCTCGTGAAGTGTAGTTTGATCTTAGGTCTTATGAGCAGTGTCATGAAGTTGGTTTATGTTTAGTTTGAAGTAGTTATGCAAACCTATGTAATCGTGGAATATATTTTCTCTATTAATGCACTTTTTAATTTGAGTTAATTTAATGTTTGTTCACATTGATTTGTTGTCCAATCCGAAGCACGCATCATTTTAAATTTTGTATATCACATCGACCAGTTTATTATATCAGATTAATGATCATATTAGATGAATCACAAATCACAATATGCAGTCATAGCATTTCAAAGCATTTCCAACGATGGAACGAATAGAACGTTATAAATTAGAATGAGTATTCGTTGTTGTTGTTGCTGTTGCGGAAATCGGTGCAAGCAAGTTTGGATTTGCACTGATACAATTGACAGATATGAACTAATGTAGTCTTGCGATATATTTACCTCGTCGATGCCGTTTTTTATTTGAATTAAATTAACATTTGATTACAATCTTTTATTGCATATTTTTAATGAAATTACGTTGCAAATTTTGTATGTTAGATCAAACAATTTATTAATTTTTTTCCCCATTATAAACTGATACGATTGATTTGCTCATACACTAAGCCGATCCTGAATCTTAATGCAGCAAATGTCATCATGCCTTGTATTAATTATTATGTTGGGAAGCAAGCTTAGATATACACTACGATGTATTTGCAAGATTATATTTATAGCTTTCCTGAACCTTTTTCGTTTTTTTTTTGTTAACATCCCCTTCCTCGATAAGTCACACATTTAACTATGTTAAATGAAGCTCACTGGTATTCGTCGTTCGCTATGAGTTCATACCACTGGTGCTACGATGTATATTAGTTGACGTATTACACATTGGATATATGCCGGATGATGCATGCAATGCTCTGTCAATTGGTACAACAATTTCATCGTGACTTAAGAATGAGCTGTTCAATCACGCGATGTATATTAGTTGACATATGGTATTTTTGGATTGAATTGACCAGAAGTTTGGTCTAATCAAGTTTTGCTATGTTCAATACATATTCTATGTCGAAAGATTAGATTCCTATCAATCTTGTAATATTGATAAATTAAGTGAAATAACAGCTGTTAATATGTCGGAACATTAGATTGCTATCAATCTTGTAATAAAAATAAATGAAGTGAAATAACAGCTCTTAAGTAAGTGAAATATAAACTGTTGACATAGCCATCATTTATTTAAACATGAAAATTACAGAATAACATGGATAGAGGGACGTAATTGCCATACAAATGAGATTGCATTAGTCTGTGTCAGGTGAGGAGGTGTAACGCTTACAAATTTCTAATTTGTCCTCGACAATTAGATCTTGAATAATATCTGGAGCATCATATAATATTTTGTAACGATCACTTTGTTGTGATCCTATAGATGCAAGCCGCTCTGCAACGCTATTGTCCAGTTTTTCGATAGGGATCAAGGCTATTTTCATTCGTCTCCGTAATGCATATCCATCATGGATCTCGCGCTTCATCGAGAGTGGAGCAGTAGTCTGCAGATGAAAGATTTTGCTGGCTTCATAGTTGGAGATCTCAATCTTGATTTCTTTCCAGTCATTTTCATAAGCTGAATTAATACCTTGATAAATTGCCCACAGCTCACTTTCCAATTGAGTGACACCATCAATCCTTCCTATGAAACCAAGCTGACAGTTTTCATTGTCATCGCGGCAGACACCACCAATTCCACCGGTATTGGTTACCGGTGAGGTAAAGCCATGCACACTTATCCTTATCACTCCTTCAAGGTAGAGAAATAAATATTAAGATATATATGAGGTTTATATTTCAATTAATGTAGTAGGAAATATGATATCTCATTGGCTAACTAATATCGTAGAATATTATGGCAGCATTACATTTTCAAAGTACTGTAGATACGAAAACATGGTGGGAAACTTACTGCGAGGAGTCAAAATGGGAGGTGGAGGTGTTTCTTGAATTCGGGTTGCTGCAGTAACAAACTGCGAGAGTGATGGACTTGAAGCTGAGGAACTTGCAATAGTTTCATTACTGGTTACTTCTTCCTTGGAGACTGTTCTTCTGTGCCTTGACATTGTAACTGCTTATGCTATGAGTAGATAGTTTATGCACCTTGTTATGTTGAAGAATGGATCTATAGCTTTCTTATAGAAGAGGTGAGGTCAAATGCATGGGACATGATGCCAGATAAAACTGGACAGTTGGTCCGTGAGTTTGTCAGGCAATTCGTTTCTTTTTATTTGACTGTTTATAGATTCAGCGCTGACTTACTGTCATTGGATTCATATGTGGTATGAATCTGTGTATGAACGACAAGAGTCCCGTGAACTACTTTGTCATTGTTCACATGTCTGACAGAGGTTTTTTATTATAAGTGGTATGAATATGTGTATACAGGATGCCGACTCTCTGTGTAAACGCTATCCTGAATATATGCATTGCAATTCAAGACTTTCCAATATGTGCGAACTGACGCCGTATCCGGAACACTGAAGTTGCTGAAGTTTTTCATTAACAGGCATACTATATTGGATGTGCAGATTATATCCAGTTGCGGACGAAAGAAATTGTGTAAGTATTGAATTCACCGAGGACGTTCTAACTTTATAACGGCAGAAATGATTTCTTCGTATTTACAGACGATGCTGTGACATACTTGTGAATCTATTGTTGTCTGTAGAATAAAATAAAAAAAGTCGATAATGTAAGAAGCATTAGTAGTCGCTTTATTATTAGTTGCGGTAGAAGCACGAAGTGATACAATTTCTAACATAACACAACAAAGAGGAAACATGATTGTGAATAGTGCAATGCATTGTAGCAGCAATCAGGCAAACATTCAGTGCTCTTTCTCTTCAGATGTTGAGCGGCATCGTCTTGGATTGTGCATGGAATATCAATTTCTTTACCATGCATACTCAACTTGCTTCACAACCCATTTAGTTATCCTGTGGTTGGTTGGCTGGGTGCATTTGAACACGCGAACATACACATTTTCATTTGCATTCTCCATGTTCAAGCCAACCAGTAGAGCTTCTTGTTCCTGAGAATAGAATGCCGTTACTTTGGTACTACATAAGTATGAGCAGCTGCAAATTTCATATGAATAAATAGTGCATTATGGTCGAAGTTGTTCGAAGCAAGTTAGGCAATACCTGTGGTGTCATTGCTGCCAGATTTTCAGCTGTGTTTCGGAGGAGGGTCTCCGCAGCCTGGCCGAAAATCATCACATCCATTATTCCAGTGTCATCTCGCAGTTCCACCATAACTCGGCATCTGTTGAAATGGTATGTAATCATATTATACACAAATGTATTTGTAATGTGTGAATTGGTAGTGTTCAATTATAGTCAATGGATTTGGTTAATTTTAATGCATTAATCAGGTATGAAATAATCAACCAGGGGCTCGTGTTGCATTGGATGTCATTACATACGGGACAGTATGGACGTCGACGTTCACGATTGCAACGGTTGCATGCATTGAACCAAGTGGTTTGACTGGTCGGAAAGATCCGTGTTGATACCTTAAGCCAGGCTTCCTCATACATAGGCTTCTCGGCGTTGGATGTAGCCGGAGAAAAAGAAATCAGAACGACGCATTATGAAATAAACATGTTTGAATGATGTTAAATTATGATTAAGAGGAAAGATTGAAAAGCAACGGGGAGATATATCCGAAAAGTAGAATGCTGTGAAAGATTGTGCGTAAAAAATAATTACTGGAAATTGAGAAGCCGAAAGTATACGCAGATCAAAAATATTATGACATAGTTGGATATCTTGGAATTTCACACATTCAGTGATAAAAATAATTTGAGGTTGTGTAACTTTACCAATGACGCACGAATATCTGCAATCTTCGACGACATCATCTTCAGAATTCAATGGATTTGTTAGTTGTATACTGATACAACTTCTGAATCTCAATTGTATTGCTTGCAATTTGATACTGATTTTAAACATGGGATGCAGTTCTTATATAGTGAGTTCTTCTCTAACTGTGCTCACATTTTCTGCAATATATAATTAATGTAATTCCTAAATTCGATGTAACCATTTCAAGTTGAATTTTCATCCTGTTATTTCATATGTGTTGATCATGTCTTGAATTGACAGTTCACATTCGTAGTTAATTTCCTGTGCAATTTGCAGAGGTAGTCACATGATCGCGATTACTTCTGCACTATCTGATCAGCGAGTGCTTTCCAAGAGGGTTCATATATCAATGAGTTATTTGGAACCTTGTTACCTAATTGCAGCTGAAAGTGAAAAGAGATGCTCTGTAGAGACCTCTGCCAACCGTTCAATATCTGTGACTCTGTGTGTGCACATTCAGTATGTAGACAGGTATAGTTCTTCTTCATGACCTGGTAGATATTGCAACAAATGCATTCTCTGGAGTTTTCATGTGTGGAATCTCGAGGCATTGAATTGTACAACAGCATGTGAGTGTTATAGTTTGATAGTATTCAATCCAATGCGGCAATTGAAATGCTGTTGTTATCTGTGTGCAGGATTTGGCTTAATTATTACTGCAGCTGGAATTGTTAAGCTAGGTTGTGTCTGAAGATGCCAAGTTCAATTGAAATAAAAGGAACAGAGATAGTTACTTTGATATGCGACAATATATATGAAACAGAATGTAAGTTAATGCATTAGATATTAAGCAAACCATAGACAGAGCTTTGAAATACTTGATACATGATGCATGTCATCAAAGTAATAGTTATATCGCAACATTAGGTTGGTATGTTTTTGCAAAGATAATAACATAGAACAATACTTGAACAGGTAGCCAGAATGACAATATTAAAAGAGATGTCTGGTTATTCTTATAGCATAGTACTTTCATACGTTGAGGCTACGCTAGAAACACTTTCACCCGAAATTTTGGCATGCTCGGATCAACTAATTCCACGGCACATGCATCTCCAGTACGTACATTAGCGCTTCTGGCGAATTGATACCAAGAGACTCGTCTCTTGTCGCTGTTCTCTCCACCTGGGAATTTACAACGGCAGCTCCAAGTTGCATTACTGGAAGTCCCTGTAATGTACACAAGCGTTGTCCGCTCTTTCAAGTACGCCCTGCTGAACTGAGCTGGTATATTCTGTGATGCAAACATCACGTTGTCAACCGCTATCGTTGCAATTGAATATAATACCACTGTAAATGGAAGTTAACATTGAAAGCTTACCAGTCCACCAGACGATTCCAAATGGGACTTCTGTATTTGAACAGCGAAACATGGCTTGTTGCAGTGAGCCTTGTAAGAATCAGCCTTCCTCAATGCGCGAGTAGCTGCACGCTTTCTCGCATTCAGAATAGAAGCTCCCGCACTGTAATCTAGCTCAGATGTAGTGAGACCATAGATTGTCACTTTGAATTTCGAATGTCCCTGGTACTTGAAAGTCAGCATGTGCCCATATGACAGCGAATAATGTGCCGCAAATTCCTTCCACCCTGTTGTCAGATATATGTCATTGCCTCTACTTTTCATTTTAATCTCCCATACTCGGCCATCTGGGATTACAAGCTCTGCATTAATTCCAAGATTGGATCGATGACGTTGCACGAAGTCATCTGGCAATCTCTGCAGTGAATAGATGCTTGACATCTTTAATAATTCTACCTCTTATTACAATTAATATTAATGTTATTCAATCTCATTTCTTTCAAAAAAAGGTACAAATATATATATACATATATATATGCGACATAAGGCCTACCAAGTTGTTGTTGTCTTCATCTCGATCCGTGATAACTCGGAAGAATTTCATTTCCAGATAGCTGCACGAGGAACATAGTGATCTGTATTACTGATTGTGGCATAGGGAAGACGATCTAAAACATATGCATTTTAATGCGTTCTCTTCATTTATGCTACATCAGCGATCGGTTGTGCACAAGTTGCGATATGTTTATTCTGTCTTGCGTGGGTAGCAAAACTTAGTGCCACTAATGGGGATTGAAATCCATGTACGATTATTTACTGAAACTATGAATGGTTAATGTCAGTGAAAAGTAATTTGCACGTGATATTTCCTCAGCTACGTCGTAATGA
The DNA here is from genome assembly GCA_023055425.1 of Linanthus parryae. Taxonomy (NCBI): domain Eukaryota; kingdom Viridiplantae; phylum Streptophyta; class Magnoliopsida; order Ericales; family Polemoniaceae; genus Linanthus; species Linanthus parryae. The sequence continues at coordinate 80,615,335 of JALGPY010000006.1, forward strand.
ATTCACAGAGTGATGCTAATTCTTCATAACTCTTCATACGTATAATAACAATATGCAGTGGGAACTATCTGGGAGAAGTTAATTGTACTTAACATGATTGAACCTGCACCCTTTTTTTTTAAGGTGTTAGATTAATAAGTTTTGTGTTTACTGAGCTGCTATTTTCAAGAATTGAAATTTTTGGACTATCATATTATTGTATTAAATATTCAGTATTTGAGTAGTCGATGGCCTATATATATTGGTATAATATCCATTGGTATTAATTGATCTATATGTTTGCTAACACGATTGGATAAAGTATGGTTGCTATTTTACGCACAAGGTTAATTGTATATATCTGCAAAGGCTGTCTTGTGAAACCGCACGTTCCATATGACTACGATTTCATCTATTAGTGAGATTAACAAAAGTAAATTCATAAACCCTGTACTTACAATTTCACAACATTTTTTTCCCCATCCTTTTTTTTTTATTTCTTTTTTTGCTCACTATCCAGCCAAATATACCAATGTGTGTCTGAAATTGAAACAAAATATGAACTTCTTATCAACAAATAGATTTATATACGTTCGGTACCAATCAGACAGATTTCGTCCCTACGTGGAGTTTACTATTTATAGATCAAGACATTGATAGCAGATCTGGAATAGAAATCACTAATATAACATATGGAAGCAGTAGCACCCGATAAATGGCAATTATTTGTTCATGGCAGGGAATGAGTATCAGTAATGTAAGTTTTTTTCTGTGAGAGATTATACAGACAAAGGAGATGCTATTTGGAATCAGGTACCTGTAGAGTGATGATATTGGAACCTGTGACTCGCCGAGATCTGATGAATCGAGATGAGAGAATTTGTCAACTAAACAATCACGAATAGCAATACGGTGAATAAGTAAATCGCCATGACAAATACATTATGACATCGAGTACCTATTCTAAATTACGGTTGCGAGATAAGTCCGAATACCTGTTAGAGAAAAGTTAGAAATCAGGGAAGATTTGGATGGGAGGATGAAGTTGAAAGGTCTTCTTACCAGAAGAACGAAGTTGGGTAATTGTAAATCTAGGATGTGGATATTGTTTCTTGAAATCTTAAAGTTAGCTCTGCTTTTGAGGTATCAGTGATAAATTTTTATAATGTTATTTTTGTTTGTGTTTCACAAATTGGGTGTCCATAACCACTATAGTGATTCTCTTTTGTAATAATCTTAATTAAGCTTTTTGCTAACTGACGTTACTTTTTAATGTTATGAAGTAATGAATTTTATCTGGTAAATTGTAATATTAATATATAATATGTGCCCAGTTATGACTTCAACAGTGCAGACAAATTAGAAGATTATATCTGGGTGTAATATATATATACGCGACGCCAAGTTCATTATGTGAGGAATGAAACACATATTAGCAAATTACATCAAACGGAGAACTTTATGTGGAATAATATAAGGGAAATACTGTATCTCTATTTGAGCTTTTATCATTCTTATTTTAATCAGATGTGTGCATTTGGAAACGGCATGATGATGCAGTAAGATGATGCAGAAGTTTCTACTTGAACCAGTTCAAATGGAAATTTCAAGAAACGTACATGTTTAACTGTAGATAGACTAAGAATTGCAAACTAACATGATTGAACGGTTACACTGCAGGAAGAGCAAGAACCGAGGTCATTACAGGAAAGGAAAAAAAAAAGGAAAAAAAAAAAAGTGGAAAAAGAGATAAAAAAAAGGAAAGAGATGTTACAACTTGTTGACATGCCGAAATTACGAGGCATAAGTTACTACCAAACGGGTTCAACGTAAAAGTGCAAGAGTACCGGAAAAACAACATTTAAATTCGACCATCCAGAATATCTTAACAAATTCATTCCCTGTTAATCCTCTGCTGTGGTTGTTGGAGACCGGTTTCGCTTGGATCCCGATGATGACGTGCTGGATGTTACTGACCGCCTACTGGCAATGCTCATTTCCTGCAGTTTTAAAAGAAATTGAGTCTGGATCTCGAGCTGCTGTTGCTTCAGAAAAGTTACTTTTCCCAGTATTTGTATTTGTCGCTCCACTCGTTGAATTTCCTTTTCAATATCTGTGATCATTTCATCAACATTTTTACCACTGTTGAATATTTTGCGACAGATAGCTGCCCCCTCGGCTCTTCCTCTTGGAATACTGCGTGTTTCTTCGGTTACGCTTGGCTCAGTTGCAGTGTTACGCCCGCTTTCCATTGAAATATATCTGCCATAATTTCGATAGTTACAAACCAAAATAAGGTATATATTTGTAATGGTAATTTGTTGCAGTATCTAACTTACTAACATGGATTACCAACACAACACACGTCGTTGAACCGGCGATACAGAAGTGGATACTACTCTTGCATCCAGATTATACTTCCCCTAGTTATCTGCACATTGTAAAGTAACTTTGTTAGATTTCTGTTTGTGGAAACAATATTTTCAATTTATGCCAGTATATAATGGTTACCTTCAAGTGTTGCTCAGCAGATAGTTGAAATTGCGGAATACTAATTTATATCTGTTCTTTTGACTTGGTCTCCAAGAAATTTCAGAATTCTGTTGACAAGTGTCTTCAACCAATTCTTTCACTGTTTTCCAATACAGATTACATTATAGCTGTAGTGGGTGAGCTGATGCATTGGTTCCTAGAAAGTCATGAATGTCAAACAGATTTTATCAGCCACATGTCTGGCATGCATGCAACCTGTGCTGTTGCCTCTACTAATGGTTTACTCACATTGCCTTCAATTTTCTTTCACAATGTGCTGCATTCATTTCAAGAGCAGTAGGGATTTCTATTCTTTCCAACTGTTTCCTACTTTCTGGCTGGAAGCCATAAATTACCATATATAAAAATTAATATAGGAAATATTACTCATAGTATTATTGTATTTTCGTGGAATGTAGGTATAAATTTGATATGTTGCATTTCTGATGATTTGTGGGCGTATTTATACAAAGGTCAAATAGAAATAACAATATAAATTCATTCTCGTGCATATATCTCAATATATGTAATTAAATGTATATTATATTATACACAGCAACAACTAATTTGTCTGGGATAGTACTTCAGTTTATATACAGCTCCATTCATAGATGAACTGATTTTGTAAATATTAGATCCGTGTAGATATTGGACGAAGTATTATAAAAAACCCTTTTTTTTTGTGGGTGGACACTACTTAACCAAATTCCAATGACAAGTTGGACTGGTAAAAGTATCGGAATTCGCCGAAATTAACAACATTACATTACACAAATTATTGATGATGTTAGTGTTACAAAATGAACCAAGTACAAATGCTAGAACCAATTACTACGCTCTACGGTATGTCTTCCCTTTTTTTTCTTGCTCGACAATATCCTGAACAGGTTCAGGTAGACCCATTGTTTCGAATGCATAACATCCATCGTGATGTTTGAAAGCTACACAGAGCGCATCTGCCGCAGAGTTACCTTCACGATGGATGAATGTTATCAAACATGATTTGAATTTTTTCTGTAGTTTTCTAATTTCTTCGATTTCGGAACAAACATCTTCTGGGAATACATGAGAACAAACACCAGTTATGTGGTCAATAATGTTTTTGGCATCGCCCTCTGCCCATATATCAAGCCAGTTCCGATCTAATGCATACTTCAAACCTTTGCACAGTGCAGATGCCTCTGCAAAGTCAGAGTTCTTCTCATGCTCAATTTCAGCAAAGGCATACACACAATCTCCTGTATAATTCCGATATAGACCAGCACGAACTATAGTTGGCCAGGTTGGACGTTTGTAGTCGCAGTAGAATCCACCATCGAAATTTAGTTTGATGATATGTTTTGCAGGAGGTGACCAGTGGATTCTAAGAGATGATGTAGATGGGGAACGGATCTTCTTGCATGTTGAAGAAGAGGACGCAGTTTCATTGCCTTTATTTGGGTTCATAAAACTATGATGACCTTGGGTGCGAGTCAAATATGGATTGGGTTGTCTCGGAGGAGGCGAGTTTTCGAGGAAGAATATACATTCATCATCGACATTGTCTGAAGCATATGGCGATTGCAGATCACTTTGGTATACAAAAGGTTGCTCAGTGATTTGCGGATGAAAATCCGATGTGTGGGGAGGGAAATGTAAAGGTATTAATAGCTGAGTGTCTGGTATTGGAATTGCTGAACCATAATTCTGCGGTGAGGTTGAGTACGAATGTGATTGTGGGTGAATATTTGACGAAAGAGGGGAGTACTGATATTGGGGAGATGTAATGGAGTTGTAATAAGTATATTGTGGAGGGGAATTTGGTAGGGGAATACCTGTATTATATGAGCCATGCAGGAAATCTGTGCAGGTAGGCGGCGATGCATAGAAGACTGGTGACGTTGGACTTCGCATTAGGGGACTGTTCCAGTTACAATGTTGCGGACTGTGAGGTAGTGCTATACCGACACCGTAAGCTGCATGCATAAATTCATTGCCACTGGGAGGCGATGCGCGGAAAATTGGTGATGTCGGGCTGTGAATAACATGAAATTGGTGATTACCAGCATCATACATTGTGTTTCCAGTCATTGGATGATAGGGTGAGCCCATGTTAGGCTGCACTGTGTTGTTGGGTGAGAAGATGTGAACATAGCTCCCAGTTGGGATGCTTATTTCAGCGGTGGGAAGATCTGTTAGCAAGGTGGTTAAATTCCAGCAAGAATGCTCTTCATCAGAATTATAGCTTGACATGGTGAATAGATTGAGAAATATTTCATGAATTGCTTACAGTCAATGTTGTAACATTATATAGGAGACCAAGAAAGTGCAGATATTTTAACTCATTTGGAAGCATGTGTATTAAATGTAGACAAGAATATTTCGTGTTGGTTATGAAATCTAATAACTGATGCAACTCTTTGTTTTTGTTTTTTCCCTTTTATTTTTTCCTCTTCCTCTCCTCCTCACCAAAATTTCCAAGGATCATTTATTGTTTTTATTGTGTATACATGCTATTATATTATACATTCGTATTAGAATTATATCCCTGCAACTGTAAGTTGTTGTAATATGGCATATCAGTTCAATTGACTGCAATTGTGAACATGGAGAACTTAATATAGATTAATATTAAACGATAGGCAGATGACGAATGTGTTTGAAGATACAATAGTTTTTGCAAGAAGGGGGGGGGGGAAAGGCAGGGAGATAACAATGGAACATTACCATGACGTTATCTCCTCGCATTTTTTGAGGTGGATAAAAGTTGTAGTGCAAGTGGATCACAGCAGAGCTTCTATTGTAGTAATGCTTCTATGTACACATGTGCTTGCATACTTGATCTGCAGTTGGGCGCGTACGCTGGCATTGTGTGAAACTATGCCGTCTCCACCTGGCGAACAATCCATTTGTTGACCCATCTGCGGTTCATGCTTGTGGATCCAGCAAGTCGAAAATAGAACATGTTCTTAACACTTGATTCATTAGCTTTAAGTAATAGCTCCTTCTGTTCCTGAAATGAATCAATGTGCTCTACTCAGCACTGTGTTCACAAAGCACACTAACTTATGAGCTATAACATTAATAAATTATGGGTTGAAGTCGTAAGTGTTGGCTGCATACATCTCCTGTCATTGCCGACAATATAACAGCACTTTTCTTAAGGACAGCCTCAACACCATGTCCGAAAACGACGACATTCAGCTCTCCAGTGTCATCTCCAATTTGAACTTCTAGACGACCCCTACAAAGAAAAAATGAATGCACTCAAAACCTTTTTTCTTTTCTTTTTTTTTCCCTTTTTTTTTTATTTTTCAGTCTTCTGTTTCATAGTTGCTATTCTATATTTGCCCACTGCAGATTGAATATACAGCTTAAATTGGATAGAAGAGAATTATATCAAATTACCATGGTACAGAGGTGCAATAAGAATTGTGGCAACCAGAACAATTGAATTTTTCTCCGTTAGATAGCTAGTTGCACGGGTACACATATTGCAAGCATGATACCATGGTCGTTGTGTTTCAGGTAAGGCAAGAACTGAAACTTTCACCCACACATCAGTGTCTACGGACTGCAGGAAATATAGAGAGAACTGTCAACCAGACATAACAATGAATTCCCAACAATACGATATAACTATGGCATAAAAAATACCGGTTTTTCGGGGAGATCAGCAATCTTTGACAACTTGAATTCAGTCTTCTTTGTCTTAGGATTCTTCTGTGCCAGTAATAATTCAGGATTCTTCACTTTATCAATCTTCTCATAATTTGCATCACGCCTAAGCAGGAGAAACAGATATGAGATTAAATGTGGGAAATATATCATGTTGTCACAATTGGAAACTGTACAAGTAGTTTCATTCATATACCAGTCATTCAACTCGTCAACTCTTGGATCCTCGATATTGTGCAGGAACATAGTGGACATTGTTGTCTTCAGAGAAAAATCTACAAACAGTGGAATAGCAATTATATGAATATAATGTCGTGCAAGCTATGTTTTCATATAATGCGTTCATATTTCCATTCCAACTGTAACTGTGTAATTCCATACTCATTAATACTGATGTTAAGTGAAAGTTACCCAGATATGTTGTTGAACACACATTCGTTGCAATTACAATCGGATGAGCACTGGCCAGTATATTTAGTTTATCTCCTTCTGTTTTGGTTGCATCGTCCCATAGGGATAAACAAACTGGGACACCGCTGAAATGATATAATTAAATACGGCAGTCAATAATTGCATACAGCAAACAGCAACAGTTGAACACTACCTAATACAAAACAGCGCTCAGAAGCGGAGTACTTACGAGTCGTCCAGAACAATGACATCCCTCACTCGAGCACGACCCGCTGAATCTTTTCGCGGTACTGTCTTCGTGGACATAATAGCAATGATGATGACAGCAACATCTATGATCATTGTGAAATCAAACAATACAAATAAGAGTGTGTAGTAATTATGGGAAAACATTTAACACTTTATATTAATATGGAATATCTACGTAGAAATGATGCAAAGCAGTGCATATAACTTGCCAAATTTCTCACGGGAATTCATAAGAGTGCGAGCTTCTTCCTGACTTTTCAAATTATATTTGCTGCAACAGCCTTCGTCGACCTTATCTTCAACTGCAGTTACCTCCATTTCTTTGTTAAGGACAAGGGAGAAATCGTGATCTATGTAACGGTACTTGGGGTTGACAGGTCGCACAACACCATTGCTAAACCAGTACGAATGATAGACCTGCAATTTGTTGTCGAAGTTGGGTATATCTGCATCAAATGATGTTGCTTGGATTTGTTTGCCCTGCAACTTCAACAAAAGTTTATTGAACACGGAAACCGGAAGATTAAGGATAATAATTGTAAGCACAGTGGCGAAATCACATTATATTTGCCAAATTAAAGAAACAAAGAATCGGAATATTTGACCAATATCTTTGCATAAATTTAGTTACAACCTCACTGTCACAGAGCACAAAACGCTGGTACTTTGTGTTCGAAGCCTTTGCCGTCAATATCCGTGATTTTTCAGCCACACGCAGTCGGAGCTTCCATTCTTTGCATTCGTCCGTCAATCCAGACAACTTTAAAATTTTACCTTCCATGATTTCAATGAATTCCTACAAAAGGTAGCTGAATGGTGTTAGTATATAACATATGAAGATTTTCAACTAATGATCAAGTTTGTTTCAGGTAACATTATGGTCTATATTACTGTGAACCACACGAGTGGCATCTCTACATGATGAAACCAGCAAGCACTAACCATGGTTGGAATCTATAATGTGCTTTGTACGCGTGTTGCTCTACGCAATAGATCTTTGTAGACAACATTTCGAGTTGTGCAATTAAATTGAATGCCGTCAATTGGTTCCATTAACACTTTAACTGCGGATCCTAACTTAGCTCTGGATAATGCCACATACAGTTGACCATGCGAGAATACAGGTTGTGGTAGGTAAACACCAACACGTTTCAGATTTTGGCCTTGCGACTTGTTGATGGTCATAGCGAAGCATAGTCGAACTGGAAATTGTTTGCGCTCGAATTCTATGGGATAGTGATCTGTTTGGGACGGTCTGAGCGGGATCCGAGGAATGAACACGGATTTCCCCTTATTTGGACCGACTGCGATCTCAGCATATATTACATTAGGCAACAACTCCTTGCAAATAAGTTTGACACCATTTGACAATCCAGATGAAGGGTCAATGTTGCGTAGCAACATTAGTGGACAACCTGGCTTCACTTCTAAGTGGTGAGGTGGGAGCCCATTGGGAGTTAGTGTATGCAGGAATTCTACTGGATGAGTCGACTGATTCTCTGGCAGAGATCGATCGAAGCTATTATATGTATGAGATTGCCCTGGAAATCTACATAGCAAAATTTGATTGATTCGGTCTACGCAATCATTCCGAGGAGTCAAAATTGCTCTTTCAGTAAGGTACCGCGGGTCCAGACAGTCAGATTGGAAATTGCAGTATACAGCTTTAATAAACAGGTCTATTGACATGCTTTCATCAATAAATGGCACAATCATCGATTTTGGCAAATCTATTGTCGCTTCATCAACATCTTGGACACTACCATTTCCAATCGAGAGGAGAAATTGGCAGAAGGTGGGATCGTCAACAGCACGCATATTTTCTGTAAGATAAAGCAAATGCATACTGGCCCATAGAGGTGAGTCAACAATGCTGTTCGAGATACATTCCTCCTTAGTGGCACGCACCGTCACAGTCAGCACCTGCCTGAAATCACCTCCAAAGACCACGACCTTGCCTCCAAATAGCGATTCATCAGAACATATATCACGAAGCATACATTCAAAAGCCTCTATATTCTGCTTCTTCGCCATCGTAACCTCATCCCATATGATAACTTTGGCCTCACGAATAAGATAAGCAAGAGCTGTCTGTTTTCCGATGTTGCAGGTATTCTTATCCGTGGTATCCAAGGGGAGCTTGAAGCGAGAGTGCTCAGTCCTTCCACCAGGCAAGTTTGAGGCTGCAATACCAGTGCTAGAAGTAGCCAGAGCAATCCCTCCACGACTGCGGACATATGCCAGCAGAGCTCTGTACAGGAAAGTTTTTCCCGTGCCACCCGGTCCGTCAACAAAAAAACATCCACCTTTCATTTAGTTGATATGATTTGTGATTATTTTTTAAGCTGCTGATTGCGCGTTGTTTAGCTGGTCGATGGCGGCCATGTCTTCGGCCGGAATCGGTACTGCCAATTCCTCTTCAATTTCCCGATTCGCTGAAGACATTTCCTCACTATGACTAACTGGTAATGAAGTAATGAAATCAGTCAATTGTCTCCCCATTGCCTCTAGAAATATATTCACTCTTTTAACAGTTCTGAATAGAATTTGAGCTTCATTTAATCTCCCCTCTTTCCGGAAATCTTCAGACAAATTCATATACATCCGATCCCACAAAGAGCGTGGATTGCCTGGTTGGCAGTACACAAGGACAGTGGCAAATAAACGCCGCAATGTCTGGGGCATTTGAAAAGTCGCAGCTTCTTCCAAAAAATCTTCGAGCGCTGTGTCTTTTTCCAACAGACCGAGCTTCTCACACGCCTCACGGTATGATTCACATATGTGATTCCTGACTGTCCGCAACTGCTCGTATGATTCAGCACCTCGGACATGAGACAGTAATAATCGGAGAAAAAAGCGGTCTCCCTCCGAAGGATTAGAAGCAACAATACGTCCAATACTGTAGCCCTTCTTCCGAGGTTCCCAGCATAAATTTGTCTTATTCCACACGTAATGTTGTGGAAATTCGCTATACAACCAACGCTTTGCACTTTCATCACGCTTATTGGTTTCAAAATATTCCGTCAACATTGTCTTTGCATACTTCTTATCCGCGGCAATGTATGGAAGCTTCGTATATTTGTCGAAGGAAATAGATTGCATGCCAGGAAGGTGAAGTGGAAGTGCAGTAACAGAAGGATACATCTCGTTCAGCGGGAAACTGAAAAGACGCCATGCAGCCTCCGGAGGTGAAATCCACCTGGCAGACTGAAAGGCTGCAATTTCATCAATACCACTTGTTTGATTTGACACAAGTTGGAACGCAATTTTATCGTGCCCTTTGTAAATATACTTGTACAGATATTTAACTGCCTTGATTGTCGAGCAAATCTCGACATTTATGTGGCAGTCATATTTCGCCAGCAAGTATGGATTATAAGGCACGACCCATCTGTTATCAAGAGTAGCTCCTCGAACCTCAACAGTGCGGCCATTGCGCTGTCGGCGATAAATAGCAAACGAATTATCACCAGTTCTTGTGGCATTGCAAAAATCCCGAGGATATCTGTTCTTGCACCCAGTCCGAGGCCGCATGCATACATTCTTCTTGTTGTGTTCACCACAAGGACCGTGCATCATATGCCTGACAACAGCATTGTAGAGATGAAGATTGACCTTAGGATCAGGAATTTCAGCTGAGATATACCTGTCATACTCATCAGGTTGCATCAATTTTGCAAACTTTTTCTGAATCAGAAGGAAATGCACATGTGGAAGACCACGTTTCTGATACTCAATCACATACGTATAAGCTGCAATCGGGCCAAGAATTTCTCGTTCGACCAAATCACGTTTCAGCTCAACTACCTTCGCACGGAAAATTCGAGCTACTAAATCCGGTCGGTTCGATGCTTCCTCATGAGGCAGGAGCTCATCTTGGATTTCGGACCATCTAGGATTGCAAGTCATCGTTACAAAATAATCAGGCTTCCCAAACTGACGCACAAGGGCCATTGCATCTTGATAACGACGCTTCATATCTCGTGGTCCCGCAACAAATGAAGGCGGTAGAACAACATGACGACCAATGTTCGTTTCTCCTGCTGCCAGACTATCAATTATACCTCGATAAAGTTCTGCGCGGATTTCATCCTGGTTGAAGCGCACATAATCAAGTCGACTTGTTTCCAATTTGATGTACATGTCAACAATGTATTGTTGAAGCAGACGACCGAAAAATAAAATCGAGGAATGCCGGATGCTTCGAATTTGCAAACGGTAACAGTAGTACTGCCGGCAGGTCACAGTTGGAATCTCTGACTCTGCATCCTCTTTACCTGCATCGAGCAAATTAACAGTTAGAACATCATGTAAATATGTCTGCAAAGTAGAGAAGATTGTGTGATTCAAGAACATTGAGCATGTGCAAACCTGAACGTCGCCTCTTCCTCTTCGGGCCTTTCGGAGCATTATTCTTCGCAGGTTTCTTCTCGATACCAGTACGCCAACCAGGTTGACCATAAGGGAACATAATCGGGTACTATAGTGGATCGTAGCACCCCAAGTGGTACTTGATTGGTTCTGGCCCCCCCTTCTTTCGCTGCACCAAGATATCACGCGAATACTTGCCTGCACGGTATTCATCATCTATCCAAATGCCGGCAACCTGATCTGAAGTAGGCATGTTATGGGTTCTCTGATCCAAACCGGGATCACACCGAATACGTATATCACAGTCCATGAGATCAGGGGTCTCAGACATTGACTGGAATTTTTCATTGTAGGGATTTGATTTCAGGATGTCAGTCAGGCAAGCAATAATGGACGGATCAACATTGCTAAACGTCTGAGATCGACAATGTAACTGATAAGCAGGATCGTAAAAATATAATTGCAGATATCCAGGTGTCTCCTCACCGGGGTCGAGGTTATTGATGTAATGATATATTTGACCCTGAACCCTGAATGTATAAATTCCTTTCCCATTTTTTAGGATTTCACGATCATTCTTCACGCCCATAGATGTGAAAGAAAACAAACTGTTGTATGCACGAATCGAAGTTCTGAATTCCTGACTTGTTGCATTATCTGACAGTAGCAATACAGCCAGTGTATCAGGAATTTCATGTGCAGCAAGAACAACTCGGCCTGAACTGCAGCAAAATCCATCTGGTTCGTACGCAAAAAGTTTTGCCTGGCAATGAGGACATATCCTTGGCTGGGGTAGCCGGCTCGGTTCAGTGGGAGGAGAGGGGGGATCACGTTTCTACCTCTTTCTACGCTTCTTCTCTGCAAGACAGACACATTAAAAATAATAATCAATACCGAGAACAGACAAGAGGCAGAATATCATGACATCAGCAGGAGTATAATACTCACTCGATGGTTTAGCGCCAGTCGAAGTACCGGGAGGGCGCTTGCTGGACTCACCTGACAATGAGCCTGATGCACCACCATCACCAATAGGCTCCGATGATGCGGGAATGTCAGCTGATAACTGAGTTGCAGTGTATTGAAATAGGGGGGATGCAGGTGAGGCATGCACTGTGCGAGAACACGGAGCAGTCATGAAGGTAGAAGGAGCAAATGCCAGTCCATGATTCTGCTGACCGTTGTACACATCCAGAGCAGTGACACAGAAGCCATGCCGGACAACAATCCGGGAAGACGTAGAATCTGGCGTTAACTGTGCAGGTGCTGTGGACGGAGGCACTGAAGTACCGACTACATTTGGTGAGGCTGCAGTACAATCTTTTGCCGGGAGACATGCAATACCACGTTTACGTAATCTCTGACATGAAACTTTCCCCGCACCACTGCGCTTACGCTGCGCATCAGATGTAGGCCGGGACACAACGGTTTTTTTCTTTCCTGTGCATTCTCGACTGTTGTTTCGACTCACACTGCTTCTGTTTCAACAGACTGGAGAAGCAGTTGAAGCAACTTTTGAAGGTCTCCCCCTCTTCCGACAGTTTCCTGGAATTGCCACGCTACTCACTGCCTCGTCTGGATTAGCAATACTACAGCCTACCTCTTCTCCATCACGAACAACAGCTTTGGGAGTCTGTTCTTGTTCAGTATGTACTTCGTTACCACCGCCTACAGGCAACAAAGTTGGCCGATGAGTTACTGCTTCCGAAGAAGTAAATTGTGAACCATAGGGATGCACAATGTCAACCGATGATTCTCCACGAACGATGTCAGCAACCTCTTCTATCTCAATCACAGGAGCAGCCTCATGAGCAGCGGATGAATCTTCCCTCTCACAGCTGTAGCGACCCTTTATTGATATGGTGGATGAATCTACTTGATCACGGAAAAAATGATTGGCGACAACCTTCGAGCTGTTTGGTCCTGTTGAGTCATTGGTTCCCTGCAACCTTCCCTGAACACCGCTGGGGTCATTGTGCGAAGCTGCACCCGATCCATTCTTCCGAGGTCTTCCTCTTCTGCCACGTTCACGACAACCCCCACGTGAAATTTGTCCAGCAGATATCCCTGCTACGGCATTTCCAATTATCGGACAATCACCGACAGCAATCCCACTCACTGGTTCAGTAGCAGCAGAGTGACGAACATCATTGCATGCAACTTCACCAGGACAGCTGAGGTGACCAGTTGTGGTTACAGGAGAAAAATCAACTCGTTCTCGGAAAACCTGATTCATTGCATCGGAACACATAGATTGCATAACATCGCAACAGTCAACATCAACACATGAATTTCCGTTGATAACATCGGCGACCTGCTGGTTTTCAGAAGGGGGAGGTGCTGTAGGAGTAACCGAGGAACTATCCCCAGCACAGGCTGTGTCAACCGGCGCAGTTACAGCAGTGGACTGTACGTGTTCACGGAAAAATTGATTCCGCACAACCGCAGTAAGATCAAACATTGTGGCATCGTTGTCTCGCTCGAGCCTATGTCCAGGCCCGTCAGTTAGCCTCTCTGAAATCGCACCAGCTTCATTTTTCGGAGGTCTTCCTCTTCTACCATGTCCACGCCCAGTCCTGCATGATAGTTCTTGAGCAGATATCCCACATTCAACATTTTCAACCTCGGAACCATCCCTAGCAGCAACCACAGTCACTGCACCACCACATGATTCAGACGATGTAAATTGCCTGGTACGGCAACCCAGAACATCAGCAGATGAATTTTGAGGACTAACATCAGAAACCTCCCGTATTTCAATCACATGAGACACGGGAGCGGACTGGTGTGTTTCATTTGAGGGAGACGATATTACGGTATTGGATGAACCACCCCCAGCAGAGGGATTTTGCGCCGGCTTGGCTACACCAGCTGTTTCTATTTGTTCACGGAAAAATTGATTGCAAGCACCCGCAACATTATCAAATACTTTTGGATTGTTTTCTCGCTCCGGCCTTCCTTCAACTCCGTCACTGACCTTCTGTGAAGTCAAAGCAGCTTCAGTTTTCCGGGGTCTTCCTCTTCTACCACGTCCACGACGACCCCCCCGTGAAATCTCTCCAGCAGATGTTGCATCTACAGCATTCGCAATTTCAAAACAATCCACCGCAGCAATTCCAGTAACTGCACCACTACATGATTCAGTAGCAGCAGAGTGACGAACATCATTGCCTGCAACTTCACCAGGACAGCTGCGGTGACCGGTTGTGGTTACAGAAGAAAAATCAACTTGTTCTCGGAAAACCTGATTCATTGCATCGGAACACATAGATTGCATAACATCGCAACAATCAACATCAGCACATGAATTTCCGCTGATAACATCGGCGACCTGCTGTTTTTCAGAAGGAGGAGGTGCCGTAGGAGTAACCGAGGAACTACCCCCAGCACAGGCTGTGTCAACCGGCGCAGCAACAGCAGTGGACTCTACGTGTTCACGGAAAAATTGATTCCGCACAACCGCAGTAAGATCAAATATTGTGGCATCGTTGTCTCGCTCGAGCCTATGTCCAGGCCCGTCAGTTAGCCTCTCTGAAATCGCACCAACTTGATTTTTCCGAGGTCTTCCTCTTCTACCACGTCCACGCCCAGTCCTGCATGATAGTTCTTGAGAAGATATCCCACATTCAACATTTTCAACCTCGGAACCATCCCTAGCAGCAACTACAGTCACTGCACCACGACATGATTCGGACGATGTAAATTGCCTGGTACGGCACCCCAGAACATCAGCAGATGAATTTTGAGGACCAACAGCAGAAACCTCCCGTAATTCAATCACATGAGACACGGGAGCGGACTGGTGTGTTTCATTTGAGGGAGACGATATAACGGTATTGGATGAACCACCCCCAGCAGAGGCATTTTGCGCCGTCTTGGCTACACCAGCTGTTTCTATTTGTTCACGGAAAAATTGATTGCGAGCACCCGCAACATTATCAAATACTTTTGGATTGTTGTCTCGCTCCGGCCTTCCTTCAACTCCGTCACTGACCTTCTGTTAAGTCAAAGTAGCTTCATTTTTCCGGGGTCTTCCTCTTCTACCACGTCCACGACGACCCCCCCGTGAAATCTCTCCAGCAGATGTTGCATCTACAGCATTTGCAATTTCAAAACAATCCACCGCAGCAATTCCAGTAACTGCACCACTACATGATTCAGGCGGCGTAAATTGCATATCACGGCATCCCACAACATCAGTACCCGAATTTTCACTAATAATATGATCAACCTCGTCTACTGCAGTCGCAGAATCCACGGCGACATCACTGCATGTACCTTCAACAACACGACTGTTTGCATTGACTGTTGGTACGGCAGAGCACTCAACTTGTTCTACGAAAAACGGATTTCGAACCGTCGCAGAAACCTCCAACACTTTTCTACTGTTGTCCACGTTGAGCATTCCCACACCGCTGCTGTAGACATTGTGTGAGGTTGCACCGCCAGCATTTTTGCGAGGATGCCCTCTTCTACCACGGCCACGACCACTACAGTCCACACTTCGTCCACCACCTACATGATCAGCATTAGGCAATGCAGAGGACGGATCAGTAGTGCCAACATATACAGGATGGATAACAGTCAATGGTGATACATCATCTCCACCAGGCACTAAATTCCTGCGCAGTCCAGAATCCTGCAATGATTCTGATTCAACAGCTCCTGCAATTTTGCTTGTATTAACTACTTCTGGCGTTCCCTCACCGCTACTGCATGCACCGTGTGAGGTTACAACAACTGCATTTTTCCGAGGCCGCCCTCTTCCACCGCGGCCACGACCGCCACAGCTCGCAATTCTACCACTGCATACTTGATCAACAGGAGGCAATCTATAAGACCCATCATTTGTAGCATTACATGCAGTACTGATAAGAGCTGGCGGCTCTGATGTCAGCACGCCAGGGCATTCAACCTCTCCATCAGTCAAGGAATTACCGCGCAGTCCAGGATCTTGCAATGCTTCTGATTCAGTGGCCGGTGGACACTTGTCTGTATTAGTAGCAGACATACCTAAATTGTAAATCATTACTCAGGACACACCACAAGAAATCTAGAATCGAAAGAATTTTTTGATACAGGGAATGCTGGACATTTTCCCATTTCTTGGGACTTTTGTTTTAACCTTCCACCTCCCTCATTCTGCAACGGTCTGCTGCCGTTAGTGAATGCACTCATAATTCAATTCAAACTACTTCAAAATTTACTTATTCACTGACACAATTTAAGTAACGCACATGTTCTAACATAACATATTCATGACCAATAATAACATTTATCTTTTTAACATACACTCCATATTATATCATATTAATTATCATATTATACGAATCACACACAACAATATGCACTCGTAGCATTTTAACCATCCAATAGAATTAGGACCACATAACAACGTATACATTTCACACATCACTAATAAACCAATCTACGGCAAGCATTTCGAACGACAGTACCCGCATCATTTCAGAAATTGCAGTAAAGAACCTGTGATATGCAAATAACGATGCCGATGCAGCGACCACTCAGCCCAGTAGCTCCTTCCACGGCGCTGGAAATTACAGCAGGACATGGGGGGGAAGGGCGGAAAGAAGGCGGGAGGAAAAAAATAAAGAAAAAAAACAGAAAAACCCAAAAAAAAAAAAAAGAAAATTAGATCATCCCTGAATTTCAATCATGCCATAGAGCAAACCATTCATTCGAACATCTTACCAGGAAAACAGTCGACAATGCGGTCCAATGAACTCGTCACAACCAGCAACACATGTGTAACTCCACAAACCAGCTGGAACAGATAACCTAATGAAATTAAACATGGGATATTCAAACGAACTAAACCAAACAAACAACTGTGTAACCAAATTTTGTTCCCGGCCCGAAATACATCAAAGAATAGGTACTACATACTACAAAAGTTGACCACAAACAGGGCAATTTTGTTATGACACATAATATACAAGCTGCTGCATAGCGCAACACAATGCAGTCAGGAAATTATCAAATCATTGGTATTTAATAACACCCAACCTCCACATCAAAGTCCATATTACACCAAGCTATAAACATTAATAGGGGACCTACAAACTGCAATCGATCTGTACATGCAACTGCAGTGGAACACCTATGTACATAGAATAAACCAGATCATCAGCATTTAATAATACCAGACCCCCATACCAAACCCAATCTTACCACAAACTACACACATTTTATGCAACAACCAGAAACTGTACCCAGTCTAAACATGCAACTCCTCCATTCAACCTCCGAATGGAAAATAAATTAAACAGTGGGTAAAATTTTACAAAAATATAAATGAATAAGTAAATAAGATAAAGAAAAATCATCCAGAAACAAAGACAAACCATTGCACATACCTCTTACAACAAACTGCAAACATGCAACCCCTACATTGAACCTTTGAAGCACAAAAATGAAGAAGAAGAGGAAGGAAAGAAAAAAAAAAAGGGATAAATTCATCTTAAAATAGGGAGAGAGCTTTGCACATACCAGGAAAGAGATCGAAGAGAGTAGACAGTGGAAGAACAGAGACATCGTCTCATTATACCCACGAGAATGTTGCGACACGTGTAAGCTGTGTGACAGCAGCTTACGTCAGATTAGTGGTGGAAACAGTACATGTACTTCGGCTCCAAGCAACAAAAGGCGGTGGTAATTCCACCAATGAGCACCGACGCAGAGTGAGGGCAAAGTCCTGAGGGAGAAGACGATGATATTACCTCAACCACTCACTATGATCGGCGTGGTAGGAAGGGTGAATAAGCAAGGGCAAAATCGACTGCTAACAAAGGGTAACTTTCTTGATCAATTTGATGACATCTCCATCAATCTAACAAAAGCTATTTTTTCCTCTCAATTTTACACCTGCATCCAACTAAGTAAACAATATTACGGCCACTAAATATAAATTGCACACCCGAACATATGGAAAAAGCATGGTTAAAATGGTCAATATGGAAAAAAGCATGGTTAAAATGAAATAACCCTTTAACCAAATTCTTTATCATCTGAAAGACAGAAATTACCAAAAGCTATTTTTCCCATGTATTTTATTTTTTTTAATATTTCCTCTCAATTTTACACCTACATCCAACTAAGTAAACAATATTATGGCCACTAAATATAAATTGCACACCCGAACATATAGAAAAAGCATGGTTAAAATGCTCAATATGGAAGAAAGCATGGTTAAAATGAAATAATCCTTTAACCAAATTCTTTATCATCTCAAAGACAGAAATTACCGAAAGCTATTTTTTCCCATGTATTTTAATATTTTCTTCACTAAATCCAACTCCAATAGGACAATCACTAAGTAGCGAGCAGCAAGGGCGAAGAAGGAAATTAACAGAAATTGACATGTAAATCCTAGGACACATCCAAATTAAAGAGCGAACAGCAAGGACAAAGAAGGAAATTAACAGAAATTTACATGTAAATCCTAGAACACATCCAAATTACAGCAACTAAATCTATTGCCAGTAGCCGATAATGCTGGAACAGGAGGGCCAGAAATGGAAGTTCACAGAATCCATTTTTTCCTCTAAAATTTACATCTACATCCAACTCACACAACCAAACCACAGCCACAAAATCTATTCAGAACTTGCATTAAAAGACAAACATCAAGGGTATAAACGGAAGTCAACAGAAGCTATTTTTTTCATTTAATTTACATCTACATCCAACTCACACAACCGAATTACAGCAACGAAATGTATTGAGGGCATCCCATAAAGCAGAAACAGCAGGGGCAGAACCGGAAGTTAACAGATTCTATTTTTTTCATCGAATTTACATGTGCATCCAAAGCACACTACCAAATTACAGCCACCAACTCTATTTAGGACAGCTAATTAAGAGACCACATCGGGGACAGAAATGGAAGTTAACTGAAGCTATTTTTTTCAACAAATTTACATCTACATCCAACTCACACAACCGAATTACAGCAACAAAATGTATTGAGGGCATCCCATAAAGCGGAAACAGCAGGGGCAGTACCGGAAGTTAACAGATTCTATTTTTTTCATCGAATTTACATGTGCATCCAAAGCACACTACCAAATTACAGCCACCAACTCTATTCAGGATACCTAATAAAGAGACCACAGCGGGGACAGAAATGTAAGTTAACTGAATCTATTTTTTTCAACAAATTTACATCTACATCCAACTACTACACCAAAATTACAACCACTAAATCTATTGAAAAGAGCCAGTAAATGACAAATAGCAGGGGCAGAACCGGAAGTTATCAAAAGTTATTTTTTTCATCGAATTTACGTATCGGTCCAGACCAGATAACACAATTACATAATCATGCCATTGTAGCCTCAGTAAAAGACCGTTCCGCAGGAGGACAACACAGACATTTCAATCCAAAATAAATTGCAAAGAGTCGCGAAGAAGGACGTGGAAAACTACCGTTGGTGGACATTGGCGGCGAACACACATGCAAGCCAGTCAGTGGTCCACGGTGTGCAAAACGCCTAGCTGGCAAAGTGGCCATATCTTCTTTTACTATAGGTAGTATGATTGTCTTTGCAGTTTGTGAAGTTGTGACACTTGGGTCAAATTAACTAACTAATTCAACATCCGTTATGTAAGTGAGTCATTTTAGTATTTTTACTTCAAAAGGGACGGTATGGGGTCTTTTCCTTTTTTTTATTTTTTTTCTCTCTTTCAATTATTTATATTTATATTTTTTCCTATTTTTTTCTTATTCATCTAATGGAGTTTAACGGTGTTAGTCAATTTGATATAAGTGTCGCAACTTTACAAAGTGCATAGACGATAAGAACTAAAGCCAGTATTGCATCTAGCTAAGTGTCAGGGAGGCGAAAGTGCAAAGGGGTTTTCTATCAAAATTTCTTAAAGATGTTACGAACTATTTTTGGTTGGGAACCACTACAAGCTTGTAGATAGATAGATGGATAGATATTAGATAGAGATAGCGATGTGCATATTGAGAGGTTTGCTTCTGTAAATTTCGAAGGAGGCTATTTTCTTATTTTTATTTTGTTAACATCATTGTGTATACGTATGAAGTTCACACATATTCTATTTGCATGTGCGAGTGTTGTTACCATCACTTAATTTCTTTTTGTTAACGGAGTACTTACAAAATGTGTATGTTTCATCCTTTATTAGTTGACATAATTACTATTCGAATGAATGTTGTTACAGGTTAATAGATAAACTTGTGTTCACTGAGTGTACTTTACATGTTTCTTTCCTTTATTGGTTGACCTGATTACTATTATATGTTTCGAATTTCAATTGAAAGTTGAGAAGTTTTGTCTGCTGTCAGCCCTCAACAATTGAACATCGGCGAGAAGAGCCATTATGATAATATTCGCCCAAACAGTTTCACTTGCGACATTTATTGATTGTTTAGAGAAGAAAAATTATTACTTCTAATGCAAGCCTCTAGACTCACTGACCATTACAATTTATTAATTTTATGGCTTCCTAGGTCGAAGTTCATAGAGAAAACCCTAGATTCGGAGTTCATTAAGAATGAAAAGCAGTTTTTTTTAGAATGAGTATTGTGTAAATTCGGAAGAAGACTTCTTCCATTGTATGATCAAATCCTCTATCTGAAAAGAATCCATAAATACTAGACCGATGTAGAACATGTTTATACGTATTTGGAATCAAGGTATCATGATTTATATTCTAGAAGTTGATTTTAATAGTTTGTCTTTTACATTCTGACCTGGTGTGTAAGGAAACAATTGCTTTGGGAGGACCATGATCGAGCATTCAACTTAAAAAGTATCTTGTTAAACTCCTGGATCTTGGGGGCCAAACCAAAGAGTAAGTTTGAACCTTCTATTTGTTAATTAAATCTATGAGTAGAATCTTCTCTTCTCCACCTATTGAAAGAAGAGTCAGGTATGAACGATGTGGCAGCTATGTGGAAAGTCCTGCATTCGAATTCTCCATCCAAGGTCGGGAAAATTCAAACTGCCTTGATATATTTTTAGTCTACGTTATCGTTGAATTTAGAAGCGTTCATGTGTGAAATCAGGTTCGAACAGAGATTTCCCCAGTTGGTTCTCAAGTGTGTTAGTACAATTCGCAATTCACTAGTGCTAAATGTGACATCCCTGAAAATTTGCAAGGGTTAAAAATGCAATATTTCAAAATTTTGGTAAATAGTGCAAGTACAATTTTTCTGCTATCTCAAAATAAGTGTGAGATTTGACGAGAATATATCTGGTGGTTTTGTATGTTCTAAAATGTGATTTCAAGACATTAAGAGGCAATTGTGCAATTAATATGAAATATATGGGCAAATGTGCAATTTTTCAAAATTGAGTTATCGGTTGTGGTCAGACTTTAAATACTGGAAGAACATGAGTACACGTGAAATATCCTAAAGGTTGGGAGCATAGGTGTAATTTTCATAAAATAGTAATTTACACCTAATTCTACATATATATAAGTTTAGAAATACTACCTATGTTTCTTCTTTTTCAGCTTACTTTCCTAAGGTTGAAGTTTCTTCTCTTTCAGTTTACATTCTAGTTTTGGCAAATTTCTCTTTGGAAATGACCTCAGTGCCCTTACCCACCGATTAATTTTTATCTTCTCCCACAACCCATTCAACCCCCAACAGCTACATGTTAGATTCTTCAGAGAGCTAAATATTGAGAAAGTGGGAGATATGTGAAGAACAAGTGGCTCCACCGCCGACCTCTACTGCCTGTGGGGTTTCTCCAACCCAGAGCCACAGCCAACTCGACAAGAAAACCCACAGCCCATTCCTCCACCTCACTCGTGCTCCCTTTTCTCTTTGTCGGATCAGAAGCTATAGTAGTGATAAGGATGGAAATCCACCAGATCTTGTGGTGTTCTGGGTTTCGAGGAAGGTGACGGTGATGACGATGGAAGAGCTAGGTTTTTTCCCCTATCTCTATGTCCTTCTTTCTGTGTCCTTCTCTCTCTCTCCCCCTCTCTCTCTCAGATTTGGAGAGTGGAGACCTCCGCCAACGCCGCAGACGACGCTGACATCGGCGACCTGTGTAGACCCTCTCTTGTTTCTTTTCCTTCTCTCTTTCCTTCAATGTGTAAACCCTCAAGAAAATGGAAAAGATTAGAAGAATTGCATATTTTTTATTGTTGATGTTGAAATTAACGGTTATTGTTCTTTTTCTTCTTCTTCTTCTTCTTCTTCTTCCTCTTCTTCTTTTTTTAAGATATGCTAATATTTGATCTTGTTAATCTTGATATGTATGTCATTGTTCTTGGTGTTGGTGTGGTGGTGGTAGTCTGGCAGTGGTACTGGTCTGGTGGTTGTGGTTGTGATGTTGATTGTGGGAGGGATGGAGAGAGAGACTGTAATTACAGTGAGGGTAAAATTCTCAAAAGAACACATTTTTTAAAATTTGTGTCTCTTTTCTCTCACTTGAAAGAAGAGAAACAGAGGTAATACTACACTTACATCTCCTAATGTGAAAACTACCCTTTCATACTCTTGAAGTTTGACACCTAACCCATCTAGGTGGCACAATTCCCTTCATCCAACTCGTGAGTCACTCATCTCCCTAAAGCTTATTATAAAACCACCTACACCCCCACATCAACCACCATCTCCACTCCTCGTGCAAAAATGCTGCAGTGGGGAGGTCCGTATCATCCAAGGAGCAATAGCCCTAACTCAATTGGACTAGAAGACAGGCGATGAAGACATATGCTAAAGCTCTCACTGCTAGTCTTAATTTTGCATATAGTTTTCACAGGCCAAGACATATGCTAAAGCTCTCATTCCTAGTCTTATAGTTGCATATAGTCACGACCTCTCCTTGCACCATGTTTTTGGCGATTCTATGCTCGTGATCGAAGCTATTGAGGGTCAGCGGTGGTCCCTTGGCCTATCCTCTCCATTATCTTTGCTTGTCATGCTTTGGTATTTGGGTTTCGGACCTATGATGTAGGGTTTTGATTCATGGATTGCGCAACGGAAGCATAATCAAACATAAAATCATGCAAAACCCTCCAAGGATCACAAGTCAAGAGACATAACGATGGTAAGGGTTAGAAATCATAAACACACCTTTGGGTTCTCCTTTGATGACTTCAAACGCGAATAGTGTCACGTCTCTACGGTTGATCCACGCCTAGAGGTGAGATCTAGATCCTCCAAATCCATGTGCTAGCTAGGAAGAATGGAGGAGGAAGAAGAAATCGCCAACAATGGAGTGCCAAAGGTGGGGCGGCTCTATGTTAGAATCGACAATTTGATTGAGATTGAATATTCTGAGTAAGTGCATCTCATGCATTAATTTACTCAGTCCTCTATGTTAGAATCAGTGACTGAATCTTGCCTGGAACCTTTCCAGCTCACAGTCGCTCCCACTAGGGCAAAACTCAAAACTCGACTTATAATCTGAACCTTCGTTGTAAGATTTGAATTTTGCATCACTGTAACCACTTACAGCAAACTCTTCATATCCTCTATTTATCAAAAATTCATCCTTAGTGCTTCTCAAGTACTAAAGGATAATCTTGATAATTTATCCAGTGACTCTCACCCGCATTTTACAGGTATCTTTGTGCCATACCATATGACACATCTGGCCTAGTACATAACATGGAGTATCTCATGAATCTTATTCATACGGTCCCTTCCCAATCTAATTGGGAAGACAATTAGCCTTCCAAAGACTAATTCCATGTGACATGGGTAAGAATCAATATTCTTTTCAACACCTTAGTCAATTTATGTACTATGACCTAAGCTATACAACCATCTTGATCTACCTTAATAGATCTTCACAAGTTGCTTCGCTTAAGTCTACCATTAGAAAGTCAACTCCCTAGTCAATCTGCGTAAGACTGCCAAGTAGGGGCAACATTCCCAATGATTAAGCATGTCTCCACATACAAGACCAGAGAAATATATGTGCTCCCACTAACCTTCTTGTAGACACAAGTCTCATCTTCAATTTTGATGGAACCAAACTCCTTTGATTTCATCATCAATTGAAGAGTCCAACTCCTAGAAGCTTGATCCAATCTATAAATAGATTGCTACAAGCAAGATGCGAATGGATTTAAGCATCACAATTGGGGAAAGATTTTGTCATAGTCTATACTATGAGCTCACATTAAATCCCTTTCCTACCAATTTTCCCTTAAATGTAATCATATTACCATCCATGTTGGTTTCCTCATAACCCACTTGCACCCTATGGGTCCTACCCTTCAGGTGGTTCCATCAAAGTCTATACTTTGTTGGTATACATGGATTCCATATCGTATCTCATGGCTCCAAGCCATTTCAGAGAGTATGGCCACACGTGGCCATCTCATAGGTTGTAGGCTCATCTTGATGAACAATTTATCAGGGTTTATGGGAAATCCTAATTTCTCTAGTCCCTTGACATATCCTACCTGACCTACGAGGTTCTTGTGTTATCTGAGTAGGTTGCTCCACAACACCTTGTGATCCTGCTCATGTTCCATCAAACGGATCAATGTTCTATTGTGGTTCTTGAACTTTTCAAGTTCTACTGTCCTCCCACTATTTATTTTAGAGAAAATCTCTTCTTAGAAATACTGTGGTCTGAGCAACAAACAGTTTGCTCTCGATTGGGTTGTAGAAATAATATCTTTTCAGGATATCCCACAAAAACATTTATCTGACTTGGGTCCAAGTTTATTTGTAAACTCTTTTACAGAAACGTCATAACCCCAAATCTTTATGAATGACATACTAGGCCACTTCCTAGTACATATCTGATATGGCGTTATTTATAATCCGTTTTTGATGGAACAAGGTTAATGACGAAATTTGCTGTAATTAGAACATAGCCCCAAAAGTAAACTGGAAGTTCTGTTTGACTCGTCTTGGACCGAACTGTGTCCTACATGGTTTAAACTCTCCTCTTAGACACGCCAAACCCATGTGGCGTGCTAGATGGAGCGAGTTTTGGAACATATCCAACACTCCCATGGATTCTTGTCAAACTCTTGGCTCAGGTACTCTCCTCTATGATCCAATCGTAGAGCCCTAATACTTTTGCCAAGCTGGTTTTTACTTCATTCCTGAATACTTTGAACAATTCAAAGGATTCTGATTTGTTTCTTCATAAGATACACAAATCCATATTTCTCTAATCCCATCAGTAAATATGATGAAGTACTGAAAACCATCTTCAGCATTTGTGCTTAGCGGCCTTCATACATCAATATGTATGATTCCCAAAAGATCATATCTTTGCCTAATAAGTCTTACATGTCTCATATGATTCAATAATCAAATGAGTTCCAGAAATCCATCCTCATGGAGTTCCAGATATGTATCTCTTATTTATGAGGCCTAAACGATAATGCTAAGGATAAATGAAGTTCATATCATAATATGCAAACCTCTTGGTATTAATGTTATAGATGAAATTATCATGATCAAGGATATACAATCCTCTTAGACAAAATTGCATTACAATAGTGCGTATCAAAATAAATGGAACAACATTTGTCCTTTATTATGATAGAGAGCTTTCTTGTCCAAACAAGAAACTATGATAATGTTCCTACTCATAGCAGGGACATAATCACTTTTGTCTAATTCATGAACAATTTCATAAAGGTAGAAATAATTCCCTACAGCTTATTCAACAACCGTTTGCTTCATAGCCCCACGTGTAGGATTATTTCTTCCTTATCCAATTGTCTTCGTCTCTTGAGATCCTCCACACTTCCATAAATGTGAGATCCTCATCTAGTATCATATACTTATGATGATGAGATAGACACATTGATTTCTATAACAAAATACCTATATTGGAATTCATAATTCCTTTATTACTTACTTCCAGGTACTTTGGGTAGCCTCTCTTCCTCTACACCACCTATGGGATTCTAAGGCAACTTGGTTTTAGCAACAGACTTGATTTATACCCATGGGGTCGGCGGAAACCATTTGCCCTTACCCATGCTGTTAACCATTAACAGCTTTGCCCACGCCCATTATTAGTGTTTTGTTTAGTGATTTTTCAATCATAATGAGTAAATCAACTTTAAAACAAAACTATAATTGCATCCAATGCAATTCTTGGTCTACTTAGGTGAATAACCGTTTATTCTTTATCTATCTCATAGATGATACCCATTCACTAATGTTTCAATCATATTGAATTAGCTTATTTGCATAACGCAAAGTGGAGCAACACTTCAAACCTTTCATGTCTAGCTTGCTCTTTTGAAAGAGCTTCTTTCAATGTATGATCATATCATATTTCTCCATGTCTCTCTTCTTGCTTCCAAAGCTCAGAGTTCATGGCAGCTAACATGGAGCAACTCATAACCAAAGAACCATTCTTTGGTGTTCCTTTCACAGGTTTTAGTGTGTTTTGGTAGTCGGTGGAAGAGAACTTTATGTTCTACGAAGTACAACAAATTCTCTTTTGTTTGAGAACAATTCTCAATTTTATACCAGTCTAGGAAATAGATAAAGTCGCGTTTTGTTTGTTTGATGCCATGAGCATTCAACATAATAAGATTATGCAAAGTTTGTGACATTTAATTATATTTAACAAGGATTTAAATTGTTAAACATAGCTCCCACTATTTTTCTACGGATTAATAACCCTCAAGATATTAATGCGGAAAATATCCTTATATTTTCTAGTGGGCCAAAATCCATGTTTCATCTCCTTATGAGCTTGCTTTGGCAAGTCACCCATAATTTGACTACATTAGGTAGGAACAATTCCAATTGCATCCCTTATGCAATTCTTGGTTCAATCGGGAAAATAAATCCTTATTTATCCATCCATATGGATAATCCCAATTGATTGCCTCTAGGTTTCTTAATCATATTAATAGCCCAGTTGTGTTCAACCTCTTATTAAACAATTGCACATTGTTACGCGTCATCGCATTCCATCATTATGAACCAAGTCGCCATGCTTTGGCACGCACGAACTTGATAAATAATGATGATCATGAGTGTTTAAATAACGAGAATGCAAGAACACAATATTTGAATTTGAGGTATTTTTAAATTCAATTTTATTTGTTTTGTTGATCAAAATCAACTAATCTATCTATTTGAGTTTGGGCACAACTCCAAATAATAGATCCGGGTTGTCTAATTATCTTATTATCCTAATTGCATGCATCATCTATACACCAACCACACAATAATAAGACAATAAAGTAAACAACCACAAAGCAGAAATTAAACGTGATGTGGATGTGGCCTTTTCTAGACTAAGATAATTCCAAGCCAATGGAATTATCTATGAACCCTAAAAGCAAACACATCTCCATGCGTCTTGATCTTTTGGTTCATCTTTCATAGTCTTGTGGAATCCTCCATGCTCCATGCTCCATCTTTTGTGGCTCCTTTTGGCTTTAGGCTTCTTTTCTTCAATCTTGGCTAACAATCTACTTTATCTAGCATTAGCTAACTTCTATACTAAATAAAATAAATCTCACAAGTTGAGAAAAAAATGGCACGCAGGCCATAAAACCCTAATTAATTATTACAATGAATTGATCAGCTCACTGGCCGTAAACCAAACCACAAAAATTAAACATCCACATCAAACCACATCCTAAGGCCATATCCAATCACCATGCGAATTGCACATAAACAGTTAAAATCTAATTTTAACGCGCTTGGTCAATTTTAATTGATTTTAGGATTTCTAGCGTTAAAACGGTCCATGGGCCCAACAATCAAATTGCCCGGGCCCAAAAAGGTGAACCGCAAGGCCCTAGGGCCGGCCCGGCCCATAACCCTTGCGGCTCGGCCGCGGGCTAGGGCCGCCCGGCCCCTAGGGCGGTCAGGCTTGGACGGAAATCTAGAGGGGCGCTCCCCTAGGGGGCCGAACCTCCTTGAGGGAGTTTTTTCCAAAAACAACTCCCTTGCTTGGTGCCCAAGTTTGGTTGTTTCCTTGTTTTGGAAGAACTCCTTCTTCCCCAAGGATGCCCAAACCCTAGATCTAAGATCCTAAAATTTCTCAAACTCACTAATTCATGCATCCAATGCAAAAATTAGATCTTATTATGAAAGTTTATTGACAAATTGCATCCC
Organism: Linanthus parryae; assembly: GCA_023055425.1. Classification (NCBI taxonomy): domain Eukaryota; kingdom Viridiplantae; phylum Streptophyta; class Magnoliopsida; order Ericales; family Polemoniaceae; genus Linanthus; species Linanthus parryae. Next base: position 80,643,611 of record JALGPY010000006.1, read on the forward strand.
ATGCTTGATTTGTCTTGTTTTACGCGATAAACAATCAATTTAAGGTGTAAAACAACTAAAACGTAACACATAAACCACGTTTATGCTCTACGACCTGTGGCTTTGATACCACTGTAGGGTTTTAAATCATGGATGCGCTACGGAAACAATAATAAACCATGCAAAACCCTCCAAGGATCACAAGTCAAGAGACATAACGATGGTAAGAGAAGAAATCAATAACACACCTTAGGGTTTCTCCTTTGATGACTTCAAACGCGAATTGTGTCACGTCTCTACAGTTGATCCACGCCTAGATGTGAGATCTAGACCCTCCAACTCCCTTGTGCTAGCTAGGAAGAATGGAAGAGGAAGAAGAAATCGCCAACAATGGAGTGCCAAAGGTGGGGCGGCTCTCCTTTTGGCCGACGGGTAGGGGCGGCGGTCCCAAGGGGGGTTCGGCCCTTGCTTGGGACTTGCTCTCTATCTTTGCTTTAGTCTCTCCTACTCTATCATATAGATGTGTGTATGTGTAGATAGAAAAATAAGCTAGGAGTGTTCTTTATATAGTCCAACAACCCCTTGTCCTACTACATAAAGAACCCCTCTCCTAATCCTACTCAAGTTCGGATTAGTCCCTTTTGCAAAATAGTCCTTATCATGTCAATACATGGATTAGTTCTATTTGCAAATTAATCCTAATCATGTCTCTACATGAATTAGGCCACCTTGGCAAATCCTAATCATGTCTATACATGGATTAGTCCAACTTGTATATTAGTCCTACTAAGTTAGCAAGTTGTTGCGATTTGATCCTTCTAATTAATTAATCATATTAATATAATTATTTCCCAAGTCTAGTTCACCCCTATATGGCGTGTGACCCCCATAGGTTCTATTTAGTTGGTAGTAACTATTTACTAATATGGAGCGGCCTCTAGCAAGACATCCATTCTAGCCAACAAATAGAATAGTCATCATGACAAACCTTGTGCAAGTATTTGTCTCATCCTTTTGTCCCAATATTCGGATTGGACACGAGACATACAAGTCACACTCGTATATCCAATCCATAGTTTCTCAATTCTGGGAATATCCTTATTCGTGCAAATAACATCAATATCCCATATTGATTTATTTGAGTCTGGCCAGACATTTTATAAGCACTATCCTTCGAGTGGCCTAGGATATTTGCTCCCGTTATGTGGGAGGGAAAAAATTCTAATCTACGTCCACTACGATCTCTAAGCTTGTTTCTTATTGTATCCAGTACACGCCTTTATAGCTACCCAGTTACGGTGTAGCGTCTGACGCTACCAAAATCACAATAATCCACAACTAGAATATCTACTGACTTCAAGTCTAAGGATGACAATACCGTTTGCACCGCGAGAAGCGCTTGTGACTCAACATAACGTGTATGTAGCCTTCTCGGAGATGGGTCAATCAAGTATGCCATTACTCCTAATTCATACCCATGTGTTGGATCATGATATATCCATATCAATCCAACCCCATACTAGTCTATAGATGATTGTCCTATTAATCATTATAATTGACTAGGGATATTTAAGAATATAACACTTATATTCTAAGGACTTCATTCATGTTAACATATCTCCATATCGATAACACAATGAATCGTAAATCCATAAATGTCACAATTAATTGATTGCCTCTAGGGCACAATTCCAACATAAAGCATCCCAGTTCCAACATCTATCTTCATTGATGAATTTAGAGACCTTGAAATTCTGATTGATAGGCTAAACAAGTGGCATGAGGAAAAATCTCGTGGGATCCAATTGTCACCAATCTGGATATTTTTACCGGCCTCCATTCTCCACCTAATCCAGACGAAAGTAACTTCCTGCCAATCAGAATACTCCTCCTAGAAAAAGAGGGGGGTTATGTCCTATCTCTGCCTGCAAAAAATCTTTAGATCTGAAATATTTAGCCTTTAGGACTTTTCTATGAAGGGAATTTGGGTACCTGAGAATCCTCCAAATTTGCTTGGCAAGCATAGCATCAATGAAGCACTTAAAGTCTTAAAAAGCAAGGCCTCCCATATTCTTCGACTGCTAGACTTCCTGCCATCAAATCCAGCTAATACCTCTTTTTTTCTCTGCATTGCTCAACCAGAACAGCCTGATAAGTTGTTCCATCCAATCACATGTACCATCAGGGAGTTTGAAGCAAGACATAACGTATGTCGGAAGAGCTGAACTTCTTTACCCCCGTAGATAGAGTGCGTTCTTTCCACCTCTTGAGTTTTGAAATAAGCCTTTCAATCTGATGCGCAAAATTGATAGATTTATTCTTATCCATAGTCGTGGGTAAGCCAAGATAGCTGTCATAGTGGTCAACCTCCTTAAAGCCGCACTGATTCATGATCTCTGTGGTTGCTTTCGATGTGTTGGAAGAAAAAACCAGGGCTAATTTTGCTACATTAAGCTGCTAGCCAGAAGCGCGACCATACATCTCATTGATCTCCAGCAGCTTGGCGAATGTAAAAAATAAAATATCATCAGCGTGAAAAAAAAATAAGAGACCACTGGTCCTCCCCTAGAAGTTGTTACCCCTTCAACTCCGCTTCGTCGATAGCAGCGGTAACAACTCTAGAAAGCAACTCACTACATAGGAGAAAGAAATAGGGGTGAAAGAGGGGCAACCATGTCTCAGTCCCCTCTCAGGAGTGACATGGCCCACCACAGTCTCACTCCTGACAAAACTATATGAGACAGTAGATACGCAGTTCATGACCAACCCGATAAAACGAGGACCAAAGCCCATGTGAAACAGAGTTTCTCTGAGGAATTGCCACTCGATTCCGTCATAGGCTTTGCTCATATCAATCTTCAGAGCAAGACACCCCTCCTTACCTATCTTACGATTCTTCAGGGAATGGATAACTTCAATAGTTGTCAAAATATTGTCTGAGATCAATCTGCCCGAGACAAAAGCAGGTTTGATTCTCAGTAATTAGATGATTCAGCACCCGCTTGAGTCTGTTTGCCAGTGACTTTGAAACAATTTTGTAGATAACATTGCAGAGGCTTATCGCTCTGAAATCACTAGATTTCCTGGGCTTTTTTTACTTTGGGATGAGACCTATTAAAGTAGAATTAAAACTTTCAATGCTTTGACCATTATTGAGAACAGCCAGACATACCTTTGTAACTTTGATCTGCTGTGAACCCGTCCACCCCCGGAGCTTTGTCAGGGCCCATCTGAAATAAAGTTGTCCTGATCTCCATAGCCGAATAGTCTTCCTCAATTATCTGTCTATCTCTATCAGAAATCATGTCAACTGAGTGATGGAGCAAGGGAGCAATATCATCCATAGTTGGCTTGCTAGAAGTGAAGAGGTCGGACAACTAGCTCTCTAGGCTGCTAACAATGGCAATGTCGTCTGTAAATTCATATATATATATATATATATATATATATATATATATATATATATATATATATATATATATATATATATATATATATATATATATAGAGAGAGAGAGAGAGAGAGAGAGAGAGAGAGATAACTTTGTAATGTAATATTAATTATTTAGTTTTTTTTAGGGAAAATTATTTAGTGCTTAGTTGGACTTGGATTCTTACCATTTCAGACTCCCTACCAACAACTTTTCTTTTTAACTGACTATAACGCGTGTGTGTGTGGTGTGTGTGGGGGGGGGGGGGGGGGGGGGGGGGGGGGGGGGGGGATTAATCCCTAGCAGTTTCAATCTTTTCGAAATTCAAGCATCCAAAATGAGAGGCAAAAAACTCGCTAGTAGGGGCCGTGCCCACCCCTCTCCCCCATTGTGTCCGCCTCTGCCGGAAGGTCCATTCCTAAACCCATCTATGCCGCAAGGTCTATTCCCTAGCAGTTTCAATCTTTTCAAAATTCAAGCATACAAAATAAGAGGCAAAAAAAAAAAAAAAAAAAAAATCGCTAGTAGGGGCTGTTGCCACCCCTTCACCAACCTGGCCACCCCTTCACCAACCCTCCCAACCCCCCCCCCCCCCCCCCCCCCCCCCCACACACCTTTTTCCGCGTCTGCGAGAAGGTCCATTCCCTAACCCAACTATGCCAGACATGAAGATTAATACTAATTTGTTCTCAACCTAGTTAGTGAAGACATCATGGATTCACATGCACATGAAGATGGATACTAATTTGTTCTGAACAAGTGAAGGATGCTCTCTATTCATCTTCTGACTATTTAAATCCCTCCATGCATTCAGTATGCAACCCTTGATACATACAAGCAACTCTGGGTCACAACGGCATGATACGTACAAGAAGACAGGCATCACCCTATTGCATCTTGCCGGAGAAGAAGAGGGAAGTCTTTTAATCCTCTAGTTGTCCTTTCATTACAGTCCATTTTATTCCATTTTTCAGGGATTTTTGACTGAAGCAGCAGTTGAAGCTAATCTCCTGAACAACATTGAGGTTCCACCTCTTGATGTGCTAATGTGTTTCCAAAGTGAAACGGATGTGCAGATGCGAGAGTTTGCAGAGTTCTCTAAGAGCCAAAGAGTTCCACTGTTTGGTCAGGCTTGTTCTACCACCATTTGGTCATTTTGGTGAAGACGGTTAGCACTACTCTAGTTGACACTCCTTGCCACAGAGGCTTTTGGGTTAAAATAACAATGAAACAACATACTGCTCATCAGGCAATAATGTCTCTTAAGTTCAGTTGGATCTTTCATCTCGTATAGTTTCTGGTCTTGGTTTTTAGTTGGTTAGAAAGGAACTTTTTGATGATGCCAAGAAGAGAGACATGAAATTTAAGGTTGCAAATTGTTTGAAGTAAAATTATTCAAGGTTGCAAATTGTTTGATGTAATTGTGAAAAACTACTGTACTGAATTATAAAATTGGATTTATGTTAAAAAAATCACTGAATTATGAGTAGTATTATTTTTGATATCAGAATAGATTCACGGTAACTTAACAGAACCAAATAACCTAACTAGATCATGTCCGCAACATTTCTATAAATGAAAATATCAACTTTGGAAGACATGCAACAAAGTTAGTTGTAACGATCACTACTCTTGCTGTAGGAGAGCTTTAACATTCCATGGGGATCAATAACAGGTTCTGAATGCACAACTCTTAACTCCTTCTAGTTAGCTGTAAACATCTGATGGAAGGTAAGTCAGCATTGTCCCACAGTCAATGGCCGCTTCTGAACTGAAAAAACATAATTTGACCAAAATATGATTAAACTTACTTTAAACTACTTGATATGGCAGAGACAAAGGAGTTTTTTGGATGGATGGAAGCAAAATAGTACCCCGAATAAATGATATATATGCTTACCTAAAATCAGCCAGCAGCCGTTAGATATAGGATCTGAAATTCCATCAACATCGATCTTCTTTGACGTTTATCGGAGAAGATTAACTTGTGACAATGCCCTTCTGTTACCAACAAGGGCGTGATAGCGATCGCGGAGAACTCACCTAATTTGATCTATTTCCTGTAAGAATAAGGGTTTGGAAAAGTTGGTGTCTCTGATCATCACTTCTTGTCGCGATGAAATAGATGAGGCTCTTCAAAACCATTGGGGAGGGTTGCCACAGTTTGAAGAAGAAGTACCTCCGAACGTGTTCTTTTCTCTATGACAGTGGAATTCTAGGTTTTGTCGAAGCTTCTAGCTGTCTCAAGAGCCTGCAAATGGAAGAGTGTAATGGAAATTTCTCTTTTTGGACTTTTTCTTTTACTCTCAAGTCGTGCGTTGAAGCTAAAGTCACTCGTACAACTTAAATGCAAGGTACGCACTTGAAACATTTGCAGTTTCTCCTCGTGGATCTCTTTCTTCATTATCTATCAAAAGCTTCTTAGGTTTGGTAACCCTAGCTTAGCCGTGGTGGGGAATATGTGCCCTTACAAAATCTCAGATTGGGAGAGACGACCTAACTTGACAAAATATCAGATTGGGGGACCCTTTTCGTCTCCGTCCATAACAGTCTTGATGCAGGGCTATTTAACACCTAAACCCCAATAATAGAAACAAAATTCGTATAAATAAATAGGTGTGTACTTCTCAATTGTATTGAAACCATCAAAACTGACTGTAGAGATGAGTTTTAGCAGCACCTGTTGCAGATTATGATCATCATCTTGTCGTAGTCCCAATCTTCAATCCATCTACAAACAGCACATTGGTCGCTTTGCCGTCCACTTTGCATAAACAGGTTTGTATTTCTCTATCACGTAAGAAAATAACCACGAGCGAATCAGCTTCTATATTACTAGTAATCTAGTTGTAATTCACTACAAGAAATAACTATAATGGAGAGTAGTATGTTTACCCTGAAGAAAAGACATAAGCTGGTGCTTTTCTAATTTCCAAGGCACTAAAACCATAAGCATTGTACTCTTCAAGCTGTTTTATCGGCCTAGCGTCTCCATAAAATTGGAAATTTCATATCAAAATATTCAATCACAATCCCTAAATCAGATTTATCAGCACATTATGAGAAAATTATCTAAAGTTTACAGGAAATGCTAAAATAAAATCCAAATGCAAATGGCAATAAAAATCTATTATAATTGATATACCATGTAAAAGGGAGACGGTCAGTAATCGACCTATCCTGTAAAACCCTAATCGTTAAAACCGGTCAGTAATCCACAACTCCAGCTTTCCACAGCTTCAACTCCACCGTGATGTGACCGTCAGGCACGTAACCGCTGCCTTCTGGTCTCATCACCCGTACGGCGGCCTATCTTAGTATTGGGCAATGTTGATATACTGAAAAGTAGGATCGATGTATAAGTAACGCTACTGACATAGAGTAACAACTGGAAAAGGAAAGCATTCAGCACCACGTTGACAGCTGGGTATTGACTTCACTTCTCATTCTTAACCTGTTTTTTTTGTTAGGGGGAATTAGGGTGAAGACTTGGAAAATACTCTAGGGATCGTGAACTAGAGGATTAAAGCATTCATCATCAATTTATAGATACGACATTGCAACAAATCCTACTATCCATGTATAGAATTCCAGTTTTCTTGAAGGAGAAAGAATAGCTAGGCACTGCACTGTAATATCAAGCTGCTTATGTGAGTGTCAACTTTTTGTAATTTTTTCGGATCTACACATGAAGAGAAACCTAGTTTTGGCCAAAATGAGAAATGTACACCAGAACCATCATGTTGGAAAGTCAACTCCCTATGGCACAGGCAAAAGATTCTCCTAAACTTATTCTAGTAATAAACTTGTTGTATACTTTTGGTGCAAACCGGTTTTTGAATGAACAATGAAAATATTAAGAGTACAGTTGATTTGACCTAAATCGGGTAGCAGGCAGAGGGAGATGAATTGAAATGCCAAGAACAACGATCTTCTTTCTCTGCTATATCCTCCAATCAGTGACCTAATCATTCAATAAAATGGGTAGAAGAAGAGATAGATACGTTAAAACCAACAACCGAAAAGGGTATACAAGCTATTTAACGATTGAAACAATGATTTATGAGAAAGATTGAGGCATATACAGATATACGTACCAATAAATCATTGCATAAACGAAATATGCCCATTGGAGAACCCTAATCACAACCATCGAACTGGAGAAGAGGGATCTATAGCGAAACAAACAGGGATCGATAGTGACTGTATTGGATCGATCTATCGTAGATGATACTTTGATAGTTTTCTGAGGAGTGTGGGTAATCTTTTTATAGAGAGGGTCAAATAGGGAGTTGGTAGGGCAGCAGGCAGTATTTGGAAAAGGGTTAAATTGGTTCTGGTTTTGACTCGTGTCTCTATCCCTCCATTCCATTGTTCATTCACTAGTTCATGAAATAAAACCCTAATCCAAACACTACGAATCAATGGGCCCAAATGATCAATTTTTTTTTTTTTAGAATTACAGCATATAGCCGCGTTAAACCCGATACCTCATGCAAGGGCTTCAAATGCTCTAGCCGCGTTAAACCCGATACCTCATGCGAGGGCTGTTAACGGAATACTTAGAAGACTTGGATTTTTCTTTCCTTTATTAATTGACATGATTACTATTTGAAAGAGAACTGTTACCGGCCACTAGATAAACGTAAATTCAGAGAGTATATTTTACATGTTTCTTTCCTTTACTGATTGAATTGAGTACAATTCGCCTAAATGTTCTTACATGTCATTAGATTCACTTCCGTTCAATTATAGTATGTATGTTCCTGTTATATTTTTCGATTTCCAATTGAAAGTTAAGAAGTTTCGTGTGCTCCACGGCCTAAAAAACTGAACATCGGCGAGAAGAGCCATTATGACATTATTTGCCCTAGCAATTTGAATTTAATTGCGCCATTTATTGAATTTCTAATACGCATGATCATCACACATAAATTCTTACTATTTTGTGCAGTGGCTTCGTCTCATCTCATAGTTTTGGAGCCAAAATAATATTGTGAGTACTATAAACTGGAGAGAAGGAACACTTATTACATTTAATACAACTCCTCTAGATTCACTGACCACTACACCTCGTAGCCATCCCTAGTAATACATGGTGTATATCTCTGGTACCTATCCTGGCCGGAGTGGTGGTCATTTTGACCACACAAGGGATCGACCTTCAGGCAACTGAGGTGGTTAAGGTCAAAATCCTAACTACAATAGGGGTCACAGCGGTTACCAGAGTTGCAACGGCAGTGGCCAAACCAGTTGTCAAACATCCTTCTCTTGTGGCAATAGTTACAGCAAGGGTTCAAAACCACCAATGAACTGTAAATTTTTTGGTCATGATTTTCATTCTGCAATAGAATGCTAGCACATAATGGATTTTGCTTATCAAGGCAAGAATCCACCTGAACAACTCTCTGCCATGGCAGATAGCACAAATTCTCAAGTCCCTCCTAATTTTTGGCTCACTGATACTGAGCTTAAACACATATGTGTTGTGTTGGAATAGATGCCCTAGAGGCAATCAGATATTAAGTATGAACATTGTTTTGGCTAGAATATTCATTTATTATATAATTTGATATTTAATATAATGGAGTCCTTAGATACAATGTGTTGTTTATCTTAAATATCGCTAGTCCACTATATTGATTAATAGGACGATCAAATATAGACTAGTATGTGGGTATATTGATATGGAGATATCAAGTCCAACACATGGGTTTGCATTAGGGGTAATGGCATACTGGATTGACCCACAACAAGAAGGATACATTAGATTATGTCAAATCACAATCGCTTCTCGTAGTGCTAATATAATTTAAATCGTTAGACTTGAAGTCACTAGATACTCTAGTTGTGGAATATTGTGCTTTGATGTTATCAAACGTTACACCGTAACTGGGTAATCATAAAGATAGCTATCAGGCATGATAGGAAGCAAGCTTAGAGATCGTAATCATGTATATAGATTTGTCCTTCCCACATAATAGGAGTACATATCCACGGCCACTCGAGGGATGAGGCTTATTGAATATCTGGCCAGACTCAGATAAATCAATATTGAGATATTGATGTTATCTGCTAGCATAATCATATTCCCTGGATCGAGGAACTATGGATTGGATATACGAGTGTGACAACATATGTCTCGTGTCCAATCCGGATATAGAGACAAAGGGAAAGTGCAATATAAGATATTGGGGCACAAGAGGTTTGTCGGGATCACTGACTATTTCTATTAGTTGGGTGGCATGGATGTTGATGCGCTCTCTAGCGTGCTGATCGCAAGTATACGAATCAAGTAGTATAGAGAGTATTTTCAACTCGGATTATCGATCCCACAGGGACTTTGCAGGTTTTTCTAGTAATCGGTTTTAACGAACAGAGTGTAAAAAGGAGGAATATTTTGAGAGTTTGTTTACTAACTTAGTACCGAAAGTAAATAACTGAAACGTAAATCTTTTAGTGAGAATTTTCTGAATGATCTTAAGGTTGTAAAACTAGGGTTTTAGATACTAAGTCCCGGGATCCCCTAGGGTTCTTCAGATTTTCGTTCTTTGTTTGACATGAAAACACACAACAGTCTCGTTAACCGTGCCACGTACCAATTGTGCAGTATCTTTTCTTTTCCTGCACGTTATCACAATCCTGCAGACTGTCGGATTCCTGTCAAGCTGCCTAAATCTACAGTCTCGTTCTAAGGCTGCTAGGGTTTCTAACCTGTCCTGATGGCCCCGGTCAGATTCTCTAACAGTTGGTCGCAACGATTTCAGGCTAGTCCTAACTCCCCTTCGCTAGTCGGCCCATTGGGGTAAGGTTATAAATTCTGTATTCTCTACCTAACCCTAACCAGACGTTTTCACCTACCGGCTCGGGTCTGTAGCAGTTCTTGGTGATCAAGCCGAGCATGCATGAACAGTAAAATTCAAAGACAGAATAACGAATAAAGCTGCTGATATTAAGATACTGCAATCATGAATTCATAATCAAAACGTAGAACTAATCTCTGAAAACGAAACCCTAGGTTCACCGAGAACCGAGGTAAAAAGTTTAGCTAAGGAAATTCATAACGTAAATAACACAGTTTTTTAACGAGAGAGAGAATAAGATCAAACTAGGTCTTCAAATCTGGAATCGTGCTCTCCGGGGATGCTCAGACTTCTCCTTGGATGTGTTCTTGTTGTGTGTTGATGTGTAAAACGAGTCCTGGACGAGTGTTTATATAGTGCTGGGGAAGCTTCTGGAACTTGCCTTTATTTACGAAACTGCCACTAACCGAACCCATCTCAAAATTTGTGCTGTCTGCGTAAAATACGCAGACAGCAACCTGTCTCATGCTGATTTCTGCATATTTTCCTCCCTGGCTGCGTATTTCACCACCCTGGCTACGTATAATACGCAGGGGTCTGCGTAAAATACGCAGACAGGGCCCAAAGATTACCAAAAATCCCCCTCTATCTTGCTGTCTGCGTATAATGCGCAGCCCCCTGCGTAAAATACGCAGCCAGCAAGCCTCCCTGCTCTTTTCTGCCTCGGCCTGCGTTTTGACCCGAAACTTGTCATAATTACCGAAATACCCCTGGGTCGAAACCGCTCCAAATTTTGCCCAATCCTGACTCTGGCTATAGGAAAACTGCTGACTGAATTTGAGAGACAAAATCTGAACTTGACTCCGGAAACACGGGCCCGGTGCCCAAATGACCAAAATACCCCTAGGCCAAAACTGTCCCGAAATTCGTCACGAGCATGAAATAGTTGCTCCTGATTTCGGACACCGGGAACCCAGACGCCTTACTCTGACTTGGCTTTCCGGGACCCACACTTGACGGGAGTCGGTTTTTCGGCCGGACTCCGTTTCAGCATTATAACCTGTTTTCGGAAAGCCCTTGACGTCTCCGCTCTTTTGCCCCTGGTTTCACTTCAAAATTCCAATTCAAGCTCAAGATATTGTCAACCGAGCGCATCCGGTCAATCTCGGTTTTTGCAGTTTCAGCTTCCTCAATCGGTTTTCACTGCCCGTTTCTCCTCCAGTCTTTCCGTGTTCAATTCCACTCTCCCTTTTTCCAGTCTCGGTCAAATCCTGCCCCGAGCATTTTCTGCACGTTTCCCGAGGCGAACCCTGCTCTGTCTCGGCACGCATCCCAATGCACTTCCCGAACCTGTTCCTGTAACAACAACATGAACAAACCCGCGATCGTATCCAATAAAAGTACGAAACATGCAGAAATTTAAGAAGAGCTAATAAACATCTTGTTCCTAAAGCCGAAGCTTTCCGAGGGTGAATTCTGGCTAAAACGCGGCTTTCCGACACAAAGACACGTCGATTCAGGCTAAAAGATAACCCCTATTTGGGCGTTATCAAATACCCCCACACTAAACATTGCTCGTCCAGAACAAACTCTAGCTATATACAACCAATGCATACTATCCCAAATCAATCCAGAGCGGTGTAACTGCACTTATTCAAAAACAGTATAAGTACTATAAAAACAATTTATCTTTTTGGTGAGACTGGACAATCTGTTCAACTCAAACTGAACATCATTAAGTTCTCATATTCCCCTAGATTTCAGAAACTGCAGTGATCGGAAGAACTTGAGGCCAGCCTAGGTTAGGAACAAACACTACTTACTTCTGCTTTTCCACACAAACCGAACGTATACCTAACGCACAACTTCCGTGCTTTTACTCCGGGTGTAATGTAAATCTGCCGGCTTTGGGACGGTAGGATAAGTCATGTAGAAGCGATGTCCTAAACGTCACAGCACACTCACACACACCCCAATATCACACTCCCTCACCAAGATGATAGAAACTGACCAAAATCACCTAAGATTCTGGACACTCAATTTCCCCAGTCCCGGTGTATATGCCGTTCTCGCGACCACAACTGTGAACGAATGTGAAACTGTGATAAAAATTGCCGGCCTAGCGTTTTGAAATAAAATCAATCAAGCAACCTGAATTTTCTGTCTTTGATACTCTTTTATTTTTTTCTCTCTCTCTCTCTCTCTCTTTTTTTTATTTATTTTTTTTTGCGGGGCAACATAATAAACAACAATAATATAAACCAGGTCAATTATATGATAAACCAAAAACGTGGGGTGGCAGAAAAAATATTGAAATAAATATGAAACGACCACCCCCACACTAATTTCGAACCATGTAGTCAATCTGTAAAATAATCGCGCTTTTTCAACCGATCCTCCTCACTTCAAGGATGTCTAAATCGCACAGTGCGTCCTCCAATCAACCCTGTCAACCCAAGTTCCCCATGTCGTGCGGAAAATTCACGCACTACGGCTCTCCTCCTGTGCTCACGGTGTAATGTCGTGAGTCATCGCCACACCGAAGTGTGTTGCTGTCACTATCTCACCCTTACACACCCTCAAATATAAAATATGACGCTCATCCACTATCAAATATGACAATTCTGCTCTACCCCAGAAAATCCCCCTCAACTCAACTCCTTCGTGCCATGACGCGTAGGAAATGTCAAAATACTAACAATGATGCGAGTATCAAAAAACGACTTCCTAGGTCAAACGGTTACCAAGAAAAGGGTTAATGGATCAACGGGGCTCACTAGTGGACCTAAGGCGCGAGACAGGACGTTGTATGAAAAATTTCCGTCAAAATGTCGCTTACAAGGGAACATTACATTTACAAGAATTTCAAGTGTGCAACTCATGTACATGTTACAGTTTGCAAGCTACACCTCCATTCGACCTATCACTTGATATTGGCGATAACTCGGTAAGTATGAACACTATTCCATATTCCATGGACATTGTTATGAATAAGGACAATAATTTTACATTTTGTGCAAAAAAAATATGGGCAAGGTCTGTATTGCCCAAACTATTTAGGTTCCTTAAAAAAATATGTTGTAAGAATATTGGTAAAGTTGTGTGTTTCACTATTAACAACATTTAGACTTTATCTTATGATACATTGATATGATTGATATCCCATATTAATATATATGGACAATTTATCAAAGGCACCCCGCGCGTCCGCGCGGGATATCATCTAGTAATGACTAAAATATAAGCACTTCACAAATTTATATTTTAATAAAAACGAAGAATTGTAAGTACTCGTTTAAGAGAAGGAACATGATTACATATAATGCAAGTCCACTAGATTCACCGACCGCTACAATTCATCAACTTTGGCAGAAGTTCTCAGGGCGATCCCTAAAATCATCATGGTATAGACAGAAGGTAATACCAGATTAGAGTTCATGAAAAGCAGTACTGTGCATAGTCGGAAAAAGATTTCAACTACTGTATGATCGAATCCTTTGCCTTGGAGGAAGCCATAAGTACCAGAACGATACAGAACATATTTATTCATATGTGGAATCAAGGTAACATGATTTATATTCTAAAAGTCAGATTTCAATAATTTGTCTTCAACTATCCGGATCAGGCGTGAATAGAAAGAGTTGCATTGGTAGGACCATGATCATCCTAACCCCAATGACGTGCTATACGAAAGAGAATTTTTTTTCCTGTAGTAGTAGTGACCAAAAAAAATACTAAAAAGCTGTCCTAACCCTAATTTGGGATGCAAGGTAGACAACTCCCGATACTTCCAAGACATGAACTTCCCTCTATAAATTCATCAGGAGAAGTAAAAGGGGAATGGGCTAAGGGATGTGCTTCATATTCAAAGGGGTATGAATGTAAAGTAGGAATTTGAGATCAAGTAAAATAGGTATTAAGGAGAAAAATAAAACAAAGTCCTTTGATTAATTAAGTTTATGGACATGAACTTCCCTCTATAAATTCCTCTCTTCTCTCTAGTCTTTTCTTCATCGATCTTCTCTTTGCTCAGTCAACCTGTCCTCGTCTCCTTAATCAATGAACTCTTCCCTCTTTCTCCAGAATTCTCGGTTCAGCCCTATAATTGTCTCTCCCTTCAATTGCTAGGTTCTGATCAGAGTCTGTCTTCGACCCCAAATTCCGTTGTTTGACCAGTCAAATGAGCTTTTTCGTTATTTATTATAAATATTTTTAGTAATATATCCATTGCTGCTAGGACCTCAATTTAACCCCATGTTGGGTAAAACTTTCGCGTATGTGTTTCTTTGAATAAGGCCAAATTGTTGGGTCAATTTCAAATTTTGCCATTTTTGACATATTTAGGGTTTTGAGCTATATATGGCCGGCTTGTGGGTAGAATTCGTCAGTTTTGAGATTATTGAAAGTACTTCGAACCCTAGAGACGTTCTTCTCTTGGTTTGTGCCTTTACAATCGTTGCATATGTTGCTTGATCACAAACCTGATTTAATTCGGCATCAGGATTCGATAGCAAAAGTTATTGATGCACTCTCTGTCAATTCTTTTATGGAAAACCCTAAATATAAACTTTTGTTGGATGTGATTCTATACTGATAAAATATACATCAATCTTCTTCCTGGTTTAGAAAATTACATCCTTAGGGAGTATGAACAAAATGTGGATTAGTAAATATTACTGATGAAACAATGTGGTGTGAGTAGAATAATCTTGCATGGAAGCATTATGATCTCTTAAGTGGTTGAGAATCAAAGTATTCTTAAGTATTCTTATAGTTTAATTTTACCATTTTTCATTTTCAAAAGAGTATCAAATTCAACGTGCAACGCACGTGCGCTGAAACTAGTTGATGAAAGTAGTAACATAACATAATGATCAGTATGAAGGGATTGACGGATTGGTTTGACAGGTTCATGTTTCTCAATCGTAGTCCGGTCCATCACGGATCGGTTTTGACCTAATCCGTCACGGATCAGGCTTGTTTTCCTTCATAAACATAATTTTTGTTCCATTTTTCAGGAATGTGTGATTGTTCTACAAACAGGCTATTGGATTTTTCTTGGACTGAAGCTACAATCGAAGTGAATACGTCGTGCAACATTGAGCTTACTCCCCACAATGTGCTCATGTGTTTCCAAAGTGAAGTAGTTGATAGAGAGATTGTAGAGATTCTGGAGCTTTAAGAGCCAAAGACATCCATTCGATTCAAAACAAATACTTATATGTTGAAGACATCCGTCAACTCTGGGGCAATGCTGACTTACCTGCCACTGTTTGTTCATTTGGTGAAGATGGTTTGAACCACTCTAGTTTTCAGTCCTTGCCACATAGGCTTTGGGGTTAAAAGAACTATGAAACAAAATACTGATGGTCAGACAATAATGTGTGTGATGGGTTATTCCTCTTCTTCAATTCAGTTGGACTTTTTAATCTCATATAGTTTCTGGTCTTGGTTTTCAGATGGTTAGAAAGTAACTATTTGATGATGCCTAGAAGAGAGAGATGGTATTTAAGGTTGCAATTTGTTTGAAGTAACGTTATTTCTGTTCTTGCTTTGAGGACTAGTAATTGTGAAAACTACTATAGTACTGAATTATGAAATTGGACTTGAATAGAAGAATCGCTGAAGTATGAGTAATATTATTTAAGATATCAGAATAGATACACGGTAACTTTACAGAACCAAATAACCTAACAACATCATGTCTGGCAAGAAGTTAATCTGCACAAGATTCCTATATATGGCACTTTTAACTTTGGAAGACAAGCGAAAAAACCAGCAGTAACGATCAATACTCGTGTGTTGTAGGACAGCTTTAACATTCCATGAGGATCAATCACAGGTTCTGCGTGCACAACTCTTAACTCCTTCCTCTAGTTAGCTGTGAACATCTTATGGAAGGTAAGTCAGCATTGCCCCAGAGTTGATGGCGACTATCTTTTCTGCTTCCAAACTGGAAAACCTAATCTGACCAAAATATGATTCAACTTCCTTTAAACAACTCGATATGGCAGAGACAAAATACTAGTGTGGATGGAAGCAACAAATAAGACCCCAAATAAATGATTTAAATATTTACCTAAAATTAGCCAGCAGACTGTGGGTATAGGAACTGAAGACCTTCTGAGTGAAATGCCATGAACATCGATCCTCAGAGTCAATATGTTTCTCCTGAAATTTTTACCTAATAGACGGGTAAAGATGTTAAAACCTGCAGTCGATAAGGCTAGCCTCAAGATTATAGATAATAAGTTCATTGAAATAGACTAACCAGAAACTCCTAAACAACGTTACAGCGGAATCAGTTGAAATTTTTTCTAAAGAGAGGTGATGATTTTTAAGTGAAATACTTTATTTACGATTCATGGTGATGTTGATCCTTCCCAACACCAATTGTTTCCACCACTAGAATTTTGTAAAGGTCCTTTTAACAGCTGAGGATAAAGAGGGAGGGGGAGGAGAAAAAAGAAGAAGAAACCCTACATATTACACAGAACTCAGTTTTTTTTTTTTTTTAGGGAAAGAACTCAGTTAAACTTAGATGGAAAGTTAGCAAGGAATTAAATAACTATGTACGGTAACCATATTTGAAAACGAGAAACGTACCTTTGCAAAAAAAAGGAACTAGAAGGAGAAATGCTACTTCAGGCCGTAGCCAAGCACAAGTAACATGAACCCCCCATAGCCCAACCACATCAGTTGGCTTCAGAGCACCCCTGCAAAGCTTTAGAGGAAATGGCATTCGATACATTGGCCAGCACTCCAAGACGCATGCTTTGACTTGATACCACTGAAGGAGGCATACCGATTTGTTGCCTGGCATGGCTTTGAACTCCAACTCGAAGTTCCCCGTTACCACCCCTGCATTACAGCCAACAGATACTCGGTAACTAATTAGATACGGAAGTCAATAGCGAGTTTGATCTTATAAACTAAAGGCTTAATTACTGACGCCGGGTAAATCACCGAGCGTGGGTACACAGCGGAATCAACAAAGAAAAGGGTAAAAAACTAGGGCACGAAGCTCTCTAGAGTTCTGAATAATTCAATAATCAAAGTCTGCTAAAAAATTACCCACAAGCCGGGTATAAATAGCTAAAAAACATAATTATTTCGAAAATAGCAAAATCTCAAAAACAATCCTAAATTAAAGTCATACACAAAATAAAGACTCAGCAAAAATATTCACCCAAATCGGGTTTTATTTGACCTCCTAATTAGAGAAATGAATATTACTAAAAATGACAAAACGCTGATTTGGACCCCTAAATGACCGAATTTGACCAAATCAAGGAGGTGCCCGTGATAAATCACGGGTTCTGTTTAGAACGTCGTTTCCACTCAAAATAATGTAATATGTTGCGCGAATCCGACATCCTTCGATTCTGCCCCTGATTCTGCGTTTTGACCGAAACTGCTTTTCTGGACGCGACTGATTAATTCTCCAATTTTCTCCTGCATCAGTCACCCCCTCTTCAAAAGAGCTCGCCCTCGAGTTCAATATAGACTCTTGCACACAACGCTCCACCAAGAAGGGATCACGATAAAAAGATTGCGGCTTGATTGGATAAATCCATGGCTCTTCTAATTCAGTTTCCACCAATTCATCCTCAACTTGATAAGAAATAATTGATTGGGAAATTACTGGAAACGAATATGAAATTACCTCTTGAATCGGCACATCCAAAGTATGCTCATCATCGTCCACAATCAACTCTTCCTCGTCATCTCCATAATTGTCATAAATTGGAGGTTTAGACCAATCCACCTCATAATTTGATGAAGATGAATTACCCTCAACAAAAATTGCAGCATAGGAATTATATTTGTAATCCTCAACAACTTGTTCATCTTTTTCTTCAAGATAATCAAAACAGTCACTGGACTGCGACATACCCGAATAATCTGATACATCATTCTTGAAACTCGCTCCTCCATAACGCTCGCTCCAACCACCGTATTCGCCGTCGTAGTGGGTCTCGAACGTGGGCTGCGAGTAACGATCAAAGACCTTGCGATCTTTGCAATTCTGCGCCGCCAAGCGTTGCTTTAGCTTCGCAACTTGTCGCTGCAAATCCCGCAATGCTAGGCGCTGGATTAACACCGCAATCTGCCTCCGCATATCCCGTTGTTGCCTCTGCAGATCTTTTATCATCATAACGACTTGGACGTTACGTCTCCTTTGGGGGGCTTCCTCAGCCGGAACCTGCCCGCAGCCGCCAGGACGTCCACGCACCATCGTTGTTGATGATCTTCCTCCCAAGTCGAACTTGCTCTGATACCAAACTGACGCCGGGTAAATCACCGAGCGTGGGTACACAGCGGAATCAACAAAGAAAATGGTAACAAACTAGGGAACGAAGCTCTCTAGAGTTCTGAATAATTCAATAATCAAAGTCTGCTCAAAAATTACCCACAAGCCGGGTATTAATAGCTAAAAAACATAATTATTCCGAAAATAGCAAAATCTCAAAAACAATCCTAAATTATAGTCATACACAAAATAAAGACTCAGCAAAAAGATTCACCCAAATCGGGTTTTATTTGACCTCCTAATTAGAGAAATAAATATTACTAAAAATGACAAAACGCTGATTTGGACCCCTAAATGACCGAATTTGACCAAATCAAGGCGGTGCCCGTGATAATTCACGGGTTCTGTTTAGAACGTCGTTTCCACTCAAAATAATGTATGATGTTGCGTGAATCCGACATCCTTCGATTCTGCCCCTGATTCTGCGTTTTGACCGAAACTGCTTTTCTGGACGCGACTGATTAATTCTCCAATTTTCTCCTGCATCAATTACTTAATGCATACCCCCAGTTTTCCCAAACTTTCACATTACAACTCCTAGTTCTAAAACTAACTGATTGCATCCACCATTTGCAGAAAAGACGTTAATGTCAAACTAGAAATGAAATTTCATCACAAAATTAGCATACTGGAGGGCATTTTTTCACACAAATGTGATGCGTTTGTATCATAGACGATGTTCACTCTATGAAAATACCAGATTTTCTTACGACACTCTGGACTGGTAAAAAAAAGTCCACTTAAAAAGATAACACTATGATAAAGATATCATATCTTACCGGCAACTGGAACATCAATTGGTCGACGCTTCTTGCTCTTCCGTGCTGGTTGAGATATCTGGCGCGGCAACCTGGAGGGATCCAATGGTTCTATATCCCATGGAGAAACTCTATCTGGTCTTTGTCATGTTGCTGGTCCATCCCATTGGACCTAATAAAAAAAGGTGAAAACAGGGTAATGCATTTCAGGAACCAGGGCGAGAAAAATCTCAATCACTGGACTTGTGAATTTGTTTACCACCTTCAATGAATTCCATTTAGAATCCGGCCACTGCGACCCGGTGTCCCCTACGCCAACAATAGTTCCTGTGAAACTGACCAAAAGAAGAAGAAGAAGAACCAACGAATTTTACTGATCAAGATAGATTCTTGAAAGGAAACATTGTTCTAGTAATTTTAAAGGGGGTCATTAGAGAAGGACCTTGTCTCAGGAGAGTGTGATCCTTCAAATCCCATCTTGAACCTCATTCCAACAGTGAATTTATGTTTCATTGCCTCAAGATATTTGTTCAACCGGATGATGTATTGGCTTGTCCTGGTCAACACAAGGAACAAAAACTTAAGAAAACAAATACACAAAAAAAGACTGAAAGAGGTGTATGTGTACACTATTGTGAGGAAGATGAAGATTAAACCTCGGTTTATAGCACACAGCGAAAAATAATTTCAAAGAAATGGCACTTGTTACATCGGCTAGCACTCCAAGACGCATGCTCTGGCTTGATATCACTGAAGGAGGCATAGGGATTTGTTGCCTGGCATGGCATCGAACTCCGACTCGAAGGTCCCCGTTGCCGCCCCCGCATTACAGGCAAATGATAGTAACTAACTAGATATGGAAGTCAATAATAGTGAATTTGATGTTAAAACTAAAAAGCAAATTAAATCCAATGAAACCAGCACATATACCTTAGGAACACAAAACAATCCCCAGCAACCAGTCTTTTGGCTGTTACAAAGTTGCTCCAGAGTGTCGTAAGCAAATGCCTACGTGGTTGACCTGACCATTTCATGCAACAGAGAAAGCCAGGTTCATTTCCAGTGTGTTAAGTAACATTAGGGATCCGAGAGATTTAGACAAAAATGGTGAACTAATTATTACTACCTTTGTAGATGTGCTTAAACCGTCATTCATTATTGTGAAGATCCTTAGCAACTAGATCCTGGGTCGGGGTTGGCTGAGTCATATCCTGAAAAACAAAGGGGGGAAAGTTAGAACAGGTTTACAGTAAAACACCTGTTTTTACTGAGATTTTAACTCATAACTGAAACGTAATAAGATGGACAAAGCACAAACAAACCCACCATTTGAGGAAGACATTCGTTGGCATGCTTCCGCAGAACAGAGAACCCTCCATGAGTACTTGTATCCGACGCAATCAACATCTTCAAATAAATAAATAAAAAAAAACAGGCTCAAAATAACAACTCATATTAGTAACAAGTAACAACAATAGCATCTTACATTTGTAATCGGGTGTGTGTCAATGGATTTCATCCAATCCAGGATATATATATATATCTAAATAATTAAGTAACTTGTAATTTCTTTCTGGTCTACACATGAAGAGAAACCTAGTTTCGGCAAAAATAAGAAATAAACATCAGAATCGTCATGTTGGAAAGTCAACTCGCATTACATTCTCCTAGAGCTTATTCTAGTAGTATTAAACTTATCTATATATACTATTTGAGAATGCCTTTCTCCAGCTTTGCTTCAGGATTTGCCACGTCGAAATTATAATTAATTAATTTAACATCTAAAAAAAATATTTGAAATTTAAATTTACATCACTGCAAAGTTTGAACTCGAAATGAAAAAATTGGCGCCGACATTTAAATTTAATTGGGTCCGTTTAAAAAAGTATATAACCAAAACATAACAAAAATAACGAAAGACATTTCCAATATTGATGACAGGAATTAAATCAGTAGTTAATAACTTTTTTGAGCTAAAATCGGTAAAAATTGGATGTCAATAAGGAAATTTCTACCAGAAAAATATTGCTGAAGGAAATCATGATGTTAGTTGATAAAAATTGACACACAACAAGGAAATTTCCGTTACAAAAAACAATGTAAATTTTAGACCTATTAATTATATTTTTTCCATATTTGACAGTTTCTTTCTAAGAGATTGCTATAATATTTGCAACGTTTAGAAGTTTTCCTTTAATAATGCATTGATAACCTTATTATAGATAACTTTTTAATTCATATTCCTTTTAACTATATTCTTCTTCTTCTATTTAACTAAATAGTTGTCAATCCATTTTCAATCCTCATCTCCATCACCACTCCTCAGATTCGGATTATTATTCATCTCCCACCACCGTAACCTCAATTTCTTCCTCCGTAACCCCTATACTCCTCCAATTGCCATTTCCATCTCAATTTCGGAACCCTTGATCTCTCGATCTCTGAAGAGGAGATCTTTTCAGCTTCATCACATCGGCTGGAGAACAATGCATTGACGCAACTTCCACCAGACAATGATGACTTCGACTAGACGAAGATAGTGGAAATCAGAGGACCGGCGCTGGCATTGGCTTTGGAGGACCGACCAATCAGGCGGTGACTTTGGAGGTCTGGCATTGGCGGTGGAAGCGGCAGTCCAGAATTTTTAACTCATCTATAACTGTGGATCCTGATTTGTTTCCAATATTGATTTTTCTTCTTTGGTGAGACATTTGTGAAGAATTTGTTCAAATTTAGTTCCTCTCTTCTTGTTCTTATTCTTCTTTGTTTGTTGATGCAAATTGATGTTTCTTCTTTTGGATCTGTTGTGGACGTTTTTGTGTGTGGTATTAACTCATTCTCATACTACCTCTGTTTCTTCTCTTTCCCCTTCGATTGACTTTTTTACCCGTAGTTGGGTCACTTTGACTCGGTGATTTGGATATCAAAACGATGTAATTTTTTGTCAATTTTTCATAGTATTGTAGAGTAAAGTTTATTCTACAAGGTCATGCAATGATTACCAAATTCGTGTATCTTTTTACTAACCAAATCACTGGGTCAAAGTGACACAATGAATAGTGTCAAAAAGTGAAGTAAGGTGAAAGAGGAGAAACAGAGGTAGTATTAAAACTCCTCTACTTAAAAAATTGATGTGGTCGTGGCACAATTTTTTAATATCATAGTCTACAAGGAATGTTTTGATATAGAATTATCATTTATTATTAAATAAATGATCATCAAGACTTTTTTGAGTGCTTAGTATATAGTGGATATAAAAAAACAATTTTCTACATTGTCATAATTTTAACATAAACGTTGACATAAAATCATAATATAATAAGGTTAAAATCTACTAAGGATGGTGAGCCTTCAACGAAATCAACAACTAAAGAAAATTACAAAAGTTAAAAATTATCCCGATTTGTTTGCCAATAATTGTGCATGTTTAAAATTATTAAAAATCTGACAATTCAATTTTACGCATAACAATGATATATTATGAAATCTGACAATTCAATTTGCTCGACGTTCACCAATCTAACTATTTATGTACCCAATTGATTTACGCATTTTATATTTTACTTTTCATTTGTTTCTTCAAAAATCTAAAAATGTTCTCAATATGGTGAAGAAAAATCTATGTATACTATTTGAGAATGTCGTATCACGCATTGCGTGAGAAAATGCCACGTGGATAATACAATTAATTAATTAATGTAAAAATATTTCTTCAAAATTTAAATTTAAATTACGTCTTAAGAACTGAAAATGAAAAATTTGGCTCCTTTAAATTTAAAATCTGCAAAGTTTGAACTGAAATGAAAAAACTGGCGCCGATGTGTACATTTAATTTTCCTTCCAAATATGCTGAAAGAACTCATAATTTTAGTTGACGAAATTATGATTGAAGTCCGTAAATTTCAGTCTCCAAAATGGACGGTGAAATCTCAAAATACACGTGAATTTAAAGGAAAGAATCATGCCATATAAAATGACCTCAATTATATGGCATTCATTGTGACGTTACCAAAGAGGTACCTAAATGAATCTTCTGATTTGATTGTGAATTCAACACCTTTCCCTCTCCAAAATAGACCAAAATGGCTAGGTATCCCACTGATATAATGGTGGTATCACTCTTCCATTCGTACAGTTTGAAAGAAATCGTGTTTTTATTTCTGTTTTGTAAAAAAAAAATGTGTTTGGTGTTTGGAGGTATGATTCTTTCCCTTCAATCTGTGTTTGATGTTTACATTTTATCAGGTAATTCTCTTCCCCACTACATTCTCTTTTTTCTCCCAGTCATGGACGAAAATGAGGAGCGGAGAGAACAATGTAGGTTAGCTCGCTTGGCGCGCAAGAGAAAAATAGATGTGCAAAGACCAACCCGCATATCCGGTGAGTTTTTTCTTCATAATTTACAGTAGTATGCTTTGTCTATGTGCATTATTCATGACAAAATTGATGTTTTGTATATTTGAAGTTCTCATGATCGCTGCCGAAGGTATGCACTTGCACGAAAGAGTCACTCGCCATCCCCGTATAGGTAATACTAAGAAGATCGATTGGTCTATTGTGTCCTATAATTTCTATAATTATTTATAGTATAGATGTCTTGCACTGAAATTATCTTAGTGGAAAACTCATTCACTATTTATAAGAGGATCCTTCGCAAAGTCTATTCAAGAGCATATTCGAAGTTGCGTTAACCAACCTTACACTTTTATCATCGAAGCACCTACTGAGGTGGTGGAACAAAATGATCTTAAATGTGTTTCAGTGCTTACTGTTGATTGGGCTGATGAGTGCATGCATTTGTATGAAGCACTTAAGCAAACATAATGTAATATATATGCGATTACTCCGTTTTAAAATATTAAACTTCTTAAAATATTGTACATTTACTGATACATTATGTCATTTGTGATGCATGACTACCTACAATGTGATTGGTCTCTAGCAAGCAGTTTCGACTTCTCTTTCAGTTTCACTGATTATGTTATCAGTACTTTTGGTTATTTTTTTGTATGTAGCATTTGAAATGCATAAGACATCAACTGTTTAAGTGACATCAATTTTGTTTTTGAATTGAAATTTCGCCGTGCATCGCACGGGTTAAAAGCTAGTTGTATACTATTGGTGGAAACCGATTTTTAAATTAACAGTCGAAAAACAAATAAATAAATACCAAGAGTAGAGTTGATTTTACCTAGATCGGAGAGCAAGTGGAGGGAGGTGAACTGAAATGACATGAACATCGATCTTGTTTCTCTGCTGCAGCCCATCAGTAACAGGTGTGACCTAATCATTCAAATAAACGACTACAATAAGTGACACTTTAAAACCAGAAATCGATAAAGGCGTAAAAGCACCACGTTTTATAAGATATTCAAACAGAGATGAGTATACAAGAAAGATAGAGAGATGGACATATAATGAATATAGGTAACTACCAATAAATCATGGCATAAACGAAGTATGCCCATCGGAGAACCCTAATCACTGCCATCGGACTGGACAAGAGGGATCGGTAGTGAAACAAACGCCCTAATCTATCTATTGTAGAAGAAGAAGTCCCAAATCTATCTTATCTATCGATGATATTTTGATATTTTATGATTTGTGTCGACAGTGGGAAGTAAGCTTTTTATAGGGAGAGATAAGGGAGTAGGTATGGTAGGAGCATGCCGTATTTGGAAGGGTCTTTAAATGGTCCTAATGTATTCGCGTCTCTATTCATCCATTCAATAGTAGTTCATGAATGAAATCCTAATCCATATACTCCGACCCCTCACCGGTCCATTTGATTAGCATTATGAGTTCAAAATACGTATGTAGTCTTTTGCTCACATATATTATTATTCGCCTGAGCGCGGTTACTGGTTACGAGATTGACTTTGGTTAAGAGTACTTAAGTGATTAATATGTTTCTTTCTTTATTAGTGGACATGGTTACTATTTGCACGAGTTGTTACCAATCACAAGATAAACTTATATATGTTCACGGAGTACTTAACATGTTTCTTCCATTTATTGCTATTCGGCTAAACGTGGTTATATTGATTAGATAAAAGTTGTTTACATGTATGTTTGTGTTATATGGTTAAATTTCCAAATGAAAGCTGAGATGATTTTCGTCTGCTCTAAGGCCTCAACATTTGAACATCGACGAAAAGAGCCATTATGATAGTATTCGCCCAAATAGTTGCACATTTATTGCGACATTTATTGATTTTTTGAGAGATGGAACAATGATTACATTTAATACAAGTCCTCTATATTCACTTACCATTACGGTTTATTAATTGTCTAGATAGCGAATCCGAAGTTCTCGGAGCAAACCCTAGCAGCCATCATGGTAAAGGCAAGACGACTATGCTATATCGGAGCTCATCGAGAATGAAAAGCAATGAATAATTTTTTAGAATGAGTATTGTGTCAAGTCGGAATAAGACTTGAACTTCTGTATGATAGAATCCTTTGCCTCGGAGGAGGCCATAAGTACCTGACCAATGCTGAGCATTTTTAAACGTATTTGGAATCAAGGTAACTTAATTTATATTCTAGAAGTCGATTTCAATAGCGTGTCTTCAGCTTTCCGGACCAGATGTGTATGGAAAGAGTTGCGTTGGAAGGACCATGAGAAGAAAGTTAATCCTGCTTGGAACTTGGGGGTCGAACCGAAGAGTAGGGTTTGAAAAATTCAATTGGTTAATATACGAGTAGAATCTTCTTCTTCATCTATCGAAAGAAGAGTCGGGTAGGAACGATGCGGAAACTATGCGCTAGTTATGCATTAAGAATCGATAGTAGGGAAAACTCAAACTATTTTGATATTCTTAAAGTCTACGATAGAGTTGGATTATCATTACTACAAGTGTTCTCGAGTAAAGTGACTTCGTACGGAGATTTCGTCAGTTGGTTCTCAAGTGTGTAACTACTGTTCGTTATTCCTTTGTGCTAAATGGAGACTTCGCAAAAAACATCTTACATGAGAGTAGCCTTCAACATGGCTTCCAAGTATCTTGTACATCTTTTTACTTTGCAGTGAAGGAATCTCGAGCTACATCGAATCAGAAGAAGCAACTGACATCTACACGGTGTGTAACAAACCCTCTCATCTATAGCCAATATGTTTAAAGAGATCTTTGAACTCAAGGGAGTGTCATTCTCTGAAAGTACCGGAGTAGCCAACAGTGACTTAACCAAATACTATCTATGAAAGAACGAAATCATGAAGAGCCAACATTTGTATAAAACTTAATATTTAAATGGAATGAAAGTATAGCTATTTAGAGATACTACATTTTGATGTCATACTAGCCTCTTCGGATTTTCCAGCGCTTACCTGTCGGGTTTTAGAAAGAAAGAAAACACATAAAAGAAAGCAGTTACTAGCCTGAGACAGTCAAACCTAAGTAAAGCAGTCGAGAAAACAATTTTAGAAATCCATTTTGAGATTAAGAAACTGAATTAGTTTAAAGAAAGTTTTTCGTTAATCATGAAGTCAAGTTTAGGAAAGATAGCTTATAAATTAATGCTTCTAAACAAACATAATTGAACTCCATTTTCAATCAACCCAGTTATAACGAAACTAGAGTTTCATTTGAAAATGTTTCTAGTTACTCACAATATTGGACGATCCAACCAACCAAAATCAGCCTTATCCATCAGATTCCGAATCCCACTACCACCAGGGTTGTAAATACCAAATTTACATTTGACATGGTTGTTCAAATCCACCTTACAGCTAGACCATAAGTGCTGACATCCATCAAAAGGGACTGACCCCTAAAGAAACATGGTACTAGTGTCTAAATGTAAAGTACAATACAGATGACAGGTGAGTCTGAGAGACATAGACTGTCATACCCCAGAGCCTCCCACAAAGTGGGGTTGGGGAGACCTTCAATGCTTCAGCCCCCAAACCTCGTGCGCAGACTTTAATCGACGAGACATCCAATCCATAAGGGAATCGAGCATTTAGAAAATTAGAAGCATTAAAGAATTGTTAGGGATGGCAATTGGGTCGGATCCGATTCGATATCTGACAATGTAAATCTGATCCGATCCGTTTACAAATGGGTAAGACATGGGTCAAAAGTTTTGTGATCCATGAAACTCGATCCGATCTGATTAGGTTATCATACTTGATGATTCAATAATGTACATGTATTAATATAATTACATGTATATATTTTAATATGTTTACTTAAGATAATGTAAGTTTGATATATCTATATTTTTATGATGAATAAATTGATAAAACTATAGATGTTAATTGTGTGTTAATCTAATTTTGATTGAATTGATAATGATCTTAGGTCACATTAACTAAAAAGACTGTTCATTATCCGATGGATAATCCAATTCAAATCCGGCAAAACTTAACTCAAATCTGAAACTTTATGGATCGGATCCGGGTCTAGGCTGAACCAATCCAAACCCGATCTGGTAAGAAGTGTAGTTTTGAGGCAATAAGTTTAACTCATAAATCCAGTTGCCAAAGTAAGGCGTTATTCAAATAGAGTTGTCAAGCTTCAAACTATACAACCAAATTCAGTTCACAAGTATTCCTAGTTAATATTAGTCAAGTAAGATTGCTCACTGAACAGCCAAGCAGCAAAACGAATACTCATCCATCTTAGATAACTCTAAACACTAGCTTTATCAAATCTTTGGTTGGAGACGAGTTTTTCGGCTAGCTTCAACCCATAATCCGGCAAGCCTTTTCTTTCTCAATGAATTAGAGGCTGCAAATGACCAACCCCCTGTGTCCAAATTCCAACCTCTACTTTGAAGGGATTCCTGAATTGATAGTAATGTTTTTTACGCAGGTACAATGATTCTCCCATAGCAGCAAGTTGAGAGAGAGAGAGAGAGAGCTCTTTCGATGACAAGTAGCTGAATGAAGAATGCATGTCTAACTGGATTGACAATCCAATGAACCATACCCGAGACTAGGAAAAGGACTTGATCAAGTCAAGGATGACCCGAGACTAGGAGAAGTATTTGATCAAGTAAGCATGACCCGGGACTACAATTCAATAATAGAAGATATGATCAAGAAGCAAGCGGCTAACATTCTATTTATAGTATTTGATCAAGTACTCATGCCATGTATAGTTGAAAAGCCTATACATTGAATAAATGCCATTTACAGTAGAAAAAAAAAATCAGTACCCATAATGGTTCTTCACTTGATTTACAAGAGAATACACAACGTTCAAAATCAAGTTAGAAATAACAAACTTGCCGATTTCATAAACTCAGTGAACCAACTATTAAAGGGAACATATACAAACCACTAATGAAACAGAAACTGCACAAATTTTGTCAGATTTTACTGTAGCCTTCATAAAATGCTAATTCGTTCCACACTTTAGGCTTGAATAACAAACAAGATGTCTGTCGACAATGTTTCCGTAAATAGTAATATCAGCTGCAGAAGAGTACGCCAAACAAGCAACCTGGTCCATTGTGTGAACGGAAACGTTGTAATCCTTGAGGTCCACGTCTGCGCCATCAAAATGTGCTGTAAGGCCTGGTAATTTTGATTTAACCTAGTTAATGAAGACGTCATGGATTCATACAGCACATCACTCACTCTGCTGTCCACTATGCATAAACAGGTTCGTTGCTAACCAGCTTCTTTATTACTAGTAGTAATTCACTACAAGAATTAACTAACTATACTGAAGTACTTCACTACAAGAATGTGACATACAGAGCATAGCATTCAGAAAAGTAGTAGTATAAATACGTTTTGGTAACAAATCTGGCACAAATTAAAGGAAAGCTTGAAATGAAGACCCAATTTAATTTTTTCTGCACTCTCTTTGTTTTATTTCACCGTGTTTTCCTTGAATTTGTGCTAGATCTGTTACCAAACCGTATGTATACGGATCCTATGAAAAGCTTGTGCAGGACCTTTTGTTAATAATACCTTGCAACGACGAGCAAGAGCGTCTTTATTTTCTTTTTTTTTTTTTTTTTTTTTTTTTACTTGAAGGTCACCTAGAACATGTATGCAATTGATTGAATCAAGTTATTTATTCTCGATTGTACTTGCAAATTTCAGCATCAAGCAATGAAGAATTTGATCAACATATTCCGCAGTTCAAACTGGAAATAGGAAAACATCAATGGGGGTTGTGTAGGATGAGGTAAGTTCTCCTCCGGCGTGGACGATTCACAATACGTGGTTGTTTCTTTTTGTATCCATGGTCTTTGTTATCTAATCTCTGTAATTCGGTTATCAGTTTCTTGAATATGTTAAGTACTTTACAATGTGTGAATTCCCCAAAAACCTTGAAGATTGAAACTCAGCTTTTAATGGGTCTCTCTCAAACCGCCTCTATGCTTCGAACTTCATCTACTTTTGAAGTTTGATTTTAAGATCCATGTTTCGAAATTTGTGGATTTTGGTATAGATCTGAAGACTCAAAATCGATTAGTTGATTTGTAAGTATTTTTCGAGAAATATGTGGCTCTGGAGGTCCTTCGTTTAGTACATGGTTAATTTTTGAGATTTCGAAGGTTTGATATTGGAGTTTGATGGAGGTGTCGGTGCTGGTGCGGGTGTGGGTGTTGGTGGAGGTTGAGTAGGAGTAGGCGGTTCCAGTAGTGGCGGCACGAGAAATTTGTCGGAATCTGGGATTGGGGCTGTCTGGCGAGGCCGTGGTGTGGTCACGGTGGTGATTGTACAGGTTATTCTAATTGTTCATACATAAAACAGAGTTGACAATCTTACCCTTGAACAAAAGGACATGATAGTCAACTAACTGTGTATTCCGTGAGTGTGTAACGGAATCTTTTTACCAGTTTTTATTACAAATGGGGGATGCAATAACTAAGTTTTAGAAGTGGTGGTTGCAAAGTGATAGTTTCACTAAACTGGGGGTATGCATTAAGTAATTAAGCCAATAATAAAATTGTTGTATTCTTTTGGTTGCAACTCGTTTTTTAATGAACAATAAAAAATTAAATAAATAAATACCAAGAGTAAAGTTGATTTTACCTATATATGGGCTATCAGGCAAAGGAAGATGAAAAATAATCCCAAGAACATTGATCTTCTTTCGCTGTAACAACATATTCTACCTAATCATGAAACTCAACGGGTAGTACCAAAAGATATATGTTAAAAGCATAGACGGAAAAAGGGAATACAAGCTAGCAAAAATTTTATAACATATATCTAATTATTAGCTAATTAGCTAGATTGAAATAGAGATGAGCTTATAACAAAGAGAGAGACATATATACCAATAAATCATGGCATACACGAAGTATGCCCATGGGAGAACACTAATCACCGTCATGGGACTGGAATGAAAGAGAGGGATCGATAATACTAGAGTACTTCACTACAAGAATGTGACATACAGAGCATAGCATTCAGAAAAGTAGTAGTATAAATACGTTTTGGTAACAAATCTGGCACAAATTCAAGGAAAGCTTGAAATGAAGACCCGATTTAATTGTTTCTGCACTCTCTTTGTTTTATTTCACTGTGTTTTCCTTGAGTTTGTGCTAGATTTGTTACCAAACCGTATGTATACGGATCCTATGGAAAGCTTGTGCAAGACCTTTTGTTGATAATACCTCGCAACGACGAGAGCGTCTAGTTTTTTACTTGAAGGTCACCTAGAACATGTATGCAATTGACTGAATCAACAACTTTATTTATTCTCGATTGTGCTTGCAAATTTCAGCATCAACCAATGAATAATTTGATCGACATATTCCGCAGTTCAATCTGCCATCGAAGATACTGTGTAAAGTTATGAATGTAGACTTAAATGTAACGTATGACTCCTTACTCTTAAGCTCATTACTATGGGGAGCTTCTGTGAATAATCTCAGAATTTCAACATTTGTCTGGGTTTATGTTATGTATATAGGCTGAGCAAGAGACTGATGAAGGGTATGCTGTGATCAGTCTGTTCCCGATTACTAATGTAAGACGCTTCTGTTGTTACTTATTAGTATATTGTGCTGATTTTATTATTTATTTTTTCATGGTCTAAATTTGGTATTATTTTTGCTAATAGAACCACCACAAAAATATACCAAATTAAGACCACGGAAAAAGAAATAATCAAATCCACTCAAAATAACCACTCATACTAACAAGTAACAACAATAGCATCTTACATTTGTCACCAGGAACTGACCGATCACTGCATACACTTTACCAGTTTCTTGATCAGCCTATATACATAACCTAACTCAGACAAATGTCAAAAACTGGAAAATTATTAACAGAAGATCCCCATAGTAATGAGCGCCACAGTAAGAAGACAAACGTTACTTTCAAGTCTATGTTCATAACCTTAAACAGGATCTTCAAAGGCACATCGAGGTGCGGAATCTGTCGACCAAAATCTTCATTGTTTGAGGCTGGAATCTGCAAGCACAATCAAAAATAAATAAATAAATTTGTTGATTCAATTCAATACCTGATGTATGTGACCTTCAAGAATGTAGTAGATTTTCGTCGTTGCGAGGTATATCAGCAAAAGGTCCTGCACAAGCTTTCCATAGCTACGTTTACATACGGTTTGTTAACAAATCTAGCAGAAAATCAAGGAAAACACAGTGAAAATAAAACAAGGAGATAGAGAGAAGAAAAATAAAATCGGAACTCCATTTCAAGCTTTGATCGCCGCACAAAGCAAAGAGACGCCGTGAGAAAGCGAAGAACTCGTAATTCCATTCTCATTCTGGACAACGAATCGGAATGCTACATCGCCGGAAAATCAACAAATACAAACGGAACTACGAAATCAGGGATGACAATTAACATGGAACATAACCCAAAAGAAACAAAAGAGAACTCAAGCTTTAAGCATGTGCACACCTTCACTTCTTATCCTTAACCTCTTTCTTTGTTAGGGAAAATTAGGAAGAATAGATAGAAAATGCTCTAGCATTCGTGAACTAGAGGTTCATAAATACTCAATGCAACTAATTAGCCTACCATCCATTAATACAACTCAAGTTTTCTTGAAGGAGAAAGAATAGCTAAGCACTGCACTGTAAAAGATACTTATGTGTGTATCAATGAACTCTGTCCCTGAAATGATATATTCCTTTATTTAATTAACATTTTGTAATTTCTTTCGGATCTACACAACATGAGAAACCTAGTTTTGGCCAAAATGAGAAATGTACATCAGAATCATCATGTTGCGAAATCGACTGGCTGGTATCGCACTGGCATTAGATTCTCCTAAACTTAATACACTAATAATAAAGGCTTAATTACTCAATGCATACGCCCAGTTTGATTAAACTATCACATTGCAACCTCCACTTCTAAAACTTGCTTATTCCAGCCCCCATTTGCAATATACCAATAAATCATGGCATACACTAAGTATGCCCATGGGAGAACCCTAATCACCGCCATCGGACTGGAGTGAAAGAGAGGGATCGATAGTGATACAATAAGAGAAATAACATGTGTACTTATTTTGCCTCTTATGTTGTTTTAGGCCTAATTTCAATCACATGAATTCCATAGTTTTCACACGAAATATACAACCTTTCCCACCAGCTTCTTCCTAGAGCACTATTCACCGGTCACTTTGACCCGTGATTTGGTAGCAAAACGATGCCATAATTTTGGAAAGTTTTCATGATGTTGTAGTATAAACATTACGCTACAACACCATAAAAATATTAACAAAATCTAACAACGTTTTGCTAACCAAATCATTGGGTCAAAGTGACCTCAAAAGTCAACCAGGCAAGATGGAGGTAGTCAGAAGAGAAGGATTGGTAACAGACATCAAAAGAAACACGAAAATGACAACAACATTGAGTATGTGAATGATAAACTTAACCATGGAGTACTAACAAATAGACAGTAGAATTGTTTTCTTGACTACCACATATTAATGCCTTTTTGAAATCTTATTTTCTTCTGGACTACCACAAATTATTTCCCTTTTAACTTACCAATAAATCACTGAAAGGATTGAATAAAATAACAAAGCACTCAAGCATCAAACGTAAAATCCAAACTGGTGTTACTCGTTATATTGGTTTTGAATTTCAGTTGAGAGTTAACCGTCTTCTATTTTCTTACGAACTTCTCTTTTATTTCCTTACGAACTTCTCGTAATTGTATTGACTTGGGCGTTTGGACTTCACATAGCTGTTCTCAACTGCATAAATACTTGAAAGGTAAGGTAAACACGTTCTGGAAGACAACTGAGCTAGTGTAAGCTACTTTTAAGCAATTTGGACGAAAAACTTAACATCAGATTCTATCTTTTCAAGTATCTAGCATTCATAATTTCAATTCAAATTAATATGTAAACAATATTCTCTCTATTTGGATTCGGTACAAGTTCAAACTATCTACATCCAGACTATTTCCAAACTCAAAGGAAGATCATATACCTGAGTAGGTAGATCGATAAGAATTCCTTCATCGAGAAATAGATGCCAAGCAAGTTGAAGAAGATTACTTGATTGGATTTGTTAATATTAAGCAAACAAACAGGAGTTGGAAAGAGTGACATAAAATATCAATCAACAAATCGAATGCAACAGAGTCGTTCCAGGCTCGACTCACCGAATCTATCTTCAACCTATTGTTTTGATAAGCTTTCTCAAGTATTCACCGCTAAATGTCTATTCGAGAAAATTAACTTAATCATGTACTAATTAGTGCTAATAGATCAGCTTTCAAAACAGAAATAGTAATGCTACAAATTACAACGATGTTTTATGAACAAACGAAGAAAAGCTCGGTAGAAGAATAATATTGAATCTGGAAACAGCTAGTTGAGGGACTAAGGTGCCATCAAAAGCGGTGCTAAAAACCCAATATGTGTGCACAAAGTGTAGAATAACCCTCTATGCTGCATAAGTCACTTAACCTTTGGAGTGTGTTTTAACCATTTTAATTGAGAGGTATGTATCTTTCCGTACTATTTTTGGCCATTTTAAGATAGTGATTAACAAAAACATTAATAACCCAGATATGAATAACCACTGAAACTTACCAGAGAATTCACCGTTGTGATTAGCAACCTGAGTTTACTGCCGATTTCACTCAAGTTTGAAAGTTCAGAAACAGTGAAAATATGTTCATATAACTTGAGACCTAGAGCAACATACAACTGTCAATCATGTTTCAGTAATTCGCATGTTAGCCATGCAAGAAAAAGGATACAAACCACAAGTGATTGTTTGATCCATTGGATTGCACTAAATATTAATATAATAGCACTTTGTCAACCTTATCCAGTTGACCAGTACAGCTAAAATATTATGTTTTCGGACCCCCAATGAAATTGCTTCTTCTATAGAACACAGTAAATATAGAAGGCTACCAAATATAAGAGGTCACACTTTCAACATCTAGGTTGGAAGACATTGTTGGGAGATTAAGCACCGCGAGAGAGGAGCACCATAGTATGATTTGAGACACCCGCTTACCCAAAAGGTCAACCTTATGAGTTAGGGCTCAAATCATACTATATTAACCATGGACATCATGTCCACCATCCCGATGTGGGACAAACCGCTCACACATGATACCCAACAATCTCCCCCTTCATGTGTGAGCCCTTCAACATGCTCCCCCTCGCCCGGAAGCATTCGCCGAATTTCTTTGAATCACCTTTTGTGAGAGTGCACCGGACCACCATCTGCCAGACCACCTGCTGGAGCAACACAGGAATTTGACCGTCCGCAGGAACACCTGGTCCACCATTCATGGAAGACCCATCCATGAGAACACCGCACATCTCACCCTTGATTCACCACGACAGCGCGCACGAACCATCGGCTCTGATACCACTTGTTGGGAGATTAAGCACCGCGAGAGAGGAGCACCATAGTATGATTTGAGACACCCGCTTACCCAAAAGGTCAACCTTATGAGTTAGGGCTCAAATCATACTATATTAACCATGGACATCATGTCCACCATCCCGATGTGGGACAAACCGCTCACACATGATACCCAACAGACATGAAATGTAAACTGCAGCTAAAACGGTATATTTTGGAGGACCATGTCAATACTGAGGTTATGAAACGTGAAGTTATCCATAGTTTTCGATGAGAAGATATACAAATGCAACGAAATTACAAGGGCCTGATCATTACTTGGAAACGATAAGGAGTTAGCAGGTCACCATTATCACAAAGCCGGGTAACAATTTGGTACTCTTACTGCATGTGTAGGAATGCGCAGAACAATCGAGCTTAAATAAAAAAGAGCCGCAGAAACAAATCGAGACTTGAAACTCATTGATTGAAATGACGGCCCACATTATGTTACTCCACCCATTATATCCAACAGTTTAAACTCAGACTATGGTGAAGGGTACCCCTCGTGGACCCATATAGGAAGTTTAACAATATGATACATGAAATCAATTTGATGAAAACACGAGAATCAAGTATGGGGAGAGTGAGAAGGAAGAAACAAACATGCACTTATAATAACCAGGACTCCACCTTTTTCCATGAAATGCGTTGTACAACTGTTTAAATTTCAAGCACATTAGCTCTCAACTAGAGTAAAATACATGTCACAGAGACACAATACTGCTAACACTTTTTAGGTTGATGGTTTGCCTAATATGTTCAAACAAAATTATTACTACAAATGGCCACAAGCTAACAATAGCACACCACATGAAGATTGTGATCAAAGAAGTTTACAATGGGGAAAGAGAAACCATATGCAAATATTATTTTTTACTATAGAGGTAGCCAATAGCTTAGTAGTATTGTCCAATCCCAGCTTCAAACATAAAGACACGTTATCTGATCATGAACATATGTCAAATGAAGCTTATTCAAAACTTCAATGAATTCCTTCCACAACAGATACGAAATTACCAGTTTTCTTATTTCGGAAAATCAAGGTAAAATAAATACTATTGCTACATCTGAATTTGATTTCAATAATGGCCAAATCCAAAAGGAATGTTGAGCATGTATTTATTAGCTATCCAATAACAGGATCTTCCAGTGAATTCTCCAGGAACAGAGTTGCACAATTCACAACAACAAACAAGAAAATAAACAATAAAATAGAAAAAGGCATGCTCTAGTTGGCAAAGACAGAACCAACCAGAAAAAAAAATGTTCGGTACGTTATTTCATTGCTTATGATATTTAGAATCCCGAAGGTAAAGTTCCCCTCGGACAACGTGCTGAACTTTCTTCACATCTTCATTCAGTAAGTCATGGTCCAATGCTGTCGGCCCATGGTGGTATGGATATTCTCCAATTACACCCCTTGAAGTCCTCGATTAAAGAGAAGGTCATAGAAAGTGAATCACGTCTTAGTAGAATCAAGGGAAGGCTAAAGATGGCAATGGTATAACCAAGGTATCTATATCCGATAACATGTCACTATGGCTAGAAATGAACTTAGGTGGATCTATGGTACACTAAAGCTAATATTTGAGCTCGACATGAAGGTACAATGAGATGGTCTAGCAGTGATGTATTTCCAAGACTAACTCTAAGTTTCACTTCTTCGTCATTACCTTTACCGCTTTATGTACACTTTTTTTTTTGTCAAAAGCTTTATCTACACTTCACATGTATCATTTGATCAAAGTTTGATGGTGGTCTAGCTATCACGAGTTCACAACCCGTCCAGAAAGAATCGAATCCCCACATACACAGAGTTTCTTATACTACACCGCAACCCTTGTGCTCAAATGGAATTTTGGATTACACAAGGGAGAGACTTGATTTAGAACTGCAAACTCATCAAACTAACTAAAACTCCCTACCACAAATGACATGTGGATTTGTAAACATGATGCAAAGAGACCAGATCAATCAACGCCAAACAGAGAACGATACCCTAATGGTTTAGATTTTTTTTATCAGAGATAGGGTTTTTTTCACATAGGGTTTTTTGCATAGTAGTACCTTTTAGGAGTTATCAATTGATTGCACAGTTGGCTGGTCATCAGATTTGATTGAAAGATCAACAGAGGCATCCTGGCGACATATGAAGCAGAAATACCATATGATAAGATCCCTTTTCTGATCAATCTCGTGCTTTGAGGGAAATCAAAGTTTAGAGATGAAGAGATCCCACAAAATTTCTTCGTGGATCCACTGAGTCAGTGACGATTGGTGAGTTTCGATGGTGTTTGTTCTCCTAATGTTCAAGTCATAGCAACCAAAGTTGAATCCACCAACAAAACATTTACTCATCAAAACCTCCATACCTGTATTTTTTTCGGCTTGCTGGGTAATACAGAAGACCGGGAGTTAGGGTTCGGGGTCTTTTTAGACGAAAAAAAAAAAAAACTCCCTCAATTTCACTTCGCTGACATGCATTGTGACACTTGGGTCAAATTAACTAACAAATTCAACATCCGTTATGTAAGTGAGTCATTTTAGTATTTTTACTTCAAAAGGGACGGAATGGGGTCTTTTCCCATTTTTTTTATTTTTTTTCTCTCTTTCAATTATTTATATTTATTTCCTATTTTTCATTTTCTTATTCATCTAACGGAATTTAACTGTGTTAGTCAATTTGATATAAGTGTCGCAATTTTACAAAGTGCAGAGACGATAAAAAGTAAAACCAGTATTGCATCTAGCTAAGTGTCAGGGAGGCGAAAGTGCAAAGGGGTTTTCTATCAAAATTTCTTAAAGATGTTACGAACTATTTTTGGTTGGGAGCCACTACAAGCTTGTAGATAAATAGATGGATAGATATTAGATAGAGATAGCAATGTGCATATTGAGAGGTTTGCTTCTGTAAATTTCGAAGGAGGCTATTTTCTTATTTTTATTTTGTTAACATCATTGTGTATACGTATGTAGTTCACACATATTCTATTTGCATGTGCAAGTGTTGTTACCATCACTTAATTTCTTTTTGTTAACGAAGTACTTACAAAATGTGTATGTTTCATCCTTTATTAGTTGACATAATTACTATTCGAATGAATGTTGTTACTGGTTAATAGATAAACCTGTGTTCACGGAGTGTACTTTACATGTTTCTTTCCTTTATTGGTTGACCTGATTACTATTATATGTTTCGAATTTCAATTGAAAGTTGAGAAGTTTTGTCTGCTGTCAGCCCTCAACAATTGAACATCGGCGAGAAGAGCCATTATGATAATATTCGCCCAAACAGTTTCACTTGCGACATTTATTGATTGTTTAGAGAAGAAAAATTATTACTTCTAATGCAAGCCTCTAGACTCACTGACCATTACAATTTATTAATTTTATGGCTTCCTAGGTCGAAGTTCATAGAGAAAACCCTAGATTCGGAGTTCATTAGGAATGAAAAGCAGTTTTTTTTAGAATGAGTATTGTGTAAATTCGGAAGAAGACTTCTTCTATTGTATGATCAAATCCTCTATCTGGAAAGAATCCATAAATACTAGACCGATGTAGAACATGTTTATACGTATTTGGAATCAAGGTATCAAGATTTATATTCTAGAAGTTGATTTTAATAGTTTGTCTTCTACATTCTGACCTGGTGTGTAAGGAAACAATTGCTTTGGGAGGACCATGATTGAGCATTCAACTTAAAAAGTATCTTGCTAAACTCCTGGATCTTGGGGGCCAAACCAAAGAGTAAGTTTGAACCTTCTATTTGTTAATTAAATCTATGAGTAGAATCTTCTCTTCTCCACCTATTGAAAGAAGAGTCAGGTATGAACGATGTGGTATCTATGTGGAAAGTCCTGCATTCGAATTCTCCATCCATGGTTTAGAAAATTCAAACTGCCTTGATATGTTTTTAGTCTACGTTATCGTTGAATTTAGAAGCGTTCATGTGTGAAATCAGGTTCGAACAGAGATTTCCCCAGTTGGTCTCAAGTGTGTTAGTACAGTTCGCAATTCAATAGTGCTAAATGTGACATCCCTGAAAATTTGCAAGGGTTAAAAATGCAATATTTCAAAATTTTGGTAAATAGTGCAAGTAAAATTTTCTGCTATCTCAAAATAAGTGTGAGATTTGACGAGAATATATCTGGTGGTTTTGTATGTTCTAAAATGTGATTTCAAGACATTAAGAGGCAATTGTGCAATTAATAGGAAATATATGGGCAAATGTGCAATTTTTCAAAATTGAGTTATCGGTTGTGGTCAGACTTTAAATACTGGAAGAACATGAGTACACGTGAAATATCCTAAAGGTTGGACCTATAGAGTTCAGTCCACTTGGACTTACGTCTCTACCTAAGGGA
Source organism: Linanthus parryae (assembly GCA_023055425.1). Taxonomy (NCBI): domain Eukaryota; kingdom Viridiplantae; phylum Streptophyta; class Magnoliopsida; order Ericales; family Polemoniaceae; genus Linanthus; species Linanthus parryae. Next base: position 80,683,100 of record JALGPY010000006.1, read on the forward strand.
TTAGATCCCTGCAGGATGTTCAACTCAATTCTTATTAATCAAAAGCTAAGCCCAAGAACTCAAGCCCATAGAGTTCCCTTACTCTGTTACAGCTTGTAGTTTTCCCTAACCTGTCTAGTACCTTCACCTTCTCTAGCTAACTGATTAACAAAGAATTCTCTGTTGATCACATTGAAAAATCCTTGAGAATAGATGTGGAGATATACAGAAATGATCTACCAATACAGCTCAAAACAGAAGTACACTTAAAATAGAAAACTGCAGTGAAGAATGCAGCGAACTTCTGTGGAATGGATTGAGAGTTTGATGTTCTTCTTTGGTGCTTTGTCAATCCTGAAACTTGTCTCTTGCTTTTGCCCGTTTGGTCTCGTATCTTGTTGCTTCAAAGTGAGCTCTATTTAAACTATTTCAAGCTCTGCAAATCTTTCAAGATTCTCAGCAACAACTTCCTATTTTGTAGGCAACAGCTTTGACTCTCTTTAACAAGTTTCTCCAACGGATAGTTGATCACAATCTTCAGATATATTGTTGCGATCTTATCTATAAGCAATCTGAGAAGCTGTCATAAGTCTCCGATTAATCACTGGATCAAAATGTCCAACTATTTCCAAAACTGCACAAATTCAGTTTAGGAAACAATCCTGCAAATATTGGAAACAAAATTTCCTTCAATATCTAGGTCAAACAGATGATATTCTATGATCAAAACATGTTTGAATCATTGTTCTTTCATAATCTAATAACAGTGAATCAAACATATGAAAGATAGAAAGGGAATCAACTCAGAGTGTTTTCCGAAAACTCCCCCTGAGAGTGTTCACACAGGTTAAGCAGTTTCAAGGCTTTTTTGAATCTAGTTTCAAGGCCTTCAAGCCTCTGAAACTGATTCAAGGCTTTGAAAGCTGATTCAAGGCCTTGAAATAGCTGAGCTATTCCAAGCCTTGCACAACCTGATCTTACAAGATCATTTTGGTTCAGTTCATTATGCCAAAAACATGCCTAGTTGGGGAAGTTGGTGGTATGTTTGGAGAGGATTTGGCCTTGCAAAAGGGACGACCAGACATGTCTAGCAATGGGGCATAAAGCAAAAATATGCGTCGTGTACTCCCCAACCGCTCCACAAGGTTGACATCGGTCAGGGACTTTTCGATGCCTCATTTTCTCTAATTCTCCGTTGTGCGTATACCATTGAGGATGCAACCCCAAAGATGAATCTGAATCTTTTTGGGAACCTTGATCTTTCCTAGTTTCTCAATTGATTTTAGGTGACAAGGAGAGGAAGAACTCTCATCCAATGCAGCCCCTATGAGTTGCATAGTTTGAGAATATTCCGTACTTACAATATAGTGCCCTGAATCAGAGAAATGCCAAAGCGTGGAATCCCCACAAACCCTCCTGGCCAATGGGATCTTCAGAACATCTTCAACGTCTACAGGAGAAAGATACTCTTATAAAGCATCCCAGTTCCAACATCTATCTTCATTGATGAATTTAGAGACCTTGACATTCTGATTGATAGGCAAAACAAGTGGCATGAGGAAAAATCTCGTGGGATCCAATTGTCACCAATCTGGATATTTTTACCGGCCTCCATTCTCCACGTTAAGCCAGACGAAAGTAACTTCCTGCCAATCAGATTACTCCTCCAAGAAAAAGAGGGGTGATGTCCTATCTCAGCCTGAAAAAGCTCTTTAGATCTGAAATATTTAGCCTTCAGGACTTTGCTAAGAAGGGAATTTGTGTACCTGAGAATCCTCCAAATTTTCTTGGCAAGCATAGCATCAATGAAGCACTTAAAGTCTTAAAAAGCAAGACCTCCCATATTCTTCAGCTGCTAGACTTGCTGCCATCAAATCCAGCTAATACCTCTTTTTTTCTCTGCATTGCTCAACCAGAACTGCCTGATAAGTTGTTCCATCCAATCACATGTACTATCAGGGAGTTTGAAGCAAGACATAGCGTATGTCGGGAGAGCTTGAGTTACAACTCTAATATGAACTTCTTTACCCCCGTAGATAGAGTGCGTTCTTTCCACCTCTTGAGTTTTGAAATAAGCCTTTCAATCTGATGCGCAAAAGTGATAGCTTTCTTCTTATCCATAGTCGTGGGTAAGCCAAGATCGCTGTCATACTGGTCAACCTCCTTAAAGCCGCACTGATTCATGATCTCTGTGGTTGCTTTCGATGTGTTGGAAGAGAAAACCAGGGCTGATTTTGCTACATTAAGCTGCTAGCCAGAAGCGCGACCATACATCTCATTGATCTCCAGCAGCTTGGCGAATGTAAAAAAATAAAATATCATCAGTGAGAAAAAAGATGGGAGACCACTGGTCCTCCCCTAGAAGTTGTTACCCCTTCAACTCCGCTTCATCGATAGCAGCGGTAACAACTCTAGAAAGCAACTCACTACATAGGAGAAAGAAATAGGGTGAAAGAGGGCAACCATGTCTCAGTCCCCTCTCAGGAGTGACATGGCCCACCACAGTCTCACTCCTGACAAAACTATATGAGACTGTAGATACGCAGTTCATGACCAACCCGATAAAACGAGGACCAAAGCCCATGTGAAACAGAGTTTCTCTGAGGAATTTCCACTCGATTCTGTCATAGGCTTTGCTCATATCAATCTTCGGAGCAAGACACCCCTCCTTACCTATCTTACGATTCTTGAGGGAATGGATAACTTCAATAGTTGTCAAAATATTGTCAGAGATCAATCTGCCCGAGACAAAAGCACTTTGATTCTCAGCAATCAGATGATTCAGCACCCGCTTGAGTTTGTTTGCCACTGACTTTGAAACAATTTTGTAGATAACATTGCAGAGGCTTATCGCTCTGAAATCACTAGATTTCCTGGGCTTTTTTTACTTTGGGATGAGACCTATTAAAGTAGAATTAAAACTTTCAATGCTTTGACCATTATTGAGAACGGCCAGACATACCTTTGTAACTTTGATCTGCTGTGAACCCGTCCACCCCCGGAGCTTTGTCAGGGCCCATCTGAAATAAAGTTGTCCTGATCTCCATAGCCAAATAGTCTTCCTCAATTATCTGTCTATCTCTATCAGAAATCATGTCAACTGAGTGATGGAGCAAGGGAGCAATATCATCCATAGTTGGCTTGCTAGAAGTGAAGAGGTCGGAGAAGTAGCTCTCTAGGCTGCTAACAATGGCAATGTCGTCTGTAAATTCATATGATATTGATATATATATATATAGAGAGAGAGAGAGAACTTTGTAATGTAATATTAATTATTTAGTGTTTTTTTAGGGAAAATTATTTAGTGTTTAGTTGGACTTGAATTCTTACCATTTCAGACTCCCTACCCACAACTTTTCTTTTTAACTGACTATAACGCGCGCGCGTGTGTGTTTGGGGGGGGGGGGGGGGGGGTGTAATCCCTAGCAGTTTCAATCTTTTCGAAATTCAAGCATCCAAAATAAGAGGCAAAAAAATCGCTAGTAGGGGCCGTGCCCACCCCTCTCCCCCATTGTGTCCGCCTCTGCCGGAAGGTCCATTCCTAAACCCATCTATGCCGCAAGGTCTATTCCCAAGCAGTTTCAATCTTTTCAAAATTCAATCATACAAAATAAGAGGCAAAAAAAATCGCTAGTAGGGGCTGTGGCCACCCCTTCACCAACCTGGCCACCCCTTCACAGACCTCCAACCCCCCCCCCCCCCCCCCCCACACACCTTTTTCCGCGTCTGCGAGAAGGTCCATTCCCTTACCCAACTATGCCAGACATGAAGATTAATACTAATTTGTTCTCAACCTAGTTAGTGAAGACATCATGGATTCACATGCACATGAAGATGGATACTAATTTGTTCTGAACAAGTGAAGGATGCTCTCTATTCATCTTCTGACTATTTAATTCCCTCCATGCATTCAGTATGCAACCCTTGATACATACAAGCAACTCTGGGTCACAACGGCATGATACATACAAGAAGACATGCATCACCCTATTGCATCTTGCCGGAGAAGAAGAGGGAAGTCTTTTAATCCTCTAGTTGTCCTTTCATTACAGTCCATTTTATTCCATTTTTCAGGGATTTGTGACTGAAGCAGCAGTTGAAGCTAATCTCCTGAACAACATTGAGGTTCCACCTCTTGATGTGCTAATGTGTTTCCAAAGTGAAACGGATGCGCAGATGCGAGAGTTTGCAGAGTTCTCTAAGAGCCAAAGAGTTCCACTGTTTGGTCAGGCTTGTTCTACCACCGTTTGGTCATTTTGGTGAAGACAGTTAGCACTACTCTAGTTGACACTCCTTGCCACAGAGGCTTTGGGGTTAAAATAACAATGAAACAACATACTGCTCATCAGGCAATAATGTCTCATAAGTTCAGTTGGATCTTTAATCTCGTTAAGTTTCTGGTCTTGGTTTTTAGTTGGTTAGAAAGGAACTTTTTGATGATGCCAAGAAGAGAGACATGAAATTTAAGGTTGCAAATTGTTTGAAGTAAAATTATTTAAGGTTGCAAATTGTTTGATGTAATTGTGAAAACTACTGTACTGAATTATAAAATTTGATTTATGTTAAAAAAAATCACTGAATTATGAGTAGTATTATTTATGATATCAGAATAGATACACGGTAACTTAACAGAACCAAATAACCTAACTAGATCATGTCCGCAACATTTCTATAAATGAAAATATCAACTTTGGAAGACATGCAACAACGTTAGTTGTAACGATCACTACTCTTGCTGTAGGAGAGCTTTAACATTCCATGAGGATCAATAACAGGTTCTGCATGCACAACTCTTAACTCCTTCTTCTAGTTAGCTGTAAACATCTGATGGAAGGTAAGTCAGCATTGTCCCACAGTCAATGGCCGCTTCTGAACTGAAAAAACATAATTTGACCAAAATATGATTAAACTTACTTTAAACTACTTGATATGGCAGAGACAAAGGAGTTTTTTGGATGGATGGAAGCAAAATAGTACCCCGAAAAAATGATATATATGCTTACCTAAAATCAGCCAGCAGCCGTTAGATATAGGATCTGAAATGCCATCAACATCGATCTTCTTTGACGTTTATCGGAGAAGATTAACTTGTGACAATGCCCTTCTGTTACCAACAAGGGCGTGATAGCAATCGCGGAGAACTCACCTAATTTGATCTATGTCCTGTAAGAATAAGGGTTTGGAAAATTTGGTGTCTCTGATCATCACTTCTTGTCGCGATGAAATAGATGAGGCTCTTCAAAACCATTGGGGAGGGTTGCCACAGTTTGAAGAAGAAGTACCTCCGAACGTGTTCTTTTCTCTATGACAGTGGAATTCTAGGTTTCGTCGAAGCTTCTAGCTGTCTCAAGAGCCTGCAAATGGAAGAGTGTAATGGAAATTTCTCTTTTTGGACTTTTTCTTTTACTCTCAAGTCGTGCGTTGAAGCTAAAGTCACTCGTACAACTTAAATGCAAGGGAGTTACGCACTTGAAACATTTGCAGTTTCTCCTCGTGGATCTCTTTCTTCATTATCTATCAAAAGCTTCTTAGGTTTGGTAACCCTAGCGTAGCCGTGGTGGGGAATATGTGCCCTTACAAAATCTCAGATTGGGAGAGACGACCTAACTTGACAAAATATCAGATTGGGGGACCCTTTTCGTCTCCGTCCATAACAGTCTTGATGCAGGGCTATTTGACACCTAAACCCCAATAATAGAAACAAAATTTGTATAAATAAATAGGTGTGTAGTTCTCAATTGTATTGAAACCATCAAAACTGACTGTAGAGATGAGTTTTAGCAGCACCTGTTGCAGATTATGATCATCATCTTGTCGTAGTCCCAATCTTCAATCCATCTACAAACAGCACATTGGTCGCTTTGCCGTCCACTTTGCATAAACAGGTTTGTATTTCTCTGTCACGTAAGAAAATAACCAGTAGCGAATCAGCTTCTATATTACTAGTAATCTAGTTGTAATTCACTACAAGAAATAACTATAATGGAGAGTAGTATTTTTACCCTGAAGAAAAGACATAAGCTGGTGCTTTTCTAATTTCCAAGGCACTAAAACCATAAGCATTGTACTCTTCAAGCTATTTTATCGGCCTAGCGTCTCCATAAAATTGGAAATTGAATATCAAAATATTCAATCACAATCCCTAAATCAGATTTATCAGCACATTATGAGAAAATTATCTAAAGTTTACAGGAAATGCTAAAATAAAATCCAAATGCAAATGGCAATAAAAATCTATTATATTTGATATACCATGTAAAAGGGAGACGGTCAGTAATCGACCTATCCTGTAAAACCCTAATCGTTAAAACCGGTCAGTAATCCACAACTCCAGCTTTCCACAGCTTCAACTCCACCGTAATGTGACCGTCAGGCACGTAACCGCTGCCTTCTGGTCTCATCACCCGTACGGCGGCCTATCTTAGTATTGGGCAATGTTGATATACTGAAAAGTAGGATCGATGTATAAGTAACGCTACTGACATAGAGTAACAACTGGAAAAGGAAAGCATTCAGCACCACGTTGACAGCTGGGTATTGACTTCACTTCTCATTCTTAACCTCTTTCTTTGTTAGGGGGAATTAGGATGAAGACTTGGAAAATACTCTAGGGATCGTGAACTAGAGGATTAAAGCATTCATCATCAATTTATAGATACGACATTGCAACAAATCCTACTATCCATTTATAGAATTCCAGTTTTCTTGAAGGAGAAAGAATAGCTAGGCACTGCACTGTAATATCAAGCTGCTTATGTGAGTGTCAACTTTTTGTAAATTCTTTCGGATCTACACATGAAGAGAAACCTAGTTTTGGCCAAAATGAGAAATGTACACCAGAACCATCATGTTGGAAAGTCAACTCCCTATGGCACAGGCAAAAGATTCTCCTAAACTTATTCTAGTACCACTCCGTCCCAGCTCTTTCTTCCCAATTTGACTTTTGTCACTATTCACTGAGTCACTTTGACCCGGTGATTTGAATAGCAAACCGATGTATTTGTTTGATAATTTTTTCATGGTGTTGTAGAGTAAAAGGTGCTCTATAATATGGTGATAAAATTATCAGAAAATCGTATTATTTTGCTATCCAAATCACCCGGTCAAAGTGACCCAGATACGACTCAAAAAAGTCAAATGGGAAGAAAGAGCTGGGACGGAGTGGTAATAAACTTGTTGTATACTTTTGGTGCAAACCGGATTTTGAATGAACAATGAAAATATTAAGAGTAGAGTTGATTTGACCTAAATCGGGTAGCAGGCAGAGGGAGATGAATTGAAATGTCAAGAACAACGATCTTCTTTCTCTGCTATATCCTCCAATCAGTGACCTAATCATTCAATAAATGTGTAGAAGAAGAGATAGATACGTTAAAACCAACAACCGAAAAGGGTATACAAGCTATTTAACGATTGAAACAATGATTTATGAGAAAGATTGAGGCATATACAGATATACGTACCAATAAATCATTGCATAAACGAAATATGCCCATTGGAGAACCCTAATCACAACCATCGGACTGGAGAAGAGGGATCTATAGCGAAACAAACAGGGATCGATAGTGACTGTATTGGATCGATCTATCGTAGATGATACTTTGATAGTTTTCTGAGGAGTGTGGGTACTTTTTATAGAGAGGGTCAAATAGGGAGTTGGTAGGGCAGCAGGCAGTATTTGGAAAGGGGTTAAATTGGTTCTGGTTTTGACTCGTGTCTCTATCCCTCCATTCCATTGTTCATTCACTTAGTTCATGAAATAAAACCCTAATCCAAATACTACGAATCAATGGGCCCAAAATGATCAGTTTTTTTTTTTTTAGAATTACAACATATAGCCGCGTTAAACCCGATACCTCATGCAAGGGCTTCAAATGCTCTAGCACTCACGTAGCAGCCATTTTCTCCCAAATGATTAGTTTTATGAGTTAATAGTTTTGGTTACTCTTTTATCTGATTCACTATGCGAAAATCATTTTAATGCGTCTATTGAGAGGTTTGCTTCTGTAAATTTCAAACGAGGTAGTTTTCTTGTTTTCATTTTCTTGACAATTTGGATAGTCTGTAGTCTTTGTTCACACACATTAGTATTTGCATGAGCGAGGGCTGTTAACGGAATACTTAGAAGACTTGGATTTTTCTTTCCTTTATTAATTGACATGATTACTATTCGAAAGAGAACTGTTACCGGCCACTAGATAAACGTAAATTCAGAGAGTTACATGTTTCTTTCCTTTACTGATTGAATTGAGTACAATTCGCCTAAATGTTCTTACATGTCATTAGATTCACTTCCGTTCAATTATAGTATGTATGTTCCTGTTATATTTTTCGATTTCCAATTGAAAGTTAAGAATATTCGTGTGCTCCACGGCCACAAAAACTGAACATCGGCGAGAAGAGCCATTATGACAATATTTGCCCCAGCAATTTGAATTTAATTGCGCCATTTATTGAATTTCTAATACGCATGATCATCACACATAAATTCTTACTATTTTGTGCAGTGGCTTCGTCTCATCTCATAGTTTTGGAGCCAAAATAATATTGTGAGTACTATAAACTGGAGAGAAGGAACACTTATTACATTTAATGCAACTCCTCTAGATTCACTGACCACTACACCTCGTAGCAATCCCTAGTAATACATGGTGTATATCTCTGGTACCTATCCTGGCCGGACTGGTGGTCATTTTGACCACACAAGGGATCCACCTTCAGGCAACTGAGGTGGTTAAGGTCAAAATCCTAACTACAATAGGGGTCACAGCGGTTACCAGGGTTGCAACAGCAGTGGCCAAACCAGTTGTCAAACATCCTTCTCTTGTGGCAATAGTTACAGCAAGGGTTCAAAACCACCGATGAACTGTAAATTTTTTGGTCATGATTTTCATTCAGCAATAGAATGCTAGCACATAATGGATTTTGCTTATCAAGGCAAGAATCCACCTGAACAACTCTCTGCCATGCCAGATAGCACAAATTCTCAAGTCCCTCCTAATTTTTGGCTCACTGATACTGAGCTTAAACACATATGACTGTTGTGTTGGAATAGATGCCCTAGAGGCAATCAGATATTAAGTATGAACATTGTTTTGGCTAGAATATACATTTATTATATAATGTGATATTTAATATAATGGAGTCCTTAGATACAATGTGTTGTTTATCTTAAATATCGCTAGTCCATTATATTGATTAATAGGACGATCAAATATAGACTAGTATGTGGGTATATTGATATGGAGATATCAAGTCCAACACATGGGTTTGCATTAGGGGTAATGGCATACTGGATTGACCCACAACAAGAAGGATGCATTAGATTATGTCAAGTCACAATCGCTTCTCGTAGTGCTAATATAATTTAAATCCTTAGACTTGAAGTCACTAGATACTCTAGTTGTGGAATATTGTGCTTTGATGTTATTAAACGTTACACCGTAACTGGGTAGTCATAAATATAGCTATCAGGCATGATAGGAAGCTAATCGCAAGTATACGAATCAAGTAGTATAGAGAGTATTTTCAACTCGGATTATCGATCCCACAGGGACTTTGCAGGTTTTTCTAGTAATCGGTTTTAACGAACAGAGTGTAAAAAGGAGGAATATTTTGAGAGTTTGTTTACTAACTTAGTACCGAAAGTAAATAACTGAAACGTAAATCTTTTTGTGAGAATTTTCTGAATGATCTTAAGGTTGTAAAACTAGGGTTTGAGATACTAGGTCCCGGGATCCCCTAGGGTTCTTCAGATTTTCGTTCTTTGTTTGACATGAAAACACACAACAGTCTCGTTATTCGTGCCACGTACCAATTGTGCAATATCTTTTCTTTTCCTGCACGTTATCACAATCCTGCAGATTGTCGGATTCCTGTCAAGCTGCCTAAATCTGCAGTCTCGTTCTAAGGCTGCTAGGGTTTCTAACATGTCCTGATGGCCCGGGTCAGATTCTCTAACAGTTGGTCTCAACGATTCGGTCCATCGGAGTAAGGTGCTAAATTCGGTCTTCTCTTCCTAACCCTAACCAGACGTTTTCACCTACCGGCTCGGGTCTGTAGCAATTCTGGGTGATCAAGCCGAGCATGCATGAACAGTAATATTTAAAGACAGAATAACGAATAAAGCTGCTGATATTAAGATACTGCAATCGTGAATTCATAATCAAAACGTAGAACTAATCTCTGAAAACGAAACCCTAGGTTCACCGAGAACCTAGGTAAAAAGTTTAGCTAATGAAATTCATAACGTAAATAACACAGTTTTTTAACGAGAGAGAGAATAAGATCAAACTAGGTCTTCAAATCTGGAATCGTGCTCTCCGGGGATGCCCAGACTTCTCCTTGGATGTGTTCTTGTTGTGTGTTGATGTGTAAAACGAGTCCTGGACGAGTCTTTATATAGTGCTGGGGAAGTTTCTGGAACTTGCCTTTATTTACGAAACTGCCACTGACCGAACTCATCTCAAAATTTGTGCTGTCTGCGTAAAATACGCAGACAGCAACCTGTCTCATGCTGATTTCTGCGTATTTTCCTCCCTGGCTGCGTATTTCACCACCCTGGCTACGTATAATACGCAGGGGTCTGCGTAAAATACGCAGACAGGGCCCAAAGACTACCAAAAATCCCCATCAATCTTGCTGTCTGCGTATAATACGCAGCCCCCTGCGTAAAATACGCAGCCAGCAAGCCTCCCTGCTCTTTTCTGCCTCGGCCTGCGTTTTGACCCGAAACTTGTCATAATTACCGAAATACCCCTGGGTCGGAACCCCTCCAAATTCTGCCCAATCCTGACTCTGGCCATAGGAAAACTGCTGACTGAATTTGAGAGGCAAAATCTGAACTTGACTCCGGAAACCCGGGCCCGGTGCCCAAATGACCAAAATACCCCTAGGCCAAAACTGTCCCGAAAATCGTCACGAGCATGAAATAGTTGCTCCTGATTTCGGAAACCGGGAACCTAGACTCCTTACTCTGACTTGGTTGTCCGGGACCCACACTTGACGGGAGTCGGTTTTTCGGCCGGACTCCGTTTCAGCATTATAACCTGTTTTCGGAAAGCCCTTGACGTCTCCGCTCTTTTGCCCCTGGTTTCACTTCAAAATTCCAAGTCAAGCTCAAGATATTGTCAACCGAGCGCATCCCGGTCATTCTCGGTTTTTGCATTTTCAGCTTCCTCAATCGGTTTTCACTGCCCGTTTCTCCTCCAGTCTTTCCGTGTTCAGTTCCACTCTCCCTTTTTCCAGTCTCGGTCAAATCCTGCCCCGAGCATGTTCTGCACGTTTCCCGAGGCGAACCCTGCTCTGTCTCAGCACGCATCCCAATGCACTTCCCGAACCTGTTCCTGTAACAACAACATGAACAAACCCGCGATCGTATCTAATAAAAGTACGAAACATGCAGAAATTTACGAAGAGCTCATAAACATCTTGTTCCTAAAGCCGAAGCTTTCCGATGGTGAATTCTGGCTAAAACGCGACTTTCCGACACAAAGACACGTCGATTCAGGCTAAAAGGTAACCCCTATTTGGGCATTATCAAATAACCCCACACTAAACATTGCTCGTCCTGAGCAAACTCTAGCTATATACTACCAATGCATACTATCCCAAATCAATCTAGAGCGGTGTAACTGCACTTATTTAAAAATAGTATAAGTACTATAAAAACAATTTATCTTTTTGGTGAGACTGGACAATCTGTTCAACTCAAACTGAACATCATTAAGTTCTCATATTCCCCTAGATTTCATAAACTGCAGTGATCGGAAGAACTTGCGGCCAGCCTAGGTTAGGAACAAGAACGAACACTACTTACATCTGCTTTTGCACGCAAACCGAACGTATCCCTAACGCACACCTTCCGTGCTTTTACTCCGGGTGTAATGTAAATCTGCCGGCTTTGGGACGGTAGGATAAGTCATGTAGAAGCGATGTCCTAAACGTCACATCACACTCACACACACCCCAAGATCACACTCCCTCACCAAGATGATAGAAACTGACCCAAATCACCTAAGATTCTCGACACTCAATTTCCCCAGTCCCGGTGTATATGCCGTTCTCGCGACCACAACTGTGAACGAATGTGAAACTGTGATAAAAATTGCCGGCCTAGCGTTTTGAAATAAAATCAATCAAGCAACCTGAATTTTCTGTCTTTGATACTCTTTTCTTTTTTTTTTCTCTCTCTCTCTCTCTCTTTTTTTCTTTTTTTTTGTTTTTTTTGTTTTTTTTTTTTTTTTTTTTTTTTTTTTTTTTTTTTTTTTTTTTTTTTTTTTTTTTTTTGCGGGGCAACAGAATAAACAACAATAATATAAACCAGGCCAACTCTATGATAAACCAAAAACGTGGGGTGGCAGAAAAAATATTGAAATAAATATGAAACGACCACCCCCACACAAATTTCGAGCCATGTAGTCAATCTGTAAAATAATCGCGCTTTTTCAACCGATCCTCCTCACTCCAAGGATGTCTAAATCGCACAGTGCGTCCTCCAATGAACCCTGACAACCTAAGTTCCCCATGTCGTGCGGAAAATTTACGCACTACGGCTCTCCTCCTGTGCTCACGGGTGTAATATCGTGAGTCACCGCCACACCGAAGTGTGTTGCCGTCACTATCTCACCCTTACACACCCTCAAATATAAAATATGACGCTCATCCACTATCAAATATGACAATTCTGCTCTACCCCAGAAAATCCCCCTCAACTCAACTCCTTCGTGCCATGACGCGTAGGAAAGGTCAAAATACTAACAATGATGCGAGTATCAAAAAACGACTTCCTAGGTCAAACGGTTACCAAGAAAAGGGTTAATGGATCAACGGGGCTCACGATTGGACCTAAGGCGCGAGACAGGACGTTGTATGAAAAATTTCCGTCAAAATGTCGCCCACAAGGGAACATTACATTTACAATAATTTCAAGTGTGCAACTCATGTACATGTTACAGTTTGCAAGCTACACCTCCATTCGACCTATCACTTGATATTGGCGATAACTCGGTAAGTATGAACACTATTCCATATTCCATGGACATTGTTATGAGTAAGGACAATGATTTTACATTTTGTGCAAAAAAAATATGGGCAAGGTCTGTATTGCCCAAACTATTTAGGTTCCTTAAAAAAATATGTTGTAAGGATATTGGTAAAGTTGTGTGTTTCACTATTGACAGCATTTAGACTTTATCTTATGATACATTGATATGATTGATATCCCATATTAATATATATGGACAATTTATCAAAGGCACCTCGCGCGTCCGCGCGGGATATCGTCTAGTAATGACTAAAATATAAGCACTTCACAAATTCATATTTTAATAAAAACGAAGAATTGTAAGTACTCGTTTAAGAGAAGGAACATGATTACATTTAATGCAAGTCCACTAGATTCACCGACCGCTACAATTCATCAACTTTGGCAGAAGTTCTCAGGGCGATCCCTAAAATCATCATGGTATAGACAGAAGGTAATACCAGATTAGAGTTCATGAAAAGCAGTATTGTGCATAGTCGGAAAAAGATTTCAACTACTGTATGATCGAATCCTTTGCCTTGGAGGAAGCCATAAGTACCAGACCGATGCAGAACATATTTATTCATATGTGGAATCAAGGTAACATGATTTATATTCTAAAAGTCAAATTTCAATAATTTGTCTTCAACTATCCGGATCAGGCGTGAATACAAAGAGTTGCATTGGTAGGACCATGATCATCCTTACCCCAATGACGTGCTATACGAAAGAGAATTTTTCGTCCTGTAGTAGTAGTGACCACAAAAAATACTAACTAGCTGTCCTAACCCTAATTTTGGATGCAAGGTAGACAACTCCCGATACTTCCAGGACATGAACTTCCCTCTATAAATTCATTAGGAGAAGTAAAAGGGGATCGGGCGAAGGGATGTGCTTCATATTCAAAGGGGTATGAATGTAAAGTAGGAATTTGAGATCAAGTAAAATAGGTATTAAGGAGCAAAATAAAACAAAGTCCTTTGATTAATTAAGTTTATGGACATGAACTTCCCTCTATAAATTCCTCTCTTCTCTCTAGTCTTTTCTTCATCGATCTTCTCTATGCTCAGTCAACCTGTCCTCGTCTCCTTAATCAATGAACTCTTCCCTCTCTTCTCCAGAATTCTCGGTTCAGCCCTATAATTGTCTCTCCCTTCAATTGCTAGGTTCTGATCAGAGTCTGTCTTCGACCCCAAATTCCGTTGTTTGACCAGTCAAATGAGCTTTTTCGTTATTTATTATAAATATTTTTAGTAATATATCCATTGCTGCTAGGACCTCAATTTAACCCCATGTTGGGTAAAACTTTCGCGTATGTGTTTCTTTGAATAAGGCCAAATTGTTGGGTCAATTTCAAATTTTGCCATTTTTGACATATTTAGGGTTTTGAGCTATATATGGCCGGCTTGTGGGTAGAATTCGTCAGTTTTGAGATTATTGAAAGTACTTCGAACCCTAGAGACGTTCTTCTCTTGGTTTGTGCCTTTACAATCGTTGCATATGTTGCTTGATCACAAACCTGATTTAATTCGGCATCAGGATTCGATAGCAAAAGTTATTGATGCACTCTCTGTCAATTCTTTTATGGAAAACCCTATATATAAACTTTTGTTTGATGTGATTCTATACTGATAAAATATACATCAATCTTCTTCCTGGTTTAGAAAATTACATCCTTAGGGAGTATGAACAAAATGTGGATTAGTAAATATTACTGATGAAACAATGTGGTGTGAGTAGAATAATCTTGCATGGAAGCATTATGATCTTTTAAGTGGTTGAGAATCAAAGTATTCTTAAGTATTCTTAAGTATTCTTATAGTTTAATTTTACCATTTTTCATTTTCAAAAGAGTATCAAATTCAACGTGCAACGCACGTGCGCTGAAACTAGTTGATGAAAGTAGTAACATAACATAATGATCAGTATGAAGGGATTGACGGATCGGATTTGACAGGTTCATGTTTCTCAATCGTAGTCCGGTCCATCACGGATCGGTTTTGACCTAATCCGTCACGGATCAGGCTTGCTTGCCTTCATAAACATCATTTTTGTTCCATTTTTCAGGAATGTGTGATTGTTCTACAAACAGGCTATTGGATTTTTCTTGGACTGAAGCTACATTCGAAGTGAATACGTCGTGCAACATTGAGCTTACTCCCCACAATGTGCTCATGTGTTTCCAAAGTGAAGTAGTTGATAGAGAGATTGTAGAGATTCTGGAGCTTTAAGAGCCAAAGACATCCATTCGATTCAAAACAAATACTTATATGTTGAAGACATCCGTCAACTCTGGGGCAATGCTGACTTACCTGCAACTTTTTGTTCATTTGGTGAAGATGGTTTGAACCACTCTAGTTTTCAGTCCTTGCCACATAGGCTTTGGGGTTAAAAGAACTATGAAACAAAATACTGATGGTCAGACAATAATGTGTGTGATGGGTTATTCCTCTTCTTCAATTCAGTTGGACTTTTTAATCTCATATAGTTTCTGGTCTTGGTTTTCAGATGGTTAGAAAGTAACTATTTGATGATGCCTAGAAGAGAGTGATGGTATTTAAGGTTGCAATTTGTTTGAAGTAACATTATTTCTGTTCTTGCTTTGAGGACTAGTAATTGTGAAAACTACTGTACTGAATTATGAAATTGGACTTGAATAAAAGAATCACTGAAGTATGAGTAATATTATTTAAGATATCAGAATAGATACACGGTGTAGATACTGCTTTATGACATGGCAGATCTAGGCCACGTGGCAACCATCCAGCACACCATATTGTGCTCCACACACACAGGATCACCAGCCGAGCTGATCCATGTGGGGGCTGCGAGACAGAGCCCTCGCATACCACTGCACGGGACTTGTAGGGACTTTGTGGTCTGGAGGCTAGAGTAAGCCCTGTCGCGTGCGAGCCAAGCCCGCGCGCGACCTTTAGTAACTGTTTTGAGAGATTTATGGCACGAGCTCCATAAACCCGGTCAATCCGGTCAAACCCGGTCAACCTCGTAACGGTTCCGGTACTCGCGCACCACGTGCTCTAACGGTTCCTATATACTCGGACGAACGTGCCGTTATGGTTAAGCTAATTAAGCCGCCATTAATGGGCGCATTAACCACACTACAACGGTCATGTTCTCCAGTATATATATATCGTTAACCTTTCCATACAAAGGAGGACACACTGCCATACGCGGAAGCTCTGCCAAACCTCTGTCTCTCTCTCAGACATTGCTACTGACTTACTCTCTCCCTACACACACCCCTATTCTTCCTGTGCGATCCCTGATCCACTACGTACGGTGTACACGGAGGTCTCCCTGCCGGAATCTCTTGTGCACATTTTGGTGAACCCGACGTGAAACTTACCAGCAAAAGCAACCATGTCTCAGGAGGACGATGTCAGCAACCGATCTCCTTCCACCGAAACTCCCTCGGGAGACGAGGCTCGCCGTACTCCGACGACTCCCGGCGAGGCGCCAACCTTAGAGTCTTTGGACGCCACTGTCCAAAGTCAGGCAAAAGCTCTCAAGTCTCAATCCACGCAGTTAAAACGGATCTTGGCCGTTCTGGGCACTCTTGCGCCAAATCCTCCACCTGCCGCCGCTATCCCTCAGGGAGGAGGAACCCCTACCGCTCCAGGATTGGGAGTGTCGGCCACGCCTCCCAACCCTCATCTGCAAACTCCACCGTCGGCCACGCAGCTGCCTTCGGTCCAAGGGTCAACGGCACAAATGCTACCCCCTGCTGCTCACGCCTCTCAGCCCCCGGCTTTGGCGTCCAACCCAACTCTGCAGTACACTCTGCCTCCACCAGCGACAATCTGGGGAAACGCGGGTAGTCAATACACTCCCAATCCTCCGACGGCATATGTGTCGCCACCGCCTACGGCAACCCCTCCGCCAACTACCGAGGGAAGCATTCCAGAATGCATGACGTCTTTGCAGAAGCGCGTGGATTCCATCTTGGCTCATCAGTCGTTCGCGGATACCATCATCCCGAAGCTAGACAACGATCCACCCATCCCACGAGAGATCTATCTCATGCCTAACCCGGCGGGGTACAAGGCTCCCAAATGGGATAAGTTCGAGGACGTCAACGGAAACGCTCATGAGCATGTCATGCGTTTCATCGATGTCATGGGTCCATACGGAGCCGATCCCAAACTGCTGATGCGAGAATTCCCAAAAACTCTTGGGAATGTAGCATACAAATGGTACCGAACACTGGAGGCCGGATCTGTGAAAACTTGGGACGACATGGTCCAGAAGTTCTATACCAAGTTCTTCCAGATGGAAGAAAAGGTGACGATGATCCACCTCTCACGGATGTATCAGAAACGCGAGGAAGATGGAATCACTTTCATCAAGAAATTCAGAGCGAAATCCTTGGAGTGCAAGGATCCAATGCTCGAAAGCCGGCTCGTAGAGATATGCCTGCAGTGCATGCGAGACGAATACAAAAGCATGCTGATCAATCTGCAAACACCTACATTTTCAAAGCTCATCGAATGCACGATGAACATCGAGCCCATTGTCGAGAGACAGAGAAAGAAGAGCGCTCCAGAACGACCTGCGAGCGGCACCACCTACAAGATCGGCAGATTTGGCTACAAGCGGGGACGCGAAGCTGAGGTCAATACAGTTTCGCCCCAGAAGCAAGCAAAGGCTGCAAACTTCGATGCACCACCTCTGCCATGCTCGGTGGAGGAAGCAAGCGATCTGTGCAGACAGTGGCGTAAGGACGGCGTCCTGCCACCGCTTGAGAAAGCACCCTCCAAGGAGATGACGAGGGATCCTAAGTGGTGCGAATACCACGGCAAGGTCATGCACCCCACAGCCGAGTGCAAGAAGCTCAGATTCGCGTTCGATCAGAAGATGAAGAACGGCGAACTCATTGTCAGCGACCACCGCAAGGATGTGCGCAACAACCCTCTGCCTGCCCATACAGATTCGGGCTCAAAGGGCAAAGAGGTCGCCATGATCTCTATAGTGGACTTGGAAGAAGTCGCAGAAGATGGTCTGCCCATCATTGCTGAAGTCCATGAAGACGAAGACTACAGCATGGACACGGAAGATGAGCGTGCCGACCGCATGAAAGGGTCTCACGGCTTCGACAAATTCTTCAACGAGATGAACTTCTCCGAAAAATGTCGAGCGGACATGACAAAAGCAATCTTAAGGGTAGCAGAGGACTACGAGGAGGACCTCGTGGTCTCCAACGGGAAAGTCGTCAGAGCGTCCCGTCCCACAGAAAAGATTATGACCTTTTCTGCCAGCGACAAGAAGACAGATGCGAGCCACCAGAGGCCCCTGTACGTGACCGCCATCATCAACGGCGTCGAATTCAAGCGAGCATTCGTCGATGGAGGAGCAGCGGTCAATGTTGTTCCACTCCACACACTGAAGCTAGCAGGGATCCCCGAGCACAAGGTAGTCAAGCGTCCATCCCCGCTGGTGGGATTCGGAAGCGATTCTAGAATGACGATCGGATGGATCCGCCTGGGCGTTCAGATCGGCAAAATCAAGTGCTCGGCGAAGTTCTATGTCATAGACGCGAACACCACATATCACATGATCATAGGTCGGGCCTGGATTCATCGCTTTGACGCAATCCCTTCGACGGCTCACCAGGTGATGAAAGCTATCTGGAACGACAGGGTTGTCGAGATACCAGCCTCAACTAACCCGTTCAACTTGGACGAAGCACATCTCAGCGAGGCGGTGTGGTTCACCGAGATGGCGGACGAGCAAACACCCGGACCATTCAACCCTACTCCCTTACCTCTCTGGGAGGACATCAAGGACCAGTCACCCGCAGGCGTGATGGTGACAAGGGGAGATGCCAAGGAAAAGCCGCCTACACACGAAGAGGCGCCGCGCATCGCATATCATCGAAAGAATGTGTACACTCTGAAGAGGATCGCAAAGCATGACCCCGAGGGTAACGAGATAGAGAGCTTCTACGCCAACGGGAAGAAATGCTATCGCATATGAAGGTGCGCGGGGACGTCCTCACACGGGCATGGGGGTGTCCCTGGGCAAATCAACCAAATCGAGCAAGTTGCGCTGACGGAAGAGCCAACACAGGGCACTCCGGACGAGAAACTCAAAGAAGCGCCCGAATGCATGGAAGACAGGCCAAGACCACAAAAGCAAGAGCTAAAAGAAGTGTTCCTCAGCCCGAACGAGGAAAAGAAAAGGCCAGTCTTCCTGAGTGTGGACCTCACAAGCAAAGAGGAACAAGGACTGCTGCGGCTCCTAACTGAATACAAGGACGTGTTCGCATGGGAATATGATGAGATGCCAGGTCTGCACACGAGCATCACCATGCACCGCTTAGACATCATCCCAGGGTCTAAACCGGTCAAGCAAAGCACCAGAAGCTTCAGGCCAGAGCTCAACGTGAAGATCAAGCAGGAGATCGTCAAACTCCTAGACGCCAAGTTCATAGAGCCAAATCACCATCCCACATGGTTGGCCAATATCGTGCCAGTGGTGAAGAAGAACGGACAGCTCCGCATCTGCGTGGACTTCCGAGATCTCAATCGCTTCTGTCCTAAGGACGATTTCCCACTGCCTAACATCGATTTGCTCATTGATTCAACGGCAGGCCATCGCATGTTCAGTTTCATGGACGGCTTCAGCGGGTACAATCAAATCAAGATGGATCCCGAAGATGCAAGGAAAACTGCATTCATCACTCCCGTGGGGGTATTCAACTATACGGTAATGCCATTCGGTCTTAAGAACGCAGGCGCAACCTATCAACGGGCCATGATGGCTCTATTCCACGACATGATGCACAAAGAAGTGGAATTCTATGTGGATGACTTGGTAGTCAAATCCAAGCATGAAGCAGATCACCTTGCAGACCTGCGAAAGGTATTCAACAGATGCAGGAGCTTTCAACTGAAAATGAACCCCATGAAATGCGCATTCGGCGTGACTTCGGGGAAGTTTTTGGGATGCGTAGTCCATCGCCAAGGGATCGAGCCTGACCCTGCGAAAGTGTCAGCCATCACCAGCATGACGCCACCTCACAACCAAAGTACCTTGAAAACATTCTTGGGAAAATTGTCATATCTGCGGAGATTCATCCCGGCAATCGCCGAAATCACATGCTGTTTCAGCACTCTCCTCAAAAAGGACGCCGCGTACAACTGGGCTCCTGATCACGAAGCCGCATTCGAAAAACTAAAGGAGTTACTCACATCCCCAAAGATAATGATCGCGCCTCAATTGGGATCACCACTTCTGCTATACCTTACATCGACAAGGAAATCTATAGGAGCACTCTTGGCTCAGGTGTATGAAGGCCAAGAGAGGCCCATCTATTACATCTCTCGCATTGTGCAGCCTGCTGAATCAAGGTACACAGACATCGAACGTCACTGCCTTGCTTTATTCTTTGTAATAGAGAAGTTGAGACACTATTTTGCATCGCACAAAGTAGTGGTGGTCACCAAAAGCGACCCCATACGATACCTGCTAACCCACACTACTCCGGGCGGTAGATTGGCGAAATGGTACATGACCATCTCTCAATACGATATCACATGCGTGAAACCAAGAGCGATCAAGTCGAAGGCGGTAGCAGATCTGTTGGCACAGTTTCCCGACAACAGTCACGAACCTGTGATCGAGGAAGAGCTCGAAGGCCCTGAAATCTACGCGATCGACGTGCCCTATTGGACCCTCCACTTCGACGGTTCGTCAACCAGAAAAGGCGGAGGCATTGGGATAGTCTTGACAAAGCCGGACGGGGAAGTCATACAGATGTCCGCAAAACTCAACTTCGCAGTCACGAACAACGAGGCGGAATACGAGGCTCTGATCGCGGGGCTCCGTGCGGCGAAAGCTTTGGAAGTGAGCAACTTAACAGTCATGGGAGATTCCAAACTGATTGTTAAGCAGGCCTCAGGCGAATATGGTTTAAAGGAGATCAACCTCCTGCCATACCGCACCCTAGTGCAAAAGCTGATGCAGCAATTCTGCGACGTGAAATACGAGCACAAACCCCGAGCGGACAACAGGCATGCAGACGCCTTAGCAACTCTGGGATCTAAGGTCAGCATAGACAAATGCCCCGCAAGGATTTCCATCGAAGTGCGAACATCGTCGGCATTAACAGAAGATGCGTGCGACGATGAACACATGGATGACGCAGACTGGCGAAAAGCAATCCTGCAAGCTATTGCGAAAGGCACCAGCAGCGAAAGCTGGGTACTCACGAAAGGATACTGCATCCACGACAACACCCTTTACTACAAGGGTCCTGGAGGAATACTCATGCGATGTGTCTCCGAGCAAGAGGGACAACAGCTGTTAGAAAAGATTCACCAACACGCCTGCGGAGAAAGCGAGGTGTCAATCTACAGGAAAGCTCAGAGATATGGCATTCATTGGCCAGGCATGTCAACAGCTGCAGCCTTGATACAAGGGAAGTGCGAAAGTTGCGCACTAATCAAAGATTCTCTACTCATCGCTCTAACCGATGACGACACAGACTGGAGGAAGCCGTTGTTTGAATTCCTCACCCAGGGCACCGTACCCGAATCGAGAAAAGAAGCCGACAAATTGAAGAGGAAAGCCTCTCGATACCTGGTTCAGGAAAACCTGCTTTGGCGAAAAGGTCACGAGGGTAACTTGCTGCGATGCCTAGACGGCAGGGAAGCACAAGAAGTCATGGACCTTTCTCATCAGGTGGAACAACAGGGAGGTGCGAAATTATGCAGACAACTCCTCTCAATCGGATACTTCTGGCCCACGATGGAAGTCGATTGCCGCACCAAGGTGCGACGCTGCCAAGAATGCCAATTCAAAGGGAACCTAGTGCACGCTCCTGCCGTGGATCTACATGCATTAGGGACGCCATGGCCATTTCACACATGGGCTTTGGACTTCATCGGCCCCATCCGGCCAACGTCACATGGGAACCATTTCATTCTCACTGCAACCGAGCTGTTCACCAAATGGGTGGAAGCAATACCACTGAAGACGGCAAACGCGCTGGCTGTGGTTAACTTCATCCAGGAAAACATCGTATGCAGGTTCGGAATCCCAAATACTATTCTTTCAGATAACGGTACTCCTTTTGTTAATCGTCAGGTAGCTACGAAACTCGCGGAGTACAATATCAGGCAGATATGCTCTACCCCCTATTATCCAAAGGGGAACGGACAAGCCGAAGCGACTAACAAAACGCTGTTGAGAATTCTGAGCAAGATGGTCGCAGATGACCACAAGAAGTGGGCCGACTCCCTTAACATAGCTCTGTGGGCCTACAGAACTTCTCCAAGGACACCTACAGGGGCCTCGCCATTTCTGCTATGTTATGGGGCCGAAGCTGTAGTACCTGCGGAGGTCAGAGTCAATTCGGCAAGGCTGGCCTTCCATGCACTCTATGAAAATCAACGCGATCATGATTTAGTCTTGCTGGAGGAAAAGCGAGAACAAGCCAAAAGGACTAACAAGCGGTACCAAGAGAGAATCGCTCGCGCCTATAACAAGACAGTCCAGCGACGGGATTTCGCAGTTGGCGACCTGGTCTTGCGCGCATCTGATCACTGCATGCGAGAAGCAACTCACCCAAAGTTCGCAGCTAATTGGGAAGGACCCTTCGAAGTCACAGAAGTCTTCGATAGCGGCCACTGCAGCATACGAAGGTTGCACGGCACAACCTCAACTCCAAGCTCAGTCAACATGCGCTGGATCAAGAAGTACTATCCTTGACTTCTCTTATTTCATACGTTTTATGATAACATTGCTCAATGTCTCATGTGGCTATGATATTCGCAATCTCCTCTCCCATATGAGAGGATTGTAATCCTATCTCTCCCATATGAGAATGCTATAATAAAAGAATTCTCCCAAATGAGAAGTTCATATTTCTAGCTGTTTATATCGCTCTATTTTATTCGTTATTGCTGTTAACAATGATTTATTCGCTGCAATATTAGCAAATACAAATGCGATCTTAATCGATCATCAAAGCCTATCTCATACGATAGCAAACGCGATCTCAATCGGTCATCTAAAGCCTATCTTTTACGATAGCAGCCAAACGCAAACGCGATCTTAATTGATCGTCAAAGCCTATCTCTTACGATAGCAGCAAATACAAACGCGATCTTAATCGATCATCAAAGCCTATCTCATACGATAGCAAACGCGATCTCAATCGGTCATCTAAAGCCTATCTTTTACGATAGCAGCCAAACGCAAACGCGATCTTAATTGATCGTCAAAGCCTATCTCTTACGATAGCAGCAAATACAAACACGATCTTAATCGATCATCAAAGCCTATCTCATACGATAGCAAACGCGATCTCAATCGATCATCTAAAGCCTATCTTTTGCGATAGCAGCCAAACGCAAACGCGATCTTAATTGATCATCAAAGCCTATCTCTTACGATAGCAAACGCGATCTTAATTGATCATCTAAAGCCCATCCCTTACGATGGCAGCCAATGCAAATGCGATCTTAAGTGATCATCCAAAGCCTATCTCTTACGATAGCAGTCAACATAAACGTGATCTTAATTGATCATCTAAAAGCCCATCCCTTATGATGGCAGCCAATGCAAAGGCGATCTTCAATGATCATCCAAAGCCTATCTCTTACGATAGCAAACGCGATCTTAATTGATCATCTAAAGCCCATCCATTACGATGGCAGCCAATGCAAATGCGATCTTAAGTGATCATCCAAAGCCTATCTCTCACGATAGCAGTCAACATAAACGCGATCTTAATTGATCATCTAAAGCCCATCCCTTATGATGGCAGCCGATGAAAATGCGATCTTAAGTGATCATCCAAAGCCTATCTCCTACAATAGCAGCAAAAATACGAAAACGATCTCAATCGATTATCAAAATCCTATCTCTCACGATAGCGGTTTACTCAAGTGCGATCTTGTATGATCTTTTTAAGCCAATCTCAATCACGATAGCGGTTTACACAAATGCGATCTTATATGATCTTCTCAAGCCTATCTGTTACGGTAGCAATTTATACGCAAAGTGATTTTAGTTGATCACCCAAGCCCGTCTGTTACGATGGCAACGTAACTGCAGAACCATCTTGCTAGATCTTCTAGAAGCCTATCTGCTGCGATAGCAATTTATGCGAGAAACTATCCCAAGCAATTCTCTAATAAAGCCTATCTTCTATGATAGCAATTCGCATCGCTCAATGATCTTAATTGATCTGTTAAAAACTATCTGTTACGATAGCAAAGTTGTGAACGTGATCTCATACGATTTACAACGACCACCTGCAAGCCCATCCGTCAAGGTGGCACAGCTGCGAAATTACGATCTCGAATGATCTAGCGAAATATCTGCGCATTGATGTCGCATGTGCGAAATCATTACATGGCATTATGCAAGGCAAAACAAGCCGAAACGCATGCGAAATTGTATTTTGTTGCAAAGAGCAGATAATACAAAGGCTATTTATCATTATGAGTCAAATGACTTGCAATTTATCTATCTAGATAGCAGCTTACAAGCGAAAAGCTCGAATCTAACTACAGCAGCCAACATGGCTTACAATACATTCGAAAAATGGCTGATAAGCCAGCAGAGACACGGTACGGAAACCCGGACTGCAAAGCATGAACCGCCCTGGCTTCAAACGCCGGCTACACGATGCCCAGATCTGTGGGTGAACATCTGTAGCAAGGGGGATCTTGCTCTAAAAAGAGCCACATGAAGCCATACGCTCGACAATCCGCTATCCGACAAGACCGTTGTCAGATAGGCTCCCCATAACATTTGCCCAAGGAACCACCGGTTCCGGCGATCCACAGGCAAGCAGGAGCTCCAAAGGGCAAGGGCTCCTTGTAGACGGGGATGAACGCGACGGTTCGTCACCCCGGGCTCACAAACGTGAAAGTGACGGATTCTTCTTCGGAGATGCTGAAGAAGAATTCCGTCGTTCATTACGAGATGGTAGCACGGTCACTTCGGCGCTGCACCTCGCCACGAGGCGGCCGGAAACATGACCTGCACACATAATACACGAAGAAATTTCTTCGAATACACATGAGGTATTATCTGCATCCTCTTTATGATGGTTATAAACAGCAATAAGCCTCATAAAGTGGATCTTGGAAACTATTTCTATAGCACAAAGCGCAAGCTCAGGATTCAAAACTTGAAGTTGCCATGAATCAACGAAAAACAAGCGTTGAAGCCAGCAGTCGTAAGGACTCACGGCAAAGCACATGTTTGGGATGAAGTACCCAAATGGCAAAGACAGGGTTTATATAGGCCCTGTGGAGACTCTTCGGTTGCCTAAGATGAGTCAGCAAAATTCAAAAAGAGGGTAAGTTCAATCACTTACGCCTTGAAAAGCGGTAACAATCAATTACCCTACCAAAGGCTACGACGATTTAGTTGCGTATCCTAATAAATGACGGATAGTCATGATTCGGATGGACTTCCCAACGGAAGCGTGCTTATCTGCCGAGAAATTAGCGCGAAAATCAAGCAGAAAATCAATTGCTGATGTCATAATTGGATATGCACAGAAATGTCCAATCAAATCCCGAAAAGGGCAAAACGGGCAAACTCATTGTTTGTTGTTAAAAAAAAAAAAGGGGGAGAAACCCTAGCAATATTACATTAATGTTTCAAAACATTACATTAATGTCTCAGCCATTTTCCTGTTTTCTTTTCAAAATTCGAAAAGTCAAAACAAATTCTTGATTAAGGAATCATGGGGCTCGAACTGCTCGCTCAGCTTCTCCACTTGTTTCACTTCTTGCTTCAGCTGCTCGCACTTGGCGTTCATTTCATGATACAGCTTCACAGCTTCATCAACCTTATGCTTTTGCTGCTCCACCTTCTGCATCTCAGCTGCGAGATTCTGGTGACCGAGATTCAAAGTTACAGCTGCGCGAATCAGTGTAACTCTGTCCTTGAGGAATTTGAAACCAAGTCTGCCTTGGACTTTGAACAGGAGATTCTGGCACATGCCACACAGCAATTCAGCACTCTGGGCCGAAATGGTCGCAGGTGTAGCCGCAGACAGCTGCTCCAGTATCCAGATGGCTTCAGTAAGGAATAGCCTCCTGTCAAAAGGTCCGATCTCCAGAGATCTCACAAAAGATCGGGGGTATCTGAGACGCATTCGAACCACCCAGTCTACATCGGTTTGCTTCAAACCTGAGACATCAAAAATGGTTATAATGTCAGAACTCGCAGTCAAATAATGCGACGTGCGAACGGTAAATCTTTACTTACCAGTGCCTTCCAGAATTTCATGAAGAGAAGGGATGCGGGCCACTGGGTTGTTCGAAGACTGCCCTCGCTCCATGGCTCTCCTATCAGCTGCGACCTCCAACCTCTCATAGTCAGGAGGAAGAGTGTAGGCCGCACCAGCTGCGACTATATTCCCAACCTGCGAGCCCCAAATGCTCCACGCAGGAATAGGTGCTTCTGGCTCAGTCATCGCTGGAGGCGAAGGAACAGCCGAAGTCGCCGGGCGGAGGACACTCCCAGATGCGAAAACATTAGCATCACTTGTCCTCTCTTCCTCACCACCGGTACGGACACCTTTGTCTATCGGCATAGCGTCAGCTTCGACATCGTCGGAGAGTTCGATGACATCCTCGAGATGCTCACTTGCGTGTCCAGCAGCTGCGACGGGCTTCTCGGTATGGGAGCTCGAAATTGGAACATGGGATGCAGAAGGCTGACTTCTCTGCTCCAGCTCAGGTTCCTCAGCATGACCTGCGATACCAAATGCGATAAAGTGAGGTAACTTGTGTTATAAGTTATTTCGCTATCTTTACTAAAGCTAAGAATAAGCACCTCCACGCGAAGGTGGGATTGAGGTATCCTCATCGTACACTAGGGACGTGGAACCGTGCCCTATCAGTGTATCCTCACTAAGCAAATCTTTAAGAGAAGCGTGACCTGGGACGCGAGTAAACCAGTCATGATTTTGACAATGTGGCTGCAGCCTAGTATGCGCATATCACTCAAAATAGTTACCTGAGGGTTCTCCGCATTTGCTTACCAACCAACGGCGAATGTCAGGCTTTGACACACCGTGCTTTAACGCACCTACAATTACATCTCTATAAGTAACTGCGAGATTGAAGATCTCACCTTTATCGCCACCTGCGATCTCGGCGAAGTCCGCTTGGACTTGCTCTAGCTCTGCTGCATCCTCTCCAGGAATCTCATCTTCCTCCTCCACATGAGGAGCCACTTCTTCGGGAAGCTCGTCTTCCTCGCCAACTGGACGCACTAAGTCGTCAACATGCTGCTCCTCGAGGCTCCGCTGTTTCACACGCTCGAGCTCCTCTTCCTCTCGCTGCCTTCTTTTTTCAGCAGCCTCCGCGGCTGTCTTCCGGGATTCAGCAAGAACATCCTCGCTTATAGGATCATCTGAAATGCCAGAATGGGCATCTCTCTTTTGCCTCTTGGCCACAAGGCCACCGATGGCTTCATCATCATCATCTGCGAATGCATATTTGGTTCAAAGAAAAGAACTACAAAGAAGTCAAGATAAAGGGCAAGGAGATGCGACGGAAGTACCTCCTGATTCTTCCTCGCACATCACAACTGTTGCTTCTTCTTCATCACTTGCCTGGGGCTCCTGTCTCTCTTCCTCCTCTTGGTTGAATGGAACGAAAGTCTCAACTGCGAGATCTTTTCGCACTTTGCTGGGCATACGACCCTTGCCTTTGTCCTTGATGGAAAGGGACCTCGCTGGGGGAGAAGCTGGAGCACTCCTAGGGGAAGAAATCGTAATTCCCTTTTGCCTAGGTCTCTTCACTCTCGGCGCCGCAGTCGCTGGATGGGACGGGTCATCTCTAGGAGGAGACGGAGCTGGAGGGTTGTCTATCAGCGAGTCAGCAAAAGTGTTCATGACTCCGCGAACTTTTGTTTCGACCTCGGCATCCATCCTCCATGCTAGCCGGTACGACTCCCCCTTCCTTCTAGTGGCAACAATGGTGTCCACCAGCGATTTGGAACGATCACCAGCTGCGAACCTCCGCACATGACACTGAGCAATACAGAACGAAAAGCATCAGCACGAGGAAATCAAAAAGGCTTAAAGCACATAAGGAAATTGCTTACCTCAGCAAACGCCTTGCTATATTTGATGACCTGCGCGTCACCCTTCTTGATTGCGTCGACTTGCTCTTTCAGAATGAAATCGGGGCACAAATGATTCTCGCGGTCCCACAGCGAGTAGCAACCATACTCAGACTGCTCAAACTGCAATTGGGGCGAAACGGAAAAGAGTTTCTCTTGATCAAGGGGGCCTTTCCTGGCTGCGCCGCCGCCTCCGTCTCAATCCTTGTTTGCTGGGCAACCCAGTATGCGATCCAGTTCTGGGAACAACCACCCTTCCGAGTTCCCGCAGGCTGCTCAAAGGGAAGATTGCTCATGAGGACCGTCTTGCACTCCTTTGTCAGCAGACGCTTGTAGCACCCTCTGATAATGGACTGGGGCCAGATCGATGGGGCCACCGCATCAAAACCAAACTGAGGAGAGACCCGAGTAGGGTCAACATCCACTGTAAGTCTTTCATACCGTGGCGCGAGCTCACGAATATGCTCTGCAAGGGCAGGAAGAGAACCTCGCAGACACCAACAGAAGAAGTCACGATAGCGTTCGTGGAAATGCGGCCCCTTTTCAAAGAGAAGGTCTTCTGACAAGACCATACCTCTGGAAGGGTATAGCTTTGGAAACCACCGTACATTCTCAACACGTGTGGCATAGGGCCTGGCAGTAAACTCCTTTCGTTTGTCGCATATCAAACTCCAAGTACACTTGGTGTTGCTTGCTCCAAACCATCTCGCAGCCCTTCCGCTGTTGCGCGCTTCCGTCTCGCCTGGGGGACACCACTTCTCAAGTGGGAGGGGAGTTGGAGCATAAGACGGCCAGCGCTCGAAAACCCACATTGTCAAAAAGCTGATATTGACAAAGGTCAGAACATCGAGGCGGCCACGCGATTCCCTCATCGCCAGAACCAGCTGATCCAGCCTGTAATATAGCGTCCCCAGGACCAAGGGTCCGAGTGCGATTCTCTGGCCAAGAGCGAGCCTCACGGCAAGTGGCAGCACATGGTAGAAGACCCCGTCATGGGGGTGACCATCAATCAGATACCTCGACAGCCAAGCACAGAGAAAGGCACAAAGGGTTAAATGATAACCCTTGCCCTCTACATAATTCTCGGCCTCCGGGTCCTCGCTCAAAAGCTTCTTAGTAATGCTGCTGTTCGCATAGTCTCGGAAGAAGTACTGCAACCACTTGTTCCAGGTATTCTTCGCAGACGTATCCACCAGCTGCCAGTTCGGAAGAGGCTTTGTAGTGGTTCACCGAGTGGAGATTTTCTTTACCTCTGCTAGGCACTCCTCCATCTGCGCGTACAAGGCCATCTCAGCAGATGTCCTCAAGTGGCTCAAGGGGTCCACCTCGCCCATGGGGGAAAGCTCATACAGCATTTGAACGTCCTCGAGCGTGGGGGCAGCCTCGAACTCAGCAAAATGAAACGTGTGAGTCGCGGGCGAATAACGGGATAGAAGGTCTAGAAGCATGGACTGATCCAACTTCACGGCAGCACCCTTCATAGCGCGGATAGCAAAGAATATGCCGGCTTTATCAAGAGTCTCGGCGTGATGATCCAACACGTGGTCGATCCACTCATCCATATAGTCCAATTTCTGGACGAACGCTTGAGTAGAAATCGCAGTATACGGGAAGTGCCCGTTCTCGATCCCCAATCGGACTACATCCTCGGAACCAACCCACTCGAGCAGGGCTGAGTTAACTGGGCGAGTCAACGTCAGCAATTGCTCAGCAGGAACAGGATCAGGCATCCTCTTCGCCTTCACCCGCGCATGATAAAAATCCTTCCCACCTAGAAAGGGGGCTTTACGCCACAGAGCCTGCGGAAGCTCCGGCATCTCTTCGTCTTCCTTGACGGGTCTGGTTACTCTTGTCTTGGCCATTCCTGCGAAAGAGCAAGAAAAAGGGGGGAGAAATACCACACCACACTTCAGTTTGAATTTCGCAATTTGAGATCTATGCAAACCAAAGCAAACAGTTCTGGTGCCGATTTCAGAAATTGGGGAGTTGATATTGTTGAAAGATTAAAACGAAGCGGGTTCAAAGATCAAAAGCCTCTTCGCAAATTTCATGGATTTACAGATTCAACGCGATTCAAGGCAAACACTGGTATTTTAAATCAAAAGTAAACGAGGCCAACCTTGTTTCCTTGAAGCTTGCTTGGATATACACAATTGGAGAATACGATTTGCAGTTCTGAACTGGTGATTGATTATCTGGATCTGCTCTCGAAGATCTCCGGGTACCATTCACTTTAAGAGAAAGAAGTGATGCTTTGCAATAATGGGATACAAGGTATTTATCCAGAAGAATGAAGGGTTGCGTCCCTTCAGTAGTCGAATCGCAACCGTCACCGTCGTGTCGCGCAATCACAGGACGGGCTGACGTCACGCCTAAAACCCTAAAGGTCAGACGGCACGACTCTAGGGGTTTTAGGTCATAATGACACGCACGGGGGCTGAACCTACCCGTATTTGAATTGGTGCGTGGCGACGACGCGCATGTTGGTTTCCGCGCATGGAAGCCTATACAGCTATGAGCCTTCACGCGCAGAAAGGGGGCTAATGTAGATACTGCTTTATGACATGGCAGATCTAGGCCACGTGGCAACCATCCAGCACACCATATTGTGCTCCACACACACAGGATCACCAGCCGAGCTGATCCATGTGGGGGCTGCGAGACAGAGCCCTCGCATACCACTGCACGGGACTTGTAGGGACTTTGTGGTCTGGAGGCTAGAGTAAGCCCTGTCGCGTGCGAGCCAAGCCCGCGCGCGACCTTTAGTAACTGTTTTGAGAGATTTATGGCACGAGCTCCATAAACCCGGTCAATCCGGTCAAACCCGGTCAACCTCGTAACGGTTCCGGTACTCGCGCACCACGTGCTCTAACGGTTCCTATATACTCGGACGAACGTGCCGTTATGGTTAAGCTAATTAAGCCGCCATTAATGGGCGCATTAACCACACTACAACGGTCATGTTCTCCAGTATATATATATCGTTAACCTTTCAATACAAAGGAGGACACACTGCCATACGCGGAAGCTCTGCCAAACCTCTGTCTCTCTCTCAGACATTGCTACTGACTTACTCTCTCCCTACACACACCCCTATTCTTCCTGTGCGATCCCTGATCCACTACGTACGGTGTACACGGAGGTCTCCCTGCCGGAATCTCTTGTGCACACACGGTAACTTTACAGAACCGAATAACCTAACAACATCATGTCTGGCAAGAAGTTAATCTGCACAAGATTCCTATATATGGCACTTTTAACTTTGGAAGACAAGCGAAAAAATCAGCAGTAACGATCAATACTCGTGTGTTGTAGGACAGATTTAACATTCCATGAGGATCAATCACAGGTTCTGCGTGCACAACTCTTAACTCCTTCCTCTAGTTAGCTGTGAACATCTGATGGAAGGTAAGTCAGCATTGCCCCAGAGTTGATGGCGACTATCTTTTCTGCTTCCAAACTGGAAAACCTAATCTGACCAAAATATGATTCAACTTCCTTTAAACAACTCGATATGGCAGAGACAAAATACTAGTGTGGATGGAAGCAACAAATAGGACCCCAAATAAATGATTTAAATATTTACCTAAAATTAGCCAGCAGACTGTGGGTATAGGAACTGAAGACCTTCTGAGTGAAATGCCATGAACATCGACCCTCAGAGTCAATATGTTTCTCCTGAAATTTTTACCTAATAGACGGGTAAAGATGTTAAAACCTGCAGTCGATAAGGCTAGCCTCAAGATTATAGATAATAAGTTCATTGAAATAGACTAACCAGAAACTCCTAAACAACGTTATAGCGGAATCAGTTGATTTTTTTTTTAAAGAGAGGTGATCATTTTTAAGTGAAATACTTTATTTACGATTCATGGTGATGTTGATCCTTCCCAGCACCAATTGTTTCCACCACTAGAATTTTGTAAAGGTCCTTTTAACAGCTGAGGATAAAGAGGGAGGGGGAGGAGAAAAAAGAAGAAGAAACCCATATTACACATAGCTCAGTTAAACTTAGATGGAAAGTTAGCAAGGAATTAAATAACTATGTAACGGTAACCATATTTGAAAACGAGAAACGTACCTTTGCAAAAAAAAGGAACTAGAAGGAAAAATGCTACTTCAGGCCGTAGCCAAGCACAAGTAACATGAACCCCCCATAGCCCATCCACATAAGTTGGCTTCAGAGCACCCCTGCAAAGCTTTAGAGGAAATGGCATTCGATACATTGGCCAGCACTCCAAGACGCATGCTTTGGCTTGATACCACTGAAGGAGGCATACCGATTTATTGCCTGGCATGGCTTTGAACTCCAACTCGAAGTTCCCCGTTACCACCCCTGCATTACAGCCAACAGATACTCGATAACTAATTACATACGGAAGTCAATAGCGAGTTTGATCTTATAAACTAAAGGCTTAATTACTTAATGCATACCCCCAGTTTTCCCAAACTTTCACATTGCAACTCCCAGTTCTAAAACTAACTGATTGCATCCACCATTTGCAGAAAAGACGTTAATGTCAAACTAGAAATGAAATTTCATCACAAAATTAGCATACTGGAGGGCATTTTTTCACACAAATGTGATGCGTTTGTATCATAGACGATGTTCACTCTATGAAAATACCAGATTTTCTGACGACACTCTGGACTGATAAAAAAAAAAAAAAAAAAAAAAAAAAAAAAAAAAAAAGTCCACTTAAAAAGATAACACTATGATAAAGATATCATATCTTACCGGCAACTGGAACATCAATTGGTCGACGCTTCTTGCTCTTCCGTGCTGGTTGAGATATCTGGCGCGGCAACCTGGAGGGATCCAATGGTTCTATATCCCATGGAGAAACTCTATCTGGTCTTTGTCATGTTGCTGGTCCATCCCATTGGACCTAATAAAAAAAAAGGTGAAAACAGGGTAATGCATTTCAGGAACCAGGGCGAGAAAAATCTCAATCACTGGACTTGTGAATTTGTTTACCACCTTCAATGAATTCCATTCAGAATCCGGCCACTGCGACCCGGTGTCCCCTACGCCAACAATAGTTCCTGTGAACTGACCAAAAGAAGAAGAAGAAGAAGAACCAACGAATTTTACTGATCAAGATAGATTCTTGAAAGGAAACATTGTCCTAGTAATTTCAAAGGGGGTCATTAGAGAAGGACCTTGTCTCAGGAGAGTGTACTCCTTAAAATCCCATCTTGAACCTCATTCCAACAGTGAATTTATGTTTCATTGCCTCAAGATATTTGTTCAACCGGATGATGTATTGGCTTGTCCTGGTCAACAAAAGGAAAAAAAACTTAAGAAAACAAATACAGAAAGAAAGACTGAAAGAGGTGTATGTGTACACTATTGTGAGGAAGATGAAGATTATACCTCGGTTTATAGCACACAGCGAAAAAAAATTTCAAAGAAATGGCACTCGTTACAACGGCTAGCACTCCAAGACGCATGCTCTGGCTTGATATCACTGAAGGAGGCATAGGGATTTGTTGCCTGGCATGGCATCGAACTCCGACTCGAAGGTCCCCGTTGCCGCCCCCGCATTACAGGCAAATGATACTAACTAACTAGATATGGAAGTCAATAATAGTGAATTTGATGTTAAAACTAAAAAGCAAATTAAATCAAATGAAACCAGCACATATACCTTAGGAACACAAACAATCCCCAGCAACCAGTCTTTTGGCTGTTACAAAGTTGCTCCAGAGTGTCGTAAGCAAATGCCTACGTGGTTGACCTAACCATTTCATGCAACAGAGAAAGCCAGGTTCATTTCCAGTGTGTTAAGTAACATTAGGGATCCGAGAGATTTAGACGAAAATGGTGAACTAATTATTACTACCTCTGTAGATGTGCTTAAACCGTCATTCATTATTGTGAAGATCCTTAGCAACTAGATCCTGGGTCGGGGGTGGCTGAGTCATATCCTGAAAAACAAAGGGGGGAAAGTTAGAACAGGTTTACAGTAAAACACCTGTTTTTACTGAGATTTTAACTCATAACTGAAACGTAGTAGTTCCTTCCCTTTAATTTCACAACAGCACAAGCAAAATGAAATTTTCAAGACAACTTAAGTAGGAAAGTTGGCGAAAAAAGATTGGAAGGGTTTGGTATCTGATATTCATTGTCGACTTACTTACAACAACACGTAGATGAGAGAACCGTGAACTTAACAAACATATGTTCTATATACATCTCCATTGGAACTCAAGCCAATCCAAAAAAAATTATCTCAGTAACTGTGCCGAGTTGAAACATGAACCACATATATACCTTTGTCCTACAATCCTCAAATGGGACAAAGGTATATATTTCTTTTGGCCTCCGTTTCTGAAATAAGATGGACAAAGCACAAACAAACCCACCATTTGAGGAAGACATTCGTTGGCATGCTTCCGGAGAACAGAGAACCCTCCATGAGTACTTGTATCCGACGCAATCAACATCTTCAAATAAATAAATAAAAAAAACAGGCTCAAAATAACAACTCATATTAGTAACAAGTAATAACAATAGCATCTTACATTTGTAATTGGGTGTGTGTCAATGGATTTCATCCAATCCAGGATATATATATCTAAATAATTAAGTAACTTGTAATTTCTTTCTGGTCTACACATGAAGAGAAACCTAGTTTCGGCAAAAATAAGAAATAAACATCAGAATCGTCATGTTGGAAAGTCGACTCGCATTACATTCTCCTAGAGCTTATTCTAGTAGTATTAAACTTATTGTATACTATTGGTGGAAACCGATTTTTAAATTAACAGTCGAAAAACAAATAAATAAATACCAAGAGTAGAGTTGATTTTACCTAGATCGGAGAGCAAGTGGAGGGAGGTGAACTGAAATGACATGAACATCGATCTTGTTTCTCTGCTGCAGCCCATCAGTAAAGGGTGTGACCTAATCATTCAAATAAACGACTACAATAAGTGACACTTTAAAACCAGAAATCGATAAAGGCGTAAAAGCACCACGTTTTATAAGATATTGAAACAGAGATGAGTATACAAGAAGATAGAGAGATGGACATATAATGAATATAGGTAATTACCAATAAATCATGGCATAAACGAAGTATGCCCATCGGAGAACCCTAATCACTGCCATCGGACTGGAGTGAAAGAGAGGGATCGATAATACTAGAGTACTTCACTACAAGAATGTGACATACAAAGCATAGCATTCAGAAAAGTAGTAGTATAAATACGTTTTGGTAACAAATCTGGCACAAATTCAAGGAAAGCTTGAAATGAAGACCCGATTTAATTGTTTCTGCACTCTCTTTGTTTTATTTCACTGTGTTTTCTTTGAATTTGTGCTAGATTTGTTACCAATCCAAACCCGATCTGGTAAGAAGTGTAGTTTTGAGGCAATAAGTTTAACTCATAAATCCAGTTGCCAAAGTAAGGGGTTATTCAAATAGAGTTGTCAAGCTTCAAACTATACAACCAAATTCAGTTCACAAGTATTCCTAGTTAATATTAGTCAAGTAAGATTGCTCACTGAACAGCCAAGCAGCAAAACCAATACTCATCCATCTTAGATAACTCTAAACACTAGCTTTATCAAATCTTTGGTTGGAGACGAGTTTTCCGGCTAGCTTCAACCCATAATCCGGCAAGCCTTTTCTTTCTCAATGAATTAGAGGCTGCAAATGACCAACCCCCTGTGTCCAAATTCCAACCTCTACTTTGAAGGGATTCCTGAATTGATAGTAATGTTTTTTACGCAGGTACAATGATTCTCCCATAGCAGCAAGTTGAGAGAGAGAGAGAGAGAGAGAGAGAGCTCTTTCGATGACAAGTAGCTGAATGAAGAATGGACGACAAGTAGCTGAATGAAGAATGCATGTCTAACTGGATTGACAATCCAATGAACCATACCCGAGACTAGGAAAAGGACTTGATCAAGTCAAGGATGACCCGAGACTAGGAGAAGTATTTGATCAAGTAAGCATGACCCGGGACTACAATTCGATAATAGAAGATATGATCAAGAAGCAAGCGGCTAACATTCTATTTATAGTATTTGATCAAGTACTCATGCCATTTATAGTTGAAAAGCCTATACATTGAATAAATGCCATTTACAGTAGAAAAAAAAATCAGTGCCCATAATGGTTCTTCACTTGATTTACAAGAGAATACACAACGTTCAAAATCAAGTTAGAAATAACAAACTTGCCGATTTCATAAACTCATTGAAAAAACTATTAAAGGGAACATATACAAACCACTAATGAAACAGAAACTGCACAAATTTAGTCACATTTTACTGTAGCCTTCATAAAATGCTAATTCGTTCCACACTTTAGGCTTGAATAACAAACAAGATGTATGTCGACAATGTTTCCGAAAATAGTAATATCAGCTGCAGAAGAGTATGCCAAACAAGCAACCTGGTCCATTGTGTGAACGGAAACGTTGTAATCCTTGAGGTCCACGTCTGCGCCATCAAAATGTGCTGTGAGGCCTGGTAATTTTGATTGAACCTAGTTAATGAAGACGTCATGGATTCATACAGCACATCACTCACTCTGCTGTCCACTTTGCACAAACAGGTTCGTAGCTAACCAGCTTCTTTATTACTAGTAGTAATTCACTACAAGAATTAACTAAGTATACTGACGTACTTCACTACAAGAATGTGACATACAGAGCATAGCATTCAGAAAAGTAGTAGTATAAATACGTTTTGGTAACAAATCTGGCACAAATTAAAGGAAAGATTGAAAGGAAGACCCGATTTAATTTTTTCTGCACTCTCTTTGTTTTATTTCACCGTGTTTTCCTTGAATTTGTGCTAGATCTGTTACCAAACCGTATGTATACGGATCCTATGAAAAGCTTGTGCAGGATCTTTTGTTAATAATACCTCGCAACGACGAGCGAGAGCGTCTTTTTTTTTTTTTACTTGAAGGTCACCTAGAACATGTATGCAATTGACTGAATCAACAACTTTATTTATTCTCGATTGTACTTGCAAATTTCAGCATCAAGCAATGAAGAATTTGATCAACATATTCCGCAGTTCAAACTGGAAATAGGTAAACATCAATGGGGGTTGTGTAGGATGAGGTAAGTTCTCCTCCGGCGTGGACGATTCACAATATGTGGTTGTTTCTTTTTGTATCCATGGTCTTTGTTATCTTATCTCTGTAATTCGGTTATCAGTTTCTTGAATATGTTAAGTACTTTACAATGGGTGAATTCCCCAAAAACCTTGAAGATTGAAACTCAGTTTTTAATGGGTCTCTCTCAAACCGCCTCTATGCTTCGAACTTCATCTACTTTTGAAGTTTGATTTTAGAATCCATGTTTCGAAATTTGTGGATTTTGGTTTAGATCTGAAGACTCAAAATCGATTAGTTGATTTATGAGTATTTTTCGAGAAATCTGTGGCTCTGGAGGTCCTTCGTTTAGTACATGGTTAATTTTTGAGATTTCGAAGGTTTGATATTGGAGTTTGATGGAATTGTGTCGGTGCTGGTGCGGGTGTGGGTGTTGGTGGAGGTGGAGTAGGAGTAGGCGGTTCCAGTAATGGCGGCACGTGAAATTTGTCGGAATCTGGGATTGGGGCTGTCTGGCGAGGCCGTGGTGTGGTCACGGTGGTGATTGTACAGGTTATTTTATTGTTCATACATAAAACAGAGTTGACAATCTTACCCTTGAACAAAAGGACATGATAGTCAACTAACTGTGTATTCCGTGAGTGTGTAACGGAATCTTTTTACCAGTTTTTATTGCAAATGGGGAATGCAATAACTAAGTTTAGAAGTGGTGGTTGCAAAGTGATAGTTTCACCAAACTGGGGGTATGCATTAAGTAATTAAGCCAATAATAAAATTGTTGTATTCTTTTGGTTGCAACTCGTTTTTTAATGAACAATAAAAAAATTAAATAGATAAATACCAAAAGTAAAGTTGATTTTACCTATATATATGGGCTATCAGGCGGAGGAAAATGAACAATAATCCCAAGAACATTGATCTTCTTTCTCTGTAACAACATATTCTACCTAATCATGAAACACAACGGGTAGTACCAAAAAATATATGTTAAAAGCATACACGGAAAAGGGAATACAAGCTAGCAACAAATTTTATAACATATATCTATTTATTAGCTAACTAGCTAGATTGAAACGGAGATGAGCATATAACAAAGAGAGAGACATATATACCAATAAATCATGGCATACACGAAGTATGCCCATGGGAGAACCCTAATCACCGTCATTGGACTGGAGTGAAAGAGAGAGGGATCGATAATACTAGAGTACTTCACTACAAAAATGTGACATACAGAGCATAGCATTCAGAAAAGTAGTAGTATAAATACGTTTTGGTAACAAATCTGGCAAAAATTCAAGGAAAGCTTGAAATGAAGACCCGATTTAATTGTTTCTGCACTCTCTTTGTTTTATTTCTCTGTGTTTTCCTTGAATTTGTGCTAGATTAGTTACCAAACCGTATGTACACGGATCATATGGAAAGCTTGTGCAGGACATTTTGTTGATAATACTTCGCAACGACAAGAGAGTCTATTTTTTCACTTGGAGGTCACCTAGAACATGTATGCAATTGACTGAATCAACAACTTTATTTATTCTCGATTGTGCTTGCAAATTTCAACATCAACCAATGAAGAATTTGATCAAAATATTCCGCAGTTCAATCTGCCCTCGAAGATACTGTGTAAAGTTATGAACGTAGACTTAAAGGTAACGTATGACTCCTTACTCTTAAGCTCATTACTATGGGGAGCTTCTGTGAATAATTTCAGAATTTTGACATTTGTCTGGGTTTATGTTATGTATATAGGCTGAGCAAGAGACTGATGAAGGGTATGCTGTGATCAGTCTGTTCCCGATTACTAATGTAAGATGCTTCTGTTGTTACTTATTAGTATATTGAGCTGATTTTATTATTTATTTTTTAATGGTCTAAATTTGGTATAAATTTTGCTAATAGAACCACCACAAAAATATACCAAATTCAGACCACGAAAAAAGAAATAATCAAATCCACTCAAAATAACCACTCATACTAACAAGTAACAACAATAGCATCTTACATTTGTCCAGGAACTGACTGATCACTGCATACACTTCACCAGTTTCTTGATCAGCCTATATACATAACCTAACTCAGACAAATGTCAAAAACTGGAAAATTATTAACAGAAGATCCCCATAGTAATGAGCGCCAGAGTAAGAAGACAAATGTTACCTTCAAGTCTATGTTCATAACCTTAAACAGGATCTTCGAAGGCACATCGAGGTGCGGAATCTGTTGATCAAAATCTTCATTGTTTGAGGCTGGAATCTGCAAGCACAATCAAAAATAAATAAATTTGTTGATTCAATTCAATACCTGGTGTATGTGACCTTCAAGAATGTAGTAGACTTTCGTCGTTGCGAGGTATATCAGCAAAAGGTCCTGCACAAGCTTTCCATAGCTACGTTTACATACGGTTTGTTAACAAATCTAGCAGAAAATCAAGGAAAACACAGTGAAAATAAAACGAGGAGATAGAGACAAGAAAAATCAAATCGGAACTCCATTTCAAGCTTTGATCTCCGCACAAAGCAAAGAGATGCCGTGAGAAAGCGAAGAAATCAGAATTCCATTCTCTTTCTGGACGACGAATCGGAATGCTTCATCGCCGGAAAATCAATAAATACAAACGGAACTACGAAATCAGGGATGACAATTAACATGGAACATAACCCAAAAGAAACAAAAGAGAACATGGAACCTAACAAATGAGCATAGTCTGTGGAAAACCTCTTCTGGTACAAACCCATTTCTCCAACGGTAGCATTGAACCCTTCACTTCGATAATGACTTTCCATTTTTAAACCAGCGTGTCGTTCCCTTTCACCAAGTGTCTGTTTCTTCGTTCATCATGAACCGGTACTAAAGAGGAAAATACAGACATATTAGAAAATTAAACCAACCCAACAACATTCACAGATACGGATCAGATTGATTGATGGAACAAGCTCTAAGCATGTGCACACCTTCACTTCTTATCCTTAACCTCTTTCTTTGTTAGGGAAAATTAGGAAGAAGAGATAGAAAATGCTCTAGCATTCGTGAACTAGAGGTTCATAAATACTCAATGCAACTAATTAGCCTACCATCCATTAATAGAACTCAAGTTTTCTTGAAGGAGAAAGAATAGCTAAGCACTGCACTGTAAAAGATACTTATGTGTGTATCAATGAACTCTGTCCCTGAAATGATATATTCCTTTATTTAATTAACATTTTGTAATTTCTTTCGGATCTACACAACATGAGAAACCTAGTTTTGGCTAAAATGAGAAATCTACATCAGAATCATCATGTTGCGAAATCGACTGGCTGGTATGGCACTGGCATTGGATTCTCCTAAACTTAATATACTAATAATAAAGGCTTGATTACTTAACGCATACGCCCAGTTTGATGAAACTATCACATTGCAACCTCCACTTCTAAAACTTGCTTATTCCAGCCCCCATTTGCAATAAAAACGTCAACGTGAAACTGGCAAAAAATTACATCCAAACTCCATCCATGTCCGGAGGGCAAGTATGTCAGTGCAGAAAAAATTCACATTTAAGTTTTAAACATAAAAAAGGAAATGAAAAAGAAAATAAATTAAGAGATAAGAATGAAAGAAGATAAGGAAGATGAACGCATCATCATCTCTCTCACCATCGTCTTTGTTTAATGCGTCCCTCTCAAACCGATGAGGAAGAGACAGATTGCCTGAAATCTAGCATTGGGACGTCGATGAGAAAGAGACGAGTGCCGGTACATCGTTGAGCTCTTCGATAGAAATGGCGAAAAACAGTGAGAGAAATAGGTAAACATCGATGGGGGTTGCGTACGATGAGGTAAGTTCTCCTCCGGCGTGGACGATTCACAATACGTGGTTGTTTCTTTGTGTATCCATGGTCTTTGTTATCTAATCTCTGTAATTCGGTTCTCAGTTTCTTGAATATGTTCAGTACTTTACAATGCGTGAATTCCCCAAAAACCTTGAAGATTGAAACTCAGCTTTTAATGGGTCTCTCTCTAACCGTCTCTATGCTTCGAACTTCATCTACTTTTGAAGTTTGATTTTAAGATCCATGTTTCGATATTTGTGGATTTTGGTTTAGATGAAAAATCTTCTCTTTTCTGAAGACTCAAATCGATTAGTTTATTTATGAGTATTTTTCGAGAAATATGTGGCTCTGGAGGTCCTTCGTTTAGTACATGGTTAATTTTTGAGATTTTGAAGGTTTGATATTGGAGTTTGGTGGAGGTGTCGGTGCTGGTGCGGGTGTGGGTGTTGGTGGAGGTGGAGTACGAGTAGGCGGTTGCAGTAGTGGCGGCACGGGAAATTCGTCGGAATCAGGGATTGGGGCTGTCTGGCGAGGCCGTGGTGTGGTCACGGTGGTGATTGTACAGGTTATTCTTATTGTTCATACATAAAAACAGAGTTGACAATCTTACACTTGAACAAAAGGACATGATAGTCAACTAACTGTGTATTCCGTGAGTGTGTAACGGAATTTTTTACCAATTATATATTGAAGCTTTTATTACAAATGGGGGATGCAATAACTAAGTTTTAGAAGTGGTGGTTTCAAAGTGATAGTTTCACCAAACTGGGGGTATGCATTAAGTAATTAAGCCAATAATAAACTTGTTGTATTCTTTTGGTTGCAACCCGTTTTTTAATGAACAATAAAAAATTAAATAGATAAATACCAAAAGTAAAGTTGATTTTACCTATATATATGGGCTATCAGGCGGAGGAAGATGAACAATAATCCTAAAATCATTGATCTTCTTTCTCTGTTACAACATATTCTACCTAATCATGAAACACAACGGGTAGTACCAAAAGATATATGCTAAAAGCATACACGGAAAAGGGAATACAAGCTAGCAACAAATTTTATAACATATATCTATTTATTAGCTAACTAGCTAGATTGAAACGGAGATGAGCATATAACAAAGAAAGAGACATATATACCAATAAGTCATGGCATACACGAAGTATGCCCATGGGAGAACCCTAATCACCGTTATCGGACTGGAGTGAAAGAGAGAGGGATCGATAATACTAGAGTACTTCACTACAAAAATGTGACATACAGAGCATAGCATTCAGAAAAGTAGTAGTATAAATACGTTTTGGTAACAAATCTGGCACAAATTCAAGGAAAGCTTGAAATGAAGACCCGATTTAATTGTTTCTGCACTCTCTTTGTTTTATTTCTCTTTGTTTTCCTTGAATTTGTGCTAGATTAGTTACCAAACCGTATGTATACGGATCCTATGGAAAGCTTGTGCAGGACCTTTTGTTGATAATACTTCGCAACGACAAGAGAGTCTATTTTTTCACTTGGAGGTCACCTAGAACATGTATGCAATTGACTGAATCAACAACTTTATTTATTCTCGATTGTGCTTGCAAATTTCAACATCAACCAATGAAGAATTTGATCAAAATATTCCGCAGTTCAATCTGCCATCGAAGATACTGTGTAAAGTTATGAACGTAGACTTAAAGGTAACGTATGACTCCTTACTCTTAAGCTCATTACTATGGGGAGCTTCTGTGAATAATTTCAGAATTTTGACATTTGTCTGGGTTTATGTTATGTATATAGGCTGAGCAAGAGACTGATGAAGGGTATGCTGTGATCAGTCTGTTCCCGATTACTAATGTAAGATGCTTCTGTTGTTACTTATTAGTATATTGAGCTGATTTTATTATTTATTTTTTAATGGTCTAAATTTGGTATAAATTTTGCTAATAGAACCACCACAAAAATATACCAAATTCAGACCACGAAAAAAGAAATAATCAAATCCACTCAAAATAACCACTCATACTAACAAGTAACAACAATAGAATCTTACATTTGTCCAGGAACTGACTGATCACTGCATACACTTCACCAGTTTCTTGATCAGCCTATATACATAACCTAACTCAGACAAATGTCAAAAACTAGAAAATTATTAACAGAAGATCCCCATAGTAATGAGCGCCAGAGTAAGAAGACAAATGTTACCTTCAAGTCTATGTTCATAACCTTAAACAGGATCTTCGAAGGCACATCGAGGTGCGGAATCTGTTGATCAAAATCTTCATTGTTTGAGGCTGGAATCTGCAAGCACAATCAAAAATAAATAAATTTGTTGATTCAATTCAATACCTGGTGTATGGGACCTTCAAGAATGTAGTAGACTTTCGTCGTTGCGAGGTATATCAGCAAAAGGTCCTGCACAAGCTTTCCATAGCTACGTTTACATACGGTTTGTTAACAAATCTAGCAGAAAATCAAGGAAAACACAGTGAAAATAAAACGAGGAGATAGAGAGAAGAAAAATCAAATCGGAACTCCATTTCAAGCTTTGATCTCCGCACAAAGCAAAGAGATGCCGTGAGAAAGCGAAGAAATCAGAATTCCATTCTCTTTCTGGACGACGAATCGGAATGCTTCATCGCCGGAAAATCAATAAATACAAACGGAACTACGAAATCAGGGATGACAATTAACATGGAACATAACCCAAAAGAAACAAAAGAGAACATGGAACCTAACAAATGAGCATAGTCTGTGGAAAACCTCTTCTGGTACAAACCCATTTCTCCAACGGTAGCATTGAACCCTTCACTTCGATAATGAATTTCCATTTTTAAACCAGCGTGTCGTTCCCTTTCACCAAGTGTCTGTTTCTTCGTTCATCATGAACCGGTACTAAAGAGAAAATACAGACATATTAGAAAATTAAACCAACCCAACAACATTCACAGATACGGATCAGATTGATTGATGGAACAAGCTCTAAGCATGTTCACACCTTCACTTCTTATCCTTAACCTCTTTCTTTGTTAGGGAAAATTAGGAAGAAGAGATAGAAAATGCTCTAGCATTCGTGAACTAGAGGTTCATAAATACTCAATGCAACTAATTAGCCTACCATCCATTAATAGAACTCAAGTTT
Source organism: Linanthus parryae (assembly GCA_023055425.1). Lineage (NCBI taxonomy): Eukaryota > Viridiplantae > Streptophyta > Magnoliopsida > Ericales > Polemoniaceae > Linanthus > Linanthus parryae. Next base: position 80,727,241 of record JALGPY010000006.1, read on the forward strand.
TCTTGAAGGAGAAAGAATAGCTAAGCACTGCACTGTAAAAGATACTTATGTGTGTATCAATGAACTCTGTCCCTGAAATGATATATTCCTTTATTTAATTAACATTTTGTAATTTCTTTCGGATCTACACAACATGAGAAACCTAGTTTTGGCTAAAATGAGAAATCTACATCAGAATCATCATGTTGCGAAATCGACTGGCTGGTATGGCACTGGCATTGGATTCTCCTAAACTTAATATACTAATAATAAAGGCTTGATTACTTAACGCATACGCCCAGTTTGATGAAACTATCACATTGCAACCTCCACTTCTAAAACTTGCTTATTCCAGCCCCCATTTGCAATAAAAACGTCAACGTGAAACTGGCAAAAAATTACATCCAAACTCCATCCATGTCCGGAGGGCAAGTATGTTAGTGCAGAAAAAATTCGCATTTAAGTTTTAAACATAAAAAAGGAAATGAAAAAGAAAATAAATTAAGAGATAAGAATGAAAGAAGATAAGGAAGATGAACGCATCATCATCTCTCTCACCATCGTCTTTGTTTAATGCGTCCCTCTCAAACCGATGAGGAAGAGACAGATTGCCTGAAATCTAGCATTGGGACGTCGATGAGGAAGAGACGAGTGCCGGTACATCTTTGAGCTCTTCGATAGAAATGGCGAAAAACAGTGAGAGAAATAGGTAAACATCGATGGGGGTTGCGTAGGATGAGGTAAGTTCTCCTCTGGCGTGGACGATTCACAATACGTGGTTGTTTCTTTTTGTATCCATGGTCTTTGTTATCTAATCTTTGTAATTCGGTTCTCAGTTTCTTGAATATGTTCAGTAATTTACAATGCGTGAATTCCCCAAAAACCTTGAAGATTAAAACTCAGCTTTTAATGGGTCTCTCTCAAACCGTCTCTATGCTTCGAACTTCATCTACTTTTGAAGTTTGATTTTAAGATCCATGTTTCGAAATTTGTTGATTTTGGTTTAGATGAAAAATCTTCACTTTTCTGAAGACTCAAAATCGATTAGTTGATTTATGAGTATTTTTCGAGAAATCTGTGGCTCCGGAGGTCCTTGGTTTAGTACATGGTTAATTTTTGAGATTTTGAAGGTTTGATATTGGAGTTTGGTGGAGGTGTCGGTGCTGGTGCGGGTGTGGGTGTTGGTGCAGGTGGAGTAGGAGTAGGCGGTTGCAGTAGGGGCTGTCTGGCGAGGCCGTGGTGTGGTCACGGTGGTGATTGTACAAGTTATTCTTATTGTTCATACATAAAAACAGAGTTGACAATCTTACCCTTGAACAAAAGGACATGATAGTCAACTAATTGTGTATTCCGTGAGTGTGTAACGGAATTTTTTTACCAGTTATATATTTAAGCTTTTATTACAAATGGGGGATGCAATAACTAAGTTTTAGAAGTGGTTGTTTCAAAGTGATAGTTTCAACAAACTGGGGGTATGCATTAAGTAATTAAGCCAATAATAAACTTGTTGTATTCTTTTGGTTGCAACCCGTTTTTTAGTGAACAATAAAAAATTAAATAGATAAATACCAAAAGTAAAGTTGATTTTACCTATATATGGGCTATCAGGCGGAGGAGGATGAACAATAATCCTAAGAACATTGATCTTCTTTCTCTGTTACAACATATTCTACCTAATCATGAAACACAACGGGTAGTACCAAAAGATATATGTTAAAAGCATACACGGAAAAGGGAATACAAGCTAGCAACAAATTTTATAACATATATCTATTTATTAGCTAACTAGCTAGATTGAAACGGAGATGAGCATATAACAAAGAGAGAGACATATATACCAATAAATCATGGCATACACGAAGTATGCCCATGGGAGAACCCTAATCACCGTTATCGGACTGGAGTGAAAGAGAGAGGGATCGATAATACTAGAGTACTTCACTACAAAAATGTGACATACAGAGCATAGCATTCAGAAAAGTAGTAGTATAAATACGTTTTGGTAACAAATCTGGCACAAATTCAAGGAAAGCTTGAAATGAAGACCCGATTTAATTGTTTCTGCACTCTCTTTGTTTTATTTCTCTTTGTTTTCCTTGAATTTGTGCTAGATTGGTTACCAAACCGTATGTATACGGATCCTATGGAAAGTTTGTGCAGGACCTTTTGTTGATAATACTTCGCAACGACAAGAGAGTCTATTTTCTCACTTGAAGGTCACCTAGAACATGTATGCAATTGACTGAATCAAAAACTTTATTTATTCTCGATTGTGCTTGCAAATTTCAGCTTCAACCAATAAAGAATTTGATCAACATATTCCGCAGTTCAATCTGCCATCGAAGATACTGTGTAAAGTTATGAACGTAGACTTAAAGGTAACGTATGACTCGTTACTCTTAAGCTCATTACTATGGGGAGCTTCTGTGAATAATTTCAGAATTTTGACATTTGTCTGCGTTTATGTTATGTATATAGGCTGAGCAAGAGACTGATGAAGGGTATGCTGTGATCAGTCTGTTCCCGATTACTAATGTAAGACGCTTCTGTTGTTACTTATTAGTACATTGAGCTGATTTTACAATTTATTTTTTCATGGTCTAAATTTGGCATTATTTTTGCTAATAGAACCACCACAAAAAATATACCAAATTTAGACCTTGAAAAAAGAAATAATCAAATCCACTCAAAATAACCACTCATACTAACAAGTAACAACAATAGCATCTTACAATTGTCACAAGGAACTGATCGATCACTGCATACACTTCACCAGCTTCTTGATCAGCCTATATACATAACCTAACTCAGACAAATGTCAAAAGCTGGAAAATTATTAACAGAAGATCCCATAGTAATGAGCGCCAGAGTAAGAAGACAAATGTTACCTTCAAGTCTATGTTCATAACCTTAAACAGGATCTTCGAAGGCACATCGAGGTGCGGAATCTGTTGATCAAAATCTTCATTGTTTGAGGCTGGAATCTGCAAGCACAATCAAAAATAAATAAATTTGTTGATTCAATTCAATACCTGGTGTATGTGACCTTCAAGAATGTAGTAGACTTTCGTCGTTGCGAGGTATATCAGCAAAAGGTCCTGCACAAGCTTTCCATAGCTACGTTTACATACGGTTTGTTAACAAATCTAGCAGAAAATCAAGGAAAACACAGTGAAAATAAAACGAGGAGATAGAGAGAAGAAAAATCAAATCGGAACTCCATTTCAAGCTTTGATCGCCGCACAAAGCAAAGAGATGCCGTGAGAAAGCGAAGAAATCAGAATTCCATTCTCTTTCTGGACGACGAATCGGAATGCTTCATCGCCGGAAAATCAATAAATACAAACGGAACTACGAAATCAGGGATGACAATTAACATGGAACATAACCCAAAAGAAACAAAAGAGAACATGGAACCTAACAAATGAGCATAGTCTGTGGAAAACCTCTTCTGGTACAAACCCATTTCTCCAACGGTAGCATTGAACCCTTCACTTCGATGCTGACTTTCCATTTTTAAACCAGCGTGTCGTTCCCTTTCACCAAGTGTCTGTTTCTTCGTTCATCATGAACCGGTACTAAAGAGGAAAATACAGACATATTAGAAAATTAAACCAACCCAACAACATTCACAGATACGGATCAGATTGATTGATGGAACAAGCTTTAAGCATGTGCACACCTTCACTTCTTATCCTTAACCTCTTTCTTTGTTAGGGAAAGATAGGAAGAAGAGATAGAAAATGCTCTAGCATTCGTGAACTAGAGGTTCATAAATACTCAATGCAACTAATTAGCCTACCATCCATTAATAGAACTCAAGTTTTCTTGAAGGAGAAAGAATAGCTAAGCACTGCACTGTAAAAGATACTTATGTGTGTATCAATGAACTCTGTCCCTGAAATGATATATTCCTTTATTTAATTAACATTTTGTAATTTCTTTCGGATCTACACAACATGAGAAACCTAGTTTTGGCCAAAATGAGAAATGTACATCAGAATCATCATGTTGCGAAATCGACTGGCTGGTATGGCACTGGCATTGGATTCTCCTAAACTTAATATACTAATAATAAAGGCTTGATTACTTAACGCATACGCCCAGTTTGATGAAACTATCACATTGCAACCTCCACTTCTAAAACTTGCTTATTCCAGCCCCCATTTGCAATAAAAACGTCAACGTGAAACTGGTAAAAAATTACATCCAAACTCCATCCATGTCAGGAGGGCAAGTATGTCAGTGCAGAAAAAATTCACATTTAAGTTTTAAACATAAAAAAAGGAAATGAAAAAGAAAATAAATTAAGAGATAAGAATGAAAGAAGATAAGGAAGATGAACGCATCATCATCTCTCTCACCATCGTCTTTGTTTAATGTGTCTCTCTCAAACCGATGAGGAAGAGACAGATTGCCTGAAATCTAGCATTGGGACGTCGATAAGGAAGAGACGAGTGCCGGTACATCTTTGAGCTCTTCGATAGAAATGGCGGAAAACAGTGAGAGAAATAGGTAAACATCGATGGGGGTTGCGTACGATGTGGTAAGTTCTCCTCCGGCGTGGACGATTCACAATACGTGGTTGTTTCTTTTTGTATCCATGGTCTTTGTTATCTAATCTCTGTAATTCGGTTCTCAGTTTCTTGAATATTTTCAGTACTTTACAATGCGTGAATTCCCCAAAAACCTTGAAGATTGAAACTCAGCTTTTAATGGGTCTCTCTCAAACTGTCTCTATGCTTCGAACTGCATCTACTTTTGAAGTTTGATTTTAAGATCCATGTTTCGAAAATTGTGGATTTTGGTTTAGATGAAAAATCTTCACTTTTCTGAAGACTCAAAATCGATTAGTTGATTTATGAGTATTTTTCGAGAAATCTGTGGCTCCGGAGGTCCTTGGTTTAGTACATGGTTAATTTTTGAGATTTTGAAGGTTTGATATTGGAGTTTGGTGGAGGTGTCGGTGCTGGTGCGGGTGTGGGTGTTGGTGGAGGTGGAGTAGGAGTAGGCGGTTGCAGTAGTGGCGGTGCTGGCGAGGCCGTGGTGTGGTCACGGTGGTGATTGTACAAGTTATTCTTATTGTTCATACATAAAAACAGAGTTTGACAATCTTACCCTTGAACAATAGGACATGATAGTCAACTAACTGTGTATTTCGTGAGTGTGTAACGGAATCTTTTTACCAGTTTTATATTGACGCTTTTATTGCAAATGGGGGATTCAATAACTAAGTTTTAGAAGTGGTGGTTTCAAAGTGATAGTTTCACCAAACTGGGGGTATGCATTAAGTAATTAAGCCAATAATAAAATTGTTGTATTCTTTTGGTTGCAACCCGTTTTTTAATGAACAATAAAAAATTAAATAGATAAATACCAAAAGTAAAGTTGATTTTACCTATATATATGGGCTATCAAGCGGAGGAAGATGAACAATAATCCACAAGAACATTGATCTTCTTTCTCTGTAACAACATATTCTACCTAATCATGAACACACAACGGGTAGTACCAAAAGATATATGTTAAAAGCATACACGGAAAAGGGAATACAAGCTAGCAACAAATTTTATATCTATTTATTAGCTAACTAGCTAGATTGAAACAGAGATGAACATATAAGAAAGACAGAGACATATATAGCAATAAATCATGGCATACACGAAGTATGCCCATGGGAGAACCCTAATCACCGCCATCGGATTGTAGTGAAAGAGAGGGATCGATAGTGATACAATAAGAGAAATAACATGTGTACTTATTTTGCCTCTTATGTTGTTTTAGGCCTAATTTCAATCATATGAATTCCATAGTTTTCACACGAAATATACAACCTGTCCCACCAGCTTCTTCCTAGCGCACTATTCACCGGTCACTTTGACCTGTGATTTGGTAGGAAAACGATGCCATAATTTTGGAAAGTTTTCATGATGTTGTAGAATAAACATTACGCTACAACACCATAAAAATATTAACAAAATCTAACAACGTTTTGCTAACCAAATCATTGGGTCAAAGTGACCTCAAAAGTCAACCAGGAAGAACCTGGCAAGATGGAGGTAGTCGGAAGAGAAGGATTGGGAACAGACATCAAAAGAAACACCAAAATGACAACAACATTGAGAATGTGAATGATAAACTTAACCATGGAGTACTAACAAATAGACAGTAGAATTTTTTTCTTGACTACCACATATTAATCCCTTTTTGAAATCTTCTTTTCTTCTGTACTACCACAAATTATTTCCCTTTTAACTTACCAATAAATCACTGAAAGGATTGAATAAAATAACAAAGCACTCAAGCATCAAACGTAAAATCCAAACTGGTGTTACTCGTTATATTGGTTTTCAATTTCAGTTGAGAGTTAACCGTCTTCTATTTCTTACGAACTTCTCTTTTATTTCCTTACAAACTTCTCGTAATTGTATTGACTTGGGCGTTTGGACTTCACATAGCTGTTCTCAACTGCATAAATACTTGAAAGGTAAGGTAAACATGTTCTGGAAGACAACTGAGCTAGTGTAAGCTACTTTTAAGCAATTTGGACAAAAAACTTAACATCAGATTCTATCTTTTCAAGTATCTATCATTCATAATATCAATTCGAATTAATATGTAAACAATATTCTCTCTATTTGGATTCAGAACAAGTTCAAACTATCTACATCCAGACTATTTCCAAACTCAAAGGAAGATCATATACCTGAGTAGGTAGATCGATATGAGTTCCTTCATCGAGAAATAGATGCCAAGCAAGTTGAAGAAGATTACTTGATTGAATTTGTTAATATTAAGCAAACAAACAGGAGTTGGAAAGAGTGACATAAAATATCAATCAACAAATCGAATGCAACAGATTAGTTCCAGGCTCGACTCACCGAATCTATCTTCAACCTATTGTTTTGATAAGCTTTCTCAAGTATTCACCGCTAAAATGTCTCTTCGAGAAAATTAACTTAATCATGTACTAATTAGTGCTAATAGATCAGCTTTCAAAATAGAAATAGTGATGCTACAAACTACAACAATGTTTTATGAACAAACGAAGAAAAGCTCGGTAGAAGAATAATATTGAATCTGGAAACAGCTAGTTGAGGGACTAAGGTGCCATCAAAAGCGGTGCTAAAAACCCAATATGTGTGCACAAAGTGTAGAATAACCCTCTATGCTGCATAAGTCACTTAACCTTTGGAGTGTGTTTTAACCATTTTAATTGAGAGGTATGTATCTTTCCGTACTATTTTTGGCCATTTTAAGATAGTGATTAACAAAAACATTAATAACCCAGATATGAATAACCACTGAAACTTACCAGAGAATTCACCGTTGTGATTAGCAACCTGAGTTTACTGCCGATTTCACTCAAGTTTGAAAGTTCAGAAACAGTGAAAATATGTTCATATAACTTGAGACCTAGAGCAACATACACCTGTCAATCATGTTTCAGTAATTCGCATGTTAGCCATGCAAGAAAAAGGATACAAACCACAAGTGATTGTTTGATCCATTGGATTGCACTAAATATTCAATATAATAGCACTTTGTCAACCTTATCCAGTTGACCGGTACAGCTAAAATATTATCTTTTCGGACCCCCAATGAAATTGCTTCTTCTATAGAACACAGTAAATATAGAAGACTACCAAATATAAGAGGTCACACTTTCAACATCTAGGTTGGAAGACTTGAAATGTAAACTGCAGCTAAAACGGTATATTTTGGAGGACCATGTCAATACTGAGGTTATGAAACGTGAAGTTATCCATAGTTTTCGATGAGAAGATATACAAATGCAACGAAATTACAAGGGCCTGATCATTACTTGGAAACGATAAGGAGTTAGCAGGTCACCATTATCACAAAGCAGGGTCACAATTTGGTACTCTTACTGCATGTGTAGGAATGCGCAGAACAATCGAGCTTAAATAAAAAAGAGCCCAGAAACAAATCGAGACTTGAAACTCATTGATTGAAATGACGGCCCACATTATGTTACTCCACCCATTATATCCAACAGTTTAAACTCAGACTATGGTGAAGGGTACCCCTCGTGGACCCATATAGGAAGTTTAACAATATGATACATGAAATCAATTTGATGAAAACACGAGAATCAAGAATGGGGAGAGTGAGAAGGAAGAAACAAACATGCACTTATAATAACCAGGACTCCACCTTTTTCCATGAAATGCGTTGTACATCTGTTTAAATTTCAAACACATTAGCTCTCAACTAGAGTAAAATACATGTCACAGAGACACAATACTGCTAACACTTTTTAGGTTGATGGTTTGCCTAATATATTCAAACCAAATTATTACTACAAATGGCCAGAAGCTAACAATAGCACACCACATGAAGATTGTGATCAAAGAAGTTTACAATGGGGAAAGAGAAACCATATGCAAATATTATTTTTTACTATAGAGGTAGCCAATAGCTTAGTAGTATTGTCCAATCCCAGCTTCAAACATAAAGACACGTTATCTGATCATGAACATATGTCAAATGAAGCTTATTCAAAACTTCAATGAATTCCTTCCACAACAGATACGAAATTACCAGTTTTCTTATTTCGGAAAATCAAGGTAAAATAAATACTATTGCTACATCTGAATTTGATTTCAATAATGGCCAAATCCAAAAGGATTGTTGAGCATGTATTTATTAGCTATCCAATAACAGGATCTTCCAGTGAATTCTCCAGGAACAGAGTTGCACAATTCACAACAACAAACAAGAAAAAAAAAACAATATAATAGAAAAAGGCATGCTCTAGTTGGCAAAGGCAGAACCAACGAGAAAAAAAACGTTCGATACCTTATTTCGTTGCTTCTGATATTTAGAAGCCCGAAGGTAAAGTTCCCCTCGGACAACGTGCTGAGCTTTCTTCACATCTTCATTCAGTAAGTCATGGTCCAATCACTACAAAAAACAGGAGATCTAGCAGCGGTTTTACTCCCAACGGTTGTAAAAAGTGCTGGTATAGAGTGTATGCACCAGCACTTTCTTACCCGCAGTTGTGACCGTCGCTAAAAATAGTATATCACCCACAGTTATTAACAACTGCGGGAAAAGAAAAACAATACCTGCGGTTTCTTTTCAACCGCGGCAAGAAGTGATGTATATGCCAACAGTTCGTTAACTATTGGGAAAAATAGTAGTAACCATGGCTAAAGGCCTAAAGCGAGCTTAAACTCCATAATTCCATAAACGGTGGTAATATTTTTAGTTAGCGCCAATGGTTCTTCAGACATGCGGGTATAAGGACGACTACGCGAGAGTATTATTATAGGAAGCAACTATCATTGAAGTGATTTGAAATTTTAAATTTTACATGATATTCATTGACTTCATCCATAATCTGCAACAAGTATTCGACATTATGTTTTTCTGTCTGAATTAAATAATTGTGTGTTATCTAATTGTATAAAGATGGAGAAACTTTTCCCATGTGCACGCGAGTATTACGAGATCATCAAAAAGAAGTTTTCTTTGAGATATCAAAATTTTCACAGTGTCACGACACAATTTTAGTAGAAGTTTTGAATCACTATTTAAAATAAAAATACATTGCATATGAAGGACTCGAACCTGTTTCCTACGGTATCACTCACGTGAATCCATCCAGCATGATAACACCTCACTTTCTCCCAGTAGGCACTGACAACTTAATTATAGCCCGCTACCTCAAGTACAAATCCAACAACTATTTAAATTTCTCTGTCAATTGTTTTACTCAGTAACTAGCATTTCGGCACCAGCAATTTGTTTGTAATTGTTGTAAGGAAGAAAATACCCAACAATATATAATAAATGAGAGTCGTTTATTTATTTTCATTCGGTGGGAGTGTGATTCTAAATCAAGGGGTAGTGGCTTAGATAATGGGTTGTGGTAGTGGGATTTACTGCCTTTCATGATTTTATCCAACAATAACCGCCAACATTTTTCTTTATAGGCAATATGAAAATATGGCGGATTTGAAAAACTAATTTCACCAAACTCGACGTTGGTTTCTTATATTATGATATATTTTTTTGTCAAAATTTACAAACATAATATTACAAGTTGATAATTATGTATCAATTTATATTGTTCACCACGTCAATATTTATAATATTTTTACTTTAATTTTATGTTATTAACTTTTATGTTTGATATTGAAATTGTCTTATGATAATAATTATCAATTATTATACAAACTATGAACATATATGTTCCTCTAAAAAGGCCTGCACATATATTTTGTGTAATAAGCACGGATATATAATTCATAGTATCCGCAGACTCACCGATCAATTCTCATTATTCAAGTCAACCGAACTACTTTTGACTGCAAATGCGTGCTAGCCCAGTAATAGAGCGTTTCAAACCCCAGCATGAGGTCCCGGGTTCGAACTCGGCTATATGATGTAATTCTAAAAAAGAAGTTACTAATTGACTAACTTTGGGCTATCTTTGTGACTGACTTTTAAATTGGTTTCGATCCTTATATACTTCACATGAACTTCTAATTGATGAAACTGGCTATCAATTGTGATTAGCTGCTCAACTGGACTACGAATCTCTACTAAAGAATGCAATATAACATCTCATTGACCAAATTGTATTATTGAGTGAGTCGCCACTCATTTGGACGGTAAATCTCTAGTAATGAACTTAATTGAACAACTAATATACCAAAATGAACTCGATGGTGACTCGCCTGTAATTGAATGTCGATCCCTACTAATGAACCAAATGAGACAACTTGTTTAGAACAATCGATTGTGTAACCCTTAATGGACTATCGAGCTCCACTAATGAACTCAATTGAACTATTAATTGGGTAAATTATACTATATATTTTGAATCAAAACTTAATTAGACTGTCGATATCTACTTATAGCCTCAATCGAGCTTCTATTAAACAAAATGACTCACTGCTCAAATGGACTTCCGATTTCTTTTAATGAACTCGATCAAACAATGAACTGACCATATTAGACACTCAGATTGATATTCACCCATCCATTGAATTATGATCTTTACTAATAAAAAAAATAAACTACTGCTTAACCTAACATAGTCAATTGTGAATCACTTCTGAATTGGAGTCGATCTTTATGAATGAACTCAATCGAACTATGAAATTGTATTCTCGATTATGACATGTCGCTCAGTTTGATTGTCGATCCTTACTAATGAACTTAAACGAGCTATGTACTAATTGCTACAATTAACACTCAATTGTGATTCACCCCAACATTGGACGAATGAGCTAAATTGTACTAATAATTATCTAAATTGGACCCTCAATTGTGATGCAACCCCAGAACTTGAAATCAATCCCTAAGATTGAGCTCGATCGACTATATATTGGCCAAATTAGATCCTTGATTGTGACTCAGTGCTTAACTGGACTGTCAGTTTTCACTAATTAACTCAAATGAACTACTAATTGAATAAAGTGGACTATAGATTGTGAATCAACGCTCAATTGGACTGTCGATATCTAACGATGGAATCAAATTAAATCTATTAGATTGAGCTGTCGATTTCTACTAATGATCTCAGTCGAACAATCAAATGAACAAATTAGGCCATTGATTGATATTCACCCATCAATTGGATTATGGATCTCTTCTAATGAAACTAATTACTGATGAACCATACCAGGCTATAGGCTGTGATAACCAACGGTTTTGGCTATCCATATTTATGAATGAACTCATTCAAACTACTAGATAACCAAATTATACTCTCGATAGTGACCCATCGCTGAGTTCGAATGTCGATCCTTACTGATGAGCTTAATCGAACTACTAATTGACAAAGTTGACTCTCAATCGTGACTCACCCCTAAATTAGAGTGTCGACCTATTCAAACAAATTAAATTTAACTAGTAATGAACCAAATTGGACTCTCCACTGTGAAGCACCCCCTAAATTGGACAGTAAATCCCTAAGATTGAACTCAATCCAACCACAACTCACAAAATCAGACTCTTGATTGTGACTCAATGCTCGATTGGATGGTCGATTCTTACTAATGAACTCACTCCAACTACTAAATGACCAAATCAGAGTCTCATTTGTGGCATACCCTTGAATGGGACTGATAATATGTCTGGATTAGGGGTGCACACGGATCGGATCGGTCCGGATTGAGGTTGAGTTAATCCGATCCGCCGGTTTACGGATCGAAACGGATCGGATCCAATCGGATCCACGGTTTCGCGGATTGGACCGGATTAATCCGCGGATCGCAAATATTTCAACATATTTTCGAATATGTTCAACTAACAACATATAAACTAATATACAATTATCAATTAGTATAGTTTTTAGACTAACTTATGAAATATCTTACTCTCTATATCATCAAAAATCAAAATAATTCAACACAACATTGATAAGTGTTGAAATTACTAAGTTAAAATTAGCATTAGAACAAATTATATTGATGAAATTAGTAAAAATTAACATAATAACAAGTCTAAACGGATCGAACGGATTGACGGATCGGATCGGATTTACATTTTTTTATCCTAGTCCGATCCATCACGGATCGGTTCGGACCCAATCCATTACGGATCGAACGGATTTGTGGATCGGTGCGGATTGACGGATTCTTGTACACCCCTAGTCTGGATGAACTTATTCGAATTACTAATTGACCTGATTAGACTCTAGATTGTGACTTGCAACTAAATTGGACTCAATCAAGCTGGAATTGAGTGAATGGAAAAGGATTGCATGCTCTCTCACAAAATGCATTTTTTTATTTTTGATTTTTTTGAGAATCAAAATGCATTTTTTTAGAATTGCCTCAAATTAAAACAAAATTTCTCAAAAGAAATAATGAAATAATATGAATACCAAAATTAAAATAGGTTTTCCTAAACCATTTCAAAAAAAAAAAAAAAAAAAGTTTTCCTAAGACTTGTCTCAAGTAGGGCTGGTCTGGGTTCGGCTAGACAGAGCTAGTCTCTCTGGTGGGTGCACCCATGGCCAACCCCAACTCACGGATCAGGCCAAAACTCAAGTCCAAGCGCCTGACCATCCGAGGCTATTTAGAAGTGCACAATCATCAAGATTCTAGAATATATTCCTTTTGAACAAAAAAAAATCAAGATTCTAGAATCATCTTCGCAGTGAAGGAAAAAGGAGCGCCAAATTCTCCCCCCAATTCCAAAAAACATAACCCTGCTTCCCTCCAATCCTCAATTCTTAATCTTAAATTTTTAGACTTCCCTCTCCTCTTTCGCTATCTCCTACATCAGAATTTAATTTCAATTGAGCACAAACGAAACATGGTTTCGGTATTCCGCCGTACGAGGTTGAGGGAGATGGCTTCCATGGTACATATGCAATGGAAATCCACGCCGTACGAGGTTGAGGGAGACTCCTCTCTCAGTCTCTCTTGTCTAAAACCCTTGAAATTATTAGGGTTTTGAGAAAGCCCACCTCCAGCCACCACCAGCCAACGTTCTCATCCCTCATAGCTTGAATCAGATGGGTAAATCAGCCAAGAAATCCACCAAGGTAATCGCCTCCTCTCCCACTCCCTCTCTGCGATTAGCCCACTTGGGGTTTGTTTGTTTTTAGAGCTATGCGCATGACCGTTTCGTTTACTGACTGATTGATTGATTTTGATGGGTTTAGGTCGATGCAGCTCCTGCCATCGTCACTCCAGCCAAGAAAGGTTTCTTCTTTCATCCTCTTCTCATCGCTTCCGTTGTTCTGGGTCGTTTTCCGTTTTGATTGGCTGTTTTTTCCCCTATATTTGTTCATAAAGTTAGTTTTTTTAGCTTCCTCATTGATTTAATTAATGGGTTCTAGGCTGTGGTTATTTGGTTAATCTCCGTTGAATGGTTGTTGATTCTGTTCGTCTCCGTTCATGTGGGCTGTCTCTGAAAATAATGAATAACCATGTATGTACAGGAAAGAAAGATGCTGCTGAAGTGGCCTTAGAGAAGAATGTTGTTAGTGCTAAGAAGCAAAAGAGAGATGTTGAGGCTGAGCAGGTTGTTGTTTTGATGAAGAAGCTCGAGGTTAAGACCCATAAGAAACCTGCTAAAAAGCAGGCTTCCAGTAGCTCTTAAGAGGATTCATCAGAATCTGATGAAGAACCCAAGGTTCATTTTTTTGCCATCTTTCTCTTGTTCTGTCATAATTTTTAAATATTTTTCGTCTTTGATGCATACTTTCATATATGGACTTACTTGCATAGGTATTACTTTGAAGCGTCAGTATTCTAATTTGAAGCTGTAATCAAAAGAATCTATTTTGGTTAGTATGTTTTGCTAATCCTTTTGAAGCATCAATTAGTATCATATTTATTTTAAAGAAATGTGTGAAAGCTTCTTTGGTACTTATTTCTCACTTGCTAGACCAAGTTCTCCCATGGCATGGTATGCGATTGAGTTGTCATTTCATGATGCTAGGTATCGGTGAAACGTGGTTGGGGTTCTCAATTGAGGGTTTGATCATAAGGTTTGGGATAGTTTTGATTTGTATACTCTACTTGATTTAGAGGTTCTGACACTTACTCCAAACTATTTTTCCTATATTTCCCCCAATTTAAGAACTATCACATGGGGATGGTTCCAAGTTTTAGCACGCTTCTATGGGGAATTAGAATATTAAGTGAAGGGAGTGATTGTATGCCTTCTGGATTTGCAATTTACAACTGTTGGGTTTGAGATTTGAGAATAGGTAAACCACAAGTTACTTGATATCATATAATCATTACCTTTAACTGGTGGCTATGTATTTTGATCACTAACATGTTAGAGTTCCATGTAAGAATGTAAATTCGATGGCAAACGATTGGTAATTAAAGGCTATGTTTCGGAACTTGGAAAATGTAAGGAAAGGAAAAGAAAATGAAAGGAAAAATTGATTATTTGCCCGGTGTTTGGTAATCAGAGATTCAGAGGAACAACCTGGTATCTAAAAAAATTACTCTCTGAGAGGATTGTTATGGATTAAAAAAAACTATTTTTAGGGTAATGTGCTTAATTGCCACCACAAAATAGTGGGTATCGGAAGGAATGTGAAAAAGTACCGAACCAATAATAGCTGAGTTCATGTTGCATCCTCTACAGCGGCAACTATCAGTCGCTAAAATATAACATTGTTCTTGTCCAGTTTCATGTCCGTCATGTCTCTAGTATTTCTCAATGTATTATCTGTGTTTCCATATGTTGAGTAGAGGGCATTAGGATTCCTTAGAATCAGAGGAATTAGAAACACAAGGGCCTTCGTCTATTTAGTTTTTGTTCTCTGTGTATCCTTAAGTCAAAATTACATAATGGGAAGTCAATGACGTTCTTAATTACAGTTCTTTGGGATCAGGTGAAGGTTTCTTCGATCCCGAACCACCTTTTCCATAATCGCCAGCGAGCAATACAGTGTGATTGCCCTGCAATGTTTTGTTTCACACATATCTCGCCATTTTTTTGTAACAGACCTCCTCATCATTTCAGTAGTAATCCAAACTTGTCTTCTATGCGTCAGGATCATTAGGAGACTTCTGGAAACAATAGCAGAGCCGACACAACAGAGGCTATCACAGACACAAATGGCTAACTGGAGGTGAAAATAGGTATACACACGTGCATAAATTAATTTCTTTCCTTGAAATATATATTTGTGAAAACTTATATCCTCTCTGCTCAAGGAATGACAAACTTTGATGGTGATTAAATGAGCTCAAACTGTTTTCGGACAAAAATTATGAAGGGAAATCACAATTTGCAAAAATGCCAATTCAAATAGTGATCCAAATATTTGTTAGCGTAGCCTAATCCAAGGTCACCAAATTTAAGTTCAAGTTGTAGGTACCATTGAGCAGCAAGAGGCCTTTGGTTTGTGAGTTAAAACTTGATTTTCTATTTTCTGATGTTGAATAGAAAATCTGATTGATATGAGTGGGATTTGATTATCAGGAACTTGCAACCTCTTCTTTATTATCTTTCGAGGTTTGTTCTTACCTTAATCATGTAACTCGATTTTCTATTCACGTGTCTAGCAGCCTGGACTAATTTCATTTCATCTAAAATATTTGTGGCTTCAGTTCAATAACTGATCTTGGAATATGGACTAGCCTCATTGCTAGCAATTGCAAAGTTCAATTTCTGTAGATTCATAATCGCGATAAAGAATATGTGTAAATTGTATTCTGGAGTGTACTCTTGATAATCCTCTGGATGTAACCATTGTTTAGTTTTTACTGTATCCTAGAGATTGCTTTGTATATATAACGTTGTTGTGTTAGATACTTAGAGTTAAGCAGGTATATTCAGCATCATAAAATGCTTCATTGATTGCTTTAAACAAGAAATTTGTTTCGATTTTTTCCCTCTTTCGAACATCTTCTTTCCATAGTAGTGCCTCGAGGGCATGGGTCGTGCCCTGAGGGCACGGGTCATGCCCTAGCGACTTAATAGGTTCGGAAACCATCAGTAACATAATTTAGTTTAATTTGCTGTTTGTTTTTTTGTTAATACAACTATATTAAACTCAAGGGAACAAAATTCGGGTTAGTGATTATTGTTGCTCTATTGACTGTCTATTTATTTACATGTGCCGGGTTGATAATAGTGGTGACAGAGGAGGGGTGACAACGCCTTGCGATGTTCTATTTCCTGGGAGTATAAGGATCGAGCCAATCGTGTATCGGAAACCATCCATGCTCTCGAGCGGCATCAATCGTCTCCAAATTGCGCCTCAAATCAACTTGCAGGTTTGATTTGCTTTCATCGTATGAAGTCACAAGTACCTAATTTTTTTTTCCGTCAACTTCTCTGTGTATGTAATCAAATTCTGTTTATGCATGCCATTAACTTGTGATATCTTTATTGATATGTGATTGTTTGTACTACATTGAAGTGGAGGTAGATGAACCAGGTCAACCAGCTTTCCTTCAACCATATTCATGTCCTTTTTAGGATATTTACAGATTAAAAGGTTAAATTTGAAAACATCTGTAACTTATACCTATTTACTATTTGCCAAAATATAATCGTCTTTACCCCGTCATAATAATAGTGTACTGAAGAGACTTGAACTGGACTTTGTGTTTATTACAGTTGAACTCTAGTGCTGCAACAAGTAGAGCATTAATACATGTAGAGACACCAGAAGCACTCTTTATTGTTTTGAATTCTGGAGAAGATGTGATGATGATGTTTATTATTAAAACATTGCAGGGAGATCCAACTTAACCTTAGTGGTGGAGAATGACAAAATTCTAGCAATCTGTGGGGAAATTGTAGTTTGCATTCATCTTGGTTCTACAGTGCTGTGGAACAAAGATGAAATTTGTGGAACAAAGCTGAAAAACAAATTCACGAGCCCATGCCAAGGGTCTCTGTACAAAAACCAAAACAGGTTTGTCGGGGTCCTGTTCCTCAGTTAATTCTTCTTGGAGTCTCTCCCTCTCTCTCACACACGCACTCTCACAGGGTAGTGACTTATATTTTTCCTGCTTTGTGGGGTTGGAATAGTCATTGGCCTGTCTCCTGCAGATTAATCTTGTTGAACAGAAAATTGTGTTTGCGATATGGATGGAAACTGATTTCATAATAGGTGAATCTTCATGGAGCAGGGGATGCCTTCTTGTTCCTCAGACATTCCTCTTCTAAATGAGCCAATAAACTTTTGCAATGTGGGGTGGCGGTGTCTTTAGCTACAGAGGATTTCGAAACCACCAAGGCGGCTTATCTCGTAATGTCGGTAGTGTGCCTGTACAAAATGAATTATAATTTTGCTATGGCACAAGTAATGCACTAGTATGCTGTAATAGTTGGAACTAGATTGATGTTCATGTAAAATTCATTACTAGTTAGTGAATTATAATTATTGACGATGTAATATTTTACTAGTATTGAAAAGTGTTACATTTTTGTTTGATCATGAATCTATGGAATTGATGTAATATGTGTGATAAACATGTTTTTATTATTATGTTTCTTTCTCCGGCTTCATTATTAATTATTTATAAATTTTAAGAACAAATATTGTGCTATAGCGGCCAAAACCCGCTGGCAAGACTTTAATGACCCATACATGCCTGGTTGAGGAACACTTACCCACGGTTTTGGAGGCTATGCTAGCGGTCACAAATGCCTTTAAAGCATTTCTTAGTGCCCGCGGTTGGCTTTTGAATGCCCGCAGTTTACAAATCCGCTGGTACAGAGATAGTCTTCTACAGCGGTCGAGAAAACCGCGGGTAAGACTTCTAGCGACGCCTACATGCCAGCGGTTGCCAGTTTTGTGCCAGCGGTTTTTGCAACCGCTGGAGAAACATTTACCCACAGTTTTTGGAGACTATGCCAGCGGTTTTGGCCGCTGGTAAAGCCTTCATTTCTTGTAGTGAATGCTGTCGGCCCATGGTGGTATGGATATTCTCCAATTACACCCCTTGAAGTCCTCGATTAAAGAGAAGGTCATAGAAAGTGAATCACGTCTTAGTAGAATCAAGGGAAGGCTAAAGATGGCAATGGTATAACCAAGGAATATATATCCGATAACAAGTCACTATGGCTAGAAATGAACTTAGGTGGATCTATGGTACACTAAAGCTAATATGTGAGCTCGAGATGAAGCTACAATGAGATGGTCTAGCAGTGATGTATTTCCAAGACTAACTCTAAGTTTCACTTCTTCGTCATTACCTTTACCGCTTTATCTACACTTTTCTTTTTGTCAAAAGCTTTATCTACACTTCACATGTATCATTTGATCAAAGTTTGATGGTTGTGTAGCTATCACAAGTTCACAACCCGTCCAGAAAGAATCAAAGCCCCACATACACAGAGTTTCTTATACTACTCCGCAACCCTTGTGCTCAAATGGGATTTTGGATTACACAAGGGAGAGACTTGATTTAGAACTGCAAACTCATCAAACTGAATAAAACTCCCTACCACAAATGACATGAAACTTAGAAAAACTCACAGAATCTCAATGGGTTTGTAAACATGATGCATTGAGACCAGATCAATCAACGCCAAACAGGGAACGATGCCCTAATTGTTTAGAATTTTGTTATAAGAGACAGGGTTTTTTGGACATAGGGTTTTTTGCGTAGTAGTACCTTTTACGAGTTATCAATTGATTGCTCCGTTGGCTTGTCATCAGATTTGATTGAAAGACCAACAGAGGCATCCTGGCGACATATGAAGCACAAATACCATATGATAAGATCCCTTTTCGGATCAATCTCGTGCTTTGAGGGAAATCAAATTTTAGAGATGAAGAGATCCCACAAAATTTCTTCTTGGATCCACTGAGTCAGTGACCATTGGTGAGTTTCGATGGTGTTTGTTCTCCTAATGTTCAAGTCATAGCAACCAAAATTGAATCCACCAACAAAACATTTACTCATCAAAACCTCCATACCTGTATTTTTTTAGCTTGCTGGGTAATACAGAAGACCAAGATATATAGAAGACCGGGAGTTAGGGTTCGGGGTCTTTTATCATTGGAAAAAAGGATTTGGGGGGGGGGGGGAACGCCGTATGAAATTTTAAAGATATTTTGTTTTAGAAAAAAAAACCCTCAATTACACTTCGCTGACACTTAGCTACATACAATATTAGTTTTACCACTTATTGTCTTTGCAGTTTGTGAAATTGTGACACTTGTACTCCAACACTACTAGCAAAAAAATCGGCATTTTGAATTCCCGAATAAAATGGTGGGCTGTTCCAGAGTTATTGTCGTGAAAACATTAATTTTATTTAAATTATGAGATAAAATAGGAAGAAGTTATAGTTCACTAGGGCACATGTCAGTTTTTGCTTAATATGTGGGGAGATGGCGAGTAGTTTTACTTCGCCAAACATAGCGAAGATGTTGCCGATTATAATGTTTGCGTAATCAAATACCTAATCTCTTGGAGCCTACATTTTTTCAAACTTATCTAAACTTTGCCGAAATATATCAATTTACCTATTCCGTTGGAGATGCTCTAAGTGAGTCATTTTAGTATTTTTACTTCAACAGGGATAGTATGGGGTCTTTTCCCATTTTTTTCTTTTTTTAATTTTTTTCTCTCTTTCAATTATTTATATTAATTTTCTTTTTACTTATTTTTCATTTTCTTATTCATCTAACAGAATTTAACGGTGTTAGTCAATTTGATATAAGTGTCCTAATTTTACAAAGTGCAGAGACGATAAGAAGTAAAACCAGTATTGCATCTAGCTAAGTGTCAGGGAGGCAAAAGTGCAAAGGGGTTTTCTATCAAAATTTCTTAAAGATATTACGAACTATTTTTAGTTAGGAACCACTACAAACTTGTAGATAGATAGATAGATAGATAGATAGACATAGCGATGTGCATATTAAGAAGTTTGCTTCTTTAAATTTCAAAGGAGGCTATTTTTCTTATTTTTGTTTTGTTAACATCATTGTGTATCGGCATGTAGTCTTTGTTCACACATATTATATTTGCATATGCGAGTGTTGTTACCATCACATAATTTTTTTTGTTAACAGAGTACTTACGAAATTTATATGTTTCATCCCTTTAGTAGTTGACATAATTACTATTCGAATGAATGTTGTTACTGGTTAATAGATAAACTTATGTTCACGGAGTGTACTTTACATGTTTCTTTCCTTTATTGGTTGACATGATTACTATTATATGTTTCGAATTCCAATTGAAAGTTGAGAAGTTTCGTCTGCTCTCAGCCCTCAACAATTGAACATCGGCGAGAAGAGTTGTTATGATAATATTCTCTCAAACAGTTGCACTTGCAACATTTATTGATTGTTTAGAGAAGAAAAGTATTACTTCTAATGCAAGCCTGTAGAATCACTGACCACTACAATTTATTAATTTTATGGCTTCCGATGTCGAAGTTCTTAGAGCAAACCCTAGAATCAGAGTTCATTAAGAATGAAAAGCAGTTTTTTCTTAGAATAAGTATTGTGTAAATTCAGAAGAAGACTTTTGGCTTCCGATGTAGAAAATGTTTATACGTATTTGGAATCAAGGTAACATGATTTATATTCTAGAAGTTGATTTTAATAGTTTGTCTTCTACATTCTGACCAGGTGTGTAAGGAAACAATTTCTTTGGGAGGACACTGATTGAGCATTCAACTTAAAAAGTATCTTGCTAAACTTCTGGAACTTGGGGACCAAACAAAAGAGTAAGGTTTGAACCTTCTATTTGTTAATTAATTAATCTATGAGTAGAATTTTCTCTTTTCCATCTATTGAAAGAAGTGTCAGGTATGAACGATGTGGTAGCTATGGGGAAAGTCCTGCATTCGAAATTCACTTGTGCTAAATGTGACATCCTCGAAAATTTTCAAGGGTTAAAAACACAATATTTCATAATTTTGGTAAATAGTGCAAGTACAATTGTGTTGCTATCTCAAAATAAGTGTGAGATAACTTGACGAGAATATATGGTGGTTTTGTATGTTCTAAAATCTGATTCCAAGACATTAAGAGGCAATTATGCAATTACTAGAAAATATGAAGGAAACTGTGCAATTTCTCAAAATTGAGTCATCAGGCTGTGTTGGGGTCCGACTGTAAATACTGAAAGAACATGAGTACACGTGAAATATTCTAAAGGTTGGGAGCATATGTGTAATTTTCTGAAAATAGTAACTTACACCTAATTCTACCATATATAAGTTTAGAAATACTACCTCTGTTTCTTCTTTTTTCAGCTTACTTTTCTAAAGTGGGAGTTTCTTCTCTTTCAGTTTACATTCTATTTTTGGCAAATTTCTCTTTGGAAATGACCTCAGTGCCCTCACCCACCTATAAACCTTATCTTCTCCCACAACCCCATTTAACCCCCACAACCTACATATCAGATTCTTCAGAGAGATAAAGATTGAGAAAGAGGAAGATATGTGAAGAACAAGTGGCTCCACCGCCGACCTCCACCACCTGTGCGGTTTCTCCAACCCAGACCCACAGCCCACTCGACGAGAAAACCCACAGCCCAGTCCTCCACCTCATTCGTTCTCCCTTTTCTCTTTGTCGGATCAGAAGCCAGAGCAGTGATAAGGATGGAAATCCACCAGATCTGGTGGTGTTCTGGGTTTGGAGGATGGTTAGGTGATGACGATGGAAGAGCTAGGTTTTTCTTCCTCTCTCTATGTCCTTCTCTCTCTCCCTCTCTCAGATTTGGAGAGTGGAGACCTCCGCCAACACCGACGCCGCAGATGACGCTGACATCGGCGACCTGTGTAAACCCTCTCCTGTTTCTTTTCCTTCTCTCTTTCCTTCAATGTGTAAACCCTCAATAAAATGAAAAATATTAGAATAATTGCATATTTGTTATTGTTGATGTTGAATTAACTGTTATTGTTCTTTTTCTTCTTCTTCTTCTTATTTTTTTTAAGATCTCCTCATATTTGATCTTTTTAATCTTGATATCTATGTCATTGATCTTGGTGTTATTGTTGGTGGTGGTGGTCTGGCGGTGGCACTGGTCTGGTGGTAGTGGTTGTGATGTTGATTGTTGGAGAGGGAGGGATGGAGAGAGAAAAATTGTAATTACAGTGAGGGTGAAATTCTCAAAAGAACACATTTCTTAAAATTTGTGCCTCTTTTCTCTCACTTGGAAGAAGTGAAACAGAGGTAATACTACACTTACATCTCCTAATGTGAAAACTACCCTTTCACACTCATGAAGTTTGACACCTAACCCATCTAGGTGGCCCAATTCCCTTCTTCTAGCTGGTGAGTCACTCATCTCCCTAAAGCTTATTATAAAACCACCTATGGCCCCAAATCAACAACCATCTCCACTCCTCGTGCAAAAATGCTGCAGTGGGGAGGTCCATATCATCCAAGGAGCAATAGCCCTAACTCAATTGGACTTGAAGACAGGCGGTGAAGACGTATGCTAAAGCTCTAACTGCTAGTCTTACTTTTTCATATAGTTTTCGACATGCCACCTCGACAATACATATGCTAAAGCTCTCATTGCTAGTCTTATAGTTGCATATAGTCACGACCTGTCCTTGCACCATGTTTTTGGCGATTCTATGCTCGTGATCGAATCTATTGAGGGGTCAGCGGTGGTCCCTTGGCCTCCTCCCTATTATCATAGCTTGTCATGCTTTGGTATTTGGGGCTCGGACCTATCACACCCATTAAAAAGGCAATATGGTTGCAGATGCATTTACGGCCTATTTCAATGTTTGTCACTCGTTTCAAAGTCTCAAGTACGAGGTAAAACTACCATTAGTAGTTGGTAGTCTTTGTAGGAAGGATGCTTTAGATCTTATGTATTATCGTCTGTCCTGAAATGTTTCTTAACGATTCTTAGTCTTGAGACTACTGTATCATGTGATGAACTTCCACTTTTCTACTCTCATGCGAGGGAAGTCTGATTTATTTTTTTAATAACATGCGGAGTTGTGCTGCCCTACCACAATGGTAGGTTCCATTAGAAAAAAAGAATGGACGACAACAAGTTGAATGAAGAATGAATGTCTACCGCGTTATAACGAAAGTTTATTTGGATAGAATTCGTACCATTGGATCCCTGTGGTAGCAAACAATACGAAAACTTTCCGTAAATTGATGAGCTCAATTGTGAAATGAGAGAACCATATCCATTCCCAAACCCAACTATGCCAGTCGTTCTCAATAAAACTGCTATCATTGTCGAATCCACAACCAATTGTGATCTCTAGAAGGCACTGGCGAACGCAAGATTTCTACGTTGAGGGGGCCAAGATACATATGATAATTTTTTAAGTCACAAGTTCTAATTTTCATCATAAACTAACCTGGTTCATCTACTAGAAATCTCTTTCCATTAAGCTCTAGAAGTTTTAATAGGTAGTTTGCTAGGATTGAACGCTCCAAAATCACTGCTAAATGGCTCACGAGAGGTTGAAATTTTAGCTTCTAAATTTTGAGAAACCCTCTCTTGAAGAATGAATCGATGGTGAATTGTATCTTCCCATAGAAAGCAAGATAACTATTACATTTAATTATTACACATCAATTATCATTTATGAATGAAGCAATCAAACAAACATAGAGTATAGCAAGAGAGATTAACATCATATAATAAAAAACCTAAATTTTAGGTTTTAAATAACGTAGCAACAAAGTAAAACATACCAATGGAGTTGTGAAAACATATCAATGGAGAGACAAGTCAACGAGCCTAGAGGAAGAGGAGCGCCGTGAGCGTGAGAGTTCCAGGAGTTTTGCTTCCTTTGTTTATTAATTATTCTTTCTTAGCTTTTTAATTATTCTCTTTTTGTTTCATTTTTTATTCAGTCTTTTTGTTTGTTTGGTTGTATTATTTTATAGATATTTTGTTGTTTGATGTCCAGGACAATAATATTCTTCTTAATTATTTATCTTAATTAATATATAAATACATATGATATTTATTTTTTTGAGAAATTCACTTTCATTAAAGAGCGGCTAATCAGGAGTCAATACAAGGGAATTTTCAGAAACTATCAAACCTCTAAACCACATGGGGGATTAACTCCTGAGAATTAATAATAACATACGAATAATAACACTAAGATGCACCCTGGCCCAAACACAGGATCACAAAAGTATTGGGCTCGTACCAATGAATTACTTGAACCACTTTCAACCCGTTTTATAAAACTGAAAGATAATTATTGGTAGTCCAAATAACTAGTTGAAAGAGTATTTGTTTTTTATAAAACGACTCTCGGGTTGAACAACTGTATGGCCATAAACATGGTTCAAGCAAACTTCATCTAGCACAGGATCTTGTCAACAGTCATATTAAAATCGAACTATGGCGGCAATTATGTTATTTACCAACATAAGACCTTCCATAATTATAAATTTCAACATGTTGCCAACATAGACCCCAAAGTGTGGTAAAGTGCAGTGTCGAATATGTGCACATGTGATCCAATAATATACCATACAAATTCTACATCAGGTCCTACATGACCGTTAAGGTCACTCACAGGAATATATCCCATCACACTTCCAAAGAAGGAAGCTAACATATCTCTAAGCCGAGACACCATGTTTTTATACCAAAGCACTCATGTCTTTAATCAAGACGCTAGTTACCATGGATCCATCAATGCTTCAAAACTGAAGCAATCTTTTCATCTCGAGACAACTTAACCTGCACAAACTCAATGCAAAAGCAGCACAACTTGCAATAATGATATAAAATTCACATTAGGCAAGTCAAAATGGGAATAAATTGATAAAAGTCATCAATCAATATCATCACAGGGTCTGTAATAAAGAGTTACATAGACTCACACTAACCAAACACATTCAAAGAATCAACTATGCTCATACGCTCAACATGTTCAGCAAACTCTACAGGCCTCAGCCTTTTTGTAAGTGGATCAGCTAACATGTCTGAGGTACCAATGTGCTCATAGAATACTTCCCCCTTTTCAACCCATTCTCTAACCTTGAAATACTTTATGTCTATAAACCTAGACCCTCCCGAGTTTTTGTTATTCGTGGAGAAGAACACTGCAGCCATATTGTCACAGTACATCTTCATACGCTTAGAGATGGAGTTGAAAATATTTAGCCCTGCAATGAAATTTATTAGCCATGTAGCCTGTGCTCCACCATCAAAACATGCCACAATCTCTGCCTCCATAGTGGAAGACGCTATAAGAGATTGCTTAGAGCTTTTCCACGACACCGTTCCACCTGCCATCATGAATATGTACCCAGTGGATTTTCTATCATCAGAACAACCAGCAAAATCTGCATGGTGTAACCAACAATCTCAAGAGGATCAACATTCTTATAAACAAGCATGTAACCCTTGGTCTTCTGTAAATACCTCAGAACTTTCTTGGCTCCAAACCAATGATCATGAACTGGATTAGAAGAATATCTACCCAACACACTAGTAGCATAAGCTATATCAGGTATAGTGCAAACAGCTGCATACATAAGACTACCAACAGCACTTGCATAAGGGACAGTTTCCCTAGACTGTCTCTTAATATCATCTAGTGGACATTGGGTGCTATTGAGTTTATCCCCTTTGCAAATAGGTGCAATACCAGGTTTACAATTCTGCATGTCAAATCTCGTGAGGACGCGATCAATGTATGCTCTCTAAGATAACCCCAAAAGTTTCCTACGTCGATCTCTCTTAATTTCAATTCCCAACACAAAAGATGCCTCACCAAGGTCTTTCATGTCAAAGCTATCAGACAACATTTTCTTGATTTCATACAGTAATCCCACATCGCTACTGGCAAGCAATATGTCATCCACATATAAAATCAAGAAAATAAACTTGCTCCCACTGATCTTGAGATTTATGCAAGAATCAACAGTATTCTCAATGAAACCAAGAGATACCATTACCTGGTGAAACTTTAAGTACAATTGCCTTGAGGCTTGCTTAAGGCCATAAATAGACTTCTTTAACCTGCAGACTAAATTTTCAGTTCCAGTTCACACAAACCCCTCTGGTTTCTTCATATACACCTCCTCATACAGATCACCATTCAAGAAGGCTGTTTTCACATCCATTTGGTGAAGTTCTAAGTCAAAATGTGCAGTTAATGCCATGATAGTGCGGAAAGCATCCTTTGAGGAAACAGGGGGAAAGCTTTCAGTGTAATCCACACCCTCTCTTTGAGTAAAACCCTTTGCCACAAGTCTAGCTTTAAACCTCTCAACACTCCCCTTGGAATCTTTCTTTGTCTTGAAAATCCATTTACACCCAATGGCATTAGAACTCTGAGGAAGCTCAACTAACTCCCATACCTCATTATTAGACATTGAGTTCATTTCCACCTTCATCGCTTCAATCCACTTATCAGCTTGTACACTGATAATGGCATCGTTGTAACTAATGGGATCAAATATATCATGCTCTCCAAGATAAACAAAATCCTCGGAAGTTGTAGGTCTCCTTACCCTTTCAGATCTACGCACGGGGGGTGGATCTTGTTGAACATTCTCTCCTTGCGGTGGCAATTCAACAGGGACAACCGAGGCATTCATCCCTCCATCCATTGTCTCTAAAGTTGGAGCACTTGATTTTTCTATCACAATAGGCAACGGCATAAAAGCTGGTCCATCATTGAAAACTTCAGACTGGATAGTAGGGGAAGCATAATCACCAACATTGTCTTCAAATAATTTTGCATTACCAGATTCAAAAATTCTTATCCCATGACCAGGGCGATAGAAACAATACCCCTTTGACCCCTCCGGGTACCCTACGAAATAGCAGCGAGTGGTTCTAGGACCCAACTTGGATTCAGCAGGATTATAGAGTTTAACTTCAGTAGGGCACCCCCATACACGAAAATGGTTTAAGCTAGGTTTTCATCCAGTCTACAACTCAAAGGGTGTTTTAGGAACATATTTTGAGGGTACTCGGTTTAGGATATACATGGCAGTGAGAATAGATTCACCCCAAAGAGATTCAGGTAATTTGGATAAGCTCAACATACACCTCATCATCTCATCTAGAGTGCGATTACGACGCTCAGCCACACCATTTCGTTCAGGGGTACCAGACATAGTGTATTGGGCACCAATACCACAGTTCTCTAAGAATTCAGCAAAAGGTCCCTTGTGTTGGCCAACATCACCTTGCTTTCCATAATAATCACCCCCACGGTCAGACCTAACAATTTTAATCGCCTTTCCAGTTTGTTTTTCAACATAGGTCTTGAAAATTTTGAATTTCTCCAAAGACTCTGACTTATGTTGAATCAGATAAACAAACCTATAACGAGAATAATCATCAATGAAGGTGATAAAATACTTTTTTCCCACACAAAGTTGAAGAGAATGGCCCAAAAATATCACTGTGGATTATCTCTAAAAGGTTCGTACTACGGGTGGAACCAAGCTTCCTTGTTTTAGTCATCTTGCCTCTTATGCAATCGACACAAGGTCCACCTCAATCTTGTTGTTAAAGATCAGGAAGAATATTTTCCTTAACCAATCTTTGAACTCTCTCATTAGAAATGTGAGCAAGTCTCCTATGCCAAAGAGCATGAGATTTTTCTTTACTTAAATGTCTTTTGGTACCACTACACTCGACGTTCAAGGAGAAAGGATTAGGTTAAAGATTCAAACGATATAATCCATCACACAAGAATCCATTACCAACAAGAGATGACTTCAAGAATAACTCAAACTTATTATTGCCAAAAGTGAACGTGTAACCAGAGACATCGAGTTTTGACACGGAAATCAAATTCCGTCTTATAGACGGTACATAAGCAACGTTTTCTAACACAATGCTAGATTTGGACTCAAAAAACAACCTAACGCTACCAATGAAGACTACGGGAATGCTGACTCCATTTCCTACAAAGATGCGATCTTCTCCTTCCCTAGGCTTGCGTTTGCTTACGAACCCCTGCAAGGAATTAGAAACATGAATAGAGGTTCCACTATCAAGCCACAAAGAATTAGGTGGGACATCGACCAAGGAAGACTAAAAACAGACGAAAGCCTCACCTTGTGACTTATTCTTCTTCTTATGAGACAAAGATTGGAGCTTGGGACACTCTGACTTCTAATGACCACTCAACTTGCAAAACCAGCAAGAGAACACCTTTTCGATGGTAGGCTTTGGCCATGTGGCTGTTTAGGGTGACCGTTCTTACTCTTATGGTGTTGGCCCTTATGGTTCTTATTGTAGGGTTTTGATTCATGGATCGCGCAAACGGAAGCATAATCAAACAAACAACCATGCAAAACCCTCCAAGGATCACAAGTCTAGATGCATAACGATAGTGAAGGTAAGAAATCATAAACACACCTTTGGGTTCTCCTTGATGACTTCAAACGCGAATAGTGTCACGTTCTCTATAGTTGATCCACGCCTAGAGTTGATCCTAGATCTCCAATCTCCTTGGTGCTAGCCCGGAATGAGAGGAGGTTGAAGGAATCACGCAAAATGAAACAAAAGAAGGGGCTCGGCCCTTCCTTTTGGCCGACGGGGCAAGGGGCGGCGGCAAGGGGCGGCGTCGCTCCTTGTTGCTTGCTCTCTCTCTCCTTTGTTCTCTCCCACTCTTGTTATGTTCTCTTTAGAGCATAAGTTATGAGGAAGGAAGGAAGGAGGGTCCTTTATATAGTCCAACAACTCCTTGTTAACTACCTAAAGGACTTATTCTAGTCCTACTAGAATTCAATTTAGTCCCTTCCTTGCAAATTAGTCCCTACTAAGTTTGCAAGGGTTTGCAAAGTGATCCTTCTAATTAATTAATCCAATTAATTAATTCCCAAATCTAGTACAACTCTATATAGCGTGTGACCCCATAGGTTCTATCTAGTTGGTAGCAACTCTTTGCTAATATGGAGCGGTTTCTAGCAAAACATCCATTCTAGCCAACTAATAGAATAGTCATCTAGACAACCTTGTACAAGTAATTGTCTCATCCCTTTGCCTCCATATCCGGATCGGACACGAGACATACAAGTCACACTCGTATATCCAATCCCTAGTTTCTCGATCCATGGAATAGCCTTATTCGTGCAAATAACATCAATATCCCATATATTGATTTATTTGAGTCTGGCCAGACATTCTATAAGCACTATCCTTCGAGTGGCCTAGGATATTTGCTCCCGTTATGTGGGAGTGGCAAATCCTCTCTACGTCCACTACAATCACTAAGCTTGCTTCTCATTGTATCCAGTACACGCCTTTATAACTACCCAGTTACAGTGTAGCGTTTAACGCTACCAAGATCACAATGATCCACAACTAGAATATCTAGTGACTTCAAGTCTAAGGATGACAATACCATTGTACCCGAGAAGCACTTGTGACTCAACATAACGTGTATGTAGCCTTCTCGGTGATGGGTCAATCCAGTGCAACATTCCGCAATGCACACCTATGTGTTGGATCGTGATATCTCCATATCAATCCAACCCCATACTAGTCTATAGATGATTGTCCCATTAATCATTATACTTGACTAGGGATATTTAAGATAAACAACATGATTGTAAATCTAAGGACTTCATTATATTAAATATCCAATAAATAATAAATGAATTTTCTAGCCATTTACAAATTCATACTAAACTAGTTAAATTGACAGAGACAAATATGAGATCCACATCCAGTATCTAATACCCATGATGTAGAGACAGTTAAATTGACATCTACAACAAAAATACCTGGTGGTGGTGGAATCACTATTCCAAGCCTCTTGTCCTCCAGATATTTTGGGCAGTTCCTCCTCCAGTGTCCAGGTTGACTACAGTAGTGACATTCACCCTTAGTCACGACCTTGGCAATGCCACCAACAGGCTTAAGGGCTTGTTCCTTGGACTTTGCCACTGACTTGCCTTTGCCCTTGGAGGAAGATGCAAACTTTTTGCCCTTTCCTTTATGCACCATCATAATGGCCTTGCCCTTACCCTTGTTGATGCTCTGTTCAGCCGTCCTCAACATGTTGAGCAAATCTGGCAGTGGTTTAACGGTCTCGTTCATGTTATAGTTCATAATGAACTGTCCATAACTCTCGGGCAACGATTGCAACACGAGATCGGTTGCCAACTCTTGGCCGACCGGGAACCCAAGCCGGGCGAGATTCTCCAAGTACCCGATCATTCGGAGTACATGGGGTCCCACCGGGTTCCCTTCTGCCAGATGACATTTGAACAGTGCCTTTGAGACCTCATACCTCTCTACCCTCGCCTGCTCTTGGAAGAGCTGCTTTAGATGTTCGATCATATCGACAGCATTCATGTTCTCATGTTGCTTCTGAAGCTCAGAGGTCATGGTGCAAAGCATTAGGCAGGCCGCATCATTAGCGTCATCAACACGCTTTTGATACGCCTTTAAGGCAGCATGTGTCTGATTCTCTGGACCTTCTGGAACATGCTCCTCTATTGCGTACAGTTTCTTCTCTTGCTTGAGAACAATTCTCAAGTTTCTGTACCAATCAAGAAAGTTGGTTCCAGAGAGCTTGTCCTTCTCAAGGACAGATCGTAGGGAATGTTGTGAACTCGATGAGTTGTTTGCCATTTGGAATTCTACAAAAAGGAAAATACGCAAGTTTTAGTATTTGTGAATTTTTGACTATATTTAATAATGGCTAGTTTATTAAATATAGCTCCCACTATTTTTCTACGGATTAATAACCCTCAAGATATTAATGCGGAAAATATCCTTATATTTTCTAGTGGGCCAAGATCCATCTTTTCATCTCCTTATGAGCTTGCTTTGGCAAGTCACCCATAATTCGACTACTTCTAGGTAGGAACAATTCCAATTGCATCCCATATGCAACTCTTGGTTCAATCGGGCAAATAACTCCTTATTTATCCATCCATATGGATAATTACAATTGATTGCCTCTAGGTTTCTTAATCAAATTAATAGCCTAGTTGTGTTCAACCTCTTACCTAAACAATTGCACATTGTTACGTGCCATCGCATTCCATCATTATGAACCAAGTCGCCATGCTTTGGCACGCACGAGCTTGATAAATAATGATGATAATGAGTGTTTAAATAACGAGAAGGCAAGAACACAATATTTAAAATTTGAGGGATTTTTTAAATTTTAATTATTTTGTTGATCAATATCAACTAATCTATCTATTTGAGTTTGGGCACAACTCCAAATAATAGATCCAGGTTGTCTAATTATCTTATTATCCTAATTGCATGCATCATCCATACACCAACCACACAAATAATAAGACAATAAATAAACAACCACAAAACAGAAATTAAACGTGATGTGGATATGGCCTTTTCTAGACTAAGATAATTCCAAGCCAATGGAATTATCTATGAACCCTAAGCAAACACATCTCCATGCGTCTTGATCTTTTGGTCCATCCTTCATAGTCATGTGGAATGCTCCATGCTCCATGCTCCATCTTTTGTGGCTCCTTTGGCTTTGGGCTTCTTTTCTCCAATCTTGGCTAACAATCTACTTTATCTAGCACTAGCTAATATCTATACTAAATAAAATAAATCTCACAAGTTGAGAAAAAAATGGCACGCAGGCCATAAAACCCTAATTAATTATTACAATTAATTGATCAGCTCGCAGGCCGTAAAACCAAACCACAAAATTAAACATCCACATCAAACCACATCCTAAGGCCATATCCAATCACCATGCGATTTGCACATAAACAGTTAAAATCCAAATTTAACGTGCTTGGTCAATTTTAATTGATTTTAGGATTTCTAGGGTTAAAACGGTCCATGGGCCCAACAATCTAATTGCCCGGGCCCAAACAAAGTGAACCATAAGGCCCTAGGGCCGGCCCGGCCCAAAACCCGCAAGCTAGGCCCGCGGGTTAGGGCCGCCCGGCCCCTTAGGGCGCCAATCTTGGGCGGCAAGCAAGGGGGGCGGTCCCCTAGGGGGCCGAACCTCCTTATGGAGGTTGTTTCCAAAACAACCTCCTTGCTTGGAGCCCAAGTTTGGTTGTTTCCTTGTTTTGGGAGAACTCCTTCTTCCCCAAGGATGCCCAAACCCTAGATCTAAGATCCTAAAATTTCTCAAACTCACCAATTCATGCATCCAATGCAAAATTGGGTCTTGTTATGATCTAATTATTGATAAATTGCATCCCATGCTTGATTTGTCTTGTTTTACGCGATAAACAACAATTTAAGGTGTAAAACAACAAGAATGTAACACATAAACTACGTTTATGCTCTATGACCTGTGGCTCTGATACCACTGTAGGGTTTTGATTCATGGATCGCGCAAACGGAAGCATAATCAAACAAACAACCATGCAAAACCCTCCAAGGATCACAAGTCTAGATGCATAACGATAGTGAAGGTAAGAAATCATAAACACACCTTTGGGTTCTCCTTGATGACTTCAAACGCGAATAGTGTCACGTTCTCTATAGTTGATCCACGCCTAGAGTTGATCCTAGATCTCCAATCTCCTTGGTGCTAGCCCGGAATGAGAGGAGGGTGAAGGAATCACGCAAAACGAGACAAAAGAAGGGGCTCGGCCCTTCCTTTTGGCCGACGGGGTGAGGGGCGGCGGCAAGGGGCGGCGTCGCTCCTTGTTGCTTGCTCTCTCTCTCCTTTGTTCTCTCCCACTCTTGTTATGTTCTCTTTAGAGCATAAGTTATGAGGAAGAAAGGAAGGAGGGTCCTTTATATAGTCCAACAACTCCTTGTTAACTACCTAAAGGACTTATTCTAGTCCTACTAGAATTCAATTTAGTCCCTTTCTTGCAAATTAGTCCCTACTAAGTTTGCAAGGGTTTGCAAAGTGATCCTTCTAATTAATTAATCCAATTAATTAATTCCCAAATCTAGTACAACTCTATATAGCGTGTGACCCCATAGGTTCTATCTAGTTGGTAGCAACTCTTTGCTAATATGGAGCGGTTTCTAGCAAAACATCCATACTAGCCAACTAATAGAATAGTCATCTAGACAACCTTGTACAAGTAATTGTCTCATCCCTTTGCCTCCATATCCGGATTGGACACGAGACATACAAGTCACACTCGTATATCCAATCCCTAGTTTCTCGATCCATGGAATAGCCTTATTCCTGCAAATAACATCAATATCCCATATATTGATTTATTTGAGTCTGGCCAGACATTCTATAAGCACTATCCTTCGAGTGGCCTAGGATATTTGCTCCCGTTATGTGGGAGGGGCAAATCCTCTCTACGTCCACTACGATCACTAAGCTTGCTTCTCATTGTATCCAGTACACGCCTTTATAACTACCCAGTTACGGTGTAGCGTTTAACGCTACCAAGATCACAATGATCCACAACTAGAATATCTAGTGACTTCAAGTCTAAGGATGACAATACCATTGTACCCGAGAAGCACTTGTGACTCAACATAACGTGTATGTAGCCTTCTCGGTGATGGGTCAATCCAGTGCAACATTCCGCAATGCACACCTATGTGTTGGATCGTGATATCTCCATATCAATCCAACCCCATACTAGTCTATAGATGATTGTCCCATTAATCATTATACTTGACTAGGGATATTTAAGATAAACAACATGATTGTAAATCTAAGGACTTCATTATATTAAATATCCAATAAATAATAAATGAATTTTCTAGCCATTTACAAATTCATACTAAACTAGATTGCCTCTAGGGCATCTATCCCAACACTTATGGCTCTTGGGCTGAGAACTGCTATTTCTATGCCCCCCAAAATGGCGTGGCTGATACACCATATTCACTTGGCCCTCTTCTGCCTCCCTTCCACTTGAACACAAAGGGCAATCAACTCATTCACATACCAAGACTCCTTGTGAACATTGTAAGTAGTTTTGAGGTTATCAAACAGTGGTGAAAGAGAATTGAGGGCTTGGTGGACTAGGAAGGTATCGACTATGGGGACTTTGAGGTTGGTTAACTTGTTTGCCTTTTCCTACATCCTCATAAGATAGGTCCTAACCCCACTTACCCAATCGTATCTCATGGTTGAAAAAGTCTCCAAGAGCTCACCAGTTTCAGCTTTCTCAGATTCCTGAAATTTGTTTCCAATTGCATCTAGAAACTTCTTAGCATTTGTCTCATTGGGAACCACACTCTGGAAGCTCTCCGATATGGACTTCTTCATAATCATAATACTAAGTCTATTAGCTCTCTCCCACTTCTGATAATATGCCTTTTGTTGAGCAGTACTAGTGTCAGTTAGCTTAGCGGGCTCATTGTCAATCAGGGCAATGTCTAAATCAGCAAGTCCCAAGGCTAACTCAACATCACGTTTCCACCTCTTAAAGTTACTAGCAGAGAGAGTCTCAATAGCGCAAATATGATTATTCACAGCAACATTGCTAACAGCTGCAACAATAATTTAGTTCAGTTTTAGCATCAACATCAATGCATGGGTATTCAGAAGAATATGCTAAATATAAACCAAGCAATATTCTCCACGATCATACAATGCGTCATCATATAAACACCTTTGGGAAGAATATATTTGACACATCCAAGACCACAACCAAGTCATTTAGTAAGAACAATTCCTCAGAAGAACTCAATTCCTTTGGGTAAAAAGCCTCCTTCAGAATCAAAAAATATATCCCCTTACTAATGACTCACACTACCTCCAAAATCGATATATCTAATCGACCCCCTTCGGGCGGGTAATTAAATCTATTAATTCAAGAGAAGCTGCCCAGAATCCTTTATTGAATTATCCTAGATTCGATACATACAAACTACTTTGGCAGAACGATATATACAAATCCAAAATATTCAGCTGGGACATATTCAAAAAAATCAACAAATACCCAATATATCGTCGCACCTTATTTAGTTTTTGTTTATTTTATATGTAAACAAACATATGCCCCTGATACATCACATTCATTCGATAAAGCATAATATACTGGTGCAAATACACAAACTGATCACAAGCGATAACAACTTTATCATTTAGAATATTATATACTAGTAAAATGAACCCAATAAATTCGCTTCCATATAGAGTACTATTAAAAGATAAATATAAAGCAAATCATAGGAGAGTGATCAATTCACATGCTGGTAATATAAACTTAATGTCACCTACACCAGCCATATGAATTGTTGCAATTGCCTTACTGTATTCACATGAGAACTATAAGATCATGTAGTTCACACAAAACCATTGTGTACATGCATAGGAAACCTACAAACGCAAGTATTGGTTCAGTATTGGTGGGTCCAGTTTGTCATGTGCATGATATGGGCAAAGAGTAGTATTAGGGTTTACATATAATTATTAGGTAGGACCCACATAGGCACAAGACTATATAGAAACAAAATGTTGGAACCTATTGCTTTACATTGGCCTACGTCAACAACTCATGGACATCCAATTCTTAACACAAATTCTTCTTATTAAAATATTAAATTTGTTGAAGGAAAAATTGGTTTCAATCTTTACCCAATAGTCACAGTGGCAGTATGTCATTCAAAACCATGTGCACATATATGAATCTTGAATTGCAACAGTAAGAGAAGGACAAAGTAAAAGCCAACTTCTCATGATCAACTGTTTTTTTGTTTTCGACACGTTACGGTTATAAATCAAGTACCATAACGAAAACTTGTAAGAGTTCGACACATATCCATGGGGTATTGCGTCGTCGTTTGCGGCAGTAGACCAGTAGGGTTTCGCTTTATCAAAAAAAGATATTATAGGGTTTCAATTCCTAACGTATGGTGGCTCTGATACCAATTGTGATAATAATTTTGATCCCATACAAGAAATTAAAACACCATAGACAAATATATGATAATATCAAAACATACCGTTTGATCCAGCCATCTTCGTTGTCGTCGAATCTTCACAAACTTGGAAGAGCTAGAGCGCCGGATCTTCCCATCCTACTCCCACTCTTGTTGTTTTTCGATAGGGCTAACAATCCCCCGACTGGTCTTATTTATAAGAACCAGTTATGGTTTTTGGGAGAGGAGAGGGGACCGGGCCTAATAATTATAAACAGTTATTGGGCCATCCTATCAAGGAGCCCAATGACCAAATAGCCCACACCTTCATACCACACTAATAATAACACTAAGATGCACCCTGACCCAAACACATGATCACAAAAGTATAGGGCTCGTACCGGTGAATTACTTGAACCACTTTCAACCCGTTTTATAAAACTGAAAGATAATTAATGGTAGCCCAAATAACTAGTTTAAAAATATTTTTCTTACAGTGAGATCATCCATTAGATTTTGGACTTCACTAAATATTTGGGTTGACGTATAGATGTGATTCCGAAAATGAGAGCTGTTCCGAGCTCTCCATAACCACAAAACGCCGATAGCAAAACACAAAAGATCATTTTGGTTCAGTTCATGAAGCTAGAAACAAGCCCAGTTGGGGAAGTTGGTGTATGTTTGGAGAGGATTTGGCCTTGCAAAAGCGACGACCAGACCTGTCTAGCAATGGGGCATAAAGCAAAAATATGCGTCGGGGACTCCCCAGCCGCTCCCCAAGCTTAACATCGGTCTGGGACTTTTCGATGCCTCGTTTTCTCAAATTCTCCGTCGTAGGGATACCATTGAGGATGCAGCGCCAAAGATGAATCTGGATCTTTTTTGGAACCTTGATCTCTCATAGTTTCTCCATTGCTTTTAGGTGACAAGGAGAGGAAGAATCTCTTCCAAAGCAGCCCCTTTGAGTCGCATAGTTTGAGAATATCCCGTACTTACAGTATAGTGCCCTCAATCAGAGAAATGCCAAAGCGTAGAATCCCCTCGCCCCCATTGTGTCCGCCTCTGCCGGAATGTCCATTCCCAAACCCATCTATGCCTGAAAGTCCATTCCCTAGCAGTTTCAATATTTTCAACATTCAAGCATACAAAATAAGAGGCAAAAAATCGCTAGTAGGGGCCACCCCTTCCCCAAGAAGACATGCATCACCCTATTGCATCTTGCCGGAGAAGAAGGAATGAAGATAAATATTTGAGGGAAGTCTTTTAATTCTCTAGTTTTCCTTTCATTACAGTCCATTTTATTCCATTTTTCAGGGATTTTTAACTGAAGCAGCAGTTGGAGCTAATCTCCTGAACAACATTGAGGTTCCACCTCTTGATGTGCTAATGTGTTTCCAAAGTGAAGCAGATGCGCGGATGCGAGAGTTTGCAGAGTTCTCTAAGAGCCAAAGAGTTCCACTGTTTGGTCAGGCTTGTTCTACCACCGTTTGGTCATTTTGGTGAAGACGTTTAGCGCTACACTAGTTGACACTCCTTGCCAAAGAGCCTTTGGGGTTAAAATAACAATGAAACAACATACTGCTCATCAGGCAATAATGTCTCTTAAATTCAGTTGGATTTTTAATCTCGTATAGTTCCTGGTCTTGGTTTTTAGTTGGTTAGAAAGGAACATTTTGATGATGCCAAGAAGATACATGGAATTTAAGGTTGCAAATTGTTTGAAGTAAAATTATTTAAGGTTGCAAATTGTTTGATGTAATTGTGAAAACTACTGTACTGAATTATAAAATTGGATTTATGTAAAAAAGAAATCACTGAATTATGAGTAGTATTATTTATGATATCAGAATAGATACACGGTAACTTAACAGAACCAAATAACCTAACTAGATCATGTCCGCAATATTTCTATAAATGAAAATATCAACTTTGGAAGACATGCAACAAAGTTAGTTGTAACGATCACTACTCTTGCTGTAGGAGAGCTCTAACATTCCATGAGGATCAATCACAGGTTCTGCGTGCACAACTCTTAACTCCTTCCTCTAGTTAGCTGTAAACATCTGATGGAAGGTTAGTCAGCATTGTCCCACAGTCGATGGCCGCTTCTGAACTGAAAAAACATAATTTGACCAAAATATGATTAAACTTACTTTAAACTACTTGATATGGCAGAGACAAAGGATTTTTTGGATGGATGGAAGCAAAACAGTACCCCGAATAAATGATATAAATGCTTACCTAAAACCAGCCAGCAGCCTTTAGATATAGGTTCTGAAATGCCATCAACATCGATCTTCTTTGAAGCCAAAGTCACTCGTACTACTTAAATCCAAGGGAGTTACGCACTTGAAAAATTTGCAGTTTCACCTCGTGAATCTCTTTCTTCATTATCTATCAAAAGCTTATTAGGTTTGGTAACCCTAGCTTAGCCGTGGTGGGGAATATGTGCCCTTACAATATCCCAGATTGGGGGAGACGACCTAACTTGACAAAATATCAGATTGGGGGACCCTTTTCGTCTCCGTTCATAACAGTCTTGATGCAGGGCCATTTGACACCTAAACCCCAATAATAGAAACAAAATTTGTATAAATAAATAGGTGTGTACTTCTCAGTTGTATTGAAACCATTAAAACCGACTGTAGAGATGTGTTTTGTTGCAGATTATTATCATCATCTTGTCGTAGTCCCAATCTTCAATCCATCTACAAACAGCACATTGGTCGCTTTGCCGTCCACTTTGCATAAACAGGTTTGTATTTCTCTGTCACGTAAGAAAAAAATCAGTAGCGAATCAGCTTCTATATTACTAGTAATCTAGTTATAACTCACTACAAGAAATAACTATACTGAAGAGTAGTAATGTTTACCCTGAAGAAAAGACATAAGCTGGTGCTTTTCTAATTTCCAAGGCACTAAAACCATAAGCATTGTACTCTCCAAGCTATTTTATCGTCGTAGCGTCTCCATAAAATTGGAAATTGCATATCAAAGTTTTCAATCACTATCCCAAAATCAGATTTATCAGCACATTATGAGAAAATTATCTAATGTTTAAAGGAAACGCTAAAACAAAATCCAAATGCAAATAGCAATAAAAATCTATTTTAAATGATATAAAAATCTATTATAATTGATATACCATGTAAAAGGGAGACGGTCAGTAATCGACCTATCCTGTAAAACCCTAATCGTTAAAACCGGTCAGTAATCCACAGCTCCAGCTTTCCACAGCTTCAACTCCACCGTAGTGTGACCGTCCGGCACGTAACCGCTGCCTTCTGGTCTCATCACCCGTACGGCCGCCAATCTTAGTATTGGGCAATGTTGGTATACTAAAGAGTAGGATCGATGTATAATTAACGCTACTGACATAGAGTAACAACTGGAAAAGAAAAGCAATCAGCACCATGTTGACACCTGGGTATTGGCTTCACTTCTTATTCTAAACCTCTTTCTTTGTTAGGGGGAATTAGGAAGAAGACTTTGAAAATACTCTAGGGATCGTGAACTAGAGGATTAAAGCATTGATCATCAATTTATAGATACGACATTGCAACAAATCCTACCATCCATTTATAAAATTCCAGTTTTCTTGAAGGAGAAAGAATAGCTAGGCACGGCACTGTAAAATCAAGCTGCTTATGTGAGTGTCAACTTTTTGTAATTTCTTTCGGATCTACACATGAAGAGAAACCTAGTATTGGCCAAAATGAGAAATGTACACCAGAACCATCATGTTGGAAAGTCAACTCCCTATGGCACAGGCAAAAGATTCTCCTAAACTTATTCTAGTAATAAACTTGTTGTATACTTTCGGTGCAAACCGGTTTTTAAATGAACAATAAAAATATTAAGAGTAGAGTTGATTTGACCTAAATTGGGTTGCAGGCGGAGGGAGATGATTTGAAATGCCAAGAACAACGATCTTCTTTCTCTGCTATATCCTCCAATCAGTGACCTAATCATTCAATACAACGGGTATAAGAAGAGATAGATAAGTTAAAACCAACAACCGAGAAGGGTATACAAGCTAGAAACAAGTTTTTAACGATTGAAACAAAGATATATGAGAAAGATTGAGGTATATACAGATATACAAACCAATAAATCATTGCATAAACGAAGTATGCCCATTGGAGAACCCTAATCACAACCATCGGACTGGAGAAGAGGGATCTATAGCGAAACAAACACGGATCGATAGTGACTGTATTGGATCGATCTATCGTAGATGATACTTTGATATTTTTCTGAGGTGTGTGGGTAATCTTTTTATAGAGAGAGGGACAAATAGGAGTTGGTAGGGCAGCAGGCAGTATTTGGAAAGGGGTTAAATTG
The DNA here is from genome assembly GCA_023055425.1 of Linanthus parryae. Taxonomy (NCBI): domain Eukaryota; kingdom Viridiplantae; phylum Streptophyta; class Magnoliopsida; order Ericales; family Polemoniaceae; genus Linanthus; species Linanthus parryae. The sequence continues at coordinate 80,767,719 of JALGPY010000006.1, forward strand.
GTTCTGGTTTGACTCGTGTCTCTATCCCTCCATTCCATTGTTCATTCACTTATAGTTCATGAAATAAAACCCTAATCCAAATACTACGAATCAACCGGTCCAAATGACCCTTTTTTTAGAATTACAACATATAGCCGCGTTAAACTCGAGATCTCGTGCAAGGGCTTCAAACGCTCTAGCACTCAGGTAGCAGCCATTTTCTCCCAAATGATTAGGTTTATGAGTTAATAGTTTTTGGTTACTTTTTCATCTGATTCACTTTGCAAAAAATCATTTTAATGCGTCTTTTGAGAGGTTTGCTTCTGTAAATTTCAAACAAGGTAGTTTTCTTGTTCTTATTTTCATGACAATTTGGATAGTCTGTAGTCTTTGTTCACACACATTAGTATTTGCATGAGCTTTGGCTGTTAACGGAATACTTAGAAGACTTAGATGTTTCTTTCCTTTTTTAGTTGAAATGATTACTATTCGAAAGAGCATTGTCACCGGTCACTAGATAAACTTAAATTCACAGTGTATACTTTACATGTTTCCTTTACTGATTCACGAGAAGAGCCATTATGACAATATTTGCCCCAGCAATTTCAATTTAATTACGCAATTTATTAAATTTCTAATACGCATGATCATCACACATAAATTCTTATTATTTTAGTGACTTGGTCTCATATCATAGTTTTGGAGCCAAAATAATATTGTGAGTACTATGAACTAGAGAAAGAACACTTATTACATTTTTAGTGCAACTCCTCAAGATTCACTAACCACTACACCTCGTAGCAATCCCTAGTAATACATGGTGTATATCTCTGGTACCTCTCCTTGCCGGAGTGGTGGTCATTTTGACCACAACAGGGATCGATCTCAGGCAACCGAGGTAGTTATGGTCAAAACCCTAACTACAATAGGGGTCACAGCAGTTACCAGGGTTAGAACAGCAGTGGCCAAACCAGTTGTCAAACATCCTTCTCTGGTGGCAATAGTTTCAGCAAGGTTCAAAATCACCAATGAACTGTAAATTTTTTTGTCATGATTTTCATTCAGCAATAGATTGCTGGCACATAATGGATTTTGCTTATCAAGACAAAAGTCCACCTGAATAACTCTCTGCCATGGCAGCTAGCACAAATTCTCAAGTCCCTCCTTCTAATTTTTGGCTCACTGATACTGAGCTTAAACATCTATGACTGCTGATCTAAAGAATCTCTCGCCAACTGATCCTTACAGTTGTAATGACTCAATCACCATTGGTAATGGCTACTCTCTTTAAATGCATAACTGTGGTACTGCTATTCTCTTAACTTCTGCTTGCTCTTTTCAATTATCAAACACATTACATGTACATGTTCTTTCTGCAAACTTGCTTGCTGTGAACAAACTTGTTGTGAACTCAGTGTGAGATTTATTTTTGATAAGAGCTCGTTATGTATTCAGGACAAGGCTACGTGCAAAATTTTGTACCAGGGTTTGAGTAAAAAATAGTCTTTACCCATCCCAACTCAGTCAATATCTTTGAAGTCATCTCCTCAAACCTTTTTGGGCCAACAAGTCAAGTCTCCTATGTGGCATGCTCTTTTAGGACAACCATCTAATTTTTCTTTATCTAAATGTGTTAAATGTTTCTCTAATGTTTCAAAAATAGCTGATACTAAACCCAGTTTGACATTGACGTATTTTCGGCAGAAGGGGAATGCAATCAACTAGTTTCAGAACAAGAGGTTGCAATGTGATAGTTTCAATAAACTGGAGGTACACATTAAGTAATTAAGCCTTTGTTTTAATGAGGTTTTTTTCTTATTTTATTTTATTAATGATGTCTATATGTATGTATTATTTGTTCACACATACTATGATTCGCTTGAGCGCTGTTACCGATTATTAGATAAATGTCTGTTAACTCAGTACTTAGAGATTTATATGTTTCTTTCCTTTATTTGTTGACATGATTGCTATTTTCATGAGCGTTGTTAATTTCCAGTAGATAAACTTATGTTGACTGAGTACTTTACATGATTCATTCCCTTATTGGTTGGCATGATTATTATTCGCCTAAACGATGTTACATGTCATTAAATAAACTTCTGTTCATTTGTAGTATGTCTATTCGTGTTATATGGTTCGAATTTCAAATGATAGTTGAGAAGTTTTCGTTTGCTATGAGGCCTCAACAATTGAACATTGACGAGAAGAGTCGCTATAATAATATTCGCTCTAAGAGTTGCACTTTAATTGTGAGATTTATTAAATTTTTTAGATTTGGAACAAAGATCACATTTGATGCAAGTCCTCTAGATTCACTGAATCGAATGCCTAGCTGGAATGACAAATGGACAACAACTAGCTGAATGAAGAATGAATGCCTAGCTGGATTGGCAATCCAATGAACCATACTCGAGAATTGGAAAATGACTAGATCAATTCAGCGATGACCAGAGACTACAGTTCGACAGAAGAACGGATCAAAAAGCAACCGGCAAACTTTCTATTTATGGTTGACCGGTACACATTCCGTTTACACTTGATAAGCAAGTATATTGAATAAATTCCATTTACAAAATAACAAATTAGTACATTGAATACTTCTTCATTTGATGTACTAGTGATCCACATCATTCAAATCAAGATAGAATTAATGAACTGTTCGATTTCATAATCACAATGATCCAACTATTAAAGGGAACATATCCAAATGACTAAAGAAACATAAACAACACAAAATACTCCAGCCTTCAATAAGATGCTAATTCGTCCCACATCCGTTATGCTTGAATGACACGGTTCCCTTGACAAGATCATATCCAACCAAGAAGTTTGTCTAACCAATGTTCCCAGGTTGCAAAAAACATCTTACATGAGAGTGGCCTTCAACATGGCTTCCAAGTATCTTGTACATCTTTTTACTTTGCAGTGAAGGAATCCCGAGCTACATCGAATCAGAAGAAGCAACTGACATCTACACGGTGTGTAACAGACCCCCTCATCTATAGCCAATATGTTTAAAGAGATCTTTGAACTCAAGGGAGTGTCATTCTCTGAAAGTACCGGAGTCGCCAACAATTACTTAACCAAATACTATTTATGAAAGAACGAAATCATGAAGAGCCAACATTTGTATAAAACTTAATATTTACATGGAATGAAAATACAGCTATTTGGAGATACTACATTTTGATGTCATACTAGCCTCTTCGGATTTTCCAGCGCTTACCTGTCGGGTTTTAGAAAGAAAGAAAACACAGAAAAGAAAGCAGTTACTAGCTTGAGACAGTCAAGCCTAAGTAAAACAGTCGAGATTAAATTTTTAGAAAATCCATTTTGAGATTAAGAAACTGAATTAGTTTAAAGAAAGTTTTTTGTTAATCATGAAGTCAAGTTTAGGAAATATAGCTTATAAAACAATGCTTCTAACATAATTGAACTCCATTTTCAATCAACCCAGTTATAACGAAACTGGAGTTGCATTTAGGAAACTGTTTCTAATTACTCACAATATTGGACGATCCAACCAACCAAAATCAGCTTTATCCATCAGATTCCGAATCCCACTACCACTAGGGTTGTAAAGGCCAAATTTACATTTGACAAGGTTGTTCGAATCCACCTTACAGTTATACCATAAGTACTGACATCCATCAAAAGAACCTGACCCCTGAAGAAACATGGTACTGGTGTCTAAATGTAAAGTACAATATAGATGACAGATGAGTCTGAGAGACAGACTGTCATACCCCAGAGCCTCCCACAAAGTGGGGTTGGGGAGACCTTCAATGCTTCAGCCCTCAAACCTCGTGCGCAGACTTTAATCGACTAGACATCCAATCCATAAGGGAATCTAGCATTTAGTAAATTCGAAGCATTTAATAATTGTTAGGGATGGCAATTGGGTCGGATCCGATTCGATATCTGACATGATCCGACCCTAATTGAGTAAATCCGATCCGATCAGTTTACAAATGGGTAAGACATGGGTCAAAAGTTTTGTGATCCATGAAACTCGATCCGATCCGATTAGGTTATCATACTTGATGATTCAATAATGTAAATGTATTAATAATTACATGTATATATTTTAATATGTTTACTTAAGATAATGTCCTAAGTTTGATATATCTATATTTTTATGATGAATAAATTGATAAAACTATAGATGTTAAGTGTGTGTTAATCTAATTTTGATTTGAATTCATAATGATCTTAGGTCAGATGTTCATTATCCGATGGATAATCCAATTTAAATTCGGCAAAACTTCTCAAATCTGAAACTTTATGGATCGGATCTGGGTCTAGGCTGAACCAATCCAAACCCGATCTGTTACCATCCCTAAGAATTGTAGTTTTGAGGCAATAAGTTTAACTCGTAAATCCAGTTGCCAAAGTAAGGCGTTATTCAAATAGAGTTGTCAAGCTTCAACTATAAAACCAATTTCAGTTCACAAGTATTCCTAGTTAATATTAGTCAAGTAAGATTGCTCACTTAACAGCCAAGCAGCAAAACCAGTACTCATCTATCTAAGATAACTCTAAACACTAGCTTTATCAAATCTTTGGTTGGAGATGAGTTTTCCGGCTAGCTTCAACCCAGAATCCGGCAAGCCTTTTCTTTCTCAATGAATTAGAGGCTGTAAATGACCAACCCCCTGTGTCCAAATTCCAATCTCTACTTTGAGGGGAGTCCTGAATTGATAGTAATGTTTTTTACGCAGGTACAATTATTCTCCCATAGCAGCAAGTTTGAGAGAGAGAGAGAGAGAGCTGAATTGAAGAAATGGACGACAAGTAGCTGAATGAAGAATGGACGACAAGTAGCTGAATGAAGAATGCATGTCTAGATGGATTGACAATCCAATGAACCATACCCGAGACTAGGAAAAGGACTTGATCAAGTCAAGGATGACCCGAGACTAGGAGAAGTATTTGATGAAGTAAGCATGACCCGGGACTACAATTCGATAATAGAAGATATGATCAAGAAGCAAGCGGCTAACATAGTATTTATAGTATTTGATCAAGTACTCATGCCATTTATAGTTGAAAAGCCTGTACATTGAATAAATGCCATTTACAGTAGAAAACAGTACCCATAATGGTTCTTCACTTTATTTACAAGAGAATACACAACGTTCAAAATCAAGTTAGAAATAACAAACTTGCCGATTTCATAAACTCAATGAACCAACTATTAAAGGGAACATATACAAACCACTAATGAAACAGAAACTGCTATTGTTGTTACTTCTTAGTATGAGTGGTTATTTTGAGTGGATTTCATTATTTATATTTTCGTGGTCTAAATTTGGTATATTTTTGTGGTGGTTCTATTAGTAAAAATAATACCAAATTTAGACCATGAAAAAATAAATAATAAAATCAGCTCATTATACTAGGGGTGCAACTTGGACGGGCTGAACCCGACCAACCCGAACCCAGACCGGACTAAAGTCGGGCTTGGGCACATATTTTGAGTAATTTGGACGGGCTCGGGCAGAAATTCTCAACCCGAATTACAATTAGGGCCGGGCTTGGGTACGAATATTAAAGGATGGGCTAGCCCGAATTGCCCGATTTGTATATTCATTACCTATAAATTGTACACTTGGAGAGTATTATATAGCATATTTATAAAGAATCTAATATTTTTTTTTATTAATTATTAGTGATATTTTTAATTGTGTTTATGTTCACAATTAATAGGTTAGAAACAAAATATCTAGTATTCTCTTGTATAAATGAATAATTTTTTAATTCACTCTAACAATATATAGTCATCATTTTTAGCGTTAAATAACAAAAAATTGAATAGTCTACATTCGGTATTTATTTTTATATGTAAGTTATTAACTTAACTTAAAGAGGACAATTTTAATTATGTTGAATGTGATAATTATGTTAACTTATTAGTTGAAATTATGTTAACTTATTAGTTGAATGGGCTAGCCCAAATTCAACCCGAACCCGAATTGGATTGTTCGAATTTGGGCTTGGACGGGTTGGCGATGCTCCTAACCCGGGCTGGGCTGGGCTTGGGCAACCCCAACTGAACTCGGGCTCGGGCTTGGACCAGGGCGTCAACCCGCCCAACCCGCCCGAGTTGCAGTCCTACATTATACTAATAATAAGTAACAACAGAAGCGTCTTACATTAGTAATCGGGAACAGACTGATCACTGCATACCCTTCATCAGTCTCTTGCTCAGCCTATATACATAACATAAACCCACACAAATGTCAAAATTCTGAAATTATTCACAGAAGCTCCCCATAGTAATGAGCTTAAGAGTAAGGAGTCATACGTTACCTTTAAGTCTACGTTCATAACTTTACACAGTATCTTCGATGGCAAATTGAACTGCGGAATATGTTGATCAAATTCTTCATTGGTTGATGCTGAAATTTGCAAGCACAATCGAGAATAAATAAAGTTGTTGATTCAGTCAATTGCATACATGTTCTAGGTGACCTTCAAGTAAAAAAAAAAAAAAAAAAAACGCTATCGTCGTTGCGAGGTATTATCAACAAAAGGTCCTGCACAAGCTTTTCATAGGATCCGTATACATACGGTTTGGTAACAGTTTAGCACAAATTCAAGAAAAACACAGTGAAATAAAACAAAGAGAGTGCAGAAACAATTAAATCGGGTCTTCATTTCAAGCTTTCCTTTAATTTGTGCAAGATTTGTTACCAAAACGTATTTATACTACTACTTTTCCGAATGCTATGCTCTTTATGTCACATTCTTGTAGAGAAGTACTTCAGTATAGTTAGTTAATTCTTGTAGTGAATTACTACTAGTTATAAAGAAGCTGGTTAGCTAAGAACCTATTATGCAAAGTGGACAGCAGAGTGAGTGATGTGCTGTATGAATCCATGACGTCTTCATTAACTAGGTTCATTCAAAATTACCAGGCCTCACAGCACATTTTGATGGCGTAGACGTGGACCTCAAGGATTACAACGTTTCCGTTCACCCAATGGACCAGGTTGCTTGTTTGGCCTACTCTTCTGCAGCTCATATTACTATTTATGAAAACATTGTCGACAAACATCTTGTTTGTTATTCAAGCCTAACGTGTGGAACGAATTAGCATTTTATGAAGGCTACAGTAAAATGTGACTAAATTTGTGCAGTTTCTGTTTCATTAGTGGTTTGTATATGTTCCCTTTAATAGTTAGTTCATTGAGTTTATGAAATCGGCAAGTTTGTTATTTCTAACTTGATTTTGAACGTTGTGTATTCTCTTGTAAAAACCTCTTCTGGTACAAACCCATTTCTCCAACGGTAGCATTGAACCCTTCACTTCGATGCTGACTTTCTATTTTTAAACCAGCGTGTCGTTCCCATTCACCAAGTGTCTGTTTCTTCGTTCATCATGAACCGGTACTAAAGAGGAAAATACAGACATATTAGAAAATTAAACCAACCCAACAACATTCACAGAAACGGATCAGATTGATTGATGGAACAAGCTTTAAGCATGTGCGCACCTTCACTTCTGATCCTTAACCTCTTTATTTGTTAGGGAAAATTAGGAAGAAGAGATAGAAAATGCTCTAGCATTCGTGAACTAGAGGTTCATAAATACTCAATGCAACTAATTAGCCTACCATCCATTAATAGAACTAAAGTTTTCTTGAAGGAGAAAGAATAGCTAAGCACTGCACTGTAAAAAATACTTATGTGTGTATCAATGAACTCTGTCTGTGAAATGATATATTCCTTTATTTAATTAACATTTTGTAATTTCTTTCGGATCTACACAACATGAGAAACCTAGTTTTGGCCAAAATGAGAAATGTACATTAGAATCATCATGTTGCGAAATCGACTGGCTGGTATGGCACTGGCATTAGATTCTCCTAAAATTTATTTACTAATAATAAAGGCTTAATTACTTAATGCATACGTCCAGTTTGATGAAACTATCACATTGCAACCTCCACTTCTAAAACTTGCTTATTCCATCCCCCATTTGCAATAAAAACGTCAACGTGAAACTGGTAAAAATTACATCCAAACTCCATCCATGTCAGGAGGGCAAGTATGTCAATGCAGAAAAAATTCACATTTAAGTTTTAAACATAAAAAAGGAAATGAAAAAGAAAATAAATTAAGAGATAAGAATGAAAGAAGATAAGGAAGATGAACGGATCATCATCTCTCTCACCATCGTCAATGTTTAATGCGTCTCTCTCAAACCGATGAGGAAGAGACAGATTGCCTGAGATCTAGCATTGGGGCGTCGATGAGGAAGAGACGAGTGCAGGTACATCTTTGAGCTCTTCGATAGAAATGGCGAAAACAGTGAGAGAAATAGGTAAACATCGATGGGGGTTGTGTAGGATGAGGTAAGTTCTCCTCCGGCGTGGACGATTCACAATATGTGGTTGTTTCTTTTTGTATCCATGGTCTTTGTTATCTAATCTCTGTAATTCGGTTCTCAGTTTCTTGAATATTTTCAGTACTTTACAATGTGTGAATTCCCCCAAAACCTTGAAGATTAAAACTCAACTTTCAATGGGTCTCTCTCAAACCGTCTCTATGCTTCGAACGTCATCTACTTTTGAAGTTTGATTTTAAGATCCATGTTTCGTAATTTGTGGATTTTGGTTTAGATGAAAAATCTTCACTTTTCTGAAGACTCAAAATCGATTAGTTGATTTATGAATATTTTTCGAGAAATCTGTGGCTCAGGAGGTCCTTCGTTTAGTACATGGTTAATTTTTGAGATTTTGAAGGTTTGATATTGGAGATTGATGGAGGTGTCGGTGCTGGTGCGGGTATCGGTGTTGGTGGAGGTGGAGTAGGAGTAGGCGGTTGCAGTAGTGGCGGCACGGAAAATTCGTCGGAATCTGGAATTGGGGCTGTCTGGCGAGGCCGTGGTGTGGTCACGGTGGTGATTGTACAGGTTATTCTTATTGTTCATACATAAAACAGAGTTGACAATCTTACCCTTGAACAAAAGGACATGATAGTCAACTAACTGTGTATTCCGTGAGTGTGTAACGGAATTTTTTTACCAGTTTTATATTGACGCTTTTATTGCAAATGGGGGATGCAATAACTAAGTTTTAGAAGTGGTGGTTGCAAAGTGATAGTTTCACCAAACTGGGGGTATGCATTAAGTAATTAAGCCAATAATAAAATTGTTGTATTATTTTGGTTGCAACCCGTTCTTTAATAAACAATAAAAAATTAAATAAATAAATAATTACCATGAGTAAAGTTGATTTTACCTATATATATGGGCTATCAAGCGGAGGAAGATGAACAATAATCCCAAGAACATTTATCTTCTTTCTCTGTAACAACATATTCTACCTAATCATGAAACACAACGGGTAGTACCAAAAGATATATGTTAAAAGCATACACGGAAAAGGGAATACAAGCTAGCAACAAATTTTATAACATATATCTATTTATTAGCTAACTAGCTTGATTGAAACAGAGATGAGCATATAACAAAGAGAGAGACATATATACCAATAAATCATGGCATACACGAAGTATGCCCATGGGAGAACCGTAATCACCGCCACCGGACTGGAGTGAAAGAGAGGGATCGATAATACTAGATTACTTCACTACAAGAATGTGACATACAGAGCATGGCATTCAGAAAAGTAGTAGTATAAATACGTTTTGGTAACAAATCTGGCACAAATTCAAGGAAAGCTTGAAATGAAGACCCGATTTAATTGTTTATGCACTCTCTTTGTTTTATTTCACTGTGTTTTCCTTGAATTTGTGCTAGATTTGTTACCAAACCGTATGTATAAGGATCCCTTGTGCAGGACCTTTTGTTGATAATACCTCGCAACGACGAGAGCGTCTATTTTTTTACTTGAAGGTCACCTAGAACATGTATGCAATTGACTGAATCAACAACTTTATTTATTCTCGATTGTGCTTGCAAATTTCAGCATCAACCAATGAAGAATTTGATCAACATATTCCGCTGTTCAATCTGCCATCGAAGATACTGTGTAAATTTCTGAACGTAGACTTAAAGGTAATGTATGACTCCTTACTCTTAAGCTCATAACTATGGGGAGCTTCTGTGAATAATTTCAGAATTTTGACATTTGTCTGGGTTTATGTTATGTATATAGGCTGAGCAAGAGACTGATCAAGGGTATGTTGTGATCAGTCTGTTCCCGATTACTAATGTAAGACGCTTATGTTGTTACGTACTAGTATATTGAGCTGATTTTATTATTTATTTTTTCATGGTCTAAATTTGGTATTATTTTTGCAAATAGAACCACCACAAAAAAATACCAAATTTAGACCACGAAAAAATAAATAATCAAATCCACTCAAAATAACCACTCATACTAACAAGTAACAACAATAGCATCTTACATTTGTCACCAGGAACTGACCGATCACTGCATACACTTAACCAGTTTCTTGATCAACCTAAATACATAACCTAACTCAGACAAATGTCAAAAACTGAAAAATTATTAACAGAAGATCCCCATAGTAATAAGTGCCAGAGTAAGAAGACAAATGTTACCTTCAAGTCTATGTTCATAACCTTAAACAGGATCTTCGAAGGCACATCGAGGTGCGGAATCTGTTGATCAAAATCTTCATTGTTTGAGGCTGGAATCTGCAAGCACCATCAAAAATAAATAAATAAATTTGTTGATTCAGTTCAATACCTGGTGTATGTGACCTTCAAGAATGTAGTAGACTTTCGTCGTTGCTAGGTATATCAACAAAAGGTCCTGCACAAGCTTTCCATAGCTACGTTTACTTACGTTTTGTTAACAAATCTAGCAGAAAATCAAGGAAAACACAGTGAAAATAAAACAAGGAGATAGAGAGAAGAAAAATCAAATCAGAACTCCATTTCAAGATTTGATCGCCGCAAAAAGCAAAGAGACGCCGTGAGAATGCGAAGAAATCGGAATTCCATTCTCTTTCTGGACGACGAATCGGAATGCTTCATCGCCGGAAAATCAAGAAATACAAACGGAACTACGAAATCAGGGATGACAATTAACATGGAACATAACCCAAAAGAAAAAAAAGAGAACATGGAACCCAACAAATGAGCATAGTCTATGGAAAACCTGTTCTGGTACAAACCCATTTCTCCAACGGTAGCATTGAACCCTTCACTTCGATGCTGACTTTCCATTTTTAAACCAGCGTGTCGTTCCCATTCACCAAGTGTCTGTTTCTTCGTTCATCATGAACCGGTACTAAATATGAAAATAAAGACATTAGAAAATTAAACCAACCCAACAACATTCAAAGATACGGATCAGATTGATTGATGGAACAAGCTTTAAGCATGTGCACACCTGATCCTCAACCTCTTTCTTTGTTAGTGAAAATTGGGAAGAAGAGATAGAAAACGCTCTAGCATTCGTGAACTAGAGGTTCATAAATACTCAATGCAACTAATTAGCCTACCATCCATTAATAGAACTCAAGTTTTCTTGAAGGAGAAAGAATAGCTAAGCACTGCACTGTAAAAAATACTTATGTGTGTATCAATGAACTCTTTCTGTGAAATGATATATTCCTTTATTTAATTAACATTTTGTAATTTCTTTCGGATCTACACAACATGAGAAACCTAGTTTTGGCCAAAATGAGAAATATACATCAGGATCATCATGTTGCGAAATCGACTGGCTGGTATGGCACTGGCATTAGATTCTCCTAAACTTAATATACTAATAATAAAGGCTTAATTACTTAATGCATACGCCCTGTTTGATGAAACTATCACATTGCAACCTCCACTTCTAAAACTTGCTTATTCCATCCCCCATTTGCAATAAAAACGTCAACGTGAAACTGGTAAAAATTTACATCCAAACTCCATCCATGTCAGGAGGGCAAGTGTGTCAATGCAGAAAAAAATCACATTTAAGTTTTAAACATAAAAAAGGAAATGAAAAAGAAAATAAAATAAGAGAAAAGAATGAAAGAAGATAAGGAAGATGAACGGATCATCATCTCTCTCACCATCGTCTCTGTTTAATGCGTCTCTCTAAAACCGATGAGGAAGAGACAGATTACCTGAAATCTAGCATTGGGACGTCGATGGGGAAGAGACGAGTGTCGGTACATCTTTGAGCTCTTCGATAGAAATGGCGAAAAACAGTGAGAGAAATAGGTAAACATCGATGGGGTTGTGTAGGATGAGGTAAGTTCTCCTCAAACCGTCTCTATGCTTCGAACGTCATCTACTTTTGAAGTTTGATTTTAAGATCCATGTTTCGTAATTTGTGGATTTTGGTTTAGATGAAAAATTTTCACTTTTCTGAAGAATCAAAATCGATTAGTTGATTTATGAGTATTTTTCGAGAAATCTGTGGCTCTGGAGGTCCTTCGTTTAGTACATGGTTAATTTTTGAGATTTTGAAGGTTTGATATTGGAGTTTGATGGAGGTGTCGGTGCTGGTGCGGGTATGGGTGTTGCTGGAGGTGGAGTAGGAGTAGGTGGTTGCAGTAGTGGCGGCACGGGAAATTCGTCGGAATCTGGGATTGGGGTTGTCTGGCGAGGCCGTGGCGTGGTCACGGTGGTGATTGTACAGGTTATTCTTATTGTTCATACATAAACTAGAGTTGACAATCTTACCCTTGAACAAAAGGACATGATAGTCAACTAACTGTGTATTTCGTGAGTGTGTAACGGGTAGTACCAAAAGATATATGTTAAAAGCATACACGGAAAAGGGAATACAAGCTAGCAACAAATTCTACCTAATCATGAAACACAACGGGTAGTATACCAAAGGGAATACAAGCTAGCAACAAATTTTATAACATGTCTATTTATTAGCTAATTAGCTAGATTGAAACAGAGATGAGCATATAACAAAGAGAGAGACATATATACCAATAAATCATGGCATACACGATGCCCATGGGAGAACCCTAATCACCGCCATCGGACTGGAGTGAAAGAGAGGGATCGAGAATACTAGAGTACTTCACTACAAGAATGTGACATACAGAGCATAGCATTCAGAAAAGTAGTTTTCTACTTATTTTTCCTCTTATGTTGTTTTAGGCCTAATTTCAATCACACGAATTCCATAGTTTTCTACGAAATATACAACCTGTCCCACCAGCTTCTTCCTAGCGCACTGTTCACCGGTCACTTTGACCCGTGATTTGGTAGCAAAACGATGCCATAATTTTGTAAAGTTTTCATGATGTTGTAGAATAAACATTGCTACAACACCATAAAAATATTAACAAAATCTAACAACATTTTGCTAACCAAATCATTGGGTCAAAGTGACCTCAAAAGTCAACCAGGAAGAACCTGGCAAGATGGAGGTAGTCAGAAGAGAAGGATTGGTAACAGACATAAAAAGAAACACCAAAATGACAACAACATTGAGAATGTGAATGATAAACTTAACCATGGAGTACTAAAAAATAGACAGTAGAATTGTTTTCTTGACTACCACATATTATTTCCCTTTTAACTTACCAATAAATCACTGAAAGGATTGAATAAAATAACAAAGCACTCAAGCATCAAACGTGAAATCCAAACTGGTGTTACTCGTTATATTGGTTTTGAATTTCAGTTGAGACTTAACCGTCTTCTATTTTCTGACGAACTTCTCTTTTATTTCCTTATGAACTTCTCGTAATTGTATTGACTTGGGCGTTTGGACTTCACATAGCTGTTCTCAACTGCATAAATACTTGAAAGGTAAGGTAAACATGTTCGGGAAGACAACTGAGCTAGTGTAAGCTACTTTGAAGCAATTTGGACAAAAAACTTAAAATCAGATTCTATCTTTTCAAGTATCTAGCATTCATAATTTCAAGTCGAATTAATATGTAAACAATATTCTCTCTATTTGGATTCGGTACAAGTGGAAACTATCTACATCCAGACTATTTCCAAACTCAAAGGATGATCATATACCTGAGTAGGTAGATCGATAAGAGTTCCTTCATCGAGAAATAGATGCCAAGCAAGTTGAAGAAGATTACTTGATTGGATTTGTTAATATTAAGCAAACAAACAGGAGTTGGAAAGAGTGACATAAAATATCAATCAACAAATTGAATGCAACAGAGTAGTTCCAGCCTCGACTCACCGAATCTATCTTCAACCTATTGTTTTGATAAGCTTTCTCAAGTATTCACTGCTAAAATGTCTCTTCGAGAAAATTAACTTAATCATGTACTAATTAGTGCTAATAGATCAGCTTTCAAAACAGAAATAGTGATGCTACAAATTACAACAATGTTTTATGAACAAACGAAGAAAAGCTCGGTAGAAGAATAATATTGAATCTGGAAACAGCTAGTTGAGGGACTAAGGTGCCATCAAAAGCGGTGCTAAAAACCCAATATGTGTGCACAAAGTGTAGAATAACCCCCTATGATGCATAAGTCACTTAACCTTTGGAGTGTGTTTTAACCATTTTAATTGAGAGGTATGTATCTTTCTGTACTATTTTTGGCCATTTTAAGGTAGTGATTAACAAAAACATTAATAACCCAGATATGAATAACCACTGAAACTTACCAGAGAATTCACCGTTGTGATTAGCAACCTGAGTTTACTGCCGATTTCACTCAAGTTTGAAAGTTCAGAATCAGTGAAAATATGTTCATATAACTTGAGACCTAGAGCAACATACACCTGTCAATCATGTTTCAGTAATTCGCATGTTTGCCATGCAAGAAAAAGGATACAAACCACAAGTGATTGTTTGATCCATTGGATTGCACTAAATATTCAATATAATAGCACTTTGTCAACCTTATCCAGTTCACCAGTACAGCTAAAATATTATCTTTTCGGACTCCCAATGAAATTGCTTCTTCTATAGAACACAGTAAATATAGAAGACTACCAAATATAAGAGGTCACACTTTCAACATCTAGGTTGGAAGACTTGAAATGTAAACTGCAGCTAAAACGGTAAATTTTGGAGGACCATGTCAATACTGAGGTTATGAAACGTGAAGTTATCCATAGTTTTCGATGAGAAGATATACAAATGCAACGAAATTACAAGGGCCTGATCATTACTTGGAAACGATAAGGAGTTAGCAGGTCACCATTATCACAAAGCAGGGTCACAATTTGGTACTCTTACTGCATGTGTAGGAATGCGCAGAACAATCGAGCTTAAATAAAACAGAGCCGCAGAAATAAATCGGGACTTGAAACTCATTGATTGAAATGACGGCCCACATTATGTTACTCCACCCTTTAAACTCAGACTATGGTGAAGGGTACCCCTCGTGGACCCATATAGGAAGGTTAACAATATGATACATGAAATCAATTTGATGAAAACACGAGAATCAAGTATGGGGAGAGTGAGAAGGAAGAAACAAACATGCACTTATAATAACCAGGACTCCACATTTTTCATGAAATGCGTTGTACAGCTGTTAAAATTTCAAGCACATTAGCTCTCAACTAGAGTAAAATACATGTCACAGAGACACAATACTGCTAACACTTTTTAAGTGGATGGTTTGCCTAATATATTCAAACCAAATTACTACTACAAATGGCCAGAAGCTAACAATAGCACACCACATGAAGATTGTGATCAAAGAAGTTTGCAATGGGGAAAGAGAAACCATATGCAAATATTATTTTTTAATATAGAGGTAGCCAATAGCTTAGTAGTATTGTTCAATCCCAGCTTCAAACATAAAGACATGTTATCTGATCATGAACATATGTCAAATGAAGCTTATTCAAAACTTCAATGAATTCCTTCCACAACAGATACGAAATTACCAGTTTTCTTATTTCGGAAAATCAAGGTAAAATAAATACTATTGCTACATCTGAATTTGATTTCAATAATGGCCAAATCCAAAGGATTGTTGAGCATGTATTTATTAGCTATCCAATAACAGGATCTTCCAGTGAATTCTCCAGGAACAGAGTTGCACAATTCACAACAACAAACAAGAAAAAAAAAACAATAAAATAGAAAAAGGCATGCTCGAGTTGGCAAAGACAGAGCCAACCAGAAAAAAAATGTTCGGCACCTTATTTCATTCCTTCTGATATTTAGAAGCCCGAAGGTAAAGTTCCCCTCGGACAACGTGCTGAACTTTCTTCACATCTTCATTCAGTAAGCCATGGTCCAATGCTCACTACAACAGATTTTTTCTTTAGTGACAAAAAAAATTGTCACTAAATGCCTAAATATTGTCACTAAAATGGTTAGTGACAACATAATTTTTGTCACTATGCTGTCACTAAATATATGCCACTAAACATCAAAGTGACAATATTTTCTTGTCACAAAAAAACAAGTCTTCGGTGACACTAATTTCTTGTCACAATATTTAGTGACAATTTATTTATGTCACTGAAAAGGAATTTTTAGTGACGAAATTTCTTATCACAAGATTTAGTGACAGTTATTTTTTGTCACTGAAATTAAATATTTTGTGACAACTTTTTATCTTGTCACTGGATTCTGATAATACTGACAATATACGTTGCACTTCTGCGGAGAATTGAGTGACACTATTTTCTTGTCACTTCCAATCCAACATGAAACCCGATACATGATTTAAAAGAAAATAAACCAAATCAATCGCCTTAAATAGTAAAATGAGAATTCTTACAATCCAACATCATATACAAGCCTCAATTAGTTCGATCACATACTACCCTTATATAATCCTATTACATCAACTATGATGAGGCAAATATGAATTGCCATCCCGGAGAGATACAAGTCATTTCTTCTATGAAGTCTTTAAGAAATCACACGTACATCAATTGGACATCCAAATCAATCAACTTCATCCTTCATCAACCCTTTCCTGCAATAGAACACAGCCCATGATGGAATGTATCAAAGCCAAAACAAATCTCACTGAATGAAAATCCCCAAGAAAGAAAGATTTCGAGATGAAGCATGACATATAGATACAATCAGTTCATTGTTCTACAAGCATATCATGAAGAACACATCCAACATTCAAGACCTGAAGCATAACACTACGTAGATGTTTGAGCTACATGGGCTGTCTATTAAATTAGTGCAAAAGGGTTCTCTATTGAAAATACAACCCATGGAAGTCATTATATGCATATCCCTTACGTTGTGTACATATCAGCAAGAAGTGGAAAGATAAACACAAATCAACTGGCCATTCTAAGTTTTGACTAAACAGGGGTAAATTCATTCCAAATCTTTCACCAATACATACTAGATTGTATAATATAATAAGTGTATATTCATATGGTTGTAAGCTCATCACATATCAGAGTAAGTGTTATGACACAGGTCCTCACATAAAAATATTTTATAATTATTACTAACATGATTACAGCATTCCATTTCATAATATTGTTAGATCAAACAACGTGTTGGATCTGTACATGAGTATTACAGCATTCCATTTCATAATATTGTTAGATCAAACAACGTGTTGGATCTGTACATGAGTACACCACTTCAGAGTTTGAAAAGATATATCATACTGAGAAACTATATATCCAGACATGAGACAAGGCATCACATCACATGGGAATTTCAGGCCATCCAATATACAATTTAGGTCGAAGTCCCTCAATTCAGTCCTTGCATTGATCTACATTTGAGGCCAACCAATATATAGACATTTTAGGCTGAAGACCCTGAATTCAGTTCTTGCATTATTGGACAGTTAAGGCCAACCAATACATTGTAGGATAGCCATTTTAGTTACGGCTTTTGTACTTTAAAGTATAAGATTGTGTTTCTAAAGGTATCATAGCCCCATTGTTAAGTACCAAATTCCGAGGGTATATGTTCAGAAACCAGACATGATGCATCATTAAGTGACATTTACCTGACCCAGTGTTCACTTTATTTTCTTCAGCTCCTTAACGTTGAAATCAAATTGAGCACTTGAAAAATCTTAGCTAAGATTAAATGTTTTTGCATAAGCTATCGGGAACACATGGACAGACTACTTCCACTGTATGTGCAGTCAAAGAAACCTAGATTGTACAGCATAGAACAGTTCAGTGAATTTCTAAGAGAAACAATGAAGCATGGAATGGGGGTGTCACCGATATTGCAATAGGGGTATCGAGGTCTATAATGTCTCCCTCGGTTTTTCAGATCCATCAGAAGTATTTCCATCGGCTCATTCTGAGATCCCTGAAATTTCTTAGAATTGATTAACAGAGAGGAATAGATCAGATGTATTTGGCTGACTGACGAAGGATTACACGCATTTGAAGAAAGCGAAACCCTAACCTTAAAGAGGCGATTCACTTCTCTTGAAAAGATCTTCAGCGCTCATGATGAAGAAACGATCTTGATCCATTGATGTTCGTTTCGCAATATGAAGCGTTTGAATAATCCGTCGAAACTGGGGACTCCCTTTGAACTCGGCAGCGAGACGATAGATGGATCCAGATTCCAGAGGCTTCATCGTTCTGGATTGAGATAATGGCATAATAAAAAAAGCCCTCTTCTATATATACTCCTGTCGTAGTGGCGAGAATTGAGTTCCACTAAGGGCCTAAAGTTAGAGAAATTTACAAGTATGCCACCGAAGTATGTTTTTCTCTGATTCCTTTGGCAAAAACAAGTATTGTCATAAAATGCTCTCATTAAATGACATAATCCATATCGCCACTGACATTCTTGTCATTAAACACCAAATCTCTTGTAGTGGCTGTCGGCCCATGGTGGTATGGATATTCTCCAATTACACCCCTTGAAGTCCTCGATTAAAGAGAAGGTCATAGAAGTGAATCGCATCCTAGTAGAATCAAGGGTAGACTAAAGATGGCAATGGTATAACCAAGGAATCTATATCCGATAACATGTCACTATGGCTAGATGAACTTAGGTGGATCTATGGTACACTAAAGCTAATATGTGAGCTCGAGATGAAGGTACAATGAGATCGTCTAGCAGTGATGTATTACCAAGACTAACTCAAAGTTTCACTTCTTCATCATTACCTTTACCGCTTTATCTAAACTTCACATGTATCATTTGATAAAAAGTTTGATGGTTGTGTAGCTATCACAAGTTCACAACCCGTCCAGAAAGAATCAAAGCCCCACATACACAGAGTTTCTTATACTACTCCGCAACCCTTGTGCTCAAATGGGATTTTGGATTACACAAGGGAGAGACTTGATTTAGAACTGCAAACTCATCAAACTAACTAAAACTCCCTACCACAAATGACATGAAACTTAGAAAAACTCACAGAATCTCAATGGGTTTGTAAACATGATGCATAGAGACCAGATCAATCAACGCCAAACAGGGAACGATGCCCTAATTGTTTAGAATTTTGTTATAAGAGACAGGGTTTTTTGCACATAGGGTTTTTTGCGTAGTAGTACCTTTTACGAGTTATCAATTGATTGCTCCGTTGGCTTGTCATCAGATTTGATTGAAAGACCAACAGAGGCATCCTGGCGACATATGAAGCAGAAATACCATATGATAAGATCCCTTTTCGGATCAATCTCGTGCTTTGAGGGAAATCAAAGTTTAGAGATGAAGAGATCCCACAAAATTTCTTCTTGGATCCACTGAGTCAGTGACCATTGGTGAGTTTCGATGGTGTTTGTTCTCCTAATGTTCAAGTCATAGCAACCAAAATTGAATCCACCAACCAAACATTTACTCATCAAAACCTCCATACCTGTATTTTTTCAGCTTGCTGGGTAATACAGAAGACCAAGATATATAGAAGACCGGGAGTTAGGGTTCGGGGTCTTTTTATCATTGGAAAAAAGGCCGTATGAAATTTTAAAGATATTTTTTTTGAAAAAAAAAAATCCCTCAATTACACTTCGCTGACACTTATCTACATACAATATTAGTTTAACCACTTATTGTCTTTGCAGTTTGTGAAATTGTGACACTTGGGTCAAATTAACTAACACTGTCAACATCCGTTATATAAGAGCATCTCCAATGGCATTAGGTATGGGTTCGTCATATTATGCCTAAAATTTTGATTTTGCATTAGTGTTTTTCACTTGTACTCCAACACTACTAGCAAAAAAATCGGCATTTTGAATTCCCGAATAAAATGGTGGGCTGTTCCAGAGTTATTGTCGTGAAAACATTAATTTTATTTAAATTATGAGATAAAATAGGTTCACTAGGACACATGTCAGTTTTTGCTTAATATGTGGGGAGATGGCGAGTAGTTTTACTTCGCCAAACATAGCGAAGATGTTGTCGATTATCATGTTTGCGTAATCAAATACCTAATATGTTGGAGCCTACATTTTTTCAAACTTATCTAAACTTTGCCGAAATATATCAATTTACCTATTCCGTTGGAGATGCTCTAAGTGAGTCATTTTAGTATTTTTACTTCAAGAGGGACAGTATGGGGTCTTTTCCCATTTTTTTCTTTTTTTAATTTTTTTTCTCTCTTTCAATTATATATATTAATTTTTTTTTCTTATTTTTCATTTTCTTATTCATCTAACAGAATTTAACGGTGTTAGTCAATTTGATATAAGTGTCCTAATTTTACAAAGTGCAGAGACGATAAGAAGTAAAACCAGTATTGCATCTAGCTAAGTGTCAGGGAGGCAAAAGTGCAAAGGGGTTTTCTATCAAAATTTCTTAAAGATATTACGAACTATTTTTAGTTAGGAACCACTACAAACTTGTAGATAGATAGATAGATAGATAGATAGACAAAGCGATGTGCATATTGAGAAGTTTGCTTCTATAAATTTCAAAGGAGGCTATTTTCTTATTTTTATTTTGTTAACATCATTGTGTATAGGTATGTAGTCTTTGTTCACACATATTATATTTGCATGTGCGAGTGTTGTTACCATCACATAATTTTTTTTGTTAAGAGAGTACTTACGAAATTTATATGTTTCACCCCTTTATTAGTTGACATAATTACTATTCGAATGAATGTTGTTACTGGTTAATAGATAAACTTATGTTCACGGAGTGTACTTTACATGTTTCTTTCCTTTATTGGTTGACATGATTACTGTTATATGTTTCGAATTCCAATTGAAAGTTGAGAATTTTCGTCTGCTCTCAGCCCTCAACAATTGAACATCGGCGAGAAGAGCTGTTATGATAATATTCGCCCAAACAGTTGCACTTGCGACATTTATTGATTGTTTAGAGAAGAAAAGTATTACTTCTAATGCAAGCCTGTAGAATCACTGACCACTACAATTTATTAATTTTATGGCTTCCGATGTCGAAGTTCTTAGAGCAAACCCTAGAACCGGAGTTCATTAAGAATGAAGAGCAGTTTTTTCTTAGAATGAGTATTGTGTAAATTCAGAAGAAGACTTATGGCTTCCGATGTAGAAAATGTTTATACGTATTTGGAATCAAGGTAAGATGATTTATATTCTAGAAGTTGATTTTAATAGTTTGTCTTCTACATTCTGACCAGGTGTGTAAGGAAACAATTGCTTTGGGAGGACAGTGATTGAGCATTCAACTTAAAAAGTATCTTGCTAAACTTCTGGAACTTGGGGACCAAACAAAAGAGTAGGGTTTGAACCTTCTATTTGTTAATTAATTAATCTATGAGTAGAATTTTCTCTTTTCCATCTATTGAAAGAAGTGTCAGGTATGAACGATGTGGTAGCTATGGGGAAAGTCCTGCATTCGAAATTCACTTGTGCTAAATGTGACATCCTCGAAAATTTTCAAGGGTTAAAAACACAATATTTCATAATTTTGGTAAATAGTGCAAGTACAATTGTGTTGCTATCTCAAAATAAGTGTGAGATAACTTGACGAGAATAAATGGTGGTTTTGTATGTTCTAAAATGTGATTCAAGACATTAAGAGGCAATTATGCAATTACTAGAAAATATGAAGGAAATGTGCAATTTCTCAAAATTGAGTCATCAGGCTGGGTTGGGGTCCGACTGTAAATACTGAAAGAACATGAGTACACGTGAAATATTCTAAAGGTTGGGAGCATATGTGTAATTTTCTGAAAATAGTAACTTACACCTAATTCTACCATATATAAGTTTAGAAATACTACCTCTGTTTCTTCTTTTTTCAGCTTACTTTTCTAAAGTGGGAGTTTCTTCTCTTTCAGTTTACATTCTATTTTTGGCAAATTTCTCTTTGGAAATGACCTCAGTGCCCTCACCCACCTATAAACCTTATCTTCTCCCACAACCCCATTCAACCCCATAACCTACATATCAGATTCTTCAGAGAGATAAAGATTGAGAAAGAGGGAGATATGTGAAGAACAAGTGGCTCCACCGCCGACCTCCACCGCCTATGCGCTTTCTCCAACCCAGACCCACAGCCAACTCGACGAGAAAACCCACAGCCCAGTCCTCCACCTCACTCGTTCTCCCTTTTCTCTTTGTCGGATCAGAAGCCAGAGCAGTGATAAGGATGGAAATCCACCAGATCTGGTGGTGTTCTGGGTTTGGAGGACGGTTAGGTGATGACGATGGAAGAGCTAGGTTTTTCTTCCTCTCTCTATGTCCTTCTCTCTCTCTCTCTCTCTCTCTCTCTCTCTCTCAGATTTGGAGAGTGGAGACCTCCGCCAACACCGACGCCGCAGACGACGCTGACATCGGCGACCTGTGTAAACCCTCTCCTGTTTATTTTCCTTCTCTCTTTACTTCAATGTGTAAACCCTCAATAAAATGAAAAATATTAGAATAATTGCATATTTGTTATTGTTGATGTTGAAATTAACTGTTATTGTTCTTTTTCTTCTTCTTCTTCTTATTTTTTTTAAGATCTCCTAATATTTGATCTTTTTAATCTTGATATCTATGTCATTGTTCTTGGTGTTGTTGTTGGTGGTGGTGGTCTGGCGGTGGCACTGTTCTGGTGGTAGTGGTTGTGATGTTGATTGTTGGAGAGGGAGAGATGGAGAGAGAAAAACTGTAATTACAGTGAGGGTAAAATTCTCAAAAGAACACATTTCTTAAAATTTGTTCCTCTTTTCTCTCACTTGGAAGAAGTGAAACAGAGGTAATACTACACTTACATCTCCTAATGTGAAAACTACCCTTTCACACTCATGAAGTTTGACACCTAACCCATCTAGGTGGCACAATTCCCTTCTTCCAGCTGGTGAGTCACTCATCTCCCTAAATCTTATTATAAAACCACCTACGGCCCCAAATCAACAACCATCTCCACTCCTCGTGCAAAAATGCTGCAGTGGGGAGGTCCATATCATCCAAGGAGCAATAGCCCTAACTCAATTGGACTTGAAGACAAGCGGTGAAGACGTATGCTAAAGCTCTAACTGCTAGTCTTACTTTTGCATATAGTTTTCGACATGCCACCTCGACAAGACATATGCTAAAGCTCTCATTGCTAGTCTTATAGTTGCATATAGTCACGACCTGTCCTTGCACCATGTTTTTGGCGATTCTATGCTCGTGATCGAATCTATTGAGGGGTCAGCGGTGGTCCCTTGGCCTCCTCCCTATTATCATAGCTTGTCATGCTTTGGTATTTGGGGCTCGGACCTATCACACCCATTAAAAAGGCAATATGGTTGCAGATGCATTTACGGCCTATTTCAATGTTTGTCACTCTTTTCAAAGTCTCAAGTACGAGGTAAAACTACCATTAGTAGTTGGTAGTCTTTGTAGGAAGGATGCTTTAGATCTTATGTATTATCGTCCGTCCTGAAATGTTTCTTAACGATTCTTAGTCTTGAGACTACTGTATCATGTGATGAACTCCCACTTTTCTACTCTCATGCGAGGGAAGTCGGATTTATTTTTTTAATAACATGCGGAGTTGTGCTGCCCTACCACAATGGTAGGTTCCATTAGAAAAAAAGAATGGACGACAACAAGTTGAATGAAGAATGAATGTCTACCGCGTTATAACGAATGTTTATTTGGATAGAATTCGTACCATTGGATCCCTGTGGTAGCAAACAATACGAAAACTTTCCGTAAATTAATGAGCTCAATTGTGAAATGAGAGAACCATGTCCATTCCCAAACCCAACTATGCCAGTCATTCTCAATAAAACTGCCATCATTGTCGAATTCACAACCAATTGTGATCTCTAGAAGGCACTGGCGAACACAAGATTTCTACGTTGAGGGGGCCAAGATACATATGATAATTTTTTAAGTCACAAGTTCTAATTTTCATCATAAACTAACCTGGTTCATCTACTAGAAATCTCTTTCCATTAAGCTCTAGAAGTTTTCATAGGTAGTTTGCTAGGATTGAACGCTCCAAAATCACTGCTAAATGGCTCACGAGAGGTTGAAATTTTAGCTTCTAAATTTTGAGAAACCCTCTCTTGAAGAATGAATCGATGGTGAATTGTATCTTCCCATAGAACGCAAGATAACTATTACATTTAATTCTTACACATCAATTATCATTTATGAATGAAGCAATCAAACAAACATAGATTATAGCAAGAGAGATTAACATCATATAATAAAAACCTGAATTTTAGATTTTAAATAACGTAGCAACAAAGTAAAACATACCAATGGAGTTGTGAAAACATATCAATGGAGAGACAAGTCAACGAGCCTAGAGGAAGAGGAGCGCCGTGAGCGTGAGAGTTCCAGGAGTTTTGCTTCCTTTTTTTTATTAATTATTCTTTCTTAGCTTTTTAATTATTCTCTTTTTGTTTCATTTTTTATTCACTCTTTTTGTTTGTTTGGTTGTATTATTTTATAGATATTTTGTTGTTTGATGTCCAGGACAATAATATTCTTCTTAATTATTTATCTTAATTAATATATAAATACATAAGATATTTATTTTTTTGAGAAATTCACTTTCATTAAAGAGCGGCTAATCAGGAGTAGGGATGGCAACGGGTCGGATCCGGATCGGATCAGGCCATATGCGATCCAGATCCAACCAAGAAAAATGAGAT
Source organism: Linanthus parryae (assembly GCA_023055425.1). NCBI lineage: Eukaryota > Viridiplantae > Streptophyta > Magnoliopsida > Ericales > Polemoniaceae > Linanthus > Linanthus parryae. Next base: position 80,792,577 of record JALGPY010000006.1, read on the forward strand.
CCAGATCCGATCCAGATCCGTTCGGATCATCACCGGATTCGGATCAGATTGGATCGGGTCTCATTTAGCTGATCCAAATCCGATCCGTGGATCCATATAGTTCATGGTCGGATCGGATTCGGATCGGATCTGACTCGAGTTTGCAATAAAATAGAAAAAAACATAAAAAAGTAAACACTATTGCATACGCTAAGTCATGTTCGTAAGTTATGAAGCCTAAAAAATAAAAAAAATAGTTTTGTAGGTTGGAGTTACTATAGTATTCTTCTTGTAAATGTACGTGGTGAGGTAATAGGGGTATTGTAACACCCCGTATTTTCATGAATATTTTTGACGTACTTTTCGTAAAGTTTAATCAGTTATTTTCGAAAATATATAATTTTGGGGAGGTAGTTGAAATTTTGATAACATTAAATAGTTGATGTTGGGGGTATTGCTTGTCTTTTACATAACTTATTGTATTTAAATACTTGTATTTGTATTTATACTATATGTATTTTATACTCTCTACCTATACGTATTTATACCGTATACATACTACACATTTTATACTATATTTTATATTATAACACTTTATAATAATAATAATAATAATAATAATAATAATAATAATAATAATAATAATAATAATAATAATAATAATAATAATAATAATAAAATGTTGTGTTCCCCAACACCCTGCAAAGTTTTGTTCCCCAACACCAACTCACTTCTCCCCAACTCCCTCTCTCTCTCTCTCCCCGTCACCTTCCTCCTCATCCTCCTCTATTTATTTTCTTTCTCCTCCTTCTCTTTCGGCACCATCACCCCCGAGACCACCATCACACCTCTGCTCACCTCTCTCCCTCTATCTCCCTCTTCCTCTCTGTTTTGGCGACAAGAAGCAGCAGCTGCAGCGGCAATAGCCGTTGCTATCCCGGCGACCCACCAACCACCGGCAACACCCACGCCATCACCACCACCATCTCCACAGCCTCCATCACAACACCTCTCTCCCCCTCAATATATCTCTTCCTCTCTGTCACGATGAAGAGTAAGAGGCAGCAGCAGCAGCGGCATAAAGGGCCGCTGCCACTGCCGGAGATTTACCACCACCACCACTGCCCGTCATTTCTCTCCCCCTCCACTTCTATCTCTCTCTCCCTTTCTCTACACGAACTCGGAATAAGAAGAAAGAAACGAAACAACAACAGCAGCAGCAGCGCTGCAACAGCAGGAGCAACCCGCCGGCGACCTCCATGAATTCCAGCGAGCTTCTCGCCGGAGTCCAACTGTGACGACCCACCTATCAAAATCAGTACCATTCGACTCAGAGAGGTCCGACCAAGTGATGGGAAGCCTCCACCGAGGCCATGAACAGCCGGAGAAGCTCCGGTCGAGTTACAACTCCGGCGACTTTTTCGGCGCTTCGACCCGTCTCGTTCCTTGACCGTTTCTTGCGAAATATGGCATGGGTATGCTCTAATTCTTCCCCTAAGTCGTTATTTACAATCAAAATCATGTTATAAGACCTCAAATCCATGTTTTGATCAGTTAGTTTGAATGTTCTTGGTTGGGGGGTTAAAATATAATTTTTCAGAAAGTTTCTGGAGGGTGAAAGTGTCGTTTCAGAAATGTTGAGGGCATGGACTATATTTTATATAAACTGCATTTGTATGAACTAGGGGGTGAAAGTGTTATTTCGGAAAACTTGATGGCATGATTGGTCACTTATATAAACTGTGATGTGTGTGGGTTGGGGGTTAAAAGTGTTGATTTTGGAAAATGAGGGTCTATTTGTAGATTATATATTTTGTTTTATTAATAAAACTAGTAATTTTCTTTTATATAATACATAAAGTTTATTATATATATATATATTACAATGTAATTTCTAATATTTATATCTATACACACACACATACACACACATATGCATATATATATTTAAACAATTGAGACAAGTAATTTTCTATTTACTTTTTTTTACGTTTTAATTTATTATTAAAAAGGGCATAGCTAAAAGATATTGTGCTTATAAAATTATTTTTGAGAATACAATTTGTGTTAGATATTCACTATGTGTAAATATAATTTTGTGCATATAAAGTTTCAAATAATTATAAGTATTGACATTGCTTTTAGTAAATAAAATTGCTAGTTAAATACTTATTCAATTAAAGAATAATAATAATAGGGAGGAGAATGGTTTTTATTGTGAAAAATTAAGAAATAATTTCTTTAGAAAATACGTATATATCGTCCACAATATAAAGTTTGTTGATATAAGTTATATTTTTTTATAATTACTAGTATCTATAATTACCATTTTTAAGGAAATACTTGTTAAATATTTTGAGTTTATTACTCATAAGAATTAATTTCTTTCGTATCACTACTTAAGTATATACATAAGAGTTCAATTATTTCTTTTATCAATGAGTATTTGGCTTCAAAAATTTTAATAAATATTTGTTAACTAGCTACAAATATTGTTTTCAAGAAACAAGGATAAATTAGTTGGTCTCAATAGAAAATAGGATGCCTCGCTCCACCACTAGTCTTTAGGGGTATTTCACATCGGATATGTGCATTATATGGACTTTGGATTGATTAGAGACTATAAATTTGTGGGCGACGAGTTCATAGACGAGGGTTACGTCTATCAGTAGGAGCTAGTTCGTGCTGTTTGCTATTGCTACTTGAGGTAAGTTATATGCTCGACTCTTCAGTCATCAAAATGAGTTTATCAATGTGTTATCTACTTAAATGTTTTACTGTCGGACTATCAGAATGTCCGTTTGCTGAAAATCTGGAAACGATTCCTATCTTGAAACAAAGCAATAGAGTTGGACTTTATCCCTTGACTATTTTGAATTCTATTTTGAATTCACCATTACTTTATTTATTATTTCCTTGGAATTGTATCACCGGAATCGATTTGAGGATCAACGTTTTCAGAAAAGTACTCTTAAGACACTAAGAAATGTAAAGTGAAAGATAACTTGTACGAGTTGTTTTTTAGTTCACTAATGATTAGACCATACGTTCTGGTCAGGGGATTTTAGGGAGCCAAACTCTGGCATACCTTGGTGCCCATTATCCTACACTACCATGAGGATATGGGAGGAGCTACAAGTACTACTCTAGCGGAGTTGCTAACCTCTAGGGGGTGCCGACACTTAAGGTCTTGTAGGCGAGTTATGAGGCGGGAAGGTCGTAACTAGTGGGGCTTTCTCAACCGCCGGGTTGAAGTAGGGTTGCTAGACCCTCGCGATAATCCGTATATTTTATTCCGAGGCAGACGGGTACTCTGCATGGTTTAGCTCGTACAATGTTTAATTCTGGGGCTCATGGGGCAGTAGAGCAAGCTGCTTACCCGTGGCACGTGGCCAGGTGGCCGCCAGAAAAGTTGAAAAATTGGGACTTTAATAATGAAAAGTTTGAAGAAATCTCAAATCAAAGTTTATCCCGCTAATCTTGTCACTTTTAGTTGTGATCTTAATACATAATATGTTTTCTCTACTTGTTTACGTGTCTTGAAATATATGTGTGCCCAATCATATGTTTACGTGTTAAGATGTTTCTTACTCAGCCGTTTGCTGATCATTTTCTGTAAAACTGCGTCGGCTTTTGCTATTTTAAAACCGCAGGTTGGCTATCGAGGTGGGGGGAAACGTTCACGACACTTTGGACAGGAAAACTTGCTAGTTGGAAGATCACATAGTATATCATCTCACCTAAAAATGTATTCCTTGATTTTCAAAAGATTATCACTGTTTGCATTTGTATGGAAATTGTAAAAGTTATAATTTGGAGTTTTGAAATATTATCGATGGTTGTACTAGCTGTGAACCGACGATCCTTATCCGTTCCCAATGAGGCTCATCACCTCGGGCGGAGACATCTCTTCCGAACGTGGGGCCTGGCCGGCCTTGCGATTTCGGGGGGGGGGGGGGGGTGTTGCAGGTATATTTGTAAAGCACACATATACGTCGGATCGGATCGGGTCGGACCCGGTGGATCTACCATCAGATCCAAATCCAGATCCAAATCCATTCGGGTCTGTCTTTCCGGATCCAAATCCGATCCATTTTCAGTTGGATCGGATCTGGATCCGATCCATTCGGCTCGGATCGCTCGGATCTCAGATCGGATCGGACCATATTGCCATCCCTGATCAGGAGTCAATACAAGGGAATTTTCAGAAACTATCAAACCTCTAAACCACAGGGGGGATTAACTCCTGAGAATTAATAATAACATACTAATAATAACACTAAGATGCACCCTGGCCCAAACACAGGATCACAAAAGTATTGAACTCGTACCAATGAATTACTTGAACCAGTTTCAACCCGTTTTATAAAACTGAAAGACAATTATTGGTAGCCCAAATAACTAGTTTAAAAATATTTTTCTTACATTTTCCCACTTGGGCAACAATAATTGTGGATTTGAAAAAGTATTTGTTTTTTATAAAACGACTCTCGGGTTGAACAACTGTATGGCCATAAACATGGTTCAAGCAAACTTCATCTAGCACAGGATCTCGTTCAACAGTCATATTAAAATCGAACTATGGCGGCAATTATGTTATTTATCAACATAATACCTTCCATAATTACAAATTCTAACATGTTGCCAACATAGACCCCAAAGTGTGGTAAAGTGCAGTGTAGAATATGTGCACATGTGATCCAATAATATACCATATAAATTCTACATCAGGTCCTACATGACCGTGAAGGTCACTCACAAGAATATATCCCATCACACTTCCAAAGAAGGAAGCTAACATATCTCTAAGACGAGACACCATGTTTTTATACCAAAGCACTCATGTTTTTAATCAAGACACTAGTTACCATGGATCCATCAATGCTTCAAAACTTAAGCAATCTTTTCATCTCGAGACAACCTTAACCTGCACAAACTCAATGCAAAAGCAGCACAACTTGCAATAAGGATATAAAATTCGCATTAGGCAAGTCAAAATGGGAATAAATTGATAAAAGTCATCAATCAATATCATCACAGGGTCTGTAATAAAGAGTTACATAGACTCACACTAACCAAACACATTCAAAGAATCAACTATGCTCATACGCTCAACATGTTTAGCAAACTCTACATGCCTCAGCCTTTTTGTAAGTGGATCAGCTAACATGTCTGAGGTACCAATGTGCTCATAGAATACTTCCCCCTTTTCAACCCATTCTCTAACCTTGAAATACTTTATGTCTATAAACCTAGACCCTCCCGAGTTTTTGTTATTCGTGGAGAAGAACACTGCAGCCATATTGTCACAGTACATCTTCATAGGCTTAGAGATGGAGTTGAAAATATTTAGCCCTGCATTGAAATTCATTAGCCATGTAGCCTGTGCTCCACCATCAAAGCATGCCACAATCTCTGCCTCCATAGTGGAAGACGCTATAAGAGATTGCTTAGAGCTTTTCCACGACACCGTTCCACCTGCCAGCATGAATATGTACCCAGTGGATTTTCTATCATCAGAACAACCAGCAAAATCTGCATGGTGTAACCAACAATCTCAAGAGGATCAACATTCTTATAAACAAGCATGTAACCCTTGGTCTTCTGCAAATACCTCAGAACTTTCTTGGCTCCAAACCAATGATCATGAACTGGATTAGAATAATATCTACCCAACACACTAGTAGCATAAGCTATATCAAGTATAGTGCAAACAACTGCATACATAAGACTACCAACAGCACTTGCATAAGGGACAGTTTCCCTAGACTGTCTCTTAATATCATCTAGTGGACATTGGGTGTTTTTGAGTTTATCCCCTTTGCAAATAGATGCAATACCAGGTTTACAATTCTGCATGCCAAATCTCGTGAGGACGCGATCAATGTAAGCTCTCTAAGATAACCCCAAAATTTTCCTACGTCGATCTCTCTTAATTTCAATTCCCAACACAAAAGATGCCTCACCAAGGTCTTTCATGTCAAAGCTATCAGACAACATTTTCTTGATTTCATACAATAATCCCACATCGCTACTGGCAAGCAATATGTCATCCACATATAAAATCAAGAAAATAAACTTGCTCCCACTGATCTTGAGATGTATGCAAGAATCAACAGTATTGTCAATGAAACAAAGAGATACCATTACCTGGTGAAACTTTAAGTACCATTGCCTTGAGGCTTGCTTAAGGCAATAAATAGACTTCTTTAACCTGCAGACTAAATTTTCAGTTCCAGTTCACACAAACCCCTCTGGTTGCTTCATATACACCTCCTCATACAGATCACCATTCAAGAAGGCTGTTTTCACATTCATATGGTGAAGTTCTAAGTCAAAATGTGCAGTTAATGCCATGATAGTGCGGAAAACATCCTTTGAGGAAACAGGGGAAATGGTTTCAGTGTAATCCACACCTTCTCTTTGAGTAAAACCATTTGCTACAAGTCTAGCTTTAAACCTCTCAACACTCCCCTTGGAATCTTTCTTTTTCTTGAAAATCAATTTACACCCAATGGCTTTAGAACCCTGAGGAAGCTCAACTAACTCCCATACCTCATTATTAGACATTGAGTTCATTTCCTCCTTCATTGCTTCAATCCACTTATCAGCTTGTACACTGATAATGGCATCGTTGTAACTTATGGGATCAACTATATCATGCTCTCCAAGATAAACAAAATCCTCGGAAGTTGTAGGTCTCCTTACCCTTTCAGATCTACGCACGGGGGGTGGATCTTGTTGAACATTCTCTCCTTGCGGTGGCAATTCAACAGGGACAACAGAGGCATTCATCACTCCATCCATTGTCTCTAAAGTTGGAGCACTTGATTTTTCTATCACAATAGGCAACGGCAAAAAAGCTGGTCCATCATTGAAAACTTCAGATTGGATAGTAGGGGAAGCATAATCACCAACATTGTCTTCAAAGAATTTTGCATTACCAGATTCAACAATTCTTGTCCCATGACCAGGGCGATAGAAACGATACCGCTTTGACCCCTCCGGGTACCCTACGAAATAGCAGCGAGTGGTTCTAGGACCCAACTTGGATTCAGCAGGATTATAGAGTTTAACTTCAGCAGGGCACCCCCATACACGAAAATGGTTTAAGCTAGGTTTTCATCCAGTCCACAACTCAAAGGGAGTTTTAGGAACATATTTTGAGGGTACTCGATTTAGGATATACATGGCAGTGAGAATGGCTTCACCCCAAAGAGATTCAGGTAATTTGGATAAGCTCAACATACACCTCATCATCTCATCTAGAGTGCGATTACGACGCTCAACCACACCATTTTGTTCAGGGGTACCAGACATAGTGTATTGGGCACCAATACCACAGTTCTCTAAGAATTCAGCAAAAGGTCCCTTGTGTTCGCCAACATCACCTTTCTTTCCATAATACTCACCCCCACGGTCAGACCTAACAATTTTAATCGCCTTTTCAGTTTGTTTTTCAACATAGGTCTTGAAAATTTTGAATTTCTAAAAAAGACTATGACTTATGTTGAATCAGATGAACAAACCCATAAGGAGAATAATCATCAATGAAGGTGATGAAATACTTTTTCCCACACAAAGTTGAAGAGAATGGCCTAGAAATATCAGTGTGGATTATCTCTAAAAGGTTCGTACTACGGGTGGACCCAAGCTTCCTTGTTTTAGTCATCTTGCCTCTTATGCAATCGACACAAGGTCCACCTCAATCTTGTTCAAGATCAGGAAGAATATTTTCCTTAACCAATCTTTGAACTCTCTCATTAGAAATGTGAGCAAGTCTCCTATGCCAAAGAGCATGAGATTTTTCCTTACTGAAATGTCTTTTGGTACCACTACACTCGACGTTCAAGGAGAAAGGATTAGGTGAAAGATTCAAACGATACAATCCATCACACAAGAATCCATTACCAACAAGAGATGACTTCAAGAATAACTCAAACTTATAATTGCCAAAAGTGAACGTGTAACCAGAGACATCGAGTTTTGACACAGAAATCAAATTCCGTCTTATAGACGGTACATAAGCAACGTTTTCTAACACAATGCTAGATTTGGACTCAAAAAACAACCTAACGCTACCAATGAAGACTATGGGAATGCTGACTCCATTTCCTACAAAGATGCGATCTTCTCCTTTCCTAGGCTTGCGTTTGCTTAGGAACCCCTGCAAGGAATTAGAAACATGAATAGAGGTTCCACTATCAAGCCACAAAGAATTAGGTGGGACATCGACCAAGGAAGACTCAAAACAGACGAAAGCCTCACCTTGTGACTTATTCTTCTTCTTATTAGACAAAGATTAGAGCTTGGGACACTCTGACTTCTTATGACAACTCAACTTGCAAAACCAGCAAGAGAACACCTTTTTGATGGTAGGCTTTGGCGCCCATGTGGCTGTTTAGGCTGACCGTTCTTACTCTTATGGTGTTGGCCCTTATGGTTCTTATGGCTCTTGGGCTGAGAACTGCTATTTCTATGCCCCCCCAAAATGGCGTGGCTGATACACCATATTCACCTGGCCCTCTTGTGCCTCTCTTCCACTTGAACACAAAGGGCAATCAACTCATTCACATACCAAGACTCCTTGTGAACATTGTAAGTAGTTTTGAGGTTATCAAACAGTGGTGGAAGAGAATTGAGGGCTTGGTAGACTAGGAAGGTATCGACTATGGGGACTTTGAGGTTGGTTAACTTGTTTTCTATTTCCTGCATCCTCATAAGATAGGTCCTAACCCTACTCACCCCATCGTATTTCATGGTTGAAAAGTCTCTAAGAGCTCACCAGTTTCAGCTTTCTCAGATTCCTGAAATTTGTTTCCAATTGCATCTAGAAACTTCTTAGCATTTGTCTCATTGGGAACCACACTCTGAAAGCTCTCCGATATGGACTTCTTCATAATCATAATACTAAATCTATTAGCTCTCTCCCACTTCTGATAATATGCCTTTTGTTGAGCAGTACTAGTGTCAGTTAGCTTAGCGGGCTCATCGTCAATCAGGGCAATGTCTAAATCAGCAAATCCCACGGCTAACTCAACATCACGTTTCCACCTCTTAAAGTTACTAGCAGAGAGAGACTCAATAGCGCAAATATGATTATTCACAGCAACATTGCTAACAGCTGCAACAATAATTTAATTCAGTTTTAGCATCAACATCAATGCATGGGTATTTAGAAGAATATGCTAAATATAATCAAGCAATATTCTTCATGATCATACAATGCGTCATCATATAAACACCTTTGGGCAGAATATATTTGACACATCCAAGACCACAACCAAGTCATTTAGTAAGAACAATTCCTCAGAAGAACTAAATTCCTTTGGGTAAATAGCCTCCTTCAGAATCAAAAAATATATCCCCTTACTAATGACTCACACTACCTCCAAAATCGATATATTTAATCGACCCTCTTCGGGCGGGTAATTAAATATATTAATTCAAGAGAAGCTGCCCAGAATCCTTTATTGAATTATCCTAGATTCGATACATACAAACTACTTTGGCAGAACCATATATACAAATCCAAAATATTCAGTTGGGACATATTCAAAAACATCAACAAATACCCAATATATCGTCGCGCCTTATTTATTTTTTGTTTATTTTATATGTAAACAAACATATGCCCCTGATACATCACATTCATTCGATAAAGCATAATATACTGGTGCAAATACACAAACTGATCACAAGCGATAACAACTTTATCATTTATAATATTATATACTAGTAAAATGAACCCAATAAATTCGCTTCCATATAGAATACTATTAAAAGATCAATATAAAGCAAATCATAGGAGAGTGATAATTTCACATGCTGGTAATATAAAATTAATGTCACCTACACCAGCCATATGAATTGTTGCAATTGCCTTACTGTATTCACATGAGAACTGTAGTTCACACAAAACCATTGTGTACATGCATAGGAAACCCACAAACTCAAGTATTGGTTCAGTATTGGTGGGTCCAGTTTGTCATGTGCATGATATGGGCAAAGAGTAGTATTAGGGTTTACATATAATTATTAGGTAGGACCCACATAGGCACAAGACTATATAGAAACACAAATGTTGGAACCTACTGCTTTACACTGGCCTACGTCAACAACTCATGGACATCCAATTCTTAACACAAACTCTTCTTATTAAAATATTAAATTTGTTGAAGGAAAAATTGGTTTCAATCTTTACCCAATAGTCACAGTGGCAGTATGTCATTCAAAACCATGTGCACATATATGAATCTTGAATTGCAACAGTAAGAGAAGGACAAAGTAAAAGCCAACTTCTCATGATCAACTGTTCTTTGTTTTCGACACGTTACGGTTATAAATCAAGTACCATAACGAAAACTTGTAAGAGTTCGACACATATCCATGGGGTATTGCGTCGTCGTTTGCGGCAGTAGACCAGTAGGGTTTCGGTTTATCAAAAAAAAATATTCTAGGGTTTCAATTCCTAACGCATGGTGGCTCTGATACCAATTGTGATAATAATTTTGATCCCATACAAGAAATTAAAACACCATAGAAAAATATATGATAATATCAAAACATACCGTTTGATCCAACCATCTTCGTTGTCGTCGAATCTTCACAAACTTGGAAGAGCTAGAGCGCCGGATCTTCCCCTCCTACTCCCACTCTTGTTGTTTTTCGATAGGGCTAACAATCCCCCAACTGGTCTTATTTATAAGAACCAGTTATGGTTTTTGGGAGAGGAGAGGGGACCGGACCTAATAATCATAAACAGTTATTGGGCCCTCCTATCAAGGAGCCCAATGACCAAACAGCCCACACCTTCATACCACACTAATAATAACACTAAGATGCATCCTGACCCAAACACAGGATCAAAAAAGTATTGGGCTCGTACCGAAGAATTACTTGAACCACTTTCAACCCGTTTGATAAAACTGAAAGATAATTATTGGTAGCCCAAATAACTAGTTTAAAAATATTTTTCTTACAGTGAGATCATCCATTAGATTTTGGACTTCACTAAATATTTGGGTTGACGTATAGATGTAATTCCGAAAACGAGAGCTGTCACGAGCTCTCCATAACCACAAAACTCCGATAGCAAAACACAAAAGATCATTTTGGTTCAGTTCATGAAGCCTGAAACAAGCCCAGTTGGGGAAGTTGGTGGTATGTTTGGAGAGGATTTGGCCTTGCAAAAGCGACGACCAGACCTGTCTAGCAATGGGGCATAAAGCAAAAATATGCGTCGGGGACTCCCCACCCGCTCCACAAGCTTAACATCGGTCTGGGACTTTGCGATGCCTCGTTTTCTCAAATTCTCCGTTGTAGGGATACCATTGAGGATGCAGCGCCAAAGATGAATCTGAATCTTTTTTGGAACCTTCATCTTTCATAGTTTCTCCATTTCTTTTAGGTGACAAGGAGAGGAAGAATCTCTTCCAAAGCAGCCCCTTTGAGTCGCATAGTTTGAGAATATCTCGTACTTACAGTATAGTGCCCTCAATCAGAGAAATGCCAAAGCGTAGAATCCCCACAAACCCTCCTGGCCAATGGGATCTTTAGAACATCTTCGACATCTACAGGAGCAACATACTCTTACAAAGCATCCCGGTTCCAACATCTATTTTCATTGATGAATTCAGAGACCTTGACATTCTGATTGATAGACTGAACAAGTGGCTTGAACGAAAAATCCCATGGGATTCAATTGTCACCAATCTGGATATTTTTACCGCCCTCCACTCTCCACCTTAAGCGAGACAAAAGTAACTTCCTGCCAATCAGAATACTCCTCCAAGAAAAAGAGGGGTTATGTCCTATCTCAGCCTGCAAAGACTCTTTAGAACTGAAATATTTAGCCTTTAGGACCTTGCTAAGAAGGGAATTTGGGTACCCGAGAATCCTCCAACTTTGCTTGGAAAGCATAGCATCATTGAAGCACTTAAAATCTTTGAAAGTAAGGCCTACCATATTCTTCGGTTGCTAGACTTGCTGCCATCGAATCCAGCTAATACCTCTTTTTTTTTTTTTTATCTGCGTTGCTCCACTAGAACTGCATGATAAGTTGTTCCATCCAATCACACGTACCATCAGGGAGTTTGAAGCAAGACATAGCGTATGTCGGGAGAGCTTAAGTTACAAATCTAATAAGAACTTCTTTACCCCCCGTAGATAGAGCGCGTGTTTCCACCTCTTGAGTTTTGAAATAAGCCTTTCAATCTTATGCGCAAAAGTTATAGTTTTTTTCTTACCCATAGTCGTGGGTAGGCCAAGATAGCTGTCATACTGGTTGACCTCCTTAACGCCGCACTGATTCATGATCTCTGTTGTTGCTTTCGATGTGTTGGAAGAGAAATTCAAGCATACAAAATAAGAGTAAAAAATATCGCTAGTAGGGGCCGTGCCCACCCCTCGCCCCCATTGTGTCTGCCTCTGCCGGAATGTCCATTCCCAAACCCATCTATGCCTGAAGGTCCATTCCCTAGCAGTTTCAATCTTTTCAACATTCAAGCATACAAAATAAGAGGCAAAAAATCGCTAGTAGGGGCCACCCCTTCCCCAAGAAGGCATGCATCACCCTATTGCATCTTGCCGGAGAAGAAGGAATGAAGATAAATATTTGAGGGAAGTCTTTTAATCCTCTAGTTTTCCTTTCATTACAGTCCATTTTATTCCATTTTTCAGGGATTTTTAACTGAAGCAGCAGTTGGAGCTAATCTCCTGAACAACATTGAGGTTCCACCTCTTGATGTGCTAATGTGTTTCCAAAGTGAAGCAGATGCGCGGATGCGAGAGTTTGCAGAGTTCTCTAAGAGCCAAAGAGTTCCACTGTTTGGTCAGGCTTGTTCTACCACCGTTTGGTCATTTTGGTGAAGACGGTTAGCGCTACTCTAGTTGACACTCCTTTCCAAAGAGCCTTTGGGGTTAAAATAACAATGAAACAACATACTGCTCATCAGGCAATAATGTCTCTTAAATGCAGTTGGATTTTTAATCTCGTATAGTTCCTGGTCTTGGTTTTTAGTTGGTTAGAAAGGAACATTTTGATGATGCCAAGAAGATACATGGAATTTAAGGTTGCAAATTGTTTGAAGTAAAATTATTTAAGGTTGCAAATTGTTTGATGTAATTGTGAAAACTACTGTACTGAATTATAAAATTGGATTTATGTAAAAAAGAAATCACTGAATTATGAGTAGTATTATTTATGATATCAAAATAGATACACGGTAACTTAACAGAACCAAATAACCTAACTAGATCATGTCCGCAATATTTCTATAAATGAAAATATCAACTTTGGAAGACATTCAACAAAGTTAGTTGTAACGATCACTACTCTTGCTGTAGGAGAGCTCTAACATTCCATGAGGATCAATCACAGGTTCTGCGTGCACAACTCTTAACTCCTTCCTCTAGTTAGCTGTAAACATCTGATGGAAGGTTAGTCAGCATTGTCCCACAGTCGATGGCCGCTTCTGAACTGAAAAAACATAATTTGACCAAAATATGATTAAACTTACTTTAAACTACTTGATATGGCAGAGACAAAGGATTTTTTGGATGGATGGAAGCAAAACAGTACCCCGAATAAATGATATAAATGCTTACCTAAAACCATCCAGCAGCCTTTAGATATAGGTTCTGAAATGCCATCAACATCGATCTTCTTTGAAGCAAAAGTCACTCGTACTACTTAAATCCAAGGGAGTTACGCACTTGAAAAATTTGCAGTTTCACCTCGTGAATCTCTTTCTTCATTATCTATCAAAAGCTTATTAGGTTTGGTAACCCTAGCTTAGCCGTGGTGGGGAATATGTGCCCTTACAATATCCCAGATTGGGGGAGACGACCTAACTTGACAAAATATCAGATTGGGGGACTCTTTTCGTCTCCGTCCATAACAGTCTTGATGCAGGGCCATTTGACACCTAAACCCCAATAATAGAAACAAAATTTGTATAAATAAATAGGTGTGTACTTCTCAGTTGTATTGAAACCATTAAAACTGACTGTAGAGATGAGTTTTTAGCAGCACCTGTTGCAGATTATTATCATCATCTTGTCGTAGTCCCAATCTTCAATCCATCTACAAACAGCATATTGGTTGCTTTGCCGTCCACTTTGCATAAACAAGTTTGTATTTCTCTGTCACGTAAGAAAAAAATCAGTGGCGAATCAGCTTCTATATTACTAGTAATCTAGTTATAACTCACTACAAGAAATAACTATACTGAAGAGTAGTAATTTTTACCCTGAAGAAAAGACATAAGCTGGTGCTTTTCTAATTTCCAAGGCACTAAAACCATAAGCATTGTACTCTCCAAGCTATTTTATGGTCGTAGCGTCTCCATAAAATTGGAAATTGCAGATCAAAGTTTTCAATCACTATCCCTAAATCAGATTTATCAGCACATTATGAGAAAATTATCTAATGTTTAAAGGAAACGCTAAAACAAAATACAAATGCAAATAGCAATAAAAATCTATTTTAAATGATATAAAAATCTATTATAATTGATATACCATGTAAAAGGGAGACGGTCAGTAATCGACCTATCCTGTAAAACGCTAATCGTTAAAATCGGTCAGTAATCCACAGCTCCAGCTTTCCACAGCTTCAACTCCACCGTGATGTGACCGTCCGGCACGTAACCGCTGCCTTCTGGTCTCATCACCCGTACGGCCGCCAATCTTAGTATTGGGCAATGTTGGTATACTGAAGAGTAGGATCGATGTATAAGTAACGCTACTGACATAGAGTAACAACTGGAAAAGAAAAGCAATCAGCACCATGTTGACAGCTGGGTATTGGCTTCACTTCTCATTCTAAACCTCTTTCTTTGTTAGGGGGAATTAGGAAGAAGACTTTGAAAATACTCTAGGGATCGTGAACTAGAGGATTAAAGCATTGATCATCAATTTATAGATACGACATTGCAACAAATCCTACCATCCATTTATAAAATTCCAGTTTTCTTGAAGGACAAAGAATAGCTAGGCACGGCACTGTAAAATCAAGCTGCTTATGTGAGTGTCAACTTTTTGTAATTTCTTTCGGATCTACACATGAAGAGAAACCTAGTATTGGCCAAAATGAGAAATGTACACCAGAACCATCATGTTGGAAAGTCAACTCCCTATGGCACAGGCAAAAGATTCTCCTAAACTTATTCTAGTAATAAACTTGTTGTATACTTTCGGTGCAAACCGGTTTTTAAATGAACAATAAAAATATTAAGAGTAGAGTTGATTTGACCTAAATTGGGTTGCAGGCGGAGGGAGATGATTTGAAATGCCAAGAACAACGATCTTCTTTCTCTGCTATATCCTCCAATCAGTGACCTAATCATTCAATACAACGGGTATAAGAAGAGATAGATAAGTTAAAACCAACAACCGAGAAGGGTATACAAGCTAGAACCAAGTTTTTAACGATTGAAACAAAGATATATGAGAAAGATTGAGGTATATACAGATATACAAACCAATAAATCATTGCATAAACGAAGTATGCCCATCGGAGAACCCTAATCACAACCATCGGACTGGAGAAGAGGGATCTATAGCGACACAAACACGGATCGATAGTGACTGTATTGGATCGATCTATCGTAGATGATACTTTGATATTTTTCTGAGGTGTGTGGGTAATCTTTTTATAGAGAGAGGGACAAATAGGGAGTTGGTAGGGCAGCAGGCAGTATTTGGAAAGGGGTTAAATTGGTTCTGGTTTGACTCGTGTCTCTATCCCTCCATTCCATTGTTCATTCACTTATAGTTCATGAAATAAAACCCTAATCCAAATACTACAAATCAACCGGCCCAAATGACCCTTTATTTTAGAATTACAACATATAGCCGCGTTAAACTCGAGATCTCGTGCAAGGGCTTCAAACGCTCTAGCACTCAGGTAGCAGCCATTTTCTCCCAAATGATGGGTTTATGAGTTAATAGTTTTTGGTTACTTTTTCATCTGATTCACTTTGCAAAAAATCATTTTAATGCGTCTTTTGAGAGGTTTGCTTCTGTAAATTTCAAACAAGGTAGTTTTCTTGTTCTTATTTTCTTGACAATTTGGATAGTCTGTAGTCTTTGTTCACACACATTAGTATTTGCATGAGCTTTGGCTGTTAACGGAATACTTAGAAGACTTAGATGTTTCTTTCCTTTTTTAGTTGAAATGATTACTATTCGAAAGAGCATTGTCACCGGTCACTAGATAAACATAAATTCACAGAGTATACTTTACATGTTTCCTTTACTGATTGAAATGAGTACAATTTGTCTAAATGTTCTTACATGTCATTAGATTCACTTCCGTTCAATTATATTATGTATGTTTCTGTTATATTTTTCGATTTCCAATTGAAAGTTAAGAAGTTTCGTGTTCTCCACGGCCTCAACAATTGAACATCGGCGAGAAGAGCCATTATGACAATATTTGCCCCAGCAATTTCAATTTAATTACGCAATTTATTAAATTTCTAATACGCATGATTATCACGCATAAATTCTTATTATTTTAGTCGCTTGGTCTCATATCATAGTTTTGGAGCCAAAATAATATTGTGAGTACTATGAACTAGAGAAAGAACAATTATTACATTTTTAATGCAACTCCTCTAGATTCACTAACCACTACACCTCGTAGCAATCCCTAGTAATACATGGTGTATATCTCTGGTACCTCTCCTTGCCGGAGTGGTGGTCATTTTGACCACAACAGGGATCGATCTCAGGCAACCGAGGTAGTTATGGTCAAAACCCTAACTACAATAGGGGTCACAGCAGTTACCAGGGTTAGAACAGCAGTGGCCAAACCAGTTGTCAAACATCCTTCTCTGGTGGCAATAGTTTCAGCAAGGTTCAAAATCACCAATGAACTGTAAATTTTTTTGTCATGATTTTCATTCAGCAATAGATTGCTGGCACATAATGGATTTTGCTTATCAAGGCAAAAATCCACCTGAATAACTCTCTGCCATGGAAGCTAGCACAAGTTCTCAAGTCCCTCCTTCTAATTTTTGGCTCACTGATACTGAGCTTAAACATCTATGACTGCCGATCTAAAGAATCTCTCGCCGACTGATCTTTACAGTGGTAATGACTCAATCACCATTGGTAATGGCTACTCTCTATCAATGCAGAAATCTGGTACTGCTATTCTCTTAACTTCTGCTTGCTCTTTTCAATTATCAAACACATTACATGTACATCTTCTTTCTGCATACTTGCTTGCTGTGAACAAACTTGTTGTGAACTCAGTGTGAGATTTATTTTTGATAAGAGCTCGTTCTGTATTCAGGACAAGGCTACGTGCAAAATTTTGTACCAGGGTTTGAGTAAAAAATAGTCTTTACCCATCCAAACTCAGTCAATATCTTTGAAGTCATCTCCTCAAACCTTTTTGGGCCAACAAGTCAAGTCTCCTATGTGGCATGCTCTTTTAGGATAACCATCTAATTTTGCTTTATCTAAATGTGTTAAATGTTTCTCTAATGTTTCAAAAATAGCTGATACTAAACCCAGTTTGACATTGACGTATTTTTGGCAGAAGGGGAATGCAATCAACTAGTTTCAGAACAAGAGGTTGCAATGTGATAGTTTCAATAAACTGGAGGTACACATTAAGTAATTAAGCCTTTGTTTTAATGAGGTTTTTTTCTTATTTTATTTTCTTAATGATGTCTATATGTATGTATTATTTGTTCACACATACTATGATTCGCTTGAGCGCTGTTACCGATTATTAGATAAATGTCTGTTAACTCAGTACTTAGAGATTTATATGTTTCTTTCCTTTATTTGTTGACATGATTGCTATTTTCATGAGCGTTGTTAATTTCGAGTAGATAAACTTATGTTGACTGAGTACTTTACATGTTTCATTCCCTTATTGGTTGGCATGATTATTATTCGCCTAAACGATGTTACATGTCATTAAATAAACTTCTGTTCATTTGTAGTATGTCTATTCGTGTGATATGGTTCGAATTTCAAATGATAGTTGAGAAGTTTTCGTTTGCTATGAGGCCTCAACAATTGAACATTGACGAGAAGAGTCGTTATAATAATATTCGCTCTAAGAGTTGCACTTTAATTGCGAGATTTATTGAATTTTTTAGATTAGGAACAAAGATCACATTTGATGCAAGTCCTCTAGATTCACCGAATCGAATGCCTAGCTGGAATGACAAATGGATAACAACTAGCTGAATGAAGAATGAATGCCTAGCTGGATTGGCAATCCAATGAACCATACTCGAGATTTGGAAAATGACTAGATCAATTCAGGGATGACCAGAGACTACAGTTCGACAAAAGAACGGATCAAAAAGCAACCGGCAAACTTTCTATTTATGGTTGACCGGTACACATTCCGTTTACAGTTGATAAGCAAGTATATTGAATAAATTCCATTTAAAAAATAACAAATTAGTACATTGAATACTTCTTCATTTGATGTACTAGTGATCCACATCATTCAAATCAAGATAGAATTAATAAGATAGAATTAATGAACTGTTCGATTTCATAATCACAATGATCCAACTATTAAAGGGAACATATCCAAATGACTAAAGAAACATAAACTACACAAAATAGTACTCCAGCCTTCAATAAGATGCTAATTCGTCCCACATCCGTTATGCTTGAATGACACGGTTCCCTTGACAAGATCATATCCAACTAAGAAGTTTGTCTGAGCAATGTTCCCAGGTTGCAAAAAACATCTTACATGAGAGTGGCCTTCAACATGGCTTCCAAGTATCTTGTACATCTTTTTACTTTGCAGTGAAGGAATCTCGAGCTACATCGAATCAAAAGAAGCAACTGACATCTACACGGTGTGTAACAGACCCCCTCATCTATAGCCAATATGTTTAAAGAGATCTTTGAACTCAAGGGAGTGTCATTCTCTGAAAGTACCGGAGTCGCCAACAATGACTTAACCAAATACTATTTATGAAAGAACGAAATCATGAAGAGCCAACATTTGTATAAAACTTAATATTTTCATGGAATGAAAATACAGCTATTTGGAGATACTACATTTTGATGTCATACTAGCCTCTTCGGATTTTCCAGCGCTTACCTGTCGGGTTTTAGAAAGAAAGAAAACACATAAAAGAAAGCAGTTACTAGCCTGAGACAGTCAAGCCTAAGTAAAACAGTCGAGATAAAAAATTTAGGAAAGCCATTTTGAGATTAAGAAACTGAATTTGTTTAAAGAAAGTTTTTTTGTTAATCATGAAGTCAAGTTTAGGAAAGATAGCTTATAAAACAATGCTTCTAACATAATTGAACTCCATTTTCAATCAACCCAGTTATAACGAAACTAGAGTTGCATTTAAAAAACTGTATCTAATTACTCACAATATTGGACGATCCAACCAACCAAAATCAGCCTTATCCATCAGATTCCGAATCCCACTCACTAGGGTTGTAAAGGCCAAATTTACATTTGACAAGGTTGTTCGAATCCACCTTACAGTTAGACCATAAGTGCTGACTGTAGGGTTTTGATTCATGGATGCGTAACGGAAACACAAACAATCATAAAACCATGCAAAACCCTCCACGGATCACAAGTTAAGAGACATAACGATGGTAAGGGTAAGAAATCAATAACACACCTTAGGGTTCTCCTTTGAAGAGTTCAAACACGAATTGTGTCACGTTCTCTATGGTTGATCCACGCCTAGAGTTGATCCTAGATCTCCCAAGTCCTTGGTGCTAGCCCGGAGGAGGAAGAGGAAGAAGAATCACGCATAACGAGACCCAAAAGGAGGGTCTCGGCCTCCTTGCGGTCGACGGGGACGGGCGGCGGCAAAGGGGCGGTCGGGTCCCTTTGTTGCTTGCTCTCTCTCCTTTTGTTCTCTCCCACTCTTTGTTATGTTCAATAATGAGCATAAGTTATGTGGGAAGGAAGGAAGGAAGGTCCTTTATATAGTCCAACAACTCCTTGTTAACTAGCTAAAGGACTTATTCTAGTCCTACTAGAATTCAATTTAGTCCCTTCCCTGCAAATTAGTCCCTACTAAGTTTGCAAGGTTTTGCAAAGTGATCATTCTAATTAATTAATCCAATTAATTAATTCCCAAATCTAGTTCAACTCTATATAGCGTGTGACCCCATAGGTTCTATCTAGTTGGTAGCAACTATTTGCTAATACGGAGCGGTCTCTAGCAAAACATCCATTCTAGCCAAATAATAGAATAGTCATCTTGACAACCTTTGTACAAGTAATTGTCTCATCCCTTTGTCTCTATATCCGGATTGGACACGAGACATACAAGTCACACTCGTATATCCAATCCATTGTTTCTCGATCCATGGGAATAGCCTTATTCGTGCAAATAACATCAATATCCCATATTGATTTATTTGAGTCTGGCCAGACATTCTATAAGCATTATCCCTCGAGTGGCCTCGGATATTTGCTCCCGTTATGTGGGAGGGACAAATTCTATCTACGTCCACTACGATCTCTAAGCTTCCTTCTTATTGTATCCAGTACACGCCTTTATAACTACCCAGTTACGGTGTAGCGTTTAACGCTACCAAGATCACAATAATCCACAACTAGAATATCTAGTGACTTCAAGTCTAAGGATGACAATACCATTGCACCGCGAGAAGCGCTTGTGACTTAACATAACGTGTATGTACCCTTCTCGGAGATGGGTCAATCCAGTGCAACATTCCCTAATGCACGCCTATGCGTTGGATCGTGATATCTCCATATCAATCCAACCCCATACTGGTCTATAGATGATTGTCCCATTAATCATTATACTTGACTAGGGATATTTAAGATAAACAACACAATTGTAAATCTAAGGACTTCATTATATTAAATATCCAATAAATATTAATGAATTTCTAGCCACAAATAATTCATACTAAACTAGATTGCCTCTAGGGCATCTATTCCAACAGTCTCCCACTTGCACTAGAGCCAATCAGGAGCATCTCGTATGCCCATACTCCTAGTGTGCCCTTCATGCTTCCACTGCGTGAGAGGCTTTGTAAGCGGGTCTGACAGATTATCACCTGTAGGAATCTTGCATATCCGAACGTCTCCTCTATCGATAATATCTCGAATCAGATGAAACTTCCTGAGCACGTGCTTGGACTTCTGGTGCGACTTGGGTTCCTTCGATTGCGCGATCGCCCCAGTGTTGTCACAGAACAACTCAACTGGATCCGCAATGCTAGGGACCACACCAAGTTCAGAAACAAACTTTCTGATCCAAACAGCTTCCTTTGCTGCGCCATTTGCAGCAATGTACTCAGCCTCTGTTGTAGAATCAGCTACCGTCTCTTGCTTGGAACTCTTCCAGCTCACCGTTGCTCCATTCAGGCAAAACACATATCCCGACTGTGATCTAAAGTCATCTCTGTCGGTTTGGAAGCTTGCATCAGTGTAACCCCTTACACGCAACTCTTCCTCACCGCCAAATATCAAGAGTGCATATTTAGTTCTTCTCAAGTACTTTAGGATGTTCTTGACTGTAATCCAGTGACTCTCACCCGGATTGGATTGGTATCTGCTTGTCATACTCAAGGCATATGACACATCTGGTCTAGTACATAACATGGCGTACATGATAGATCCTATGGCCGAGGCATAGGGGATTCTACTCATGCGTTCCTTCTCAATCTCATTGGAGGGACAACCACTCTTCGAAAGAGTGATTCCATGTGACATGGGCAAGAATCCCTTCTTGGAATCTTGCATGTTGAACCGTTTCAACACCTTGTCAATATATGTACTTTGACTTAGGCCTAGCAACCTCTTAGATCTATATCTATAGATCTTTATACCGAGTGTATAGGCTGCTTCCCCTAAGTCCTTCATTGAGAAACACTTTCCTAGCCAATCTTTAAAAGATTGCAGCATGGGAATGCCGTTTCCAATGAGCAGTATGTCATCCACATACAAGACCAGAAAAGCTACAGAGCTCCTACTAACCTTCTTGTAGACACAAGACTCATCTTCGTTTCTGATGAAGCCAAACTCTTTGACCACTTCATCAAAACGTCGATTCCAACTCCTAGAAGCTTGTTTCAATCCATAAATGAATCGTTGCAGCTTACAGACTTTGTTGGCTTGCTTTGGATCCTCAAAACCCTCCGGCTGTATCATATATATGTCCTCGAGGAGATTCCCATAAAGGAATGCTGTTTTGACATCCATCTGCCAAATCTCATAGTCGTGGTATGCTGCAATCGCAAGTAGGATTCGGATGGATTTGGTCATAGCGACTGGTGAAAAGGTTTCATCATAGTCAATACAATGAATCTGTCTGAATCCTTTAGCCACCAATCGACCCTTATAGGTAATCACATTACCATCCATGTCGATCTTCTTCTTGAGGACCCACTTGCACCCTATGGGTCGCGCCCCATCGGATGGTTCCACCAAATTCCATACTTTGTTGGCATACATGGATTCCATCTCGGATCTCATGGCCTCCAGCCACTTCTGAGAGTCTGGGCTGATCATGGCCTCCTCATAGGTAGTAGGCTCATCATCTATGAGCATCGTGTCACCGGAATCGGTTACGAGAAGTCCATACCTCTCGGGTTCCTGGCGCACTCTACTAGATCTACGAAGCTCTTGTGTTACCTGAACAGGTTGCTCCACAATTACTTGTGGTTCCTGTTCATGTTCCATAATCGGTTCAGTGATTTGTGGTTCTTGAACCTCTTCAAGTTCTACATTCCTCCCACTTGCTTCTTTAGAGACAAATTCTCTTTCTAGAAACAAGCCGGTCCGAGCAACAAACACTTTGTTCTCGGTTGGATTGTAGAAGTAGTAACCCTTAGTTTCCTTAGGGTACCCCACAAATTTACACTTATCTGATTTCGGCCCCAGCTTGTCTGATTGTAAACGTTTTACATAGACATCGCAGCCCCAAATCCTCATGAACGACAGTGTGGGACGCCTCCCACTCCACATCTCATATGGTGTCTTCATGACTGATTTAGATGGAACACGGTTAATGGTGAAAGCTGCACTTAATAGAGCGTAGCCCCAAAATGATAATGGAAGATCGGTTTGACACATCATAGATCGAACCATATCCAATAGGGTTCGATTCCTCCTCGAGGACACGCCATTCCATTGTGGCGTTCCGGGTGGAGTGAGTTGGGACACGATCCCACACTCTCTAAGATAGTCGTCAAACTCTTGGCTCAAGTATTCTCCTCCACGATCCGATCGTAGAGCCTTTATACTTTTGCCAAGTTGCTTTTCTACTTCATTCTTGAATTCTTTGAACACTTCAAAGGATTCGGATTTTGCCCTCATGAGGTACACAAATCCATATCTACTGTAATCATCAGTAAATGTAATGAAGTAGACATAACCACCCCTGGCAGGCGTGGCAAATGGCCCACACACATCGGTATGTATGAGCGCCAATCGCTCACTAGTCCTCTCACCTTTCTTATTGAAAGGGGACTTTGTCATTTTTCCCAATAAACAAGCCTCACATGTCTCATATGATTCAAAATCAAATGAGCCTAGTAATCCATCCTTATGGAGTCTAGATACACGTTTCTCATTTATGTGGCCTAAACGACAGTGCCATAAATAAGCAGGATTTAAATCATTTATTTTAATCCGCTTGGTATTAATGTTGTAGACAGGATTGCTTAGATCAAGGACATAAAGTCCATTAAATAATTGCGCACTAAAATAATGAATATTATTTAAATAAAAGGAACAACAATTGTTCTTTATTGAAATAATAAAACCATCATTGTACATACAAGAAATAGAAATAATGTTTCTGCTCATAGCAGGCACATAGTAGCAATTATTTAATTCTAAAACTAATCCTGAAGGCAGAGATAGCTCGAACACGCTTATGGCCAACGGAGCAACCTTTGCTTCATTCCCAACGCGCAGATCTACCTCCCCTTTAGCCAATCTTCTACTTCTCTTTAGATCCTGCATATTTCGACAAATATGAGATCCACATCCAGTATATAATACCCATGATGTAGAGAAAGTTAAATTGACATCTACAAAAAAAATACCTGGTGGTGGTGGAATCACTATTCCAAGCCTCTTGTCCTTCAGATATTTTGGGCAGTTCCTCCTCCAGTGTACAGGCTGACTGCAGTAGTGACACTCACCTTTAGTCACACCTTTGGCAACGCCACCAACAGGCTTAAGGGCAGGTTCCTTAGACTTGGCAACTGACTTGCCTTTGCCCTTGGAGGAAGAGGCAAACCTTTTGCCCTTTCCTTTCTGTACCATCATTATGGCTTTGCCCTTACCCTTGTTGATGCTCTGTTCAGCCGTCCTCAACATATTGAGTAAATCTGGCAGTGGTTTAACGATCTCGTTCATGTTATAGTTCATAATGAACTGTCCATAACTCTCGGGCAACGATTGCAACACGAGATCGGTTGCCAACTCTTGGCCGACCGGGAACCCTAATCGGGCGAGATTCTCCAAGTACCCGATCATTCGGAGTACATGGGGTCCCACCGGGTTCCCTTCTGCCAGATGACACTTGAACAGTGCCTTACAGACCTCATACCTCTCTACCCTCGCTTGCTCTTGGAAGAGCTGCTTTAGATGTTCGATCATATCGACAACATTCATGTTTTCGTGTTGCTTCTGAAGCTCAGAAGTCATGGTGAAAAGCATAAGGCAGGCCGCATCATTAGCGTCATTAACACGCTTTTGATACGCCTTTAGGGCAGCAGGTGTTTGGTTCTCTGGACCTTCTGGAACATGCTCCTCTATTGCGTACAGTTTCTTCTCTTTCTTGAGAACAATTCTCAAGTTTCTTTACCAATCAAGAAAGTTGGTTCCAGAGAGCTTGTCCTTCTCAAGGACAGATCGTAGGGAATGTTGTGAACTCGATGAGTTGTTTGCCCTTTGGAATTCTACGAAAAGAAAAATACGCAAGTTTTAGTATTTGTGAATTTTTGACTATATTCAATAATGGCTAGTTTATCAAATATAGCTCCAACTATTTTTCTACGGATTAATAACCCTCAAGATATTAATGCGGAAAATATTCTTATATTTTCTAGTGGGCCAAGATCCATCTTTCATCTCCTTATGAGCTTGCTTTGGCAAGTCACCCATAATTTGACTACTTTAGGTAGGAACAATTCCAATTGCATCCCATATGCAACTCTTGGTTCAATTGGGCAAATAACTCCTTATTTATCCATCCATATGGATAATCCCAATTGATTGCCTCTAGGTTTCTTAATCAAATTAATAACCTAGTTGTGTTCAACCTCTTATCTAAACAATTGCACATTGTTACGTGCCATCGCATTCCATCATGATGAACCAAGTCGTCATGCTTTGGCACGCACGAACTTGATAAATAATGATGATAATGAGTGTTTAAATAACGATAAGGCAAGAACACAATATTTGAATTTTGAGGGATTTTAAATTCAATTTTTAATTTTTTTGTTGATCAATATCAACTAATCTATCTATTTGAGTTTGGGCACAACTCCAAATAATAGATCCGGGTTGTCTAATTATCTTATTATCCTAATTGCATGCATCATCCATACACCAACCACACAATAATAAGACAATAAAATAAACAACCACAAAACTGAAGTTAAACGTGATGTGGATATGGCCTTTTCTAGACTAAGATAATTCCAAGCCAATGGAATTATCTATGAACCCTAAAACAAACACATCTCCATGCGTCTTGATCTTTTGGTCCATCCTTCATAGTCATGTGGAATACTCCATGCTCAATGCTCCATCTTTTGTGGCTTCTTTGGCTTTGGGCTTCTTTTCTTCAATCTTGGCTAACAATCTACTTTATCTAGCACTAGCTAACTTCTATACTAAATAAAATAAATCTCACAAGTTGAGAAAAAAAATGGCACGAAGGCCATGAAACCCTAATTAATTATTACAATTAATTGATCAGCTCGCAGGCCGTAAAACCAAACCACAAAATTAAACATCCACATCAAACCACATCCTAAGGCCATATCCAATCACCATGCGATTTGCACATAAAAAGTTAAAATCCAATTTTAACGCGCTTGGTCAATTTTAATTGATTTTAGGATTTCTAGGGTTAAAACAGTCCATGGGCCCAACAATCAAATTGCCCGGGCCCAATAAGGTGAACCACAAGGCCCTAGGGCCGGCCCGGCCCAAAACCCACAAGCCTAGGCCGCGGGTTAGGGCCGCCCGGCCCCTAGGGCGGCCAAGCTTGGGCGGCAAGCAAGGGAGGGGGGGCGGGTCCCTAGGGGGGCCGAACCTCCTTATGGGAGTTGTTTCCAAAACAACTCCCTTGCTTGGTGCCCAAGTTTGGTTGTTTCCTTGTTTTGGGAGAACTCATTCTTCCCCAAGGATACCCAAACCCTAGATCTAAGATCCTAAAATTTCTCAAACTCACCAATTCATGCATCCAATGCAAAAATTGGATCTTGTTATGATTGATTATTGACAAATTGCATCCCATGCTTGATTTGTCTTTGTTTTACGCGATAAACAATCAAATTAAGGTGTAAAACAACTAAAACGTAACACATAAACCACGTTTATGCTCTACGGCCTGTGGCTCTGATACCACTGTAGGGTTTTGATTCATGGATGCGCAACGGAAACAAAAACAATCATAAAACCATGCAAAACCCTCCAAGGATCACAAGTCAAGAGACATAACGATGGTAAGGGTAAGAAATCAATAACACACCTTAGGGTTCTCCTTTGATGACTTCAAACGAGAATTGTGTCACACTCTCTATAATTGATCCACGCCTAGAGTTGATCCTAGATCTCCCAAGTCCTCGGTGCTAGCCCAGAAGAGGAAGAGGAAGAAGGATCACGCAAAACGAGACCCAAAAAGAGGGTCTCGGCCTCCTAGTGGCCGACGGGGACGGGCGGCGGCAAAGGGGCACTCGGCTCCCTTTGTTGCTTGCTCTCTCTCCTTTTGTTCTCTCCCACTCTTTGTTATGTTCAATAATGAGCATAAGTTGTGGGAAGGAAGGAAGGTCCTTTATATAGTCCAACAACTCCTTCTTAACTACCTAAAGGACTTATTCTAGTCCTACTAGAATTCAATTTAGTCCCTTCCTTGCAAATTAGTCCCTACTAAGTTTGCAAGGTTTTGAAAAATGATCCTTCTAATTAATTAATCCAATTAATTAATTCCCAAATCTAGTTCAACTCTATATAGCATGTGACCCCATAGGTTCTATCTAGTTGGTAGCAACTATTTGCTAATATGGAGCGGTCTCTAGCAAAACATCCATTCTAGCCAACTAATAGAATAGTCATCTTGACAACCTTTGTACAAGTAATTGTCTCATCCCTTTGTCTCTATATCCGGATTGGACACGAGACATACAAGTCACACTCGTATGTCCAATCCATTGTTTCTCGATCCATGGGAATAGCCTTATTCGTGCAAATAACATCAATATCCCATATTGATTTATTTGAGTCTGGCCAGACATTCTATAAGCACTATCCCTCGAGTGGCATCGGATATTTGCTCCCGTTATGTGGGAGGTTCAAATTCTATCTACGTCCACTACGATATCTAAGCTTGCTTCTTATTGTATCCAGTACACGCCTTTATAACTACCCAGTTACGGTGTAGCGTTTAACGATACCAATATCACAATAATCCACAACTAGAATATCTAGTGACTTCAAGTCTAAGGATGACAATACCATTGCACCGCGAGAAGCGCTTGTGACTTAACATAACGTGTATGTAGCCTTCTCGGAGATGGGTCAATCCAGTGCAACATTCCCGAATGCACACCTATGTGTTGGATCGTGATATCTCCATATCAATCCAACCCCATACTAGTCTATAGATGATTGTCCCATTAATCATTATACTTGACTAGGGATATTTAAGATAAACAACACAATTGTAAATCTAAGGACTTCATTATATTAAATATCCAATAAATATTAAATGAATTTCTAGCCACAAATAATTCATACTAAACTAGATTGCCTCTAGGGTATCTATTCCAACACTGACATCCATCAAAAGAACCTGACCCCTAAAGAAACATGGTACTAGTGTCTACATGTAAAGTACAATATAGATGACAGATGTGTCTGAGAGACATAGACTGTCATACCCCAGAGCCTCCCACAAAGTGGGGTTGGGGAGACCTTCAATGCTTCAGCCCTCAAACCTCGTGCGCAGACTTTAATCGACGAGACATCCAATCCATAAGGGAATCTAGCATTTAGTAAATTCGAAGCATTTAATAATTGTTAGGGATGGCAATTGGGTCGGATCCGGTTCGATATCTGACATGATTCGACCCTAATTGAGTAAATCCGATCCGATCCGTTTACAAATGGGTAAGACATGGGTCAAAAGTTTTGTGATCCATGAAACTCGATCCGATCCGATTAGATTATCATACTTGATGATTCAATAATGTAAATGTATTAATATAATAACATGTATATATTTTAATATATTTACTTAAGATAATGTGCTAAGTTTGATATATCTACATTTTTATGATGAATACGTTGATAAAACTATAGATGTTAAGTGTGTGTTAATCTAATTTTGATTTGAATTCATAATGATCTTAGGTCAGATGTTCATTATCTGATGGATAATCAAATTCAAATCCGGCAAAACTTAACTCAAATTTGAAACTTTATGGATGGGATCTGGGTCTAGGCAGAACCAATCCAAACCCGATATGTTACCATAGTTTTGAGGCAATAAGTTTAACTCGTAAATCCAGTTGCCAAAGTAAGGCGTTATTCAAATAGATTTGTCAAGCTTCAACTATAAAACCAATTTAAGTTCACTAGTATTCCTAGTTAATATTAGTCAAGTAAGATTGCTCACTTAACAGCCAAGCAGCAAAACCAGTACTCATCTATCTAAGATAACTCTAAACACTAGCTTTATCAAATCTTTGGTTGGAGATGAGTTTTCCGGCTAGCTTCAACCCAGAATCCGGCAAGCCTTTTCTTTCTCAATGAATTAGAGGCTGTAAATGACCAACCCCCTGTGTCCAAATTCCAACCTCTACTTTGAGGGGAGTCCTGAATTGATAGTAATGTTTTTTACGCAGGTACAATTATTCTCCCATAGCAGCAAGTTTGAGAGAGAGAGAGAGAGAGCTGAATTGAAGAATGGACGACAATTAGCTGAATGAAGAATGGACGACAAGTAGCTGAATGAAGAATGCATGTCTAGATGGATTGACAATCCAATGAACCATACCCGAGACTAGGAAAAGGACTTGATCAAGTCAAGGATGACCCGAGACTAGGAGAAGTATTTGTTGAAGTAAGTATGACCCGGGACTACAATTCGATAATAGAAGATATGATCAAGAAGCAAGCGGCTAACATTCTATTTATAGTATTTGATCAAGTACTCATGCCATTTATAGTTGAAAAGCCTGTACATTGAATAAATGCCATTTACAGTAGAAAACAGTACCCATAATGGTTCTTCACTTTATTTACAAGAGAATACACAACGTTCAAAATCAAGTTAGAAATAACAAACTTGCCGATTTCATAAATTCAATGAACCAACTATTAAAGGGAACATATACAAACCACTAATGAAACAGAAACTGCACAAATTTAGTCACATTTTACTGTAGCCTTCATAAAATGCTAATTCGTTCCACACTTTAGGCTTGAATAACAAACAAGATGTTTGTCGACAATGTTTTCATAAATAGTAATATCAGCTGCAGAAGAGTACGCCAAACAAGCAACCTGGTCCATTGTCTGAACGGAAACGTTGTAATCCTTGAGGTCCACGTCTACGCCATCAAAATGTGCTGTGAGGCCTGGTAATTTTGATTGAACCTAGTTAATGAAGACGTCATGGATTCATACAGCACATCACTCACTCTGCTGTCCACTTTGCATAATAGGTTCGTAGCTAACCAGCTTCTTTATTACTAGTAGAAATTCACTACAAGAATTAACTAACTAACTGAAGTACTTCTCTACAAGAATGTGACATAAAGAGCATAGGATTTGGAAAAGTAGTAGTATAAATACGTTTTGGTAACAAATCTGGCACAAATTAAAGGAAAGATTGAAATGAAGACCCGATTTAATTGTTTCTGCACTCTCTTTGTTTTATTTCACTGTGTTTTTCTTGAATTTGAGCTAAATTTGTTACCAAACCGTATGTATATGGATCCTATGAATAGCTTGTGCAGGACCTTTTGTTGATAATACCTCGCAACGACGATAGCGTCTTTTTTTTTTTTTACTTGAAGGTCACCTAGAACATGTATGCAATTGACTGAATCAACAACTTTATTTATTCTCGATTGTGCTTGCAAATTTCAGCATCAACCAATGAAGAATTTGATCAACATATTCCGCAGTTCAATCTGCCATCGAAGATACTGTGTAAAGTTATGAACGTAGACTTAAAGGTAACGTATGACTCCTTACTCTTAAGCTCATTACCATGGGGAGCTTCTGTGAATAATTTCAGAATTTTGACATTTGTGTGGGTTTATGTTATGTATATAGGCTGAGCAAGAGACTGATGAAGGGTATGCAGTGATCAATCTGTTCCCGATTACTATTGTAAGACGCTTCTGTTGTTACTTATTATTAGTATAATGAGCTGATTTTATTATTTATTTTTTCATGGTCTAAATTTGGTATTATTTTTACTAATAGAACCACCACAAAAATATACCAAATTTAGACCACGAAAAAATAAATAATGAAATCCACT
This sequence comes from Linanthus parryae, assembly GCA_023055425.1. NCBI lineage: Eukaryota > Viridiplantae > Streptophyta > Magnoliopsida > Ericales > Polemoniaceae > Linanthus > Linanthus parryae. Next base: position 80,823,299 of record JALGPY010000006.1, read on the forward strand.
CAAAATAACCACTCATACTAAGAAGTAACAACAATAGCATCTTACATTTGTCACCAGGAACTGACCGATCACTGCATACACTTAACCAGTTTCTTGATCAGCCTAAATACATAACCTAACTAGGACAAATGTCAAAAACTGAAAAATTATTAACAGAAGATCCCCATAGTAATAAGTGCCAGAGTAAGAAGACAAATGTTGCCTTCAAGTCTATGTTCATAACCTTAAACAGGATCTTCGAAGGCACATGAGGTGCGGAATCTGTTGATCAAAATCTTCATTGTTTGAGGCTGGAATCTGCAAGCACAATCAAAAATAAATAAATAAATTTGTTGATTCAGTTCAATACCTGGTGTATGTGACCTTCAAGAATGTAGTAGACTTTCGTCGTTGCGAGGTATATCAACAAAAGGTCCTGCACAAGCTTTCCATAGCTACGTTTACATACGTTTTGTTAACAAATCTAGCAGAAAATCAAGGAAACACAGTGAAAATAAAACAAGGAGATAGAGAGAAGAAAAATCAAATCAGAACTCCATTTCAAGCTTTGATTGCCGCAAAAAGCAAAGAGACGCCGTGAGAAAGCGAAGAAATCGGAATTCCATTCTCTTTCTGGACGACGAATCGGAATGCTTCATCGCCGGAAAATCAAGAAATACAAACGGAACTACGAAATCAGGGATGACAATTAACATGGAACATAACCCAAAAGAAAAAAAAGAGAACATGGAACCCAACAAATGAGCATAGTCTATGGAAAACCTCTTCTGGTACAAACCCATTTCTCCAACGGTAGCATTGAACCCTTCACTTCGATGCTGACTTTCCATTTTTAAACCAGCGTGTCGTTCCCATTCACCAAGTGTCTGTTTCTTTGTTCATCATGAACCGGTACTAAAGAGGAAAATAAAGACATATTAGAAAATTAAACCAACCCAACAACATTCACAAATACGGATCAGATTGATTGATGGAACAAGCTTTAAGCATGTGCACACCTTCACTTCTGATCCTTAACCTCTTTCTTTGTTAGTGAAAATTAGGAAGAAGAGATAGAAAACGCTCTAGCATTCGTGAACTAGAGGTTCATAAATACTCAATGCAACTAATTAGCCTACCATCCATTAATAGAACTCAAGTTTTCTTGAAGGAGAAAGAATAGCTAAGCATTGCACTGTAGAAAATACTTATGTGTGTATCAATGAACTCTTTCTGTGAAATGATATATTCCTTTATTTAATTAACATTTTGTAATTTCTTTCGGATCTACACAACATGAGAAACCTAGTTTTGGCCAAAATGAGAAATATACATCAGGATCATCATGTTGCGAAATCGACTGGCTGGTATGGCACTGGCATTAGATTCTCCTAAACTTAATATACTAATAATAAAGGCTTAATTATTTAATGCATACGCCCAGTTTGATGAAACTATCACATTGCAACATCCACTTCTAAAACTTGCTTATTCCATCCCCCATTTGCAATAAAAACGTCAACGTGAAACTGGTAAAAATTTACATCCAAACTCCATCCATGTCAGGAGGGCAAGTATGTCAATGCAGAAAAAAATCACATTTAAGTTTTAAACATAAAAAAGTAAATGAAAAAGAAAATAAAATAAGAGACAAGAATGAAAGAAGATAAGGAAGATGAACGGATCATCATCTCTCTCACCATCGTCTCTGTTTAATGCGTCTCTCTAAAACCGATGAGGAAGAGATAGATTGCCTGAAATCTAGCATTGGGACGTCGATGGGGAAGAGACGAGTGTCGGTACATCTTTGAGCTCTTCGATAGAAATGGAGAAAAACAGTGAGAGAAATAGGTAAACATCGATGGGGGTTGTGTAGGATGAGGTAAGTTCTCCTCCGGCGTGGACGATTCACAATATGTGGTTGTTTCTTTTTGTATCCATGGTCTTTTTTATCTAATCTCTGTAATTCGGTTCTCAGTTTCTTGAATTTGTTCAGTACTTTACAATGTGTGAATTCCCCAAAAACCTTGAAGATTGAAACTCAACTTTTAATGGGTCTCTCTCAAACCGTCTCTATGCTTCGAACGTCATCTACTTTTGAAGTTTGATTTTAAGATCCATGTTTCGTAATTTGTGGATTTTGGTTTACATGAAAAATCTTCACTTTTCTGAAGACTCAAAATCGATTAGTTGATTTATGAATATTTTTCGAGAAATCTGTGGCTCTGGAGGTCCTTCGTTTAGTACATGGTTAATTGTTGAGATTTTGAAGGTTTGATATTGGAGTTTGATGGAGGTGTCGGTGCTGGTGCGGGTATGGGTGTTGCTGGAGGTGGAGTAGGAGTAGGCGGCTGCAGTAGTGGCGACACGGGAAATTTGTCGGAATCTGGGATTGGGGTTGTCTGGCGAGGCCGTGGTGTGGTCACGGTGGTGATTGTACAGGTTATTCTTATTGTTCATACATAAACAAGAGTTGACAATCTTACCCTTGAACAAAAGGACATGATAGTCAACTAACTGTGTATTCCGTGAGTGTGTAACGGAATCTTTTTACCAGTTTTATATTGACGTTTTTATTGCAAATGGGGGATGCAATAACTAAGTTTTAGAAGTGGTGGTTGCAAAGTGATAGTTTCACCAAACTGGGGTATGCATTAAGTAATTAAGCCAATAATAAAATTGTTGTACTCTTTTGGTAGCAACCCGTTTTTTAATGAACAATAAAAAATTAAATAAATAAATAAATACCAAGAGTAAAGTTGATTTTACCTATATATATGGGCTATCAGGCGGAGGAAGATGAACAATAATCCTAAGAACATTGATCTTCTTTCTCTGTGACAACATATTCTACCTAATCATGAAACACAACGGGTAGTACCAAAAGATATATGTTAAAAGCATACACGGAAAAGGGAATACAAGCTAGCAACAAATTTTATAACATATGTCTATTTATTAGCTAACTAGCTAGATTGAAACAGAGATGAGCATATAACAAAGAGAGAGACATATATACCAATAAATCACGACATACACGAAGTATGCCCATGGGAGAACCCTAATCACCGCCATCGGACTGGAGTGAAAGAGAGGGATCGATAATACTATAGTACTTCACTACAAGAATGTGACGTACAGAGCATAGCATTTAGAAAAGTAGTTTTCTACTTATTTTGCCTCTTATGTTGTTTTAGGCCTAATTTCAATCACATGAATTCCATAGTTTTCTACGAAATATACAACCTGTCCCACCAGCTTCTTCCTAGCGCACTATTCACCGGTCACTTTGACCCGTGATTTGGTAGCAAAACGATGCCATAATTTTGTAAAGTTTTCATGATGTTGTAGAATAAACATTACGCTACAACACCATAAAAATATTAACAAAATCTAACAACATTTTGCTAACCAAATCATTGGGTCAAAGTGACCTCAAAAGTCAACCAGGAAGAACCTGGCAAGATGGAGGTAGTCAGAAGAGAAGGATTGGTAACAGACATAAAAAGAAACACCAAAATGACAACAACATTGAGAATGTGAATGATAAACTTAACCATGGAGTACTAACAAATAGACAGTAGAATTGTTTTCTTGACTACCACATATTATTTCCCTTTTAACTTACCAATAAATCACTGAAAGGATTGAATAAAATAACAAAGCACTCAAGCATCAAACGTAAAATCCAAACTGGTGTTACTCGTTATATTGGTTTTGAATTTCAGTTGAGAGTTAACCGTCTTCTATTTTCTGATGAACTTCTCTTTTATTTCCTTATAAACTTCTCGTAATTGTATTGACGTTTGGACTTCACACAGCTGTTCTCAACTGCATAAATACTTGAAAGGTAAGGTAAACATGTTCGGGAAGACAACTGAGCTAGTGTAAGCTACTTTGAAGCAACTTGGACAAAAAACTTAAAATCAGATTCTATCTTTTCAAGTATCTAGCATTCATAATTTCAAGTCGAATTAATATTTAAACAATATTCTCTCTATTTGGATTCGGTACAAGTTCAAACTATCTACATCCAGACTATTTCCAAACTCAAAGGATGATCATAAACCTGAGTAGGTAGATCGATAAGAGTTCCTTCATCGAGAAATAGATGCCAAGCAAGTTGAAGAAGATTACTTGATTGGATTTGTTAATATTAAGCAAACAAACAGGAGTTGGAAAGAGTGACATAAAATATCAATCAACAAATCGAATGTAGTTCCAGCCTCGACTCACCGAATCTATCTTCAACCTATTGTTTTGATAAGCTTTCTCAAGTATTCACCGCTAAAATGTCTCTTCGAGAAAATTAACTTAATCATGTACTAATTAGTGCTAATAGATCAGCTTTCAAAACAGAAATAATGATGCTAAAAATTACAACAATGTTTTATGAACAAACGAAGAAAAGCTCGGTAGAAGAATAATATTGAATCTGGAAACAGCTAGTTGAGGGACTAAGGTGCCATCAAAAGCGGTGCTAAAAACCCAATATGTGTGCACAAAGTGTAGAATAACCCCCTATGCTGCATAAGTCACTTAACCTTTGGAGTGTGTTTTAACCATTTTAATTGAGAGGTATGTATCTTTCTGTACTATTTTTGGCCATTTTAAGGTAGTGATTAACAAAAACATTAATAACCCAGATATGAATAACCACTGAAACTTACCAGAGAATTCACCGTTGTGATTAGCAACCTGAGTTTACTGCCGATTTCACTCAAGTTTGAAAGTTCAGAATCAGTGAAAATATGTTCATATAACTTGAGACCTAGAGCAACATACACCTGTCAATCATGTTTCAGTAATTCGCATGTTTGCCATGCAAGAAAAAGGATACAAACCACAAGTGATTGTTTGATCCATTGGATTGCACTAAATATTCAATATAATAGCACTTTGTCAACCTTATCCAGTTCACCAGTACAGCTAAAATATTATCTTTTCGGACCCCCAATGAAATTGCTTCTTCTATAGAACACAGTAAATATAGAAGGCTACCAAATATAAGAGGTCACACTTTCAACATCTAGGTTGGAAGACTTGAAATGTAAACTGCAGCTAAAACGGTATATTTTGGAGGACCATGTCAATACTGAGGTTATGAAACGTGAAGTTATCCATAGTTATAGATGAGAAGATATACAAATGCAACGAAATTACAAGGGCCTGATCATTACTTGGAAACGATAAGGAGTTAGCAGGTCACCATTATCACAAAGCAGGGTCACAATTTGGTACTCTTACTGCATGTGTAGGAATGCGCAGAACAATCGAGCTTAAATAAAACAGAGCCGCAGAAATAAATCGGGACTTGAAACTCATTGATTGAAATGACGGCCCACATTATGTTACTCCACCCATTATATCAAACAGTTTAAACTCATACTATGGTGAAGGGTACCCCTCGTGGACCCATATAGGAAGTTTAACAATATGATACATGAAATCAATTTGATGAAAACACGAGAATCAAGTATGGGGAGAGTGAGAAGGAAGAAACAAACATGCACTTATAATAACCAGGACTCCACCTTTTTCATGAAATGCGTTGTACAGCTGTTTAAATTTCAAGCACATTAGCTCTCAACTAGAGTAAAATACATGCCACAAAGACACAATACTGCTAACACTTTTTAAGTGGATGGTTTGCCTAATATATTCAAACCAAATTATTACCACTCCGTCCCATCTCTTTTGCACCATTTGACTTTTACCACTATTCACAGAGTGGCTTTGACCCGGCGATTTGGATAGCAAAAGTTTGTAATTTTTAGATAATTTTTTCGTAGTGTTGTAGAGTAACTTTTATTCTACGAGATAGTAAAAAATTTATCGAAAAACTACATCATTTTGCTATCCAAATCACCGGGTCAAAGTGACCCAGTTACGGGTGAAAAAGTCAAATGGTGCGTTTCACGTGGGACGGAGTGGTACTACAAATGGCCAGAAGCTAACAATAGCACACCACATGAAGATTGTGATCAAAAAAGTTTGCAATGGGGAAAGAGAAACCATATGCAAATATTATTTTTTACTATAGAGGTAGCCAATAGCTTAGTAGCATTGTCCAATCCCAGCTTCAAACATAAAGACATGCTATCTGATCATGAACATATGTCAAATGAAGCTTATTCAAAACTTCAATGAATTCCTTCCACAACAGATACGAAATTACCAGTTTTCTTATTTCGGAAAATCAAGGTAAAATAAATACTATTGCTACATCTGAATTTGATTTCAATAATGGCCAAATCCAAAGGATTGTTGAGCATGTATTTATTAGCTATCCAATAACAGGATCTTCCAGTGAATTCTCCAGGAACATAGTTGCACAATTCACAACAACAAACAAGAAAAATATATATATATATATATATATATATATAGAAAAAGGCATGCTCGAGTTGGCAAAGACAGAGCCAACCAGAAAAAAAAAATGTTCGGTACCTTATTTCATTCCTTCTGATATTTAGAAGCCCGAAGGTAAAGTTCCCCTCGGACAACGTGCTGAACTTTCTTCATATCTTCATTCAGTAAGCCATGGTCCAATGCTGTCGGCCCATGGTGGTATGGATATTCTCCAATTACACCCCTTGAAGTCCTCGATTAAAGAGAAGGTCATAGAAGTGAATCGCATCCTAGTAGAATCAAGGGTAGACTAAAGATGGCAATGGTATAACCAAGGAATCTATATCCGATAACATGTCACTATGGCTAGATGAACTTAGGTGGATCTATGGTACACTAAAGCTAATATGTGAGCTCGAGATGAAGGTACAATGAGATGGTCTAGCAGTGATGTATTACCAAGACTAACTCAAAGTTTCACTTCTTCATCATTACCTTTACCACTTTATCTAAACTTCACATGTATCATTTGATAAAAAGTTTGATGGTTGTGTAGCTATCACAAGTTCACAACCCGTCCAGAAAGAATCAAAGCCCCACATACACAGAGTTTCTTATACTACTCCGCAACCCTTGTGCTCAAATGGGATTTTGGATTACACAAGGGAGAGACTTGATTTAGAACTGCAAACTCATCAAACTAACTAAAACTCCCTACCACAAATGACATGAAACTTAGAAAAACTCACAGAATCTCAATGGGTTTGTAAACATGATGCATAGAGACCAGATCAATCAACGCCAAACAGGGAACGATGCCCTAATTGTTTAGAATTTTGTTATAAGAGACAGGGTTTTTTGCACAGGGTTTTTTGCGTAGTAGTACCTTTTACGAGTTATCAATTGATTGCTCCGTTGGCTTGTCATCAGATTTGATTGAAAGATCAACAGAGGCATCCTGGCGACATATGAAGCAGAAATACCATATGATAAGATCCCTTTTCTGATCAATCTCGTGCTTTGAGGGAAATCAAAGTTTAGAGATGAAGAGATCCCACAAAATTTCTTCTTGGATCCACTGAGTCAGTGACCATTGGTGAGTTTCGATGGTGTTTGTTCTCCTAATGTTCAAGTCATAGCAACCAAAATTGAATCCACCAACAAAACATTTACTCATCAAAACCTCCATACCTTTATTTTTTTCATAGAAGACCAAGATATATAGAAGACCAGGAGTTAGGGTTCGGGGTCTTTTTATCATTAGAAAAAAGGATTGAGGGGAGGGGGGGGGGGGGGGGGGGTGTTTGGTCTTTACGAAAGGAGTTTCGGGACCGTATGAAATTTTAAAGATAAACTTTTTAACAAAAAAAAAACTCCCTCAATTTCACTTTCCTGACACTTACCTACATGCAATATTAGTTTTACCACTTATTGTCTTTACAGTTTCTAAAATTATGACACTTGAGTCAAATTAATTAACACAGTCAACATCCATTATATAAGTGAGCCATTTTAGTATTTTTACTTCAAAAGGGACAGTATGGGGTCTTTTCCCATTTTTTTTCTATTTCTATTTTTATTTTTATTTTTTTCTCTCTTTCAATTTTATTTATATTTATATTTTTTCTTATTTTTCATTTCCTTATTCATCTAACGGAATTTAACGGTGTTAGTCAATGTCAACTTGACATAAGTGTTGCAATTTTACAAAATGCAAAGGCGATAATAAGTAAAACCAGTATTGCATCTAGCTAAATGTCAAAGAGGCGAAAGTGCAAAAGGGTTTTCTATCAAAATTTCTTAAAGATATTATGAACTATTTTCGGTTAGGAACCACTACAAACTTGTAGATAGATAGATAGATAGATAGATAGATAGATAGATATTAGATAGAGATAGTGATGTGCATATTGAGAGGTTTGCTTCTGTAAATTTCAAAAGAGGCTATTTTCTTACTTCTATTTTGTTAACATCATTGTGTATATGTATGTAGTCTTTGTTCACACATATTCTATTTGCATGTGCGAGCGTTGTTATCATCACTTACTTTTTTTTTTAACGGAGTACTTACAAAATTTATATGTTTCATCTCTTTATTAGATGACATAATTACTATTCGAATGAATGTTATTACCGGTTAATAGATAAACTTATGTTCACAAAGTGTACTTTACATGTTTCTTTCCTTTATTGGTTGACATGATTACTATTAAATGTTTCAATTCCAATTGAAAGTTGAGAAGTTTCGTCTACTCTCAGCCCTTTTAACATCGGCGAAAAGAGCAGTTATGATAATATTCGCCCAAATAGTTGAACTGCGACATTTATTGATTGTTTAGAGAAGAAAAAATTATTACTTTTAATGCAAGCCCTCTAGACTCACTGACCACTAACAATTTATTAATTTTATGGCTTCTGAGGTTGAAGTTCTTAGAGAAAACCCTAGAATTGGAGTTCATTAAGAATGAAAAGCAGTTTTTTTTTTTGGAATGAGTATTGTGTAAATTCGGAATAAGACTTCTATTGTATGATCGAATCCTCTATCTCGAAAGAAGCCATAAATACTAGACCGATGTAGAACATGTTTATACGTATTTGGAATCAAGGTAACATGATTTATATTCAAGAAGTTCATTTTAATAGTTTTATCTTCTACATTCTGACCAGGTGAGTATGGAAACAATTGCTTTGGGAGGGCCATGATCGAGCATTCAACTTAAAAAGTACTCCCTCCGTCCCACCAGGTAGGTGAATAAGTTAATCGGGTATTATTTGGGCCTAGCTATTTGGTTGGTCAAACAAGGCTAAAATTTGATAATTTTGCATGGTCTTGTAGAGTAAACTAGCCTCTACAAGACCATGAAAAAATTATCAAATTATTACTCTGTTTGACTAACCAAATCGCTAGGCCCAAATAATACCCGATTAACTTAGTCACCTACCTGGTGGGACGGAGGGAGTATCTTGCAACTTCTGGAACTTGGGGACCAAACCAAAGAGTAAGGTTTGAACCTTCTATTTGTTCATTAATCTATGACTAGAATCTTCTCTTCTCTGTCTACTGAAAGAAGTCAGGTATGAACGATATGGTAGCTATGGGGAAAGTTCTGCATTTGGATTCTCCATCCATGGTCGGGAAAATTCAAACTGCATTGATATGTTTTAAGTCTACGTTATCGTTTAATTATTGTTATTAGAAGCATTCATGAGTGAAATCGGATTCGAAAAGAGATTTCCCCAGTTGGTTCTCAAGTGTGTTAGTACAGTTCGCAATTCACTTGTGCTAAATGTGACATCCCTCAAAATTTTCAAGGGTTAAAAACGCAATATTTCAAAATTTGGTAAATAGTGCAAGTACAATTTTTCTGCTATCTCAAAATAAGTGTGAGATAACTAGAGGAGAATATCTGGTGGTTTTGTATGTTCTAAAATGTTATTTCAATACATTAAGACGCAATTGTGCAATTACTAGGAAATATGAGGGAAAATGTGCAATTTTTCAACATTGAGTTATCAGGCTAGATTGCAGTCTGAGTACACACGCAATATCCTAAAGGTTGGGAGCATAGGTTTAATTTTCAAAAAATAGTAATTTACACCTAATTCTACCATAAGTTTAGAAATACGACATTTGTTTCTTCTTTTCTGCTTACTTTCCTAAAGTGGAAGTTTCCTCTCTTTCAGTTTACTTTCTATTTTTGGCAAATTTCTCTTTGGAAATGACCTCAGTGCCCTTACCCACCTATTAACCTTATCTTCTCCCACAACCCCATTCAACCCCCACCACCTACATATCAGATTCTTCAGAGAGATAAAGATTGTGAAAGAGGGAGATATGTGAAGAACAAGTGGCTCCACTGCCGACCTCCACTGCCTGTGGGGTTTCTCCAACCTAGGCCCACAGCCAACTCGACAAAAAAACCCAGAGCCAAGTCCACCTCACTCGTTCTCCCTTGTCTCTTTGTCAAATCTGAAGCCATAGCAGTGATAAGGATGGAAATCCACCAGATCTGGTGGTGTTCCGGATTCCGAGGACGGCGAAGGTGACACTGATGACGATGGAAGAGCTAGGTTTTTCCACCTTCCTCTATTTCCTTCTCTCTCTCTCTCCCCCCCCCCCCCTTTCTCTCATATTTGGAGAGTGGAGTGATAGCTTGAAAATGGGATTAGTCTGGGACATCTTTTTGCTATTGGTTCTAACCCTGTGAGAGTTGAGTTTGCCAATTTTCAGCCTATTTTGCACTTGATACGAGGCAGAGAGTTATAGGACATGATTGTAAAATTTGAGTAATTTCATGTATAATTTTGTTTGTTGGATATGATCACGGGTACATGTTATGATGTGCAGGTAGCAGGTACCGAGAAATGCATGGGATTGACTTGGATTTGGAGGCAGCGTATCAAGAAAGCTGAGCAGAAAAGTGCAGAAAATTCTAAGTTGTGCGTTCAAACGCACAACCTGGCAGCAGAAAGAAAACGGCAGAAAAGAGGCTAAGTCTGTAGGTTCAGACGCACAGACCTGCGTTCAAACGCAGGACTCGACTCCAGAAGTGCAGAAAAACCAAGTTGTGCGTTCAAACGCAGGGGAGCTGCGTTCAGACGCACAAGTCCGAGAAGCCAGAAGACGGAAGAGAAAATTGGTTAAGGCCTGCGTTCAAACACAGGAGATGTGCGTTCAGACGCACTGCGTTTGAACGCAGGGGAGCTGCGTTCGAACGCGCGTGTGGTTTCCAGAAGCTTCCAGGACGGGTTTTTTTAGGGTAGAACAGGAATTTCGTGCATCAGTTTGGAGACTGTGGCAGTATAAAAGGAGGTGTTCCAGCACAGAATTAGGTTACATTCACACATCTACAATCATCATCACAGCAGTCAGTATCAGAGCCGTCAGGATTGTAGCAGAGCAGGATTGGAGCAGTTTTTCAGTATTCAGCCATAAACTTGTTTGATCTTTTCTCTCTTTTATGAAACAGTGTTTTTCAATAATGCAATCTAGCTAAACCTTTTTCCTAGGTTCTTGGTGAACCTAGGGTTTATGAATTCAGCAGACTGGTTTGTTTGATTTTCAGATGCATGACTAGTTGAAGTCTTAATACAGGATGGATTTTTTATTATCTTGTCTTTGATTTTATTTACATACATGAATGGCTTGATCACCCAGGAGTGTTATAGACAGGATCTGGTGCGCGAGAGTGGCCAGTGAGAGGTAGGAAGAAAAGACAGGATTTAATACCCTATATTGATGGACCGAGAGGTGAAAAGAACCAGGGTGTTAGCCAGAAGCATTAGACCAACTTCTAGACGTTTAGGGGGAGACCGAGAGGAGAACCTGTAACCCTAGCAGACATAGAACGAACCTGCAGATCTAGGTGGACCGAGAGGACCCGAAAATCTGCAGGAGAGTGACAGGTGCATGAGACCGAGAGAAGATTGTACTATTGGTATGCTGGCATAAACAAAACTACTGTGTGTTTCTGAAATTAATTATACCAGGCAAGCTGGAAAGTAACCCTAGGGGATCCTGGGACCTAGATTCTTAGAATTATCAATTTTTACAACTACCCCAATTCCTGAAAATTACTTAAAAGAAAAATAAAATAAGCTTTTCTAAATATTACTTTATTTACTGCAAATTAGTTGAGTATAATCACATCCCAACCTTCCTCCTTTTTACAAGCTTTGTGTCTATTTCTAGTTCTAATAAGTAAAACTTAAACTGTTCTCGAGGGTTCGACAACCAGATTCATAAATACATCCTCTATATTACTTGATCGTACACTTGCGAAAAAGCAGATAGGTTTACGCTGTCATGGAGACCTCCGCCAACGCCAACGCCGCAGACGACGCCGACACCGACGGCCTGTGTAAACCCTCTCCTATTTCTTTTCCTTCTCTCTTTCCTTCAATCTGTAAGCCCTCAAGAAAATGAAAAAGATTAGAAGAATTTCATATTTGTTATTGTTGATGTTGAAATTAACTGTTATTGTTCTTTTTCTTCTTTTTCTTCTTCTCATTTTTTTAAGATTTGCTAATATTTGTTCTTGTTAACTGTGTACAAGGAAATTCCAGGGAGAGATCCAAGTGTACACCTCAAGTATGGAATAGGAACAAAGAGAACACAGAGAGATTGAGGGTAGTGAGTAGGGAGAGAGTAAGCACTTGTAACTGTTCTTGAGAGAGAGACAGTGTATCAAGTTAGCCAGAGGATTCAAGAAGTTGCCATAGAAGGCTAACGTTCCTATATATAGTGGGGAAGTGACCGTTATGAGGTGTTAATGCGTCCATTAAGGGCGGCTTAATGATAGCCTCATAACGGCACGTTCAACTGTATATATAGGGCACGTTACGCATCAGTCCCGCATATGCAGGGACCGTTATGAGATTAACCGCATTTATGGGACATGTAGTCCTTGAATCTCTCAGACAGTTACTAAGGGTCGCGCGCGAGCGTGGTTGTTGCTCTCGTGCGACATTCCTTACTCTAGCCTCCAAACCACTAAGTCCCTACACGTGTGATTAGTATCGCGGGTGACCCTGTCTCACAGCCCCATGTGGATAAGCTCGAGTATAAGCGTGTGATTGGGTGTATACGCAGTACCCGTGGATGTGCTGGATGGGTGCCACGTGGACGATGATGGATCTGCCCAGAATGCACTACCTACATTAGCCCCTTTTGCCCGAATATCACGCGTGCTTGCTGTATAATCGCGCAAAATCAGCCATGTATGGACCCCACGCAAATCCTCGTATTAACTCAAATCGAATAATATTTGAATCCGTAGCCCCCCCAAGCCATGATTGCCTAGGGTTCCGTGACGTCGTATAGCCTTTAATGAGCCGTGGCTGTTGCGAAGCTAACAAGGCGCCATCCACATATTTTTGCCGATTTTGAGGCAGAGACAACTAGAAGTGATCTGATAGGTCGCCAATTTCGCCTGTTACCAAGGTGATGCTGATTCAGAAAATCGGAACAGTCGTGACTATTCTGGCTTTAGTACCCTATTTAAGCCCTTTGTTACGACGATTCGAACTTTTCAACCATTGTTTATATCGAAGTTTTATGAGCCAGAGAGAGAACTCCCAACATGACGCTCAGATCTTCATTCAAATTCTTGATTAAATTAATCAAGCAGTTCAAACACTCAAGAAGTAACAAGGTTAGTGATTTCTCATCCTTCTATTTGCCTTCGAATTCTGATTAGCAACCCCATCTCGGTCTACTGCTCATATTAGTTCCAGCATGCAATCCAATATGGGTTTGGTCTTCATATTTGTTCATCACTATTCTTCGCTATTCTTTGTACTCAAACAAACTATTGATCTTCAATCCCTTTTTTGCAGATACGTTTTTTTGTTATAGAGATGCCTCCTAATAAATCTTCCAAGGAGGCCGTTGATTTGCCTGAACTCAGCAAAGCTTTGTGGTGCAAGGCTCCTTATCTGCGTGGAGATGATTTCTTCCTTCCAACTATCAAAGGGACCACCCTTCAAGAATCTCCAGTGGAGGATGCCCTCTAACTGGTGCCTGAGGCGGAGAGAGAAGACTGGGATTTGGTAAGTACCCAGGACGTGCATAGGCTTGGCATCGAAGCTAGCTTGTACCCATTCACTGACGTGCTTTTCCAGGCCTTCCAGGAAAAGCTCGACTCTAGATGGAAGAATGGACTGAGTTCATCCTTGATAATTACGAGAAAGTGCTAATGAAAGCTGCGATTTACCATGCCATTCGCACAAAAAGGGGCTCAACCTCAAAGTTGACCAAGATATGCTGAGAGTCCTATTCTCCAAGTACTCCAAAAAGACCCATGCTTTTCATTTTCCTACCTTCGAGGCCGAGCCTACCCTCGAAGATGTAGAGGTCTTGTTAATGCTTCCAAGTATGGGGGCTTTCGACCCCTTAGATAAGTTGGAGTCTGATGAGGAGCTTACTCTCTTCACACAAATGCAAGAGTGCATTGCGGACATGAAGAAAGCTGCCACAAGATGGAAGCTGAACGCGACTACCCCTTGCGACACTTTCAAGTCCATTTCCTCATGCGCAAAGAATATCTGGTCGAAGTGGATCATGTACTTCTTCATAGACTACGCTAAGCCTGCAATTATACAAGGTTGGAGGATGACGAAGACAGGATAATCGCCACCGAAGGGAAAGGTGCTGAGTGGACATTATGCGGTTTCCTGTGCTTCTGGCTGTCTCACTAACTCATAGACAGGCATGCTCGCGACGGGGTTTTCACTCATGTGCTCGCCCTTGCGGTGAAGCTTTCACTTGGCCAAAAGATTTCTCTAGGGCCCTTGGTCCTGGGATCTTTGTATCACCGGCTGGACTTGGCCGCGACACACGTCGAACAATCACAAGGAAGAGTTGAAGTTGTCTCCTTTGTTAACACTGCATTTTTAACCATGTGGGCTTTCGAGCGATGGTCTTCGTATGCTCCAGTCCCTTTGAAAGTAGAGTTGTGGAATGCGCCCAACTCCGAACATGAACACAAGTGTCCTCGGGCGTGACGTTGGTTTAAAACTAAGGGCATCCGCCGCACCTTTCTTTGGTGTGCGACGACGTTCGGTATTTCAAAACTAGGCCTTATGCTGCTCACTTGGATAGCATTGTTTTCCTAGAAAACATGTACCCAGAAGAGGACACCAAGTTCGAGCCCCGATTCATTACCAAAGAAACCAGGTGTTACGGGAGGTATGTGAACTGGTGTAGGAGAAGGTATCTGCCTTCCCTTGCTGAGTACGTGCCTGGCTCCAAAACTTCCATCTATGAACGCATAACGGTTCACTATGATCCGATCCACGTGAGCCCTCAATTGGGTTTCGATGCCATCGCGCCACCCTTGTGGTCTGATTCCATCGTCAAAGGCTGTTACGATGGGGTACTCTATAGGAAGGGTAATGACCTGCTTATTGCTGAACTCCCGCTGACTCAACCTTCTAGAGAAAGGCGAGGACGAAATACATCAGGCTGGATTGCTTTCTGGAACACACTGGTCCGTCGTTTAGTGAAGTCTCAGGCTCAGCTCCAGGCCAACAAAGCTCCCACGCTACTGGTAAAAGAATATCCCTTCAAGTCAAATCGCTCTCGGGACGCGACGCAGTACAGCTATTATTCACTGCTGGATAAGAACCACCACTTGTGCGCGCAACTGATCCTTAATGAAAAGGATGCCATAGTTAAACTGAAATCCTTGAATGCAAGGACCCAATATGCAGAGGAATTCAAACGAGTATGTGCAAATTCTAAATGGTTCTTCTCGTCTTGTAATAGTGTTGTGTGAGGCGCTTCGCTTCACGGGATGGCAGCCCGGTCTTTCTTGACTACTGTCGTGCGAAAAAGATCAAGCCTGACAATCCCATTGCTCCAGAGATGCACATGGATACAGAATTCCAAAAGGTGATTTCGGACGCGCTCGAGGCTTTCCTCGTGCCACATGTCAAAGGGATGAAGAAGAGAAGTGCCATCGATCCTGCGAGCGATGATCTGGTGGTGCAACAATCAAAGCGTCTGCGAAGGGAGCAGGCTGCTAAGGAGGCCGTTACCTAAGCAAAGAAAGACCCTCCTGCAAAGAAGAGTCACGATCCTGCTGCCAAGAAGGGCCAAGCACCTCCTGCTCCCACGAAGAAAACATCTGGGAAGAAAACATTTGTCGCGCGAAAAGATACTCAAGTCATCTTCCTTCTTGAGTCGTGATAAGTTTTCTCTTGACACTCAGTTATTACCTTTGCTACAGGCAGTGATAGCCCAGATGAAGGAGTGAAGGGCATGGCTGTAGAGGAGGCAACTGCTGAGTCTAGGATCATGGCTGAGGAGAGAGAGAGAAGGGAAAAAGGGAAAGAAGATCGCTGAATTCAGGCATCTGTTCAAAGATGTCTTGAATATCTTAAAGATCAGGATTAACTTTTGCGCTCAGCTGCTGGCCAAGTGCAACAAGCGCCCTCTGGAACTGTTCAGATGCAGCGAGCGCAAATGGCCTTCCATGACCTTGTTGATGATGAGAATGAAGAAGGTACTATTTTCAAATTCGCTTTATCGCATCATGAACTTGTCTTGCGCGCATTATACCATGGGTTGTCTAGGATGATATTCTCAAATGGTTAAGGGATCAATGTGGAGAATCCTAAGGTTTCCATATCCTTAGTGTCATCGTGCTTCATTTTAACCTCTTCAAGAGACGATTATAGTGTTCCCAACATAATAAAAATATTCCACACCCCATCAGGTTATGCAAAACTTAAAGGAATTGATGGTAACCTTTGCACAGATGTCCCATATGATAGTGGAAAGAGTGGGCATCGCATCTCTTTACATATATATATATATATATATATATATATATATATATATTTGTAACATGCTTTGTGCTTCCCTCCCTCTTAATTAACTGTGAAATTTTTACTGCAGCAGACGCAGTTCCATTGA
Organism: Linanthus parryae; assembly: GCA_023055425.1. Lineage (NCBI taxonomy): Eukaryota > Viridiplantae > Streptophyta > Magnoliopsida > Ericales > Polemoniaceae > Linanthus > Linanthus parryae. The sequence continues at coordinate 80,840,049 of JALGPY010000006.1, forward strand.
TACAGATGTCTCGCCGGCTCCGCAGCGTTGTCGTTCACGTACCTTCCTCTGTCATTGAGGCCAACGAGGGGAACAAGGTAGTGGAAGGGGTTGTGATCGCGCCACGAGGGCCTAGCACTGAGGAAGTGGCAATTGTTACCCAAGGGACCGAGATAATGGGAAAATATGCAGTCGTGTCTCAGGGGCCTAACACTGAAGTGGTCGACCTTGAGAGAGAGCGCCTCGAACTCATCATTGAGCAAGAGCAAGAGGAGGAAGCACTTCAGCAAGGGCAGAGACGAAGTGCTGATTCTAACTCGCGCATTGCAAGGGAAGATTCCCCAAGAGTCAATGCCCCTGAGAAAAATTTACCCCCAAGGGGAAGTAACTTCTACTCCTGAAGCTCCTCCAAGTGCCTCTCCTGCAGCTGCATTGCCAACTGAGGGCCCCCCTTAGAGAAATCGAGCGAGCTGAGGTTTCTCAAGAAATGGTGACTTCAAATCCCTCACCCCAAAATCTGCCAGAAGTTCCTGACACTAGTAGAATTAATGTCGCTTCTGAGGGTGCGGTGCCGACCAATGAGGGAGCTGAACATGAGTCGAACTCAAGCGGTAGCGCGCTAGATCAAAGCACAGTAGATACTCAATTGCCCATTACTGAGACTTATGTTGCTGCGGCTCCTGGAACGCAACTTAACGTCGCACATGAAAGTGTGCCAGAAGCTCCAGAGCCCGCACCTAGTGTAGTCGAAGCAGGGAGAGAAGAGGGTGAGGATGCAATCATGGCTGAGCCACACCAGGACACATCTTCGAAGACAAACACTCCAGCTATTGTGACCACGACGACAGCAAAGATCGCTCCACTTATGCCCACTTCAAGTGCCCCAAGAAGTGCTGCGTCCTCAGAGGGACTTGGTAAAATTTTGTCACTTCCTGGTGCGGTTGTTGATTCATCTAGTCTTGACCTGGACGCGCTTTTTGCCAATCCGTGGAAATATTGGTCCATTGCAATTGTTGAGGCCAAAGATGCTGAGGAGGAATATGTCTTCCCTGAGGGATACTTTGCGCAAGAAGCTCTTGCTGATCAACGACTAGCTGAGGCTGATCCCTCTAACAGTTCCCAAGCAGCACTTCCCATTCCTTCCTTACGCGAGATAGTCGGTGGTACTGGTAAGCTTTCCATATTCCTTGAAAATGTATGTAATAAATAACAAGGCATGTACCCTTATGATAGTGCAGAGATTAAGCTTTCCATTTTCATTTCCTTCCTCACTCTTCTTTTGGTAATGCATGGATTAAGGAATCATGTTTGAAATGGCTTATGAAGATGCGTATCTCATATCCCAGAACATTTGCCAGAGCGATGGAGCTGCCTGCCAAGGACAGAAAGGATCTCCTCACAGAGATATCTGATCTATTGGAGAAGATAAGAAAAACCACGCCGGCCACTATCTCTTTGACAAATGTGCAACACTTCCTGACAAGCGTGCATGGTGTGCAACACGTAGCCCATAATTGTCTCAATGTTGACTTTCTCATCCAAAGGCTGAAGAGAATCTGCAACACCGTCAAGCTTCGTTTTGGCTTTGAGAGTTATCAATTGGAGACTGCCCAACTTCGCGCCCAAAAAGAAGCTATTGAGAAGGCTGTAGCTGCAAAGCTTCGTTTCAGTCCTTGCCACATAGGCTTTGGGGTTAAAAGAACTATGACACAAAATACTGATGGTCAGACAATAATGTCTGTGATGGTTTATTCCTCTTTTTCAATTCAGTTGGACTTTTTAATCTCATATAGTTTCTGGTCTTGGTTTTCAGGTGGTTAGAAAGTAATTATTTGCTGATGCCTAGAAGAGAGAGATGGTATTTAAGGTTGCAAATTGTTTGAAGTAACATTATTTGTGTTCTTGCTTTGAGGACTAGTAATTGTGAAAACTACTGTACTGAATTATGAAATTGGACTTGGGTAAAAGAATCACTGAATTATGAGTACTATTATTTAAGATATCAGAATATATACACGGCAACTCAACAGAACCAAATAACCTAACAACATCGTGTCTGGCAAGAAGTTAATCTGCAAAAGATTCCTATATATGGCACTGTTAACTTTGGAAGACAAGCCAAAAGTCAGCTGTAACGATCAATACTCGTGTGTTGTAGGACAGCTTTAACATTCCATGAGGATCAATCACAGGTTCTGCGTGCACAACTCTTAACTCCTTCCTCTAGTTAGCTGTAAACATCTGACGGAAGGTAAGTCAGTATTGCCCCAGAGTTGACGGCGACTATCTTTTCTGCTTCCAAACTGGAAAACCTAATTTGACCAAAATATGATTCATCTTCCTTTAAACAACTTGATATGGCAGAGACCAAATACTTGTGTGGATGGATGGAAGCAACAAATATGACCCCGAATAAATGATTGAAATATTCACCTAAAATTAGCCAGCAGACTGTGGGTATGGGAACTGAAGACCTTCTGAGTGAAATGCCATGAACATCGATTCACAGAGTCAATATGTTTCTCCTGAAGTTTTACCTAATAGACGGGTAAAGATGTTAAAACCTGCAGTCGATAAGGCTAGCCTCAAGATTATAGATAATAAGTGCATTGAAATTGACTAACCAGAAACTCCTAAACAAAGTTACAGCAGAATCTTTGATTTTTTTTTTCTTTTTTAAAGAGAGGTGATCATTTTTAAGTGTAATACTTTATTTACGATTCATGGTGATGTTGATCCTTCCCAGCACCCATTGTTTCAACCACTAGAATTTTGTAAAGGTCCATTTAACAGCTGAGGATAAAGAGGGAGGTGGAGGAGAAAAAAGAAGAAGAAAATCTACATATTACACAGAACTCAGTTAAACTTAGATGGAAAGTTAGCAAGAAATTAAATAACTATGTAACGGTAACCATATTTGAAAACGAGAAACGTACCTTTGCAATAAAAAGGAACTAGAAGGAGAAATGCTACTTCAGGCCGTAGCCAAGCACAAGTAACATGAACCCCCCATACACATCAGTTGGCTTCAGAGCACCCCCGCAAAGCTTTAGAGGAAATGGCATTCGATACATTGGCCAGCACTCCAAGACGCATGCTTTGGCTTGATACCACTGAAGGAAGCAAAGATTTGTTGCCTGGCATTGCGTCGAACTCCAACTCGAAGGTCCCCGTTATCACCCCTGCATTACAGCCAAAAGATACTCAGTAACTAATTAGATACGGAAGTCAATAGCGAGTTTGATCTTATAAACTAAAGGCTTAATTACTTAATGCATACCCCCAGTTTGCCCAAACTTTCACATTGCAACTCCTAGTTCTGAAACTAACTGATTGCATCCACCATTTGCAGAAAAGACGTCAATGTCAAACTAGAAATGAAATTTCATCACAAAATTAGCATACTGGAGGGCATTTTTTCACACAAATGTGACGCGTTTGTATCATAGACGATGTTCACTATATGAAAATACCAAATTTGCTTACGACACTCTGGACTGGTAAAAAAAAGTCCTCTTCAAAAAATAACACTTTGATAAAGATATCATATCTTACCGGCAACTGAAACATCAATTGGTCGACGCTTCTTGCTCTTCCGTGCTGGTTGAGACATCTGGCGCGGCAACCTGGAGGGATCCAATGGTTCTATATCCCATGGAGAAACTCTATCTGGTCTTTGTCTTGTTGCCGGTCCATCCCATTGGACCTATTAAAAAGAGATGAAACAGGGTAATGCATTTCAGGAACCAGGGCAAGAAAAATCCCAATCACTGGACTTTTGAATTTGTTTACCACCTTCAATGACTTCCATTCAGAATCGGGCCACTGCGACCCGGTGTCCCCTACACCAACAATAGTTCCTGTGAAACTGACCAAAAGAAGAAGAAGAAGAACCAATGAATTTTGCTGATCAAGATAGATTCCAGAAAGGAAACAATGTCCTAGTAATTTTAGAGGGGGCTTTTAGAGAAGGACCTTGTCTCAGGAGAGTGTACTCCTTCAAATCCCATCTTGAACTTCATTCCAACAGTGAATTTATGTTTCATAGCCTCAAGATATTTGTTCAACCGGATGATGTATTGGCTTGCCCTGGTCAACACAAGGAACAAAAACTTAAGAAAACAAATCTACAAAGAAAGACTGAAAGAGGTGTATGTGAGGAAGATGAAGATTAAACCTCGGTTTATAGCACACAACGAAAAACATTTTCAAAGAAGTGGCACTTGATACATCGGCCAGCACTCCAAGACGCATGCTCTGGCTTGATACCACTGAAGGAGGCATAGGGATTTGTTGCCTGGCATGGCATCGAACTCCGACTCGAAGGTCCCTGTTGCCGCCCCTGCATTACAGTCAAATAATAGTAACTAACTAGATATGGAAGTCAATAATAGTGAATTTGATGTTGTAAACTAAAAAGCAAATTAAATCAAATGAAACCAGTACATATACCTTAGGAACACAAAACAATCCCCAACAACCAGTCTTCTGGCTGTTGCAAAGTTGCTCCAGAGTGTCGTAAGCAAATGTCTACCTGGTTGACCTGACTATTTCATGCAACAGAGAAAGCCAGGTTCATTTCCAGTGTGTTAAGTAACATTAGTGATCCGAGAGATTTAGATGAAAATGGTGAACTAATTATTACTACCTCTGTAGATGTGCTTAAACCGCCATTCATTATTGTGAAGATCCTTAGCAACTAGATCCTGGCTGGGGGTGGCTGAGTCATATCCTGAAAAACAAAGGGGGGAAGTTAGAACAGGTTTACAGTAAAAAAACCTGTTTTTTACTGAGATTTTAACTCATAACTGAAACGTAGTAGTTCCTCCCCTTTTAATTTCACAACAGAACAAGCAAAATGAAATTTTCAAGACAACTTAAGTAGAAAAGTTGGTGAAAAAAGATTGGAAGGGTTTGGTATCTGATATTCATTGTCGACTCACTTACAGCAACATGTAGATGAGAGAACCGTGAACTTAACAAACATATGTTCTATTTACACCCTCCATGAGTACTTGTATCCGACGCAATCAACATCTTTAAATAAATAATAAAATAATCAGTTCAAAATAACAACTCATATTAGTAACAAGTAACAACAATAGCATCTTACATTTGTAATCGGGTGTGTGTCAATGAATTTCGTCCGATCAAGGATATATTTATTTAAATAATTAATTAATTGTAATTTCTTTCTGGCCTACACATGAAGAGAAACCTAGTTTTGGCAAAAATAAGAAATAAACATCAGAATCATCTTCTTGGAAAGTCGACTTGCATTACATTCTCCTAGAGCTTATTCTAGTAGTATTAAACTTATTGTATACTATTGGTGGAAACCGATTATTAAATGAACAGTCGAAAAACAAATAAATAAATACCAAGAGTAGAGTTGATTTTACCTAGATCGGAGAGCAAGTGGAGGGAGGTGAACTGAAATGACATGAACATCGATCTTGTTTCTCTGCTGCAGGCAATCAGTAAAAGGTTTGACCTAATCATTCAAATAAACGACTACGATAAGTGACACTTTAAAACCAGAAATTGAAAAAGGCATAAAAGGACCACGTTGTATAAGATATTGAAACAGAGATGAGTATATAAGAAAGATAGAGAGATGGACATATAATGAATTTAGGTAATTACCAATAAATCATGGCATAAACGAAGTATGCCCATCGGAGAACCCTAATCACTGCCATCGGACTGGACAAGAGGGTTCGATAGTGAAACAAACGCCCGAATCTATCTATTGTAGAAGAAGAAATCCCAAATCTATCATATCTATCTATCGTCGATGATATTTTGATATTTTCTGATTTGTGTCGACAGTGGGAAGTAAGCTTTTTATAGGGAGAGATAAGGGAGTAGGTAGGGTAGGAGCATGCCGTATTTGGAAGGGTCTTTAAATGGCCCTAATGTAATTCGCGTCTCTATTCCTCCATTCAATAGTAGTGCATGAATGAAATCCTAATCCATATACTACGACCCCGCACCGGTCCATTTGATTGGGTATTATGAGTTCAAAATACGTATGTAGTCTTTTGCTCACATATATTATTATTTGCCTGATCGCGGTTACCGGTTATGAGATTGACTTCGGTTAAGAGTATTAAGTGATTAATATGTTTCTTTCCCTTTATTTGTGGACATGATTACTATTTGCACGAGCGTTGTTACCAATCACAAGATAAACTTATATATGTTTACGGAGTACTTTACATGTTTCTTCCATTTATTACTATTCGGCTAAACGTGGTTATATTCATTAGATAAAAGTTGTTTACATGTATGTTTGTGTTATATGGTTAAATTTCCAAATGAAAGCTGAGATGATTTTCGTCTGCTCTAAGGCCTCAACATTTGAACATCGATGAAAAGAGCCGTTATGATAGTATTCGCCCAAATAGTTGCACATTTATTGCGACATTTATTGATTTTTTGAGAGAAGGAACAATGATTACATTTAATACAAGTCGTCTATATTCACTTACCATTACGGTTTATTAATTGTCTATATAGCGAATCCGAAGTTCTCGGAGCAAACCCTAGCAGCCATCATAGTAAAGGCAAGACGACTACGCTATATCGGAGCTCATCGAGAAAGAAAAGCAATGGATAATTTTTGAGAATGAGTATTGTGTCAAGTCGGAATAAGACTTCCACTTCTGTATGATAGAATCCTTTGCCTCGGAGGAGGTCATAAGTACCTGACCAATGCTGAGCATTTTCAAACGTATTTGGAATCAAGATAACTTGATTTATATTCTAGAAGTCGATTTCAATAGCGTGTCTTCAGCTTTCCGAACCAGACGTGTATGAAAAGAGTTGCATTGGAAGGACCATGAGAAGAAAGTTAATCATGCTTGGAACTTGGGGGTCAAACCGAAGAGTAGGGTTTGAAAAATTCGATTGGTATATACGAGTGGAATCTTCTTCTTCATCTATCGAAAGAAGAGTCGGGTAGGAACGATGCGGCAACTATGCGCTAGTTATGCATTAAGAATCAATAGTAGGGAAAACTCAAACTATTTTGATATTCTTAAAGTCTACCATAGAGTTGGTTTATCATTACTATAAGTGTTCTTGAGTAAAGTGAGTTCGTACGGAGACTTCGTCAGTTGGTTCTCAAGTGTGTAACTACTGTTTGTTATTCCTTTGTGCTAAATGGAGACTTCGCATAAAACATCTTACATGAGAGTGGCCTTCAACATGGCTTCCAAGTATCTTGTACATCTTTTTACTTTAAAGTGAAGGAATCTCGAGCTACATCGAATCAGAAGAAGCAACTGACATCTACACGGTGTGTAACAGACCCCCTCATCTATAGCCAATATGTTTAAAGAGATCTTTGAACTCAAGGGAGTGTCATTCTCTGAAAGTACCGGAGTCGCCAACAATGACTTAACCAAATACTATTTATGAAAGAACGAAATCATGAAGAGCCAACATTTGTATAAAACTTAATATTTACATGGAATGAAAATACAGCTATTTGGAGATACTACATTTTGATGTCATACTAGCCTCTTCGGATTTTCCAGCGCTTACCTGTCGGGTTTTAGAAAGAAAGAAAACACAGAAAAGAAAGCAGTTACTAGCTTGAGACAGTCAAGCCTAAGTAAAACAGTCGAGATTAAATTTTTAGAAAATCCATTTTGAGATTAAGAAACTGAATTAGTTTAAAGAAAGTTTTTTGTTAATCATGAAGTCAAGTTTAGGAAATATAGCTTATAAAACAATGCTTCTAACATAATTGAACTCCATTTTCAATCAACCCAGTTATAACGAAACTGGAGTTGCATTTAGGAAACCGTTTCTAATTACTCACAATATTGGACGATCCAACCAACCAAAATCAGCTTTATCCATCAGATTCCGAATCCCACTACCACTAGGGTTGTAAAGGCCAAATTTACATTTGACAAGGTTGTTCGAATCCACCTTACAGTTATACCATAAGTACTGACATCCATCAAAAGAACCTGACCCCTGAAGAAACATGGTACTAGTGTCTAAATGTAAAGTACAATATAGATGACAGATGAGTCTGAGAGACAGACTGTCATACCCCAGAGCCTCCCACAAAGTGGGGTTGGGGAGACCTTCAATGCTTCAGCCCTCAAACCTCGTGCGCAGACTTTAATCGACTAGACATCCAATCCATAAGGGAATCTAGCATTTAGTAAATTCGAAGCATTTAATAATTGTTAGGGATGGCAATTGGGTCGGATCCGATTCGATATCTGACATGATCCGACCCTAATTGAGTATATCCGATCCGATCCGTTTACAAATGGGTACGACATGGGTCAAAAGTTTTGTGATCCATGAAACTCGATCTGATCCGATTAAGTTATCATACTTGATGATTCAATAATGTACATGTATTAATATAATTACATGTATATATTTTAATATGTTTACTTAAGATAATATCCTAAGTTTGATATATCTATATTTTTATGATGAATAAATTGATAAAACTATAGATGTTAAGTGTTTGTTAATCTAATTTTGATTTGAATTCATAATGATCTTAGGTCAGATGAACTAAAAAGACTGTTCATTATCCGATGGATAATCCAATTCAAATCCGGCAAAACTTAACTCAAATCTGAAACTTTATGGATCGGATCTGGGTCTAGGCTGAACCAATCCAAACCCGATCTGTTACCATCCCTAAGAATTGTAGTTTTGAGGCAATAAGTTTAACTCGTAAATCCAGTTGCCAAAGTAAGGCGTTATTCAAATAGAGTTGTCAAGCTTCAAACTATTAAACCAATTTCAGTTCACAAGTATTCCTAGTTAATATTAGTCAAGTAAGATTGCTCACTTAACAGCCAAGCAGCAAAACCAGTACTCATCTATCTCAGATAACTCTAAACACTAGCTTTATCAAATCTTTGGTTGGAGATGAGTTTTCCGGCTAGCTTCAACCCAGAATCCGGCAAGCCTTTTCTTTCTCAATGAATTAGAGGCTGTAAATGACCAACCCCCTGTGTCCAAATTCCAACCTCTACTTTGTGGGGAGTCCTGAATTAATAGTAATGTTTTTTACGCAGGTACAATTATTCTCCCATAGCAGCAAGTTTGAGAGAGAGAGAGAGCTGAATTGAAGAATGAACGACAAGTAGCTGAATGAAGAATGGACGACAAGTAGCTGAATGAAGAATGCATGTCTAGCTGGATTGACAATCCAATGAACCATACCCGAGACTAGGAAAAGGACTTGATCAAGTCAAGGATGACCCGAGACTAGGATAAGTATTTGATCAAGTAAGCATGACCCGGGACTACAATTCGATAATAGAAGATATGAACAAGAAGCAAGCGGCTAACATTCTATTTATAGTATTTGATCAAGTACTCATGCCATTTATAGTTGAAAAGCCTGTACATTGAATAAATGCCATTTACAGTAGAAAACAGTACCCATAATGGTTCTTCACTTTATTTACAAGAGAATACACAACGTTCAAAATAAAGTTAGAAATAACAAACTTGCCGATTTCATAAACTCAATGAACCAACTATTAAAGGGAACATATACAAACCACTAATGAAACAGAAACTGCACAAATTTAGTCACATTTTACTGTAGCCTTCATAAAATGCTAATTCGTTCCACACTTTAGGCTTGAATAACAAACAAGATGTTTGTCGACAATGTTTTCATAAATAGTAATATCAGCTGCAGAAGAGTACGCCAAACAAGCAACCTGGTCTATTGTGTGAACGGAAACAATGTAATCCTTGAGGTCCACGTCTACGCCATCAAAATGTGCTGTCAGGCCTGGTAATTTTGATTGAACCTAGTTAATGAAGACGTCATGGATTCATACAGCACATCACTCACTCTGCTGTCCACTTTGCATAATAGGTTCGTAGCTAACCAGCTTCTTTATTACTAGTAGTAATTCACTACAAGAATTAACTAACTATACTGAAGTACTTCTCTACAAGAATGTGACATAAAGAGCATAGCATTCGGAAAAGTAGTAGTATAAATACGTTTTGGTAACAAATCTGGCACAATCTAAAGGAAAGCTTGAAATGAAGACCCGATTTAATTGTTTCTGCACTCTCTTTGTTTTATTCCACTGTGTCTTCCTTGAATTTGTGCTAAATTTGTTACCAAACCGTATGTATACGGATCCTATGAAAAGCTTGTGCAGTACCTTTTGTTGATAATACCTCGCAACGACGATAGCGTCTTTTTTTTTTTTTTTTTTACTTGAAAGTCACCTAGAACATGTATGCAATTGACTGAATCAACAACTTTATTTATTCTCGATTGTGCTTGCAAATTTCAGCATCAACCAATGAAGAATTTGATCAACATATTCCGCAGTTCAATCTGCCATCGAAGATACTGTGTAAAGTTATGAACGTAGACTTAAAGGTAACGTATGACTCCTTACTCTTAAGCTCATTATTATGGGGAGCTTCTGTGAATAATTTCAGAATTTTGACATTTGTGTGGGTTTATGTTATGTATATGGGCTGAGCAAGAGACTGATGAAGGGTATGCAGTGATCAGTCTGTTCCCGATTACTAATGTAAGACGCTTCTGTTGTTACTTATTATTAGTACAATGAGCTGATTTTATTATTTATTTTTTCATGGTCTAAATTTGGTATTATTTTTATTAATAGAACCACCACAAAAATATACCAAATTTAGACCACGAAAAAATAAATAATGAAATCCACTCAAAATAACCACTCATACTAAGAAGTAACAACAATAGCATCTTACATTTGTCACAGGAACTGACCGATCACTGCATACACTGCACCAGTTTCTTGATCAGCCTATATACATAACCTAACTCAGACAAATGTCAAAAATTGGAAAATTATTAACAGAAGATCCCCATTGTAATGAGCGCCAGAGTAAGAAGACTAATGTTACATTCAAGTCTATGTTCATAACCTTAACCAGGATCTTCGAAGGCACATCGAGGTGCAGAATCTGTTGATCAAAATCTTCATTGTTTGAGGCTGGAATCTGCAAGCACAATCAAAAATAAATAAATACATTTGTTGATTCAATTCAATACCTGGTGTATGTGACCTTCAAGAATGTAGTAGACTTTCGTCGTTGCGAGGTATATCAACAAAAGATCATGCACAAGCTTTCCATAGCTACGTTTACATACAGTTTGTTAACAAATCTAGCACAAAATGAAAGAAAACACAGTGAAAATAAAAAAAAGGAAATAGAGAGAAGAAAAATCAAATCGGAAATCCATTTCAAGCTCTTATCGCCGCAAAAAGCCAAGAGACGCCGTGAGAAAGCGAAGAAATCGGAATTCCATTCTCTTTCTGGACGACGAATCGGAATGCTTCATCGCCGGAAAATCAACAAATACAAACGAAACTACGAAATTAGGGATGACAATTAACAGGGAACATAACCCAAAAGAAACAAAAGAGAACATGGAACCGAACAAATGAGCATAGTCTATGGAAAACCTCTTCTGGTACAAACCCATTTCTCCAACGGTAGCATTGAACCCTTCACTTCGATGCTGACTATCCATTTTTAAACCAGCCTGTCGTTCCCATTCACCAAGTGTCTGTTTCTTCGTTCATCATGAACCGGTACTAAAGAGGAAAATACAGACATATTAGAAAATTAAACCAACCCAACAACATTCACAGATACGGATCAGATTGATTGATGGAACAAGCCTTAAGCATGTGCACACCTTCACTTCTGATCCTTAACCTCTTTCTTTGTTAGGGAAAATTAGGAAAAAGAGATAGAAAATGCTCTAGCATTCGTGAACTAGAGGTTCATAAATACTCAATGCAACTAATTAGCCTACCATCCATTAATAGAACTCAAGTTTTCTTGAAGGAGAAAGAATAGCCAAGCACTGCACTGTAAAAGATACTTATGTGTGTATCAATGAACTCTGTCAGTGAAATGATATATTCCTTTATTTAATTAGCATTTTGTAATTTCTTTCGGATCTACACAACATGAGATACCTAGTTTTCAGGAGTCAATACAAGGGAATTTTCAGAAACTATCAAACCTCTAAACCACAGGGGGGATTAACTCCTGAGAATTAATAATAACATACTAATAATAACACTAAGATGCACCCTGGCCCAAACAGAGGATCACAAAAGTATTGAACTCGTACCAATGAATTACTTGAACCAGTTTCAACCCGTTTTATAAAACTGAAAGACAATTATTGGTAGCCCAAATAACTAGTTTAAAAATATTTTTCTTACATTTTCCCACTTGGGCAACAATAATTGTGGATTTGAAAAAGTATTTGTTTTTTATAAAACGACTCTCGGGTTGAACAACTGTATGGCCATAAACATGGTTCAAGCAAACTTCATCTAGCACAGGATCTCGTTCAACAGTCATATTAAAATCGAACTATGGCGGCAATTATGTTATTTATCAACATAATACCTTCCATAATTACAAATTCTAACATGTTGCCAACATAGACCCCAAAGTGTGGTAAAGTGCAGTGTAGAATATGTGCACATGTGATCCAATAATATACCATATAAATTCTACATCAGGTCCTACATGACCGTGAAGGTCACTCACAAGAATATATCCCATCACACTTCCAAAGAAGGAAGCTAACATATCTCTAAGACGAGACACCATGTTTTTATACCAAAGCACTCATGTTTTTAATCAAGACACTAGTTACCATGGATCCATCAATGCTTCAAAACTTAAGCAATCTTTTCATCTCGAGACAACCTTAACCTGCACAAACTCAATGCAAAAGCAGCACAACTTGCAATAAGGATATAAAATTCGCATTAGGCAAGTCAAAATGGGAATAAATTGATAAAAGTCATCAATCAATATCATCACAGGGTCTGTAATAAAGAGTTACATAGACTCACACTAACCAAACACATTCAAAGAATCAACTATGCTCATACGCTCAACATGTTTAGCAAACTCTACATGCCTCAGCCTTTTTGTAAGTGGATCAGCTAACATGTCTGAGGTACCAATGTGCTCATAGAATACCTCCCCCTTTTCAACCCATTCTCTAACCTTGAAATACTTTATGTCTATAAACCTAGACCCTCCCGAGTTTTTGTTATTCGTGGAGAAGAACACTGCAGCCATATTGTCACAGTACATCTTCATAGGCTTAGAGATGGAGTTGAAAATATTTAGCCCTGCATTGAAATTCATTAGCCATGTAGCCTGTGCTCCACCATCAAAGCATGCCAAAATCTCTGCCTCCATAGTGGAAGACGCTATAAGAGATTGCTTAGAGCTTTTCCACGACACCGTTCCACCTGCCAGCATGAATATGTACCCAGTGGATTTTCTATCATCAGAACAACCAGCAAAATCTGCATGGTGTAACCAACAATCTCAAGAGGATCAACATTCTTATAAACAAGCATGTAACCCTTGGTCTTCTGCAAATACCTCAGAACTTTCTTGGCTCCAAACCAATGATCATGAACTGGATTAGAATAATATCTACCCAACACACTAGTAGCATAAGCTATATCAAGTATAGTGCAAACAACTGCATACATAAGACTACCAACAGCACTTGCATAAGGGACAGTTTCCCTAGACTGTCTCTTAATATCATCTAGTGGACATTGGGTGTTATTGAGTTTATCCCCTTTGCAAATAGATGCAATACCAGGTTTACAATTCTGCATGCCAAATCTCGTGAGGACGCGATCAATGTAAGCTCTCTAAGATAACCCCAAAATTTTCCTACGTCGATCTCTCTTAATTTCAATTCCCAACACAAAAGATGCCTCACCAAGGTCTTTCATGTCAAAGCTATCAGACAACATTTTCTTGATTTCATACAATAATCCCACATCGCTACTGGCAAGCAATATGTCATCCACATATAAAATCAAGAAAATAAACTTGCTCCCACTGATCTTGAGATGTATGCAAGAATCAACAGTATTGTCAATGAAACAAAGAGATACCATTACCTGGTGAAACTTTAAGTACCATTGCCTTGAGGCTTGCTTAAGGCAATAAATAGACTTCTTTAACCTGCAGACTAAATTTTCAGTTCCAGTTCACACAAACCCCTCTGGTTGCTTCATATACACCTCCTCATACAGATCACCATTCAAGAAGGCTGTTTTCACATTCATATGGTGAAGTTCTAAGTCAAAATGTGCAGTTAATGCCATGATAGTGCGGAAAACATCCTTTGAGGAAACAGGGGAAATGGTTTCAGTGTAATCCACACCTTCTCTTTGAGTAAAACCATTTGCTACAAGTCTAGCTTTAAACCTCTCAACACTCCCCTTGGAATCTTTCTTTTTCTTGAAAATCAATTTACACCCAATGGCTTTAGAACCCTGAGGAAGCTCAACTAACTCCCATACCTCATTATTAGACATTGAGTTCATTTCCTCCTTCATTGCTTCAATCCACTTATCAGCTTGTACACTGATAATGGCATCGTTGTAACTTATGGGATCAACTATATCATGCTCTCCAAGATAAACAAAATCCTCGGAAGTTGTAGGTCTCCTTACCCTTTCAGATCTACGCACGGGGGGTGGATCTTGTTGAACATTCTCTCCTTGCGGTGGCAATTCAACAGGGACAACAGAGGCATTCATCACTCCATCCATTGTCTCTAAAGTTGGAGCACTTGATTTTTCTATCACAATAGGCAACGGCAAAAAAGCTGGTCCATCATTGAAAACTTCAGATTGGATAGTAGGGGAAGCATAATCACCAACATTGTCTTCAAAGAATTTTGCATTACCAGATTCAACAATTCTTGTCCCATGACCAGGGCGATAGAAACGATACCGCTTTGACCCCTCCGGGTACCCTACGAAATAGCAGCGAGTGGTTCTAGGACCCAACTTGGATTCAGCAGGATTATAGAGTTTAACTTCAGCAGGGCACCCCCATACACGAAAATGGTTTAAGCTAGGTTTTCATCCAGTCCACAACTCAAAGGGAGTTTTAGGAACATATTTTGAGGGTACTCGATTTAGGATATACATGGCAGTGAGAATGGCTTCACCCCAAAGAGATTCAGGTAATTTGGATAAGCTCAACATACACCTCATCATCTCATCTAGAGTGCGATTACGACGCTCAACCACACCATTTTGTTCAGGGGTACCAGACATAGTGTATTGGGAACCAATACCACAGTTCTCTAAGAATTCAGCAAAAGGTCCCTTGTGTTCGCCAACATCACCTTTCTTTCCATAATACTCACCCCCACGGTCAGACCTAACAATTTTAATCGCCTTTTCAGTTTGTTTTTCAACATAGGTCTTGAAAATTTTGAATTTCTAAAAAAGACTATGACTTATGTTGAATCAGATGAACAAACCCATAACGAGAATAATCATCAATGAAGGTGATGAAATACTTTTTCCCACACAAAGTTGAAGAGAATGGCCTAGAAATATCAGTGTGGATTATCTCTAAAAGGTTCGTACTACGGGTGGACCCAAGCTTCCTTGTTTTAGTCATCTTGCCTCTTATGCAATCGACACAAGGTCCACCTCAATCTTGTTCAAGATCAGGAAGAATATTTTCCTTAACCAATCTTTGAACTCTCTCATTAGAAATGTGAGCAAGTCTCCTATGCCAAAGAGCATGAGATTTTTCCTTACTGAAATGTCTTTTGGTACCACTACACTCGACGTTCAAGGAGAAAGGATTAGGTGAAAGATTCAAACGATACAATCCATCACACAAGAATCCATTACCAACAAGAGATGACTTCAAGAATAACTCAAACTTATAATTGCCAAAAGTGAACGTGTAACCAGAGACATCGAGTTTTGACACAGAAATCAAATTCCGTCTTATAGACGGTACATAAGCAACGTTTTCTAACACAATGCTAGATTTGGACTCAAAAAACAACCTAACGCTACCAATGAAGACTATGGGAATGCTGACTCCATTTCCTACAAAGATGCGATCTTCTCCTTTCCTAGGCTTGCGTTTGCTTAGGAACCCCTGCAAGGAATTAGAAACATGAATAGAGGTTCCACTATCAAGCCACAAAGAATTAGGTGGGACATCGACCAAGGAAGACTCAAAACAGACGAAAGCCTCACCTTGTGACTTATTCTTCTTCTTATTAGACAAAGATTAGAGCTTGGGACACTCTGACTTCTTATGACAACTCAACTTGCAAAACCAGCAAGAGAACACCTTTTTGATGGTAGGCTTTGGCGCCCATGTGGCTGTTTAGGCTGACCGTTCTTACTCTTATGGTGTTGGCCCTTATGGTTCTTATGGCTCTTGGGCTGAGAACTGCTATTTCTATGCCCCCCCAAAATGGCGTGGCTGATACACCATATTCACCTGGCCCTCTTGTGCCTCTCTTCCACTTGAACACAAAGGGCAATCAACTCATTCACATACCAAGACTCCTTGTGAACATTGTAAGTAGTTTTGAGGTTATCAAACAGTGGTGGAAGAGAATTGAGGGCTTGGTAGACTAGGAAGGTATCGACTATGGGGACTTTGAGGTTGGTTAACTTGTTTTCTATTTCCTGCATCCTCATAAGATAGGTCCTAACCCTACTCACCCCATCGTATTTCATGGTTGAAAAGTCTCTAAGAGCTCACCAGTTTCAGCTTTCTCAGATTCCTGAAATTTGTTTCCAATTGCATCTAGAAACTTCTTAGCATTTGTCTCATTGGGAACCACACTCTGAAAGCTCTCCGATATGGACTTCTTCATAATCATAATACTAAATCTATTAGCTCTCTCCCACTTCTGATAATATGCCTTTTGTTGAGCAGTACTAGTGTCAGTTAGCTTAGCGGGCTCATCGTCAATCAGGGCAATGTCTAAATCAGCAAATCCCACGGCTAACTCAACATCACGTTTCCACCTCTTAAAGTTACTAGCAGAGAGAGACTCAATAGCGCAAATATGATTATTCACAGCAACATTGCTAACAGCTGCAACAATAATTTAATTCAGTTTTAGCATCAACATCAATGCATGGGTATTTAGAAGAATATGCTAAATATAATCAAGCAATATTCTTCATGATCATACAATGCGTCATCATATAAACACCTTTGGGCAGAATATATTTGACACATCCAAGACCACAACCAAGTCATTTAGTAAGAACAATTCCTCAGAAGAACTAAATTCCTTTGGGTAAATAGCCTCCTTCAGAATCAAAAAATATATCCCCTTACTAATGACTCACACTACCTCCAAAATCGATATATTTAATCGACCCTCTTCGGGCGGGTAATTAAATATATTAATTCAAGAGAAGCTGCCCAGAATCCTTTATTGAATTATCCTAGATTCGATACATACAAACTACTTTGGCAGAACCATATATACAAATCCAAAATATTCAGTTGGGACATATTCAAAAACATCAACAAATACCCAATATATCGTCGCGCCTTATTTATTTTTTGTTTATTTTATATGTAAACAAACATATGCCCCTGATACATCACATTCATTCGATAAAGCATAATATACTGGTGCAAATACACAAACTGATCACAAGCGATAACAACTTTATCATTTATAATATTATATACTAGTAAAATGAACCCAATAAATTCGCTTCCATATAGAATACTATTAAAAGATCAATATAAAGCAAATCATAGGAGAGTGATAATTTCACATGCTGGTAATATAAAATTAATGTCACCTACACCAGCCATATGAATTGTTGCAATTGCCTTACTGTATTCACATGAGAACTGTAGTTCACACAAAACCATTGTGTACATGCATAGGAAACCCACAAACTCAAGTATTGGTTCAGTATTGGTGGGTCCAGTTTGTCATGTGCATGATATGGGCAAAGAGTAGTATTAGGGTTTACATATAATTATTAGGTAGGACCCACATAGGCACAAGACTATATAGAAACACAAATGTTGGAACCTACTGCTTTACACTGGCCTACGTCAACAACTCATGGACATCCAATTCTTAACACAAACTCTTCTTATTAAAATATTAAATTTGTTGAAGGAAAAATTGGTTTCAATCTTTACCCAATAGTCACAGTGGCAGTATGTCATTCAAAACCATGTGCACATATATGAATCTTGAATTGCAACAGTAAGAGAAGGACAAAGTAAAAGCCAACTTCTCATGATCAACTGTTCTTTGTTTTCGACACGTTACGGTTATAAATCAAGTACCATAACGAAAACTTGTAAGAGTTCGACACATATCCATGGGGTATTGCGTCGTCGTTTGCGGCAGTAGACCAGTAGGGTTTCGGTTTATCAAAAAAAAATATTCTAGGGTTTCAATTCCTAACGCATGGTGGCTCTGATACCAATTGTGATAATAATTTTGATCCCATACAAGAAATTAAAACACCATAGAAAAATATATGATAATATCAAAACATACCGTTTGATCCAACCATCTTCGTTGTCGTCGAATCTTCACAAACTTGGAAGAGCTAGAGCGCCGGATCTTCCCCTCCTACTCCCACTCTTGTTGTTTTTCGATAGGGCTAACAATCCCCCAACTGGTCTTATTTATAAGAACCAGTTATGGTTTTTGGGAGAGGAGAGGGGACCGGACCTAATAATCATAAACAGTTATTGGGCCCTCCTATCAAGGAGCCCAATGACCAAACAGCCCACACCTTCATACCACACTAATAATAACACTAAGATGCATCCTGACCCAAACACAGGATCACAAAAGTATTGGGCTCGTACCGAAGAATTACTTGAACCACTTTCAACCCGTTTGATAAAACTGAAAGATAATTATTGGTAGCCCAAATAACTAGTTTAAAAATATTTTTCTTACAGTGAGATCATCCATTAGATTTTGGACTTCACTAAATATTTGGGTTGACGTATAGATGTAATTCCGAAAACGAGAGCTGTCACGAGCTCTCCATAACCACAAAACTCCGATAGCAAAACACAAAAGATCATTTTGGTTCAGTTCATGAAGCCAGAAACAAGCCCAGTTGGGGAAGTTGGTGGTATGTTTGGAGAGGATTTGGCCTTGCAAAAGCGACGACCAGACCTGTCTAGCAAAGGGGCATAAAGCAAAAATATGCGTCGGGGACTCCCCACCCGCTCCACAAGCTTAACATCGGTCTGGGACTTTGCGATGCCTCGTTTTCTCAAATTCTCCGTTTTAGGGATACCATTGAGGATGCAGCGCCAAAGATGAATCTGAATCTTTTTTGGAACCTTCATCTTTCATAGTTTCTCCATTTCTTTTAGGTGACAAGGAGAGGAAGAATCTCTTCCAAAGCAGCCCCTTTGAGTCGCATAGTTTGAGAATATCTCGTACTTACAGTATAGTGCCCTCAATCAGAGAAATGCCAAAGCGTAGAATCCCCACAAACCCTCCTGGCCAATGGGATCTTTAGAACATCTTCGACAT
This sequence comes from Linanthus parryae, assembly GCA_023055425.1. Classification (NCBI taxonomy): domain Eukaryota; kingdom Viridiplantae; phylum Streptophyta; class Magnoliopsida; order Ericales; family Polemoniaceae; genus Linanthus; species Linanthus parryae. Next base: position 80,859,430 of record JALGPY010000006.1, read on the forward strand.
CTACAGGAGCAACATACTCTTACAAAGCATCCCGGTTCCAACATCTATTTTCATTGATGAATTCAGAGACCTTGACATTCTGATTGATAGACTGAACAAGTGGCTTGAACGAAAAATCCCATGGGATTCAATTGTCACCAATCTGGATATTTTTACCGCCCTCCACTCTCCACCTTAAGCGAGACGAAAGTAACTTCCTGCCAATCAGAATACTCCTCCAAGAAAAAGAGGGGTTATGTCCTATCTCAGCCTGCAAAGACTCTTTAGAACTGAAATATTTAGCCTTTAGGACCTTGCTAAGAAGGGAATTTGGGTACCCGAGAATCCTCCAACTTTGCTTGGAAAGCATAGCATCATTGAAGCACTTAAAATCTTTGAAAGTAAGGCCTACCATATTCTTCGGTTGCTAGACTTGCTGCCATCGAATCCAGCTAATACCTCTTTTTTTTTTTTTTTATCTGCGTTGCTCCACTAGAACTGCATGATAAGTTGTTCCATCCAATCACACGTACCATCAGGGAGTTTGAAGCAAGACATAGCGTATGTCGGGAGAGCTTAAGTTATAAATCTAATAAGAACTTCTTTACCCCCCGTAGATAGAGCGCGTGTTTCCACCTCTTGAGTTTTGAAATAAGCCTTTCAATCTTATGCGCAAAAGTTATAGTTTTTTTCTTACCCATAGTCGTGGGTAGGCCAAGATAGCTGTCATACTGGTTGACCTCCTTAACGCCGCACTGATTCATGATCTCTGTTGTTGCTTTCGATGTGTTGGAAGAGAAATTCAAGCATACAAAATAAGAGTAAAAAATATCGCTAGTAGGGGCCGTGCCCACCCCTCGCCCCCATTGTGTCTGCCTCTGCCGGAATGTCCATTCCCAAACCCATCTATGCCTGAAGGTCCATTCCCTAGCAGTTTCAATCTTTTCAACATTCAAGCATACAAAATAAGAGGCAAAAAATCGCTAGTAGGGGCCACCCCTTCCCCAAGAAGGCATGCATCACCCTATTGCATCTTGCCGGAGAAGAAGGAATGAAGATAAATATTTGAGGGAAGTCTTTTAATCCTCTAGTTTTCCTTTCATTACAGTCCATTTTATTCCATTTTTCAGGGATTTTTAACTGAAGCAGCAGTTGGAGCTAATCTCCTGAACAACATTGAGGTTCCACCTCTTGATGTGCTAATGTGTTTCCAAAGTGAAGCAGATGCGCGGATGCGAGAGTTTGCAGAGTTCTCTAAGAGCCAAAGAGTTCCACTGTTTGGTCAGGCTTGTTCTACCACCGTTTGGTCATTTTGGTGAAGACGGTTAGCGCTACTCTAGTTGACACTCCTTTCCAAAGAGCCTTTGGGGTTAAAATAACAATGAAACAACATACTGCTCATCAGGCAATAATGTCTCTTAAATGCAGTTGGATTTTTAATCTCGTATAGTTCCTGGTCTTGGTTTTTAGTTGGTTAGAAAGGAACATTTTGATGATGCCAAGAAGATACATGGAATTTAAGGTTGCAAATTGTTTGAAGTAAAATTATTTAAGGTTGCAAATTGTTTGATGTAATTGTGAAAACTACTGTACTGAATTATAAAATTGGATTTATGTAAAAAAGAAATCACTGAATTATGAGTAGTATTATTTATGATATCAAAATAGATACACGGTAACTTAACAGAACCAAATAACCTAACTAGATCATGTCCGCAATATTTCTATAAATGAAAATATCAACTTTGGAAGACATTCAACAAAGTTAGTTGTAACGATCACTACTCTTGCTGTAGGAGAGCTCTAACATTCCATGAGGATCAATCACAGGTTCTGCGTGCACAACTCTTAACTCCTTCCTCTAGTTAGCTGTAAACATCTGATGGAAGGTTAGTCAGCATTGTCCCACAGTCGATGGCCGCTTCTGAACTGAAAAAACATAATTTGACCAAAATATGATTAAACTTACTTTAAACTACTTGATATGGCAGAGACAAAGGATTTTTTGGATGGATGGAAGCAAAACAGTACCCCGAATAAATGATATAAATGCTTACCTAAAACCATCCAGCAGCCTTTAGATATAGGTTCTGAAATGCCATCAACATCGATCTTCTTTGAAGCAAAAGTCACTCGTACTACTTAAATCCAAGGGAGTTACGCACTTGAAAAATTTGCAGTTTCACCTCGTGAATCTCTTTCTTCATTATCTATCAAAAGCTTATTAGGTTTGGTAACCCTAGCTTAGCCGTGGTGGGGAATATGTGCCCTTACAATATCCCAGATTGGGGGAGACGACCTAACTTGACAAAATATCAGATTGGGGGACTCTTTTCGTCTCCGTCCATAACAGTCTTGATGCAGGGCCATTTGACACCTAAACCCCAATAATAGAAACAAAATTTGTATAAATAAATAGGTGTGTACTTCTCAGTTGTATTGAAACCATTAAAACTGACTGTAGAGATGAGTTTTTAGCAGCACCTGTTGCAGATTATTATCATCATCTTGTCGTAGTCCCAATCTTCAATCCATCTACAAACAGCATATTGGTTGCTTTGCCGTCCACTTTGCATAAACAAGTTTGTATTTCTCTGTCACGTAAGAAAAAAATCAGTGGCGAATCAGCTTCTATATTACTAGTAATCTAGTTATAACTCACTACAAGAAATAACTATACTGAAGAGTAGTAATTTTTACCCTGAAGAAAAGACATAAGCTGGTGCTTTTCTAATTTCCAAGGCACTAAAACCATAAGCATTGTACTCTCCAAGCTATTTTATCGTCGTAGCGTCTCCATAAAATTGGAAATTGCATATCAAAGTTTTCAATCACTATCCCTAAATCAGATTTATCAGCACATTATGAGAAAATTATCTAATGTTTAAAGGAAACGCTAAAACAAAATACAAATGCAAATAGCAATAAAAATCTATTTTAAATGATATAAAAATCTATTATAATTGATATACCATGTAAAAGGGAGACGGTCAGTAATCGACCTATCCTGTAAAACGCTAATCGTTAAAATCGGTCAGTAATCCACAGCTCCAGCTTTCCACAGCTTCAACTCCACCGTGATGTGACCGTCCGGCACGTAACCGCTGCCTTCTGGTCTCATCACCCGTACGGCCGCCAATCTTAGTATTGGGCAATGTTGGTATACTGAAGAGTAGGATCGATGTATAAGTAACGCTACTGACATAGAGTAACAACTGGAAAAGAAAAGCAATCAGCACCATGTTGACAGCTGGGTATTGGCTTCACTTCTCATTCTAAACCTCTTTCTTTGTTAGGGGGAATTAGGAAGAAGACTTTGAAAATACTCTAGGGATCGTGAACTAGAGGATTAAAGCATTGATCATCAATTTATAGATACGACATTGCAACAAATCCTACCATCCATTTATAAAATTCCAGTTTTCTTGAAGGACAAAGAATAGCTAGGCACGGCACTGTAAAATCAAGCTGCTTATGTGAGTGTCAACTTTTTGTAATTTCTTTCGGATCTACACATGAAGAGAAACCTAGTATTGGCCAAAATGAGAAATGTACACCAGAACCATCATGTTGGAAAGTCAACTCCCTATGGCACAGGCAAAAGATTCTCCTAAACTTATTCTAGTAATAAACTTGTTGTATACTTTCGGTGCAAACCGGTTTTTAAATGAACAATAAAAATATTAAGAGTAGAGTTGATTTGACCTAAATTGGGTTGCAGGCGGAGGGAGATGATTTGAAATGCCAAGAACAACGATCTTCTTTCTCTGCTATATCCTCCAATCAGTGACCTAATCATTCAATACAACGGGTATAAGAAGAGATAGATAAGTTAAAACCAACAACCGAGAAGGGTATACAAGCTAGAACCAAGTTTTTAACGATTGAAACAAAGATATATGAGAAAGATTGAGGTATATACAGATATACAAACCAATAAATCATTGCATAAACGAAGTATGCCCATCGGAGAACCCTAATCACAACCATCGGACTGGAGAAGAGGGATCTATAGCGACACAAACACGGATCGATAGTGACTGTATTGGATCGATCTATCGTAGATGATACTTTGATATTTTTCTGAGGTGTGTGGGTAATCTTTTTATAGAGAGAGGGACAAATAGGGAGTTGGTAGGGCAGCAGGCAGTATTTGGAAAGGGGTTAAATTGGTTCTGGTTTGACTCGTGTCTCTATCCCTCCATTCCATTGTTCATTCACTTATAGTTCATGAAATAAAACCCTAATCCAAATACTACAAATCAACCGGCCCAAATGACCCTTTATTTTAGAATTACAACATATAGCCGCGTTAAACTCGAGATCTCGTGCAAGGGCTTCAAACGCTCTAGCACTCAGGTAGCAGCCATTTTCTCCCAAATGATGGGTTTATGAGTTAATAGTTTTTGGTTACTTTTTCATCTGATTCACTTTGCAAAAAATCATTTTAATGCGTCTTTTGAGAGGTTTGCTTCTGTAAATTTCAAACAAGGTAGTTTTCTTGTTCTTATTTTCTTGACAATTTGGATAGTCTGTAGTCTTTGTTCACACACATTAGTATTTGCATGAGCTTTGGCTGTTAACGGAATACTTAGAAGACTTAGATGTTTCTTTCCTTTTTTAGTTGAAATGATTACTATTCGAAAGAGCATTGTCACCGGTCACTAGATAAACATAAATTCACAGAGTATACTTTACATGTTTCCTTTACTGATTGAAATGAGTACAATTTGTCTAAATGTTCTTACATGTCATTAGATTCACTTCCGTTCAATTATATTATGTATGTTTCTGTTATATTTTTCGATTTCCAATTGAAAGTTAAGAAGTTTCGTGTTCTCCACGGCCTCAACAATTGAACATCGGCGAGAAGAGCCATTATGACAATATTTGCCCCAGCAATTTCAATTTAATTACGCAATTTATTAAATTTCTAATACGCATGATTATCACGCATAAATTCTTATTATTTTAGTCGCTTGGTCTCATATCATAGTTTTGGAGCCAAAATAATATTGTGAGTACTATGAACTAGAGAAAGAACAATTATTACATTTTTAATGCAACTCCTCTAGATTCACTAACCACTACACCTCGTAGCAATCCCTAGTAATACATGGTGTATATCTCTGGTACCTCTCCTTGCCGGAGTGGTGGTCATTTTGACCACAACAGGGATCGATCTCAGGCAACCGAGGTAGTTATGGTCAAAACCCTAACTACAATAGGGGTCACAGCAGTTACCAGGGTTAGAACAGCAGTGGCCAAACCAGTTGTCAAACATCCTTCTCTGGTGGCAATAGTTTCAGCAAGGTTCAAAATCACCAATGAACTGTAAATTTTTTTGTCATGATTTTCATTCAGCAATAGATTGCTGGCACATAATGGATTTTGCTTATCAAGGCAAAAATCCACCTGAATAACTCTCTGCCATGGAAGCTAGCACAAGTTCTCAAGTCCCTCCTTCTAATTTTTGGCTCACTGATACTGAGCTTAAACATCTATGACTGCCGATCTAAAGAATCTCTCGCCGACTGATCTTTACAGTGGTAATGACTCAATCACCATTGGTAATGGCTACTCTCTATCAATGCAGAAATCTGGTACTGCTATTCTCTTAACTTCTGCTTGCTCTTTTCAATTATCAAACACATTACATGTACATCTTCTTTCTGCATACTTGCTTGCTGTGAACAAACTTGTTGTGAACTCAGTGTGAGATTTATTTTTGATAAGAGCTCGTTCTGTATTCAGGACAAGGCTACGTGCAAAATTTTGTACCAGGGTTTGAGTAAAAAATAGTCTTTACCCATCCAAACTCAGTCAATATCTTTGAAGTCATCTCCTCAAACCTTTTTGGGCCAACAAGTCAAGTCTCCTATGTGGCATGCTCTTTTAGGACAACCATCTAATTTTGCTTTATCTAAATGTGTTAAATGTTTCTCTAATGTTTCAAAAATAGCTGATACTAAACCCAGTTTGACATTGACGTATTTTTGGCAGAAGGGGAATGCAATCAACTAGTTTCAGAACAAGAGGTTGCAATGTGATAGTTTCAATAAACTGGAGGTACACATTAAGTAATTAAGCCTTTGTTTTAATGAGGTTTTTTTCTTATTTTATTTTCTTAATGATGTCTATATGTATGTATTATTTGTTCACACATACTATGATTCGCTTGAGCGCTGTTACCGATTATTAGATAAATGTCTGTTAACTCAGTACTTAGAGATTTATATGTTTCTTTCCTTTATTTGTTGACATGATTGCTATTTTCATGAGCGTTGTTAATTTCGAGTAGATAAACTTATGTTGACTGAGTACTTTACATGTTTCATTCCCTTATTGGTTGGCATGATTATTATTCGCCTAAACGATGTTACATGTCATTAAATAAACTTCTGTTCATTTGTAGTATGTCTATTCGTGTGATATGGTTCGAATTTCAAATGATAGTTGAGAAGTTTTCGTTTGCTATGAGGCCTCAACAATTGAACATTGACGAGAAGAGTCGTTATAATAATATTCGCTCTAAGAGTTGCACTTTAATTGCGAGATTTATTGAATTTTTTAGATTAGGAACAAAGATCACATTTGATGCAAGTCCTCTAGATTCACCGAATCGAATGCCTAGCTGGAATGACAAATGGATAACAACTAGCTGAATGAAGAATGAATGCCTAGCTGGATTGGCAATCCAATGAACCATACTCGAGATTTGGAAAATGACTAGATCAATTCAGGGATGACCAGAGACTACAGTTCGACAAAAGAACGGATCAAAAAGCAACCGGCAAACTTTCTATTTATGGTTGACCGGTACACATTCCGTTTACAGTTGATAAGCAAGTATATTGAATAAATTCCATTTAAAAAATAACAAATTAGTACATTGAATACTTCTTCATTTGATGTACTAGTGATCCACATCATTCAAATCAAGATAGAATTAATAAGATAGAATTAATGAACTGTTCGATTTCATAATCACAATGATCCAACTATTAAAGGGAACATATCCAAATGACTAAAGAAACATAAACTACACAAAATAGTACTCCAGCCTTCAATAAGATGCTAATTCGTCCCACATCCGTTATGCTTGAATGACACGGTTCCCTTGACAAGATCATATCCAACTAAGAAGTTTGTCTGAGCAATGTTCCCAGGTTGCAAAAAACATCTTACATGAGAGTGGCCTTCAACATGGCTTCCAAGTATCTTGTACATCTTTTTACTTTGCAGTGAAGGAATCTCGAGCTACATCGAATCAAAAGAAGCAACTGACATCTACACGGTGTGTAACAGACCCCCTCATCTATAGCCAATATGTTTAAAGAGATCTTTGAACTCAAGGGAGTGTCATTCTCTGAAAGTACCGGAGTCGCCAACAATGACTTAACCAAATACTATTTATGAAAGAACGAAATCATGAAGAGCAAACATTTGTATAAAACTTAATATTTTCATGGAATGAAAATACAGCTATTTGGAGATACTACATTTTGATGTCATACTAGCCTCTTCGGATTTTCCAGCGCTTACCTGTCGGGTTTTAGAAAGAAAGAAAACACATAAAAGAAAGCAGTTACTAGCCTGAGACAGTCAAGCCTAAGTAAAACAGTCGAGATAAAAAATTTAGGAAAGCCATTTTGAGATTAAGAAACTGAATTTGTTTAAAGAAAGTTTTTTTGTTAATCATGAAGTCAAGTTTAGGAAAGATAGCTTATAAAACAATGCTTCTAACATAATTGAACTCCATTTTCAATCAACCCAGTTATAACGAAACTAGAGTTGCATTTAAAAAACTGTATCTAATTACTCACAATATTGGACGATCCAACCAACCAAAATCAGCCTTATCCATCAGATTCCGAATCCCACTCACTAGGGTTGTAAAGGCCAAATTTACATTTGACAAGGTTGTTCGAATCCACCTTACAGTTAGACCATAAGTGCTGACTGTAGGGTTTTGATTCATGGATGCGTAACGGAAACACAAACAATCATAAAACCATGCAAAACCCTCCACGGATCACAAGTTAAGAGACATAACGATGGTAAGGGTAAGAAATCAATAACACACCTTAGGGTTCTCCTTTGATGAGTTCAAACGCGAATTGTGTCACGTTCTCTATGGTTGATCCACGCCTAGAGTTGATCCTAGATCTCCCAAGTCCTTGGTGCTAGCCCGGAGGAGGAAGAGGAAGAAGAATCACGCATAACGAGACCCAAAAGGAGGGTCTCGGCCTCCTTGCGGTCGACGGGGACGGGCGGCGGCAAAGGGGCGGTCGGGTCCCTTTGTTGCTTGCTCTCTCTCCTTTTGTTCTCTCCCACTCTTTGTTATGTTCAATAATGAGCATAAGTTATGTGGGAAGGAAGGAAGGAAGGTCCTTTATATAGTCCAACAACTCCTTGTTAACTAGCTAAAGGACTTATTCTAGTCCTACTAGAATTCAATTTAGTCCCTTCCCTGCAAATTAGTCCCTACTAAGTTTGCAAGGTTTTGCAAAGTGATCATTCTAATTAATTAATCCAATTAATTAATTCCCAAATCTAGTTCAACTCTATATAGCGTGTGACCCCATAGGTTCTATCTAGTTGGTAGCAACTATTTGCTAATACGGAGCGGTCTCTAGCAAAACATCCATTCTAGCCAAATAATAGAATAGTCATCTTGACAACATTTGTACAAGTAATTGTCTCATCCCTTTGTCTCTATATCCGGATTGGACACGAGACATACAAGTCACACTCGTATATCCAATCCATTGTTTCTCGATCCATGGGAATAGCCTTATTCGTGCAAATAACATCAATATCCCATATTGATTTATTTGAGTCTGGCCAGACATTCTATAAGCATTATCCCTCGAGTGGCCTCGGATATTTGCTCCCGTTATGTGGGAGGGACAAATTCTATCTACGTCCACTACGATCTCTAAGCTTCCTTCTTATTGTATCCAGTACACGCCTTTATAACTACCCAGTTACGGTGTAGCGTTTAACGCTACCAAGATCACAATAATCCACAACTAGAATATCTAGTGACTTCAAGTCTAAGGATGACAATACCATTGCACCGCGAGAAGCGCTTGTGACTTAACATAACGTGTATGTACCCTTCTCGGAGATGGGTCAATCCAGTGCAACATTCCCTAATGCACGCCTATGCGTTGGATCGTGATATCTCCATATCAATCCAACCCCATACTGGTCTATAGATGATTGTCCCATTAATCATTATACTTGACTAGGGATATTTAAGATAAACAACACAATTGTAAATCTAAGGACTTCATTATATTAAATATCCAATAAATATTAATGAATTTCTAGCCACAAATAATTCATACTAAACTAGATTGCCTCTAGGGCATCTATTCCAACAGTCTCCCACTTGCACTAGAGCCAATCAGGAGCATCTCGTATGCCCATACTCCTAGTGTGCCCTTCATGCTTCCACTGCGTGAGAGGCTTTGTAAGCGGGTCTGACAGATTATCACCTGTAGGAATCTTGCATATCCGAACGTCTCCTCTATCGATAATATCTCGAATCAGATGAAACTTCCTGAGCACGTGCTTGGACTTCTGGTGCGACTTGGGTTCCTTCGATTGCGCGATCGCCCCAGTGTTGTCACAGAACAACTCAACTGGATCCGCAATGCTAGGGACCACACCAAGTTCAGAAACAAACTTTCTGATCCAAACAGCTTCCTTTGCTGCGCCATTTGCAGCAATGTACTCAGCCTCTGTTGTAGAATCAGCTACCGTCTCTTGCTTGGAACTCTTCCAGCTCACCGTTGCTCCATTCAGGCAAAACACATATCCCGACTGTGATCTAAAGTCATCTCTGTCGGTTTGGAAGCTTGCATCAGTGTAACCCCTTACACGCAACTCTTCCTCACCGCCAAATATCAAGAGTGCATATATAGTTCTTCTCAAGTACTTTAGGATGTTCTTGACTGTAATCCAGTGACTCTCACCCGGATTGGATTGGTATCTGCTTGTCATACTCAAGGCATATGACACATCTGGTCTAGTACATAACATGGCGTACATGATAGATCCTATGGCCGAGGCATAGGGGATTCTACTCATGCGTTCCTTCTCAATCTCATTGGAGGGACAACCACTCTTCGAAAGAGTGATTCCATGTGACATGGGCAAGAATCCCTTCTTGGAATCTTGCATGTTGAACCGTTTCAACACCTTGTCAATATATGTACTTTGACTTAGGCCTAGCAACCTCTTAGATCTATATCTATAGATCTTTATACCGAGTGTATAGGCTGCTTCCCCTAAGTCCTTCATTGAGAAACACTTTCCTAGCCAATCTTTAAAAGATTGCAGCATGGGAATGCCGTTTCCAATGAGCAGTATGTCATCCACATACAAGACCAGAAAAGCTACAGAGCTCCTACTAACCTTCTTGTAGACACAAGACTCATCTTCGTTTCTGATGAAGCCAAACTCTTTGACCACTTCATCAAAACGTCGATTCCAACTCCTAGAAGCTTGTTTCAATCCATAAATGAATCGTTGCAGCTTACAGACTTTGTTGGCTTGCTTTGGATCCTCAAAACCCTCCGGCTGTATCATATATATGTCCTCGAGGAGATTCCCATAAAGGAATGCTGTTTTGACATCCATCTGCCAAATCTCATAGTCGTGGTATGCTGCAATCGCAAGTAGGATTCGGATGGATTTGGTCATAGCGACTGGTGAAAAGGTTTCATCATAGTCAATACAATGAATCTGTCTGAATCCTTTAGCCACCAATCGACCCTTATAGGTAATCACATTACCATCCATGTCGATCTTCTTCTTGAGGACCCACTTGCACCCTATGGGTCGCGCCCCATCGGGTGGTTCCACCAAATTCCATACTTTGTTGGCATACATGGATTCCATCTCGGATCTCATGGCCTCCAGCCACTTCTGAGAGTCTGGGCTGATCATGGCCTCCTCATAGGTAGTAGGCTCATCATCTATGAGCATCGTGTCACCGGAATCGGTTACGAGAAGTCCATACCTCTCGGGTTCCTGGCGCACTCTACTAGATCTACGAAGCTCTTGTGTTACCTGAACAGGTTGCTCCACAATTACTTGTGGTTCCTGTTCATGTTCCATAATCGGTTCAGTGATTTGTGGTTCTTGAACCTCTTCAAGTTCTACATTCCTCCCACTTGCTTCTTTAGAGACAAATTCTCTTTCTAGAAACACGCCGGTCCGAGCAACAAACACTTTGTTCTCGGTTGGATTGTAGAAGTAGTAACCCTTAGTTTCCTTAGGGTACCCCACAAATTTACACTTATCTGATTTCGGCCCCAGCTTGTCTGTTTGTAAACGTTTTACATAGACATCGCAGCCCCAAATCCTCATGAACGACAGTGTGGGACGCCTCCCACTCCACATCTCATATGGTGTCTTCATGACTGATTTAGATGGAACACGGTTAATGGTGAAAGCTGCACTTAATAGAGCGTAGCCCCAAAATGATAATGGGAGATCGGTTTGACACATCATAGATCGAACCATATCCAATAGGGTTCGATTCCTCCTCGAGGACACGCCATTCCATTGTGGCGTTCCGGGTGGAGTGAGTTGGGACACGATCCCACACTCTCTAAGATAGTCGTCAAACTCTTGGCTCAAGTATTCTCCTCCACGATCCGATCGTAGAGCCTTTATACTTTTGCCAAGTTGCTTTTCTACTTCATTCTTGAATTCTTTGAACACTTCAAAGGATTCGGATTTTGCCCTCATGAGGTACACAAATCCATATCTACTGTAATCATCAGTAAATGTAATGAAGTAGACATAACCACCCCTGGCAGGCGTGGCAAATGGCCCACACACATCGGTATGTATGAGCGCCAATCGCTCACTAGTCCTCTCACCTTTCTTATTGAAAGGGGACTTTGTCATTTTTCCCAATAAACAAGCCTCACATGTCTCATATGATTCAAAATCAAATGAGCCTAGTAATCCATCCTTATGGAGTCTAGATACACGTTTCTCATTTATGTGGCCTAAACGACAGTGCCATAAATAAGCAGGATTTAAATCATTTATTTTAATCCGCTTGGTATTAATGTTGTAGACAGGATTGCTTAGATCAAGGACATAAAGTCCATTAAATAATTGCGCACTAAAATAATGAATATTATTTAAATAAAAGGAACAACAATTGTTCTTTATTGAAATAATAAAACCATCATTGTACATACAAGAAATAGAAATAATGTTTCTGCTCATAGCAGGCACATAGTAGCAATTATTTAATTCTAAAACTAATCCTGAAGGCAGAGATAGCTCGCACACGCTTATGGCCAACGGAGCAACCTTTGCTTCATTCCCAACGCGCAGATCTACCTCCCCTTTAGCCAATCTTCTACTTCTCTTTAGATCCTGCATATTTCGACAAATATGAGATCCACATCCAGTATATAATACCCATGATGTAGAGAAAGTTAAATTGACATCTACAAAAAAAATACCTGGTGGTGGTGGAATCACTATTCCAAGCCTCTTGTCCTTCAGATATTTTGGGCAGTTCCTCCTCCAGTGTACAGGCTGACTGCAGTAGTGACACTCACCTTTAGTCACACCTTTGGCAACGCCACCAACAGGCTTAAGGGCAGGTTCCTTGGACTTGGCGACTGACTTGCCTTTGCCCTTGGAGGAAGAGGCAAACCTTTTGCCCTTTCCTTTCTGTACCATCATTATGGCCTTGCCCTTACCCTTGTTGATGCTCTGTTCAGCCGTCCTCAACATATTGAGTAAATATGGCAGTGGTTTAACGATCTCGTTCATGTTATAGTTCATAATGAACTGTCCATAACTCTCGGGCAACGATTGCAACACGAGATCGGTTGCCAACTCTTGGCCGACCGGGAACCCTAATCGGGCGAGATTCTCCAAGTACCCGATCATTCGGAGTACATGGGGTCCCACCGGGTTCCCTTCTGCCAGATGACACTTGAACAGTGCCTTAGAGACCTCATACCTCTCTACCCTCGCTTGCTCTTGGAAGAGCTGCTTTAGATGTTCGATCATATCGACAACATTCATGTTTTCGTGTTGCTTCTGAAGCTCAGAAGTCATGGTGAAAAGCATAAGGCAGGCCGCATCATTAGCGTCATTAACACGCTTTTGATACGCCTTTAGGGCAGCAGGTGTTTGGTTCTCTGGACCTTCTGGAACATGCTCCTCTATTGCGTACAGTTTCTTCTCTTTCTTGAGAACAATTCTCAAGTTTCTTTACCAATCAAGAAAGTTGGTTCCAGAGAGCTTGTCCTTCTCAAGGACAGATCGTAGGGAATGTTGTGAACTCGATGAGTTGTTTGCCATTTGGAATTCTACGAAAAGAAAAATACGAAAGTTTTAGTATTTGTGAATTTTTGACTATATTCAATAATGGCTAGTTTATCAAATATAGCTCCAACTATTTTTCTACGGATTAATAACCCTCAAGATATTAATGCGGAAAATATTCTTATATTTTCTAGTGGGCCAAGATCCATCTTTCATCTCCTTATGAGCTTGCTTTGGCAAGTCACCCATAATTTGACTACTTTAGGTAGGAACAATTCCAATTGCATCCCATATGCAACTCTTGGTTCAATTGGGCAAATAACTCATTATTTATCCATCCATATGGATAATCCCAATTGATTGCCTCTAGGTTTCTTAATCAAATTAATAACCTAGTTGTGTTCAACCTCTTATCTAAACAATTGCACATTGTTACGTGCCATCGCATTCCATCATGATGAACCAAGTCGTCATGCTTTGGCACGCACGAACTTGATAAATAATGATGATAATGAGTGTTTAAATAACGATAAGGCAAGAACACAATATTTGAATTTTGAGGGATTTTAAATTCAATTTTTAATTTTTTTGTTGATCAATATCAACTAATCTATCTATTTGAGTTTGGGCACAACTCCAAATAATAGATCCGGGTTGTCTAATTATCTTATTATCCTAATTGCATGCATCATCCATACACCAACCACACAATAATAAGACAATAAAATAAACAACCACAAAACTGAAATTAAACGTGATGTGGATATGGCCTTTTCTAGACTAAGATAATTCCAAGCCAATGGAATTATCTATGAACCCTAAAACAAACACATCTCCATGCGTCTTGATCTTTTGGTCCATCCTTCATAGTCATGTGGAATACTCCATGCTCAATGCTCCATCTTTTGTGGCTTCTTTGGCTTTGGGCTTCTTTTCTTCAATCTTGGCTAACAATCTACTTTATCTAGCACTAGCTAACTTCTATACTAAATAAAATAAATCTCACAAGTTGAGAAAAAAAATGGCACGAAGGCCATGAAACCCTAATTAATTATTACAATTAATTGATCAGCTCGCAGGCCGTAAAACCAAACCACAAAATTAAACATCCACATCAAACCACATCCTAAGGCCATATCCAATCACCATGCGATTTGCACATAAAAAGTTAAAATCCAATTTTAACGCGCTTGGTCAATTTTAATTGATTTTAGGATTTTCTAGGGTTAAAACAGTCCATGGGCCCAACAATCAAATTGCCCGGGCCCAATAAGGTGAACCACAAGGCCCTAGGGCCGGCCCGGCCCAAAACCCACAAGCCTAGGCCGCGGGTTAGGGCCGCCCGGCCCCTAGGGCGGCCAAGCTTGGGCGGCAAGCAAGGGAGGGGGGGGGGGGTCCCTAGGGGGGCCGAACCTCCTTATGGGAGTTGTTTCCAAAACAACTCCCTTGCTTGGTGCCCAAGTTTGGTTGTTTCCTTGTTTTGGGAGAACTCATTCTTCCCCAAGGATACCCAAACCCTAGATCTAAGATCCTAAAATTTCTCAAACTTACCAATTCATGCATCCAATGCAAAAATTGGATCTTGTTATGATTGATTATTGACAAATTGCATCCCATGCTTGATTTGTCTTTGTTTTACGCGATAAACAATCAAATTAAGGTGTAAAACAACTAAAACGTAACACATAAACCACGTTTATGCTCTACGGCCTGTGGCTCTGATACCACTGTAGGGTTTTGATTCATGGATGCGCAACGGAAACAAAAACAATCATAAAACCATGCAAAACCCTCCAAGGATCACAAGTCAAGAGACATAACGATGGTAAGGGTAAGAAATCAATAACACACCTTAGGGTTCTCCTTTGATGACTTCAAACGAGAATTGTGTCACACTCTCTATAATTGATCCACGCCTAGAGTTGATCCTAGATCTCCCAAGTCCTCGGTGCTAGCCCAGAAGAGGAAGAGGAAGAAGGATCACGCAAAACGAGACCCAAAAAGAGGGTCTCGGCCTCCTAGTGGCCGACGGGGACGGGCGGCGGCAAAGGGGCACTCGGCTCCCTTTGTTGCTTGCTCTCTCTCCTTTTGTTCTCTCCCACTCTTTGTTATGTTCAATAATGAGCATAAGTTGTGGGAAGGAAGGAAGGTCCTTTATATAGTCCAACAACTCCTTCTTAACTACCTAAAGGACTTATTCTAGTCCTACTAGAATTCAATTTAGTCCCTTCCTTGCAAATTAGTCCCTACTAAGTTTGCAAGGTTTTGAAAAATGATCCTTCTAATTAATTAATCCAATTAATTAATTCCCAAATCTATTTCAACTCTATATAGCATGTGACCCCATAGGTTCTATCTAGTTGGTAGCAACTATTTGCTAATATGGAGCGGTCTCTAGCAAAACATCCATTCTAGCCAACTAATAGAATAGTCATCTTGACAACCTTTGTACAAGTAATTGTCTCATCCCTTTGTCTCTATATCCGGATTGGACACGAGACATACAAGTCACACTCGTATGTCGAATCCATTGTTTCTCGATCCATGGGAATAGCCTTATTCGTGCAAATAACATCAATATCCCATATTGATTTATTTGAGTCTGGCCAGACATTCTATAAGCACTATCCCTCGAGTGGCATCGGATATTTGCTCCCGTTATGTGGGAGGTTCAAATTCTATCTACGTCCACTACGATATCTAAGCTTGCTTCTTATTGTATCCAGTACACGCCTTTATAACTACCCAGTTACGGTGTAGCGTTTAACGATACCAATATCACAATAATCCACAACTAGAATATCTAGTGACTTCAAGTCTAAGGATGACAATACCATTGCACCGCGAGAAGCGCTTGTGACTTAACATAACGTGTATGTAGCCTTCTCGGAGATGGGTCAATCCAGTGCAACATTCCCGAATGCACACCTATGTGTTGGATCGTGATATCTCCATATCAATCCAACCCCATACTAGTCTATAGATGATTGTCCCATTAATCATTATACTTGACTAGGGATATTTAAGATAAACAACACAATTGTAAATCTAAGGACTTCATTATATTAAATATCCAATAAATATTAAATGAATTTCTAGCCACAAATAATTCATACTAAACTAGATTGCCTCTAGGGTATCTATTCCAACACTGACATCCATCAAAAGAACCTGACCCCTAAAGAAACATGGTACTAGTGTCTACATGTAAAGTACAATATAGATGACAGATGTGTCTGAGAGACATAGACTGTCATACCCCAGAGCCTCCCACAAAGTGGGGTTGGGGAGACCTTCAATGCTTCAGCCCTCAAACCTCGTGCGCAGACTTTAATCGACGAGACATCCAATCCATAAGGGAATCTAGCATTTAGTAAATTCGAAGCATTTAATAATTGTTAGGGATGGCAATTGGGTCGGATCCGGTTCGATATCTGACATGATTCGACCCTAATTGAGTAAATCCAATCCGATCCGTTTACAAATGGGTAAGACATGGGTCAAAAGTTTTGTGATCCATGAAACTCGATCCGATCCGATTAGATTATCATACTTGATGATTCAATAATGTAAATGTATTAATATAATAACATGTATATATTTTAATATATTTACTTAAGATAATGTGCTAAGTTTGATATATCTACATTTTTATGATGAATACGTTGATAAAACTATAGATGTTAAGTGTGTGTTAATCTAATTTTGATTTGAATTCATAATGATCTTAGGTCAGATGTTCATTATCTGATGGATAATCAAATTCAAATCCGGCAAAACTTAACTCAAATTTGAAACTTTATGGATCGGATCTGGGTCTAGGCAGAACCAATCCAAACCCGATATGTTACCATAGTTTTGAGGCAATAAGTTTAACTCGTAAATCCAGTTGCCAAAGTAAGGCGTTATTCAAATAGATTTGTCAAGCTTCAACTATAAAACCAATTTAAGTTCACTAGTATTCCTAGTTAATATTAGTCAAGTAAGATTGCTCACTTAACAGCCAAGCAGCAAAACCAGTACTCATCTATCTAAGATAACTCTAAACACTAGCTTTATCAAATCTTTGGTTGGAGATGAGTTTTCCGGCTAGTTTCAACCCAGAATCCGGCAAGCCTTTTCTTTCTCAATGAATTAGAGGCTGTAAATGACCAACCCCCTGTGTCCAAATTCCAACCTCTACTTTGAGGGGAGTCCTGAATTGATAGTAATGTTTTTTACGCAGGTACAATTATTCTCCCATAGCAGCAAGTTTGAGAGAGAGAGAGAGAGAGCTGAATTGAAGAATGGACGACAATTAGCTGAATGAAGAATGGACGACAAGTAGCTGAATGAAGAATGCATGTCTAGATGGATTGACAATCCAATGAACCATACCCGAGACTAGGAAAAGGACTTGATCAAGTCAAGGATGACCCGAGACTAGGAGAAGTATTTGTTGAAGTAAGTATGACCCGGGACTACAATTCGATAATAGAAGATATGATCAAGAAGCAAGCGGCTAACATTCTATTTATAGTACCACTCCGTCCCATCTCTTTTGCACCATTTGGACTTTCACCACTATTCACTAGGTCACTTTGACCCGATGATTTGGATAGCAAAACTTTGCAATTTTTAGATAATTTTTACGAAGTGTTGTAGAGTAACTCTTATTCTACAAGGTCATATAAAAATTATCAAAAAATTGCATTATTTTGCGATCCAAATCACCGGGTCAAAGTAACCCAGTTACGGGTGAAAAAGTCAAATGGTGCGTTAGAGCTGGGACGGAGTGGTATTTGATCAAGTACTCATGCCATTTATAGTTGAAAAGCCTGTACATTGAATAAATGCCATTTACAGTAGAAAACAGTACCCATAATGGTTCTTCACTTTATTTACAAGAGAATACACAACGTTCAAAATCAAGTTAGAAATAACAAACTTGCCGATTTCATAAATTCAATGAACCAACTATTAAAGGGAACATATACAAACCACTAATGAAACAGAAACTGCACAAATTTAGTCACATTTTACTGTAGCCTTCATAAAATGCTAATTCGTTCCACACTTTAGGCTTGAATAACAAACAAGATGTTTGTCGACAATGTTTTCATAAATAGTAATATCAGCTGCAGAGGAGTACGCCAAACAAGCAACCTGGTCCATTGTCTGAACGGAAACGTTGTAATCCTTGAGGTCCACGTCTACGCCATCAAAATGTGCTGTGAGGCCTGGTAATTTTGATTGAACCTAGTTAATGAAGACGTCATGGATTCATACAGCACATCACTCACTCTGCTGTCCACTTTGCATAATAGGTTCGTAGCTAACCAGCTTCTTTATTACTAGTAGAAATTCACTACAAGAATTAACTAACTAACTGAAGTACTTCTCTACAAGAATGTGACATAAAGAGCATAGGATTTGGAAAAGTAGTAGTATAAATACGTTTTGGTAACAAATCTGGCACAAATTAAAGGAAAGATTGAAATGAAGACCCGATTTAATTGTTTCTGCACTCTCTTTGTTTTATTTCACTGTGTTTTTCTTGAATTTGAGCTAAATTTGTTACCAAACCGTATGTATATGGATCCTATGAATAGCTTGTGCAGGACCTTTTGTTGATAATACCTCGCAACGACGATAGCGTCTTTTTTTTTTTTACTTGAAGGTCACCTAGAACATGTATGCAATTGACTGAATCAACAACTTTATTTATTCTCGATTGTGCTTGCAAATTTCAGCATCAACCAATGAAGAATTTGATCAACATATTCCGCAGTTCAATCTGCCATCGAAGATACTGTGTAAAGTTATGAACGTAGACTTAAAGGTAACGTATGACTCCTTACTCTTAAGCTCATTACCATGGGGAGCTTCTGTGAATAATTTCAGAATTTTGACATTTGTGTGGGTTTATGTTATGTATATAGGCTGAGCAAGAGACTGATGAAGGGTATGCAGTGATCAATCTGTTCCCGATTACTATTGTAAGACGCTTCTGTTGTTACTTATTATTAGTATAATGAGCTGATTTTATTATTTATTTTTTCATGGTCTAAATTTGGTATTATTTTTACTAATAGAACCACCACAAAAATATACCAAATTTAGACCACGAAAAAATAAATAATGAAATCCACTCAAAATAACCACTCATACTAAGAAGTAACAACAATAGCATCTTACATTTGTCACCAGGAACTGACCGATCACTGCATACACTTAACCAGTTTCTTGATCAGCCTAAATACATAACCTAACTAGGACAAATGTCAAAAACTGAAAAATTATTAACAGAAGATCCCCATAGTAATAAGTGCCAGAGTAAGAAGACAAATGTTGCCTTCAAGTCTATGTTCATAACCTTAAACAGGATCTTCGAAGGCACATGAGGTGCGGAATCTGTTGATCAAAATCTTCATTGTTTGAGGCTGGAATCTGCAAGCACAATCAAAAATAAATAAATAAATTTGTTGATTCAGTTCAATACCTGGTGTATGTGACCTTCAAGAATGTAGTAGACTTTCGTCGTTGCGAGGTATATCAACAAAAGGTCCTGCACAAGCTTTCCATAGCTACGTTTACATACGTTTTGTTAACAAATCTAGCAGAAAATCAAGGAAACACAGTGAAAATAGAACAAGGAGATAGAGAGAAGAAAAATCAAATCAGATCTCCATTTCAAGCTTTGATTGCCGCAAAAAGCAAAGAGACGCCGTGAGAAAGCGAAGAAATCGGAATTCCATTCTCTTTCTGGACGACGAATCGGAATGCTTCATCGCCGGAAAATCAAGAAATACAAACGGAACTACGAAATCAGGGATGACAATTAACATGGAACATAACCCAAAAGAAAAAAAAGAGAACATGGAACCCAACAAATGAGCATAGTCTATGGAAAACCTCTTCTGGTACAAACCCATTTCTCCAACGGTAGCATTGAACCCTTCACTTCGATGCTGACTTTCCATTTTTAAACCAGCGTGTCGTTCCCATTCACCAAGTGTCTGTTTCTTTGTTCATCATGAACCGGTACTAAAGAGGAAAATAAAGACATATTAGAAAATTAAACCAACCCAACAACATTCACAAATACGGATCAGATTGATTGATGGAACAAGCTTTAAGCATGTGCACACCTTCACTTCTGATCCTTAACCTCTTTCTTTGTTAGTGAAAATTAGGAAGAAGAGATAGAAAACGCTCTAGCATTCGTGAACTAGAGGTTCATAAATACTCAATGCAACTAATTAGCCTACCATCCATTAATAGAACTCAAGTTTTCTTGAAGGAGAAAGAATAGCTAAGCATTGCACTGTAGAAAATACTTATGTGTGTATCAATGAACTCTTTCTGTGAAATGATATATTCCTTTATTTAATTAACATTTTGTAATTTCTTTCGGATCTACACAACATGAGAAACCTAGTTTTGGCCAAAATGAGAAATATACATCAGGATCATCATGTTGCGAAATCGACTGGCTGGTATGGCACTGGCATTAGATTCTCCTAAACTTAATATACTAATAATAAAGGCTTAATTATTTAATGCATACGCCCAGTTTGATGAAACTATCACATTGCAACATCCACTTCTAAAACTTGCTTATTCCATCCCCCATTTGCAATAAAAACGTCAACGTGAAACTGGTAAAAATTTACATCCAAACTCCATCCATGTCAGGAGGGCAAGTATGTCAATGCAGAAAAAAATCACATTTAAGTTTTAAACATAAAAAAGTAAATGAAAAAGAAAATAAAATAAGAGACAAGAATGAAAGAAGATAAGGAAGATGAACGGATCATCATCTCTCTCACCATCGTCTCTGTTTAATGCGTCTCTCTAAAACCGATGAGGAAGAGATAGATTGCCTGAAATCTAGCATTGGGACGTCGATGGGGAAGAGACGAGTGTCGGTACATCTTTGAGCTCTTCGATAGAAATGGAGAAAAACAGTGAGAGAAATAGGTAAACATCGATGGGGGTTGTGTAGGATGAGGTAAGTTCTCCTCCGGCGTGGACGATTCACAATATGTGGTTGTTTCTTTTTGTATCCATGGTCTTTTTTATCTAATCTCTGTAATTCGGTTCTCAGTTTCTTGAATTTGTTCAGTACTTTACAATGTGTGAATTCCCCAAAAACCTTGAAGATTGAAACTCAACTTTTAATGGGTCTCTCTCAAACCGTCTCTATGCTTCGAACGTCATCTACTTTTGAAGTTTGATTTTAAGATCCATGTTTCGTAATTTGTGGATTTTGGTTTACATGAAAAATCTTCACTTTTCTGAAGACTCAAAATCGATTAGTTGATTTATGAATATTTTTCGAGAAATCTGTGGCTCTGGAGGTCCTTCGTTTAGTACATGGTTAATTGTTGAGATTTTGAAGGTTTGATATTGGAGTTTGATGGAGGTGTCGGTGCTGGTGCGGGTATGGGTGTTGCTGGAGGTGGAGTAGGAGTAGGCGGCTGCAGTAGTGGCGACACGGGAAATTTGTCGGAATCTGGGATTGGGGTTGTCTGGCGAGGCCGTGGTGTGGTCACGGTGGTGATTGTACAGGTTATTCTTATTGTTCATACATAAACAAGAGTTGACAATCTTACCCTTGAACAAAAGGACATGATAGTCAACTAACTGTGTATTCCGTGAGTGTGTAACGGAATCTTTTTACCAGTTTTATATTGACGTTTTTATTGCAAATGGGGGATGCAATAACTAAGTTTTAGAAGTGGTGGTTGCAAAGTGATAGTTTCACCAAACTGGGGTATGCATTAAGTAATTAAGCCAATAATAAAATTGTTGTACTCTTTTGGTAGCAACCCGTTTTTTAATGAACAATAA
This sequence comes from Linanthus parryae, assembly GCA_023055425.1. Taxonomy (NCBI): domain Eukaryota; kingdom Viridiplantae; phylum Streptophyta; class Magnoliopsida; order Ericales; family Polemoniaceae; genus Linanthus; species Linanthus parryae. The sequence continues at coordinate 80,881,564 of JALGPY010000006.1, forward strand.
AAAATTAAATAAATAAATAAATACCAAGAGTAAAGTTGATTTTACCTATATATATGGGCTATCAGGCGGAGGAAGATGAACAATAATCCTAAGAACATTGATCTTCTTTCTCTGTGACAACATATTCTACCTAATCATGAAACACAACGGGTAGTACCAAAAGATATATGTTAAAAGCATACACGGAAAAGGGAATACAAGCTAGCAACAAATTTTATAACATATGTCTATTTATTAGCTAACTAGCTAGATTGAAACAGAGATGAGCATATAACAAAGAGAGAGACATATATACCAATAAATCACGACATACACGAAGTATGCCCATGGGAGAACCCTAATCACCGCCATCGGACTGGAGTGAAAGAGAGGGATCGATAATACTATAGTACTTCACTACAAGAATGTGACGTACAGAGCATAGCATTTAGAAAAGTAGTTTTCTACTTATTTTGCCTCTTATGTTGTTTTAGGCCTAATTTCAATCACATGAATTCCATAGTTTTCTACGAAATATACAACCTGTCCCACCAGCTTCTTCCTAGCGCACTATTCACCGGTCACTTTGACCCGTGATTTGGTAGCAAAACGATGCCATAATTTTGTAAAGTTTTCATGATGTTGTAGAATAAACATTACGCTACAACACCATAAAAATATTAACAAAATCTAACAACATTTTGCTAACCAAATCATTGGGTCAAAGTGACCTCAAAAGTAAACCAGGAAGAACCTGGCAAGATGGAGGTAGTCAGAAGAGAAGGATTGGTAACAGACATAAAAAGAAACACCAAAATGACAACAACATTGAGAATGTGAATGATAAACTTAACCATGGAGTACTAACAAATAGACAGTAGAATTGTTTTCTTGACTACCACATATTATTTCCCTTTTAACTTACCAATAAATCACTGAAAGGATTGAATAAAATAACAAAGCACTCAAGCATCAAACGTAAAATCCAAACTGGTGTTACTCGTTATATTGGTTTTGAATTTCAGTTGAGAGTTAACCGTCTTCTATTTTCTGATGAACTTCTCTTTTATTTCCTTATAAACTTCTCGTAATTGTATTGACGTTTGGACTTCACACAGCTGTTCTCAACTGCATAAATACTTGAAAGGTAAGGTAAACATGTTCGGGAAGACAACTGAGCTAGTGTAAGCTACTTTGAAGCAACTTGGACAAAAAACTTAAAATCAGATTCTATCTTTTCAAGTATCTAGCATTCATAATTTCAAGTCGAATTAATATTTAAACAATATTCTCTCTATTTGGATTCGGTACAAGTTCAAACTATCTACATCCAGACTATTTCCAAACTCAAAGGATGATCATAAACCTGAGTAGGTAGATCGATAAGAGTTCCTTCATCGAGAAATAGATGCCAAGCAAGTTGAAGAAGATTACTTGATTGGATTTGTTAATATTAAGCAAACAAACAGGAGTTGGAAAGAGTGACATAAAATATCAATCAACAAATCGAATGTAGTTCCAGCCTCGACTCACCGAATCTATCTTCAACCTATTGTTTTGATAAGCTTTCTCAAGTATTCACCGCTAAAATGTCTCTTCGAGAAAATTAACTTAATCATGTACTAATTAGTGCTAATAGATCAGCTTTCAAAACAGAAATAATGATGCTAAAAATTACAACAATGTTTTATGAACAAACGAAGAAAAGCTCGGTAGAAGAATAATATTGAATCTGGAAACAGCTAGTTGAGGGACTAAGGTGCCATCAAAAGCGGTGCTAAAAACCCAATATGTGTGCACAAAGTGTAGAATAACCCCCTATGCTGCATAAGTCACTTAACCTTTGGAGTGTGTTTTAACCATTTTAATTGAGAGGTATGTATCTTTCTGTACTATTTTTGGCCATTTTAAGGTAGTGATTAACAAAAACATTAATAACCCAGATATGAATAACCACTGAAACTTACCAGAGAATTCACCGTTGTGATTAGCAACCTGAGTTTACTGCCGATTTCACTCAAGTTTGAAAGTTCAGAATCAGTGAAAATATGTTCATATAACTTGAGACCTAGAGCAACATACACCTGTCAATCATGTTTCAGTAATTCGCATGTTTGCCATGCAAGAAAAAGGATACAAACCACAAGTGATTGTTTGATCCATTGGATTGCACTAAATATTCAATATAATAGCACTTTGTCAACCTTATCCAGTTCACCAGTACAGCTAAAATATTATCTTTTCGGACCCCCAATGAAATTGCTTCTTCTATAGAACACAGTAAATATAGAAGGCTACCAAATATAAGAGGTCACACTTTCAACATCTAGGTTGGAAGACTTGAAATGTAAACTGCAGCTAAAACGGTATATTTTGGAGGACCATGTCAATACTGAGGTTATGAAACGTGAAGTTATCCATAGTTATAGATGAGAAGATATACAAATGCAACGAAATTACAAGGGCCTGATCATTACTTGGAAACGATAAGGAGTTAGCAGGTCACCATTATCACAAAGCAGGGTCACAATTTGGTACTCTTACTGCATGTGTAGGAATGCGCAGAACAATCGAGCTTAAATAAAACAGAGCCGCAGAAATAAATCGGGACTTGAAACTCATTGATTGAAATGACGGCCCACATTATGTTACTCCACCCATTATATCAAACAGTTTAAACTCATACTATGGTGAAGGGTACCCCTCGTGGACCCATATAGGAAGTTTAACAATATGATACATGAAATCAATTTGATGAAAACACGAGAATCAAGTATGGGGAGAGTGAGAAGGAAGAAACAAACATGCACTTATAATAACCAGGACTCCACCTTTTTCATGAAATGCGTTGTACAGCTGTTTAAATTTCAAGCACATTAGCTCTCAACTAGAGTAAAATACATGCCACAAAGACACAATACTGCTAACACTTTTTAAGTGGATGGTTTGCCTAATATATTCAAACCAAATTATTACTACAAATGGCCAGAAGCTAACAATAGCACACCACATGAAGATTGTGATCAAAAAAGTTTGCAATGGGGAAAGAGAAACCATATGCAAATATTATTTTTTACTATAGAGGTAGCCAATAGCTTAGTAGCATTGTCCAATCCCAGCTTCAAACATAAAGACATGCTATCTGATCATGAACATATGTCAAATGAAGCTTATTCAAAACTTCAATGAATTCCTTCCACAACAGATACGAAATTACCAGTTTTCTTATTTCGGAAAATCAAGGTAAAATAAATACTATTGCTACATCTGAATTTGATTTCAATAATGGCCAAATCCAAAGGATTGTTGAGCATGTATTTATTAGCTATCCAATAACAGGATCTTCCAGTGAATTCTCCAGGAACATAGTTGCACAATTCACAACAACAAACAAGAACAAAATATATATATATATATATATATATATATATATATATATATATATATATATATATAGAAAAAGGCATGCTCGAGTTGGCAAAGACAGAGCCAACGAGAAAAAAAAATGTTCGGTACCTTATTTCATTCCTTCTGATATTTAGAAGCCCGAAGGTAAAGTTCCCCTCGGACAACGTGCTGAACTTTCTTCATATCTTCATTCAGTAAGCCATGGTCCAATGCTGTCGGCCCATGGTGGTATGGATATTCTCCAATTACACCCCTTGAAGTCCTCGATTAAAGAGAAGGTCATAGAAGTGAATCGCATCCTAGTAGAATCAAGGGTAGACTAAAGATGGCAATGGTATAACCAAGGAATCTATATCCGATAACATGTCACTATGGCTAGATGAACTTAGGTGGATCTATGGTACACTAAAGCTAATATGTGAGCTCGAGATGAAGGTACAATGAGATGGTCTAGCAGTGATGTATTACCAAGACTAACTCAAAGTTTCACTTCTTCATCATTACCTTTACCACTTTATCTAAACTTCACATGTATCATTTGATAAAAAGTTTGATGGTTGTGTAGCTATCACAAGTTCACAACCCGTCCAGAAAGAATCAAAGCCCCACATACACAGAGTTTCTTATACTACTCCGCAACCCTTGTGCTCAAATGGGATTTTGGATTACACAAGGGAGAGACTTGATTTAGAACTGCAAACTCATCAAACTAACTAAAACTCCCTACCACAAATGACATGAAACTTAGAAAAACTCACAGAATCTCAATGGGTTTGTAAACATGATGCATAGAGACCAGATCAATCAACGCCAAACAGGGAACGATGCCCTAATTGTTTAGAATTTTGTTATAAGAGACAGGGTTTTTTGCACAGGGTTTTTTGCGTAGTAGTACCTTTTACGAGTTATCAATTGATTGCTCCGTTGGCTTGTCATCAGATTTGATTGAAAGATCAACAGAGGCATCCTGGCGACATATGAAGCAGAAATACCATATGATAAGATCCCTTTTCTGATCAATCTCGTGCTTTGAGGGAAATCAAAGTTTAGAGATGAAGAGATCCCACAAAATTTCTTCTTGGATCCACTGAGTCAGTGACCATTGGTGAGTTTCGATGGTGTTTGTTCTCCTAATGTTCAAGTCATAGCAACCAAAATTGAATCCACCAACAAAACATTTACTCATCAAAACCTCCATACCTTTATTTTTTTCATAGAAGACCAAGATATATAGAAGACCAGGAGTTAGGGTTCGGGGTCTTTTTATCATTAGAAAAAAGGATTGAGGGGAGGGGGGGGGGGGGGGGGGGGGGTGTTTGGTCTTTACGAAAGGAGTTTCGGGACCGTATGAAATTTTAAAGATAAACTTTTTAACAAAAAAAAAACTCCCTCAATTTCACTTTCCTGACACTTACCTACATGCAATATTAGTTTTACCACTTATTGTCTTTACAGTTTCTAAAATTATGACACTTGAGTCAAATTAATTAACACAGTCAACATCCATTATATAAGTGAGCCATTTTAGTATTTTTACTTCAAAAGGGACAGTATGGGGTCTTTTCCCATTTTTTTTCTATTTCTATTTTTATTTTTATTTTTTTCTCTCTTTCAATTTTATTTATATTTATATTTTTTCTTATTTTTCATTTCCTTATTCATCTAACGGAATTTAACGGTGTTAGTCAATGTCAACTTGACATAAGTGTTGCAATTTTACAAAATGCAAAGGCGATAATAAGTAAAACCAGTATTGCATCTAGCTAAATGTCAAAGAGGCGAAAGTGCAAAAGGGTTTTCTATCAAAATTTCTTAAAGATATTATGAACTATTTTCGGTTAGGAACCACTACAAACTTGTAGATAGATAGATAGATAGATAGATAGATATTAGATAGAGATAGTGATGTGCATATTGAGAGGTTTGCTTCTGTAAATTTCAAAAGAGGCTATTTTCTTACTTCTATTTTGTTAACATCATTGTGTATATGTATGTAGTCTTTGTTCACACATATTCTATTTGCATGTGCGAGCGTTGTTATCATCACTTACTTTTTTTTTTTAACGGAGTACTTACGAAATTTATATGTTTCATCTCTTTATTAGATGACATAATTACTATTCGAATGAATGTTATTACCGGTTAATAGATAAACTTATGTTCACAAAGTGTACTTTACATGTTTCTTTCCTTTATTGGTTGACATGATTACTATTAAATGTTTCAATTCCAATTGAAAGTTGAGAAGTTTCGTCTACTCTCAGCCCTTTTAACATCGGCGAAAAGAGCAGTTATGATAATATTCGCCCAAATAGTTGAACTGCGACATTTATTGATTGTTTAGAGAAGAAAAAATTATTACTTTTAATGCAAGCCCTCTAGACTCACTGACCACTAACAATTTATTAATTTTATGGCTTCTGAGGTTGAAGTTCTTAGAGAAAACCCTAGAGTTGGAGTTCATTAAGAATGAAAAGCAGTTTTTTTTTTGGAATGAGTATTGTGTAAATTCGGAATAAGACTTCTATTGTATGATCGAATCCTCTATCTCGAAAGAAGCCATAAATACTAGACCGATGTAGAACATGTTTATACGTATTTGGAATCAAGGTAACATGATTTATATTCAAGAAGTTCATTTTAATAGTTTTATCTTCTACATTCTGACCAGGTGAGTATGGAAACAATTGCTTTGGGAGGGCCATGATCGAGCATTCAACTTAAAAAGTACTCCCTCCGTCCCACCAGGTAGGTGAATAAGTTAATCGGGTATTATTTGGGCCTAGCTATTTGGTTGGTCAAACAAGGCTAAAATTTGATAATTTTGCATGGTCTTGTAGAGTAAACTAGCCTCTACAAGACCATGAAAAAATTATCAAATTATTACTCTGTTTGACTAACCAAATCGCTAGGCCCAAATAATACCCGATTAATTTAGTCACCTACCTGGTGGGACGGAGGGAGTATCTTGCAACTTCTGGAACTTGGGGACCAAACCAAAGAGTAAGGTTTGAACCTTCTATTTGTTCATTAATCTATGACTAGAATCTTCTCTTCTCTGTCTACTGAAAGAAGTGTCAGGTATGAACGATATGGTAGCTATGGGGAAAGTTCTGCATTTGGATTCTCCATCCATGGTCGGGAAAATTCAAACTGCATTGATATGTTTTAAGTCTACGTTATCGTTTAATTATTGTTATTAGAAGCATTCATGAGTGAAATCGGATTCGAAAATAGATTTCCCCAGTTGGTTCTCAAGTGTGTTAGTACAGTTCGCAATTCACTTGTGCTAAATGTGACATCCCTGAAAATTTTCAAGGGTTAAAAACGCAATATTTCAAAATTTGGTAAATAGTGCAAGTACAATTTTTCTGCTATCTCAAAATAAGTGTGAGATAACTAGAGGAGAATATCTGGTGGTTTTGTATGTTCTAAAATGTTATTTCAATACATTAAGACGCAATTGTGCAATTACTAGGAAATATGAGGGAAAATGTGCAATTTTTCAACATTGAGTTATCAGGCTAGATTGCAGTCTGAGTACACGCGCAATATCCTAAAGGTTGGGAGCATAGGTTTAATTTTCAAAAAATAGTAATTTACACCTAATTCTACCATAAGTTTAGAAATACGACATTTGTTTCTTCTTTTCTGCTTACTTTCCTAAAGTGGAAGTTTCCTCTCTTTCAGTTTACTTTCTATTTTTGGCAAATTTCTCTTTGGAAATGACCTCAGTGCCCTTACCCATCTATTAACCTTATCTTCTCCCACAACCCCATTCAACCCCCACCACCTACATATCAGATTCTTCAGAGAGATAAAGATTGTGAAAGAGGGAGATATGTGAAGAACAAGTGGCTCCACTGCCGACCTCCACTGCCTGTGGGGTTTCTCCAACCTAGGCCCACAGCCAACTCGACAAAAAAACCCAGAGCCAAGTCCACCTCACTCGTTCTCCCTTGTCTCTTTGTCAAATCTGAAGCCATAGCAGTGATAAGGATGGAAATCCACCAGATCTGGTGGTGTTCCGGATTCCGAGGACGGCGAAGGTGACACTGATGACGATGGAAGAGCTAGGTTTTTCCACCTTCCTCTATTTCCTTCTCTCTCTCTCTCCCCCCCCCCTTTCTCTCATATTTGGAGAGTGGAGTGATAGCTTGAAAATGGGATTAGTCTGGGACATCTTTTTGCTATTGGTTCTAACCCTGTGAGAGTTGAGTTTGCCAATTTTCAGCCTATTTTGCACTTGATACGAGGCAGAGAGTTATAGGACATGATTGTAAAATTTGAGTAATTTCATGTATAATTTTGTTTGTTGGATATGATCACGGGTACATGTTATGATGTGCAGGTAGCAGGTACCGAGAAATGCATGGGATTGACTTGGATTTGGAGGCAGCGTATCAAGAAAGCTGAGCAGAAAAGTGCAGAAAATTCTAAGTTGTGCGTTCAAACGCACAACCTGGCAGCAGAAAGAAAACGGCAGAAAAGAGGCTAAGTCTGTAGGTTCAGACGCACAGACCTGCGTTCAAACGCAGGACTCGACTCCAGAAGTGCAGAAAAACCAAGTTGTGCGTTCAAACGCAGGGGAGCTGCGTTCAGACGCACAAGTCCGAGAAGCCAGAAGACGGAAGAGAAAATTGGTTAAGGCCTGCGTTCAAACACAGGAGATGTGCGTTCAGACGCACTGCGTTTGAACGCAGGGGAGCTGCGTTCGAACGCGCGTGTGGTTTCCAGAAGCTTCCAGGACGGGTTTTTTTAGGGTAGAACAGGAATTTCGTGCATCAGTTTGGAGACTGTGGCAGTATAAAAGGAGGTGTTCCAGCACAGAATTAGGTTACATTCACACATCTACAATCATCATCACAGCAGTCAGTATCAGAGCCGTCAGGATTGTAGCAGAGCAGGATTGGAGCAGTTTTTCAGTATTCAGCCATAAACTTGTTTGATCTTTTCTCTCTTTTATGAAACAGTGTTTTTCAATAATGCAATCTAGCTAAACCTTTTTCCTAGGTTCTTGGTGAACCTAGGGTTTATGAATTCAGCAGACTGGTTTGTTTGATTTTCAGATGCATGACTAGTTGAAGTCTTAATACAGGATGGATTTTTTATTATCTTGTCTTTGATTTTATTTACATACATGAATGGCTTGATCACCCAGGAGTGTTATAGACAGGATCTGGTGCGCGAGAGTGGCCAGTGAGAGGTAGGAAGAAAAGACAGGATTTAATACCCTATATTGATGGACCGAGAGGTGAAAAGAACCAGGGTGTTAGCCAGAAGCATTAGACCAACTTCTAGACGTTTAGGGGGAGACCGAGAGGAGAACCTGTAACCCTAGCAGACATAGAACGAACCTGCAGATCTAGGTGGACCGAGAGGACCCGAAAATCTGCAGGAGAGTGACAGGTGCATGAGACCGAGAGAAGATTGTACTATTGGTATGCTGGCATAAACAAAACTACTGTGTGTTTCTGAAATTAATTATACCAGGCAAGCTGGAAAGTGACCCTAGGGGATCCTGGGACCTAGATTCTTAGAATTATCAATTTTTACAACTACCCCAATTCCTGAAAATTACTTAAAAGAAAAATAAAATAAGCTTTTCTAAATATTACTTTATTTACTGCAAATTAGTTGAGTATAATCACATCCCAACCTTCCTCCTTTTTACAAGCTTTGTGTCTATTTCTAGTTCTAATAAGTAAAACTTAAACTGTTCTCGAGGGTTCGACAACCAGATTCATAAATACATCCTCTATATTACTTGATCGTACACTTGCGAAAAAGCAGATAGGTTTACGCTGTCATGGAGACCTCCGCCAACGCCAACGCCGCAGACGACGCCGACACCGACGGCCTGTGTAAACCCTCTCCTATTTCTTTTCCTTCTCTCTTTCCTTCAATCTGTAAGCCCTCAAGAAAATGAAAAAGATTAGAAGAATTTCATATTTGTTATTGTTGATGTTGAAATTAACTGTTATTGTTCTTTTTCTTCTTTTTCTTCTTCTCATTTTTTTAAGATTTGCTAATATTTGTTCTTGTTAACTGTGTACAAGGAAATTCCAGGGAGAGATCCAAGTGTACACCTCAAGTATGGAATAGGAACAAAGAGAACACAGAGAGATTGAGGGTAGTGAGTAGGGAGAGAGTAAGCACTTGTAACTGTTCTTGAGAGAGAGACAGTGTATCAAGTTAGCCAGAGGATTCAAGAAGTTGCCATAGAAGGCTAACGTTCCTATATATAGTGGGGAAGTGACCGTTATGAGGTGTTAATGCGTCCATTAAGGGCGGCTTAATGATAGCCTCATAACGGCACGTTCAACTGTATATATAGGGCACGTTACGCATCAGTCCCGCATATGCAGGGACCGTTATGAGATTAACCGCATTTATGGGACATGTAGTCCTTGAATCTCTCAGACAGTTACTAAGGGTCGCGCGCGAGCGTGGTTGTTGCTCTCGTGCGACATTCCTTACTCTAGCCTCCAAACCACTAAGTCCCTACACGTGTGATTAGTATCGCGGGTGACCCTGTCTCACAGCCCCATGTGGATAAGCTCGAGTATAAGCGTGTGATTGGGTGTATACGCAGTACCCGTGGATGTGCTGGATGGGTGCCACGTGGACGATGATGGATCTGCCCAGAATGCACTACCTACATTAGCCCCTTTTGCCCGAATATCACGCGTGCTTGCTGTATAATCGCGCAAAATCAGCCATGTATGGACCCCACGCAAATCCTCGTATTAACTCAAATCGAATAATATTTGAATCCGTAGCCCCCCCAAGCCATGATTGCCTAGGGTTCCGTGACGTCGTATAGCCTTTAATGAGCCGTGGCTGTTGCGAAGCTAACAAGGCGCCATCCACATATTTTTGCCGATTTTGAGGCAGAGACAACTAGAAGTGATCTGATAGGTCGCCAATTTCGCCTGTTACCAAGGTGATGCTGATTCAGAAAATCGGAACAGTCGTGACTATTCTGGCTTTAGTACCCTATTTAAGCCCTTTGTTACGACGATTCGAACTTTTCAACCATTGTTTATATCGAAGTTTTATGAGCCAGAGAGAGAACTCCCAACATGACGCTCAGATCTTCATTCAAATTCTTGATTAAATTAATCAAGCAGTTCAAACACTCAAGAAGTAACAAGGTTAGTGATTTCTCATCCTTCTATTTGCCTTCGAATTCTGATTAGCAACCCCATCTCGGTCTACTGCTCATATTAGTTCCAGCATGCAATCCAATATGGGTTTGGTCTTCATATTTGTTCATCACTATTCTTCGCTATTCTTTGTACTCAAACAAACTATTGATCTTCAATCCCTTTTTTGCAGATACGTTTTTATGTTATAGAGATGCCTCCTAATAAATCTTCCAAGGAGGCCGTTGATTTGCCTGAACTCAGCAAAGCTTTGTGGTGCAAGGCTCCTTATCTGCGTCGAGATGATTTCTTCCTTCCAACTATCAAAGGGACCACCCTTCAAGAATCTCCAGTGGAGGATGCCCTCTAACTGGTGCCTGAGGCGGAGAGAGAAGACTGGGATTTGGTAAGTACCCAGGACGTGCATAGGCTTGGCATCGAAGCTAGCTTGTACCCATTCACTGACGTGCTTTTCCAGGCCTTCCAGGAAAAGCTCGACTCTAGATGGAAGAATGGACTGAGTTCATCCTTGATAATTACGAGAAAGTGCTAATGAAAGCTGCGATTTACCATGCCATTCGCACAAAAAGGGGCTCAACCTCAAAGTTGACCAAGATATGCTGAGAGTCCTATTCTCCAAGTACTCCAAAAAGACCCATGCTTTTCATTTTCCTACCTTCGAGGCCGAGCCTACCCTCGAAGATGTAGAGGTCTTGTTAATGCTTCCAAGTATGGGGGCTTTCGACCCCTTAGATAAGTTGGAGTCTGATGAGGAGCTTACTCTCTTCACACAAATGCAAGAGTGCATTGCGGACATGAAGAAAGCTGCCACAAGATGGAAGCTGAACGCGACTACCCCTTGCGACACTTTCAAGTCCATTTCCTCATGCGCAAAGAATATCTGGTCGAAGTGGATCATGTACTTCTTCATAGACTACGCTAAGCCTGCAATTATACAAGGTTGGAGGATGACGAAGACAGGATAATCGCCACCGAAGGGAAAGGTGCTGAGTGGACATTATGCGGTTTCCTGTGCTTCTGGCTGTCTCACTAACTCATAGACAGGCATGCTCGCGACGGGGTTTTCACTCATGTGCTCGCCCTTGCGGTGAAGCTTTCACTTGGCCAAAAGATTTCTCTAGGGCCCTTGGTCCTGGGATCTTTGTATCACCGGCTGGACTTGGCCGCGACACACGTCGAACAATCACAAGGAAGAGTTGAAGTTGTCTCCTTTGTTAACACTGCATTTTTAACCATGTGGGCTTTCGAGCGATGGTCTTCGTATGCTCCAGTCCCTTTGAAAGTAGAGTTGTGGAATGCGCCCAACTCCGAACATGAACACAAGTGTCCTCGGGCGTGACGTTGGTTTAAAACTAAGGGCATCCGCCGCACCTTTCTTTGGTGTGCGACGACGTTCGGTATTTCAAAACTAGGCCTTATGCTGCTCACTTGGATAGCATTGTTTTCCTAGAAAACATGTACCCAGAAGAGGACACCAAGTTCGAGCCCCGATTCATTACCAAAGAAACCAGGTGTTACGGGAGGTATGTGAACTGGTGTAGGAGAAGGTATCTGCCTTCCCTTGCTGAGTACGTGCCTGGCTCCAAAACTTCCATCTATGAACGCATAACGGTTCACTATGATCCGATCCACGTGAGCCCTCAATTGGGTTTCGATGCCATCGCGCCACCCTTGTGGTCTGATTCCATCGTCAAAGGCTGTTACGATGGGGTACTCTATAGGAAGGGTAATGACCTGCTTATTGCTGAACTCCCGCTGACTCAACCTTCTAGAGAAAGGCGAGGACGAAATACATCAGGCTGGATTGCTTTCTGGAACACACTGGTCCGTCGTTTAGTGAAGTCTCAGGCTCAGCTCCAGGCCAACAAAGCTCCCACGCTACTGGTAAAAGAATATCCCTTCAAGTCAAATCGCTCTCGGGACGCGACGCAGTACAGCTATTATTCACTGCTGGATAAGAACCACCACTTGTGCGCGCAACTGATCCTTAATGAAAAGGATGCCATAGTTAAACTGAAATCCTTGAATGCAAGGACCCAATATGCAGAGGAATTCAAACGAGTATGTGCAAATTCTAAATGGTTCTTCTCGTCTTGTAATAGTGTTGTGTGAGGCGCTTCGCTTCACGGGATGGCAGCCCGGTCTTTCTTGACTACTGTCGTGCGAAAAAGATCAAGCCTGACAATCCCATTGCTCCAGAGATGCACATGGATACAGAATTCCAAAAGGTGATTTCGGACGCGCTCGAGGCTTTCCTCGTGCCACATGTCAAAGGGATGAAGAAGAGAAGTGCCATCGATCCTGCGAGCGATGATCTGGTGGTGCAACAATCAAAGCGTCTGCGAAGGGAGCAGGCTGCTAAGGAGGCCGTTACCTAAGCAAAGAAAGACCCTCCTGCAAAGAAGAGTCACGATCCTGCTGCCAAGAAGGGCCAAGCTCCTCCTGCTCCCACGAAGAAAACATCTGGGAAGAAAACATTTGTCGCGCGAAAAGATACTCAAGTCATCTTCCTTCTTGAGTCGTGATAAGTTTTCTCTTGACACTCAGTTATTACCTTTGCTACAGGCAGTGATAGCCCAGATGAAGGAGTGAAGGGCATGGCTGTAGAGGAGGCAACTGCTGAGTCTAGGATCATGGCTGAGGAGAGAGAGAGAAGGGAAAAAGGGAAAGAAGATCGCTGAATTCAGGCATCTGTTCAAAGATGTCTTGAATATCTTAAAGATCAGGATTAACTTTTGCGCTCAGCTGCTGGCCAAGTGCAACAAGCGCCCTCTGGAACTGTTCAGATGCAGCGAGCGCAAATGGCCTTCCATGACCTTGTTGATGATGAGAATGAAGAAGGTACTATTTTCAAATTCGCTTTATCGCATCATGAACTTGTCTTGCGCGCATTATACCATGGGTTGTCTAGGATGATATTCTCAAATGGTTAAGGGATCAATGTGGAGAATCCTAAGGTTTCCATATCCTTAGTGTCATCGTGCTTCATTTTAACCTCTTCAAGAGACGATTATAGTGTTCCCAACATAATAAAAATATTCCACACCCCATCAGGTTATGCAAAACTTAAAGGAATTGATGGTAACCTTTGCACAGATGTCCCATATGATAGTGGAAAGAGTGGGCATCGCATCTCTTTACATATATATATATATATATATATATATATATATATATATATATATATTTGTAACATGCTTTGTGCTTCCCTCCCTCTTAATTAACTGTGAAATTTTTACTGCAGCAGACGCAGTTCCATTGATACAGATGTCTCGCCGGCTCCGCAGCGTTGTCGTTCACGTACCTTCCTCTGTCATTGAGGCCAACGAGGGGAACAAGGTAGTGGAAGGGGTTGTGATCGCGCCACGAGGGCCTAGCACTGAGGAAGTGGCAATTGTTACCCAAGGGACCGAGATAATGGGAAAATATGCAGTCGTGTCTCAGGGGCCTAACACTGAAGTGGTCGACCTTGAGAGAGAGCGCCTCGAACTCATCATTGAGCAAGAGCAAGAGGAGGAAGCACTTCAGCAAGGGCAGAGACGAAGTGCTGATTCTAACTCGCGCATTGCAAGGGAAGATTCCCCAAGAGTCAATGCCCCTGAGAAAAATTTACCCCCAAGGGGAAGTAACTTCTACTCCTGAAGCTCCTCCAAGTGCCTCTCCTGCAGCTGCATTGCCAACTGAGGGCCCCCCTTAGAGAAATCGAGCGAGCTGAGGTTTCTCAAGAAATGGTGACTTCAAATCCCTCACCCCAAAATCTGCCAGAAGTTCCTGACACTAGTAGAATTAATGTCGCTTCTGAGGGTGCGGTGCCGACCAATGAGGGAGCTGAACATGAGTCGAACTCAAGCGGTAGCGCGCTAGATCAAAGCACAGTAGATACTCAATTGCCCATTACTGAGACTTATGTTGCTGCGGCTCCTGGAACGCAACTTAACGTCGCACATGAAAGTGTGCCAGAAGCTCCAGAGCCCGCACCTAGTGTAGTCGAAGCAGGGAGAGAAGAGGGTGAGGATGCAATCATGGCTGAGCCACACCAGGACACATCTTCGAAGACAAACACTCCAGCTATTGTGACCACGACGACAGCAAAGATCGCTCCACTTATGCCCACTTCAAGTGCCCCAAGAAGTGCGGCGTCCTCAGAGGGACTTGGTAAAATTTTGTCACTTCCTGGTGCGGTTGTTGATTCATCTAGTCTTGACCTGGACGCGCTTTTTGCCAATCCGTGGAAATATTGGTCCATTGCAATTGTTGAGGCCAAAGATGCTGAGGAGGAATATGTCTTCCCTGAGGGATACTTTGCGCAAGAAGCTCTTGCTGATCAACGACTAGCTGAGGCTGATCCCTCTAACAGTTCCCAAGCAGCACTTCCCATTCCTTCCTTACGCGAGATAGTCGGTGGTACTGGTAAGCTTTCCATATTCCTTGAAAATGTATGTAATAAATAACAAGGCATGTACCCTTATGATAGTGCAGAGATTAAGCTTTCCATTTTCATTTCCTTCCTCACTCTTCTTTTGGTAATGCATGGATTAAGGAATCATGTTTGAAATGGCTTATGAAGATGCGTATCTCATATCCCAGAACATTTGCCAGAGCGATGGAGCTGCCTGCCAAGGACAGAAAGGATCTCCTCACAGAGATATCTGATCTATTGGAGAAGATAAGAAAAACCACGCCGGCCACTATCTCTTTGACAAATGCGCAACACTTCCTGACAAGCGTGCATGGTGTGCAACACGTAGCCCATAATTGTCTCAATGTTGACTTTCTCATCCAAAGGCTGAAGAGAATCTGCAACACCGTCAAGCTTCGTTTTGGCTTTGAGAGTTATCAATTGGAGACTGCCCAACTTCGCGCCCAAAAAGAAGCTATTGAGAAGGCTGTAGCTGCAAAGCTTCGTTTCAGTCCTTGCCACATAGGCTTTGGGGTTAAAAGAACTATGACACAAAATACTGATGGTCAGACAATAATGTCTGTGATGGTTTATTCCTCTTTTTCAATTCAGTTGGACTTTTTAATCTCATATAGTTTCTGGTCTTGGTTTTCAGGTGGTTAGAAAGTAATTATTTGCTGATGCCTAGAAGAGAGAGATGGTATTTAAGGTTGCAAATTGTTTGAAGTAACATTATTTGTGTTCTTGCTTTGAGGACTAGTAATTGTGAAAACTACTGTACTGAATTATGAAATTGGACTTGGGTAAAAGAATCACTGAATTATGAGTACTATTATTTAAGATATCAGAATATATACACGGCAACTCAACAGAACCAAATAACCTAACAACATCGTGTCTGGCAAGAAGTTAATCTGCAAAAGATTCCTATATATGGCACTGTTAACTTTGGAAGACAAGCCAAAAGTCAGCTGTAACGATCAATACTCGTGTGTTGTAGGACAGCTTTAACATTCCATGAGGATCAATCACAGGTTCTGCGTGCACAACTCTTAACTCCTTCCTCTAGTTAGCTGTAAACATCTGACGGAAGGTAAGTCAGTATTGCCCCAGAGTTGACGGCGACTATCTTTTCTGCTTCCAAACTGGAAAACCTAATTTGACCAAAATATGATTCATCTTCCTTTAAACAACTTGATATGGCAGAGACCAAATACTTGTGTGGATGGATGGAAGCAACAAATATGACCCCGAATAAATGATTGAAATATTCACCTAAAATTAGCCAGCAGACTGTGGGTATGGGAACTGAAGACCTTCTGAGTGAAATGCCATGAACATCGATTCACAGAGTCAATATGTTTCTCCTGAAGTTTTACCTAATAGACGGGTAAAGATGTTAAAACCTGCAGTCGATAAGGCTAGCCTCAAGATTATAGATAATAAGTGCATTGAAATTGACTAACCAGAAACTCCTAAACAAAGTTACAGCGGAATCTTTGATTTTTTTTTTCTTTTTTAAAGAGAGGTGATCATTTTTAAGTGTAATACTTTATTTACGATTCATGGTGATGTTGATCCTTCCCAGCACCCATTGTTTCAACCACTAGAATTTTGTAAAGGTCCATTTAACAGCTGAGGATAAAGAGGGAGGTGGAGGAGAAAAAAGAAGAAGAAAATCTACATATTACACAGAACTCAGTTAAACTTAGATGGAAAGTTAGCAAGAAATTAAATAACTATGTAACGGTAACCATATTTGAAAACGAGAAACGTACCTTTGCAATAAAAAGGAACTAGAAGGAGAAATGCTACTTCAGGCCGTAGCCAAGCACAAGTAACATGAACCCCCCATACACATCAGTTGGCTTCAGAGCACCCCCGCAAAGCTTTAGAGGAAATGGCATTCGATACATTGGCCAGCACTCCAAGACGCATGCTTTGGCTTGATACCACTGAAGGAAGCAAAGATTTGTTGCCTGGCATTGCGTCGAACTCCAACTCGAAGGTCCCCGTTATCACCCCTGCATTACAGCCAAAAGATACTCAGTAACTAATTAGATACGGAAGTCAATAGCGAGTTTGATCTTATAAACTAAAGGCTTAATTACTTAATGCATACCCCCAGTTTGCCCAAACTTTCACATTGCAACTCCTAGTTCTGAAACTAACTGATTGCATCCACCATTTGCAGAAAAGACGTCAATGTCAAACTAGAAATGAAATTTCATCACAAAATTAGCATACTGGAGGGCATTTTTTCACACAAATGTGACGCGTTTGTATCATAGACGATGTTCACTATATGAAAATACCAAATTTGCTTACGACACTCTGGACTGGTAAAAAAAAGTCCTCTTCAAAAAATAACACTTTGATAAAGATATCATATCTTACCGGCAACTGAAACATCAATTGGTCGACGCTTCTTGCTCTTCCGTGCTGGTTGAGACATCTGGCGCGGCAACCTGGAGGGATCCAATGGTTCTATATCCCATGGAGAAACTCTATCTGGTCTTTGTCTTGTTGCCGGTCCATCCCATTGGACCTATTAAAAAGAGATGAAACAGGGTAATGCATTTCAGGAACCAGGGCAAGAAAAATCCCAATCACTGGACTTTTGAATTTGTTTACCACCTTCAATGACTTCCATTCAGAATCGGGCCACTGCGACCCGGTGTCCCCTACACCAACAATAGTTCCTGTGAAACTGACCAAAAGAAGAAGAAGAAGAACCAATGAATTTTGCTGATCAAGATAGATTCCAGAAAGGAAACAATGTCCTAGTAATTTTAGAGGGGGCTTTTAGAGGACCTTGTCTCAGGAGAGTGTACTCCTTCAAATCCCATCTTGAACTTCATTCCAACAGTGAATTTATGTTTCATAGCCTCAAGATATTTGTTCAACCGGATGATGTATTGGCTTGCCCTGGTCAACACAAGGAACAAAAACTTAAGAAAACAAATCTACAAAGAAAGACTGAAAGAGGTGTATGTGAGGAAGATGAAGATTAAACCTCGGTTTATAGCACACAACGAAAAACATTTTCAAAGAAGTGGCACTTGATACATCGGCCAGCACTCCAAGACGCATGCTCTGGCTTGATACCACTGAAGGAGGCATAGGGATTTGTTGCCTGGCATGGCATCGAACTCCGACTCGAAGGTCCCTGTTGCCGCCCCTGCATTACAGTCAAATAATAGTAACTAACTAGATATGGAAGTCAATAATAGTGAATTTGATGTTGTAAACTAAAAAGCAAATTAAATCAAATGAAACCAGTACATATACCTTAGGAACACAAAACAATCCCCAACAACCAGTCTTCTGGCTGTTGCAAAGTTGCTCCAGAGTGTCGTAAGCAAATGTCTACCTGGTTGACCTGACTATTTCATGCAACAGAGAAAGCCAGGTTCATTTCCAGTGTGTTAAGTAACATTAGTGATCCGAGAGATTTAGATGAAAATGGTGAACTAATTATTACTACCTCTGTAGATGTGCTTAAACCGCCATTCATTATTGTGAAGATCCTTAGCAACTAGATCCTGGCTGGGGGTGGCTGAGTCATATCCTGAAAAACAAAGGGGGGAAGTTAGAACAGGTTTACAGTAAAAAAACCTGTTTTTTACTGAGATTTTAACTCATAACTGAAACGTAGTAGTTCCTCCCCTTTTAATTTCACAACAGAACAAGCAAAATGAAATTTTCAAGACAACTTAAGTAGAAAAGTTGGTGAAAAAAGATTGGAAGGGTTTGGTATCTGATATTCATTGTCGACTCACTTACAGCAACATGTAGATGAGAGAACCGTGAACTTAACAAACATATGTTCTATTTACACCCTCCATGAGTACTTGTATCCGACGCAATCAACATCTTTAAATAAATAATAAAATAATCAGTTCAAAATAACAACTCATATTAGTAACAAGTAACAACAATAGCATCTTACATTTGTAATCGGGTGTGTGTCAATGAATTTCGTCCGATCAAGGATATATTTATTTAAATAATTAATTAATTGTAGTTTCTTTCTGGCCTACACATGAAGAGAAACCTAGTTTTGGCAAAAATAAGAAATAAACATCAAAATCATCTTCTTGGAAAGTCGACTTGCATTACATTCTCCTAGAGCTTATTCTAGTAGTATTAAACTTATTGTATACTATTGGTGGAAACCGATTATTAAATGAACAGTCGAAAAACAAATAAATAAATACCAAGAGTAGAGTTGATTTTACCTAGATCGGAGAGCAGGTGGAGGGAGGTGAACTGAAATGACATGAACATCGATCTTGTTTCTCTGCTGCAGGCAATCAGTAAAAGGTTTGACCTAATCATTCAAATAAACGACTACGATAAGTGACACTTTAAAACCAGAAATTGAAAAAGGCATAAAAGGACCACGTTGTATAAGATATTGAAACAAAGATGAGTATATAAGAAAGATAGAGAGATGGACATATAATGAATTTAGGTAATTACCAATAAATCATGGCATAAACGAAGTATGCCCATCGGAGAACCCTAATCACTGCCATCGGACTGGACAAGAGGGTTCGATAGTGAAACAAACGCCCGAATCTATCTATTGTAGAAGAAGAAATCCCAAATCTATCATATCTATCTATCGTCGATGATATTTTGATATTTTCTGATTTGTGTCGACAGTGGGAAGTAAGCTTTTTATAGGGAGAGATAAGGGAGTAGGTAGGGTAGGAGCATGCCGTATTTGGAAGGGTCTTTAAATGGCCCTAATGTAATTCGCGTCTCTATTCCTCCATTCAATAGTAGTGCATGAATGAAATCCTAATCCATATACTACGACCCCGCACCGGTCCATTTGATTGGGTATTATGAGTTCAAAATACGTATGTAGTCTTTTGCTCACATATATTATTATTTGCCTGATCGCGGTTACCGGTTATGAGATTGACTTCGGTTAAGAGTATTAAGTGATTAATATGTTTCTTTCCCTTTATTTGTGGACATGATTACTATTTGCACGAGCGTTGTTACCAATCACAAGATAAACTTATATATGTTTACGGAGTACTTTACATGTTTCTTCCATTTATTACTATTCGGCTAAACGTGGTTATATTCATTAGATAAAAGTTGTTTACATGTATGTTTGTGTTATATGGTTAAATTTCCAAATGAAAGCTGAGATGATTTTCGTCTGCTCTAAGGCCTCAACATTTGAACATCGATGAAAAGAGCCGTTATGATAGTATTCGCCCAAATAGTTGCACATTTATTGCGACATTTATTGATTTTTTGAGAGAAGGAACAATGATTACATTTAATACAAGTCGTCTATATTCACTTACCATTACGGTTTATTAATTGTCTAGATAGCGAATCCGAAGTTCTCGGAGCAAACCCTAGCAGCCATCATAGTAAAGGCAAGACGACTACGCTATATCGGAGCTCATCGAGAAAGAAAAGCAATGGATAATTTTTGAGAATGAGTATTGTGTCAAGTCGGAATAAGACTTCCACTTCTGTATGATAGAATCCTTTGCCTCGGAGGAGGTCATAAGTACCTGACCAATGCTGAGCATTTTCAAACGTATTTGGAATCAAGATAACTTGATTTATATTCTAGAAGTCGATTTCAATAGCGTGTCTTCAGCTTTCCGAACCAGACGTGTATGAAAAGAGTTGCATTGGAAGGACCATGAGAAGAAAGTTAATCATGCTTGGAACTTGGGGGTCAAACCGAAGAGTAGGGTTTGAAAAATTCGATTGGTATATACGAGTGGAATCTTCTTCTTCATCTATCGAAAGAAGAGTCGGGTAGGAACGATGCGGCAACTATGCGCTAGTTATGCATTAAGAATCAATAGTAGGGAAAACTCAAACTATTTTGATATTCTTAAAGTCTACCATAGAGTTGGTTTATCATTACTATAAGTGTTCTTGAGTAAAGTGAGTTCGTACGGAGACTTCGTCAGTTGGTTCTCAAGTGTGTAACTACTGTTTGTTATTCCTTTGTGCTAAATGGAGACTTCGCATAAAACATCTTACATGAGAGTGGCCTTCAACATGGCTTCCAAGTATCTTGTACATCTTTTTACTTTAAAGTGAAGGAATCTCGAGCTACATCGAATCAGAAGAAGCAACTGACATCTACACGGTGTGTAACAGACCCCCTCATCTATAGCCAATATGTTTAAAGAGATCTTTGAACTCAAGGGAGTGTCATTCTCTGAAAGTACCGGAGTCGCCAACAATGACTTAACCAAATACTATTTATGAAAGAACGAAATCATGAAGAGCCAACATTTGTATAAAACTTAATATTTACATGGAATGAAAATACAGCTATTTGGAGATACTACATTTTGATGTCATACTAGCCTCTTCGGATTTTCCAGCGCTTACCTGTCGGGTTTTAGAAAGAAAGAAAACACAGAAAAGAAAGCAGTTACTAGCTTGAGACAGTCAAGCCTAAGTAAAACAGTCGAGATTAAATTTTTAGAAAATCCATTTTGAGATTAAGAAACTGAATTAGTTTAAAGAAAGTTTTTTGTTAATCATGAAGTCAAGTTTAGGAAATATAGCTTATAAAACAATGCTTCTAACATAATTGAACTCCATTTTCAATCAACCCAGTTATAACGAAACTGGAGTTGCATTTAGGAAACCGTTTCTAATTACTCACAATATTGGACGATCCAACCAACCAAAATCAGCTTTATCCATCAGATTCCGAATCCCACTACCACTAGGGTTGTAAAGGCCAAATTTACATTTGACAAGGTTGTTCGAATCCACCTTACAGTTATACCATAAGTACTGACATCCATCAAAAGAACCTGACCCCTGAATAAACATGGTACTAGTGTCTAAATGTAAAGTACAATATAGATGACAGATGAGTCTGAGAGACAGACTGTCATACCCCAGAGCCTCCCACAAAGTGGGGTTGGGGAGACCTTCAATGCTTCAGCCCTCAAACCTCGTGCGCAGACTTTAATCGACTAGACATCCAATCCATAAGGGAATCTAGCATTTAGTAAATTCGAAGCATTTAATAATTGTTAGGGATGGCAATTGGGTCGGATCCGATTCGATATCTGACATGATCCGACCCTAATTGAGTAAATCCGATCCGATCCGTTTACAAATGGGTAAGACATGGGTCAAAAGTTTTGTGATCCATGAAACTCGATCTGATCCGATTAAGTTATCATACTTGATGATTCAATAATGTACATGTATTAATATAATTACATGTATATATTTTAATATGTTTACTTAAGATAATATCCTAAGTTTGATATATCTATATTTTTATGATGAATAAATTGATAAAACTATAGATGTTAAGTGTTTGTTAATCTAATTTTGATTTGAATTCATAATGATCTTAGGTCAGATGAACTAAAAAGACTGTTCATTATCCGATGGATAATCCAATTCAAATCCGGCAAAACTTAACTCAAATCTGAAACTTTATGGATCGGATCTGGGTCTAGGCTGAACCAATCCAAACCCGATCTGTTACCATCCCTAAGAATTGTAGTTTTGAGGCAATAAGTTTAACTCGTAAATCCAGTTGCCAAAGTAAGGCGTTATTCAAATAGAGTTGTCAAGCTTCAAACTATTAAACCAATTTCAGTTCACAAGTATTCCTAGTTAATATTAGTCAAGTAAGATTGCTCACTTAACAGCCAAGCAGCAAAACCAGTACTCATCTATCTCAGATAACTCTAAACACTAGCTTTATCAAATCTTTGGTTGGAGATGAGTTTTCCGGCTAGCTTCAACCCAGAATCCGGCAAGCCTTTTCTTTCTCAATGAATTAGAGGCTGTAAATGACCAACCCCCTGTGTCCAAATTCCAACCTCTACTTTGTGGGGAGTCCTGAATTAATAGTAATGTTTTTTACGCAGGTACAATTATTCTCCCATAGCAGCAAGTTTGAGAGAGAGAGAGAGCTGAATTGAAGAATGAACGACAAGTAGCTGAATGAAGAATGGACGACAAGTAGCTGAATGAAGAATGCATGTCTAGCTGGATTGACAATCCAATGAACCATACCCGAGACTAGGAAAAGGACTTGATCAAGTCAAGGATGACCCGAGACTAGGATAAGTATTTGATCAAGTAAGCATGACCCGGGACTACAATTCGATAATAGAAGATATGAACAAGAAGCAAGCGGCTAACATTCTATTTATAGTATTTGATCAAGTACTCATGCCATTTATAGTTGAAAAGCCTGTACATTGAATAAATGCCATTTACAGTAGAAAACAGTACCCATAATGGTTCTTCACTTTATTTACAAGAGAATACACAACGTTCAAAATAAAGTTAGAAATAACAAACTTGCCGATTTCATAAACTCAATGAACCAACTATTAAAGGGAACATATACAAACCACTAATGAAACAGAAACTGCACAAATTTAGTCACATTTTACTGTAGCCTTCATAAAATGCTAATTCGTTCCACACTTTAGGCTTGAATAACAAACAAGATGTTTGTCGACAATGTTTTCATAAATAGTAATATCAGCTGCAGAAGAGTACGCCAAACAAGCAACCTGGTCTATTGTGTGAACGGAAACAATGTAATCCTTGAGGTCCACGTCTACGCCATCAAAATGTGCTGTCAGGCCTGGTAATTTTGATTGAACCTAGTTAATGAAGACGTCATGGATTCATACAGCACATCACTCACTCTGCTGTCCACTTTGCATAATAGGTTCGTAGCTAACCAGCTTCTTTATTACTAGTAGTAATTCACTACAAGAATTAACTAACTATACTGAAGTACTTCTCTACAAGAATGTGACATAAAGAGCATAGCATTCGGAAAAGTAGTAGTATAAATACGTTTTGGTAACAAATCTGGCACAATCTAAAGGAAAGCTTGAAATGAAGACCCGATTTAATTGTTTCTGCACTCTCTTTGTTTTATTCCACTGTGTCTTCCTTGAATTTGTGCTAAATTTGTTACCAAACCGTATGTATACGGATCCTATGAAAAGCTTGTGCAGTACCTTTTGTTGATAATACCTCGCAACGACGATAGCGTCTTTTTTTTTTTTTTTTTTACTTGAAAGTCACCTAGAACATGTATGCAATTGACTGAATCAACAACTTTATTTATTCTCGATTGTGCTTGCAAATTTCAGCATCAACCAATGAAGAATTTGATCAACATATTCCGCAGTTCAATCTGCCATCGAAGATACTGTGTAAAGTTATGAACGTAGACTTAAAGGTAACGTATGACTCCTTACTCTTAAGCTCATTATTATGGGGAGCTTCTGTGAATAATTTCAGAATTTTGACATTTGTGTGGGTTTATGTTATGTATATGGGCTGAGCAAGAGACTGATGAAGGGTATGCAGTGATCAGTCTGTTCCCGATTACTAATGTAAGACGCTTCTGTTGTTACTTATTATTAGTACAATGAGCTGATTTTATTATTTATTTTTTCATGGTCTAAATTTGGTATTATTTTTATTAATAGAACCACCACAAAAATATACCAAATTTAGACCACGAAAAAATAAATAATGAAATCCACTCAAAATAACCACTCATACTAAGAAGTAACAACAATAGCATCTTACATTTGTCACAGGAACTGACCGATCACTGCATACACTGCACCAGTTTCTTGATCAGCCTATATACATAACCTAACTCAGACAAATGTCAAAAATTGGAAAATTATTAACAGAAGATCCCCATTGTAATGAGCGCCAGAGTAAGAAGACTAATGTTACATTCAAGTCTATGTTCATAACCTTAACCAGGATCTTCGAAGGCACATCGAGGTGCAGAATCTGTTGATCAAAATCTTCATTGTTTGAGTCTGGAATCTGCAAGCACAATCAAAAATAAATAAATACATTTGTTGATTCAATTCAATACCTGGTGTATGTGACCTTCAAGAATGTAGTAGACTTTCGTCGTTGCGAGGTATATCAACAAAAGATCATGCACAAGCTTTCCATAGCTACGTTTACATACAGTTTGTTAACAAATCTAGCAGAAAATGAAAGAAAACACAGTGAAAATAAAAAAAAGGAAATAGAGAGAAGAAAAATCAAATCGGAAATCCATTTCAAGCTCTTATCGCCGCAAAAAGCCAAGAGACGCCGTGAGAAAGCGAAGAAATCGGAATTCCATTCTCTTTCTGGACGACGAATCGGAATGCTTCATCGCCGGAAAATCAACAAATACAAACGAAACTACGAAATTAGGGATGACAATTAACAGGGAACATAACCCAAAAGAAACAAAAGAGAACATGGAACCGAACAAATGAGCATAGTCTATGGAAAACCTCTTCTGGTACAAACCCATTTCTCCAACGGTAGCATTGAACCCTTCACTTCGATGCTGACTATCCATTTTTAAACCAGCCTGTCGTTCCCATTCACCAAGTGTCTGTTTCTTCGTTCATCATGAACCGGTACTAAAGAGGAAAATACAGACATATTAGAAAATTAAACCAACCCAACAACATTCACAGATACGGATCAGATTGATTGATGGAACAAGCCTTAAGCATGTG
Organism: Linanthus parryae; assembly: GCA_023055425.1. Lineage (NCBI taxonomy): Eukaryota > Viridiplantae > Streptophyta > Magnoliopsida > Ericales > Polemoniaceae > Linanthus > Linanthus parryae. Next base: position 80,907,069 of record JALGPY010000006.1, read on the forward strand.
CACACCTTCACTTCTGATCCTTAACCTCTTTCTTTGTTAGGGAAAATTAGGAAAAAGAGATAGAAAATGCTCTAGCATTCGTGAACTAGAGGTTCATAAATACTCAATGCAACTAATTAGCCTACCATCCATTAATAGAACTCAAGTTTTCTTGAAGGAGAAAGAATAGCCAAGCACTGCACTGTAAAAGATACTTATGTGTGTATCAATGAACTCTGTCAGTGAAATGATATATTCCTTTATTTAATTAGCATTTTGTAATTTCTTTCGGATCTACACAACATGAGATACCTAGTTTTGGCCAAAATGAGAAATGTACATCAGAATCATCATGTTGCGAAATCGACTGGCTGGTATGGCACTCGCATTAGATTATCCTAAACTTAATATAATAATAATATAGGCTTAATTACTTAATGCATACGCCCAGTTCGATGAAACTATCACATTGCAACCCCCACTTCTAAAACTTGTGTATTCCATCCCCCATTTGCAATAAAAACGTCAAAGTGAAACTGGTAAAAATTTACATCCAAACTCCATCCATGTCAGGAGGGCAAGTATGTCAATGCAGAAAAAATTCACATTTAAGTTTTAAACATAAAAAAGGAAATGAAAAAGAAAATAAATTAAGAGATAAGAATGAAAGAAGATAAGGAAGATGAACGGATCATCATCTCTCTCACCATCGTCTCTGTTTAATGGGTCTCTCTCAAACCGATGAGGAAGAGACAGGTTGCCTGAAATCTAGCATTGGGGCGTCCATGAGGAAGAGACGAGTGCCGGTACATCTTTGAGCTCTTCGATAGAAATGGTGAAAAACAGTGAGAGAAATAGGTGAACATCGATGGGGGTTGTGTAGGATGAGGTAAGTTCTCCTCCGAAGTGGACGATTCACAATATGTGGTTGTTTCTTTTTGTATCCATGGTCGTTGTTATCTACTCTATGTAATTCGGTTCTCAATTTCTTGAATATGTCCAGTACTTTACAGTGTGTGAATTCCCCAAAAACCTTGAAGATTGAAACTCAGCTTTTAATGGGTCTCTCTCAAACCGTCTTTATGCTTCGAACTTCATCTACTTTTGAAGTTTGATTTTAAGATCCATGTTTCGAAAATTTGTGGATTTTGGTTTAGATGAAAAATCGTCACTTTTCTGAAAACTCAAAATCGATTAGTGGATTTATGAGTATTTTCGAGAAATCTGTGGCTCTTGAGGTCCTTTGGTTAATACCACTACAACAAATAGTGTCTTCTGCAACGAAATTGTAAGCAACAAACATAAAATTTGTCTCAGAAAAAACGCTTTGGCAACATGGTTAGGTAATTGTCACAAAATGAAAAGTAGCAGTGACAAAATGAAAATTTTGTTGCTAGAAATCGTCACCAAAGAATAGGTGCCAAATTTATTCCCGCCAAAATCTTTTGCAACAGTCACAAAATTATCTTGTGTCACTTTTTGACGTCGCCAATAGTGCATGAATTGGTAACAAAGATGTAACCATTTTAATATACATTGGAGACAACTTATTACTAGAGAACAGTTATATGTTTTCCTAAAACAAATACACAGCTACGGTGCTACCAGCTAGTTTTAATTGAGAATTACATCAAATATAAAAATGATGCAAATAACTTTGTACTTTTTTACTCGTGAAAACGAAACTTTATTTTTTAATATGAAAAACATACTACCTCTATTTTTCCAGAAACTTACCATTTTACTTTTTCACTGTTCGTTTTGCTATCCAAATTACCGGGTCAAAGTGGCCTGATTATAGATAAAAATAGTCAAACGTAAATATTTATGGCAAGACGAAAGAAGTAATAAGTAAGACGTATAAAACATACACATAAATTACTAAAAGCTCGTAAATAATTATTTTTCTAGGAACTTTTCTAGGAACTCCTAAATAATTGTAGCATTAATTAACAATTTTAATTTACAAGTCAACAAATATTTTCATGGTTTTTCCTTGAAAAGAAAAAAGGAAAACAAAAAAAAAAAGATCCTCAAAAAGAAAAAGAAAAAAAAAAGAACCAAGGAAATGCTCAAAAGAAACAAGGAAAAGAGAGCTTAGGTATTTAGACCCACGATGAAACAAGCCCATAACCCACTACCCATGTTTTCTGTAACTACCACTATTGCAACCCTAAGGCATACTTCTCGGAAACAAAAGGGAAGAGGCGGAGCCTCCAATACGAATGAAGAAATCTCTCTCTCTCTCTCTCTCTCTCTCTCTCTCTCTCTCGATCTCGATCGAGTTGGTAGAGACCCAAGCCAAATCAGACGTCCTCTCCTTCTCCTCTCGTCCTTCAGAGCACCTCCAAGCTGAATACGGTAACTTCTCAATCTCACCTTCTGACCGTTGGTATCATGTACGCTTCCATCAAACGCCTAGACCTATATGCGTATTTTTGTACAGATTTGACCTAGAACTAGATCAAGAAACCATTATCGGTCTCCGCTTGAGGTATGTCGCTCATTCTATGTTGATATTTTTATTTCCCTTCACCTCTCTTCTTCATCCAGCAGCTTCATTAGTCGAACTATAATAGTTGAGTTCCTGTAATTTAAAATTGAAATGGGCAACTATATCAACATCGTCTCTCCCACTTTGAAGTATTTGGAACGATAGTGTGAAAGTTTGGCCACAAGGCCTTTGGTTTTTATTAGGCTTAGTGATATCCATGTCAAAATACCCTAAACTCAGTTTGCTTTACTCTCACTTGTAATTCATATCTTTTATACTCGAGTCCTCTTGTTCAACATATATTTTATTTTTCTCAATAAGATGCCTATATGTGAACTACTTAATAAAATCCATATTAATTGGATAATTCTTTTGAATGACATCTTTATTTTTTTTTTTGTTCCTTGCAGGCCTCTTGACAAGAAACGGTTGGACTCGATGACTCTTTAAAGTTAATAGGAGTTCTGGATAAGCAAGCTTCAGACTTTGTATATGGCTGGATTAGCAATTGTAATAGCAAAGGAAACAATGTTCTCAAAATTGGAGAAATAGTTGAATGGAATCCACATTTTCAATTTTTAGTCAAGTTCTTGCACTTTATTTTTGGTGAAAACACATTACATTCATGATACGAATTTTTGCGCTGATTTACCCAGAACTGTGGTAAATTTATCATATATTATTAAGTTGGAAATTAGTAGGAAAATTTGTTATGCACGAAAAATCCGAGTCGTGACAATAAGTTTCCTTTAGCAACTGATACTAGATGGAAACACAAATATTTCATTTCACATAATTATATTATTTGGGAAACAAACATTAAATAGAGAACAAATTTGCATTTTGGCAACAAAAGAAAAGCGGCGACAAAATTCATTTTGTTGCCACCAGATTTATAGGCAACGAAATAATTCGTTGCTCAAGCCGACTTATATGCAACAAAATAAAGTATCGTTGCAGATAGCATTAGCGACGCGGTATAGGCGACAAGGGTCACGACGAAAAATATTTGTCACTAAAAAGTTTCAGCGACAATTTTTGTATTTTTGCTAACAATATGATTCGTTACGAAACATTAAATTTGTTGTAGTGTACATGGTTAATTTTTAAGAGTTTGAAGGTTTGATATTGGAGTCTGATGGAGGTGTCGGTGCTGGTACAGGTGTGGGTGTTGGAGGTGGAGTAGGAGTAGGCGGTTGCAGTAGTGGCGGCACCGGAAATTCGTCGGAATCTGGGATTGGGGCTGTCTGGCGAGGCCGTGGCATGGTCTTGGTGGTGATTGTACAGGTTATTCTTATTGTTCATACATAAAACAGAGTTGACAATCTTACTCTTGAACAAAAGGACATGATAGTCAACCAACTGTGTATTTCGTGAGTGTGTAACGGAACCTTTTTACCAGTTTCAAATTGACGTTTTTATTGCAAATGGTGGATGCAATAAGTAAGTTTTAGAAGTGGTGGTTGCAAAGTGATAGTTTCACCAAATTAGGGGTATGCATTAAGTAATTAAGCCAATAATAAAATTATTGTATTCTTTTGGTTGTAATCCGTTTTTTAATGAATGATAAAAAATTGAATAAATAAATACCAAGATTAAAGTTGATTTTACCTATATATATGGGCTATCAGGCGGAGGAAGATGAACAATAATCCCAAGAACATTGATCTTCTTTCTCTGTAACAACATATTCGATACAAGGGTAGTACCTGAAGATATACGTTAAAATCATACACCGAAAAGGGGATACAAGCTAGCAACACGTTTTATAACATAAATCTATTTATTAGCTAACTAGCTAGATTGAAACAGAGATGAGCATATAAGAAATAGAGAGACATATATACCAATAAATCTTGGCATACACGAAGTATGCTCATCGGAGAACCCTATTCATTGCCATGAGACTGGAGTGAAAGAGAGGGATCAATAGTGATACAATAAGAGAAATAACAAAATCTTGTACTTATTTTGCATCTTATGTTGTTTTAGGACTAATTTCAATCACATGAATTCCATAGTTTTCACACGAAATATACAACCTGTCCCACCAGCTTCTTCCTAGCGCACTATTCACCGGTCACTTTGACCCGTGATTTGGTAGCAAAACGATGCCATAATTTTGTAAAGTTTTCATGATGTTGTAGAATAAACATTACGCTACAACACCATAAAAAGATTAACAAAATCTAACAACGATTTGCTAACCAAATCATTGGGTCAAAGTGACCTCAAAAGTCAACCAGGAAGAACCTGGCAAGATGGAGGTAGTAAGAAGAGAAGGGTTGGTAACAGACATACAAAGAAACACCAAAATGACAACAACATTGAGAATGGGAATGATAAACATAACCATGGAGTACTAACAATTTGACAGTAGAATTGTTTTCTTAAGGACTACCACATATTAATCCCTTTATGAAATCTTCTTTTCTGCTGGACTACCTTAAATTATTTTCCATTTAACTTACCAATAAATCACTGAAAGGATTGAATAAAATAACAAAGCACTCAAGCATCAACCGTAAAGTCCATACTGGTGTTACTTGTTATATTGGTTTTGAATTTCAGTTGAGAGTTAACCGTCTTCTATTTTTTTCCGAACTTCTCTTTTATTTCCTTACGAACTTCTCGTAATTGTTTTGACTTGGGCGTTTGGACTTCACAAAGCTGTTCTCAACTGCATAAATACTTGAAAGGTAAGGTGAACATGTTCTGGAAGACAACTGAGCTAGTGTAAGCTACTTTTAAGCAGTTTGGACAAAATACTTAACATCAGATTCTATCTTTTCAAGTATCTAGCATTCATAATTTCAATTCGAATTAATATGTAAACAATATTCTCTCTATTTGGATTCGGTACATGTTCAAACTATCTACATCGAGACTATTTCCAAACACAAAGGAAGATCATATACCTGAGTAGGTAGATCGATAAGAGTTCCTTCATCGAGAAATAAATGCCAAGCAATTTGAAGAAGATTACTTGATTGGATTTGTTAATATTAAAGGAACCAACAGGAGTTGGAAAGAGTGACATAAAATATCAATCAACAAATCGAATGCAACAGAGTAGTTCCAGGCTCGGACTCACCGTATCTATCTTCAACCTATTGTTTTGATAAGCTTTCTCAAGTATTCACCGCTAAAAAGTCTCTTCGAGAAAATTAACTTAATCATGTACTAATTAGTGCTAATAGAGCAGCTTTCAATACAGAAATAGTGATGCTACAAATTACAACAATGTTTTATGAACAAACGAAGAAAAGTTCGGTAGAAGAATAATATTGAATCTGGAAACAGCTAGTTGAGGGACTAAGGTGCCATCAAAAGCGGTGCTAAGAACCCAATATGTGTGCACAAAGTGTGGAATAACCCTCTATGCTGCATAAGTGACCTAACCTTTGGAGTGTGTTTTAACCATTTTAATTGAGAGGTATGTATCTTTCCGTACCATTTTTGGCCATTTTAAGATAGTGATTAACAAAAACATTAATAACCCAGATATAAATAACCACTGAAACTTACCAGAGAATTCACTGTTGTGATTAGCAACCTGAGTTTACTACCGATTTCACTCAAGTTTGAAAGTTCATAATCGGTGAAAATATGTTCATATAACTTGAGACCTAGAGCAACATACACCTGTCAATCATGTTTCAGTAATTCGCATGTTAGCCATGCAAGAAAAAGGATACAAACCACAAGTGATTGTTTGATCCATTGGATTGCACTAAATATTCAATATAATAGCACTTTGTCAACCTTATCCAGTTGACCAGTACAGCAAAAATATTATCTTTTCGGATCCCCAATGAGATTGCTTCTTCTATAGAACACAGTAAATATAGAAGGCTACCAAATATAAGAGGTCACACTTTCAACATCTAGGTTGGAAAACTTGAAGTGTAAACAGCAGCTAAAACGGTATATTTTGGAGAACCATGTCAATACTGAGGTTGTGAAACGTGAATTTATCCATAGTTTTCGATGAGAAGATATACAAATGCATCGAAATTACAAGGGCCTGATCATTACGTGGAAAGGATAAGGAGTTAGCAGGTCACCATTATCAGAAAGCAGGGTCACAATTTGGTACTCTTAAAGCATCTGTAGGAATGCGCAGAACAATCGAGCTTAAATAAAAAAGAGCCGCATAAACAAATCGGGACTTGAAACTCATTGATTTAAATGACGGCCCACATTATGTTACTCCACCTATTATATCAAACAGTTTAAACTCAGACTATGGTGAAGGGTACCCCTCGTAGACCCATATAGGAAGTTTAACAATATGACACATGAAGTCAATTTGATGAAAACACGAGAATCAAGTATGAGGAGAGTGAGAAGGAAGAAACAAACATGCACATATAATAACCAGGACTCTACCTTTTTCCATGAAATGCGTTGTACAACTGTTTAAATTTCAAGCACATTAGCTCTCAACTAGAGTAAAATACATGTCACAGAGAGTCAGAGACACAATACTGCTAACACTTATTTAGGTTGATGGTTTGCCTAATATATTCAAACCAAATTATTACTACAAATGGCCAGAAGCTAACAATAGCACACCACATGAAAATTGTCATCAAAGAAGTTTACAATGGGGAAAGAGAAACCATATGCAAATATTATTTTTTACTATAGAGGTAGCCAATAGCTTAGTAGTATTGTCCAATCCCAGCTTCAAACATAAAGACATGTTATCTGATCATGAACATATGTAGTAAACAAATGAAGCTTATTTAAAACTTCAATGAATTCCTTCCACAACAGATACGAAATTACCAGTTTTCTTATTTCGGAAAATCAAGGTAAAATAAATACATTTGCTACATCTGAATTTGATTTCAATAATGGCCAAATCCAAGAGGATTGTTGAGCATGTATTTATTAGCTATCCAATAACAAGATCTTCCAGTGAATTCCCCAGGAACAGAGTCGCACAATTCACAACAACAAACAAGAAAAAAACAATAAAATAGAAAAAGGCATGCTCTAGTTGGCAAAGGCAGAACCAACGAGAAAATAACGTTAGATACCGTATTTCCTTGCTTCTGATATTTAGAAGCCCGAAGGTAAAGTTCCCCTCGGACAACGTGCTGAACTTTCTTTACATCTTCATTCAGTAAGTCATGGTCCAATGCTGTCGGCCCCATGGTGGTATGGATATTCTCCAATTACACCCCTTGAAGTCCTCGATTATAGAGAAGGTCATAGAAAATGGATCACATCTTAGTAGAATCAAGGGAAGACTAAAGACGGTAATGGTATAACCAAGGAATCTATATCCCATAACATGTCACTATGGCTAGAAATGAACTTAGGTGGATCAATGGTACACTAAAGCTAATATGTGAGCTCGAGATGAAGCTACAATGAGATGGTCTAGCAGTGATGTATTTCCAAGACTAACTCAAAAATTATACTACATGTTTTCTTGCCTATTTGCAAATCACTATAACCACCATGTTCAAAAACGACAAACAACCTATGAGTTTCATTGTAAAGGTACGACTTTAACTCAAGTCAAGAATCTTGCTGGAATGTCAACTACACAGATCAATTTGGTTTGCTTGCTTCTTTTAAGAAAATTGATCACTCGGTATGGGATTAGGTAAGTCACAGTTTCACTTCTTCGTCATCACCTTTACCCCTTTATCTACACTTACCATGTATGGTTGTCTAGCTATCACGAGTTCACAACCCCTCCAGAAAGAATCGAAGCCCCACATACACAGAGTTTCTTATAGTACACCGCAACCCTTGTGCTCAAATGGGATTTTGGAGTAAACAAGTGAGAGACTTGATTTAGAACTGCAAACTCGTCAAACTAACTAAAACTCCCTACCACAAATGACATGAAACTAAGAAAAACTCACAGAATGTGAATGGATTTGTAAATATGATGCATAGAGACCAGATCAATCAACGCCAAACAGAGAACGATACCCTAATGGTTAAGAATTTTTTATATGAGATAGGGTTTTTTGCACATAGGTTTTTTTGCATAGTAGTACCTTTTAGGAGTTATCAATTGATTGCTCCGTTGGCTTGTCATCAGATTTGATTGAAAGATCAACAGAGGCATCCTGGCGACATATGAAGCAGAAATACCATATGATAGATCCCTTTTCTAATCAATCTCGTGCTTTGAGGGAAATCAAAGTTTAGAGACGAAGAGATCCCACAAAATTTCTTCTTGGTTCCACTGAGTCAGTGACGACAGTTTCGATGGTGTTTGTTCTCCTAATGTTCAAGTCATAGCAACCAAAATTGAATCCACCAACAAAACATTTACTCATCAAAACCTCCATACCTGTATTTTTTTCAGCTTGCTGGGTAATACAGAAGACAAGATATATAGAAGACCGGGAGTTAGGGTTCGGGGTTTTTTTATCATGAGAAAAAAAGGTTTCGAGGGGTTTTGGTCTTTACGAAAGGAGTTCCGGGACCATAAGAAATTTTAAAGATAATTTTTTTGACCAAAAAAAAAAAAATCCTACTTCGCTGACACTTAGCTACATGCAATATTAGTTTTATCACTTATTGTCTTTGCAGTTTATGAAATTGTGACACTTGGGTCAAATTAACTAACACTGTCAAATCCGTTATATAAGTGAGTCATTTTAGTATTTTTACTTCAAAAGGGACTGTATGGGGTCTTTTCCCATTTTTTTTATTTTTTCTGTCTTTCAATTATTTATATATATATATATATTTATATTTTTTCTTATTTTTCATTTTATTATTCATCTAACGGAGTTTAACGGTGTTATCAATTTGACATAAGTGTCGCAATTTTACAAATTGCAGAGACGATAAGAAGTAAAACAAGTATTGCATCTAGCTAAGTGTCAGAGGAAAGTGCAAAGGGGTTTTTTATCAAAATTTCTTAAAGATATTACGAACTATTTTTTTGTAGGAACCACTACAAACTTGTAGATAAATAGATAGATAGATAGATAGATAGAAAGATAGATAGATAGATAGAGATAGCGATGTGCATATTGAGAGGTTTGCTTCTGTAAATTTGAAAGGAGGCTATTTTCTTATTTTTATTTTGTTAACATCATTGTGTATACGTATGTAGTCTTTGTTCACACATATTCTATTTGCATGTGCGAGCGTTGTTACAATCACTTATTTTTTTTTTGTTAACGGAGAGCTTACGAAATTTATATGTTTCATCTATTTATTAGTTGACATAATTACTATTCGAATGAATGTTGTTACTGGTTAATAAATAAACTTATGTTCACGGAGTGTACTTTACATGTTTCTTTCCTTTATTGGTTGACATGATTACAAATATATGTTTCGAATTCCAATTGAAAGTTGAGAAGTTTGGTCTGCTCTCAGCCCTCAACAATTGAACATCGACGAGAAGATGATAATATTCGTCCAAACAGTTGCACTCGCGACATTTATTGATTGTTTAGAGAAGAAAAAATTATTACTTCAAATGCAAGCCCTCTAGACTCTCTGACCACTACAATTTATTAATGTTATGGCTTCAGAGGTCGAAGCTCTTAGAGCAAACCCTAGAATCGGAGTTCATTAAGAATGAAAACCAGTTTTTTTTAGAATGAGTATTGTGTAAATTCGAAAGAAGACTTCTTTTATTGTATGATCGAATCCTCTATCTCGAAAGAAGCCATAAATACTAGACCGATGTAGAACATGTGTATACGTATTTAGAATCAAGGTAACATGATTTATATTCTAGAAGTTGATTTTAATAGTTTTTCTTCTACATTCTGACCAGGTGTGTATGGAAACAATTGCTTTGGGAGGACCAATCGAGCATCTATTCTATACAACATCATGATTTAACTAACTTGTGGCTTTTTAGCCTTTAGATTAAATAAATCAGCCTCAACCCTTAGCTCTCACCTACCACTCACATAACTATCTACTACCTAACTACCCACTTAACTACCCTTTAGATTAATTTATGTAATTATCAAAATTGTGTAAGAACATGACTTCATGGATATCATATAAAATAACAAGGGACGCCATTTTCATCTTTTCCTCCAGCAAAATCGATTATGAAACGTGCTTTTTGGGTAGTGTCCTCGGTCCGGTGGCAATCTCCTAGTTCAATTTAAAAAGTATCTTGCTAAACTTCTGGAACTCGGGGACCAAACCAAAGAGTAAGGTTTGAACCTTCTATTTGTTAATTAATCTATGAGTAGAATCTTCTCTTCTTCATCTATTGAAAGAAGAGCCGGGTATGAACGATGTGGTAGCTATGGGGAAAGTCCTGCATTCGGATTTTTCCATCCATGGTCGGGAAAATTCAAACTGCCTTGATATGCTTTAAGTCTACGTTCGTTGCATTATTGTAACTAGAAGCGTTCAGGAGTGAAATCGGGTTCGAACAGATATTTCCCTAGTTGGTTCTCAAGTGTTTTAGTACAGTTTGCAATTCACTTGTGCTAAATGTGACATCCCTGAAAATTTCCAAGGGTTAAAAACGCAATATTTCAAAATTTTGGTAAATAGTGTAAGTACAATTTTTTTGCTATCTCAAAATAAGTGTGAGATAACTTGACGAGAATATCTGGTGGTTTTGTATGTTCTCAAATGTGATTTCAAGACATTAAGAGTCAATTGTGCAATTACTAAGAAATATGAGGGCGAATATGTAATTTCTCAAAATTGATTTATCAGGCTGGATTGGGGTCAGAATATAAATACTGGAAGAACATGAGTACACGTGAAATATCCTAAAGGTTGGGAGCATATGTGTAATTTTCAGAAAATAGTAATTTACATCTAGTTCTACCATATATAAGTTTTGAAATACTACCTCTGTTTCTTCTTTTTCAGCTTACTTTCCTAAAGTGGAAGTTTCTTCTCTTTCAGTTTAATTTTCATTTTTGGCAAATTTCTTTTTGGAAATGACCTCAGTGCCCTTACCCACCTATAAACCTTATCTTCTCCCACAACCCCATTCAACCCCCACCACCTACATATCAGATTCTTCATAGAGATAAAGATTGAGAAAGAGGGAGATATGTGAAGAACAAGTTTCTCCACCGCCCACCTCCACGGCCTGTGGGGTTTCTCCAACCCAGACCCACAGCCAACTCGATGAGAAAACCCACAGCCCAGTCCTCCACCTCACTCGTGCTCCCTTTTCTCTTTGTCGGATCAGATGCCATAGCAGTGATAAGGATGGAAATCCAGCAGATGTGGTGGTTTTCTGGGTTTTGAGGACGGCGACGATGATGGTGATGACGATGGAAGAGCTAGGTTTTTCCCCCTCACTCTATGTCCTTCTCTCTGTCCTTCTCTCTCCCACTCTCTCCCTCCTTCTTTATCTCAGATTTGGAGAGTGGAGACCTCCTCCAACGCCGCAGACGACGTCGACATCGGCGACCTGTGTAAACCCTCTCCTATTTCTTTTCCTTCTCTCTTTCCTTCAATGTGTAAACCCTCAAGAAAATGAAAAGATTAGAAGAATTGCATATTTGTTATTGTTGATGTTGAAATTAACTGTTATTTTTCTTTTTCTTCTTCTTCTCATTTTTTTAAGATGTGTATTTGATCTTGTTAATCTTGATATGTATGTCATTGTTCTTGGTGTTGGTGGTGCTGGTGCTGGTCTGGCGGTGGCACTAGCCTGGTGGTAGTGGTTGTGATGTAAATTGTGGGAGTGAGAGGGATGGAGAGAGAGACTGTAATTACAGTGAGGGTAAAATTCTCAAAAGAACACATTTCTTAGAATTTGTGCCTCTTTTCTCTCTCTTGAAAGAAGAGAAACATGGGTAATACTACACTTACCTCTCCTAATGTGAAAACTACCCTTTCACACTCTTGAAGTTTGACACCTAACCTATCTAGGTTGCACAATTCCCTTCTTCTAGTTGGCGAGTCACTCATCTCTATAAAACCACCTACACCCCCACATCAACCACCATCTCCACTCCTCGTGCAAAAATTCTGCATCAGGGAGGTCCGTATCATCGAATGAGCAATATCCCTAACTCAATTGGACTAGAAGACAGGTGGTGAAGACGTATGCTAAAGCTCTCACTGCTAGTCTTACTTTTGCATATAGTTTTCGCCAAGCCACCTCGGCAAGACATATACTAAAGCTCTCATTGCTAGTCTTACAGTTTCATATAGTCATGACCTCTCCTTGCACCATGTTTTTGACGATTCTATGCTCGTGATTGAAGCTATTGAGGGGTCAGTGGTGGTCCCTTGGCCTATCCTCTCCATTATTTTAGCTTTTCATGCTTTGGTATTACCAATCACACCCATCAGAAAGGCAATATGGTTGCAGATGCATTTACGACCTATGTCAATGTTTGTCACTCTTTTTAAAGTCTCAAGTACGATGTAAACCTACCATTAGTTGTTTGTAGTGTTTTTAGGAAGGATTCTTTAGATCTTATGTATTATCGTCCGTCCTTAAATATTTCTTACTGATTCTTAGTCTTGAGACTACTGTATCATGTGGGTTATGCTAGATGATCTCCCACTTTTCTACTCTTATTCGTGGGAAGTCCGATTTATTTTTAGAATAACATGCGGAGTTGTGCTGCCCTACCACGATGGTAGGTTCCATTAGAAAAAAAATAATGGACGACAACAAGTTGATTGAAGAATGAATGTCTACCGCGTTATAACGAAATTTTATTTGGATAGAATTCGTACCATGGGATCCCCGTGGTAGAAAACAATACGAAAACTTTCTGTAAATTGATGAGCTCAATTGTGAAATGAGAAAACCATGTCCATTCCCAAATCCAACTACGCCAGTCATTCTCATTAAAACTTCCATCGTTGTCGAATCCACAACCAATTGTGATCTCCGGAAGGCACTGGTGAACGCATGATTTCTACGTTAAGGGGGCCAAGATACATATGATAATTTTTTAAGTCATATGTTCTAATTTTCATCATAAACGAACCTGGTTCATCTAGTAGAAATCTCTTTCCATTAAGCTCTATAAGTTTTAATAGGTAGTTTGCTAGGATTGAACGCTCCAAAATTACTGCTAAATGGCTCAATAGAGGTTGAAATTTTAGCCTATAAATTTTGAAAAACCCTCTCTTGGAGAATGAATCGATTTTGAATTGTATCTTCCCATAGAAAGCTAGATAACTATTATATTTAATTTTTACACATCAATTATCATTATGAATGAAGCTATCAAACAAACATAGAGTATAGCAAGAGAGATTCACATCATATAATAGAAAAGCTAAATTTCGGGTTTTAAATAAAAAGCAACAAAGTAAAACATACCAATGGAGTTGTGAAAACATACCAATGGAGATACAAGTCAACGAGCCTAGAGGAAGAGGAGCGCCGCTTAACACCCCTGTAGATAGTGCTTTCAAGACAGGCAGATCATTGCCACGTGGGACCATCCAGCACACCTAGTTGTGCTCCACACACACTGGATCACCAGCCGCGCTGATCCGCGTGGGGGCTGCGAGCCAGGGCCCTCGCATACCACCACATGGGACCTGTAGGGACTTAGTGGTTTGGAGGCTAGAGTAAGTCTTGTCGCGCGCGAGCGATAACCAAGCCCGCGCGCGACCCCTTGTAACTGCTTTGAGAGATTTATGGCACGAGCTCCATAAACCCGGTCAACCCGGTCAACCTCGTAACGTTCCCTATGTACGCGGACGAACGTGCATTTGTGGTTAAGCTAATTAAGCCGCCATTAATGGGCGCATTAACCACACTACAACGGTCACATTCTCCGTTATATATAGGATCGTTAACCCTTCCATACAAGGGCAAATCACCTGAGATACGCGGAAGCTCTGCCAAAATCATGTCTCTCTCTCATACAGTGCTATTGTCTTACTCTCTCCCTACACACAACCTTACTCTTCCTGTGTTCTTTCTATCCCCTACTCTTGGTTTATATTGAATTCTCTCAGCAGGATTCTCTCGTACACATTTGGTGAACCCGACGTGAAACTTACTATTGCAAGCAACCATGTCTCATGAAGATGATGTCAGTAACAGATCGCCCTCCACGGAGACCACCTCGGGAGAGGAGACCCGTCACGCTTCTGCGACCGCCGGAGAGACTCCGACGTTGGAGGCTCTGAACGATACCATTCAGAATCAGGGAAAGGCCCTTCAGGCTCAATCCGCACAGATGGAGCGGATAATGGCCATTCTGGGAACCCTTGCCCGGCATCCTACATCAGGAACTGCTGTCTCTCAGGGAGGAGGAGTCTCTACCACCCAAGGGACTGGAGTGGTACCCATGCCACCTAATCCAAATCTGCAAACCCCACTGACAACGGTGCAGTTGCCCTCGGTCCAGGGGCAAACGGCTCAAATACCGCCTTTTACCGCACATATTCCTCAACCACCAACTGTGGCACCCAACCTGTCCTCACAATACCCCTTGTCTTCTCCGCCGGCACTGTTGGGCAACGTAATTTCACAGTACACTCCTAGCCTGACCGCGGCATATGCGTCGCCTCCGACTACAACAACCCTTCCTCCTGCTGCTGAGGGGAGTGCACCGGAGTGTATGACATCGCTGCGGTGGCACATGGAAACCTTCTTGGCCAATCAACCGTTCGCTGACACCATCATTCCAAAGGTCGACAATGATCCGCCCATCCCACGAGAAATCTATCTCATGCCTAACCCCGCAGGGTACAAAGCTCCTAAGTGGAACAAGTTCGAGGACGTTAACGGGAATGCTCACGAGCACGCCATGCGTTTCATCGATGTGATGGGACCATATGGAGCCGATCCAAAGCTACTGATGCGCGAGTTCCCTAAATCTTTGGGAAATGTGGCCTACAAGTGGTAAAGGACGTTGGAGGCCGGATCCTTGAAGACCTTGGATGACATGGTTCAGAAGTTTTATAAAAAATTCTTCCAGGTGGAAGAAAAGGTGACAATGATTCATCTCTCTCGCATGTACCAGAAACGCGAGGAGGATGGAGTGACATTCATTAAGAAATTCAGAGTCAAGTCCTTGGAATGCAGAGATGAAGTGCTTGAGGGCAGGCTCGTGGAAATATGTATGCAAGGTATGCGAGACGAGTACAAAGGTATGCTTATCATGTTGGAATAGATGCCCTAGAGGCAATCTAGCTTAGTATGAATTATTTGTGGCTAGAAAGTCATTTATTATTTATTGGATATTTAATATAATGAAGTCCTTAGATTTACAATTGTGTTGTTTATCTTAAATATCCCTAGTCAAGTATAATGATTAATAGGACAATCATCTATAGACTAGTATGGGGTTGGATTGATATGGAGATTTCACGATCCAACACATAGGTGTGCATTAGGGAATGTTGCACTGGATTGACCCATCTCCGAGAAGGCTACATACACGTTATGTTGAGTCACAAGCGCTTCTCGCGGTGTAATGGTATTGTCATCCTTAGACTTGAAGTCACTAGATATTCTAGTTGTGGATTATTGTGATCTTGGTAGCGTTAAACGCTACACCGTAACTGGGTAGTTATAAAGGCGTGTACTGGATACAATAAGAAGCAAGCTTAGAGATTGTAGTGGACGTAGATAGAATTTGTCCCTCCCACATAACGGGAGCAAATATCCTAGGCCACTCGAGGGATAGTGCTTATAGAATGTCTGGCCAGACTCAAATAAATCAATATGGGATATTGATGTTATTTGCACGAATAAGGCTATTCCCATGGATCGAGAAACTATGGATTGGATATACGAGTGTGACTTGTATGTCTCGTGTCCAATCCGGATATAGAGAGAAAGGGATGAGACAATTACTTGTACAAAGGTTGTCAAGATGACAATTCTATTACTTGGCTAGAATGGATGTTTTGCTAGAGACCACTCCATATTAGCAAATAGTTGCTACCAACTAGATAGAACCTATGGGGTCACACGCTATATAGAGCTGAACTAGATTTCGGAATTAATTAATTAGAAGGATCACTTTGCAAAACCTTGCAAACTTAGTAGGGACTAATTTGCAAGGAAGGGACTAAATTGAATTCTAGTAGGACTAGAATAAGTCCTTTAGGTAGTTGACAAGGAGTTGTTGGACTATATAAAGGACCATCCTTCCTTCCTTCCCACATAACTTATGCTCATTATTGAACATAACAAAGAGTGGGAGAGAACAAAAGGAGAGAGAGAGCAAGCAACAAAGGGAGCCGACCGCCCCTTTGCCGCCGCCCGTCCCCGTCGGCCACAAGGAGGCCGAGACCCTCCTTTTGGGTCTCGTTTTGCGTCATTCTTCTTCCTCTTCCTCTTCCGGGCTAGCACCAAGGACTTGGGAGATTCTAGGATCAACTCTAGGCATTGATCAACCATAGAGAACGTGACACAATTCGCGTTTGAAGTCATCAAACGATAACCCTAAGGTGTGTTAATGATTTCTAACCCATACCATCGTTATGTCTCTTGACTTGTGATCCTTGGAGGGTTTTGCATGGTTTTATGATTCTTTGTGTTTCCGTTGCGCATCCATGAATCAAAACCCTACAGTGGTATCAGAGCCACAGGTCGTAGAGCATAAACGTGGTTTATGTGTTATGTTTTAGTTGTTTTACACCTTAATTTGATTGTTTATCGCGTAAAACAAGACAAATCAAGCATGGGATTCAATTTGTCAATAATTAATCATAACAAGATCCAATTTTTGCATTGGATGCATGAATTGGTGAGTTTGAGAAATTTTAGAATCTTAGATCTAGGGTTTGGGAATCCTTGGGGAAGAAGGAGTTCTTCCAAAACAAGGAAACAACCAAACTTGGGCACCAAGCAAGGGAGTTGTTTTGGAAACAACTCCCATAAGGAGGTTCGGCCCCCCTAGGGACCGCCCCCCTTGCTTACCGCCCAAGCTTGGCCGCCCTAGGGGCCGGGCGGCCCTAACCCGCGGCCTAGGCTTGTGGGTTTTGGGCCGGGCCGGACCTAGGGCCTTGTGGTTCATCTTGTTGGGCCCGGGCAATTTGATTGTTGGGCCATGGACCGTTTTAACCCTACAAAACCTAAAATCAATTAAAATTGACCAAGCGCGTTAAAATTGGATTTTAACTGTTTATGTGCAAATCGCATGGTGATTGGATATGACCTTAGGATGTGGTTTGATGTGGATGTTTAATTTTGTGGTTTGGTTTTACGGCCTGCGAGCTGATCAATTAATTGTAATAATTAATTAGGGTTTTATGGCCTGCGTGCCATTTTTTTTCTCAACTTGTGAGATTTATTTTATTTAGTATAGAAGTTAGCTAGTGCTAGATAAAGTAGATTGTTAGCCAAGATTGAAGAAAAGAAGCCCAAAGCCAAAGAAGCCAAAGTAGATTGTTAGCCAAGATGGAGCATGGAGCATGGAGTATTCAACATGACTACGAAGGATGGACCAAAAGATCAAGACGAATGGAGATGTGTTTGTTTTAGGGTTCATAGATAATTCCATTGGATTGGAATTATCTTAGTCTAGAAAAGGCCATATCCACATCACGTTTAATTTCTGTTTTGTGGTTGTTTATTTTAATGTCTTATTATTGTGTGGTTGGTGTATGGATGATGCATGCAATTAGGATAATAAGATAATTAGACAACCCGGATCTATTATTTGGAGTTGTGCCCAAACTCAAATAGATAGATTAGTTGATATTGATCAACAAAACAATTAAAAGTTGAATTTAAAAATCCCTCAAAATTCAAATATTGTGTTCTTGCCTTCTCGTTATTTAAACACTCATTATCATCATTATTTACCAAGCTCGTGCGTGCCAAAGCATGGCGACTTGGTTCATCAAGATGGAATGCGATGGCACGTAACAATGTGCAAATTTTTAGATAAGAGGTTGAACACAACTAGACTATTAATTTGATTAAGAAACCTAGAGGCAATCAATTGGGATTATCCATATGGATGGATAAATAAGGAGTTATTTGCCCAATTGAACCAAGAGTTGCATATGGGATGCAATTGGAAATGTTCCTACCTAAAGTAGTCAAATTATGGGTGACTTGCCAAAGCAAGCTCATAAGGAGATGAAAGATGGATCTTGGCCCACTAGAAAATATAAGGATATTTTCTGCATTAATATCTTGAGGGTTATTAATCCGTAGAAAAACAGTGGGAGCTATATTTGATAAACTAGCCATTATTGAATATAGTCAAAAATTCACAAATACTAAAACTTGCGTATTTTCCTTTTTGTATAATTCCAAATGGCAAACAACTCATCGAGTTCACAACATTCCCTACGATCTGTCCTTGAGAAGGACAAGCTCTCTGGAACCAACTTTCTTGATTGGTACAGAAACTTGAGAATTGTTCTCAAGCAAGAGAAGAAACTGTACGCAATAGAGGAGCATGTTCCAGAAGGTCCAGAGAACCAAACACCTGCTGCCCTAAAGGCGTATCAAAAGCGTGTTGATAACGCTAATGATGCGGCCTGCCTTATGCTTTGCCCCATGACTTCTGAGCTTCAGAAGCAACACGAAAACATGAATGATGTCGATATGATCGAACATCTAAAGCAGCTCTTCCTAGAGCAGGCGAGGGTAGAGAGGTATGAGGTATCTAAGGCACTGTTCAAGTGTCATCTGGCATAAGGGAACCCGGTGGGACCCCATGTACTCCGAATGATCGGGTACTTGGAGAATCTCGCCCGACTGGGGTTCCCGGTCGGCCAAGAGTTGGCAACCGATCTCGTGTTGCAATCGTTGCCCGAGAGTTATGGACAGTTCATTATGAACTATAACATGAACGAGATCGTTAAACCACTGCCAGATTTACTCAATATGTTGAGGACGGCTGAACAGAGCATCAACAAGGGTAAGGGCAAGGCCATAATGATGGTACAAAAAGGAAAGGGCAAAAGGTTTGCCTCTTCCTCAAAGGGCAAGGGCAAGTCAGTTGCCAAGTCCAAGGAACCTGCCCTTAAGCCTGTTGGTGGCATTGCCAAATGTGTGACTAAAGGTGAGTGTCACTACTGCTGTCAGCCTGGACACTGGAGGAGGAGCTGCCCAAAATATCTGGAGGACAAGAGGCTTGGAATAGTGATTCCACCACCACCAGGTATTTTTGTTGTAGATGTCAATTTAACTTTCTCTACATCATGGGTATTAGATACTGGATGTGGATCTCATATTTGTCGAAATATGCAGGATCTAAAGAGAAGTAGAAGATTGGCTAAAGGGGGGGGTAGATCTGCGCGTTGGGAATGGAGCAAAGGTTGCTGCGTTGGCCATAGGCGTGTGCGAGCTATCTCTGCCTTCAGGATTAGTTTTAGAATTAAATAATTGCTATTTTGTGCCTGCTATGAGCAGAAACATTATTTCTATTTCTTGTTTGGACAAGGATGGTTTTATTATTTCAATAAAGAACAATTGTTGTTCCTTTTATTTAAATAATATTCACTATTTTAGTGCGAAATTATTTAATGGACTTTATGTCCTTGATCTAAGCAATCCTGTCTACAACATTAATACCAAGCGGATTAAAATAAATGATTTAAATCCAGCTTATTTATGGCACTGTCGTTTAGGCCACATAAATGAGAAACGTGTATCCTAACTCCATAAGGATGGATTACTAGACTCATTTGATTTTGAATCATATGAGACATGTGAGGCTTTTTTATTGGGAAAAATGACTAAGTCCCCTTTCAATAAGAAAGGTGAGAGGACTAGTGAGCAATTGGCGCTCATACATACCGATGTGTGTTGGCCATTTGCCACGCCTGCCAAGGGTGATTATGTCTACTTCATTACATTTACTGATGACTACAGTAGATATGGATTTGTGTACCTTATGAGGGCAAAATCCGAATCCTTTGAAGTGTTCAAAGAATTCAAGAATGAAGTAGAGAAGCAACTTGGCAAAAGTATCAAGGCCCTACGATCGGATCGTGGAGGAGAATACTTGAGCCAAGAGTTTGACGACTATCTTAGAGAGTGTGGGATCGTGTCCCAACTCACTCCACCCGGAAAGCCACAATGGAATGGCGTGTCCGAGAGGAGGAATCGAACCCTATTGGATATGGTTCGATCTATGATGTGTCAAACCGATCTTCCATTATCATTTTGGGGCTACGCTCTATTAAGTGCAGCTTTCACCATTAACCGTGTTCCATCTAAATCAGTCATGAAGACACCATATGAGATGTGGAGTGGGAGGCGTCCCACACTGTCGTTCATGAGGATTTGGGGCTGCGATGTCTATGTAAAACGTTTAAAATCAGACAAGCTGGGGCCGAAATCGGATAAGTGTAAATTTGTGGGGTACCCTAAGGAAACTAAGGGTTACTACTTCTACAATCCAACCGAGAATAAAGTGTTTGTTGCTCGGACCGGCGTGTTTCTAGAAAGAGAATTTGTCTCTAAAGAAGCAAGTGGGAGGAATGCAGAACTTGAAGAGGTTCAAGAACCACAAATCACTGAACCGATTATGGAACATGAACAGGAACCACAAGCAGTTGTGGAGCAACCTGTTCAGGTAACACAAGAGCTTCGTAGATCTAGTAGAGTGCGCCAGGAACCCGAGAGGTATGGACTTCTCGTAACCGATTCCGGTGACACGATGCTCATAGATGATGAGCCTACTACCTATGAGGAGGCCATGAGTGGCCCAGACTCTCAGAAGTGGCTGGAAGCCATGAGATCCGAGATGGAATCCATGTATACCAACAAAGTATGGACTTTGGTGGAACCACCCGATGGGGCGCGGCCCATAGGGTGCAAGTGGGTCTTCAAGAAGAAGATCGACATGGATGGTAATGTGATTACCTATAAGGGCCGATTGGTGGCTAAAGGATTCAGACAGATTCATGGTATTGACTATGATGAAACCTTTTCACCAGTCGCTATGACCAAATCCATCCGAATCCTACTTGCAATTGCAGCATACCACGACTATGAGATTTTGGCAGATGGATGTCAAAACAGCATTCCTTTATGGGAATCTCCTCGAGGACGTGTATATGATACAGCCGGAGGGTTTTGAGGATCCAAAGCAAGCCAACAAAGTCTGTAAGCTGCAACGATCCATTTATGGATTGAAGCAAGCTTCTAGGAGTTGGAATCAACGTTTTGATGAAGTGGTCAAAGAGTTTGGCTTCATCAGAAACGAAGATGAGTCTTGTGTCTACAAGAAGGTTAGTGGGAGCTGTGTAGCTTTTCTGATCTTGTATGTGGATGACATACTACTCATTGGAAACGACATTCCCATGCTGCAATCTGTTATAGATTGGCTAGGAAAATGTTTCTCAATGAAAGACTTAGAGGAAGCAGCCTATATACTCGGTATAAAGATCTATAGAGATAGATCTAAGAGGTTGCTAGGCCTAAGTCAAAGTACATATATTGACAAGGTGTTGAAACGGTTAAGATTCCAAGAAGGGATTCTTGCCCATGTCACATGGAATCACTCTTTCGAAGAGTGGTTGTCCCTCCAATGAGATTGAGAAGGAACGCATGAGTAGAATCCCCTATGCCTCGGCCATAGGATCTATCATGTACGCCATGTTATGTACTAGAACAGATGTGTCATATGACTTGAGTATGACAAGCAGATACCAATCCGATCCGGGTGAGAGTCACTGGATTGCAGTTAAGAACATCCTAAAGTACTTGAGAAGAACTAAGGATGCTTTCTTGATATTTGGCGGTGAGGAAGAGTTTCGTGTAAGGGGTTACACTGATGCAAGCTTCCAAACCGACAGAGATGACTTTAGATCACAATCGGGTTATGTGTTTTGCCTGAATGGAGCAGCGGTGAGCTGGAAGAGTTCCAAGCAAAAGACGGTAGCTGATTCTACAACAGAGGCTGAGTACATTGCTGCAAATGGCGCAGCAAAGGAAGCTGTTTGGATCAGAAAGTTTGTTTCTGAACTTGGTGTGGTCCCTAGCTTTGCGGATCCAGTCGAGTTGTTCTGTGACAACACTGGGGCGATCGCGCAATCAAAGGAACCCAGGTCGCACCAGAAGTCCAAGCACATGCTCAGGAAGTTTCATCTGATTCGAGATATTTTTGATAGAGGAGACGTTCGGATATGCAAGATTCCTACAGATGATAATCTGTCAGACCCGCTTACAAAGCCTCTCACGCAGTGGAAGCATGAAGGGCACACTAGGAGTATGGGCATACGAGATGCGCCAGATTGGCTCTAGTGCAAGTGGGAGACTGTTGGAATAGATGCCCTAGAGGAAATCTAGTGTAGTATGAATTATTTGTGGCTAGAAATTCATTTATTATTTATTGGATATTTAACATAATGAAGTC
This sequence comes from Linanthus parryae, assembly GCA_023055425.1. Taxonomy (NCBI): domain Eukaryota; kingdom Viridiplantae; phylum Streptophyta; class Magnoliopsida; order Ericales; family Polemoniaceae; genus Linanthus; species Linanthus parryae. Next base: position 80,929,788 of record JALGPY010000006.1, read on the forward strand.
CTTAGATTTACAATTGTGTTGTTTATCTTAAATATCCCTAGTCAAGTATAATGATTAATAGGACAATCATCTATAGACTACTATGGGGTTGGATTGATATGGAGATATCACGATCCAACACATAGGTGTGCATTAGGGAATGTTGCACTGGATTGACCCATCTCCGAGAAGGCTACATACACGTTATGTTGAGTCACAAGCGCTTCTCGCGATGCAATGGTATTGTCATCCTTAGACTTGAAGTCACTAGATATTCTAGTTGTGGATTATTGTGATCTTGGTAGCGTTAAACGCCACACCGTAACTGGGTAGTTATAAAGGCGTGTACTGGATACAATAAGAAGCAAGCTTAGAGATTGTAGTGGACGTAGATAAAATTTGTCCCTCCCACATAACGGGAGAAAATATCCTAGGCCACTCGAGGGATAGTGCTTATAGAATGTCTGGCCAGACTCAAATAAATCAATATGGGATATTGATGTTATTTGCACGAATAAGGCTATTCCCATGGATCGAGAAACTATGGATTGGATATACGAGTGTGACTTGTATGTCTCGTGGCCAATCCTGATATAGAGACAAAGGGATGAGGCAATTACTTGTACAATGGTTGTCAAGATGACAATTCTATTAGTTGGCTAGAATGGATATTCTGCTAGAGACCACTCCATATTAGCAAATAGTTGCTACCAACTAGATAGAACCTATGGGGTCACACGCTATTTAGAGCTGAACTAGATTTGGGAATTAATTAATTGGATTAATTAATTAGAAGGATCACTTTGCAAAACCTTGCAAACTTAGTAGGGACTAATTTGCAAGGAAGGGACTAAATTGAATTCTAGTAGGACTAGAATAAGTCCTTTAGTTAGTTGACAAGGAGTTGTCGGATTATATAAAGGACCTTCCTTCCTTCCGTCCCACATAACTTATGCTCATTATTGAACATAACAAAGAGTGGGAGAGAACAAAAGGAGAGAGAGCAAGCAACAAAGGGAGCCGACCGCCCCTTTGCCGCCGCCCGTCCCCGTCGGCCACAAGGAGGCCGAGACCCTCCTTTGGGTCTCGTTTTGCGTGATTCTTCTTCCTCTTCCTCTTCTGGGCTAGCACCAAGGACTTGGGAGATTCTAGGATCAACTCTAGGCGTGGATCAACCATAGAAAACGTGACACAATTCGCATTTGAAGTCATCAAAGGAGAACCCTAAGGTGTGTTAATGATTTCTAACCCTTACCATCGTTATGTCTCTTGACTTGTGATACTTGGAGGGTTTTGCATGGTTTTATGATTGTTTTTGTTTCCGTTGCGCATCCATGAATCAAAACCCTACATATCAACCTACAAACTCCTACCTTTTCAAAATTGATGGAGTGCACGAAAAACATAGAGCCTATAGTGGAGAGACAGAAGAAGAAGCACGCCCCTGAACGATCCCCGAGTGGAACTACTTTTAAAATTGGAAGGTTCAGCTACAAGAGGGGACGCGAAGCTGAGGTTAATACAGTCTCGCCGCAAAAGCAGCCTAGGGTTACAAACTTGGACGCGCCACCTCTACCATGTTCGGTAGAGGAAGCGACTGAATTGTGTAAGCAGTGGCGTAAAGACGGTATCTTGCCACCGCTCGAAAGGATACCCTCCAAGGAGATGATGAGGGACCCAAAGGTGCGAATTCCACGGAAAGATCATGCACCCCACGGCTGATTGCAAGAAGTTCAGAAACATGGTGAGCCGAAAAATGAAAGATGACGAGTTGATTGTCAGCGATCAGAGGCAGGATGTGCGAAACAATCCACTGTCTGCCCATGCGGAGCAAGAGCCGAAAGGCAAAGAGGTGGCCATGATCGCGATCATGGATCTCGAAGAGATTGCGGAAGACGGTCTACCCATCATTGCCGGAGTCTACAATGAGGAGGATTACAATATAGACACGGAGGACGAACGTGCCGATCGGATGAAGGGGTCGCACAGGTTCAGCAAGTTCTTCAATGAAATGAACTTTTCGGAGAAGTGCCGGAAAGAAATGACAAAAGCAATTCTAAGGATAGCAGAGGATTACGAAGAGGACATCGTGGTCTCCAATGGGAAAGTTGTCAGAGCATCTCGTTCCACAGAAAAGTTCATGACCTTCTCCGCAAGCGACAAGAAGACAGATGCGAGCCACCAAAAGCCTTTGTACGTAACGACTGTAATCAATGGTGTTGAGTTCAAAAGGGCGTTCGTCGACGGAGGAGCGGCAGTTAACGTGGTCTCGCTCAACACTCTAAAGTTGGCGGGAATCCCGGAGAAGAAGATCGTCAGACGCCCGATGATGGGATTTGGAAGAGATTCTAGGATGACGATAGGATGGATCCGTCTGGGTGTCCAGATAGGCAAAATCAAATGTTCAGCCAAATTCTACGTCATTGATGCAAACACTACGTATCACATGAACATAGGGCGAGCTTGGATTCATCGCTTTGATGCAGTTCCCTCGACAGCCCACCAGGTGATGAAAGCTATTTTGAACGACAGAATAGTGGAGATACCAGCTTCGGTAAACCCTTTCAATCTGGATGAGGTGCACCTCACCAAAGCAGTGTGGTTCACCGAAATGGCAGACGAGAAAACGCCAGGGCCGTTTAATCCAACTCCTTTGCCTCGATGGGAGGACATCAAGGATCAATCACCAGCAGGAGTGATGGTGACAAGGGAGGAGGCCAAGGAAAAGTCGCCCGCGCGAGAAGAGGCACCGCAGGTCGACTACCAAAGAATGAACGTGTATACTCAGAAGGGGATAGTAAAGCACGATCCCGCGGGCAAAGAGATAGAAAGCTTCTATGCTAACGGGAAGAAATGCTATCGCATATGAAGGTGCGCAGGGATACCCCCACGCGGGCATGGGGATATCCCTGAGAAAATCAATCAAATCGAGCGTGTCATGAAGGTAGACAAGCCGACACCAGATGTTTCGGAAGATAAGTTAAAAGAAGCGCCTGAATGCATGGAGGACAAGCCAAAACCTCATAAACAGGAGTTGAAGGAAGTATTCCTGAGCCCAGACGAAGAAAAGAAGAGGCCCGTCTTTCTAAGTGCAGATCTCACAAGTGAGGAAGAAGCAAGGTTGCTGCAACTTCTGACTGAGTACAAAGACGTGTTCGCATGGGAATACGATGAGATGCCTGGCCTGGACGCGAGCATTACCATGCACAGGTTAGATGTAATCCCGGGATCCAAGCCGGTAAAGCAGAGCACAAGGAGCTTCAGGCCGGAGATAAACGTGAAAATCAAGCAAGAAATTGTCAAGCTACTGACTGCCAAATTCATCGAGCCAAATCACCATCCTACATGGCTGGCTAACATCGTGCCTGTGGTAAAGAAGAATGGGCATCTTCGCATTTGTGTAGACATCCGAGATCTTAACCGTTTCTGCCCTAAGGATGATTTTCCGCTGCCCAACATTGATCTACTCATCGATTCGACTGCGGGTCATCGAATGTTCAGTTTCATGGATGGTTTCAGCGGGTACAACCAGATCAAAATGGACCCCGAAGATGCACGAAAAACTGCGTTCATCACGTCGGTAGGAGTCTTTAATTATACGTTTTTTCCGTTTGGACTCAAGAACGCAGGCGCGACTTATCACCGAGCCATGATGGCTCTATTCCATGACATGATGCACAAGGAAGTGGAATTTTATGTTGATGACTTGGTTGTCAAGTTCAAGGAAGAAGCGGACCACTTGGGGGACCTGTGGAAAGTATTCGAAAGATGCAGAAGTTTCCAGTTAAAGATGAACCCCTTGAAGTGAGCATTCGGAGTGACCTCAGGGAAGTTCTTGGGATGTGTAATACATCGCCAGGCCATCGAGCCTGATCCTGCAAAAGTATCAGCCATCACTAGCATGACGGCGCCGCACAATCAGAGTGCTCTGAAAACATTTTTGGGGAAGTTGTCTTACCTGCGAAGGTTCATCCCTGCTATCCCAGAAATAACCTTCTGCTTTAGCGATCTCCTTAAGAAGAATGGTGTGTACAGCTGGACCACAGAACATGAAGCCACATTCGGGAGGCTAAAGGACTTGCTGACATCACAAAGGGTAATGATCGCACCACAGCTCGTATCGCCGCTTCTGTTGTACCTAACATCAACAAAGAGGTCTATAGGGGCACTTTTGGCTCAGGAATATGAAGGGCAAGAAAGGCCGATTTACTACATCTCTCGCATAGTGCAACCAGCCGAATCAAGGTACACAGATATTGAACGTCATTGCCTTGCTCTATTCTTTGTAATAGAAAAGTTGAATCACTATTTCGCCTCGCACAAAGTGGTAGTGGTTACAAAGAGTGACCCCATACGGTACCTCTTGACTCACACTTCTCCTGGCGGAAGACTGGCAAAATGGTATATGACGATCTCTCAATACGACATCACGTGCGTTTGACCGCGGGCAATCAAATAGCAAGCGGTGGCGGATTTACTAGCACAGTTCCCTGATAACTGCCACGAGCCCATGATCGAAGAAGAACTAGAGGGACCCGAGATCTATGCAGTTGAGTTGCCTTACTGGACGCTTCATTTCGATGGATCGTCAACAAGGAAAGGTAGAGGAATTGGAATAGTTCTGACCAAACCCGATGGAGAGGTCATACAAATGTCCACAAAACTCGATTTCACAGTCACCAACAACGAAGCGGAGTATGAGGCTCTCATTGCAGGTCTTCGCGCAGTTAGGGCACTGGAAGTAAGCAATTTGACGGTTATGGAAGATTCCAAGCTAATCGTCAAACAAGCTTCAGGGAGTATGGATTAAAAGAAGTAAATCTATTGCCCTACCGGACTTTGGTACAGAAGCTGGTGCAACAATTTTGCGACGTCAGGTACGAGCATACACCTATAGAAGATAATCGACATGCTGATGCTTTGGCCACTCTGGGATCTAAGGTTAGTGCGGATAAGTGCCCCACGAGAATCTCAATTGAAGTACGAGTGTCATCGGCGTTGACAGAGGATGCATGCGAGGATGAATGCATGGACGGTGCAGACTGGAGGAAGCCAATATTACATGCCATCGCAGAGGGAACGAGTAAAGAAAATTGGTCATCCACTAAGGGGTACTGCATACATGACAACACTCTCTACTAAAAAGGCCCAGGTGGAATACTCATGCGATGCGTCTCGCAACAGGAGGGACAAGCGCTGTTGGAAAAGATTCACCAGCATACTTGCAGGGAAAGTGAGGTGTCAGTCTATCGGAAAGCCCAAAGGTATGGGATTCACTGGCCGGACATGTCAACGGCTGCGGCGTTAATCCAAGGGAACTGCGAGAGTTGCGCATTGATCAAGGACTCTTTAACAATTGCTGTGGTCGATGATGACATGGATTGGAGGAAGCCACTCTTCGATTTTCTCACACAGGAAATCGAGCCTAAGTCGAGAAAAGAAGCAGAGAAACTGAAAAGGAAAGCAGTCTGGTACGTAGTACAAGAAAACATACTCTGGCAAAGGGGTCACGAGGGTAACCTACTTCGATGCCTGGACAGCAAGGAAGCACAAGAGGTGATGGATCTCTCTCACGAAGTGGAGCATCAGGGAGGTGCGAAACTATGTAGGCAACTCCTCGCGGTTGGCTATTTCTTGCCCACCATGGAGGCAGATTGCCGCGCTAAAATAAGGAGATGCCAGGAGTGTCAATTCAAAGGCAACCTCGTACATGCCCCTGTTGTAGATCTACATGAGTTGGGGACACCATGGCCATTCCACACTTGGGCTCTAGATTTTTTCGGTCCCATTCGACCAGCCTCACATGGGAACAAGTTTATCCTCACCGCGACCGATCTATTCACTAAGTGGGTGGAGGCAATACCGCTGAAGACAGCAAATGCGCTTGCTGTAGTCCATTTCATCCAGGAGAACATCATATACAGGTTTGGGATTCCCAACACAATTCTCTCGGATAATGGTACCCCTTTTTAAATCTCCAGGTGGCCGCCAAGCTAGCGGAGTACAATATAAGGCAGGTCTGCTCCACTCCCTATTATCCAAAAGGGAATGGTCAAGCAGAAGCGACTAACAAGACGCTGCTAAGAATCCTGAGCAAGATGGTCGCGGACGATCACAAGAAATGGGCCGATTCTTTGAACATAGCATTGTGGGCGTACCGAAAATCTCCGAGGACTCCCACAGGATTTTCCCCATTTCTTTTATGCTATGGAGCTGAAGTTGTAGTACCGGCTGAGGTGAAAATCAAATCTGCAAGATTGGCCTTTCATGCATTATACGACAATCAGCGCGATCATGACTTGATTTTGTTGGAGGAAAAACGAGAACAAGCCAAGCAGACTAACAAACGGTACAAGGAAAGGATCGCTCGCGCATACAAAAAACAGTCCAACATCAAGATTTCGCGGTTGGGGACTTGGTCCTGCGCACTTCAGATCACTGCATGCGGGAGGCGACTCATCCAAAGTTTGCAGCCAACTGGGAAGGACCATTCGAAGTCAAAGAAGTCTTTGACAGTGGCTACTGCCATATACAGAGGCTACATGAGACGGCCACAACCCCAAGCTCAGTAAACATGCGCTGGATTAAGAAGTATTATCCTTAACTATCCTCTTTACATGCATCAGATTACAATGCCTATTTACGCCTAGTATTGTGATAAACTCATGCGTCGTTCCTCCCATATGAGGGATTTGTAACCTGGCCTCTCCCATATGAGGGACTTGTAATTTTGCATCTCCCATATGAGGGTATTTATAATAAAAGACTTCCCAAATGGGAAGAATTTTATGACTTTTGCTGTATTTTATCGCTTCATTTACTTCTCTGTTTCGTAACAACAAAGCCTATCTGCCGAGATCGCAGCACTAATCAAATGCGATCTTAATTGATCCAAAGCCTATCTGCTGAGATAGCAGCACTAATCAAATGCGATCTTAATTGATCCAAATCCTATCTGCTGAGATAGCAGCACTAATCAAATATGATCTTAATCGATCCGAAGCCTATCTGCCGAGATAGCAGCAATACTTAAATATGATCTTAAGTGATCCTCAAGCCTATCTGCCGAGATACCAGCAATACTTAAATCTCATCTTAAGTGATCCTCAAGCCTATCTGCCGAGATAGCAGCACTATGCAAATGCAATCTAAAGTGATCCTAAAGCCTATCTGCCGAGATAGCAGCACTGCGCAAATGCGATCTAAAACGATCTAAAAACTTATCTGCTTAAGATAGCAGCTCTAATGTATGATCTTTATGATCTGCGAACCTATCTATTAGATATCCAGCTAGAGCAGCAACACCCTGTGTAAAACGAAGAATTATGCAGGCAAATATCCGAATGCAAAAGGCGAAAGAAACATAACTTGTTTATAGCCGGCTAGCATGCGATATTACAAACTGTTCTATCAAAGTGAAGGACATCAAATACTCAAAAGTGTATTTTATTAAGAGTCAAAATGACTTACAATCTATCTGTCTAGATAGCAGCTTACAAGTGAAAGCTAATGGTAAGGTAAATCTTACTATAAAATGAGCGGCCTACTGTTCCTAACAAAGCTATGCGACGTTAGCGCAAGATCCCGGATCTGCACAAGGCCTCTGTCTGGTCTTCTGCCCAAGAGATATGCCATATGAACTACCTGTTCGGGCGGATGCGGCGGTGAAGAACAGGCAGGGAGCAACTCTTGGGGCAGGAAGCTCCTTGTCCACGGAGACGAGCACAATGGCTCGCCACCCCTAGTTCAAGAACGTGGAGGCAAATAGTTCTCCTCCGGGAAAGCTAGAGGAGAAACACTCCGTTCATTACGAGTTGGTAAGAAGTTCAGTACGGCACTGCACCTCGCAGGAAGGCAGTCGGAAATACGATCTGCAAACATAATAGACGAAGAAAAATCTTCGAACAAGCATGAGGCATTATGTGCATCTTCTTTACGATGGTTATGAAGATCAATAAGCTTCATAAAGAAGATCTTGGAAACTATTTATATGGCACAAGGCACAAACTCAGGTTTCACAACTTGAAACTGCCATGAATCAACAAAAAACAAGCGTTGAAGCCAGCAGTTGTAAGGACTAATGGCAAGCCACATTTTGGGATGAGGAACCCAAGCAGCAAGAGGCAGGGTTTATATAGACCCTACGGAGACCTTTCGGTTCCCCAGCTGAGTCACCAAATCTTGGAAAGGGGTACGAATCAATTACTTGCGTCTTAAAAGAGGTAACATTCAATTACCCTACTAGAGGCTACGACGATTCGGTGGCGTGCCCTAATTAATGACGGAAGGTCATATTATGGATGGGCTTCCCAAGTAAATCGTGCTTATCTAATAAGTAGTTAGCGAGAAAATCAAGGCAGATATGTCACCATGTGACGTCATAATTGATACGCATAAAATGTTTGAGCAAATCCCCGGAAGGGAAAAACGGGGCATGCAGGTCTAGAATAAAAAAGGGGGAGAAACGCTAACAACATTATAATAATGTTTTTGTTTCAAAGCAATACTTGCTATTTTTTTTCAATATAAATCTTTGATCAGGGGGTCATCAGGAGAAAACGAGAGTGATGTATCTCTCACTTGGTCCACTTCTCGCTTCAGCTGCTCGTACTTGACGTTCAGCTCATGGAAGAGTTTGACAACCTCTTCAGCTTTTTGCCTTTGCTCCTCCACCTTTCGCCCCTCACTTGCGAGATTGTGGAAGCCGCGTTTCAAATTCACAGCTGCGCGAATCTGGGCGACCCTGTTGAGAAGATACCCGAAGCCCAGCTTGCCTTGAACTTTGGCTTGAAGGCCTTGGCACATGCTGAAAAGCATGTGCGCACTTTGAGGAGAAATGGTCGCAGGGGTGGTCGTAGACAGCTGCTCCAAAATCCAGATTGCTTTGGTCAAGAACAGTCTTCTGTTAAAAGGCTCTATCTCTAGAGATCTCGCAAATGACCGGGGATAGGAGAGACGCATCTGAACTAGCCATTCCACATCAGCTTGCTTCAATCCTAACAATGTGGATTCAAGTTTAGAGCATGAAACTTGTAAATGAGGATGTAAAATGCGAAAAATGGTAACATACCGGTTCCTTCAAGGATCTCGCGCAAAGAAGGAATGCGCATTGCTGGAAGGGCTGAAGTTTGTCCTCGCTCCATTGCTCGTCTATCAGCTGCGATATCTAGTTCCTCATAGTTGGCAGGAAGGGTATAGGCCGCAACAGATGCGATTGCAGTTCCTACTTGCGAGCTCCAAAAAATCCATGCTTGAGGAACCTCTGGAAGCTCAATATTTTTTGGAGGAATGGCAACTGTAGAAGCTGCCGCTCGATCAGGAACTCCTTCGGGTGCGAGGGGCTCGTGGGGCTCGGGAGCATTCATCTGAACATTCACATTCGCATGCGATGTCTCGTCTTCCAAAACCTGCTCATTCTCACGAACCTCAGCCCCGGCAGCATCTGTCTCCATTTCATCAGCTGCGGCATCAGCATCTTCTTCCATCAGCACGGTGTCAGCTTCGATATCATCGGAAACTTCGATGACATCCTCCAAGGGCTCACCTACATATTCGGCATCTGCGATAGGCTTCTCAATATGAGAGCTTCGCTCTGGGGCATAAGATGCAGAGGGTTGACTTTTTTGTTCCGGCATGGCCTCATCAGCATCGCCTGCGATACAAGACAGGAAAATGTGAGGTAATTTGTATCATACACTGTTTTGTTATTTTGATGGATCCAGAGCAAGAACCTCCACACGTAGGTGGGATTGTGGCATCTTCATCATATGCTAAAGACGTGACACCATATCCTATTAGGTTATCGTCATTAATCACATCCTTAAGGTGGGCGTGACCTGGGGTGCGAAGAAACCAGTTATGATGATGCTTGGGTTACTAAGCCTAGTTTACAAACACTGCTTGAATGATTACCTGAGGGTTCACCGCACTTGCTTACTAGCCATCGGAGAATGTCAGATTTTGACAAGCCATGCTTTAATGCACCCGTAACCACTTCTTGATAAGACACAGCGAGGTTAAAAATCTCACTTTATTTACCACTTGCGATTTCCTCAAAATCTGCTTGAGCCTGTTCCAAAGCAGCCGCATCCAAATCATCCGCCGCATCTTCCTCATCAGCTTGCTGCACCAAGTCGTCAACATGTTGCTCTTCCAAACTCCTCTGCTTTATGAGTTCGATCTCATCGTCTTCTCGCTTCCTTCTTCTTTCCGCAGCCTCCGCAGCTGTTCTTCTAGACTAAGCAAGGATGTCCTCGTCTATGGCTTCGCTGGAAACGCCAGAGTGAGAACCCCTCTTCTGCTTCTTGTCCAGAAGGCCGCTGATGGTTTCTACATCATCATTTGCGAAAGAAAATAATGTTCAATAAAGAGTGCGAGAGCTAAAGTAATGAGAAGATAAGTTCATTCGAGATACCTTCCGAATCTTCCTCTTGTATCTCACCTCTTTCTTCTTCTCTTTCATCTTCGACTCTCTCTTCTTCTTCATCATCATCTCTTTCTCTTACCTCCCTCCTCTCATCCTCCTCTTCCTCCTGACCAAACGGAACAAAAGTATCGACTGCGAGCTCTTTTTGCACCTTGCTTGGCATGCGACCTTTGCCTTTGTCCCTAGAAGTAAGGGACTTCGCAGGGGAGGAAGCTGGAGCACTCCTAGGGAAAGAGATTGTGATTCCCTCTTGCCTTGGTCTCTTTGCCCTTGAAGCGGCAACTGGTGGAGGAGTTGGAGCGTTCCTGGGATGAGACAAGGCTGGAGTGTTGTCTATCAGCGAGTCAGTAAATGCGTCCATTACCTCGCGAATTCGGGCCTCGATTGCGGGAGCCATTCCCATTGCTAGCAGAATTTGCTCACCCTGCCTTCTCGCAGCAACAATGGTATTGATCAGCGACTTGGAGAGCTCACCAGATGCAAACCTCCTCAGATAGCACTAAAACAGAAAATGGAGCATAAGTTTCGACACATCAAAGGAAATAAACTTAACACGCGCAAAGGAAATTGTTTACCTTGGCAAAATCTTCGCTGTACTTGATGACATGCGAAGCACCATCCCTAACTGCGGCCATCTTCTCTTCAAGGATGGTGGATGCGCACAAGTGGTTCTCATGGTCCAGTAATGAGTAGCAGCCATACTGGGAGTCATCCAAACTGCAGTTAGGATGGAAGGGGAAGGAATTTCTCTTGATCACAGGAGCTCTGCTGGGTTGAGGGGTCGACTGTGTCTTAAATCTAGCCTGCTGGTTAGTCCAGTAAGAAACCCAATTCTTGGAGTAGCGACCTGCGCGGCTACCTGACGGTTGATCGAAGGGAAGGTTGCTCCTCAGGACTTTGGAACTCGCCAGACAGTAGCCGCTTGTAGCAGCCTCTTACAATGGATCTTGGCCAGACTGATGGCGCCACCGCATCAAAGCCAAACCGGGGAGAAACGCGAGTGGGATCGACATCCACTGTGATCCTCTCATACCTGGGAGTAAGCTCACGAACATAATCTGCAAGAGAAGGAAGAGAGCCCCTTAGAAACCAGCAGAAGAATTCGCGATAGCGCTCATGGAAGCGCTCATGACCCTCGAAAAGAAGCTCTTCCGAGAAGGCAACAGGTTTGGCAGGATACAACTTTGGGAACCATCACACATTTTCAATGCGCGTGGCATAAGGCCTAGCCGTAAACTTGCTTCGGTCATTGCATATCAGGCTCCAGGTACACTTAGGAAAATGGGTTCCAAACCATCGAGCAGCTCTTCCAATGGAAAGTTCATCCTCCGCACCAGGGACACACCATTTGCTGGGCTTAGAAGGAACAGGAGCATAGGAGGGCCATCGCTCAAAAACCCACATGGTCAGGAATGCGATTTTAACATAAGTCAACACATCAAGGCGACCGCGAGAGTCCTTGGTCGCCACAACCAGTTGGTCTAATCTATGATACAGGGTGCCCAGGACTAGCGGCCCAAGTGCGACTCTCTGACCAAGGGTTAGTCTCACAGAAAGAGGGAGGACATGGTAGAAAACCCCATCATGAGGGTGGCCATAAATTAAGAACCTTGACAACCAGGCGCAGAGAAAGCCACACAAGGTGAGATGGTACCCTTTCCCATTCACATAATTCTTCGCCTTTGGGTTCTGGCTCAGGAGTTTCTTGGTGATACTGCTACTCGCATAGTCGCGAAAGAAGTACTACACCCACTTGCCCCAGGTGTTCTTCGTAAATGTATCAACCAGCTGCGATTCGGGAAGAATTTTCGCAGGTGTCCACTGTGTGGAAATTTTCTTTACCTCATACAAGCATTCCTCCATCTGCTTGTACAGAGCAAGTTCTGCATCAGTCCTCAAAGGACTCAGAGGATCTACCTCACAAACAGGAGAAAGATCATACAACATGTGTACATCTTCCAAAGTGGGAGCATCCTCGAACTCAGCAAAGTGGGAGGTGTGAGTCGCAGGAGAATAGCGAGAAAGAAGGTTTAGAAGCATGGACTGGTCCAACTTCACGGCAGCACCCTTCATAGCACGGACAGCGAAATAGACGCCGGCATTGTTCAATTCGATGGCATGGTGGGTAAATACATGGTCAATCCACTCATCCATGAAGTCCAATTTCTTCACAAATGCTTGGGTAGAAATTGCAGTATGGGGGAAAACCCATTTTCAACCCCTAATCGAACCGCATCCTTGGAATCGATCAATTATAGCACGACCGCATTAACAGGTGGGGTCAATGTTTGCAACTCTCCAGAGGGAACAGGAGTCGGCAGGTTCTTCATCTTAACCCTAGCGTGATAAAAAACTTTTCCGCCCAAATAGGGGGCTTTCCGCCATAATGTTTGGGGAAGATCAGATATTTCTTCGGACTCTTTAACGGGTTTGATTCCTTTTGTTTTTGCCATTCCTGTGGAAGCGCAAGAAAAAAGGGGGGAGAAATACACACACTCAATTTGAATTTCAGTTTGAAGCAACCACACTCAGTTTGAATTTCAGTTTGAAGCAACTATGTTTTGTCAAAAGAAGATGAACAGTTCAAGGTCAATTCTGGGTTTAGAAGTTCAGAATGGTTTATATTTCTTGGAATTTCAGAAGTCCCACATTCAAAATCCGGTGATTAGATCGGTTCTGGGGTTAAGAACAAGGTCTCTTTTTGCAGTTCACAACGAATGATATGTTTCAAATAGCCACGGGTTTGCAGATCCAATAAAGTTCAAAGCATATTTCAGTACATTAAATGAAATTGAGCAAAGCCAACCTTGTTTTGGTAAAGCTTGTTTAGATGAAGCAAGTTAAAGGAGACGATTGACAAGTAAGAACTGATGATTGATCACTTGAATCTGCTCTTGAAGGCTTCCGGGTATCATTCACTTTAAGAGAAAGAATTGATGCTTTGCAACAATGGAGAGCACATGGTATTTATCCAAAAACAATGAGGCGTCACGTCCTTTCAGTAGTCGAATCGCAACCGTCACCGTCGAATCGCGCAATCACAGGACAAGCTGACGTCATGCCTAAAACCCTAAAAAACCATACGACACGACTCTAGGGATTTTAGTTCATAATGACACGCACGGGGGCTGAATTTGCGTGTATTTTAATTGGTGCGTGGCGGCGACGCGTACATTGGTTCATGCGCATTGAAGCCTATCCGGCTGTGTGTCTTCACGCGCAGAAAGGGGGCTAATGTAGATAGCGCTTTCTAGACAGGCAGATCTTAGCCACGTGGTGACCATCCAGCACACCTAGGTGTGCTCCACACACACTGGATCACCAGCCGCGCTGATCCACGTGGGGGCTGCGAGACAGGGCCCTCGCATACCACCACACGGGACCAGTAGGGACTTAGTGGTTTGGAGGCTAGAGTAAGTCCTGTCGCGCGAGAAGGACAACCAAGCCCGTGAGCGACCCCTAGTAACTACTTTAAGATATTTATGGCACAAGCTCCATAAACACGGTCAACCTCGTAGTGGTCCCTATATACGCGGACGAACATGCCGTTGTGGTTAAGCTAATTAAGCCGCCATTAATGGGCGCATTAACCACACTACAGCGGTCACATTCTCCGTTATATATAGGATCGTTAACCCTTACATACAAGGGCAAATCACCTGAGATACGCGGAAGCTCTGCCAAAATCCTGTCTCTCTCTCATACAGAGCTATTGTCTTACTCTCTCCCTACACACAACCTTACTCTTCATGTGTTCTTTCTATCCCCTACTCTTGGTGTATATTGAATTCTCTCAGCAGGATTCTCTCGTACACAACCCCCAAATGGCCCAAGCCGGAGACCCGGTGATGTCACTCTGTACCCGAGAGGAGCCCGGATACGAGGAGATTTTATAACATGGTTCTCAAGCAAAAACATCCACAATAATAATTAAAACCAATTGAAATTATTCATTATTACAATCCAACATCCTAGCCACAAACCGGGCATAAACAATCTAAAGTGTTTAAACTAATAAAGAGTTTAGATTCAAATGAGATACTACTAGTGATCCATATGATGATACCTGTCCCCTTCTACGACAGATAACCATCCTCTAAACCTGTGGTGCGGAATCAAAAAGAAACACCACAGTACAAAATCAGCATGAAATACTGGTAAATAAACACCCAACATGTAAAACGATGATGGGATAGTTATAAAACAATGACTCATTTATAAGTAAGAGTTTTTCGCAAACACAGCGGTAATAAAGTTGACTCTTGTAGTAAAACATAAGAGTTCCCAATTCCATAATATTTCCAACCAATTCCATAATCATTAGGAAAATCCAAAATCCATTGTTAACTCCTTTCCGTCAACAAAACCAAAAAAACATCCATCATTATTAATTCGTTGTGATGGGGGAAACCAAACCATCTCGAAAGCATCCAAGACCTTAAGTGTCGACACCCCCCTCCCCCCAAAGACTCCAGCGGCCAAAGGAGTGAGTACAGGGAGCTATCCGGGGACTTGCAACCGGATTAAATAAAAATAAATTGAAACGGAAGATCGAGATCAAACCGTCCAATGCCAATAGTAACCAATAATAAATGTCCCCGCACAACTATTCCACTTTACATATTAGTGCATTATCTTTATCATGGTGATATTTTCAAGAAACTCACTTAACATGTAAAAATCACATATTGCATGTCACATCACGTAAACACATTTTGAGACGTAAAGAAATACAAGAATTAGTTTGAAACGAAAGAGATAAGCACACTAGGCTTAACATATTTACTTACCTCAAAGCAAATCCAACTATAGCAATCAATCAACGTACTCTATGTACTCGTCGTCGACGAACTCGTTACCTACACGTAACAATATTCTACTCAAACAATTATTCTAGCAATACACTTGTTATACAAGCTACATGCATATGATAGTTAGGGTTCTAACACCATCCTAACATCCCACTCAATTCATACTTCAAAACAAAACCCAAAACTTTGCTTCAAAATCCTCTAACCTAAAGCATACATAACCTATCATAACTCTACCAATCTATTACTCCAGTTTCCTAAACAGATCATGGTTCAAAAACATTTCCATTGGATTCAAAACGTTCGAAATATTAAGTTTACCCTCAAACGGATCTTAATTACGATTCCTGAATCAAAAGTTACACTAGTTTCAAGTTTCCAATTTCACTCAAAATATCCATACGGGAATTGTCAATCTTCATGAAACTTTTCCCCCAAGCATCTAGTTGATCCTATATTCATACCAATCCTAATATAACATGATTCCCACATTCACATCGGATTGTTACCCACATACTATGATCATTCAAACACCCAAATCGTTTATTCAAACTTCTCTTCCAAACTAGGGTTATTCCCATCACCCAAGAACATGATAAACCCTAAAACTTGATTATCAATCCTACAAATCCATAAACAATGATACTAACAATATCAAACTGAAAATTAAAGATTACATGCAACATACATGAATCATGAACAAGTGATCACAAGAATAAGAGATCAACAAGAGAAAAGAAAAGAAGAAACAAAACTAGCTCTATCCCGCCGCCATGGAGGCCGGACGGGGAGAGAGGCCGACGGAGAGAGAGAGAAAAAGAAATAGAGAAAGAAAGAAAATAAAGAAAGAGAGATAGATAGATAGATAGAGAGAGAGAGAGAGAGAGAGATTAACGGAGAAAGAGAAGGCGACGGCGGTTGGTGGCTGTTGTAGGCCACAAGAGAGACGAGAGAGACAGTGTGAGAGAGAGGGACGGGTAGAGAGTGAGGGACGTGAGAGAGAGATGGAGAAAAATCGGGAGAGTGAGGGTTTTATGAGAGTTGGAAATAAAATCAACTTCATAAGTAGGAAACCTTCTTGAATTAGGAAACTTTTACGTAGGAAGAAAAGTTAGGTCACAAGACACTTATTCCCCCTTAGTTTTGCCAAAAGAAAAACCCCTCCCCCAAACTCAAGTAAAAGACACTAAAACCTTTTATTAAAGTCACAAAGATTCACCAAACTCTCGTAACCATTATAATTAACTCTCTAAAATTAAATTAACTTCTCAACACTTATAATAATATCACAAAATACCCATAGTCACAAAACGGGGTATTTCATCCTTCCCTCCTTAAAGAGAACTTCGTCCTCGAAGTTTAAACTAAAAGCTCCCTCCTTAATGAGAACTCATCCTTAAAGTTTAACTAATACCTTAACCACAATAAGGTATGCACTACCTCCCCTCAATGGTACAACTACTAAATGCAAACCTAAGGTCATGAATGATATGCAATCTACTATAAGTAGTAATGTATTAAAAAAAAAAACGAAGGACTACATCCTCTCCCCCTTAGAGGAGTGACGTCCCCGTAACTTAAGGTACCTCGTCAAACAGGTGAGGGTACTTCTTCCTCATATCATCCTCCGCTTCCCAAGTTGCCTCTTCAGTGAGGTGGTTTGTCCATAAGACCTTTACAATCTTGACACTCTTGTTGCGGGTGTTTCTTGTCATGGAGTCTAGAATCGTGACAGGATGTTCTTCAGAACTCAAAGACGGGTCCAGTTCTACTGGTTCGGGATCTAATACATGAGATGCATCAGGCACATACTTCTTCAACTGCGATACGTGAAATACATTGTGAACACGACCCAAATTCGATGGTAAATCCAGTCGATAAGCCACTTCTCCGATCTTCTCCATGAAATCATATGGTCCAATGAATTTTGGGCTCAACTTCCCTTTCTGATTGAACCTCATGACTCCTTTAGTCGGCGAAACTTTAAGAAATGTCTTTTCTCCAACTTGAAATTCCAACAGTCTCCTTTTCTGATCAGCGTAGGACTTCTGTCTACCCTGGGCTGCCTTCATTCGCTGCTGTATAAGTCTCACTTGATCTGTTATCTCTTCGATAAGTTGTGGACCAATTACTATCGTCTCACTTATGTCGTTCCAACACAATGGTGTTCTACGCTTCTTTCCATACAACGCCTCATGTGGTGCCATTCCAATACTGGCATGATAACTGTTGTTGTAGGAGAATTCTATCAAAGGTAATCTATCAACCCATGAACCTTGAAAGTCCATAACACACGATCTTAGCATATCTTCCAACGTTTGAATTGTCCTCTCGGTTTGTCCATCTGTAGCAAGATGGAATAGCCGTGCCAAACTTCAGCTGAGTTCCCAATGCCTCCTGGAGTGCTTTCCAGAAGTGAGAAAGAAAATTGGGATCTTTGTCGTAAACTATAGAGCTTGGTACTCCATGATACCTCACAATGTTCATCATATAAGCATCAGCTCTTTGTTCCATGTTCCAAGTGTCTTTATTCGGAATGAACCTTGCTGTCTTGGTAAATCTGTCAACTACGAACCAAATCTGATTCAGCCCATTCTTGGATGTCGGTAACGCAGTCACAAAATCCATTGAAATCGAATCCCACTTCCAAACTGGGATGTCTAATGGTTGTACTAAGCCTCCCATTCTTTTATGTTCAAACTTCACCTTTTGACAAGTTAGACTTTTTGCCACAAATTCTGCTACTTCCTTTTTCATGTTTGGCCACCAAAACATCTTCTTCATGTCCTTATAAAGTTTGTCACCTCCTAGATGTACTGATTAGGGTGTGTTGTGCGCTTCTCGCATCAACTTCTCCTTAGTTTCCGTACACTTATGTGGTACACACCATCTTCCCTTGTAGCGGATACTTCCATCGTCATGGATCTTGAAATCCTTTGCTTGACCTTCTGCAATCTTCTTCTTTATTCTTTCCAGCTTCACATCTCCTGGCTGGTTATTCCTTATTTCTTCTAAGACATCTGGCACAACTTTCATATTCCCAAGGATATTCTTTACTCTACCTTGTTCCACTACTTCGATCTCAAGCTTTCGGAACTCTCGGCATAACCGATCGGGTAACCTAGCATAGTATCCAAAGTATGAATCGATTTTCGGCTTAACGCATCAGCTACTACGTTTGCCTTCCCTTCATGGTATTGTATACGCAAATCATTATCCTTTATGACTTCTAACCAACGTCTTTGCCTGTTGTTTAGCTCTTTCTGCGTGAAGATGTACTTGAGACTGTTGTGGTCCGTATGCAATCTACACACAGATCCATACAAGTGATGTCTCCATATCTTCAGTGCGCAAACTATAGCTGCAAGCTCTAATTCATGCGTAGCATAGTTCTCTTCATGAGTTTTCAGTTTTCTTGAAGCATAGGCAATAAACCTCCTTTCTTGCATAAGCACGCATCCTAAACCCTTCTTCGTCGCATCAGTGTAAACATCAAAATCGCCAGAATCATTGGGTAAAGCTAACACAGGTGCTGTCGTCAACTTTTCCTTCAATGTCTGGAATGCTTCTTCACAATCTTCACTCCACTTATACCTTACCGTCTTCTTGGTTAGCGTAGTCAGCGGTCTAGCGATCTTCGATAAATCTTTCACGAAACGCCTGTAATATCCTGCTAATCCCAGAAAACTTCTTACTTCGGACACATTCTTCGGAGTAGGCCAATCCTTCACTGCTGAAATCTTTCCTGGATCCACGGATATTCCCTACTTGGAGATTATGTGACCCAAAAATGGAACATGTTTTAGCTAAAACCCGCACTTCGAGAGCTTAGCATACAACTTCTCATGTCTCAAAGTTTCTAACACTTCTTTGAGATGTTCGTCGTGTTCTTCCTCGCTCTTTGAATAAACAAGGATGTCATCAATAAAGACGACCACGAAACGATCTAGAAACGTCCTCATAACACGATTCATGAGATCCATAAATACTGCTGGTGCATTGGTTAGACCAAAAGGCATAATAGTAAACTCATAGTGTCCATACCTCGTTCTAAAGGCTGTCTTCGGGATGTCCTTCTCGGCTACTTGAAGCTGGTGATACCCTGATCTCAAGTCTTTATTTGAGAAAACGCTCGCCCCTTGTAAACAAGTCGTCAATTCGGGGTAAAGGGTATTTGTTCTTGATTGTTGCGCTATTCAACTCCCTATAATCGATACACAACCTCAAGCTTCCATCTTTCTTCTTCACAAATAGTACCGGTTCTCTAAAGGTAATCTAAACCTAGAGTCTCATTCTAAGATGGTGTCGGCACCAGTTAACTCCTTCTTTGGCCTTGGGGCGCACCGAATAAATACTAAACCTTAAAAGGTATTGTCTCTTCCTCCATGGTTGGGCTTAAACCTCTTGTCCTTACTACCTTGGTTAATCCTACCCTGATTGTTTCCATAGCCTACAGCGCTCTCAACCTTGCACTTTCCACGCTTCTTATATTGTGCCTCTTGAATACGCCAAACGGCTGCAGCTCAATCATAAGCTTCCTGAAGAGTATCGTACGTTCTGCACATCAAGTCTTTCTGCAGATGAAGTTCGAGACCAGACATGAACTTCCTAACTTTAGTCGATTCATCAGGCATCAGCTGACCTGCGAATCGGGATAGTTCCATGAACTTATTGAAGTACTCGATCACAGAACCGTTCCCTTGTATCAGATTCACGAAGTCTATGTACTTTTGATCCTGAACATGGTCCGGATAAAATCGAGTGCGTAATGCAGTTTGAAGAGCTTCCCAATTGAAATTGGGTTGAGCCAAAAAGTTCTGACATGTGCTCCTCCACCATGTATTAGCTTCGTTCTTCAATTAGAATGCCGCGCAAACAACCTTGCGGTCTTCGGGGCACTCAACTAGCTCAAGGACCTTATCCGTCTCATCAATCCAGTTTTCGAGCTCCACAGGATCCTCATTCCCTGTAAAGTTCCCTGGCTTCATGTCTGCCACTTTCTTCGCCCAATTAGCATTATTCTGCTCTCCCTGGTTTGCGTTATGCGTCATTCGAGCAAATTGTGCAAAGAACTGCTCCATGTTGTTGTTGTTGTTGTTGTTTGGTGCTGCCATTGGTACTTGGTGATTTCTCCTGGTGTAGTATTGATGTGGTCTATCATTCATAATCCCTACCTTATAGCCTATTGTATTACTTATAAAGTACCAATTAGTACAAACAATCATGCATATATGGCATGTAGTTCACAATTAAACAAGTAATGTCACACATTGATCATCATTTAACTCAATTACACATGTATTTCCACATAGGCTGATCACGTCTCAGCTTTTTGTCTTCTTCAAAAATTGGAAAAAGGATCAATCGGAAAAGAAAAAATTATGAATTTTGGTGTCATACAACCTCTCTGAGTCTAATTTTATAATAAAGAAGAATCAACTCAAAATCAATTGTAGAACTCAAGAAACACAGGAAATACTACAGTTGCTGTCACAGCCCACCAGAACAAAAACTTCGACTTTGAAAAGCCTTAAACTGACTTTAAAATTCTCAAAATGAGCTAGGCTTTCTCCCAGAGTTAGCTAAACGTGTCTAACAGATGTAATAACAATTTGAGATCAAAAAAAGATACGGAAATTCGGCAAACATCAAAAATGCTACAGCTAGTCACTTTGCAATTTTACTACTGAACCACCAATTTTGAAAATTGGTAACTAATTCTACAAAACTCATATAAGGTTGAAAAGTTTATGGGAGATGCCTGGGTGGGTCTACTTTCTGGGTAAAATTCTGCGAAAAATAACTCCAAATTTAAGTATGTCTGCTACAACAAAAACTCACTGCTGCGCAGATTCAACAACACCAAAGATCAAAGTTTTCACGTTTTAACTCCATGAACACTTTCTACGCACTTAATCAATGATAACAAAACATAACACAACCTTAATTCATCAATTCATACTCCAAAATTCAGAAAGCTAAATTTATTAGACTCCCCAAATCGGGTTTTCAAAACGTAAACATTATTCATCTCCCTAAAGCAAAACGCTAAAAAGTTAACTCTAGCCCAAAAGTGACTTTTCAAAAATAAATCTAAAAGCTTCAAAGTGTTGCTTGGCATCATAACCTTATTCAAACCAATAAATAAAACTCAAGCATCAAGTCTAGAAAATCTTTCTAACAAGCTTAATCCTCGTCCTCATCGCTTTCATTCAACTCTTCCTCTTCATCGGAATCATACTCGTGCCCTTCACCTTCACTCGGTTTTTCTTCACTTTCTTCATACTCCATGGGATCTTCTTCAATCTCGAGGTATTCATCGACATCTTCCATTGGATCCTCTTCGACTTCCTCATCGTCACTAGAGTCTATAATAATCGCCTCCTTCTCATCACTAGAGCTTATGTAGATCACGTCTTCTTCATCACTGGACTCTATCTTAATAACTGTATAACTTTGCCACTTAAGATTAGTCTCCATCAATAGCATGCATATAAAATCTGCACTTACCGTCCATTCACCTTGGCAACGATAATCCCTATCATTCAGACGATTCAAGCTGCCCATGATGTTGCTATACTTTGTAATAATTTCCCCAAACATGGGTCTCATAGGTAATGGCTTCACCATACAGTAAGCCTGAAAAGATGGATTTCTATATCGAGGAAACTCTAAGGCTTGGAATCTATCCTCACAATATTGAACCACGCGGTCACGAAAATCTGGAAAGTCTTCACCTTCGACCCAACGTGTCACAACAGGGTGCTTCTCAACTGGCAACACATGCTTCCTTGCTGTATGCTTAGTTCTAGCCATCTACAAGAGGAAACAACTTAATAAATCTCTAATTTCACAAGGCATATGTCGTAATCCAAAATAACTACTCTTCGCAACTAATAATTAATCCCAATACTCCAATTTATAGTCACAAGACTCTTGAAGAAATTTCCCAACAACATCCCTTAAAAGTAGGCTTTCAACTAGAACTCAAATGCAACGCTTCAAAAATTCAATCCATTAGCATCTAGGATAGACTAAGGCTCTTAGTTAGGAATGGGTGGGTGGAAGTACTTGCTTTCTATCCTATTTTCTAAACACTTAAACATAATAGTCCTATCCATACTACCCAAATTCTCACGGCTCGTCAAATTTTAAGTTATTTCTCCTATATTCATTTTAGTTAGCCTAACAAGTTTCGATTTCCTTTTTGGAATGCCAGCTCTGATACCACCTGTAACACCCCCAAATGGTCCAAGCCGAAGACCCGGGGATGTCACTCCGTACCCGAGAGGAGCCCGGATACAAGGAAATTTTATAACCTGGTTCTCAAGCAAAAACATCAATAATAATAAACAAAACCAATTGAAATTATTCATTATTACAATCCAACATCCTAGCCACAAACCGGGCATAGAAAATCTAAAGTGTTTAAACTAATAAAGAGTTCAAATTCAAATGAGATACTACTAGTTATCCATATGATGATACGCGTCCCCTTCTACGCCAGATAACCATCCTCTAAACATGTGGTGTGGAATCAAAAAGAAACACCACAATACAAAATCAGCATGAAATACTGGTAAATAAACACCCAAACATGTAAAACGATGATCGGATACTTATAAAACAATGACTCATTTATAAGTGAGAGTTTTTCGCAAAGACATCGGTAATAAAGTTGACTCTTGTAGTAAACATAAGATTTCTCAATTCCATAATATTTCCAACCAATTCCATAATCATTAGGAAAATCCAAAATCCATTGTTAACTCCTTTCCGTCAACAAAACAAAAAAAAAAAAAAAATCCATCATATTAATTCGTTGTGACGGGAAAAACCAAACCATCTCGAAAGCATCCAAGACCTTAAGTGTCGACACCCCCCCAAAGACTCTAGCGGCAAGAGGAGTGAGTATAGGGAGCTATCCGGGGACTTGCAACCGGATTAAATAAAAATAAATTTAAACGGAAGAGCGAGATCAAACCGTCCAATGCCAATAGTAACCAATAATAAATGTCCCCCGCACAACTATTCCACTTTACGTATTAGTGCATTATCAATATCATGGTGATATTTTCAAGAAAAGCATTTAACATGTAAAAATCACATATTGCATGTCAGATCAGGTAAACACATTTTGAGACGTAAAGAAATACAAGAATTCGTTTGACAGAAAGAGGTAAGCACACTAGGCTTGGCATATTTACTTACCTCAAAGAAAATCAACTATAGCAATCAATCAACGTACTTTACGTACTCGTCGTCGCCGAACTCGTTACCTACACGTAAAAATATTCTAATCAAACAATTATTCTAGCAATACACTTGCTATACAAGCTACATGCATATATAGTCAATGTTTTAGGGTTCTAACACCATCCTAACATCCACTCAATTCATACTTCAAAACAAAACCAAAACTTTGCTTCAAAATCCTCTAACCTAAAGCATACATAACCTATCATAACTCTACCAATCTATTACTCCAGTTTCCCAAACAGATCGTGGTTCAAAAACATTTCCATTGGATTCAGAACGTTCGAAATAATAAGTTTAGCGTCAAAGCGATCTTATTTCGATTCTTGAATCAAAAGTTACACTAGTTTCAAGTTTCCAATTTCACTCAAAATATCCCTACGGGAATTGTCAATCTTCATGAAAACTTATCCCCCAAGCATCTAGCTCATCCTATATTCATACCAATCCTAATATAACATGATTCCCACATTCAAATCAGATTGTTACCCACATACTATGATCATTCAAACACCCAAATCGTTTATCAAACTTCTCTTCCAAACTAGGGTTTTTCCCCTCACCCAAGACATGATAAATCCTAAAACTTGATTATCAATCCTACAAATCCATGAACAATGATCCTAACAATATCAAACTGAAAATTAAAGATTACATGCAACATACATGATCATGAACAAGTGATCACAAGAATAAGAGATCAACAAGAGAACGAAAGAAGAAACAAAACTAGCTCTAACCTGCCGCATGGAGCCGGACGGGGAGAGAGGCGGACAGAGAGAGAGAGAAAAAGAAAGAAAAGAAAGAAAGAGAGAGAGAGAAGAGAGAGAGAGAGAGAGAGAGAGATTCCTCAACGGAGAAAGAGACAGCGGCGGCGGTGGGTGGCTGCCGCCGGCCACAAGAGAGACGAGAGAGAGAGTGTGAGGATAAAAGTCAAAAGACCTTTATTCCCCCTTAGTTTTGCCAAATCCCCCTTAGTTTTGCCAAAAGACAAACACCTCCCCCAAACTCAAGTGAAAGACACTAAAACCTTTAATTAAAGTCACAAAGATTCCCCAAACTCTCGTAACGATTGTAATTAACTCTCTACAATGAAATTAACTTCCCAACACTTATAATAATATCACAAAATACTCATAGTCACAAAACGGGGTATTTCAGTGAGCGTTACATGAGCTTTGCTTCTTTTGTTTTGAATTATTCTTTCTTAGCTTTTTAATTTTCTCTTTTTGTTTCGTTTTTTGATTCACTCTTTTTGTTTGTTTGGTTGGTATTATTTTATAGATATTTTGTTGTTTGACGTCCCGGACAATAATATTCTTCTTAATTATTTATCTTAATTAATATATAAATACATATGATATTTTTTTTGAGAACTTCACTTGCATTAAAGAGCGGCTAATCTGGAGTCATTACATGGGAATTTCAGAAACTATCGAAGCTCTTAACCACAGGGGGGATTAACTCTTGAGAATTAAAGGTCTAAAACATCATCCTTCACAAATTTTGAGCCAGTGCGTGAGATGCATTGTTGGATTTTCGGTTGGCATAGACAGCTTTTGAACCCAGAGAAGCTTCGGCGAAGGTCAGCAACTTTGGAAACTAGTTGACCCGTCTCCGTCAAGTCGTTGTCCGAGTTTTTGACGACTTGAGCAATAAGAACTTGCGCGTCACCTTCAAAGAATAATCCGCGAGCAGTTAAGATGCCCATTTGAATCACGAATCACCATGCCTATACCACCCTTATGCTTATAGCAAAAAGAACCATCGAAATTTATTTTCAGCCACTCCCTAGCCGGTTTGGACCAGCTCTGCACAGTAATTGCTTCACCTGGACCTCAATTTTGGACATTTTAGTAGTAGCAGTGAGATCATCCATTAGACTGTGGACTTCACTAACTATTTGGGCTGACGTTATAGATGTGATTCCGAAAACGAGAGCTGTTACGAGCTCTCCATAACTACCAAACGTCGATAGCAAAACACATAAGATCATTTTGGTTCAGTTCATTAAGCCAGAAACATGCCCAGTTGGGGAAGTTGGTGGTATGTTTGGAGAGGATTTGGCCTTGCAAAAGAAACGACCAGACCTGTCTAGCAATGGGGCATAAAGCAAAAATATGCGTCGTGGACTCCCCAGCCGCTCCACAAGCTTGACATCGGTAGACCTTTTCGATGCCTCGTTTCCTCAAATTCTCCGTTGTAGGGATACCGTTGGGGATACAACGCCAAAGATGGAATCTGAATCTTTTTTTGGAACCTTGATCTTTCATAGTTTCTCCATTGGCTTTTAGGTGACAAGGAGAGGAAGAACTCCCATCCAAAGCAGCCCCTTTGAGTCGCATAATTTGATAATACCCGTACATACAGTATAGTACCCTAAATCAGAGAAATTCCAAAGCGTCTCCACAAACCCTCCTGGCCAATGGGATCTTCAGAACATCTTGGACGTCTACAGGAGCAAGATACTCTGCCAAAGCATCCCGGTTCCAACATCTATCTTCATTGATGAATTCATAGAGCTTGACATTCTGATTGATAGGCTGAACATGCGGCTAGAAGGGAAATACCGGTGGATCTAATTGTCACCAATCTAGATATTTTTACCGTCCTCCACTCTCCACCTTAAGCCAGACGAAAGTAACTTCCTGCCAATCAGAATACTCCCTCCAAGAAAAAGAGGGGTTATGTCCTATCTCTGCCTGCAAAAACTCTTTAGATCTGAAATATTTAGCGTTCACAACCTTGCTAAGAAGGGAATTGGGTACATGAGAATCCTTGAACTTTCCTTTGGGAAGCATAGCATCATTGAAGCACTTAAAATCATTGAAATCAAGGGCTCCCATATTTTTCGGCTGCTAGACTTGCTGCCATCGAATCCAGCTAATACCTCTCTTTTTCTCTGCATTGCTCCACCAGAACTGCCGGATAAGTTGTTTCATCCCAATCACACGTACCATGAGGGAGTTTGAAGCAAGACATAGCGTATTTCGGAGAGCTTGAGTTACAACGCTAATAAGAACTTCTTTACCCCCGTAGATAGAGTGCATTCTTTCCACCTCTTGATTTTTGAAATAAGCCTTTCAATAAGATGCGCAAAAGTTATAGCTTTCTTCTTACCCATAGTCGTGGGTAAGCCAAGATAGCTATCATACTGGTCGACCTCCTTAACGCCGCACTGATTCATGATCTTTTTGGTTGCTTTCGATGTATTGGAAGAGAAAACCAGGGCTGATTTGGCTACACTAAACTGCTGTCCAGAAGCGCGAGCATACATCTCAATGATCTCCAGCAGCTTGGCGAGTGTAAAAAATAATCTATCATCAGCGAGAAAAAGATGGGAGACCATTGGTCCTCCTCTAGGGTCTGTTACCCCTTCAACTCCGCTTCGTCGATAGCAGCGGTAACAAATCTAGAAAGCAACTCACTACATAGGAGAAAGAGATAGTGTGAAAGAGGCAACCATGTCTCAGTCCCCTCTCAGGAGTGACATGGCCCACCACAGTCCCACTGCTGACAAAACTATTTGAGATTGTAGATACGCAGTTCATGACCGACCCGATAAAACGAGGACCAAAGCCCATGTGAAACAGAGTTTCTCTGAGGATTTGCCACTCGATTTTGTCATAGGCTTTGCTCATATCAATCTTCAAAGCAAGACACCCCTCCTTCCCTTTCTTTCGAGTCTTGAGGGAATGGATAACTTCAATAGTTGTCAAAATATTGTCTGAGATCAATCTGCCGAGACAAAAGTACTTTGATTCTCAGCAATCAGATGATTTAGCACCCGCTTGAGTCTGTTTGTCATAGACTTAGAAGCAATTTTGTAGATAACATTGCAGAGCTTATCGCTCAGAAATCACTAGATTTCCTTGGCTGTTTTGACTTTGGGATGAGAGCTATTAAAGTAGAATTAAAAATTTCAATGCTTTGAACATTATTGAGAACAGCCAGACATATCTTTGTAACCTCGATCTTCTACAATGTTCCAGTGAGTCTGATAGAATCCCGCTGTGAACCCGTCCACCCGCTGGAGTTTTGTCAGGGCCCATCTGAAATAAAGTTGTCCGGATCTCCTTAACCGAATAGTCATCCTCAAACATCTGTCTATCGCTATCAGAAATCATGTCAACTGAGTGATGGAGCAGGGGAGCAATATCATCCATTGTTGGCTTGCTAGAATGAAGAGGTCCGAGAAGTAGCTCTCTAGGCTGCTAACAATGGCGATGTCGTCTATAAATACATATGATACTTTGTAGTGAAATATTAATTATTTTGTGTTTTCTTAGGGAAAATTATTTAGTGTTTAGTTGGACTTTAATTCTTACCATTTCAGACTCCCTACCCAGTACTTTTCTTTTTAACCGACTATAACGTTTGTGTGTGTGTGTGTGTGGGGGGGGGGGGGGGGGGGGGGGGGGATTAGGATCCCCTCCAGCTCCTAATAACGTGCAGCCCCTCCAGCCAGACCGTAGAAAATTTCAAGATTTAGACACGTGGCATCGCTATCAATACCCAACTTAACAGCGTTACATCAACTCTTCATCTGCCTTCTCTCTGTCACCACGAATCTTTCTCCTCCTCCGAACAGAGTGGCTACCCAGAAAATATTAAAACCAGGTGCAGATCCAAACCTGCAATTGAAATTCAGTCTCTCCAGAAATAAGACAATCTTCTTTCATGGACACAAATTTCAGTTTTTGATGTCATTTTTTTTGGAACAGAGCATTTGTGGTGAAAGGTTTAATGTGGGTTGTGACTTGTTTATCGAACTCTGTTTTTATCATGTCAAGTTGTGAAATTCGAGAGAATTAAAACTCATTTTTTTCCTCAAAATCACATCTCATCTCCGAAACGGTTTTTCAATATCAAGAAGAGAGGCCTTAGGGTTTTGCAGTTCCCGTTTCAAAGATCTCCTCTCTGTTGTGAAATTTCCGAAGAATATAGCCGCAATGTCGTCGACGGGAATATCACGGCCAAGAGCTCCGACGATGGATATTTTGAGGTACATGAGATCATGGCTCTCGAATCGCATACATCAAGTACATGGTGGAAGCCAACAGCATGATTCCCCTCCTGGACGTCACCAGCAAGATCCTCTCCAAGGTGATTGAGTACTGCAAGAAGCACGTCGAGACGAGGGGCCATGGGTCTTAATCTTTCAGTAGAGATGAGGTTATAGAACATTAGAACTAGATAGAGACCAAGGTCGAGTTTGAGGCGGTGATTGCTGGGAAAGATGGAGATAACGCCGTTAGGTGGACTTTTGAAAGTGATGTCACGTGTCTAAATCTTAAAACTTTCAACGGCCTAGATGAGGCTGGAGGGGCTGGACGGTATCAGTAGCTGGAGGGGATCCTAATCAGGGGGGGGGGGGGGGGGGGGGGGGGTTTAATCCCTAGCAGTAGTTTCAATCTTTTCAGGGGCCGTGCCCACCCCTTGCCCCCATTGTGTCCGCCTCTGCCGGAAGGTCCACACCCAAACCCATCTATGACGGAAGGTCCATTCCCTAGCAGTTTCAATCTTTTCAAAATTCAAGCATACAAAATAAGACGCAAAAAAATCGCTAGTAGGGGCTGTGCCCCCCCCCCCCCCCCCCCCCCCCCCCCCCCTCTCTTTCCGCGTCTGCGGGAAGGTCCATTCCCTAACCCAACTATGCCAGACACGAAGATTAATACTAATTTGTTCTGAACCTAGTTAGTGAAGACATCATGGATTCACATGCACATGAAGATGGATACTAATTTGTTCTGAACAAGTGAATGATGCTCTCTATTCATCTTCTGACTATTTAATTCCCTCCATGCATTCAGTATGCAACCCTTGATACATACAAGCAACTCTGGGTCACAACGGCATGATACATACAAGAAGACATGCATCACCCTATTGCATCTTGCCGGAGAAGAAGGAATGAAGATAAATATTTGAGGGAAGTCTTTTAATCCTCTAGTTGTCCTTTCATTACAGTCCATTTTATTCCATTTTTCAGGGATTTGTGACTGAAGCAGCAGTTGAAGCTAATCTCCTGAACAACATTCAGGTTCCACCTCTTGATGTGCTAATGTGTTTCCAAAGTGAAGCAGATGTGCGGATGCGAGAGTTTGCAGAGTTCTCTAAGAGCCGAAGAGTTCCACTGTTTGGTCAGGCTTGTTCTACCACCGCTTGGTCATTTTGGTGAAGACGGTTAGCACTACTCTAGTTGACACTCCTTGCCACAGAGCCTTTGGGGTTAAAATAACTATGAAACAACATACTGCTCATCAGGCAATGATGTCTCTAAAATTCTGTTGGATCTGGTGTAGTTTCTGGTCTTGGTTTTTAGTTGGTTAGAAATGAACTTTTTGATGATGCCAAGAAGAGAGATATGGAATTTAAGGTTTCAAATTGTTTGAAGTAAAATTAGTTAAGGTTGCAAACTGTTTGATGTAACTGTGAAAACTACTGTACTGAATTATAAAATTGGAATTATGTAAAAAAATAATCACTGAAGTGAGTAGTATTATTTGTGATATCAGATTAGATACACGGTAACTTAACAGAACCAAATAACCTAACTAGATCATGTCCCCAACATTTCTATAAATGAAAATATCAACTTTGGAAGACATGCAACAAAAGTTAGTTGTAACGATCACTACTCTTTCTGTAGGAGAGCTCTAACATTCCATGAGGATCAATCACAGGTTCTGCGTGCACAACTCTTAACTCCTTCCTCTAGTTAGCTGTAAACATCTGATGGAAGGTAAGTCAGCATTGTCCCACAGTGGATGGCCGCTTCTGAACTGAAAAAACATAATTTGACCAAAATATGATTGAACTTACTTTAAACTACTGGATATGGCAGAGACAAAGGAGTTTTTTGGATGGATGGAAGCAAAATAGTACCCCGAATAAATGATATAAATGCTTACCTAAAATCAGCCAGCAGCCGTTAGATATAGGATCTGAAATGCCATCAACATCGATCTTCTTTGACGTTTATTGGAGAAGATTGACTCGTGCCAATGCCCTTCTGTTACCAACAAGGGCGTGATAGCAATCGCGAAGAACTCACCAAATTTGATCTATGTCCTGTAAGAATAAGGGTTTGGAAAAGTTGGTGTCTCTGATCATTACTTCTTGTCGCGGTGAAATAGATGAGGCTCTTCAACCCATTGGGGAGGGTTGCCACAATTTGAAGAAGAAGTACCTCCGGAGGTGTTCTTTTCTCTATGACAGTGGAATTCTAGGTTTTTTCGAAGCTTCTAGCTGTCTCAAGAGCCTACAAATGGAAGAGTGTAATGGGAATTTCTCTTTTTGGACTTTTTCTTTTACTCTCAAGTCGTGGGTTGAAGCTAAAGTCATTTGTACTACTTAAATGCAAGGGAGTTACGCACTTGAAACATTTGCAGTTTCTCCTCGTGCATCTCTTTCTTCATTATCTATCAAAAGCTTCTTGGGTTTGGTAAACCTAGCTTAGCCGTGGTGGGGAATATGTGCCCTTACAAAATCTCAGATTGGGGGAGACGACCTAACTTGACAAAATATCAGATTGGGGGACCCTTTTCGTCTCCGTCCATAACAGTCTTGATGCAGGGCTATTTGACACCTAAACCCCAATAATAGAAACAAAATTTGTATAAATAAATAGGTGTGTACTTCTCAATTGTATTGAAACCATCAAAACTGACTGTAGAGATGAGTTTTAGCAGCACCTGTTGCAGATTATGATCATCATCTTGTCGTAGTCCCAATCTTCAATCCATCTACAAACAGCACATTGGTCGCTTTGCCGTCCACTTTGCATAAACAGGTTTGTATTTCTCTGTCACGTAAGAAAATAACCAGTAGCGAATCAGCTTCTATATTACTAGTAATCTAGTTGTAATTCACTACAAGAAATAACTATAATGGGGAGTAGTATTTTTACCCTGAAGAAAAGACATAAGCTGGTGCTTTTCTAATTTCCAAGGCACTAAAACCATAAGCATTGTACTCTTCAAGCTATTTTATCGGCCTAGCGTCTCCATAAAATTGGAAATTGCATATCAAAATATTCAATCACAATCCCTAAATCAGATTTATCAGCACATTATGAGAAAATTATCTAAAGTTTACAGGAAATGCTAAAATAAAATCCAAATGCAAATGGCAATAAAAATATATTATAATTGATATACCATGTAAAAGGGAGACGGTCAGTAATCGACCTATCCTGTAAAACCCTAATCGTTAAAACCGGTCAGTAATCCACAACTCCAGCTTTCCACAGCTTCAACTCCACCGTAATGTGACCGTCAGGCACGTAACCGCTGCCTTCTGGTCTCATCACCCGTACGGCGGCCTATCTTAGTATTGGGCAATGTTGATATACTGAAAAGTAGGATCGATGTATAAGTAACGCTACTGACATAGAGTAACAACTGGAAAAGGAAAGCATTCAGCACCACGTTGACAGCTGGGTATTGACTTCACTTCTCATTCTTAACCTCTTTCTTTGTTAGGAGGAATTAGGATGAAGACTTGGAAAATACTCTAGGGTTCGTGAACTAGAGGATTAAAGCATTCATCATCAATTTATAGATACGACATTGCAACAAATCCTACTATCCATTTATAGAATTCCAGTTTTCTTGAAGAAGAAAGAATAGCTAGGCACTGCACTGTACTATCAAGTTGCTTATGTGAGTGTCAACTTTTTGTAATTTCTTTCGGATCTACACATGAAGAGAAACCTAGTTTTGGCCAAAATGAGAAATGTACACCAGAACCATCATGTTGGAAAGTCAACTCCCTATGGCACAGGCAAAAGATTCTCCTAAACTTATTCTAGTAATAAACTGGTTGTATACTTTTGGTGCAAACCGGTTTTTGAATGAACAATGAAAATATTAAGAGTAGAGTTGATTTGACCTAAATCGGGTAGCAGGCAGAGGGAGATGAATTGAAATGCCAAGAACAACGATCTTCTTTCTCTGCTATATCCTCCAATCAGTGACCTAATCATTCAATAAAATGGGTAGAAGAAGAGATAGATACGTTAAAACCAACAACCGAAAAGGGTATACAAGCTATTTAACGATTGAAAAAAAGATATATGAGAAAGATTGAGGCATATACAGATATACGTACCAATAAATCATTGCATAAACGAAATATGCCCATTGGAGAACCCTAATCACAACCATCGGACTGGAGAAGAGGGATCTATAGCGAAACAAACAGGGATCGATAGTGACTGTATTTGATCGATCTATCGTAGATGATATCGATAGTGACTGTATTGGATCGATCTATCGTAGATGATACTTTGATATTTTTCTGAGGTGTGTGGGTAATCTTTTTATAGAGAGAGGGTCAAATATGGAGTTGGTAGGGCAGCAGGCAGTATTTGGAAAGGGGTTAAATTGGTTCTGGTTTGACTCGTGTCTCTATCCCTCCATTCCATTGTTCATTCACTTATAGTTCATGAAATAAAACCCTAATCCAAATACTACGAATCAACCGGCCCAAATGACCAGTTTTTTTTTTTTTTTTTTTTTTTTTTTTTTTTTTTACAACTCGGAGTCCTTATGCATGGACTCTAACACTCAGGTAGCAGCCCTTTTCTCCCAAATGATTAGTTTTATGAGTTAATAGATTTTTATTTACTTTTTGATCATATGATTCACTTTGCAAAAATCATTTTAATGCGTCTATTGAGAGGTTTGCTTCTGTAAATTTCAAACGAGGTAGTTTTCTTGTTTTCATTTTCTTGACAATGTGGATAGCCTGTAGTCTTCGTTCACACACATAAGTATTTGCATGAGCGAGGGCTGTTAACAGAATACTTAGATGACTTGGATGTTTCTTTCCTTTATTAGTTGACATGATTACTATTTGAAAAAGGAATTCTTACCTGTCACTAGATAAACTTAAATTCACAGAGTACACTTTATATGTTTATTTCCTTTACTGATTGAAATGAGTGTCAATAGATTCACTTCCGTTCAATTATAGTATGTATGTTCCTGTTATATTTTTCGATTTCCAATTGGAAGTTAAGAACTTTCGTGTGCTCCACGGCCACAACAATTGAACATCGGCGAGAAGAGCCATTATGACAATATTTGCCCCAGCAATTGGAATTTAATTGCGACAAATATTGAATTTCTAATAAGCATGATTATCATACATAATTCTTACTATTTTGTTCAGTGGCTTCGTCTCGTCTCATAGTTTTGGAGCCAAAAAAATATTGTGAGTACTATGAACTAGTGAAGGAACAATTATTACATTTAATGCAACTCCTCTAGATTCACTGACCACCACACCTCTTAGCAATCCCTAGTAATACATGGTGTATATCTCTGGCACCTCTCCTGGCCGGAGTGGTGGTCATTTAGACCACACAAGGGATCGATCTTCAAGCAACAGAGGTGGTTATGATCAAACCCCTAACTACAATAGGGGTCACACTTGTTACCAGGGTTACAACAGCAGTGGCTAAACCAGTTGTCAAACATCCTTCTCTGATGGCAATAGTTACAACAATGGTTCAAAACGACCAATGAACTGTAACTTTTTTGGTCATGATTTTCATTCAGCAATAGATTGCTGGCACTAGGGGCGGACCTAGGTAGGGGAAGGGGGGCAGTTGCCCCCCTGAAAATTTCCCCCCCCCCTAAATTTCTGCCCAGTTGCTCAAGCGGTTAGTTGTTGCAGTAGGCAAATCCTGTTACATAGGTTCGATTCTCCTCCTAGCCAATTTTTTTCATTCCTTTTTTCCCCAACTTACCATTACCTCCATTCATTGTTTTGCCAACTTACCATTTACCATTAAAAACTCATTGTCTCCTCCAAATAAAAGAACAAATTGTGACTTTGTGAGTATTGTGGTCATTATAATTTACCATTTACCATTAAAAATTCACTGTCTCCTCGGAAAAAAACAAATTGTGACTTGTGAGTATTGTGTTCATTATTAATTTGATGTTTGTGTGTATAATTGCTTATGAAATATTACGACTTATACTGTTGACTTTGACTTTTAACTTTGAATTTTGACTTCGCGAATCTTCTCTTGGCTGACTTGATTTCCTGGCTCTGCCAGTGGCTGGCACATAATGGATTTTGCTTATCAATGCAAGAATCCACCTGAACAACTCTCTGCCATGGCAGCTAGCACAAATTCTCAAGTCCCTCCTTCTAATTTTTGCCTCACTGATACTGAGCTTAAACACCTATGACTGCTGATCTAAAGAATCTCTCGCCGACTGATCCTTACAGTGGTAATGACTAAATCGCCATTGGGAATGGCTCCTCTCTTTCAATGCAGAACTCTGGTACTGCTATTCTCTCAACTTCTGCTTGCTCTTTTCAATTATCAAACACATTACATGAACCTGTTCTTTCTGCAAACTTGCTTGCTGTGAATAAACTTTGTTGTGAACACAATGTGATATTTATTTTTGATAAGAGCTCGTTCTGTATTCAGGACAAGGCTGCGTGCAAAATTTTGTACCAGGGTTTGAGTAAAAATGGTCTTTACCCCATCCAAACTCAGTCAATATCTTTGAAGTAGTCTCCTCAAGCCTTTTTGGGTCAACAAGTCAAGTCTCCTCTGTGGCATGCTCGTTTAGGACATCCATCGAATTTTGCTTTATCTAAATGGGTTAAATGTTGCTCTAATGTTTCAAAAATAGCAGATACTAAACCCAGTTTGACATTGACGTATTTTTGGCAAAAGGGGAATGCAATCAGCTAGTTTTAGAACAAGAGGTTGCAATGTGATAGTTTCAATAAACTGGAGGTATGCATTAAGTAATTAGGTCTTCGTTTTAATATGTCGCTAGAGAGGTCTGCTTCGGAAAATTTTGAATGGTTTTTTTTTTCTTATTCTATTTTCTTAACGACGTCTATATGTATGTAGTCTTTGTTCATACATACTATGATTCGCTTGAGCGCTGTTGCCGATTATTAGAAAAATGTCTGTTAACTGAGTACTTATAGATTTATATGTCTCTTTCCTTTATTTGTTGACATGATTGCTATTTGCATGAGCGTTGTTAATTGCCGGTAGGTAAACTTTTGTTGACTGAGTACTTTACATGTTTCTTCCCTTATTGGTTGTCATGATTATTATTCGACTAGACGATGTTACATGTCATTAGATAAACTTTTGTTCATTTGTAGTACGTTTATTCGTGTTATATGGTTCGATTTTCAAATGAAAGTTGAGAAGTCTTCGTTTGCTATAAGCCTCAACAATTGAACATTGACGAGAAGAGTCGTTATAATAATATTCGCCCTAAGAGATGCACTTTAATTGCAAGATTTATTGATTTTTTTAGAGAAGGAACAAAGATCACATTTGATGCAAGTCCTCTAGATTCACCGAATCGAATGCCTAGCTAGAATGACAAATGGACAACAACTAGCTGAATGAAGAATGAATGCCTAGCTGGATTGGCAATCCAATGAACCATACTTGAGATTTGGAAAATGACTAGATCAAGTCTGGGATGACCTGAGACTACAGTTCGACAAAAGAACGGATCAAAAAGCAACCGGCAAACTTTCTATTTATGGTTGACCGTTACAAATTCCATTTACAGTTGATAAGCAAGTATATTGAATAAATTTCATTTACAGAATAACAAATTAGTACATTGAATACTTCTTCATTTGATGTACTAGTGATTTACATCATTCAAATCAAGATAGAATTAAAGAACTTTTCGATTTCATAATCACAATGATCCAACTATTAAAGGGAACATATCCAAACGACTAAAGAAACATAAAATACACAAATATAGTAATTTTTTTACTCCAGCCTTCAAAAAGATGCTAATTCGTTCCACATCTGTTACGCTTGAGTGACACGGTTCCCTTGAAAAGATCATATCCAACCAAGAAGTTTGACTAAGAAATTGTTCCGTAAATGGAAATATCAGCTGCAGAAGAGAACGCCAAACAAGCAACCCGATCTGTTGTGTGAACGAAAACATTGCAATCCTTGAGCTCCACATCTGCGCCATCGAAATGATCTGTGAATGTCCATTTTCTTCCCTTTTCCAGGGATTTGTGACTGTTTCTTCTTAAACTGAAACAGCAGTCCAAGTGAATCCCTTAAACACCATTAAGCTTATGCCTTTTGATGTGGTCATGTGTATCCAATGTGAATCAGGTGATAGAGAGAGTGAAGAAGTTTTCACGGGACATGGAGCTTTGAAATCCAAAGAATTTGATTAGAATCAAAATAAATATATCGAAGTTATTTAGTAGCTTTTTAGATGGAAACCAGACTTGTTCTGCCACTGTATGGTCATTTTGTGAAGATGGTTAGAACCACTCTAGTTGTCAGTGTCACTCCTCGCCACAGAGACTTTGGGGTTTCTTATCTTAGTTTTATATGGAATTTTCATAGGTCTACGCTCTCTGTACCGTCTATATACACATTAGCAACAAACTATCTGATGATTTTTATAGAGAAACATGGTATTTAAGGTTGCAATTTCTTTTAAGTAACATTATTTTTGTTCTTTCTTTGAGGTTTAGTACTTCTGAAAACTTGTGTACATAATTGGATTTAGGTAAAAAGTATCACTGAATTATGGGTATTATTTCTGACATCAAAATAGATACACGGTAACTTCACAGAATAATATAACTTGACAAGATCATATCTGAAAAGAATTTAATCCGCGCAAC
This sequence comes from Linanthus parryae, assembly GCA_023055425.1. NCBI lineage: Eukaryota > Viridiplantae > Streptophyta > Magnoliopsida > Ericales > Polemoniaceae > Linanthus > Linanthus parryae. The sequence goes on from JALGPY010000006.1 coordinate 80,966,937, forward strand.
ATGCCTATAAATGGGAATATCAACTGTGGAAGAGAACATGTTGGAATCAAGAGGACTACTCAAGACAACTCAACTAGAGAGGAGAGGAAGACTTGTTCTATTTCTTGACATAAAAAGACTTATGTACATGACAATTTATAGGACTCAAAAATGTCTAGTAGCTTCTACCAACTAACTACTACATTAACTTGGTCAAACCTCATTTAGTTGGTGCACCTACGAACCTCATTAACTTGGACCAAGTCCCACAACAATGGCACTTTGAAAGTCATTTTCTAGAAACTAGCTAGTACCATACTAGGAAATGTGACACTAAAAAATCAAGTTTAATTTCTAACACCCTCCCTTAAAATTGATTAGTAACTCAAAGGGAGATCCTCATCATGCGGAAAACGTCCGTCTCGAGAGGCTTGGTGAAGATATCGGCAATTTGGTCTTGGGACTTCACATACTTGAGCTCCACCTTTTTCTTCTCAAAGCACTCTCTTATGAAATGGAACCTTGTATCAATATACTTGCTCCTCTCATGGAACATCGGATTCTTGGCCAAAGAAATGGCCGACTTGTTATCAACAAAGATCTCGGTCGGCTCCTCTTGCGGCATGTAGAGCTCCTTCAATAAGATCCTTATCCAAATAGCTTGGCAAACACAAGAACTAACCGCCACATATTCTGCTTCACAAGTGGAGAGTGTGTCACAATTGGTTGCTTCTTTGAACTCCAAGTGAAAGCACAATTTCCCTTGAAGTATACAAAGCCGGTAGTGCTTTTTCTATCATCAACGTCTCCTCCCTAATCGCTATCACAATATCCCACAAGTTTGGAATGACATGCCGGAGAATAAAAAATTCCAAAATCGCTAGTACCTTTGATGTAGCGAAGAATCATCTTAGCCTCATTCAAGTGATAAGTAGTGGGCCTCCATGTAACGGCTAATAAGTCCAACTCCATAGAGTATGTCCGGTCTTGTGCGAGTCAAATACCGCAAGCTTCCAACAAGACTTTTGAACAAAGTCGAATCTACCTTCTTGCTTTCATCATGCTTGGATAATTTTTCTCCAATCTCAACGGGCGTACTCACGGGATTGCATTTCTCCATCTTGAATTTCTTGAGAACGTCTTTGGCATACTTCTCTTGAGAAATAAATATTCCTTCCTTCCTATGCTTCTCTTCAATGCGAAGGTAGTATGGCATGAGGCCAATATCCCTCATCTCGAAGTGCTTGGCCATCTCCTTCTTGAAATCCTCAACCATGCTTGCATTATTTCCTGTGAAATTAAATCATCCACAAGCAAACAATAATTAAATCACCACCATTATTTTTTCTTTACATACAAAGCATGCTCATGAGGGCACTTGAGAAAATTCTTGTCTTGGAAATACTTGTCAATTCTAGTATTCCAAGCGCGAAGTGCTTGATTCAACCCATAGAGCGCCTTATTAAACCTCAAAACTTTGTTTTCTTGTCCCTTCACAACATACCGGTGGGTTGCTCAACATATACCTCTTCCTCTAAGTAGCCATTCAAAAAGGCCGATTTCACATCCATTGATGGATCTTCCAATTGTTTTGAGACGCCATGGTAATAATAAGCCTTATTGTTACAAGACGTGTCACGGGCGCAAACACCTCTTCATAATCAACACCATATATTTTCTTGTAGCCTTTGGCCACCAATCTCGCCTGGTGTCTTTCTACTTCTCCTTTGGCATTCAACTTGGTCTTGTATACCCATTTCACTCCAATGGGTTTGTGACCTTTGTGAAGTGTGACAAGCTCCCATGTAGAGCTCTTTTCAATCGCCATGATTTCCTCATCCATAGCATTCCTCCATTTCTTGTATTTGACCGCTTCTTTAAAATCTAGAGGTTCACAATCACCAAGTAGACAAAAAAGTTTTAAATCATCTAAACTTGGAAATACCTCTTCGGATCTTTCAAACAAATCTCCAATATTTCTTAATCCACGTGGCCCTTCAAGTGGAGTTCTTTCTTGATATGATGGACTTTCTAGTCCATGATTGGATGGCACGGGTGATGGAGGAGGAGTAGCGGGCTGCAACACAACATCTTCTTGCACATGATCAACATCATCATCACCATAAAATAGAAAGAAATCATAATTACCATGAGGAGAACTCCAAACCCATGCACTTTCTTCATCAAACTCAACATCACGACTAAGTCTTCTTAGTTTCTGGATTGTAGAGTTTATAGCCCTTGGATCTTGCATCATATCCAACAATTATAAATTTCTCACTTTTATCATCTAACTTTGCTCTTTTCTCATCCGGCACATGGGCATAGGCAACACTACCAAATACCCGCAAGTGAGAAACTTTGGGCTTTACTCCACTCCATGCTTCTTGAGGAGTTTTAGATTCCACACTTTTAGTGGGGCACCGATTAGACAAGTAAACGGCACAATCAACGGTCTCGGCCCAAAATTCTTTTGGCATATTTTTACTCTTCAACGTACTTCTAGCCATATTAAGAAGGCTTTGAGTTTTTCTTTTCGCCACCCCATTGTGTTGTGGTGATCTTGGAACGGTTAAATGATGTCTTATTCCATTTTCTTCAAAAAAATTATGAAACTCATTTGAAATAAACTATCCTCCTCTATCGGATCTTATCGCTTTGATTTCATAACCACTTTGTTTCTCAACAACTTTCTTGAACCTTTTAAAAGCTTCAAAGACCTCCGATTTATGCTTGAGAAAATAAACCCATGTTTTGCGACTAAAATCATCAATAAAGAGGAGGAAGTAATTGTTCATACCCATGGACGCCGGCTTGATTGGACCACAAACATCCATATGAATAAGCTGCAATGGGACTTCTGCTCTTGAAGATGATTCCTTTGGAAAACTCTTCCTTGTTTGCTTTCCGAATAGGCATCCTTCACAAAGTTGTTCCGGGTGATTGATGTTTGGCAGGCCTTTCACCATCTTCTCCTTGCCCAATTGCTTCAATCCTCCAAAATTCATGTGCCCAAATCGCATATGCCAAATCCAAAATTCATCTTTCACACAAGCTTTCAAACATTTAGCAAATTTATTCTGAATATTCAACAAGAACATTCGTTTATTAGACATAACAACTTTGGATAGAAAACTTCCACGTTCATCTCTAATGCTCAAACAATTATTTTTCATGAGAATCTCATAACCTTTCTCCAAAAGTTGGCCCAAACTTAAAATATTGCTCTTCATATTAGGCACATAATAAACATTGGAGATGAATTGATGATTTCCATTCTTTGATCGGATCAAAATTTTACCTTTACCCCATACCGAAATTTGATAGGAATCTCCAAAAGTGACTTTGCCGCTAACTTTCTCATCAAGCTCAAGAAACATGTTATTGTCTCCACACATATGGTTGCTTGCGCCGGTGTCAAGATACCAAGTATTGGTCGCCTCCTGGGAATCTCCTTTGTAGGCCAATAGCAAAGTTGGCTCTACCTCTTCATTCTTCTCCTCCACATAGTTTGCCTTCTCATCAACATCATTTGAGGCATATCTACACTCCCAAGAGAAATGCCCAAATTTATGACAATTTTAACATTCAACTTTAGACTTGTCATACCTTCTTTCATTGGGAATCGAGTTTCTTCTTCTTCCACGTCCTCTTGAGGAATTGCCCTCTTGCTTGTTTTCCTCCTTGTTGTAGGAAGATTGGCCGCCTCTTCCACGACTTCGGCCTCGTCCACGTCCTCTTGAACTCGACTCGTACCGTCCTCTTTCCCTTTTACAGAAAGTTTTTTTTGAAGCAATTGCTCCAATGGCTCCTTCTTCGGCTTCTTTAGCCTCTCTTCATGGGCTAGCAAAGAACCCATAAGCTCGTCCACCTTCATGGAGTCTATGTCTTTTGACTCCTCTATTGCCACACTTATGTAGTCGAAATTGAAGGTCAAGGATCTAAGAACATTTTCCACCACCGACTTGTCCTTCACGTCTTCACCATATCTTCTTAGTTGATTTACAACTAACAAGACTCTTGTAAAATAGTCTGAAATAAACTCGGACTCCTTCATGTGCAACAAATCAAACTCTCCCCGAAGAGTTTGAAGCCGCACCTTCTTCACCTTGTTGGCACCTCGAAAGGTGTTTCGAAGGACTTCCCACGCCTCCTTTGAAGTGGAGACGTTGGCAATCTTCGTCATCATAGTGTCATCTATGTAGGGTTTTGATTCATGGATCGCACAACGGAAGCATAATCAAACAAATAGCCATGCAAAACCCTCCAAGGATCACAAGTCTAGATGCATAACGATAGTGAAGGTAAGAAATCATAAACACACCTTTGGGTTCTCCTTGATGACTTCAAACGCGAATAATGTCACGTTCTCTATAGTTGATCCACGCCAAGAGTTGATCCTAGATCTCCCAAACTCCTTGGTGCTATCCCGGAATAAGAGGAGGGTGAAGGAATCACGCAAAACGAGACAAAAGAGGGGCTTCGGCCCTCTTTTTGGCCGACGGGGTGAGGTCGGCGGCAAGGGGGTCGGGTCGGCCTCCTTGTTGCTTGCTCTCTCTCCTTTGTTCTCTCCCACTCTTGTTATGTTCACTAATGAGCATAAGTTATGAGGAAGGAAGGAAGGAGGGTCCTTTATATAGTCCAACAACTCCTTGTTAACTACCTAAAGGACTTATTCTAGTCCAACTAGAATTCAATTTAGTCCCTTCCTTGCAAATTAGTCCCTACTAAGTTTGCAAGGGTTTGCAAAGTGATCCTTCTAATTAATTAATCCAATTAATTAATTCCCAAATCTAGTTCAACTCTATATAGCGTGTGACCCCATAGGTTCTATCTAGTTGGTAGCAACTATTTGCTAATATGGAGCGGTTTCTAGCAAAACATCCATTCTAGCCAACTAATAGTAATTGTCTCATCCCTTTGCCTCCATATCCGGATTGGACACGAGACATACAAGTCACACTCGTATATCCAATCCATAGTTTCTCGATCCATGGGAATAGCCTTATTCTTGCAAATAACATCAATATCCCATATTGATTTATTTGAGTCTGGCCAGACATTCTATAAGCACTATCCCTCGAGTGGCCTAGGATATCTACTCCCGTTATGTGGGAGGGGCAAATCCTCTCTACTTCCACTACGATCTCTAAGCTTGCTTCTCATTGTATCCAGTACACGCCTTTATAACTACCCAGTCACGGTGTAGCGTTTAACGCTACCAAGATCACAATGATCCACAACTAGAATATCTAGTGACTTCAAGTCTAAGGATGACAATACCATTGCACCGCGAGAAGCACTTGTGACTCAACATAACATGTATGTAGCCTTCTCGGAGATGGGTCAATCCAGTGCAACATTCCGTAATGCACACCTATGTGTTGGATCGTGATATCTCCATATCAATCCAATCCCATACTAGTCTATAGATGATTGTCCCATTAATCATTATACTTGACTAGGGATATTTAAGATAAACAACACAATTGTAAATCTAAGGACTTCATTATATTAAATATCCAATAAATAATAAATGAATTCTCTAGCCATATACAAATTCATACTAAACTAGATTGCCTCTAGGGCATCTATTCCAACAGTCTCCCACTTGCACTAGAGCCAATCTGGCGCATCTCGTATGCCCATACTCCTAGTGTGCCCTTCATGCTTCCACTGGGTGAGAGGCTTCGTAAGCGGGTCTGTCAGATTATCATCTGTAGGAATCTTGCATATCCGAACGTCTCCTCTATCGATAACATCTCGAATCAGATGAAACTTCCTGAGCACGTGTTTGGACTTCTGGTGCGATCTTGGTTGCTTTGATTGCGCGATCGCCCCAGTGTTGTCACAGAACAACTCCACTGGATCCGCAATGCTAGGGACTACACCAAGTTCAGAAACAAACTTTCTGATCCAAACAGCCTCCTTTGCTGCGCCATTTGCAGCAATGTACTCAGCCTCTGTTGTAGAATCAGCTACCATCTCTTGCTTGGAACTCTTCCAGCTCACCGCTGCTCCATTCAGGCAAAACACATATCCCGACTGTGATCTAAAGTCATCTCTGTCCGTTTGGAAGCTTGCATCAGTGTAACCCCTTACACGCAACTCTTCCTCACCGCCAAACATCAAGAAAGCATCCTTAGTTCTTCTCAAGTACTTTAGGATGTTCTTGACAGCAATCCAGTGACTCTCACCCGGATTGGATTGGTATCTGCTTGTCATACTCAAGGCATATGACACATCTGGTCTAGTACATAACATGGCGTACATGATAGATCCTATGGCCGAGGCATAGGGAATCCTACTGATGCGTTCCTTCTCAATCTCATTGGAAGGACAACCACTCTTCGAAAGAGTGATTCAATGTGACATGGGCAAGAATCCCTTCTTGGAATCTTGCATGTTGAACCGTTTCAACACCTTGTCAATATATGTACTTTGACTTAGGCCTAACAACCTCTTAGATCTATCTCTATAGATATTTATACCGAGTATATAGGCTGCTTCCCCTAATTCCTTTATTGAGAAACACTTTCCTAGCCAATCTTTCACAGATTGCAGCATGGGAATGTCGTTTCCAATGAGTAGTATGTCATCTACATACAAGACCAGAAAAGCTACAGAGCTCCCACTAACCTTCTTGTAGAAACAAGACTCATCTTCGTTTCTAATGAAGCCAAACTCTTTGACCACTTCATCAAAACGTCGATTCCAACTCCTAGAAGCTTGCTTCAATCCATAAATTGATCGTTGCAGCTTACAGACTTTGTTGGCTTGCTTTGGATCCTCAAAACCCTCTGGCTGTATCATATACACGTCCTCGAGGAGATTCCCATAGAGGAATGCTGTTTTGACATCCATCTGCCAAATCTCATAGTCGTAGTATGCTGCAATCGCAAGTAGGATTCGGATGGATTTGGTCATAGCGACTGGTGAAAAGGTTTCATCATAGTCAATACCATGAATCTGTCTGAATCCTTTAGCCACCAATCGGCCCTTATAGGTAACCACATTACCATCCATGTCGATCTTCTTCTTGAAGAACCACTTGCACCCTATCGGCCGCGCCCCATCGGGTGGTTCCACCAAAGTCCATACTTTGTTGGTATACATGGATTCCATCTCGGATCTCATGGCTTCAAGCCACTTCTGAGAGTCTGGACCACTCATGGCCTCCTCATAGGTAGTAGGCTCATCATCTATGAACATTGTGTCACTGGAATCAGTTACGAGAAGTCCATACCTCTCGGGTTCCTGGCGCACTCTACTAGATCTACGAAGCTCTTGTGTTACCTGAACAGGTGGCTCCACAACTGCTTGTGATTCCTGTTCATGTTCCATAATCGGTTCAGTGATTTGTGGTTATTGAACTTCTTCAAGTTCTACATTCCTCCCACTTGCTTCTTTAGAGACAAACTCTCTTTCTAGAAACACGCCGGTCCGAGCAACAAACACTTTGTTCTCGGTTGGATTGTAGAAGTAGTATCCCTTAGTTTCCTTAGGGTACCCCCACAAATTTACACTTATCCGATTTAGGCCCTAGCTTGTCTGATTGTAAACGTTTAACATAGACATCGCAGCCCAAAATCCTCATGAACGACAGTGTGGGACGCCTCCCACTCCACATCTCATATGGTGTCTTCATGACTGATTTAGATGGAACACGGTTAATGGTGAAAGCTGCACTTAATAGAGCGTAGCCCCAAAATGATAATGGAAGATCGGTTTGACACATCATAGACCGAACCATATCCAATAGGGTTCGATTCCTCCTCTCGGACATGCCATTCCATTGTGGCGTTCGGGTTGGAGTGAGTTGGGACACGATCCCACACTCTCTTAGATAGTCGTCAAACTCTTGGCTCAAGTATTCTCCTCCACGATCCGATCGTAGAGCCTTGATACTTTTGCCAAGTTGCTTTTCTACTTCATTCTTGAATTCTTTGAACACTTCAAAGGATTCGGATTTTGCCCTCATAAGGTACACAAATCCATATCTACTGTAATCATCAGTAAATGTAATGAAGTAGACATAACCACCCCTGGCTGGCGTGGCAAATGGCCCACACACATCGGTATGTATGAGCGCCAATTGCTCACTAGTCCTCTCACCTTTCTTATTGAAAGGAGACTTTGTCATTTTTCCCAATAAACAAGCCTCACATGTCTCATATGATTCAAAATCAAATGAGTCTAGTAATCCATCCTTATGGAGTCTAGATACACGTTTCTCATTTATGTGGCCTAAACGACAATGCCATAAATAAGTAGGATTTAAATCATTTATTTTAATCCGCTTGGTATTAATGTTGTAGACAGGATTGCTTAGATCAAGGACATAAAGTCCATTAAATAATTGCGCACTAAAATAGTGAATGTTATTCAAATAAAAGGAACAACAATTGTTCTTTATTGAAATAATAAAAACTTCCTTGTCCAAACAAGAAATAGAAATAATGTTTCTGCTCATAGCAGGCACAAAATAGCAATTATTTAATTCTAAAACTAATCCTGAAGGCAGAGATAGCTCGCACACGCCTATGGCCAACGCAGCAACCTTTGCTCCATTCCCAACGCGCCGATCAACCTCCCCTTTAGCCAATCTTTTACTTCTCTTTAGATCCTGCATATTTCGACAAATATGAGATCCACATCCAGTATCTAATACCCATGATGTAGAGACAGTTAAATTGACATCTACAACAAAAATACCTGGTGGTGGTGGAATCACTATTCCAAGCCTCTTGTCCTCCAGATATTTTGGGCAGTTCCTCCTCCAGCGTCCAGGTTGACTGCAGTAGTGACACTCACCCTTAGTCACGACCTTGGCAATGCCACCAACAGGCTTAAGGGCTTGTTACTTGGACTTGGCAACTGACTTGCCTTTGCCCTTGGAGGAAGAGGCAAACCTTTTGCCCTTTCCTTTCTGCACCATCATAATGGCCTTGCCCTTACCCTTGTTGATACTCTGTTCAGCCGTCCTCAACATGTTGAGCAAATCTGGCAGTGGTTTAACGATCTCGTTCATGTTATAGTTCATAATGAATTGTCCATAACTCTCGGGCAACGATTGCAACACGAGATCGGTTGCCAACTCTTGGCCGACCGGGAACCCAAGCCGGCCGAGATTCTCCAAGTACCCGATCATTCGGAGTACATGGGGTCCCACCGGGTTCCCTTCTGCCAGATGACATTTGAACAGTGCCTTTGAGACCTCATACCTCTCTACCCTCGCCTGCTCTTGGAAGAGCTGCTTTAGATGTTCGATCATATCGACAGCATTCATGTTTTCGTGTTGCTTCTGAAGCTCAGAAGTCATGGTGCAAAGCATTAGGCAGGCCGCATCATTAGCGTCATCGACACGCTTTTGATACGCCTTTAAGGCAGCAGGTGTCTGGTTCTCTGGACCTTCTGGAACATGCTCCTCTATTGCGTACAGTTTCTTCTCTTGCTTGAGAACAATTCTCAAGTTTCTGTACCAATCAAGAAAGTTGGTTCCAGAGAGCTTGTCCTTCTCAAGGACAGATCGTAGGGAATGTTGTGAACTCGATGAGTTGTTTGCCATTTGGTATTCTACAAAAAGGAAAATACGCAAGTTTTAGTATTTGTGAATTTTTGACTATATTTAATAATGGCTAGTTTATTAAATATAGCTCCCACTATTTTTCTACGGATTAATAACCCTCAAGATATTAATGCGGAAAATATCCTTATATTTTCTAGTGGGCCAAGATCCATCTTTTCATCTCCTTATGAGCTTGCTTTGGCAAGTCACCCATAATTTGACTACTTGTAGGTAGGAACAATTCCAATTGCATCCCATATGCAACTCTTGGTTCAATCGGGCAAATAACTCCTTATTTATCCATCCATATGGATAATCCCAATTGATTGCCTCTAGGTTTCTTAATCAAATTAATAGCCTAGTTGTGTTCAACCTCTTATCTAAACAATTGCACATTGTTACGTGCCATCGCATTCCATCATTATGAACCAAGTCGCCATGCTTTGGCACGCACGAACTTGATAAATAATGATGATAATGAGTGTTTAAATAACGAGAAGGCAAGAACACAATATTTAAAATTTGAGGGATTTTAAATTCAACTTTTAATTGTTTTGTTGATCAATATCAACTAATCTATCTATTTGAGTTTGGGCACAACTCCAAATAATAGATCCGGGTTGTCTAATTATCTTATTATCCTAATTGCATGCATCATCCATACACCAACCACACAAATAATAAGACAATAAATAAACAACCACAAACAGAAATTAAACGTGATGTGGATATGGCCTTTTTCTAGACTAAGATAATTCCAAGCCAATGGAATTATCTATGAACCCTAGGCAAACACATCTCCATGCGTCTTGATCTCTTTGGTCCATTCTTCATAGTCATGTGGAATGCTCCATGCTCCATGCTCCATCTTTTGTGGCTTCTTTGGCTTTGGGCTTCTTTTCTCCAATCTTGGCTAACAATCTACTTTATCTAGCACTAGCTAATATCTATACTAAATAAAATAAATCTCACAAGTTGAGAAAAAAAATGGCACGCAGGCCATAAAACCCTAATTAATTATTACAATTAATTGATCAGCTCGCAGGCCGTAAAACCAAACTACAAAATTAAACATCCACATCAAACCACATCCTAAGGCCATATCCAATCACCATGCGATTTGCACATAAACAGTTTAAAATCCAATTTTAACGCGCTTGGTCAATTTTAATTGATTTTTAGGATTTCTAGGGTTAAAACGGTCCATGGGCCCAACAATCCAATTGCCCGGGCCCATTAAAGTGAACCACAAGGCCCTAAGGCCGGCCCGGCCCAAAACCCGCAAGCTAGGCCCGCGGGTTAGGGCCGCCCGACCCCTTAGGGCAGCCAAGCTTGGGCGGCAAGCAAGGGGGCGGTCCCTTGGGGGGGCCGAACCTCCTCTTGGGAGTTGTTTCCAAAACAACTCCCTTGCTTGGAGCCCAAGTTTGGTTGTTTCCTTGTTTTGGGAGAACTCCTTCTCCCCCAAGGATGCCCAAACCCTAGATCTAAGATCCTAAAATTTTTCAAACTCACCAATTCATGCATCCAATGCAAAAATTGGATCTTGTTATGGGTAATTATTGACAAATTGCATCCCATGCTTGATTTGTCTTGTTTTACGCGATAAACAATCAAATTAAGGTGTAAAACAACAAGAATGTAACACATAAACTACGTTTATGCTCTATGACCTGTGGCTCTGATACCACTGTAGGGTTTTGATTCATGGATCGTGCAACGGAAGCATAATCAAACAAATAGCCATGCAAAACCCTCCAAGGATCACCAGTCTAGATCCATAACGATAGTGAAGGTAAGAAATCATAAACACACCTTTGGGTTCTCCTTGATGACTTCAAACGCGAATAATGTCACGTTCTCTATAGTTGATCCACGCCTAGAGTTGATCCTAGATCTCCCAAACTCCTTGGTGCTAGCCCGGAATAAGAGGAGGGTGAAGGAATCACGCAAAACGAGACAAAAGAGGGGCTTCGGCCCTCTTTTTGGCCGACGGGGTGAGGGCGGCGGCAAGGGGGTCGGGTCGGCCTCCTTGTTGCTTGCTCTCTCTCCTTTGTTCTCTCCCACTCTTGTTATGTTCACTAATGAGCATAAGTTATGAGGAAGGAAGGAAGGAGGGTCCTTTATATAGTCCAACAACTCCTTGTTAACTACCTAAAGGACTTATTCTAGTCCAACTAGAATTCAATTTAGTCCCTTCCTTGCAAATTAGTCCCTACTAAGTTTGCAAGGGTTTGCAAAGTGATCCTTCTAATTAATTAATCCAATTAATTAATTCACAAATCTAGTTCAACTCTATATAGCGTGTGACCCCATAGGTTCTATCTAGTTGGTAGCAACTATTTGCTAATATGGAGCGGTTTCTAGCAAAACATCCATTCTAGCCAACTAATAGAATAGTCATCTTGGCAACCTTTGTACAAGTAATTGTCTCATCCCTTTGCCTCCATATCCGGATTGGACACGAGACATACAAGTCACACTCGTATATCCAATCCATAGTTTCTCGATCCATGGGAATAGCCTTATTCGTGCAAATAACATCAATATCCCATATTGATTTATTTGAGTCTGGCCAGACATTCTATAAGCACTATCCCTCGAGTGGCCTAGGATATCTACTCCCGTTATGTGGGAGGGGCAAATCCTCTCTACGTCCACTACGATCTCTAAGCTTGCTTCTCATTGTATCCAGTACACGCCTTTATAACTACCCAGTCACGGTGTAGCGTTTAACGCTACCAAGATCACAATGATCCACAACTAGAATATCTAGTGACTTCAAGTCTAAGGATGACAATACCATTGCACCGCGAGAAGCACTTGTGACTCAACATAACATGTATGTAGCCTTCTCGGAGATGGGTCAATCCAGTGCAACATTCCGTAATGCACACCTATGTGTTGGATCGTGATATCTCCATATCAATCCAACCCCATACTAGTCTATAGATGATTGTCCCATTAATCATTATACTTGACTAGGGATATTTAAGATAAACAACACAATTTTAAATCTAAGGACTTCATTATATTAAATATCCAATAAATAATAAATGAATTCTCTAGCCATATACAAATTCATACTAAACTAGATTGCCTCTAGAGCATCTATTCCAACAGTCTCCCACTTGCACTAGAGCCAATCTGGCGCATCTCGTATGCCCATACTCCTAGTGTGCCCTTCATGCTTCCACTGCGTGAGAGGCTTCGTAAGCGGGTCTGACAGATTATCATCTGTAGGAATCTTGCATATCCGAACGTCTCCTCTATCGATAACATCTCGAATCAGATGAAACTTCCTGAGCACGTGTTTGGACTTCTGGTGCGATCTGGGTTCCTTTGATTGCGCGATCGCCCCAGTGTTGTCACAGAACAACTCCACTGGATCCGCAATGATAGGGACCACACCAAGTTCAGAAACAAACTTTCTGATCCAAACAGCCTCCTTTGCTGCGCCATTTGCAGCAATGTACTCAGCCTCTGTTGTAGAATCAGCTACCGTCTCTTGCTTGGAACTCTTCCAGCTCACCGCTGCTCCATTCAGGCAAAACACATATCCCGACTGTGATCTAAAGTCATCTCTGTCCGTTTGGAAGCTTGCATCAGTGTAACCCCTTACACGCAACTCTTCCTCACCGCCAAACATCAAGAAAGCATCCTTAGTTCTTCTCAAGTACTTTAGGATGTTCTTGACAGCAATCCAGTGACTCTCACCCGAATTGGATTGGTATCTGCTTGTCATACTCAAGGCATATGAAACATCTGGTCTAGTACATAACATGGCGTACATGATAGGTCCTATGGCCGAGGCATAGGGAATCCTACTCATGCGTTCCTTCTCAATCTCATTGGAAAGACAACCACTCTTCGAAAGAGTGATTCCATGTGACATGGGCAAGAATCCCTTCTTGGAATCTTGCATGTTGAACCGTTTCAACACCTTGTCAATATATGTACTTTGACTTAGGCCTAGCAACCTCTTAGATCTATCTCTATAGATCTTTATAACGAGTATATAGGCTGCTTCCCCTACGTCCTTCATTGAGAAACACTTTCCTAGCCAATCTTTCACAGATTGCAGCATGGGAATGTCGTTTCCAATGAGTAGTATGTCATCCACATACAAGACCAGAAAAGCTACAGAGCTCCCACTAACCTTCTTGTAGACACTAGACTCATCTTCGTTTCTAATGAAGCCAAACTCTTTGACCACTTCATCAAAACGTCGATTCCAACTCCTAGAAGCTTGCTTCAATCCATAAATGGATCGTTGCAGCTTACAGACTTTGTTGGCTTGCTTTGGATCCTCAAAACCCTCCGGCTGTATCATATACACGTCCTCGAGGAGATTCCCATAGAGGAATGCTGTTTTGACATCCATCTACCAAATCTCATAGTCGTAGTATGCTGCAATCGCAAGTAGGATTCGGATGGATTTGGTCATAGCGACTGGTGAAAAGGTTTCATCATAGTCAATACCATGAATCTGTCTGAATCCTTTAGCCACCAATCGGCCCTTATAGGTAACCACATTACCATCCATGTCGATCTTCTTCTTGAAGACCCACTTGCACCCTATCGGCCGCGCCCCATCGGGTGGTTCCACCAAAGTCCATACTTTGTTGGTATACATGGATTCCATCTCGGATCTCATGGCTTCAAGCCACTTCTGAGAGTCTGGACCACTCATGGCCTCCTCATAGGTAGTAGGCTCATCATCTATGAGCATTGTGTCACCGGAATCAGTTACGAGAAGTCCATACCTCTCGGGTTCCTGGCGCACTCTACTAGATCTACGAAGCTCTTGTGTTACCTGAACAGGTGGCTCCACAACTGCTTGTGATTCCTGTTCATGTTCCATAATCGGTTCAGTGATTTGTGGTTCTTGAACTTCTTCAAGTTCTACATTCCTCCCACTTGCTTCTTTAGAGACAAACTCTCTTTCTAGAAACACGCCGGTCCGAGCAACAAACACTTTGTTCTCGGTTGGATTGTAGAAGTAGTATCCCTTAGTTTCCTTAGGGTACCCCCACAAATTTACACTTATCCGATTTAGGCCCTAGCTTGTCTGATTGTAAATATTTTACATAGACATCGCAGCCCCAAATCCTCATGAACGACAGTGTGGGACGCCTCCCACTCCACATCTCATATGGTGTCTTCATGACTGATTTAGATGGAACACGGTTAATGGTGAAAGCTGCACTTAATAGAGCGTAGCCCCAAAATGATAATGGAAGATCGGTTTGACACATCATAGACCGAACCATATCCAATAGGGTTCGATTCCTCCTCTCGGACATGCCATTCCATTGTGGCGTTCGGGGTGGAGTGAGTTGGGACACGATCCCACACTCTCTTAGATAGTCGTCAAACTCTTGGCTCAAGTATTCTCCTCCACGATCCGATCGTAGAGCCTTGATACTTTTGCCAAGTTGCTTTTCTACTTCATTCTTGAATTCTTTGAACACTTCAAAGGATTCGGATTTTGCCCTCATAAGGTACACAAATCCATATCTACTGTAATCATCAGTAAATGTAATGAAGTAGACATAACCACCCCTGGCTGGCGTGGCAAATGGCCCACACACATCGGTATGTATGAGCGCCAATTGCTCACTAGTCCTCTCACCTTTCTTATTGAAAGGAGACTTTGTCATTTTTCCCAATAAACAAGCCTCACATGTCTCATATGATTCAAAATCAAATGAGTCTAGTAATCCATCCTTATGGAGTCTAGATACACGTTTCTCATTTATGTGGCCTAAACGACAATGCCATAAATAAGCAGGATTTAAATCATTTATTTTAATC
The DNA here is from genome assembly GCA_023055425.1 of Linanthus parryae. NCBI lineage: Eukaryota > Viridiplantae > Streptophyta > Magnoliopsida > Ericales > Polemoniaceae > Linanthus > Linanthus parryae. Next base: position 80,982,298 of record JALGPY010000006.1, read on the forward strand.
CGCTTGGTATTAATGTTGTAGACAGGATTGCTTAGATCAAGGACATAAAGTCCATTAAATAATTGCGCACTAAAATAGTGAATATTATTCAAATAAAAGGAACAACAATTGTTCTTTATTGAAATAATAAAAACTTCCTTGTCCAAACAAGAAATAGAAATAATGTTTCTGCTCATAGCAGGCACAAAATAGCAATTATTTAATTCTAAAACTAATCCTGAAGGCAGAGATAGCTCGCACACGCCTATGGCCAACGCAGCAACCTTTGCTCCATTCCCAACGCGCAGATCTACCTCCCATTTAGCCAATCTTTTACTTCTCTTTAGATCCTGCATATTTCGACAAATATGAGATCCACATCCAGTATCTAATACTCATGATGTAGAGACAGTTAAATTGACATCTACAACAAAAATACCTGGTGGTGGTAGAGACAGTTAAATTGACATCTACATACAGCACTGCACATGGCTCGCTCACTTTGCATAAACAGGTTCGTATTTCTCTGTCAATTCAAGGAGAAACCAAAATCTAATCAACTTCTCTATTACTAGTAGTAATTCACGACAAGAATTAACTAACTACACTGAAGTTTTACCACAAGAATGTGACAATGCTTAATATTCTGAAAGATCAAATATCATGTTGGAAAATGGAAATTGGAAAAGCAAGGAAAGAAAGCTATGTTTGAGCCTTCTGTCTTAGTTATATTCTCAAATACATCCCAGCCGATTTCTTCTAGAGGATCTTCAGACTTATTGCTAACCACAGGGACAAACAGATATGCAGAATCCCAAGGGGTATGTAGTGGATGGTTCAACATCAACATCTAGTACAATGCTCATAAGCCTCTTACATGGAAACTCTTGAGGGATGCCAACTGCACAAGAAAGCATATCATCGGGACTTGTCCAGGCAAATTTTGTGCCAAACAAAATTTCTTATAACACCTGGCTTTCTGTAATTTCCTCGGAAGAAAAGAAATGCCTTTGTAACAAAGTGTTCGAGCGATAAAGAGATCCATTGACATTGATAACACCAATACACAAATATACAGTTTGAGATAACATTTTGTTTGTTGCATTAGTCTTAGTTTAAGTGATAAAAATACCTCTGCATCCAGATCATTGCCAAAAAGTACTGCTGACTCCGAAACTTGTGATAGGAATGGATCATTTGAGGAGCCAACATTGCCAATATTAGATCTCTCTGCCACAGACAAACCAGTAACTAATCAGTTTCTTTATTACTAGTAGTAATTCAATACAAGAATTTGTTAGAATTATATGTTTATAAGAGGGTAGTTTAGTCTTTTAGTTTTCTGCCTTGTAGCCTATATGAAGCCTCATTTTATTTCCAGTAATTCTTCCACGCTTTGGTTTTGTGTTTCAGCAAAGAACCCTAGTTTTTCACAATGATTGATCTCTCAATTCACATGGTATCAGAGCGGGCATTCGATCTAGTTTTTTGCCATTGATCAAGTTCAAGCAGGGTACCTGATTATCGCCACTCACCCGTCCGTCCTTCCTCTTCTCCAATCCTTTGAGAATCTTAGCAGCCCGCTTCAGATCAACGCCGACCAGTCAGTTTCAGAACTTGACCAGTCCGTTAGTGGACAGCATCGCTGATCAATACCAGTCGGCCCTTTCCCCTATTTGATTACCGACGAAACAAACGAACCAAATCACCACCGCTCCTCCGCCAGTCTGTATCTTGGTCGCTTTTGTTTGCCGACCAACAAACCTAGTAAGCAGCATCGATCTCCTTCAGTCTCTCTGCTTAATTTCGTCAGGAAACCTCCGCTCCAGCCGTCAAGAAATCTTTGCTTCGTTTCACTGGTTTCATGAAGTAAACTGGTCTTATCTTTCACTAACTTGGATATTTGGTCGGTTGTTCTTTGGTTAAACCAGTGGTAGTAGTATTTGGTTAAACTGGCAGTTTCTAAGGAATTCTCTTAACTGGTTACAGTATCAAGTTAAGGAATTCGTCCAGTTTCTTTGGGTAAACCAATGGTAGAAGTATTTGGTTAAACTGGTGCACTTGTAGATGGTAGAGAGTACATCTTGTATTCTGTGATTGATTTCATCTCACCATTTTCGCTTCTCTGAATTTTGGACTTGAACACCGTTTCTGCTTATCTGAATTTTGGACTTGAGCACCGTATCTTGTTATCTGAATTTTGGACTTGAGTTCGGTGATTTTTGGTTGTTTGGGCATCAGTCTATTTGGTCGTGATGGCTTCCACTGCCTCAAGTGCTTCCACTTCACTGCAGTCTCTTAGTGAGTAGTTTCAGAAGTTTCTAGCTACTCAGCCACATGCCTTGTCTGCCAGCTCTCAGCAAGGTTTGTCATTCTCTGCTTCATAAGACATTCCTGCCTCTGTATGGATCTTAGATTCTGGTGCGTCCCATCACATGTCGCCTGATATTAATTCTTTCTCATTGTTAAAGTATGCACCAACTGTATCAGTCATGACTGCTGATGGTATTCCCATGGCTCTATCGGGAGTCGGTTCTATTCATACATCTCGTCTATCACTTCCGAATGTCTATTATATTCCCAATCTTACTTTGAATCTGTTGTCAGTCAGCCAATTTTGTGATTCTAGATATTGGTAAATTGTCCTCCTCAATCTTGTCATGTGGGTGATCCGCGTTCTCGGAAACTGATTGGGACTGGCCGTAGACCGGGGGGGTTTATTTTTTGGATGACTTGAGAATACCAGATGTTGGAGCTTCAACCGTGGATATGTCCTCTTTTCATTTAACCAGTGATTCTTCTAGTTTTTATTTGTGGCATTCTCGTTTGGGACATGTTTCAGCTTCTCGTTTGAAGTACTTATCGTCCACAGGTGCTTTGGGAAAAGTTCTAGTCACAAATATTTCAGATTGTGGTGGGTGTAAACTGGATAAACTCTCTGCTTTGCCATTTAATCGTAGTATCTCTTCACCTAGTGCTCCTTTTGATTTGGTGCATTCTGATGTGTGGGTCCCTCTCCGATTGCCACAAAAGGAGGCTCCCGTTATTATGTCTCTTTTTTATGATCAAACTCGTTACTGTTGGGTTTATCTCATGAAACGAAGATCTGAATTCCTCGACATTTTTCAGAACTTTCGGGCACATGTCAAAACCCAATATTATGCGGTTATTAAGTTTTTTAGATGTGATGAGGGTGGGGAGTATACTTATAATGGATTTTATCAGTTTCTTGCTTTAGATGGGACAATCCACCAAACCTCATGCACTGATACCCCTGAAAAAAATGGTGTTGCTGAGAGAAAACACAGACACATTGTTGAAACAGCTCACTCCCTACTCCTGTCTTCTTCTATTCCTAGTATATTCTGGGGGGAAGCCGTTCTCACTTCTGTTAATCTGATTAACAAGATACCATCTACAATCACATCAGGTTTGTCTCCATTTGATAAATATGTGGACGTGCTCCTGAATATTCTACCTTGCGAGTTTTTGGTTCCACTTGTTTCGTGCTTCGCCCAACAGTCGAGTGTAGCAAACTAAAGTCTCGATCTTCTATCTGTGTTTTTCTTGGTTATGGTGAGGGACAGAAAGTATATCGGTGCTTTGATCCTACTGCCGAAAAACTATACGCATCTCGTCATGTTGTGTTTCTTGAACATATACCTTTTTTTTCAATTCGAGATAGTACACATCACATGACCAAATCGGATCTTATCCACATTGATCCCTTTTTGGATGACACTGATATATTTCACCCTCAGGCTTCTTCTACTTCCACTGATATTTCTTGTGGTCTGGTTTCTCCTTTTCCTCAGCATGATACTCGCAGGGATTGATCTACAGGTACTTCTTTCCCACCACCTCCCTCACTGCCAGTAGCCCAAGCTGAGATCCCGGATCCTAAACCTCGTTATCCTCAACACATTCCTAAATATACTCAGTCTTCTGATTTTTCATACTCTTGCTATTCTAGTTCTTTTTATTCCTTTCTGGCATCTCTTCACTCTCTCTCTCTCTCTCTCTCTCTGAGCCTTTGTCTTATAAATAGGCAACACTTGATCCGCTTTGGCAGCAGGCTATGTCTGAGGAACTAGATGCTTTGCACAACATTCACACTTGGGATTTAGTTCTGCTGCCACCAAGTAAGAGTGCAGTTGGTTTTCATTGGGTTTATAAAATCAAGCTAAGTCTAATGGGTCTGTGGAACATTACAAAGCAAGGTTGGTTGCTAAGGGATTCACTCAGGAGTATGGCACTGATTATGAGGAGAATTTTGCTCCTGTTGCTAAAATGACCGTTGTACGTACTCTTATTGTTGTTGCTTCTGTCCATCAATGGCCTATTTCTCAGATGGATGTTAAAAATACCTTTCTACATGGTGATTTGCATGAAGAAGTATACATGAATCCACCTACGGGGGTCTCTCATGAACCTAGATAAGTTTGTAGGCTCAAGAGAGCTATATATAGTCTTAAACAAGCCCCTCGAGCTTGGTTTGAGAAGTTTTCCGCTGTTGTCACTTCTCTTGATTTTTATCCAAGCAATTATGATTATGCTCTCTTTGTGAAGTATACAATTGCGGGTCATATTATTCTTTCGTTATATGCTGATGGCATGATTATTCCTGGCGATGATGTTGTTGGAATTGCAGGACTTACAGTGGAATTGGCTCCTCAGTTTGAGATGAAAGATTTGGGTTCTTTGCGGTATTTCCTTGGTATAGAAGTTTCTTACTCTCCAAAAGTCTATCTTCTATCCCAGTCCAAGTATGTAGTGGATATCATTGAGCGTGCTCGACTTACACATACTAGTACATCAGACACGCCCTTGGAGGTTAATGTACTGTATTCTCCTTCTGATGGTACTCCGTTGCCGGATCCTACTTTATATCGTACTATTGTCTGAAGTTAGGTTTATCTAACTATTACAAGGCCAGATATTGCTCATTCTGTTCACGTTGTCAGTGAGTGGGTTACTTCACCCACCACAATTCACTGGAGTCCAGTCCTTCGTATTTTACGCAATTTACGAGGAACTCTCTATCAGAGTCTCTTATTTCCCTCGAGTTCATCTTTGGAGCTGTGTGCATATTCTGATGATTAATATGGTAATGATCCTACAGATCGCAAGTATGTTACTGGATTTTGTATATTTTTGGGTTATTCTCTTATTTCTTGGAAGAGCAAGAAGCAGGGTGTGGTTTCTCGGTCCTCTACAGAGGCAGAGTATCGTGCCATGGCGTCTACTACCACTAATATTGTTTGGTTGCTTTGGCTGTTTGGAGATATGGGTGTTTCTCTTTCTCAGCCTACCCCTATGCATTGTGATAATAAAAGTGCTATTCAGATTGCTCACAATGCAGTCTTTCATGAGAGAACCAAGCATATTGAGATTGACTGTCACTTCACTCGTCAACATATGCTACATGGTACTATTTCTTTTCCATGTGTACCATCGTCTCTCCAGTTGGCAGACTTCAAGTCCCATCCAGTTCAGCGTTTCAGATTTCTTGTTGACAAACTCTTGATGATCCTTTCAGCATCATGAGTTTGAGGGGGCATATCAGCATTATATGTTTCTAAGTGGGTAGTTTAGTCTTTTGGTTTTCTGCCTTGTAGCCTATATGAGGCCTCAATTTATTTCATGTAATTCTTCCACGCTTTGGTTTTGTATTTCAGCAAAGAACCCTAGTTTTTCACAATGATAGATCTCTCAATTCACAAAAATAACTAACCATACTGAAGTACTTCACTTCTCAACAAGTGGTATCAGAGCCCGGTTCACGATACGAGTGGAGCACGCGACGAAAGAGGAAGAAGAAAATCAAAAGAAAAGAATCGAAAGAAAAAAAAAGACGTTTGACAAAAAGCATCGCCAGGTGCTGCTGTTGATATAGCTTGGAGCGGTCTGATGCGAGGTGCGCGTATCCACTATTTTAACTTGTTAGTGGGCATCTTGGGAAACTTTCTCATGTTGTAGCAGGTACCTGTACATGATATTATGTTGTCATAGGGTGGTAGCATTATGTGGCCACTGTGTTTGATGACGTGGCGAAGGGGAGCACATGGGTATTGGAGAAAGTTTATTCATGGAAATCTGCTGCAACGTTGCAGCTAGGTAGCAACGAGAGTATCCAGTGTCGCAGTAGCCCCAGGTCCATGTTCCAAGTGGCGAGAAACATGGTCCAAATTGTTTGGGTTGATCTGAGCTGCCTGTATGTCCGATTGGGCTCGAACAGGAGTGTAACCCTAGGTTATTGGACGCTACCGACGCGATGGCGGGGTCAGATTTTGCAAATTGTGGCTGGATTTTGCAGATTTGCTGACATGGCAGCGTATCGACGGGAATCGACTTTCCAAAATTATTCGGGAGGTTACGATGTGCCTGTAGATCGGATTGGGATGAGTCAGGAGTCAAAACCTATACTTTTGGACGTTTTGGATTCATCAGTACGGTCAATATTTTGATATTCTGAGTGGATTGAGAAGATAGGATGATATCTATCGGACGATATCTATATCGATAGGGAGATCGAAGACGACGGGATGCGATCAGGGTCAATCAAGTTCAAGTCTAATCAGGTGGGGTCAATTAGAGGCATTTTCCTAATTGAACGTTCGATCGGAAACCTATGCAGGCTTGGGAGTTTGTTGACAGGTGGAGCAGCTGTTCAACATAGGCAAGAACATAGGCTTTGTGTGATTGTAAGCACGAGACGCAGCAGTTGCAGAGGAGTCTGGTCAGAGACGTGGGTAACTATTTCAAGGAAATTCACAAGAAGCTCCAGGGCAGAGATCGAGACGATGGACGCAGTTGATGAGGCCATGGACAACGTGGCGTCCTGATATCTCTGTGTGTGGTTCGCGATGATAACTCTTGAGCGAATCGAGGCAAGATGAGAGGTGAGTCGCAGAGGGTACGCAAAGAGGTTTGCAAGACGTCTTGGTAAAGGCGTATGGTCGAACATGATAAGAAACAGGGTACGGAGAAGCACTCAGAGCTGGCGTAGAGAAACACGTGGTTGACGTGTGAGGACGCTGAAGCATGGATATTGTGCAGGCTATGCAGCAGTTGCAGGTTGTTCGAGACGGTGCTTGTAGATAGTGCTTTCTGAGCTGACAGATCTTGGCCACGTGGCAACCATCCAGCACACCATATTGTGCTCCACACACACTGGATCACCAGCCGAGCTGATCCATGTGGGGGCTGCGAGACAGAGCCCTCGCATACCACTGCACGGGACTTGTAGGGACTTAGTGGTTTGGAGGCTAGAGTAAGCCCTGTCGCGTGCGAGCCAAGCCCGCACGCGACCTTTAGTAACTGTTTTGAGAGATCTATGGCACGAGCTTCCTAAACCCGGTCAATCCGGTCAAACCCGGTCAACCTCGTAACGGTTCCGGTATTCGCGCACCACGTGCTATAACGGTTCCTATATACTCGGACGAACGTGCCGTTATGGTTAAGCTAATTAAGCCGCCATTAATGGGCGCATTAACCACACTACAACGGTCATGTTCTCCAGTATATATATCGTTAACCTTTCCATACAAAGGAGAACACACTGGCCATACGCGGAAGCTCTGCCAAACCTCTGTCTCTCTCTCTGACATTGCTACTGACTTACTCTCTCCCTACACACACCCCCACTCTTCCTGTGCGATCCTTGATCCACTACATACGGTGTACACGGAGGTCTCCCCGCCGGAATCTCTTGTGCACATTTTGGTGAACCCGACGTGAACTTACCAACAAAAGCAACCATGTCTCAGGAGGATGATGTCAGCAACCGATCGCCCTCCACCGAAACTCCCTCGGGAGACGAGACTCGCCGTACTCCAACGACTCCCGGCGAGACTCCGACGTTAGAGTCTTTGGACGCCACTGTCCAAAGTCAGGCGAAAGCTCTCAAGGCTCAATCTGCGCAATTACAACAAATCTTGGCCGTTCTGGGTACCCTTGCGCCAAACCCTTCATCGGCCGCCGCTATTTCTCAGGGAGGAGGAACCCCTACCGCTCCAGGATTGGGAGTGTCAACCGCACCTCCCAACCCTCATCTGCAGACTCCCCCGTCGGCTGCACAGCTGCCTTCGGTTCAGGGATCAACGGCACAGATGCTGCCTCCTGCTGCTCACGCTCCTTAGCCCTCGGCTTTGGCGTCCAACCCAACTCTGCAGTACCCTTTACCTCCCCCAACGATGATCTGGGGAAATGCGGGTAGTCAGTATGCTCCCAATCCTCTGGCGGCGTATGTGTCGCCACCGCCTACGGCAACCCCTCCGTCAACTACCGAGGGGAGCATTCCAGAATGCATGACGTCTTTGCAGAAGCGCGTGGACACCATCCTGGCTCATCAGTCATTCGCGGATACCATTATCCCAAAGTTAGACAACGATCCACCCATTCCACGAGAGATCTATCTCATGCCTAACCCGGCGGGGTACAAGGCTCCTAAATGGGATAAGTTCTAGGACGTCAATGGAAACGCTCATGAGCATGTCATGCGTTTCATTGATGTCATGGGTCCGTACGGAGACGATCCCAAGCTGCTGATGCGAGAATTCCCAAAATCTCTTGGGAACGTAGAATACAAATGGTACCGAACATTGGAGGCCGGATCCGTGAAGACTTGGGACGACATGGTCCAGAAGTTTTATACCAAATTCTTCCAGATGGAAGAAAAGGTGACGATGATCCATCTCTCGCGGATGTATCAGAAACGCGAGGAAGACGGAATCACTTTCATCAAGAAATTCAGAGCGAAATCCTTGGAGTGCAAGGATCCAATGACCGAAAGTCGGCTCGTAGAGATATGCCTGCAGTGCATGCGAGATGAATACAAAGGTATGCTCATTAATTTGCAAACACCTACGTTTTCAAAGCTAATCGAATGCACGAAGAATATCGAGCCTATAGTCGAGAGACAGAAAAAGAAGAGCGCTCCGGAGCGACCTGCGAGCGGCACTACCTACAAGATCGGCAGATTTAGTTACAAGAGGGGACGTGAAGCTGAGGTCAATACAGTTTCGCCCCAGAAACAAGCGAAGGTTGCGAACTTCGATGCACCGCCTCTGCCATGCTCAGTGGAGGAAGCAAGCGACCTCTGCAGACAGTGGCGCAAGGACGGCGTCCTGCCACCGCTCGAGAAAACACCCTCCAAGGAGATGGTGAGGGACCCTAAGTGGTGCGAGTACCACGGCAAGGTCATGCATCCCACGGCCGAGTGCAAGAAGCTCAGGTTCGCGTTCGATCAGAAGATGAAGAACGGCGAGCTCATCGTCAGCGATCACCGGAAGGATGTGCGCAACAACCCGCTTCCCGCGCATGCGGAACAGGGCTTGAAGGGCAAAGAGGTCGCCATGATCTCAATCGTCGACTTGGAAGAAGTCGCAGAGGATGGCCTGCCCATCGTCGCCGAGGTCCATGAAGACGAAGACTACAGCATGGACACAGAGGATGAACGTGCCGACCGCATGAAAGGGTCGCACGGCTTCAACAAATTCTTCGACGAGATGAATTTCTCCGAGAAGTGCCGGACTGATATGACAAAAGCGATTTTGAGAATAGCAGAGGACTACGAGGAGGACCTTGTAGTCTCCAACGGGAAAGTCATCAGGGCGTCTCGTTCTACAGAAAAGATTATGACCTTTTCTGCCAGCGACAAGAAGACGGATGCGAGCCACCAGAGGCCCCTGTACGTGACCGCCATCATCAACGGCGTCGAATTCAAACGAGCATTCGTCGATGGAGGAGCAGCGGTCAACGTCGTTCCGCTCCACACACTGAAGCTAGCAGGGATCCCCGAGCACAAGGTATTCAAGCGTCCATCTCCGCTGGTGGGATTCGGAAGCGACTCTAGAATGACGATCGGATGGATCCGCCTGGGCGTCCAGATTGGCAAAATCAAGTGCTCAGCAAAGTTCTATGTCATAGACGCGAAAACCACGTACCACATGATTATAGGTCGAGCCTGGATTCATCGCTTTGACGCAGTCCCTTCGACGGCTCACCAGGTTATGAAAGCTATCTGGAACGACAGAATAGTCGAGATACCGGCTTCGACTAACCCGTTCAACTTGGACGAAGCACATCTCAGCGAGGCGGTGTGGTTCACTGAGATGGCGGACGAGCAAACACCCGGACCATTCAACCCTACTCCTTTGCCTCTCTGGGAAGACATCAAGGACCAGTCACCTGCGGGCGTGATGGTGACAAGGGAAGATGCCAAGGAAAAGCCGCCTACACGCGAAGAGGCGCCACGTATCGCATATCATCGAAAGAATGTGTATACTCTGAAGAGGATCGCGAAGCATGACCCCGAGGGCAAGGAGATAGAGAGCTTCTACGCCAATGGGAAGAAATGCTATCGCATATGAAGGTGCGCGGGGATGTCCTCACGCGGGCATGGGGATATCCCTGGGCTAATCAATCAAATCGAGCAAGTTGCGCTGACGAAAGAGCCAACACAGGGCGCTCCAGACGAGAAACTCAAAGAAGCGCCTGAATGCATGGAAGACAGGCCAAGACCACAAAAGCAAGAACTAAAGGAAGTGTTCCTCAGCCCGAACGAGGAAAAGAAAAGGCCAGTCTTCCTGAGTGCGGACCTCACAAGCGAAGAGGAACAAGGACTGCTACAGCTCCTAACTGAATACAAGGATGTGTTCGCATGGGAGTATGACGAGATGCCAGTTCTGGATACGAGCATCACCATGCACCGTTTAGACATCATCCCAGGGTCTAAACCGGTCAAGCAGAGCACCAGAAGCTTCAGGCCAGAGCTTAACGTGAAGATCAAGCAGGAGATTGTCAAACTCCTAGATGCCAAATTCATAGAGCCGAATCATCATCCCACATGGCTGGCCAACATCGTGCCGGTGGTGAAGAAGAACCGACAGCTCCGCATCTGCGTGGACTTCCGAGATCTCAATCGCTTCTTCCCTAAGGACGATTTCCCACTGCCCAACATCGATTTGCTTATCGATTCAACAGCGGGCCATCGCATGTTCAGTTTCATGGACGGTTTCAGCTGGTACAATCAAATCAAGATGGATCCCGAAGATGCGCGGAAAACTGCATTCATCACTCCCGTGGGGGTATTCAACTACACTGTGATGCCGTTCGGTCTTAAGAACGCGGGCGCGACCTATCAGCGGGCCATGGTGGCTCTATTCCACGACATGATGCACAAAGAGGTGGAATTCTACGTGGATGACCTGGTGGTTAAATCCAAGCACGAGGTTGACCACCTCGCAGATCTGCGAAAGGTGTTCAATAGATGCATGCGCTTTCAACTGAAAATGAACCCCATGAAATGCGCATTCGGGGTGACCTCAGGGAAGTTCTTGGGATGTGTAGTCCATCGCCAGGGGATCGAGCCTGACCCTGCGAAAGTGTCAGCCATCACCAGCATGACGCCACCTCATAACCAAAGTACCTTGAAAACATTCTTGGGAAAACTGTCATACCTGCGGAGATTCATCCCAGCAATTGCCGAAATCACATGCTGTTTTAGCACTCTTCTCAAGAAGGACGCCGCGTACAACTGGGCTCCGGAGCACGAAGCCGCATTCGAAAAGCTGAAGGATTTACTCACGTCCTCAAAGATAATGATCGCGCCTCAACTGGGATCACCGCTTCTGCTATATCTGACATCAACAAGGAGATCTATAGGAGCGCTCTTGGCACAGGAGTATGAAGGCCAAGAAAGGCCTATCTACTACATCTCTCGCATTGTGCAGCCTGCTGAATCAAGGTACACAGACATCGAACGTCATTGCCTTGCCTTATTCTTTGTGATAGAGAAGTTGAAACACTATTTTGCATCACACAAAGTAGTAGTGGTCACCAAGAGCGACCCCATAAGATACTTGCTAACTCACACTACTCCGGGCGGGAGATTGGCGAAATGGTACATGACCATCTCTCAATACGATATCACATGCGTACGACCACGAGCGATCAAGTCACAAGCGGTAGCGGATCTGTTGGCACAGTTCCCCGACAACAGCCACGAACCCGTGATCGAAGAAGAGCTCGAAGGCCCTGAAATATACGCAATCGACGTGCCCTATTGGACTCTCCACTTCGACGGTTCGTCAACCAGGAAAGGCGGAGGCATTGGGATAGTCTTGACAAAGCCAGACGGGGAAGTCATACAGATGTCCGCAAAGCTCAACTTCGCAGTCACAAACAACGAAGCGGAATATGAGGCCCTCATCGCAGGGCTCCGAGCGGCGAAAGCCTTGGAAGTAAGAAACTTAACGGTCATGGGCGACTCCAAGCTGATCGTTAAGCAAGCCTCGGGCGAGTATGGTTTGAAGGAGATCAATCTCCTGTCTTATCGCACCCTAGTACAAAAGCTGATGCAGCAATTCTGCGATGTAAAGTACGAGCACAAGCCCCGAGCAGACAATAGGCACGCAGACGCCTTAGCAACCTTGGGATCTAAGGTCAGCATAGACAAATGCCCCGCAAGGATTTCCATTGAAGTGCGAACATCGTCGGCATTGACAGAAGATGCGTGCGACGACGAACACATGGATGACGCAGATTGGCGGAAAGCAATCCTGCAAGCTATTGCGAAAGGCACCAGCAGCGAAAGCTGGGCACTCACAAAAGGATACTGCATCCACGACAACACCCTTTACTACAAGGGTCCTGGAGGAATACTCATGCGGTGCGTTTCCGAGCAAGAGGGACAACAGCTGTTAGAAAAGATTCACCAACACGCTTGCGGAGAAAGCGAGGTGTCAATCTACAGAAAGGCTCAGAGATATGGCATTCATTGGCCAGACATGTCAACAGCCGCAGCCCTGATACAAGGGAAGTGCGAAAGTTGCGCACTAATCAAAGATTCTCTACTCATCGCCCTAACCGATGCCGACACGGACTGGAGGAAGCCACTGTTTGATTTCCTCACTCAGGGCACCGTGCCCGAATCGAGAAAAGAAGCCGAAAAATTGAAAAGGAAAGCGTCTCGATATGTGGTACAGGAAAACCTGCTTTGGCAAAGAGGTCACGAGGGCAACTTGCTGCGATGTCTAGACGGCAGAGAAGCACAAGAAGTCATGGACCTTTTTCATCTGGTGGAACACGAAGGAGGTGCGAAATTATGCAGACAGCTCCTCTCAATTGGGTATTTCTGGCCCACGATGGAGGTCGACTGCCGCACCAAAGTGCGACGCTGCGAGGAATGCCAATTCAAAGGAAACTTAGTGCACGCTCCCGCCGTGGATCTACATGCACTAGGTATGCCATGGCCATTTCACACATGGTCTCTGGACTTCATCGGTCCCATCCGACCGACGTCGCACGGGAACCATTTCATTCTCACCGCAACTGAGCTGTTCACCAAGTGGGTGGAAGCAATACCACTAAAGACGGCAAATGCGCTGGCTGTGGTCAACTTCATCCAGGAAAGCATCGTATGCAGGTTCGGAATCCCAAACACTATTCTTTCAGATAACGGTACTCCTTTTGTTAATCGCCAGGTAGCTGCGAAGTTAGCGGAGTACAATATCAGGCAGATATGTTCCACCCCCTATTACCCAAAGGGAAACGGACAAGCCGAAGCGACCAACAAAACGCTGTTGAGAATTTTGAGCAAGATGGTCGCAGATGACCACAAGAAGTGGGCCGACTCCCTAAGCATAGCTCTGTGGGCCTACCGAACTTCTCCAAGGACACCCACAGGGGCCTCGCCATTCCTACTATGTTATGGGGCCGAAGCTGTAGTACCTGCGGAGGTTAGAGTCAATTCGGCAAGGCTGGCCTTCCATGCACTCTATGAAAATCAACGCGATCATGATTTAGTCTTGCTGGAAGAAAAGCGAGAACAAGCCAAAAGGACCAACAAGCGGTACCAGGAAAGAATCGCTCGCGCCTACAATAAGACAGTCCAGCGAAGAGATTTCGCAGTCGGAGACTTGGTCTTGCGCGCAGCTCACCCAAAGTTCGCAGCTAATTGGGAAGGACCCTTCGAAGTCACAGAAGTCTTCGATAGTGGCTACTGCAGCATACGAAGGTTGCACGGCAAACCTCAACTCCGAGTTCAGTCAACATGCGCTGGATCAAGAAGTACTATCCCTGACTTCTCTCATTTCATACGTTTTATGATAACGTTGCTTAATGTCTCATGTGGCTACGATTTACGCAATTTCCTCTCCCATATGAGAGGATTGTAAACCCATCTCTCCCATATGAGAGCGTTATAATAAAAGAATTCTCCCAAATGAGAAGTTCACATTTCTAGTTGTTTATGTTGCTCTATTCAGTTTGTTATTACTATTAACAATGGTTTATTCGCCGCAATAGCAATCCGTACAACTGCGATCTTAAGTGATCATCTAAGCCTATCTCTCACGATAGCATCCAATGCAAATGTGATCTTAATTGATCATCTAAGCCTATCTCTCACAATAGCAGCCTATGCAAATGCGATCTTAATTGATCATAAAAGCCTATCTGTTACGATAGCACCCTATACAAATGCGATCTTAATTGATCATCTAAGCCTATCTCTCACGATAGCAGCCAATGCAAATGCGATCTTAATTGATCATCTAAGCCTATCTCTCACGATAGCAGCCTATGCAAATGCGATCTTAATTGATCATAAAAGCCTATCTGTTACGATAGCAGCCTATACAAATGCGATCTTAACTGATCATCTAAGCCTATCTCTCACGATAACAGCCAATGCAAATGCGATATTAATTGATCATCTAAGCCTATCTCTCACGATAGCAGCCTATGCAAATGCGATCTTAATTGATCATAAAAGCCTATCTGTTACGATAGCAGCCTATACAAATGCGATCTTAACTGATCATCTAAGCCTATCTCTCACGATAGCAGCCAATGCAAATGCGATCTTAATTGATCATTTAAGCCTATCTCTCACGATAGCAGCCTATGCAAATGCGATCTTAATTGATCATAAAAGCCTATCTGTTACGATAGCAGCCTATACAAATGCGATCTTGACCGATCATCTAAGCCTATCTCTCACGATAGCAGCCTATGCAAATGCGATCTTAATTGATCATAAAAGCCTATCTGTTATGATAGCAGCCTATACAAGTGCGATCTTAATTGATCACCTAAGCCTATCTGTTACGATAGCAACTTATATGCAAAGTGATTTTAGTTGATCACCCAAGACTATCTGTTACGATAGCAATATTGTGAACATGATCTTAAATGATCCACAACGGACAACCACAAGCCCATCTGCCGGGATGGCATAGCTGCGAAAATATGATCTCGAACGATCTAGCGAAACATCCGCGAATTAATATATCGCAGATGCGAAACCATTACATAGCATTATGCAAGGCGAAATATGCCGAAACGCATGTGAAATTGTATTTTGTTGCAAAGAGACAGCAGATAATACAAAAGCTATTTATCATTATGAGTCAAATGACTTACAATTCATCTGTCTAGATAATAGCTTACAAGCGAAAAAGCTCAAATCTAACTACGCAGCCAACATGGCTTACAATACATTCGAAAAGTGGCCGGTAAGCCAGCAGAGACACACTATGGGAGTCCTGACAAAAAAGGATGAACCCACCGGTCCTAACACCGGCAATGCAACACGCAAATCTGCGACCAAAGATCTATAGCAAAAGGGATGCTGCCGCGAAGAGATCAACTTGTCATTCGCTACATCCCTAGCAGCAAGGTCTGGGATGCGATAAGTCCAAGACCCCAAGGGGTGACAAAAGCCTCTGTCTGATCAAGATAGGCGCCGGAGGAGCTTCCTGTGCCGACATATGCTACTCTGCAAAACAGGCGAAGCAGTCATTCCTCTGGTGATGGACTCCTTGTCATGTTGGACAAGGGCATTGACGAGCCTCCTGGGTTCAAGAACGAAGAGGCAAGAAATCCTCCTCCAGGGATGCTGGAGGAGAATTCCGCCGTTCATTACGAAACAGTAGCACGGTCACTTCGGCGCTGCACCTCGCCACGAGGCGGCCGGAAACATGATCTGCACACATAATACACGAAGAAATTTCTTCGAACACACATGAGATATTATCTGCATCTTCTTTATGATGGTTATAAAGAGCAATAAGCCTCATAAAGTGGATCTTGGAAACTATTTCTATAGCACAAAGCGCAAACTCAGGATTCAAAACTGCAAGTTGCCATGAATCAACGAAAAACAAGCGTTGAAGCCAGCAGTCGTAAGGACTCACGGCAAAGCACATTTTTTGGGATGAAGAACCCAAATAGCAAAGACAGGGTTTATATAGACCCTGTGGAGACTCTTCAGTTGCTAAGGATGAGTCAGCAGAATTCAAAAAGAGGGTAAGTTCAATCACTTACGCCTCGAAAAGCGGTAACAATCAATTACCCTACTAAAGGCTACGACGATTCAGTTGCGTATCCTAATAAACGACGGATGGTCATGATTCGGATGGACTTCCCAACAAAAGCGTGCTTATCTGCCGAGAAATTAGCGCGAAAATCAAGCAAAGTATCAATTGCTGATGTCATAATTGGATATGCACAGAGATATTCTGTCAAATCCCGAAAAGGGCAAAACGGGCAAATTCATTGTTTGTTGTTAAAAAAGGGGGGAGAAACCCTAGCAACATTACATTAATGTTTCAAAAACATTACATTAATGTTTCAGCTATTTCCTTGCTATTTTTCAAAACTTGAAAAGTCAAAGCAAATTCTTGATCAAGGAGTCTTGGGGCTCGAACTGCTCGCTCAGCTTCTCTACCTGTTCCACTTCTTGCTTCAGTAGCTCGCACCTAGCATTCATCTCATGATACAGCTTCAGAGCTTCATCAACCTTTTGCTTCTGCTGCTCCACCTTCCGCTTCTCAGCTGCGAGATTCTGGTGGCCGAGTTTCAAAGTTACGGCTGCGCGAATCAGCGTGACTCTGTCCTTGAGAAATTTGAAACCCAGTCTGCCCTGGACTTTGATCAGGAGATTTTGGCACATGCCAAACAGCAATTCAGCACTCTGGACAGAAATGGTCGCAGGTGTAGCCGCAGACAGCTGCTCCAATATCCAAATGGCTTCAGTAAGGAACAGCCTCCTGTCAAAAGGACCGATCTCCAGAGATCTCACAAACGATCGGGGGTAGGTGAGGCGCATTCGAACCACCCAGTCTACATCGGTTTGCTTCAAACCTAGAGTGAGTTCAAAAATAAGTTACGATGTCACAACTCGCAAGCGAATAATGCGATGTGCGAATGGTAAAGCTTTACTTACCAGTTCCTTCTAGAATTTCATGAAGAGAAGGAATGCGGGCCACCGGGTTGGTCGAAGACTGGCCTCGCTCCATAGCTCTCCTATCAGATGCGAGCTCCAACCTCTCATAGTCAGGAGGAAGAGTGTAGGCCGCGCCAGCTGCGACTGCATTCCCCACCTGCGAGCCCCAAAAGCTCCACGTAGGAATAGGTGCCGTTGGCTCAGCCATCGCCGGAGGCGAAGGGACAGCCGCGGTCGCTTGTCGAAGGACGCTCTCAGATGCGAAAGCATTAGCAGCACTTGTCCTTATCTCCTCAGCACCAGCATGGACACCTTCATCCATCAGCACAGCATCAGCTTCGGCATCATCGGAAAGTTCGATGATGTCCTCGAGAGGCTCACTTGCGTATCCAGCAGCTGCGACGGGCTTCTCGGTATGGGAGCTCGGAATCGGAACATAGGACGCAGAAGGCTGACTTCTCCGCTCCAGCTCAGGTTCCTCAGCATGACCTGCGATATTAAACGCGATGATATGAGGTAACTTGTGCTATAGTCATTTTACTATCTTTGCTAAAGCTAAGAGTAAGCACCTCCACGCGAAGGTGGGATCGAGGTATCCTCATCATATACTAGGGACGTGGAACCATGCCCTATCAGTGTGTCCTCACTAAGCAAGTCTTTAAGAGAAGCGTGACCTGGGATGCGAATAAACCAGTCATGATTCTGCCCCAAATTGCTAAAGCCTAGCACGTGCGTATCACTCAAATAATTACCTGAGGGTTCTCCGCATTTGCCCACTAACCAACGGAGAATGTCAGCCTTTGATACACCATGCTTTCACGCACCCACAATAACATCTCTATAAGTTACTGCGAGATTGAAAATCTCACCTTTATCGCCGCCTGCGATCTCTTCGAAGTCCGCTTGGACTTGCTCCAAGGCTGCTGCATCCTCTCCGAGAACCTCATCTCCCTCTTCCGCATGAGGAGCCACTTCTTCGGGAAGCTCATCTTCCTCGTTAGCTGGACGCGCTAAGTCGTCAACATGCCGCTCTTCGAGGCTCCGCTGTTTCACACGCTCAAGCTCCTCTTCTTCTCGTCGCCTCCTTCTTTCAGCAGCTTCCGCGGCTGTCTTCCGGGACTCAGCAAGAACGTCCTCGCTTATGGGATCATCTGGAATGCCAGAATGGGCATCTCTCTTTTGTCTCTTGGCCGAAAGGCCGCCAATGGTTTCATCATCATCATCATCTGCGAAGAGATGATCGGTTTAAGAAAAGAAGTGCAAACAAGTTACGACAATGGGAAAGGAAATGCGACGGAGGTACCTCCTGACTCTTCCTCATGCATCACAACTGTTGCTTCTTCTTCTTCATCACTTTCTTGGGGCTCCTGCCTCTCTTCCTCTTCCTCTTGATTGAATGGAACGAAAGTCTCAACTGCGAGCTCTTTCCGCACTTTGCTGGGCATGCGACCTTTGCCTTTGTCCTTGATAGAAAGGGACCTCACTGGAGGAGAAGCTGGAGCACTCCTAGGGGAAGAAATCGTAATTCCCTTTTGCCTAGGTCTCTTCACTCTCGGCGCCGCAGTCGCTGGCGGGGACGGGTCATCTACAGGAGGAGACGGAGCCGGAGGATTGTCTATCAGCGAGTCAGCAAAAGCATTCATGACTGCGCGAACCTTTGTTTCGATCTCGGCGTCCATCCTCCATGCTAGCCGGAACGACTGCCCTTGCCTTCTGGTGACAACAATGGTGTTAACCAGCGATTTGGAGCGATCACCAGCTGCGAATCTCCGCACATGACACTACAACAGCACAGAATGAAAGTGTCAGCATAAGGAAATCAAGAAGCTTAACGCACGCGAAGAAATTGCTTACCTCAGCAAATGCCTTGCTATATCTGACGACATGCGTGTCGCCCTTCTTGACTGCGGCGACTTGCTCCTTCAGAATGACATCAGGGCACAAATGGTTCTCACGGTCCCACAGTGAGTAGCAACCATACTCAGACTCGCTCAGAATGCAATTGGGGCGAAACGGAAAAGAGTTTCTTTTGATCAGGGGGGCTCTACTTGGCGGCGCGGCCGACTCCGTCTCAATCCTCGTTTGCTGGGCAACCCAGTATGCGAGCCAATTCTGGGAACAACCACCCTCGCGAGTTCCCGCAGGCTGCTCAAAGGGAAGATTGTTCATGAAGACCGTCTTGCACTCCTTTGTCAGCAAGCGCTTGTAGCATCCTCTGATAATGGACTGGGGCCAGATTGATGGGGCCACCGCATCAAAACCAAACTGAGGAGAAACTCGAGTGGGGTCAACGTCCACGGTAAGCTTTTCATACCTCGGCGCAAGCTCACGAATATGTTCTGCGAGGGCAGGAAGGGAACCTCGCAGACACCAGCAAAAGAACTCGCGATAGCGCTCGTGGAAATGCGGTCTCCCTTCAAAGAGAAGCTCTTCTGAGAAGAAAATACCTTTAGAGGGGTACAACTTTGGAAACCATCGCACGTTCTCAATACGCGTGGCGTAGGGTCTGGCAGTAAACTCCTTCCGTTTGTCGCATATCAAACTCCAAACGCACTTGGTGTTGCTTGCTCCGAACCATCTCGCAGCTCTTCCGCTGTTACGCGCTTCTGTCTCGCCTGGGGGACACCACTTGTCAAGCTTAAGAGTAGTTGGAGCATAAGACGGCCATCGCTCGAAAACCCACATTGTCAAAAAGGGAAATATTGACAAAGGTCAGTACATCAAGGCGGCCACGCGACTCCCTCATAGCCAGAACCAGCTGATCAAGCCTATCGTACAGCGTGCCCAAGACCAAGGGTCCAAGTGCGACTCTCTGGCCAAGAGCAAGCCTCACAGCAAGTGGCAGCACATGGTAGAAGACTCCGTCATGGGGGTGACCATCAATCAAGTACCTCGACAGCCAGGCACAGAGAAAAGCACAAAGGGTCAAATGATAACCCTTGCCCTCTACGTAATTCTCGGCCTCCGGGTCCTCGATCAGAAGTTTCTTAGTAATGCTGCTGTTCGCATAGTCTCGGAAGAAGTACTGAAACCATTTGTTCCAGGTATTCTTCGCAGACGTATCGACCAGCTGCCAGTTCGGAAGAGGCTTTGTAGTGGTCCACCGAGTGGAAATTTTCTTTGTCTCTGCTAGGCATTCCTCCATCTGCGTGTACAAGGCAATCTCCGCAGATGTTCTCAAGGGACTCAGAGGGTCCACCTCGCCCATAAGGGAAAGCTCGTACAGCATTTGAACGTCCTCGAGTGTGGGGGCAGCCTCGAACTCAGCAAAATGGAATGTGTGAGTCGCAGGCGAGTAACGGGACAGAAGGTCTAGAAGCATGGACTGATCCAGCTTCACGGCAGCACCCTTCATAGCACGGATAGCAAAATATACGCCGGCTTCATCAAGAGTCGCGGCGTGATGGTCCAACACGTGGTCAATCCACTCATCCATATAGTCCAATTTCTGGACGAACGCTTGGGTAGAAATCGCAGTGTATGGGAAGTGCCCGTTCTCGATTCCCAATCGAACCACATCCTCGGAACCGATCAACTCGAGCAAGGCTGAGTTAACTGGGCGAGTCAGTGTCAGCAATCGCTCAGCCGGGACAGGATCAGGCATCCTCTTCGCCTTCACCTTCGCATGATAGAAATCTTTCCCACCCAAAAAGGGGGCTTTTCGCCGCAAGGCCTGTGGAAGGTCGGGTATCTCTTCATCTTCTTTGACAGGTCTGGTTCCTTTTGTCTTGGCCATTCCTGCGGAAGAGCAAGAAAAAAAGGGGGGAGAAATACCACACTTCAGTTTGAATTTTTAAATTCAAAGGAAGACGAACAATTTCCTGTATCAACTTCAGAAATCAGGGAGTTGCAAGATCGAATATTGTTGAAGGATTAAAGCAAAAAAGGATTCAAAGATCAAAGCCTCTTCACAAATCTCATGGGTTTACAGATTCAACGCAATTCAAGGCAAACACTGGTATCTTAAATCAAAATTAAACGAGGCCAACCTTGTTTTCTTGAAGCTTGCTTGGATATGCACAATTGAAGAACACGATTTGCAGTTCTGAACTGATGATTGATGATCTGGATCTGCTCTCGAAGATCTCCGGGTACCATTCACTTTATGAGAAAGAAGTGATGCTTTGCAATAATGGGGGATACAAAGTATTTATCCAAAACAATGAAGGGTTGTGTCCTTTCAGTAGTCGAATCGCAACCGTCACCGTCGTATCGCGCAATCACAGGACAAGCTGACGTCACGCCTAAAACCCTAAAAGCAGACGGCACGACTCTAGGGGTTTTAGGTCATAATGGCACGCACGGGGGCTGAACTTACCCGTATTTGAATTGGTGCGTGACTGCGACGCGCATGTTGGTTTCCGCGCACGGAAGCCTATACAGCTATGAGTCTTCACGCGCAGAAAGGGGGCTAATGTAGATAGTGCTTTCTGAGCTGACAGATCTTGGCCACGTGGCAACCATCCAGCACACCATATTGTGCTCCACACACACTGGATCACCAGCCGAGCTGATCCATGTGGGGGCTGCGAGACAGAGCCCTCGCATACCACTGCACGGGACTTGTAGGGACTTAGTGGTTTGGAGGCTAGAGTAAGCCCTGTCGCGTGCGAGCCAAGCCCGCACGCGACCTTTAGTAACTGTTTTGAGAGATCTATGGCACGAGCTTCCTAAACCCGGTCAATCCGGTCAAACCCGGTCAACCTCGTAACGGTTCCGGTATTCGCGCACCACGTGCTATAACGGTTCCTATATACTCGGACGAACTTGCCGTTATGGTTAAGCTAATTAAGCCGCCATTAATGGGCGCATTAACCACACTACAACGGTCATGTTCTCCAGTATATATATCGTTAACCTTTCCATACAAAGGAGAACACACTGGCCATACGCGGAAGCTCTGCCAAACCTCTGTCTCTCTCTCTGACATTGCTACTGACTTACTCTCTCCCTACACACACCCCCACTCTTCCTGTGCGATCCTTGATCCACTACATACGGTGTACACGGAGGTCTCCCCGCCGGAATCTCTTGTGCACAGTGCTCAAGTGACGAGAACGGTGATGAAGAAAACTACTGCAGTAGTGAAGATGAAGGGATTCTCGTTTTCACTTGACCTGGTTGGTGGTGAGCTCTCCAGTGATGAGCTAGCTGGTGGAGAGATGGATCCACTAGCAGATTTTGGGACGCACCTATGTTGGAAGTGTGAGGCGGCGCCCAAGGAGGGGGTGCAGAGCATCACTATGGAGATGCGAAGGCGTTCCATGCAGGTGGAGCATGACAAATGCGGCAGAGTTGACATCCTCAACGAAGTTGGCTGAGGAATTTGCTGGCGCTTGCAGAATTCAAGCCAAGGTGGAGTTTGTTGGGTTTGTCTCGAATTCCGCAAGACAAATTGGTGCACCCGATGCGTCTGATTACTTCCTCTGAGGAGGTGATCTTTGAGGAGGTGATGGCTAAGGCTTGGTGGGCTTTTCCACCTCATCTATATTATTCTAAATAGATGTTCTAGCTTTGTTTCTAATTGAGAGAGTGAGTCGAGTAAAGTAGAGAATTGGTAAGAGATATCTTTGAGCGGATGTGTGAGGTTAGGGTTTCATGGTTGTATGCCATGAGGATGAGAGTGCCACGTCGACGTAGTCCGCGGATTGAGTTGTCTCTCCCCTACGGTGTATTTTCTCATTGAAATAGTAAAATTCTCCTCCTCCCTTGGATGTAGGCGGTTTTGCTGAACCACGTTAATTCGTGCGTGTCGTTTTTTCTTATCATATATTGCGTGAACCATGTTAATTCTTGCGTGTCGTTTTTTCTTATCATATATTGCGTGTGTTGAGTGTGTGATCATGCGACATGTTTTTGCTTTCGTTGCGGCTGGAATTCGGGTCGACGAATATTTCCCAATAAGGAGAGGGTCAGAACCCACTCATCACTCAAATTTCTAACACTTCCAAGATGCACGAACGGAGTGCCCCACCTGCCATCAAGCCGGCAGTGCTTTCTGCACCAGGCCTCGGGTGCAATCAGGGTCTTTGACCCAAAGGACGTACAATCCCTAACCCCGTCCATTTATCTTTCCACTTTCATATTTAATTTCACATGAAAATCGTGCATGGACATCAACATCGATAATATCATCATGCTAAGAGCATATCAACAATCAACACAGTTGATGGCATGTATCCAGCTTAGTCACGAATATCAACAGTATATTCTAATAGCAATTTCAGCAGCATTTCTGTTTGATTCAGATACTCAAATAACAATTTGACAGCACCTCCATATGAATCATATATCAACTTAAAATTTCACAATAATCAGGCATAACATCGACACAGTGATAACAATTCGATAATTCTAACAGTTATATCGAATCAGTACAATGACTAGCATCTAAACAGGCAACACAACAATCATTAGTAATTGTCATTGTGACTTAATCCTTGATAGATCCTTTTAGGAGCTACCTATTACCTCCATTTTTTCACATTATCACGATTGATTTGGGCCTAATGTTAGAGAATATGAGTCGTTTTATCACTTTTTGCTTCTCATGCGCTATATTGTTAGTCGGGCGTTTCTATGCATATTCCGTTGTTATTTATCAAATATAATCGCTTGGTATGATGGTTCATGTTGTATTGGAAGGAACGGATGCTAATCGGTTGATACGATGCATGGAATGAACTTTGGAAACAATGGGAGCTCAAGTGGAGTGAAGAAAAGCAAAGTTGGAAAAGTAACCCAGGACCAACCTGTACTCTTTTCGATGCTCAGGAAAATCTATAGGGAATTTTCATTCAAGGCCTGCGCCAACAGGCTTTCCAACGATATATGGAAGGCCTAAATACGAGTCCGGATGAGAGAGTTATGGCCCGCGCAAGATCAGCTTACAATTCTGTCCGGGAATTACAAACTGGAGGGGCTGAAGTGCATTTTCGGCCAAAGTACATTAAAATTCGTCCCCAATCAGTAAAATACGATAGAGAAGACCTAGGAGGCATTCATACACGCACGGGACACCATTGGAGAGCATCTTGGAGCTTGGGGATCGCACGGATTCATCAACACTTTGGCGATTTCACCGTTTGATCACTTCTTATTTTCTCTTTAATTATCTATGGAGAAACTTGTGTATCTTTTCATTGCGATGAGCAGCTAGATACTTTGCTAGGCTCTATGGATAGCCTAGGGTTATCTTAGACTTTGGTTTTCCGGATTATTGAGATTGATACCTTAAGTGTCGACACCCCCTTACAGACTTCTTGCGGCCAGAAGAGTGAGTACAAGGAGCTATCAGGGGACTTGCAACCGGATTAAATAAATTAAATTGGACGAGAGACCGAAGTCAACACGCCCAATGCCAATAGTAACCATACAACAATAATCATCCCCGTACAACTCTTCCACTTTACGTTATCATCGATTATTAGATTGAAGTGATATTTTCAGAGAACATTTCAATTCGAAACAAGTATTCAAGCATCACATATTTTGCATAAAATCATTTTGAGACAAATAGGAATGAAAAACTTTTGACACGAAAAGAGGAATGGGCGCTAGGCCTGGCATGTTTACTTACCTCAACAAATAGCAATCACAGCAAATCAATCGTAGTATTCGACGTATCCTTCATCGGAGAATTCGTTTCCTACAATTCGATAATATTCTAATCAATTATCGCTAACACACAAATACAAACAAGTCCTATATGAAATGCAAGTGTAATTCCCGTATTATTTCCCCAAACTTTAATAATAATAATAATTCTATTGTAAGAGCGTGATTTATAGGACTATTGTTTACTATCGTAAAACATAGCTTATAATATTATCTAATTTAAATTCTTCTTTCATTACTATAAAACATAACCCAATAATATTATTTTTTCGAAATATTAACTTTTAAACAAGAAAATAAACTTCCTAAATAAATAATTCTCAAGTGTTTTAATAAAGCTTCCAAACCCTCAAAACTTCTCTTTCAAATTTCGTGTCTAGAATAGTAAAAAAAAAATAGTTGCTAGCTACGAGACTCGAACCCCAGACCAACACAATACTAAAAGACAACTTTAACAATTGGGCCACTGCCCATATCATTGTTTTTACCCAGATAGTAATAATATGTATTTAACAGTTCACTTAATGCTGAATAAAAAAAATAAATAAAAGAACCAAGCTGATTAATAAAAAGAGGAACAGGAGACGGGTTGTCCTCTTACCCAAACTGAGCAGAGGACGACGACGATGGTGAAGACCGGAGGTGGCTCGCGGTGGTGGTGAAGGAGGAAGCCGACGGTAAGGGCGGCGGCGACGGCGATGGGGGAAGACACCGGAGACGGTGGCGGCGTCGGACGGGGCGGTCGCGGTCGGGTTCGGTTCTCCGGACCCGGCGGCGGCTGGGTTTTTGTTTGGTGATTCGAACGGGAGAGAGTGAGAGCGAGAGAGAGATCTTTGTGGTGGGTTTTGATGTGTGTTTCGTTTCTGATTTCACAAGCTATTTATAGGCTTATATTCGAATAATCCGGCGAAGAGGAGGATTCATCCGGGTTGATTTTTGATTCCGAATTGGTTCACAATTTTGGGCGAAATCGGTTTCTTGGTGCTAAAGAATCGATCTTTGTCGAATAGGGAGTGTATTGGGACGAAAATTGGAAGATTTGGGGTCGAATTTGGTGTTGGTGGGTGTTTGGGTCGGAGAAGGAGAAGGGAACATCTCCTGTTACCACCAGGAGAGGAAGAAGATGAACTTTATGGGTAAAAGACACTTTCACCCCCCCCCCCTTAGTTAGTTAAAAGACACTTTTTACCCACCAGAATTATACTAACTGCATTATTTAAGTTACGAAAAAGACACTAAAGCCCCCTAAAATTTAAAAAAATAGAAATTAACTTACCAAAACTTAAACTAACATTATTTTAACACCTAATATGGTTATAAAATACCCGTTTTAATAAACTAAAACTTAATATTTGTTAAAAATACCCGTTTCTAAATAACGTGGTATTTCATCCTTCCCCCCTTAAAGAAAACTTCGTCCTCGAAGTTTAAACTAAATTCTAAACAACATTAAGGTATGAGTCTCCACTCTAGGGTATAACTACTAATGACTACTAAATGCAAAAATAATGTCATGTACGATATGCAATATGCTATAAGGGTAACTTAAAATAACGTATCTAAAAATCAAAGGATTACATCCTCTCCCCCTTAGAGGAGTGACGTCCTCGGAACTCAAAATACCTCGTCAAAAAGGTGGGGATACTTCTTCTTCATGTCATCCTCCGCTTCCCATGTTGCCTCTTCCGTGAGGTGATTCGTCCACAAAACCTTTACTAGCTTGACACTCTTGTTGCGGGTTTCCCTTGTCTTTGTGTCTAGAATCTTGACAGGATGTTCTTCATAACTCAACGAAGGATCTAATTCTACCGGTTCCGGATCTAATACATGAGATGGGTCAGGCACGTACTTCTTCAATTGAGATACGTGGAATACATTGTGAACACGACCCAATTTGACGGTAGATCCAATCGATAGGCAACTTCTCCAATTTTCTCTATGACTGCATACGGTCCAATGAATTTCGGGCTCAACTGCCCTTTTTGATTGAACCTCATGACTCCATTAGTTGGAGAAACTGTAAGAAAAGTCTTTTCTCCAATTTGAAACTCCAGTGGTCTTCTTTTCTGATCAGCGTATGACTTCTGCCTATCTTGAGCTGCTTTCATTCGCTGGTGGATAAGCCTAATCTGATCTATCATTTCTTCGATTAACTGTGGACCAATCACTATTGTCTCGCTTATGTCGCTCCAACACAACGGTGTTCGACACTTTCTTCCATACAACGCTTCATGTGGTTGTAGGGTTTTGATTCATGGATCGCGCAAACGGAAGCATAATCAAACAAACAACCATGCAAAACCCTCCAAGGATCACAAGTCTAGATGCATAACGATAGTGAAGGTAAGAAATCATAAACACACCTTTGGGTTCTCCTTGATGACTTCAAACGCGAATAGTGTCACGTTCTCTATAGTTGATCCACGCCTAGAGTTGATCCTAGATCTCCAATCTCCTTGGTGCTAGCCCGGAATGAGAGGAGGGTGAAGGAATCACGCAAAACGAGACAAAAGAAGGGGCTCGGCCCTTCCTTTTGGCCGACGGGGTGAGGGGCGGCGGCAAGGGGCGGCATTGCTCCTTGTTGCTTGCCCTCTCTCTCCTTTTTTCTCTCCCACTCTTGTTATGTTCTCTTTAGAGCATAAGTTATGAGGAAGGAAGGAAGGAGGGTCCTTTATATAGTCCAACAACTCCTTGTTAACTACCTAAAGGACTTATTCTAGTCCTACTAGAATTCAATTTAGTCCCTTCCTTGCAAATTAGTCCCTACTAAGTTTGCAAGGGTTTGCAAAGTGATCCTTCTAATTAATTAATCCAATTAATTAATTCCCAAATCTAGTACAACTCTATATAGCGTGTGACCCCATAGGTTCAATCTAGTTGGTAGCAACTATTTGCTAATATGGAGCGGTTTCTAGCAAAACATCCATTCTAGCCAACTAATAGAATAGTCATCTAGACAACCTTGTACAAGTAATTGTCTCATCCCTTTGCCTCCATATCCGGATTGGACACGAGACATACAAGTCACACTCGTATATCCAATCCATAGTTTCTCGATCCATGGAATAGCCTTATTCGTGCAAATCCTCTCTACGTCTACTACGATCTCTAAGCTTGCTTCTCATTGTATCCAGTACACGCCTTTATAACTACCCAGTTACGGTGTAGCGTTTAACGCTACCAAGATCACAATGATCCACAACTAGAATATCTAGTGACTTCAAGTCTAAGGATGACAATACCATTGTACCCGAGAAGCACTTGTGACTCAACATAACATGTATGTAGCCTTCTCGGTGATGGGTCAATCCAGTGCAACATTCCGTAATGCACACCTATGTGTTGGATCTTGATATCTCCATATCAATCCAACCCCATACTAGTCTATAGATGATTGTCCCATTAATCATTATACTTGACTAGGGATATTTAAGATAAACAACACGATTGTAAATCTAAGGACTTCATTATATTAAATATCCAATAAATAATAAATGAATTTTCTAGCCAAATACAAATTCATACTAAACTAGATTGCCTCTAGGGCATCTATTCCAACAGTCTCCCACTTGCACTAGAGCCAATCTGGCGCATCTCGTATGCCCATACTCCTAGTGTGCCCTTCATGCTTCCACTGCGTGAGAGGCTTCGTAAGCGGGTCTGACAGATTATCATCTGTAGGAATCTTGCATATCCAAACGTCTCCTCTATCGATAATATCTCGAATCAGATGAAACTTCCTGAGCACATGCTTGGACTTCTGGTGCGATCTTGGTTCCTTTGATTGCGCGATCGCCCCAGTGTTGTCACAGAACAACTCCACTGGATCCGCAATGCTAGGGACCACACCAAGTTCAGAAACAAACTTTCTGATCCAAACAGCCTCCTTTGCTGCGCCATTTGCAGCAATGTACTCAGCCTCTGTTGTAGAATCAGCTACCGTCTCTTGCTTGGAACTCTTCCAGCTCACCGCTGCTCCATTCAGGCAAAACACATATCCCGATTGTGATCTAAAGTCATCTCTATCGGTTTGGAAGCTTGCATCAGTGTAACCCCTTACACGCAACTCTTCCTCACCGCCAAACATCAAGAAAGCATCCTTAGTTCTTCTCAAGTACTTTAGGATGTTCTTGACTGCAATCCAGTGACTCTCACCCGGATTGGATTGGTATCTGCTTGTCATACTCAAGGCATATTACACATCTGGTCTAGTACATAACATGGCGTACATGATAGATCCTATGGCCGAGGCATAGGGAATCCTACTCATGCGTTCCTTCTCAATCTCATTGGAAGGACAACCACTCTTCGAAAGAGTGATTCCATGTGACATGGGCAAGAATCCCTTCTTGGAATCTTGCATGTTGAACCGTTTCAACACCTTGTCAATATATGTACTTTGACTTAGGCCTAGAAACCTTTTAGATCTATCTCTATAGATCTTTATACCGAGTATATAGGCCGCTTCCCCTAAGTATTTCATTGAGAAACACTTTCCTAGCCAATCTTTCACAGATTGCAGCATGGGAATGTCGTTTCCAATGAGTAGTATGTCATCCACATACAAGACCAGAAAAGCTACAGAGCTCCCACTAACCTTCTTGTAGACACAAGACTCATCTTCGTTTCTGATGAAGCCAAACTCTTTGACCACTTCATCAAAACGTCGATTCCAACTCCTAGAAGCTTGCTTCAATCCATAAATGGATCGTTGCAGCTTACAGACTTTGTTGGCTTGCTTTGGATCCTCAAAACCCTCCGGATGTATCATATACACGTCCTCGAGGAGATTCCCATAAAGGAATGCTGTTTTGACATCCATCTGCCAAATCTCATAGTCGTAGTATGCTGCAATCGCAAGTAGGATTCGGATGGATTTGGTCATAGCGACTGGTGAAAAGGTTTCATCATAGTCAATACCATGAATCTGTCTGAATCCTTTAGCCACCAATCGGCCCTTATAGGTAATCACATTACCATCCATGTCGATCTTCTTCTTGAAGACCCACTTGCACCCTATGGGCCGCGCCCCATCAGGTGGTTCCACCAAAGTCCATACTTTGTTGGTATACATGGATTCCATCTCGGATCTCATGGCCTCAAGCCACTTCTGCGAGTCTGGGCCACTCATGGCCTCCTCATAGGTAGTAGGCTCATCATCTATGAGCATCGTGTCATCGGAATCAGTTACGAGAAGTCCGTACCTCTCGGGTTCCTGGCGCACTCTACTAGATCTACGAAGCTCTTGTGTTACCTGAACAAGTGGGTCCACAACTGCTTGTGATTCCTGTTCATGTTCCATAATCGGTTCAGTGATTTGTGGTTCTTGAACTTCTTCAAGTTCTACATTCCTCCCACTTGCTTCTTTAGAGACAAACTCTCTTTCTAGAAACACGCCGGTCCGAGCAACAAACACTTTGTTCTCGGTTGGATTGTAGAAGTAGTATCCCTTAGTTTCCTTAGGGTACCCCACAAATTTACACTTATCCGATTTAGGCCCTAGCTTGTCTGATTGTAAACGCTTTACATAGACATCGCAGCCCCAAATCCTCATGAACGACAATGTGGGACGCCTCCCACTCCACATCTCATATGGTGTCTTCATGACTGATTTAGATGGAACACGGTTAATGGTGAAAGCTGCACTTAATAGAGCGTAGCCCCAAAATGATAATGGAAGATCGGTTTGACACATCATAGATCGAACCATATCCAATAGGGTTCGATTCCTCCTCTCGGACACGCCATTCCATTGTGGTGTTCCGGGTGGAGTGAGTTGGGACACGATCCCACACTCTCTAAGATAGTCGTCAAACTCTTGGCTCAAGTATTCTCCTCCACGATCCGATCGTAGAGCCTTGATACTTTTGCCAAGTTGTTTCTCTACTTCATTCTTGAATTCTTTGAACACTTCAAAGGATTCGGATTTTGCCCTCATAAGGTACACAAATCCATATCTACTGTAATCATCAGTAAATGTAATGAAGTAGACATAACCACCCCTGGCAGGCGTGGCAAATGGCCCACACACATCGGTATGTATGAGCGCCAATTGCTCACTAGTCCTCTCACCTTTCTTATTGAAAGGGGACTTTGTCATTTTTCCCAATAAACAAGCCTCACATGTCTCATATGATTCAAAATCAAATGAGTCTAGTAATCCATCCTTATGGAGTCTAGATACACGTTTCTCATTTATGTGGCCTAAACGACAATGTCATAAATAAGCAGGATTTAAATCATTTATTTTAATCCGCTTGGTATTAATGTTGTAGACAGGATTGCTTAGATCAAGGACATAAAGTCCATTAAATATTTGCGCACTAAAATAGTGAATATTATTCAAATAAAAGGAACAACAATTGTTCTTTATTGAAATAATAAAACCTTCCTTGTCCAAACAAGAAATAGAAATAATGTTTCTGCTCATAGCAGGCACAAAATAGCAATTATTTAATTCTAAAACTAATCCTGAAGGCAGAGATAGCTCGCACACGCCTATGGCCAACGCAGCAACCTTTGCTCCATTCCCAACGCGTAGATCTACCTCCCCTTTAGCCAATCTTTTACTTCTCTTTAGATCCTGCATATTTCGACAAATATGAGATCCACATCCAGTATCTAATACCCATGATGTAGAGACAGTTAAATTGACATCTACAACAAAAATACCTGGTGGTGGTGGAATCACTATTCCAAGCCTCTTGTCCTCCAGATATTTTGGTCAGTTCCTCCTCCAGTGTCCAGGTTGACTACAGTAGTGACATTCACCCTTAGTCACGACCTTGGCAATGCCACCAACAGGCTTAAGGGCTTGTTCCTTGGACTTGGCAACTGACTTGCCTTTGCCCTTGGAGGAAGATGCAAACTTTTTGCCCTTTCCTTTATGCACCATCATAATGGCTTTGCCCTTACCCTTGTTGATGCTCTGTTCAGCCGTCCTCAACATGTTGAGCAAATCTGGCAGTGGTTTAACGATCTCGTTCATGTTATAGTTCATAATGAACTGTCCATAACTCTCAGGCAACGATTGCAACACGAGATCGGTTGCCAACTCTTGGCCGACCGGGAACCCAAGCCGGGCGAGATTCTCCAAGTACCCGATCATTCGGAGTACATGGGGTCCCACCGGGTTCCCTTCTGCCAGATGACATTTGAACAGTGCCTTTGAGACTTCATACCTCTCTACCCTCGCCTGCTCTTGGAAGAGCTGCTTTAGATGTTCGATCATATCGACAGCATTCATGTTCTCATGTTGCTTCTGAAGCTCAGAGGTCATGGTGCAAAGCATTAGGCAGGCCGCATCATTAGCGTCATCAACACGCTTTTGATACGCCTTTAAGGCAGCAGGTGTCTGATTCTCTGGACCTTCTGGAACATGCTCCTCTATTGCGTACAGTTTCTTCTCTTGCTTGAGAACAATTCTCAAGTTTCTGTACCAATCAAGAAAGTTGGTTCCAGAGAGCTTGTCCTTCTCAAGGACAGATCGTAGGGAATGTTGTGAACTCGATGAGTTGTTTGCCATTTGGAATTCTACAAAAGGAAAATACGCAAGTTTTAGTATTTGTGAATTTTTGACTATATTTAATAATGGCTAGTTTATTAAATATAGCTCCCACTATTTTTCTACGGATTAATAACCCTCAAGATATTAATGCGGAAAATATCCTTATATTTTATAGTGGGCCAAGATCCATCTTTTCATCTCCTTATGAGCTTGCTTTGGCAAGTCACCCATAATTCGACTACTTCTTAGGTAGGAACAATTCCAATTGCATCCCATATGCAACTCTTGGTTCAATCGGGCAAATAACTCCTTATTTATTCATCCATATGGATAATCCCAATTGATTTCCTCTAGGTTTCTTAATCAAATTAATAGCCTAGTTGTGTTCAACCTCTTATCTAAACAATTGCACATTGTTACGTGTCATCGCATTCCATCTTTATGAACCAAGTCGCCATGCTTTGGCACGCACGAACTTGATAAATAATGATGATAATGAGTGTTTAAATAACGAGAAGGCAAGAACACAATATTTTAATTTGAGGGATTTTTTCAATTTTAATTATTTTGTTGATCAATATCAACTAATCTATCTATTTGAGTTTGGGCACAACTCCAAATAATAGATCCCGGTTGTCTAATTATCTTATTATCCTAATTGCATGCATCATCCATACACCAACCACACAAATAATAAGACAATAAATAAACAACCACAAAACAGAAATTAAACGTGATGTGGATATGGCCTTTTCTAGACTAAGATAATTCCAAGCCAATGGAGTTATCTATGAACCCTAAGCAAACACATCTCCATGCGTCTTGATCTTTAGGTCCATCCTTCATAGACATGTGGGATACTCCATGCTCCATGCTCCATCTTTTGTGGCTTCTTTGGCTTTGGGCTTCTTTTTCTCCAATCTTGGCTAACAATCTACTTTATCTAGCACTAGCTAATATCTATACTAAATAAAATAAATCTCACAAGTTGAGAAAAAAAATGGCACGCAGGCCATAAAACCCTAATTAATTATTACAATTAATTGATCAGCTCGCAGGCCGTAAAACCAAACCACAAAATTAAACATCCACATCAAACCACATCCTAAGGCCATATCCAATCACCATGCGATTTGCACATAAACAGTTAAAATCCAATTTTAACGCGCTTGGTCAATTTTAATTGATTTTAGGATTTCTAGGGTTAAAACGGTCCATGGGCCCAACAATCCAATTGCCCGGGCCCGAACAAAGTGAACCATAAGGCCCTAGGGCCGGCCCGGCCCCAAACCCGCAAGCTAGGCCCGCGGGTTAGGGCCGCCCGGCCCCTTAGGGCGCCAATCTTGGGCGGCAAGCAAGGGGGCGGTCCCCTAGGGGGCCGAACCTCCTTGTGGAGGTTGTTTCCAAAACAACCTCCTTGCTTGGAGCCCAAGTTTGGTTGTTTCCTTGTTTTGGGAGAACTCCTTCTTCCCCAAGGATGCCCAAACCCTAGATCTAAGATCCTAAAATTTCTCAAACTCACCAATTCATGCATCCAATGCAAAAATTGGATCTTGTTATGATTAATTGTTGACAAATTGCATCCCATGCTTGATTTGTCTTGTTTTACGCGATAAACAACAAATTAAGGTGTAAAACAACAAGAATGTAACACATCAACTACGTTTATGCTCTATGACATGTGGCTCTGATACCACTGTAGGGTTTTGATTCATGGATCGCGCAAACGGAAGCATAATCAAACAAACAACCATGCAAAACCCTCCAAGGATCACAAGTCTAGATGCATAACGATAGTGAAGGTAAGAAATCATAAACACACCTTTGGGTTCTCCTTGATGACTTCAAACGCGAATAGTGTCACGTTCTCTATAGTTGATCCACGCCTAGAGTTGATCCTAGATCTCCAATCTCCTTGGTGCTAGCCCGGAATGAGAGGAGGGTGAAGGAATCACGCAAAACGAGACAAAAGAAGGGGCTCGGCCCTTCCTTTTGGCCGACGGGGTGAGGGGCGGCGGCAAGGGGCGGCGTTGCTCCTTGTTGCTTGCTCTCTCTCTCCTTTGTTCTCTCCCACTCTTGTTATGTTCTCTTTAGAGCATAAGTTATGAGGAAGGAAGGAAGGAGGGTCCTTTATATAGTCCAACAACTCCTTGTTAACTACCTAAAGGACTTATTCTAGTCCTACTAGAATTCAATTTAGTCCCTTCCTTGCAAATTAGTCCCTACTAAGTTTGCAAGGGTTTGCAAAGTGATCCTTCTAATTAATTAATCCAATTAATTAATTCCCAAATCTAGTACAACTCTATATAGTGTGTGACCCCATAGGTTCTATCTAGTTGGTAGCAACTATTTGCTAATATGGAGCGGTTTCTAGCAAAACATCCATTCTAGCCAACTAATAGAATAGTCATCTAGACAACCTTGTACAAGTAATTGTCTCATCCCTTTGCCTCCATATCCGGATTGGACACGAGACATACAAGTCACACTCGTATATCCAATCCATAGTTTCTCGATCCATGGAATAGCCTTATTCGTGCAAATAACATAAATATCCCATATTGATTTATTTGAGTCTGGCCAGACATTCTATAAGCACTATCCTTCGAGTGGCCTAGGATATTTGCTCCCGTTATGTGGGAGGGGCAAATCCTCTCTACGTCTACTACGATCTCTAAGCTTGCTTCTCATTGTATCCAGTACACGCCTTTATAACTACCCAGTTACGGTGTAGCGTTTAACGCTACCAAGATCACAATGATCCACAACTAGAATATCTAGTGACTTCAAGTCTAAGGATGACAATACCATTGTACCCGAGAAGCACTTGTGACT
The DNA here is from genome assembly GCA_023055425.1 of Linanthus parryae. Lineage (NCBI taxonomy): Eukaryota > Viridiplantae > Streptophyta > Magnoliopsida > Ericales > Polemoniaceae > Linanthus > Linanthus parryae. The sequence goes on from JALGPY010000006.1 coordinate 81,017,469, forward strand.
CAACATAACATGTATGTAGCCTTCTCGGTGATGGGTCAATCCAGTGCAACATTCCGTAATGCACACCTATGTGTTGGATCTTGATATCTCCATATCAATTCAACCCCATACTAGTCTATAGATGATTGTCCCATTAATCATTATACTTGACTAGGGATATTTAAGATAAACAACACGATTGTAAATCTAAGGACTTCATTATATTAAATATCCAATAAATAATAAATGAATTTTCTAGCCAAATACAAATTCATACTAAACTAGATTGCCTCTAGGGCATCTATTCCAACAGTGGTGCCATGCCAATGCTGGCGTGATAACTGTTGTTGTAGGAAAACTCTATCATAGGTAATCTGTCAACCCATGAACCTTGAAAGTCCATAACACATGACCTTAACATATCCTCCAATGTCTGAATGGTTCTCTCAGTTTGTCCATCCGTTGCAGGGTGGAATGCTGTACTGAATTTCAGCTGGGTTCCCAATGCCTCCTGGAGTGCTTTCCAGAAGTGAGAGAGAAAGTTGGGATCCCTGTCGGAAACTATAGAGCTCGGGACTCCATGGTATCTCACAATGTTCTTCATATACGCATGATCCCTTTTCTCCATATTCCATGTATCCTTCATTGGAATGAACCTTGCTGTCTTGGTCAATTTGTCAACCACGACCCATATCTGATTCAATCCATTCTTTGATGTTGGTAAGGCAGTCACAAAATCCATCGAAATTGAATCCCATTTCCAAAGTGGAACATCCAATGGTTGAACTAAGCCTCTCATTCTCTTATGCTCGAACTTCACCTTCTGACAGGTTAAACACCTTGCTACAAACTCTGCTACTTCCTTCTTCATGTTAGGCCACCAAAATGTCTTCTTCATATCTTTATAAAGTTTTTCTCCTCCTGGATGTACTGAATAGGGTGTGTTGTGTGCTTCACGCATCAACTTCTCCTTGGTTTCTGCACACTTATGTGGTACACACCATCTTCCTTTGTAACGTATACTTCCATCTTCATGGATCTTAAAATCTGTTGTTTGCCCTTCTTCAATCTTCTTCTTTATCCTTTCCAGCTTCACATCTCCTGCCTGGTTACTCCTTATTTCTTCTAAAACATCGGGCACAACTGTCATATTCCCAAGAATATTCTTTACATCCCCTTGTTCTACCACTTCAATTTCGAGCTTTCGAAACTCATTGCATAGCCAGTCTGGCAAAACTAGCATAGCGTCTAATGTATGGCTCGAATTTCGGCTTAACGCATCAGCTACCACATTTGCTTTCCCTTCGTGATACTGGATACGCAAGTCATAATCCTTCATGATCTCTAACCAACGTCTTTGCCTGTTGTTTAGCTCTTTCTGCGTGAAGATGTACTTGAGACTACTATCGTCCGTATACAATCTACACACTGCACCATATAGATGATGTATCCATATATTTTAAGCAAAAACTATTGCTGCAAGCTCTAAATCATGCGTAGCGTAGTTCTCTTCATGAACTTTCAGTTGTCTTGAGGCATAGGTAATAACTCTTCTTGCTTGCATAAGCACACATCCTAGACCTCTCTTCGATGCGTCGCGGTAAACATCAAACTCACCAGAATCGTTAGGTAAAGCTAACACAGGTGTTGTAGTTAACTTTTCCTTCAATGTCTGGAATGATTCTTCACAATCTTCGCTCCACTGATACTTTACCGCCTTCTTGGTTAGCGTAGTCAGCGGTCTAGCGATCTTTGAGAAGTCCTTCAAAAAACGTCGGTAATAACCTGCTAATCCCAGAAAACTTCTTATTTCTGACACATTCTTCGGAGTAGGCCAATCCTTAACTGTTGAATTCTTTCCTGGATCTACTGATATCCCTTCCTTCGAGATTATGTGACCCAGAAATGGTACATGATTTAGCCAGAACTCACACTTCGAGAGCTTAGCGTACAGATTCTCATGTCTCAAAGTCTCTAATACTTCCCTGAGGTGTTCTTGATGGTCTTCCTCGCTCTTTGAGTAAACGAGGATGTCATAAATAAAGACGACTACAAAACGATCTAGAAACGTTCTCATGACACGATTCATTAGATCCATAAATACTACAGGAGCGTTAGTTAGACCAAAAGGCATAACTGTAAACTCGTAATGACCATACCTTGTTCTAAAGGCTGTCTTCGGGATGTCCTTCTCGGTTACCCGAAGCTGGTGATACCCTGATCTCAAGTCTATCTTTGAGAAAACACTCGCCCCTTGCAACTGATCGAACAAGTCGTCGATTCGGGGTAAAGGGTATTTGTTCTTGACCGTTGCGTTGTTCAACTCTCTATAGTCAATGCACAACCTCAAACTTCCATCCTTCTTCTTCACAAATAACACTGGTGCTCCCCAAGGCGATACACTTGGTCTTATGTACCCTTTCTCGAGGAGTTCTTTCAACTGATCCTTTAGTTCCTTCAATTCCGTCGGTGCCATACGGTACGGCGCCTTCGAAATTGGAGCTGTTCCAGGTGCTAAGTCCAAAGTGAACTCAACCTCCCTTCTAGGTGGCATTCCTGAAATCTCATCTGGGAATACATCTGGAAATTCCTTAGCTATCGGTATTTCTTCTAGCACATTCTCCTTCTTAGACACGTCTTGGACATAACACAAATAAGCCTTATTCCCCTTCTTCACTTGATTGACTATGGTCAAAGCTGACACTAGTCGGATATTTGGTTCCCTAGTGATTCCACGGTAAGAAACTTTTTCTCCCTTTGGACCCTTAAGTCTGATTTTCTGATCGTGACAATCTATGACTGCTCGATATTTGCTCATCCAATCCATTCCCAAGATAAAATCTATTCCTCCAAGGTTAAATTGTATAAGTTTGGCTGGCAAGGTGCTAGCCGAAATCTTAACTTCTACCCCTTCGAAAATGGTGTCACACACTGTTACGTGTCCGGTTGGGGTAGCTACAGGGATGGATATGCTAGACGACTTGTTGAGACTCAATTTATCCACAAATGATGAAGCAATAAACGAATATGATGCTCCAGAATCAAATAGAGTAAATGCTGGTTGATCATGAACAAGAAATGTACCAGTGACTACTCCGCCTGCTGCTTCTGCCTCGGACCTGCTCATCACAGCAATTCGTGCAACATTCCCATTCTGCACTGCGGTTGCCGCTGTACCAGCTCCATTGTTGTTGTTGGCATTAGCTGGAGTATTGCTGGCATTCCTGTTCTGACCTCCATTACCTCCATTTCCTAGGTAGTTCCTCTGCTGTCCTCCATAGTTGTTGTTCCCATTATAATTGTTGCGATTCCCATAGTTCCTGTTGCCAAACTGTTGGTTTCCGTTCCTGTTGTTGCCATTGAACTGTCGGTTTCCTTGATAGTTCCCTCCCTGATTTCCTTGTTGGTTCCCATTTGTTCTTGTACGGTACTCGAAAGCACGATGTCCCCTCTTGACACAGTTATGACAAGTGATTACATTCCCTTGGCAGTCCGTTCCTGGGTGGTTCTGTTGGCAGTTTTTGCAGATATAGCGACGATGTGGCTCATCCCCATTGTTCTGCTTGTTGCCACGGTACTGGCCTTGGTTAGCTCCTCCATGGTTCGTCTTGAACTTCTTGTCCTGTCCACCATTGTGGTTTTGACTCTGGTTACTACCATTTCCTCCAGCATTCTCAATCTTGCGCTTTCCGCGATTCTCATCTTGCATCTCCTGGATACGCCAAACAGATGCAGCTCTATCATACACCTCTTGAAGAGTATCATAGGTTCTGCACATTAAGTCCTTCTACAGATGGAGTTGCAGTCCTGCCATGAACTTCCTAACTTTAGTTGCCTCATCAGGCATTAGGTGTCCTGAGAATCGGGATAACTCCATAAACTTCTTGAAGTACTCCGTCACGGAATCACTTCCCTGCTCCAGGTTCACAAACTCTATGTATTTCTGATCCTGGATATGAGATGGATAGAAGCGAGTGCGAAGAGCAGTCTGAAGAGCTTCCCAATTGAAGTTGGGTTGAGCCAAGAAAGCTTGACGTGAGTTCCTCCACCATATGTTTGCCTCATTCTTCAGGTAGAACGCTGCGCAAACTACCTTGCGGTTGTCAGGGCATTCAACCAGTTCAAGGATTTTGTCCATCTCATCGATCCAATCTTCAAGTTCCACTGGATCCACATTGCCTGTGAAACTTCCAGGATTCATGTCTGACACCTTCTTTGCCCAGTTGGCTGCATTATGATCTCCATTGTTCATATTCTGATCCATCTGAGTGAATTGGGCAAAGAATTGCTCCATGTTGTTGTTGTTGTTGTTGTTTTGGGCGGCCATTTGCTCTTGACGGATTCTCCTGGTATAGTATCGTAGTGGTCTATTAGCCATAACCCTACACTATAACCTACTGTATCACTCATACAATACCCTAAGGTACATGTAAAGATAAAATACATGACATGTAAATAGCATTAGGAATGTAACGTCAAACATTGATTATCAAACAAACAGTTACACATGTATTTGCTCATAGGCTAATCACATCTTATTTCTCGTACTTCTTAGAAAATTATAAAAGTGATCTATAACGTAAGAAAAAAAAATTATAATTTTTTTGTGTGAAGCATCCTTTCTGAGTCTACTTTAATATCCAAGAAGATTCAACTCAAAATAATTCATATAATTCAAATTACACAAAGAATGGCATAGCTGCTGTCCCATATCACCAGAATAGAAATTTCAACTTCTCCAAGTCATATACCAACCTTAACTTCCTCAAAATGGGTTAGGATTTCACCCAGATTTATCCTTATGTGTATAATAATTACCATAAAAAATTTAGGTTCATCCAAGATATGGAAGATAGGTAGAAATCAAAGATACCACAGACAATCACTGTGAAATTCTGGTACTGAACCACGTACTTTGAAAATTCGTATCTAAGTATCCAGAACTCGTTTGGGTCTGAAATTTGTATGGAATGTTCCGGGGCATGTCTATATTCTGGGAAAAATTCAGGAGAAAATAATTCCAAGTTGAAACACGTCTGCTACAACAAATACTAACTGCTGCGCAGATTTGAACGTCACAACACAATGCAACAAAAGTTGAATTCATACTCCAATTAAATAAAATGCAATTTATTCAAATCCCAAAACGAATTCTTGAAACACAAATATCATCCTAGAATCAAATCGTCCTACCAAATCGAACTAACTTAAAGGAATAATGTCTTAAAATAAAACTAACATAAATCCTGAACGTTCCTACTTGCGGCAAAGATATTCTAATGTTTTGGGTGATGATGGTGGGGTAGGAGTATGAGGTGTGTATTGTGGTTATTCGGGAGGATCCATATCTTCGTCCTTCTCAATCTTTTTCCCCATGCTTTTCGCACCTTCATGGCTATCTCTTCCTTTTCCATCCTCTCAAGCTTCATTAGGATTTGTCCTGCTTCACGCGTAGTCTCCGCATCCATAGTGGCTATATTCTCTAAGCGTTCCAAAAGAGTGGGTGGGTCTAATAGGTATTCTTCATACTCATGATGTACGTATTTTGAGCAATTAGGCACTTCTTCTCCCCAAACGTTATCGGTTAATAGGTCACTGAACTCGTCTTTTATCCCCTTCCAAGGTGTCATCCTTGGTAATCCATTGAGCATGTAGTGACACATGGTCAACGGGTCCTTGAAAGATCCTTGGCGCCTTTTTCTCCAAGCGATGCACAAATTCTGGATGTAGGTGCAATACTCCTTTAGAGTTTCTAAACCTGGATGGTAGATCACGCCACGTGGATGGTCGGCTTCAGTAAGATTGCCAGGAGTAGGTATGGGCGGTCTAAATCCTGTATGTGGAGTTGGAGTTGGAACGGGTTCTTCTTCAATTGGATCTTCTTCTATCGGATCTTCTTCTGGATCTTCTTCTATTGGATCTTCTTCGGGATCTTCTTCTATTGGATCTTCTTCGGGCTTGTACTTCGGGCCTTCTTCCTGATCTTGTTTGGTTACGTGAGTGGCCATTTCCAATGCCTTGAGCTTGCTTCGTAAGAAATCCGGTGTGACCATGTACTTGCCCTTGAGTATGTACTCGTCATTGTTAGGGAACAAACATCCTTCCTTTGAAATGACTAAATCAGAGTACTCCTCCTTCACATCTTTCCATGGGAAGGTGTTCGGCAGTCCTTCTAGTATGACGTCGCATATCACCAATGGGTCTCGGAAATCTAGGCGTCCTTGGCCAGAAAGTCTCCATTGGTAGCACCGATCTGTGATGCGTGCATAATAGCTATCGATGCTTTCCCGTCCGTCCAGGAACTTTAGGCGATATGGTGAGACTCCAATTCTAGATGAAACGGATTCAGATTGATCAGCCATCTGAAAGAAGTAAGAAATAGAAAGAGTCTCAGCATTGTTCTATACCACGCATATGTTCTTAAAATCTTAAAGCATTCTAAAAAAACTAAGCAGTAAACCATAGATATTGGGTTCTAAGCATATAGCACAAAAATCAAGCAAACTTCTAAATGCTAAACTATCCCACAACCCCGGCTTATTCAAATTTTTATTTCTTTTTTCCTATGTCCATTTAAAAAAAAATCTTTTTTATAAAAATTATTATTTTTGGATTTCCGGGCTCTGATACCACCTGTAACACCCCTAAATTGGCTAAGCCGGAAACCCAGTGGTGTCACTCCGTACCCGGGGTTAAACCCGAATACAAGGAGGTTTTACAACAGAAATTCCAAACCAAATCCATAAAAATATTTAATTAAAACTTAAAACTTGTCTTGCCACAAATATGGGCATTATTCCAAATCTAAAATTTAAACTACTAACAAATGTTTAAAGAAACTAAATGTAAATGTTACTACTAGCGTGAGTCGCGTTTTCCCCTCAGACCAAGGTCCCATCTAACCTGTGGTGCAGAAAACAAAAAGAGAACACCACCGTTCCAAAAGTCAGCGGAAATACTGAGTAAGTAACACCCAAGCATGTAAAACGATTATGAATTAATTTACAAATAACGAAGTATTTTGTAGAAGTTTAAATAAAATCAAGTGGTAACAAAAGCTTTGACACTTATGAGAAATAACGAGATATTTCAATTCCAATCTTCGTATTAGGGGATTCCAAATTCATATTCTTCCCATAAGATCCAAAAATTCCAAAATCCATGTTATTAGCTTGTTGATACGAGGAAAAACCAACCAACCACTTCGCAAGCATCCAAGACCTTAAGTGTCGACACCCCCTTACAGACTTCTTGCGGCCAGAAGAGTGAGTACAAGGAGCTATCCGGGGAATTGCAACCGGGTTAAATATATTAAATTGGACGAGAGACCGAAGTCAACACGCCCAATGCCAATAGTAACCATACAACAATAATCATCCCCGTACAACTCTTCCACTTTACGTTATCAACGATTATTAGATTGAAGTGATATTTTCAGAGAACATTTAAATTCGAAACAAGTATTCAAGCATCACATTTTTGCATAAAATCATTTTGAGACAAATAGGAATGAAAAACTTTTGACACGAAAAGAGGAATGGGCGCTAGGCCTGGCATGTTTACTTACCTCAACAAATAGCAATCACAGCAAATCAATCGTAGTATTCGACGTATCCTTCGTCGGAGAATTCGTTTCCCACAATTCGATAATATTCTAATCAATTATCGCTAACACACAAATACAAACAAGTCCTATATGAAATGCAAGTGTAATTCCCGTATTATTTCCCCAAACTTTAATAATAATAATTCTATTGTAAGAACGTGATTTATAGGACTATTGTTTACTATTGTAAAACATAGCTTATAATATTATCTAATTTAAATTCTTCTTTTATTACTATAAAACATAACCCAATAATATTATTTTTTCGAAATATTAAATTTTAAACAAGAAAATAAACTTCCTAAATAAATAATTCTCAAGTGTTTTAATAAAGCTTCCAAACCCTCAAAACTTCTCTTTCAAATTTAACCATTGGGCCAAACCAACACAATACTAACAGACAACTTTAACCATTGGGCCACTGCCCATCTCATTGTTTTTACCCAGATAGTAATAATATGCATTTAACAGTTCACTTAATGCTGAATAAAAAAAATAAAAGAACCAAGCTGATTAATAAAAAGAGGAACAGGAGACGGGTTGTCCTCTTACCCGAACTGAGCAGAGGACGACGACGATGGTGAAGACCGGAGGTGGCTCGCGGTGGTGGCGAGGAAGCCGACGGTAAGGGCGGCGGCGACGGCCACGGGGGAAGACGCCAGAGACGGTGGCGGCGTCGGACGGGGCGGTCGCGGTCGGGTTCGGTTCTCCGGACCCGGCGGCGGCTGGGTTTTTGTTTGGTGATTCGAACGGGAGAGAGAGAGAGCGAGAGAGAGATCTTTGTGGTGGGTTTTGATGTGGGTTTCGTTTCTGATTTCACAAGCTATTTATAGGCTTCAATTTGAAGAATCCGGCGAAGAGGAGGATTCCTTCGGGTTGATTTTTGATTCCGAATTGGTTCACTGTTTTGGGCGAAATCGGTTTCTGGGTGCCAAAGAATCGATCTTTGTCGAATAGGGAGTGTATTGGGACGGAAATTGGAAGATTTGGGGTCGAATTTGGTGTTGGTGGGTGTTTGGGTCGGAGAAGGAGAAGAGAACATCTCCTGTTACCACTAGGAGAGGAAGAAGATGAACTTTATGGGTAAAAGACACTTTCACCCCCCTTAGTTAGTTAAAAGACATTTTTTACCCACCAGAATTATATTAACTGCATTATTTAAGTTACGAAAAAGACACTAAAGCCCCCTAAAACTTAAAACAATAGAAATTAACTTTTAAATAATTAAACTAATACCCAAAACTTAAACTAACATTATTTTAACACCTAATATGGTTATAAAATACCGGTTTTAATAAACTAAAACTTAATATTTGTTAAAAATACCCGTTTCTAAATAACAGGGTATTTCACTAGGGCTATGTTAGACTTTTATTTTCAGGATTATTGAGATTGATACATGTTTTGGATCATTGATTATGATGAATCTTCAACTCTTTTGGTGTATTGTTGAAATAGGGTTATTGACACACCCGAATTATGAGATGAATGGCAATTAGAGAATGATTTTGCTTCATGATTGTGTTATCTTACTTAATGTTTAATTTAGTTTAGTTATTTTTCATGTTCTATGCTTAATCCTTAGCAACAATGGAGTAGCTACCCGGAATTGCTAGTACTTAGGTGGAGTGCTCGACAGAGACTTGGCTTAGGGTGATAGAGAATATGAACCCATTCCATAATCAATGAGACTGAAAGTTAATTTGAATAGGATTGGCCATTTAGGTAGACAGAGGTGGATTGAGAGGACCAGAAGTAGACCGAGACATAGAACTGCATGAGATCCACAGAAGATTGCAGTAACTAGTAACCTGGCATAACTGAATGAGGATTAGCGTGTTTCTATACAGTATCCGGAATTGTCTAACAGCCCAGGTGATCCATAGCTTGCCTAGTCTTTCTCCATATTTGATTAAATCGTGTTTAATTATAAAATTTAAAGATATTGTTATTTCAGTACAACCACTTGCTTGGGGGTGGAAAACTCTTAAACCAACAAACATTCCTCCCGTTTACTTTAACTCTAAATTAAGATTTTAACTAAATAATCTCGTGATTTTCCTCGTGGGATCGATAACTCGGGGTTGAAATATTACCCTATATTACTTGAATCGTGCACTTGCGGTAACACGTAAGAAAGCATGTTAAGTTTTTGGCGCCGTTGCCGGGGACAACGGTAGATTGTTTAGTTAGAAATTAGTTTGGAGTTTTTATTTTATTTTTATTTTTGTTACTATCTGGTTTACCTCACGGGTGTGCTAGTGTTGTCTTCTCAGGTAACTGTGGCGGAAGGCCAAGGGCAGATTAGCCTCACCACGGAGCAGCTTCAAGCTATGGTTTCTGCAGCCGTAGAGAAAGCATTGGAGTAAACATCCATACCTCATCCACCCTCAATGCCATATAACCGTTCTGGAAAAGCAATAATCCAGGAATTTGAGGCGGATCTTAAAAGAAGGGAGCTAGCAATCGTGGCTCCACCGATTCAGGCAGAAACATTCTGTCTCAAGCTGGTCACAATTCAATTTGCTCAGGAACAGTGCACCTTTTCTGGTACACATGAGGAAGACCACATGAATTCATTGGGAGATTTCAGAGTCAGCGTGGGCTAATCCGTTAAAGCGGGGTCACTTCTGAAGCAATAAGACTGATGCTCTTCCCTCATTGCCTCAAGGGAGCTGCGGTGCATTGGCTAGATTCTTTGCCATCCAACTCAATGAAGACATGGGAAGAGTGTGCCTCCCAGTTCATGGGTAAATTTTTTCCCATCTCACGCATGATTCAGCTGCAGAACAAGATTTGATCATTTAGGCAAAAGCAGCATGAATCTATGGTATAAGCATGGGAGCGTCTCAACTTCTTGTTACGCAAATGCCCCAACCATGGCATTGCCAAAGCCAATATCATCAAAATATTTTATGATGCACTTGGAAATCTTGAAAAGACAAGATTGACAGAGAAGTTGGGGGCAATTTCTTGTTCAAATGCGATGTGGAGGGTGCTTATGAGTTGATGAGACGTGTGGTTGAGAAAGAGGAGAGATTTGATTATGAGTCCCAGTATCAAGAACTGGTGAAGCAAAATGCAATTGCTTATGGCACAATTCAGGTGAATGCAGTGGAGGCAGTTCATGAAGCATTTGTTTCAGAGCTGCACCAGTAATAACAAGAATTAGCTTCAGAGTTGGCTAAGCTGACAAGAGTGATGAAAGTGATGGGTCAGCACGTGATGACCATGATTGCAGAGAGCACTACTTCTGCAGTTGCACTCCGGGAAGCTCTAGCAGAAGTTAAGGATCTTACGCAGCAACTCAAACACAGAACACTGGAACACACTGTTGTTTCATCTGAGGAACATATTCAAGCCATCACCACTCGCAGTGGTATTGCACTCAAAGACCCTCCATATCCTACTCATGCCATAACGGTAGCATCCAAGGCAAAGGAGCATGAAGTCTTCGATTCTGAGAAGACTCCTATCATGGTCCCCCAATCAAAGGGCATGACTCAGCAGGACGAGGAGGATTCCAATGAGGTATTAATTTCATCTCCTCCTTCTTCTTCCGAACTTCCATATCCGTTGCGTAATAGGAAGAAGAATGATGATTCTGAGGAGTACATGCGCTTTCTTAATATATTTTCGAAACTACATATTAATATTCCCTTAATTGAGGCACTTCAAAAGATGCCTAAGTATTCTCAGTTTATTAAGGATGTAGTCCTTGGTAATAAAGCAGTGGATGAATTTCAGGGAGTGAACTTAAACGATCATGTTAGTTCATGTGTTTTGCATGGGATACCTAAGAAAAAGAAGGATCCGGTAGTTTTGTCATTGAGGCTACGTTGGGTGATGCCTACACTGGGAGAGCTGATAACTCTTTATTAGAGTTATATTTCTTGCGTATTTAATATCGTTTTGCGTGATCCGGGGTTGAAATATGAGTTTTACACTATGAATGTTGAGAAAACGTAGAAAGTTGAGTTTTTAGCACTTTATTGTTAATCCGGGCGTGTCGATGCATATTTCGATGTTATTTATCAAATATAATCGCTTGGTATGGTTGTTCATGTTGTCTTGACAGGAACGGACGCTTACGATGACTAGGAGACATGAAACGAACTTCGGAAACAAAGCAAACTCAAGAGGAAGCAAGAGGATTAAAGTCGGAGGAGCAAAAGTGACCAATCTCCATTATTTTGATAGTATCTCGAGTTCTACAATAACGTTTGGAGTGAGACCAGTGGAAAATGAAAGTATACTCAAAGATCTTTCCAACGATAGGTCAGGGAGCTAAAACGGAGATCGGACGAGAAAGTTATTGTCCGTCGAAGAGGATGAAAATCTGAGTTCATCTCCAGGGGTGTTCGTGCGAACACTTTTGTGTTCGTGTGAACAAAATTCCTTAGAATTTTTTTATTAGTTGGCCAAAAATGATGAAAAAGGGACTGCAAAATTGTGGGAACAAAAAATCTGTTCGCACGAACAGAGAGCAAAAAGTTGTTCGTGCGAACACACGAGTCTTCGTGCGAACAAAGGGGCATAACGCAATTTTTTGGGCTGTTTTGCGGATTTTAGAAAGATTGAGAATGAGGGACTTGTTCTAACCTAGGAGGCCATGCTAGGGAGATCTATCACGCATCTTTGGAGTATTGGAGAGCTAGAGAAGGTGGGACACGAAGCTTGGAGTGCGAATATCATCATTCTTTGAAGATTTTAGCGTTTGATATATCTTCTTCATCTTTCTTCTATGATTTTGGATATTTTGATGTTTATGAACAATATTATGTCTAGCTAAACTTATCTTTGCTAGATAATCAATGGAGAACTAGAATTTTGATAGGGATTTTCTGGATTATGACTCAATTCATGCGTTAAGCTTAATTCTATGTTTTTGGTTGGATTAATCATTGTGTTCTTATTCTTATCTCTATGTGTGTTTGGCTTGATCATCCATTGCATGCTAGCTACCCTCTTAGTTGCACGAAAGTGAACTAATCCGGTTGTGTTGAGAGCATAATTGACATTCTTTTAGTTCTTGGAAACCGAGAGGAGAAAAGAACTTGAGTGACCGAGTGTGGGTTGTTTCGGTTGGTGTTGGTTAGGTTTTAGTGAAAACGGTGGACCGATAGGACCCGGTGAACGAACCTAGCAAGCCAACTAGAGCGGAACGGTAGACAGAGGTGGACCGAAAGGACCTGAAGCTAACCGTGAAGCAAATTTACATGATATCGATAGAAGAGTGTAATGAGCGTGACCCGGTGTAATCAACCATAACTATAGTGTCTTAAGCTTAGTCCGGAAATCTTATTCAACCCTTGGGACCCTTGATTTTCGAGTTCTCCTTCACATTCGTATTTCATCACAATTGTTAGTTTAAATTGAAAATTCATACAAAAACAGTTAGCTTAGTTGTTAGTTATTTTAAGTCGCTTGTTTGTGGGCGACGAACTCTCAAAATCAAACACTTTTTACCGGTTACTGAGATATTATTGAATTAATCTTTAATTAGATAATAATCGTAAAATTTCCTTGAGTTCGATACTCGGAGTCGTAAAATACTCCATTTACTACTTGATCGTATACTTGCGTTTAAGCGCGTTAGTAATTCGCGTCATGTTTTTGGCGCCGTTGCCGGGGAATTAAACGGTTTATTAGTTTAGTTAGAAATTAATTTAGGATATCTCTTTCATTTTTGTTTTATTTGCTAATTTGGTTTCTCATTTGTATTTGATTCTGCTTTTCAGGTATTCAGTGTATGCCTAGGATCCCTATTGACCTTGTGCCCCCACTCGAAGACCCACAGCGGTTACTCAAACACCAAAGGAGAATACAGAAACAGAGCACCATGAGCGATCAATTAACCAATGCTCAACTCAATCAGCGGGTGGAAGAGCTGTCTAAACAGTTGAATGATCGCAACTCCCAGACACCATACAACAAGTTTGGGCAAGCTATTGTGGAGAAATTCCAGTCGTCCACGTATGGACACAATTCGGCAATTGTAGTACCAGCTATACAGGCTGAGCACTTTGATCTCAAGCCTGTAACAATTCAAACGGTGACCAACCAGTTCCAATTTTATGGGAACAAGGATGAAGACCCCAATGACTTTATTGGGAAGTTCAACGCATACATAAAGACTGTCAAGTACAAGAACGTGACCCCAGAAGCGTTGAAGCTCATTATTTTCCCCTACTGTCTGAAGGGAGCAACTGAGAAGTGGCTTGAGTCAAGAGCACCCGATTCGATCACTACTTGGGCTTAGTGTGTGGATGAATTCATGGCCAAGTTCTACCCAGTGCAGCGGGTCATTGAGCTACAAGGTGAAATTTTAGGCTTTCGGCAACAGGCCAATGAAACAGTGGTGGATGCATGGGACCGGTTTACATACTTGATCAGGAAGTGCCCAAATCATGATTTTGGGGACTACAAAATTCTACATGTCTTCTACTATGTTTTAGAACGTCACAATCAGGAGCTGGTTAATAGAGAAGCTGGGGGCAATTTTCTATACTCGGTTGACAAAGAAGGAGCTTATGCGCTCATGAAGCAGCTTGCTAAGCAGGACTCACAACTCTATGATTCCAGGAGATTATCGGCATTTCCTGAACCGAAGGATGATGAATGGAAGACTGGGATCAGCAATATGGTGTCTGACATAGCTAAGCATGTGTATCAGGAAAAGAAGCGAGTTGCAAGGGTAGAGACGTAGGAACTTGATTCAGCCTTGGCCCATATTGCAAGTGAAGATGTGAACTTTGTCGGGGCACAAGGACAGCGGCAGAATTGAAACCACGGGAACTATAGACCAGGCACAAGAGATCATCCAGGTTTCTGGTATGGGGATCAGTCTGGAGCTATATACGCACTAGGGTTTCAGCACATGCCACAAGCTCAAATCTCACAGGCCCCACCACTGGCTGATGTGGCGCCAAACCCAGAGATTTCTATACTTACTAAGGCCTTAACAAGCTGAGTAACAACATGAACGATATGAACACAACGGTCAATGCTATGTCTTCTGATTTGCAGGCTACGAAGACTTCTCTTCGTTCACTAGAGGTTCAAGTTGGGTAAATTGCAACGCAATTATATGTTAGAGCACCTGGTTCTCTACCGTCTGACACAGAGAATGTGCGCCAGGTGAATGCCATTACCACTCGTAGTGGGGTTTCGTTGGCTGATCCACCATACCCGAGCCATGCCAGAGCTGAAGCATCCAAGGCTAAGGAGCATGAGGTCTTCGATTCTGAGAAGACACCTGTCATGGTCCCCCAATCAAAGGGCATGACTCCAGATGATGAGGATAAGTCCAATGAGCTATTACCACCACCCTCTTCTTCTAAAGATGTACCTTTTCCATTGAAAACTAGGAAGAAGAAGGATGACTCTGAGGAGTACAAGCGATTTCTTAGTATTTTCTCCAAACTGCACATTAACATTCCGTTGATTGAGGCGCTACAACAAATGCCTAAGTATGCGCGGTTTATCAAGGACGCGATCCTTGGGAAAAAAAACTATGTATAACTTTCAGACAGTGAAGTTGAATGACCAGGTGAGTTCATGTGTCTTGAATGGGCTGCCTAAGAAGAAGAAAGACCCAAGCAGTTTTGTGATTGAAGCTACACTTGGCGGGGCCTATACAGGCAAGGCTCTGTGTGATCTGGGAGCGAGTGTCAACTTGATGCCGCTGTCAGTATTTAAAAAGCTAGGTGTGGGGGAGCCTAGTAAAACTTGGATCAATCTTCAGTTCGCGGATAAGTCATCCAAGAAGGCCATTGGGGTGGTATAAGACTTACTTGTGAGGGTTGGTAGTTTGATCATGTCAGCTGATTTTGTGATACTGGATATGCCAATTGATGACGTTCCGATCATTCTTGGTAGGCCCTTTCTGGGTACCGGTCGGACCTTAATTGATGTATAGAATGGGGAGTTGATCATGAGGGTCAACGATACTGTGGAGACTTTTCGGGTTTTGAAACCGACTCCTCAGTACACCCGTGAGGTGAAGCCAGGATTGCCATTTCCCGTGCAAGTTAGGCGCGGAATTCTAGAGCTGACACAGGAGGATCTTCTTGAACTTAAGGGCAAAGCATCGAGTGTGCAGGCGCACGAGGTAGTTATGAGCATCCAGCGCCAGAAGTTGGATGTGGAACGACCTGCCAAACCACCTTTCTGAGGCTCTTGAGGTAACATGGTCGGCCCGTCGACCTTAAATTACAAGCGCTGCTTGGGAGGCAACCCAATGTAGAGTAGGATGTTATTTATTTTATTTCTGTTTTAGTTCTCCATACCTGATTTTGAGAGGTGAGAGAGAGGGACTGATGATTTGTCTAGTTTTGCAGGTAATGTTACGAAGAATCTATCCCCAGTGTGCCATGGCACATTTGACCCACACAGGGACTCTTGGGGATTTTTCGTGCATTTTTGTAGGATGGAGCAATCTACCCCGGTGTGCGAGGCACACGTGACCTTAGGGGAGTTACATTGTAGCTTGATGTAGCTTGGGGATTGCTCAGATGATTTTCATCAGCAGAAAACTGTCTACGGTCCACAATACCCCTTCTTGTTGCAGTTTCGCAGCATGGTGCCCATGTAGTTCTGGGCACCTCAAGTATCTCTTCCTCTCTCGACGTCTAATTTGAGCGGTAGATGTGGAGATCCACCGCCTACACATTTAAGCGATGAGTCCTCTTATTATATCTCTAAATGCGTTGAGGACAACGAAAAGCTTAAGTGTGGGGGGGTTGTGTATACTTTTTCTAGCCATGTCTGCTTTGCATAGCCTTGTTACATGCAGATTGCGTTATTATTGTGAGTAGTGTGGTTAGTGTAGTGTGTTTTAAATATATTGACGTTTTGTGTTAGATTGCGTATTTTATGCATTGTTAGCACTTTTACATCATTGAGTCACCCTACCCAATGTTATGTGATTAGTAGAGTTGGCCATTGCATATAGAGCTAAGGAAAATATGAAAAAAAATGAAAAAAGAAAAAAAGTAGAAAAGCAGAAAAATTAGAAAAATTAAAAAAAGAAATTTGAGAATAAGGGCAATTGATGAAGCTAGAAATCGAAGAGAGTTCAATGAAAGTGTCTCTGAGAATAGGAAGCACCGTAGTAGGGATGTGTTTAATTTTTAGTATCTTGCGCACTTGTTTCACGAAAGGAAGTCCCGGGTATTAAGGGAATGTGGAAAGTAGATGAGGGCATACATTTAGTTCCTATATTGTGCTAGGAGATTGAGTCCTAAGGAGTTGAATATTCCGTTTTCGAGTGGAAACTTGTGGCCTCTTGAAATCTGGGGTGGGCCTTCGTGTTGAGTCGGTTCCATGTGGTACGGTTGCCTCGGCCTAAGCGAAGTCGGGGGGCGTACACCACCATCCCTTAAGGCGGTTTCAAGAGCTAACCGAAAAAGCCCACACTTAGTTTCTCTAAATGCACGGTTGAAAAATTTGTAGAGAATGAAAAATAAAAATCAAAAATCAAAATCTTCTCTTGGATTAGATACGGTGAACAACCTAATGTGCCTCCGTTCGCGCGGGGAATTTGGATTCAAACCAATTAGAGCGTCTAAATAAAATTAAAGTCAAGCCGTATTACACGGAGTTGTGTCTCCCGTCAATGGGACAATTTGCATTCAAATGCAATCACGGCTAAGAGGGTCTGAAAACCTCAAATGACTTGGCGACGAAAGACTGCTATAGGATTAAGGATGCCTAGACCCTGTGAGCTAAAGGACGTGCCCGAGTCTTCGATTGTTAATGGTGGATGTTTGGGGACCCCTTAGTGAGCTTATGCATATGATCATTTTTATTCAATTTCTTGCTATTGGTTGTGTGAATTTCAAAAGAGGCTTGTGACAACTTGATGATTTTGGTTAGTGATAGCGAGATTTCCCAATCTCTAAAGAAAAAGAAAAAAAGAAAGGTTGTGTTGTTTAAATATTTGCATTGTGAAAGAATCGAGATGCATTGTATAGAGCATGTAGATTGCATTGGGTGTGTGTGTTGTGTGTGTCACATGGCTAGTGTAGTTGTATGCAATTCGGCGGATTAAAACGCAGTGTGAGGATTGATTTTGCTCGGGACGCGCAAAAGGGTAGTGTGGGGGAATTTGATAACTCTTTATTAGAGTTATATTTCTTTCATATTTAACATCGTTTTGCGTGATTCCGGGGTTGAAATATGAGTTTTGCACTATGAATGTTGAGAAAACGTGGAAAATTTAGTTTTTAGCACTATATTGTTAATCCGGGCGTTTCGATGTTATTTATCAAATATAATTGCTTGGTATGGTTGTTCATGTTGTCTTGATAGGAACATATGCTAAACGATGACTAGGAGGCATGAAACAAACTTCGGAAACAAAGCAAACTCAAGAGGAAGCAAGAGAAGCAAAGTCGGAGGAGCAAAAGTGACCAATCTCCACTATTTTGATAGTATCTCGAGTTCTACAATAAATTTTGGAGTGAGACCAGTGTAAAATGAAAGTATACTCAACGATCTTTCCAACGATAGGTCAGGGAGCTAAAACGGAGATCGGATGAGAAAGTTATTGTCCGTCGAAGAGGATGAAAATCTGAGTTCATCTCCAGGGGTGTTCGTGCGAACACTTTTGTGTTCGTGCGAACCAAATGCCTTAGAATTTTTTTAAGTTGGCCAAAAAGGATGAAAAAGCGACTGCAAAACAGTGGGAACAAAAAAATCTGTTCGCACGAACAGAGAGCAAAAATTTGTTCGTGCGAACACACGAGTGTTCGTGCGAACAAAGGGGCTGAACACAATTTTTTTGGGCTGTTTTGCGAACTTTTGAAAGATTGAGCATGAGGGACTTGTTCTTACCTAGGAGGCCGTGCTAGGGAGATCTATCACGCATCTTTGGAGTATTGGAGAGCTAGAGAAGGTGGGAGACGAATCTTGGAGTGCGAAGATCATCATTCTTTGAAGATTTTAGCGTTTGATATCATCTTCTTCATCTTTCTTCTATGCGTTTGGATATTTTAATGTTGATGAACAATATTATGTCTAGCTAAACTTCTCTTTGCTGGATAATCAATGGAGAACTAGGGTTTTGATAGGGATTTTCCGGATTATGACTCAATTCATGCTTTAAGCTTAATTCTATGTTTTTGGTTGGATTAATCATTGTGTTCATATTCTTATCTCTATGTGTGTTTGGCTTGATCATCCATATCATGCTAGCTACCCTCTTAGTTGCAAGAAAGTGAACTAATCCGGGTGTGTTGAGAGCATAATTGACATTCTTGTAGTTCTTGGAAACCGAGAGGAGAAAAGAACTTGAGTGACCGAGTGTGGGTTGTTTCGGTTGGTATTGGTTAGGTTTTAGTGAAAACGGTGGACCGATAGGACCCGGTGAACGAACCTAGCAAGACAACTAGAGCGGAACGGTAGACGTAGGTGGACCGAAAGGAATTGAACCTAACCTTGAAGCAAATTTACATGAGATCGATAGAAGAGTGTAATGAGCGTGACCCGGTGTAATAAACCATAACTAGAGTGTCTTAAGCTTTGTCCGGAAATCGTATTCAACCTTAGGGACCCTTGATTATCTAGTTCTCCTTCACATTCGTATTTCATCACAAGTGTTAGTTTAAATTGAAAATTCATACAAAAACAATTATCTTAGTTGTTAGTTATTTTAAGTCGCTTGTTTGTGGGCGACGAACTCTCAAAATCAAACACTTTTTACCGGTTACTGAGATATCATTGAATTAATCTTTAATTAGCTAATAATCATAAAATTCCCTTGGGTTCGATACTCGGATTCGTAAAATACTCCATTTACTACTTGATCGTATACTTGGTTTTATGCGCGTTAGCAATTCGCGTCAACAGCTCTATGCGATTTGGGAGCAAGCGTGAATTTAAAAAGTTAAGTGTGGGGGATCCTCAGAAAAGCTAGATCACCCTTCATTTTGCAGAAAAATCATCCAAGAGAGCCTGTGGGAAGATATAGGATGTACTTGTGAGGGTTGGAAGCCTGACCATGCCAGCTGACTTTGCCATATTGGACATGCCAGCTGGTGATGTGCCTATAATTCTAGGTAGGCCGTTTTTAGCAACTGGGCGTACTCTCGTTGATGTGGAGAATGGAGAGCTGATTATGAGGGTACATGATGACATGGAGACTTTTCAGGTTTTCAAACCGACGCCTCATTCATGGGAATATCATCCAGGGGTTCCATGTGCTGTACAAGTGAAGCAACAACTCCCTGATTTATCGCAAGGGGATCCACCTGACTACTGGGAAAGAAATAAGCCATCAGTTGTGCAAGCACATGAAGCAGTTCTTCAAATTTAGTACAGGAAAGCTAAGTTGGAAGCAGCACAATGTGTCAGGCCACCCTCGTGAGGTGGCAGAGGTAATCGGGTCGGGCCGCCGACCTTAAATTAAAAGCGCTGCTTGGGAGGCAACCCAATGTAGAGTATGATATTTGCTATTTTGTTTAAGTTTGTGTTTTTGAGTTCTCCATACTTGATTGTGAGAGATGAGAGAGAGAGTGGTTTTAATATTTCCTATGAGTGTGCAGGACACATGTACCAAAGACCACTTCAGATTCCCCTTCTTGATGCATTTGCAAGATGTTGCACTCAAAACGAGGAACAACGAGCTAATCTAACTAATTGTGCATGAGAGAGAGGCTACTCGAGGTCGAGGAGTAGCTAACTATTTTTGAAGATAACGGAAGCAAGTTGTTGTACCTGGTTTGCACGCATCGGAATCCAGAGTGGGATTGCAAGCAAAGAGCTTAAAAGGCACGATTCATGCAAAAGAGAGAAGATAGGAGAATAAATTCAAATTCCCCGGATTTTGGGAGTTTAATCCAAAAAACTTGACTCCCCGCAGCTTATTGAGTTCATCGGTGCAAGAATCGAAGAAATCGGAGGCCGGGTGAAGAAAATAGAGCAAAAAGGAGTAGCAAAATCCCTGAATTTAGGCCAGCATTTCGGGCCGAAATGCTGGGATTTCGGGCCGAAATAAAAACTGCTCACTGTTTTGATTTTTTCAAACCATTTCGGGCCGAAAAGGGGGCCGAAATAGGCCGGGCTGCGTACTAATTGGGGGTAATTTTGACATTTTGGGAGGGGTATCTAAGCTGAAAAACCGACCATCTAAGCCTCCCAAACCCTCATATGGATCAAACAAAGCCTTCTTCATCTTCTTCCTCTCAAAACCTTAAGAAAACAAACCTACCCAAAACTGCTCCAAATTAAGAGTTTCTTGTTGGGTTTTGCTCCTTGCAAGCTCGTCTACAAGATTAATTCTTGGAATTTTGAGAGATAGTGAGTGGTTTGAGTTTGGGGGAATTCAAAGAGGAAGAACTTCAAGACAAAAGAATTCCGATTCGTCGACTTGGAGGGGGATTCGGCCAAAGCTCAAGAAGAGTGTTTCGACGGGGACACCTAGGAGCACAAAGTGGTATACTCCACTCAACTTGTTCGAGTTTTCAAAAAATTGGTCGACCAATTTGGTCCTTTCTTACCCATTTTTTGCGAACCGGTTCCGTAAGAATGGTACTCCGGGACCGTAGGTACCATACTCTCTCTCTCTCTCTCTCTCTCTCTCTCTCTCTCTCTCTCTCTCTCTCTCTCTCTCTCTCTCTCTCTCTCTCTCTCTCTCTCTCTCTCTCTCTCTCTCTCTCTCTCTCGCTTTGATTCTTGTTTAGGCACTCCTACGACTTAAATTTCTCGCAAATTATACTTGCTTATTACTTGTACCCTGGTTTACTTGGAGGTCACTCTAGACCTACCGGCCCTGTGCTTAGGCAGCCGAGTCCTCTTGATTTCATTTTATCTTTCGTTGAGGACAACGAAGCGCTTAAGTGTGGGGGATTTACATCTACCTTTGCTAGCCATGTATGTCTTGCATCGCCTTGTTACATATTTGTAGTATTGTGTCGTATTTGTGGTTAGTCGTGTTTAGTATATAATGTCGTATTGTGTTAAATTTTAAAATTTCTGCATTTATTTGCACTTTTTAATTATTGAGTCCCCTACACAATCTTTGTGAATAATCGAGTTGACCAAAAGCATATAGAGTCTAGAAAAATATGAGAAAATTAAAAAAAAATAGAAAAGCTGAAAAATCAAAAAAATGTTTTTTTTGAGTTGGGCAATTGATGAAGCTTGAAATTAGAGAGCGTTCAGTGAAAGAGTCTTGATGAATAGGAAGCACCGTAGTAGGGAAAACCTTAATTTTTAGTATCTTGTGCGCCTGTTTCAAGAAAGAATGTCCCGGGTATTCAGGGAAAAGTGGAATGTAGACGAGGGCATACCTTTAGTTCCTATATTGTGCTAGGAGGATTTAGTCTTAAGGAGTTGAATAGTCTGTCTTCGGTGGAAACTTGTGGCCTCATGAAAGCTGGGGTGGACCTTCGTGTTGAGTTGGTTCCATGTGGTACATTGCTCTAGCCTAAGTGAAGTTGGGGAGTGTACACCACCATCCCTTAAGGTGGTTTCAAGAGTTAACCGAAAAAGCCCACACTTAGTTGCTCTAACAACACAGTTGAAAAAATTGAAAGAGAATGAAAAACAAAAGAATCATAATCTTCTCTTGGATTAGATACGGTGAACAACCTAATGTGCCCTCGTTCGCGCGGGGAATTTGGATTCAATCCGATTAGAGCGTCTATGGAAAATTAAAGTCAAGATGTATTACACGGAGTTGTGTCTCCCATCATTGGGACAATTTGCATTCAAATGAAATAACGACTAAGAGGGTCAGATACCTCAAATGACTTGGCGACAAAAGACTACTATAGGATTGAGGATGCCTAGACCCACTGAGCTAAAGGACGTGCCCGAGTCTTGGGCTGTTTATGGTGGATGTTTAGGGACCCCTTAGTGAGCTTGTGCGTAAGATCGTTTTCTCCCAATTTCTTGCTATCGATTGTGAAATTTCGAAAGAGACTTGTGAGAGCTTGATGATTTTGGTTAGTGATAGCGAGATTGCCCGATCTCTAAAGAAAAATAAAAAAGTTGTGTTGTTTCAATTTTTACACTGTTAATAATCGAGTTGCATTGTACAAAGCATGTAGTTTGCATAGTCGTGTGGGTGAGTCGTTTGTGTCACATGGCTAGTGATGAGTAGATGCAAATCGTTGGGGGAGTGAAGCAAGTAATTGCTCGGGACGATCAAGAAGGTAGTGTGGGGGAATTCGATAGCGCCTTTTAGAAGATATCTATTACCTCCATTTTTCCACATTATCATGAGTGATTTGGGCCTAATGTTGGAGAATATGAGTCGTTTTATCACTTATTGCTCCTCATGTGCTATATTGTTAGTCTGGGCGTTTCTATGCATATTTCGTTGTTATTTGTCAAATATAATCGCTTGGTATATTTTTTCATGTTGTGTTGGCAGGAACGGATGCTAATAAGTTGATAGGAGGCATGGAATGAACTTCGGAAACAATGGGAGCTCAAGTGGAGTGAAGAAAAGCAAAGTTGGAAAAGTCACCCAGGACCAACCTCTACTCTTTTCGATGCTCGGGAAAATCTATAGGGAATTTTGGATCAAGGCCTGGGCCATTGGAAAGTAGACATCCAGCGCTTTCCAACGATATATGGTAGGCCTAAATACGAGTCCAGATGAGAGAGTTATGGCCCGCGCAAGATCAACCTACAATTTTGTCCTGGAATTACAAACTAGAGGGGCTGAAGTGCAATTTCGGCCAAAGTACATAAAATTTCGTCCCCAATCAGTAAAAGACGATAGAGAAGACCTAGGAGGCATTCATACACGCACGTGACACCATAGGAGAGCATCATGGAGCTTGGGGATCGCACGGATTCGTCAACGCTTTGGCGATTTCACCGTATGATCACTTCTTCTCTTCTCTTTATTTATCTATGGAGAAACTTGTGTATCTTTTCATTGCGATGAGCAGCTAGATACTTTGCTAGGCTCTATGGATAGCCTAGGGTTATCTTAGACTTTGGTTTTCCGGATTATTGAGATTGATACATGTTTTGGATCATTGATTATGATGAATCTTCAACTCTTTTGGTGTATTGTTGAACTAGGATTATTGACACACCCGAATTATGAGATGAATGGCCATTAGAGAATGATTTTGCTTTATGATTGTGTTATGTTACTTAATGTTTAATTTAGTTTTTATGGTTCATGTTTTATGCTTAATCTTTAGCAACAATGGAGTAGCTACCCGGAATTGCTAGTACTTAGGTGGAGTGTTCGACAGAGACTTGGCTTAGGGTGATACAGAATATGAACACAATCCATAATCAATGAGACTGAAAGGTAATTTGAATAGGATTGACCATTTAGGTAGACGGAGGTGGACCGAGAGGACCCGAAGTAGACCGAGACATAGAACTGCGTGAGATCGACAGAAGATTGCTGTAACTAGTAACCTGGCATAACTGAATTAGGATTAGCGTATTTCAATACAGTATCCGAAATTGTCTAACAGCCTAGGTGATCCATGGCTCGCCTAGTCTTTCTCCATATTTGATTAAACTGTGTTTAATTATAAAACTCAAAGAGATGTTATTTCAATACCCCCACTTGTTTGGGGGTGGCAAACTCTTAAACCAACAAACATTTCTCCTGATTACTTTAACTCTAAATTAATATTTTTACTAAATAATTTCGTGATTGTCCTCGCGGGATCGATAACTCAGCGTTGAAATATTACCCTATATTACTTGAACATTGCACTTGCGGTAACACGTAAGAAAGCGTGTTATTCCTCTGTTCCACAACCTCGCTTCATGCACTTGTCCATATATTGATTTAGTATAGTAGAGTCATTTCAAAATAACCCGACCTTTATCTCAACGATTCAACTGGTGAACTGAAAAACATTGAACAAATTCTAGGACAACAATGAACAAAAGCCTAACATCTAGTGTTTAGCACTGAAGAAGAGTCAAATGCTCATTTGAAGATTCAGTGAAGTCCGTTTTCCAACTGGGCCTCCCAAGTGTAAACTCTAGGTCTACCAACGTATGAGAAGACGGAGACGTGTCAACATCTCTCGTGATATTCTTCCAGTGGCTTGACATATGGCGCATCTGGTCATGTACATCCACCTAGATAGACCAAAAGGATTAGAACAGTTTAATCAGGAAGAACGAAACAGTTAGTATTTTACAACGTTGGTTGATTCAACTCTACGTACCGTTACATAACTTGTCCCAAATTCAGGATAAGTTAACTCCTTTTCGTGATTCGAATGGCTCCTTTTCTTTGTTTCCCTTGATAATGGTTGTTTTCCCCTGTTCCAAATTTCGGGAGAGACATAGAGAAATAAGATTGAAATGCATTTGACCATATTTGTACCTATGCAGGCAAACATTTAGCAGATACTTTGGAGTTTGGGGTAATCTGATATTTACGTTAAAAATGTTATGATAATAAGGTTTATAAATGCATCTGTCCATTTGGCGGTGAAGGAGGAAAGAAGGAGAAGATATCTTATGCACTGGTGTCCATTGTGACTTTATTGTATGACAGGTATTTTTGTGGTGGGTAATTGTCTACATTTAACAGTATGTGCTTGCGGACTAAACATTTAAGTGGAGTAGCATCTCGGAGTAATGGCGTGTAATGTGATTTAAAAGATCTACGCCTATACGAGTCAAATTTCATTATAAGTCAAATTTGTAGACACTCTCTGTTTGGATTTATGAGTCATACTTTTTCTTCCTAGCATTCCGAGGATGTGATTCCAATAGCAAAATAATATAAGAATTGTCAATCGTTTCACAATGTTGCGGTTTTCACCAGGTTTTTATGGAAGTTAACAACCTGGTGAAAATGTTTGGGCAAAAAAGTATGACTAATATTTTCAAACAGAGAAGCTAGTGTGGTGAGGTGGGCAAAGCATCAAGCATGACAAGGTATATAGTTGCATATATAATCAGTTGCGTATTTGAAAGAGAAAAATGTTGGGACTCTTACAGAGATGCACTCACTCACATTTGGTCCATTTGCAGAGTACGATGTGCTGATGGGGTGAGAGAATAAGAAGGATTTGATTCGTCTTTTTCACAAGACAATCCTGCTTCCTCATCATCATCTTCAACCATGTATGTCCTTGGATTCAAACACTTATCTGTCTCCACTTTACCTGTATTAATCCAACAATTATTTACCACAAAAATATCTTCAGCTTTACCACAGGCCGGCACATTAATATTTCACCTTCCCTCTCAGAGGTAGCTAGGTGCAGAGCCAGTGTTTTGGAAAAACAGCTAAGAATAGTGTATTTATTAGTAGTTGAAATTCGCAAAAACTGCTAAATATAATGAGTGAAAAAGTTGGTTGAAAAAAATCTAGTTAAAGCTTATTGGTATGAACTGAAAACATGCACAATATGTACGGTCTGCAAACTAAATCTACAAACTTCGATATGCATCGACCCAGCTTGAAACATTTGCTCCTCAACAAGAATTAGACATGCAATTTTTGTCCTTCTAATTTTTATAAAAAAGTCGTGAATAAACCTCTCAGATTTGCTTTGCCTCATGTTAGAGTGATCTAGCACTGATGCTTTCTTTTCGGTATGCACTATTCATTCTTCAGACATCTCTTCCAATACTCAGGCTTTAGCCGGAAATTTTTGAAAGTCACATGAGGCAAACGGACTAACCAAACAAGATAAATTTGAAGAGAGAAATACCGATTTGGACGTGATTGGTTAAGATTTAAGAATATATTCTGAACATGTACGAACACTCAGATAGAAGCGTACTACTACAAAAACTGCAATGACAATGTAGAATGTAAATACCTGGTCTTTTCTCAGTGCTCTTCACTGTTCTATACATCTGCATGAAAACTCAAATAATTTAGGATTTGTTCATAAAAAAAAAAAAAAAAAAAAAAAAAAAAAAAAAAAAAATTGTTATTCATTTTTAAAAATCAATTTCCCTAAAAAAATAATACATAATTACATAATTGAGACGATTCAAAAGAAAGAAAAAAAAATCCAATTTTTTTATTTAGATTATAATGTGATCCAAATAACTAACCAAATATGAGATGTGGTCACTAATTTATATAATACTATTATTCACTCAAGCAGCGAACTCAAGTTAGAATCTTTTCACTTACAAATAGTAAAAAGGGGATGAGTAAGTTAAAACACAAGACATCTCTTTTTCAGTAGTTTCAATCTCCGAGAGTCTTTGGGCAAGTTATATGAGTGATCAATAAGTTCCCTATAGTATACAAAATAATTAATCATGGGTTTTGTTTTTATTACAACCCCGGAAATTATAAATCAATGCTACTGCTTTTTGGTTTGTTTTGAAAATAGACCTACTGCAAACTGTTTTATGCAATCACTGGTTCAATCTAAAATTATTTACATCACAACCTATTTCAATAAGGAAAAAAAAAAAAAACATTGAGAAACTATCTGCAATTTAACAAAAATGGCGTACCTGCAAGTGACTTTTCACATGAGCTAAAGTTAGATCCTTCACATTCATAAGCTCCAAGACAGATTTTGGTGTTGCTCCTGCAACATTGGTCAAAAGACAAGAACATAAAACTACATTAGCATTTGTTAAGCAATCGAAACAAAAAACTATTAACATCAACTGTGAATCATACAAGTGCGTTTAATGGGTTTCAGTGAGCTACTCACTCTCGTGGCCGCCGAGTAGGGTAACGGCATGAACAAAGTGGGCATGGAGGGTTGAAGTCCATCTCATTCTTGGAGCTCTAGCACTCCTCTTTGTCATCATTCTTGGATTATGATGACTCCTCTTGAACAATTCTCGGCCGTAGATTTGGGGTTGATAGTTGGGATAATGATGGTGGAGATTCCGGTTTTGTAGAGGAATGTTGAAGCTTCCACCTCCTCCTCCAATACCAAACCCTAAACTCAAGATGGGTTCAGGAGGACCATGACTTAAACTTGTCGATATTGGGGGAGAGAATCCATTCTCATGGCTCAGATCGCTTCCACTGCAAACGGAGTTTGAGCTCCGGTTATCTGAAACTGCTTGTGGACTTGCAATTTGTAAAGACAAATCAGGCATATCTGAAGTAGTTTTCATGGTTATTGAGTTTAGAGAGAGAGAAGAGAGAAAGCAAATTAGTGACTAAGTCATGAATGCCTTATGATTTGCATGGGTATTGTAGAGAGAAAAAGAATTGGAATGGAAAGCTTGGGATTTTTAATTGAGATAACTCTAACTGCTAGCTATAAGTAATTGGAGAGAGAGAGAGGGAGACCAGTGGTGAGCAAAATAAATGAAGAACGGAAGGAACCATGATTTTTCTCGGGATGAAGCTTTGAAGGGAAAGTCAGAGAAAGGGCTAACAGTATTTAAAATAGGCAGCGGTTGCAGAAATGGGAGAGACGAACGTGTCTTCGATGTACCATAATAACTGTCTAATCTGACTCTTGACAGGGTTTTGGGTATTTGATGTGCTATCGATTTAATAAATTGACGAGCAATGCTATACGTATCATTATACACGTCCAAACTACACCCATACATGCCCACATTACCTACCGGACCCACAATTATTCAAAACACTTATTATTATATTGGTCAATATAGTACATGTGGAAAGTTAACACATTGTTGGGACATCAAAGTAGAGACATATAGTCTTTTTGTTTACTAAAATGTTATTTATGTCATTTGAAACTTTAATTGAGAAAATGAAAAATAGTATGGATAGTGAAATAGTATGCAAGTTTTTAAAAGTAAAACATTGAGAATGATGTCGAAAATAGTAAGTAAAACACTTATATTAGAAATAATATGATACATGTTCGATAAATAAATTAAAATAAAGTTTCTATTTCATCCATCATACAAATATGTTGGAAATTTAGCATGTACGAAACAAGGTGTTGTTTCATATATACATCATACGTTTGTGATTGAGTACTATAATTTTCCATATTTATCAGTTATACTAATACGAATTATTCCTCATATTAGCACTGTAATTTCTCTTATATGTACCTCTATTATTCACTATGTATATTGCTCTTGGAACAATAGAAAAAAACTTTAGAGAAGACAAGGTTGCAGTAGAGATGTTTTTAAGATGGTTGTGGTGGGACAAGAAGTTTATGGTGCTATACTCGACAAAAACAAAAAGAGTACTGTTCAGTAATGTTAGGATGAGATTAGAGTATTCTTTCCCTTTCACTCTCAGACACTGATGGATTGCACAACAGAGCTCATCTAAAATTCCTTACTCTTTATAAGATTTTAAACTTTAAAATGCTCTATAATTCCGTTTTAGCCAAAGGATTTTCAGTTTTCATTTTGGTGAAAGGATTAGGTAGTCTTTCAACAAGCCTAAATATACAAAAGAATGATCTCTGAGCAATGTTTAAGTGATTTATATTTTCTGTTCTCTTCTTCTGTCTTTGGTTCTCATTTTGATCAAGTTACCCATCACTGCATTGTTGTTGCATCTTGGCTACCCTAGTAATTTTTTTTTTCTTGTAATTCTAGCTTCTGAATCTATTCCTTCTGTTCTAATATTTCTATGTCATCAATCGATGGCGGAGCATGATATTATCAATACAGCCAGAGTAGTTATACATTTATCATAAATGTATTATATTTAGAAATTCATAATATTAAAAAATACTAGCAGAATTGTGAAAAGTTCGGGTGGGGAAGGGACACAAGTGTCTCCTCTTGCTCCCACAGAGAGTTTACATGTAGTGTTGCTCCGTGAAGGTTTGAAAACTTCACAAGAAGTTTTACCATATCATGTGAGTACTGAGTAGTTAGTATTTGTTCTTTCGGTCTTCTTACTACTCTTTATTGTTATTATTCTTTTCTTTTTAATTCAATAATTGCTAGGGGGCACCAATATTCCCTCTCCTTGTCCAAATATATTCCTAACGCCAAAACCACTCTTTCGAGCCCCTCCTCCCTAGAGAGATACCGTAATACTCGGCGTCAACATGGGGTTACCCTTGAGCAAAGTCCTCTCCCGGTCACGTGACATATGGACGTGACCTTGTCCAGGCCATACTTTGTTCTCATCCATCTCTCTGTCTTTTAGGTTTCCCAAGCAAAATAATACTACTCTATAGCACCAACGTTAGAATTCTTTCTCTTCCAATTGAATGTTAAACTAATGAAAAAGCTCCAGTCCCTATAAGCTTTGAAATCGTAACCAAGTGAACCTCACTATGCGTTTACATCACTGCACGCAAGAAGAAGATGAGAAGAAAACGTTAATTATTCTGTTTGATAGTAAAAATTATACATTCCGAAGGCCGTGGTCAGCGCCTGATGCGCTCTAGATCCTCCGGGAAGTGTATCTTTTCAGCTTCTTCTACTTACTTTATTAGCAAACCTCCCTCGATAAACATTCTTCTCTCTCTCTCTGACGAGAAGTGCCATATTAGTGAATTGCAGACCCTATTACTATAAGGTAGTAGTCGGCTAATATATGGTCAACTTGTCTCTCCGTGGCTGGCTTTAAATGTTTCTAAATGCTTGGCTTTTATTCCATATATTCCATGCGTTTGTCTTTTATCTCACACTTCATTCGCAACTCCAAATTTAATACGGAAGAAAGGATAAATTACACTAAAACCCCCTAAGATTTAGGTTTAGTAGTTTATTATACTACCTCCATTACGCGAGCTTCTTTCTAGTTTGACTTTTCACCCGTAACTGTATCACTTTGACCCGGTGATTTGGATAGCAAAATGATGTAATATTTCGGTGATCTTTTTATGGCATGGTTGAATAAAGTTTACTATACAACTCTGTGCGCAAGGAAATTCTTCGGAGAGATCCAAGTGTGCACCTCACGTAGAGAATAGGAACACAGAGAGATATAGGGTAGGGAGAGGGTAAGCAATGGTAATTGTGAGAGAGAGAGACAGCCTAATGGCAGAGCTTCGGTATGTCCAGAAGAACTCGTGTAGAACTAGTATGTCGCAACGGAGGGATAACGATCCTATATATAGTAGGGAAGTGACCGTTGTGAGGGGGTTAATGCACCATAAATGCGGCTTAATGGTAGCCCCTGTAACGACACGTTCGACCGCGTATATATGAACCGTTAGGTACCTGACCGTACATACCGGAGACCGTTATGAGGTCAAGTCGGGTTTATAGGACGTGGCCATTAAGTCTCTCAAAGCAGTAAGGGTCGCGCGCGAGCTTGGTTATCGCACGCGCGCGACGGGCCTTACCCTAGCCTCCGAACCACTAAGTCCCTACAAGTACTGTGTTGGTACGCGAGGGCCCTGTCTCGCAGCCCCCACGTGGATGAGCATAGGTAGTTATCCGGTATATATGGAGCACAGGTAGGTGTGCTAGATGGCTGCCACGTGGCTGTTATCTGTCTTTCTGGAAAGCACCATCTACATTAGCCCCCTTTTATGCGAATGTCACGCGCGCGTCCGTTCTGCAGTCGCGTAAAATCAGTCGTGCATGGACTCCACGCAGGTTCTTCAATTTTGAATAAAATTCAAATCCCTAGCCCCGATCGTAGCCATGATTGCCTAGGGTTTAGACGTTTCGTTTGGTTTCTAACGAAGCGTGGCCACTGTGAAGTTAATCAGACGCCACCCACAGATTTTCGCCTATTTTAAAGGCAAGGATAGAACGATTTGATGGGTCACCAATCTCGCCGGATATTGAAGCGTTGCTGACTCAGCAAACGTCAGCAGTCGCGACTCTTCGAAGGTTATTTAAACCCTTTTGTTCTTTCAATTAGAACTTTTCCATTGTCGTTGCTTCTGTGTTCGTATGCATCAGAGAGAAAATCCTCAGCAAGAAGCAGAAACCTTCGACCAGGTTCTAGATCAAATTGTTGACAAATTCTCCCAAGCGGTTCAAGCACTCAATCGTCAACAAGGTGAGTGAATGACTGCTTGTTAATTTTGAAATTTGTAGTCAAATTTTGCAATACTCTTCTCCTCCCTTTTTTCTTTCCTCTTGCATGCATTCGAATTGTAAAATATGGTGTTCTTGTGTTCACAGTGATGGCCCCAAAGAAGTCAAACAAGGAAGTTGTTGAAGTGCCGGAACTTCCAGGGAGCTTTGGTACAAGGCCCCATACCAGGGTGGTGATGATTTCTACGTGGCCACTATTAAGGCAACCACTCTCCGAGTGTCTCCAATAGATGACGCTCTATAAGTTGTGCCTGAGCCTGCAAGCTTTGACTGGGATGTAGCTACCACCCAAGACGTACAAAGTCTTGGCATCGAAGCTGGCTTGTACGGCTTCACCGATATTCTTCCACAAGCTTTTATGGAAGGACTTGACTGGATGGAAGAATGGACGTAATTCATTCTTATTAATCACGCGAGGGATTTGAAGCACGCCAATATTTTTCACGCCATGCGCCACAAAGGGGCTTCATGTTAGAGTTGATAATGTCATGCTACAGACACTATTTTCCAGGTATTCCAAAAAGACGCACACCTTTCATTTTCCTAATTTTGAAGTTGCTCCCACCCTGGAAGATACCGAAGTTTTGCTGCATCTTCCAAGTATGGGATTTGTTGATCCTTTGGCCGCTTTGACTGATCTGCAAGAGCTTAAACTGTTCGAGGATATGAAGGCCTGTATAGCAAACTTGAAGAAAGCTACTTCGCGATGGAAACAAGGCGCGACCTCACCTAGTAAGGAATTTGCATATGTTTCCTCCAGTCCGAAGAACACCTGGTCGAAGTGGGTGACATATTTCTTCGAATATTATGTTAAACCACACGTGGCTCGCGAGTGGCGAGACAAGGATCCAAAAGCTGTTATCAGTGTTGACGGTAAAGGGCTCGATTTTACCCTCCGTGGCTTTCTCTGTGTGTGGTTATCGCGCTACCTGATAGATGGCTCCCCCCCGCCATAGAGTCTTTACCCATGTACTCGCACTTGCTGTGAGACTGTCACTTGGACAGAAAGTAGCCTTAGGGCATCTTGTATTAGGCTCCTTGTATTATCGCCTAGATTTAGCTATGGAGCACGCCGAGCAGTCGCAGGGAAGTTGATGTCACCACTTTTGTCAATACTGCATTTTTATCTATGTGGGTTGTCGAAAGATGGTCTGCGTATGCTCCGGACCCTGTCAATGTGGAATTATGGAATGTGCCCAATGCCAAACGAATTTTTCTCTCTCCTCGATCATGGCGTTGGTACAAAACAAAAGCTCCCCAACGCACATTTGCCCTTATATGTGACGACGTTCGTTACTTTCATCCTCGACCTTATGTTTCTCGGATGGAAGACAAAAACATATATTTCTAGGAGGATTTCTACCCCGAGGAAGACCGCAAACTCACCGCTAAACACATAACAGAAAGGGATTGGGTCTATAGTAGATTCGTTAACTGGGCCCGAAGGGGATATCTAACCGCTTTGCCCGAATATGTGTCTGGTCCCGAGACTTCCATCTATGAGCAGCGCACCATCTCTTACGACCCCGTTCATGTGAGCCCCCAGTTTGGTTATGATGTTTTCACTCCTCCGCTGTGGCCTGATTCCATTGTCAAGAATTGTTTTGACAGTGTTATATACGATCGGAGTACCTCCCTTCTGCTTGCTGAGCTTCCTTTGATTCAACCATCGCGCAGCAGAAGGGGTAAAAATACTCCTGGCTAGGGATTTAAGTGATAATGGAGACTATTAATCCTTGGCTATTATACTGGTGCAAAACAGCATGTTACCAACAACTATGAAGCTCTGCATCATCTTCAACCATATGCTGGTTCAGACTTTGTAACTATTGGAAATGACAGTGTCTTACTCGTTACTCATTTTGGCAATTCCCTTATTTCCACACCCAATCATGTGTTGTCTCAATATTATGCACCACATATTTCAACAAATATTCTTTATGTTCTTTAATTCACTAGAGACAATACTTGCTCTATATTTTTAACTCTGGTGGTTTTGTCATTCAGGACAATCTCACTCAGACACCTATCTACAAAGGCCACTGTAGTAATGGTCTTTACACACTGGATTTCACTTCACATTCTTCTTCCATACCCCTGTCCTCCTATGTGGCCTACTCTGCAGCTGCCACTTCTTCTTCCATTTTCTTATGGCGTCAGAGATTGGGCCACCCCTCATCTTCAGTTATGCATTCATTAGAATCTTGTCTTCATCAAAAATTTCAAGACTCTTCTTCTCTGTGTAATACATGTTCTGTTGTTAAGATACACAAACTACCCTTTCCTGTCTCTACAAGTCTATCTACCCTTCCTTTTCAATTAGTACATTCAGATGTATGGGGTCCTCCTCCCATCTTCTTGTCAATCTTCTTGTATTACATTTTATTTGTGGATGATTGCACTAAGTTCTGCTGGCTTTATCCACTTAATTCCAAGAATGCTGCTTACACTCTTTATTTGCATTTGACTTCTCTTGTTTCTACACGATTTAAGTATGTGGTCAAAGTGTTTAGAACTAACAATGGAAGTGAATACATCAATCACTCCTTTGTTCTTTATTTACAATAACAAGGCACTTTGAATCACACAA
This sequence comes from Linanthus parryae, assembly GCA_023055425.1. Classification (NCBI taxonomy): domain Eukaryota; kingdom Viridiplantae; phylum Streptophyta; class Magnoliopsida; order Ericales; family Polemoniaceae; genus Linanthus; species Linanthus parryae. Next base: position 81,051,539 of record JALGPY010000006.1, read on the forward strand.
CTTGTCCTCAAAACCCAGAGGAAAATGGGAGAGTTGAGAGGAAGCATATGCATCTAATTGAGACTACCCTTGCTCTCTTAGCTCAAGCTTCACTACCAAATTCTTTCTGGTTAGAAGCAGTTACCACAACCAATTATCTCATCAATAGAATTCACAAGAAATCCTTACATTTTAAATCTCCTTTACAAGCTTTATATCACACCTTGCCATATTACATTAGCCTAAAAGTGTTTGGATGTTTGTGTTACCCTTGGCTTAGACCCTACACCTCTCACAAACTTCAACCTAGGTCAACACCTTGTGTCTTTTTTGGATATTGTTTAAACATCAAAGGTTACATGTGTTATGATCCTTCTACTAAACTGGTGTATGTTTCTAGACATGTGTTATTTGATGAACACAAATTTCCCTTCTCAGAAACACCTACTTCCTCATCATTTAAACCTACATCTTATACTTCTGCATGGCATTTCTTCTACCCATTTTTCTTACTGATCCACCATCATTATCTATCATACCATCTGCTTCTAGAATCTCTCTTGCTAATTCCTATAATACTCAGAACACTACTTATTCTCCTTCTTCTCCACTCATTTCACATCTTCGGGAGCATCACTCTCCTACTTTATCTACACCACATTCTACTTCTTCGTCTTCAATTGATCCACCTTCACCTTCACCTCAAACTTATCACCTATTGTGTCTCATCCTATGATCACTAGATCCAAACAAGGTATTCACAAACCCAACAAGAAATTTCTTCATACTGCCATTTCACAAGACATTACAGAACCTGAGAGCTACAAGGAAGCTGCTCTCACTCCTCACAGGGTTACTGCTATGAAAGAAGAGTATGACAATTTAATTCAACAACACACATGATCTTTAGTATTTCTTCCACCTAATAGAAGGGCCATAGGCAACAAATGGGTATATAAAATCAAGAGGAATGTTGATGGTTCAATTGCAAGGTTCAAAGCTAGGTTGGTTGCAAAAGGGTATCATCAAGAATATGAAGTGGATTATTATGAAACATTTAGTCCAGTTGTTAAGCCTCAGACTATCAGAATTGTCTTTTCTTTGGCTTTACACTATTGTTGGTCTATTAAACAATTGGATGTATCAAATGCATTTTTGCTTGGTGCTCTTCAAGAGGAAGTTTTCATGCTTCAACCTCAGGGGTTTTCCCATCCTACAGCTCCACATTTAGTGTGTAAACTCCACAATTCCTTATATGGACTCAAGCAGGCACCAAGATCATGGTTTAACATCCTCAATTTTTTTGGTGGCTTATGGTTTTAAAATCACCATTGCAGACTCCTCCATGTTTGTTCTCAAACAAAAAGTCACTTTGGTAGTTTTGGTGTATGTAGATGATATTCTTATCACTGGGACTTCTTTTTTACATATTTCTGATCTCATTTCTGTTATGAAGACAAAATTTGCTACGAGGGCTTGGGTTTTCTATCATATTTTCTGGGTATTCAAGTGACATATAATGCTTGTGGTATGAATTTATGTCAAACCAAATATGCAAAATATTTTCTCATCAAGATTGCTAATGGATTTATTTAAGCCTTGTTCCACTCCAGTGTCTACTAAAGATCCAATTTCGTCTCTTGATTTAGATCAGCCCTTTTCTGATGCTACATGGTTTAGAAGTGTGGTTGGTGGCTTTCAATATTTGACAGTCACTAGACCTGATTTATAGTTTGCAGTGAACAACATTTGTGAACACATGCATCAACCTACTCTTCTACATTTTCAAAAACTGAAGAGAATATTGAGGTACATTCAGGGCACTTTAACTTCCGGTCTGCAACTCACACCTAGTTCATTTCATGTCACAGCATTTTCTGATGCTGACTGGGCTGGGGATAAGTTGACAAGGTCAACCACTGGTTATTGTGTTTTTCTGGGCAATTATTGGATTACCTGGGTTTCCAAGAGACAAGCATCAGTGTCCAGGTCTTCTACTAAGGCATTGTACAGAGCTCTTGCATCAGCCTCTATAGAAATAAAATGGCTGAGCTATTTGTTTAGAGATCTGGGTATTTCTCATTCTTCATCACCAGTGTTGCTTCGTGACAATCAATCAGCTCTTGCACTTGCTAAAAACCCAGTGTTTCATGCCATGACTAAACACATTGAGGTAGATTTTCATTTCGTTAGAGAACAAGTTCTCTCTAAATCTCTTCTTCTGTTTCACATTTTCACTCAAAATCAAGTTGCAGACATTTTTACTAAAGCTCTAAACTCTCCACAGTATCTTCAGTCGGTGTCCAAGCTTCATGTTCAATCCCACATTCAGCTTGAGGGGGCATGACAAATTATATCTAGCTAGCTTTGGTATATTTGTTAAGTCTTTTGGGGTCTTTGTGTAATTAGTTGAAAGTGTGTAACAGCTATAAGGCTCTGGTTCAATAACTAACAATGTAATAGTTGTTAATCCGATAATAAGATTCTCTCTATTTCTCTATCCACATTTAGTCTTCTTCATCTTCTGTAGTGTTCTTCAGTGTTCATGATCACCATGAATCAATATTGGGGCGATTGATTCTTTACATACGTTAATAATATTATTCTTCTCATTTTCTTTCATGGTATTATAGCATCTACACTCATGGTGACAATTATTTTGCTTGCTCACTTGAGCGAAGACACTCTAGTCGCACACTCGACCACCCTTTAAGATCTTGCTCGTGTGCTCTCATTCTGGACGTTGAGACCCTCTTGTAGGTGCTGTTCTACTAGAGCATGCTCCCGACGTCACAATTTTTTCGCAAATAAGCGAAACCATAACTATTGTGTTCATTGTATCTTCATATCATAAAGTTAAAGTAAACTTCGTTGCGGATCTTGTTCGTTGTATCTACGCCCTTCTTGTTCGCCAATGGTAGCAAAAACCCTTTCTACATCAACAAAGCACACATCTTTATCTGTCACAAACTGAAACTATTCTTCCCATCAAACCGATCGATCTTGAGCATCCAACCCGACATCGTTATCTTGAAGTTTAACCCTATATGACTCTGATACCACTTGTTAAAGAAGATGTTAAAGAATAGAACGATGGAAACGATGAACAAGAACTCAAACAATTAACGTGGTTCACTAGCAAAGTTGCAAGCGATGTTCACAGCTAAAACATCTTAATTTATTGATGAGAGATACAATTACAATCACTATACAAAACGATGCAAGCCTTTGCTTAAGGGTAACCCTATGTTAGACTTTACCACTATTCAGCGGGTCGTTTTAATCCTTTGATTTGACTAGCAAATCGATGCAAGAATTTTGTAATTTTTCATGGGGTTTGTAGATGCTGCTTGCTAGACAGACAGATCACAGCCACGTGGCAGCCATCCAGCACACCTAGCTGTGCTCCATATACACCGGATAACTACCTATGCTCATCCACGTGGGGGCTGCAAGACAGGGCCCTCGCCTTCCAACACAGGACTTGTAGGGACTTAGTGGTTCGGAGGCTAGGGTAAGGCCCGTCGCGCGCGTGCGACAACCAAGCTCGCGCTCGACCCTTTGTAACTGCTTTGAGAGACTTAATGGCCACGTCCTAAAAACCCGTCTTGACCTCATAACGGTCTCCGGTATGTACGGTCAGGTGCCTAACGGTTCCTATATACACGGTCGAACGTGTCGTTATAGGGGCTACCATTAAGCCGCCATTTATGGTGCATTAACCCCCTCACAACGGTCACTTCCCCACTATATATAGGATCGTTATCCCTCCGTTGCGACATACTAGTTCTACACGAGTTCTTCTGGACTTACCGAAGCTCTGCCATTAGGCTGTCTCTCTCTCTCTCTCTCTCTCTCACACACACACACACAGTTACCATTGCTTACCCTCTCCCTACACACACCCTACATCTCTCTGTGTTCCTATTCTCTACTTGAGGTGAACACTTGGATCTCTCCGAAGGATTTCCGTGCGCACAATTTGGTGAACCTGACGTGAAACACCCACTTTCAGAGCTTCAATTCTTCGAAACCTACAAAAATGTCCTCCGATGAAAACATTCGTGATGGTGGTCGGTCCCCTTCCAACGAGGAGACCTCAAGGAAAAAGGACCACTTAACACCATTTGTAACACCAATGCTCGTGCTCAAACAGCTACTGGCAGTGGACCCTCTGTAGAGGCACTCCAAGCCACAATCCAGAGTCAAGCCCAGATTATGCAGGCTCAGTCTGCCCAGATCGCCAAAATCATGGCGATCCTGGGAAGATTTGCCCAAAACATCGTTCCAGGGTTTTCAGTCCCACCATCGACAGCCCAACTGCCTCCACCAGGGGTAGCAACTACATCCATAGTGCATACTTCTGTCGCCCAATATTCTCCTTCCAATGGCCCTGTGTTCCAAGTGGCAGGGCCCCCGTTGAGTTTGTCTCTGATGACAGCGGGAAACCCTACGCCGTAATCTGCATTGCCTTTTCATGCAAGTGGAGCCTTAGGGAGCCATGCGCCCCCGCCTCCACCTCCTTATAACCCGAGCATGCCTTACATCCGGGGTTTCGGGCCAGCATCATCCTCGGCACGCGGAGAAAGCACGCCTTCCAGCGTGGCGGCCCTCGAACAACGTATAGATAACATCACTGCGAACAAATTTTTGCAGACACCGTCATCCCCAGGGTTGACAGCGCACCGCCCATTCCGCGAGACATTTACTTAATGCCCAATTCTACCGGTTACAAGGCGCCCAAGTGGGAGAAATTCGACGAGGTCAGAGGGAATGCGCACGAGCACGTGATGCGGTTCGCGGACCTAATGGGACCCCATGGAGTTGATACCAGACTGTTGATGCGCAAATTCCCTAAGTCTCTGGGGGCTGTCGCATACAAATGGCACAGGACCCTGGAAGCAGGATCTGTCAAGACGTGGGAAGACATGGTGAAGAAATTATACACCGAATTCTTCCAAGTAGAAGAGAAGGTCACCACTATCCACCTCTCCAGCATGTACCAGAGGCATGACGAGGAAGGGGTCGTCTTCATTAAGAATTTCAGGGCCAAGTGCTTGGAGTGCGTCGACGATGTCTTGGAAAGTTGACTGGTTGAAATATGCTTTCAGGGCATACGTGACGAATACAATGGTATGTTAATCAATTTGAATATGCCTACTTTTTCAAGATTGATTTACTGCACCAGGAACGTCGAGGCGTTGGTGGAGAGAATGAAAAAGAGATACGCCAGTGAGAGTACACAGGAGAGTCCCAGCTTCAAGGTGGGAAAGTTCAATTACAAGCGGACGCAAGACGCCAATGTACATGTCGTATCATCCCCCAACAAACAACAGCGGTCGCGCCCAGAATGCACCACCCTTTCCTTGTTCGATTGAAGATGCAACAGATCTTTGCAAAAGATGGCACAAATATGGGATCCTACCAGCCCTGGAGCACAAATCCACAAGAGATCAGCTGCAGGATCCAAGGTGGTGCGAATGCCATGGGCATGTGTTGCACTCAACGAAGGAGTGCAAAAAGCTCAGGTAGTTGGTAGACAGGAAGATAAAGGAAGGTCACTTTGTTGTTGATGAGCCAACCAAAGATGTGCGCAACAACCCCCTGCCGTCTCACGTGAGGCAGGAGTCCAAAGGAAAGGATATAGCTATGATCTCGATTACAGACCTTGAGGAGTTCGCCGATGTAGAGGCCCTGGTGGTCGCGGAAGTCCATGAGGATGAGGACTACGGCGTCAACACAGAAGATTCGCGCGCTGAGCGGATGAAGAACTCTGCCAAGTTCGTTAAATTCTTCGATGAGATGAATTTATCGAACGGCAGCAGACACGAGATGATAAAAGCGATCTTAAGAGTGGTCGAGGACCATGGGGAAGAACTGGCAATCTCAAATGGGAAAGTTGTTAGGGACGCACGATCAAGCGGTTTGATCATGACGTTCGACGAGTCTGATAAGAAAACAGACTCGAAACATCAAAGGCCATTGTATGTGACGGCTGTCATCAATGGAGTCGAGTTCAAAAGGGCCTTTGTTGATGGAGGGTCTGCGGTAAATGTCTTTCCCCTCAGTACTCTGGAGTTGGCGGGAATCCTCTGAGGCAAGATTGTTAAGAAGCCATCATCGTTAATGGGCTGCGAAAGCGAATCCATAATGACAGTTGGCTGGATTCGATTAGGGATCTAGATTGGTCAGATCAAGTGCTCCGCCAAGTTACACGTCATCGAGGCCAACACCACTTATCACATGATCATCGGTCGGGCGTGGATCCATCGCTTTGATGTTGTACCTTCTACGACTCACCAAGTAATGAAGGCTATCTGGAAAGACAGAGTGGTCGCAATACCCGCATCGGTGAATCCCTTCAATCTAGAAGAGGCACACTTGTCCGAATCCGTGTGGTTTACAGAAATGGCAGATGAAGCTACTCTGCTCCGTTTCAGCCAACTCCCCTACCTAAGTGGGAAGACATCAAATGCCAGTCACCAACCGGGGTAATGGTGATGCGAGAGGAGCCTAAGGAGAAGCAACCCGCGCGGGAGGAAATTCCCAGGGTTACCTACAACAAGAAGAGCATCTATACCTTGAAGAGGGTTGTCGAACACAACGGCGAGGGCAAGCAGGTAGGTAGCTTCTACTCCAATGGCAAGAAGTGTTACCGCATCTGAAGGCGTGCGGGGTCACCTTCGAGTCCCTCCATCGGAGGTGTCCCCGGACAAATTTGCGAGCTAACAGAGGCTCCGGATGGGGACAAGGAGAAACTGTTGCTGGAAGAAATCAAGGAATCCCCCGAATGCATGGAGGACCGCCCAAAGCCACAAAAGCAAGAACTGAAGGAGGTATTCCTAAGACCTGCGGAAGAAAAGAAAAGGCTTTTCTTCTTGAGTGTAGATCCTAGCAATGAAGAAGAGCAAAGGTTGATCGAATTATTGAAGGAGTACAGGGATGTCTTCGCATGGGATTACGACAAGATGTCGGGTTTAGACCAAGGCATCATTGTGCATAGACTGGATGTTATTCCGGGTTCCAAGCCAGTCAAGCAAAGTGCAAGGACTTTTCGTCCTGAAATAAATGTCAAAATCAAGGAAGAGATTGTCAAGTTTCTAAATGCCAAATTCATCGAACCCAATCATCATCCCACTTGGCTCGCCAACATAGTACCTGTCCTTAAGAAGAATGGAAGTCTTCGAGAGTAGGTGTTAATAGCGCTTCTCCCCACAAGTTTTTTGGTAGACCCGAACTTAAGAGTAATGTGTTAAGCATTTCTTTTAGGGTCCTATTCTTCCTTTCTGCCACTCCATTTTGTTGAGGCGTATATGGTGCTGAAGTTTGATGGATTATTCCATTTTCAGCGCATATAGTTGCGAATGGAGAATCATATTCTCCTCCTCGATCACTTCGAAGTGCTTTAATCTTTTTATTGAGTTGATTCTCTACTTCGCCTTTGGATTGTTTGAAAGCATCCAATGCTTCATCTCGGCTATGAAACAAATAAACATAACTATATTTGGTACAACCATCAATGAAGTTAATAAAATACTTTTTGTCGCTTCTTGTTTGGATAAACTTTAAATCACAAATATTGGTGTGAATAAGTTAAAGAGGACTTGTTGTTTTTGTACCAATCGGTTGAAACGATTGTCTTGTCATCTTTGCCTCTACACAAATTTCACATTTGTGATTTTCATCGATAGAATTTTTTGGAAGATGATCGGTATTCATGAATTTACGAATTGAGTCGTAATTAGCATGTCCTAATCTTCCATGCCATAAAAAAGAAGAAGTAAGAGAAGACTCCGACAAATATTTAAATATTGCTTTCTTATTCATTGCGGAAACAACCATTACATTGAGCTTGAAAAGCCCATCCTTCAAGTAACCCCTTCATACATACTCCCCATTTTTGGTTAACACAAAATTGTCGGATTCAAAGACAAGTTTGAAACCCTTTTTGCTAAGTACAGAACCAAAAACAAGGTTTTTCTTAATGTCGGGGACATGTAGTACATCATTAAGTACAAGTTTCTTTCCAGACGTCATTTTGAGAATCAACCGTCCCTTTCCTTTGACCAAAGATGTGGCCGAGTTACCCATGTAGAGTTTTTCCTCGTTCTCAAATTTTTCATATTCGGAAACCAATTTCTTGTCGGCGCAAATGTGGTGAGTAGCCCCGGTGTCAACCCACCATTCATTTGGATTTCCTCCGGCGAGATTGACTTCGGATATTACGGCGGAAAAGTCTTTATCATTGTTGCCTTCGGTGAGGTTTGCTTCCGGCTTCTTGCCCTTGAAAGTGTTTCTCCTTTTGCGGCAATCCTTCTTCATGTGACCGACTTTCCCACAAATGAGACACTTTCCCGCGAACCTCTTTTTCTCGTAAGGGCCGCTTGCCTTCCTCCTTTTGTGATTGTTCTTTTCTGGGTCTCCCTCCACATTGTTGATCCTTGAATGGTAACTTGTTCAGGGTCTTTTGTCGGCTATCTGGTTTCCTTCCTCAATGCGTAGGCGGACAATTAGTTCCTCCATCTTCATCTCTTTGCGCGTGTGTTTCAGGTAGTTCTTGTATGCTTTCCATGCCGGTGGAAGCATGTGAATCATGACTGCAACGAGAAATTCCTCGGGCAGAATCATGCTTTCGGCTTGCACATCATGGATGAGGCATTGGAATTCATGAACCTGTGACATAATAGATTTGGAATCCACCATCCTAAACTCCATAAAATTTTCTACTACCGATTTCTTGGCTCCCGCATCCTCAGTTTTATATTTCTTTTCTAGGGATAGCCATAGTTCATTTGCAGTTTTTACAAAACAATACACATTGTACAGTTGATCATCTAAACTATTAAGAATGTAATTTCTAGCAAGGAAGTCAGAATGCTTCCAAGCGTCAACTGCGATGAGTGCTTCTGCATCCGTGTTTGATGGAGTTTCAGGCGCATCATCCCTTAGGTATTTCTCCAAACCTAAGGTGGTGAGATAGAAGAGCATTTTCTGCTTCCAACGCTTGAAATCAATCCCCGTGAACTTTTCGGGTTTTCCTGTCGTCATTGCGTTGACCGGGACAACCGGTTTGGCAGTTGCTGTCGCCATGTTAGACGGATTAGCCGGACGAGTTTTAGTCCCAGTTTCTGACATTGCTGAAGAAACAGATTGTCTCAGCAAACAGAAAGAAAGTAGAAGAAGAGAAGAGTACAGAATAATAACAAGACTGTAAACTAATTTGGAAAATAATACTGTTAAAAATTATGTGTAAAACAGATTCTTTTAAACACCTATTAAAATATTACTTCACGTTTTTGGAAAGAATATAGGTTTATTAAGAAGAATCTGAAACAGAAAGATTAACAGAAATAATGAAAATGATGAAACGATGAAACTTACAGATAGTTAAATTGTCGAACGCTGAAGCAAGATAGAAGGCAGTCTCGTTGTTCATGAACGATCTCCGTGAAGTAATATTTGACCCCCACAGTTGGTTGTGATTCGTTTTATTTATCTACAGACACGGGCATATCTACTCCCCAGAATGAAAGTCTTCACGTACTGCAGACGAAAGCACAATCTGTAGTATTGGCGCACCGAACTTTGTTTTGAGAGAAACTGGTAGAGAGAGAGAGAGAGAGAGAGAGAGAGAGAGAGAGAGAGAATTGTTGCTGGAGTTTGGATGGGAAAAACTGAGAGAGGAAGACTTGAATGATATTTCAAGGATTGCAATGTTTTCGTTCACACAACGGATCGGCTTGCTTGTTTGGCGTTCTCTTCTGCAGCTGATATTTCCATTTACGGAAACATTGCTTAGACAAACTTCTTGGTTGGAAATGATCTTGTCAAGGGAACCGTGTCATTCAAGCATAACAGGATGTGGGACGAATTAGCATCTTATTGAAGGCTGGAGTGAAAAAAAATACTATATTTGTGTAGTTTATGTTTCTTTAGTCGTTTGGATATGTTCCCTTTAATAGTTGGATCATTGTGATTATGAAATCGGAAAGTTCTTTAATTCTATCTTGATTGAATGATGTGGATCACTAGTACAGCAAATGAAGAAGTATACAATGTACTAATTTGTTATTCTGTAAATGACATTTATTCAATATACTTGCTTATCAACTGTAAATGGAATTTGTACCGGTCAACCATAAATAGAAAGTTTGCCGGTTGCTTTTTCATCCGTTCTTCTGTCAAATTGTAGTCTGGGGTCATCCCTTAAGAGTAGTCTAGGGATGAAAGGGGTGGTCAACAAGAAATTTAACTCAACTAGGTAACATATTAACCTAAACTAGGGCACTCAATCATATAAGTGACCTAATATAAAACTAAATAACCTACCAATAATCCACTATAATGATAATATTTCTAAAAGAAAAAATTAGATGTAACCGAATCTACTAAAAATAAGAGCAGTTTTGCTCCTCACTGTTGGAGTTCAAGCAACCAAGTGGAGGAGCAAATATTGCTTCAGGACCAATTTTGGTCCTAGGACACAAAATTTTGCTCCTTTCTGTCTTGGAGATGCTCTTACGTTCCAAATTATAACTTCAGCTCCAGAACATGGAGACCAGACTACATATAATTCAACCTTCTAGCTAACCATTTTGCAATGTTAAAGTTGACATTGCAAAATGTTGCATTCCAGGTTCATGTTGGTAACATTGCAAAATTTGGTAACATTGCAAAATTTGGCGTCAAACCAACGGTGCCAATTTTGAGTGCTATGTTGAATTTTTTGGTTTCCACAGACATTCTAGTCAACTAATCTATATTTTATAAGATTCGGCTCAATTAGAAGTACTCATCACATATAAAGTTGGGCTCTTGACAATGCAAGCTTTTTTCCAGAATGTGAAGAAGACCTTGAGAACGGGATGCCCCAAGGTCTAAGCCCGAACAGGTATTCACCAAGCCTAACTCACGCAGTCACTATTTGCAGATATGATGTCTCGGTAGGAATTACAAAATAATCGATTTTAAGAAGGTTATGGAGGGATATGCGATAGCATCAGCCCATCATTCGAATGTCAACGAATTTTGCTTCTCATTTTCTCCAAGCATAAGATAGCTCGAGAAGAGTGAAATTACCTCCTTCCTCGAGACACCAGCCTTGAAAGAGGATGCCATATATCTAGAAAAACTTCTTATTTCCGGCAAGACCAAAGAGCGCTTCTAATATGATTCAACAGAGAAGGTCATGAAGAAATTATTGGGGTGAAACAGCTTACATGTGACCAGGCACGAAGAATGACGAAACTACGAGGAAGGAAACGGCTTTTACTGCCACTGGGAGGGAAGGAGGTATTAAAACTATTTTGCAAGCAATCCAAAGATATCTTATGTTCTGCCTGGTGCCACCCTGCTCACTGTAATATTTTGGCCAAGCAGTGAGAAATTTTCGGAAGGAAATTATCCAGAGGAAATAACATGTTAGGTGGCTAGGAGAAAGAGTGAAAAAAGCAAGAAAGGAACATAACGTCTTGATGGACACTTATTTCGGAACTGCTCGAGAAGAAAATGAAAATGCAAGAAGCGGGGCGGCGCGGGAGGAGAGCTAGCGGATAAGAATCCAACAAAGAAGTCAAACACAAACAACAGGAAGAGCTAGGAGATAAGATGGACCATGCCAAAAACTAACACGTACAAACTGAATTGTGACACAAGCACACTAAGTAGCAGTTAAGGAATAGACGATTCAGACCACTGAAGGTGATCGCCAGAGCACACGCCCCAATCCCGACTTCTGATAGAAAGAGATAGCTCGGTGGTCAGTGACATCCAAAGCGGAACGAGATGACATGTACACATAATCCGGTATCAAAAGCAGTTGCTCGCATTGGAGGAAGGAATACATGTTTATAATCCTCTTCTGGAGACGATTTGTTTACTACTACTAAAAGGACTGAGTACCTTACAACCTGATATTGACAAGTTATCTCACAAAAGACTGTCACAATCCCCACCATCCGGTTACTATCTGATATTACAAGCACAGAACTGCTCAACGATTTTAGCCTAGGAGTTAGTTACAGACTCCACCACACGTACCAGCTGCAAACAATTCATTTCTAAAACCAACTGGCCTAAAGAAACAACGAAAGATTGCCAAATAAAAGTACGGGGAGTACCAAAACTGGGTTAGCAGAAAGAATGAGCCAACAGAATCAAGTGCTTTCTTTGACAGACGGCTATTATACTAGATAAGAGCAACATGCACTGAACCCTCTTGAACAATAATCAATCTCAGAAACACTTGTCAAGTTCTTTAAACCCTTCCAGCTGCAGAGAGTATTGTTGCGCATAGAGCAATCCCTCGTCTTCATGAAACCATACTCACAGTTCTGTATACCAGACTGGACTTATCAAATAAAACCATGTTCACACAAAGTTAACAACATAATTACAACAGATGTCAATCAGGCAAGCAGTTTAACCTGGTACTAATACTACACATCCAACTAAATAGTCTGTGCTACTGCTAACATCTCCAAATAACCAAATAAGTTACAGTTGTTCAACAACAAGATAAAGAGTACCCTAAACAGCTAAAGATCTAACCTAACTTCTCCTGACATTATTAGACCTTCTTGGGTCCAGGGGAAGGGGTTGCACGGGTCAGCGGGACTACCTCGTCAACAACTCGAAAGATGCTAACGTCCAGCACAATCTCATTGTTTGTATCGGAAGCAATTTCAAAGACACAGACGTCGGATTCCTCCAAGTTGTTGTCGAAAGCAAACTGCTTCCAGCCGCCACTCAGTCCGCCACCATGAACTTTATAGTGAAACTTAGCTTGCCATGTCTTCTCCTTAACAGATGAATTCTCCTTGACGCGGAGAGTCACTTGTTGGCTTTTGCGAGCAAGATGGGTGACGGCCCATTCCGAAGGGATAGACTGCATCAGAAACTATGCATTTTAGCCACCTAACAAGACCAAACTTTTATCCAACTGCTTCGAGTGACCGGAATTCTAGCATTCGGAACAGCACGGCCAAGATTTTAATATACATTTTCGATTAGCCGGAAAATGTTAACAGTGAACAAAAATCCAAGATTAATATGTGATGGGGCCTAGCTCTGGTTCAATTACAACGTTGCTTGGGTGGTCTCTAAAAACTGTATGGTCTCCAAACAGCATCTTGATCCAAAGCATGATTTTTAATAGTCACGAAAATCCTCTGCTCCTAAACAAGCCCATTGATCAGGTGATCCTTTTACTTGGTCAGAAAAAAAGGAGAATGCATTTCTGAAGGTTTAAGTTCTTTTCTGCTAACTAAAGTGAACATATAGAATGGCAGTAACTGGTAAGCAATAATTTATTTGAAAATTGCAGTTTCGTCGTGTTTCCGTCCAAAAAAGTAAAATAAATTTCTTTTACGTTTTCTTATATCTCAAACCTAACAAATAACCCCAATCCTGACGTCACGACAGAAAGAGTGAACTATTCTTCTATTTATGAAAGACTTCAGACCTCTCATCCAAAGACAACTATGTTGGTAAGTTAATCCAATGACTGGTGTCAACTGCAAATAAAGGCAATAAATGATGACATTATCAATTACAAGGAACGATGTTAAATGAAAGCAGTTACGGTTTGTGATACAAATAATTTAGAAGGGGCACCAAAAAATTTGCTCCAAGTTTGAGTTCTCAGAAGACTTGGACGGACTCAAATTGTTGTATTGATGCGAAACTAGAGTCCAACGATCCACAAAAACCATTGTCCTTGTAAGAAAGATAAGAAGAATTCTCTTGAATTTATAAAGAAACAGTTTCAAAGAACTAACCATGTAGAATCCCTTGTAAACATGTGATGGTCGCATCACTACCGAAAAATTGTTCTTGGTTGCAGCTGCAAGAGCCTTTTCCTTTGCCTTCTCTTTTTCCTCCTCTGTTACAGGTCTTCTATGGGATACAAATAGCACACTGTATGTCGCATCTGAATAGTTTACAAAATCAAGCAATTTGTGAGAATTCACATAGCAGAAACATAAACGTGGCAAGTTAAAGCATCAAACTAGTAACAAAGACCATAAAACCCACTAAATAGCCACATATTATGAGAAACAGCATCGTAAATAAGACCTTAAAGTAGTAGACCAGATGACAGTGTGAGAAAAGAATAATACTGCTGAAATGAAGCTATCAATGAAAACCAAAAAGCTCACCAAAACTTGTCTTTCCTATCACTCCACGAGCCGTAGGTTTCCTAACTCTCAGGCTCCTTCTGGCAACTTGAGAACCAGTCTCATTACTTTCCTCCAAGATCTTTCCATTAGGCTGGCCATTTGAAACTGAATTTCCAGGAGTCAGATTGTCATCCTTCTTGGGCTTCTCTGATACGGTGCAGATAGGAGAAGCATCAAGAGAGGGGTTGCGCACTACAACAGAGCTCTCCTTCGTCTTTTGTTTCGCTGCAGGAGTAGATTGTTTTCTTTTTCTCAGGCTTTGTGTTGCAAGACTAAGTCCAGTCTGATTGATTACCTCCCTACTATTTCCATCATTGTTATCCTTTCTGGGCCTCTTTGACACTGTGCAATCTGGAGCAGCATCAGTTAAATGGTTGTGCACTACAACAGAACTCTCCTTTAAATTTCCTTTTTCACTACACCCACCGTCGGGCTCCATATGAGCACACTTCCTGACAAAATAGGAAACCTCCCTCTCACATAAGCTTCCTCCATCAAATATCAGCACATCAAACCTCTGGTCTCCATTGTATTTAAATATCACCACATCATCTTCCTTTAAGGAATTATCCACCACAAAGGCGTCCCAACCTTTCCTAAACAGCAAGGTATCCCCAATTGGAAACACACCTACGTTCCACTCAGCACCACTTGGACCTTTAAGGATCACATTTTCTGGCAGCTTTGTTTTCATATTGTTTGCAAACTTTTTTGGAAGAGCCTGCAAGAAAATTAAGCAGTTCTCAACAACTTGAACTTGCATACATGTGAAGGTTTGCAATTCGTCACCTAAACCTAATTGTGATGGCACAATAAAACTGATAAAAACTCAACTTGAATAGTACATAATAAAACAATTTCCACGGCAAAAGTACAACTGTAACAAAATATCACATTTTCCCAATCTTTCCTTGAGTTTAAAATATTTAATTGAATGCCATTTTAAGAGGCAGAATTGGTAGTATGATATATTGATAAAAGAGACAGGCTTAAGCAGAGTCATCAAAACACCCAGGTAGGTCAACTGAGGTGATGGGGAATTCTGAAATGTATATCCCATTTTTCCTTGAACCTTTCTTTTAACGAAAATTGAGGTGAAGATGCGACTTATGTTAAACAAGGGCTGCAGCTAAACGATATCTCATGTATTAAGGGTGCACGTAGGTGTGGCAATCGGGCAGGTTTGGGGTTAAAATGACTAAACCAAACAGAACCCAAATCCTCCGAGCATGCTCGCAAAAAATCAGACCTGCACTCCCACCCATCTGACACCAATTAAACTGAGAGCCTGAACTGGAATTCCGGAAAATCCGATCAAATTCACAGAACAATAAAGCACTAAATTTGACAAATTGACTTCAGAAATTACCAGATCGAAAGAGCTACAAAATCTAACAAACCTAAACTTTGAACCATAATTTGCAATCAAGATCGTAAACGGGTGAAGAAGAGAGAGAGAGAGAGAGAGAGAGAGAGAGAGAGAGAGAGAGAGGGAGAGTTTTAATTGAGTCGGAGACTCGTTTAGGTACCCTCGGAGACAGGGTCTGTGAGACTGCTAAACCCAAACCACAGTTACACATTCCTGATTGTCACCCGATTGGGTTCGTGTGGGGCGGAACCCGATTTCCAGACCCGTATTGCCATCCCTAGGTGCACTTGGATTCTTACAATTGAAGACGGAGCACTAAAAATTATTTTATATACACAGACATGCACAATATAAAAACAGAGCTCTGTGGAATTATGTGTACTCAACATTTATAACCTTTTAACAAAAAAATATCCTCACCTGAACCAAAATAGTTCTTATAGGGATGCTTCTACATTTCACCAGTGGACCCCAGCTAATAGTTTTTGAAATTTTAACATGTCTCTGAACAAGTTTAGATGTGTATCCATGTACGGATACATAACGAATCTGTGTTCATCCTTATTTTAACTAATTCCAGAAATTGATAAATTCTTGAGTTCAGGCAGAAGAGTTGCTTCTACAAATTTTCTGAATTGCCAAAGTAAGCATGTCCGGTATTATCAGAGACATATAAGCATGAACTACAAAAGATTTAGAACTACAACTTGTTGATTATTAATTCTTCAGGAAAAATGTTGCCTTCTCTCATGTCACAGGGTGATTCAAATAGAAGTGTGCCTGCAAGGGTCCTAATGCCACACAGACTAGGAACCTGCGATTTAATGCTGCAAAAGGTGCAAGTTACACCTTCAGAAGGGGGTTCAACATCAGAACAAGACTATGTCACAGTAAGACCAGTAACTTTGGGTTTCTTTTGTTATAAACCAAGAGAACCTTAACCATTCTATTTCTTAACAGGTTGAGATACAAAATTAGATGCCCTAGCCCTATTTATAGTGGAGGCACTAGATATTGCCCACACTAAACATAGGAGACAGATATTGCAATAACTCCCGGTTAGGTATGCCTTTACTTCAGGGCTAAGTAAGAATAACTGATAGTAGACAAAAGGCTGTAGTTTTAAAGCTACGTGTAGGGTCTACTAAACTGCAGGCTAAAGGCTCCAAGGAGGAACATTGGTCTAGGGTATGGTAAACACTGAAACTAATCTTCTTTAGAACTTCACCAAGCTCCAGTTTGTTCTAAGAAATTTCTAGGAATAGGTTGGTTACAAGATGAGTTATCCTCAAATTTTTCCATGCTTAATCGTGCAGTCAAACTCTGGATTCAACCACCATAGTAAATAGCAGACATCTTAAGGAATGTTGTACCCTTTAATATTTCGATTGTAGTTTCTTCTCCACTTGATATTTGCAACGCTCAAGAGAAAAAAATATTGTTGAAGATGATTGACAACTTGTACCTTTGTTGAACAGGAAACTCATTCGAAATTCGAGTAAGAACGGGTCCATGTAGATGGTTCAATTGAAAATTCCAGCGGGAACGGATGCATGTAGAAAGTTAAAGCTTTCACTGAGTGCCCAATGAGAGTCTTTGACAGTGTCACATGTGGAAAATCGAGCTTCTTCTAAGGAACGGATTTTTGGGACAGTGCGTTCATCAAACAAATTTCTAGAACACTTATTCTTGACCTCACTAGGAAATGGAAGGATTTCGTAAGGAATTCTTATTAGGGTTAGTTGCATTTTA
Source organism: Linanthus parryae (assembly GCA_023055425.1). NCBI lineage: Eukaryota > Viridiplantae > Streptophyta > Magnoliopsida > Ericales > Polemoniaceae > Linanthus > Linanthus parryae. Next base: position 81,068,819 of record JALGPY010000006.1, read on the forward strand.
CCCCCTGTGGTTAGGGGTGCGTAGCAAAAGATCCCCATGTGGTCTCGAAGATGTATTTGTACCCCTTGTGCTTTGGTAGATGTGTGGTTCATTTAACATTAACGGAATTCGTTAAAACTACACTTAAATGACTTTTCAACCCTTTATTTTTTAAATAACACCAAAATTATCAAAACTAAAAAGCAAAAAGAAGAGGAAGAACAACAACAATGTACATGTCGTCGAAGACACCACCATGAAGCGAGACCACGACTCAGGGCTTGGACGCCAACAACCCCAGCACTATCACCATCTCCTCCTTCAGTCCTTCTCTCTCCAGAGGCTTCAATTCTCAGTGGCACACTTTTTGTAGCCTGATATTCCCAAAGCGCTACTCAAATTCGCAGTCCAAAGCTGTATAACGTGGTCCACTGGTCCCTCCCTCCCACTCTATCCTTATCGATATTGGAAAGGCTGGACTTCTAAAACTTGTTTTCGAATCGTCCAGATTTAAAGTTCGATTTTTGTGTTTGATCTGCGGTGATTAGACAGTTCGCAATAGATATTTTAGTGATGGTTGTTTTTTGTGATGGGGTGTGACGATACAAGCTCTGGATGGTGCTCAATTTCTGTACAAACTGTAGTAAATTAGAACTGATAGAAAGAGATGAAATGTAGAAGAAGCTGAGGTACAGAGGTAATGAAAACCGAGGGAGAGAGATCAAGAACAGAGAGATGAGATTGAGAGAGACAGACAAGTAGAGATTGAGGGAGGAAGACTTCTAAATTTGAATGATAGTTTTCTCAGTACGTACATTGCAACTTTATACCAGAGCAGTTCTAAAAGTACCAATGAACCCGTATTATTACTGAAAATACTAATTAACTCCACTATGATCTTATACATCTAGAGACACCTTATTTGTTCTTAATAGCTATTTGATCCCTGATCGTAACTTTCGATCCCCTTATAAATATCCTTGTCCTCAAGGATCATGGGCAAGCAACTCTCCTGCAAGTGTACTGCCTGGATCAGGCCCTCTATCCAAACACCGGTTGTTTGAAAGAACTCCATATATGCACGTCAAGGTATTACGAGAACAACCAAGTTCCTGTATAGGTAAACATGTTGCTTCAATATGCTGTAATAACCATTTTAGCAATAGCTGATTTGATTCTGGATGAATCAATTTGACCTGCTGAATGTTACAGAAGAACACACCTTTTTCTGTCAGTGGGGATTCATAAGTATCATCGCCCACGATCCCTTTGTTTTACAAATCAAAGGAGAAACACTGTCAGCTTTCCCATTCCCAGAAACAGAGGTCGCCAGATGATATTAAGCTTTCCTATGACTTAAACTCCATTTAACCCATTTTTATCCCCAAACTCCATTCTCTCTCTCTTCTTAAGTTTATTGAGGTAAAACAGTTTGCTCAATTGATATATTAACATAAGAACACCACCACCATTACCATCATTGCCACAACCACCACCATCACCATAAATAATCCAGAATTTGGCCGCCCATATCATGCACACAACATCCCACCACAGCAAAATCTCTTCTGCCTACCATAACAATCACCATTACCACAAATCACAATCCAAGAGAACCACCGCCAACATTACCACCATATCTCTCTGTTTTATGACTGAAAACAACACAAATAAAACATTCACTCGCCCACAACTCAAACCCTTCCTCATTCCGAGCACGAGAGAAAACAACACAAATAAAACATTCACTCGCCCACAACTCAAACCCTTCCTCATTCCGCCACTCTCTCGTGCTCGGAATGAGAGCATAAATCAAAAATCAGAATTGGATACAAAACATGGGCCAACCGCAGACAAACCATCTCAAACCCTCCCTCATATAGCTCTCTCCCAAACCCAAATAATCGAAACTGATATCAAACAAACCAAAACCCGAAAATCACATTTTGAAATCAATATCAAACCCTCTCTTTGTGGTGTGCGCAAATCCAGCCACCATCAACACATTCACACTAAATTGAGCCAAAGACGAACAGGACAGACCTCAGGGTTTTACCTCCGAATATGGGAATTAAAAGTTGTTATTGTCAATTTAAGGGAGGCTTTCTGGGTTGGTGAAATTTCAGAGTTGGGTTCCCGTTGGGTAGCGTTATGGTCTGGGTAGTGATGACGATGGAGTAGGGAATTTGAACAGAGAGGCGAATGAACATTGGAAGCTTCAACGATTTCGGATTTGGGTACGGGTCGATTTTGTTATGGGCATGTATGGTTGTTTCCATGTTGAGACCGTCAGCCTTGATGCCTGGATGGGGTTGTCACAGTCACATGGAGGTCGACCGTGGTGATTGTGTTCAATTGGGGATGGAAGCGGCGGTTTTATGGTGGTTGGATGGTTGTGGTTTACAGATCTGGTTGTAGTGAGGCTGGGTTGACCGTGGTTGTGGTGAGGCTAGGTTGACCGTGGGTGGGGAAGATGGAGGTGGAGGACATGGGCTGGGATCGGGGTGTAGGCAGTGAATTTATAATCATGGATTTGGTTGCAGAGAAAGAGGACGAACAAGAGGAGTCATTGGAGGTTTTTGTTTTTAATAAATATTGTACATTTTAGCCAATAAATAGCTTAAAATATGCTTATTTCTTCCTCCGTTATTTACCGTCAGTCACACCGCTGTCATTATGTATTTGGCATTACACAAAGGTAAATTTGGGTAATGGACCTAAACACCGGTGATTTCTGTCATTTATCGGAGAAAAGGGCTCAGACTGAATGATCACTCGTATGCTTGGTTTAGTCATTATGCAATGCCTCATTTTAGTCATTATGCGATGTTAAACTCAGATATAACCTCAAACAACATGGTGTAAAAAAGGTAAAAAGAGACACTATACAAAGAAGAAGATGATGCAAAAGGAGGTCGTGACGAAGATAGCATCAACATTTTGCACCTTCAAAGTAGATTTCTCACTCTACGATATGAAGATCTGTTAGAGAAGCATGTAAATTTTTCAAATGAGTTGACAACATAGCTTCAACAACACTGCCCAGCATCAGTGCTGAGCCAAGCACCAGTGAATATTGATTATTCACGCCAATAGTCCTACACATCCCTGCTTATCAACATTACCCAAAAGCTCTAAATTGATGCAGATCGTTAAAATATAGTGACTTCGGAAGTAAAAATTAGGACTGTCAGTGTTCTCCGATCAAAAACCTAAACAATCAACACAAATAGCTCATTCAATCCTGATATGAAACAACTTGCAACATTTGCTCATTTTAGGAAAACCTAACAGGGAAGGAACTGTTGGAAGGTCAACCCAATTGGGTTGATTATCGTACTGTAATTACGATCCTGCTTTCTACTGCCTACCAATAGATCACTACGAGATTTGCAGTACCAATAGATCACTACGAGATTTGCAGTCGATTGTGAGAAAATACGCATGAAATTGGTGGTGTCTGTTTAGAAGTCCCACATCAGATATTGAAGAAGAACAAAAAGAATTCATAAGTGTCCTTGGCTATTCCACTCATTGCCAATTGGTTTTGAGGTGGAACCCATGGATTTCAACATTGTATCAGAGCCCCAGCTCACACACGTGAATGGTCTAACTGATAGAATATGAGAAGAGTAATATTATTGATGTGTATCGTAAACGATTACATCGAGCCTATAAATAGGCAGACTAAACTGGGAGGATAAGCTAACCTCGAAACTAGGAAACAAATCAAAATCATATAATCCATACTAAGAAAATTAAATATTTTAAGAATAACAAAATATCTCTAACATTCCCTCTCAAACTCAATGTGCCAATATTGAGTTGGCAAGCAGACACCAGAGCAGCAACAAAGAAGGTCAAGTGGTTGTGAAGGCCAAGGCAAAGAAGGCTAATATCTGAGGGTGATAGCGCCAGATTTGTCGATGGCTGAGAAGAGGTTAAAGAGAGCCAGGTATGCGGGCGTCTGAGAAGATGGGCGGTAATTTTACAACAGGTGTCACGACAGATAGTGTCGAGAAGAAGAAGAAAAAGAAAATAGTTTTATGACAGATTGTGTCGAGAAGAAAAAGAAAATAGCTTTACGACATTGTGTCAAAAAGAAGAAAAAAAAATAACGACAGACTGTGTCGAGAAGAAGAAGAAAAAAAATTTACGACTTTTTAGGTCCATAGTCGAAAGAGAAATCTGACCGGGCTCAATTGAGAATATCTAAATCTTCGGGGAGAAAACTAAAGAAACTCAACTATTCAAACAGAAACTATGGGGTCAAAGTTCAATTACCATGATTTCAGTCCTTTTCCTCAGAACAGAGGACGACCACGCTGGGAGAAAAAGTAGATAGTTACTGCAAGAATCAGAGGAGTGAAAAGAGCTCAGAGGATACACAGTCAATGATGGATCTCCAGAAAAATCCACGGAGGAAAAAATGACATGGGCAACATGAAAGATGAAGCGGGAACTTCGATGGAATTCGATTTGGGGCTTTGCAAGACGTAGTTTTTGATTGGGGTCTGTTCATGGGGAACCGGACCGAAGGTAGTAGTTTCAAGTGGCATCGACAGAGATAAGGACCACGGTTTGATCCATTGGTGATGGTGGCTTTGACTAGGCAGAGGTGTAGAATGACGGCTCTGCTAGGTCACAACGGTGATTCGAACAGTGGGGATGCGATAATTGGTGGCAGCGTGGGCAAAAACAGGGCTTCTCTTGGACACAGCGGTGGTGTTTGTGAAGTACGGAGCGACGCTCCATATAACAGAAGCACCGAGGACAAAAAGGTCCCGACCAAGGAAAAAAAATGAACACAAGCGACAAATAGAGGCGCCCCCACCAGAGGAGGCGGAAGAATATTAGGTCACCAGAATCGAAAATGCTTTGATACCATGATAGAATATGAGAAAATTAGTATCATTGATGTGTGTAAAAAATGATTACATAGGCTAACTAAACTTGAAGAATAAGCTAAATTTCTAAACTAGGAAACAAATCAGAACCATATAATCCATACTAAGAAACCAAATATTCTAAGAATAACACTATCTCTAACACTAACAACCCACGTGCTCACCGCCATCGGCATAAAAAAGATCACACGTGAGGGGGCGTGTTAAGAAGCCCCACATCGGACATTCAAGAAGAACAAAAAGAATTGTAGCTGTCCTGGGCTACTTTTTAAAAAACTGGTGCACTCGTACCCCGCTCGCGCACCCACACCCGCGAACGCACCTGTGCTTCTTAGCCTGGTTCTATTTTCAAATTTGTTAAGCAACACATCCTTTAGTTAGCATATTTTCTGCAACAATCTGTTTGTTAATAGATTCTGGCATTCTGCATTTAACCCTCTCTCCCTTCCAAAGTTGATGCCTTTGACGTTGGACTTATTTTGTTAGTCGATATGGTAAGATGTTTTTTCAGTGAACTATATTCTATAATATTTAAAGTTAAAATTCCATATGCTTTGCGTTCCACATTGATGTAGCTGAGGAGCTGTATCCACATCTTTCGCAATGGTTTGTTCTCACCATGTTACCTCCTCTTTTCGAAAGTGTGAAGGGGGATTACCTGAAATCAAAAAAGCTTCTAATAGAGTACGATGACCTTCCTGTTTATAGTTTAGTAAACAAAGAAGATTGACCTGATCGAAACCAAAACCCTTAATGTAACCACCAGCTCCTCTACCTAATCCTTATCATTATTGCCACCTCCTTCTACCCCTCAAGCTATTCTCTGTCATTGCCAACCAATCCCAACATCATCCACAAACCTCTCTCCCTCTCCTTTGTACACACATCGATGCAATTTCAACACCAAATTATTGTCAGTGGGTTGGCAATGAAGAAGATGTCCCAACTATGGCTAAAATATCTCCAATCACACATTAGATTCTCTAGTGGAGTCTAAGACATATAACCAGAGAGAAGGACAGAAAGGCTATCCTGGAATGAGATTCTAGTGAATAGCATGATGCTTGTATGATTCCGCTGCTCAAGATTTTAGTATGATCAAGGGTTCCGTAATTGGAACGTCAAGATAGAAAGCTGCAAATTTTGGAATCAAAGAGAAAAATACCACATGCCAAATGATGGGATCAACTTTAGGGGTGTGGGTGCGGGTGGGTGCGGCGAAATTCCTTGTGTGTGTGTGTGTGTGTATTATTTGTGAGATATTCATTCGCATGAAAAAATAGAAGGTTGACCAAAAAAATGAAAATGAAAACAATAGTGGTGAAAATTATATAGACCAAACTCATTAACCATTCTACAAAATAGATAATACATATCACATGTTCACAAGTCAATAGATGCATGTTCTTTTGGATAAATTGTAGTTATATTTAGAAAAACCTCTCAAGTAAAACTTTTAAAATGACCTGATCACATCCACGAAGCACCTGCAAAGAACCAATGAAGAACCCAGAAGCACCCGGTGCGGGTGCCCGGGTGCGCGATATCCCAGAAACACCCGTGCTTCATAGGAATCAGGTCTCTCTCTCTCACAGACACAAACACACGCACATATCCCTCTCCTCATATGAAATGTACTTACTGTACAAACAATCTTTGGAACAATGTAATAACCTATGTGCGGAAGAATCTGAAGATGATACAAATGGGTTGCCAAATGTAAAGATCGGCTGGCATCTTACTACAGGGAATGGATTACGGATGTGAACTTTTGAACAATGACCTCGAAATTCATAATGTGAGTAAAGAGGAATAGGCTACAACCTATACAAACAGAATGCAGTGCAAAATGGTCTAGAGAGTTCAACAAAGTAATAAATAGAAAAAGATAAGAACTATAGGCTACCATATTTATTTGCAAATTTATGAATTAAATTACATGACAGTGGCATGTTGCATCAACAAAGGGGGCAGATGTGGCGGGATTCATATGTCATAAGACTTTGTTAAAGGGGTTATCCTTCAGCTGTTGTTTGAATGTGTGTCAAAAGATTACTAAGTCAGTCAAAAAGGAAGGCCGAAAACATATTTTATGAGGGCATCCCCGTGTGCACCAAAATATTTGAGGAGTTTGCTGAGATCCGCAAGGGAGCACAAGAGTTCCATGTATTCAGACCGAATATTTGAGCTTTACAAGTTCAGATAGTTCTAATAGTCAACGACTGAAAGAGTTGTACATTTTGAGCATGAAAGATGTGCCACATGGTCAAGATGGGGAAAACTTTGAGAATACACACACAACAAATGCTCTGACAACAAGTGGGATTATCTTAAAACGTGGGGAACTTTGAAGGAAAAAATAAAACTGACTAGTAAACTCAGAAAGGCAAAGGTTCTAACTAAATAATGATATACAAACAAAGATCTCCTAACATGTATTAGTACATGAATTCTGGAGGGTTGTCAGATAGTTGCAAAGTTTAGAAGAAGAATTGAACAGTCATTTAGCAACCCTTTTTGTAACCATATGGCAAAAGATTCAAATGATAAACTGGATCAGCTTTTGAAGACAAAGGATCTAAGATCTAGATGAAAAATCCATAAAATTTGTACGTGTTTTTATAACACGCCCTAAGGTATAGATATTCACAACTGCTACACTTTCTGGAACCACGAACTATGTTACCAGAAAGGTGGTACACTGTGCAGTACGTGGGACGAGAACGGGAACTGGAAGCGCGATAGGTGCCGGTACGGTACGGGGTAAGCTTGGGGTAGGCTTCTCCGGAATGTTGTCTGGGACGAAATACAATTAATAGGAACAAGGAACGCTAATTGGGAACAATTTTCCCTAAAGTTACCTAAGAAGTCGCACAATATCAATTTAAGTAGTTTCACACTTTCATTCCCAAATCCATTATCATAATAACATAACTTTCTGCCAATAAGTACCCACTGAATCACTGATTCACTGAAAACCAATAATATAAACAGGTCAATTATGTACTCATTGTGTGAAACATCGATGCTTTCTGCTTTTCAGGTCCAACATGTACCGTGTTTCGGTCGGTATGACTCGGATCGAGAAATGCGGCTATTTTTGCGTTTCTGGTAACATAGACCATGAATTCGAAATTGAAATAAGTTCTTAAAATAAAACTAGGAATTTTAAATCCCATCTTCTAAAGTAGTGTAAGAAAATGACATCCACACCGTACATTACCATGCGTGCTTCCTGCCAATTCCAAAAATCCAACGAACAATATATGGTTTTAAAGTGACACATAGTAATCAATAAATTCTCCACGGTCCATTGATGTGTCTATAGTAATTTTGCATGCTTAGTGTCTCCTTAAATATTACAGATTTCGGAAGCAAGTCCGAAAAAATAATCAAGCGCGACAGATATTCGATGCCTTCTGTGTGAAACTACAATACTTATAGATGATAATTATATCGTTCTTGCATCTATTATTCTGTCAACTTTCATTCCAAAATATCTTAATCGTTAAATCTACCATGTATTCAGCATAGACCTAGGAAGCATGGACACTCTGAAAGAGGGGCCGTATCCATGCCGGACACCTGGGACATTCGGACAACACCCAAAAATACGAGTAAGAGAAAGAATTCTATTAGACTGGACACTTGGGGGAGGGGGGTCACACACAGACACGTTGGGGACACTTATGACATCGCCTCTTTGTGTTTATTAGACTTTCATACAGGCTGGTTTACGACAGATTCTAACTTAAAATGGGTTATAATGTAATTAAGCAAAAATACAATCGAGGGCTCAATACATCAAAAAGTTCAAGCAGGGTTTTAAGTTCTCACATGCGACAACTTCAAGGGTTTTGCAGACACAACTCATCAGACTCGAATGAATGGATAAATCTCTAAGCGGTACTTCGCCCCCTCTCCTTTTAGTCAAGCTGGTGTACTCCCACCCTCTCTTTTTGGTCTTCGCTGCCAGTGCTACTACTTGAAGCACGTAGCTGCCCCGCATAAGCTACTCATCATTCTCTTCTCATTCTTATACTTCCTCCTTTCCACCAGGTTCTCCCTGTTTTGACTTTTCCACCCGTAACCATGTCACTTTGACCCGGTGATTTGAAAAGCAAAACGATACAATTTTTCGGCAGTCTTTTCATGGTATCGTTTTGCTAATCAAATCACCGGGTCAAAGTGATCCGGTGAAAAGTGGTAGAAGTCAAAACAGGAAGAATCAGGTGGAACTAAGGAAGTACTTAATTTATGTGTTTCCGTGATATTTAAGCTATAAATAGAAGTTGGAACCAATATTGACATCTATTGGTGTAAAAATGTAAATATATATATATAAAGATAACAATAACGTTGATGTATCCCTGCCGTATTGTATCCTGAATTTTTCAGAAAATGACTCATCCAGTTTCTGTTCTCGTATCGTATCCCATACCCGTATCCATGCTTCTTAGGCATAAATTATAAAGCAAAGATGATGGTATTATATTTTTGCTGGGTTGATAAATTACAGACACAACTAATATCTATCTATCAAAAGTTGGTGAAGAATAATACTGTAATCATTGGCTGATCACTGGACGGACTAGTTGTTAGTTTTCAAACCGCAATAAGTTGACAAAACGCAATATTGGTATACCCGGGGTATTACAAGTTGCAGACTTTAAAATCAAAACAATGAGTGAAGTCTACTAAATTGACAATATTATTGAGCTTGCTGACTCCCAAACCAGTGAACTACTAGCGGCCCATATCTAGCAGAGCAGGTAGCATACATCTTTTCAGGAGTGTGGAAGGGACTACAACTGCTGTACTCCTAAGACAAAAAAATTCTAATTGCATTTGTAACGCAAGGCTATAACAAAATGCAAAACTTCAAGACAAAAAAACGAGTAGGAAGTTCCATCTCATGTCTATAAAGTATTCTCTGCCATTTAAGAAGCTAAAAACGAGCGCGAACAATCTGCTAACTTGGTTTCACAGGATAGAACCCGAATCTCCTACATCGGGCATAACATGCATGTCCACACACAGAAGCAAACCCACAACGCAGTTCAAACAAACAGAACAAGAAAGACGGTCAGCAACAGATTGTTAACTTACCAGTTGCTGTTCAAACCCAGGAGATAGAAACTGACAGAAAGCAACGCACTGGAAGTGGTTCCAGTACATGTCCTCTTGCCATTTCCTGCAATTCCTGCACTCTTCACCCATTTCCTCTCAATCCACCAAACTCTCTGGAAATTTCACAGCCAAAACAGGTTGTCAGAACACAAGAAAGCAGCAAAAACCGTGGAGGAGAACAGAGTAAGAAGGAAAACAAAACCCTAGTTAAGGAGGAAGTCAGTACGAAGAGGTGAAGCTATGCAAAAGATATAAGAAGAGACTGAAGTTATGAGATTAAAAACAATAATAATCTTCAATTTTGGCAACAGTGAGCTTACGAGCGTAATGCGTGCGCTGAATCAAAGAACAGAAGGGAAAAAGCAGGAACTCCGTATTGTAATGAAGTATGAACACCACGCTTGGAGAAGACGACTTTACGGGTACTCGGGAAGGTAAAGTAAACTTTGGGTTGGGGAGAAAATTATAGAAAAATGCACCCCGCTTTTCTTCTAAAAAAAAAGAGAGAATATAATGGTCCTTGCAGGGGCGTTTCTGCAATAATAGCATACTTACAGGGCTATGAGTGAAAATAATACTTCAGTTGTTAGTAGCTATTTTTCACTTTCCCTTTCTGTTTTGAATGTAATGTTCATTCATTCACTTTTCTATGAATTCTATAGAGAAAACTTTTTCCCTCATTTTTCTTCATCTTCTTCGGTTCTGAATCTTTGTGATTGTGAAGCATTTGTGTGAATTCTAATATGGTATCAGAGCCCTCGCTTCATGCGAATGTATATCTCTTTGATCTTTGATTTCTTCCCTGGATCGTCTTTTGGTTTTTCGAGAATTTCATTTCTAGGGTTTATGTTCATGGCGACTACTCCTGGAACTCTGACGATGCAGATCGATCAATCCTTTCCGTATTATCTCACAAATTTTGATAATCCATGCATCAATTTAGTTTCCCAGCCCTTAACTGGCAATAACTTCAATACTTTGTTCAGATCTATGACTCTTGTTCTTGAGGCGAAAAACAAACTTGCTCTTGTTTCTGGTTCTTTGTTACCTCCTGATCCTTCGGATTCTTTGTATTCTCTGTGGAAACGCTGCGATAGCATGGTGATTTCATGGTTGCTGAATTCAATATCCAGATATATGTAACTTCCCCTGTAGTGTATTCTGCCACTTCTTACGAAATTTGGCATGATCTTGTTGAGTGATTTTCTCAGAAGAATGGTCCACGTATTTACCAATTGAAGAGAGCACTTGCTAATTTGAATCCAGATGCTATGACAGTCACCATGTATTTCACTAAGTTTAGAAGTTTATGTGATGAATTGAGAAATCATAAGGTTGGTGCTCTGTGTTCTTGTGGTTGTTGTCATCAATGTACATGTTGTGTTCTTCATAAACTGCTACTTGAGCAGCAAGAGGATTTGGTTATGCAATTCTTATGGGCCTTAATGATGGATATACCTCTTTGAGAGAACAAATTCTGTTGACAGAACCTCTTCCTCCTATGAATAAGGTTTTTTCTCAAGTTCTGCAGCAAGAGAAACAAATAGAGATCAGCTTGGGGCATAGTGTAGGTCAAATGGCTATGTTATCTCTTACAAATTATTTTGCTCCTTCTATGCCAATGTGGCTTCATCCACACAATCTCATGCTAGATTCAACAGGCCTAAACATGTTTGCTATCACTGTGGGGGTACTGGTCATATAAAAGAGAAGTGCTGGAAGTTGAATGGTTATCCTACATTGTGAGCTTGTGTCAGCACAAATACTTCAGTTTCTACCTCACCTCCACAGCTATCCCAATCACGGTGTGAACAGGTGATGCAATATATTAACCAAGAAAATCAAGGTCCTACATTTACATCTTTGTCCTTATCTCGTGACATTCATGACAGTCCTATGCATCAATATGGCTCTTCTCAGGACTCTTCTTCTCAATACTCTTTTATGGATGATGTTCTGAGCTCTTACTCCTTTCAGTCAGGGACATCTGGTTCTAAACTTTTATCTGTCTCTTGGATAATAGACAGTGGAGCAACTGACCATATGTGTCATGACATTTCTTTTTTTGACAACTATGTGCATGTCTCTAACACTTTTGTTTATCTACCTACTGGAGGCAAAGCTGCAGTGCATCATATTGGTTCAGTCATAATTTTTACATCCCTGGTATTATCACAGGTTCTCCATGTTCCAAAATTTGCTTTCAATCTCTTATCTATGTCTCAACTAGCTCAGTCTAATCATTGTGAGTTTATTTGTGAGGCTACTGGTTGCATCATTAGAGACAAAGTATCCTATGCTATTTTGGGTTATGGTAAGAAACAAGATGGTCTCTATTTGTTGTCCTCGTCAGCATGTGCGTCTATTGATGGTGTTGTAGTCCTACATTCTGCTTCTGAAAGTTTGTAATGTAAGTAAAATAGCGAGATCTAAATACTCTAGAGGGGGTTGAATAGAGTATGCTAACTTTTGCTAAAAAACGGTCTTTTAAAACTTGAGTAGAGTATGTAGTTGATATCTCAAAGCTTTGAGGAAAACTTGAGAAATTAGAGATATAACTGCAGAACAAAGAGGCTTCAAAGCTTTGAGATTTGGAAAACTCCAAAGCTTTGGAACTTCCTGTTTAGACTGTAATGAAAAGATAAATCAAATAGGCAGCAAGAACACAAAGATTTTACGGAGTTCAGTCACAAGTGGACCTAGTCTCTGCCTGAGGGATCTTATCCCTCCAAGATTCTAACACAACTTCTTATTAATCACCCAGATTCAGTCCTAGATCTCAAGCCTAAGTGAGATATCGTTCACTTATACAGCTTGTGGTTCCCAACCTATCTAGTTCCAGGTACAACATGTTGAAACAATAAGAACCTCTTTGTTGTTCACTTAAACAACTAAACTTCTAAGTTTGTGAGGTTTAAGAACACAGAATGATAATACAAGTTTAGTAAAAGTGTGAAGAACACAGAATAGTGATAAGAAATAAAGCTTGGAAGTGTCTTCAATCTGTGATGAATGATCTTGCTTCTTCAGTGTCAATGGCCTGATGAGTCTGAAGATTTGAATGATCTGATCTCTCCTGTTTGTAGCAATCTTCAAATCTCACGATGATCAGTCTCAGCTCATGTATTTCTCTGTTCAAATTCAAATCACTGATCTCTTTAAATAACAACCTGCAACAACCAGAGTGATTTTAGGAACTGAATGCCTAAAAATCCTCTTCCATGATATTCTTCTTTCATCAGCTATGCTTGGATAACTATTTGATTGGTTTATGGACGTTGGAACGCCCAACAACCCTGCATACACACAACAAACAAGACCAAACAATATCCAGACAAACTAGCATCAAGATGTGATCAGCAATATGCCAACAATTCATGAGAAAAACTACGCTAGGTTTTGTATGAAAATTTACTCAGCTAATACATCCAATCTGATGAATATATCATCAATACATTATGGAAAAAAGTATTAATAGACAATAATAGATCCATAACAAGTTATGAATCCCAAAGAAATAACATGCATACACAGATTTAATCAGATGAACTTAGCTGTGAAGAGTACTCAGTGAATCTCAAAGCTTTGAAGCTTTGTCTGCTAGTTCATCAGAGTAAACTTTTATTTCCAATCCAACTCAATCCTGCATGTAATGTTAATCCGTCCAAAAAAAGAATTGATAATGCCTGCATAGTGTTATATATAGATTTGTATAACTCATTCCATATCAAAAACAAAGACTTGCACAAAACAGTTAGTCACATGTATATATATATATATATATATATATGTGTGTGTGTGCATAGTTACAGTGTCTCAAAGCTTTGAAGTTTTGGCACTTAGGAATATTTCCAATATGTCCAGCCTGTGTTTCTGACTTCCATCATCATGGAATATAAGCTCCTTTTGCACATTTAACCATATATCAATATCAAAGAGCTTCAGATCTATCAATCTCACCCTTGATGAAAGACAAAACACATTACTGAAATCCAGATTATGAATGAATTTCCTGCAACTCAAAGACACAAGTGATCCACCAATCCAGTAACAGTATTAAACTAATGATCACATTTAAACATAATATAGCACCTTAACAAAAATCTGCATAGCAATAACCAACCAACCAGCATCCTACAAAATATTCAGCATCCGACTCAAAATTATTACAAGACTTAACACAAAAACATATAATCTTCTCCCCTTTTTTGACTTTCATCAAAAGAGTAGAAGAAATATAGGATCTAGTTCAGAGTCTTGTGAAGATAAAAAAGCAAATTTAAACAAACTTCATGACTTGAAAGAAAAAGAAAGACAGAAAGAATACGAATGGTGGGCTTCAAGGCTTTGAAGATTCAGCTTCAGGATCCTTCTTTGCAGACTTCTTTCTAGGCTTAGCTTTTCCCTTTCCCTTGTCCTCAGCTTCTTCCTATTCCTCTTCAACTATGTCAGCCTCTAAATCTCCTTCAGCTTCAGCTGGTTCTTCTCTTTGCTCACCTTGTTCAGCACCTTCTTCACCCTGTGCTTCCTCAGTTTGATCTTGCATTTTTTCAACTACTTCATCAACAAGCTTATCCAAATCAGCAGCTTCCTTTTCAGCAGTCTCTACAACTGTTTCCTCATCACTAGCCTCATCCTCAGATTGATAAAAAAGATCCTTATAAGTAAGAACAATAGGAACTGGTTTCTTCTTCTTCTTCTTCTTCTTCTTCTTCTTCTTCTTTTTCTTCTTCTGCTTCTTGAAAGCTTCTCCAAGTACTTCATCTGAATCAATGCTAGTTTCTCTGCTTTCTGAAGAAGGGTCTCTTCTCTAGGTTCAATCCTTTGATAATGATGTCTAGCTTATTGATCACAAAACCTCTGAACTTGGTGAAATCATTAGACAGGTCAAAAAACCCTTGTCTCAGATCCTCCACACCATCTTCTAAAACTTCAACCATGTCCAGTATTCGAGAGAAATCCAATTACTAGACACTTTGGGGGTTGTAGTAGCTCTAGGTTTGATAAACTCCTTCTCTTTCAGCTCTTTAGCACTCAATTCAGAATAAAATTTCCACTTTCCTTTGATAGTGTGAACTATCCTAATCTGAAAGGGGAGTATGCAGGTAGAAATGCAGCACAAATACTCTAGAGGGGGGGGGTTGAATACAGTATGCCAACTTTTTGCAAAACTTGTAGAGGAGAAGAGTTTCTAAAAAGATCAGTGAAGTTCAAGGCCTTGAAAACAGTTTCAAGCCTTTGGAATGAAATACAATTTGAAAAAAAAAGACAAGTCTTTTTCAAGGTCTTGAAAATAGTTTCAAACGCTTGAAAACAGACTAGTTTGAATGCTGCAAAAACTAAGTATGCAAATGAAACTGTAAATGCAAGAGACACATGATTTATAGAGTTCAGTCCACTTGGACCTACGTCGCTACCTCATGGATCTTCTCCATGTAGGATTTTCAACAGAATTCTTATTGATCAAAAGCTAAGCCCTAGATCTCAAGCACATAGATATGTCTTACTCTGTTAGTGCTTGTGGTTCTCTCTAACCTGTCTAGTACCTACTCTAGCTAACCGATTAGCTAAAAATTATCTATTGTTCACTTTGGAAAACCCTTGAGAATGAGAGAAAAAGTACTAAAAGAATGATATACAAATTGAGTACAAGTCAGAAGAACACTAAAGTGTAAAACTGCAGTGAAGAATGTGTGATTGCAGAGCTAAAAATTCTCTATCGTTGCTTCAACATTAGCTCTATTTATACAGCTCAGAGCTCTGCAAATCTTCCCACATTTTAGCAACAAACTTCCTGTTTTGTAGGCAACAACTTTGACTCTTTTAACAGCCTTCTCCAACGGATAGTTGATCATAATCTTCTGAGATATTGTTCTGATCTCGTCTTTAAACAGATGGCATGCTGTCAAG
The DNA here is from genome assembly GCA_023055425.1 of Linanthus parryae. NCBI lineage: Eukaryota > Viridiplantae > Streptophyta > Magnoliopsida > Ericales > Polemoniaceae > Linanthus > Linanthus parryae. The sequence continues at coordinate 81,084,745 of JALGPY010000006.1, forward strand.
AGTGTGTGATTGATCACAAAATCACATTCTCTCCAAGTTTCCTTTCCTGCAAAATCCAGATTAGGAAACCAATCCTACAAACTAGGAAATAAAATTTCCCTGCAAAACTATGTCAAACAGATGGATTAAATGGTGTTAAATATATCAAAATAGTTTGTATTTCATCATCCAATAATAACGGATCAAGCATAGGGGTGAGAGAGATAGAATTATATCATAAGAGTTCAGAAAAACTCCCCCTGAGCATATGCATACAGGTCAGACAGTTTCAAGGCTTTGAACAAGCCTGTGAAACTTGTGAACTTACAATCTCCCCCTTGATGAAAGACAAAACCTCAATCTGCTTGAATCTTAGTTTCTGCAAAAAATAATGATTAGCACACAAAATAGTAGCAACACATTGGTTCCAAAAAGATTCAACTTATTCAATGATAAACAGAAAAACACATAAGTCAAAGTAATCCTACTGACCAAAAATATAGGTCACTAAATCATAAAAAATAACCTAAGATTTCTCCCCCTTTTTGACTTTCATAAAAAATAATGAGAAAATGTTAGATCAGAGTCTTCGGAAAATTTTGAAAATAAACTTAAAAGAAGTGTGAAAGAAAGAGTAGGCAAGAGTTTATGAGGTTGGGTCTTCATCTCCATCCTGATCTCCTTCTTCTTCCACACTGTCTTCATCATTGTTCTGGTCTTCTTGTTGAACCACATCAATTTCCTCAATGATAGAACTAACTAGAGTATTGTCCGTCCCGAGGGCACTATCCCTAAATTGGATAGTTTTTGAATTTAGAGGTATTTTTTTAATGAATTTAGTGATGTTATTCAAAAATTATATTTACAAATGTGGTGGAAAAAAAATACTAACTTCCAAGTATGGGATGAGGACGTGGAAATCACTCCCAACCTATATCCTATTAGTTAGGGATGTAGTTGAGAAAATCTCTCTCCTATTAGTTAGGAATGTCCAAAGAGAGTGGGTAGTTAGGGATGTCAAGGAGAGTGGGTAGTTAGAGATGTAATAAGTAGGTGAGATCTAATGGTGGGGATGATGTTGATCTAATCTAACGGTTGAAAAATCATAAGTTTGTTAAACCATGCTATTTTATAATATAGATTTTCTCTATCACACTGTTGAACAAGAAGGTGAGTCCTTCTAAAGCTTTTCTTCCATGCTCTAGGTTGTCTTCCCTTTTTGGAAACAGAATATAATCCATAGGAACCTAAAGTAGTATCTGAATTCGAGTCTGGAATGAGAATTTCTTTTCCTTTTCCCTTGATCCCTGTGTCTGCCTTTTTCTTGTCCTTCTTAGGGCTTCCAATATGGATTCCTTTCTGCTTCTCTTGTGTAGTCCCCGTGGTCTTTTTCTTCTTGCCTGTCACTGGAAACTGGTCCTTCTTCATTATCTTCTTAGGAGGTCGAGACTCCAATTCTTCATCAGTAGAATCATTTGATTCTGAGTCTTCACTGATTGTCTGAACTTCATTCTCAACTGTCTTTCTCTTCTTCTCTGTACTGGGCTTGAACCACCGGCCATCTTGATTCTGTCAGAATTTCTTCTAGTGCTCATTAGGGTTTGGGAGAAGAATGGAGATAGGTAGCGTTGATACATAGTGAAGGAGAAGATAGGAAGATAAATACTGAAAGAGTTCGAGTTTAAAAAGGAAACTTCAATATCTCTTTGATCTCAAAATATTTTTAATGAACAGAGAAGATTCAAAACTTTGAAGCCGTTGGAAATAAATAATTTAATACTATAATTGGATGAAAAAGAATTTTGAAAAAAGGTAGGGGCAATATTGAGAAAATATCTACAAAGATAGAACCCAATACTGAATGATTCATGAATTATTGACTAACCAGATATCAGACTTATTTTCAAGGTTTTGAAAATAGTTTCAAGGTCTTGCGACACTGCTGTACTGAAACAAATAAAATCAAAGATTTGAAAAGATTTTGAAGGCTTTGAAAATCTGTTCAAATCTTTGAAACATATAATAGCTTACCTTCCTTACCTGATGCTCCCCCTAAACCAATGCGCCTTTATTTAGCATGTCTAATTCCAGCCTTAGAGCTGAAAATCTTTCATATGGCAATGGTTTAGTGAAGATATCCTGCAAGTTGCATGTTAGTAAAAACAAATTCAAGAATAATATCACTTTTCTCAGCATGATCTCTGATGAAATGGTGTCTGATGTCAATATGTTTGGTTCTTGAATGCTGAACTGGATTCTTTGTAATTGATATTGCACTGGTGTTGTCAGATTTGATGGGTATACTCCTGAAATCAAATCCAAGATCTCTCAACTGTTGACCAATCCATAATACTTGTGAACAAAAAGCTCCAACATATATATATATATATATATATACATATATTCAGCTTCAGCTATTGATAAAGCAACTGAGTTTGGTTTCTTGGAAGGCCAACTGATCAAGGAGGATTCAATGAATTGGCAAGTTCCTGAAGTGCTTTTTATATCCACTTTGTAACCTGCAAAGTCAGCATCTGAAAATCCACGTAAAGAGAAGTTAGAGTGTCTTGGATACTAAAGCCCTAAGTCTTTGGTACCATTGAGATATCTGAATATTCTCTTCACAGCACTTAAGTGTGATTCCTTTGGATCAACTTGAAATCTTGCACACATACATACATTGAACATAATATCAGGTCTACTAGCAGGAAGGTATAGTAATGATCCAAACATACCTCTATACTCTTTTACATTGACACTCTTACCAGATTCATCCTTATCTAAGGACAGTGTAGAACTCACAGGAGTGTTGATTTCCTTGGATTGAGACACACTGTACTTGTTCATGAAGTCCCTAGTGTACTTGCTTTGATGTAGAAAGATGCCCTTCTTCAACTGATGTATTTAAAGTCCAAGGAAGAAGTTCAACTCTTCCATCATGCTCATTTCAAATTCCCTGCTCATAAGACTTGAGAATTCTTTGCATACTAGATCATTGGTAGCTCCAAATTAAATATCATCAACATAAATCTGAACTACAAATAAATCTTTCTCATGAGTCTTTATGAAAAGGGTCTAGTCTACCAATCCTCTTTTGAAATCATTTTCAAGCAAAAACTTTGACAATCTTTCATGCCAAGCTCTTGGAGCTTGTTTCAAACCATAAAGAGTTTTGTCAAGACCTCGATGAAGGTATCTTGCTTCTCTGGTCTTGAAGTGTAAAACTGCGGTGAAGAATGCTGTGATCTTCTGTGAGATGGATTGTGAGAATGATGTGCTTCTTTGATGCTTGACAATCCTGGAATGTCTCTCTCTCTTTTTGCCCGTTGAGTGTTGTGTTTTTTTTTGCTTCAAAATGAGCTCAATTTATACAGCTCAGAGCTCTTCAAATCTTCCAGATTTTCAGCAACAAACTTCCTGTTTTGTAGGCAACAACTTTGACTCTTTTAACCGCCTTCTCCAACGGAGTTGATCATGATCTTCTGAGATATTATTCTGATCTTGTCTTTAAACAGATTGAGAAGCTGTTAAGATTGCCTGATTGATCACAGAATCACATTCTCTCCAAGTTTCCCTTCCTGCAAAATCCAGATTAGGAAACCAATCCTGCAAACTTGGAAATAAAATTTCCCTGCAAAACTGAGTCAAACAGATGGATTAAATGGTGTTAAATATATCAAAATAGTTTTTTTCATCATCCAATAATAAAATATCAAGCATAGGGGTGAGAGAGATAGAATCACATCAGAAGAGTTCAGAAAAACTCCCCCCTGAGCATATGCATACAGGTCAGACAGTTTCAAGGCTTTGAATCATGTTTCAAGGCCTTGAAATAGCTTCAAGCCTGTGAAACTTGATTCAAGGCTTTGAAAATTGGTTCAAGGCCTTGAAATAGCTCTGATCCTATTTCAAGCCTGTGAAACCTGTGAACTTACACAATCATTTTTTTAATTGTAGGATCATGTTGATCTTCCATGTGGTCTTGCACTTGATCTTGTGATCATTGTGATCCTTTACTTCCACTGAGTTGCTTCTTTTCACTCCTCTTGAAATTTTGGCCAAGTCTTTTTCTCCTCTTAGCTTCTACTCTCCTTCTTATATTCTCTCACGCACTCCTTGAGTTTCTTTCTTTCTGAAGTTCGCTTCTGCTCCAAAATCCGCACTCCAAGTTTCCGGGTCCTAAAAATCCAACACACGAACAAATACCGGAAGATCAAATGCGACAAATAAAGAATAAAACATGCCGAAAACGCCGAGATTACACCATGAAGTCCAAATACTCAAGTATGCTCAAAACATGTAAGAATTGGTCAATTTCTCATGTAAATATCTCTAAACACACGCAAATCGGTGGTGAATCCTATAAGAATATAACTCATAATGTGGAGTTATCAAATACCAAAAACTTGACACGATCTCCGCAAGTGTACGGCCGTCGTGTGTAGTAATATTCGGTAAATCCGGGTTTGTCGAACCCAGAGGACTTCTCGTGAACGAGTTAGGATGATTAAATTTAATGTGGGCAAGTAATTGAGTTTGTTTGACTAATCTAAGAAAGTAAATAACAAGCTAATTATTAAAATTGATATATATATATATATATATACGAGGGACAAGTATCAGGATATCTCTTCGGCTTCACTAGGTATCTCACACCGTTGATGATTTGCGTTCATGTAACACGGACGTACTACTTAGCCAAAAGAGCACATTTACCTTGAAGATTCCTCAACCAAAGCATATAGTTAAACTCTCGTACCTGATTCCTATAGCCTACTCAAGTTTAACTAGGAATTATGTTCTCTTGATCTACTCTTAGTTCTTAGCCAACTAGCAAGATTCCTCAACCCTAGATACAACTAGTGCATGATTCAAGTTCCAGCAACGAATATTGATTCCTCTAACATTCATCACCTAGATCAATCCTATTGCTACGTCTAACAATATGAAAGATAGATTAAACTCATGAATCAAGCATAACTAAACAAAACACATTCAGTTAAGCATAGAAGCATGAAACAAGATCAATAAATCACCAAACGTGGTGTTCAAACCCTAGCTCCCTACGAGATATCCCAAATAGAAGATTTAGCTACTAAAACACATTATCAAAGTACAAAGTTGATTGATCATCAACAAAAAGTAGAGAAGATAAGAGAATAGAATATCAAACGATGGTCTCCAAGCTCCCAAGAAAGCTCCTCTTCTCTCTAATGGCGTCCCCTCTATCAATGAATGCCCTAGGTCGTTGTCTTCTAGTAAAAACACGTTCTTTCATTTTAGTTTTCAGAAATAACACTTTTACCCCCTTCTACTCACGTCATATCCAATAATGTGATCTTGTGATCACATTTTGTGATCCTAGGATCACCTTTTGTAGTTTTAGATCCTCTATGTGGTCTTGCACTTGATATTGTAATCATAGGATCACTTTTTTTAATTGTAGGATCACGTTGATCTTCCATGTGGTCTTGCACTTGATCTTGTTATCACAATTTGTGATCCTTTACTTCCAGTTAGTTGCTTCTTTTCACTCCTCTTAGCTTCTACTCTCCTTCTTCCATTCTCTCATGCACTCCTTGAGTTTCTTTCTTTCCGAAGTTCGCTTCCGCTCCAAAATCCGCAGTCCAAGCTTTCGGGTCCTGAAATCCACAACACAAACAAATACCGGAAGATCAAATGCGACAAATAAAGCATAAAACTTGCCGAAAACGCCCGGATTACACCATGAAGTCCAAATACTCAAGTATGCTCAAAACATGTAAGAATTGGTCAATTTCTCATGTAAATCTCTCTAAACACACGCAAATCGGTGGTGAATCATATAAGAATATAACTCCTAATGTAAGAATTGGTCAATTTCTCCTCTCAGACACGCTATTCCATTGTAGCGTTCCGGGTGGAGTGAGTTGGGATATTATCCCACACTCTCTAAGATAGTCGTCAAACTCTTGGCTCAAGTATTCTCTTCCACGATCTGATCTTAGAGCCTTGATACTTTTGCCAAGTTGCTTCTCTACTTCATTCTTGAATTCTTTGAACATTTCAAAGGATTTAGATTTGACCTTCAAAAGGTATAAAAATCCATATCTACTGAAATCATCAGTAAATATTATGAAGTAGACATAACCACCCCGGGCAGGCGTGGCAAATGGCCCACATACATCAGTATGTACTTACGCCAATTGCTCACTAGTCCTCTCACCTTTCTTATTGAAAGGGGAATTTGTCATTTTTCCCAATAAACAAGCCTCACATGTCTCATATGATTCAAAATCAAATGAGTCTAGAAATCAATCATTATGGAGTCTAGATACACGTTTCTCGTTTATGTGGCCTAAACGACAATGCCATTGATAAGCAGGATTTAAATTATTCCTGTTAATCCTCTTAGTATTAATGTTATAGACATGATTGCTTAGATCAAGGATATATAATCCATTAAATAATTTCCCACTACAGTAGTGAATACTATCAAAATAAATGGAACAATAATTGTTTTTTATTGAAATAGTAAAACCACCCTTTTCCAAACAAGAAATAGAAATAACGTTTCTGCTCATAGCAGGCACAAATAGCAATTATTTAATTCTAAAACTAATCCTAAAGGCAGAGACAGCTCGTACACACCTACGGCTAATGCAGCAACTCTTGCTTAATTCCCAACGCGCAGGTCTATATCCCCTTTAGCCAATCTTCTACTTCTCTTTAGATCCTGCACATTTCGAAAAATGTGAGATCCACATCCAGTATCCAATACCCATGATGAAGAGACAGTTAAGTTGACATCTATAAAAAAAATTACCTGGTGGTGGTGGAATCACTATTCCAAGCCTCTTGTCCTCTAGATATTTTGGGCAGTTCTTCCTCCAGTGTCCAGGCTGACTGCAGTAGTGACACTCACCTTTAGTCACACCTTTGGCAATGCCACCAACATGCTTAAGGGCAGATTCCTTGGGTTTGGTAACTGATTTGCCTTTGCCCTTGGAGGATGAGGCAAACCTTTTGCCCTTTCCTTTCTGCGCCATCATTATGGATTTGTCCTTACCCTTGCTGATGCTTTGTTCAGCTGTCCTCAACATATTGAGTAAACCTGGCAGAGGTTTCACGATCATGTTATAGTTCATGATGAATTGTCCATAACTTTCAGGCAACGATTGCAAGATGAGATCGGTGGCCAACTCTGACGCAGAACTGACGTGACCCGTTCAGGATGGGTACACCCTTATTTGATGCAGAATCGCTAGACAGAAACAGCTTGCCAACGTCAGTTTTCGGCAATCCGAGATCGTTTAGGTTGTCAAATGGCAGTTTTTCTGTTTTCATTACTATTTTTGGTAATATTTTATCGCGTAATAACTCGAGATTGACAACTCCTTTTGCGATTCCGCAAATTGGGACTGTCTTAGAATCTCGTCCTTAGTTAGTGGCACTAGATCTGTTTCTGTCTATATCCACTATTTTAATTTGATTCAGCGGGAGTTTGTTCTGTACAATGATCATCAGGCGTTGAAGTATCTGAACAGTCAGAAGCAGCTTGATAACATGCACATCCGGTGGTCTACCTTTTTACAGAAGTTCCCGTTCGTGATTAAACACAAGTCTGGAGCCCAGAACCGTGTTGCCGATGCGCTTAGTCGTCGGGATGTGTTGCTTACCACTCTGGCACACGAGGTTGTGGGATTTGAGTTCCTGAAAGACTTTTATGCAGAGGATGAAGACTTTTCAGAGCTTTGGCACAAGTGTAGCCTGGATCACACGGTGCTAGATTTCCACATTCATGGTGGGTATCTGTTTCGAGGAAACTGCTTGTGCGTGCCGCGAACATCCTTAAGGGAAAAGCTAATTCGAGAGATGCATGACAGCGGGTTAAGTGGCCATTTGGGACGTGACAAGACAATTGCAGCTCTTCAAGAGAGATTCTAGTGGCCGCAGTTGAAGAAGGATGCGGGTAAGTATGTGCGTACGTGTTATGTCTGTCAGGTTTCAAAGGGTCAATCTCAAAACAACGGTCTCTATACTCCACTGCCCGTTCCCAAGGGAGTTTGGGAGGATCCTTCTATGGAATTTGTGTTGGGACTTCCGAGGACTCAACGCGGAGTAGACTCAGTTTTTGTGGTGGTTGATCGATTCTCCAAGATGGCTCACTTCATTCCGTGTCGAAAGACATCGGATGCTAGCAGCATTGCTCGCTTATTCTTTCGCGAGGTTGTCCGTCTTCATGGAGTACCCCTGTCTATTACTTCGGATCGTGATACAAAGTTCCTCAGCCACTTTTGGATCAATTTGTGGAAGTTATTTGATACAACCCTGAAAAGGAGTACCACTGCACATCCACAGACGGACGGACAAACAGAGGTAACAAACCGCACATTGGGGAATCTCATTCGCTGTATTTGTGGGGATAGGCCAAAGCAGTGGGACATTGCTCTGGCACAGGCAGAATTTGCATATAAAGTGCTGAGCATTCCGCCATTGGGAGGTCACCGTTTGCTGTTGTCTACATCACTGCACCGCGTCATATGGTTGATTTGGTGACTTTACCAAAGGTTTCAGGTTCCAGCGATGCAGCAGAAAAGATGGCCGAGCAGGTGACGAGGGTTCATGAGGAGGTGCAGAAGGCATTGCAGTCCAAGAATGCGAAGTACAAGGCAGCTGCTGACAAACATCGTCGGGTTAAGGTGTTCCAAGAAGGTGACGATGTAATGGTATTCGTGCGCAAGGAGAGATTTCCAGTGGGTACTTACAGCAAGTTAAAGCCGAAGAAGTATGGGCCTTACAAGATCGTGAAGAGGATTAATGACGACGCATATATTGTTGACTTGCCGGAAAGCATGGGAATTTCCAAGAGTTTCAATGTAGCTGATCTGTACGAGTTCCATGACGATGTGCCGCTGTACCCAGAAGATAGCTCGGGGCCGAGCTCTTTCGAAGAAGAGGAGATTGACGCAGAACTGACGTGACCCGTTCAGGATGGGTACACCCTTATTTGATGCAGAATCGCTAGACAAAAACAACCAAGCGCCTCCGGCGCTTGCCAACGTCAGTTTTCGGCGATCCGAGATCGTTTAGGGTGTCAAATGGCAGTTTTTCTGTTTTCTTTACTATTTTTGGTAATAGTTTATCGCGTAATAACTCGAGATTGACAACTCCTTTTGCGATTCCGCAAATTGGGACTGTCTTAGAATCTCGTCCTTAGTTAGTGCCAGGATTTTGGGATATTTTTATTTTTTACTATTTTTGGCAGTAATTAGGGTTTTCTGCTATTTAAGCAGCATGTAGCCTACGGGCAAAGACAGTTTTTCCCTTCTGAATTATAATTTCGAGTTTCTCAGCTTTTGAGATCTCTTTTACCTATCTAAGAACGTCGTTTGACTTTATTTTGCTTCTAGTCTGCGTCAAACTCTTGGCATACCGGAAACCCTAGGCGCCCTAGGCTCTCAAGATAGCCTATCATGCGTAGCACATGCGGCCCTACGGGGTTTCCTTCTGACAGATGACATTTGAACAATGCCTTGGAAACTTCATACCTCCCAACCCTTGCTTCAAGTGTTCGATCATATCGACTGCATTCATGTTCTCATGTTGCTTCAGAAGCTCAGAGGTCATGGTGCAAAGCATTAGGCAGGCCGCATCATTAGCTTCATCAACATGCTTCTGATACGCCTTTAGGGCCGCATGAGTGTTATTTTCCGGAGCATCAGGAACTTGCTCCTCTAGAGCGTACAGTTTCTTTTCTTGCTTGAGAACGATTCTCAAGTTTCTGTACCAGTCTAGAAAATTGGTCCCGGATAGCTTGTCCTTCTCAAGGACAGAGCGTAGGGAGTGAGATGAGTTCGATGAGTTGTTTGCCATTGGAATTCTACAAAAAGGAAAAATGCGCAAATTTTTATATTTCGTGAACAAATAACTATATTCAATAATGGCTAGATTATCAAACATAGCTCCCACTATTTTTCTAAGGATTAATAACCCTCAAGATATTAGTGCGGAAAATATCATTAAATTTTCTAGTGGGTGCCAAGATCCCTATTTCACTTCTTTTGAGCTTGCTTTGGCAAGTCACCCTAAATTAGCTATTTAGGTAGGAACAATTCCAATTGCATCATATGAAACTCTTGGTTCAATTAGGCAAATAACTCCTTATTTATCCATCCTATAGATAATCCCAATTGATTGCCTCTAGGTTTTTAATCCTTATTAAAATATCCAGTTAAGTCCAACCTCTTACTCCAACAATTGCACACTATGTGTCCCATCGCACCACACGATGATGAATTAAATCACCCTACTTTGGCATGTACAAATGTGATTAATCGATCTTTTGATGAGTGTTTAAGTAACGAGAAGGCAAAACGTAATTTTTTTTGAGGGATTTTTCTTTCAATTTTAAAATTGTTTTGTTGATCTATATCAACTGATCTTCTTATTTGAGTTTGGCAACAACTCTAAATAAAATATTCGGGTTGTTAAAATATCTTATTATTAAATTGCATCCATCAACCATACACCAACAACAATAATAAGACAATAAAATAAACATCCACAAAACAGAAAATAACGTGATATGGATATGGCCTCCTAGACTAAGACATTCTCAAGCCAATGAGAATATCTATGAACCCTAGAATGAAAAACACATCTCCATGTGCCTCCATCTCTTGGTCCATCCTTCATAGCCTTGTGTAATGCTATATGCTCAATGTGTGGCTCCGTTAATTCTTTGGGCTTCTTTTCTTCAATCTTGGCTATCATCTATTTTATCTAGCACTAGCTAACATATATACTAAATAAAATAAATATCGCAAGTTGAGATAAATTACCGGCTCGCAGACCATAAACTTTAATTAATTATTACATCAAATTGATCTGCTCGCAGGCCGTAAACAAACCGCAAAAATTAAACATCCACAACAAACCACATCTAAGGCCATATCCAATCACCATGTAAATTTGACATTAACAGTTAAAACCAATTTTTAACGCGCTTAATCAATTTTAATTGATTTTGGATATGCTAGGGTTAAAACGGTCCATGAGCCCGTACGCGCGGCCGAGCCGCACGCTATGCCGGACTGAGACCTTGGCCGTGCCGTAGCTTGGGCGGGAAGGCAAGGGGCGGTCCCTAGGGGGGGGGGGCGATCCTCTTCAAGGGTTTGTTTCCAAAACAACTCATTTCCTTGTTGCCCAAGTTTAGTTGTTTCAATGTTTGGAAAACACCTTTTTCAAGCATGTGCCCACACCCTAGCCGTCAAGATCCAAAATACACATCTTATGTGATTTAAACTCACTAATTCATACATCCAATGCAAGAATTAGATCTTGTTTGGTTGAATCATATTCAACATGCATCTAATATGCTTTTTGTTATTTTAATGCAATAATAAACAACTAAAGGTGATAAACAACAAAAACGTAACACATAAACCACGTTATGCTCTACGACCTGTGGCTATGATACCATTGAAGGGTTTTGATCATGGATACGCAGAGGAAAAACAATATAATTATTCGATCAAGACCCTCCAAGGATCACAGGAAGAGAAATCATGACGATGGTAAGAGAATAGTGTTAAGTACCTTTGAGGTCTCGTTGATGACTTCTAACGATAAAATTATCACGTCTCTACGGTTGATCCCTGCCTAGAGGCGAGATCCAGATCTTCCAAACACCTTGTGCTAGCTAGGAGGAGTGGAAGAGGATGAAGAAATCACGCAATGGATACAAGAGGAGGTTTCGGCCTCCTCTCTTGGCCGACAGGTAGGGGCGGACGGACAAGGGGGTTCAGCCCTCTTGTTTGTCTTGCTCTCTCCTTCCTTCTCTCCTACTCAAATTATGTATGAGCATAATTTATAGGGAAGGAAGCTAGGAGCATCATTTATATATTCCAACAACTCCTTGTTTACTACATAAAGGCCATATCCTAATCCTACTCAAGTTCAGATTAGTCCAACTTGCATATTATTCATACTAAGTTAGCAAGTTGTTGCGATTTGACCCTTATAATTAATTAATCATATTAATTAATTGTTTCCCAAGTCTAGTTCACCTTTATATGTGATGCGCAATTTAGCGTGCTATTCGCAAGTATACGAATCAAGTAATATAGAGAGTGTTTTCGACTCGGATTATCGATCCCACAGGGACTTTGCAGGTTTTTCTAGTAATCAGTTTTAACGAACAGAGTGTAAAACGGAGGAGTAGTTTGAGATTCTGCTTACTAACTAAGTACTTAAAGTAAATAACTGAAACGTAAATCTTTTTGTGAGAATTTTCTGAATAATTGTACGTGTTGTCAATATAGGGTTTACGATACTAGGTCCCGGGATCCCCTAGGGTTGACATGAAAACACACAGCAGTCTCGTTATCCATGCCATGTACCAGTTGTGCAGTATCTTTTCTTTTCCTGCACGTTATCACAATCCTGCAGACTGCCGGATTCCTGTTAAGCTGCCTAAGTCTGCAGTCTCGCTCTAAGGCTGCTAGGGTTTCTAACCTGTCCTGATGGCCCGGGTCAGATTCTCTAACAGTTGGTCGCAACGATTTCAGGCTAGTCCTAACTCCCCTTCGCTAGTCGGCCCATCGGGGTAAGGTGCTAAATTCTGTCTTCTCTTCCTAACCCTAACCGGACGTTTTCACCTACCAGCTCGGGTCTGTAGCAATTCTGGTTAGCTACTCCGATCATGCATGAACAGTAACATTCAAAGACAGAATAACGAATAAAGCTGCTGAATTAAGATAGTACGATCATGAATTCATAGTCAAAACGTAGAACTAATCTCTGAAAACGAAACCCTAGGTTCACCGAGAACCTAGGTAGAAGTTTAGCTACTGAAATTCATAACGTAAATAACACAGTTTTTGAATGAGAGAGAAGAAGAGCAAACTGGTGTCTTGAATCTGGATTCGCGTTTCCGTGCTCTCCCGGGATGCTCTGACTTGTCCTTCGGTTGTGCTCTGTATTGTGTTCTCAAAACGAGTCTGGACGAGTCTTTAAATAGTGCTGTTTTTCCCGAAACGCTTGCGCCAGAATTTACGAAAACTGCCATCGGTCCACCGACACGGGTAAAAAGTCAACCTGGCTGCGTATATACGTAAGGGTTGCGTATATACGCAAGGGTTGCGTACATACGCAACAAAGGGCCCACAAATCATGCTCCCATACCCCCCTGCCTGCGTATATACGCAGGGGCTGCGTATATCCCTGCCTGCGTATATACGCAGTATACGCAGCCCCTGCGTATATACGCAGGCAGGGGCTGTGCCCTGGGCTGGCTTGGTCCGCTGCTGGGCCCGGTTGGGTCTCCTGGGTCCCACACTTCTGCCTGAAATTTCCGTTTTGCCTTCCTTGGTGTCTTCCTGCTTCCCCGTGCCTCGGCCTGCGTTTTGACCCGAAACTTGTCAAAATTACCAAAATACCCCTGGGTCAAAACCATTCCAAATTCTGCCCAATCCTGACTCTGGCCATAGGAAAACTGCTGACTGAATTCGGGAGACAAAATCTGAACTTGACTCCGGAAACCCGGGCCCGGTGCCAAAATGACCAAAATACCCCTAGGCCAAAAACTGTCCCGGAAATCGTCACGAACATGAAATAGCTGCTCACGACTCCAGACACCGAAAACCGAGACTCCTTACTCGGACGTGGCCTGTCTAGGACCCACACTTGACGGGAGTCGGTTTTTCGGCCGGACTCCGTTTCAGCATTATAACCTGTTTTCGGAAATCCCTTGACGTCTCCGTTCTTTTTCCCCTGGTTTTACTTCAAAATTCCAAGTCAAGCTCAAGATATTGTCAACCGAGCGCATCCCGGTGATTCTTGGTTTTGGCGTTTCCAGCTTCCTCAGTCAGTTTTCACTGCTCGTTTTTCCTCTAGTCTTTTCGTTTTCTGTTCCACTCTCCCTTTTACCAGTCTCGGTCAAATCCTGCTCCGAGCATTTTCTGCACGTTTCCCGAGGCGATCCCGGTTCTGTCTCGGCATGCATCCCAATGCACTTTCCGAACCTGTTCCTGTAACGACAACATGACAAACCCGCGATCATATCTCGAAATGCGTGAAATAAGCAGAAATTTACAAAGAGCAAATAAACATCTCGTTCCTGAAACCGAGGCTTTCCGAGGGTGAATTATGGCTAAAACGCGGCTTTCCGACACCATGACACGTCAAATCAGGCTAAAAGATAACCCCTATTTGGGCGTTATCAAATACCCCCGCACTAAACTTTGCTCGTCCCGAGCAAACTCTAGCAATATACCACCAATGCATACTATCCTGAATCAATCCAGAGCGGTGTAACTGCACTTATTTAAAAACAATATTACTATGACAAAAAATGTATATATTTTTGGTGAGACTGGCCAATCTCTTCAACTCAAACTGAACATCATCAAGTTCTCATATTCCCCTAGATTTCAGAAACTGCGGTGATCGGAATAACTTGCGGCCAGCCTAGGTTAGGAACAAGCACGGACACTACTTACTTCTTCTTTTGCACGCAAATCGAACGTATCCCTAACGCACACCTTCCGTGCTTTTACTCCGGGTGTAATGTAAATCTGCCGGCTTTGGGACGGTAGGATAAGTCATTTAGAAACGATGTCCTAAACGTCACAGCACACTCACACATACCCCAATCTCACACTCCCTCACCAAGATTATAGAAATTGACCCAAATCACCTAAGATTCTAGACACTCAATTTCCCCAGTGCCGGTGTAACTGCCGTTCTCGCGGCCACAACTGTGAACGAATGTGAAACTGTGATAAAAATTGTCGGCCAGCCGTTTTGAAATAAAATTAAGGGTAAAAGACATTTTCCACCCTCCATCTATGGACAAAAGACATTTTGCCCCCTGATTTATGGAAAAAGACATTTTGCACCCTTGTTAACGGAACGAGGGTGGACAAATACCACCCTTCTGTTACAATTCGTTAGTAGAGGGGTGCAAACTGACTTTTTGTGACAATTTTACCCTTGCGAATTGTGGACAAATACCACCCATTTTTTTGTTTATTATAGTATTCATTATGTTCTTGATGTTCTTGGTGTTCTTGAGCACCACCACCACTACCACCAAATCTCCTCCACATAGCAACAACAACAACAACAACAACCAACAACAACAACAATAACAATATGTCAATTTCTAATTATATGGAGCTGAAATTCCCCCTCAACAAACAACACATAGCAACAATGACGAAGACATACGAGGGTACCACATAACTCTAAAAACACTGAACAAAAAATAGCAAAAGGGGGAACCTCCATGGAGCAGATCAAAACGAATTCTACTTCTATCTCTAAAATCACCACATTGATTGATTGAAAAGCTCGAAAAAAACCCACAAATAACAAATTTACGAAATCTGCACAGAACCCATCAACCACAAGAACAAAACACCCAATTCGAATTCAACTGGAACAAGAAAAGCGATGGAACTCGTAGTCTTTGCAAAACACAGAAAACAAGAAACCAATCGAAATCGATTGACCCACAACTACCTTCCATTCTGGTACTAGTACTTCACCCACAAAATTACCAATCAACAACTTCTATGGAAACCCCCCTCCATAGACTGAGCTTCAGAAACCAAAACCATATCAAATATGTGTTAAGAATCAGTTGCTGCAACCCTAACACAACAAAAACACCACCGCTGCAATTCGAGAGCCGGGCTCTCTAATTGAGAGCCGACCCACAACCCACTCAGTCGAACTCCACAACCCACCCCGACGAAGCTCTCCACCTGACTCCCCCATCCGACGACCACCGCCCTCCACGAAATAGTGGCCCGATGAAGTTCACCACCGCCGTCACCGTTGCGGCTTCCTCCTTGCGGCGGCTGTCGTCGTTCGCTTCCAATGGAGGTCGACGATGGTCGATTCAAGAAGGGCGAGGATTCGATTTGAATGTCAGAGTGGGTTCGTGATTTTACTGTGGTGGTTGACCTTGGTAGAGGCAGCGGACGCAGGCAGGTGGGTTCGGGGAGATGGACAGAGGGAGATGGACAGAGGGAGATGTGGGTATTTGGAGAGGGATAGATGGTGTAGAGAGAGGGAGAGATAAGGGGGCTGTTAGGGTTAGAAGTTGGAGGAAGAGGAGAAAAATTTGATATTTATAGTGGTGAAATTTCATTAACTTTCGAGGGCAATTTTGTCTTTTGGCATTTCCGTTAGTGTGGTGTTAGTTTTTAACTCTGACAAGGGTGCAAAATGTCTTTTTCCATAAATCAGGGGGCAAAATGTCTTTTGTCCATAGATGGAGGGTGGAAAGTGTCTTTTACCCTAAAATTAATCAAAAACCCTGAATTTTCTGCCTTTGATACTTTTTTCGTTTCTTCTTTTTTTTTTTCTCATTTTTTATTTTTTTTCGTGAGGGGCAACACACTAAACAACAATACTATAAACCAGACCAACTCTATGATAAACCAAAAACGTGGGGTGGCAGAAAAATACTGAAATGAAATCTGAAACGACCACCCCCACACTAATTTCGAATCATGTAGTCA
This sequence comes from Linanthus parryae, assembly GCA_023055425.1. Taxonomy (NCBI): domain Eukaryota; kingdom Viridiplantae; phylum Streptophyta; class Magnoliopsida; order Ericales; family Polemoniaceae; genus Linanthus; species Linanthus parryae. The sequence goes on from JALGPY010000006.1 coordinate 81,101,238, forward strand.
ATCTGTAAAATAATTGCGCTTTTCCAACCGATCCAAGGATGTCTAAATAGCTCAGCGCGTCCTCCAGTCAACCCTGTCAACCCAAGTCCCATGTCGTCCGGAAAAATTTCACGTACTACGGCTCTCCTCCTGTGCTCACGGTGTAATGTCGTGAGTCACCGCCAGACCGAAGTGTGCTGCCGTCACTATCTCACCCTTACACACCTCAAATATATCAATGAAACTCATCCACTATCAAATATGACAAATCTGCTCTACCCCTGAAAATCCCCCTCAACTCAACTCCCTCGTGCCATGACGTGTAGGAAGGGTAAAAATGCTAACAATGATGCGAGTATAAAATAAACGGCTTCCTAGGTCAAACGGTTACCAAGAAAAGGGTTAATGGATCAACGGGGCTCACTAGTGGACCTAAAGCGCGAGACAGGACGTGAGGTCCCCTATGGCCTATCACTCCACCAAATGATGTGGTGACCGTGATGGCGGGTTGGCGACTACCTGGTGACGGTGGTCTGGGAGCTAGTCGGATACATGGCTCGGGAGACAGCTACTTGCGTTTTCTGAAGTGCATTGACTCTATTTACTCCCATAGACAGATACTCGTAGCTCTTCCTCACCTAAGTTCGTCCATTTCGGGAAATTTTCTATCATTAAGCTCTCTCCAGTTTTAAGCTAAATCCTTCGCCCAGTCTCAAATTTTTTAATTTTTATCAATTTTTTTAATTTTTTTTTAATATTTTTTTTTTAAAAAAAAGTAATGCTGTTACAACGCCACCACCCCCACACTGGATGGTGCCATGCCCTCATGGTACTAATCATCAGGCATACAATCTGGATTGGATGAGCTGGCTTGCCTCATCGAATGGGAACAACTGGTAGCATACGCAGAAAAATAAAGCAAGAGACAGAAATTGAACCTGTGCACCCGGAGTCAGTTCTTACAGGTGCTGACTTTTCCGCAGAGATCGGAGGAGAAGGACCGTTGACCGGTCGCCGGAAAGTTTCTCGACGGAAGTTGTCAACCTTCCGGGCTCTACATGCGCTCTGCGAATGTGCAATCCCCGAGCACCATTGTGTGTGACAATGTGCTCCCATATGGTCGAGTATACTTTCGTACACCGGGGTCGATTACTCGGTTCTGCAGAAAAAATGTTCCTGAAAAATCCACAACTCGTATGAGTCCCTGTGATGGTCGAGTGTGCCAGAACACACCGGGGTCGATTCTTCAAGATTTTGAAAATCTGCTTTTCCTTCTACGGAATTTTCTGAATTCGCTTCAAACTCCACGGATCTGTGTATGGAGGTAGAGAGAGAAAAATGGGGCAACGTGTTGTTGTTCGAAAAAAATATTTTTTTTCTTCTTCTGCCTGCGTATATACGCAGTCTCCTGCGTATATACGCAAACAGGGAGCATTTTGAAAACGAAAAAAAAATAAAAAAATAAAAAAACACTGATGTCTGCGTATATACGCAGCAGCCTGCGTATATACGCAAGCAACAGCAATCTTTTTTTTTGGAAATTCCAGATTTTCACTGCTGGCTTTGTATATACACAGGGTCTGCGTATATACGCATGCAGCAGGTAAAAAATTATATATATTTTTTTCAAAATTTTACTGCTGGCTGCGTATATACGCAACGCAGGTAGCATGTAATTTTTTTTCATTTTTTTTCTCTCTACCCCCTGTGTGCGTATTATACGCACAGGATGGGCGTAAAATACACACACAGAGTATTTCTGCTCCGTTTTGTTTTTGTTTTCTGCTCTGCTGTATCTGAACAAGCTCAATTCAAGGTCAATTCCCACTCATCTTACCTCTCTCAAAATTTCTAAACTGAAAATAAAACTGAAATAATTAAAACAAACTTACTACGTTGGGTTGCCTCCCAACCAGCGCTTGTAATTTACGGTCGACGGCCCGACCCAGTTACCTCATGTTTGCTCAAGGGACGTCTAAACAGTCAGGGTCTACCTTGACGTCTGCTTCCGGGCCCAGAAATGGCTTGACCCGGTTTCCGCTCACCCTGCAAGTTGTACTGTCATGCGAATTCTCCAATTCAACCGCATCCCATGAAAGTACTTCTTTGATGATAAACGGTCCTGACCACTGAGATCTCAATTTTCCTGGAAAAAACTGCTTCCAAGAATCGCAGATAAGTACTTTCTGACCTACTTGAAACTGCTTTGGCTGTGCTGAATTTTGATGGCGCGGGAGCGATTTAAGCTCTCGGGTCGATGGCTCTTTGAGTGACGGTATTAGGGCCAATTTCTGCTCGCCTTTTTCGTCCAGCTGTAAAGTGGTCTGGTTTTCAGGTTGCATGGCCTGCTCCTCCTGGAATCTCTCCTCGTTCTCTCTGTCCACTCTGTCAATCTCTGCCCATAGCTCATCCATCTCCTTGTTTTCCCAGCCTTCTTCGACTACCTCCACTGCGAAGATGTCTTCATGCTCGTAGTAATTCGGTAGTTGCAGATTTTTGAAAACATTGAACTTCACCTTGTCTTCATTAATCTGCATAGTCAGTTCTCCGCTTTTGCAGTTTATCATGGCTTCTCCAGTGGCCAAAAACGGTCTGCCCAGAATGAGTGGTACGTCTCCTGCCTCCATGTCCAAAATTACAAAATCTGCCGGAAAAATCAATTCTCCTACTTTCACCATAATATCTTCAATAACTCCGTAAGCCTGCTTCACGGATCTGTCCGCCATCTGCAGCTTTATTCTGGTGGGCCTGAGTTCACCGATTTTCAATGTTTTGAAAATCGACAAAGGCATTAGATTGATACTGGCCCCTAGGTCACACAGAGCCTTTCCTGTGTAAGCATTACCTAGGGTCACCGGGATGACGAAACTGCCAGGGTCCTTCCTCTTCCTCGGTAGCCCATTCTTCACACAGTTGCTTACTTCTGCCGTCAGATTTATTGTCTCGAAATCGCTCATACGTTTCCGTCCATACAAAATATCTTTGAGGAATTTGGCATAAGTGGGCATCTTTGCCAACGCCTCCGCAAAGGGTATGTTGATCTTCGGCTGTTTGAAAATCTCGAGAAATATGGCGTAGTCCTTGCTATCATCTCTCTTTCGTGTCTTCAAAGGATACGACACCTCCTTGGAGACAGGTACCGTTTCTGCTTCCTTCACTTCGTTCCGCACTGCATCCTGCTCAACCGAGCCCTTCGGCTGGGGGCGGTCGGCTAAGCTGTATCCTGGACAAATACTTCACGCTCGATTTCCTTCGACTTTTCTGCACGTGCATGGCTAGGATACGGTGGATCCTGTAGTACTAATCCACTGCGAGTGGTGATGGCATTGACCTGAGCACGTGGATTATTTACTGTGGTTGAGGGTAAGTTCCCTGGTTGTCTCTCAGTTAGCTGCTGTGCTAACTGCCCTACTTGTACCTCTAAAGCGCACAGTGACGTTTTGGTCGTCTGCACGTCGGCTGTCAGGGCGTCCATGTGTGCAAACCGAGACTCGATGGTTTGAAACATGGACTCGATTTTCTTCATCAGACTGTCGTACTGCTGTGCAGATGGGCCCGACTGAACCTGCGGTGTCAATGCCGCCTGCTGAGCCGGTGGCCTGTGCTGGAATCCCGGTGCATAAATTGCGGAATTCGGGTTTCCGTACCGAAACCCGGGATGATCTCTCGTACCCGGTGTGTACCGGCTTGGGTCCCACTGCTGCTGTACGTAATTGGCATCTTCGTTTCTGAGCCCCTCAATTGTTGTGTCCAAATCTGCCCCGTCCACCACTGCAACAGTCTTCTGTTCCGAGTAGACTTTCTTAACCAAGTCTTGCACGATCTTGGCCAGATTATCTATCCGGTCGTCTTCCACTGGTTCGGCTCGGGCCGTGATTCTGCGATCGTCAAATAATCGAGTGTCCTGCTTGGCTAACTGCTTCATTAGCTCATAGGCCCCGTCTTTGTCCACATGGTACATGAAGTTTCCTCCGGCTTCTCTATCAATCCTGTCAGCACTCTCCCTGTCTAGGGCATGGTAACATACCTGCAGGATCTTCGGGTCTCCAAGGTTCGGGCATCTTTTCACCAGTCTCATCAATCTGTCCCATGCGTCTACCATCGTCTCCCCCATCTTCTGCTTAAACGACAGAATCTCGCTCTGTAGTTGAATGACTCGGGAAGCGAGATAGAATTTAGCTAGAAAATCTCTGACACACCCTTCCTATGTAGTGATGGATCTGGGTGGTCGGGATTCGAGCCAGTCTTTGGCCACTTCGTACAGGCAGTATGGAAAGAGAATTAGCATGAGTGCCTCTGCTTCGACTCCCTTATACCGGACTTTGTTGCAGTAGTCCTCGAATTTCCCGATGAAGTCGTTCGGGTCTTCGTCGTCTTTGCCATAAAACGGGCAGAGGGTCTGAACAGTCTGGATAGTGGAAGATTTTATATCAAAGTGTTCTGCGGTGATCTCGGGCACCACAATAGCTCGCTCATGCCCCCCCTTTGGGGACTTCGAAATTCTCCACCAACGCCTTTCCAGACCTGTTGTACGTCCTCTGGTTGCTCCGGGCAGCGAATCCTGCTGCGATGAGATCTTCAATGTACCGAGCCATCTCGGCTGGAGTACGTGTCTCGGGCAGTTTTGGCGTTCTCTCGGTATTGTCGCCCATCCTAAAAAGTAGAGATCTCAAGAGCAGTGAGATAACTGAAAAATAAAAATAATAAAATAAAAATAAAACTCTGCAAATTAAATCGGACTACTAAATAAAACCTAAAAAGTTTCCGGCAACGGCGCCAAAAACTTGATGCGCAATTTAGCGTGCTATTCGCAAGTATACGAATCAAGTAATATAGAGAGTATTTTCGACTCGAATTATCGATCCCACAGGGACTTTGCAGGTTTTTCTAGTAATCAGTTTTAACGTACAGAGTGTAAAACGGAGGAGTAGTTTGAGATTCTGCTTACTAACTAAGTACTGAAAGTAAATAACTGAAACGTAAATCTTTTTGTGAGAATTTTCTGAATAATTGTACGTGTTGTAAATCTAGGGTTTACGATACTAGGTCCCGGGATCCCCTAGGGTCTCTTCAGATTTTTGTTCTTTGTTTGACATGAAAACACACAGCAGTCTCGTTATCCGTGCCACGTACCAATTGTGCAGTATCTTTTCTTTTCCTGCACGTTATCACAATCCTGCAGAATGTCGGATTCCTGTTAAGCTGCCTAAGTCTGCAGTCTCGTTCTAAGGCTGCTAGGGTTTCTAACCTGTCCTGATGGCCCGGGTCAGATTCTCTAACAGTTGGTCTCAACGATTTCAGGCTAGTGCTAACTCCCCTTCGCTAGTCGGCCCATCGGGGTAAGGTGCTAAATTATGTCTTCTCTTCCTAACCCTAACCGGACGTTTTCACCTATCGGCTCGGGTCTGTAGCAATTTTGGTTAGCTACTCCGATCATGCATGAACAGTAACATTCAAAGACAGAATAACGAATAAAGCTGATGAATTAAGATAGTACGATCATGAATTCATAGTCAAAACGTAGAACTAATCTCTGAAAACGAAACCCTAGGTTCACCGAGAACCTAGGTAGAAGTTTAGCTACTGAAATTCATAACGTAAATAACACATTTTTTGAATGAGAGAGAAGAAGAACAAACAGGTGTCTTGAATCTGGATTCGCGTTTCCGTGCTCTCTCGGGATGCTCCGACTTGTCCTTCGGTTGTGCTCTGTATTGTGTTCTCAAAACGAGTCTGGACGAATCTTTAAATAGTGCTGTTTTTCCCGAAACGCTTGCGCCAGAATTTACGAAAACTGCCATCGGTCCACCGACTCGGGAAAAAAGTCAACCTGGATGCGTATATACGTAAGGGTTGCGTATATACGCAACCAGGGGCCCAAAAATCATGCTCCCATACCCCCCTGCCTGCCTATATACGCAGGCAGGGGCTGTGCCCTGGCCCGGCTTGGTCCGCTGCTGGGCCCGGTTGGGTCTCCTGGGTCCCACACTTCTGCCTGAAATTTCCGTTTTGCCTTCCTTGGTGTCTTCCTGCTTCCCCGTGTCTCGGCCTGCGTTTTGACCCGAAACTTGTCAAAATTACCAAAATACCCCTGGGTCAAAACTGCTCCAAATTCTGCCCAATTTTGACTCTGGCCATAGGAAAATTGCTGACTGAATTTGGGAGACAAAATCTGAACCCGGGCCCGGTGCCAAAATGACCAAAATACCCCTAGGCCAAAAACTGTCCCGGAAATCGTCACGAACATGAAATAGCTGCTCACGACTCCAGACAACGGAAACCGAGACTCCTTACTCGGACGTGGCCTGTCTGGGACCCACACTTGACGGGAGTCGATTTTTTGGCCGGACTCTATTTCAGCATTATAACCTGTTTTCAGAAAGCCCTTAACGTCTCCGTGGTTTCACTTCAAAATTCCAAGTCAAGCTCAAGATATTGTCAACCGAGCGCATCCCGGTGATTCTTGGTTTTGGGGTTTTCAGCCTACTCGGTCGGTTTTCACTGCTCGTTTTTCCTCCAGTCTTTCCGTTTTCTGTTCCACTCTCCCTTTTACTAGTCTCGGTCAAATCCTGCTCCGAGCATTTTCTGCACGTTTCCCGAGGCGATCCCGGTTCTGTCTCGGCATGCATCCCAATGCACTTTCCGAACCTGTTCCTGTAACGACAACATGAACAAACCCGCGATCATGTCTCGAAATGCGTGAAATAAACAGAAATTTACAAAGAGCATATAAACATCTCGTTCCTGAAACCTAGGCTTTCCGAGGGTGAATTCTGGCTAAAACGCGGCTTTCAGACGCAATGGCACGTCAAATCAGGCTAAAAGATAACCCCTATTTGGGCGTTATCAATATGGCGTGTGACCCCATAGGTTCTAGTTAGTTGGTAGTAACTGTTTACTAATGTGGAGCGGCCTCTAGCAAGACATCCCTTCTAGCCAATAAATAGAATAGTCATCATGACAAACCTTGTGCAAGTATTGTCTCATCCCTTTGTCTCAATACCCAGATTGGACACGAGACATACAAGTCACACTCGTATATCCAATCCATAGTTCCTCGATCCTAGGAATAGCCTTATTTGTGCAAATAACATCAATATCCTATATTGATTTATATGAGTCTGGCCAGACATTCTATAAGCACTATCCCTCGAGTGGCCTAGGATATTTGCTCCCGTTATGTGGGAGGGACAAATTCTATCTACGTCTGCTACGATCTCTAAGCTTGCTTCTTATTGTATCCGGTATATGTCTTTATGGCTACCCAGTCACGGTGTAGCGTTTGACGCTCCCAAAATTACAATAATCCACAACTAGATGATCTAGTGACTTCAAGTCTAAGGATGACAATACCGTTGTCACTGCGAGAAGCACTTGTGACTTTACATAACATGTATGTAGCCTTCTCGGAGTTGGGTCAATCCAGTATGCCATTACTGCTAATGCATACCTATGTGTTGGATCATGATATCTCCATATCAATCCAACCGCATACTAGTCTATAGATGATTGTCCCATTAATCATTATAACGAACTACGGATATTTAAGATAAACAATGCAATTGTAAATCTAAGGACTTCAATATATCAAATATCCAATAGATAATAAAATGAATGTTCTAGCCAATTTATTTTTGATACTAAACTAAATTGCCTCTAGGGCACCTGTTCCAACAGTCGACAGCTGGTAGCTTGGTTAATGTTGATCTGCTGATTATATGAAGGTTGATGGTGGCAAAAGTCATGTTGTTAGATTGGAGGTTTGTATAGGTGAAGACTCAGGTTTTTTACTTTGAATGTGGAGGTTGGTAATTGGGTTTGAATAGGTTGAATGCTAATGGGTGTTTTCCGAGGATGTGATGTTGAAGATAGGCAATGAATGTAGTGATGTGGTGGTTTGGAGTTTGTAGTAGTGGCCATGGTTATGGTGATTGTTTGAATGTTATTGGGCATTTGGGTTTGGATGGTGTTGATATTTTGGTTGAGAATGGTTTGTGGTTAAATGCAATAGGTGGTCACGGTGCCTGTTGCATAGAGGCAAGGTGGTAGAATGTATAGAGTGATGTTGGGTTGTGGCTGCTGAATATAGGTAGGTGATTTGGTGTCAGGTGGGGTTTAGGTGATGAACTGCAACATGTTGATTTTAGGTGTGAGTAATGGTTATGCAGTTAGAGTAGTTAATGGAGGTTTGGATGGTTTGAGGGATGGAGAATGTTGACTGTGGAGGTAGGCATTTGTTTTGAATGTACTTTCTGAAAGTTCCACAAATTGTAGCTACATCCGCCTTGTCCTTCCTTGACCGTTTCCGAGCTTTGTCTCAATTTTCGAAGTTCGTTTTCCTCCCAATTATCGTGCTCTGAGCCTCTGGTACCTGAGAGTAAAACAACTGGAAATATAGGTTTAAAATGCGAGATAAATATCTCATATAGATACGAAAACACTCGGACTTGACCAAGGTTTTCAAACCCGTGGGTCAGCATAAACCCGTAGAGGGTGGGTAGACTCGACTCGTAACCCGTGACCCGAGACTCGCCCGGGTCACGTTTTACTTCAAAACTTCAATTTTTTACGTACACATGACTTTTAACCAATGAAAACTTGAATTTTCAGAATCTTTGACGATTAAATGCTACATTTGTCTTTATGTATAAAAATTATTTCAATCATACAAGCATAAAATTTAAAAGTTCTATAATTAAGCCCAAAGTATTTACTTGTTTATTTATTTATTCATTTAGGTTTCTACCTTGCATCAAGTCGCTTATTTGAAGTAAGGGCGTAGCTAAATTTTACTAAGCAAAATTCTATATACGATCTCTTAAATAAGTCTCTCAAAAAATGAAAAAGAAACTCATATATAATCTTAACATGTGTGGTCCGTTATGATATTTACACAATTATCGGTGTGGTTGATTGGATACCGGTCGTTATAGATTATCTCATAATTTTGTGATAATTCCAATTTTTCACAAGTATTTGAAGGTGGGTGACTATATACCCCATTTTTCGTGCACTAAAAGACCAAAAACATGATAAAGCTACAATATTTTCAAAATGAGTTGACTCGGTAAACCCGCGGGTCAACTCGCAGGTCTACGGGTTTGACGGGTTTGCACGGGTTTGCTGCGGGTTTGTCAGCCGTCGGGTTTTCGAGCGGGTCAACCCGATTGCCCTTGTAGACTCGTAAACTCGTTAAACCCACGGGTCAACCCGCGGGTTTGACAACCTTGGACTTGACAATTAGACATATTAAGATAAACTCACAAATATCTCGATTATATGACTCTTTTTCGCATCAAAACGCGTCGGGAATCACGCAAAAGGTAAGCTTTCAATGTAAATATAACGCCTTAAATAGGGTTATTGGAAAATTTACACTCAAATGCTGTATGTCCCAGTTAACGACAGCTATAACACACCACTTTCTTGCCGTCACAACCTACTCTAGGGCGATGCATGCAACGCTTACAAAAGTACCTCCTAGTCCCTACTAAATGTTGCCCCCCAACATTACCTCATATAGGTGTTGCATTCTTCTATGGTATGATTACCAACGGGTCCCCCTGATGCTCTTTTAGTCTCCTCTCTCTTTTACCCCTCCCCCCTTGATTCTTTACTCCTCCAGTCTTCCTCCCAAACTTCCTTTTCTAGTTTTCCCACTAAGATTCCCTGGTATGTCCTATGTAAGAGACTTTATCAAAGGCCTTGTGAAATGTCTTAAAATATAAAATTATCACCGTCATATGAATTCCATATTTCAATCGTGCCGCTAAACTCCAAATATTCCTTTCCTCTACAGGTATCAAATCCCCCACAAACCTCGAAAACTCAGTAAACAGCTTGTTATAGTATTTAGCAACTGACATGCCTTCCTGCTTCAGTCCTAAGAACTCCTCATATTTTTGTACACATGCTCCTGGATAGAAGCGAGCTCTCAAGACCTCCATATACTACTCCCATCCAAACCAATCTTGTGATGTCAGCATTTCCTTATTGGCGTTCCACCAATCATCCGCTCCTGACTGTAGATAGAAAACTGCATCATATAACCTATATCACATAAAAGAAGTTAGGTTTCCTTTGAGCTATCTGACTAGCTACATTACTTCCTCGGGTATGCTGGTCGATGTTATCTGCCTCAGGGTTATGATCAATTCCTGAGTTCGCTCATGTCTTCTGTGAGAATCCATTGATATAACTATTCTTTTTTTCTTTAAATCCTAGAAGGATACGATAGTTATATGCTATTGACACATTTAATATACGAGGAAAGTACTCCAAAATCTCTATATATCAAAACTTTGTACAAACTAGCTCCAACTAAGTGAATGCTCCCATACTCATACCGGATCATTTGACATGTACAAGAAGGAATTGCCATATAATATGGCCATCTAATGCGCCTACCTACTACCTAAACAAGTATACTACTCTACAACTGCATCCTCATCTGCATCCACCTCCAAATTCTCATCTAAAAACTCCTCTGGACCCTCTTCTCAGTTTTCTGCTACAACCCATATCTCCTAATCGAAATCATCGCCGAATGGGATCGGTATGTACTCGGGCTCAGACGGGCTCCTCGTACTCTATGTCCCCTAGATCTGCGGGAGCCTCATCTCAAGAACTCTCTGCCTCTACTAACATTGATTGGATAGTGCGAGGACACACCATACATACCCCTCCTGTAGTATGGCCTCTCAGTGGGCCTATACTGCTTATTTATTACGTTACCATATTTAAGTTTAAGAACACTCCAAGTTTCTCCCTGTGGTAGAGTTTCAAGTATCAATCCCACCTTAACTAGTTGGTGGCATGCGCTCATAGCTAAGATAATCACTCCATTGATCGTAACGCTAACAAACCCTCTCTACTAAATCTGTAATGGCCCTTTCGTCATCCTGGCGAATGAAACTAGGGTGATTAAACGGCCACTCCAGCTGGTAGGTGATCTAGCCATTTAGAAACCAAAATAATACTACTATTACGACAGTACCAATGCATAATATCAAAATCTATACTCCATGTAACCAATCTCCTATAAACTATTCTTTACATCCGTATAATATTCCTTTGCCTAAGATCAACACATGTAGGCCTTACTAGCCAGACCAAAAATATAACTCTATCGTCATATCTCTCCCCAACCAATCATATTTTAGTTTTAATCTTATTTTCAATCCGATTTTAGATTTTGAAAACACTAGCCACCTATTATCCAAGTTTGTAATTTTGTACGTTTACATAACAAAAGCTCCGATACCATTGGTAAGACCCTACTAGCTGAGCAGGAAAACCTAACAGGAAATTCGCGAACTCACGTGTCTCCGCTAAATCAATGAAGTGCCCCAGGGAGGAGTCTAATACTAACAGTTTTGTTACAGAACATGATTAAAGAAACTTGCAAGAAAAGTTAAAATGACAACTTAAAATCAAACGTAAGTATTTACAGTTGTTCAAGTGAAGTACAGTTAGGTACGTGTTTGTCTATGCTCCCAAATTCGCCGATTTCTCACATGCGGAATTTTATAAATAAATAGATGAAGAATGACGTTAGAAATAGTCAGATTAGACATTTATGGCATAACAATGGTTAGAATACTTTCTAATCAAGTTTATGATTAAGTACTTACAGACTCTCAAGCTAATTCCCCGATAGAATACTAAGTGCATCTCCAATCCAATGGGCGAGGGGGAGGGGGAGGGGAAAATCGTATAGAAATATGGTTCAAGTCCAAACCCATGAGGGGAGGGGGATGAGTAGGGGTGCTATGGGGAGAAATTTTCTATTGGGTGCAGGGTGGTAAGGTGGATTTCAAAAATCAAGTTTTATTACCCTAAATCAGCTAATGATCAATGAGATAAAGATCGTCTCAATAGCTTCTCAATCAACTTCATGTGGTATAAAGATGTCATTTGGAAACACAATCAACATGGATATTGTAGAGTTATGCACAAAGAACAATTTGGTATAATCTGCAGGTCAATCAGTCAAGTATTGATTAAGTTATAAGAGCAGTTTGCAAAAAAACCCAGACTATTGCTATGTGAGTTTTAGCAACGTTTTGCATGAACTTTTATTAAGATTTAAGAGTGTTTAGAGATTAATTCAAACCAATTTATCAACATGAAACTTGTAGTTTTTTCGTGTCGAGATTACAACGTCCAACAAGCATCCCAAACCATCGTGAATTGAGAGATACATGCTCATGAGCAAGGGATGAAAATTTCCAGAAAAGATCAAGAATCAAAAATTCATGTTCTAGGTATTCCAGGCAAAATCTCGATTACTAATCATGCTCTATGATGTCTTGGGTCGCAATGCGCCAGTTTTCATAAGTGCACATCAATTTTACAAAAAATTACTAAACTTATGAGTTTTTTGGTGGCCTATTTCTTCAAAGAAATTGGGTGTTTCTTAATCCTGTCGATTCAAGTTACATGATTAGATGTTCCAGGCTTGGATTCACTGTAGAAAAAAGGTGGGATAGTCCTATTACTGAGATTAGCTACCAGTTTTGCGAATTTGATTTCAAATAGAGATCGGTGTTCTTGAGAAGTTTTTGTCAATTTCGATTACTGAGGCAGAGTTAGGGCAACTCCACTTGCTAGCCGGTTTGTGTTGATGTGGTGAAGCTCCAGTAGTAGCAGAATTGACAATGATGAAGAGGAAGTTATGCTTTGAATTTCTCCTTCAAAGTGTTCCCGAGCTTTATTTGCTGAGTTTTTGGAGAGTAATGGCAACACACTAGCCTTTTGGGTTGTGGTGTGTTGGTGATTCACAAAGGGGTGACTTGAAGTGGTGATATCTCAATGGGTGATGTGTCATGCACATAACTTGCATCTGCCACATAAGGGGTTAGGAAATGTAGTTTAAGAAACTTAACGGGAATTTAGCATTTTTTTTTTCATTTTTAGGAATTAGGTTTTGACCCAGCACTTATATCTCTATATTTATAATTTATCCGCAACAACTTGAGATTCACATTACCCCAATTATGAACCGATAAAGGCGAGAAAAGTATTTACACAATTGTTTCATAATTTCTTGATATCGCGCTAATACATTAGAGCATCTCCAAGAGAATGACTATTTTTTTTTGTGTCCTTGGACCAAATTTAGTCCTAGGATAAAATTTGCTCATCCAATTTGTTGCTTGAGCTCTGGCAGCGAGGAGTAAATTAGCTCCATCTCGAATATTTTATTATTATTTAGTTATCGACCGTCATAAAATTATAATCTACACTGCAATTATCATACATTAAATAAAAATATGTATTTAAAAAAAATAGAGTGGATTAATTACTAACAAATTTATATTATCTTTAAATTAAAATAACAAATACCAATATTAATTAATTAAGAATGTAAATAGCATATAATTACGAACACAATACACTAATTACAACCCTAACATACATAAACCCATAGTCACATTAATTTATGAATTTTCAATAAAAAAGAATTCAATGTTTGAATAAAACAGATTATTTTAATTTTGCTCCTATGAACAGTATGTCTCAGCTTTGCTTCTTCAAATTGATGTCCTTAATTTTGCTCCAACGAATGCTCCTTCTGTTGGAGCTCTGTTTTCAGTGATTTGGAGCAAAATTTGATCCAAAACAAGTTGTGCTCCTCATGTTGGAGATGCCCTTAGAGAAAAGATTCAGAATGTCGCACCAGTTGTATATCACTGTCAACTTACAGCATCACAAACCGCGAACACATTTTAAAATAGATGCAATGTTAACTAACACACATAATAGTCAACTCATGTTTCTCACACACTACGTAAGTTTCCTGCACTAAATACTAATTTTAAACGAGTGACACCATCAACTTCTTTTTCTTTTTGGCAAACTCAACTCCTTCTCGGTTGTTGATATTCAACATACGCCATTAAACTATTAAAGAAAGTAGTTGTTGCATCGTTGTACCACAAAATTATGAGATGTTTTGTGCATAAACCAGAACTGGTTGTAATGAGATGTTTTGTGCATAAACCAGAACTGGTTGTAATCTTTGGTCTTAATGTGATTTTTATTATAAAAAAAAATAAAAAAATAAAATAAAAAACACATTATAAGATTAAAATGGGGTAAAATTTGCTCTATGATACATCAGAAACTAGCCTTCTTCAACGATGTTACAGTAACTTTAGCACCCAGTGGTGACTGACCAACTTCGATTTCAAACGAATCATACCGCAAGAACAGTTCCACCACCAACAACCTCGAAACCAAAACCACAAAATCCTTCCCCGCACACTGCTTGTTCCCCACACTCGGACTCTCTGACTCCGGCCCATTCGACCAAAGCACATGCCTCAACAGCTTCTCCCCTTCTCCCCCAATAAACCGACCCGGAACAAACTCCTCCGACCTCTCAAATATCTTCGGGTCCTTAGTCGCAAACGGTTGAAACCCGAATAACATCTCCCCTTCTTTGACCTCGAACGCCGCGTCGTGAGACTCAATCACCAAGTCCTTCCTCGCCCTCCCGAACTGCAACGGCACAGGCGGCTCGATCCGTAACGACTCGTACACGACGGACTTCATCAACGCCATCTCCTCCATCGCCGCCATCGTCACATCTCCACCGTGCGATCTGACAGCAGATCGTATCTCCTTGGCCAACTCAGTGTGTAATTTCACCCCACCTCGGCCGATCCACTTGATCATATTAGGAAAAAAAATCTTCATCCCACCGAAACTGTTGAAACATGTCGCGAATATCAGATTATGGCAGGTTTCGTCACGGGAGATCCCGATCCTTTCGGCTTCGTCGAGGACTGAGCTAGCTGAGCTGTAGAAGAAATCGTAGAGCCGCTGGTAGTCCTTTTTTACCAAAGCCGGAGGAAGAGGGACCGTGCGAAGGAGAAGCTCTTCCGCGAATTTCGGGAGTCCGAGTTTCAATATTGGGCCCAATTGCAACAACACCCATTTGCTGACCAATTTAGGTCCGTCCAGACCTAGATTTGTATCACCTGGGTTAGTGTCGTAGAGTGAACGAGCTAAGAAGTTGAAAGCGGACTGATCGTTGGCTTCCCCAAAGCTGGCTTTCCCTTTACTTCTCAGATCCGACTCCAGACTCTCGAAAAGCTCGCCGTAGCTTCTTTGGAACTCGGGCAACACTCGCTGGCGACTCGATTTGAGGAGGAAGAACATGATTTCCTTGAGTTTGGCGTGTTTAGGCTCGGAGGGGTCGAGATAGGAGAGGACTCTGTAGCCGCCGGTGAGCTCCGTTGAGGGCATGTAGGTGCCGGTGAAGACGTCGGTCTTGTCGACCTTGGTGGAGTCGAAGAGGACCGGGAAGCTCTTGCCGTCGAGCAAAACGACGACGTTGGGGTTGGAGGCGATGAACCCGCCTGGTGGCATGTTGGCTCGGAACACCGTTGACTGGTATTTCTGGATTCTTGACTTGAAATACTCGTCTCTGCCTTGGTTGTAGAAGTAATCGAGTCGATCCTTGAGAGGACCGATCACGGGTATGCCGTAGTCTCCTGGGATTTTCCGGATCGGAAGTTTGATCGGCTCCACTGAAGAAGATGATGCTCGAACTAGTACTCGACGATATGGAATCGACGGCGAACTGGCTTTTGTCCTTGAATGAAACTGTCGTTGTAGAGAAGGGAGAGTTAGAGAAGTCGAAGCCATTTCAGTGGGTTTGCGCTATTGCTAATTGTTGTCTAGGTTGGAGATGATTTGTAAATCTTATATGCTCAAATGCCAGTGTAGTTTCATGTAGATAGTGGGGATTGTGGGGCAGTTTGATTTGTATATTCACATCAGAATAGGAGTCCAATGTGCTCTGATTTATCAGAAAGAGAGGAAAATCGTCGTGCAAGGCGTGCACAATGAGGTGTTTGCTTTACTAGAAAATCCCACTTTCGTGATGGTTTCTTCTTATGCATCCACATGCTGTATTTCACACATTTAATAGAAAATTTCGTCGGTTATTGGTTGTTCTTCAGTCAAACATTCAGTCAATTTCACAAACAGGTGGTAGGTGCTTTAATGGAGAAAATAAATGAAAAAGTGTACGCACGTTTAATGCATCCAACTCAATTGTGACTTGAGTTAAAGTATTGATTAGCATAGGCCGGTGCACCGCAATCTAGTGGTAGTACAGTACTACTTCTGTTTCGCCTGTTTCAGCCTACTTCACTTTTTGTCACTATTCACTGGGTTACTTTCATCTGGTGATTTGATTAGTAAAACGATACAAGAATTTGGTAATCTTTGCATGATGTTATAGAGGAAAGTTTATTCTAAAATACCATGAAAAAAATGTTAAAAAATTACATCGTTTTGGTATCCCAAATCACCAAGTCCAAGTGACTCAGTTACGGGTTAAAAAGTCAAACGCAGACGAAACAGACGAAACGGAGGTAGTACTTCTTAAGGACTTGGAGTTGGCCTCGTAGCTTTCTATTTGGGACCTTGCATGAACCTTCCGAATACTGTAAGAATGGAAATCTTACCATTTGCATTGGAAGTCAACCTTCCGAGCAAGGAGTAAGACACAGAGGATGGCCACGGGAGAAATCAAAATTTATCATCAACAAACACTTGAATTAATAGAAGTCTTAAGTTCGAAATCAAACCAAAGTTGTTATAGAATTTCGTAAATACATAACCTATATCAAATTTTTTTAAGTGGACCCAAGATATCAGTCTATGAGATTGTTCTCGCACGCTGATTTAAGAATAAAAAAAAAATACATCACAATATAAAATTAATATAAGTTGACTAAGAAACACCTTGAAAGCTAAACACGATATTGAGGTAGCAACTTAACATTTGAAAAGATAACGAAAAAGCAAATCAAAGTTTAAAACCATGTACAGTTCTCATGTGTGACAATATTGCTGCAATATTCCGAGTTCGAAACTTATTACTATTGCAATTCCAGATATATGGGTGAAGAAAACTATTTTGACCAGTATAAACCATATCACAAAAGGAAAATTTCAGTGGGTATCTAAGACCTGACATTATTGGACTTTAAGGTATGACTTCTAACATTCACCCTTGCCTTTCAAACACGTGGTAACTAGACCGTAAGAGTCTTATTAAGTGAGTACTAGTACATGCGCTGTGTCCAATTGGTACTCGCAAAACAAATGGCTCCAAACCTCTACCCCCCAACTCAGTGCCCAGGGAGGTTCTGTGAAGCTCTAGCCTTGCGGCGACTCCTCATCACATCATCTGGTCCCCATACATTGAAGATTTTCACTTTATGAAACCACCGATTTACATATTAGTCACTCTCGTCGACTATTCTCAAATATTTAGTTATTTTATTTATCACGACATATAATTTCTCAAATCATAACTGAAGCAAGTGATACTGCCTTAGCTCATTTACAAACATAGTATAGGAGCCGAGTCGAGGTGAATACTACCTGGTTTTGACTTGACTCCTCTAAAGAAATTCTAGGCTCGGACTCAACTCGATCTCGCATCAAGCTCGATATGTCAGGTGCAAACTCGACTCTATATAAGACCTACAACTTCTAGCTCAGCTAAAGTCTGGCTCGAGCTCGTCAACTTGCGAGCTCAATCTTTCAAGCTCATTAGTCCTCAAAGTCATCCAAACATTCAAGTACCGAGTAGTAATTTGCACAACCCTCAACTTCAAAAACAAAAAGATCAAGATAACACGTATCTTTATTAATAAAAAAAATATAATTCAAATACACAAATTTATCCTAATGCATAATGTTTTCAAAATTCATTAAAGCAATGTTCATCTCAAAGAAAGAATGATTTTTTAACGATCCAACACAAAAGATATGCAAATTTATAAAATCACATAAAGAGACAAGATACCTCATGTTCATGTCGGCAAGCATAATTTTTTCGCACTTCACCAGAATAGTGAATCACGACTTTAATTCGAACATCAACAAGATTCAATTCTCTAAATATACAAACTATTGTTCATATTAATATTTATATAACTAATTATCTAATGAGCCGGCTCTAGAGATTTCAAGAAGAAAACTCGTCCCACCTAGTTTAAATTCGAGTCGCTTAACTCAAGGAGCTAAAATCTAGGCTCATTCTTGGCTCATTTAGTGAATGAACCATGCTTTGAATAGGTCGGCTTGCGGGCGGATCACAAGCAACTCAACCCATTTGCATTCCTATGTAAGAATAACAATTTAAAACGCCTGAACTTAGTTTACGTGATAAAAGAACATCAAGCATGCTCACTTACACAAATACAGGAACTCAGAAGGGTTCTACACAAATGTAGGAACTCTGATTAACACATAGTCTTGTCACATTAAGAGAATCACACATACTGTTGGAGTATTCTCTGGAGACAATCTATTTATCATGACATTTTATATATAAAGTCTTTCTATTCATTATGTTATCTTTATGAAGATATGTTGACATAATGAAGTCCTTAGAGTAAATGTTGCATTCTTAAATATCCCTGTTCTAGTATTATTGTTAATTAAGACGACTATAATGCATCAAAACTATTATGTGGGTAGATTGATATGAGATATCAAGTCTAACACATGTGTATGCATTGGGAGTAATAGCGTACTGGATTGACCCACCATGAGAACACTACATGGGTGTTATGTTAGTGCCTCAAGTGCTTTTCATAGTGACAATGGTGTTGTGATCCTATGACTTGAAGTCATTGCATTCTCTAGATGTAGAGTACATATTTTAATATCGTTAAATATCACGTTGTAACAAGGTGATTATAAAGTAGATACATTGGACATGCTATCAAATATGCTGAGAGATGTGAGTGATGTAGATATGATTTTTCCCTCCTACATAACATGAGTACATATCCATGGCCACTCGATGAGTGTGACTTAGGAAAATGCATGGTCGTGCTCAAATGAATCAATGTCTAAGTTTGCTCATAGAATCGAGAAATTAAAGATTGGATAGACAAGCGTGACACTCCATGCCTTGTGTCTAGTCTGGATATATGGATAAAGGAATTATACGAAACAGTAACATTCGTCATAGAGGTTCGTCACATCACTTACATTCCTATTAGTTGGTTTATATTGATAAATTGATAGATACCACTCAATGTTTTTAATTGTTACTGTCAACGTAATAGGGACATATAGGGTCACACACAAGAATGGATCTAACTGGAATTAAATACTCATTACTTGGTCTAAAGAGCAATTTTGGAATTCGTACTTGAATGTAAATAAATCGTAACTATTAGGATTACAAGGCAAGCCAAACTCTCTCATACCTAAAAATAACCTTCAGTGTGGCTAGGGTTAAGGATGCTTTTTAGCAATATTCGTATGAGATACAAAAACTAGGGTTCGAGAGGAGCCGTCCAAGTCCACCCAATTTGTGAGACAAAATCATCCATCTTCTTCCAGCAGGCTAGCACTGGCGAAGAGGAAGTCCAGTGTTGTTCGTGTGGATACCGTAGATGCGCCGTTTCTTTTCTGCGTTAGTGATCGTCACCAGTCAGTGCGATGGAGGTAAATCTCTAATCATCAGATTATGCTAATTTACATGGGTCCTTTGTGAGTTTTCGGTAAAGATTTTTGTTATATCCGCTGCGTTTGATTGGCCAAAACCCAACACATACTTCCATGTCCTATAAGTTATGCATGTGAAATTATCAAAATTACCCTAGAGTGTTCAGAGAAATTACTATAAGATCCCCACAAATTTTGTTAGTTACACTTTAACCCCCAGACACGTAGGTTTTCAACTTACACAATTCAAATATGCAAAATGACCCTTAAAGTTGGTCAAAAGCTAAAAGCACTTACAAAAGTTGTTACAAAATTGCACTTTATTCCTCCACTTAGAAAACTCACACTTCTACTTCAAATCAAGTTCAAGCTCCAAAATTACTGAAAATTACATAAATAGACGACTGCTTGTTCCTAAATTCCAGGTTCTAACTAGTAGCACCTCCGGAGACTGAAAGCACTCTCTATCTTTATGGCCCCGCTCAAAGTGGAGCCAAGAAGACCTTCATATTTCTATCTCTGAACCCCACACTCAGACCTATACCTTGAAGACGCATCTAAATTGTGGATATCGGGAGATAATAATGTCTCTACCCCCAATCCTCGTGCTTGTTCCTAATCCAAAAGATGCATCCAGAAACCAATGCCATGCCATACCTCATATCCAATTCTAGACCACTTATACAATCAGTTTCATATATAGTCCAAATTATAATCCAACAGTTTTCGATTTTATTTAAAGTTGACAAAAAAAATCACTTCAGGATGTTGCCAATTTCTTGGATCATCTCTAATAAGCTGGCATTTTAAAAAGCAAAATTCAGTAGCTTTATCAACAGCAGAAGCTGAAGACATAGGAGCAGGTGCTTGCTGTTCACAAGTGATGTGGATAGCTCAACAAATGAGAGATATGGGTTATGACTTTAGAGATATTCCCATCAAATGTGACTACACTAGTGCTATCTCAATTACAATGAATACAGTACAATATTCAAGTACTAAGCACATTCAGACATAACTTCATTAGAGATCATGTGGAGAAAAGTGATGTATCTCTATCATCTGTGCCAACTAACTTGCAGTTTGCAGATATCTTCACTAAACCACTGCCAGAAGATAGATTCACAGCCCTGAGATTAGAATTTGGCATGTTGAATTAGGAAGCACTGATTTAGGGGTCAGGTAAGTTATTTGTGTTTCAATGTTCTGAAAAGTATTTCAAAGCCTTGAAAAGCTTTTCAAAACCTTGAAAATTTTGTCTGCAGTATAACAACTTTTCAAGGTCTTGAAATCATTTCAAAGCCTTGAATATAAATCTGTATACTATATAGTTCGATGAATGGATCACTAATGATGGGTGTTATCTTTATAAATAATTGCCTAACATTAATTTTACCTTTGTAAACGAATCGTTATCAAATGGGTAAAAGACATTTTCCACCCTCAGATTATGGAGAAAATACATTTTGCCCCCTGATTTTTGGATAAATACATTTTGCACCCTTGTTAACGGATGGAGGGTGGACAAATACAACCCTTCTGTTACAATCATTTAGTGGAGGGGTGCAAAGTGACTTTTTGTGACCATTTTACCCTTATTGATTGTGGACAAATACCACAATTTTTTTGTTTATTGTAGTGTTCATCATGTTCTTGATGTTCTTGAGCACCACCTCCACTACAACCAAATCTCCACCACGACCGCCGCCAACAACAACAAACAAATAACCACCACCACAATCTAAATCCTTTCAATTCATCCAGAAAATCGAACACTTTCTTTTCCTCCTACTGTTGTGTATTCCAGATTTTCTCCATTTCCTTTTCTAAACTCAGAGATTTTTGTTCTTCAACATCCATAACAACATAACCACCCAACTCAGTCCCACCTTTAATTGTCGATCCCTAAATCAATCCAGAAAAAAAACCCAACGAATAAGAGATAAAATCCAACAAATGCCAAAAGCTTGCCAGAGATAAATCTCAGCGCACTGAGATACACATAGAAATCGCAGAAGGAAAAAGGATCGAGGGAGAAAATATGTGACCGAAATTGCAGAGAAAACAGAGAGAGCAAAACAGAGAAGGGATTATGGATATGCGATTTTAGTACTCCGATTGTGGGAAACCATAGTTGCATATGCAACCCACAACCCCCAATCGATTCACAGCCACCAACCATCACCGTCTCTCGCATCGAGTACGATCCAAACACCAAAAGAACCCAGAAATAGAAGCTCCAACAACCCCTGAATCACCACCAGTGCTACCAAATTCACCCCCTCCTAAGCCCACCACCATCTCTCCAACACCGCCTCTTCGAGTTTCCGGCGAAGACACAACCCCAATCACCAATCTCGTCGCCTACATCGTCGAACTGCAGAGGGAGAGGGAGAAGATCGAGAGGATTGGGGGGTCTCGTCCTCTGTATTCAATGTCATCACAGAGAAGACGAGGTAGCTTCAGGAGCCTTTCTTTCTCTTTTTCAATGGTGGGCTCTGTTTCGCCCAAATTTGGTGGGAGGTTCTTTGATGGCAGATTTGAAGAAAAAGAACCAATTTTTTTTATGTTATTCTCTTGAATCCATCATGGGTTTCTCGAGTTTGGCTGGATGAATTTGTAGATCCAGAATCCAAATGCACTAACACAACAAGATACTGTTTTCTCAGACAAACCCATAAGATTTTTCAACTTCTTTTGACCGTATATGTCGATATTTGCTCTCAAATCTCGTCTATGATTGTGCCCTGTTCTTCTAGGTCAAAAAGCTGCAATTTTTATGCTGTTGATTGGTGAATTAGGAGGAAGAATGGGTTGATTGGTGAATTAAGTGGAAGACGAGCTACTTGATGCCTGGGTTGGATCGCGTTGAAAAGAGGAAAAAGGAAGAAGATCTGGGATGAAGCCAAGATGGAGAGGGAAGGAGATAGAGAGAGAGAGAGAGAGAGAGAGAGACGCAGGGATGCAGAGAGAAGAGAGAGATGAAAATGGGGGAAAAATGAGTAAGGGTTTATTAGGATAAATATATAATGGATAATTTCTCAACATTTAAGGGGTATTTTCGTCTATTTAGTCCTCCTTTAGTTCATAGTTGCTTTTTAACTCTGACAGGGGTGCAAAATGTATTTATCCATAAATCAGGAGGCAAAATGTTTTTTCTCCATAATTGGAGGGTGGAAAATGTCTTTTACCCTTCTCAAATTAGTATAATACTATTTCCATCCCAAACGAGTTTGAATTTCAAACAAATTTTTCTTTCCTTAAAAGATTAGGAAATATTTAGTTTTCTTCTTTATCTCAAACTCTTCAGTATTTATCCTCACTCTTTTATCTCTCCCTTCTATCCTTCATGCCTCTCTCTTCTAAACCCTAATTCTATGGACTCATGGAGATCCTCTCAAAGAATCAAGATGGCCGGAGGCTCAAAGAAGTACACAGGGAAGAAAAGAAAAGCTCGAGAACAATAAGTTCAAGCTATCAGTGATAGCTTAAGTTCTAGAACTGTCAGTGCACCAAAGAATCTCTCTCCTCCTTCTAAGAAGAAAAGCAAGAAGGACAAGTTTGATCAGACTGCTACTTCCAGCAAGAAGAAGTTAGTTCAAGCAGATACTTCTTGGAAACAAAAGGGTGTTCAGATTGGTAGTCAAAAGAAGAAGACGAAGAAGGTAAAACAGGCTCAAAAAATGAGACAAGGGGAAGCAGATCCAGAGTTCAGAATGTAATACCCCGTATTTTAGTTGGGGTTATTTAGTAATTTCGAAAAATATTTGAGAATTTTAAGAAACTTACATTTCATAACTGTCCTTGACTTCTTCTTAGTTTTAAAATATAAGTGTGTCATTTGACATTTATGATGATATATATTTTCTATTTTTGGCTTATTTTGTAGTTTTGAAAACTTGGATAATACGATAGGAAACTCATTTTGTATACGTGGGAGATACTTGTAATTTTCTAAAAAAAAGTTAGATTTTGACATTTATTTACAAAGTGCATTATTTGAAATTATTTGGAGATTTTATAATTTATGAAAGTTATCTTTTAAGTGTTAGCTATTAATTTGAATTTTATTTTCACCCCTCAATTTTTACTTTCATCATCACCCATCAACTCTTTTATTTTATGTTTACATCCCAATTTCTTCATACACTACTTTTGGTCAATCCCATTAAAATAAGAGATCCTAGTTATTCAATCTATGTATGTATTCATCCCATTGTTGCATCAACACCCCATCACCATCACTCTTTGCCTACATCCCTCATTTTTTTTACATCTTTTCATTCTCCTCAAGAACAATCAATGAAACTTTCACCAACCTCCACCATCAAGGCATCAACCCCATTTCTTTCTTTCATAATTCCTCATTTGTTTTTCTCTTCAAGAGCACTCATACTAGCTCTATTCTCTCTCTCAAAACCCCATTCCCGTTTTTGGGTGTTGACTTCACAAAAACTTCATCAAAACTCATTTTTATGGTCTCCAAACCATGGAAAACTTGAGTCCAAGGGTTGTATCATCATGGAGGGGAGCTCTTTCACTATTCTACTCGTGGATTGAAGCCAAATTTCACAATTTTCCTCACAATTTCTTGAATCTTGGGGTAAATTTTCCTTCTAGTCTTGAACTCATACATGCATGTTCATGTTTTGCTTTGATTGATGATATTTCATCTTAGCTTTCTTCATTTCCATGCTTGATTCTTCATTTCCTTTGTTAGATCATGTGATTGACTCCAACATTGTCACTATTTCATGAAACCCACACTAGAACCCACATGCATGTTGTGAATGTCATCTTCCTTGCATTGTTACCCAAGAGGGTTTTGATCATTTGTGTCAAGAGCATGTAAATATCTTACTTAATGCCTAAAATGAAGTAATTTTTGGTGAAAATCAAGTCTCCATAAGTTGCATGTGTCATATAATTGATTTGATCATGCTTTAAGTGCTCTAGGTGAAAATTGCAAATTTTTACAATCTGACCAGTTTGTGAAAAACGTATATTATATATAAATTTTGTCTCTGTGAAATTTTTAAATCTTTCATATTCTGAAACTAGACTCAAAGAGGGTAATTTTGAAAGAAAATTCAACTCCATAGACTTCATGGTTAGGGAGATATGCTCATTCTAAGTTGCATGTTTTCTGAAATTCTGTTTTTGGATAAGTTTTATTATTTTTGTTAAAAATCTCATTTCCAGAAACTTATGGCACCAAATCTTTCTTGTGATGAAACTAGACACATAAGGGATTCATTCTGGAGAATATGGGCATTTTTCCTATTCTCCAAGTAGTAGTAATTGTTCTTCAAAGTTGAAACTTTCTTCCAAACTTGTCCTGCATAGCAGTCCTTGTTATTTTTGTAACTTGAGTTTTATAATAGCTATGCATGATTTTCTTGATGTTTCTGAAAGTAGACACATATAGGTTCATCATACATTAATTTCAAGATTTTAGGAGATAATTTGATATGGTAAATATGGCTCCAAAGTCAGAGCTACAATTCTGTCCAGAATTGTAGTTTCACACTTTTTAGAAAACTTGAATTTTTGAACTTCTAGGTGTTTTGTTGGATTTATTTTGATAATTAAACATCATTATATGTGCATTAGTGACATTTAGGACTATGTGACATGTAGATTTGCATTTGTATCATAAATGTGTAAATTGGGTATAACGAGTACGTCATACGTGTGATTGTAGACATCGACCTCGTAGGAGAGAGCGGTTGTCGTCGGAGTGCTGGGCTTAGTTTCTTGCTTTTGATTGTGCTTCATCTTAGTGGTAAGTACATATGTACGGACTTTTTATATCAAAATGTGCGTTTGCGTTTGATGTTTCAAATGAATGTTTTTTTTATATGAAATAGTATGAGAATGCATGTTTTCCACTCAAAAGTTGTTAAACTATTCTATTCATCTCCTTTGAGAACTCTCAGAAATTACTTGTGAAATGTTGATATTCTTATTATGGTTATGTGAAAGAGAAGAAATAAAATACCTCTAATAGACTTAGGACGATGTACAGAGTACTGTTATTAATGGGAGGCGTCAAGCGATCCTCCATTTTCTTATGGCTAAGACCATTGAAGCAATGCTTCTTAATTGGATAGAACGTCAATGTTCAAAAATCCGCCCCCGATGAGCCAAAATGTATCAAGATATTGAGGCCAAGGGTTTTATAGAGCTATAGAGTGCTACTTATACTTGTAAGGGTGACTACGGTATAGGGGTGTCGACACTTAAGGCCTTTTAGCTAATGTTGTGAGCGGGGTTGACGAATGGGCTCCCTTAACGCTCGGGTGAAATAGGGTTTGATAGACCCTAGAAGGAACCCTTAGTGATTATTTCGTGATCCCTCTGTCTACATCGATCCTGCTGGTGGCTCTAGACATGCCTCAGCTAAACTTAACGGTTAAATTGGAATTGAAAGAAAGTTTGATTACTCTATTGATGTTGTTTGTGGCTCTTGATTGCCTAATCTAATGAAATGAATTGAAAAGCATATGCTACTCGTGAATTAATATTGTTATCAGTTCAAATGAACTTGTTTACTGTTCATATTCTACTTGTTTAAGAATATGTTGACTACTTGTGGTTTATAAATGTTTTAAAGATGATGGTTCTCGCTACGCGATTACTCATAATTGTTCCGAATTGTTCCCAACTCTTTTGCTCATTGATTTTCAAATCTCTTTATTTGCTTCAACTCATGCTTCCGTGCCACTCGTTGCTTTACATGTCGTAGTGTGTATTTACTCAGTTTTTACTGATTATTTTTCTTCAAACTGCGTCGGCTTTTGCCATTTTAAAACCGCAGGTCATCACTCAAGGTGGGGTTGGGAACGCCTATCGAGACGAAGAAGTTTAGTTAAGTCAAATCACTTAGTAGATCACAAATGTTTTGTTTTAAATTGTACTTATTATCGAGATTTTGTAATGTACTTTAACCGAAATGTGAACTTAATAGTTAATAATCTACTTTTGGTTACCGATTGTCGCGTTAACCCTGAACCGAGATCCCGGGTCGTTTCACAGAAATAGAAAAAGGGAAGGAGATTCAGATTTACACTGAGAAGAAATATATCTCTTTTGGTAAGATATATATTTCTACTCATTGGTTAATCAAACATGCTTCTTATGAAATCTGGTTAGATGGATTTTCCTCTACTCCAATTGCTTACTGTAGTATGATCAATACTCGCATTGCTGAATAATATGGATTTGGAGTGTATTAGGTGAATGAAACAGAGTTCAATTGGAAATTTCTAAACCCCTCTGTGGTTGCATACCCTAGGATTACCAACTCTTCTACCTGAATCTGAAGCAAGTGAGTACTTTGGGTCTAACTATATCATCTAAGCTAGATGGTATTGATATGGAGTTAGATCTTGCTCAATTTTTTCGAGTTTTGTGTTGTCCAAAGAGGTACAATCTAGAAAACTACCCTAGCAAGATTGATGGTATAAAGATTGCTAAGGAAGAGTTGTTTTTACCTAATATAGCTGTTGGGTTTTGACGTAGGTTACGCAACGGAATAACAGAAATTATCCTACTTAAAGCCCACCAAGATTCACATGACAAGCATCATAACATGATGAGATCATAGAAGATGTGTACCTTAGTTTGGGAGATCACACGAAGAATAGTGTATTCGTCTCTATGAATATCCACACCTTGGATTCTTGATTGGATTCCTTCTCACCGCAATGTTCTAGCAACGGAAGAAGGAGGAAGAGGATCACGCAAAACGAGGCACCAAGGTCGCGCCTATGGTGGCCGAAGGCAAGGAGAGCTTCGGCCTTCTTTGCTTTTGTCTCTCTCTCTCTCTCTCTTGCTTTGTTATGTTCGGTCAATAATGACTTGTGTTGAGAATTAACAAGCTAGAATTATTTTATGTAGTTATAACTCTTTATTAACTACATAAAGGCCCCAATACTAATCATGTCCTTACATGGATTAGCCCACTTGCAAATTAGTCCTAATAAGTTTGTTGTGGTTGCGTTATGATCCTTTTATTAATTAGTCCAACTAATTAATACCTACATCCAATTTAATTTGTCCGGTGTGTGACCCCATAGGTTTCTGCTTAGTTGGCAGTAACTTATTACTAACATGAAGCAGTGTATAGCAACACATCCATGCCACCTAACTAATAGAAATAAGTCAGTGATCCCGACAAACCTTGTGCCAAATATTGACATATTGTGTTATCCCTTTTTCTTCATATCCGGATTGGACACGAGACATAATAGTCACACTCGTATATCCAATCCATAGTTTATAGCTCCTGGGAATATGCTCATGCAAGAAGATAACATCAATATCTCCATATTGATTTATCCGAGTCTGGCCAGACATTCAATAAGCACCATTCCTCGAGTGGACCATGGATATTTTCTCCCATTATGTGGGAGGGACAAATCCTCTCTACGTCACTACGATCTCTAAGCTTGCTTCCTATCATGCCCGATAAATATCTTTATAGTTAACCGGTTAAGGCACAACGTTGGATAACATCAAAGCATGATATTCCACAAATAGAGTATCTAGTGACTTCAAGTCTAAGGATTACAATATTATGAGCATTACGAGAAAGCGATTGCGACTTTGACATAATCTAATGTATCCTTCTCGTTGTGGGTCAATCCATTATGCCCTTTTCTCCTAATGTATACCCATGTGTTGGATCGTGATATCTCCATATCAATCTTTCACATACTAGTCTATAGTTGATCGTCCTATTAATCAATATAACGGACTAGGGATATTTAAGATAAACAACACATTGTATCTAAGGACTTCATTATATTAAATATCACCATAGTTAATAAATGAATATTATAGCCAAAACATTGTTCATACTAAATATAGATTGCCTCTAGGGCACCTATTCCAACAATAGCTACTACCTTTAAGTAGTTAACTCATTCTGTGTTAACTGTTGAAGCCAAAATCTTGTTTACTATCTTGATGAGGTGTGTGGTACCAAAATAAAACTCTAAGGAATTGATGTCTGATAGGGTGTTGCATCTGATATACTTGGCGATGCATGGATATGAGATTGATCTACAAAGTATTGTTACGGAACACATGCTGTACTGCTGTACCAAGAATAGGAAGCATCATCTACCCTATGCCAACCTCCTCCCACTTTTCTTTCATCATCTGGAAATACCTGTTGAAAAGGAAGAGACAATCGCTACTGGTTTTGGAATGATAGATGAGAAGTCTTTTCAAAGGATTGGAATTATGAAAACTAGTGAGGGAGAATGGAAATTCTACTCTGAGTTGTCTGTTGATGAGTTGAAAGCTAAGAAGTTCTTTAAACCTAAGTCCTTAACCACTCCAGTGGCCCTACCTTCCACCACTCAGGAGTCAGGACCAATCTCAAGTTCTTCATAAGCTGGAATTTATTGAAAATTAAATAAATGAGCTAAAGCAAGGACTGTATCTGCTCGGTACTGAGTTCAGAAAAATGAAGTACATGATTGAGAGTGTTTTCAATAGCATAAATTTTATACTTGTAGAAGGAGAGGATAAACAAGCTCCAGAAGGTTCAAGGCAGTCAGGATCTACCAAGGACGTATTTAATGAGCATAGTACTGGGGATAAGGCGTTAGGGATAAGGAAGTTTTTTCAAAGGTTGCTAAGGATAAGGAACACGGTAATGAAGAAAGCATTGACTCAGGAGTGCTACTCACATAAGCTCTACAAAAGAAGAAACATAAAGGAAAGACTCCATCAGTTGTCACCACAGAAGACATGTCTGAAAATGAAGTGGTAGTTGATGAGCCTGGTGAAGAAATTGCAAAGGATGAAGATGCACAGAAAGAAGATCAGCAAGAGGATGAGGAAGAGGAAGAAGATGATCAGGAAGATTTGCAGGGCCTAAGATAGATGAAGATCCAAATCCTTGAATACAACATTTCTTTTTTTTTTCAAAGCCTTGAACCCCCTCTTTTAAATCTTTTAAGTTTTCAATAAGGTCTGATCAAACATTTTCTCACTTTTTTGATAAAAGTCAAAAAGGGGGATAAATTTTGGGGATATTTTATGTTGGAATTGTGCCTTAGAGGCAATCAATTTATTGTGACAAATATATGGATTTACGATTCATTATGTTATCGATATGG
Source organism: Linanthus parryae (assembly GCA_023055425.1). Lineage (NCBI taxonomy): Eukaryota > Viridiplantae > Streptophyta > Magnoliopsida > Ericales > Polemoniaceae > Linanthus > Linanthus parryae. The sequence continues at coordinate 81,130,847 of JALGPY010000006.1, forward strand.
AGATAGGTTAACATGAATGAAATCCTTAGAATATAAGTATTATATTATTAAATATCCCTAGTCAATTATAATGATTAACGGGACAATCATCTATTGACTAGTATGGGGTTGGATTGATATGGAGATATCACGATCCAACACATGTGTATGCATTAGGAGTAATGGCATACTGGATTGACCCACAACGAGAATGATACATTAGATTATGTCAATTCACAATCGCTTTTCGTAGTGCTAATAATATTAACCACGTGTATCAAATGTGGCAAATAGTAGTTTTAACCACAATTGTGAGGCGTGGTTAGTGTATTTTTCAACCGCCACAGTAATTTGGAAAAAACCGTGGCATAAAAGTATTTTAACCACGGAAAAACATTTTACCGTGGTGATGGGAGTAGTAAAATCTCATTGTCACGGTTTTTCACCGTGGCACTTTGAAACAAAAAAAGCTTTGGTTGTTTTTTGAAAAATATGCTTTATTTTGTCAAAAGTTTAATCTGCGAAAAGCCAAGCATGAGATAGATCTGTTTCTCAAAAAAAAAAGAAAATAGATCTCGCTCATTCTCTTGTCAAAGCTTCGAACCCTTCTTTTTCCAGTTTTTCACGTTTCTCCCCCATATTCTTTTCCATCAATAAATCCCCTATCTTCCACCAATTTACTTGTGAGATCTGGAGATTAGAGGAACCGGCGTTGATTTCAAAAACATCAATTGAGTTGAGGGAATTTAGGTTGAACGGATAGCGATTGCAGTTGTCTTCCTCTCGCACTTCGTATTTGTCACCGTGGTCTTCCTCTGGCCACCCACAGGTATGTTCATCTCCTTCACTAGTGTCTACCTTCGCCTCCAATTCTGCCTCTTTCTGTACGCTTCTATGATATTCGTATTTGCTTTTTATTTTCTTGGGTTTATACGATTTCTGCTGACAAATTCAAGATATTCAGCCCTAGAATCGGTAGCGTCAGCAGCTCCGATCTCTGTTCTCGTTCAGTCTTAGAATTGGAAAAAGATTTGGAGATTGTCATTATGGTAGTAATATTTGGGTTACAGTTCTACCCCACAATTTCGTAATTGATAGTGAATGATACGAATTTGTACAACACTTGTTGAACAGTATTTGCAATACTGATGTGTATTGTGTATTACTTTATTGCTGTGTTCTATAACTCAAATATAAGCTTTGGTTTATTACCTATTCCAATGGATTTACATTCTTGGCACTCTCATAATAATACTTCAGCACTGAAACCCCTGAATTTACCATTCCCCGGAATGTATCAAACAACAATCCGTATTAATGATGTTCAGTCACTTAGGTAATGTTCCTAGTACACAGTTCAATGATTTGACAAATGGGAATTGAAGTGGAAAAATTGCAGGTCTTCCCACATCATACTGCACCACAATCCATCCTTAATTTTCATGGTTCTGGCCGAAGTATGGAATCAAACAAATAAGCAACTCCTGAATTGACTTGTTCAGGGTAATTGAATACCATAGACCTTATGACGGCTTATTCTGATATGGAGAAAGTGACAGGTCATTTTGGTTGAGTTATGAAAGCTACGTGTTCTATAATGATTCAAAATAAGCCACATATATGATTGATAATTTAGACTTGGGATATAAGAGAGACTATCCGGTCCGTGACCATTCGTATACAAACTTGTTTTGGACAATCCACTTCTTACGTAAGATCTATATGTTTTCTTCTGATGTACCAAGAATTTGGATCTCGAACTGTTTTTTTTTTAGTTGAAGCCTTTCCTATTCCCTTCTATGTTGAATACTCTTAGTTTGGTTCTGTTTCAGCCCATTGACAACTAGTTCTGCCAATAGGTTGGCTTAGGGTGTCATGTTTTGACTAATTCGTTTCTCCTTAATCATTATGGGTTGTGATTTGCTTCTGGCTATGCTCCTTCTGACTCAAATAATTCGAGATAGTGATGTGCTGTGATCTCCCTCGTGACTAAAATAATTCACTGTGAGTAAACATTAATGGCTTTAATCAGTCTCTGTTGATTGTTCCCGCGTCTTTGGCTCACGATAACGGATTTTCATAACCAATTCATGACAGCAGTTAGTCTTTAACCTCATCTTTGTATGTCGAAATATGAGGCCATTTTTTGAGGCATGTTGTTATGTGTCTAGTTCTAGTAAGAATTAGTATTGTGCTAGGTTCATGTGATGTTTTACGATATTGGTAGTGGCCAAACTTTTCATGAATCTGACTACACTAGGCATTATATTTGTGACTTATGAGGTTATTAGAAGTGAAAAGGAAGGAAAAAACTTTAGGTATTCAATCCAAAAATCTTCTGTGTGATTCAATGCTAAGCTAACATGCTCTGAAGTTGCTAGAAGAGAAACGAACAAAAAAAATTGAGGTTACGAGAATATTTAGTCCATAAATCTTCTGTGTGATAGAGTGCTAAGCTAACATGCTCCTTATTTGTGTCCTTGTTGTTCTGAGTGTCCAAAGGTTTCATATGCATAGATTCAAATGTTGTTTTCTGACATGACCAAACTCAACCCTCGAACCCAGGTGGAAAAATTTAGTGAACTCTGTTTCACTCAAGTCCTGATCTGGACTAATTTGTAAGAACATAAGAGTTTTAGATTCATCATCTGTTCGTAGCATCATTGGTCAGTTACAAAACATTTTCTGCTGTTTTGGATGCTCCTATTCTATTCCACTACATATGTATAAAATAGAGTCCAGTATAATATGATATTTCCTTCGAATGTATTGGAATTACAAGATGCTGAGTATATAGTTGTTTGAAGTGACTTTTCTGACAGATGTTTACCACTTATTGGCCTTTTGTTTCTTGTAGATTATATCGTGGTTCGTGGCTGTTTGATGATGGTGATCAATGGCTATCTTTTGGTGATGGTTCGTCGGCTCGTACTTCTCAGCGTTGATACCAGCATTTTACTGTGATTAGCGATAGTTTTGTGTCTGATTAGTGATAGGGTCGTGCATATCATATGAAAGGCTGATACTTGGTAGTAGAATAGAGTTTAATCGGTTACTCCATGCCACCAACCTTTTTCTTTTTGATATATCATCTCAAGAAATATTTCATTTTTTATGTATTTGAGAGTTAAGCGAATTGCATTCATATTTTTATATCTGCTGCCATTTACAGTTTTTTAAGGTTTCTAGTATACAGGGATGTTTAATATTAAATCTGCCATAAATTTGGTGGGTAAAGTTATCAATTAGCCATGGGACACTAATGTAGCAAAGTCAATTTAGTTTGGTGGGTAACGAGCTCAATTGCCCATATTTAACAACTGTGGCAAAAACGATAGTAACCACAAAAACACAAAATGTGGCCAAAAAGTGTACTAGCCACAGTTGCATCCCGTGGCAAATGAGTGCTTTAGCCACGACTTTTGAAATAACCGCGGTTAAGTGAAGGATATAAAAGAACGGCTAATTAGCCACGGTAACTACCGTGGTAAATGCTTCCCCACGGGAAGCAACCGTGGCTAAAGGAAAAAACCACGAAACTTATGACTACGGCCAGCTACCGTGGCGTCTCCCGTGGCTAAAACAATTAGCCATGGTAATTACAGCTTTTGCCACATTAACTGCCTGTGGCTAATACCCATTTTTCTAGTAGTGGAGTTGTCTGTTGATGAGTTGAAAGCTAAGAAGTTCTTTAAACCTAAGTCCTTAACCACTCCAGTGGCCCTACCTTCCACCACTCAGGAGTCAGGACCAATCTCAAGTTCTTCATAAGCTGGAATTTATTGAAAATTAAATAAATGAGCTAAAGCAAGGACTGTATCTGCTCGGTACTGAGTTCAGAAAAATGAAGTACATGATTGAGAGTGTTTTCAATAGCATAAATTTTATACTTGTAGAAGAAGAGGATAAACAAGCTCCAGAAGGTTCAAGGAAGTCAGGATCTACCAAGGACGTATTTAATGAGCATAGTACTGGGGATAAGGCTGTTAGGGATAAGGAAGTTTTTTCAAAGGTTGCTAAGGATAAGGAACACGGTAATGAAGAAAGCATTGACTCAGGAGTGCTACTCACATAAGCTCTACAAAAGAAGAAACATAAAGGAAAGACTCCATCAGTTGTCACCACAGAAGACTTGTTTGAAAATGAAGTGGTAGTTGATGAGCCTGGTGAAGAAATTGAAAAGGATGAAGATGCACAGAAAGAAGATCAGCAAGAGGATGAGGAAGAGGAAGAAGATGATCAGGAAGATTTGCAGGGCCTAAGATAGATGAAGATCCAAATCCTTGAATACAACATTTCTTTTTTTTTCAAAGCCTTGAACCCCCTCTTTTAAATCTTTTAAGTTTTCAATAAGGTCTGATCAAACATTTTCTCACTTTTTTGATAAAATTCAAAAAGGGGATAAATTTTGGGGATATTTTATGTTGGAATTGTGCCTTAGAGGCAATCAATTTATTGTGACAAATATATGGATTTACGATTCATTATTTTATCGATATGGAGATAGGTTAACATGAATGAAATCCTTAGAATATAAGTATTATATTATTAAATATCCCTAGTCAATTATAATGATTAACGGGACAATCATCTATTGACTAGTATGGGGTTGGATTGATATGGAGATATCACGATCCAACACATGTGTATGCATTAGGAGTAATGGCATACTGGATTGACCCACAACGAGAATGATACATTAGATTATGTCAATTCACAATCGCTTTTCGTAGTGCTAATAATATTGCAATCCTTAGACTTGAAGTCACTAGATACTCTAGTTGTGAAATATTGTGCTTTGATGTTATCAAACGTTACACCGTAACTGGGTAATCATAAAGATAGCTATCGAGCGTGATAGGAAGCAAGCTTAGAGATCGTAGTGATGTAGAGAGGATTTGTCCCTCCCACATAATGGGAGTAAATATCCACGGCCACTCGAGGGATGAGGCTTATTGAATGTCTGGCCAGACTCAGATAAATCAATATGGAGATATTGATGTTATCTGCTTGATATTGATTTTATCTGCTTGCATAAGCATATTTCCAGGATCGAGGAACTATGGATTGGATATACGAGTGTGACTATTTATGTCTCGTGTCCAATCCGGATATAGAGACAAAAGGAAAGTGCAATATAAGATATTGGGCACAAGAGGTTTGTCGGGATCACTGACTATTGATATTAGTTGGGTGGCATGGATGTGTTGCGAGACACCACTCCATGTTAGTAAAAGTTACTAGCAACTAGATAGAAAGCTATGGGGTCACACGTCAAATAGAGTAGAGCTAGATTTGGGATTAATTAATATGATTAATTAATAGAAGGATCATTGTGCAACACTTTGCAAACTTAGTAGGACTAATTTGCAAGGAAGAGAATAATTCTAGTTCATGTAGAATGAGGAAACACCTTTATGGAAACAACAAGGAGTTGTTGGAGTATATAAAGGAGGCTCTAGCTTCCTTCCCACTTAATTATATTAGACATAACAAAGAGAGTGGGAGAGATAAAAAGAGAGAGAGCAAGAAGACCTAGTGGCGCACGCCCCTAGGCCGTTCGCCCCTTCGGGTCGGCACAAAGAGGAGGCCGAACCTCCTCTTGTCCTTGTTGCGTTGATTCTTATTCCCTCTTCCTCCGGTTCAAGCTAGCACTTGCAAGAAGGAAGAATCTAGATCTCACCTCTAGACGTGGATCAACCGTAGAGACGAGGACATTATTCTTTGTGTGATCTCACAAATCAAAAGGTACACAATACTATGTCTCTTATCATGTTATGATGTCTCCTCATGACGATCCGTGGTGGGCTTTAAAGTAGGATTAATTTTTTTTATTCCGATGCGTTACCTACGTCAAAATCCAACAGTGGTATCAGAGCCACATGTCATAGAGCATAACATGATTTTATGTGTTACGATTTCAATTTATACACCATATTATTGTTAATTACGCGAAAACTGAAAATAATTGGCATAGTAGATGCAAATTGAATTTGATTCAATATAAACAAGATCCAATTTAACATTGGATGTTAGAATTGGTGAGTTTAATCACATAAGATGTGAACAATTGGGTTCTTGAAAAATTAGGGTTCATGGGCACATAGTTGAAAAAGGAGTTTTTCAATTATGAAAACAATTATACGGAAATATCCATATTGAAACAACTAAACTTGGGCAACAAGGAAGAAGTTGTTTTGGAAACAACTAAACGGCAACAAGGAAGAAGTTGTTTCGGAAACAACTAAACTTGGGCAACAAGAAAGAAATTGTTTTTGGAAACAACTAAACTTGGGAACCAAGGAAGGAATTGTTTTGGAAACAATTCCATGGAAGGAGCGGCCCCACATGGGAACCGCCCCTCCCTTGCTTGCCGTCCAAGACACACGGCCCTAAGGGGCCGGCGCACCCTAACACACGGCCAAGCCATGTGGGCTAGGGGCCGGCCGGCTGATAACTCCATAATTGGAGTTATATTCTATTGTGATTGCTTGTCGTTTCACGTACTTTCCGATGCATTTATGTGTGTTTTAGGCTGAGTTTTGATAGTTTTGAGCATACTTGAGTATTTGGAATTCATGGTGTAACCCGAGCGTTTTATGCATGTTTTAAGCTTTATTTGTCGCATTTGATCTTCCGGTATTTGTTCGTGTTGTGAATTTCAGGAACCGGAAGCGTGGAGTGCGGAATTTGGAGCGGAAGCGAACTTCGGAAAGAAAGAAACTCAAGGAATGCATGAGAGAATAGAATAAGAGGAGAAGCTAAGAGGAGAAAAAGACTTGGCCAAATTTTCAAGAGGAGTGAAAAGAAGCAACACACATGGAATATCAACTTGATCCTACAATACAAAAGGTGATCCTATGATCACAAGATCAATTGCAAGACCGCCAACGTGATCCTACAATCAAGTAAGGTGATCCTAGGATCACAAATGGTGATCACAAGATCACGTTACTTGATTTGACGCATGACAAAGGGGGTTGAAAGTGTTATTTTTAAAAACTTAAAAGAAGTAACGTGTTTTAACTAGAAGGAACGACCTAGGGCACTCATTATTCATCTATTCTACGCCATTGGAGATTCTTGGGAGCTTGGAGACCATCGTTTGATTCTCTGTCTTCTTTCCCTCTTTAATTTTTGTTTATGATCATTGAAACTTTGTACTTTGATCATGTGTTTTAATAGCTAAACTCTCTATTCGGGATATCTCATAGGGAACTAGGGTTTTGAACACCATATTTTGGTGATTTATGGATTATGCTTCATGTTTGTTGGCTTAATTGGATGTTTATGCTTAGTTATGCTTGATTCATACGCGTAATTCTATCTTTCGTATTGTTTGACGTCACAATAAGATTGATCTAGGTGATAATTATTAGAGGAATCAATAGTTATTGCTTGAACTTGAATCTTGTACTAGTCGAATCTAGGGTTGAGGAATCTTGCTAGTTAACTAGAACAAAGAGTTGATATCAAGGTCATAATGCGTATTTAAACTTAAGTAGGCTAGAGGAATCAGGTACAAGAGTTTAAATATAGACTTTGGTTGACGAATCTTCAAAGTGAAATTACTCGTTTGGCTAAGTAGAAAACATCTGTGTTGTATGAACGTAAATCATAAGTGGTGTGAATTCCCTAGTGAACTCGTAGAGGTATCATGAACTTGTCCACTTGTTAAGTAACTAAAAAATCATTCTTCGTTAATCGTGAAGCCTTTCACCTGATTAATTGAGATCTTTGTCTTTTATTTTAGTAGGATCAGTAGAACAAAACAACTGCGCCTTGCCCACACAAAGAACAAAGTATTAGCTAATTTACGACGAAGTCTCTTGGGTTCGACAACCCGGATTTCCGGAATTTATTACTACACACGACAGCTATACACTTGCAGTTGGAGCGTGTCAAGTTTTTGGCGCCGTTGCCGGGGACTTCAAATAAATTAGTTATTATTTTTCTCTTTAGGGATTTACTTTTTCAGTTTATACCTGTCACTCACCTATTTTCTGTGTGTGATTTGTGTTTTCAGGTTTGATTTACTTGGTGCATGTCCCGTTCTAGAGACGAGCCTTTGCATCCAGTACTTGAGGATCTGGAATCGTTATTGCGTGCAGAACATAGAGACAAGAGGAAAGCAAATTCAGTTCAAATGGACGAGCAAACTAGAGCTGATTTTGAGAGGTTCCGCAAGGGCTTGCAAGATGCGGAAGCAGCTAGATCTGCAGCTGCAGAAAATGCAGCAAATCGAGCAAGGGAGACTGAGGAGCTCAGAGCTCAATTGACCGAGATGCAGGCTGCAATGGCACGCATGAACCCTCCAAATCCACAACAACTTCCTGGTGCGGGGGTAGTTGATAGAAACAATGGAGGCAATGGAAATAATGGGGGAAATAATCGGAACAATAACAGTCAGAATGCGGCAGAGCAAGTCAACAATGCTGAGGAGGATGAGCGTCCTTTGGTGGATTACTTCAGAACTACACCGGAGGGGTATCAAACCACTATTTTCAGGCCTCAGATTAACGCTGCGCATTTTGAAATACGCCAATCATTGATCAACATGGTTCGGGATGAGCGCTTATTCACTGGAGCCCCAAGTGATGACCCGCATCAACACTTGCTAAATTTGGAGCAGATTACCTCCACTATGTATGATCAGAGAGTTCCACTTGAGACGATAAAGCTCATACTTTTCCCCTTCTCCTTATTGGGAAAGGCAAAGACATGGCTTATGGAACTTCCAGCAGGCTGTATAGTTACATGGGCAGATTGTAGCAGGGAATTTCTCAGGAAGTATCTTCCACCATCCAAGTTTGCTCAACGGATGGCTGATATAACAAAATTTACACAACATGAAGATGATTCTCTGGTAGACACGATGGATCAGCTCCTTCGCAGATGCCCCACTCACGGAGAGCCATGGTACAAAATTCTGCAGTATTTTTATAATGTCTTAGATAGAGAGACTGCAAATGAACTGGACATGATGGATCAGGGTAATTTTATGGGTCTAGGATTACAGAGGTGCCGGGATCTGCTAAATAATGTAGAAAAACGTGAGTCCACGAGGTATGAGACTCGTAGAAACACGAAATCAGATGGGGCATTGGTTAGTAAAATTGAGTCCATGGTGGAACAAAAATTTGAACATCAAATGGCAGTGATGACTTCAGCTTTCAGTAATATGAATCCATCGGCACAGGTGAAGTCAGTGGGAGAAATGGTGGCAGATGCAAATAAGGGATATGGAGATGGTATGGAAGATGTGAACTACATGGGTCAACCACGACAGCAGCAATGGTCCAACACTTACCATCCAAACAACCGCAACCACCCCAACTTCAGCTATGCCAATCCAAGCAGTGGGTTATATGCACCGGGTCAGTAGCCAAATCCTCCATACCAGGCTCATAGACAAGAACCACAGCAGCAAGCTCCGCGACAAGAGGAACAAGAGACAAATGCTTTATTGAGAAAACTTCTTGCTAAGCAAGACAGAATGGAGAGCAGAATTGTCTCCATGGACAGATTGGGCAAATTGCCAATGTGAATGCTAAATTTTTGCCAGGTATGCTTCCTTCTAATGCCATTCTTCCTACTGAGCAGCTCAAAGCTATTACTATTCGCAATGGGATCACCACTAAGGATCCTCCATATCCCACCCACGTGCGAGCTGAGGCGACAATGGCCACTGGAAAGGCGTTGTATGAGATTCCCGTGCCTACCGTGAGTCCCCAATCAAAGGACACAGTGAGGAAGTCGGATGAGAAGCAGAAGCCAGAGGAAGAATATAGTGTGCGTGTGCCATACCCAGCGACAATAAACATGAATGATGAGGAACACTTTGGGAAATTTCTAAACATATTCAAACAATTGCATATCAACATTCCTCTTGTAGAAGCACTTGCTCAGATGCCCAGGTATAAGAAGTTCTTGAAGGAAATCCTATGGGGTAAGAAGAGCATAGAACCCTATGCCACAGTAAAGCTAACAGAGACGTGTAGCACTGTCATACAAAGAGACATTCCCAAGATGAGAGATCCAGGCAGTGTCATTTTAGGCTGCACTCTTGGGGGAGGATATCATACACATGGTCTCTGTGATTTGGGCGCGAGCATTAATCTCATGCCATTGTCTCTATTTCAGAGATTGGGCATTGGTGCGCCGACCCCTGTGAAGATGGGTCTGCAATTGGCAGACAATTCTATAGTTACGGCAAATGGGGTGATTGAGAATTTGCTAGTCAAAGTGGGTGCATTTGTATTTCCAGCTGACTTTGTGATAGTGGATATCAAGGAGGATCGCGATTTTCCACTCATCTTTGGAAGGCCGTTGTTGAAGACAATGCGCGTAAATGTGGATCTGGAGACTGAGGAGTTGACGATCATGGCTCTAGACTCATCACTCGTGTTCAAGTAATTTTTTCCTAGCAAGGAGAAGAATAAATTGGCCATGATCAAGTTCAGAGAAGATCGTGTGGATCCTTCTCTTGGGTTGCCTATAGTTTTGCATCCCGATCCACCCGAATCAGAGAAGAAGCTAAATGTTGTGAGTGCACATGATGTGGTGCAGAAAATCAAGAGCAAGAAATTGAAGAAGGAGGCACGTCGTGGTAGACCTCCTTAACATCTTTGAGGTAACTGGGTCGGGCCGTCGACCGTAAATTACAAGCGCTTGTTGGGAGGCAACCCAACGTATTTTTATGCTTTAGTGTAGAGTGTGTGTTTAAATATTGTTGTGTGCGTTCTTCAATACAGTTTTCTTATATGAGGGGTGAGAGAGTGAGAATCTTACATTTGAATTGATTCTCTGCAGGAATACAGGTTGGAGATGCTATCCGGGCTCCCATCCTTGATGCGCGTGGAAGAAACGCACAAAAATCGAGAAAGCGACGTAATAGTCACAAAATTTGAGGTCATAAATTCTGAAGTTTACTCCGTTTATTTTGGAGTAACACAAGAAAAAGGAGAAAGAGCGCGAAACGAGCTTTCGGACAGTATATTATATGCGTGAATCGGAGTCCGGGAGCAAAAACTAAGACAAAAAGAAAATAGAAAAAGAAAAAAAAAAGGGGGGGGACTGGCCGGTACTTAGAAAAAAAATTGGCAGGCCTTGTTTTTGTAGAACTCACTGCATTCTCACGATCAAAAGTGGTGATCTTCTGACCAAAATTGTGATCGCGTGATCACATGTGCTGCAAGATCACTAAAAGGGGGTAATTCGATCTTTTGTTATTTTCAGTGAGAAGAAAAAAAGAAGGGAGAAACACGCCCAAATCAAGCAGCGGCGTGAGCTTCTGTTCAGCAGACCCACGACACCAAACACAGCACATACGCTCTCACAGACGATGATCCAAAAATTCGGATTTCGACGCAAATTCGTGGGTTCTGCTCCGCCTACCAGCGCCGACGACAATGGGGGGCTACAACGACGCTGCATCAAGCAGCGACGGGAGTTTTTGGTCCAAAACCACGACAGAGCTTCAACCGCCTCAAGAACACAAACTGCACGGAAAAATCGCCGGAAATCACCGGCGTTTGGGGGGTTCCGGTAAGCTCAGCAACGCCTACAACCTCCGGCGTTCAATTTTTGAATATTCTGCGAGATTAGTGTGGGGGAAGCAAGTGAAAGCTAGGGTTTTCTCAAGACGAATTTGCCAATTCGTTCTCAACCGGTTGGAATTCACGCAAACCGTTTCCGGGGTTGTGGCGGGGACAACGAGGAGAAGATATTGAGCTAAAATTCTCACATCGCGAAAAGTATCGAAAAATCAGTCGACCGTACGGTCCTTCTTGACTGATTTTGTCGATTAAGCCCCGTCAGAACGGAACTCCAGGGATTCAGGTATCGCTAATCTCTCTCTTTCGCAATTTAATTTTTTCGAGTCTAGGCACATTGAGTAAAAGCCCAAATTTGTTATTGTTGTCGCTTAGTTGCGACGTTTGGGGGCGATTGACTAGTGTCCTAGGATTTATCTGCTAAATTGCATTCTTGCTTCTTTTCAGTACGCACATCCTTATCACGGGCACGTAGCAAAGATAATCTCGAAATTTGAATTGCTACTTTCTTGTGCAATGAAGTCGTTTAGGAGTAAGAAGATGACAATGTTGCTGAGTAGATTCATCGCACCTCGCATTAGAATTGCCGAGTCCTCTTGATTGATTTCTAAATTCGTTGAGGACAACGAAGCATTCAAGTGTGGGGAGTATTTTTAATCTTGACTTGTCAGTCTGTGTCTGCATTAACCCGTCACATATAGATTGTTAGGGCATATTGTGACAACTTCGTGGTCCGTGTCGTGTGTAGTTTTAGTGTCGTAATGTGTGTGTTAGTTATATATATGTGTTAGTGTTTGTTTCTTGCACGTTTATTTAATTGAGTCAACCTACCCAAACTGAGTCAGTTCCGAGTCTTCTTTCGTGTCTGGCCTTGAATCTAGAGTTAGAATAAATAAAGTAAAAATAAAATAAAAAATGAAAATTTAAAAAAAAAAATAAGAAAATTTGATAAAGGGCAATCAAAAGAAGCTTAAAATTTGGTAGAATCGAGGATTGTGAGAATTTTAGGCATAGGGTGTGATTTGTGACCGAGAAGGACAAATTGAGTTCCCCCTAGTACGTATAGAGATACTCTCTTTACGGGAATATCTACCTATTTTACTACACTTACTTGATTTTCAAATCTAAAGTGTGTGTCGTTTTTTCTTCTTTTTTTTTTACAAGAGTTGAGCTAGGTGTGAGCTAAACAAGCCAAACGTTCATGTGTACGTCTTAGGTAGTCGCCAGCCCGCCTCGTAGTGGCACACATAACAGATGTGCGAGGATGCGTATTAGAGCACTCACTGCTTGATAGATCTCACCTTGTAGGACCACTAGAAAGCCCAATTTGAACCTTGGTTTTATTCATAACCTCTTGACCTAGGGTGACAATTCTTGGCCTTCATCATAAATCGTTTAGAATCACCACTTTAGTGCGTCACGAGGGAGTCGTAGTTGAGGGGGTTCGATGAGGGAGAGCTGTATTGCATATACTTGTGAGTTCTACATGATTGCTTGCAAATTATTACATATCTTCGAGGGGATGCGAGGGTGAGTAAGTAGGATTGCGCACTTCGGTGTGGCGGTTTTCCATGTCACTACATCATGGACACAGTTGTGGAGAGCCGTGAGTGCGTGACATCTAATCCGCACAACAACGGGGTGGTTGATCTTAATTGGTGGATCGTGCTAGGTATCGTTTCTTTTCATCATCATGGTGTAGGAGGATCGGTTGGATTAGGCACGAGACTTACATAGATTTGATTACTTGAGAGGGGGCATGTTTACATTCTAGTGTGGGGATGTCGAATTTTGACTACGGACATCAAGATTGAGCATCTGACGACTACATCCCTACACACGCGCTTTGACTATTTGGCGGCTTTGTTTGGTTACACCGTATACTTCATTGAGTTAAGGGGAGATGAATTTTACTTGTGATATACATTCATTGGATCGTCTGTTTCCTCCCCTTAACATGCTTGCTTTGCTGGATTCTTGGAAGACCACTCGGATACTTTTGCGGCATTTTGTTATATTGAGAGATGAAAAAAAAATAAAAAAACAAAAATAAGAAAAAAGAAGAAAAAAAGAGAGATGGAATAAAGGAATAAATTCGAGCTTATTGGAAATTGAGTGGTGGAGAGTTGCTAGTTCGTTGACGATGGTTTGCATTTCGTGCACGTATCGCCATGGTGGCCACGGAGATCATTATTGTACCGGGGTTTGAGGGGATCGAGGGCCGGAGGCGGTGAGTTTCGGTTTGCGGTTTCTATCATCGTGGTGAGGGTGTGTGAGATGTGGGGTTTAATGTGAGAATGTGACGCTTAGGACTTGTTACTACATAACTATCCTTTTGTCCCTAAGCCTCAACATTCTAAACCGTTAGCGGAATAGGAGCTCGTACCTTGAACGTGGCTTAGCCTATCGTAGCCTCTTATTTTTGTCGACACATGCGAAGAGGTAGGTATTCCTTTACATAGTAACTCTAGGCTCTCTATACTAACTACGGGAATTTCTCGTTGTCGAGTTTAGTTGCAATTCACGCCTTTTTCCTAGATTGATCATCACTCCATGAGAACCGGTTTGAGCTAATTGAGATTGCCCAATCTCGCAAAAGAAAAGAAAAAAAATGTTATTTTGTTATGTGCATTGTATATATTGCATTTTCATATTGTTGCATAGTTGAGTCATGTATTGATTCGTGTTTATGTCGAGTCGGCTAGTCTTGGTTTGTATGCAAAAGGTGTTTCGAAAAGTATGCAATTAGTTAGACTCGTACCATGATTTGTTGGGGAGAAAGTTTGAAGATGATGGCCGGTTTTGATAGATTGCTCCGGACGCGCAAATGGTAAGTGTGGGGATATTTACTTGACACGCTCCAACTGCAAGTGTACAGCTGTCGTGTGTAGTAATAAATTCCAAAAATCCGGGTTGTCAAACCCAAGAGACTTCGTAGTAAATTAGCTATCAATTTGTTCTAAGTGTGGGCAAGGTGCAGTTGTTTTGTTCTACTGATCCTACTAAAATAAAAGACAAAGATCTCAATTAATCAGGTGAAAGGCTTCACGATTAACGAAGAATGATTTTTCAGTTACTTAACAAGTGTACAAGTTCAGGATATCTCTACGGGTTCACTAGGGAATTCACACCACTTATGATTTACGTTCATACAGCACGAATGTTTTCTACTTAGCCAAACGAGCGATTTCACTTTGAAGATTCCTCAACCAAAGTCTATATTTGAACTCTTGTACCTGATTCCTCTAGCCTACTTATGTTTAAATACGCATTATGATCTTGATATCAACTCTTTGTTCTAGTTAAATAGCAAGATTCCTCAACCCTAGATTCGACTAGTGAAAGATTCAAGTTCAAGCAATAACTATTGATTCCTCTAATAATTATCACCTAGATCAATCTTATTGTGACGTCAAACAAGACGAAAGATAGAATTACGCGTATGAATCAAGCATAACTAAGCATAAACATCCAATTAAGACAATAAACATGAGGCATAATCCATAAATCACCAAAATATGGTGTTCAAAACCCTAGTTCCCTATGAGATATCCCGAATAGAGGGTTTAGCTATTAAAACACATGATCAAAGTACAAAGTTTCAATGATCATAAACAAAAATTAAAGAGGGGAAGAAGATAGAGAATCAAACCATGGTCTCCAAGCTCCCAAGAATGCTCCTTGCTCTCCAATGGCGTAAAATAGATGAATAATGAGTGCCCTAGGTCGTTCCTTCTAGCTAAAACACATTACTTCTTTTAAGTTTTTAAAAATAACAGTTTCACCTCCCTTTGTCATGCGCCAGATCAAGTAATGTGATCTTGTGATCACCATTTGTGATCCTAGGATCACCTTACTTGGTTGTAGGATCACGTTGGTAGTCTTGCACTTGATCTTGTGATCATAGGATCACCTTTTGTATTGTAGGATCACGTTGATCTTCCATGTGTGTTGCTTCTTTTCACTCCTCTTGAAAATTTGGCTAAGTCTTTTTCTCCTCTTAGCTTCTCCTCTTCTTCTATTCTCTCATGGATTCCTTGAGTTTCTTTCTTTCCGAAGTTTGCTTCCGCTCCAAAATCCGCACTCCACGCTTCCGGTTCCTGAAATCCACAACACGAACAAATATCGGAAGATCAAATGCGAAAAATAAAGCATAAAACATGCATAAAACGCCCGGATTACTCCATGAAGTCCAAATACTCAAGTATGCTCAAAACTATCAAAACTCGGCCTATAACACACATAAATGCATCGGAAAGTACGCGAAACGACAAGTAATCACAATAGAATATAACTCCAATTATGGAGTTATCATCGGCCCGGGCCTAGGGTGGTGGTTCCTTAGTTGGTTCGACCATTCCTTTGGTGAAACTCTTGGACCGTTGTAACCCTAATTACCCAATTCAATTAAAATTGAACAAGCACGTTAAAAATTGGTTTTAACTGTAATATGTGCTTTGTTGCATGGTGGATGGATATGGACTAGGATTGTGGATGTTTATTGTTTTGTGGTTTGGTTTACGGCCTGCTAGCTGATCAAATTAATGTAATAATTAATTAGGTTTTACGGCTTGCGAGTCGTAATTTCTCCTCGACATGTGAGACTTTTATTATTTATTTATTCTAGATGTTAGGCTAGAATTAGAAATATTTAGATGATAGCCAAGAGCATGGAGAAGAAGACCGGAGAACCAAAGAAGCCAATAGACAAAGACGACACCCTCTTAGGCGCGCGACTATGGTGGAGCACATGGAGATGAGCTTGTCACTTTAGGGCAATCGGATATTATCATTGGCTTGATAATATCTTAGTCTAGGGGCCATATCCATGCCACGTTTTTTTTTTTTTTTTAAATTTTTGTGGATGTTTATTATTTATGTCTTGTTATTTATTTTTGTGTGTATGGCGATACTAGCAAAACGTTAACAAGATAATAATAATAAACAAAGAAGGTCTTTTATTGTGGATAGCCCAATCCAAATAAGTAGATCATGTTGATGTGATCAACCAAATGAATAATGACTATTAAATCCCTCAAATTAAATATTGCGTTTTGCATTCTCTTGATAAAACACCCTTCATGATCAGGGTTCATTAAAATTCGGGCTTGCCAAAGCAAGGCGATTTTAATTTACCATGGTGTGTTGCGGACGACACAAGCTAGTAATGTGTGTATGTTGAATCAAGAGGTTGGACGCAACTGGGTAAAATTCAATTGGATTGATGAGCCTAGAGGCGTGACAATTAGGAGTTATCCATGGGATAAAGAATAAAGAGTTATTCACCTAATTGGACCAAGAGTTGCATGGGATGCAATTGGAATGGTTCCTACCCAAATAACCTATTCTTGGGTGACTTGCCAAAGCAAGCTCAAGAAGAAGTGAAAAAGGGATTTGGACCCACTAGAAAATATAATGATATTTTCCGCATTAATATCTTGAGGGTTATTAATCCGAGAAAATAGTGGGAGCTATGTTAGACAATTTAAATCCTTGTTGAACATAGTTAAACGTCACAATATTCTGCATAAATCATTTTGTGTTGAATACCCATCGCATTAAATAAACAAAACGCGATTTTATGTCCATAAGATGGACAAGCTATCTGGAATCTATCTTCTAGATTGGTATAAAATTAAGAATTGTTCTAAAATAAAGGAAAAAATGTTGTACACTGTAGAGCATAAAGTTCTCTTCCCACCGACTACCTAGACACACTAAAAGCCTTATGGAAGGAACATCAAAGAATGATTCTTTGGATGTAACTCGTCTCATGTCAGCTCCCATGAACGATGAGCTTTGGAAGCAAGATGAGAAATATGGAGGCGTGTGATATGATCAGACGTTAAAGAAGCTCTTTCAAAGAGCGAGCTTATCATGAACGGCTTGAAGTGTTGCTCTACTTTGCACTCTCTTGCTTAGCACTCGTCATGGTCAAGATGGAATAAGTTCGGGCTTGCCAAAGCAAGGCGACTTAGTTCATCGAGATATGACGCGACGACACAAGCTAGTAATGTGTGACTGCTGAAGCAAGAGGTAAAGCGCAACTAAGCTACTTCAATAGGATTGAAATCTTAGAAACTGGGAGTTATCTATGAGATAGATAATGAGTGAATGGTTATTCTACCAAATGGACCAAGAATTTCATTGGATGCAATTATAGTGTTGTTCAAAGTTGATTTACTCAATAAGATTGAGAATCACTAAACAAAGCACTCATAAAGGGCATAGGCAAAAAAAACTGTTAATGGTTAACATCGTGGGTAAAGGCAAAAAGGTTTGCCCCGACCCGATGGATATAAAGCAAACTTGTTGCTAAAACCATAGTTGCCTTAAAAACTCATAGGTAGTGTAGAGGAAGAGAGACTGCCCGAAGTACCTGGAAGAAAATAATAAAGGAATTATGAATTCCAAATTAGGTATTCTTGTTATAGAAGTCAATATGTCTATCTCATCACTATTAGTATATGATACTTGATGAGGATCTCACGATTATAGAATTGTGATGGATCTTAAGAGATAAAGACAATTGGATAAGGAATAAATAAACCTACACGTAGGGCAATGAAGCAAGGAGTTGCTCAACTGGCCGTAGGGAATTATTTCTAACTTTATGACATTTTTCATGAATTAGAAAAAAGTTATGTCCCTGCTGTGAGTAGGTTCATTATCACAGTTTCTTGTTTGGACATGAAAGCTCTCTATCATAATAAAGGACAAATGTTGTTCCAACTATTCTGATAAGCATTATTGTAATGAAATTTTGTCTAAATGGATTGTATATCCTTGATCATGATAATTTCATCTATAACATTAATACCAAGAGGTTTGAAATAATGATATGAACTTCACTTATCTTTAGCATTATCGTTTAGGCCACATGAATAAGAGATACAGACCTAGAACTCCATATGGATGGATTTCTGGAACTCATTCGATTATTGAATCATATGAGACATGTAAGACCTATTTATTAGGAAAAAGATATGGTCTTTTTGGAAACATACATGTTGATGTATGTAGGCCGCTAAGCACAAATGCTAAAGGTTGTTTTCAATACTTCATCATATTTACTGATGGGATCATAGAAATATGGATTTGTGTATCTTGTGAAGAAACAAATCAGAATCCTTTATATTGTTCAAGGAATTCAAGAATGAAGTAGAAAACCAGCTTGGCAAAAGTATTAGGGCTCTACGATTGGATTGTAGAGGAGAGTACTTGAGCCAAGAGTTTGACAAGCATCTATGGGAGTATTGGATATGATCCAAACTCGCTCCACCTAGCACGCCACATGGGCTTGGCGTGTCTAAAAGGAGAATTCGGACCTTGATTGGACACTGTTCGGTCCATGATGTGTCAAACAATAACTTCCAGTTTACTTTTAGGGGCTATGTTCTAATTACAGCGAATTTCGCCCTTAACCTTGTTCCATCAAGAATTAATTATGAAAAACATCATATGATATGTGGACTAGGAAATGTCCTAGTATGTCGTTCATAATGTATTTGGGTTATGTGGTTTATGTAAAGGCGTTTACAGACAAACTTGGACTCAAATCAGATAAATGTTTTGTGGGATATCCTGAAAGGGATATTATTTCTACAATCCAATCGAGAACAAGTTGTTTGTTGCTCGAACCACATTGTATCTAGATAGAGATTGTCTCTAAAAGAAACAGTGGGAGGAAAGTAGAACTTGAAGGAGTTCAAGAACCACAACAGAACATTTATCCTTTTGATGGAACATGAGCAGGATCACAAGGTGTTGTGGAGCAACCTACTCAAAAAACACAAGTACATCGTAGGTTAAGTAGGATATGTCAAGGAACTAGAGAAATAAGGATTTCTCATAACCCGTAATATATTGCTCAATCGAGATGAGGCTACAACCTATGATATGGCCACGTGTGGGCCATACTCTCAGAAATGTCTTAGAGACATAAGATACGATATGGAATCCATGTATACCAACAAAGTATGGACTTTGGTGGAACCACCTAAAAGGGTAGAACCCATAGGGTGCTAGTGGGTTATGAGGAAACCAACATGGATGGTAATATGATTACTTCTAAGGGACAACTGATGAGAAAAAGGGTTTCATGTGAGTTCATAGTATAGACTATGATGAAATCTTTCCCCAGTTGTGATGCTTAAATCCATTCGCATCTTGATTGTAGCAATCTGTTTATAGATTGAGTCAAGATTCTTGGAGTTGGATTCTTCGAATTTATGATGCAATCAAAGGAGTTTGGTTCCATCAAAATTGAAGATGAGACTTGTGTTTACAAGAAGGTTAGTGGGAGCATGGTTAAATTTCTGGTCTTGTATGTAGAGACATAATAATTATTGAGAATAATGTCTCTACTCAGCAATATTGTAAATATTGGCTAGAGAATTGATTTTCAATTAAGGACTTAGGCGAAACAATATGTAAAGATCTATGGAGATGGATCAAGTAGTTGTTTAGCTGGAGTCATAGTACATATATTGACAAAGGTGTTGAAATAGTTCAACATGTATAGAATATGGATTCTACGTATGTCACATGGAATTAGTCTTTGGAAGAACTAATTGTCTTTCCAATAAGATTGAGAAAGGGCCGTATGAATGAGATTCATGAGATACGTCATATTATGTACTAGGCCAGACATGTCATATGGTATGACACATAGATACCAATCAAATCCGGGTGAAGTGTCATTGGATAATTATCAAGTTTATCCTTAAGTACTCGTGAAGGAATAAAGGATGAATTCTTGATAAATAGAGAAAAGGAATGGTTTACTGTAAAGAGTTACAGTGATGCGAACTTCAAAGAAGATATCAGTTAATAGTCAAGTTTTATGTTTTGCACTAGTTGGAGTGACTGTGAGCTGGAAAGGTTTCAGGCAAGATTCAGTCATTGATTCAAACGTAGAGAACTGAGTAAATTATAGCATGAGATGCACTTACTCAGAATATTCAATCTCAATCAAATTGTTGATAGAGGAGATGTAAATATTTGCAAGATACCAGCAGATGTCTCGCCCGTACGCAGTGTAAGCGTGGAGGGACGTGCTAGATCAATAGGCATATGATGCAGGAGATTGACTCTAGTGCAAGTGGGAGACTGTTGGAGTTGTGCCCTATAGGCAATCAATTTATTGTGACAAATATATGGATTTACGATTCATTAAGTTATCGATATGGAGATAGGTTAACATGAATGAAATCCTTAGAATATAAGTATTATATTCTTAAATATCCCTAGTCAATTATAATGATTAACGGGACAATCATCTATAGACTAGTATGGGGTTGGATTGATATGGAGATATCACCATCCAACACATGTGTATGCATTAGGAGTAATGACATACGGGATTGACCCACAACGAGAATGATACATTAGATTATGTCAAGTCACAATCGCTTTTCGTAGTGCTAATAATATTGCAATCCTTAGACTTGAAGTCACTAGATACTCTAGTTGTGAAATATTGTGCTTTGATGTTATCAAACGTTACACCGTAACTGTGTAATCATAATGATAGCTATCGGGCATGATAGGAAGCAAGCTTAGAGATCGTAGTGATGTAGAGAGGATTTGTCCCTCCCACATAATGGGAGTAAATATCCACGGCCACTCGAGGGATGAGGCTTATTGAATGTTTGGCCAGACTCAGATAAATCAATATGGAGATATTGATGTTATCTGCTTGCACAAGCATATTCCCAGGATCGAGGAACTATGGATTGAATATACGAGTGTGACAATTTATGTCTCGTGTCCAATCCGGATATAGAGACAAAAGAAAAGTTCAATATAAGATATTGGGCACAAGAGGTTTGTCGGGATCACTGACTATTTATATTAGTTGGGTGGCATGGATGTGTTGCTAGACACCACTCCATGTTAGTAAAAGTTACTAGCAACTAGATAGAAAGCTATGGGGTCACACGTCAAATAGAGTAGAGCTAGATTTGAGATTAGTTAATATGATTAATTAATAGAAGGATCATTATGCAACACCTTGCAAACTTAGTAGGACTAATTTGCAAGGAAAGGAATAATTCTAGTTCATGTAGAATTAGGAAACACCTTTATGGAAATAACATGGAGTTGTTAGAGTATATAAAGGAGGCTCTAGCTTCCTTCCCACTTAATGTTATTAGACATAACAAAGAGAGTGGGAGAAAGCAAAAGAGAGAGAGCAAGAAGACCTAGAGGCGCACGGCCCTAGGTCGTTCGCCCTTCCCGTCGGCACAAAGAGGAGGCCGAACCTCCTCTTTTCCTTGTTGCGTTGATTCTTCTCCCCTCTTCCTCCGGTTCAAGCTAGCACTTGCAAGAAGGAAGAATCTAGATCTCACCTCTAGACGTGGATCAACCGTAGAGACGAGGACATTATTCTTCGTGTGATCTCACAAATCAAAAGGTACACAATACTATTTCTCTTATCATGTTATGATGTCTCCTGACGATCCGTGGTGGGCTTTGAAGTAGGATTATTTTTTTTTATTCCGCTGCGTTACCTTCGTCAAAATCCAGCATTTTATTTTTAGTTGCAGGGAGATCTGTTTTTGATTTGGGATTTTTTGATGAACTGTTAAAACTGATGTGTTGATTTCTAGTTATTATGTTTGATTTTGATATTGCTAGTATAACTGTTAGTATTGCTATCTATTTTTGATCTAATATAAATGTTTCTGCTATGCTACTAATGTCTATCTTTTGCAGAAACTCAGTTCAACCAGAATAGTTTGTTTTGTATTTCATCAAGGGGGAGATTATGAGTTTAAAGTTGGTTTCAAAGCTTTGAAACTGGTTTCAAAGCCTTGAAACTGCACAACATGAACTCATGGGAAGTTCTTATTCATATTTATTCTTTATTCTCCTTCATTTGATCATGCTATATTATACGATGAAAGACAAACTAATTTCTGTTATAACATGCTTTGATCATATCAGTTGTCTAAGTTATTTTGCAGGATTTGTTAGCTAACTATGTGCTATAGGTTTAGCTAAGTTTCCTTATTTGCAGGAATGAAGATTTGGCATGCAGATTTGATGCTACTCTTATGGAAACTTGTCTGAACTTACGTTAGGCTTGCATATTGAAGATCGTATCAAAATCAATGAGAAAATCAAGCAGCTAGCCGTTGGGAAAGGGCTGTTGAGAGTCAAATATCTGCAGAGGGTCTTTAGGGATTTCTGTTGCAAGTTTTCTATATATTTTGCAATTCAAATTGACAGAAGAGACACTAATTCAGAGAGATAGAGAAGTGCCAAGCATTACACATAGATTTATACACTCTCACGGATTGACAAGCATAATTTAAGGAGACCATTTCAACCATTCAATTCATTCTAGATTCCTCAAGAACACTTCAAGTTTTACTGCTTAACTGTCATCACAGTGTTCTTCATCCTGAGCTTAATTTGGATATCATTCTGTTATATTACTTAATTATCTGTTCTCCTGAGTTGTTCAAGAGGAACAACAGATATTCTTATTGTATCAGTTAGCTAGAGCTGTAACTAGATAGGTTAGGAAGAACTACATGCTGGAAAAGAGTAGGCAATTCTCTTGGCCTTGGATCTTTGGCTTAGCTTTTGATAAATAAGAAGTTGTTGAAATCGTAGAGGGATTAGATCCCTCAGGCGGAGAGTAGGTCAATTCGGACCGAACTTCGTAACAAATTAATGTGTTCTTTGTCTTGCATTTCCGTCTTTACTTGTCTTCAAAACTGCTTCAAAACAGGTTTATGTTCAAAGCTTTGAAAAGCTCTAAAAGTTTTGAAAAATACTCAGTAACTTTAACTGTCTGTTTTTGTTTCGAAGCTTTGAAACTGAGGTCAAAGTTTTGAAATACTTCAACTTCTTCTCATCTTGTTTTAAAATCACATCTTTGGCAAAGTTGTCATACTCTCTTTTCACACCCCCCCCCCCTTCTAGAGTATTTGATCCTGTGACTACATACCTGCATTACATTCTTCAAAAACGGCGCGCTGCATAGCGAATTAGAGATGTTAGAGATGTTAAACTTCATAATAGCATCCCCGACTGTAGGTGAAGGAAGAGATTCATGCATACTTTAAAAAACTTAAAAATTCAAAAGAAGTTGTAATTACTTAAATGATGTTAATTGATTCAGGTTATGTGTGGACTTGTTTAACAAGAATATAAATGATGTTTTATCTTATACGTTGGAGTTGGTAGATAAAAACGCAATGTTTAAATGAGAGCACTACGCAATTTTTTTTTTTTGAGAAACATGATAGTTTTATTAATTGGGCTGTGCTGATATTATAAGATCAAGATCCACTAGGTTTTGGACCCAAACCGGGCCTTCTTCAACCCAAGCCGAACTACCTTCAATTTTTGACCCGTGTTTTGCCAACTCATGAGCTACTGTATTCGCTTGCCGACACGTGTACGTCACTTGAGCTCTTCGGAAGCCATTAAGGAGCTCTCTCGTCTTCTCCAGAAACACTCCTCCCAAAGAGAAGTCTTCAGTTTCTTCTTGGAACCACCTACAGACTCCTCGAGAGTCGCCTTCAATTATGACGGAGAGACACACCATCTCCAACGCAAACTGTGCCCCTTCCCAAATGGCTCTCGATTCAACTTCTCTGGCATTGTTGCTCTGGTAGATCCTCTTTACCATCTCCAACGCAATTAAGTAGCCGCTTGCTTACATGTTTCATTCTTATTAATATGGTTCAGTGTCTAAAGACGGGTTTATATAGAAATGGGTCCCCATGACATAGTCCTTCTGACAAAAAGTCAGACTATTTGTGATAAACTGTTGTCCTGGCGATGTGGAGTATGAGGGTTTCAAATCCTGTCAATAAAATCTAAGAGAATTAGACACAAGCTCCTTTCAAGGTGACCAGTTGAAAAGGTTCGGTGGGCACTCAGACTGAGGCACATCGCACAGTTTTTCTCCTCTACTATACTCATGGCAGGAGAGTGAGTTACAATTACAATCCAACTTTTCTTTTTTTGATAAACTGTTCAGAATTTCATTAATAAAAGGAGTAATAGTACAAAGGAAATACCCTGCAAGACACAATTAGTAGATAATACAAAAACATTGAGCAGTGGGGCTGAGATAACTGAGCTAATGAAACCGAAAAGCAACAATGGCCCAAAGGCCTAGGCACAACAACTGGAAAGCACCGAGCCAACCCACAGAGAACTTCAAAACCGCCCAGAGAAGAGAAAAAAATGCAATGGCGGTAGCCATGTCGGTGGTGGCAGTGATTGGTAGGACGGCAGCGAACAAAGCGACAACGACGACATCAACACCAAAGTGTGAACAGGGCGAACTCCCTTTTCGATGTTAAGAAGAAACACAGGCTGGAAAACACCATTGATGGTCGCTATAAACACAGGACCAGTATTTATTGTTTGCTCCAAGAGTTAATTTGACGTGATACTCTAATCCATACGATGACATGTCAGTACATGTAGGAAATTCACTATCTTTTGTCTCCCATTCATTCTCTTTCTTATGTATGTGTCATGTGATGTATGGATTAGAGTACCATGTCAGATTTACTCAGAGCAAACAAAAATTTCTCCAAAAAGAAACTCCCCCAGAAGCCGAGAAAGCAAACACAAACCACCCTCAAAAAGATAAATCTCCGAAAAGGGTAGAGAGTCACAATAGACACCTGATCGGTGAATACGTTAATCTTCATTTACAAGGCTTGATCGGAGAGGTTGTCCTCCAATACTGTTGTCTTTCCGTCTGCTACATAAATACAAATCCCAATTGTTTACACGAGAGGAAGACATCTGAATTTGATTTTGAAGGGAGAAATGAGAAAGTGACCAACATTCTTACTAAATAACACAGTAACTTATATGGAGACAGAACTGGGGTTTCACAGCAACGTCATTTTCTTCATTCACAAGTTCTTCAGTGCATTCACGGAGTCACCTGCATACACAATACTTACGGAGCTGAGATGAAGGAGACACAATTGCCAGATAGTAGTAGGAAGTACGGCAAGACAAAAATGTGAAATTTTAACTTTTAACAGACTGTAGAAAAGTAACTGCAAGAAGTCAGATACTGGTTGAGATAGACAGTTAACAGCTCTAGCATAACCATGATGTCGCACTCCACCAGAAAGTAAATTTCAAATTATCAGTTAATGACGAGCCAAAATTTTCACTTGTAGTTGAATCAGAAGGAGGATTAAGATTTTACCGCAGTAAGATCTTGTCGACCAGAAAACGATGATGGCCTGAGAGCTGTCAAGTTTGGATCATCTTTGTGCTTCTCCCATGCTGCTTCAAACTGAGGGCCTTTGCATCTTTCAAATTTTGGGAAAAAAAAATGTACAAAATCAAACCCGGATCAGGTCACTGGCGTAGAGTTATGGAGTAAATATTGGAGAAAAAAGTTACCGGTCGAGCAATGTCAATATCTGAAGAATAAGTGCTCTGATTTCTTCACGCAATATTTTCGTTGCTGCCTCCTTGTATAATGTGGTCAGTTCATCTACCAATCTGCCTTACCCAAAAGGAAAACAAAACATCACAGAAGTGAGAACATCGGTGAAGATGGTGACTTAATGATCCTCAGTAAATATTAAGGTTACTTAAGCATTTCGTGGAACCAGACAAACCACCCTTCTCAGTTCTTACATCATGGTGGCATAGGGGCCAGGCCGCGGAGAAAATCGCCCCGCCCCCTCCCACCCCCTAACCAGCCCAGCCCGCCCCTAACCCGCCAGGTGCACATTTTTCCTTGGACGGACCGGCCCGGCCCCCTCTCCTCTGGGTCCGGCCCCTTCCCACTACGGTATTTTTTTTTATCTAGTTAATTGACCATTTCAGCCCCACTTTTTGTATAAAAAAAAGTAATTTTTTTTTTGGGGGGAGGGGGGGGGGGTTTAATTTGGTCAACCCAATCAAGAATTTATATATACACACACAGAGTAACATATATTAATATTTAAAAGAATTATTAATATATTTTTGGAACGGCCCCCCTCAACCCTTGAACCCGTTGTTTTGGGATCGGGGACCGGTCCGGGCTACATTATCTCCACACAACCCCCCCCCCCCCCCCCTCCCAAAAAAAAAAAAAAAAAAAAAAAAATTATTGTTGTAGTAAACTAACTGACCAAGAAGCTCCAACTGAAATTCTTGTTGCAACCCAATAAGCAATTTGTCAAACAAAGCTGCACTCGCTTACCTGTCAACATATGGGGAGTTCCTTATCCAAGTTAACTTCAGAACTGTATGAACCCGCTCAAGAACCTGCAAGTAATAAAACAATCAAACATTTTTCATCGATCACGTCGACAGGGAGATGATGATATATAAACTGTAGACAATGTGTATGATTTTCAAAAAGGAAGACCTGGAGAAAGCTATTAGAGCCAAACTCGAGGAAAACTTACGGGTGTTTCCTATCTCGTGGTGTCAGCCAGGCCGGCCCACGGTCCAAACTGGCCCACCCTGCTCCCTTTTATCCCTTTCCCCCCTAACCGACCTCCTCCACTAGGACCGGGACCAGCCCTGGTTGCATTTCTTCTCGAACTAACCGTCCCTGCCTAGCCCTACACAACGACCAGCACCTAAAACCCCCTCGATACGGGACCCTCCCTAGCCAGCTTATTTTCTTAAAAAGAAAAACTGCTACTTTCTACCCATTTTCCTATTTTACCCCAATTTTGGAGGGGCAATTAGGTCAACCCGAACTAAATTCTATATATTATAGCTAATGTTTAAAAAAAATATATGTATATTATTAACTATACCCGGACCGGCCCGGCTAACCCCATAACCTGGGGGTTTGAGCCTGTAACCTGCCCGGGCTAGTATTCATCCAAACAAACCCGCCCCATCCCCTACCGGTCCCCTATCCCGCCCCAGCCCCTCCCCTCCCGAGCCCGCCATAACCTGCCCCACACGGTTGTCACCAATATTCCTATCCAGAAACCGCTGCGGCAACTTCAACTAATGACAAACAAAATCAACCCTTTATAACTAGGACAGTGATCTTACCAACAAAATAGTTTCGTCATCGTCAGAATGCATCCACTGAAAGAAGAGTGGAAAGATGCGTCTGAAATGAGCGAGCAATACCAGGCCCATGACATTCAGAGTCTGCTCGATGTTCTTGAGCCATGCTAAACGGCGCTCCTTATTTCTTGGCTGACGCTCCAAGTGACTCAACATCTCACCGAAAATCTTTTCAAACCTATGTAAAGCAGAAAACAAACTACAAATGAGGAAACTTTATACAACTGCAAAACTGATGGTATGACCTACTAGCTACATGGTACAAAAAAATCTAAACTTTGGTCAATAAACTCAATATTCTAGAAGTTTCTCTGCCTAGAGATCAAGCATCAAAATTCATCACACAATATGTTATTGATATGGACTCGAAGAACTTGCATATAACTTTGTGACTACAATATCTGCTAAGTATTTCAGAAACGATGGCACACAAATGATAGCAGATAACAGATCCCTAAAAGATCAGAAAAAAATTTAATACCATGAGCTGCGAGGGTTGTTTTGATGTACACTTGTCAGCAGAACTACTGACATTTCAACCACAAGGTGCCATATCTCATCTGCAGAAGCTATATTCTGACAGCACGCATCAAGAATCACGTCTTGAAACCAACTAAGCTCAGCGGCGTTCACGTTCTTTCCAAGATGTATAAAGCTTATCATACCCTGCCCCTGAAATGAGCAAACAATTAATATTTTGCCAAACTTGACTTCATACGTGATCTACACCGGAAGCAACTAGAAAACTGATTGGTGCAGTAACAGACACCGACTCCTAGAACACAAACAAATCTACTTCATCGTCAACAAAGATTTTAGCCAATTCTCTAAGTTCCTCAGCATATAAGACTACATTATTCAAAACGAAAGAGTGGGGGAAAAGCTAATAGTACCCAACCCCTGAAGGGTTCGTTCAATGTTATTGATCCATGCCAAATGGTGAAGATGCCATCACGTTCCATAATGTATAATTTCTCCGGGTTATAGAGTGAAATAGTGAACTTATATAGACATTATGCTCTCTAATTATAACCTTCATCAAGAACTCAAATCCTTTTGAAGAAGGTGCCACAGGTAGCTCATCACTGAGAATCCTATTCGTGAAACTTTAGTCTAGGATTAAACTTGGGTTCGCTTACATAATATGCTTTGCGCTTCCAAAGATTTCACAACTACTAACTACTAGTACTCTTACGTTTGGCTTTCTATGAATAGCAGTATTAGCTGGATTGCTCTAAATATAGTCCATGTATTAGTTAATATTGTGTTTGGTTGTTCTGCACTAAATTTTAATACTCAGTACTAAATAGTGAAAAGATGGTTTTTAATACCCCAAATTAGTCCCCTCTCACATGAGGGTATTACCTGGATTGGACTATTAGTACATTGATGCTGAATTAAAACTGCACGAAACCTAACACATTATTAATTATAGTTCAGCTACTCCAATCCAATCCTATCCGAAAAATCTAATCCAATGCAGTCTAGCCCGGCTAGTCCAGAAAACCAAACGTGACTGTAACTGATTGCAGCACGGATAAATTCCGACACTTACCTTCACCTCTGGAGACCAGTGATCAAGACATGTCAATGCACAAGGAATTACCAAGGAGCATAGCTTCCCCAAACGTGGCGATTCGATCTGAAACAAGTATAAAGAAAAGAACATAAACATCATCAGAAATGGGAATTCTCAGAATTGCATAAGACCACAATTTCATATTCATTGGGAGGAAAGCCACACCAAAAACAGACCTGGGTTACAAACCACCGGAACTGATGAGCAGAAACAATAGCACAACCAACCGGAGACCTAGCTACGGCAGCAGATATCTCATCACCGTCACAAGACTTATCAATTGAGCTCTCCTTGATACTATCTTTCAGCAGAGGCAACACTTGATGCATCAATTCAAAAGCCAACACTTCCTCATCCTCTACAAACCCTAGATCAGAACAACCCAGTTCGTCAATCTTCCTTAAGCTGCCAGAGAGGCGTCGGAAGGCTGATTCGGCGGCGACGGAGAGAGAATTGGGGACCCACGAGAGGTCGTCGCAGGTGGCGCCGGCGGAGGAAGCTAATGCGGCGCAGCAGAGGCTGAAGTCTCGGATTTCGGCTTCTCCGGCGGAGTCGTTTGGGGACGATTGCGAATCGGTTTGAGGAAGAAGAGAGTGGAGCATGGACTTGACGGAGACATTGGGAGAGGCGTGTGGCGGGTTGTAGTGAGCTTGCGAGAGAGACTGTCGAATTGGTTCAGATATCCTGCAAATAAAGAGTTAGCCCACTTTCAAAGACACTGAATCGACAGAGAGAGAGAGAGTGAGAGAGAGAGAGAGACTCGATGAGGTCGCGACGAAGAGCAGAGGAGAGTTTCGCCATTGTCGTCTCTTCTACTCCCCACAGTACGTGTTCAAATTCAGTCCGATCACAAGGGGAATTGGAAAAATGCCCTTCCCTCAATTGGTATTTGAATTATGAACTTGGCTGAATTGGTCTTTGAAAATATCCTCCAATTTAAACAGCGGTGGGTGTTAGCAAGCAAGTGGGGACAGCCTCGTCTCCAAAAGCAAGTATACCGGTACGAATACACTCGTCTCCCAAAGCAAACAAGTGATGACATGTAAAGTTGTGAGAAAATTGGTTAAATGACCCTGCTATCATTATCTGTGAAACTCAAACAAACCTTAAACGGGTATCTCTCTCTAACCAAACATTGAATTTTCCCATCTACCTCAATCTACCGAGTACAGTTGAATTTACTTCAACTGTAAACTTTATGAATGTATACCTTAAACTCCTCAAGAATATGGCTCATTTGTCACTCTCATTGGCTCCACCTCTCCCACAGAAGTCTACCATTTGTCTGTACAAGCCTCTCTCTGTTTCCCCACTTTTGTTCTTCAGCTAAGGTAAAAACTAAAACTCATTTTGTGCTTTTGTCTTGTAATATGTTGATCACAATACTCTGAAATGTATGGTATTCTCATTTATTTTGCTTTCATCCTTCTTATTTGGTCATCACATTACTCTAAAATGTATGCGCTTCTATGTTCTTTATCTGGTTTTGATGTTTGTTGTTGTATGTGGAGAGACTGGGACAAGTAGATTCATATTCTCTGTCTTCTCATAAGTTGAGACGAGAAATATGCTCGTACTTGTGCATGTGATAAGGTTTAGGCCATACATTTTAGAGTACTGTGAATGTGATAGACTAGTACGACTCAGCAACCGATAGACTAGTAAGATACTCGTCTCTGTCTTTCTGAGAAGACAGATGTAGATGGTGCTTTCCAGACAAACAGATCACAGCCACGTGGCAGTCATCCAGCACACCTAGTTGTGCTTCATCCACACAGGATTACCTATGCTGATCCACGTGGGGGCTACGAGACAGGGGCCCTCGCATATCATTCCACACGGGACTTGTAGGGACTTAGTAGTTTGGAGGCTAGAGTAAGTTCCGTCGCGCGCGAGCGACAACCAAGCCCGCGCGCGACCTTTGGTAACTGCTTTGAGAGATTTATGGCCATGTGCTCCATAAACTTGGTCAACCTCATAACGGTTCCGGTATACGCGGACGAAGTGCGTAACGGTCCCTATATATATGGACGAACGTGCCGTTATGATTAAGGTAATTAAGCCGCCATTAATGGGCGCATTAACCCACTACAACGGTCACATTCTCCACTATATAGGATCGTTAACCCTTCATTACAACGATCTGATCTTCTGAACTACGCGGAAGCTCTGCCTATATATTGTCTCTCTCTCTCTCACAGTTGTTATTGTCTTACTCTCTCCCTACTCACTACCTTACACTTCCCTCTGTTTCCATTCTCTGTTCTTGGTGTACACCTGAATCTTCCTCAAAGGATTCTCCCGTTCACATTTGGTGAACCCGACGTGAAACTTACCTCGGCAAGCAGCCATGTCTCACGATGAAGATGCCAGCAATCGATCTCCCTCAACAGAGACGACTTCAGGGGAGGAAACCCGCCTTAATTCCACATCAGCTGGTGGTACTCCAACCCTGGAGACGTTGAATGCAACCCTCCAGAACCAGGCGAAGGCTCTCCAGGCTCAATCTGCACAGATGGGCCAGATCATGTCGATTCTGGGATCTCTTGCTCAGAATCCGGCATTGGGGACTGCTATCTCCCAGGGGACAGGAGTAACGCCCACACCTCCTAATCCCAGCTTGCAAAGCCCGCCAATGATTGTCCACCCATCTCCTACCCAAGGACAAATCGTTCAACCATCCCTTGTTATGCCTGCTTCTCAGTTACCGGGTATTCCCACTAATACCTAACCACATCAACCCTTGCTCTCCTCACCGGCACCTGTGAGCAACGTTGGTCACACCCACAGTCCAAGCCTTGCATACGTGTCACCACCGGCCGCAACCCTTCTCCCTGCTACGGGTGGAATTGCACCAACAAGCATGACGGCCCTGGAGCAGCGACTGGATAATTTCCGGGAAAATCAATGCTTCACGGACACCATCATCCCGAAGGTTGATAATGCGCCTCCTATTCCGCGCGAAATTTACTTGATGCCCAACCCTGCAGGGTACAAAGCCCCTAAGTGGGAGAAATTCGACGATGTCAATGGGAATGCTCAGGAGCATTTCATGCGCTTCATCGACATGACGGGGCCGCACGGGGTTGATTCCAACCTATTGATGCGCGAGTTCCCTAAGTCTTTGGGGAACGTTGCATATAAGTGGTACAGGACGCTGGAAGCTGGCTCCATAAAGACATGGGAGGACATGGTCAAGAAGTTCTGTACCAAGTTCTTTCAGGTGGAGGAGAAGGTTACGATGATCCACTTGTCGCGTATGTATCAGAAGCGTGACGAAGATGGAGTCAAATTCATTAAGAAGTTCAGGGCGAAGTCACTAGAATGCAGAGATGAGGTGGTTGAAAGCCGACTTGTCGAAATATGCCTCCAAGGAATGCGAGACGAGTACAAGGGTATGTTGATTAACTTACAAATGCCCACTTTTTCAAAGTTAATTGAATGTACCAAGAATGTAGAGCCTATAGTCCAGAGGCAAAAGAAGAAGCATGCCCCTGAGCGATCTCCAGGAGGACCGACTTTCAGGATTGGTAGATTTAACTATAATAGGGGGCGCGAGGCTGAAGTCAATACAGTTTCACCGCACAAACAGCACAAGGTTTCGACCTCAGATGCCCGACCATTGCCATGCTCCCTTGAGGAGGTGATTGATATCTGTAAGAAGTGGCGTAAAGATGGGGTCCTACCTCAGCTTGAAAGAACACCCTCTAGGGAGCATCTAAGGGATCCAAAGTGGTGTGAATGCCACGGAAAAGTCATGCATCCAACAGCTGACTGCAAGAAGCTCAAGTACCTTGTAAGCAGGAAGATGAAGGAAGGGGAGCTGGTCATCAGCGAGCAAAGGCAGGATGTGCGCAATAATCCCCTCCCAGCCCATGCAGAGCAAGAGCCAAAAGACTGGGAGGTAGTCATGATCGCGATTATGGACCTCGAAGAGATTGCAGAAGATGGGCTGCCTGTTATAGCCGAGGTCCATGATGAGGAAGACTATAGCATGGAAATGGAGGACTCGCGCGCCGACAGAATGAAGGGATCGCACGGCTTCAGAGGTTCTTTGATGAAATGAACATTTCAGAAAAATGCCGCAAGGAGATGACAAAGGCGATCCTCAGAGTGGCAGAGGATTTCGAGGAGGATATAGTTGTCTCCAATGGAAGAGTTGTCAGGGCTTCTCGCTCAACGGAGAAGATAATGGCCTTCTCTGAATCCGATAAGAAGACGGATGCAAGCCATCAGAAGCCCTAGTACGTCACAGCAGTGACCAACGACGTCGAGTTCAAGAGGGCATTCGTTGATGGTGGAGCGACCGTCAACGTAGTCTCACTCAACACCCTGAAGTTAGCGAGGATTCCTGAGAAGAAAATTATTAGGCGCCCATCTTCGTTGATGGTATTTGGGAGCGATTCAAGGATGACAATGGGTTGGATCCGCGTGGGACTCCAGATAGGGAAGATAAAGTGTTCTGCCAAGTTCTACGTCATTGATGCGAACACTACATACCACATGATCATTGGTAGAGCGTGGATCCATCATTTTGATGCAGTACCCTCAACAGCTCACCAGGTGATGAAGGCCATTTGGAATGGCTGGGTAGTTGAGATACTAGTCTCGACAAACCCATTTAACCTGAATGAAGCGCACCTGACTGAGGCGGTATGGTTCACTGAGATGGCGGATGAACAGACGCCTGGGCCATTTAATCCAACCCCTATGCCCCGCTGGGAAGATATGGATCAATCACCTGCAGGAGTGATGGTGACAAGGGAAGATCCCAAGGAAAAGGTGTCTGCGTGCGAAGAGGTGCCAAGTATTGCCTACCAGAAGAAGAACGTGTACACCTTAAAAAGGGTGGTGAAGCATGATAGCAAAGGCAAGGAGATATAAAGCTTATACTCCAATGGGAAGAAATGCTATTGCAAAAGAAGGCGCGCGGGGGTACCCCAACTTCAACATGGGGATATCCCTGGGCAAATCAATCAACTTGAACAAGCACCGGGGGAAGACAAGCTGAAGCCAGATCTACGAGAGGAAAAGTTGAAAGAAGCGCCTGAATGCATGGAGGATAAACCAAATCCAGAGAAGCAGGAGCTAAAGGAAGTATTCCAAAGCCCATCTAAAGCGAAAAAGAGGCCTGTATTCTTGAGTACGAATCTCAAGGGTGAAGAAGAGGAAAAGTTGCTGAAACTGCTCAGAGAGTACAAAGATGTGTTCGCCTGGGAGTATGATGAGATGCCCGGCCTTGATACAGGAGTGACAATGCATAGGTTGGATGTCGTCCCCGGGTCCAAGCTGGTAAAACATAGTGCAAGGAGCTTCAGACCAGAGATCAACATGAAGATCAAGGAGGAAATAGTCAAGCTGCTGAGCGCCAAGTTTATTGAACCCAACCATCACCCTACTTGGTTGGCCAACATTGTTCCAGTTGTCAAGAAGAATGGGCAGCTTTGCATCTGCGTGGACTTCCGAGATGTCAACCGCTTCTGCCCCAAAGACGACTTCCCGCTGCCAAACATAGACCTGCTCATCAACTCTACCGCAGGACATCGGATGTTCAGTTTCATGGATGGGTTCGGTGGGTATAATCAAATCAAGATGGATCCTGACGATGCGAGGAAAACTGCGTTCATCATGCCAGTTGGGGTTTTCAACTACACGGTTATGCCCTTTGGATTGAAGAATGCGGGAGCAACCTATCAACGTTCCATGATGGCTCTCTTCCATGACATGATGCATCAGGAAGTAGAGTTTTATGTTGACGATTTGGTTATTAAGTCAAGGGAAGAAGCAGGTCATCTGGGAGACTTGCGAAAAGTGTTTGAAAGGTACAGGAGCTTTCAACTGAAGATGAATCCAATGAAGTGCACATTTGGGGTAACTTCTGGAAATTTTTTGGGGTGCGTGATCCACCGCCATGGAATTGAGCCTGATCCTGCGAAGATTTTAACTATCACTAGCATGGTGGCGCCCCAAAACCAGAGCACTTTGAAGACATTCTTGGGAAAGCTATCCTATCTGCGAAGATTTGTGCCGGCAATTGCAGAGGTGACCTTCTGTTTCGGTGATCTTATCAAGAAAAATGCTGCGTATAATTGGACGGAGGAGCATCATGCCGCGTTCGAGAAGTTGAAAGACTTGCTGACATCACCACGTGTAATGATCGCACCTCAATTAGGGTCACCACTTTTGCTGTATCTGGCGTCGACCTGGAAATCTATAGGGGCACTGCTAGCTCAAGAGCATGAGGGGCAAGAAAGACCAATCTACTACATCTCTCGCGTAGTACAGCCAGCTGAGTCCAGGTATACTGATATAGAGCGCCATTGCCTTGCTTTGTTTTTCGTCATAGGAAAGCTAAAGCATTATTCCGCTTCTCACAAAGTCGTGGTAATCACAAAGAGTGACCCCATCCGGTACTTATTGAGCCATTCCTCTCCCTGTGGAAGGCTAGCGAAGTGGTACATGACTATCTCGCAGTATGATATCACGTGCGCTCAACCAAAGGCAATTAAGTCTCAGGGAGTGGCATATTTATTGGCACAGTTCCCAGACAACAATCACGAGCCAATGGTAGAGGAAGATCTAGAGGGACCTGAGATCTATGCAATCGAGTCATCATATTGGAAGCTGCATTTCGATGGGTCATCAACAAGAAAGGGAGGAGGAATTGTTATTGTCCTGACCAAGACAGATGGGGAAGTCATCCAAATGTCAACAAAGTTAGACTTCCCAGTCACTAACAATGAAGCGGAATATGAGGCTTTAATTGCAGGGCTCCTCGCAGCCAAGACGTTGGAAGTAAACAACTTGATGGTCATGGGAGATTCGAAGCTCATTGTTAAACAAGCCTCAAGCGAGTATGGCTTGAGGAGATCAACCTGTTACCTTATAGGACTATGGTTCAGAAACTGGTGCAACAATTCCATGATGTCAAGTATGAGCATACTCCTAGAGCTGATAACCGACATGCAGATGATTTAGCCACTTTGGGATCCATAATCAGTGCTGACAAATTCCCAGCAAGGATTTTGATTGAAGTCAGAACCACCCCAGCTCTGGCACAAGAGCTATGCGAGGAGGAGTCTGTTGATGCTGAAGACTGGAGAAGGCCAATACTGCATGCGATTGTTGAAGGAACGAGCAAAGAAAATTGGGCATCAACAAAGGGGTACTGTGTGCACGATAACTCCCTCTACTTTAAGGGACCAGGAGGAGTACTGATGCGATGTGTCTCGAGGCAGGAAGGGCAGGCACTATTAGAGAAAATCCACCAACATTCCTGTGGAGAAAACGAGGTGTCTATCTATAGAAAAGCTCAGAGATATGGAATTCACTGGCCAGAAATGTCAACATATGCTGCAGTCATTCAAGGGAACTGCGAGAATTGCACATTGGTTAAAGGTTCTTTAGAAATTGCTGCAATCGATGACGAAACATGTTGGAGGAAGCCGGTGTTTGACTATTTGAAAGAAGGAGTTGAACCAAGCCACAGAAAGGAACCTGGAAATCTTAAGAGAAAGGCAACCCGATATGTCGTAAAGGAAAACATACTCTAGCGAAGAGGTCACGAGGGGAACCTGCTCAGATGCCTGGATAGCCAAGAAGCACAAGAAGTGATGTATTTGTCCCATCAAGTGCAGCACCAAGGGGGCACGAAATTATGCAGACAGCTACTCACTGTTGGTTATTTCTGGCCTACAATGGAAGCAGATTGTCGCACCAAGGTCAAAAGGTGTCAAGAATGCCAGTTCAAAGGCAACCTTGTACACGCTTCTGCTGTAGACTTGCATGCATTGGGAACGCCTTGGCCATTTCACACATGGGCTTTGGATTTTATCGGCCCTATTCGACCAGCCTCGCATGGGAATCAGTTCATATTGACTGCAACTGAGCAGTTCACCAAGTGGGTGGAAGCGGTACCACTCAAGACAGCGAATGCACTTGCGGTTGTTAACTTCATTCAGGAGACAATCATATATCGTTTTGGGATTCCCAATTCCATCCACTGTGACAACGGCACCCCCTTTGTAAATCAACAAGTGGCTGCGAAACTGGCAGAGTACAACATAAGGCAGGTGTGCTCCACGTCATATTATTCGAAGGGTAGCGGACAAGCAGAAGCAACAAACAAGACATTGCTGAGGATCTTAAGCAAAATGGTCGCAAATGATCACAAGAAGTGGGCAAATTCCCTAAGTCTGGCTCTATGGGCATATCGCACATCGCCGAGAACTCCCACAGGAGTTTCCCCTTTCCTTCTATGCTATGGGGCAAAAGCTGTTGTCCCGGCTGAAATCAAAGTTAACTATGCAAGGATAGCCTTTCATGCTTTGTACGAGAATCAACGTGACCACTATCTTATCCTGCTGGAAGAAAGGCGTGAAGAGACCAAGAGAGCTAACACAAGGTACAAAGAGAGGATCGCTCGTGCATACAACAAAACTGTTCAACACCGGGACTTTGCAGTTGGGGATCTATTTTTACGAGCTTCAGATCAGTCTAAGCAAGAAGCCGCTCACCCCAAGTTCGCTTCTAACTGGGAAGGACCGTTCGAAGTCAAAGAAGTGTTCGACAATGGTTACTGCACCTAGGGGTGTAAGCGGTTCGGTTTGGTGCGGTTTTTGCTAAAACCGTAAACCAAACCGTATACATCGGTTTACTTAATTTGTAACCAAACCAAACCATTTGAAAGGATGAACCGAACCAAACCAAACCGAAAAAAAATCGGTTTGGTTCGGTTCGGTGCGGTCGGTTTGCGTAAAAATTATTGAATGGAAATTATAATAATACTTTGTCAACAAATTTCAAGTTTAAGTGAAAAATATGATTAAACGTGAAAGAAATAGAGAAGATTAAGATTAATATAATCATTTAATTGAATCTATCTACTCGTGTTTCTCTTTCTAAATTATTTAGTATACTTTACGCAATATACATTGTAGTAAAAATAAGTTAAGCACATATCAGTTCGGTTCGGTTTGGTACGGTGTGATATTTTCACAAACCAAAAACCAAACCAAATAGACCGGTTTGTGAAAAATTCAACCGTTGATAAACCGAACATCCAAAAAAACCATCCAATACCAAGCATTTCGGTTTGGTTCGGTCGGTTTGATCGGTTTATTCGATTTTCCTTACACCCCTAACTGCACCATTCAGAGGCTTCATGGGATTGCAACAACTCCAAGCCCAATCAACATGCGATGGATTAAGAAGTATTATCCCTAGCTCGTCTCTTTACTTTCAATTCAAAAGTTCTGTTGCTTTCATTTTCGATTCAAAAGTTCTGTTGCTTTCTGAAAGCTATTATGTATTTTGCATTGCTTTCTCCCATATGAGAGAAATTTATCAAAATATTGTCTTGTTGCTCCATTTTACTTAATTGTTCATATTACTTATATATGCTAATTCATTCGAATCCTATCTGTTTATATAGCAGCAATAACAAAAATGGTCCTATGCGATCCAAAGTCTATCTGCCTAGATAGCAGCAATAACAAAAACATGATCCTATGAGATCCAAAGCCTGTCTGCCTAGATAGCAGCAATAACAAAATGATCCTATGCGATCCAAAAGCCTATGTGCCTAGATAGCAACAATAACAAAATGATCCTATGCGATCCAAAAGCTTATCTGCCTAGATAGCAGCGATAACAAAAATGATCCTATGCGATCCAAAGCCTATCTATCTAGATAGCAACTCATTCAAAGATTGTCTGGCTAAGACAGTAGCAAAATACAAAGCTTGTTTCATCGTATAGCAAGTCAATACGCGAAGTTACAATCTATTGTAGCAGACAAAACAACAAATGGAAAGCATACTTTCATAACAGTTAGATGTGGCTTACAACTTATCTGTTTAGATAGCAGCTTAAAAGCGAAGCTTACAACGAGGAAAATGTTCCAATAAAAAATCTAAGCATTCCCAAGGAACGATTCTACGAAAAACACTAAAGCTACTTGACGCTGTCGTCGACGTTCTCGACCAGAACAGGGCTCTTGCTTGTACCCTTGACATGGCAAGATGCCAGATGAACTTCATGCCATGAAGGCTGCTGATGTGAAGATCAAATCGGAGAACAACTCATGGGGTAGGAAGCTGATTGTTTACAAGGAATAAACACACTCACTTGTTGCACCCTGACCGAAACAATGGTGGCAAATAGTTCTCCACCGGAAAACCGACAAAGATGCACACCGCTCATTACTTGCTCGTAGAAGAGTTGGTACAAAGTTGCGCCTTGCCGGAAAGCCACCGGAGATGATCCCTGCAAACATAATAAAGAATAAAATATCTTCGTTCCAACGGAAAAGCTTACACAATTGGTCTTCGGAAAGACCAGGCGAATCAGGGGCCTTTTCGGTGAATTTCTTAGGATCCACTTCTATAGCACAGCGCACAAATTCAAGCTTGGAAGACCAGAGCTGATACGGATCAAAAATGGTCAAAGAACAATGCAAACAATCTTAAGGACTCACTGGAGGTGATATTGTGTCAATCACAGGAGTTCGGATGAAGAACAAAATAGCAAGAAAGAAGGCTTATATAGGACTCGGAGGAGACTCTTCAGTTTCCTTGATGAGTCACCAACGCCTCGGAAATAAGAAAGAATCAATGACCCTATTAAAGATTACGACGATACAGTAGCACGCCTTATTAAATGACCCTATTTCATGATGAGTACGGGGCCCACTGCATGAGAAGCACGCCTTATTTAATACTATGGTTACAAGATAATCCAAGTAATTACGGCAAAACATGATGTGATAATCATTGCAGCGTCGAAATGCGAAAGGAGATCATTCAGAAAACAAGAAGACAACATAGAGTCCAAATGTTTGAAAAAAATAGCATTACAACGCATGCAGCTCTTAAAAAAATCCTTGTCTAAGGGGTCTTCTGGTGATAAAAGGAGCGAAGCCTTCTCCGTCTTGGCAACGTCTTGCTTCAATTTTTCAAAACTAGCCTTCATCGCATGGAAAAGCTTGGCAGCCTCTTCAGCTTTCTTCTTTTGCTCCTCCACCTTCCTCTTCTCAAGGGCAAGGTTGCGATGGCCATACTTCAGCATAAAAGAGTTTAGAATTTGGGTGGGTCTTTTAAGAGGAAAACCAAAATCCAGCTTGCCCTGGACATTAATTTGAAGTCTTTGGCATGCCTCAAAGAATGACCGCGCATATTGAGCTGAAATAGTAACTGGAGTTGTCACAGATAGCTGCTCTACAATCCAGATGGCTTCAGTCAGGTAAATTCTCCTATCGAATGGACCTAGCTCTAAAGCTCTCTCAAATGACCCCGGATACGACAGGCGCATCTTCATAAGCCAGTCCACATTAGATTGCCTCATAGAGATGCAGCAAGTATGAGATATGATCATAGCATGACATACCTGTTCCCTCAATGATTTGGCGCAAGGTGGGAATGCGCACATCTGGGGTTGTTGAGGCATTTCCTTGCTACATTGCTTGACTGTCAACTAAAGCTTCGCGTTCGCCATAATCAGCGGGGATGATGTATCAGCACGCGCAATTGCCGCTGTAGCCTGCGAACCCCACAAACTCCATGCAGCAGGTACTTGGGAGAAATCCCTCTCAACAGAAGGGATGGCAGGGTTTTGCTGAGGAGGCCTTGGACTATTAACTGAAACAGCAGGGCTAGAAGAAATTGGTGGAGTATCAACACCACTAACTTCAGCAACAGGAACGACAGTTGGAGGACCGCCACTGTCACCAGCAGATGCGACCTCTTCAGGAGGACTTGTTACAAGAGTCTCTGTTGAGGCAGCTACATTCACATGCGATGACTGCAGAACAACTTGATCAGCTCCTGTTGGAAAAGGGACTTGTTCATTTTCAAGAAATTCCTGTGGCTCAGGAGCGCTCATTGGGCATCAAAATTTTCATGAGATGCCTGGTCTTCGATGGCTTGTTCATTTCTCTGAACTTCAGCTCCAGTACCCTCTGTTTCATCTCTTTTCCCATTCCACCCTCATTCGCATGCTCATCTTCAGCACCTCCCTCTCGCATCTCGGTGTCAAGACCATCCTCTTCACACACCTCAAGTATATCTTCCAAGGGCTCCACTGCATCTTCCGTAACCAGAACAGACTTCTCTATGTGCGAACTTCGCTCTGGAGCACGAGACATGGGAGTTTGATTCCTTTACTCAAGGACCATTACATCCTCAGGGTTACTCTGATCAATGACCTCAGCAGCAGGAATGATGGCACTTCTTAAGAAGCCAGGCCTGTTAGCATAACTTCTAGGAGGGGAGATGAGTTGAACCTCACTCAACAGAGGATCACAGGGATCAACAACAGGGGCACCAACACCTGCCTCATCAATGGTAAAGCTCGCAGCTGGAGCATCAACAATCATGCCTTGCGCAACAGCAGGCTCACTCGTAGCAGCAACAGGCTCATTCGAAGTAGTACCAGCTGAAGGAAAAATTTGGACAAGTCATTGAGCTAATTTGAGTTATGAACTATTTATTACGTTCTATGTTCAGATCAAAAGCTAGCCCCTCCACACTCATGTGGGATTGCAGCTCTAACATCATATGATATAGACGCAACACCATATCCTACAGATGTTCCCTCATCTATCACATCCTTAAGGTGTGCGTGACCTGATGTTATGTGAAAGCTCGTTATAATAGGGAATGATTTGTTAGCTGTACTTATAAACATTTTTCAAATGTTTACTTGAGGGTTCGCCACATTTTCCCACTAACCATCGGTGAATGTCATGTTTAGACACACCGTGCTTTAATGCACCAAAGATTACCTCATGGTAACTTACGACAAGATTAAAAATCGTACCTTCTTCATCACCTGCGATTTCCTCAAAATCGTGTTGAGCTCGTTCTAAGGCAGCCACGCTCATGTTACCAGCATGCTGCTCTTCCAGACTTCTCCTTTTCACAGCTTCCAAATCATCTTCCTCGCGTTTCCTCCTCCTCTCTTCTGTTTCAGGAGCCATCCTCTTCGACTATGCGATTATAGCCTCGTCTATGGTTTCACTAGATGCGTCTGAGCGAGAGCTCTTTGTTTTTCGACGTTCCTTGTCCAGGAAGTCACCAATGTTCTCAGTATCATCATCTGCGAAAAGAGAATTTGTTGTAACAGCATTATCGTTGGAAACATTTTTGATTGAGAGAAAATTAATTTCATTCGGTTACCCTCTGAACTTTCTTCTCTTGCTTCCTATTCTTGTTCTTCATCTTCGTTTTCTTCTTCTACTCTTTCTTCTTCTATTTCTTCTTCAATTTCTTCCTCACAATCATATGGGATGAAATCTTCAACTTCCAGTTCCTTTCGGGGCTTTCCGCGCAGACGACCTTTGCCTTTGCCTTTGGGAGCAGGAGCCTCCGTGGGCGGCGAGGCCGGAGCTTCCCTGAATGGCGAAGAGATCACAATGGCCTTTTGTTTTTGCCTTTTGGCCTTTGGAGCAACTTCTGCGTCCACTTCATCACTCTCGCTTATTAGGGAGCGAGCGAATACATCCATCTCCTGGCGCACAAGAGCCTCCACTTTGGGATCCATTTCCATGGTCAAGGAAATAATCTTCTTTTGCCTCTTTGCCTGAAGAATGGAATTTACCAGCGAAGGACAGCGGTCTCCAGATGCGAACCTCCTCAAGCAGCACTGAAAAAGGGAAACTTACGTAAAGCATCACACTCCAAAAAGAAATGAGTTTCAAGGAAGACAAAGAGGTGTTATTTACCTTAGCGAAAGATTCACTGTACTCAATCATGCATCCAACCCCTTCCTTGACAGCGGTCATCTTCTCAGAAAGGATCACATCAGGACATAAGTGATTTTCATTGTCAAGAAAGGAACAAAATCCATATTCAGAGTCGTCCAAACTGCAAATTTGACGTAACGGGAAGGTATTCCTTCTAATGGAGGGAGCCCTGCTGATGCGCGGAGAAACTGATGAAGCAAACCTTGCTTGCTGAATATTCCAGAAGGTAATCCAACTTTTGGTGGGGCGACCTTCGTGCTTCCCTGAAGGCTGATCGAAAGGCAGACTACTAACCAGAACAGATTTACACCTCCGTAACAACAGTCGCTTGTAGCCATCTCTGTTCACTGATTTAGGCCAGAGGGAAGGTGCCACTGCGTTGTAGGCAAATTGGGGGCAAACGCGAGTGGGGTCAACATCGACCGTGATACGCTCATACTTGTGCAATATCTCAGGGACATACTCAGCAAGGGAAGGCAGTGAGCCTCTCAAACACCAGCAAACTAATTCTCTGTAGCAGCTAGCCCCTTTGACAAGAGTGTCCTTGGAAATGGGGCCACCCTTAGTTTGGTACATATGCCCGAAGAATCCAACGTTTTCAATGGGAGTGGTATAAGTTCTGGCAGTAAAGTTCGCTCGATCGTCGCAAACCAAACTCCGTGCACACTTGGGCTCTTTTGTCTTATACCATCGAGCAGCTCTCCCACACCGAAGTGCGTTCTGAGCACCAGGAACATTACAGGCTTTGGGTTTTGAAGGGACGGGAGCATAAGAAGGCCACCTTTCAAACACCCACATGGTGAGGAAGGAAATATTGACAAAAGTGAGCACATCAAGACGCCCGCGTGACTCTTCAATTGCAACTACAAGCTGGTCTTGTCGATGATAGAGGGTTCCCAAAACAAGAGGCCCGAGCGTAACACTCTGGCCTAAGGATAGCTTGACCGCAATGGGAAAAAGTGTAATAAAAGACCTCGTCATGAGGATGACCATCGATCAAGTACCGCGACAGCCAAATGCAAAGAAAGCCGCGCAA
Source organism: Linanthus parryae (assembly GCA_023055425.1). Classification (NCBI taxonomy): domain Eukaryota; kingdom Viridiplantae; phylum Streptophyta; class Magnoliopsida; order Ericales; family Polemoniaceae; genus Linanthus; species Linanthus parryae. Next base: position 81,174,766 of record JALGPY010000006.1, read on the forward strand.
AGTCCAGCTGTACCCTTTCCCCTCGTCATAGTTCTTCGCTTCAGGATCCTTCTTAAGTATTTTTTTAGTGAGATTGCTATTCGCATAGTCACGGAAGAAGTACTGCACCCACTTGCCCCAAGTGTTCTTCGCAGAAGTGTCAACTAATTGGAAATTTGGAAGAGCTTCCGCAGATGTCCAACGGGTGGAAATTTTCTTTACTTTTGCTATGCACTCCACCATCTGCGCTTATAGAGCGAGCTCTTCATCAATTTCTAGCGCAGCCAAGGGATCGACCTCGCCCATGGGGGAAAGATCATACAGCATATGCACATCCTCCAAGGTGGGGGCTGCCTCAAACTCGGCAAAATGGAAAGTGTAGGTTACAGGCGAGTATCGGGAAAAGAGGTTCATAAGCATAGTCTGATCCAACTTCACAGCAGCACCTTTCGCAGCCCTAACGGCGTAGTAAACCCCAGCTTGATCCAGTCTAACAGCATGATGGGTCAGTACGTGATCGATCCACTCATCCATTATTTCCAACCTGCTCACGAAGGCCTGGGTTGAGATATCAGTGTGTGGGTAGAACCCATTTTCAAGACCCAATCTCACCACATCCTTGGCATCAATCAAGTCCAATTCTGCGCGACTAGGTGGAGGAGTTAGAAATAGCAGATCTTCAGTAGCAGGGTCTGGAAAATTCTTTAATTTGGTTCTGGCATGATCATAGTCCTCACCACCCAAATAAGGAGCTTTCTTCCACAAAGTTTTGTGAAGATCAGGAATCTCCTCAGCCTCCTCCACAGATTTGGTTACCTTTGTTCTGGTCGTTTCTACAACAAAGCAAGAAAGGGGGGGGGGGTGGAGAAATATATCAACTTTCAATATTCAAGCAAAAATTCAAGAGCAAATCTTACGAGTTTTTGAAGAATTGTCTGGTTTTAAAGAAAAGGCCAAGTTTCTGGGTTTCAAGTGACTGATATGAACGTCAATTTTGGGGAATAACAGTTCTGGGTTCTGAATACCAGAAAACTATCGTTTTAAAGTTTCAATACTTTAGGGTTTTGGAATCTCTTCCACAGTTACAAGAAATGGTGGATTTCAAGTGTTTATGGGTTTCAGATTCGAAACATTTCAAGAGAAAGATACTCGTACGAGAAGCATTAATTTAAAAAATTGAGCAAGCCAACCTTGTGTTTTAGAAGCGATTTGAAGAAGTCGATTTGCCAAGAAGAACTGGTGGTTGATTATCTAAATTTGCTCTCAGAGGTTCTCAGAAAACATTCACTCTAGAAAGAAGCAGTAGCTTGCAACAATGGAAGATGATGAGTATTTATTCAAATCCACCGAAGAGCCGGGTCCTTTCAGTGGTCGAATCGCAACCGTCACCGCCGAATCGCGCAATCACAAGCCTATGCTGATGTCATGGCTAAAACCCTAGAGGAACAGACGGCACGACTCTAGGGATTCTAGGTCATAATGACAAGCACGGGGGCTGATCTCTCGAACATTTGAATTGGTGCGTAGCAGCAACGTGCGCGCTGGTTTTTTGCGCATTGAAGTCTATCTGATCAGTGTCTCCACGCGCAAAAAGGGGGCTAATGTAGATGGTGCTTTCTAGACAGACAGATCACAGCCACGTGGCAGTCTTCCAGCACACCTAGTTGTGCTTCATCCACACAGGATCACTACCTATGCTGATCCACGTGGGGGCTAGGAGACAGGGCCCTCGCATATCATTCCACACAGGACTTGTAGGGACTTAGTGGTTTGGAGTCTAGAGAAAGTTCCGTCGCGCGCGAGCGATAACCAAGCCCGCGCGCGACCCTTGGTAACTGCTTTGAGAGATTTATGGCCATGTGCTCCATAAACCCGGTCAACCTCATAACGGTTCCGGTATACGCGGATGAAGTGCGTAACGGTCCCTATATATGTGGACGAACGTGCCGTTATGGTTAAGGTAATTAAGCCGCCATTAATGGGCGCATTAACCCACTACAACGGTCACATTCTCCACTATATATAGGATTGTTAACCCTTCATGGCAACGATCTGATCTTCTGAACTACGCGGAAGCTCTGCCTATATATTGTCTCTCTCTCTCTCACAGTTGTTATTGTCTTACTCTCTCCCTACTCACTACCTTACACTTCCCTCTGTTTCCATTCTCTGTTCTTGGTGTACACCTGAATCTTCCTCAAAGGATTCTCTCGTTCACATTTGGTGAACCCGACGTGAAACTTACCTCGGCAAGCAGCCATGTCTCACGATGAAGATGCCAGCAATCGATCTCCCTCAACAGAGACGACTTCAGGGGAGGAAACCCGCCTTAATTCCACATCAGCTGGTGGTACTCCAACCCTGGAGACGTTGAATGCAACCCTCCAGAACCAGGCGAAGGCTCTCCAGGCTCAATCTGCACAGATGGGCCAGATCATGTCGATTCTGGGATCTCTTGCTCAGAATCCGGCATTGGGGACTGCTATCTCCCAGGGGACAGGAGTAACGCCCACACCTCCTAATCCCAGCTTGCAAAGCCCGCCAATGATTGTCCACCCATCTCCTACCCAAGGACAAATCGTTCAACCATCCCTTGTTATGCCTGCTTCTCAGTTACCGGGTATTCCCACTAATACCTAACCACATCAACCCTTGCTCTCCTCACCAGCACCTGTGAGCAACGTTGGTCACACCCACAGTCCAAGCCTTGCATACGTGTCACCACCGGCCGCAACCCTTCTCCCTGCTACGGGTGGAATTGCACCAACAAGCATGACGGCCCTGGAGCAGCGACTGGATAATTTCCGGGAAAATCAATGCTTCACGGACACCATCATCCCGAAGGTTGATAATGCGCCTCCTATTTCGCGCGAAATTTACTTGATGCCCAACCCTGCAGGGTACAAAGCCCCTAAGTGGGAGAAATTCGACGATGTCAATGGGAATGCTCAGGAGCATTTCATGCGCTTCATCGACATGACGGGGCCGCACGGGGTTGATTCCAACCTATTGATGCGCGAGTTCCCTAAGTCTTTGGGGAACGTTGCATATAAGTGGTACAGGACGCTGGAAGCTGGCTCCATAAAGACATGGGAGGACATGGTCAAGAAGTTCTGTACCAAGTTCTTTCAGGTGGAGGAGAAGGTTACGATGATCCACTTGTCGCGTATGTATCAGAAGCGTGACGAAGATGGAGTCAAATTCATTAAGAAGTTCAGGGCGAAGTCACTAGAATGCAGAGATGAGGTGGTTGAAAGCCGACTTGTCGAAATATGCCTCCAAGGAATGCGAGACGAGTACAAGGGTATGTTGATTAACTTACAAATGCCCACTTTTTCAAAGTTAATTGAATGTACCAAGAATGTAGAGCCTATAGTCCAGAGGCAAAAGAAGAAGCATGCCCCTGAGCGATCTCCAGGAGGACCGACTTTCAGGATTGGTAGATTTAACTATAATAGGGGGCGCGAGGCTGAAGTCAATACAGTTTCACCGCACAAACAGCACAAGGTTTCGACCTCAGATGCCCGACCATTGCCATGCTCCCTTGAGGAGGTGATTGATATCTGTAAGAAGTGGCGTAAAGATGGGGTCCTACCTCAGCTTGAAAGAACACCCTCTAGGGAGCATCTAAGGGATCCAAAGTGGTGTGAATGCCACGGAAAAGTCATGCATCCAACAGCTGACTGCAAGAAGCTCAAGTACCTTGTAAGCAGGAAGATGAAGGAAGGGGAGCTGGTCATCAGCGAGCAAAGGCAGGATGTGCGCAATAATCCCCTCCCAGCCCATGCAGAGCAAGAGCCAAAAGACTGGGAGGTAGTCATGATCGCGATTATGGACCTCGAAGAGATTGCAGAAGATGGGCTGCCTGTTATAGCCGAGGTCCATGATGAGGAAGACTATAGCATGGAAATGGAGGACTCGCGCGCCGACAGAATGAAGAGATCGCACGGCTTCAGAGGTTCTTTGATGAAATGAACATTTCAGAAAAATGCCGCAAGGAGATGACAAAGGCGATCCTCAGAGTGGCAGAGGATTTCGAGGAGGATATAGTTGTCTCCAATGGAAGAGTTGTCAGGGCTTCTCGCTCAACGGAGAAGATAATGGCCTTCTCTGAATCCGATAAGAAGACGGATGCAAGCCATCAGAAGCCCTAGTACGTCACAGCAGTGACCAACGACGTCGAGTTCAAGAGGGCATTCGTTGATGGTGGAGCGACCGTCAACGTAGTCTCACTCAACACCCTGAAGTTAGCGAGGATTCCTGAGAAGAAAATTATTAGGCGCCCATCTTCGTTGATGGTATTTGGGAGCGATTCAAGGATGACAATGGGTTGGATCCGCGTGGGACTCCAGATAGGGAAGATAAAGTGTTCTGCCAAGTTCTACGTCATTGATGTGAACACTACATACCACATGATCATTGGTAGAGTGTGGATCCATCATTTTGATGCAGTACCCTCAACAGCTCACTAGGTGATGAAGGCCATTTGGAATGGCTGGGTAGTTGAGATACTAGTCTCGACAAACCCATTTAACCTGAATGAAGCGCACCTGACTGAGGCGGTATGGTTCACTGAGATGGCGGATGAACAGACGCCTGGGCCATTTAATCCAACCCCTATGCCCCGCTGGGAAGATATGGATCAATCACCTGCAGGAGTGATGGTGACAAGGGAAGATCCCAAGGAAAAGGTGTCTGCGTGCGAAGAGGTGCCAAGTATTGCCTACCAGAAGAAGAACGTGTACACCTTAAAAAGGGTGGTGAAGCATGATAGCAAAGGCAAGGAGATATAAAGCTTATACTCCAATGGGAAGAAATGCTATTGCAAAAGAAGGCGCGCGGGGGTACCCCAACTTCAACATGGGGATATCCCTGGGCAAATCAATCAACTTGAACAAGCACCGGGGGAAGACAAGCTGAAGCCAGATCTACGAGAGGAAAAGTTGAAAGAAGCGCCTGAATGCATGGAGGATAAACCAAATCCAGAGACGCAGGAGCTAAAGGAAGTATTGCAAAGCCCATCTAAAGCGAAAAAGAGGCCTGTATTCTTGAGTACGAATCTCAAGGGTGAAGAAGAGGAAAAGTTGCTGAAACTGCTCAGAGAGTACAAAGATGTGTTCGCCTGGGAGTATGATGAGATGCCCGGCCTTGATACAGGAGTGACAATGCATAGGTTGGATGTCGTCCCCGGGTCCAAGCTGGTAAAACATAGTGCAAGGAGCTTCAGACCAGAGATCAACATGAAGATCAAGGAGGAAATAGTCAAGCTGCTGAGCGCCAAGTTTATTGAACCCAACCATCACCCTACTTGGTTGGCCAACATTGTTCCAGTTGTCAAGAAGAACGGGCAGCTTTGCATCTGCGTGGACTTCCGAGATGTCAACCGCTTCTGCCCCAAAGACGACTTCCCGCTGCCAAACATAGACCTGCTCATCAACTCTACCGCAGGACATCGGATGTTCAGTTTCATGGATGGGTTCGGTGGGTATAATCAAATCAAGATGGATCCTGACGATGCGAGGAAAACTGCGTTCATCATGCCAGTTGGGGTTTTCAACTACACGGTTATGCCCTTTGGATTGAAGAATGCGGGAGCAACCTATCAACGTTCCATGATGGCTCTCTTCCATGACATGATGCATCAGGAAGTAGAGTTTTATGTTGACGATTTGGTTATTAAGTCAAGGGAAGAAGCAGGTCATCTGGGAGACTTGCGAAAAGTGTTTGAAAGGTACAGGAGCTTTCAACTGAAGATGAATCCAATGAAGTGCACATTTGGGGTAACTTCTGGAAATTTTTTGGGGTGCGTGATCCACCGCCATGGAATTGAGCCTGATCCTGCGAAGATTTTAGCTATCACTAGCATGGTGGCGCCCCAAAACCAGAGCACTTTGAAGACATTCTTGGGAAAGCTATCCTATCTGCGAAGATTTGTGCCGGCAATTGCAGAGGTGACCTTCTGTTTCGGTGATCTTATCAAGAAAAATGCTGCGTATAATTGGACGGAGGAGCATCATGCCGCGTTCGAGAAGTTGAAAGACTTGCTGACATCACCACGTGTAATGATCGCACCTCAATTAGGGTCACCACTTTTGCTGTATCTGGCGTCGACCTGGAAATCTATAGGGGCACTGCTAGCTCAAGAGCATGAGGGGCAAGAAAGACCAATCTACTACATCTCTCGCGTAGTACAGCCAGCTGAGTCCAGGTATACTGATATAGAGCGCCATTGCCTTGCTTTGTTTTTCGTCATAGGAAAGCTAAAGCATTATTCCGCTTCTCACAAAGTCGTGGTAATCACAAAGAGTGACCCCATCCGGTACTTATTGAGCCATTCCTCTCCCTGTGGAAGGCTAGCGAAGTGGTACATGACTATCTCGCAGTATGATATCACGTGCGCTCAACCAAAGGAAATTAAGTCTCAGGGAGTGGCATATTTATTGGCACAGTTCCCAGACAACAATCACGAGCCAATGGTAGAGGAAGATCTAGAGGGACCTGAGATCTATGCAATCGAGTCATCATATTGGAAGCTGCATTTCGATGGGTCATCAACAAGAAAGGGAGGAGGAATTGTTATTGTCCTGACCAAGACAGATGGGGAAGTCATCCAAATGTCAACAAAGTTAGACTTCCCAGTCACTAACAATGAAGCGGAATATGAGGCTTTAATTGCAGGATATTGATTATATGCTAGTTACTCATTATAAGTCTATTCCAAGGCCTTGAAATGATTTTCAGACCCTTGAAATGAAACTGTTTTGAAGGATGCGCAAGTTATAAGTATGAAATTGAAAAGTAAATGCAAGAGACACAAGATATATAGAGTTCAGTCCACTTGGACCTACGTCTATACCTCAGGGATCTTCTCTCTGTAGGATTTTTAACACAATTCTTATTAATCCACAACTATGCCCTAGATCTCAAGAAAAGAGCGATACCTTACTCTGTTACAGCTGGTGGTTCTCACTAACCTATCTAGTAAATGCTCTAGCTATCTGATTAACTAAGAATTCTCTATTGTTCACTTTGAACAATCCTTGAAAATGATAACTAGAAGTATTATAAAAAAGATATACAAATGAAGTTCAGAAGAGAAGAACACAAGAATTGAGTCTGCAGTGAGTATGCAGTGTTCTTTTGATGATTGAATTGAGAGAGATGAATCTGCTTCTTTGTTGCTTGTCAATCCTTGAGTGCTTTTGAGTGTCTCTTCTAATTTTCTCGTTGCAATGCTTCAGCTTCCCCTCTTTTTATAGAGCAGTTTGAAATGAAGATCTTCAGGATCTTCTCTTTAACAAACTTCCTATTTTGTAGCTTCAACTTTGATTTTTCTAACCGTTTCTCCAACGGATAGTTTGATCAATATCTTCAAGGATAGTGATTTGATATTATATAAAAAACTGTTAGGTAACTTCTAAACACAACATGATTGATCACATAAACAATTCATCATAAAATTTCCTTTCCTGCAAAACTCAGGTTAGAAAACAAATCCTGAAAAATAGGAAACAAAAATCCCTGTAAAACTGAGTCAAACAGATGATGTTAGATACCGTAAATTGTTTCAAAATACTTTTTCTTTCATCATCAAGTATCAACTAATCAAGCATAGGGGTTTCGGAGTTGAATGAAGATCAGAAACTCCCCCTAAGTTCATGCATATAAAGCACATCCAGCTTCAAGGCTTTGAAAGCTGATTCAATGCCTTGAAATAGACTAGCTATTTCAAGTCTTGAGCTGAGTAGAACTTACAATCTCCCCCTTGATGAAAGACAAAACCACAATCTGTTTGATACTATGATTCTGCAAAAAATACTCATTAGCATATAGCAAAGTGAATTATAGCACATGATATCCAAAATAAATCCAACTTATTAATTTGCTGAAAGTACCACATAGCATCAAAGTCCACATAAATCTACTGACCTAAAACCAGGTCACCTAAAGAGAAAATAAACCAAAAAATTCCTTCCATGTTTCAGTTTCTTATTTACAAATGACATTTTCGTAATCAATGAAGAATCTTTCTTATGATTCTTTCTTTCAGATTCCATGCTAGATTCTGACACATCTTCTTGAAGTTCTTTCTTTTTTCTGTCCTTCCTTAAAACTGGATAGACTTCATATGAACTTGAAGTTGCATCTGAATCCGAGTCTTGAATGTAGATATTCTCTTTTCCTTTTCCCTTGTATGTTATATAAGCATTCTTCTTCACCTTCTTAGGACTGCCAATCTGAATCCCTTTCTGTTTATCTTGAGCAGACTCCACTGTCTTCATCTTCTTGCTACACACTGGTTTCTGATCCTTCTTGGCCTTCTTCTTGGGAGGAGGAGGTGCCATATCTTCTGCAGTTTCAGTCTTTGAACTTGAATCTCCACTGATGGTCTAAACCTCTTCCACAGTGGCCTTTCTTTTCTTCTCTGTGCCAGCCTTTGAACCACTAGCCATCTAAAATCTGTCAGAGGCTCTCCTAATGCTCATTAGGGTTTGGGGAGAAGAAGAGAGAGTTAGGATAGAAGATAAGAAGATAAATAGAAGAGAGTTTCAGTTTGACATGGAAACTAAATATTCTTCCTAATCTTTAAAGATTTGCTGAATCAAAAAGATTCAAATTTTATGTGTGCCGTTGGAAATAAAAGATATAATACTATTCTGGCTGAAAAGGTGTATTTAGAAAATTGAGGGGCAACATTGAGCAATTATCTACAAAGATAGCACCCAACATTGAAAAATCCAGATTAATGAGTAACTAGCATATAATCTTATTTTCAAGGCTTTGGAATTGGTTCCAAGGCCTTGAAAGACTATATGATTGAAAGCACATATACTCAAATCTTTGAAAATATTTTCAAGGCTTTAAAAATAAGTTCAAACCTTTTAAAAACATAATACTTACCTGATTCTCCCCCTTAACCAATGCTCCTTTATTTAGCATGCCCAATTCCAATCTTAAGGCTGAGAGTCTTTCATGTGGTAATGGTTTAGTGAAGATATCTGCAAATTGCAAGTTAGTAGAAACAAATTCAAGAACAATATCACCTTTTTCAGCATGGTCTCTGATGAACTGATTTCTGACATCAATATGCTTTGTTCTTGAATGTTGAACTGGATTCTTTGTAATTGATATTGCACTTGTGTTGTCACACTTGATAGGTATATCTCTGAATTCAAATCCAATGTCTCTCATTTGTTTTGCTATCCGTAACACTTGTGAACATCAAGCACCAGCTGCTATTGATAGTGCCACAGAGTTTTGCTTCCTTGAATGTCAGCTGATGAAAGATGATCCACGAAATTGACAGCATCCTGATGTACTCTTTCTATTAACTTTATATCCTGCAAAGTCAACATCTGAATAGCCACACAAAGAGAAGTTATATTGTATAGGATACCAAAGCCGTAAGTCTTTGGTACCATTGAGATATCTAAATATTCTCTTAACTGCAGTCAAGTGTGATTCTTTAGGATCAGCTTGAAATCTAGCAAAAATGCACACACTGAACATGATATATGGTCTACTAGCTGTGAGATAGAGTAATGATCCAATCATACCTCTATACTCTTTCACATTCACACTCTTACCATATTTATCTTTTTCTAGAGACAATGTAGAACTCACGGGGATCTTAATCTCTTTGGATTGACACATATGATACTTGCTTAGCAAGTCTCTTGTATACTTGCTTTGATGTAGGAATATGCCTTTCTTCATCTGATGAATTTGAAGTCCAAGAAAGAAGTTCAATTATCCCATAAAGCTCATTTCAAATTCCCTGCTCATAAGACTTGAGAATTCCTTGCACAGAAGATCATAAGTAGCTCCAAACAGAATATCATCAACATAAATTTGAACTACAAGCATGTCTTTCTCATGAGTCTTTGTGAAAGGGTCTTATCTACTGATTCTCTTTTGAAATCATTTTCAAGTAGAAATTTTGACAATCTTTCATACCAAGCTCTTGGAGCTTGTTTCAAACCATAAAGAGTCTTGTCAAGTTTGTAAACATGATCTGGAAACTTGTCATTTTCAAAGCCTGGAGGTTGAGCAACATAAACTTCTTCTTGAAAATAGCCATTTAAGAAAGCACATTTCACATCCATTTGAAAATTTTCATATTCATGTGAGATGCAAATGCAAGTAGAATTCTAATTGCTTCTAACCTGGCAACAAGATCAAATGTTTCTTCATAGTTGATACCTTCTTCTTGATTGTAGCCTTGAGCTACCAATATAGCTTTGTTCCTGATTACCTTTCCATTCTCATCTAACTTGTTTCTGAATACCGATCTGGTGCCAATGAGAGACTAATTTCTTGGAGGAGGAACTAGATTCCAAAACTTGTTCATTTCAAACTCATTGAGTTCACTTTGCATATATATAATCCAGTATGCTTATTATAATGCTTCCTTCACATTTTTAGGTTCTACAAGAGAGATAAAAGCATTAAAAACACAAAGATTTTTCAACTGTGATATGGTTTATGTACCAGTGGTTGGATCAAAAATAATGTTATCAGCAAGATAAGATGAGAGATATTTAAATCTCTTTCTTGGTGTCCAAGTTTCAGGCTCTCCAATTTGCTTTTCAAGCCTTTGAGAACTTGAAGTAGTAGCTTGTTCTGCTGTCTTCTCTGGAGATTCTGTTTCAAGGCTTTGAACCTTAGCTTCAAGGTCTTCAAAATGCCAGCTTTGTTCCTGTGACATTTCCTTGGATCATTTGAGAATTCTTCTTCAGTATCTTCATCACTTCTTGCATCAAACTTACCAAGATTTTCCTTACCATTATAGTGGAAAAAACAAGTACAACCAAATGGTTTGAAGTAAGAAATGTTTGGCTTTCTTCCTTTGAACAACTCATAGGGGGTCTTCTTCAGAATAGGTCTGATCAAGCACCTGTTAGGAATATAGTTTGCTGTATTCACAGTTTCTGCCCAATAATGCTTTGGCAATTTGTTTTCCAGAAGCATTGTTCTTGACATGTCTTCAAGGGTCATGTTCTTTCTTTCAACAACTCTATTATGTTGAGGATTTCTGGGAGCAGAAAAGTTGTGAGAGATGCCATGCTTAAAACATAATTGATCAAACTCTAATTGATCAAACTCTCTACCATGATCACTTCTGATAGAAGCAATATGTAGGTTTTTCAAGGTTTGAAGTTCTCTACAAAGCTTTGAAAATTCAATGAGAGCTTCATATTTTTCTCTAAGAAACATAACCCAAGTATATCTAGAAAAATCATCTACAATAACAAGCATGTACTTCTTACCCTTTGGAGTAGAGTTCTCATAAGACTACAGAGATCCATATATAATAATTCAATGGGTCTAGTAGTACTTACAAAGTTATTTGGTTTGAATGAGATTCTAGTTTGCTTGCCTTGTGCACATGCCTTGCATACTTCTTCATATTTGAACTTGATGGAGGGTAGACCTCTTACTAAGTTCTTGGAAACCATCTTGTTCAAGGTATGCAAGCTAATGTGTCCCAACTTTCTGTGCCAAAGTTTTGAATCTTCTTTCAAGGCCTTGAGACACTTCAAGTTTTCTCATGCAATTTTTTTAGTTTGAAAAGTATAAACATTGTTTGATCTAGAGGCAGTGAGAATGCAATTGTCAGATTTATCATCTTGCACCACACATATATCTTTGTCAAAGATAACCTTGTTGCCGTTATCACAAAGCTGAGAAACACTAAGCAAATTGAATTTCAAACCATCAACTAGATATACATCAGAAATTGAATTTTTAGAATCTGTACCAACTTTACCAATACCAAGAATGCTGTCTTTCCCTTTTTCACCAAGTGTAATTGATCCTTCCGATTGCTCTTTCAGTCATGAGAATAGAGATTTTTTTCCACTCATGTGTCTTGAGCAACCACTGTCCATAAACCATTTCTGTTCTTTAATCTTGGTGACAACCTGGAAACACCATTCATTGCCTTACCCACCTGTTAGACCAAGTTCTGAATTTCGATTCATATTCAGGATCAACCATGTTAGGTGGTCTAACCCCTTTAGGAACCCAAATTTGTCTAACTTGTCCTTTGAGTTGGAATGAAAAAGTATTCCTCTTTATGTGAGGGTCTCTTCTTCTAAAAGGACAAGTCATTTTAACATGACCAATCTTATTGCAGTAATGGAATTTAGGAGATGTTCTTCTTCCAGCTTTCACAAATCTGGTATTGTTCTTTTTGGGAAAATTTGGATTGTATCCAATACTAGTTTTATGAACAGAATTAAAGCTACCTCCAAGAATCAAGTTCAAGTTGTGTTCTGAGCCTTCAAGTCTTGTTTTGAATGATTCAGATTCTTGATGTTTCTCAGTTAGAGTAGTATTTTGTTTATCCAATTCATCAACTTGATTTTTTAGATTAACATTGCTGTCACTCAATAGAGAGTTTTCAGTGACTACTTCCTTGACTTGTGTTTTCAAGGCTTTGAAACTGGTTTTCACGGCCTTGAAATCACTGTCAGTTTTCTTCTAAGAGAGTTCAAGACTTTTATTCAGGCAAACAAGATGCAATTTTTCTTTTGCTTGATCATGAAATTTTTCTTTCAAAACTCTAATCTCTTTCAGATAGTCCTCTTCATTTAAAAGCATTTTTCTAAGATAATCAGAGAGGGCTTCTGTTGGTTTTGAAATAAAGCAGTTTACCGTTACCTCAATGTTCTTTTCAGAATTTTCATCATGCTTGGCCATAAAACATAGGTTGGCATGTTCTTCTTCAGATTCAGAGTCACTTGAGGTTTCTGAATCACTCTAGGAAGCTATCATAGCTTTCTTTCTTCTATCATGATCTTTCTTCTGAAAGTTCTTGCTCTTTTTGTGTGAACAGTCTCTGATCAAGTGTCCTGCATCATCACACTCAAAGTAATTCATGACTTTAGGCTTATTACCATGTGAAGATGATTTACCTTTGTAGTCTTTGCTACTGGAGGATATGTGTCTATCTCTGCTGAAGTCCTTGTTACCAAAGTTCTTCTTCATTTAAAGAATTCTGGTCAAGGCTTTGGAAATCAAAACAAATGGATCTTCAACATCATCTTCAGTTTCAAGGCTTTAAAATGACTCATTCTCCTTTGCCTTGGCTATGTTCTTGACACCTTCTTGTAGTTCTCCATCAATTTCATTCATGGATAATTCATGTGTAAGGAGCTTTCCTTGTAGGTCATCAAGTTGAAGTAATGAGAGATCTTGAGCTTCCTCAATAGCAGTGGTCTTTGGTTCCCATTTTGCCTTTCGAAGACTTCTAAGAATCTTTCTAACATTTTCTTCATTGGAAATGTGTTTTCCCAATGGATCAAGATTGTTGACAGTCTCTGATAGACTCATCGTCATTCATCTTGAAAAGCTCATATTTCCTGAGATACATTTTGATCTTGGTCTGCTTGAATTGGCTGGTTCCTTCAAAGGTCACCACAAGTTATCCCAGATCTCCTTGGCAGTCTTGCAACCTGAGATCATGTTGAACTCATCTCCACTCAAAGCACAATATAAGAGATTCATAGCTTTGTAATTTTTGGAAAATTGTTCTAGCTCAGAAGAGGAGAGGGTGTCTTCAGATTTGGGAGTCTAATCCCATCTTTTTCTGTGTAGAAAGTGTGAGGACCATTCTGAATAATAGTCCAGAGTTCCATATCCTGATCAATGATGAACATTTTTAATCAAAGCTTTCCAGTGGACAAAATTGTCTTCACAGAAGAGAGGAGGTCTGTTAGCAGCTCCTCCCTGAGAGAAACCACCATCACCTACAGTACTTATAATCACAAGATGGTTAAATCTATGCAGTGATACAAGCTCTGATACAAATTGAAGGGGTTTACAGTAGGTAGAAATGCAGGATCAAAACTCTAGAAGGTCGGGGGGGGGGGTTGAATAGAGTATGCAAATTTTTGCTAATGCAAGAATAGTGGTTTCAAAAGATTTTTAAGGTGATTCAAGGCCTTGAAATGAGTTTCAAGCCCTTGGAATGAAAATAGTTAGAGTAATAAACAATAAGTCTATTTCAAGGCCTTAAAATTAGTTTCAAACCCTTGAAATGAAACTGTTTTGAATGCTGCAAAAATTCTAAGTATGAAACTGAAAAGTAAATGCAAGAGACACAAGATATGTAGAGTTCAGTTGAGTTGGACCTACGTCTCTACCTCATGGATCTTCTCCCTGCAGGATTTTCAACACAATTCTTATTAATCCACAAATAAGCCCTAGATCTCAAGCACAGAGAGATACCTTACTCTCTTACAGCTTGTGGTTCTCACTAACCTATCTAGTACCTGCTCTAGCTATCTGATTAACTAAGAATTCTCTATTGTTCACTTTGAACAATACTTGAGAATGAGAACTAGAAGTATTATAATCAAGATTTACAAATGAAGTTCAGAAGAGAAGAACACAAGAATTGGGTCTGCAATGAGTATGCAGTGTTCTTTTGATGATTGGATTGAGAGTGATGAATCTGCTTCTTTGTTTCTTTTCAATCCTTGAGTGTTTTTGAGTGTCTTTGCCAATTTTCTAGTTGCAATGCTTCAACTTCCCCTCTTTTTATAGAGCAGTTTGAAATGAATATCTTCAGGATCTTCCCTTTAACAAACTTCCTATTTTCTAGCTTCAGCTTTTACTTCTCTAACTGTTTCTCGAACGATAGTTTGATCAATATCTTCTAGTATACTGATTTGATATTGTATGAAAAACTGTTAGGCAACTTCCAAACACATCAGGATTGATCACAGAATCAATTAATCATATAATTTCCTTTCCTGCAAAACTTAGGTTAGGAAACAAATCCTGAAAAATAGGAAACCAAAAAATCCTTGTAAAACTGAGTCAAACAGATGATGTTAGATACTGTAAACTGTGTCAAAATACTTTGTCTTTCATCGTCAAGTATCAACTAATAAAGCATAGGGGTTTAGGAGTTGAATGAAGATCAGAAACTCCCCCTATGTTCATGCATATAAAGTACATCCAGTTTCAAGGCTTTGAAAGCTGATTTAAGCCCTTGAAATGGACTAGCTATTTCAAGTCTTGAGATGAGTTGAACTTACATCGGGGATCATGACGAAGACAGGGTATCATATAATGAAATTGATCTCACTCCATCGTCTTCGGTTCACCGTAACGACATGGTGGCGTATAATGCAATTAATCTCACTCCATCGTCTTTGGTTCACCGTAACGACGTGGTAGAATTACCTGACCAAGATATGGTTGGCACTCGTGAATCAATGGACCAAACCAATTTTGGATTGGCCACTATTGCGGTCGACTGTTCAGGTAGTCGTTGACAGACTGGTGAGGGAAGGTTTGACGATCAGGAAATAGAGATGAAATGTTTGTATACCGGTAAGGCGTTTCCCCACCATATCACAAAGGTTGCTAGTGCAAAGAAATTGACTTTTTTACGTTCATAAGCGAGACCATACTCGATATATACTGCGCTACGAGAATAAGGAATGCAAGTGGAAGGTTGGGGCGTACAAGCATAAAGATTCCGTGCACTACCAGGTGAGGAAACATAACCCCATTCACACATGTACCGAAAGCAGCATAGATGGGAAGCACCGTAACATTAAGGTTGTCGCGCAGGAACTGCTAGGAATGATGGGCCAAACAAAAAAGACACCCACTATCAGTCAAGTACAGGAGGTCGCCTTAGATTTTAGAAGTAGATTATCGTACTGGGGGGCGTGGTATGAACGTTAAAGGGCCAAACATACGATCCAGGGTACTCGTGCTCAAAATTACAGCCGATCTTCCCGTGTTCATGCATTTTTGTCAAATCTTGAACCCTGGCACTTTATGGGATATGGGAGTTGACAAAGATGGTATTTTCATGTACTCATTCCTTGCTTTTGGCGGACAAATTCAGTGGATATCGTATATACGACTTTAATTGTCATCGATATGTCGCACATGAAGAAAGAACCACTGCAAATAGTCGTATGCACAATGGTTGATAGCGAGAAACAGTGCTATTCGATTCCATGGGGACTAGTGGACAAGGAGAACACCCCTGCATGGACTTGGTTCTTAACCAAACTCATCTCAATTGTCCACGATCACGATGAGTAGATGTTCGTTTCAGATCGGCACCCGACTATCATCAATTCAGTCAAGGCGGTCTACCCCTTATCCAACCACGTCCACTGCTATTACCATTTGAAAATGAATGCTCTGTCGCATTACAATACATAGAAGTGGGTGCCTCATTTCTACAAAGCGGCATATACATTTGATAAGTTGGCCAATGAGTCACATCTGACGGACATGGGTATTAAGTACGACCGTGTAAACAACCTTAACAACTAGACCGTCGAACATTACCTACGAGCAGCCGGTCTAGAGAAATGGGCAAGGTCGCATTGTAAAACAGCATGGTTTGAGCAGCTTACATCTAACCATGCAGAGTCTATTAACTCGTCCATGCTCGCGCCGTGGTCTGACAAAGCTCTTACAATGTTCTCCCAAATATGCGACCAATAAAACGATTGGCACGTAAAAAAACGAAACAAGGGAAAAAATAATGTTGAGCCGTGCTCAAAAGTGTGTAAGTTTTCGGGTTCAAGCAATTACAGAGTCTCTGTACGAAGTCCGCGGTAATGACCTGAAAACTTATGAAGTGGAATTCCACCTAGGAAATTGCCTCGGAACCCGCACGTGCGGCAAATACCAACAGATGTGGTTCCCGTGTGTACATGTGTGTGCTTGTGCAACAGAACTCAGGAAACTTGGCCGTTACAATGTCAAGTACGATATGGAGGTCATGTACAAGCACACCAGCGTGTTCTATTCACTCGCCTCCTAAAAAAAGGCCTATGCAGGTACAATTAAGACTCCTCCCTACCCAACAACGTGGGACACAAGCGAAGTACCTGCACGCATAAGAAACTGTCGCTCACTTCCACCGAAGAAAGTGGTCACAATTGGGAGGGACGAGGAGAAAAGACACAAGCCAATGGTCGAAACCGTGCGTAAAAAGAAGCGAGGAACGGGAACGTACGGATGTATCCATTGCCATGTAAAAGGGCATACCAAAATGATTTCCCCTCAGTTGAAACATTAACGTTGTGAGAAGTCGTTGTTCTTCATTCTTTGTAATCTCAAGTTTGCAACCTCTTCTGATAATTGTCAAAAGATGGGACGCATTGAACACCTAGTGGTTCACATAATTGCACTTGTACCGCCTCAGATACATTACTAGAGAACATAGCTGCTTATTTCTGCAGGTTAAAAATCTGACCCGATGCTGCCTCGTAATTTTGTAAGACCTCTTCTGATGATTGCGCAAACAATATATCTTTTGTTTCTATCAATTTTTGTGTTTTTAATATATATGCAATTTTTGAAACATTAACGTTGTGATAGAAGCCGTTGTTCTTCGTTCTTTGTAATCTCAAGTTTGCAACATCTTCTGATGATTGCGCAAACAATATATCTTTTGTTTCTATCAATTTTTGTGTTTTTAATACAAATATGTAAATTATTACATTTTTAAAATGTATCTAAATTATTACATTTTTCTTTATTACATTTTTTAAATTTGGATACATTTCCAAAAAACATGCAAATTATTACATCATTTTTTTTAAGAAAAATATGCTTTCATTTAGAACCGGGTATGCATACCCAAGACATTAACATCAGTTTCCCAAGTCCAATTGGGATTACAATTCAACCAGATTTTTGGTAATTCGAAAGCTCGACCTGCTTGAGCCCCTTGATGAGCCACACCGTTTGCCTTTCCGTCGGCAATCCTCCACCAGGACTCCATAGTAAGTGCGATCCCCTTCTGAATTGACCTAAAGGTGGTTGATTAAGCCCAGGAAATCATCTTCGACTTCAACGTCATAATATCCAAATCGTCTTGCACGTACAAACCCGTCACGCATCGCGAGAGCCTCTGCCACTTTCGCCGATTGGATTTCCTTCACTGGCAATGCCACCGCCGCGACAAAATTGCCCTCCTCATCACGAATAGCCACCCCTAAACCTCCTGTACGATCAACAGCAACCCACGCCGCAGCGGTGTTCAGTTTTACGAAACCCCGTTGCGGAGGGTTCCAGACCGTGTTAGTTACAGCCGGTGTTATCCCTTCGTCGCCGACGATTGTACTTGAAGTAAACGTTGCCTTAAGCATCCCAGATTCCAACAAGCTCCTAGAATAGCTGCTGAACCTGTATGTCTCCTCAATAATGTCAGAAACCGTCTGTAGCTTTCCCTCAAAGATTCAAACATTAAGTCGCCGCCACAGGAGCCAAATCCCAATGAAGAACCGCTCCAACTCTTGTTTATGCATGCTCTCGACATTTTTCAAAATCCAATCACGAATATGGAACACCCCCTGTGACCTAACATCCACGCCTACCAGCTCCCTCCACACCGCCTTGACCTCCTTACATTGCATAAATAAATGAGACTCTGTTTCGTCTTCTTTGCAGCAAAATGAACAGAGAGTCGGGACATCCATGCCCCTCTTCAAGAAGTTAACTTTAGTAGGGAGCGAAGAGTGGAAAGCCCTCCAAACCGTGAACATTGCTCGACGCGGTACTTTCAGATTCCACAATTTAAGCAAAGGTCGCAAACCTTGTGAGCTTGACTGCCCCCCTCGATTCCCGGATGCCAATTTCTCCTTTCTCACCTCTTCCGCTACACGATAGCCGGATTTAAAATATACGTACCTTTATCGTCAAAAAACCAGGCCCAAGCATCCCTTTTATCCGTCAGAGGCAAAATAATAGATTTGACAACTTCTTCATCAATAGGGCTGAGCACCTCCCGGATCTTCATCCCGTCCCACCTCTTGGTATGGGGATCTATCAAGCTTTGTAATAGGACCGACCATGATTCCGCTTGGAGAGGTCACCTTGTAGCTATGAGGTATAGGAATCCAACGATCAAGGAAGACATCAACGGTATCACCACGACCAACACGAACATACACACCTCTATTAAGAATATCGCGTCCCACCATAATTCCCCGCCAAACTTGTGAGGGACTTGAACCCAATCTTGCATCAAGAAAAGTGTCATCCTTGAAATCCTTTGCCTTCATGACTCTTGCTAACAAGGAATCAGGATTAGTTAGAATTCGTCACCCTTGTTTAGCTAGTAGAGCCACATTGAAAGAATGAATATCCCGAAAACCTAAACCACCCTTTCCTATTGATTCCTTGACCTTTCTCCCATGCAAGCCAACATAATCCTCTAACCTTCCCATTTCTCTTCCACCAAAAGTCCTGAATCAGATGTTCAATCTGATCACAAAGAGAAAGCGGTAAAAGGAAGCAAGACATCGAGTATGTGGGAATCGCTTGTATAACCGCCTTTATAATAATTTCTTTTCCTGCTGTTGACTGAAATTTCTCATTCCATCCATGAACCCTGGCACTAACCCGATCCAAACTCCCGGTAAAAGGACCCCTCTTCGTACGACCAATTCTAGTGGGCAAACCCAGGTAATTGTCAAAAGACGGGACGCACTGAACACCTAGTGGTTCACATAATTGCACTTGTACCGCCTCAGATACATGACTAGAGAACATATCTGCTGATTTCTGCAGGTTAAACATCTCACCCGATGCTGCCTCGTAATTTTGTTAGAACTGCAGAAAAGCTGAAACTTCGCCTTGCTCTGCTCTTGTGAAAAAAATATTGTCATCCGCAAAAAGGAGATGAGATATCTTTGGCCCACCTCTAGAAGCCTTTACAGGTGTAATCTGCCTGTTCCTCCTTGTCGCATATAAGGAATGGGACAACCCTTCAATGCATATGAGAAAAAGATACGGTGAGAGAGAGCACCCTTGATGGAGACCCCGTTGCGGCACCACTTCACCCATCACTTCACCATTTCACACAAAAGCAAAACTAACAGTCGTAATGCATTTCATAATTAAACCCACAAAACGATCACCCAAACCAATTCTGCGCATCATAGCATGAAGATAGCTCCATTCCACTCTATCATACGCCTTACTCATGTCGGCTTTCAATGCCATAAAAAAATTCTTCCCTTTCATGCGTGTAGACATCGAGTGAACCACTTCAAAGGCCACCATTACATTATCGGAGATCAATCGACCCGGTACAAAGGAACTTTGTGACGGAGAAATCAATCCATCAAGTATTTTCTTCAAACAATTTGCAATGGCCTTCGCTATGATTTTGTAAATAACCGTGCACAAGCTGATCGCTCTATAGTCTGCCGGTCTACGTGGTTGCTTGACTTTGGGGATTAGAACGATAATCGTCTTGTTAAAACAGCGGACATCCTCATTTCTATTCAAGACCCCCTGACACGATTTAAACTGCAAGTGTACAGTTGTCGTGTGTAATAATAATCCGATAATCCGGGTTGTCGAACCCAAGAGACTTCTTATTTAATTAGTTATAGATTTTTCACCTTATGTGGGTAAAGCGCGTTGATTTGTGTATTTAATTCTACTAATATTTGAAAGAACGAATATCTCAAATAATTCAATGAATTAATTCAAGATTAATAAGCACGAGTCGATTTAGTTGTTTCTCAAAGTTGAGCAAAGTCAGGATATCTCTACGGGTAACTTAGGATTTCACACCGTTTAGGGTTTACGTTTCGATAACACGATTATATTTCTCTTAGTTAAACGAGCACACTTTTGTTGAAGATTCCTCAAACAACACCTATGCTTAAACTAAAATATCTGATTCCTCTAGTCTATTCGAGTTCAAACATGCATTATTATCGTTAGTCTACTCTTAGTTCTTAGCTAACTAGCAAGATTCCTCAACCCTGGATACGGCTAGTGCTTGTTCCAAGTTTCCGGGAACCAATGTTGATTCCTCTATCGTTTACGACCTAACACAATCCTATTAATACGTCTACTAATAGAACAGATAGATGAAAAGCATAAAATACACATAACTAGACAAAAATTCATCAATTAAGCTTAATCGCATGAGAGCAAATTCATAAATCACCAAACATAGTGATAAAACCCTAGTTTCCTACGAGATATCCCGATAAAGTGTTTAGCTACTACTAGACATGATCAAAATAACGAGTTCTATGATCATAATCCAAAAACAAGAGATTAGAAGAAGTATAGAAAGCAAACGGATGATTCCCAAGCTCCACAATAGCTCCTAGACGTCACAATACGTTCCTCCTGATCGATCCAGCCTAAAAACTAGCCTAATACTCTTTTATACGTTTCCATAATTCTCAATACAAGTTTTTGATAATTGCACAAAAACCCCAGACGAATCTGTCAGAGTTGGCCTTCTCTTCGTGCGTAGACAATATATCTTCGTGCGAAGAATTTCTCCAACTTATCTGTTTTCTTCTTGTGACAGTCTTCCTATTTTGAGACAGCATTGTCACCCACGAAGACTCTGAAAATTTGTCTAAGTCTTTCTCTTCGTGCGAAGACAATATCTCTTCGTGCGAAGAGAACTGACCTTAGCGTTTTCTGGCTCTTCTTTCTTGATTTTACCTTGATTTCCTTATTTACGAAGCTCGTTTCTTCATTACCTTTGATCCTCCCGTCCTATTTCCTGCCAACCACAACACAAAACACGAACCCGCGATCATATCACAATAAAAGCATCAAAATATACATGAAACGCCCGGATTTGACGATGAACGCTCAAAAACTCAAATTTCACAAATTTAGCATAACATAGCAAAATTCTCCATGGTAAGAACGCAAAAACATAGAAAAATAAGGAATAAAATAACTCAAAAAACGAAGTTATCAGTATAACGACCCGAACTAGTTCAGCCAGATATGGTTATATCTGGCTAGGCCGGTTAGAGGTTTGTGAAATTTCTCGGGCCGGTTAACCAAAACTGAATACCCAGAAACTGAGCCCGGTTGGTTCAAGGATTTTTTGACCGAGTTTGGTTTCGGTGAACCGAAAGTGCATCTCTTGTCGTAAGGAAGAAACTCCTTTTGGTCGGTGAATATGTAAATATGACCTGGGAAAAAGATATACAACCCACATTGGGATTACAAGTTGAATCAATAAAGACAATAATGACCGTACAAAGGTCTAAGGGTAACATGAATCAATTCTTAAATAATGTATTCAAGACCAGCATGAACAATGCCCATACTCACATGTTTTATGTGCATACATAGATGTACATGGTCTGGCACTGAGTTATTCCATGACTTATGTACCTCCTACTCATAGATACACAAATATTTCTAATTCAACACTTTTCAATAGACAATAAGTCACAAGCTTATCTGGTAGCCTCCCTAGTATTCCAGATCAACGCTGATGATTCTCAATCCCGACAGTGTCTACACATACAAGTGTTTAAATATTTCATCTGTACATGTCCTCATTACTGAGTTATAATTCATACACAAGTATCTTGCTAGTTGTCTAACCCAGGATGACTATTTTGCCCCTGAAGTCTCAATCTTATTAGTAAAGTCCATGAGTGTTCCTCAACCCCCTAAATTATGCATAGTTGGCCAATTTTGTGAGTTACTAAGTCTCTAAGTTATGTACTGAAGATTGAATTTCATGTTTTGATATTTACACTCAAGTCCCTCCAATTTGTCTAGATTGCAATTTAGCCCCATATTTAGCATGATTTCCCTCCGAAGATGTCAAACTGTTCTAAAAAATGAGCAAACTCCTTCCCTAAGACTCTGATGTAGACATAGAGTTGAAATTTACAAACTTTAATTATTTTCACTCAAGCTCCTATAGTTTGCTAAAATTACAGAAAGACTCCTCAAATAGTTGACTTGGTGAACATTAACCCATAATCGCTTATTATGACTCAATATATCAATGTAAATCATGTTTATAACTCCAAGACATTGATTTCAACTTGACACAAATTTTAAGTGAAATTACTAATTTACCCCACTTATATAGTATTGTCCAAACAAAGTTTTTTAGAAGATCAACTTAGTCAAATTTGACAGATTGGACTCAGAATAAAAATATGAGCAAATGTTTTCAAGGTTATGAAGGCCACAAATGTCATTTTGAATGACAAATGGAAAGTCAAAGCTTGTAAGGAATCACCACAAAAATACATATTTGGAGCTAAATCATGATCAAATTTAGCGGTAGTGTAGAAATTCTGAGAACAGGGTTTTATAGCTGCTCAACAAGGACTCAAGAACACACTGAAGTTCTTAGAGACTCTAAATATTCAAGGAGATAATACAGGTCACTGAGATGTCAACGGCTAACACGAGAAGAACACCATAGCCTGAGACGATGGGTGTTTTGGGATCAATTTAGGTGATATATAGTCAACCACCACCGTACCTCCCGATCTGCAATGCTGGCAACACTGCTTCATTTGCTTGTTTCAACAAGATTTTTACCACAACCACCACAAAATAGAACCTCCAAGAAATTCAAGAATCAAACATGTAACCGAGAAAAATTTATTACAATCAATCCATCTTAGTATATAAACCAAGGTTAAATAGTTATTTCTGTGAGATACCAAAAGTTACAGGGTTCGAAATCTATAAATATACACTACATGCGGCAACCCATTATATTCTTCATCTCCTTAAGAATGCGGCAAAAATCATAAAATAGGGTAGAATCTTAACCCTCCAAACCAGTTCTAGTATGCCGGTTGGTTCTAGTAAGATTATTGCACAACCACCAACAACAAGATCAAAGCCTCCCAAATCGCGTACCATCTGCTCCAGCAGGTCATCAGTAATTTCTGGACATCAGTGTATTCGCCGACCAACTTTCCTCTTTCGCCAGTCTGTTGCCACAAGGATCTTCTCACATTTCTGCCGAATTCATTTATTTCTTCTTAAACGACACTATTTAATGGGATTCCAAGGTGATGAAGAGCTGCTTCGGCCGTACCGATCCCAGAGAAGAGAGAAAAATCGTTTATGCCTCCAAGGAATGTGTCCTTGAGCACTGAGAGGTGATATGCCACCGTGTCAACCTGGGCGATATTGTCAAGTAACAAGTGTAGGTGTCATTTACCAAATCAAAAATAAGTGATCACTGTTGTCCAAAAGAGCCATCACTTTTCAAAAATAAGTGATACACAAGGCCTTTCCAAATTGGCAGAGGGCTATTTATCCCCTAGGCTCCAGTATTACAAGCATCAGTAGTTTTTTGAAAGGAGGTGTGGTGGTGATTGGGCATTGTTAGAGGTAGTGGTGTAGGTGTAGAAGTTGAAGATGGTTAAGAATGAGGATGGTGGGGAGGTGGCTTCAGCTATACAAGCTGATGAGAAGTGAAAAGAAAAGCTGCCACCTCATCTTGAGCCATGTGTCGGATATAAACAAGGGGTGAAGTTGAAATTTTATTAAAGTTCATGGTAAATGTTGTGTTTTAAAAGAATAAGCAAATTTGAGATATTACACCTTTGCTCCCAGTACTTCAAATTACTACATAAATATCCCACAATTTCCACTATTCTCTGGCTGACCAGCTTTGAACTAGGATTTCAATTTGAAAGAAAATACATACATACCCTTAGTTTTTCAATAATGGCACATTTTCCCCAACTTGAATTCTCATTTCCAGACACTCTTGATGAACAGATGTCAGCAAACACTACTGGAAAAGAATTTACAATCCAAACTCTAGCTTTTAATTTATTGCATTTTGGCCCCTACAAAATTTCAGAGTGTTAATTTCATGGCCTATATTCCTTTAATTTCACCATATTAATATTTGGTATCGTAATTTTGGAAGGCACTTTTAGAACATGAAACAAATTTGTTGCTAGTATCTCTTGTATTGATTTTACTGCTAGTAGTAATCCAAAAATATCAATTTTTAGAAGAAAAAAACTTTGGCATCTCACATTTTCTGGTAAACTAAAAATATTTGATTGGAAAATCATGAATGATAATATTCTACTAACAGAAATTTGTGCAAGAGAGGTCTTCATATACCTGCCACACAGGGACGTACCTAGGAATATTTTGTAGAGGGGGCCAAAGTAAACTGTCTCGAAGTTGGAGGGGGCCATCTTTTAAATTTTTTGGTGTATAGGATTATTTCCTACTGCAAGTGTACTTGTAAGCCATTGTCTACGGGGGGCCACTGCCCATGTTGGCATGGCTGTAGTTCCGTTGATAACTCTCTTTTAGGAGTTATTTTTATACTTTCATATTACTTGTAATAGGCTTATTTCACATGATTTATATGTTATATTTGGACAAATATGTGAATTTGACGATTTATAAGCCTAAGAGTGAAAAGTTGTGTTTCTAGCCTATTTGCGGATTTTCTCTCATATTTGCTATGATAATTGCACGTGTTGTTTAGTGTTGTGTATCTCAGTTAAAGAGGTGAATTGGAGCTTATTATATGCTTGGATATGCTTGGAATGGAGCTAGATTAAGAGGAGAAAAGGAGACGCAAAAACGAAGCAAAATTGGAAAAGTCACGCAGGACCAGCCTGCACTCTTTTCAATGCTCAGGAAAATATATAAAGAATTTTAGATCAAATCCTACGGTATTGGAAATTAGAAATCCGTAGCTTTCCAACGGTATATGGTAGGCCTGAAGAAGAGTCCGTATGAGGAAGATACAGCCCGCGCAAGATCAGCAAATAATTCTGTCCGGGAATTACAAACTGGAGGGGCTGAAGTGCAATTTCGGCCAAATTACAATAAAAATCTTGCCCGGGCTGTAAAGAACGATTCTCAGACCTAAAAACGAAGGGAGGATCTTCTGGGGAGGATAGAGGAAGGCTAGGGGAGACGAGGTTCATGAAGAACGACGCCGGAGTCGCCCGAACGCGAATTTCGTCACGAGTTTGACTATCCCTCCTATCTTTTCTTTCGTTTCTCAATACTATGAAATTCTTAGCTTCTATTTTCAGAATATTTGAGTAGTTTTCATAGCTAGATAATTTTATGGAGAACCTAGGGTTTTAAGCTTTGATGTTTTCCGGATTAATGTGTTGATTCACGTTTTGAACTTCATACTATTTCATGTTCATGTTTATCAACTCCGTTCTTGTTCTCAATTCATCGTGTGTGTGGATTGATCACCCTAATCATTCTAGTTATCTAGGTTGTTTCACGACAGTGAACTAAACCTGGATTCGTGAAGAACTTTGTTGACATTCTTGTAGTTTCTTGAGACCGATAGGAGATAGAGACTTGAATGACTGTTCGTGGGTTGTTACGGTTGGACTAGTTAGGTTTGAGTGAAACCGGTGGACCGACAGGACACGGTGAACGAAGTTGGCTAGCTGAATAGAACGTAACGGTATACAAAGATGGACAGAGAGGACCCAAAGTAGACCGAAACGTATAATTACACGAGATCGAAAGAAGATTGTAATTGCTATTACCCGGTTTGACTGAACATGAGTAGTGTGTTTCATACGTAATCCGGAAACGTCTAAGTACCCTAGGGGACCCATGGATTATCTAGTGTTCTCCATATTCGTTTAAATCAGAAAAATCCAAAATATTATCTTTTAGTTAGTAATACAGTCACTTGATTGAGGGTGAAAACTTCTCAAATCAACAACTTTCTTCTTGTTATTTCAATTACACTCTTTAGATTTAATCACTAATTAAAAATAAACCTACTATCTGTCCTCGTGTGATCGATAACTCGGGGTTGAAATACCACCCCTATATTACTTGACCGTGCACTTGCGCATACGCGTTAAGAAATCGCGTCATCCGTCCCTGCTGCCACATGCTCAGAAGAAGATGAATTCCACATATTTTTTGGTTGTTCTGATACTAGATGGGTTTTGAGATCCCCCACACCTTGAATTCATTATTGTTTCTTCAAATATTCCTCTCTTCGAGTAAATCCAAAATTTCATCCACAATCTCTCTGCACCTAACTTGTAGATCTTCACTCATCTCCTTTGGTAGTTGTGGACTTCTCAAAAAAAAAATTGAAATTTGAGGAGAGAAAGCTAGATATTAATGTTATATAAAAACAAGCTTTTGCTATGTAATGCTGAATTTGTAGAAATATCATACCTTTTTTGCAGATCATCGAATGCGCGGAACACAGTTGTAGATCCGTCTCATGGTTGGGAATAACATATGTTTTGGAGATGAATATCGATAGCAATGTCTCAATGAAAACAAAGAAACGCTCAGGAGGGGAGATGATTCGAAATCACGGCGACGATTTCATCCATGGATTCTCTTATCCCGTCCAATAGACCAAAAGATCCCTTCATCACCGAAGCGTAAACTTTGCTTAAAACCCTGATTTTGGCTTAAAAATTCAGTTTCCAGCAACAATAGATAGAGATGGATTGTATATAGCTCGCTCTTCAGGAGCGCCGGGAAGCGGCGCCATCCGAGAGAGAACTTCTCTTACGAGAATATGCCAGAAATGTTACTTTTATATCGCATAGAGATTCTTATACCCGGTGTTTCCCAAGTTGCCCGTGCCCGCAACCTAGCAGGTTGGGCCATAAATGTAATATTGGTGTTTTTTTTTTTTTGAGTGGAAATTGTTAATATTATTATGGACTTAACAATGGGCTAGAGAGGCCCAATACATCATTTTCTAATGCTTTTGATGCCCAATGGGGCTCCGAAAGAAAAATCTCTTCCTGCTCCGAAATTGTGAGTCCGAATCTGGCGTGGAGGTGTGCTACCACATTATTAGACCGCCTCGTGTACTGAAACGTTATCTTCTCAAAGCTTCGGGAAAGCTTCACCACTTCAATTAACACGCTTGCTGCTTCCGATGTTACCTTTCCTCTTCCTCTTCGAGCCGCTTCCAGTTCTTCCACCACATGGAGGGCGTCGGTTTCTATTACCAGTTTCCGGCAACCAAGCTCTAGGGAAAACTTTATTCCTTCTCGGATAGCTTGTCCCTCAGCCGTTCTGGATCTGGTACCAAATGGAATCCGTTTGGAGAAACCGACGATATACTTCCCATCCCCGTCCCTGATGACACATCCTGCTCCGGCTATTGCTTTGTCGGAGTCCCACGCTCCGTCAACGTTCATTTTAAGCTGGCCCTCCTCTGGAGGACGCCAGGTCTGAGACGGTGCGATGTTGGTGGTGGGAGGCTTGGATCTTGTTGCTTCGAAGGCTTCAATCTTCATATAGACCCATCTGACAATCTCTATGGCGGTAGATCTCTTCCCGTTGAAAATACCTTGATTGCGATTACTCCACAGCTCTGAAATACACATGCACACCAGATTGAGATCTGCTTCTTTCATGGAGATCATCTTTTCGGCAATCCAGGTGCTGAAATCCCCATTTTTTAGCTTTAAATCCACCGATGGGAAAGCAATTTTCCAAGTCTCCTTTGCTACTGGACACTGAAGAAAGATGTGAGATTCATCTTCTTTATGATATCCGCAGAAAACACAAGAGGCTGATATGTTGACTTTCCGTTTTACAAGATTGAACTTTGTTGGTAATGATTTTCTCCACCCTCTCCAAACAGGGTAAATATGTCTCTTTGGAATTTTCAGTCTCCACAATTTACTTAACCATTCAACCCCTGCTGTATTTGGAATATGGGAGTGGTTTTGAAGATTGTCTTGAGCTTGCCTCAATGCAATCTGATAGCCGCTACGAACGCTATACTTGCCATCATCTGTGTAGTTCCACAACAGAAAATCATTTGATGGATTGCTTGCTAATGGAATTTTGACAATATCAGCTATATCAACTTGCCAAAAGCACTCTTGAAGTTTCTCCATGTCCCATCTTCCTTGTTCTTGAATTATAAAATCTTGTACAAGCAGATCCTGATTTGGGGAGATTGTAATTGGTTTGTAAGGAAAGTGTTTTGGGAGCCACGGATCCTTAAAAGCTTTCACTTTAATTCCAGTGCCAATTCCCCATCTCAGACCATTACGGATTATATCTTTGCTGGCTAAGATGCTCCTCCAAGTATATGAACATTGGGAGGTGGCATTAGTTTGCATTATCTCAGAATGGGTACAATATTTCTTTAGTAGTACCTTGCTAAGCAGTGATTCTGGATTACACAAAATTCTCCATAACTGTTTGCCAAGCATAGCAGTATTAAACGCTTGTAAATCTGCAAATCCCACTCCTCCATCTTGTTTTGGTTGTTTGAGACTTTCCCAGGCAATCCAGTTTATTTTCTGCGCTTCTTCATCATGTCCCCAGAAGAATTTCCGGCTAATGCTTTCAAGCGTTTTGCAGATTGACTGAGGGAGCTTAAAACAGCTCATGGTATATGTTGGAACTGACTGAGCCACAGCTTTGATTAAAATTTCACGACCAGGGAAGGACAGTGAGTTACGTTTCCACACTTTTGCTTTCGCTTCCACTTTCTCTGTTACGAAACTGAAGTCAAGTGTCTTGTTTTTACCCAGGGACGTGGGCAAACCAAGGTACTTATCATGGGATTCAACCAACAAGACTCCGCACCTTTCACTGAGCTCAATTTGACGCTGTTGAGAGACATTGGCAGAAAAAACTATAGCACTCTTCTCCAAATTTATTTTCTGCCCAGAAGCGTTTTCGTAAAATTGTAAAATTTGTAAAATGTAATCAATCTCTTCTTCAGTAGCCTTAGAAAATAGGATATTATCATCTGCGAAGAAAAGGTGGCTTATTTTCGGACCATACAACCGATGTACCAGATAGTACTCGATCTGACTGTAACTTGAATATGATCTAGCCAGAGTAGATCCAAACCTCCACTCCTCCCTCTACTGCTAACAAAACTTCCTGCATACTTATGAAATTTCCGACGTACCTTTTCCATCTCTTCACAAGACAGTCTAGTCTCCATTACAAAAACTAGACCGGGGCGGGAACTCTTCACAAGATTATGAAGAGCTATAACATTACGTGGGTTGCCAATCCCACGAATGTTCCAGCTTACTATACTCATTGCGATGAGGCGGACCGGACCCCGGTCTCCGCCTTGTCTTTGTGATAGCCTTCATGAGTGCTCTCCGGGTATTGTAGCTGTCTACCCCTCTTATTTGTGAAGTTTTCCACTGCTTTCTTGTGTGATGGTGGACTGAAGTAAGTGGTCGAGCCTTTTCTCTTTGACAGCTCATTGTTCATAAGGTTTATCCGGTCTTTGACCGAATTTCTATTCGTCCCTTTGTCCACTGTAGGCTCGGCATCCTTTGCTATGACACCATCGGTACTCTCAATTGCAACTTGAGAGTCATCCCTGAAAACTTCCATCTCAGATACTGGTGTCGAAGGTCTGGAGATCGTACCAGTGTCCATAGCTATAGGATTTTGGTAGATTGTCATATCTGCCTCCTTTTGCGTCTCTATCTGCACCCCGTGACTCTCAGTGCCTTCCTGTGTTTCAGTCGACTTCACCCCTTTTTCCCCCTTAGCCTCATCTTGGCCCGTCGCGCTTGACGGATTCGGTTGATTGTTTGGTGTTGGGGGGTTAGTCTGGTTATTTCTGCTCCTTCTTGTTGCTGGATGATATAGAAGAAACGAGCCGTAGCCTTCTTCTGCAGTTTCCTTCTCCTTAGCTGTAAACTCTTCACACTCTGCACCATTATGAGTGATTGTTCCACACCAGCAGCATATTGCAGGGATTCGTTCAAAACGAAAATCAATCCATGTTCTTTTACCACGAATCATAGTATGGATCCCCCTAGGTAAGGGTTCGGCTACAGGTAGACGAACCCTAACCCTAATAAAGTTGCCATCATCACCTTCACTATATATTTTCTCATCCGAATCAACAACTTCACCAATGTTAGATCCGAGTTT
Organism: Linanthus parryae; assembly: GCA_023055425.1. Lineage (NCBI taxonomy): Eukaryota > Viridiplantae > Streptophyta > Magnoliopsida > Ericales > Polemoniaceae > Linanthus > Linanthus parryae. The sequence goes on from JALGPY010000006.1 coordinate 81,205,429, forward strand.
GCGAGCAGTGTCTTCGTTAACAAACTGGATTGGTAGACCTAGGATTTGAACCCATACCTCTATTTTGTTGAAGGTAACGTTCTTTACTTCATCTCCAAGATTCCATGAGCGCAGCAATAAAATTTTCCTGTTAAAGATCCATGGTCCACCCGCTGAAACTCGATCTAGAGTGGATTTATCAGGAAAGCAGAAGAGAAACGTGTTGAAATCAACTTCCAGGATATTGACCTTCTCCCCATTGGTCCAGATCCGCCGAAACATCCCTCGCATTGCACCGGCGTTTACCCTCTCCTCCGACGCAAACATCCCGATTAAACACCAAGAGAAGTTTTGATCGGCCTTGTCACAGTACTCATCGTCGAAGATTACCGTTTGATTCTCCTTTGCAGTGAACTCGGCCGGATTTCTGGAAGCCATGGAACTGTCGCCGACGCCTGTTAAACTTTTCCCTAGGGTTTTGCTCCGCGAAATACGGAGAACTCTAAAACTCTTAATATTGGTGTTTTAAATGCCCTCAAGACTTGTACTCTATTTGGGTGTCTGATAAGCCCAATACTACTTAAATACAACTAAGGCTTAATTTCAAAACTAAAGAAAACAAAAACTTCTAATGAACCGAAACATACCGTTTGATGATGACATGAGATTTACTTACATTCTGGAAATAGAATAGAGAGAGTTAAAGTAAGGCTTAATTACTTAGTGTGTACCCCTATTTTGGAAAACTATCACATTGCAATCTTAAATGTACCCCGTTTGCAAAGAATAAAAGTCAACGTCAAATTGGTAAAATATTTCATCAAAACACCATCACTACAAGAATGGTGTATTCGTCAATGCAAAAAAATAATTATAAGAATTAGAAGTAAAATAAAAATAAAATAGACAAGAAAGAAAAGCTATATCGATCATGTAAGAAAGGAGTAATTTAAAGTGTTAAACACAACAGTTTCACTATTTAGTACTGGTACTAAAATTAGTCCAGAACAACTACACATCCTACTACCTATATAAAAGAAGTTACGGCCGGTTTGCGTGGCAGTGGTGGTCCAATTACGTGCTGCCAATTCGGACCAAGTGCCAGCGAAATGCCTACGTAATTGTGACGTGTAGAAAAGGTCGGTTATGCCCTTGCTGACGTGGAGCGGATAGGCTGTGGTTGAAGGGTGATTTTGTCTTTTGAAATGTCTCTGGTTGGTCTGTGCTGTGGAGCATGAACTTCTTAGTCGGTGATCTTCTTGGTGGGACAGGTGGCGATGCTCCGAGTAGCTGTGGCTGGTCTCCGGCAATCGTTAGTGGGACAGGTGTCGACTTTTTGCCATTTGTTCTTAAGAATGTGGGAGAAGGCTCCTCTGATGTTTGTGTCATTTGCTGATCTATTGTCACCAGGTTAGTTCTTTCGTCTCTCTTCGTCTTCGTGTTTTCTACGGTTTGTGGGTTTTGTTTTCGCCGGCTGCCGGAAATTGGTATGGTATCGGTTTGTCAGGTTCTGTAGGGTTGTTGAATTGGGTTTTTTGACTTGGGTTTTACTTTTTTCTTTTTTTCGGGCAGTTGGTGGTTGGGGGGGGTGTTTATTTGGTTGATTGTGGATTGAATATTTACTCTGCCATGTGGGTTGTTTTAATACTTACCTGCATGCGTGTTTTTTATGATGATGATTTACAAATAGGTATTTCTATGTGGTTTGATTGCTTGCATGTGTGTGTTCTGGGGTTTTATTGTTGGCTAATGGCGTTATTACTGCATGTAGAAGTGTGCTATATATCCTACTACCTATATAAAAGAAGTTACGGCCGGTTTGCGTGGCAGTGGTGGTCCAATTACGTGCTGCCAATTCGGACCAAGTGCCAGCGAAATGCCTACGTAATTGTGACGTGTAGAAAAGGTCGGTTATGCCCTTGCTGACGTGGAGCGGATAGGCTGTGGTTGAAGGGTGATTTTGTCTTTTGAAATGTCTCTGGTTGGTCTGTGCTGTGGAGCATGAACTTCTTAGTCGGTGATCTTCTTGGTGGGACAGGTGGCGATGCTCCGAGTAGCTGTGGCTGGTCTCCGGCAATCGTTAGTGGGACAGGTGTCGACTTTTTGCCATTTATTCTTAAGAATGTGGGAGAAGGCTCCTCTGATGTTTGTGTCATTTGCTGATCTATTGTCACCAGGTTAGTTCTTTCGTCTCTCTTCGTCTTCGTGTTTTCTACGGTTTGTGGGTTTTGTTTTCGCCGGCTGCCGGAAATTGGTATGGTATCGGTTTGTCAGGTTCTGTAGGGTTGTTGAATTGGGTTTTTTGACTTGGGTTTTACTTTTTTCTTTTTTTCGGGCAGTTGGTGGTTGGGGGGGGGGGTGTTTATTTGGTTGATTGTGGATTGAATATTTACTCTGCCATGTGGGTTGTTTTAATACTTACCTGCATGCGTGTTTTTTATGATGATGATTTACAAATAGGTATTTCTATGTGGTTTGATTGCTTGCATGTGTGTGTTCTGGGGTTTTATTGTTGGCTAATGGCGTTATTACTGCATGTAGAAGTGTGCTATATATACGTACAGGTTTTGCATGTGGTGGTTGTAGTCAGTTGATAAGATGATGCCTGGTTAGTATGATTCACATTTGCTTACATTCAGTGTTGGTGTTTGCAGGTTGATCGGTTGTTGGTTCGGCAAGGAATTCGTTGTGATCGCTTATCTGGTATGGTCATGTCTGTTAGAGTTGGCAGTGTGTGTTTTGTTCATGCCTGTTGTTTGTTGCTGAGTTTCTGATCTGGCTTGCTAGCGTGTGGGATTTGTGTCTTGCCATCCCTTTGGTTTTTTGTTTGTTTGTTTGGTTGAGTTAATTTTACCTGGTTTAATGTGTAATGCTGGCTCAGTGTCTTAAGCTGGTGCGTTTATTTTAGTAATGAGGCATCTTGGTGAGGTTGGAATCGGTATAAATCATGTGTAATCTGGATTGATGGTGCGACTGAGAATTTGCGGTGTAAATGTGGTTTGTCTGCTGCTTGGTTATTTGGTATAGATTCTGTGTCTGTGATGTTGTTATCGTGGTTGAAGTTCATTGATGTTTGTGGCTTTTTGTAGTGTGTGGCCTGTAGTTTCTAAATGCCTACAGGTAGTCTTGGGAAACGTACTCGCCGGGGTTTAGTGGGGGAGGAGCTAGCACGCGGTTCAGGATTATCTGCAGAAGTTAACACTCGTGGCCCGGCTCTTCGGCCGACGGGTAGACCGTGGTTGGGAAATGCGGATCGTGGGCCTTCATCTGATCGCTTATCTGGTATGTTCATGTCTGTTAGAGTTGGCAGTGTGTGCTTAGTTTCATGCCTGTTGTTTGTTGCTGTGTTTCTGTTGTGGCTTGCTAGCGTGTGGGATCTATGTCTTGCCATCCCTTTGGTTTTTTGTTTGTTTGTTTAGTTTAGTTACTTTTACTTGGTTTAATGTGTAATGCTGGCTCAGTACCGCGGTTGGAAAATGCGAATAGTGGGCCTTCATCTGCAGGAGGTAATATGGCTGCCGTAGCTCCGCGGCCCTCGGGTAGACCGCGGGGGCGTATTGCGAATCCCAGCCCGTCTGTGCCCACCGCAGATGTAAGGGGCTCTGTTACCGGTTCTGTTGTCTATACCGCGATACCAGGTAGTAGTGTGCAAGCACCTAGGTATGTTTCCCCGTATCCCATGCCTGTTGGTTCCATGGCTATGAGGGGCTTTGGGCTGAATAGACCGTGTGTTGGTGTTGCGGCCGGATATGGTACTGCTTTGGATGCCTATAATGGTTTACCAAACACTGTGCTGTCCTACATGCCAGCTGTGTCATCTGGGTTGCTGAATATTTCTTCAGGCGCGTCGGTTTCTTCATCGCTAGGTTCATTACAGCATCCACACACTGTATATGTGCCTCCCGGGAATAGGGGAACCTCTGTTGTACTTCCTGCTGTATCTGTGGGTGAATGTAGTAGTCGTGCTGGCGGTGCTGCTCCAGTTCCCCAACCATCCCGTTAGTCTTCTGTTCTCGATTATGGTTTCATTTGTATTTATATGTGTTTTCAGTTATGGTTTGATATCTATTAATTGGTTTTTTATTTGGTTGTGTAGGTCAGAGGCGTACGAAAAAGTGGGAGCGGGGTGCTCCGCCCCCGCCTATGGAGCCAAGCATGCTGCCCTCTCCACGGAGATGTCCACATTGTGATGCTAAATTATTTGCGTACGAACCGGATGGCTTTTGCTGCGGTGAGGGGTGTGTAGTCCTTGCCCCCCATGAGATCCCAGATTCGTTGGCAGAGTTGCTCTTGTCTGACAATGTGACTAGCGAAGATTTTCGGAACAATATTCGTGCATACAATTGCCTGTTTTCTTTCACTTCCATGGGTGTGAAAGCTGATCCTGACACGAAGAATAAAAGCAAAGGGATCTATACATTCCGTGTACAAGGGCAGATATACCACTACATTAATGATATTGATCCTGGCCAACAACCTCCTAGATATCTACAGGTTTATTTCTATGATCCAGCCTTCCAGCTGCAAAGCCGATTGAAGGCTTTTGAAAATCTTGACCCGGCTGTTATTTCATGCTTGACTGATATTCTAGAGGCCAATCCTTATAACCAGTCATTTCAGTCTATTAGTGCAAGCCCTGAATTTGCTGATTGTGATGTTCGGATTAAATGTGATCCTGGACTTGATCAGCGAACGCAAAATTTACCCACATCTGATCAGGTTGCAGCAATTTGGATTGACGATGAGTCGCGCGCTGGTAAATATGTCCGTGATATTAGGGTGAGGCATAAGAGTGGTGAACCAAAGAGTATTCAGTATCATCTGGGTTGTTTTGATCCGCTTCAGTATCCTATCATGTTTCCTCGTGGGCAGCCTGGATGGCATTCTAGAATTTATAAAAAACCTCCGAAAAAGAAGCCACGAAAAGGTAGTTTGATGTTGTTAGCTACTATGTGTGAGTTCATATTAGCAGTGTCGTTGTGTATGGTGTGTTGCTGAATAATGAGCCTTTAACTGCAGGTCCAAGTGATGCGGAGTCTAAGAGTGCAACTGTTAGCTGTCGTCAGTATTACTGCTACCGGTTACAGATGCGAGATATACGCCGGTCATCGATGTTGTTCTTTGGGCGTCTGCTTCAGCAATACATGGTCGATATGTACGTGAAACTTGAGACAAGCAGGCTAGATTATGTGCGTCAGCATCAGGACACCATCCGAGCGGATCTTTACCAGGGAATACTGGACAGCATCACTGCAGGGGAGATGAACCCAAATAATGTCGGGCGTCAAGTCGTGTTGCCGCCGTCTTTTGTAGGTGGGCCCCGTGATATGAAGCGTCGTTACCAGGATGCAATGGCTTTGGTGCGTAAATACGGTAAACCTGATTACCTTGTCACGATGACATGCAATCCCAATTGGGCAGAGATTCGTGCGGAGCTTCTACCATTTGAGCTACCTCAAAACCGGCCAGATTTAGTAGCGCGAATTTTCCGGGCGAAAACAGTAGAATTCAAGCGGGATTTGATTGATAGGGAGATACTTGGCCCAATTGCTGCTTACACGTACGTGATTGAGTACCAGAAGCGGGGTCTACCACATGTGCATTTCCTACTGATTCTAAAAAAATTTGCCAAGTTAATGAGTCCTGATAGAATTGACAAGTACATATCTGCCGAAATACCTGACCCGCATGCAAATCCTCATTTACATAATGCAGTGAAGAAACATATGATGCATGGTCCATGTGGTGAGTTTAACCGACAGTGCCCTTGCATGCGACCTAAAACTGGCTGCAAGAACAAATATCCCCGGGAATTTTCAGATGTTACAAGGACTGGTGATGATGCATTTGCAGTTTATCGCCGGCAAAGAAATGGCCGAACTGTTGAGGTGAGAGGGCAAACATTGGACAACAGGTGGGTTGTGCCGTATAATCCTTACTTGCTTGCTAAGTATGACTGCCACATAAATGTGGAAATATGCTCAACCATAAAGGCTGTAAAATATCTGTACAAATATATATACAAAGGTCACGACAGAGTTGTGTTTCAAGTGATATCGGAGCAGAAGGGTTGCATAGATGAAATAAAGGCTTTTCAGTCTGCTAGATGGATTTCCCCGCCTGAGGCTGCTTGGCGTATCTTCAAGTTTCCTTTGAATGAGATGTATCCTCATGTCACTGTCCTCCAGCTTCATCTACCTGGAATGCAGTCCATTGCATTCAACAAATATACGAAACTTGCGTATATCGCGACGGATAAGAAATATAAGAAGACGATGTTAACCGAATATTTTGAAACAAATAAACGGGATCCAGAAGCTAAGCGGTGGCTCTACAGTGAGTTTCCTGAACATTATGTATGGAATTCTACGAATTCGGAGTGGACGCCTCGGAAGAAAGGTGATGCTATTGGTCGTATAGTGGCTGCAAATCCCGCGGAAGGTGAGCGTTTCTTCTTGCGTATACTACTAATGCATGTCAGAGGTGCAGAATCATACGAGCATCTTCGGACCGTCAGTAGTCATGTGTGTGAAACATATCGTGATGCTTGCGAAAAACTTGGGCTGCTTGAGAAAGACACTGCATTGGAAGATTGTTTAGAAGAGGCTACAACATTCCAGATGCCACACACTTTGCGACGACTGTTTGCCACCATTCTGGTCTTCTGCCAGCCAAGTAATCCTCGGCAGCTGTGGGAACGATTTTATGCTAAGCTTTCTGAAGACTACCGTCGTGGAGAAGCCTGTAGTGAAGGTCAGGTCCTTTCAAGAACTCTAAGACATGTAAATATGGTTCTTGAGTCAATGGGAAGGCAATTAAGAGATTATAACCTGCCGATGGATATTAATGGTTCGGATGAAGTTGCACCGCTAAATCGAGAGATCGATGAAGAGTTAGCAATTCCTATCCCTCCAGAGGACATTGCGGCATCAAAGCAACTGAATGAGGACCAGCAAACTGCATATGATGTAATCATTGATCATGTTTTGCGGAAGAAAGGTGCGTGTTTCTTTGTTGATGGGCCTGGTGGAACTGGGAAGACATTCCTTTACAGAGCTATTCTCGCTCGTATTCGTGGCATGGGTTATATTGCATTGGCTACTGCCAGTACAGGTATTGCAGCATCCAACTTACCTGGGGGTCGAACAGCGCATTCTCGCTTCAAGCTACCTCTGGACACAAAAGAGAGGAGTTGCTGCAACATTGGGAAGCGGACTGCCTTAGCAGAGCTGATTCGACAATCAAGTGTAATTATATGGGATGAGGTCACAATGGCAAAGAAGCAGAATATCGAGGCTTTTGAATCTATGCTCCGCGATATATGCTCGAGCAACGAATTGTTTGGAGGGAAGGTTGTTGTTTTCGGTGGTGATTTTAGGCAAGTACTTCCTGTGACAGTGCGAGCAACGAAGGAGGAATGCATGTGTAACAGCATTGTTGCTTCACACCTGTGGCCTCACATGCGCCTATTACGTCTAACGGCGAACATGAGGGCAATACATGATCCATCTTTTGCGGAGTTTCTACTATCAGTCGGGGATGGCAGCTTGCAAGAAAATGATGAATCCTTATTAAAGCTACCGCAATCTATGGTTGTGCCTTTTGTAAATGAAAGAGCATCGATTAATGCTTTCATTGATTACGTTTATCCTAACTTTGAAAGCGATTGCTTGAAATCTGATTACCTTGTCTACCGGGCCATCTTGACACCAAGAAATGATTGTGTTGATTTACTGAATCAAATTTTACTTGATAGATTCCCTGGAAATACACATGTCTACACAAGTTTTGATCATTGTCTTCCTGGTAGCCGAGATAACCATTCTTTAGAGTTTTTACATACTCTTACACCTAATGGACTGCCTCCTCATGAGCTGCGCTTAAAACGTGGTTGTCCTGTGATGTTGTTACGAAATTTAGATCCATCTGCCGGGCTGTCTAATGGTATTAAACTCATTTGTAAAAATCTCCTCCCTAATGTGATACATGCTGAAATAGCTATAGGACACAACAAAGGGAAGGATGTCTTCATACCTAGGATACCACTCAGGCCATCTGAGACAGATAACTACCCAGTTGAGTTTGAAAGAAAACAATTCCCGGTCCGACCATGCTTTGCTATGACAATTAACAAGTCCCAAGGCCAAACCTTGCAGTATGTTGGTATTTATCTTCCTCAACCAGTATTTTCGCACGGACAACTCTATGTTGCATTATCTCGAGCAACGTTGTCTGCGTCGGTGAAAATTTTAATACATCCACTTGATAATATCCAAACTGTCGACAGTACCCAGAATGTTGTGTACAAACATCTGCTGCGTCGAGCATCGGGGCAGTTATAATAGTGATTCGCAATAGGAATGGTATATACTATATATATACATACATATATATATATATATAATCTTTTGTGTTTTTTTATTATTATCTACTTATTATTAGTATTATTTTTTTAGTTTTTTTTTTATTTTGTTTTATTTATTTATTTTTATTTTTTTTTTTTTTTTTATAATTTGTGTCATGCTTTCGTTTGTGTCACTGGATATACGACACATGAAATTATGGCCCCAAATATGTGCTTACTATAATCTTGCCTGGCTGCATTATTATGGTTTAAATTTGTTGTTCGCTTGATTTTGCTATATTAAATGTACTTGCTGCAAAGTTAAACGATTGCATGATTATGCATCAAGTTTTTTTTTTTTTTTTTTGTTTTACGATCTCAAAAGCATGTAACTACAAATGTGGTGCTTATATATGCTGCCTGTGTGTTGTTGTTGTAAACTAGGGATAGAAAGTGATATGCTAAAGTTAACTGCCCTGACTGATCAATTGAAAGAATGGAAGATTAAACTTCGTGTCGTCGAGAAGTACCGTGCAACAACCGCTCGATTTGGCAACACTAAGTATCAGCGATATGTCCTTTGTGATAGCGAGGTTAGTTAACGAGTAGTACACTGACCTCATCCAATACCTGTGTCATAATTATCATTACCTGCTTTGTCCTATGTAGGGCAAAAAGATACAGGCCACAGCCTTTGACTCTGAAATTGAAACGTTCGATAAACAGCTACATCCATATCATTCATACTGGTTCAGTGATGGTGCTGTACGCCGTGTTAACCCGCAACATCGCTACATTGATCACGATTATGTCCTTGTTCTGGATGCTCAGATGAAAATTGTACCAGTCGAAGATGCTGCAGATGAAAGGGGAGCTGTTACGTTCAATTTCAAGAATCTGGCTGACGCCCGCGACCTCATCGGGAAACCTGACAAATTTGGTAGTTTCCCCCAATATTTTATCATTGCATCGCTTGCTATGTTGTTTATGCGTTGCTCTTATTTAGTTGTGCTTGTTATTGCTGTGCTTGCCGTGGCTATCTCTGTTCGTTCCATCAAAATTTACATACTCACAATATATGTATCCATGTGCAGATGTTGCAGTGATAATCATAGCTGTCATGTCGCCGAAAACAGTGCCATGGAAGGATTCAAGTGGTCGTTCAAAGGTTCGAGATATAGTTGTTGTCGATGATACGTAAGTTCTTGGATGTGCCTTGCTTACTTCAAATATACTGCTCTGTGCCTATTCTTGTTAGTTAGGTATGATCATATTATAAGCAGTGGAAGTTCTTGAATCAATAGTATAATTAAATATTTTCACCTACACTGCAAACATTGCTTTGTTATGCTCTGTAAAGTAATAGAAGAATGAAAGCATACCAGATCAACATTAAGTTTGTGCAATGTGACTTGTGAGCAATGAACCATCATTGTTCGCAATAAAGATATTCTTGATTTGCCTGATAAATTAATATGACTATCTATAACACTTGCAAGTTCCTTTGATTCATCAATTTTGTTTAGTTTATACTGGTATGGAATGCAGATATGAAATATACGTGTTATATATATGTAAGATGCCTTTAGTTATTTATGATGCTGAAAATTGTTATGTAATCGATGATATCATATCGTGTCTTTTTCCTTCCCCTTACTGAATCTTATCTACTCTATCTATTTGCTGTGTTCTCTAACTTCATTTGCCTTGCCAAACAGTTTGAGTCCAGTGTGCTTGTCAGCTTGGGATGAGATAGCAACTACTGATGCAGAAAACCTGGCCAAGTTAGCAAAGTCCCAGCCAGTGGTCATCGTCACTAATGTTGTGGCATCGAAATACTCCGGTACCAACATGCTATCCTTTGCTGAAATGTTGATGTGTGATATGTTATGTTTGTATTTACTGTTATATTTATAAGTGGTTTTGCCTGTGATTCCCAGGGTTCTCCTTGAAAACTACCATGTCTACGATGTTCTTGACTGATGTTCCTGATCCACGAGTTGATGAATTGTTGGATTGGTAAACTGCCTTCATTATCTACCTATATGTAGTGCATAGGTTGTCGTCAGGTAGTTTATGTTGACAATCTAAAGATATTGCAGGCGTGATGCTAACTTAGAGAAAATTGATGCTATCAGTGACCCTGAGATGTTACTGAAAAAGAAAGTTGCCAATACTTCTACATCTGAGTTCAAACTTGTGAAGATTGCAGATTTACCAAGTAGTCCGGTAACTTGTCCTGTCTAGCATTGTAATCATGAGCAAGTTTATCTATGATGTCCCCGATTGAATTAATGTTATTTTGCATTGCAACAGGCTGGTTTTGATGAAGTCTGGGTGAGAGTGTGTGTTGTTGTAGCACCATGTAGTCAGCGGCCGTGGTATACCGCATGCAACAAGTGCAACCGGGCTACTAACCACGTGCTCGGCGAAGTATTTGCTTGCCCAGGCTGTGAAAAAAATGACTGCATTTCTGCACCATGGTATGCCCCGTTCAATCTCACATAATTTTTTTGAAGTTAATGTTTACGAATTCAATAACTCATGTCATCTGTGGTTGTATACACAACAGTCCATTTGTGAGCAACGGTGTTTTTCTCATGTAATTATATGATTTCTAATTGTGATGTAAAAAAATTGGTATCATGCAGGGGGCGCCTCGGAGTTCGAATTGGTGATGGCAGTGGTGAACTTGAGGTTGCTATATTTGGACATGCTGTTGAAACAGTGCTAAATAAGAGTGCGGTCATCCTGTCTGCAATGACTCCCGATGTAAGCTAACTACGCTCATATATCGCAACTTTGAGTTGAAATGCGGCTGATTCCATGTGATGTTGATTAATATAGTCGTCTTATATTGGCATGCAGGAACAGAGCGATGTGTTGTCCAAGGCGAATGATGCAGCGGTAGACAAACGGTTCTATTTCCGCCTGGCTCCATCCAGCAGCAAGAATCCACGCTGGCTTAACAAGTGGAGTGTTCGCCAAGTTGAGATTGCATAAAATTAACTCTGTGATGAAGGCCTGTAAAGCTATGTAATCAGATATGTATGTAGATATAAGGACTACACTTAGCAGTGCATTTTGGAGACAGCAGTGCATAAAATTAACAACTTGTGCTTACACAGTTGTTATTTTTATGCCTTTTGCTAATATTTTTTGTGCAGTTTCAGAGCAAAACGTATCAGTCATTTTGTGCATATGAAGATGCCATACTATATAGTTTCCTGATCTGTTGTAGTGGTAGGGTTAAGTAATGTCTCGAATCATAGCAGAGACCTGGGTATTTTTTTGGGAATACCTTTGGGATAACATATCTGTAAGATAACATATAATGTTTTGTTTGTTTTGTATCGGTACTTTTCCTTCATATATATTTCATACGCCACTTCTAATATTTATTTATTGCACATCCATCTCTTTAACATATCCAGCTTCACATTGATTGCTGGCAATTCATTGTTGTTTGATGTCAGTAATTTTCTATGATTCATGTATTTGCATATATTATTCAAGTTAGTGTCTAATTATTGTTCTGTCATTGTAAAATAGACATCTTTTATAGATATCTATACAAAAGTTATTATGTACACATTGTTTTGATGCAATTAGCGGATAGTTCAATTTACCTGCGTACAAATCAGGCTGGTGTGATAGATGACATAGCAATTTAAACTTTGACGAATACAAAATTGTAATAAAATCAGTTATTAATAAAATTGCAACCTTATTACAATGCAATACTAGACTCCAATTCATACGCAATAATCTTTCGTATAATTTTTAAACGCCGATACAGATATATTAATTTCTTAAACGAGGACTCAATTAGTTCCCAGCAATCAACTATTATGTGTTAGTTCTCGAGTAAACTCAGCCAATCATATGCATAATATTAAATATCTAGACATACAAGGGCCTGCACTGCAATTTTAATCGAGCATATTAAATTAATCGCGCAAAACTTCATTGGGTATTCATGACCACCCACTGCTCCTCCCACCCAACCCTTCATATTGCAAATCTTAGGTATCGCCGCCAGGATTCATCTGCTTCAGGTATGTTTCGTTTAGAGGTTTACTTACAAATTGTAATATCACATGAAAAAGAAAGGGGTTAGAACAAGTTCATAAGAATACTTGCTTATATACGTATACCCAACTCATTGAAATCAGCTATCATCTGTTTGTGTTATTGTATTCAACATTTTCAATCTGTAGTGTTTGCAATTGCGAGCTTATAGTGACAATCTGTTTTTCCCCCTTCGATATTGTTTCTGTACTTTTGCCTGCAAGTACTATTTCATCAAAGTATGCATGCTCAAGATGCCAAAGATTTGAAATGTGTAAATGAATAAATATATAAAACACGATTTCTTGGATACTTTGAACCGCATTATGTTTGTGTCACTGTGAGAATGCATAACTATGTTATGATCCTTCCGGTTTGTCACTGTAGTGTGCGTTTGTGTGTGTGTGTGTGTAATACAATATGAACTTATTAAAGAATTGATGTGGTTGCCATTTGTATACACAGCCTATATTCTGCAATCAAACATTAGCAGTTAAGGCCTTAGCATTGGAATCAGTATGAATTTCTTCAAAGTTATCGTATCCAGTGATCCAGAAAATGACAGACTGGTAAGCTTATATATAAATCTTCTAATATCAGTATATGCCTATGTTTTAAAATAGTTATTGAGTACATGTTCTGCATACAAGGAACTAAATAATATTATTTCAAACATGCAATCTAATCAACCGTTGTTCCGCTTGCAGTCCTTGCCCCGTATCTTTGTTGATGTATACAGGAAAGATGTTGGAAAGATTGTCCAGCTACGAACTCCCTCCGGCGCAATCTTTGACACGACGATTCTTGCAGGCAACAATGAACTGTATCTTGGCAATGGGTGGAAAACTGTGGTCAAGTTCAACTCAATCACTTTGGGATATTTTGTTTTCTTCAAATTTAGAACGAATCTGAGCTATGATATAAGGATAATGGATCCAACGTGCACCGAAATCACTTACCATAGTATTGTTAAGCAGGAAAGCAACGCTACTGCAGGCATTAAAGAAATAGCACCTCGCTTCTTCAAGCTTTACGATCCATTTAACAAGAAAGATACCACCCTGGTAACAATCTTGGGTAATTTGTGTACGTGTTCTCCTTAATTACAATTTATTGAGTAGCTACCTCTGTCGGATAACCATTTTCTTTGTGCAGCGAATCCCTCCAAAGTATGTTGCTCGTCACTACGATAGCATTGCACACATTGTTTACCTACATGTGCCCAACGGGGCATCGTGGAATATCTGCATCGATCAAGTAGAAAATGAGCATTACTTTGGCATGGGATGGCTTCAATTTGCCAGTGCTTATCGCATCCCTCCTAAAGCTGTGCTTATGTTCAAATATGAAGGCAATTTGAATTTCAAGGTTCGTATCATGGATGAATCTGCTGTGGAAATCAACTACGGGCTCAATCCTTCCGTCTTTCGAATGGGTCCACAAGAAAATCATGCTCTCGCTCGTGCGCAAGCTCACAACACTGAAGTGCCATTCTTTGCATTCCGCATCATTCATTCTTATACTACGAGAAAGGGCGGAGTTGTAAGTACTTAATTTCTAATTCCTTGGGATATTTGCGTTGATGCATGATATCAACAGGTTATTTTAAATTGTGCAGAACATTCCTACATATTTTGTGCGAGATTACTTGACTGGTACCCCGAACAAAGTGTGGCTAGAAACATCGGATAATGGCTACATGAGATGGGAAACAACATGTGGTTTCACGCATGCAGGAAATCCTTTCCACCGTCGTCTTGCTTGGTTTAAATACGTGCTGCATTCTCAGCTAGCGCTTAATGATGCATGCGTGATTGAATTGGTGGATCCCAGTATTCCAATGTTTCGGGCAACAGTCTACCGCCAGTAATTTGTCATGCGTAGCAGTCATCTGTGGTATTTGTGTATGCTTTTTTGTTATGTTATTTCTCATTTATGCCCCTTTTGCAGAACTGCATTGCTAATGTAACCAGAGTAAAGCTAACAGTTGCCTGTTTTAATAGGCTTTTGTGAACAGATGTTTCATATCTGTGTCGTAGACATCATCTGATTTGGTAAAACTTGGTGTTGATCATATATGAAACCTCAATTAATGCTGAAGTGTATTTTTTGGTGAGTGGTGATCCGGTGGTAACTTCACCGCACTGAAATTTCTCCGATATATATAGTCTGGTCAGTTGTTTGTTTAATTGTGGTCTATTTTATGCTATTGTAATTGTGTGTGAATTGTGATATTTATGCATAGTATTTAATGATATCTACGTATCTGATTAAATTATCGGTAATATATTATTTATTGTATTCTAAAGTACATAACATATGATTTTGTATAATAGATGTTCAAAGGGAATACAATCACAGTCTTAATACTGTGCGTCTACGTTCATATCATATCTGTAGTAACATCCATTCCATATTATAGGAGAAAAATAAACAGTTACATGAAATATACTTTCCGTAATATATGTTGGACTGTATTGAATTTTAAACGTCTGATAATCCAAGATACAGCAGTAATCTTGCTCATATTTTTCTCATGTGATTCCTATTTTGTGCATTTTCGTGGTATATTATTATGCAACGACCACCAATAACTTTCCATAATGAAACTAACCAAAGCAGGCATTCTTGATATGAACTTCAAAATTTATAATAGCCATTCATGACCAAGTAATAGATTTGTAACATAAATTATGCGGTATATTACAAATAAAATATAATAATTAATCTATTTTCTACGCTTTTTCTTTGAATTTTTTTCATTAACATCGTCGGCTTTCATTTTCAATCGTTCCTGTCGCTCTGCTCTTTCTTTACGTCCTGCCTCCCTCTGTCGGCGAAACATAGCTAAAATAGCTTTCTTATTCCTTTCGTATGATCTTGCCGTATCACTGTCGCATGCCTCGTCTTCGTCTTCGTTTCCTGAGTAAACTGTAGTCTCAGATCCTTTGCCAACAACATAATCATGCCGATGCCATGTTGCTGAATCAACTTCATTATCACTTTCACCGCTATCCGTGCTTACAGTATACTTCGGCTTCTTCCGCTTTTTGACTTCACTGTGTCGCTTCCCCTTGCTGCTTGATTTCTTTTCTGCAGTGTCTGGAGACTTTCTTGCACCGTCCTCTTTCTTGTCCATAGCTATTCTGATATAATGTTTTTTGAAAGTTTTAGGAATGGTTTTTATAGCAACAGCTGTATAATGGAAGATGAAGAGCCTACTGACTGTTTTAATCTCCACCCACTGTATGCATTGCATAGATCCCCTTTTCAATGTTGTATTTATTGTTGCATCTATATAGATACAATTTCCTACCATAGATTGCATTAAAGAGTTACACAGTTTTGTGTAATGTATCAAAGATACCTGCATCAGTTTCGAAATACAGTGTCTCTGTATATTTCTCGTTTGTATATCAAATAAAAATTAAAAAAAAAAAAAATAAAATAAAAGGAAAAAAAAACGAACAAACAAAATAAATCTCTGATTGATTAATACTCGGTGCTGACACTGTCCGCATGCGATACAATCCAAATTGATATTGTTACTTTCTATAATCATTTGTACAACCATTACCAATTCAAAGAATCATAATATAAAGCACCCCTAGCCATCGTCATCTTTGCTGTCGTCAGAGTATAATGTTGACACCGAACCTTAACCAGAGTCACTAACGCGTATACCAATACTTATCGTAAATGGGATGTAGTTTTGCTATTACGGCATCTTACGCACATTAGATGAAGTTGTCTTTTGTTCAACTGTGTTGATAATGCTACCAACTGAAATATTCACTGCCATACATTTATAGTTACAAATGCGTATGAAATGTACTCCAATTCCACTTCATTCATATCCAAATCATGTATATAAATGAAGACACAATTACACGCATCCAAATTTATACACGTGATCAGAATACACAAGCGACAGAAGACACGGCAACATATCCAGTTGCTGCTATTGAAATGCGTGCCATAATTTGTCAGCTATAATACTAAATCTGTCTCCCTCTCCATACAACCCAACGTTGCACCACCACAACAACTGGATAGACAAAACTGGGAAAATTAACAATCGCTGCCTTTGATGTCATCTCCAAAGGAGGAGTCGTCAGACTCATCCGCTACATCCCGAACTTTACTCAGTGCAACAACTTTCCAGGGTGAAATCCCTCCTAGGAGCGTGCCTAACTTGCAAAGTAAGTATTATACATTCAGTCATGCTAATCACCGATAACATAAATGTGCATGTGTTTTATGATTTGTGGTGTAATTCTGTGCATAATATATGGTTGATACAGGGATTGCCAGAATAAGTGTGTATGGCTTCGCAGCTTCTGCAACAAGCAGTGGTGGTATCGGTGCAGTTTGCCGAGACAATGAAGATAACTGGATGCTTGGTTTCGTAGGAAAATTAGACGCAACAAATAAACTTGAGAGTGAACTTTGGGCAATCTATCACGGCATTCACTTGGCTTGTGATAAAAACTGGAGTAACATAGAAATACAGACTTCATGCTACAAAGCAATAAAGATATTCCATTTTGTCAAAGATTTTCCTGCAGGTATGAGAAATCAAATCAACCAGGGGCATATTCTGCTCCGAGACATGCACATAGCCCTAAATCATATCGACTACTTAGAAAATTGCGTCGCCAAACAGCTTGCAAGTATGGGAGCACAGCAATTAGATGAATGCAAAATTCTATATGAAGCCCCAGAAATTATACAGGATTTGATTACAGAAGACAAGTTAGAAGCGTGTAGTCGTTATATGTCACCCAGTGATACGGATTAGCTGCATAATTCCAGCTATTTGCATCATATTTTGAATAAATGTTCAGCGTGTAGTTGTTTGGCATGTCGAGATTACTGATTCTGATGCTGCTTACTTATATTGTTACAGCCGCATGTATAATCAGGCGTTAAGGTCCTCTATGCTTAAGACATCAAATTGACCAAATGCATAACCTTATTATTAACCTATATAGGTGAGACAGGGTATTAGTACATAAGTCTACATAGCCTTGCAAGCACGTAGCTTCAATAATTTCTAAACATGATCAGTCTAAACAAATTCAAGAGATATGTGAATATTTGCACGATGCTTCTTTACCTAGATCATATTCCACTAACTATTACAATCGAGATTCATACTGGTTTTTTATAAAAAAATGTACCGCAATATTTGTGATCTCATCGAAATTGACATATGATCCAACAGTATCCGCTTTACTGCTTCCCATACTGGTCCCTACTATTGTGCGCCAAATATATTATATGATGTTCGTAAAATAGTACGCAACTTAATACTTGCGTACCAATTGTATACTTGTTGGTTTGAGTCATGTAATTAACAGTTCGTATCATTACATGCTTCATTTAATATTCTTCGATTACTGTGTTACTTGTGAACTGAATGTAATACATTGATAATGTCCACCGTACATATACCTAAATTTAATGGGTTTTTTTTTTTTTTTTTTTTCCCCCTTTTTTAGCAATATATCACTTTAATTCCGATGTTGATCAAACAATCAACTTCTCCAGCTTTTACGTATGTAGGTTGTCGTTTAGCCTCTTCGCGTGTCATGTAATTCTCCAGCACCACCCAAAAAATAGCTTATTGCCCTACCCATACAATTGTATACATACATGCAACACTTCATAGCCCTGCAAATTCAGATCACACACACACAACTTGTGATAAGCTTGAATGTTATAGCCATCTAAACGGCAAGCTCAGTATAACATACTGATACATTTGAGCTACTAACAACTGATCAATTATACCAAATCCATCTCATTGTCAGTTTCCCCATGAAATAGAAATGTGTGCCAACAAACAGATAAGTTATCTATGCAAAACTGACAATTGCAGTGAAATGATGATGAACAGTCTGAATGCTTTATCGGCTAGCTTGCTCACATGCATTCTCAACATATGCCTGTCTACCATGCAACCCAAACACTTGGCATACAACAGTATTGCACCCACACACTTGGCACAAACAATACCATAACAACTTTAACCATCTGTAAAATTACATCGCAGTCATTTCACGAACCATGACATTGATGATGCTACAGTATCTACCAGTGTAATACAGCACTATCCTGTTGTTAGAAAATTGACGAGTCGCATATTACACAACATGATCGAATATGTACAGAAATACGTCTCCTTCGCTAATTTCTAGGTGTCGGCATGGATACGAAACAATCTTTGAATCCCCATCTAACAATACACGTGATTTTTTCCTAATAGAGCACATTACCCCACATCGTATTCTTAATATACTTCCCAAACAATTTACCACTTACCAGTTATGCACTATATAAACCATTAGCTGCCCGAACGAGACATGCATCCAGTACCATTAAGCGCATCTTATGTTCCAACAATTGCACCACCAACATTCAATCGCCAGACCGAACATCATGACACCATTCACGATAGCAGAACTTCAGTCGGCATTGGTATCATTACTTCATGCAATACTGTTGCAATATTACTTTCCAATGTCAGGTCATGTAAGCTCTTACTACACAACGATGTGATATTTAATTGAATCACTGCCACATTTTTTCTCAGGAAGCATACAATGAAGCTTGGATAAGAGTTTGCATTCGTATCATCCCAACCACACAGCAGGGATGGTTCAATGCATGTGATACGTGCCAGCAAGAGTGTATTCATTCAAACTATCATAGTTGCCGCAACTCCCAATCCAACACTACTCCCAGGTTAACCAGCTATGACACATGCAAATTCACATTTAAAGATGTTTAGATCAATATTTTACACACAAATATTTATTTCGATACAGATGCCGTCTCATGGTTGAGCTCAAAGATGACACCGGTACAGTGAATGTTACGCTGTTTGGGCAAGCGGGGGAAACTGTGCTTAACACAACAGCTGCAACCTTGGCCCGAATGACGCTAGAGGTGTTAATATAGTACTTACAAATAATACATCATATAACTACATAATACAACATCGATAACATATTTACAATGGAATTTGTGCCTCACTTCAATGTTATAATTTAACACCAGGAATGCCAGTCTCTCATCATCACTGCCAACACAAGCAATGCATCAACACCTTTCTATGTGCGTGTTGTAAAAGGCGTACACCAAACCAATCGCAGCTTATTTCGATGGGTGGTCCGCCATGTTAGGATTGCATGAACGTGACGACGCAATGGCAATAATAGTGAATAAGATCCAATCGTGAATATGTATCGATATAAAATTCTCTCGTGACGTACTTTGTTATATTTCATTTCTGTTTGTTGTACGATATGTGGTGCAGTACCATATTTCCGTGTGGCTTTGTTGCATTGAATAAAATTTCATTATATTTTGTACTTTGCCATTATTGTTGATACTGCATAATGTACAGACTCCTATAATTGACTGTAAGTACACCAGCGTAGACAAGCAAAGATTACTTATTTTGCATATCTACTTCGGCTATAACCCAATTCCAACTATGTCGACCATGTAATTGCATGCATACCGTTATGCTGAACAAGAAGATAAGAATATGAACATATAACTAAATCATGTTGACACTATAACCAAGATCATCGTAATTAACATTCATATATCACTTCATCCCAACTTTGCTGAGCATGTTTCATTTCATCGATATGCGGTGACCTCAATGTACGCAACACATAGTAATGCGTGCCGTTCTATCCTGTGCACAATAGTTCAACTAACTAAGTAAGGCAATGATCCTATAAAAGCAGTACCTCCAGAATCTATACTATTATCAACATACAGCATTGGTGCGACGGCTTTCAATGGAAGTCGGCAACATATCAGCAGTTAGGGCTACTTTGGTGAGTTGTTTCTTCCATTTAGTTATCTTGTCCACAGCATGACAATTGCAAAAAGCTAACACCTAATTAATTATACCTGACAGCCCTTATACAGAGAAACATGGATTAAGGTATCAATGACTGCGATACCAACAACCCAGCAGCCATGGTTCAAAGCATGCCGAAATTGCAAAAGTGAGTGCTTGGGACAGATCTGCAGTAAATGCGGCAATTCTACTCAGGATGCAATCATATGGTTAGATAACTATTCAGTGTACAATATATGCAACAATTATTCTACTCTATACTACATTTGTTCTTGACATGAAATATATGCAAACTAACAATCACACAACCCTTTGATACAGCGGCCGCCTTTATGTTGAGTTACAAGATGACACTGGGATAATGGATGCCACAATATTTGGGCTACCTGTTGAAACTGTCTTAGACAACACCCTTGTCACAATGTCAACAATGTCTGAGCAGGTATTCTTATCTTTTCAAATAGGCAATGTATATATTCGATAACCACACCAACCACAATTTCATATTCAGGAACAACAGAATCTCCTGCTAGCCGCAAATGCGAGAGGAACATCACAGAAATTCTACGTCCGCATACTCAGATGCACACAAAACAGGAACCCAAGATTAACAAGGTGGGTTGTTCGCCGGGTTCAAAAAGCAGACTAAACATTTATAAGAAGCATCACTGATGGCAGATATAGTACAGGCTTTTATAGATGCCATGCATGTTGACTGCCAATGTACTTTCCTTGCTGCAATGCTGTAATATCGAGTGTTTATCTTTTTGCTGTTTTAATGTAATATTCACAAGTTTTTAAACTATTCATGTTGTGGAGAAGCTACTATCAGCTATGGATCCGATTACTCTAAATATAATATACCTACATATCTTAAGACTATTTACAGTGACCGGCAATGACAACCGCATTTCTCCGCTCATCCGACAAACAGACGCCCAAAGGGTATTGGCAAATGGATCTAATATTCGTAAGCATTTCACAGGACAACCAATCAAAACTTGTATAGATGTGTGGGTTATGAAAGCGTCCGACAAGTAAAATTTCTATCCAGATATCACAATAAGCAATCCTTCATGTCAAGCCAACTAGGTCCACGATGTACTCAGGCCTGAAGCAATCTGATCCAAAATTAGAGTAGGCATGTCCGGTGAAAATGATGATCAATGTTCTCACATATGCAAAGGGCACAACCATTGATTGTGATTAGTGGTTACATCTAATATTGTTTTATCAATAAAATGGATTGGTTATCCACTAATTATTTATCATCGTTACGCATCTTGTACGTTTGCTACATCACATTCAAATGGTTTAGCCAACTACCAATATGGCTTAATTACTCATAACTTTCCTAAGTGATTTTTCTCTGGAAAAAAAATGCATTGTACCATGCTGTAAAGAATTTATCACTTAGTTATGTACATGGATAAATATAAATAGGTAGGTTGCTGGTATTCTTGTAATGCGTGCCATTGTTACAGCATGTCTCAGTCTGAATGCGAAACAAATTTCTAATAATTATAAAAAAAAAAACACACAAACAAAAACAGCATAGAAAAAGCATTCAGCACAGGACATTATATAACTATATCACATACAGCTCAGATACCTACCAATCCTTGCATCAAATGTTACTATAAATACTAACATACAGATCAACTACCTCATAATGCACAACAACCAAGCACCATTGCTTTGTTCCATAAACTTTGTTTGCACCTGGCAAGAACAATTCATCCAAGCATCAAAGTTTGTATCGTCTTCAAAGATACAAACAAGAAATGACACTCTGTGCAATAATCGATCTGCCATCACTACCGGTGAGAATTTCCTTCGGTAATGAACAATCACTGCCAGCTTAGTAATGCAGCTTTCCCAACAGTTTCATTTTAGATTGTATCTTTTTTTATGACTAACTGCAGGCTACAATACGCGAGATTTGGGTACAAGCCACCGTTCATGCTTTACCAACAAATCAGCAAGCATGGTATTACGCATGCAAGCTGTGCAATCGTGTTGCAAATCGTTATCCAAACAACAGATTCCAATGCTCTGCTTGTCAAAATAATGATTGTGATGCTATACCATGGTACGTAATGACACTAAGAAGCATTACACTGTAGACTGTATCAACCTAAGTTTACACAACATCAATTTAACACCTTTCTTCAAAGAGGACGCGAAATCTAACTGACAAATGTTTTTTTTTTATATATATATATATATATACATATATTTTATTTTTTTGCTTGTTTCTCCCCAGGGGACGTATAACTGTGCAACTTCATGATGGTAGTGCCGAACTCCAGGTACGCATCTTCGGACAGTCAGTAGACACTGTATTGGGGATAAATGCAACAACCATGTCGTCAATGTCGGCTGAGGTATGAAACAAAATTTCTTGATTTAAAATTATACCCCATACCCAAATAGCTTATTATATTCGGCACTGGGTTTGTTTCAAGGAACAACAAAGCGTGCTTGAGTCCGTGAACACGAACAGCGGCGCAAGAAGATTTTACTTCCTCCTTTCCCGGTGCACCAATGGAAATGTATTCCCAATGAATGGTTGGACTGTACGCTATGTAGTTGAAGCTTGATGCTAGCTCACACATAAAAACATAGCCCTATCGACGAACTAACAAAGAAAATATGCCATTGTCGTTTTTTATGTTATTGTAATTAACGCTCTGTTATCAGTTAATGTCCACGTAATATTGTAGTTCGGTCTGCATAATATGATGTCCCCGCTACATTTGTTACACATTTTATCCTTACTTGCAAAGTCACTTATGCGGTAGAATAGCGAATTAATATAAAACACATGCTAGGATGAATAAATATCGAATCGCTGATTTTAATGACGATGTATACGGCCATTTACAAGATTAAACTCAAATCTTAAATGCAACAGTAGTTCGGATAGCTATTGAAATAGTATTAAACCATGCTTTTGTGACAGTGTGGACAACAACTAAACGTATACTATTACACGGATAAATACAGGCTGGGCGTCATAACACATTAATCCCTTATGCTTCTAATTGCAAGTAGATCGCACTGGAGTGTGTTCACGAGTTATATTTGCTTAAATTCTTTTTGTGGCATTGTAACTCGTTTGATGCAAGCGTCATCCTGCAAATACATCATTGAAATTAGATGAGGTGTTTTGCAACACACCACCACCCGCAACATGAATAAAATACAATTAACCCTGAATTTAGTTTTCAGATCCCTTTAGGAAAGAGATTCCGAGTCCATACTCGTGTATCTGCTAATTATTTATACTTCTCATATTAAGTTACAAGTTTTGGGATCATTGATATTGTTATTTGCGAAAAAAAAAAATTTCCTACACATTTTAGTTATGAGGAAATATCTTACAAATAAAGTCGACTTCCCTATCACATCTACAAGCATCACACAATATAATGTCTTCGTTCCGCGCCCATCCTGATCTCCATCTGTGTTGGGGTTGCGATGCACAGCAACGCTGTTTCTCCATCTGTATGATTGGATTTTTAATCCAGATGCTCCTTAAAATTGACTTAACCTTTTGCCGGTACTGCTCCAATTTTGTTTCTATCTCCTTGTCTTTTGTCATTCCACAGAACAACTCGATTCCCTTCTCACGGTATTTATCTCCACTCAACACCAAAATGATGACAATTATATAACGTGCTTCTCCAAGTCCAGCTTCTGCTGCTTTTTGTAAGGCGTCTAAGCCATCACTATATCGGCACAAACTGAAGTAATCAATCTAAAATTAAAAAAAAAAAAAAAAAAAAAATGTACGTCAGTTTATGCCACTTCACAACGATTAACTTAGCTTTTCTTCTTGCTCCACGTTATGATAAATCAATATAACTGCCGCTTACCATTCCTTGCCTAAATAGAGCTTCTGGATTCCTACTATCATTGCATCTCTTCATAAATTGCGAGAATCCCCAAATCCATTGCTGACTGGACCGCCATGGAACGACGGGGAACTTCTTAAGTGACACCTTCTCGTATACGCAATTATAGTTAGATGCTTCATTGAACATCTTCAAACTGCTACATGTTGCAAAAGATTGCAGAAAATCATCAAACTGGAAGGGGTGAGAGTGTCTTTACATCAAAGTTGAGGGGGTGAAACTGTGTTTTACCCCTATAATATGGTAAAGTTTCCAGTATAATTCCTCACCATCTAATGTGTATACATTAATTAGGGGTTATTGTTTGAAATAGACTAAACAAGGATACATTCAGAAATCAAACTACAAATGTTCTGAAACTGGTGATCTTCTCCTATTCCTCCCATCACCAACACCTAAAGAATGAGCCTTTGTTCAACAAACACTGCTTAATTGCTCGAAATTGAGGACTAGGAAGACAGCGGATTAAAATTGGTTTATCGTGTTTATTAAAATGTCAGAACGTAGACATAATCTCTGTCTGCAATCCCTATGTCCAGTCGCACTCTTATATGGAGACCAACCCCCACCCGAATTTTGAAAATTCCCAATTATTACGCTATATTTATTTATCTTATTATATTAGCCCCCAACTCAAAGTTTTAATATTCACAACATTTAGCCTACATTCTATTAATATAATCACATTAATTCCCACTCGTATAATATATTCACTTCAACAATATATCAATTCGTCATTTTATCCATTAAATACATCAAAATTTATCAACAAATCCGTCATTAAGCTTGACATTTTCCTTGTACTCACACAGCCAAATTTTAAATCCGCCCATGTCCGTGTCAAAGCTTTTATATAGACAAAAAAACACACTGGGTCATGTACACAAACATGGTAAGTGAAAATAGAAAACTCTCCAACTCTATCAGTATGATATGATAAAATCCTTCTTATTCTAATACTGTTCCTATTGATATTCAAATTGAGCTTTGAAGATTATGAATACTTAACGAAACAAGGGAGATAGAGAAGCAGAATAACATAGAATATTACCTTTTCTTTGCGGTAAACAGATCATCAGATGAACAAGATCCCAAAATTGCCAATATTTCTGTGATTAACTCTTTCGGGAGTGAGTTGATGGTGGAGGAATTGCTCTCCTTTGTGTTCCTTCTTCTTACGGATGACCTCAGCGGCGCCATAGTTGTGTTGAAAAATAGCTAATTGTGTTCTTGTTCTTGGTGCTGCTGCACTACAGAGAGAATTGATAGAAAATAATACGTGGAAAGTGGTTTATATAGAGAGTTGGTGCATGTATATACATAAGTATTCGGTACAAATAATGAGTATCACTCTGCATCTTAAATATCAAGTTTAAATAATAATCATTAACAATACACTGGGTTGTGCATGAACTGGTAATATACAGCACCTGTTCATATCATGATTACATTAAACTGATTGACATGCATATTTAAGCACACACATCTCCAATAAATGCAATCTGCAATACAAGTCAATTAAGCATCGTCTACTGCCAAGCATACTCCACTTGAGAAAACATCAATAGGCATCAGGCGAAGACGATACACAAAGACGATGTTATCCACACATCTCAGACCAAAAAAAAAATATTAATCGTCCGATCAAGCAGACACGATATGCATCAATCCATGAATAACATAGTATGATACATCATTCTAAACGATTATTAAATTGTAAAGAAAGCAAACTCTGCATTGATACATGAAATATAGACGAAGATGACATCAATCCATAACCCCACCACAAATTAAGCATGACCAAACTCAACATTAATATTCATAAGACGTAACATGAAACTACGATCCACCATAAGATAGCGCACAAAAAAAAAAAAAAAAAAAAAAAAAGAGACAGAGAGAGAAAAAAAAAAAAAAAAAAAAAAAACCTAGACACTCTATAATCTTGGTTTCTTCTTGCATGAATCTTGAACATCTTGTCCAGTATTCTTCCTCTTGCTGCTCTTATCTGGTGTCGCATCCGGCGGAAGAATTGATTTCTTCATTTGCAAGTCTTCGCTACCTCCAGCTATGACTTTTTCCTTCTTCTTTCCACCTGAACTGGAAGAACGAGATACAGAATGCTTCAGCTTCAGCGGATACGAGGAAGCCGTATCACTTCCCCAGAAGTCATCCTCTTCCTCCGCATCTGAGTACACCGTAGTCTCCAAGCCCTTCCCGACCACGTAACCGTGTTCGGCCCAACTCTCCCACTCAGATTCGTCGGTCGTGAATTCTTCCTCACTCTGATATTTTTTACTTTTCCTCTTCTGCTCCTTGCTCTTCACCTTAGTAGTCTTTCTCTCTTTGTCATCGGTATTTTCCTTACCAGAGTCCATTGAATTAGAGTATGTTGTAACTTAGGCCAACTGCTTACGCTTTTATACTAGAAGTAAGTAAGGACGTCAAAAGACCATAGCAAGTTTTCATGACCTTTAATTAAACTGATGGACATGATTACTTAGACAGACACATCTTCAGTAAATGTAATCTGAAGGACAGGTCAATCAACCACCAAACACTGCAAACCCTACTCAATCTACTTAAGAGATCTTCAATGCACATCAAGCAATCCATCTAAATGATGAAACCTAAAGCAGAAGGAGAAAGATGGTGACTCATTGGGGAAGGTAATAGGCGTTGACAATAGAATAGATTGTGCATGAAC
Organism: Linanthus parryae; assembly: GCA_023055425.1. Taxonomy (NCBI): domain Eukaryota; kingdom Viridiplantae; phylum Streptophyta; class Magnoliopsida; order Ericales; family Polemoniaceae; genus Linanthus; species Linanthus parryae. The sequence continues at coordinate 81,232,335 of JALGPY010000006.1, forward strand.
TGTTAATACATAGCATCCGTTCATGTCCTCTCATTGAACTGATTGACATGCACATTTACACAAACACATCTCCAATAAATGCAAGCTGCAAGACAGGTGAATCAAGCACAAGATACTGCAAGCCCAACTCAATCTACTAAATAAATCTTCAACTTACATCAACCAATGCATGTAAATTATGAAACCCAAACCAGAAGGACATAGATGTTGGGTGGTTGGACAAGATAACAAGCATTGACATTGGAAGGTAACATGTTATGAGTATGATTTTGTTAGGCTAAAGAGCTCATGATGCTCATTAAAGAGCAAAATAAGATAAATGTAAATATCAATAAAAACACAAAGAAAATTCCCGATACCTATCTCACAAACATTGAACATCTGAACGCACTGCATTATATCAGCGGCTAGAAGTTTCCCAAGTTTGACTGCACAACCCATATATTATGTAGTTATAGCCCGATAATAAGGAAGATTGCCAAACTATATCATTGTAAAACATATTACTCAATATATGTTGCCAAAAAGACAACACCTAATTCAAAGGCAGGTGCAACCAATATCTATGTAGCCAATTTAAGTTGCCATCAATGACACGCTCGTCTACTACTCCTGTACTACCTCACTATGATGCTGAGATACTCTATGCATACTGTCCCGTTATTTTAATCTTGTGACTATACAATGTAATACAAATGTGATGCCCCCAAACATGGTACGTAAGAATCCTGAATTAGCAAATGTATATCTCCGCCCATCGGACAAGCAGACATGCCAAGGCCACACCGCGCGCAACGCGCGCGGGGTGGAACCTAGTAGTATTAACAAATACTTGAATTATGTTTAGTCGAATCCCAATTAGTACTATTGATCCACTGATAATCAAGGAAAATCAAACATTCCAGCATAGTAATATATACGTAATCACATGCTTCCACCCTAGCCTAGGGCGGAGCTTGCGGATATGCTCTTTGAGCAGCTCTTTCACTCGCGGAATTCGTTATATCCCTGTAATAAGCTCTCTTCGATACATATATGCTTCTATATTACTTTTAGTACATCAGACAATTAACAACATTAAAGTTTGGGTCCGTAGCATGAAATTAACATTTAACTTCACACTATCCTTTTATTTAACCATTAATTACTTTCTAAATTTTATTTGATCAAAAGATCCCATATTAATTTTTTAAAACTACTTTAGCTCCCCACTATGGCGAATTGGTAGATTTTGCCTCTTTCTACAGTGAATCTCATACTACTTCAGCTTCTTTTACCGAAATAACAATCTATAAAAGTAATTCATCAAGAACTCTATTCTTTAAACTATCACACTTTCGTAAGTAGAACTGTCAAACGGGCCAGTTAACCATCCTGATTTCAACCGTTTCTTGAGTAACTAAGCCCGAGCCCTAACTTACCGAACCGTGACTAGAACCTATTTCATGCGGGCTAGGGCATGTTAAACCTTCTCTCAAACCATGAACCGAACCGCAACGACCCGATAATAAATGAGGGGACCATTGACCGAACCCAGCCAGGAACTGAACGGTTAAGCATACCAAAACAACACTTTCCCACCCGTTTTGACATATATACATACATATATATATGTATACCGACCCGAACCGAACTAGTACAGCCGGATATTGTTATATGCTGGGCCGGTTAGAGGTTTGTGAAATTTCTCGGGCCGGTTAACCATAACTGAATACCCAGAAACTGAGCCTACTTGGTTCAAGGATTTTTTGGCCGGGTTTTGTTTCGGTAACCTTTAAGTGCAGCTCTAGTCGTAATGGAGAAACTCCTTTTGGTCGGTGAATATGTAAATATGACCTGGGAAAAAAATTATACAACCCACATTGGGATTACAAGTTGAATCAATAAAGACAATAATGACCATACAAAGGTCATGGGTAACATGAATCAATTCTTAAATCATGTATTCAAGACCAGCATGAACAATGCCCATACTCACATTTTTATGTGCATACATAGATGTACATGGTCTGCCACTGAGTTATTCCATGACTTATGTACATCCTACTCATAGATACACAAATATTTCTAATTCAACACTCTGCAATAGAAAATAAGCAATCACAAGCTTATCTAGTAGCCTCCCTAGTATTCCAGATAAACGCTGATGATTCTCTATCCCGACAGCGTCTACACATACAAGTGTTTAAATATTTAATTTGTACATGTCATCATTAGTGAGTTATAATTCATACACAAGTATCTTGCTAGTTGTCTAAATCATGATGACTATTTTGCTCCTGAAGTCTCAATCTTATTAGTAAAGTCCATGAGTGTTCCTCAACCCCCTAAATTATGCATAGTTGGCCAATTTTGTGAGTTACTAAGTCTCTAAGTTATGTACTGGAGATTGAATTTCATGTTTCGATATTTACACTCAAGTCCCTCTAATTTTTCTAGATTGCAATTTAGCCCCATATTTAGCATGATTTCCCCCCGAAGATGTCAAACTGTTCTCAGAAATGAGCAAACTCCTTCCCTAAGACTCTGATGTAGACATAGAGTTGAAATTTACAAACTTTAATTATTTTCACTCAAGCTCCTATAGTTTGCTAAAATTACAAAAAGACTCCTCAAATAGTTGACTTGGTGAACATTAACCCATAATCGCTTATTATGACTCAATATATCCATGTAAATCATATTTATAACTCCAAGACATTGATTTCAACTTGACACAAATTTTAAGTGAAATCACTAATTTAACCCTCATATATAGTATTGTCCAAACAAAGTTTTTTAGGACATCAACTTAGTCAAATTTGACAGATTGGACTCAGAATAAAAATATGAGCAAATTTTTTCAATGATATGAAGGCCACAAATGCCATTTTTAACGAAAAATGGAAAGTCAAAGCTTGAGAGGAATCACCACAAACATACATCTTTGGAGCTAAATAATGATCAATTGAGCTGTATTCTAGAAAATCTGAGAACATGGTTTTATAGCTGCTCAACAAGTACTCCCGAACACACTAAAGTTCTTAGAGACTCAAAATATTCAAGGTGATATTACAGGTCACTGATATGTCAACGACTAACCCGAGAAGATCACCATCGCCCGAGACGATGGGTTTTTTGGGATCAATTTAGGTGATATACAATCAACCACCACCGCACCTCCCGATCTGCAATGCTGGCAACACCGCTTCATTTGCTTGTTTCAACAAGATTTTTACCTCCACCACCACAAAATAGAACCTCCAAGCAATTCAAGAATCAAACATGTAACCGAGAAAACTTTATTAAAATCAATCCAACTTAGTATATAAACCAAAGGTAAATAGTTAACTGAATGATACCAAAAAGTTACAGGGGTTTATTGAAAGTCCAAATCTATAAATATACACTACATGCGGCAACCCATTATATTCTTCACCTCCTTAAGAATGCCACAAAAATCATAAAATAGGGTAGAATCTTAACCCTCAAAACCAGTTCTAGTATGCCGGTTGGTTCTAGTAAGATTATTGCACAACCACCAACAACAAGATTAAAGCCTCCCAAATCGCGTATCATATGCTCCAGCAGGTCATCAGTAATATTCTGGACATCAGTGTATTCGCCGACCAACTTTCCTCTTTCGCCAGTCTGTTGCCACAAGGATCTTCTCACATTTCTGCCGAATTCATTTATTTCTTCTTAAAAGACACTATTTAATGGGATTCCAAGGTGATGAAGAGCTGCTTCGGCCGTACCGATCCCAGAGAAGAGAGAAAAATCGTTTATGCCTCCAAGGAATGTGTCCTTGAGCACTGAGAGGTGATATGCCACCGTGTCAACCTGGGCGATATTGTCAAGTAACAAGTGTAGCTGTCATTTACCAAACCAAAAATAAGTGATAACTGTTGTCAAAAAGAGCCATCACTTTTTAAAAATAAGTGATACACAAGGCTTTTCCAAATTGGCAGAGGGCTATTTATCCCCTAGGCTCCTAGTATCACAAGCATCAGTAGTTTTTTGAAAGGAGGTGTGGTGGTGATTGGGCAGTGTTAGAGGTAGTGGTGTAGGTGTAGAAGTTGATGATGGTTAAGAATGAGGATGGTGGGGAGGTGGCTTCAGCTATACAAGCTGATGAGAAGTGAAAAGAAAAGCTGCCACCTGATCTTGAGCCATGTGTCGGATAATAAACAAGGGGTGAAGTTGATATTTTATTAAAGTTCATGGTAAATGTTGTGTTTTAAAAGAATAAGCAAATTTGAGATATTACACCTTTGCTCCCAGTACTTCAAATTACTACATAAAAATCTCACAATTTCCACTATTCTCTGGCTGACTAGCTTTGAACTAGGATTTCAATTTGAAAGAAAATACATATATATATCCTTAGTTTTTCAATAATGGCACATTTTCCCCAACTTGAATTCTAATTTCCAGACACTCTTGATGAACAGCTGTTAGCAAACACTACTGGAAAAGAATTTACAATCCAACTCTAGCTTTTAATTTATTGCATTTTGGCCCCTACAAAATTTCAGAGTGTTAATTTCATGGCCTATACTCCTTTAACTTCACCATAGTAATATTTGGTATCGTACTTTTGGAAGGCACTTTTAGAACATGAAACAAATTTGTTGCTAGTATCTATTGTATTGATTATACTACTAGTAGTAATCCAAAAATATCAATTTTTAGAAGTAAAAAACTTTGGCATCTTACATTTTCTGGTAAACTAAAAATATTTGATTGGAAAATCATGAATGATAATATTCTACTAACAGAAATTTCTGCAAGAGAGGTCTTCATATACCTGCCACACAGGGACGGACCTAGGAATATTTTGTAGAGGGGGCCAAAGTAAACTATCTCGAAATTGGAGGGGGCCATCTGTTAATTTTTTTTGGTGTATAGGATTATTTCCTACTGCAAGTGTACTTGTAAGCCATTGTCTACGGGGGTCCACTGCCCATGTTGGCATGGCTGTAGTTCCGTTGATAACTCTCTTTTAGAAGTTATTTTTATACTTCCATATTACTTGTAATAGGCTTATTTCACATGATTTATATGTTATATTTGTACAAATATGTGAATTTGACGATTTATAAGCCTAAGAGTGAAAAGTTGTGTTTCTAGCCTATTTGTGGATGTTTTCTCTCATATTTGCTATGATAATTGCACGTGTTGTTTAGTGTTGTGTATCTCAGGTAAAGAGGTGCATTGGAGCTTATTATATGCTTGGATATGCTTGGAATGGAGCCTGATGAAGAGGAGAAAAGGAGACGCAAAAACGAAGCAAAATTGCCTGAAGGATTTATTCCCTGGAGGCATAAACGTTCTGTGTCTGTTCTCCGGGATCGGTGCGGCAGAAGTAGCTCTTTATCGCCTTGGAATCCCATTAAAGAATGTTGTATCAGTAGAAATATATGAAGTCAGCAGAAATATGATACGATCTTGGTGGGCACAGACTAGACAAAGGGGGAAGTTGTCCGATTAGTATACTAATGTCCAAAAGATTACTGATGAGGTCCTGGTGCAGCTTGTACGTGATTTTGGAGGCATTGATGTTGTTATGGGTGGTAGCCCATGTAATTATTGCTATGAACAAACCGACATACTATAAATGGTTTGGAGGGTAAAAATTCTGCCTTATTTTATGAATTTTGCCGCATTCTTAAGGCAGTAATGAATATAATGGGTCGCCGCATGTAGTGTATATTTATAGATTTGAACTTTTAATATACACCCGTAACTTTTGGGATCTTTCATTGAACCTTGGTTTATAGTTGGATTGTTTGACCCAGGGTATTAGTGTTTTTTTAGTATGATTGTTTGAATTGCTTTGAGGTTCTATTTTGTGGAGGAGGTGGTAAAAATGTTGTTGAAACATGCAAATAAAGCAATTCCGCCACCATTCCTGATCTGCCTTGTACAGTGGTGGTTGACTATATATCACCTGAATTTGATCCCAAAACACTCATTGTCTCAGGAGATGGTTTTCTTATCAGGTTAGCCATTGACATTTACGTGGCACAAAACACATCTGAAGAACATAGTAAGTTTTAGCTCGTTTTATCTCAAGTTTGGGTGGATTTTAAGGTGATCTAAACATGTACTCACAGATGCAAATTAATGTAGTGTTCAATAGTTTTTCTCAGGCTCTTAAAAAATGCTATCACTCTCTGAACGAAAATAATCAGAGAGGGAGATACGAGTCTCCAAACAGGACTCTGAAATGAGCACCTCTGCAGGTTTAAAACTGAAACCTCAAGAACATAGTTTTGTAGCCACATTGAAAACCAATTCAGGGATGTTTGAAGACCAAATCAAACAACAAAATCAACATGGGACTGAAGCTGGTCATTCAGGGAGAAAATCGCTACAAACATCTTGTGAAATTTTTAGGTTTTAGAGCCATTACAAGTGGATTTTCAGGGTGGGGTTTCGCCAAAAACAACATGTTCATGAATAAAACCCTGAGTTTCCCCATTACAGTTGTGTTTTGATACTTCCAATAGTCTCACGAGACTACCGGAATCGGAATGGAGTAATGTGCACGAAGAAAACAGGGAGGAAGAAGGTCTTACCCTAGTTTTAGCAGTAGTAACAAAAACCGGCGAGAGCCTACCCAGATACTGGCGGGGTCAGAAGAAACTACCGAGTTACAGTCCAAGCTTGGCACCAATGATTTCGGAAATTTCCAAGCATCACAAAAACGATAATTAATTGCACTGAAAAAGTTAGAGAGAGAGAATTCACGTAGAATCAAACTAGGATTATTATCATACAACCCCTTTTCCGAGTTCAATACACAAGGCCTTTCCAAATTGGCAGAGGGCAATTCATCCCATAGGCTCCTAGTATCACAAGCATTAGTAGTTTTTTGAAAGGAGGTGTGGTGGTTGTTCGGCAGTGCTAGAGGTAGTGGTGTAGGTGTAGAAGATGATGATGGTTGAGAATGAGGATGGTGGGGAGGTGGCTTCAGCTATACCAGCTGATGAGAAGTGAAAAGAAAAGCTGCCACCTCATCTTGAGCCATGTGTCGGATACAAACAAGGGGTGAAAATTGAAATTTTCTCAAAGTTGATGGTAAATGTTGTGTTTTACAAGAATAAGCAAATTTGAGATATTACACTTTTGCCCCAGTACTTCAAATTACTCCATAAATATCCCACAATTTCCACTATTCTCTGGCTGACCAACTTTGAACTAGGATTTCAATTTGAAAGAAATTATATATATACCCTTAGTTTCTCAATAATGGCACTTTTTCCCCAACTTGAATTTTCATTTCCTGACACTCTTGATGAACAGATGTCAGCAAACACTACTGAAAAAGAATTTACAATCCAACTCGAGCTTTTAATTTATTTGCAGTTTGGCCCCTATAAGATTTCAGAGTGTTAATGTCATGGCCTATATTCCTTTAATTTCACCATAGTAATATTTGGTATCGTACTTTTGGAAGGCACTTTTGGAACATGAAACAAATTTGTTGCTAGTATTATTTATCCCAACTCTTGTGTTGATTTTACTGCTAGTAGTAATCCAAAAATACCAATTTTTAGAAGAAAAAAAACTTTGGCAGCTCACATTTTCTGGTAAACTTAAAATATTTGTTTGGAAAATCATGAACGATAATATTCTACTAATAGAAATTTGTGCAAGAGAGGTCTTCATATACCTGCCACATGCTCAGAAGAAGATGATTTCCACATATTTTTTGGTTGTTCTGATACTAGATGGGTTTTGAGATCCCCCACATCTTGAATTCATTATTTTATTCAAATATTCCTCTCTTCGAGTAGATCCAAAATTTCATCCACAATCTCTCTGCACTTAACTTGTAGATCTTCACTCATCTCCTTTGGTAGTTGTGGACTTCTCTAAAAAAAATTGAAATTTGAGGAGAGAAAGCTACATATTAATGTTATATTATTTCAAGCTTTTGCCTATGTAATGCTGAATTTGTAGAAATATCATACCTTTTTTGCAGATTAGCCGAACACAGTTGTAGATTCGTCTCATGGTTGGGAATAACATATGTTTTGGAGATGAATATCGATAGCAATGTCTCAATTAAAACAAAGAAACGCTCAGGAGGGGAGATGATTCGAATCACGGCGATAATTTCATCCATGGATTCTCTTATCCCGTCCAATACACCAAAAGATCCCTTCATAACCGAAGCGTAAACTTTTCTTAAAACCCTGATTTTTGATTAAAGATTCAGTTTCCAGCAACAATAGATAGAGATGGATTGTATATAGCTCGTTCTTTATGAGCGCCGGGAAGCGACGCCTTCCGAGAGAGAACGTCTCTTACGAGAATGTGCCAGAAATGTTACTTTTATATCGCCTAGAGAGTCTTATACCCGGTGTTTCGCAAATTGCCCGTGCCCACAACCTAGCAGGTTGGGCCATAAATGTAATATTGGTGTTTTAAATTTACTCAAGACTTGTACTCTATTTGGGTGTCTGATAAGCCCAATACCACTTAATCACATGCTTCTGCCCTAGCCTAAGGCGGTGCTTGCGGATATGCTCTTTGAGCAGCCCTTTCACTCGCGAAATTCGTTATATCCCTCTTTTTCCCTGTAATAAGCTCTCTTCGAATACATATATGCTTCTATATTACTTTTAGTACATCAGACAATTTATAACATTACAGATTGGGTCGGTTGCATGAAATTAACATTTAACTTCACACTATCATTTTATTTAACCATTAAATACTTTCTAAATTTTGTTTGATCAAAAGATCCCATATTAATTTTTTTAAACTACTTTAGCTCCCCACTATGGCGAATTGGTAGATTTGCCTCTTTCTATAGTGAATCTCATACTACTTCAGCTTCATTTACCGAAACAACAATCTATAAAAGTAATTCATCAAGAACTCTATTCATTAAACTATCATACTTTTATAAGTAGAACTGTCAAACGGGCCGGTTAACCATCCTGATTTCAATCGTTTATTGAGTAACTAAGCCCGAGCCCTAACTTACCGAACCGGGACTAGAACCTATTTCATGCGGGCTAGGGCCTGTTAAACCTTCTCTCAAAACCATGAACCGAAACGCAACGACCCGATAATAAATGAGGGGACCGTTGACCGAACCCAGCCAGGAACTGAACGGTTAAGCATACCAAAAGAGCACTTTCCCTTCAGTTTTGACATATATGCATACATATATATATATATATGTATATCGACCCGAACCGAACTGGTACAGCCAGATATGGTTATATGCTGGGCCGGTTAGCGGTTTGTGAAATTTCTCGGGCCGGTTAAGCATAACTGAATACTCAGAAACTGAGCCCGGTTGGTTCAAGGATTTTTTGGCCGGGTTTGGTTTCTGTTAACCGAAAGTGCAACTTTAGTCGTAAGGGAGAAACTCCTTTTGGTCGGTGAATATGTAAAGATGACCTGGGAAAAAAATTATACAACCCACATTGGGATTACAAGTTGAATCAATAAAGACAATAATGACTATAAAAAGATCAAGGGTAACATGAATCAATTCTTAAAGAATGTATTCCAGACGAGCATGAAAAATGCCCATACTCACATGTTTTATGTGCACACATAGATGTACATGGTCTGCCACTGAGTTATTCCATGACTTATGTACCTCCTGCTCATAGATACACAAATATTTCTAATTCAACACTCTTCAATAGAAAATAAGCAATCACAAGCTTATCTGGTAGCCTCCCTAGTATTCCAGATCAAAGCTGATGATTCTCTATCCCGACAGCGTCTACACATACAAGTTTTTAAATATTTAATATGTAAATGTCCTCATTACTGAGTTATAATTTATACACAAATATCTTGCTAGTTGTCTAACTCAGGATGACTATTTTGCCCCTGAAGTCTCAATCTTATTAGTAAAGTCCATGAGTGTTCCTCAACCCCCTAAGTTATGCATAGTTGGCCAATTTTGTGAGTTACTAAGTCTCCAAGTTATCTACTGAAGATTGAATTTAAAGTTTGTATATTTACACTCAAGTCCCTCCAATTTGTCTAGATTGCAATTTAGCCCCTTATTGTGCATGATTTCCCCCTGAAGAAGTCAAACTGTTCTCAGAAAGAGCAAACTCCTTCCCTAAGTCTCTTATGTAGACATAGAGTTGAAATTTACAAACTTTAATTATTTTCACTTAAGCTCCTATTGTTTGCTAAAATTACAAAAAGACTCCTCAAAAAGTTGACTTGGTCAACATTAACCCATAATCGCTTATTATGACTCAATATATTCATGTAAATCATGTTTATTACTCCAAGACATTGATTTCAACTTGACACAAATTTTAAGTGAAATTACTAATTTACCACTCTTATATAGTATTGTCCAAACAAAGTTTTTTAGGATATCAACTTAGTCAAATTTGACAGATTGGACTTAGAATAAAAATATGACCAATTTTTTCAAGGATATGAAGGCCAGAAACACACTGAAGTTCTCCGAGACTCAAAATATTCAAGGAGATATTACAGGTCACTGAAATGTCAACGACTAACCTGAGAAAAACACCATCGCCTGAGACGATGGGTTTTTTGGGATCAATTTAGGTGATATATAGTCAACCACCACCGTACCTCCCGATCTGCAATGCTGGCAACAGTGCTTCATTTGCTTGTTTCAACAAGATTTTTACCACCACCAACACAAAATAGAACCTCCAAGCAATTCAAGAATCAAACATGTAACCGAGAAAACTTTATTACAATCAATCCAACATAGTATATAAACCTAGGTTAAATAGTAACTGAATGATACCAAAAGTTACATGGGTTTATTGAAAGTCCAAATCTATAAATATGCACTACATGCGGCAACCCATTATATTCTTCACCTCCTTAAGAATGCGGCAAAATCATAAAATATGGTAGAATCTTAACCGTCCAAACCAGTTATAGTTTGCCGGTTGGTTCTAGTAAGATTATTTCACAACCACCAACAACAAGATCAAAGCCTCCCAAATCGCGTATCATTTTCTCCAGCAGGTCATCATTAATTTTCTGGACATCAGTGTATTCGCCGACCAGCTTTCCTCTTTCGCCAGTCTGTTGCCACCAGGATCTTATCACATTTCTTCCGACTTCATTTATTTCTACTTAAACGACACTATTTAATGGAATTCCAAGGTGATGAAGAGCTGCTTCTGCCGTACCGATCCCAGTGAAAAGAGACAAATCGTTTATGCCTCCAAGGAATGAGTCCTTGAGCACTGAGAGGTGATATGCCACCGTGACAACCTGAGCGATATTTTCAAGTAACAAGTGTGGGTATCATTTACCAAACCAAAAATAAGTGATCACTGTTGTCCAAAAGTGCCATCACTTTTGGACAGCACTGATCACTGGTTCTATAGTGATTGACACTAACACTTGTTACTTGTCAATTTCTTTCTGGTTGACACGGTGTCCTATCACCTCTCAGTGCTGAAGGACTTATTCCCTGGAGGCCTAAACGTTCTGTCTCTCTCCTCCGGGATCGGTGCGGCAGAAGTAGCTCTTTATCGCCTCGACATCCCATTAAAGAATGTTGTATCAGTAGAAATATATTAAGTCAGCAGAAATGTGATACGATCTAGGTGGGCACAGACTAGACAAAGGGGGAAGTTGTCCGATGAGTATACTAATGTCCAAAAAATTACTGATGAGGTCCTGGTGCAGCTGATACGTGATTTTGGAGGCATTGATCTTGTTATTGGTGGTAGCCTGTGTAATAATTGTACATGAACAAACCGACATACTAGAACTGGTTTGGAGGGTGAACATTCTGCCCTATTTTAGGAATTTTGCCGCATTCTTAAGGCAGTAATGAATATTATGGGTCGCTGCATGTAGTATATTTATAGATTTAAACTTTTAATATACACCCGTAACTTTTGGGATCTTTCATTGAACCTTGGTTTATAGTTGGATTGTTTGACCCAGTGTATTAGTGTTTTTTAGTAGAATTGTGTGAATTGCTTTGAGGTTCTATTTTGTGGTGGAGGTGGTAAAAATGTTGTTGAAACAAGCAAATAAAGCAATTCCGCCACGATTCCAGATCTGCACGGTACAGTGGTTGTTGACAATATATCACCTGAATTTGATCTCAAAACACCCATCGTCTCATGCGATGGTTTTCTCCTCAGGTTAGCCATTGACATTTACGTGGCACAAAACAAAGCTCAAGAACATGGTAAGTTTGAGCTCGTTTTATCTCAAGTTTTGGTGGATTTTAAGGTGATCTAAACATGTACTCACAGTTGGAAACTAATGTAGTGTTCAATAGTTTTTCTCAGGTTCTTCAAAATTGCTATCACGATCTGAACACAATAATCAGAGAGGAAGATACAAGTATCCAAACAGGGCTCTGAAATGAGCACCTCTGCAAGTTTAAAGATGAAACCTCAAGAACATTGTTTTGTAGCCACATTGAAAACCAATTCAGGGATGTTTGAAGACCAAATCAAACAACAAAATCAACATGGGACTGAAGCTGGTCATTCAGGGAGAAAATCGCTACGAACATCTTGTGAAATTTTTAGGTTTTGAATCCATTACAAGTGGATTTTCATGGTGGGGTTTCACCAAAAAACAACATGCTCATGAATAAAACCCCGAGTTTCCCAATTACAGTTTTGTTTTGATACTGCCAATAGTCTCACGAGACTTCGGGAATCGGAATGGAGTAATGTGCATGAAGAAAACAGAGAGGAAGAAGGACTTACCGTAGGTTTAGCGGTAGTAACAAAAACCGGCGAGAGCCTACCCAGATACTGGCGGGGTCAGAAGAAACTACCGAGTTACAGTCCAAGTTTGGCACCAATGATTTCAGAAATTTCCAAGGATCACAAAAACGATAATCAATTGCACTGAAAAAGTTAGAGAGAGAGAATTCACGTAGAATCAAACTAGGATTATTATCATACAACCCTTTTTTCGAGTTCAATACACAAGGCCTTTCCAAATTGGCAGATGACTATTTATCCCCTAGGCTCCTAGTATCACAAGCATCAGTAGGCTTTTGAAAGGAGGTGTGGTGGTGGTTGGGCAGTGTTAGAGGTAGTGGTGTAGGTGTAGAAGATAATGATTGTTGAGAATGAGGATGATGGGGAGGTGGCTTCAGCCATACCAGCTAATGCGAAGTGAAAAGAAACGCTGCCACCTCATCTTGAGCCATGTGTCGGATATAAACAAGGGGTGAAAATTGAAATTTTCTCGAAGTTGATGGTAAATGTTGTGTTTTAAATGAATAAGCAAATTTGAGATATTACACTTTTGCCCCCAGTACTTCAAGTTACTCCATAAATATCCCACAATTTCCACTATTCTCTGGCTGACCAGCTTTGAACTAGGATTTCAATTTGAAAGAAATTACATATATACCCTTAGTTTCTCAATAATGGCACATTTTCCCCAACTTGAATTCTCATTTCCAGACACTCTTGATGAACAGATGTCAGCAAACACTACTGAAAAAGAATTTACAATCCAACTCTAGCTTTTAATTTATTGCAGTTTGGCCCCTATAATATTTCAGAGTGTTAATGTCATGGCCTATACTCCTTTAATTTCACCATAGTAATATTTGGTATCGTACTTTTGGAAGGCACTTTTAGAACATGAAACAAATTTGTTTCTAGTATTATTTATCCCTACTCTTGTATTGATTTTACTGCTAGTAGTAATCCAAAAATACCAATTTTTAGTAGAAAAAAAACTTTGGCATCTCACATTTTCTTGTAAACTAAAAATATTTGATTGGAAAATCATGAATGATAATATTCTACTAGTAAAAATTTGTGCAAGAGAGGTCTTCTCATACCTGCCACATGCTCAGAAGAAGATGATTTCCACATATTTTTTGGTTGTTCTGATACTAGATGGGTTTTGAGATCCCCCACTCCTTTAATTCATTATTGTTTCTTCAAATATTCCTCTCTTCGACTAGATCCAAAATTTCATCCACAATCTCTCTGCACTTAACTTGTAGATCTTCACTCATCTCCTTTGGTAGTTGTGGACTTCTCTAAAAAAATTAAAATTTGAGGAGAGAAAGCTAGATATTAATGTTATATTAATTCAAGCTTTTGCTTATGTAAAGCTGAATTTGTAGAAATATCATACCTTTTTTGCAGATCATCAAATGCGCGGAACACAGTTGTAGATCCGTCTCACGGTTGGGAATAACATATGCTTTTGAGATGAATATTGATAGCAATGTCTCAATGAAAACAAAGAAACGCTCAGGAGGGGAGATGATTCGAAATCACGACGACGATTTCATCCATGGATTCTCTTATCCCGTCCAATACACCAAAAGATCCCTTCATCACCGAAGCGTAAACTTTGCTTAAAACCCATATTTTGGCTTAACGATTCAGTCTCCAGCAACAATAGATAGAGATGGATAGTAACTAGCTCGATCTTGAGGAGCGCCGGGAAGCACGCCTTCCGAGAGAGCACGTCTCTTACGAGAATGTGCCAGAAATGTTACTTTTATATCGCCTAGAGATTCTTATACCCGGTGTTTCCCAAAATGCCCGTGCCCGCAACGTAGCAGGTTGGGCCATAAATGTAATATTGGTGTTTTAAATGCCCTCAAGACTTGTACTCTATTTGGATGTCTGATAAGCCCAATACTACATAAATACAATCAAGGCTGAATTTCAAAACTAAAGAAAACAAAACTTCTAATGAACCGAAACAAACCGTCTGATGATGACATGATATTTACTTGCATTCTGGAAATAGAATAGGGAGAGTTAAGGTAAGGCTTAATTACTTAGTGCGTACCCCTATTTTGCAAAACTATCACATTGCAATCTTAAATGTACCCCATTTGCAAAGAATAAAAGTCAAGGTAAAATATTTCATCCAAACAACATCACTACAAGAATGGTGTATTCCTCAATGCAAAAAAATAATTATAAGAATTAGCATTAAAATAAAAATAAAATAGACAAGAAACAAAAGCTAAATCGATCATGTAAGAAGGGAGTAATTTAAAGTGTTAAACACAACAATTTCACTATTTAGTACTGGTACTAAAATTAGTCCAGAACAACTAAACATAATATTAACAAATACTTGAATTATGTTTAGTCGAATCCCAGTTAGTACTACTGATCCACTGATAATCCATGAAAATCAAATATTCCAGCATAGTAATATATACGTAATCACAGCTTCCGCCCTAGCCTAGGGCGGAGCTTGCGGACATGCTCTTTCGGCAGCCCTTTCACTCGCGAAATTCGTTATACTCCTTATTTTTCCCTGTAAGAAGCTCTCTTCGAATAAATATATGCTTCTATATTACTTTTAGTACATCAGACAATTAACAACATTACAGTTTGGGTCGGTAGCATGAAATTAACATTTAACTTCACACTATCCTTTTATTTAACCATTAAATACTTTGTTAATTTTATTTGATCAAAAGATCCCATATTAATTTTTTAAACTACTTTACTTCCCCACAATGCCGAATTGGTAGATTTTCCTCTTTCTATAGTGATTCTCATACTACTTCAGCTTCTTTTACAGAAACAACAATCTATAAAAGTAATTCATCAAGAACTCTATTCATTAAACTATCACACTTTCGTAAGTAGAACTGTCAAACGGGCCAGTTAACCATCCTGATTTCAACTGTTTCTTGAGTAACTAAGCCCGAGCCCTAACTTACCGAACCGGGACTAGAACCTATTTCATGCGGGCTAGGGTCTGTTAAACCTTCTATCAAACCATGAACTGAACCGCAACGACCCGATAATAAATGAGGGGGCCGTTGACCGAACCCAGCCATGAACTGAACGGTTAAGCATACCAAAATAGCACTTTCCCACCAGTTTTGACATATATGCATACATATATATGTATATATATGTATACCGACCCGAACCAAACTGGTACAGCCGAATATGGTTATATGCTGGGCCGGTTAGAGGTTTGTGAAATTTCTCGGGCTGGTTAGCCATAACTGAATACCCAGAAACTGAGCCCGGTTGGTTCAAGGATTTTTGGCCGGGTTTGGTTTCGGTTAACCGAAAGAGCAGCTCTAGTCGTAAGAGAGACACTCCTTTTCGTCGGTGAATATGTAAATATGACCTGGGAAAAAATTATACAACCCACATTGGAATTACAAGTTGAATCAATAAAGACAATAATGACCATACAAAGGTCAAGGGTAACATGAATAAATTCTTAAAGCATGTATTCAAGACCAGCATGAACAATGCCCATACTCACATGTTTTATGTGCATACATTGACGTACATGGTCTGCCACTGAGTTATTCCATGACTTATGTACCTCCTACTCATAGATACACAAATATTTCTTATTCAACACTCTCCAATAGAAAATAAGCAATCACAAGCTTATCTGGTAGCCTCTATCCCGACAGCGTCTACACATACAAGTGTTTCAATGTTTGATCTGTACATGTCCTCATTAGTGAGTTATAATTCATACACAAGTATCTTGCTAGTTGTCTAACTCATGATGACTATTTTGCCCCTGAAGTCTCAATCTTATTAGTAAAGTCCATGAGTGTTCCTCAATCCCCTAAATTATGCATAGTTGGCCAATTTTGTGAGTTACTAAGTCTCCAAGTTATCTACTGAAGATTGAATTTTAAGTTTTGATATTTACACTCAAGTCCCTCCAATTTTTTTAGATTGCAATTTAGCCCCTTGAGCCATGTGTCAGATATAAACAAGGGGAATGTTGATGGTAAATGTTGCGTTTTGAAAGAATAAGTAAATTTGAGATATTACACTTTTGCCCCCAGTACTTCAAATTACTCCATAAATATCCCACAATTTCCACTATTCTCTGGCTGACCAGCTTTGAACTAGGATTTCAATTTGAAAGAAATTACAAATATACCCTTAGTTTCTCAATAATGGCACATTTTCCCCGACTTGAATTCTCATTTCAAAACACTCTTGATGAACATATGTCAGCAAACACTACTGAAAAAGAATTTACAATCTAACTCTAGCTTTTAATTTATTGCATTTTGGCCCCTATAAAATTTCAGAGTGTTAATGTCATGACCTATATTCCTTTAGTTTCATCATAGTAATATTTGGTATCGTACTTTTGGAAGACATTTTTAGAACATGAAACAAATTTGTTGCTAGTATTATTTTTCCCTTCTCTTGTATTGATTTTACTGCTAGTAGTAATCCAAAATTACCAAATTTTTGAAGAAAAAAAACTTTGACATCTCACATTTTCAGCTAAACTAAAAATATTTGATTGGAAAATCATGAATGATAATATTCTACTAATAGAAATTTGTGCAAGATAGGTCTTCATATACCTGCCACATGCTCAGAAGAAGATGATTTTTCCACATATTTTTTGGCTGTTCTGATACTAGATGGGTTTTGAGATCCCCCACTCCTTGAATTCATTATTGTTTCTTCAAATATTCCTCTCTTCGAGTAGATCCAAAATTTCATCCACAATCTCTCTGCACCTAACTTGTAGATCTTCACTCATCTCCTTTGGTAGTTGTGGACTTCTCTAAAAAAATTGAAATTTGAGGAGAGAAAGCTAGATATTAATGTTATATTAATTCAAACTTTTGCCTATGTATTGCCGAATATGTAGAAATATCATACCTTTTTTGTAGGTCATCGAATGCGCGGAACACAGTTGTAGATCCGTCTCATGGTCGGGAATAACATATGTTCTGGAGATGAAGATTGATAGCAATGTCTCAATGAAAACAAAGAAACGCTCTGGAGGGGAGATGATTCGAAATCACGGCGACGATTTCATCCATGAATTCTCTTATTCTATCCAATACACCAAAAGATCCTTTCATCACCGAAGCGTAAACTTTGCTTGAAACCCTGATTTTGGCTTAAAGATTCAGTTTCCAGCAACAATAGATAGAGATGGATTGTATATAGCTCTTTCTTCAGGAGCGCGGGGAAGCGGCGCCTTCCGAGAGAGAACGTCTTTTACGAGAATGTGCCAGAAATGTTACTTTTATAGTGCCTAGAGATTATTATACCCGGTGTTTCCCAAATTGCCCGTGCCCGCAACCTAGCAGGTTGGCCATAAATGTAATATTGGTGTTTTAAATGCCCTCAAGACTTGTACTCTATTTGGGTGTCTGATAAGCCCAATACTACTTACATACAATCAAGGCTTAATTTCAAAACTAAAGAAAACAAAACTTCTAATGAACCGAAACAAACTGTTTGATGATGACATGAGATTTACTTACATTCTGGAAATAGAATAGAGAGAGAGTTAAAGTTAGGCTTAATTACTTAGTGTGTACCCCTATTTTGGAAAACTATCACATTGCAATCTTAAATGTACCCCATTTGCAAAGAATAAAAGTGAACGTCAAACTGGTAAAATATTTCATCCAAACACCATCACTACAAGAATGGTGTATTCGTCAATGCAAAAAAATAATAATAAGAATTAGAAGTAAAATAAAAATAAAATAGACAAGAAAGAAAAGCTAAATCGATCATGTAAGAAGGGAGTAATTTAAAGTGTTAAACACAACAGTTTCACTATTTAGTACTGGTACTAAAATTTGTTCAGAACAACTAAACGTAGTATTAACAAATACATGAATTATGTTTAGTCGAATCCCAATTAAACTATTGATCCACTGATAATCAAGGAAAATCAAACATTCCAGCATAGTAATATATACGTAATCACATGCTTCCGCCCTAGCCTAGGGCGGAGCTTGCGGATATGCTCTTTGAGCAGCCCTTTCACTCGCGGAATTCGTTATATTCCTCATTTTTCCCTGTAATAAGCTCTCTTCGAATACATATATGCTTCTATATTACTTTTAGTACATCAGACAATTAACAACATTACAATTTGAGTCGGTAGCATCAAATTTATTTAACTTCACACTATCCTTTTATTTAACCATTGAATAATTTTATTTGATCCATCCCACATTAATTTTTTAAAACTACTTTAGCTCCCCACTATGGCGAATTGGTAGATTTGCCACTTTCTATAGTGAATCTCATACTACTTTAGCTTCTTTTACCGAAACAACAATCTATAAAAGTAATTCATCAAGAACTCTATTCATTAAACTATCACACTTTCGTAAGTAGAACTGTCAAACGGGTCGGTTAACCATCCTGATTTCAACCGTTTCTTGAGTAACTAAGCCTGAGCCCTAACTTACCGAACCGGGACCAGAACCTATTTCATGCAGGCTAGGGCCTGTTAAACCTTCTCTCAAACAATGAACCGAACCGCGACGGCCCCATAAAAAGTGAGGGGACTGTGACCGAACCCAGTCAGGAACTAAACGATTAAGCATACCAAAACAGCACTTTCGCACCAATTTTGATATATATACATACATATATATATGTATATCGACCCGAACCGAACTGGTACAGCCGGATATGGTTATATGCTGGGCCGGTTAGAGGTTTGTGAAATTTCTTGGGCCGGTTAACCATAACTGAATACCCACAAAGGAACTCATTTTGGTCGTAAGGGAGAAACTCATTTTGGTCGTTGAATATGTAAATATGAACTGGGAAAAATTATACAACCCACATTGGGATTACAAGTTGAATTAGTAAAGACAATAATGACCATACAAAGGTCAAGGGTAACATGAATCAATCTTAAAATATGTATTCAAGACCAGCATGAACAATGCCCCTATTCACATGTTTTATGTGCATACATAGATGTACATGGTCTGCCACTGAGTTATTCCAACTTATGTACCTCCTACTCATAGATACACAAATATTTCTAATTCAACACTCTTCAATAGAAAAGAAGCAATCACAAGCTTATCTGGTAGCCTCACTAGTATTCCAGATCAACGCTGATAATTCTCTATCCCGACATCGTCTACACATACAAGTTTTTAAATATTTAATCTGTACATGTCCTCATTAGTGAGTTATAATTCAAACACAAGTATCTTGCTAGTTGTCTAACCCATGATGACTATTTTGCCCCTGAAGTCTCAATCTTATTAGTAAAGTCCATGAGTGTTCCTCAACCCCCTAAATTTTGCATACTTGGCGAATTTTGTGAGTTACTAAGTCTCCAAGTTATCTACTAAAGATTGAATTCCAAGTTTTGATATTTACACTCAAGTCCCTCCAATTTGTTTAAATTGCAATTTAGCCCCTTATTGTGCATTATTGCAATCCAACTTAGTACATAAACCTAGGTTAAATAGTTAACTGAATGATACCAAAATTACAGGGGTTTATTGAATGTCCGAATCTATAAATATACACTACATGCGGCAACCCATTATATTCTTCACCTCCTTAAGAATGCGGCAAAAATTATAAAATAGAGTAGAATCCTGGCCCTCCAAACCAGTTCTAGTATGCCGGTTGGTTCTAGAAAGATAATTGCACAACCACCAACAACAAGATCAAAGCCTCCCAAATCGCGTATCATCTGCTCCAACAGGTCATCAGTAATTTTCTAAACATCTTTGTATTCCCCGACCAACTTTCCTCTTTCGCCAGTCTTTTGCCACCAGGATCTTATCACATTTCTGCCGACTTCATGTATTTATACTTAAACGACACTATTTAATGGGATTCCAAGGTGATAAAGAGCTGCTTATGCCGTACCGATCCCAGAGAAGAGAGACAAATCTTTTATGCCTCCAAGGAATGAGTCCTTGAGCATTGAGAGGTGATATGCCACCGTGTCAACCTGGGCGATATTGTCAAGTAACAAGTGTGAGTGTCATTTCACAGACCAAAAATAAGTGATCACTGTTGTCCAAAAGAGCCATCACTTTTGGACAGCACTGATCACTTATTTTTTTTTCTATAGCGATTGACACACTCACTTGTTACTTGTCCATTTCTTTCTGGTTGACACGGTGTCCTATCACCTCTCAGTGCTGAAGGACTTATTCCCTGGAGGCATAAACGTGATGTCTCTCTTCTCGGGGATCGGTGCTGCACAAGTAGCTCTTTATCGCGTCGACATCCCATTAAAAAATGTTATATCAGTAGAAATATATGAAGTCAGCAGAAATGTGATACGATATTGGTGGGCACAAACTAGTCAAATGGGGAAGTTGTCCGATGAGTATACTAATGTCCAAAAGATTACTAATGAGGTCCTGGTGCAGCTGATTCGTGATTTAGGAGGCATTGATATTGTTATTGGTGGTAGCCCGTGTAATAATTGTACATGAACAAACCAACATACTAGAACTGGTTTAGAGGGTAAACATTCTGCCCTATTTTATGAATTTTTCCGCATTCTTAAGGCAGTAATGAATATAATGGGTCGTCGCATGTAGTGTATATTTATAGATTTGAACTTTTAATATACACCCGTAACTTTTGGGATCATTCATTGAACCTTGGTTTATAGTTGGATTGTTTTACTCAGTGTATTAGTGTTTTTTTGGTATGATTGTTTGAATTGCTTTGAGGTTCTATTTTGTGGTGGAGGTGGTAAAAATGTTGTTGAAACAAGAAAATCAAGCAATTCTGCCACCATTCCAGATCTGCATGGTACAGTGGTGGTTGACTATATATCACCTGAATTTGATCCCCAACCACCCATCGTCTCAGGCGATGGTTTATGCTCAGGTTAGCCATTGACATTTACGTGGCACAAAACACAGCTCAAGAACATGGTAAGTTTTCGCTCGTTTTATCTCAAGTTTTGCTGGATTTTAAGTTGATCTAAACATGTACTCACAGCTGCAAATTAATGTAGTGTTAGTTTTTCTCAGGCTCTTAAATAATGCTATCACGCTCTCAACGACAATAATCATAGAGGGAGATACACGTCTCCAAACAGGGTTCTGAAATGAGCACCTCTGCAGGTTTAAAACTTAAACCTCGAGAACATTGTTTTGTAGCCACATTGAAAACCAATTCAGTGATGTTTGAAGACCAAATCAAACAACAAAATCATTATGGGACTGAAGCAGGTCATTCAGGGAGAAAATCGCTACAAACATCTTGTGAAATTTGTAGGTTTTGGAGCCATAACAAGTGGATTTTCAGGGTGGGGTTTCACCGAAAAACAACATGTTCATGAAAAAAACCCCGAGTTTCCCCATTAAAGTTGTGTTTTGATACTTCCAATAGTCTCACGAGACTACAGGAATCGGAATGGAGTAATGTGCATGAAGAGAACCGGGAGGAAGAAGGTCTTACCGTAGCTTTAGCAGTAGTGAAAAAAACCGGCGAGAGCCTACCCAAATACTTGCGGGGTCAGAAGAAACTACCGTGTTACAGGCCAAGCTTGGCACCAATGATTTCGGAAATTTCCAAGGATCACAAAAACGATAATCAAATGCACTGAAAAAGTTAGAGAGAGAATTCACGTAGAATCAAACTAGGATTATTATCATACAACCCCTTTTCCGAGTCCAATTCTGGAAGGTGCGGCTGGATCACCTCCTTTTAAGGGAGACACAAGGCCTTTCCAAATTGGCAGAGGGCTATTTATCCCCTAGGCTCCTAGTATCACAAGCATCAGTAGTTTTTTGAAAGGAGGTGTGGTGGTGGTTGGGCAGTGTTAGAGGTAGTGGTGTAGGTGTAGAAGATGATGATGGTTGAGAATGAAGATGGTGGGGAGGTGGCTTCATCTATACAAGCTGATGAGAAGTGAAAAGAAAAGCTGCCACCTCATCTTGAGCCATGTGTCGGATATAAACAAGGGGTGAAAATTGAAATTTTCTCAAAGTTGATGGTAAATGTTGTGTTTTAAAAGAATAAGCAAATTTGAGATATTACACTTTTTCCCCCAGTACTTCAAATTACTCCATACTAGATGGGTTTTGAGATCCCCCACTCCTTGAATTCATTATTGTTTCTTCAAATATTCCTCTCTTCGAGTAGATCCAAAATTTCATCCACAATCTCTCTGCACCTAACTTGTAGATCTTCACTCATCTCCTTTGGTAGTTGTGGACTTCTCTAAAAAAAGTTGAAATATGAGGAGAGAAAGCTAGATATTAGTGTTATATTAATTCAATCTTTTGCCTATGTAATGCTGAATATGTAGAAATGTCATACCTTTTTTGTAGGTCATCGAATGGGTGGAACAGAGTTGTAGATCCGTCTCATGGTTGGGAATAACATATGTTTTGGAGATGAAGATCGATAGCAATGTATCAATGAAAACAAAGAAACGCTCAGGAGGGGAGATGATTCGAAATCACGGCGACGATTTCATCCACGGATTCTCTTATCCTGTCCAATACACCAAAAGATCCCTTCATCACCGAAGCGTAAACTTTGCTTAAAACCCTGATTTTGGCCTAAAGATTCAGTTTCCAGCAACATTAGATAGAGATGGATTGTATATAGCTCGCTCTCAGGAGCGCCGGGAAGTGGCGCCTTCCGAGAGAGAACGTCTCTTACGAGAATGTGCCAGAAATGTTACTTTTATATCGCCTAGAGATTCTTATACCCGGTGTTTCCCAAATTGCCCGTGCCCGCAACCTAGCAGGTTGGGCCATAAATGTAATATTGGTGTTTTAAATGCCCTCAAGACTTGTACTCTATTTGGTTGTCTGATAAGCCCAATACTACTTACATACAATCAAGGCTTAATTTTAAAAATAAAGAAAACAAAACTTCTAATGAACCGAATCAAACCGTTTGATGATGACATGAGATTTACTTACATTCTGGAAATAGAATAGAGAGAGTTAAAGTAAGGCTTAATTACTAAGTGTGTACCCCTATTTTGGAAAACTATCACATTGCAATCTTAAATGTACCCCATTTGCAAAGAATAGAAGTCAACGTCAAATTGGTTTATGCTCAGGTTAGGCATTGACATTTACGTGGCAAAAAACACAGCTCAAGAACATCGTAAGTTTTAGCTCGTTTTATCTCAAGTTTGGGTGGATTTTAAGTTGATCTAAACATGTACTCACAGCTGCAAATTAATGTAGAGTTAGTTTTTCTCAGGCTCTTAGAAAATGCTATCACGCTCTCAACGACAATACTCAGAGAGGGAGATACAAGTCTCCAAACAGGGCTCTGAAATGAGCACCACTGCAGGCTTAAAACTGAAACCTCGAGAACATTGTTTTGTAGCCACATTGAAAACCAATTCAGGGATGTTTGAAGAACAAATCAAACAACAAATTCAACTTGGGAATGAAGCAGGTCATTCAAGGAGAAAATCGCTACAAACATCTTGTGAAATTTTTAGCTCTTGGAGCCGTTACAAGTGGATTTTCAAGGTGGAGTTTCACCGAAAAACAACATGTTCATGAATAAAACCCTGAGTTTCCCCATTACGGCTGTGTTTTGATACTTCCAATAGTCTCACGAGACTACAGGAATCGGAATGGAGTAATGTGCATGAAGAAAACAGGGAGGAAGAAGGTCTTACCGTAGCTTTAGCAGTAGTGACAAAAACCGGCGATAGCCTACCCAGATACTGGCGGGGTCAGAAGAAACTACCGAGTTACAGTCTAAGCATGGCACCAATGATTTCGGAAATTTCCAAGGATCACAAAAGCGATAATCAGTTGCACTAAAAAAGTTAGAGAGAGAGAATTCACGTAGAATCAAACTAGGATTATTATCATACAACCCATTTTCCGACTTTAATTCTGGAAGCTGCGGCTGGATCACCTCCTTTTCGGGGAGACACAAGGCCTTTCCAAATTGGCAGAGGGCTATTTATCCCCTAGGCTCCTAGTATCACAAGCATCAGTAGTTTTTTGAAAGGAGGTGTGGTGGTGGTTGGGCAGTGTTAGAGGTAGTGGTGTAGGTGTAGAAGATGATGATGGTTGAGAATGAAGATGGTGGGGAGGTGGCTTCAGCTATACAAGCTGATGAGAAGTGAAAAGAAAAGCTGCCACCTCATCTTGAGCCATGTGTCGGATATAAACAAGGGGTGAAAATTGAAATTTTCACAAAGTTGATGGTAAATGTTGTGTTTTAAAAGAATTAGCAAATTTGAGATATTACACTTTTGCCCCCAGTACTTCAAATTACTCCATAAATATCCCACAATTTCCACTGTTCTCTAGCTGACCAGCTTTGAACTAGGATTTTAATTTGAAAGAAATTACATATATACCCTTAGTTTCTCAATAGTGGCACATTTTCCCCAACTTGAATTCTCATTTCCCTACACTCTTGATGAACAGATGTCAGCAAACACTACTGAAGAAGAATTTACAATCCAACTCCAGCTTTTAATTTATTGCATTTTGGCCCTTATATGATTTCGGAGTGTTAATGTCATGGCCTATATTCCTTTAATTTCACCGTAGTAATATTTGGTATCGTACTTTTGGAAAGAACTTTTAGAACATGAAACAAATTTGTTGCTAGTATTATTTATCCCTTCTCTTGTATTGATTTTACTGCTAGTAGTAATCCAAAAATACCAAATTTTAGAAGGAAAAAAACTTTGGCATCTCACATTTTCAGCTAAAATAAAAATATTTGATTGGAGAATCATGAATGATAATATTCTACAAATAGAATTTTGTGCAAGAGAGGTCTTCATATACCTGCCACATGCTCAGAAGAAGATAATTTCCACATATTTTTTGGTTGTTCTGATACTAGATGGGTTTTGAGATCCCCCACTCCTTGAATTCATTATTGTTTCTTCAAATATTCCTCTCTTCGAGTAGATCCAAAATTTCATCCTCAATCTCTTTGCACCTAACTTGTAGATCTTCACTCATCTCCTTTGGTAGTTGTGGACTTCTCTAAAAAAAATTGAAATATGAGGAGAGAAAGCTAGATATTTATATTACTTCAAGCTTTTGTCTATGTATTGCTGAATATGTAGAAATATCATACCTTTTTTGTAGGTCATCGAATGCGCGGAACACAGTTGTAGATCCGTCTCATGGTTGGGAATAACATATGTTTTGGAGATGAAGATCGATAGCAATGTCTCAATGAAAACAAAGAAACGCTCAGGAGGGGAGATGATTCGAAATCACGGCGACGATTTCATCCATGGATTCCATTATCCTGTCCAATACACCAAAAGATCCCTTCATCACCGAAGCGTAAACTTTGCTTAAAACCCTGATTTTGGCTTAAAGATTCAGTTTCCAGCAACACTAGATAGAGATGGATTGTATATATCTCGCTCTTCAGGAGCGCCGGGAAGCGGCGCCTTCCGAGAGAGAACGTCTCTTACGAGAATGTGCCAGAAATGTTACTTTTATATCGCCTAGAGATTCTTATACCCTGTGTTTCTCAAATTTCCCGTGCCCGCAACTTAGCAGGTTGGGCCATAAATGTAATATTGGTGTTTTAAATGCCCTCAAGACTTGTACTCTATTTGGGTGTCTGATAAGCCCAATACTACTTACATACAATCAAGGCTTAATTTCAAAACTAAAGAAAACAAAACTTGTAATGAACCGAAACAAACCGTTTGATGATGATTTGAGATTTACTTACATTCTGGAAATAGAATAGAGAGAGTTAAAAGTAAGGCTTAATTACTTAGTGTGTACCCCTATTTTGTAAAACTATAACATTGCAATCTTAAATGTACCCCATTTGCAAAGAATAGAAGTCAACGTCAAATTGGTAAAATATTTCATCCAAACACCATCACTACAAGAATGGTGTATTCGTCAATGCAAAAAAATAATTATAAGAATTAGAAGTAAAATAAAAATAAAATAGACAAGAAAGAAAAGCTAAATCGATCATGTAAGAAGGGAGTAATTTAAAGTGTTAAACACAACAGTTTCACTATTTAGTACTGGTACTAAAATTAGTCCAGAACAACTAAACATAGTATTAACAAATACTTGAATTATGTTTAGTCGAATCACAATTATACTATTGATCCACTGATAATCCAGGAAAATTAAACATTCCAGCATAGTAATATATACGTAATCACATGCTTCCGCGCTAGCCTAGGGCGGAGCTTGCAGATATGCTCTTTGAGCAGCCCTTTCAATCGCGGAATTCATTATATTCCTTTTTTCCCTATAATAAGCTCTCTTCGAATACTTATATGCTTCTATATTACTTTTAGTACATCAGACAATTAACAACATTACAGTTTGAGTCGGTAGCATGAAATTAACATTTAACTTCACACTATCCTTTTATTTAACCATTAAATACTGGATAAATTTTATTTGATCAAAAGATCCCATATTAATTTTTTTTAAACTACTTTAGCTCCCCACTATGGCGAATTGGTAGATTTGCCTCTTTCTATAGTGAATCTCATACTACTTCAGCTTCTTTTACCGAAACAACAATCTATAAAAGTAATTCATCAAGAACTCTATTCATTAAACTATCACACTTTTGAAAGTAGAACTGTCAAACGGGCCGGTTAACCATCCTGATTTCAACCGTTTCTTGAGTAACTAAGAGCCCTAACTTACCGAATCGGGACCAGAACCTATTTCATGCGGGCTAGGGACTGTTAAACCTTCTCTCAAACCATGAACCGAACCGCAACGACCCGATAATAAATGAGGGGACCGTTGACAAAACCCAGCCAGGAACTGAACGGTTAAGCATACCAAAACAGAACTTTCAAACCAGTTTTGACATATATACATACATACATACATACATACATACATACATACATACATACATACATACATACATACATACATACATACATATATATATATATATATATACACCGACCCGATACGAAGTGGTACAACCGGATATGGTTATATGCTGGGCCGTTTAGAGGTTTGTGAAATTTCTCAGGCCGGTTAACCATAACTGAATACCCACAAACTGAGCCCGGTTGGTTCAAGGTTTTTTTGGCCTGGTTTGGTTTCGGTTAACCAAAAGTGCAGCTCTAGTCGTAAGGGAGAAACTCATTTTTGGTCGGTAAATATGTAAATATGACCTGAGAAAAAATTATACAACCCACATTGGGATTACAAGTTGAATCAGTAAAGACAATAATGACCATACAAAGGTCAAGGGTAACATGAATCAATTCTTAAATCATGTATTCAAGACCAGCATGAACAATGCCCATGCTCACGTGTTTTATGTGCATACATAGATGTACATGGTCTGCCACTGAGTTATTCCATGAGTTATGTACCTCCTACTCATAGATACACAAATATTTCTAATTCAACACTCTTCAATAGAAATAAGCAATCACAAGCTTATCTGGTAGCCTCACTAGTATTCCAGATCAACGCTGATGATTCTCTATCCCGACAGCGTCTACACATACAAGTGTTTAAATATTTAATCTGTACATGTCCTCATTAGTGAGTTATAATTCAAACACAAGTATCTTTCTAGTTGTCTAAACCAGGATGACTATTTTGCCCCTGAAGTCTCAATCTTATTAGTAAAGTCCATGAGTGTTCCTCGACCACCTAAATTATGCATAGTTGGCCAATTTTGTGAGTTACTAAGTCTCCGAGTTATCTACTAAAGATTGAATTCCTTCTTTTGATATTTACACTCAAGTCCCTCCAATTTGTCTAGATTTAAATTTAGGCCCATATTGTGCATGATTGCAATCCAACTTAGTATATAAACCTAGGTTAAATAGTTAACTGAATGATACCAAAAGTTACAGGGGTTTATTGAATGTCCAAATCTATAAATATACACTACATGCGGCAACCCATTATATTTTCCACCTCCTTAAGAATGCAGAAAAAACTATAATATAGGGTAGAATCCTAGCCCTCCAAACCAGTTCTAGTATGCCGGTTGGTTCTAGTAAGATAATTGCACAACCACCAACAACAAGATCAAAGCCTCCCAAGTCGCGTATCATCTGCTCCAGCAGGTCATCAGTAATTTTCTGGACATCTTTGTATTCGCCGACCAACTTTCCTCTTTCGCCAGTATGTTACCACAGGATCTTATAACATTTCTGCCGACTTCATTTATTTCTACTTAAAAGACACTATTTAATGGGATTCCAAGGTGATGAAGAGCTGCTTCTGCCGTACCGATCCCAGAGAAGAGAGACAAATCTTTTATGCCTCCAAGGAATGAGTCCTTGAGCACTGAGAGGTGATATGCCACCGTGTCAACCTGGGCGATACTGTCACGTAACAAGTGTGGGTGTCATTTACCAGACAAAAAATAAGTGATCACTATTGTCCAAAAGAGCCATCACTTTTGGACAACACTGATAACTTATTTTTTTTTCTATAGTGATTGACACTAACACTTGTTACTTACCAATTTCTTTTTGGTTGACACGGTGTCCTATCACCTCTCAGTGCTGAAGGACTTATTTACTGGAGGCATAAACGTTCTGTCTCTCTTCTCCGGGATCGGTGCGGCAGAAGTAGCTCTTTATCGCGTCGACATCCCATTAAAGAATGTTATATCAGTAGAAATATATGAAGTCAGCAGAAATGTGATACGATATTGGTGGGCACAGACTAGACAAAGGGGGAAGTTGTCCGATGAGTATACTAATGTCCAAAAGATTACTGATGAGGTCCTGGTGCAGCTGATACGTGATTTAGGAGGCATTGATCTTGTTATTGGTGGTAGCCCGTGTAATAATTGTACATGAACAAACCAACATACTAGAACTAGTTTAGAGGGTAAACATTCTGCCCTATTTTATTAATTTTGCCGCATTCTTAAGGCAGTAATGAATATAATGGGTCGCCGCATGTAGTGTATATTTATAGATATGAACTTTTAATATACACCCGTAACTTTGGGGATCATTCATTGAACCTTGGTTTATAGTTGTATTGTTTGACCTAGTGTATTGGTGTTATTTTATTATGACTGTTTGAATTGCTTTGAGATTCTATTTTGTGGTGGAGGTGGTAAAAATGTTGTTGAAACAAGCAAATATAGCAATTCCGCCACCATTCCAGATCTGCATGGTACAGTGGTAGTTGACTATATATCACCTGAATGTGATCCCAAAACACCCATCGTCTCAGGCGATGGTTTTCTTCTCAGGTTAGCCATTGACATTTACGTGGCACAAAACACAGCTCAAGAACATGGTAAGATTTAGCTCGTTTTATCTCAAGTTTGGGTGGATTTTAAGTTGATCTAAACATGTACTCACAGCTGCAAATTAATGTAGTGTTCAATAGTTTTGCTCAGGCTCTCAAAAAATTCTATCACGCTCTCAACGACAATAATCAGAGAGGGAGATACAAGTCTCCAAACAGGGCTCTGAAATGAGCACCGATGCAGGTTTAAAACTGAAACCTCGAGAACATTATTTTGTAGCCACATTGAAAACCAATTCAGTGATGTTTGAAGACCAAATCAAACAACAAAATCAACATGGGACTGAAGCAGGTCATTCAGGGAGAAAGTCGCTACAAACATCTTGTGAAATTTGTAGGTTTTGGAGCCATTACAAGTGGATTTTCAGGGTGGGGTTTCACCAAAAAACAACATGTTCATGAATAAAACTTGAGTTTCCCCATTACGGTTGTGTTTTGAAACTTCCAATAGTCTCACGAGACTACAGGAATCGGAATGGAGTAATGTGCATGAAGAAAACAGAGAGGAAGAAGGTTTTACCGTTGCTTTAGCGGTAGTGACAAAAACCGGCGAGAGCCTACACAGATACTGGCGGGTCAGAAGAAACTACCGAGTTACAGTCCAAGCTTGGCACCAATGATTTCGGAAATTTCCAAGGATCTCAAAAACGATAATCAGTTGCACTAAAAAGTTAGAGAGAGAGAATTCACGTAGAATCAAACTAGGATTATTATCATACAACCAATTTTCCGAGTTCAATTCTGGAAAGTGCGGCTGGATCACCTCCTTTTCAGGGAGACACAAGGCCTTTCCAAATTGGCAGAGGGCTATTTATCCCCTAGGCTCCTAGTATCACAAGCATCAGTAGTTTTTTGAAAGGAGGTGTGGTGGTGGTTGGGCAGTGTTAGAGGTAGTGGTGTAGGTGTAGAAGATGATGATGGTTGAGAATGAAGATGGTGGGGAGGTGGCTTCAGCTATACAAGCTGATGAGAAGCGAAAAGAAAAGCTGCCACCTCAACTTGAGCCATGTGTCGGATATAAACAAGGGGTGAAAATTGAATTTTTCTCAAAATTGATGGTAAATGTTGTGTTTTAAAAGAATAAGAAAATTTGAGATATTACTCTTTTGCCCCCAGTACTTCAAATTACGCCATAAATATCCCACAATTTCCACTGTTCTCTGGCTGACCAGCTTTGAACTAGGATTTCAATTTGAAAGAAATTACATATATACCCTTAGTTTCTCAATAGTGGCACATTTTCCCCAACTTGAATTCTCATTTCCATACACTCTTGATGAACAGATGTCAGCAAACACTACTGAAAAAGAAATTACAATCCAACTCTAGCTTTTAATGTATTGCATTTTGGCCCCTATATAATTTCAGAGTGTTACTGTCATGGCCTATATTCCTTTAATTTCACCATAGTAATATTTGGTATCGTGCTTTTGGAAGGCACTTTTAGAACATGAAACAAATTTGTTGCTAGTATTATTTATCCCTTCTCTTGTATTGATTTTACTGCTAGTAGTAATCCAAAAATACCAAATTTTAGAAGAAAAAAACTTTGGCATCTCAAATTTTCAGCTAAACTAAAAATATTTGATTGGAAAATCATGAATGATAATATTCTACTAATAGAAATTTGTGCAAGAGAGGTCTTCATATACCTGCCAAATGCTCAGAAGAAGATGATTTCCACATATTTTTTGGTTGTTCTGATACTAGATGGGATTTGAGATCCCCCACTCCTTGAATTCATTATCGTTTCTTCAAATATTCCTCTCTTCCAGTAAATCCAAAATTTTATCCACAATCTCTCTGCACCTAACTTGTAGATCTTCACTCATCACCTTTGGTAGTTGTGGACTTCTCTAAAAAAAATTGAAATTTGAGGAGAGAAAGCTAGATATTAATGTTATATTAATTCAAACTTTTGCCTATGTATTGCTGAATATGTAGAAATATCATACCTTTTTTGTAGGTCATCGAATACGCGGAACACAGTTGTAGATTCGTCTCATGGTTGGGAATAACATATGTTTTGGAGATGAAGATCGATAGCAATGTCTCAATGAAAACAAAGAAACGCTCAGGAGGGGAGATGATTCGACATCACGGCGACGATTTCATCCATGGATTCTCTTATCCTGTCCAATGCACCAAAAGATCTCTTCATCACCGAAGCGTAAACTTTGCTTAAAACCCTGAATTTGGCTTAAAGATTCAGTTTCCAGCAACAATAGATAGAGATGGATTGTATATAGCTCGCTCTTCAGGAGCGCCTGGAAGCGGCGCCTTCCGAGAGAGAACGTCTCTTACGAGAATGTGCCAGAAATGTTACTTTTATATGGCCTAGTGATTCTTATACCCGGTGTTTCCCAAATTGCCCGTGCCCGCAACCTAGCAGGTTGGGCCATAAATGTAATATTGGTTTTCTAAATGCCCTCAAGACTTGTACTCTATTTGGGTGTCTGATAAGCCCACTACTACTTACACAATCAAGGCTTAATTTCAAAACTAAGGAAAACAAAACTTCTAATGAACCGAAACAAACCGTTTGATGATGACATGAGATTTACTTACATTCTGGAAATAGAATAAAGAGAGTTAAAGTAAGGCTTAATTACTTAGTGTGTACCCGTATTTTGTAAAACTATCACATTGCAATATTAAATGTACCCCATTTGCAAAGAATAAAAGTCAACGTCAAACTGGTAAAATATTTCATCCAAACACCATCACTACAAGAATGGTGTATTCGTCAATGCAAAAAAATAATTATAAGAATTAGAAGTGAAATACAAATAAAATAGACAAGAAAGAAAAGCTAAATCGATCATGTAAGAAGGGAGTAATTTAAAGTGTTAAACACAACAGTTTCACTATTTAGTACTGGTACTAAAATTAGTCCAGAACAACTAAACATATATTAACAAATACATGAATTATGTTTAGTCGAATCCCAATTAAACTATTGATCCACTGATAATCAAGGAAAATCAAACATTCCAGCATAGTAATATATACGTAATCACATGCTTCCACTCTAGCCTAGGGCGGAGCTTGCGGATATGGTCTTTGAGCATCCCTTTCACTCGCGGAATTCGTTATATTCCTCATTTTCCCTGTAATAAGCTCTCTTCGAATACATATATGCTTCTATATTACTTTTAGTACATCAGATAATTAACAACATAACAATTTGAGTCGGTAGCATGAAATTAAGATTTAACTTCACACTATCCTTTTATTTAACCATTGAATACTTTCTAAATTTTATTTGATCCATACCATATTAATTTTTTAAAACTACATTAGCTCCCCACTATGGCGAATTGGTAGATTTGCCTCTTTCTATAGTGAATCTCATACTAATTCAGCTTCTTTTACCGAAACAATCTATAAAAGTAATTCATCAAGAACTCTATTCATTAAACAATCACACTTTCGTAAGTAGAACTGTCAAACGGACCGGTTAACCATCCTGATTTCAACCGTTTCTTGAGTAACTAAGCCCGAGCCCTAACTTACCGAACCGGGACCAGAACCTATTTCATGCAGGCTAGGGCCTGTTAAACCTTCTCTCAAACCATGAAACGAACCGCGACGACCCAATTATAAATGAGGGGACCGTTGACCGAACCCAGCCAGGAACTGAACGATTAAGCATACCAAAACAACACTTTCCCACCAGTTTTGACATATACACACACACACACACACACACACACACACACATATATATATATATATATATATATATACACGTATACCGACCCGAACCGAACTGGTACAGCCGGATATGGTTATATGCTGGGCCGGTTAGAGGTTTGTGAAATTTCTCGGGCCGGTTTACCATAACTGAATACCCACAAACCGAGCCCAGTTGGTTCACGGATTCTTTGGCCGGGTTTGGTTTCGGTTAACCGAATGTGCAGCTCTAGTCGTAAGGGAGAAACTCATTTTGGTCGGTGAATATGCAAATATGACCCGGGGAAAAATTATACAACCCACATTGGGATTACAAGTTGAATCAGTAAAGACAATAATGACCATACAAAGGTCAAGGGTAACATGAATCAATTCTTAAATCATGTTTTCAAGACCAGCATGAACAATGCCCACACTCACATGTTTTATGTGCATACATAGATGTACATGGTCTGCCGCTGAGTTATTCCATGACTTATGTACCTCCTACTCATAGATACACAAATATTTCTAATCCAACACTCTTCAATAGAAAATAAGCAATCACAAGCTTATCTGGTAGCCTCACTAGTATTCAAGATCAACGTTGATAATTCTCTATCCTGACAGCGTCTACACATACAACTGTTTAAATATTTAATCTGTACATGTCCTCATTAGTGAGTTATAATTCAAACACAAGTATCTTGCTAGTTGTCTAACCCAGGATGAATATTTTGCCCCCGAAGTCTCAATCTTATTAGTAAAGTCCATGAGTGTTCCTCAACCCCCTAAATTATGCATAGTTGGCAAATTTTTTGAGTTACTAAGTCTCCAAGTTATCTAATAAAGATTGAATTCCAAGTTTTGATATTTACACTCTAGTCCCTCCAATTTGTCTAGATTTCAATTTAGCCCCTTATTGTGCATGATCGCAGTCCAACTTAGTAAGTATACCTAGGTTAAATAGTTAACTGAATGATACCAAAAGTTATAGGGGTTTGTTGAAAGTCCAAATCTACAAATATTCACTACATGCGGCAACCCATTTTATTCTTCACCTCCTTAAGAATGCGGCAAAAATCATAAAATGAGGTAGAATCCTGGCCCTCCAAACCAGTCCTAGTATGCCGGTTGGTTCGAGTAAGATAATTGCACAACCACCAACAACAAGATCAAAGCCTCCCAAATCGTGTATCATCTGCTCCAGCAAGTCATCAGTAATTTTTTGGACATCTCTGTATTCGCCGACCAACTTTCCTCTTTCGCCAGTCTGTTGCCACCAGGATCTTATCACATTTATGCCAACTTCATTTATTTCTACTTAAACGACAATATTTAATGGGATTCCAAGGTGATGAAAAGCTGCTTCTGCCGTACCGATCCCAGAGAAGAGAGACAAATCTTTCATGCCTCCAAGGAATGAGTCCTTGAGCACTGAGAGGTGATATGCCACCTGTTGGAATAGATGCCCTAGAGGCAATCTAGTTTAGTATGAATTTGTATATGGCTAGAAAATTCATTTATTATCTATTGGATATTTAATATAATGAAGTCCTTAAATTTACAATTGTGTTGTTTATCTTAAATATCCCTAGTCAAGTATAATGATGAAATGGGACAATCATCTATAGACTAGTATGGGGTTGGATTGATATGGAGATATCACGATCCAACACATAGGTGTGCATTACGGAATGTTGCACTGGATTGACCCATCTCCGAGAAGGCTACATACATGTTATGTTGAGTCACAAGTGCTTCTCGTGGTGCAATGGTATTGTCATCCTTAGACTTGAAGTCACTAGATATTCTAGTTGTGGATCATTGTGATCTTGGTAGCGTTAAACGCTACACCGTAACTGGGTAGTTATAAAGGCGTGTATTGGATACAATGAGAAGCAAGCTTAGAGATCGTAGTGGACGTAGAAAGGATTTTCCCCTCCCACATAACAGGAGCAAATATCCTAGGCCACTCGAGGGATAGTGCTTATAGAATGTCTGGCCAGACTCAAATAAATCAATATAGGATATTGATGTTATTTGCACGAATAAGGCTATTCCCATGGATCGAGAAACTATGGATTGGATATACGAGTGTGACTTGTATGTCTCGTGTCCAATCCGGATATGGAGGCAAAGGGATTAGACAATTACTTGTACAAAGGTTGTCAAGATGACTATTCTATTAGTTGGCTAGAATGGATGTTTTGCTAGAAACCGCTCCATATTAGCAAATAGTTGCTACCAACTAGATAGAACCTATGGGGTCACTCGCTATATAGAGTTGAACTAGATTTGGGAATTAATTAATTGGATTAATTAATTAGAAGGATCACTTTGCAAACCCTTGCAAACTTAGTAGGGACTAATTTGCAAGGAAGGGACTAAATTGAATTCTAGTTGGACTATAATAAGTCCTTTAGGTAGTTAACAAGGAGTTGTTGGACTATATAAAGGACCCTCCTTCCTTCCTTCCTCATAACTTATGCTCATTAGTGAACATAACGAGAGTGGGAGAGAACAAAAGGAGAGAGAGCAAGCAACAAGGAGGGCTGCCGCCGCCCCTTGCCGCCGCCCTCGTCCCCGTCGGCCAAAAGAGGCCGAAAGCCTCTTTTTGTCTCGTTTTGCGTGATTCGTTCATCCTCTTCCTAATCCGGGCTAGCACCAAGGAGTTTGGGAGATCTAGGATCAACTCTAGGCGTGGATCAACTATAGAGAACGTGACATTATTCGCGTTTGAAGTCATCAAGGAGAACCCAAAGGTGTGTTTATGATTTCTTACCTTTACTATCGTTATGTCTCTAGACTTGTGATCCTTGGAGGGTTTTGCATGGTTTATGTTTAATTATGCTTCCGTTGTGCGATCCATGAGTCAAAACCCTACAGTGGTATCAGAGCCACAGGTGATAGAGCATAAACGTGGTTTATGTGTTACGTTTTTGTTTTTTTACACCTTAATTTGATTGTTTATCGCGTAAAACAAGACAAATCAAGCATGGGATGCAATTTGTCAATAATTAATCATAACAAGATCCAATTTTTGCATTGGATGCATAAATTGGTGAGTTTGAGAAATTTTAGGATCTTAGATCTAGGGTTTGGGCATCCTTGGGGAAGAAGGAGTTCTCCCAAAACAAGGAAACAACCAAACTTGGGCACCAAGCAAGGGAGTTGTTTTGGAAACAACTCCTATAGAAGGGTTTGGCCCCCCTAGAGACCGCCCCCCCTTTCTTGCCGCCCAAGCTTGGGAGCCCTAAGGGGCCGGGCGGCCCTAACCCGCGGGCCTAGCTTGCGGGTTTTGGGCCGGACCGGTCCTAGGGCCTTGTGGTTCACTTTAATAGGCCCGGGCAATTGGATTGTTGGGCCCATGGACCGTTTTAACCCTAGAAATCATAAAATCAATTAAAATTGACCAAGCGCGTTAAAATTGGATTTTAACTGTTTATGTGCAAATCGCATGGTGATTGGATATGGCCTTAGGATGTGGTTTGATGTGGATGTTTAATTTTGTGGTTTGGTTTTACGGCCTGCGAGCTGATCAATTAATTGTAATAATTAATTAGGGTTTTATGGCCTGCGTGCCATTTTTTTTCTCAACTTGTGAGATTTATTTTATTTAGTATAGATATTAGTTAGTGCTAGATAAAGTAGATTGTTAGCCAAGATTGGAGAAAAAGAAGCCCAAAGCCAAAGAAGCCACAAAAGATGGAACATGGAGCATGGAGCATTCCACATGACTATGAAGGATGGACCAAGAGATCAAGACGCATGGAGATGTGTTTGCTTAGGGTTCATAGATAATTCCATTGGCTTGGAATTATCTTAGTCTAGAAAAGGTCATATCCACATCACGTTTAATTTCTGCTTTGTGGTTGTTTATTTATTGTCTTATTATTTGTGTGGTTGGTGTATGGTTGATGCATGCAATTAGGATAATAAGATAATTAGACAACCTGGATCTATTATTTGGAGTTGTGCCCAAACTCAAATAGATAGATTAGTTGATATTGATCAACAAAACAATTAAAAGAATTGAATTTAAAATCCCTCAAAATTTAAATATTGTGTTCTTGCCTTCTCGTTATTTAAACACTCATTATCATCATTATTTATCAAGCTCGTGTGTGCCAAAGCATGGCGACTTGGTTCATAATGATGGAATGCGATGGCACGTAACAATGTGCAATTGTTTAGATAAGAGGTTGAACACAACTAGGCTATTAATTTGATTAAGAAACCTAGAGGCAATCAATTGGGATTATCCATAAGGATGGATAAATAAGGAGTTATTTGCCCGATTGAATCAAGAGTTGCATATGGGATGCAATTGGAATTGTTCCTACCTAAAGTAGTCAAATTATGGGTGACTTGCCAAAGCAAGCTCATAAGGAGATGAAAGATGGATCTTGACCCACTAGAAAATATAAGGATATTTTCCGCATTAATATCTTGAGGGTTATTAATCAGTAGAAAAATAGTGGGAGCTATATTTAATAAACTAGCCATTATTAAATATAGTCAAAAATTCACAAATACTAAAACTTGCGTATTTTCCTTTTTGTAGAATTCCAAATGGCAAACAACTCATCGAGTTCACAACATTCCCTACGATCTGTCCTTGAGAAGGACAAGCTCTCTGGAACCAACTTTCTTGATTGGTACAGAAACTTGAGAATTGTTCTCAAGCAAGAGAAGAAACTGTACGCAATAGAGGAGCATGTTCCAGAAGGTCCAGAGAACCAGACACCTGCTGCCTTAAAGGCGTATCAAAAGCGTGTTGATGACGCTAATGATGCGGCCTGCCTTATGCTTTGAACCATGACTTCTGAGCTTCAGAAGCAACACGAAAACATGAATGCAGTCGATATGATCGAACATCTAAAGCAGCTCTTCCAAGAGCAGGCGAGGGTAGAGAGGTATGAGGTCTCAAAGGCACTGTTCAAATGTCATCTGGCAGAAGGGAACCCGGTGGGACCCCATGTACTCCGAATGATCGGGTACTTGGAGAATCTCGCCCGGCTTGGGTTCCCGGTCGGCCAAGAGTTGGCAACCGATCTCGTGTTGCAATCGTTGCCCGAGAGTTATGGACAGTTCATTATGAACTATAACATGAACGAGATCGTTAAACCACTGCCAGATTTGCTCAACATGTTGAGGACGGCTGAACAGAGCATCAACAAGGGTAAGGGCAAAGCCATAATGATGGTGCAGAAAGGAAAGGGAAAAAGGTTTGCCTCTTCCTCCAAGGGCAAAGGCAAGACAGTTGCCAAGTCCAAGGAACCAGCCCTTAAGCCTGTTGGTGGCATAGCCAAGGTTGTGACTAAGGGTGAGTGTCACTACTGCAGTCAGCCTGGACACTGGAGGAGGAACTGCCCAAAATATCTGGAGGACAAGAGGCTTGGAATAGTGATTCCACCACCACCATGTATTTTTGTTGTAGATGTCAATTTAACTGTCTCTACATCATGGGTATTAGATACTAGATGTGGATCTCATATTTGTCGAAATATGCAGGATCTAAAGAGAAGTAAAAGATTGGCTAAAGGGGAGG
The DNA here is from genome assembly GCA_023055425.1 of Linanthus parryae. Lineage (NCBI taxonomy): Eukaryota > Viridiplantae > Streptophyta > Magnoliopsida > Ericales > Polemoniaceae > Linanthus > Linanthus parryae. Next base: position 81,271,535 of record JALGPY010000006.1, read on the forward strand.
TAGATCTGCGCGTTGGGAATGGAGCAAAGGTTGCTGCGTTGGCCATAGGCGTGTGCGAGCTATCTCTGCCTTCAGGATTAGTTTTAGAATTAAATAATTGCTATTTTGTGCCTGCTATGAGCAGAAACATTATTTCTATTTCTTGTTTGGACAAGGATGGTTTTATTATTTCAATAAAGAACAATTGTTGTTCCTTTTATTTGAATAATATTCTCTACTTTAGTGCGCAATTATTTAATGGACTTTATGTCCTTGATCTAAGCAATCCTGTCTACAACATTAATACCTAGCGGATTAAAATAAATGATTTAAATCCTGCTTATGTATGGCATTGTCGTTTAGGCCACATAAATGAGAAACGTGTATCTAGACTCCATAAGGATGGATTACTAGACTCCTTTGATTTTGAATAATATGAGACATGTGAGGCTTGTTTATTGGGAAAAATGACAAAGTCTCCTTTCAATAAGAAAGGTGAGAGGACTAGTGAGCAATTGGCGCTCATACATACCGATGTGTGTGGGCCATTTGCCACGCCTGCCAGGGGTGGTTATGTCTACTTCATTACATTTACTGATGATTATAGTAGATATGGATTTGTGTACCTTATGAGGGCAAAATCCGAATCCTTTGAAGTGTTCAAAGAATTCAAGAATGAAGTAGAGAAGCAACTTGGCAAAAGTATCAAGGCTCTACGATCGGATCGCGGAGGAGAATACTTGAGCCAAGAGTTTGACGACTATCTTAGAGAGTGTGGGATCGTGTCCCAACTCACTCCACCCGGAACGCCACAATGGAATGGCGTGTCCGAGAGGAGGAATCGAACCCTATTGGATATGGTTCGGTCTATGATGTGTCAAACCGATCTTCCATTATCATTTTGGGGCTACACTCTATTAAGTGCAGCTTTCACCATTAACCGTGTTCCATCTAAATCAGTCATGAAGACACCATATGAGATGTGGAGTGGGAGGCGTCCCACACTGTCGTTCATGAGGATTTGGGGCTGCGATGTCTATGTAAAACGTTTACAGTCAGACAAGCTAGGGCCTAAATCGGATAAGTGTAAGTTTGTGGGGTACCCTAAGGAAACTAAGGGATACTACTTCTACAATCCAACCGAGAACAAAGTGTTTGTTGCTCGGACCGGCGTGTTTCTAGAAAGAGAATTTGTCTCTAAAGAAGCAAGTGGGAGGAATGTAGAACTTGAAGAACTTCAAGAACCACAAATCACTGAACCGATTATGGAACATGAACAGGAAACACAAGCAGTTGTGGATCCACCTGTTCAGGTAACACAAGAGCTTCGTAGATCTAGTAGAGTGCGGCAGGAACCCGATAGGTATGGACTTCTCATAACTGATTCCGGTGACACGATGCTCATAGATGATGAGCCTACTACCTATGAGGAGGCCATGAGTGGCCCAGACTCTCAGAAGTGGCTGGAAGCCATGAGATCCGAGATGGAATCCATGTATACCAACAAAGTATGGACTTTGGTGGAACCACCCGATGGGGCGCGGCCCATAGGGTGCAAGTGGGTCTTCAAGAAGAAGATCAACATGGATGGTAATGTGATTACCTATAAGGGCCGATTGGTGGCTAAAGGATTCAGACAGATTCATGGTATTGACTATGACGAAACCTTTTCACCAGTCGCAATGACCAAATCCATCCGAATCCTACTTGCAATTGCAGCATACCACGACTATGAGATTTGGCAGATGGATGTCAAAACAGCATTCCTTTATGGGAATCTCCTCGAGGACGTGTTTATGATACATCCGGAGGGTTTTGAGGATCCAAAGCAAGCCAACAAAGTCTGTAAGCTGCAACGATCCATTTATGGATTGAAGCAAGCTTCTAGGAGTTGGAATCGACGTTTTGATGAAGTGGTCAAAGAGTTTGGCTTCATCAGAAACGAAGATGAGTCTTGTGTCTACAAGAAGGTTAGTGGGAGCTCTGTAGCTTTTCTGGTCTTGTATGTGGATGACATACTACTCATTGGAAACGACATTCCCATGCTGCAATCTGTGAAAGATTGGCTAGGAAAGTGTTTCTCAATGAAGGACTTAGGGAAAGCAGCCTATATACTCGGTATAAAGATCTATAGAGATAGATCTAAGAGGTTGCTAGGCGTAAGTCAAAGTACATATATTGACAAGGTGTTGAAGCGGTTCAACATGCAAGATTCCAAGAAGGGATTCTTGCCCATGTCACATGGAATCACTCTTTCAAAGAGTGATTGTCCTTCCAATGAGATTGAGAAGGAACGCATGAGTAGGATTCCCTATGCCTCGGCCATAGGATCTATCATGTACGCCATGTTATGTACTAGACCAGATGTGTCATATGCCTTGAGTATGACAAGCAGATACCAATCCAATCCGGGTGAAAGTCACTGGATTGCTGTCAAGAATATCCTAAAGTACTTGAGAAGAACTAAGGATGCTTTCTTGATATTTGGCGGTGAGGAAGAGTTGCGTGTAAGGGGTTACACTGATGCAAGCTTCCAAACCGACAGAGATGACTTTAGATCACAATCGGGATATGTGTTTTGCCTGAATGGAGCAGCGGTGAGCTGGAAGAGTTCCAAGCAAGAGACGGTAGCTGATTCTACAACAGAGGCTGAGTACATTGCTGCAAATGGCGCAGCAAAGGAGGCTGTTTGGATCAGAAAGTTTGTTTCTGAACTTGGTGTGGTCCCTAGCATTGCGGATCCAGTGGAGTTGTTCTGTGACAACACTGGGGCGATCGCGCAATCAAAGGAACCCAGATCGCACCAGAAGTCCAAGCACGTGCTCAGGAAGTTTCATCTGATTCGAGATATTATCGATAGAGGAGACGTTCGGATATGCAAGATTCCTACAGATGATAATCTGTCAGACCCGCTTACGAAGCCTCTCACGCAGTGGAAGCATGAAGGGCACACTAGGAGTATGGGCATACGAGATACGCCAGATTGGCTCTAGTGCAAGTGGGAGACTGTTGGAATAGATGCCCTAGAGGCAATCTAGTTTAGTATGAATTTGTATATGGCTAGAAAATTCATTTATTATTTATTGGATATTTAATATAATGAAGTCCTTAGATTTACAATTGTGTTGTTTATCTTAAATATCCCTAGTCAAGTATAATGATTAAATGGGACAATCATCTATAGACTAGTATGGGGTTGGATTGATATGGAGATATCACGATCCAACACATAGGTGTGCATTACGGAATGTTGCACTGGATTGACCCATCTCCGAGAAGGCTACATACATGTTATGTTGAGTCACAAGTGCTTCTCGCGGTGCAATGCTATTGTCATCCTTAAACTTGAAGTCACTAGATATTCTAGTTGTGGATCATTGTGATCTTGGTAGCGTTAAACGCTACACCGTAACTGGGTAGTTATAAAGGCGTTTACTGGATACAATGAGAAGCAATCTTAGAGATCGTAGTGGACGTAGAAAGGATTTTCCCCTCCCACATAACAGGAGCAAATATCCTAGGCCACTCGAGGGATAGTGCTTATAGAATGTATGGCCAGACTCAAATAAATCAATATAGGATATTGATGTTATTTGCACGAATAAGGCTATTCCCATGGATCGAGAAACTATGGATTGGATATACGAGTGTGACTTGTATGTCTCGTGTCCAATCCGGATATGGAGGCAAAGGGATGAGACAATTACTTGTACAAAGGTTGTCAAGATGACTATTCTATTAGTTGGCTAGAATGGATGTTTTGCTAGAAACCGCTCCATATTAGCAAATAGTTGCTACCAACTAGATAGAACCTATGGGGTCACACGCTATATAGAGTTGAACTAGATTTGGGAATTAATTAATTGAATTAATTAATTAGAAGGATCACTTTGCAAACCCTTGCAAACTTAGTAGGGACTAATTTGCAAGGAAGGGACTAAATTGAATTCTAGTTGGACTAGAATAAGTCCTTTAGGTAGTTAACAAGGAGTTGTTGGACTATATAAAGGACCCTCCTTCCTTCCTTCCTCATAACTTATGCTCATTAGTGAACATAACAAGAGTGGGAGAGAACAAAAGCAGAGAGAGCAAGAAACAAGGAGGGCCGACGCCGCCCCTTGCCGCCGCCCTCGTCCCCGTTGGCCAAAAGAGGCCGAAAGCCTCTTTTTGTCTCGTTTTGCGTGATTCGTTCATCCTCTTTCTAATCCGGGCTAGCACCAAGGAGTTTGGGAGATCTAGGATCAACTCTAGGCGTGGATCAACTATAGAGAACGTGAAATTATTCGTGCTTGAAGTCATCAAGGAGAACCCAAAGGTGTGTTTATGATTTCTTACCTTTACTATCGTTATGTCTCTAGACTTGTGATCCTTGGAGGGTTTTGCATGGTTTATGTTTGATTATGCTTCAGTTGTGCGATCCATGAATCAAAACCCTACACCACCGTGTCAACTTGGACGATATTGTCAAGTAACAAGTGTGGGTGTCATTTACCAGACCAAAAATAAGTGATCACTGTTGTCCAAAAGAGCCATCACTTTTGGACAGCACTGATCACTTTTTTTTTTCTATAGAGATTGACACTAACACTTTTTACTTGTCAATTTCTTTCTGGTTGACACGGTGTCCTATCACCTCTCAGTGCTGAATGACTTATTCCCTGGAGGCATAAACGTTCTGTCTCTCTTCTCCGGGATCGGTGCGGCAGAAATAGCTCTTTATCGCGTCGACACCCCATTAAAGAATGTCATATCAGTAGAAATATATGAAGTCAGCAGAAATGTGATACGATATTGGTAAGCACAGACTAGACGAAGGGGGAAGTTGTCCGATGAGTATACTAATGTCCAAAAGATTACTGATGAGGTCCTGGTGCAGGTGATACGTGATTTAGGAGGCATTGATCTTGTTATTGGTGGTAGCCCGTGTAATAATTGTACATGAACAAACCAACATACTAGAACTGGTTTAGAGGGTAAACATTCTGCCCTATTTTTTGAATTTTGCCGCATTCTTAATGCAGTAATGAACAATGCCCCTACTCACATGTTTTATGTGCATACATAGATGTACATGGTCTGCCACTGAGTTATTCCACGACTTATGTGTTGGAATAGATGCCCTAGAGGCAATCTAGTTTAGTATGAATTTGTAATTGGCTAGAAAATTCATTTATTATTTATTGGATATTTAATATAATGAAGTCCTTAGATTTACAATCGTGTTGTTTATCTTAAATATCCCTAGTCAAGTATAATGATTAAATGGGACAATCATCTATAGACTAGTATGGGGTTGGATTGATATGGAGATATCATGATCCAACACATAGGTGTGCATTACGGAATGTTGCACTGGATTGACCCATCACCGAGAAGGCTACATACACGTTATGTTGAGTCACAAGTGCTTCTCGGGTACAATGGTATTGTCATCCTTAGACTTGAAGTCACTAGATATTCTAGTTGTGGATCATTGTGGTCTTGGTAGCGTTAAACGCTACACCGTAACTGGGTAGTTATAAATGCGTGTACTGGATACAATGAGAAGCAAGCTTAGAGATCGTAGTGGACGTAGAGAGGATTTGCCCCTCCCACATAACGGGAGCAAATATCCAAGGCCACTCGAAGGATAGTGCTTATAGAATGTCTGGCCAGACTCAAATAAATCAATATATGGGATATTGATGTTATTTTCACGAATAAGGCTATTCCATGGATCGAGAAACTAGGGATTGGATATACGAGTGTGACTTGTATGTCTCGTGTCCAATCCGGATATGGAGGCAAAGGGATGAGACAATTACTTGTACAAGGTTGTCTAGATGACTATTCTATTAGTTGGCTAGAATGGATGTTTTGCTAGAAACCGCTCCATATTAGCAAAGAGTTGCTACCAACTAGATAGAACCTATGGGGTCACACGCTATATAGAGTTGTACTAGATTTGGAATTAATTAATTAAATTAATTAATTAGAAGGATCACTTTGCAAACCCTTGCAAACTTAGTAGGGACTAATTTGCAAGGAAGGGACTAAATTGAATTCTAGTAGGACTAGAATAAGTCCTTTAGGTAGTTAACAAGGAGTTGTTGGACTATATAAAGGACCCTCCTTCCTTCCTTCCTCATAACTTATGCTCTAAAGAGAACATAACAAGAGTGGGAGAGAACAAAGGAGAGAGAGAGCAAGCAACAAGGAGGACGCCGCCCCCTTGCCGCCGCCCCTCGTCCCCGACGCCACAAGAGGGCCGAACCCCCTCTTTGTGCCTCGTTTTGCGTGATTCCTTCACCCTCCTCTCATTCCGGGCTAGCACCAAGGAGATTGGAGATCTAGGATCAACTCTAGGCGTGGATCAACTATAGAGAACGTGACACTATTCGCGTTTAAAGTCATCAAGGAGAACCCAAAGGTGTGTTTAATGATTTCTTACTTTCACTATCGTTATGCATCTAGACTTGTGATCCTTGGAGGGTTTTGCATGGTTGTTTGTTTGATTATGCTTCCGTTTGCGCGATCCATGAATCAAAACCCTACAGTGGTATCAGAGCCACAGGTCATAGAGCATAAACGTAGTTTATGTGTTACATTCTTGTTGTTTTACACCTTAATTTGTTGTTTATCGCGTAAAACAAGACAAATCAAGCATTGGATGCAATTTGTCAAAGAATTAATCATAACAAGACCCAATTTTGCATTGAATGCATGAATTGGTGAGTTTGAGATATTTTAGGATCTTAGATCTAGGGTTTGGGCATCCTTGGGGAAGAAGGAGTTCTCCCAAAACAAGGAAACAACCAAACTTGGGCTCCAAGCAAGGAGGTTGTTTTGGAAACAACCTCCACAAGGAGGTTCGGCCCCCTAGGGGACCGCCCCCCTTGCTTGCCGCCCAAGAATGGCGCCCTAAGGGGCCGGGCGGCCCTAACCCGCGGGCCTAGCTTGTGGGTTTTGGGCCGGGCCGGCCCTAGGGCTTTATGGTTCACTTTGTTTGGGCCCGGGCAATTGGATTGTTGGGCCCATGGACCGTTTTAACCCTAGAAATCCTAAAATCAATTAAAATTGACCAAGCGCGTTAAAATTGGATTTTAACTGTTTATGTGCAAATCGCATGGTGATTGGATATGGCCTTAGGATGTGGTTTGATGTGGATGTTTAATTTTGTGGTTTGGTTTTACGGCCTGCGAGCTGATCAATTAATTGTAATAATTAATTAGGGTTTTATGGCCTGCGTGCCATTTTTTTTCTCAACTTGTGAGATTTATTTTATTTAGTATAGATATTAGCTAGTACTAGATAAAGTAGATTATTAGCCAAGATTGGAGAAAAGAAGCCCAAAGCCAAAAGGAGCCACAAAAGATGGAGCATGGAGCATGGAGCATTCCACATGACTATGAAGGATGGACCAAAAGATCAAGACGCATGGAGATGTGTTTGCTTTTAGGGTTCATAGATAATTCCATTGGCTTGGAATTATCTTAGTCTAGAAAAGGCCATATCCACATCACGTTTAATTTCTGTTTTGTGGTTGTTTATTTATTGTCTTATTATTTGTGTGGTTGGTGTATGGATGATGCATGCAATTAGGATAATAAGATAATTAGACAACCCGGATCTATTATTTGGAGTTGTGCCCAAACTCAAATAGATAGATTAGTTGATATTGATCAACAAGATAATTAAAATTGAATTCAAAATCCCTCAAATTAAAATATTGTGTTCTTGCCTTCTCGTTATTTAAACACTCATTATCATCATTATTTATCAAAGTTCGTGCGTGCCAAAGCACGGCGACTTGGTTCATAATGATGGAATGCGATGGCACGTAACAATGTGCAATTGTTTAGATAAGAGGTTGAACACAACTAGGCTATTAATTTGATTAAGAAACCTAGAGGCAATCAATTGGGATTATCCATAAGGATGGATAAATAAGGAGTTATTTGCCCGATTGAACCAAGAGTTGCATATGGGATGCAATTGGAATTGTTCCTACCTAAGAAGTAGTCGAATTATGGGTGACTTGCCAAAGCAAGCTCATAAGGAGATGAAAAAGATGGATCTTGGCCCACTAGAAAATATAAGGATATTTTCCGCATTAATATCTTGAGGGTTATTAATCCGTAGAAAAATAGTGGGAGCTATATTTAATAAACTAGCCATTATTAAATATAGTCAAAAATTCACAAATACTAAAACTTGCGTATTTTCCTTTTGTAGAATTCCAAATGGCAAACAACTCATCGAGTTCACAACATTCCCTACGATCTGTCCTTGAGAAGGACAAGCTCTCTGGAACCAACTTTCTTGATTGGTACAGAAACTTGAGAATTGTTCTCAAGCAAGAGAACAAACTGTACGCAATAGATGAGCAAGTTCCAGAAGGTCCAGAGAATCAGACACCTGCTGCCTTAAAGGCGTGTCAAAAGCGTGTTGACGACGCTAATGATGCGGCCTGCCTAATGCTTTGCACCCTGACCTCTGAGCTTCAGAAGCAACATGAGAACATGAATGCTGTCGATATGATCGAACATCTAAAGCAGCTCTTCCAAGAGCAGGCGAGGGTAGAGAGGTATGAGGTCTCAAAGGCACTGTTCAAATGTCATCTGGCAGAAGGGAACCCGGTGGGACCCCACGTACTCCGAATGATCGGGTACTTGGAGAATCTCGCCCGGCTTGGGTTCCCGGTCGGCCAAGAGTTGGCAACCGATCTCGTGTAGCAATCGTTGCCTGAGAGTTATGGACAGTTCATTATGAACTATAACATGAACGAGATCGTTAAACCACTGCCAGATTTGCTCAACATGTTGAGGACGGCTGAACAGAGCATCAACAAGGGTAAGGGCAAGGCCATTATGATGGTGCATAAAGGAAAGGGCAAAAAGTTTGCCTCTTCCTCCAAGGGCAAAGCCAAGTCAGTTGCCAAGTCCAAGGAACAAGCTCTTAAGCCTGTTGGTGCCATTGCCAAGGTCGTGACTAAGGGTGAATGTCACTACTGTAGTCAACCTGGACACTGGAGGAGGAACTGCCCAAAATATCTGGAGGACAAGAGGCTTGGAATAGTGATTCCACCACCACCAGGTATTTTTGTTGTAGATGTCAATTTAACTGTCTCTACATCATGGGTATAAGATACTGGATGTGGATCTCATATTTGTCGAAATATGCAAGATCTAAAGAGAAGTAAAAGATTGGCTAAAGGGGAGGTAGATCTGCGCGTTGGGAATGGAGCAAAGGTTGCTGCGTTGGCCATAGGCGTGTGCGAGCTATCTCTGCCTTCAGGATTAGTTTTAGAATTAAATAATTGCTATTTTGTGCCTGCTATGAGCAGAAACATTATTTCTATTTCTTGTTTGGACAAGGAAGGTTTTATTATTTCAATAAAGAACAATTGTTGTTCCTTTTATTTGATAATATTCACTATTTTAGTGCGCAATTATTTAATGGACTTTATGTCCTTGATCTAAGCAATCCTGTCTACAACATTAATACCAAGCGGACTAAAATAAATGATTTAAATCCTGCTTATTTATGGCATTGTCGTTTAGGCCACATAAATGAGAAACGTGTATCTAGACTCCATAAGGATGGACTACTAGACTCATTTGATTTTGAATCATATGAGACATGTGAGGCTTGTTTATTGGGAAAAATGACAAAGTCCCATTTCAATAAGAAAGGTGAGAGGACTAGTGAGCAATTGGCGCTCATACATACCGATGTGTGTGGGCCATTTGCCACGCCTGCCAGGGGTGGTTATGTCTACTTCATTACGTTTACTGATGATTACAGTAGATATGGATTTGTGTACCTAATGAGGGCAAAATCCGAATCCTTTGAAGTGTTCAAAGAATTCAAGAATGAAGTAGAGAAGCAACTTGGAAAAAGTATCAAGGCTCTACGATCGGATCGTGGAGGAGAATACTTGAGCCAAGAGTTTGACGACTATCTTAGAGAGTGTGGGATCGTGTCCCAACTCACTCCACCCGGAACGCCACAATGGAATGGCGTGTCCGAGAGGAGGAATCGAACCCTATTGGATATGGTTCGGTCTATGATGTGTCAAACCGATCTTCCATTATCATTTTGGGGCTACGCTCTATTAAGTGCAGCTTTCACCATTAACCGTGTTCCATCTAAATCAGTCATGAAGACACCATATGAGATGTGGAGTGGGAGGCGTCCCACACTGTCGTTCATGAGGATTTGGGGCTGCGATGTCTATGTAAAACGTTTACAATCAGACAAGCTAGGGCCTAAATCGGATAAGTGTAAATTTGTGGGGTACCCTAAGGAAACTAAGGGATACTACTTCTACAATCCAACCGAGAACAAAGTGTTTGTTGCTCGGACCGGCGTGTTTCTAGAAAGAGAGTTTGTCTCTAAAGAAGCAAGTGGGAGGAATGTAGAACTTGAAGAAGTTCAAGAACCACAAATCACTGAACCGATTATGGAACATGAACAGGAATCACAAGCAGTTGTGGATCCACCTGTTCAGGTAACACAAGAGCTTCGTAGATCTAGTAGAGTGCGCCAGGAACCCGAGAGGTACGGACTTCTCGTAACTGATTCCGGTGACACGATGCTCATAGATGATGAGCCTACTACCTATGAGGAGGCCATGAATGGCCCAGACTCGCAGAAGTGGCTTGAAGCCATGAGATCCGAGATGGAATCCATGTACACCAACAAAGTATGGACTTTGGTGGAACCACCTGATGGGGCGCGGCCCATAGGGTGCAAGTGGGTCTTCAAGAAGAAGATCGACATGGATGGTAATGTGATTACCTATAAGGGCCGATTGGTGGCTAAAGGATTCAGACAGATTCATGGTATTGACTATGATGAAACCTTTTCACCAGTCGCTATGACCAAATCCATCCGAATCCTACTTGCAATTGCAGCATACTACGACTATGAGATTTGGCAGATGGATGTCAAAACAGTATTCCTTTATGGGAATCTCCTCGAGGACGTGTATATGATACAGCCGGAGGGTTTTGAGGATCCAAAGCAAGCCAACAAAGTCTGTAAGCTGCAACGATCCATTTATGAATTGAAGCAAGCTTCTAGGAGTTGGAATCGACGTTTTGATGAAGTTGTCAAAGAGTTTGGCTTCATCAGAAACGAAGATGAGTCTTGTGTTTACAAGAAGGTTAGTGGGAGCTCTGTAGCTTTTCTGGTCTTGTATGTGGATGACATACTACTCATTGGAAACGACATTCCCATGCCGCAATCTGTGAAAGATTGGCTAGGAAAGTGTTTCTCAATGAAGGACTTAGGGGAAGCAGCCTATATACTCGGTATAAAGATCTATAGAGATAGATCTAAAAGGTTGCTAGGCCTAAGTCAAAGTACATATATTGACAAGGTGTTGAAACGGTTCAACATGCAAGACTCCAAGAAGGGGTTCTTGCCCATGTCACATGGAATCGCTCTTTCGAAGAGTGGTTGTCCTTCCAATGAGATTGAGAAGGAACGCATGAGTAGGATTCCCTATGCCTCGGCCATAGGACCTATCATGTACGCCATGTTATGTACTAGACCAGATGTGTCATATGCCTTGAGTATGACAAGCAGATACCAATCCAATCCAGGTGAGAGTCACTGGATTGCTGTTAAGAACATCCTAAAGCACTTGAGAAGAACTAAGGATGCTTTCTTGATGTTTGGCGGTGAGGAAGAGTTGCGTGTAAGGGGTTACACTGATGCAAGCTTCCAAACCGATAGAGATGACTTTAGATCACAGTCGGGATATGTGTTTTGCCTGAATGGAGCAGCGGTGAGCTGGAAGAGTTCCAAGCAAGAGACGGTAGCTGATTCTACAACAGAGGCTGAGTACATTGCTGCAAATGGCGCAGCAAAGGAGGCTGTTTGGATCAGAAAGTTTGTTTCTGAACTTGGTGTGGTCCCTAGCATTGCGGATCCAGTGGAGTTATTCTGTGACAACACTGGGGCGATCGCGCAATCAAAGGAACCCAGATCACACCAGAAGTCCTAGCATGTGCTCAGGAAGTTTCATCTAATTCGAGATATTATCGATAGAGGAGACGTTCAGATATGCAAGATTCCAACAGATGATAATCTGTCAGACCCGCTTACGAAGCCTCTCACGCAGTGGAAGCATGAAGGGCACACTAGGAGTATGGGCATACGAGATGCGCCAGATTGGCTCTAGTGCAAGTGGGAGACTGTTGGAATAGATGCCCTAGAGGCAATCTAGTTTAGTATGAATTTGTAATTGGCTAGAAAATTCATTTATTATTTATTGGATATTTAATATAATGAAGTCCTTAGATTTACAATCGTGTTTTTTATCTTAAATATCCCTAGTCAAGTATAATGATTAAATGGGACAATCATCTATAGACTAGTATGGGGTTGGATTGATATGGAGATATCATGATCCAACACATAGGTGTGCATTACGGAATGTTGCACTGGATTGACCCATCACCGAGAAGGCTACATACACGTTATGTTGAGTCACAAGTGCTTCTCGGGTACAATGGTATTGTCATCCTTAGACTTGAAGTCACTAGATATTCTAGTTGTGGATCATTGTGATCTTGGTAGCGTTAAACGCTACACCGTAACTGGGTAGTTATAAAGGCGTGTACTGGATACAATGAGAAGCAAGCTTAGAGATCGTAGTGGACGTAGAGAGGATTTGCCCCTCCCACATAACGGGAGCAAATATCCAAGGCCACTCGAAGGATAGTGCTTATAGAATGTCTGGCCAGACTCAAATAAATCAATATATGGGATATTGATGTTATTTGCACGAATAAGGCTATTCCATGGATCGAGAAACTAGGGATTGGATATACGAGTGTGACTTGTATGTCTCGTGTCCAATCCGGATATGGAGGCAAAGGGATGAGACAATTACTTGTACAAGGTTGTCTAGATGACTATTCTATTAGTTGGCTAGAATGGATGTTTTGCTAGAAACCGCTCCATATTAGCAAAGAGTTGCTACCAACTAGATAGAACCTATGGGGTCACACGCTATATAGAGTTGTACTAGATTTGGAATTAATTAATTGGATTAATTAATTAGAAGGATCACTTTGCAAACCCTTGCAAACTTAGTAGGGACTAATTTGCAAGGAAGGGACTAAATTGAATTCTAGTAGGACTAGAATAAGTCCTTTAGGTAGTTAACAAGGAGTTGTTGGACTATATAAAGGACCCTCCTTCCTTCCTTCCTCATAACTTATGCTCTAAAGAGAACATAACAAGAGTGGGAGAGAACAAAGGAGAGAGAGAGCAAGCAACAAGGAGGACGCCGCCCCCTTGCCGCCGCCCCTCGTCCCCGACGCCACAAGAGGGCCGAACCCCCTCTTTGTGCCTCGTTTTGCGTGATTCCTTCACCCTCCTCTCATTCCGGGCTAGCACCAAGGAGATTGGAGATCTAGGATCAACTCTAGGCGTGGATCAACTACAGAGAACGTGACACTATTCGCGTTTGAAGTCATCAAGGAGAACCCAAAGGTGTGTTTAATGATTTCTTACTTTCACTATCGTTATGCATCTAGACTTGTGATCCTTGGAGGGTTTTGCATGGTTGTTTGTTTGATTATGCTTCCGTTTGCGCGATCCATGAATCAAAACCCTACATTATGTACCTCCTACTCATAGATACACAAATATTTCTAAGTCAACACTCTTCATAAGAAAATAAGCAATCACAATTTTATCTGGTAGCCTCACTAATATTCCAGATCAACGCTGATAATTCTCTATCCCGACATCGTCTACACATACAAGTTTTTAAATATTTAATCTTTACATGTCCTCATTAGTGAGTTATAATTCAAACACAATTATCTTGCAAGTTGTCTAACCCAGGATGACTATTTAGCCCCTGAAGTCTCAATCTTATTAGTAAAGTCCATGAGTGTTCCTCAACCCCCTAAATTTTGCTTACTTGGCCAATTGTGTGAGTTACTAAGTCTCCAAGTTATCTACTAAAGATGGAATTCCAAGTTTTGATATTTACACTCAAGTCCCTCCAATTTGTTTAAATTGCAATTTAGCCCCTTATTGTGCATGATTGCAATCCAACTTAGTATATAAACCTAGGTTAAATAGTTAACTGAATGATACCAAAAATTACAGGGGTTTATTGAAAGTCCAAATCTATAAATATACACTACATGCGGCAACCCATTATATTCTTCACCTCCTTAAGAATGCGGCAAAAATTATAAAATAGGGTAGAATCCTGGCCCTCCAAACCAGTTCTAGTATGCCGGTTGGTTCTAGTAAGATATTTGCACAACCATCAACAACAAGATCAAAGCCTCCCAAATCGCGTATCATATGCTCCAGCAGGTCATCAGTAATTTTCTAGACATCTTTGTATTCCCCGACCAACTTTACTCTTTCGCCACTCTATTGCCACCAGGATCTTATCACATTTCTGCGGACTTCATTTATTTACTTAAACGACACTATTTAATGGGATTCCAAGGTGATGAAGAGCTGCTTATGCCGTACCGATCCCAGAGAAGAGAGACAAATCTTTTATGCCTCCAAGGAATGAGTCCTTGAGCACTGAGGGTGATATGCCACCGTGTCAACCTGCGCGATATTGTCAAGTAACAAGTGTGGGTGTCATTTACTAGACCAAAAATAAGTGATCACTGTTGTCCAAAAGAGCCATCACTTTTGGACAGCACTGATCACTTTTTTTTTTTTTTTTTCTATAGAGATTGACACTAACACTTGTTACTTGTCAATTTCTTTCTGGTTGACACGGTGTCCTATCACCTCTCAGTACTGAAGGACTTAATCCCTGGAGGTATAAACGTTCTGTCTCTCTTCTCCGGGATCGGTGCGGCAGAATTAGCTCTTTATCGCATCGACATCCCATTAAAGAATGTTATATCAGTAGAAATATATGAAGTCAGCGTGATACGATATTGGTGGGCACAGACTAGACAAAGGGGGAAGTTGTCCGATGAGTATAATAATGTCCAAAAGATTACTGATGAGGTCCTGGAGCAGCTGATACGTGATTTAGGAGGCATTGATCTTGTTATTGGTAGTAGCCCGTGTAATAATTGTACATGAACAAACCAACATACTAGAACTGGTTTAGAGGGTAAACATTCTGCCCTATTTTATGAATTTTTCCGCATTCTTAAGGAAGTAATGAATATAATGGGTCGCCGCATGTAGTGTACATTTATTGATTTGAACTTTTAATATACACCCGTAACCTTTGGGATAATTCATTGAACCTTTGTTTATAGTTGGATTGTTTGACCCAATGTATTAGTTTTTTCTTGGTATGATTGTTTGAATTGCTTTGAGGTTCTATTTTGTGGTGGAGGTTGTAAAAATGTTGTTGGAACAAGCAAACAAAGCAATTCCGCCACCATTCCAGATCTGCATGGTACAGTGGTGGTTTACTATATATCACCTGAATTTGATCCCAAAACACCCATCATCTCAGGCGATGGTTTCTGCTCAGGTTAGCCATTGACATTTACGTGGCACAAAACACTGCTCAAGAACATGGTAAGTTTAAGCTCGTTTTATCTCAAGTTTTGGTGGATTTTAAGGTGATCTAAACATGTACTCACAGCTGCAAATTAATGTAGTAATAATTTTTCTCTGGCTCTTTAAAAATGCTATCACGCTCTCAACGAAAATAATCAGAGAGGGAGATACAAGTCTCCAAACAGGGCTCTGAAATGAGCACCTCGGCAGGTTTAAAACTGAAACCTTGAGAACGTTGTTTTGTAGCCACATTGAAAACCAATTCAGTGATGTTTGAAGACCAAATCAAACAACAAAATCTAACATGGGACTGAAGCAGGTCATTCAGGGAGAAAATCGGTACAAACATCTTGTGAATTTTTTAGGTTTTGGAGCCATTACAAGTGGATTTTTAGGGTGGGGTTTCACCGAAAAACAACATGTTCATGAATAAAACCCCGAGTTTCCCCATTACAGTTGTGTTTTGATACTTCCAATAGTCTCACGAGACTACGGGAATCGGAATGGAGTAATGTGCATGAAGAGAACAGGGAGGAAGAAGGTCTTACCGTAGCTTTAGCAGTAGTGACAAAAATCGGCGAGAGCCTACCAGATACTGGCGGGGTCAGAAGAAACTACTGTGTTACAGTCCAAGCTTGGAACCAATGATTTCGGAAATTTCCAAGGATCACAAAAACGATAATCAAATGCACTGGAAAAGTTAGAGAGAGAGAATTCACATAGAATCAAACTAGGAATATTATCATACAACCCCTTTTCCGAGTTCAATTCTGGAAGGTGCGGCTGGATCACCTCCTTTTCAGGGAGACACAAGGCCTTTCCAAATTGGCAGAGGGCTATTTATCCCCTAGGCTCCTAGTATCACAAGCATCAGTAGTTTTTTGAAAGGAGGTGTGGTGGTGGTTGGGCAGTGTTAGAGGTAGTGGTGTAGGTGTAGAAGATGATGATGGTTGAGAATGAAGATGGTGGGGAGGTGGCTTCAGCTATACAAGCTGATGAGAAGTGAAAAGAAAAGCTGCCACCTCATCTTGAGCCATGTGTCGGATATAAACAAGGGGTGAAAATTGAAATTTTCTAAAAGTTGATGGTAAATGTTGTGTTTTAAATGAATAAGCAAATTTGAGATATTACACTTTTGCCGCCAGTACTTCAAATTACTCCCCACAATTTCCACTATTCTCTGGCTGACCAGCTTTGAACTAGGATTTCAATTTGAAAGAAATTACATATATACCCTTAGTTTCTCAATAATGGCACATTTTCCCCAACTTGAATTGTCCTTTCCAGACACTCTTGATGAACAGATATCAGCAAACACTACTGAAAAAGAATTTACAATCCAACTCTAGCTTTGAATTTATTGCATTTTTGCCCCTATAGAATTTCAGAGTGTTAATGTCATGGCCTATATTCCTTTAATTTCACCATAGTAATATTTGGTATCTTACTTTTGGAAGGCACTTTTAGAACATGAAACAAATTTGTTGCTAGTATTATTTATCCGTTCTCTTGTATTGATTTTACTGCTAGTAGTAATTCAAAAATACCAAATTTCAGAAGAAAAAAAAAAGTTTGGCATCTCACAGTTTCAGCTAAACTAAAAATAATTGATTGGAAAATCATGAATGATAATATTCTACTAATAGAAATTTTTGCAAGAGAGGTCTTCATATACCTGCCACATGCTCCGAAGAAGATGATTTTCCACATTTTTTTTTGTTGTTCTCATACTAGATGGGTTTTGAGATCCCCCACTCCTTGAATTCATTATTGTTTCTTCAAATATTCCTCTCTTCGAGTAGTCCAAAATTTCATCCACAATCTCTCTGCACCTAACTTTTAGATCTTCAATCATCTCCTTTGGAAGTTGTGGACTTCTCTAAAAAAAATTGAAATATGAGGAGAGAAAGCTAGAAATTAATGTTATATTAATTCAAGCTTTTGCCTATGATTTGCTGGAAAAGTAGAAATATCATACCTTTTTTGTAGGTCATCGAATGCGCGGAACACAGTTGTAGATCCGTCTCATGATTGTGAATAACATATGTTTTGGAGATGAAGATCGAAAGCAATGTCTCAATGAAAACAAAGTAACGCTCAGGAGGGGAGATGATTCGAAATCACAGCGACGATTTCATCCATGGATTCTCTTATCCTGTCCAATACACCAAAAGATCCCTTCATCACCGAAGCGTAAACTTTGCTTAAAACCCTAATATTGGCTTAAAGATTCAGTTTCCAGCAACAATAGATAGAGATGGATTGTACATAGCTCGCTCTTCAGAAGCGCCGGGAAGTGGCGCCTTCCGAGAGAGAACGTCTCTTACGAGAATGTGCCAGAAATGTTACTTTTATATCGCCTAGAGATTCTTATACCCGGTGTTTCCCAAATTGCCCGTGCCCGCAACCTAGCAGGTTGGGCCATAAATGTAATATTGGTGTTTTAAATGCCCTCAAGACTTGTACTCTATTTGTGTGTCTGATAAGCCCAATACTACTTACATACAATCAAGGCTTAATTTCAAAACTAAAGAAAACAAAACTTCTAATGAACCGAAACAAACCGTTTGATGATGACATGAGATTTACTAACATTCTGGAAATAGAATAGAGAGAGTTAAAGTAAGGCTTAATTACTAAGTGTGTAACCCTATTTTTGAAAACTATCACATTGCAATCTTAAATGTACTCCATTTGCAAAGAATAAAAGTCAACGTCAAATTGGTAAAATATTTCATCCAAACACCATCACTACAAGAATGGTGTATTCGTCAATGCAAAAAAATAATTTTAAGAATTAGAAGTAAAATAAAAAAAAAAATAGACAAGAAAGAAAAGCTAAATCGATCATGTAAGAAGGGAGTAATTTAAAGTGTTAAACACAACAGTTTCACTATTCAGTACTGGTACTAAAATTAGTCCAGAACAACTAAACATAGTATAAACAAATACTTGAATTCTGTTTAGTCGAATCCCAATTATACTATTGATCCATTGATAATCCAGGAAAATTAAACATTCCAGCATAGTAATATATACGTAATCACGTGCTTCCGCCCTACCCTAGGGCGGAGCTTGCGGATATGCGCTTTGAGCAGCCCTTTCACTTGCGGAATTCGTTATTCCTTATTTTTCCCTATAATAAGCTCTCTTCGAATACATATATGCTTCTATATTACTTTTAGTACATCAGACAAGTAACAACATTACAGTTTGGGTCGGTAGCATGAAATTAACATTTAACTTCACACTATCCTTTTATTTAACCATTAAATACTTTATAAATTTTATTTGATAAAAAGATCCCATATTAATTTTTTTAAACTACTTTAGCTCCCCACTATGGCGAATTGGTAGATTTGCCTCTTTCTATAGTGAATCTCATACTACTTCAGCTTCTTTGACCGAAACAACAATCTATAAAAGTAATTCATCAAGAACTCTATTCCTTAAACTATCACATTTTTGAAAGTAGAACTGTCAAATGGGCCGGTTAACCATCCTGATTTCAACCGTTTCTTGAGTAACAAAGCCCGAGCCCTAACTTACCGAACCGGGACAAGAACCTATTTCATGCGGGCTAGGGACTGTTAAACCTTCTCTCAAACCATGAACCGAACCGCAACAACCCGATAATAAATGAGGGGACCGTTGACTGAACCCAGCTAGGAACTGAACGGTTAAGCATACCAAAACAGGACTTACCCACAAGTTTTGACATATATACATACATAGATATATATGTATACCGACCCGAACCGAAGTTGTACAGCTGGATATGGTTATATACTGGGCCGGTTAGAGGGTTGTGAAATTTCTCGGGCCGATTAACCATAACTGAATACCCACAAACTGAGCCCGGTTGGTTCAAGGATTTTTTGGCCGGGTTTGGTTTCGGTTAACCAAAAAAGCAGCTCCAGTCGTAAGGGAGAAACTCATTTTGGTCGGTGAATATGTAAATATGACCTGGGAAAAAATTATACGGCCCACATTGGGATTACAAGTTGAATAAGTAAAGACAATAATGACCATACAAAGGTTTAAGGGTAACATGAATCAATTCTTAAATCATGTATTCAAAACCAGCATGAACAATGCCCATACTCACGTGTTTTATGTACATACATAGATGTACATGGTCTGCCACTGAGTTATTCTATGACTTATGTACCTCCTACTCATAGATACACAAATGTTTTTAATTCAACACTCTTCAATAGAAAATAAGGAATCGCAAGCTTATCTGGTAGCCTCACTAGTATTCCAGATCAACGCTGATGATTCTCTATCCCGACAGCGTCTACACATATAAGTGTTTAAATATTTAATCTGTACATGTCCTCATTAGTGAGTTATAATTCAAACACAAGTATCTTGCTAGTTGTCTAAACCAGGATGACTATTTTGCCCCAGAAGTCTCAATCTTATTAGTAAAGTCCATGAGTGTTCCTCGACCACCTAAATTATGCATAGTTGGCCAATTTTGTGAGTTACTAAGTCTCCAAGTTATCTACTAAAGATTGAATTCCTTGTTTTGATATTTACACTCAAGTCCCTCCAATTTGTATAGATTTCAATTTAGCCCCATATTGTGCATGATTGCAATCCAACTTAGTATATAAACCTAGGTTAAATAGTTAACTAAATGATACCAAAAGTTATAGGGGTTTATTGAAAGTCCAAATATATAAATATACACTACATGCGACAACCCATTATATTCTCCACCTCCTTAAGAATGGAGCAAAAACTATAAAATATGGTAGAATTCTAGCCCTCCAAACCAGTTCTATTATGCCGGTTGGTTCTAATAAGATAATTGCACAACCACCAACAACAAGATCAAAGCCTCCCAAATCGCGTATCATCTGCTCCAGCAGGTCATCAGTAATTTTCTGGACATCTTTGTATTCGCCGACCAACTTTCCTCTTTCGCCAGTCTGTTGCCACCAGGATCTTATAACATTTCTGACGACTTCATTTATTTCTAATTAAATGACACTATTTAATGGGATTCCAAGGTGATGAAGAGCTGCTTCTGCCTCCAAGGAATGAGTCCTTGAGCACTGAGAGGTGATATTCCACCGTGTCAACATGGGCGATATTGTCAAGTAACAAGTGTGGGTGTCATTTACCAGACCAAAGATAAGTGATCACTCTTGTCCAAAAGAGCCATTACTTTTGGACAGCACTGATCACTTATTTTTTTCTATAGTGATTGACACTAAAACTTGTTACTTGTCAATTTCTTTCTGGTTGACACGGTGTCCTATCACCTCTCAGTGCTGAAGGACTTATTCCCCGGAGGTATAAACGTTCTGTCTCTCTTCTCCGGGATCGATGAGGCAGAAGTAGCTCTTTATCGCGTCGACATCCCATTAAAGAATGTTATATCAGTAGAAATATATGAAGTCAGCAGAAATGTGATACGATATTGGTGGGCACAGACTAGACAAAGGGGGAAGTTGTCCGATGAGTATACTAATGTCCAAAAGATTACTGATGAGGTCCTGGTGCAGCTGATACGTGATTTAGGAGGCATTGATCTTGTTGTTGGTGGAAGCCCATGTAATAATTGTACATGAACAAACCAACATACTAGAACTGGTTTAGAGGGTAAACATTCCGCCCTATTTTATGAATTTTCCGCATTCTTAAGGCAGTAATGAATATAATGGGTCGCCGCATGTAGTGTATATTTATAGATTTGAAATTTTAATATACACCCGTAACTTTTGGGATCATTCATTGAACTTTGGTTTATACTTAAATTGTTTGACCCAGTGTATTAGTGTTATTTTAGTATGATTTTTTGAATTGCTTTGAGGTTCTATTTTGTGCTGGAGGTGGTAAAAATGTTGTTGAAACAAGCAAATAAAGCAATTCCGCCACCATTCCAGATCTGGTTGACTATATATCACCTGAATTTGATCCCAAAACACCCATCGTCTGAGGCGATGGTTTTCTGCTCAGGTTAGCCATTGACATTTACGTGGCACAAAACACAGCTCAAGAACATGGTAAGTTTTAGCTCATTTTATCTCAAGTTTGGGTAGATTTTAAGCTGATCTAAACATGTACTCACATCTGCAAATTAATGTAGTGTTCAACAGTTTTGCTCAGGCTCTTAAACAATGCTATCACGCTCTCAACGACAATAATCAGAGAGGGAGATACAAGTCTCCAAACAGGGCTCTGAAATGAGCACCACTGCAGGTTTAAAACTGAAACCTCGAGAACATTATTTTGTAGCCACATTGAAAACCAATTCAGGGATGTTTGAAGAACAAAGCAAACAACAAAATCAACATGGGAATGAAGCAGGTCATTCAGGGAGAAAATCGCTACAAACATCTTGTGAAATTTTTAGCTCTTGGAGCCATTACAAGTGGATTTTCAGGGTGGAGTTTCACCGAAAAACAACATGTTCATGAATAAAACCCTGAGTTTCCCCATTACGGCTGTGTTTTGATACTTCCAATAGTCTCACGAGACTACAGGAATCGAAATGGAGTAATGTGCATGAAGAAAACAGGGAGGAAGAAGGTCTTACCGTAGCTTTAGCAGTAGTGACAAAAACCGGCAATAGCCTACCCAGATACTGGCGGGGTCAGAAGAAACTACCGAGTTACAGTCTAAGCTTGGCACCAATGATTTCGGAAATTTCAAAGGATCACAAAATCGATAATCAGTTGCACTAAAAAAGTTAGAGAGAGAGAGAGAATTCACGTAGAATCAAACTAGGATTATTATCATACAACCCATTTTCCGAGTTCAATTCTGGAAGGTGCAGCTGGATCACCTCCTTTTCAGGGAGACACAAGGCCTTTCCAAATTGGCAGAGGGCTATTTATCCCCTAGGCTCCTAGTATCACAAGCATCAGTAGTTTTTTGAAAGGAGGTGTGGTGGTGGTTGGGCAGTGTTAGAGGTAGTGGTGTAGTTGTAGAAGATGATGATGGTTGAGAATGAAGATGGTGGGGAGGTGCCTTCAGCTATACAAGCTGATGAGAAGTGAAAAGAAAAGCTGCCACCTCATCTTGAGCGATGTGTCGGATATAAACAAGGGGTGAAAATTGAAATTTTCACAAAGTTGATGGTAAATGTTGTGTCTTAAAAGAATTAGCAAATTTGAGATATTACACTTTTTCCCCCAGTACTTCAAATTACTCCATAAATATCCCACAATTTCCACTGTTCTCTGGCTGACCAGCTTTGAACTAGGATTTCAATTTGAAAGAAATTACATATATACCCTTAGTTTCTCAATAGTGGCACATTTTCGCCAACTTGAATTCTCATTTCCAGACACTCTAGATGAACAGATGTCAGCAAACACTACTGAAAAAGAATTTACAATCCAACTCTAGCTTTTAATTTATTGCATTTTGGCCCTTATATAATTTCGGAGCGTTAATGTCATGGCCTATATTCCTTTAATTTCACCGTAGTAATATTTGGTATCGTACTTTTGGAAGGCACTTTTAGAACATGAAACAATTTTGTTGCTAGTATTATTTATCCCTTCTCTTGTATTGATTTTACTGCTAGTAGTAATCTAAAAATACCAAATTTTAGAAGGAAAAAATCTTTGGCATCTCACATTTTCAGCTAAACTAAAAATATTTGATTGGAAATCATGAATGATAATATTCTACTAATATAAATTTGTGCAAGAGAGGTCTTCATATACCTGCCACATGCTCAGAAGAAGATAATTTCCACATATTTTTTGGTTGTTCTGATAGTACTAGATGGGTTTTGAGATCCCCCACTCCTTGAATTCATTATTGTTTCTACAAATATTCCTCTCTTCGAGTAGATCCAAAATTTCATCCACAATCTCTCTGCACCTAACTTGTAGATCTTCACTTATCTCCTTTGGTAGTTGTGGACTTCTCTAAAAAAAATTGAAATATGAGGAGAGAAAGCTAGATATTAATGTTATATTAATTCAAGCTTTTGTCTATGTATTGCTGAATATGTAGAAATATCATACCTTTTTTGTAGGTCATCGAATGCGAGAAACACAGTTGTCGATCCGTCTCATGGTTGGGAATAACATATGTTTTGGAGATGAAGATCGATAGCAATGTCTCAATGAAAACAAAGAAACGCTCAGGAGGGGAGATGATTCGAAATCACGGCGACGATTTCATCCATGGATTCCATTATCCTGTCCAATACACCAAAAGATCCCTTCATCACGGAAGCGTAAACTTTACTTAAAACCCTGATTTTGGCTTAAAGATTCAGTTTCCAGCAACACTAGATAGAGATGGATTGTATATAGCTCGCTCTTCAGGAGCGCCGGGAAGCGGCGCCTTCCGAGAGAGAACGTCTCTTACGAGAATGTGCCAGAAATGTTACTTTTATATCGCCTAGAGATTCTTATACCCTGTGTTTCCCAAATTGTCCGTGCCCGCAACTTAGCAGGTTGGGCCATAAATGTAATATTGGTGTTTTAAATGCCCTCAAGACTTGTACTCTATTTGGGTGTCTGATAAGTCCAATACTACTTACACACAATCAAGGCTTAATTTCAAAACTAAAGAAAACAAAACTTCTAATGAACCAAAACAAACCGTTTGATGATGATTTGAGATTTACTTATATTCTGGAAATAGAATAGAGAGAGTTAAAGTAAGGCTTAATTACTTAGTGTGTACCCCTATTTTGTAAAACTATAACATTGCAATCTTAAATGTACCCCATTTGCAAAGAATAGAAGTCAACGTCAAGTTGGTAAAATATTTCATCCAAACACCATCACTACAAGAATGGTGTATTCGTCAAAGCAAAAAAATAATTATAAGAATTAGAAGTAAAATAAAAATAAAATAGACAAGAAAGAAAAGCTAAATCGATCATGTAAGAAGGGATTAATTTAAAGTGTTAAACACAACCGTTTCACTATTTAGTACTGGTACAAAAATTAGTCCAGAACAACTAAACATAGTATTAACAAATACTTGAATTATGTTTAGTCGAATCACAATTATACTATTGATCCATGATAATCCAGGAAAATTAAACATTTCAGCATAGTAATATATACGTAATCACATCCTTCCGCGCTAGCCTAGGGCGGAGCTTGCAGATATGCTCTTTGAGCGGCCCTTTCACTCGCGGAATTCGTTATATTCCTTTTTTTCCCTATAATAAGCTCTCTTCGAATACATATATGCTTCTATATTACTTTTAGTACATCAGACAATTAACAACATTACAGTTTGGGTCGGTAGCATGAAATTAACATTTAACTTCACACTATCCTTTTATTTAACCATTAAATACTTTATAAATTTTATTTGATCAAAAGATCCCATATTAATTTTTTTTAACTACTTT
Source organism: Linanthus parryae (assembly GCA_023055425.1). NCBI lineage: Eukaryota > Viridiplantae > Streptophyta > Magnoliopsida > Ericales > Polemoniaceae > Linanthus > Linanthus parryae. Next base: position 81,296,370 of record JALGPY010000006.1, read on the forward strand.
AGCTCCCCACTATGGCGAATTGGTAGATTTGCCTCTTTCTATAGTGAATCTCATACTACTTCAGCCTCTTTTACCGAAACAACAATCTATAAAAGTAAGTCATCAAGAACTCTATGCATTAAACTATCACGCTTTTGAAAGTAGAACTGTCAAACGGGCCGGTTAACCATCCTGATTTCAACCGTTTCTTAAGTAACTAAGCCCGAGCCCGAACTTACCGAACCGGGACCAGAACTTATTTCATGCGGGCTAGGGACTGTTAAACCTTCTCTCAAAACATGAACCGAACCGCAACTACCCGATAATAAATGAGGGGACCGTTGACAAAACCCAGCCATGAACTGAACGGTTAAGCATACCAAAACATGACTTTCCCACCAGTTTTGACATATATATATATATATATATATATATATATATATATATATATATATATATATATATATATATATATATATATATATATGTATGTATATATGTATACCGACCCGATCCGAAGTGGTACAGCCGGATATGGTTATATGCTGGGTCGGTTAGAGGTTTGTGAAATTTCTCGGGCCGGTTAACCATAACTGAATACCCACAAACTGAGCCCGGTTGGTTCAAGGATTTTTTGGCCGGGTTTGGTTTCGGTTAACCGAAAGTGCAGCTCTAGTCGTAAGGGAGAAACCCACATTGTGATTACAAGTTGAATCAGTAAAGACAATAATGACCATACAAAGGTCAAGGGTAACATGAATCAATTCTTAAATCATGTATTCAAGACCAGCATGAACAATGCCCATACTCACGTGTTTTATGTGCATACATAGATGTACATGGTCTGCCACTGAGTTATTCCATGACTTATGTACCTCCTACTCATAGATACACAAATATTTCTAATTCAACACCCTTCAATAGAAAATAAGCAATCACAAGCTTATCTGGTAGCGTCACTAGTATTCCATATCAACGCTGATGATTCTCTATCCCGACATGGTCTACACATACAAGTGTTTAAATATTTAATCTGTACATGTCATCATTAGTGAGTTATAATTCAAACACAAGTATCTTGCTAGTTGTCTAAACCAGGATGACTATTTTGCCCCTGAAGTCTCAATCTTATTACTAAAGTCCATGAGTGTTCCTCGACCACCTAAATTATGCATAGTTGGCCAATTTTGTGAGTTACTAAGTCTCCGAGTTATCTACTAAAGATTGAATTCCTTGTTTTGATGTTTACACTCAAGTCTCTCCAATTTGTCTAGATTTCAATTTAGCCCCTTATTGTGCATGATCGCAATCCAACTTAGTATATATACCTAGGTTAAATAGTTAACTGAATGATACCAAAAGTTATAGGGGTTTATTGAAAGTCCAAATCTATAAATATTCACTACATGCGGCAACCCATTATATTCTTCACTTCCTTAAGAATGCGGCAAAAATCATAAAATGAGGTAGAATCGTAGCCCTCCAAACCAGTTCTAGTATGCCGGTTGGTTCGAGTAAGATAATTGCACAACCACCACCAACAAGATCCAAGCCTCCCAAGTCGTGTATCATCTGCTCCAGCAAGTCATCAGTAAGTTTCTGGACATCTCTGTATTCGCCGACCAACTTTCCTCTTTCGCCAGTCTGTTGCCACCAGGATCTTATCACATTTCTGCCAACTTCATTTATTTCTACTTAAACGACACTATTTAATGGGATTCCAAGGCGATGAAGAGCTGCTTCTGCCGTACTGATCCCAGAGAAGAGAGACAAATCTTTTATGCCTCCAAGGAATGAGTCCTTGAGCACTGAGAGGTGATATGCCACCGTGTCAACCTGGGCGATATTGTCAAGTAATAAGTGTGGGTGTCATTTACCAGACCAAAAAAAAGTGATCACTGTTGTCCAAAAGAGCCATCACTTTTGGACAGCACTGATCACTTTTTTTTCTATAGAGATTGACACTAACACTTGTTATTTGTCAATTTCTTTCTGGTTGACACGGTGTCCTATCACCTCTCAGTGCTGAATGACTTAATACCTGGAGGCATAAACGTTCTGTCCCTCTTCTCCGGGATCGGTGCGACAGAAATAGCTCTTTATCGCGTCGACATCCCATTAAAGAATGTCATATCAGTAGAAATATATGAAGTCAGCAGAAATGTGATACGATATTGGTGGGCACAGACTAGACAAAGGGGGAAGTTGTCCGATGAGTATACTAATGTCCAAAAGATTACTGATGAGGTCCTGGTGCAGCTGATACGTGATTTAGGAGGCATTGATCTTGTTATTGGTGGTAGCCCGTGTAATAATTGTACATGAACAAACCAACATACTAGAACTGGTTTAGAGGGTAAACATTCTGCCCTATTTTATGAATTTTGCCGCATTCTTAAGGCAGTAATGAACAATGCCCCTACTCACATGTTTTATGTGCATACATAGATGTACATGGTCTACCACTGAGTTATTCCATGACTTATGTACCTCCTACTCATAGATACACAAATTTTTCTAAATCAACACTCTTCATAAGAAAATAAGCAATCACAGCTTATCTGGTAGCCTCACTAGTATTCCTGATCAACGCTGATAATTCTCTATCCCGACATCGTCTACACATACAAGTTTTTAAATATTTAATCTTTACATGTCCTCATTAGTGAGTTATAATTCAAACACAAGTATCTTGCTAGTTGTCTAACCCAGGATGACTATTTGGCCCTTGAAGTCTCAATCTTATTAGTAAAGTCCATGAGTGTTCCTCAACCCCCTAAATTTTGCATACTTGGACAATTTTGTGAGTTACTAAGTCTCCAAGTTATCTACCTAAGATTGAATTCCAAGTTTTGATATTTACACTCAAGTCCATCCAATTTGTTTAAATTGCAATTTAGCCCCTTATTGTGCATGATTGCAATCCAACTTAGTATATAAACCTAGGTTAAATAGTTAACTGAATGATACCAAAAATTACAGGGGTTTATTGGAAGTCCAAATCTATACATATACACTACATGCGGCAACCCATTACATTCTTCACCTCCTTAAGAATGCGGCAAAAATTATAAAATAGGGTAGAATCCTGGCCCTCCAAACCAGTTCAAGTATGCCGGTTGGTTCTAGTAAGATATTTGCACAACCATCAACAACAAGATGAAAGCCTCCCAAATCGCGTATCATCTGCTCGAGCAGGTCATCAGTAATTTTCTAGACATCTTTGTATTCCTCGACCAACTTTCCTCTTTCGCCACTCTGTTGCCACCAGGATCTTATCACATTTCTGCGGACTTCATTTATTTATACTTAAACGACACTATTTAATGGGATTCCAAGGTGATGAAGAGCTGCTTATGCCGTACCGATCCCAGAGAAGAGAGACAAATCTTTTATGCCTCCAAGGAATGAGTCCTTGAGCACTGAGGGTGATATGCCACCGTGTCAACCTGCGCGATATTGTCAAGTAACAAGTGTGAGTGTCATTTACCAGACCAAAAATAAGTGATCCCTGTTGTCCAAAAGAGCCATCACTTTTGGACAGCACTGATCACTTTTTTTTTTCTATAGTGATTGACACTAACACTTGTTACTTGTCAATTTCTTTCTGGTTGACACGGTGTCCTATCACCTCTCAGTGCTTAAGGACTTATTCATTGCAGTCATAAATGTGTTGTCTCTCTTCTCGGGGATCGGTGCGGCAGAAGTAGCTCTTTATCGCGTCGACATCCCATTACAGAATGTTATATCAATAGAAATATATGAAGTCAGCAGAAATGTGATACGATATTGGTGGGAACAGACTAGACAAAGGGGAAGTTGTCCGATGAGTATACTAATGTCCAAAATATTACTGATGAGGTCCTGGTGCAGCTGATACGTGATTTAGGAGGAATTGATCTTGTTATTGGTGGTAGCCCGTGTAATAATTGTACATGAACAAACCAACATACTAGAACTGGTTTAGAGGGTAAACATTCTGCCCTATTTTATGACTTATTCCGCATTCTTTAGGCAGTAATGAATATAATGGGTCGTCGCATGTAGTGTATATTTATAGATTTGATTTTTTGATATACACCCGTAACTTTTGGGATCATTCATTGAACCTTGGTTTATAGCTGGATTGTTTTACCCAGTGATTAGTGTTTTTTGGTATGATTGTTTGAATTGCTTTGAGGTTCTATTTTTTGGTGGAGGTGGTAAAAATGTTGTTGAAACAAGAAAATAAAGCAATTCTGCCACCATTCCAGATCTGCATGGTACAGTGGTGGTTGATTATATATCACCTGAATTTGATCCCAAAACACCCATCGTCTCAGGCGATGGTTTATGCTCAGGTTAGCCATTGACATTTACGTGGCACAAAACACAGCTCAAGAACATGGTAAGTTTTAGCTCGTTTTATCTCAAGTTTGGGTGGATTTTAAGGTGATCTAAACATGTACTCACAGCTGCAAATTAATGTAGTGTTAGTTTTTCTCAGGCTCTTAAAAAATGCTATCACGCTCTCAACGACAATAATCAGAGAGGGAGATACAAGTCTCCAAACCGGGCTCTGAACTGAGCACCTCTGCAGGATTAAAACTGAAACCTCGAGAACATTGTTTTGTAGCCACATTGAAAACCAATTCAGTGATGTTTGAAGACCAAATCAAACAACAAAATCAACATGGGACTGAAGCACGTCATTTAGGGAAAAATCGCTACAAACATCTTGTGAAATTTGTAGGTTTTGGAGCCATTACAAGTGGATTTTCAGGGTGGGGTTTCACCGAAAAACAAAATGTTCATGAATAAAATCCCGAGTTTCCCCATTAAAGTTGTGTTTTGATACTTCCAATAGTCTCACGAGACTACGGAATCGGAATGGAGTAATGTGCATGAAGAGAACGGGGAGGAAGAAGGTCTTACCGTAGCTTTAGCAGTAGTGACAAAAACCGGCGAGAGCCTACCCAAATACTTGCGGGGTCAGAAGAAACTACCGTGTTACAGTCCAAGCTTGGCACCGATGACTTCGGAAATTTCCAAGGATCACAAAAATAATAATCAAATGCACTGAAAAAGTTAGAGAGAGAATTCACGTATAATCAAATTAGGATTATTATCATACAACCCCTTTTCCGAGTCCAATTCTGGAAGGTGCGGCTGGATCACCTCCTTTTAAGGGAGACACAAGGCCTTTCCAAATTGGCAGAGGGCTATTTATCCCCTAGGCTCCTAGTATCACAAGCATCAGTAGTATTTTGAAAGGAGGTGTGGTGGTGGTTGGGCAGTGTTAGAGGTAGTGGTGTAGGTGTAGAAGATGATGATGGGTGAGAATGAAGATGGTGGGTAGGTGGCTTCTGCTATACAAGCTGATGAGAAGTGAAAAGAAAAGCTGCCACCTCATCTTGAGCCATGTGTCGGATATAAACAAGGGGTGAAAATTGAAATTTTCTCAAAGTTGATGGTAAATATTGTGTTTTAAAAGAATAAGCAAATTTGAGATATTACACTTTTGCCCCAGTACTTCAAATTACTCCATATATATCCCACAATTTCCACTATTCTCTGGCTGACCAGCTTTGAACTAGGATTTCAATTTGAAAGAAATTACATATATACCCTTAGTTTCTCAATAATGGCACATTTCCCCAACTTGAATTCTCCGTTCCAGACACTCTTAATGAACAGATGTCAGCAAACACTACTGAAAAAGAATTTACAATCCAACTCTAGCTTTTAATTTATTGCATTTCGGCCCCTATAGAATTTAAGAGTGTTAATGTCATGGTCTATATTCTTTTAATTTCACCATAGTAATATTTGGTATCATACTTTTGGAAGGCACTATTAGAACATGAAACAAATTTGTTGCTAGTATTATTTATCCCTTCTCTTGTATTGATTTTACTGCTAGTAGTAATCCAAAAATACCAAATTTTAGAAGAAAAAAAAAAAACTTTGGCATCTCACATTTTCAACATTTTCAGCTAAACTAAAAATATTTGATTGGAAAATCATGAATGATAATATTCTACTAATAGAAATTTGTGCAAGAGAGGTCTTCATATACTGCCACATGCTTAGAAGAAGATGATTTCCACATTTTTTGGTTGTTCTGATACTAGATGGGTTTCGAGATCCCCCACTCCTTGAATTCATTATTGTTTCTTCAAATATTCCTCTCTTCGAGTAGATCCCAAATTTCATCCACAATCTCTCTGCACTAACTTGTAGATCTTCACTCATCTCCTTTGGTAGTTGTGGACTTCTATAAAAAAATTGAAATATGAGGAGAGAAAGCTAGATATTAATATTATATTAATTCAAGCTTTTGCCTATGTATTGCTGAATATGTAGAAATATCATACCTTTTTTGTAGGTCATCGAATACGCGGAACACATTTGTAGATCCGTCTCATGGTTGGGAATAACATATGTTTTGGAGATGAAGATCGATAGCAATGTCTCAATGAAAACAAAGAAACGCTCAGAAGGGGAGATGATTCGAAATCACGGCGACGATTTCATCCATGGATTCTCTTATCCTGTCCAATACACCAAAAGATCCCTTCATCAACGAAGCGTAAACTTTGCTTAAAACCCTGATTTTGGCTTAAAGATTCAGTTTCCAGCAACAATAAATAGAGATGGATTGTATATAGCTCGCTCTTCAGGAGCGCCGGGAAGCGGCGCCTTCCGAGAGAGAACGTCTCTTACGAGAATGTGCCAAAAATGTTACTTTTATATTGCCTAGAGATTCTTATACCCGGTGTTTCCCAAATTGCCCGTGCCCGTAACCTAGCAGGTTGGGCCATAAATGTAATATTGGTGTTTTAAATGCCCTCAAGACTTGTACTCTATTTGGGTGTCTGATAAGCCCAATACTACTTACATACAATCAAGGCTTAATTTCAAAACTAAAGAAAACAAAACTTCTAATGAACGGAAACAAACCGTTTGATGATGACATGAGATTTACTAACATTCTGGAAATAGAATAGAGAGAGAGTTAAAGTAAGGCTTAATTACTAAGTGTGTACCCCTATTTTGGAAAACTATCACATTGCAATCTTAAATGTACCCCATTTGCAAAGAATAGAAGTCAACGTCAAATTGGTAATATATTTCATCCAAACACCATCACTACAAGAATGGTGTATTCGTCAATGCAAAAAAATAATTATAAGAATTAGAAGTTAAATAAAAATAAAATAGACAAGAAAGAAAAGCTAAATCGATCATGTAGGAAGGGAGTAATTTAAAGTGTTAAACACAACAGTTTCACTATTTAGTACTGGTACTAAAATTAGTCCAGAACAACTAAACATAGTATTAACAAATACTTGAATTATGTTTAGTCGAATCCCAATTATACTATTGATCCACTGATAATCCAGGAAAATTAAACATTCCAGCATAGTAATATATACGTAATCACATGCTTCCGCCCTGGCCTAGGGCGGAGCTTGCGGATATGCTCTTTGAGCAGCCCTTTCACTCGCGGAATTCGTTATATTCCTCATTTTTCCCTGTAATAAGCTCTCTTCGAATACATATATGCTTCTATATTACTTTTAGTACATCAGACAATTAACAACATTACAGTTTGAGTCGGTAGCATGAAATTAACATTTAACTTCACACTATCCTTTTATTTAACCATTGAATAATTTTATTTGATCCATCCCATATTAATTTTATAAAACTACTTTAGCTCCCCACTATGGCGAATTGGTAGATTTGCCTCTTTCTATAGTGAATCTCATACTACTTCAGCTTCTTTTACCGAAACAACAATCTATAATAGTAATTCATCAAGAACTCTATTCATTAAACTATCACCCTTTCGTAAGTAGAACTGTCAAACGGGCCGGTTAACCATCCTGATTTCAACCGTTTCTTGAGTAACTAAGCCCGAGCGCTAACTTACCGAACCGGGACCAGAACCTATTTCATGCGGGCTAGGGCCTGTTAAACCTTCTCTCAGACCATGTATCGAACCGCGACGACCCGATAATAAATGAGGGGACCGTTGACCAAACCCAGCCAGAAACTGAAGGATTAAGCATACCAAAACAGCACTTTCCCACCAGTTTTGACATATACACATAAATATATATATATATATATATATATATATGTATACCGACCCGAACCGAACTGGTACAGCCGGATATGGTTATATGCTGGGCCGGTTAGAGGTTTGTGAAATTTCTCGGGCCGGTTACCCATAACTGAATACCCAGAAACTGAGCCCGTTTGGATCAAGGATTTTTTGGCCGGGTTTAGTTTCGGTTAACCGAAAGTGCAGCTCTAGTCGTAAGGGAGAAACTTATTTTGGTCGGTGAATATGTAAATATGACATGGGAAAAAATTATACAACCCACATTGTGATTACAAGTTGAATTAGTAAAGAAAATAATGACCATACAAAGGTCAAGGGTAACTTGCATCAATTCTTAAATCATGTATTATAGACCAGCATGAACAATGCCCCTACTCACATGTTTTATGTGCATACATAGATGTACTTTGTCTTCCACTGAGTTATTCCGTGACTTATGTACCTCCTACTCATAGATACACAAATATTACTAATTCAACACTCTTCAATAGAAAATAAGCAATCACAAGCTTATCTGGTAGCCTCACTAGTATTCTAGATCAACGCTGATAATTGTCTATCCCGACAACGTCTATACATACAAGTGTTTAAATATTTAATCTGTACATGTCCTCATTAGTGAGTTATAATTCAAACACAAGTATCTTGCTAGTTGTCTAACCCAGGATGACTATTTTGCCCCTGAAGTCTCAATCTTATTAGTAAAGTCCATATGAGTGTTCCTCAACACCCTAAATTTTGCATACTTGGACAATTTTGTGAGTTACTAAGTCTCCAAGTTATCTACTAAAGATTGAATTCCAAGTTTTGATATTTACACTCAAGTACCTCCAATTTGTCTAAATTGCAATTTAGCCCCTTATTGTGCATGATTGCAATCCAACTTAGTATATAAACCTAGGTTAAATAGTTAACTGAATGATACCAAAAGTTACAGGGGTTTATTGGAAGTCCAAATATATAAATATACTCTACATGCGGCAACCCATTATATTCTTCACCTCCTTAAGAATGAGGCAAAAATTATAAAATAGGGTAGAATCCTGGCACTCCAAACCAGTTCTAGTATGCCGTTTGGTTCTAGTAAGATAATTGCACAACCACCAACAACAAGATCTAAGCCTCCCAAATCACGTATCATCTGCTCCAGCAGGTCATCAGTAATTTTCTGGACATCTTTGTATTCGCCGACCAACTTTCCTCTTTCGCCGGTCTGTTGCCACCATGATCTTATCACATTTCTGCAGACTTCATTTATTTCTACTTAAACGAAACTATTTTATGGGATTCCAAGGTGATGAAGAGCTGCTTCTGCCGTACCGATCCCAGAGAAGAGCGACAAATCTTTTATGCATCCAAGGAATGAGTCCTTGACCACTGAGAGGCTATATGCCACCGTGTCAACCTGGGCGATATTGTCAAGTAACAAGTGTGGGTGTCATTTACCAGACCAAAAATAAGTGATCACTGTTGTCCAAAAGAGCCATCACTTTTAGACAGCACTGATCACTTATTTTTTTTTTTCTATAGTGATTGACACTAACACATGTTACTTGTTAATTTCTTTCTGGTTGACACGGTGTCCTATCACCTCTCAGTGCTGAAGGACTTATTCCCTAGAGGCATAAACGTTCTGTCTCTCTTCTGCGGGATCCGTGCGGCAGAAGTAGTTCTTTATCGCGTCGACATCCCATTAAAGAATATTATATCGGTAGAAATATAAAGAAGCTTTCAGTGGCCGGCTCGAATCGGAACATTTCGCATTCGCGTAAAAAACCTTGAAGTCAGCAGAAATGTGATACGATATTGGTGGGCACAGACAAGACAATGGGGGAAGTTGTCCGATGAGTATACTAATGTCCAAAAGATTACTGATGCGGTCCTAGTGCAGCTGATACGTGATATAGGAGGCATTGATCTTGTTATTGGTGATAGCCCGTGTAATAATTATACATGAACAAACCAACATACTAGAACTGGTTTAGAGGGTAAACATTCCGCCCTATTTTATGAATTTTCCGCATTCTTAAGGCAGTAATGAATATAATGGGTCGCCGCATGTAGTGTATATTTATAGATTTGAAATTTTAATATACACCCGTAACTTTTGGGATCATTCATTGAACTTTGGTTTATACTTAAATTGTTTGACCCAGTGTATTAGTGTTATTTTAGTATGATTTTTTGAATTGCTTTGAGGTTCTATTTTGTGCTGGAGGTGGTAAAAATATTGTTGAAACAAGCAAATAAATCAATTCCGCCACCATTCCAGATCTGATGGTACAGTGGTGGTTGACTATATATCACCTGAATTTTATCCCAAAACACCCATCGTCTCAGGCGATGGTTTTCTGCTCAGGTTAGCCATTGACATTTACGTGGCACAAAACACAGCTCAAGAACATGGTAAGTTTTAGCTCGTCTTATCTCAAGTTTGGGTAGATTTTAAGGTGATCTAAACATGTACTCACATCTGCAAATTAATGTAGTGTTCAACAGTTTTGCTCAGGCTCTTAAACAATGCTATCACGCTCTCAACGACAATAATCAGAGAGGGAGATACAAGTCTCCAAACAGGGCTCTGAAATGAGCACCACTGCAGGTTTAAAACTGAAACCTCGAGAACATTATTTTGTAGCCACATTGAAAACCAATTCAGGGATGTTTGAAGAACAAAGCAAACAACAAAATCAACATGGGAATGAAGCAGGTCATTCAGGGAGAAAATCGCTACAAACATCTTGTGAAATTTTTGGAGCCATTACAAGTGGATTTTCAGGGTGGAGTTTCACCGAAAAACAACATGTTTATGAATAAAACCCTGAGTTTCCCCATTACGGCTGTGTTTTGATACTTCCAATAGTCTCACGAGACTACAGGAATCGAAATGGAGTAATGTGCATGAAGAAAACAGGGAGGAAGAAGGTCTTACCGTAGCTTTAGCAGTAGTGACAAAAACCGGCAATAGCCTACCCAGATACTGGCGGGGTCAGAAGAAACTACCGAGTTACAGTCTAAGCTTGGCACCAATGATTTCGGAAATTTCCAAGGATCACAAAATCGATAATCAGTTGCACTAAAAAAGTTAGAGAGAGAGAGAGAATTCACGTAGAATCAAACTAGGATTATTATCATACAACCCATTTTCCGAGTTCAATTCTGGAAGGTGCGGCTGGATCACCTCCTTTTCAGGGAGACACAAGGCCTTTCCAAATTGGCAGAGGGCTATTTATTCCCTAGGCTCCTAGTATCACAAGCATCAGTAGTTTTTTGAAAGGAGGTGTGGTGGTGGTTGGGCAGTGTTAGAGGTAGTGGTGTAGGTGTAGAAGATGATGATGGTTGAGAATGAAGATGGTGGGGAGGTGCCTTCAGCTATACAAGCTGATGAGAAGTGAAAAGAAAAGCTGCCACCTCATCTTGAGCGATGTGTCGGATATAAACAAGGGGTGAAAATTGAAATTTTCACAAAGTTGATGGTAAATGTTGTGTCTTAAAAGAATTAGCAAATTTGAGATATTACACTTTTTCCCCCAGTACTTCAAATTACTCCATAAATATCCCACAATTTCCACTGTTCTCTGGCTGACCAGCTTTGAACTAGGATTTCAATTTGAAAGAAATTACATATATACCCTTAGTTTCTCAATAGTGGCACATTTTCGCCAACTTGAATTCTCATTTCCAGACACTCTAGATGAACAGATGTCAGCAAACACTACTGAAAAAGAATTTACAATCCAACTCTAGCTTTTAATTTATTGCATTTTGGCCCTTATATAATTTCGGAGTGTTAATGTCATGGCCTATATTCCTTTAATTTCACCGTAGTAATATTTGGTATCGTACTTTTGGAAGGCACTTTTAGAACATGAAACAATTTTGTTGCTAGTATTATTTATCCCTTCTCTTGTATTGATTTTACTGCTAGTAGTAATCTAAAAATACCAAATTTTAGAAGGAAAAAATCTTTGGCATCTCACATTTTCAGCTAAACTAAAAATATTTGATTGGAAATCATGAATGATAATATTCTACTAATATAAATTTGTGCAAGAGAGGTCTTCATATACCTGCCACATGCTCAGAAGAAGATAATTTCCACATATTTTTTGGTTGTTCTGATAGTACTAGATGGGTTTTGAGATCCCCCACTCCTTGAATTCATTATTGTTTCTACAAATATTCCTCTATTCGAGTAGATCCAAAATTTCATCCACAATCTCTCTGCACCTAACTTGTAGATCTTCACTCATCTCCTTTGGTAGTTGTGGACTTCTATAAAAAAATTGAAATATGAGGAGAGAAAGCTAGATATTAATGTTATATTAATTCAAGCTTTTGTCTATGTATTGCTGAATATGTAGAAATATCATACCTTTTTTGTAGGTCATCGAATGCGAGAAACACAGTTGTCGATCCGTCTCATGGTTGGGAATAACATATGTTTTGGAGATGAAGATCGATAGCAATGTCTCAATGAAAACAAAGAAACGCTCAGGAGGGGAGATGATTCGAAATCACGGCGACGATTTCATCCATGGATTCCATTATCCTGTCCAATACACCAAAAGATCCCTTCATCACGGAAGCGTAAACTTTGCTTAAAACCCTGATTTTGGCTTAAAGATTCAGTTTCCAGCAACACTAGATAGAGATGGATTGTATATAGCTCGCTCTTCAGGAGCGCCGGGAAGCGGCGCCTTCCGAGAGAGAACGTCTCTTACGAGAATGTGCCAGAAATGTTACTTTTATATCGCCTAGAGATTCTTATACCCTGTGTTTCCCAAATTGTCCGTGCCCGCAACTTAGCAGGTTGGGCCATAAATGTAATATTGGTGTTTTAAATGCCCTCAAGACTTGTACTCTATTTGGGTGTCTGATAAGTCCAATACTACTTACACACAATCAAGGCTTAATTTCAAAACTAAAGAAAACAAAACTTCTAATGAACCAAAACAAACCGTTTGATGATGATTTGAGATTTACTTATATTCTGGAAATAGAATAGAGAGAGTTAAAGTAAGGCTTAATTACTTAGTGTGTGCCCCTATTTTGTAAAACTATAACATTGCAATCTTAAATGTACCCCATTTGCAAAGAATAGAAGTCAACGTCAAGTTGGTAAAATATTTCATCCAAACACCATCACTACAAGAATGGTGTATTCGTCAATGCAAAAAAATAATTATAAGAATTAGAAGTAAAATAAAAATAAAATAGACAAGAAAGAAAAGCTAAATCGATCATGTAAGAAGGGAGTAATTTAAAGTGTTAAACACAACCGTTTCACTATTTAGTACTGGTACAAAAATTAGTCCAGAACAACTAAACATAGTATTAACAAATACTTGAATTATGTTTAGTCGAATCACAATTATACTATTGATCCACTGATAATCCAGGAAAATTAAACATTCCAGCATAGTAATATATACGTAATCACATCCTTCCGCGCTAGCCTAGGGCGGAGCTTGCAGATATGCTCTTTGAGCGGCCCTTTCACTCGCGGAATTCGTTATATTCCTTTTTTTCCCTATAATAAGCTCTCTTCGAATACATATATGCTTCTATATTACTTTTAGTACATCAGACAATTAACAACATTACAGTTTGGGTCGGTAGCATGAAATTAACATTTAACTTCACACTATCCTTTTATTTAACCATTAAATACTTTATAAATTTTATTTGATCAAAAGATCCCATATTAATTTTTTTTAACTACTTTAGCTCCCCACTATGGCGAATTGGTAGATTTGCCTCTTTCTATAGTGAATCTCATACTACTTCAGCCTCTTTTACCGAAACAACAATCTATAAAAGTAATTCATCAAGAACTCTATGCATTAAACTATCACGCTTTTGAAAGTAGAACTGTCAAACGGGCCGGTTAACCATCCTGATTTCAACCGTTTCTTGAGTAACTAAGCCCGAGCCCGAACTTACCGAACCGGGACCAGAACCTATTTCATGCGGGCTAGGGACTGTTAAACCTTCTCTCAAAACATGAACCGAACCGCAACGACCCGATAATAAATGAGGGGACCGTTGACAAAACCCAGCCATGAACTGAACGGTTAAGCATACCAAAACAGGACTTTCCCACCAGTTTTGACATATATACATATATATATATATATATATACATATATATATATATATATATATATGTATACCGACCCGATCCGAAGTGGTACAGCCGGATATGGTTATATGCTGGGTCGGTTAGAGGTTTGTGAAATTTCTCGGGCCGGTTAACCATAACTGAATACCCACAAACTGAGCCCGTTTGGTTCAAGGATTTTTTGGCCTGGTTTGGTTTCGGTTAACCGAAAGTGCAGCTCTAGTCGTAAGGGAGAAACCCACATTGTGATTACAAGTTGAATCAGTAAAGACAATAATGACCATACAAAGGTCAAGGGTAACATGAATCAATTCTTAAATCATGTATTCAAGACCAGCATGAACAATGCCCATACTCACGTGTTTTATGTGCATACATAGATGTACATGGTCTGCCACTGAGTTATTTCATGACTTATGTACCTCCTACTCATAGATACACAAATATTTCTAATTCAACACCCTTCAATAGAAAATAAGCAATCACAAGCTTATCTGGTAGCGTCACTAGTATTCCATATCAACGCTGATGATTCTCTATCCCGACATGGTCTACACATACAAGTGTTTAAATATTTAATCTGTACATGTCATCATTAGTGAGTTATAATTCAAACACAAGTATCTTGCTAGTTGTCTAAACCAGGATGACTATTTTGCCCCTGAAGTCTCAATCTTATTAGTAAAGTCCATGAGTGTTCCTCGACCACCTAAATTATGCATAGTTGGCCAATTTTGTGAGTTACTAAGTCTCCGAGTTATCTACTAAAGATTGAATTCCTTGTTTTGATGTTTACACTCAAGTCTCTCCAATTTGTCTAGATTTCAATTTAGCCCCTTATTGTGCATGATCGCAATCCAACTTAGTATATATACCTAGGTTAAATAGTTAACTGAATGATACCAAAAGTTATAGGGGTTTATTGAAAGTCCAAATCTATAAATATTCACTACATGCGGCAACCCATTATATTCTTCACTTCCTTAAGAATGCGGCAAAAAACATAAAATGAGGTAGAATCGTAGCCCTCCAAACCAGTTCTAGTATGCCGGTTGGTTCGAGTAAGATAATTGCACAACCACCACCAACAAGATCCAAGCCTCCCAAGTCGTGTATCATCTGCTCCAGCAAGTCATCAGTAAGTTTCTGGACATCTCTGTATTCGCCGACCAACTTTCCTCTTTCGCCAGTCTGTTGCCACCAGGATCTTATCACATTTCTGCCAACTTCATTTATTTCTACTTAAACGACACTATTTAATGGGATTCCAAGGCGATGAAGAGCTGCTTCTGCCGTACCGATCCCAGAGAAGAGAGACAAATCTTTTATGCCTCCAAGGAATGAGTCCTTGAGCACTGAGAGGTGATATGCCACCGTGTCAACCTGGGCGATATTGTCAAGTAATAAGTGTGGGTGTCATTTACCAGACCAAAAAAAAGTGATCACTGTTGTCCAAAAGAGCCATCACTTTTGGACAGCACTGATCACTTTTTTTTCTATAGAGATTGACACTAACACTTGTTATTTGTCAATTTCTTTCTGGTTGACACGGTGTCCTATCACCTCTCAGTGCTGAATGACTTAATACCTGGAGGCATAAACGTTCTGTCTCTCTTCTCCGGGATCGGTGCGACAGAAATAGCTCTTTATCGCGTCGACATCCCATTAAAGAATGTCATATCAGTAGAAATATATGAAGTCAGCAGAAATGTGATACGATATTGGTGGGCACAGACTAGACAAAGGGGGAAGTTGTCCGATGAGTATACTAATGTCCAAAAGATTACTGATTAGGTCCTGGTGCAGCTGATACGTGATTTAGGAGGCATTGATCTTGTTATTGGTGGTAGCCCGTGTAATAATTGTACATGAACAAACCAACATACTAGAACTGGTTTAGAGGGTAAACATTCTGCCCTATTTTATGAATTTTGCCGCATTCTTAAGGCAGTAATGAACAATGCCCCTACTCACATGTTTTATGTGCATACATAGATGTACATGGTCTACCACTGAGTTATTCCATGACTTATGTACCTCCTACTCATAGATACACAAATTTTTCTAAATCAACACTCTTCATAAGAAAATAAGCAATCACAGCTTATCTGGTAGCCTCACTAGTATTCCAGATCAACGCTGATAATTCTCTATCCCGACATCGTCTACACATACAAGTTTTTAAATATTTAATCTTTACATGTCCTCATTAGTGAGTTATAATTCAAACACAAGTATCTTGCTAGTTGTCTAACCCAGGATGACTATTTGGCCCTTGAAGTCTCAATCTTATTAGTAAAGTCCATGAGTGTTCCTCAACCCCCTAAATTTTGCATACTTGGACAATTTTGTGAGTTACTAAGTCTCCAAGTTATCTACCTAAGATTGAATTCCAAGTTTTGATATTTACACTCAAGTCCATCCAATTTGTTTAAATTGCAATTTAGCCCCTTATTGTGCATGATTGCAATCCAACTTAGTATATAAACCTAGGTTAAATAGTTAACTGAATGATACCAAAAATTACAGGGGTTTATTGGAAGTCCAAATCTATACATATACACTACATGCGGCAACCCATTATATTCTTCACCTCCTTAAGAATGCGGCAAAAAGTATAAAATAGGGTAGAATCCTGGCCCTCCAAACCAGTTCAAGTATGCCGGTTGGTTCTAGTAAGATATTTGCACAACCATCAACAACAAGATGAAAGCCTCCCAAATCGCGTATCATCTGCTCGAGCAGGTCATCAGTAATTTTCTAGACATCTTTGTATTCCTCGACCAACTTTCCTCTTTCGCCACTCTGTTGCCACCAGGATCTTATCACATTTCTGCGGACTTCATTAATTTATACTTAAACGACACTATTTAATGGGATTCCAAGGTGATGAAGAGCTGCTTATGCCGTACCGATCCCAGAGAAGAGAGACAAATCTTTTATGCCTCCAAGGAATGAGTCCTTCAGCACTGAGGGTGATATGCCACCGTGTCAACCTGCGCGATATTGTCAAGTAACAAGTGTGAGTGTCATTTACCAGACCAAAAATAAGTGATCCCTGTTGTCCAAAAGAGCCATCACTTTTGGACAGCACTGATCACTTTTTTTTTCTATAGTGATTGACACTAACACTTGTTACTTGTCAATTTCTTTCTGGTTGACACGGTGTCCTATCACCTCTCAGTGCTGAAGGACTTATTCATTGCAGTCATAAATGTGTTGACTCTCTTCTCGGGGATCGGTGCGGCAGAAGTAGCTCTTTATCGCGTCGACATCCCATTAAAGAATGTTATATCAGTAGAAATATATGAAGTCAGCAGAAATGTGATACGATATTGGTGGGAACAGACTAGACAAAGGGGAAGTTGTCCGATGAGTATACTAATGTCCAAAAGATTACTGATGAGGTCCTAGTGCAGCTGATACGTGATTTAGGAGTTATTGATCTTGTTATTGGTGGTAGCCCGTGTAATAATTGTACATGAACAAACCAACATACTAGAACTGGTTTAGAGGGTAAACATTCTGCCCTATTTTATGACTTATTCCGCATTCTTAAGGCAATAATGAATATAATGGGTCGTCGCATGTAGTGTATATTTATAGATTTGATTTTTTGATATACACCCGTAACTTTTGGGATCATTCATTGAACCTTGGTTTATAGTTGGATTGTTTTACCCAGTGTATTAGTGTTTTTTGGTATGATTGTTTGAATTGCTTTGAGGTTCTATTTTTTGGTGGAGGTGGTAAAAATGTTGTTGAAACAAGAAAATAAAGCAATTCTGCCACCATTCCAGATCTGCATGGTACAGTGGTGGTTGATTATATATCACCTGAATTTGATCCCAAAACACCCATCGTCTCAGGCGATGGTTTATGCTCAGGTTAGCCATTGACATTTACGTGGCACAAAACACAGCTCAAGAACATGGTAAGTTTTAGCTCGTTTTATCTCAAGTTTGGGTGGATTTTAAGGTGATCTAAACATGTACTCACAGCTGCAAATTAATGTAGTGTTAGTTTTTCTCAGGCTCTTAAAAAATGCTATCACGCTCTCAACGACAATAATCAGAGAGGGAGATACAAGTCTCCAAACAGGGCTCTGAACTGAGCAGCTCTGCAGGATTAAAACTGAAACCTCGAGAACATTGTTTTGTAGCCACATTGAAAACCAATTCAGTGATGTTTGAAGACCAAATCAAACAACAAAATCAACATGGGACTGAAGCACGTCATTTAGGGAAAAATCGCTACAAACATCTTGTGAAATTTGTAGGTTTTGGAGCCATTACAAGTGGATTTTCAGGGTGGGGTTTCACCGAAAAACAAAATGTTCATGAATAAAATCCCGAGTTTCCCCATTAAAGTTGTGTTTTGATACTTCCAATAGTCTCACGAGACTACGGAATCGGAATGGAGTAATGTGCATGAAGAGAACGGGGAGGAAGAAGGTCTTACCGTAGCTTTAGCAGTAGTGACAAAAACCGGCGAGAGCCTACCCAAATACTTGCGGGGTCAGAAGAAACTACCGTGTTACAGTCCAAGCTTGGCACCGATGACTTCGGAAATTTCCAAGGATCACAAAAATAATAATCAAATGCACTGAAAAAGTTAGAGAAAGAATTCACGTAGAATCAAATTAGGATTATTATCATACAACCCCTTTTCCGAGTCCAATTCGGGAAGGTGCGGCTGGATCACCTCCTTTTAAGGGAGACACAAGGCCTTTCCAAATTGGCAGAGGGCTATTTATCCCCTAGGCTCCTAGTATCACAAGCATCAGTAGTATTTTGAAAGGAGGTGTGGTGGTGGTTGGGCAGTGTTAGAGGTAGTGGTGTAGGTGTAGAAGATGATGATGGGTGAGAATGAAGATGGTGGGGAGGTGGCTTCTGCTATACAAGCTGATGAGAAGTGAAAAGAAAAGCTGCCACCTCATCTTGAGCCATGTGTCGGATATAAACAAGGGGTGAAAATTGAAATTTTCTCAAAGTTGATGGTAAATATTGTGTTTTAAAAGAATAAGCAAATTTGAGATATTACACTTTTGCCCCAGTACTTCAAATTACTCCATAAATATCCCACAATTTCCACTATTCTCTGGCTGACCAGCTTTGAACTAGGATTTCAATTTGAAAGAAATTACATATATACCCTTAGTTTCTCAATAATGGCACATTTCCCCAACTTGAATTCTCCGTTCCAGACACTCTTAATGAACAGATGTCAGCAAACACTACTGAAAAAGAATTTACAATCCAACTCTAGCTTTTAATTTATTGCATTTTGGCCCCTATAGAATTTAAGAGTGTTAATGTCATGGTCTATATTCTTTTAATTTCACCATAGTAATATTTGGTATCATACTTTTGGAAGGCACTATTAGAACATGAAACAAATTTGTTGCTTGTATTATTTATCCCTTCTCTTGTATTGATTTTACTGCTAGTAGTAATCCAAAAATACCAAATTTTAGAAGAAAAAAACACTTTGGCATCTCACATTTTCAACATTTTCAGCTAAACTAAAAATATTTGATTGGAAAATCATGAATGATAATATTCTACTAATAGAAATTTGTGCAAGAGAGGTCTTCATATACCTGCCACATGCTTAGAAGAAGATGATTTCCACATTTTTTGGTTGTTCTGATACTAGATGGGTTTCGAGATCCCCCACTCCTTGAATTCATTATTGTTTCTTCAAATATTCCTCTCTTCGAGTAGATCCCAAATTTCATCCACAATCTCTCTGCACTAACTTGTAGATCTTCACTCATCTCCTTTGGTAGTTGTGGACTTCTATAAAAAAATTGAAATATGAGGAGAGAAAGCTAGATATTAATATTATATTAATTCAAGCTTTTGCCTATGTATTGCTGAATATGTAGAAATATCATACCTTTTTTGTAGGTCATCGAATACGCGGAATACAGTTGTAGATCCGTCTCATGGTTGGGAATAACATATGTTTTGGAGATGAAGATCGATAGCAATGTCTCAATGAAAACAAAGAAACGCTCAGAAGGGGAGATGATTCGAAATCACGGCGACGATTTCATCCATGGATTCTCTTATCCTGTCCAATACACCAAAAGATCCCTTCATCAACGAAGCGTAAACTTTGCTTAAAACCCTGATTTTGGCTTAAAGATTCAGTTTCCAGCAACAATAGATAGAGATGGATTGTATATAGCTCGCTCTTCAGGAGCGCCGGGAAGCGGCGCCTTCCGAGAGAGAACGTCTCTTACGAGAATGGGCCAAAAATGTTACTTTTATATTGCCTAGAGATTCTTATACCCGGTGTTTCCCAAATTGCCCGTGCCCGTAACCTAGCAGGTTGGGCCATAAATGTAATATTGGTGTTTTAAATGCCCTCAAGACTTGTACTCTATTTGGGTGTCTGATAAGCCCAATACTACTTACATACAATCAAGGCTTAATTTCAAAACTAAAGAAAACAAAACTTCTAATGAACGGAAACAAACCGTTTGATGATGACATGAGATTTACTAACATTCTGGAAATAGAATAGAGAGAGAGTTAAAGTAAGGCTTAATTACTAAGTGTGTACCCCTATTTTGGAAAACTATCACATTGCAATCTTAAATGTACCCCATTTGCAAAGAATAGAAGTCAACGTCAAATTGGTAATATATTTCATCCAAACACCATCACTACAAGAATGGTGTATTCGTCAATGCAAAAAAATAATTATAAGAATTAGAAGTTAAATAAAAATAAAATAGACAAGAAAGAAAAGCTAAATCGATCATGTAGGAAGGGAGTAATTTAAAGTGTTAAACACAACAGTTTCACTATTTAGTACTGGTACTAAAATTAGTCCAGAACAACTAAACATAGTATTAACAAATACTTGAATTATGTTTAGTCGAATCCCAATTATACTATTGATCCACTGATAATCCAGGAAAATTAAACATTCCAGCATAGTAATATATACGTAATCACATGCTTCCGCCCTGGCCTAGGGCGGAGCTTGCGGATATGCTCTTTGAGCAGCCCTTTCACTCGCGGAATTCGTTATATTCCTCATTTTTCCCTGTAATAAGCTCTCTTCGAATACATATATGCTTCTATATTACTTTTAGTACATCAGACAATTAACAACATTACAGTTTGAGTCGGTAGCATGAAATTAACATTTAACTTCACACTATCCTTTTATTTGCCATTGAATAATTTTATTTGATCCATCCCATATTAATTTTTTAAAACTACTTTAGCTCCCCACTATGGCGAATTGGTAGATTTGCCTCTTTCTATAGTGAATCTCATACTACTTCAGCTTCTTTTACCGAAACAACAATCTATAAAAGTAATTCATCAAGAACTCTATTCATTAAACTATCACCCTTTCGTAAGTAGAACTGTCAAACGAGCCGGTTAACCATCCTGATTTCAACCGTTTCTTGAGTAACTAAGCCCGAGCGCTAACTTACCGAACCGGGACCAGAACCTATTTCATGCGGGCTAGGGCCTGTTAAACCTTCTCTCAAACCATGTACCGAACCGCGACGACCCGATAATAAATGAGGGGACCGTTGACCGAAACCAGCCAGAAACTGAAGGATTAAGCATACCAAAACAGCACTTTCCCACCAGTTTTGACATATATACATAAATATATATATATATATGCATACCGACCCGAACCGAACTGGTACAGCCGGATATGGTTATATGCTGGGCCGGTTAGAGGTTTGTGAAATTTCTCGGGCCGGTTACCCATAACTGAATACCCAGAAACTGAGCCCGTTTGGTTCAAGGATTTTTTGGCCGGGTTTAGTTTCGGTTAACCGAAAGTGCAACTCTAGTCGTAAGGGAGAAACTTATTTTGGTTGGTGAATATGTAAATATGACATGGGAAAAAATTATACAACCCACATTGTGATTACAAGTTGAATTAGTAAAGAAAATAATGACCATACAAAGGTCAAGGGTAACTTGCATCAATTCTTAAATCATGTATTATAGACCAGCATGAACAATGCCCCTACTCACATGTTTTATGTGCATACATAGATGTACTTTGTCTTCCACTGAGTTATTCCGTGACTTATGTACCTCCTACTCATAGATACACAAATATTACTAATTCAACACTCTTCAATAGAAAATAAGCAATCACAAGCTTATCTGGTAGCCTCACTAGTATTCTAGATCAACGCTGATAATTGTCTATCCCGACAACGGCTACACATACAAGTGTTTAAATATTTAATCTGTACATGTCCTCATTAGTGAGTTATAATTCAAATACAAGTATCTTGCTAGTTGTCTAACCCAGGATGACTATTTTGCCCCTGAAGTCTCAATCTTATTAGTAAAGTCCATATGAGTGTTCCTCAACTCCCTAAATTTTGCATACTTGGACAATTTTGTGAGTTACTAAGTCTCCAAGTTATCTACTAAAGATTGAATTCCAAGTTTTGATATTTACACTCAAGTATCTCCAATTTGTCTAAATTGCAATTTAGCCCCTTATTGTGCATGATTGCAATCCAACTTAGTATATAAACCTAGGTTAAATAGTTAACTAAATGATACCAAAAGTTACAGGGGTTTATTGGAAGTCCAAATCTATAAATATACACTACATGCGGCAACCCATTATATTCTTCACCTCCTTAAGAATGAGGCAAAAATTATAAAATAGGGTAGAATCCTGGCACTCCAAACCAGTTCTAGTATGCCGTTTGGTTCTAGTAAGATAATTGCACAACCACCAACAACAAGATCTAAGCCTCCCAAATCACGTATCATCTGCTCCAGCAGGTCATCAGTAATTTTCTGGACATCTTTGTATTCGCCGACCAACTTTCCTCTTTCGCCGGTCTGTTGCCACCATGATCTTATCACATTTCTGCCGACTTCATTTATTTCTACTTAAACGAAACTATTTTATGGGATTCCAAGGTTATGAAGAGCTGCTTCTGCCGTACCGATCCCAGAGAAGAGCGACAAATCTTTTATGCATCCAAGGAATGAGTCCTTGACCACTGAGAGGCTATATGCCACCGTGTCAACCTGGGCGATATTGTCAAGTAACAAGTGTGGGTGTCATTTACCAGACCAAAAATAAGTGATCACTGTTGTCCAAAAGAGCCATCACTTTTAGACAGCACTGATCACTTATTTTTTTTTTCTATAGTGATTGACACTAACACATGTTACTTGTTAATTTCTTTCTGGTTGACACGGTGTCCTATCACCTCTCAGTGCTGAAGGACTTATTCCCTAGAGGCATAAACGTTCTGTCTCTCTTCTGCGGGATCCGTGCGGCAGAAGTAGTTCTTTATCGCGTCGACATCCCATTAAAGAATGTTATATCAGTAGAAATATAAAGAAGCTTTCAGTGGCCGGCTCGAATCGGAACATTTCGCATTCGCGTAAAAAACCTTGAAGTCAGCAGAAAAGTGATACGATATTGGTGGGCACAGACAAGACAATGGGGGAAGTTGTCCGATGGGTATACTAATGTCCAAAAGATTACTGATGCGGTCCTAGTGCAGCTGATACGTGATATAGGAGGCATTGATCTTGTTATTGGTGATAGCCCGTGTAATAATTGTACATGAACAAACCAACATGCTAGAACTGGTTTAGAGGGTAAACATTCTGCCCTATTTTATGAATTCTTCCGCATTTTTAAGGCAGTAATGAATATAATGGGTCGCCACATGTAGTGTATACTTATAAATTTGAACTTTTAATATACACCCTTAACCTTTGGGATCATTCATTGAACCTTAGTTTATAGTTGGATTGTTTTACCCAGTGTATTAGTGTTTTTTTTAGTATGATTGTTTGAATTGCTTTGAGGTTCTATTTTTTGGTGGAGGCGGTAAAAATGTTGTTGAAACAAGCAAATAAATCAATTCCGCCACCATTCCAGATCTGCATGGTACAGTGGTGGTTGACTATATATCACCTGAATTTTATCCCAAAACACCCATCGTCTCAGGCGATGGTTTCTGCTCAGGTTAGCCATTGACATTTACGTGGCACAAAAATCAGCTCAAGAACATGGTAAGTTTTAGCTCGTTTCATCTCATGTTTTGGTGGATTTTAAGGTGATCTAAACATGTACTCACAGCTGCAAATTAATGTAGTGTTCAATAGGTTTGTTCAGGCTCTTAAAAAATGCTATCACGCTCTCAACGACAATAATCAGAGAGGGAGATACAAGTCTCCAAACAGGGCTCTGAAATGAGCACCACTGCAGGTTTAAAACTGAAACCTCGAGAACATTGTTTTGTAGCCACATTGAAAACCAATTCAGGGATGTTTGAAGAACAAATCAAACAACAAAATCAACATGGGAATGAAGCAGGTCATTCAGGGAGAAAATCGCACAAACATCTTGTGAAATTTTTAGGTTTTGGAGCCATTACAAGTGGATTTTCAGGGTGGGGTTTCACCGAAAAACAACATGTTCATGAATAAAACCCTGAGTGTCCCCATTACGGCTGTGTTTTGATACTTCCAATAGTCTCACGAGACTACAGGAATCGGAATGGAGTAATGTGCATGAAGAAAACAGGGAGGAAGAAGGTCTTACCGTAGCTTTAGCAATAGTGACAAAAACCGGCAAGAGCCTACCCAGATACTGGCGGGGTCAGAAGAAACTACCGAGTTACAGTCCAAGTTTGGCACCAATGATTTCGGAAATTTCCAAGGATTACAAAAGCGATAATCAGTTGCACTAAAAAAGTTAGAGAGAGAGAATTCACGTATAATCAAACTAAGATTATTATCATACAACCCATTTTCCGAGTTCAATTCTGGAAGTTGCGGCTGGATCACCGCCTTTTCAGGGAGACGCAAGGCCTTTCCAAATTAGCAGCGGGCTATTTATCCCCTAGGCTCCTAGTATCACAAGCATCAGTAGTTTTTTGAAAGGAGGTGTGGTGGTGGTTGGGCAGTGTTAGAGGTAGTGGTGTAGGTGTAGAAGATGATGATGGTTGAGAATGAAGATGGTGGGGAGGTGGCTT
Source organism: Linanthus parryae (assembly GCA_023055425.1). Classification (NCBI taxonomy): domain Eukaryota; kingdom Viridiplantae; phylum Streptophyta; class Magnoliopsida; order Ericales; family Polemoniaceae; genus Linanthus; species Linanthus parryae. The sequence goes on from JALGPY010000006.1 coordinate 81,321,603, forward strand.
CAGCTATACAAGCTGATGAGAAGTGAAAAGAAAAGCTGCCACCTCATCTTGAGCCACGTGTCAGATATAAACAAGGGGTGAAAATTGAAATTTTCTCAAAGTTGATGGTAAATCTTGTGTTTTAAATGAACAAGCAAATTTGAGATATTATACTTTTGCCCCCAGTACTTGAAATTACTCCATAAATATCCCACAATTTCCACTATTCTCTGGCTGACCAGCTTTGAACTACGATTTCAATTTGAAAGAAATTACATATATACCCTTAGTTTCTCAATAATGGCACATTTTCCCCAACTTGAATTCTCCTTTCCAGACACTCTTGATGAACAGATGTCAGCAAACACTACTGAAAAAGAATTTACAATCCAACTCTAGGTTTGAATTTATTGCATTTTTGCCCCTATAGAATTTCAGAGTTTTAATGTCATGGCCTTTATTCATTTAATTTCACCCTAGTAATATTTGGTATCGTACTTTTGGAAGGCACTTTTAGAACATGAAACAAATTTGTTGCTAGTATTATTTTATCCCTTCTCTTGTATTGATTTTACTGCTAGTAGTAATCCAAAAATACCAAATTTTAGAAGGAAAAAAAACTTTGGATCTCACATTTTCAGCTAAACTAAAAATATTTGATTGGAAACTCATGAATGATAATATTCTACTAATAGAAATTTGTGCAAGAGAGGTCTTCATATACCTGCCACATGCTCCGAAGAAGATGATTTCCACATTTTTTTTTGTTGTTCTGATACTAGATGGGTTTTGAGATCCCCCACTCCTTGAATTCATTATTGTTTCTTCAAATATTCCTCTCTTCTAGTAGATCCAAAATTTCATCCACAATCTCTCTGCACCTAACTTGTAGATCTTCACTCATCTCCTTTGGTAGTTGTGGACTTCTCTAAAAAAAATGAAATATGAGGAGAGAAAGCTATAAATTAATGTTATATTAGTTCAAGCTTTTGCCTATGTATATTGCTGAATATGTAGAAATATCACACCTTTTTTGTAGGTCATCGAATGCGCGGTACACAGTTGTAGATCCGTCTCATGGTTGGGAATAACATATGTTTTGGAGATCAAGATCGATAGCAATGTCTCAATGAAAACAAAGAAACGCTCAGGAGGGGAGATGATTCGAAATCACAGCGACAATTTCATCCATGGATTCTCTTATCCTGTCCAATACACCAAAAGATCCCTTCATCACCGAAGCGTAAACTTTTCTTAAAACCCTGATTTTGGCTTAAAGATTCAGTTTCCAGCAACAATAGATAGAGATGAATTGTATATAGCTCGCTCTTCAGAAGCGCCGGGAAGCAGCGCCTTCCGAGAGAGCACGTCTCTTACGAGAATGTGCCAGAAATGTTACTTTTATATCGCCTAGAGATTCTTATACCCGGTGTTTCCCAAATTGCCCGTGCCCGCAACCTAGCAGGTTGGGCCATAAATGTAATATTGGTGTTTTAAATGCCCTCAAGACTTGTACTCTATTTGGGTGTCTGATAAGCCCAATACTACTTAAATACAATCAAGGCTTAATTTCGAAACTAAAAAAAACAAAACTTCTAATGAACCGAAACAAACCGTTTGATGATGACATGAGATTTACTTATATTCTGGAAATAGAATAGAGAGAGTTAAAGTAAGGCTTAATCACTTAGTGTGTACCCCTATTTTGGAAAAACTATCACATTGCAATCTTAATGTACCCCATTTGTAAAGAATAAAAGTCAACGTCAAATTGGTAAAATATATCATCCAAGCACCATCACTACAAGAATGGTGTATTCGTCAATGCAAAAAAAATAATTATAAGAATTAGAAGTTAAATAAAAATAAAATAGACAAGAAAGAAAAGCTAAATCGATCATGTAGGAAGGGAGTAATTTAAAGTGTTAAACACAACAGTTTCACTATTTAGTACTGGTACTAAAATTAGTCCAGAACAACTAAACATAGTATTAACAAATAATTGAATTATGTTTAGTCGAATCCCAATTATACTATTCATCCACTGATAATTCGGGAAAATTAAACATTCCAGCATAGTAATATATACGTAATCACATGCTTCCGCCCTACCCTAGGGCGGAGCTTGCGGATATGCTCTTTGAGCAGCCCTTTCACTCGCGGAATTCATTATATTCCTTTTTTTCCCTATAATAAGCTCTCTTCGAATACATATATGCTTCTATATTACTTTTAGTACATCAGACAATTAACAACATTACAATTTGGGTTGGTAGCATGAAATTAACATTTAACTTCACACTATCCTTTTATTTAACCGTTAAATACTTTATAAATTTTATTTGATCAAAAGATCCCATATTATTTTTTTTAAACTACTTTAGCTCCCCACTATGGCGAATTGGTAGATTTGCCTCTTTCTATAGCTCCCCACTATGGCGAATTGATGATGACATGAGATTTACTTACATTCTGGAAATAGAATAGAGAGAGTTAAAGTAAGGCTTATTTACTTAGTGTGTACCCCTATTTTGTAAAAAAACTATCACATTGCAATCTTAAATGTACCCCGTTTGCAAAGAATAAAAGTCAACGTCAAACTGGTGAAATATTTCATCCGAACACCATCACTACAAGAATGGTGTATTCGTCAATGCAAAAAAATAATTATAAGAATTAGAAGTAAAATAAAAATAAAATAGACAAGAAAGAAAAGCTAAATCGATCATGTAAGAAGGGATTAATTTAAAGTGTTAAAGACAACAGTTTCACTATTTAGTACTAGTACTAAGATTAGTTCAGAACAACTAAACATAGTATTAACAAATACATGAATTATGTTTAGTCGAATCCCAATTAAACTATTGATCCACTGATAATCAAGGAAAATCAAACATTACAGCATAGTAATATATACGTAATCACATGCTTCCGCCCTAGCCTAGGGCGGAGCTTGCGGATATGCTCTTTGAGCAGCCCTTTCACTCGCGGAATTCGTTATGTTCCTCATTTTTCCCTGTAATAAGCTCTATTCGAATGCATATATGCTTCTATATTACATTTAGTACATCAGACAATTAACAACATTACAATTTGAGTCGGTAGAATGAAATTAACATTTAACTTCACACTATCCTTTTATTTAACCACTGAATACTTTCTAAATTTTATTTTATCCATCCCATATTAATTTTTTAAAACTACTCTAGCTCCCCACTATGGCGAATTGGTAGATCTGCCTCTTTCTATAGTGAATCTCATACTACTTCAGCTTCTTTTACCGAAACAACAATCTATAAAAGTAATTCATCAAGAACTCTATTCATTAAACTATCACACTTTTGTAAGTAGAACTGTCAAACGGGCCGGTTAACCATCCTGATTTCAACCGTTTCTTGAGTAACTAAGCCCGAGTCCTAACTTACCGAACCGGAACCAGAACCTATTTCATGCAGGCTAGGGCCTGTTAAACCTTCTCTCAAACCATAATCGAACCGCGACGACCTGATAATAAATGAGGGGACCGTTGACCGAACCCAGCCAGGAACTGAACGATTAAGCATACCAAAACAGCACTTTCCCACCAGTTTTGACATATATACATACATATATATATACATATACCGACCCGAACCGAACTGGTACAGCCGGATATGGTTATATGCTGGGCCAGTTAGAGGTTTGTGACATTTCTCGGGCCAGTTAACCATAATTGAATACCCACAAACTGAGCCCGGTTGGTTCAAGGATTCTTTGGCCGGGTTTGGTTTCGGTTAACCAAAAGTGCAGCTCTAGTCGTAAGGGAGAAACTCATTTTGGTCGGTGAATATGTAAATATGACCTGGGAAAAAATGATACAACCCACATTGGGATTACAAGTTGAATCAGTAAAGACAATAATGACCATACAAAGGTCAAGGGTAACATGAATCAATTCTTAAATCATGTATTCAAGACCAGCATGAACACAGATGAAGAACAGAGCTTCACCATTGTTCTTCGTCCGAACCAGATCAGCACCATTTTCAAAAAGTTTTAAGGAAGCGCTCGGGGTATTTTAAAACATATCAGCGAGCTAGGGGGAGCCGGGTGCAATTTCACCGAACCAGATCAGTACCAGCTCACCCTCTCACGCGTCTTCTCTCTGCCCGACGTGAAACACAGATGAAGAACAGAGCTTCACCATTGTTCTTCGTCCGAAGCTTCTTCGAAGGCCACCTCTCCCTCAATTCTTCACCAAATAGCACGAGACCAGTACCAATATTCTCCCTACACCGAGCTCTACCCAGCCCAAGCATCAATTCGGCCCAAGAATGCTTCTAGAAAAAACTCCCAATTCACCTAGGGTTCTTGAAGCATCTTCAAATCAACGATTGAGAGTCTCTCAGTTCAATTCAAAGGCTAGGATCAATCCTTAGAGGCTACGAAACCCTCCCTCACTGCCTATATAAGCTGAAGATGTAGAAGAAGAAAGGGGGGACGACCCACGCATAAGCTGAAACAAAGCTCTGTCTCTATCTCTTCTCTCTCTCGGCACCAGTCGATTTCTGGGTTCGTTGTGGTGAATCCGAGCTCATCCTGAGCTATTGCGGAGCCAGTAACAACCAAGGGAGAGAGAGCTCGAATTGGGTTCGTTCTGGGTTCGTTTTGCCTCTGTTTTTTAGCACTGTTTTGGCTCTGTTTTTAGCTCTATTCTTGGTTTGTGATTGCAGCAGCAGCAGCTGTAGAGACAGCAGCAGTTATAGTTCTTTCTAGTGAAGTAGTTTCTAGCTAAATATTTGAGATAATTCATGAGTTTGGTTCTTCAATATGTAGTATTGAAGTGTTGATGATGAATTGGTGATAACAAGTGTTTGATTCAAGTGTTATTTATGAAAACAACAATTCTCTCTAATTCTCTTGAATCTCTCATGTTTAGCTAGTTCATTTTTTGGGTTGATTGATGAAGATAAATGACTTGTGTGTGAGAAATTCAATTGTTCTTCTAGTTTTATAAGTTTGGATGTCGAATCCGTAGTATTCATGTGTTGAGTTTCAAATCCGAATTGTGGCTTGATCTTTCATATGGAAACGCTCTCGTTTACATATGAAAGATGCTTGACATAACTCGATTTTGCATTTCACCCTTGAATACAAGAGCTAGACAAATCCTTTTACTACATAATCCATGTTTTCTTTTGACATAAACTTTGGGTGTTGAAGCTCACACACAAGGCTTCTATTGAAATCGATTGACCCAACTTACTATCTTATTGACAAACTCATTTGAATCGTACTAGTAATAGTGTAGTAGTTGTTTGTTTTCTTTCTTAGTCATTTACTCTAGCAATACCAACAACTCTTGCTCCATCACTTGTGTGGTGAATTCCAAAGCTTGGCTAGCTCTAAAGCCTTTGAGAAACTTACTTTTTAAATTTACTTAGTTGCTTAGTAGTTTACTAGTTGGCTTAGAGTGTTTATTCTCTTTCCCAATCCTTGTTGAAATCGACCCCGTTCTAACTCGGGTACTACTTGTAGCGATATCGTGTACTTGGGATTATCGAATTCAACAAGTTTTTGGCGCCGTTGCCGGGGATTGGTGCTAAGAGACTCACTCTTTAGTTACGTTCTTGTTTTGCTTGTTTTGATTTTTTAGATACTCTTGAAGAAAATTCCGGGTTCATTTTTGAACTTTGGAACAAAAAAAGCGAAAAGTAAAAAAATCACAAAACATACTCCTAACTTGTGTTAGGCAACCCTCTTGAACTTTATTTGAGCTTGGGTTGCATGAGTGTGTGGCAACGTGATAGTACTCATAGATTGCATCGCACTTTACTTGAAGAAGAGGGTAGAAATCCCTTTAGTGAAAATACTTCTACTAGTGGTAGTAGTAGTTTAGTCCAATCCAACGATTCTAGCTCTCTTAATAGCTTTGAAATCATGGATGGAGAGGATGGGCATAGTAGCAACAATGAGATGATGCCATTTCGTTCACTTAGAGATTTGATGCATCCATCTAGACAAATTTCACCATCTTGCTTTGTGTTTCCATTAAACGAAATAAAATTTGATGTTAAACCGGGCGCAATTCAACTTCTTCCCAAGTTTCATGGACTAGAGTCCGAGAGTGCTTACTCTCATCTTAAGGATTTCAATGATATTGCCTCAACGATTAATTGCAATGGTGTCTCTAGTAACACTATAAAGCTTAGGTTGTTTCCTATCTCTTTAAAGGACAAAGCCAAAGCATGGCTTCACTCCTTGAGACCTAGGACCATAGGCACATGGGAAGAATTAGAGAAAGAGTTTCTTAAGAAATTTTTCCCTACTTACAAATTAAACAAATGCCATAAAAAGGCAAATTATTACTTTTTGTGCTAAGGAGGGAGACACACTTCCCCAAGCTTGGGAACGCTTCAAGGATCTCCTCATGCCCTGACCATGGATTTGAGACATGGAGGTTAATTAGCTCCTTTTATGATGGTTTGCCATGCGACCATAAGCACACAATTGAATCCATGAGTGGGGAAGATTTTTTCACAAAGGGTGAAGATGAGGGTTGGGATTGTCTAGATGAAATTTGTGAGAAACTCCAATCGTGGGACATTAATGAGCCTTCTAAGGATGCTAACTCTAAGCCTAAAGGTACCATGTATCAACTTAAGGCTAAGAGTGAGGCATTGTGCTCATTTTGTAGTGATAACTCTCATGAGTTGAGCAAATGTATCGATTTTCTAAGAGCCCAAGAGCTTATGGGTGAGCAAGTGAATATGTTAAATTCTAACAACCCTACTCGGAGACATACAACTCCAACTGAAGGAATCACCCAAATTTCTCATGGAGACAAGGCCAAGACACCCAAGTAAATCCCTCCACTTATGTTCCTCCTAACAAAAGGAGTCTAGAAGAGACCTTTGAGCAATTTATGGCTTCCCAAAACCAAACCAACCATGATTTGAGAAAGTCCAACCAAGAGTTGCAAAACTCTACTATAGAGTTGAAAAACTCTAACCAAGAGTTGAAAAATGCTTTAGCTAGGTTGGAGTCTACCATAAATGCTCAAGAGAAGGGAAAATTTCCATCTCAACCTCAACAAAACCCTAGGGGGCAAAACTTTAATCATATGGAACATGCTAAGGCCATCACCGTTTTGAGAAGTGGGAAGGTTGTTAACAATGGACTTCCAAGTGGGGAGTCCAATGAAAATGAGGGAGAAGAAGAGTGTGAGAAGAGTGATGACCAAGAGAGAGTTGTCGACTCACAAGAGTCAAAGAGGAGTCTTGACAAAGGAAACAAGTAGTGGAAGAAAGTGAGGAAATTAAGGTTCCTCCACCATTTCCCCAAAGACTTTTAGCCTCTACCAAGAAAGCTAGCAACCAAGATATCCTTGAGACATTCCAAAATGTCAAGATAAACATCCCTCTCTTGGATGCTATCAAGCAAATTCCGGCTTATGCCAAGTTTCTCAAGGATCTTTGCACATTCAAGAGAACTCTTCAAGTGAGAAAGAAGGCTTTTTTCACCGAGCAAGTGAGCTCAATTCTCCAAAATAATCTCCCTCCCAAGTATAAAGATCCGGGTACACCTACTATTACTTGCACCATTGGAGATCATAAAATTCATAATTCTTTATTAGATTTAGGTGCAAGTATAAACCTTCTTCCATACTCGGTGTATGAGAAGTTGGGGTTGGGTGAGTTGAAACCCCTTCCTTTAGATTTGAAATATGCATTTCTTGGGGTTAATGATACTTATCCTATTATCATCTCATCTTCCCTTGATGTTGAGAAAGAAAATAGGTTGCTTGAAGTTTTGAAGGAATACAAGGGTGCCATAGGTTGGTCCATTGAGGATATTAGAGGCATTATTCCTTCCATTTGTACCCATAAAATTCATTTAGAGGAAAATACCAAAACTTCAAGGGAGCCTCAAAGGAGGTTGAACCCTCACATGCAAGGAGTTGTGAGAGCCGAGGTGCTCAAGTTGTTGGATGCGGGTATGATTTACCCCATCTCGGATAGCAAATGGGTAAGTCCTACCCAAGTGGTCCTTCAAAAATCGGGGGTCACCGTTGTGGAAAATGAGAAGGGTGAGCTTGTGACCACTAGAGTTCCTGCTAAGTGGCGGATGTGCATTGATTATAGAAAATTAAATGCCCTCACTATGAGGGATCACTTTCCCCTTCCATTCATAGACCAAATGTTAGAAAGGTTAGCGGGGCATGACTTTTATTGTTTTTTAGATGGCTACTCGGGTTATAATCAAACTGCCATAGATCCAATGGACCAAGAGAAAACCACTTTCACTTGTCCATTTGGAACATTTGCCTATAGGAGGATGCCTTTTTGTTTGTGTAATACCCCGGCTACTTTTCAACGTTGCATGTTAAGCATATTTTCGGACATGGTAGAAAAATGCATGGAAGTTTTTATGGATGATTTTTCGGTGCATGGAAACTCATTTGATACTTGTATTGGAAATACTGAGATGGTTTTGAGAAGATGTGAAGAAAATAATTTAGTCTTGAATTGGGAAAAATGCCACTTTATGGTTAGGCAAGGTATTATTTTGGGTCATGTTATTTCCTCTCATGGTATTGGTGTAGATAAGGCTAAAGTAGATGTGATTTCTAATCTTCCACCTCCTAAATGTGTTAAGGATGTTAGATCTTTCCTAGGTCATGCGGGATTTTATCGGAGATTTATCGAGGACTTTAGCTCACTTGCTAAGCCCTTGAGCAATCTCCTTTCATTTGAGTGGTCTAGTGCATGCCAAAAGGCATTTGAAAAGTTGAAGAATTTATTAGTAACGGCCCCTATCATGCAACCACCCAAATGGAATCTTTCTTTTGAAATTATGTGTGATGCTAGTGACCATACGGTTGGTGCCGTTTTGGGTCAAAGAGGTGAAGATAAGAAACCACATGTTATCTACTATGCAAGTAAAACTTTGAATGATGCTCAATTAAATTATTCCACTACGAAAAAAGAGCTTTTGGACATGGTGTTTGCTATTGAAAAATTTAGGCCATACTTGTTTGGTTCAAAAGTGCTTGTCTACACCGACCATGCCGCCTTGAAATACCTTTTCACAAAGAAATATTCCAAACCTCGTTTAATCCGTTGGTTACTTTTGCTTCAAGAGTTTCATATTGAAATCAAGGATAAACGAGGTGTGGAAAATGTTGTGGCGGATCACTTGGCTAGGATTGACACTCCTAAGCCAAAAATATCCTTGCCTATTCTTGAAACTTTTCCGGATGAACATCTCTTTGCCCTTTAAAATGTTCATTGGTTTGCCGATATTGCTAATTATCTTGCTTATGGAATTTTTCCGGAAAATTTAAATGGGCAAGAGAAGTTGAGATTTGTGAGAGAATGCCGGAATTTCTTTTGGGATGACCCTTACTTGTTTAAATATTGCCCTGATCAAATTGTTAGAAGGTGCATCCCAAATGAAGAGTTTCATAGTGTTCTTTCATTTTGCCATGAGTATGCTTGTGGAGGCCATTTTTCGGCTAGAAAAAACGCGGCCAAGATTTTGCAAAGTAGTTTATATTGGTCTACTCTTTTTAGTGATGCATTTCATTTTTGCAAAGCATGTGATAGGTTCCAAAGGATTGGAGGAAATATTGGAAAAAGAAATATGATGCCCTTGGACCCCATTTTAATTATTGAAATATTTGATTGTTGGGGTATTGACTTCATGGGTCCATTTCCATCATCCTTTGGCAACCTATATATACTCTTGGCGGTGGATTTTGTGTTAAAGTGGGTTGAAGCCATACCTTCAAAAACCAATGATCATAGAGTTGTGATTAAGTTTCTTCAACACCACATTTTATCTCGTTTTGGCATGCCCCGAGCTATCATTAGCGATGAAGGGACATATTTTTGCAATAGGCATTTTGAGAGCCTCATTAAAAAGTATGGGATTGTGCATAAAGTTGGCACACCATACCACCCACAAACTAGTGGGCAAGTGGAAGTTTCTAATAGGGAAATTAAAAGAATTTTGGAGAAAACGGTAAACCCAAATCGCAAAGATTGGTCTTTGAGGTTGGTTGATGCTCTTTGGGCTTACTTTACCGCTTACAAGACTCCCATTGGTGTGTCTCCATATAGACTAGTGTATGGAAAGGCATGCCATCTTCCGGTGGAGTTAGAGCAAAAGGCCTATTGGGGCATCAAATTTTTGCGGGGGAAGAAAGGAAGTTAAACTTGAATGAGTTAGAAGAGCTTAGAAATGAAGCTTATGAGAACACTAGGGTCTCTAAGGCAAGGACAAAAGCTTATCATGACAAACGTATTATTCCTAAGTCTTTTGAGCCTAATCAAAAAGTTCTTCTCTTTAACTAAATGATGAAACTCTTTGGAGGAGTTGAAATCAAAATGGAATGGTCCATATATTGTGAAGCATGTATATCCTTATGGGACCATTGAAATTTTGAACCCCGAAAGTGGGGAAAGTTTTTAGGTGAATGGCCAAAGATTAAAACCATATGTTGAAAATTTTGAGGCCAAGGTTGAGTCCATTTCTCTTATGGACCCAACCTATAATAACTAGTGTTCACCAAAAGTATCACCTTTGTAAATATTAGTTGTAGTTCTTTGCTCTTGATTATTTTGTAGGTTGCTCTTGGAGAAGGACTTATGCTTGGTGACCAAGAAAGCGAAAAATGAGGTCCATCTATCCCTTGTCTCTTATATGAATTTGTATGCTTCGCCATTGTTCTCACACATTGAGGACAATGTGATATTTTAGTTGGGGGGTGGAGTAGATTTTATTTCTTGTTTAAATGGTTATTAGCATGCTTTTTCTTCATTAGTAATTTACATGAAAATACTAAAAAATAAAAAAAAAAAAAAAATTGAAAAAAAAAATCATAAAAATTGAAAATTTGAAAATTTTGAAATAAAATGTGTGAACCTTTCATGAGAAGCATCACTCTTTTCCCGTGTCAAACCATAGATTTTTTTTTTCTTCTTTCTTTGGTAGTTTTATTTATTTTTTACCTTTCATCTTGAGTCTAGATTTTATTTTCTTACTTGATAGCTTTATTGAGTCTTAGGAATTTATAGTTGAGTCACTTATTTTGAAAAAAAAAAATTGAAAAAAGAAAAAAAAATGAGAAAAAGTGAAAAGGGGGAATTTTGGAAAGCTAGATGTTTTCAAATAATGAAATCTCTTAGTCCATGTTCTTTTTATTTTTATTTTAGAAATGAGTTCTTTGCTTATACTCATTACATCTACACCAATATCCCACATTCAGCGATATCATGCGTTCTCACAAAGTGACACACTAAATTTATGTTTCATATTTAAGTCCTTAAAGCTAAGTTAATCACATAAACTTTGGCATCTTCTACTTTTGATAAATGATGCATTTTCTAAAGCTATTTGAACTTCACAAAAAGATTTTACTCTAATCGTTTTTGCGGTGGAAACTTGTAGCCGATTGGAGTGGTGGTTACCAATGACACCCCATGCGATGTCTAAGAAATAGAGGGGTGTCCAGGAATAATGTTACGTCACCACCTAGATAGCTCCCTTGATTTAGCTTAAAAAGCCCACTCGCTTGTATATTCCTCTCTTTTGTTGTGGGTCTTGGAGAGCCTTGGATTGGAGGTGGAAAAAAAAATGTTAAGGCTATAAATCTCGAAAAAAAAATTATGATAAATTGCACCACCTCCCAAAAATCCACAAAAGGATCATACAAGCCCACAACCATATCCCCCATTCTAAAACTCGTTTTTGTTCAAAGCTTTGGAAGTCCATCCTACATGGGTGCTTTTGAATAAGTATGAGAATGTCTAGTTTCATGGGATCCTTATTTTTGAAGTCATACTTTCTCGCAAATTGGACTTAATTAAGAAGTTTTGTGAATCGCATGAGTCACCTTCTACCAAACACCGCCCACATTTGTATGAGTATATGCTTAGACGTCCATAGGCTTCTTTCTCAATCTTTGTGGACTTTGACAATTTATTTGAGGAGACATTTGTGCATTCTTCTTTTTCCCCCGCCAAAAAAAAATTAAAATTAGCTAGTAATATTTAGAATTTTATTTTCTTTGGGTTCTCACTTAGATAGATAATGTGTGAGTGTGTTTGTGAATATTTGAGTCTAGTTTAGAATTGAGTCAAGCCTTGTCTAGTTGAGTGTGTGTCTCTCATGATTGGTTCTTCACTAGTTTACTACTTATATCGCTCTCTTTGCTCGAGGACGAGCAAAAGGCTAGTTGGGGGGGTGTGTTAACGACATAAAATTGCATGTTTTAGTATGTTAATGAACTCTTCATAACTTGCTACTATGTGTAATCTATCTATTTTATCTCTCTTTCTAGACTTATGCTTGCCTTTGTAGTTTTGGTTGTTTAATTTTATCTTATTTTGTAGGGAAAGACGTGATTTAGAACGCAAGAGGCTAGTTGGGAGAGCTTGAATGATGAATTGAGTCACTTTAGAGGGGACAAGAGAAGTGAAGAAGGATTTAGATGGGCTTATATTGAAGAAATCAAGTGAAAAAGATGCCAAAATCGAGAAATGCAAGTTAAGGGCTAAATTGCAAGTCAAAAGTGAAGTAAAGGGCCTAATAGACAAGATTATGACGGACTTGGGGGGGGGGGGCAAAAGTGCAAGATTCTAAACGTTTGAGGGACTGAAATGTATACTTCTTAACGGATTCGGGGTGTTATAGCAATTTTGCAAACATTTTAAGAGGAGCTGAGGGTATTTTAAAAGGTATCATCAAACTAGGGGGAGTCGAGTGCCATTTCGGCAAAATACTCTCAGATCTCACGGGTCTTCTCTCTCCCCGTCGCTGGAAGCACGCACAAAACAACAGAACCACCATTAGAGCTTCGTCCGAAGCTTCTTCGAAGGTCAAATCGACTCATCTCTCCACCAAATTCACTCAAACCGGTTTCAAATCGCTCCTAGGCCCATTACAAAGATACCGATCCCTTTAATTCGGCCCAAAATCGAGTAGAGAAGAGAACCCCAATTCTTAGGGTTCTTGAGGAAGAAGCTCAAATCGACGACAGAGATGATAGGAGATGAATTGGATGGCTAGGATCAGTTCTTGGAGGCCAATGTACCTAGAAGAAGCGTCTATATATAGCTGAATCGAAGAATTGAAGCTCTCTTCTCTCAGACCCATATGTATACGGTGCTCTGTTCGGGTTTCTTTGTTTCTCATCTCTCTCTCTCTCTCTCTCTTTCTCCAATTTCGCCCACCTTTGGGTTGTTCTTGAGCTACCTAGAGGCTAAGAACAGAGAAAGAGGAAGAGAGGGAGAGAGGAGGCCAAATTTGATTCATTTTTGAGGCTGTTCTTGAGAGTTTTGATGCTCTGTTTTTGGCTACTGTTCTGGGTTTGCTAGCTGCGTTATAGGTGTCTTCTGCTGCTGTTGTTAGTGATTCTATTGCTCTTTGATTGTAGCAGCAGCAGCTGAAGCTATTTTAGCTCTTAGTTGGTAGCTTAACTTTGTGCTTGTGGCTATTTTGCTAATTGTTTTGTGTTTAGGAGCGATTTTGCTTAGTTTTGTGTAGTTTCTATCAAGTGTTGAGGTTGAATTGGCAAAAACCAAGTGTATGACATCAATTGTGATTCAAGTTTTGATTATTGAAAGTAAATTTCTCTCAATCTCCCTTGAATTTCTTATAATGTGTAGCTAGTTCAATTGCTTGGGTGATTTGGGACTATCTAGTGCCCTAATCCTCTTATTGATTCAAGTTGAACTTCAAGGTTGAATGGGTTGAATTGGGTTCACTTGAATGCTTAATGCAATGTTTGGATTTCTCTTGTTGAAGTATTTTATGCATTGAATAGGTAGATGTGCGAATACTCTCGACTTGTTTGATTTGAAGTTGCACTTGAGTGAGAGGAACTCGTCAATCTTAACTTTGAGAAATCGAGTTCTAGTTAGGTGATTTGAGTGAGAATTTACAAATCTCATTTGTTTCTTGATCTTTCATGTGGAAACACCCACGTGTGTTTACATATGGTTGATGCTTGAAACACTTGAAATTTGAATAATCTCATTTGAATAGCCTCTTTAGTGCTTGATTATCGTGTTGGATTTACACACTTCTCTTGTCGCGAGTTAGATTGCATGAGCAATCACTTCTTGAGATACTTGTCTTGTGGATTGACACATGCAATGTGAGAACCGGGCTTGGATGTAATAGCAGCTCTAGTAGTCTTTTACTTTCTTCTTAAACTTAAACCTCATTTTGCTCCATCAATTGATTTTGGTGGATTTGATAGCTTGGCAAGCTCTAATGCCATTGAGATTTCTTTTATCGCTTAGTTAGTCGTTTACTCTAGTGATAATAAGTCATTATCTAACCCTCCTCTCTTTGTGGATTCGACTCCGGTCTTACCGGATAATATTACTTGAGACGATATCCTATACTTGGAATTTTTGTCGAACAAGTTTTTGGCGTCCAATTTGTCTAGATTTCAATTTAGCCCCTTATTGTGCATGATTGCAATCCAACTTAGTATATAAACCTAGGTTAAATAGTTAACTGAATGATACCAAAAGTTACAGGGGTTTATTGAAAGTCCAAATCTATAAATATACACTACATGCGGCAACCCATTATATTCTTCACCTCCTTAAGAATGCGGTAAAATAGGGTAGAATCCTAGCCCTACAAACCAGTTCTAGTATGTCGGTTGGTTCTAGTAAGATAATTGCACAACCACCAACAACAAGATCAAAGCCTCCCAAATCGCGTATCATCTGCTCCAGCAGGTCATCAGTAATATTCTGGACATCTTTGTATTCGCCGACCAACTTTCCCCTTTCGCCAGTCTGTTGCCACCAGGATCTTATCACACTTCTGCCGACTTCATTTATTTCAACTTAAACGACACTATTTAATGGGATTCCAAGGTGATGAAGAGCTGCTTCTGCTGTACTGATCCCAGAGAAGAGAGACAAATCTTTTATTCCTCCACGGAATTAGTCCTTGAGCACTGGGAGGTGATATGCCACCGTGTCAACCTGGGGGATATTGTCAAGTAACAAGTGTGGGTGTCATTTACCAGACCAAAAATAAGTGATCACTGTTGTCCAAAAGAGCCATCACTTTTGGACATCACTGATCACTTATTTTTTTTTCTATATTGATTGACACTAACACTTGTTACTTGTCAATTTCTTTCTGGTTGACACGGTGTCCTATCACCTCTCAGTGCTGAAGGACCTATTCCCTGGAGGCATAAACGTTCTGTCCCTCTTCTACGAGATCGGTGCAGCGAAAGTAGCTCTTTATCGCGTCGACATCCCATTAAAGAATGTTATATCAATCGAAATATATGAAATCAGCAGAAATGTGATACGATATTGGTGGGCACAGACTAGACAAAGGGGGAAGTTGGCCGATGAGTATACTAATGTCCAAAAGATTACTGATGAGGTCCAGGTGCAGCTGATACGTGATTTAGGAGGCATTGGTCTTGTTATTGGTGGTAGCTCGTGTAATAATTGTACATGAACAAACCAACATACTAGAACTGGTTTAGAGGGTAAACATTCTGCCCTATTTTATGATTTTTGCCGCATTCTTAAGGCAGTAATGAATATAATGGGTCGCCGCATGTAGTTTATATTTATAGATTTGAACTTTTAATATACACCCGTAACTTTTGGGATCATTCATTGAACCTTCGTTTATAGTTGGATTGTTTGACCCAGTGTATTATTGTTTTTTTAGTATGATTGTCTGAATTGCTTTGAGGTCCTATTTTGTGGTGGAGGTGGTAAAAATGTTGTTGAAACAAGCAAATAAAGCAATTCCTCCACCATTCCAGAAAACAGGGAGGAAGAAGGTCTTACCGTAGCTTTAGCAGTAGTGACAAAAACCAGCGAGAGCCTACCCAGATACTGGCGGGGTCAGAAGAAACTACCGAGTTACAGTCCAAGCTTGGCACCAATGATTTTGGAAATTTCCAAGGATTGCAAAAACGATAATCGATTGCACTGAAAAAGTTAGAGAGAGAGAATTCACTTAGAATCAAACTAGGATTATTATCATACAACCCCTTTTCCGAGTTCAGTTCTGGAAGGTGCGGCTGGATCACCTCCTTTTCAGGGAGACACAAGGCCTTTCCGAATTGGCAGAGTGCTATTTATCCCCTAGGCTCCTAATATCACAAGCATCAGTAGTTTTTTGAAAGGAGGTGTGGTGGTGGTTGGGCAGTGTTAGAGGTAGTGGTGTAGGTGTAGAAGATGATGATGGTTGAGAATGAAGATGGTGGGGAGGTGGCTTCAGCTATACAAGCAGATGAGAAGTGAAAAGAAAAGCTGCCACCTCATCTTGAGCCATGTGTCGGATATAAACAAGGGGTGAAAATTGAAATGTTCTCAAAGTTGATGGTAAATGTTTTGTTTTAAAAGAATAAGCAAATTTGAGATATTACACTTTTGCCCCACTACTACAAATTACTCCATAAATATCCCACAATTTCCAATATTCTCTGGCTGACCAGCTTTGAACTAGGATTTCAATTTGAAAGAAATTACATATATACCCTTAGTTTCTCAATAATGGCACATTTTCCCCAACTTGAATTCTCATTTCCAGACACTCTTGATGAACAGATGTCAGCAAACACTACTGAAAAAGAATTTACAATCCAACTCTAGCTTTTAATTTATTGCATTTTTGGCCCCTATAAAATGTCAGAGTGTTAATGTCATGGCCTATATTCCTTTAATTTCACCATAGTAATATTTGGTATCGTACTTTTGGAAGGCACTTTTAGAACATGAAACAAATTTGTTGCTAGTACTATTTATCCCTTCTCTTGTATTCATTTTACTGCTAGTACTAATCCAAAAATACAAATTTTTAGAAGAAAAAAAACTTTGGCATCTCACATTTTCAGCTAAACTAAAATTATTTGATTGGAAAATCATGAATGATAATATTCTACTAATAGAAATTTGTGCAAGAGAGGTCTTCATATACCTGCCACATGCACAGAAGAAGATGATTTCCACATATTTTTTGGTTGTTCTGATACTAGATGGGTTCTGAGATCCCCCACTCCTTGAATTCATTATTGTTTCTTCAAATATTCCTCTCTTCGAGTAGATCCAAAATTTCATCCACAATCTCTCTGCACCTAACTTGTAGATCTTCACTCATCTCCTTTGGTAGTTGTGGACTTCTCTAAGAAAAAATTGAAATTTGAGAGACAGTTATATATTAATGTTATATTAATTCAAGCTTTTGCCTATGTAATGCTGAATTTGTAGAAATATCATATATTTTTTGCAGACCAACGAATGCGCGGAATGCAGTTGTAGATCCGTCTCATGGTTGAGAATAACATATGTTTTGGAGATGAATTTCGATAGCAATGTCTCAATGAAAACAAAGAAACGCTCAGGAGGGGAGATGATTCGAAATCACGACGAAGATTTCATCCATGGATTCTCTTATCCCGTCCAATACACCTTCATCACCGAAGCGTAAACTTTTCTTAAATCCCTTATTTTGGCTTAAAGATTCAGTTTCCAGCAACAATAGATAGAGATGGATTGTATATAGCTCGCTCTTAAGGAGCGCGGGGAAGCGGCGCCTTCCGAGAGAGAACGTCTCTTACGAGAATGTGCCTGAAATGTTACTTTTATATCGCCTAAAGATTCTCATACCCGGTGTTTCCCGAATTGCCCGTGCCCGCAACCTAGCAGGTTGGGCCATAAATGTAATATTGGTGTTTTAAATGCCCTCAAGACTTGTACTCTATTTGGGTGTCTGATAAGCCCAATACTACTTAAATACAATCAAGGCTTAATTTCAAAACTAAAAAAAACAAAACTTCTAATGAACCGAAACAAACCGTTTGATGATGACATGAGATTTACTTATATTCTGGAAATAGAATAGAGAGAGTTAAAGTAAGGCTTAATCACTTAGTGTGTACCCCTATTTTGGAAAAACTATCACATTGCAATCTTAATGTACCCCATTTGTAAAGAATAAAAGTCAACGTCAAATTGGTAAAATATATCATCCAAGCACCATCACTACAAGAATGGTGTATTCGTCAATGCAAAAAAATAATTATAAGAATTAGAAGTAAAATAAAAATAAAATAGACAAGAAAGAAAAGCTAAATCGATCATGTAAGAAGGGAGTAATTTAAAGTGTTAAACAAAAGAGTTTCACTATTTAGTATTGGTACTAAAATTAGTCCAGAACAACTAATCATAGTATTAACAAATACTTGATTATGTTTAGTCGAATCCCAATTATACTATTGATCCACTGATAATCCAGGGAAATTGAACATTCCAGCATAGTAATTTATACGTAATCACATGCTTCCGCCCTAGCCTAGGGCGGAGCTTCCTTATTTTTCCCTGTAATAAGCTCTCTTCGAATACATATATGCTTCTATATTACTTTTAGTACATCAGACAATTAACAACATTACAGTTTGGGTCGGTAGCATGAAATTAACATTTAACTTCACACTATCCTTTTATTTAACCATTAAATACTTTCTAAATTTTATTTGATCAAAAGATCCCATATTAATTTTTTTTAACTATTTTAGCTCCCCACTATGGCGAATTGGTAGATTTGCCTCTTTCTATAGTGAATCTCATACTACTTCAGTTTCTTTTACCAAAACCACAATCTATAAAAGTAATTCATCAAGAACTCTATTCATTAAACTATCACACTTTCGTAAGTAGAACTTTCAAACGGGCCGGCTAACCATCCTGATTTCAACCGTTTCTTGAGTAACTAAGCCCGAGCCATAACTTACCGAACCGGGACCAGAACCTATTTCATGCGGGCTAGTGCCTCTTAAACCTTCTCTCAAACCATGAATCGAACCACAACGACCTGATAATAAATGAGGGGACCATTGACCGAACCCATCCAGGAACTGAACGGTTAAGCACACAAAAACCGCACTTTCCCACCAGTTTTGACATATATACATACATATATTTATATATGTGTGTGTGTGTATACCGACCCGAACCGAACTGGTACAGCCGGATAGGGTTATATGCTGGGCCGGTTAGAGGTTTGTGAAATTTCTCGAGCCGGTTAAACATAACTCAAGTGCAACTCTAGTCCTAAGGGAGAAACTCCTTTTGGTCGGTGAATATGTAAATAAAGGTCAAGGGTAACATGAATCAATTCTTAAATCGTGTATTCAAGACCTTCATGAACAATGCCCATACTCACATGTTTTATGTGCATACATTAATGTAAATGGTATGACACTGAGTTATTCCGTGATTTATGTGCCTCCTTACAAATAGATACACAAATATTTCAACGCTTATGATTCTCTATCCCGACAGTGTCTACACATACAAGTGTTTAAATATTAACCTGTACATGACCTCATTAGTGAGTTATAATTCATACACAAGTATCTTGCTAGTTGTCTAACTCATGATGGCTATTTTGCCCCTGAAGTCTCAATCTTATTAGTAAAGTCCTTGAGTGTTCCTCAACCCCCTAAATTATGCATAGTTGGCCAATTTTGTGAGTTACTAAGTCTCCAAGTTTTTTACTGAAGATTGAATTTAAAGTTTTGATATTTACACTCAAGTCCCTCCAATTTGTCTAGATTGCAATTTAGCCCCTTATTGTGCATGATTTCCCCCCGAAGAAGTCAAACTGTCCTCAGAAATGAGCAAACTCCTTCCCTAAGACTCTTATGTAGACATATATTTTAAATTTACAAACTTTAATTATTTTCACTTAAGCTTCTATAGTTTGCTAAAATTACAAAAAGACTCCTCAAATAGTTGACTTGGTCAACATTAACCCATAATCGCCTATTATGACTCAATATATCCATGTAAATCATGTTTATAACTCCAAGACATTGATTTCAACTTGTCCCAAATTTTAAGTGAAATTACTAATTTACCCCTCTTATATAGTATTGTCCAAACAAAATTTTTTAGGATATCAACTTAGTCAAATTTGACAGATTTGAATCAGAATAAAAATATGAGCAAATTTTTTCAAGGATAGGAAGGCCAGAAATGCCATTTTGAATGACAACTGCAAAGTCAAGCTTGAGAGGAAACACCACAAACATACATCTTTGGAGCTAAATAATGATCAATTGAGCGGTAGTCTAGAAAATCTGCGAACAACGTTTTTTAGCTGCTCAACAAGTACTCCAGAACACATTGAAGTTCTTAGAGACTCAAAATATTCAAGGAGATATTACATGTCTCTGAGATGTCAACGGCTAACCCGAGAATAAACACCATCGCCTGAGACGATGGGTTTTTTGGGATCAATTTTGATGATATATAGTCAACCACCACCGTACCACCCGATCCGCAATGCTGGCAACACTGCTGCATTTGCTTGTTTCAACAAGATTTTTACCACCACCACCACAAAATAGAACCTCCAAGCAATTCAAGAATCAAACATGTAACCGAGAAAAATTTATTACAATCAATCCAACTTAGTATATAAACCTAGGTTAAATAGTTAACTGAATGATACAAAAAGTTACAGGGGTTTATTGGAAGTCCAAATCTATAAATATACACTACATGCAGCAACCCATTATATTCTTCACCTCCTTAAGAATGCGGCAAAAATCATAAAATATGGTAGAATCTTAACCCCCCAAACCATATCTAGTATGCCGGTTGGTTCTAGTAAGATTATTAGACAACCACCAACAACAAGATCAAAGCCACCCAAATCGCGTATAATCTGCTCCAGCAGGTCATTAGTAATTTTCTGGACATCAATGTATTCGACGACCGACTTTCCTCTTTCGCTAGTCTGTTGCCACCAGGATCTTATCACATTTCTGCCGACTTCATTTATTTCTACTTAAACGACACTATTTAATGGGATTCCAAAGTGATGAAGAGCTGCTTGTGCCATACCGATCCCAGAGAAGAGAGACAAATCATTTATGCCTCCAAGGAATTTGTCCTTGAGCACTAAGAGGTGATATGAAACCGTGTCAAACTGAGCGATATTGTCAAATAACAAGTGTGGGTGTCATTTACCAAACCAAAAATAAGTGATCACTGTTGTCCAAAAGTGCCATCACTTATTTATTTTTCTATAGTGATTGACACTAACACTTGTGACTTGTCAATTTCTTTCTGGTTGACACGGTGTCCTATCACCTCTCAGTGCTGAAGGACTTATTCCCTGGAGGCATAAACGTTCTGTCTCTCTTCTCCGGGATCGATGCGGCAGAAGTAGCTCTTTATCGCCTCGGCATCCCATAAAGAATGTTGTATCAGTAGAAATATATGAAGTCAGCAGAAATGTGATACGATCTTGGTGGGCACAGACTAGACAAAGGGGGAAGTTGTCCGATGAGTATACTAATGTCCAAAAGATTTCTGATGAGGTCTTGGTGCAGCTGATACGTGATTTTGGAGGCATTGATCTTGTTATTGGTGGTAGCCCGTGTAATAATTGTACATGAACAAACTGACATACTAGAACTGGTTTGGAGGGTAAACATTCTGCCCTATTTTATGAGTTTTTCCACATTCATAAGGCAGTAATGAATATAATGGGTCGCTGCATGTAGTGTATATTTATAGATTTGAACTTTTAATATACCCTCGTAACATTTGGGATCTTTCATTGAACCTTGGTTTATAGTTGGATTGTATGACCCAGTGTATTAGTGTTTTTTTAGTATGATTGTTTGAATTGCTTTGAGGTTCTATTTTTTGGTGGAGGTGGTAAAAATGTTGTTGAAACAAGTAAATAAAGAAATTCCGCCACCATTCCAGATATGCACGGTACAGTGGTGGTTGACTATATATCACCTGAATTTGATCCCAAAACACCCATCGTCTCCGGCAATGGTTTTCTCCTCAGGTTAGCCATTGACATTTAGGTGGCACAAAACAAAGCTCAAGAACATGGTAAGTTTGAGCTCGTTTTTCTCAAGTTTGGGTGGATTTTAAGGTGATATAAACATGTACTCACGGTTGCAAATTAATGTAGTGTTCAATAGTTTTTCTCAGGCTCTTAAAAAAATGCTATCATGCTCTGAACACAATAATCAGAGAGGGAGATACAAGTCTCCAAACAGGGCTCTGAAATGAGCGCCTCTGCAGGTTTAAAGATGAAACCTCAAGAACATTGTTTTGTAGCCACATTGAAAACAATTTCAAGGATGTTTAAAGACCAAATCAAACAACAAAATCAACATGGGACTGAAGCTGGTCATTCAGGGAGAAAATCTCTACAAACATCTTGTGAAATCTTAAGTTTTGGAGCCATTACAAGTGGATTTTCAGGGTGGGGTTTCACCGAAAAACAACATGTTCATGAATAAAACCCCGAGTTTCCCATTACAGTTTTGTTTTGATACTGCCAATAGTCTCATGAGACTTCAAGAATGGGAATGGAGTAATGTGCATGAAGAAAACAAACAGGAAGAAGGTCTTACCGTAGCTTTAGCAGTAGTAACAAAAACCGGCAAGAGCCTATCCAGATACTGGCGGGGTCAGAAGAAACTACCGAGTTACAGTCAAAGCTTGGCACCAATGATTTCAGAAATTTCCAAGGATCACAAAAACGATAATCAATTGCACTGAAAAAGTTAGAGAGAGAGAATTCACGTAGAATCAAACTAGGATTATTATCATACAACCCCTTTTCCGAGTTCAATACATAAGGCCTTTCCAAATCGGCAGAGGGAAATTTATCCCCTAGGCTCCTACTATCACAAAC
Source organism: Linanthus parryae (assembly GCA_023055425.1). Classification (NCBI taxonomy): domain Eukaryota; kingdom Viridiplantae; phylum Streptophyta; class Magnoliopsida; order Ericales; family Polemoniaceae; genus Linanthus; species Linanthus parryae. The sequence continues at coordinate 81,344,298 of JALGPY010000006.1, forward strand.
ATCAGTAGTTTTTTGAAAGGAGGTGTGGGGTGGTGGTTGGGCAGTGTTAGAGGTAGTGGTGTAGGTGTAGAAGATGATGATGGTTGAGAATGAGGATGGTGGGGAGGTGGCTTCGTGAAAAGAAACGCTGCCACCTCATCTTGAGCCATGTGTTGGATATAAACAAGGGGTGAAAATTGAAATTTTCTCAAAGTTTATGGTAAATGTTGTGTTTTAAAAGAATAAGCAAATTTGAGATATTACACTTTTTCCCCAGTACTTCAAATTACTCCATAAATATCCAACAATTTCCACTATTCTCTGGCTGACCAGCTTTGAACTAGGATTTCAATTTGAATGAAATTACATATATACCCTTAGTTTCTCTATAATGGCCCATTTTCCCAACTTGAATTCTCATTTCCAGACACTCTTGATGAACAGATGTCAGCAAACACTACTGAAAATGAATTTACAATCCAACTCTAACTTTTAATTTATTGCAGTTTGGCCCCTATAAAATTTCAGAGTTTTAATGTCATTGCCTATATTCCTTTAATTTAACCATAGTAATATTTGGTATCGTACATTTGGAAGGCACTTTTAGAACATGAAACAAATTTGTTGCTAGTATTATTTATTCCTACTATTTTATTGATTTTACTGCTAGTAGTAATCCAAAAATACCAATTTTTAGAAGAAAAAAAACTTTGGCATCTCACATTTTCTGGTAAACTAAAAATATTTGATTGGAAAATCATGAATGATAATATTTTACTTATAGAAATTTGTGCAAGAGATGTCTTCATATACCTGCCACATGCTGAGAAGAAGATGATTTCCACATATTTTTTATTTGTTCTGATACTAGATGGTTTTGAGATCCCCCACTCCTTGAATTCATTATTGTTTCTTCAAATATTCCTCTCTTCGAGTAGATCCAAAATTTCATCCACAATCTCTATGCACTTAACTTGTAGATCTTCACTCATCTCCTTTGGTAGCTGTGGACTTGTCTAAAAAAAAGTTAAAATTTGAGGAGAGAAAGCTAGATATTAAAGTTATATTAATTCAAGCTTTTGCCTATGTAATGCTGAATTTGGAGAAATATCATACCTTTTTTGCAGATCATCGAATGCGCGGAACACAGTTGTAGATCCGTCTCATGGTTGGGAATAACATATGTTTTGGAGATGAATATCGATAGCAATGTCTCAATGAAAACAAAGAAACGTTCAGGAGGGGAGATGATTCGAAATCACGGCGACGATTTCATCCATGGATTCTCTTATCCCGTCCAATACACCAAAAGATCCGTTCATCACCGAAGCGTAAATTTCGCTTAAAACCCTTATTTTGGCTTAAAGATTCAGTTTTCAGCAACAATAGATAGAGATGGATATATAGCTCGCTCTTCAGGAGCGCGGGATGCGACGCCTTCCGAGAGAGAACGTCTCTCACGAGAATGTGCCAGAAATGTTACTTTTATATCGCCTAGAGATTCTTATACCCGGTGTTTACCAAATTTCCCGTGCCCGCAACATAGCAGGTTGGGCCATAAGTGTAATATTGGTGTTTTAAATGCCCTCAAGACTTTGTACTCTATTTGGGTGTCTGATAAGCCCAATATACAATCAAGGCGTAATTTCAAAACTAAAGAAAACAAAACTTCTAATGAACCGCAACAAACCGTTTGATGATGACATGAGATTTACTTACATTCTGGAAATAGAATAGAGAGAGTTAAAGTAAGGTTTAATTACTTAGTGTGTACCCCTATTTTGGAAAACTATCACATTGCAATCTTGAATGTACCCCATTTGCAAAGAATAAAAGTCACGTCAAAATGGTAAAATATTTCATCCTAACAACATTAGTACAAGAATGGTGTATTCTTCAATGCAAAAAATACATATATAAGAATTAGAAGTAAAATAAAAATAAAATAGACAAGAAAGAAAAGCTAAATCGATCATGTAAGAAGGGAGTAATTTAACGTGATAAACACAACAATTTCACTATTTAGTACTGGTACTAAAATTAGTCCAGATCAACTAAACATAGTATTAACAAATACTTGAATTATGTTTAGTCCAATCCCAATTAGTACTATTGATTCACTGATAATCCAGGAAAATCAATTATTCCAGCATAGTAATATATACGTAGTCACATGCTTCCGCCCTAGCCTAGGGCGGAGCTTGCGGATATGCTCTTTGAGCAGCCCTTTCACTCGCGGAATTCGTTATATTCCTTATTTTTCCCGGTAATATGCTCTCTTCGAATACATATATGCTTCTATATTACTTTTAGTACATCAGACAATTAACAATATTACAGTAATCAACATTAACTTCACACTATCCTTTTATTTAACCATTAAATACTTTCTAAACTTTATTTGATCAAAAGATCCCATATTAATTTTTTTTAAACTACATTAGCTCCCCACTATGGCGAATTGGTAGATTTGCCTTTTTCTATAGTGAACCTCATACTACTTTAGCTTCTTTTACCGAAACAACAATCTATAAAAGTAATTCATCAAGAACTCTATTCATTAAACTATCACACTTTCGTAAGTAGAACTGTCAAACGGGTCGGTTAACCATCCTGATTTCAACCGTTTCTTGATTAACTAAGCCCGAGCCCAAACTTACCGAACCGGGACCAGAACCTATTTCATGCGGGCTAGGGCTTGTTAAACCTTCTCTCAAACCATGAACCGAACCGCAACGACCCGATAATAATAGAGGGGAACGTTGACGGAACCCAGCCAGGAACTGAACGGTTAAGCATACAAAAACAGTACTTCCCACCATTTCTGACATATATACACACACATATATATATATATATGTATACCGACCCGAACCGAACTGGTACAACCGGATATGGTTGCATGCTGGGCCGGTTAGAGGTTTGTGAAAGTTCTCGGGCTGGTTAACCATAACTGAATACCCAGAAATTGAGCCCGGTTGGTTCAAGGATTTTTTGGCCGGGTTTGGTTTCGGTTAACTGAAAGTGCAGCTCTAGTCGTAAGGGAGAAACTACTTTTGGTCGGTGAATATGTAAATATGACATGGGAAAAAAATTATACAAGCAACATTGGGATTACAAGTTGAATCAATAAAGACAATAATGACCGTACAAAGGTCAAGGGTAACATGAATCAGTTCTTAAATCATGTATTCAAGACCTGCATGAACAATGCCCATACTCACATGTTTTATGTGCATACATAGATGTACATGGCCTGCCACTGAGTTATTCCATGACTTATGTACCTCCTACTCATAGATACACAAATATTTCTAATTCAACACTCTTCAATAGAAAATAAACAATCACAAGCTTATATGGTAGCCTCCCTAGTATTCCAGATCAAAGCTCATGATTCTCTATCCCGACAGCGTCTACACATACAAGTGTTTAAATATTTAATCTGTACATGACCTCATTAGTGAGTTATAATTCATACACAAGTATCTTGCTAGTTGTCTAACTTAGGATGACCATTTTCCCCCTGAAGTCTCAAGCTTATTACTAAAGTCCATGAGTGTTCCTCAACCCCCTAAATTATGCATAGTTGGCCAATTTTGTGAGTTACTAAGTCTCCAAGTTACTTACTGAAGATTGAATTTAAAATTTTGATATTTACACTCATGTCCTCCAATTTATCTAGATTGCAATTTAGCCCCTTATTGTGCATGATTTCCCTCTGAAGAAGTCAAACCGTTCTCAGAAATGAGCAAAATCCTTCCCTAAGACTCTTATGTAGACATAGAGTTGAAATTTACAACCTTAATTATTTTCACTTAAGCTCCTATAGTTTGCTAAAATTACAGAAAGACTCCTCAAATAGTTGACTTGGTCAACATTAACCCATAATCGCTTATTATGACTCAGTATATCCATGTAAATCATGTTTATAAGTCCAAGACATTGATTTCAACTTGACACAAATTTTAAGTGAAATTACTAATTTACCCCTCTTATATAGTATTGTCCAAACAACGTTTTTTAGGATATCAACTTAGTCAAATTTGACAGATTGGAATCAGAATAAAAATATGAGCAAATTTTTTCAAGGATACGAAGGCCAGAAATGCCATTTTGAGTGACAAATAGAAAGTCAAAGCTTGAGAGGAGTCACCACAAACATACATCTTTGGAGCTAAATAATGATCAATTGAGCGGTAGTCTATAAAATCTGAGAACAGGGTTTTATAGGTGCTCAACAAGTACTCTTCTGAAGTTCTTTCAGACTCAAAATATTTAAGGAGATATTACAGGTCATTGAGATGTCAACGCCTAACCCGAGAAGAACACCATCACCTGAGACGATGGGTTTTTTGAGATCAATTTAGGTGATATATAGTCAACCACCACCGTACCACCCGATCTGCAATGCTGGCAACACTGCTGCATTTGCTTGTTTCAACAAGATTTTTACCATCACCACCACAAAATAGAACCTCCAAGCAATTCAAGAATCAAACATGTAACCGAGAAAACTTTATTACAATCAATCCAACTTAGTAAGTAAACCTAGGTTAAATAGTTAACTGAATGATACAAAAAGTTACAAGGGTTTATTGGAAGTCCAAATCTATAAATATACACTACATGCAGCAACCCATTCTATTCTTCACCTCCTTAAGAACGTGGCAAAAATCATAAAATAGGGTTGAATCTTAACCCTCCAAACCAGTTCTAGAATGCCGGTTGGTTCTAGTAAGATTATTGAAACCAACCAACAACAAGATCAAAGCCTCCCAAATCGCGTATAATCTGCTTCAGCAGGTCATCACTAATTTTCTAGACATCACTGTATTCGCCGACCAGCTTTCCTCTATCGCCAGTCTGTTGCCACCAGGATCTTATCACATTTCTGCCGACTTCATTTATTACTACTCAAACAACACTATTTAATGGGATTCCAAGGTGATGAAGAGCTGCTTCTGCAGTACCGATCCCAGAGAAGAGAGACAAATTGTTTATGCCTCCAAGAAATGAGTCCTTGAGCACTGAGAGGTGATATACCACCGTGTCAACCTGAACAATATTGTCAAGTAACAAGTGTGGGATTCATTTACCAAACCAAAAATAAGTGATCATTGTTGTCCAAAAGTGCCATCATTTTTGGACAGCACTAATCACTTTTTTTTTTCTATAGTAATGGACACTAACACTTGTTACTTGTCAATTTCTTTCTGGTTGACACGGTGTCCTATCACCTCTCAGTGCCGAAGGACTTATTCCCTGGAGGCATAAACATTATGTCTCTCTTCTTTGGGATTGGTGCGGCAGAAGTAGCTCTTTATCGCCTCGGCATCCCATTAAAGAATGTTGTATCAGTGGAAATATATGAAGTCAGCAGAAATGTGATACGATCTTGGTGGGCACAGACTAGGCAAAGGGGGAAGTTGTCCGATGAGTATACTAATGTCCAAAAGATTACTAATGAGGTCCTTGTGAAGCTGATACGTGATTTTGGAGGCATTGATCTTGTTATTGGTGGTAGCCTGTGTAATAATCGTACATGAACAAACCGGCATACTAGAACTGGTTTGGAGGGTAAACGTTCTGCCCTATTTTATGAATTTTGCTGCATTCTTACGGCAGTAATAAATATAATGGGTCGCCGCATGTAGTGTATATTTATAGATTTGAACTTTTAATATACACGCGTAACTTTTGGGATCATTCATTGAACCTCGGTTTATAGCTGAATTGTTTGACCCAGTGTATTAGTGTTTTTTTAGTATGATTATTTGAATTGCTTTGAGGTTCTATTTTGTGGTGGAGGTGGTAAAAATGTAGTTGAAACAAGCAAATAAAGCAATTCCGCCACCATTCCTGATATGCCTTGTACAGTGGTGGTTGACTATATATCACCTGAATTTGATCCCAAAACACTCATCGTCTCAGGCGGTGGTTTTCTTATCAGGTTAGCCATTGACATTTACGTGGCACAAAACACATCTCAAGAACATGGTAAGTTTTAGCTCGTTTTATCTCAAGTTTGGGTGGATTTTAAGGTGATCTAAACATGTACTCACAGCTGCAAATTAATGTAGTGTTCAATAGTTTTTCTCAGGCTCTTAAAAAATGCTATCACGCTCTAAACAAAAATAATCAGAGAGGGAGATACGAGTCTCCAAACAGGACTCTGAAATGAGCACCTCTGCAGGTTTAAAACTGAAACCTCTAGAAAATTGTTTTGTAGCCACATTGAAAACCAACTCAGTGATGTTTGAAGACCAAATCAAACAACAAAATCAACATGGGACTGAAGCTGGTCATTCAGGGAGAAAATCGCTACAAACATCTTGTGAAATTTTTAGGTTTTGAAGCCATTACAAGTTGATTTTCAGGGTGGGGTTTCGCCAAAAACAACATGTTCATGAATAAAACCCCGAGTTTCCCCATTACAGTTGTGTTTTGATACTTCCAATAGTCTCACGAGACTACCGGAATCGGAATGGAGTAATGTGCACGAAGAAAACAGGGAGGAAGAAGGTCTTAATGTCGCTTTAGCAGTAGTAACAAAAACCGGCGAGAGCCTACCCCGATACTGGCGGGGTCAGAAGAAACTAGGATTCTTATCATACAACCCCTTTTCCGAGTTCAATACACAAGGCCTTTCCAAATTGGCAGAGGGCTATATATCCCCTAGGCTCCTAGTATCACAAGCATCAGTAGTTTTTTGAAAGGAGGTGTGGTGGTGGTTGGGCAGTGTTAGAGGTAGTGGTGTAGGTGTAGAAGATGATGATGGTTGAGAATGAGGATGGTGGGGAGGTGGCTTCAGCTATACCAGCTGATGAGAAGTGAAAAGAAAAGATGCCACCTCATCATGAGCCAAGTGTCGGACGTAAACAAGGGGTGAAAATTGAAATTTTCTCAAAGTTGAGGGTAAATTTTGTGTTTTAAAAGAATAAGAAAATTTGAGATATTACACTTTTGCCCCCAGTACTTCCAATTATTACATAAATATCCCACAATGTCCACTATTCTCTGACTGACCAGCTTTGAACTCGGATTTCAATTTGAAAGAAATTACATATATACCCTTAGTTTTTCAATAATGGCACATTTTCCCCAACTTGAATTCTCATTTCCAGACACTCTTGATGAACAGATGTCAGCAAACACTACTGAAAAAGAATTTACAATCCAACTCTAGCTTTTAATTTATTGCAGTTTGGCCCCTATAAAATTTCAGAGTGTTAATGTCATGGCCTATATTCCTGTAATTTCACCATAGTAATATTTGGTATCGTACTTTTGGAAGGCACTTTTAGAACATGAAACAAATTTGTTGCTAGTATTATTTATCCCTACTCTTGTATTGATTTTACTGCTAGTAGTAATCCAAAAATACCAATTTTTAGAAGAAAAAAAACTTTGGCATCTCACATTTTCTGGTCAACTAAAATATTTGATAGGAAAATCATGAATGATAATATTTAACTAATATAAATTTCTGCAAGAGAGGTCTTCATATACCTGCCACATGCTGAGAAGAAGATGATTTCCACATATTTTTTGGTTGTTCTGATACTAGATAGGTTTTGAGATCCTCCACTCCTTGAATTCATTATTGTTTCTTCAAATATTCCTCTCTTCGAGTAGATCCAAAATTTCATCCACAATCTCTCTGCACCTAACTTGTAGATCTTCACTCATCTCCTTTTGTAGTTTTGGACTTCTCTAAAAAAAAATTGAAATATGAGGAGAGAAAGCTAGATATTAATGTTATATTAATTCAAGCTCTTGCCTATATAATGCTGAATTTGTAGAAATATCATACCTTTTTTGCAGATCATCGAATGCGCGGAACACAGTTGTAGATCCGTCTCATGGTTGGGAATAACATATGTTTTGGAGATGAATATCGATAGCAATGTCTCAATGAAAACAAAAAAACGCTCAAGAGGGGAGATGATTCGAAATCACGACGACGATTTCATCCATCGATTCTCTTACCCCCTCCAATACACCAAAAGATCCCTTCATCACCGAAGCGTAAACTTTGCTTGAAACCCTGACTTTGGCATAAAGATTCAGTTTCCAGCAACAATACATAGAGATGGATTGTATATAGCTCACTCTTCAAGAGCGCCGGGAAGCGGCGGTTTGCGAGAGAGAACGTCTCTTACGAGAATGTGCCAGAAATGTTACTTTTATATCGCCTAGAGATTATTATACCCGGTGTTTCTCAAATTGCCCTTGCCCGTTACCTAGCAGGTTGGGCCACAAGCCCACATATGTAATATTGGTGTTCTAAATTCCTTCAAGACTTGTACTCTATTTGGGTGTCAGATAAGCCCAATAATAATGAAAAACAATCAAGGATAATTTCAAAACTAAAGAAAACAAAACTTCTAATGAACCGAAACAAACCATTTGATGATGACATGAGATATACTTACATTCTCGAAATAGAATAGAGAGTTAAAGTAAGGCTTAATTACTTAGTGTGTACCCCTATTTTGGAAAACTATCACATTACAATCTTAAATGTACCCATTTGAAAAGAATAAAAGTCAATGTCAGATTGGTAAAATATTTCATCCAAACACCATCACTACAAGAATGGTGTATTTGTCAATGCAAAAAAATAATTATAAGAGTTAGAATAAAAATAAAAATAAAATGGACGAGAAACAAAAGCTAAATCGGTCATGTAAGAAGAGATTAATTGGTCAAGAACAACTAAACATAGTATTAACACATACTTTAAATATATTTAGTCGAATCCCAATTAGTGATGATCCAGAAAAATCAAACATTCCAGCATAGTAATATATACGTAATCACATGCTTCCGCCCTAGCCTAGGGTGGAGCTTGCGGATATGCTCTTTGAGCAGCCCTTTCACTTGCGGATTTCCTTATATTCCTTATTTTTCCCTGTAATAAGCTCTCTTCGAAAACATATATGCTTCTATATTACTTTTAGTTCATCAGACAATTAACAACATTACAGTTTGGGTCGGTATCATGAAATTAACATTTAACTCACCCCCTATCGTTTTATTTAACCATTAAATACTTTCTAAATTTTATTTGATCAAAAGATCCCATATTAATTTTTTAAAACTACTTTAGCTTCCCACTATGGCGAATTGCTAGATTTGCCTCTTTCTATAGTGAATCTCATACTACTTCAGCTTCTTTTACCGAAACAACAATCTATAAAAGTAATTCATCAAGACCTCTATTAATTAAACTATAACACTTTCGTAAGTAGAACTGTCAAACGGGCCAGTTAACATCCTGATTCCAACCGTTTCTTGAGTAACTGAGCCTGAGCCCGAACATACTGAACCGGGACCAGAACCTATTTTGTGCGGGCAAGGGCCTGTTAAACCTTCTCTCAAACCATGAACCGAACCGCAACGACCCGATAATATATGAGGGGACCGTTGACCGAAACCAACCAGGAACTGAACGAGTAAGCATACCAAACAGCACTTTCCCACAAGTTTTGACATATGTACATATATATATATATATATATATATATATATATATATATATATATATATATATATATATATATATATATATATACCGACCAGAACCGAACTGGTACATCCTGATTTGGTTATATGGCTTGGCCGGTTAGAGGTTTGTGAAATTTCTCGGGCCGATTAACCGTAACTGAATAACCAGAAACTGAACCCGGTTGGTTCAAGGAGTTTTGGGTCGGGTTTGGTTTCGGTTTACCGAAAGTGCAGCTCTAGTTGTTGATAACTCTCTATTAGAGTTGTATTTCTTGCACGTTTTATATCGTTCCGCGTTCTTTCCGGGTTGATAATCTTAGTTTTACACTATGATTAGAGAGAAAACATAGAAGTTTAGCTCTAGGCATTAGTTTGTAAATTATAGCGTTTCTCGCGTTATTGTATGATATTTTTTCACGTTTGGTCGCACGGGGTGTGTTTCACGTTGTTTTGACAAGAAACGTAACTCGGAGACTGAACGAAGAGGAGAAACGAACTTCAGAAATTGAGACAAATCTCGGAATTGGAGAGAAGAAGACAAGTTTAGCAGATCACACGACTTGCAAAACTGAGGTCGTGCGATCTGGAGCAAGACTTAGAATAAGTTTGGAGGATAAAATATTCTACCAACTCACTGTTTCCACGATCAGAGTGGATGGTCGTAGAATTTAAGGAGATCGCACGATCAGAGATAAGATCTGAGCAGCTCACACGACCACAGATAGGATCAGAAGCTGTTGAGATCTCACGATCAGCTTTAAGGAGGTCGTGCGATCTGCTTAAGAAAAAAATACATGGACGGGGAAGGAAAGAAAATAGGAGATTGATTTCTACAAGGATATCAACTTGAAGAGAGAAGATTCATTCAAAATTGGAGCTACTAACGGGAGAGAAGGAAGGGACGGACGCACGCAAGAGGAGGACTCCTCCTCCAATGAAGCTCTAGGTTTCATCTTCTTCTTTTCTTTCAAATCTTGTATGGAGAAACTATTGCACCTTGTTTGGTTGATTATTATTAGCTAGACGTTTTGCTAGGCGTCTCTATGAGAGCCTAGGGTTCATGTAAACGATTTTTTTCCGGATTTGATCTTTCTTTCATGATTTCTTGATTTCTTCTTTTGAATCAATTCTAGTTTCTTGTTTATGTTGGTAATCCTAATCCAGTGACACGATTAGGAGATAAACTAGGGTTCGAGCACTAGGGTTTCATTCAATAGTTGATTAATGCTTAAAGTTAGCAATATTTTAATTCAATTGTTCATGTACTGTGCTTAATACTCAGTGTTAATAGAGTAGCTAACCGGAAACACTGCTTAGTTAGCGAATGCACGATAGCGATTCTAACTAACTAGGATGAGACTTGAACATCAATCCCGTATACTAAGTCTCCCGTATCACTGAGACTGTTCTAAGAAATGAGCAAAATCCTTCCCTATGACTCTTATGTAGACATAGAGTTGAAATTTTCAAACTTTAATTATTTTCACTTAAGCCCCTATAGTTTGCTAAAATTACAGAAAGACTCAAATAGTTGACTTGGTCAACATTAAACCATAATCGCTTATTATGACTCAATATATCCATGTAAATCATTTTTATAACTCTGAGACAATGATTTCGACTTGACACAACTTTGAAGTGAAATTACTAATTTACCCATGTTATAGTATTGTCCAAACAAAGTTTTTTAGAAGATCAACTTAGTCAAATTTGACAGATTGGACTCAGAATAAAAATATGAGCAAATTTCCTCAACGATATGAAGGCCACAAATGTCATATTCAATGACAAATGAAAAGTCAAGGCTTGAGAGAAATCAGCCCAAACAGACATCATTGGAGCTAAATCGTGATCAATCGAGCGGTAGTATAGAAAATCTGAGAACAGGGTTTTATTGCTGCTCAACAAGGATTCCAGAACACATTGATGTTCTTAGAGACAAAAAATATTCAAGGAGATATTATAGATCACTGAGATGTCAACGCCTAACCCGAGAAGAACACCATCGCCTGAGAAGATGGGTTTTTAGGGATAAATTCAGGTGATATATAGCCAACCACCACCGTACCTCCCGATCTGCAATGCTGGCAACACTGCTTCATTTGCTTGTTTCAACAAAAAATTTACAACCACCACGACAAAATAGAATCTCCAAGCAATTCAAGAATCAAACATGTAACTGAGAAAACTTTATTACACTGTGTCAAACAATCCAACTTTTTATATAAACCTAGGTGAAACAGTTAACTGAATGATATCAAAATTTATAGGGGTTTATTGAATGTCCAAATCTATAAATATACACTACATACGGCAACCCATTATCTTCTTCACCTCCCTAAGAATGCGGCAAAAATCATAAAATAGGGTAGAATCTTCTTCACCTCCCTAAGAATACTGCAAAAATCATAAAATAGGGTAGAATCTTAACCCTCCGAACCAGTTCTAAGTATGTCGGTTGGCTCTTCCAAGATTATTTCACAACCACCAACAACAAAATCAAAGCCTCCCAAATCGCGTATCATCTGCTCCATCAGCTCATCAGTAACTTTATGGACATCAGTGTATTCGCCGACTTGATTTCCTCTTTGGCCAGTTGTGCACAAGAGAATCCGGCAGGGAGAACTCTGTGTACACCAAGAGTAGAGGATCGGAAATGGCACAGGAAGAGTTGGGTTGTGTGTAGGGAGAGAGTAAGGCAGTAGTAATGTCTGAGAGAGAGAAAGTGGTTTAGCAGAGCTTCCGCGTATGCCTGGTGTGTCCTCCTTTGTATGGAAAGGGTAACGTCCTATATATAACGGAGAATGTGACCGTTGCAGTGTGGTTAATGCGCCCAACAATGGCGGCTTAATTAGCTTAACCACAACGACACGTTCGTCCGCGTATATAGGGACCGTTATAGCACGTTATGCGCGAATACCGGAACCGTTATGGGGTTGACCGGGTTTGACTGGATTGACCGGGTTTATTGAGCTCGTGCCATAAATCTCTCAAAAGCAGTTACTAAAGGTCACGCGCGGGCTTGGCTCGCACGCGACAGGACTTACTCTAGCCTCCAAACAACTAAGTCCCTACAAGTCCCGTGCAGTGGTATGCGAAGGCCTTGTCTCGCAGCCCCCACATGGATCAGCGCGGCTGGTGATCCAGTGTGTGTGGAGCACAATATGGTGTGCTGGATGGTTGCCACGTGGCCGAGATCTGTCAGCTCAGAAAGCACTATCTACATTAGCCCCCTTTCTGCGCGTGAAGACTCATAGCCGGATAGACTTCCATGCGCAGAAACCAACGTACGCATCGCCGCCACGCACCAATTCAAATATGAGTATGTTCAGCCCCCGTGCGTGCCATTATGACCTAAAACCCCTAGAGTCGTGCCGTCTGGCCTTTAGGGTTTTAGGCGTGACATCAGCTTGTGCTGTGATTGCGCGATTCGACGGTGACGGTTGCGATTCGACTACTGAAAGGACGCAACCCTTCATTGTTTTTGGATAAATACTCTGTACTCTCCATTGTTCCAAAGCATCACTTCTTTCTCTTCAAGTGAATGATACCCGGAAGTCTTCAAGAGCAGATTCATATAATCAATCACCAGTTCAAAATTGCGAATCGTCTTCTTCAATTGTCTGCATCCAAGCAAGCTTTATGAAAACAAGGTTGGCCTTCTTCAATTTAGATTTAATATGCTGATATATGATTTGAACTGTGTGTTGGAATTGTGCCCTAGAGGCAATCAATTAATTGTGACATTTATGGATTTACGATTCATTATGTTATCGATATGGAGATATGTTAACATGAATGAAGTCCTTAGAATATAATTGTTATATTCTTAAATATCCCTAGTCAATTATAATGATTAATGGGACAATCATCTATAGACTAGTATGGGGTTGGATTGATATGGAGATATCATGATCCAACACATGGGTATGCATTAGGAGTAATGGCATACTGGATTCACCCATCTCCGAGAAGGCTACATACACGTTATGTTAAGTCACAAGCGCTTCTCGCGGTGCAACGGTGTTGTCATCCTTAGACTTGAAGTCGCTAGATTGTCTAGTTGTGGATTATTGTGATTTTGGTAGCGTCAAACGCTACACCGTAACTGGGTAGTTATAAAGGCGTGTACTGGATACAATAAGAAGAAAGCTTAGAGATCGTAGTGGACGTAGATAGAATTTGTCCCTCCCACATAACGGGAGCAAATATCCTAGGCCACTCGAGGGATAGTGCTTATAAAATGTCTTGCCAGACTCAAATAAATCAATATGGGATATTGATGTTATTTGCACGAATAAGGCTATTCCCAGGATCGAGAAACTATGGATTGGATATACGAGTGTGACTTGTATGTCTCGTGTCCAATCCGGATATTGGGACAAAGGGATGAGACAATTACTTGCACAAGGTTTGTCAGGATGACTCTTCTATTTGTTGGCTAGAATGGATGTCTTGCTAGAGGCCGCTCCATATTAGTAAATAGTTATTACCAACTAAATAGAGCCTATGGGGTCACACGCCATATATGGGTGAACTAGACATGGGAATTAATTAATTAAAAGGATCAAATTGCAACAACTTTCTAACTTAGTAGGACTAATATGCAAGTTGGACTAATCCATGTATAGACATGATTAGGATATGCCAAGGTGGCCTAAATCATGTAGGGACATGATTAGGATTAATTTGCAAATAGAACTAATCCATGTATTGGCATGATAAGGACTATTTTGCAAAAGGGACTAATTCGAACTTGAGTAGGATTAGGAGAGGGGTTCTTTATGTAGTAGGACAAGGAGTTGTTGGACTATATAAAGAACACTCCTAGCTTATTTTTCTCACTACACACCACACATCTATTTGATAGAAGAAAGGAGAGAACAAAACATGGAGAGAGAGCAAGTCCCAAAAAGAAGGCCGAAACCCCTTTATGGGACCGCCCCCCTACCCGTCGGCTACAAGGGGAAGCCGCCCCATCTTTGGCACTCAATTGTTGGCGATTCCTTCTTCCTCTTCCTTTTTCCGGGCTAGCACCAAGGATTGGAAGATCTAGATCTCACCTCTAGGCGTGGATCAACCGTAGAGACGTGACACTATTCGCGTTTGAAGTTATCAAAGGAGAACCCTAAGGTGTGTTATTGATTTCTTCCCTTACCATCGTTATGTCTCTTGACTTGTGATCCTTGGAGGGTTTTGCATGGTTTATGATTGTTTGTGTTTCCGTTGCGCATTCATGAATCAAAACCCTACAGTGGTATCAGAGCCACAGGTCGTAGAGCATAAACGTGGTTTATGTGTTACGTTTTAGTTGTTTTACACCTTAAATTGATTGTTTATCGCGTAAAACTAGACAAATCAAGCATGAGATGCAATTTGTCAATAATCTATCATAACAAAATATTATTTTTGCATTGGATGCATGAATTGGTGAGTTAGAGAAATTTCAGGATCTTAGATCTAGGGTTTGGGCATCCTTGGGGAAGAAGGAGTTCTTCCAAAACAAGGAAACAACCAAACTTGGGCACCAAGCAAGGGAGTTGTTTTTGAAACAACTCCCTATAGAGGTTCGGCCCCCTAGGGGACCGCCCCCTCTTGATTGCCGCCCAAGTTTTGGCCGCCCTAGGGGCCGGGCGGCCCTAATCTGCGGCCTAGGCGGATGGGTTATGGGCCGGGCCGGCCCTAGGGCCTTGTGGTTCATCTTTTTGGGCCCGGGCAATTTGATTGTTGGGCCCATGGAACGTTTTAACCCTAGAAATCCTAAAATCAATTAAAATTGACCAAGCGCGTTAAAATTGGATTTTAACTGTTTATGTGCAATACGCATGGTGATTGGATATGGCCCTAGGATGTGGTTTGATGTGGATGTTTAATTTTGTGGTTTGGTTTTACGGCCTGCGAGTTGATCAATTAATTGTAATAATTAATTAGGGTTTTATGCCCTGCGTGCCATTTTTTTTTCCTCAACTTGTGAGATTTATTTTATTTAGTATAGAAGTTAGCTAGTGCTAGATAAAGTAGATTGTTAGCCAATATTGAAGAAAAGAAGCCCAAAGCCAAAAGGAGCCACAAAAGATGGAGCATGGAGCATGGAGGATTCCACAAGACTATGAAGGATGGACCAAAAGGTCAAGACGCATGGAGATGTGTTTGCTTTTAGGGTTCATAGATAATTCCATTGGCTTGGAATTATCTTAGTCTAGAAAAGGCCATATCCACATCACGTTTAATTTCTGTTTTGTGGTTGTTTATTTTATTGTCTTATTATTGTGTGGTTGGTGTATGGATGATGCATGCAATTAGGATAATAAGATAATTAGACAACCCGGATCTATTATTTGGAGTTGTGCCCAAAACTCAAATAGATAGATTAGTTGATTTTGATCAACAAAACAATTAAAATTGAATTTGAAAATCCCTCAAAATTCAAATATTGTGTTCTTGCCTTCTCGTTATTTAAACACTCATGATCATCATTATTTATCAAGTTCGTGCGTGCCAAAGCAGGGCGACTTGGTTCATAATGATGGAATGCGATGGCACGTAACAATGTGCAATTGTTTAAATAAGAGGTTGAACACAACTTGGCTATTAATATGATTAAGAAACCTAGAGGCAATCAATTGGGATTATCCATATGGATGGATAAATAAGGAGTTATTTGCCCAATTGAACCAAGAGTTGCATAAGGGATGCAATTGGAATTGTTCCTACCTAAAGTAGTCAAATTATGGGTGACTTGCCAAAGCAAGCTCATAAGGAGATGAAACATGGATCTTGGCCCACTAGAAAATATAAGGATATTTTCCGCATTAATATCTTGAGGGTTATTAATCCGTAGTAAAATAGTGGGAGCTATATTTGACAATTATATCCTTGTTGAATATAGTTATACGTCACAAACTTTGCATTATCCTATTATGTTGAATACCCATGGAATTAAACAAATAAAAACGCGACTCTATCTATTTCCTATACTGGTATAAAATTGAGAATTGTTCTCAAATAAAAGAGAAATTGTTGTACATCGTAGAACATAAAGATCTCTTCCTACCAACTACCAAAACACACTAAAACCTATGAAAGGAACACCAAAGAATGGTTTTTTGGTTATGACTTGCCCCATGTTAGCTGCCATGAACTCTGAGCTTTGGAAGCAAGAACAGAGACATGTAGAAGTATGATATGATCATACATTGAAAGAAGCTCTTTCAAAAAGGGCGAGCTAGACATGAAAGGTTTGAAGTGTTGCTCCACTTTGGGTTATGCAAATATACTAATTCAATATGATTGAAACATTAGTTAATATGCATTATCTATGAGATAGATTGAGAATAAACGGTTATTCACCCAAGTGGACCAAGAACTGCATTGGATGCAATTATAGTTTTGTTTTAAAAGTTTATTTACTCAATATGATTGAAAAATCACTAAAACAAAACACTAATAATGGGCATGGGCAAAGTTGTTAATGGATATCAACATGGGTAAGGGCAAATAGTTTGCGCCGACCCCATGGGTATAAATCAAGCCTGTTGCTAAAACCAATGTGCCTTGGAGTCCCATAGGTGGTGTAGAGAAAGAGAGGCTACCCAAAGTACCTGGAAGTAAATAATAAAGGAATTGTGAAATCCGATTTGGGTATTTTTGTTATATAAATCAATGTGTCTATCTCATCATCATAAGTATATGATACTAGATGATGATCTCACATTTATAGAAATGTGGAGGATCTCAAGAGACGAAGACAATTGGATAAGGAAGAAATAATCCTACACGTGGGGCTATGAAGCAAAGGGTTGCTGAAAAGCCGTAGGGAATTATTTCTACCTTTAAGAAATTGTTCATGAATTTGACAAAAGTGATAATGTCCCTACTATGAGTAGGACCATTATCATAGTTTCTTGTTTGGACAAGAAAGCTCCTTATCATAATAAAAGGACAAATGTTGTTCCATTTATTATGGTATGCATTATTGTAATGCAATTTTGTCTAAGTGGATTCTTTATCCATGATCATGATAATTTCATCTATAACATTAATACCTATAGGTTTGCATATAATGATATGAACTTCACTTATCTTTAGCATTATCGTTTAGGCCCCATAAATAAGAGATACATATCTAGAACCCCATGAGGATGGATTTCTGGAACTCATTTGATTATTGAATCATATGAGACATGTAAGACTTATTAGGCAAAGATATGATCTTTTGGGAATCATACATATCGATGTATGAAGGCCACTAAGCACAAATGCTAAAGATGGTTTTCAGTACTTCATCATATATACTGATGGGATCAGAGAAATATAGATTTGTGTATCTTATGAAGAAACAAATCAGAATCCTTTGAATTTTTCAAGGTATTCAGGAACGAAGTAGAGAACCAGCTTGGCAAAAGTATTAGGGCTCTACGATTGGATCATAGAGGAGAGTACTTGAGCCAAGAGTTTTACAAGAATCTATGGGAGTGTTGGATATGATCCAAACTCGCTCCACTTAGCACGCCACATGGGTTTGGCGTGTCTAAAAGGAGAATTCGGACCTTGTAGGACATGGTTCGGTCCATGATGAGTCAAACAGAACTTCCAGTTTACTTTTGGGGCTATGTTCTAATTACAGCAAATTTTGCCCTTAACCTTGTTCCATCAAAACAGATTATGAAAAACACCATATGAGATATGGACTAGGAAGTGTCCTAGTATGTCATTCATAAAGATTTGGGGTTATGAAGTTTAAGTAAAAGAGTTTACAAATAAACTTGGACCCGAGTCGGATAAATGTTTTGTGGAATATTCTGAAAAGGATATTATTTCTACAACCTGATCGAGAACAAAACTGTTTGTTTCTCGAACCACATTGTTTCTAGGTAGAGATTGTCTCTAAAAGAAACAGTGGGAGGACAGTAGAACTTGAAGAAGTTCAAGAACCACAACAGAACATTGATCCTTTTTGATGGAACATGAGCAGGATCACAAGGTGTTGTGGAGCAACCTACTCAGAAAACACAAGAACCTCGTAGGATAGGTAGGATATATCAAGGAACTAGAGAAATAAGGATTTCTCATAACCCGTGATATATTGCTCATAAAGATGAGCCTACAACCTATGAGATGGCCACGTGTGGCCATACTCTCGGAAATGGCTTGGAGCCATGAGATACGATATGGAATCCATGTATACCAACAAAGCATAGACTTTGGTGGAACCACCTGAAGGGTAGGACCCATAGGGTGCAAGTGGGTTATGAGGAAACCAACATGGATGGTAATATTATTACCTTTAAGGGAAAATTGGTAGGAAAGGGATTTCATGCAAGCTCATAGTATAGACTATGACAAAATCTTTCCCCAATTGTGATGCTTAAATCCATTCGCATCTTGCTTGTAGCAATCTATTTATAGATTGGATTAAGCTTCTAGGAGTTGGACTCTTCGAATTGATGATGTAATCAAAGGAGTTTGGTTCCATCAAAAATGAAGATGAGACTTGTGTCTACAAGAAGGTTAGTGGGAGCACAGTTATGTTTCTGGTCGTGTATGTGAAGACATACTTAATCATTGGGAATGTTGCCCCTACTTGGCAGTCTTACGTAGATTGACTAGGGAGTTGACTTTCTAATGGTAGACTTAAGCAAAGCAACTTGTAAAGATCTATTGAGGTAGATCAAGATGTTTGTATAGCTTAGGTCATAGTACATAAATTGACAAAGGTGTTGAGTAGAATATGGATTCTACCTATGTCACATGGAATTGGTCTTTTGAAGACTAGTTGTCTTTCCAATTAGATTGGGAAGAGACCGTATGAATAAGATTCATGAGATACGCCATGTTATGTACTAGGCCAGAAGTGTCATATGGTATGGCATAAAGATACCAGTCAAATCCGGGTGAGCGTCACTGGATAATTATCAAGATTATCCTTAAGTACTTGAGAAGAACTAAAGGAAGAATTCTTGATAAATAGATAATATGAAGAGTTTGCTGTAAGGGGTTACAGTGATGCGAACTTCAAATCTGAAAAAGAAGATTTCAGATTATAAGTCAAGTTTTAAGTTTTGCCCTAGTGGGAGCGACTGTGAGCTGGAAATGTTCCAGGCAAGATTCAGTCACTGATCCTAACATAGAGGACTGAGTAAATTAATGCATAAGATGCATTTACTCAGAATATTCAATCTAAATCAAAAATAGTTGATAGAGGAGATGTGAATATTTGCAAGGTGCCAGCATATGTCTCGCCCCTACGCAGCGGAAGCGTGGAGGGCCGCGCTAGATCAATAGGCATATGATGCAGGAGATTGACTCTAGTTCAAGTGGGAGACTGTTGAAATTGTGCCCTAGAGGCAATCAATTAATTGTGACATTTATGGATTTACGATTCATTATGTTATCGATATGGAGATATGTTAACATGAATGAAGTCCTTAGAATATAATTGTTATATTCTTAAATATCCCTAGTCAATTATAATGATTAATACGACAATCATCTATAGACTAGTATGGGGTTGGATTGATATGGAGATATCATGATCCAACACATGGGTATGCATTAGGAGTAATGGCATACTGGATTGACCCATCTCCGAGAAGGCTACATACACGTTATGTTAAGTCACAAGCGCTTCTCGCGGTGCAACGGTGTTGTCATCCTTAGACTTGAAGTCGCTAGATTGTCTAGTTGTGGATTATTGTGATTTTGGTAGCGTCAAACGCTACACCGTAACTGGGTAGTTATAAAGGCGTGTACTGGATACAATAAGAAGCAAGCTTAGAGATCGTAGTGGACGTAGATAGAATTTGTCCCTCCCACATAACGGGAGCAAATATCCTAGGCCACTCGAGGGATAGTTCTTATAAAATGTCTGGCCAGACTCAAATAAATCAATATGGGATATTGATGTTATTTGCACGAATAAGGCTATTCCCAGGATCGAGAAACTATGGATTGGATATACGAGTGTGACTTGTATGTCTCGTGTCCAATCCGGATATTGGGACAAAGGGATGAGACAATTACTTGCACAAGGTTTGTCAGGATGACTATTCTATTTGTTGGCTAGAATGGATGTCTTGCTAGAGGCCGCTCCATATTAGTAAATAGTTACTACCAACTAAATAGAGCCTATGGGGTCACACGCCATATAGGGGTGAACTAGACATGGGAATTAATTAATTAATATGATTAATTAATTAAAAGGATCAAATTGCAACAACTTGCTAACTTAGTAGGACTAATATGCAAGTTGGACTAATCCATGTATAGACATGATTAGGATATGCCAAGGTGGCCTAATTCATGTAGGGACATGATTAGGATTAATTTTCAAATAGAACTAATCCATGTATTGACATGATAAGGACTATTTTGCAAAAGGGACTAATTCGAACTTGAGTAGGATTAGGAGAGGGGTTCTTTATGTAGTAGGACAAGGAGTTGTTGGACTATATAAAGAACACTCCTAGCTTATTTTTCTCTCTACACACCACACATCTATTTGATAGAAGAAAGGAGAGAACAAAGCATGGAGAGAGAGCAAGTCCCAAAAAGAAGGCCGAAACCACTTTATGGGACCGCCCCCCTACCCGTCGGCTACAAGGGGAAGCCGCCCCATCTTTGGCACTCAATTGTTGGCGATTCCTTCTTCCTCTTCCTTTTTCCGGGCTAGCACCAAGGATTGGAAGATCTAGATCTCACCTCTAGGCGTGGATCAACCGTAGAGACGTGACACTATTCGCGTTTGAAGTCATCAAAGGAGAACCCTAAGGTGTGTTATTGATTTCTTCCCTTACCATCGTTATGTCTCTTGACTTGTGATCCTTGGAGGGTTTTGCATGGCTTATGATTGTTTGTGTTTCCGTTGCGCATCCATGAATCAAAACCCTACACTGTGTTGGATCTGCAAACCCGTGACATATTATCCGCTGAAAACTTATGAAGAAGCTCACAATCTTTGAATCCAATTTCGATTTAATCCCCCGATGATAAGGACCTTGAATGTAGGGTTCTTGAAATCCCTGATAATGCAAACGATTCCAATCTCTAATTTCGGAGATTGGTACTAGACTGTTCATCTTTCTTCCAATAGATCCTGAATCTCGAAATTCAAACTGAAGTAGTGTGCATATTTCTCCCCCCTTTTTTGTTGCTTTTCCGCAGGAATGGCAAAGACAAATGGAACTAGACCCACTAAGGAGGACGAAGAAATACCTAATATTTCGCGGGCTCTATGGCGAAAAGCCCCCTATCTGGGTGGTAAAGACTTCTACCATGCTAGGGTTAAGGCAAAGAAACTGCCAATCCCTGTCCCTGGTGAAGGATTGCAAACATTAACCCCTCCAGTTAACTCGGCCCTGCTCGAATTGATTGGCTTCAAAGACGTAGTTCGATTGGGGGTCGAAAATGGGTACTTCCCATATACTGCGATTTCCACCCAAGCTTTTTTTCTGAAATTGGACTTCATGGATGAGTGGATTGACCATGTATTGACTCATCACGCCATGACTCTAAACGATGTTGGCGTTTACTTCGCAGTTCGTGCTATGAAGGGTGCTGTCGTGAAGCTGGACCAGTCCATGCTTCTAAACCTTCTTTCCCGCTACTCGCCTGCGAGTCACACATTTCATTTTGCTGAGTTCGAGGCCGCCCCCACACTCGAGGATGTGCATATGCTGTATGATATGTCTCCCGTTGGCGAGGTGGATCCTTTGAGTACCTTGAGAACGGATGCGGAGATTGCTTTGTACAAGCAGATGAAGGAGTGCTTGTCAGAAGTAAAGAAAATTTCCACCCGGTGGACCACTACAGAAGTCCTTCCTGACTGGCAGTTGGTTGACACATCTTCGAAAAACACTTGGAACAAGTGGGTGCAATACTTTTTCCGTGATTATGCGAACAGCAGCATCACCAAGAAACTTCTGAGTCAAAACCCGAAGGCCAAAAACTATGTGAATGGCAAGAGTTATCACTTGACCTTATGCGCCTTCCTCTGCGCCTGGTTGTCGAGGTACTTAATCGATGGCCACCCGCATGATGGGGTCTTCTATCACGTTCTGCCTCTTGCTGTGAAATTGGCCCTCGGCCAGAAAGTCGCACTTGGACCCTTGGTCTTGGGCACGCTGTACTACAGGCTGGATTAGCTGGTCGTGGCAATGAAGGAATCGCGTGGCCGCCTCGACATACTGACTTACATTAACATTGCCTTCTTGACAATGTGGGTCTTCGAGCGATGGCCTTCCAATGCCCCAGTTGCTTCCAAGCCCAACAAGTGGTGTCCCCCAGGTGCGGAGGAGGAACGTAATAGTGGCAGAGCTGCGAGGTGGTTCGGAACTAACTCCCCCAAGTGCGTCTGGAGCCTGATATGCGACAATCGGGAAGAGTTCATAGCCAGGCCCTATGCCATGCGCATTGAGAACGTGCGATGGTTTCCAAAACTGTATCCTTCTAAGGGTGTTGCCTTCTCAGAAGAGCTCCTTTTCGAAGGTGGAGAGCATTTCCACGAGCGCTATCGCGAATTCTTTTGCTGGTGCCTGAGAGGCTCCCTTCCTACTCTCGCAGAGCATGTCCGCGAGCTCGCGCCGAGGTACGAGAGGATTACCGTGGATGTTGATCCCACTCGCGTTTCTCCCCAATTCGGCTTCGATGCAGTGGCACCATCAATCTGGCCGCAGTCTATCATCAGAGGCTGCTATAAGCGTTTATTGTCTAAGGAGTGCAAATAAATCTTGACGAGCAATCATCCCTTCGAGCAACCTGCAGGTAACCGTGAAGGCGGCTGTTCCAGAAACTGGCTTGCTTACTGGAACGCCCAGCAGACAAGGTTTGAGACGCAGTCGATCCCTCAGCAAAGCAGAGCTCCTGTGATCAAAAGGAATTCTTTCCCTTTTCGTCCCAATTGTAGCCTGGACGAGTCTGAATATGGTTGCTATTCGTTGCTGGATCGCGAGAACCACCTGTGTCCCTTCATCATTCTGGATGAAAAGACCGCCGCAGTCAGGAGAGGTGAGTCGCATGTCATCAGATATAGCGAAACGTTCGCCAAGGTAAGCAATTTTTTCTTGCACGCGCCAAATTTCTTTATTCCAATATATTGAAGACTTCATGCTTCACTTTCTACTGCAGTGCCATGTGAGAAGGTTTGCATGTGGTGAACGTTCCAAATCCCTGGTCACCACCATTGTTACTGCAAGACGGCAAATACAACCAGTTCGGCCGGAATCAAAGATGGATCCCGCTGTTGAGACCAAAATCCGCGAGATCATGAATGCTTTTGCTGATTCGCTGATAGACAACACTCCAGCCTTGTCTCCTCCCAGGAATGATCCATCTCCTCCAGCGACTGCTGCTCCGAGAGCGAAAAGACCCAGACAAAGAGGAATCACAATTTCTTCCCCTAGGAGCGCTCCAACTTCCCCTCCTGCGAGGTCCCTTTCTGCGAGGGATAAAGGTAAAGGTCGCATGACCATTAAATCGCGGAAGGAGCTCGCAGTGGAGACCTTTGTTCCGTTCGGCCAGGAGGAAGAAGAGGAGAGGCGGGAGCCAAGAGAAGGAGATGAAGAAGAGGAAAGAATTGAAGATGTTAGAGACAAAGAAGGAGATGCGATACATGAGGAAGAATCAGGAGGTATCTCAATCGCACTTCTCTTCTCATTATCCTAATTATTTTGAAACCTGTTTGAACAAATTGTTTCTTCGCAGATGATGATGATGAGACCATCAGTGGCCTTTTGGACAAGAAGCAAAAGAGGAGTTCTCATTCAGGTGTTTCCGATGAAACCATAAGCGAGGAAATTCTTGCCGAGTCCAGGAGAACAGCTGCGGAAGCTGCTGAAAGGAGAAGAAAGCGAGAAGAGGAGGAGCTCGAGCGCGTGAAGCAAAGGAGCCTAGAAGAACAGCATGTCGACGACCTAGTGCGTCCAACTGATGAGGAAGATGTGCTTCCCGAAGAGGTGGCTCCTCGAGTTGAAGAGGAGGATGCGGCTCCAGAAGAAGATGCGGCAGCTCTAGAGCAAGCCCAAGCAGATTTTGAAGAAATCGCAGGTGGCAATGAAGGTGAGATTTTTAATCTCGCAGTAACTTATCGAGATGTTATTGTTGGTGCGCTAAAGCACGGTGTGTCAAAAGCTGACATTCGCCGTTGGCTAGTAAGCAAGTGCGGTGAACCCTCAGGTAATCATTCGAGCGATATATGTGAACTAGGCTTAGCAACCCAAACCTAACCATGACTGGTTTCTTCGCGTCCCAGGTCACGCTCGCCTTAAAGACATGCTTAATGAAGACACATTAATAGGGCAAGGTTACACGTCCTTAGCATATGACGAGGATGCTACAATCCCACCTTCGCGTGGAGGTGCTCTCTCTTAGCTTACTAAAGATAATAAAATAAAATACGATACAAGTTACCTCACACCATCGTATTTTGTATCGCATGCAATGCTGATGAAACTGTGTTAGAGCAAAGGAGTCAACCTTCTGCGTCCTATGCCCCGGTGCCGAGTTCTCATACCGAGAAGTCCGTCGCAGCTGCTGAATATGCAGGAGAGCCCCTTGAGGACATCATCGAACTTTCTGATGATGCCGAGGCTGACACTATGTTGATGGAGGAAGATGCCCATGCTGGTGCCGAGGAAATAGGAACGAACGCTGCTGATGATATTGCACCTGAAGGTATTCCTCATCAAGCTGCAACTTCTGCTGCCACCATGCCTCCAGCAATGACTGAGCCTGCGGCACCTCTTCCTGAGTGGAACTTTTGGGGTTCGCAGGTCGGGGCTGCAATCGCACCTGGTGTGGCTTATACTCTTCCCTCCAACTATGAGGAGTTAGAGCTCGCAGCTGATAGGAGGGTAATAGAGCGAGGACAGTCTTCAACTACCCCAGCAATGCGCATTACTTCTCTGCGCGAGATCCTTGAAGGAACTGGTATGTCGTGTTTTGCTGTTCGCATCTTGCATTCTTCGTTTGTGAGTTCGATAGTGTTACTTTGCTTTGACATTGCTTTAGGGTTGAAGCAAGCCGACGTGGACTGGCTAGTTCGAATGCGCCTCTCCTACCCCCAATCATTTGCGAGGTCTCTGGAGATAGGGCCCTTCGACAGGAGGTTATTTCTTACTGAAGCCATTTGGATTTTGGAGCAGCTGTCCGCGGCCACACCTGCGACCATTTCTCCTCAGAGCGTGGAATTGCTTTTTGGCATGTGCCAAAATCTTCTCGCCAAATTTCAAGGCAAGCTGGGCTTCGGGTTTCTTATCAAAAGAGTTACCCTGATTCGCGCGGCTGTGACTTTGAAACGCGGCCACCAAAACCTCGCAGCTGAGAAGCAGAAGGTAGAGCAGCAAAGGCAAAAGGTTGAAGAGGCTGTGAAGCTCTTCCATGAGATGAGCGCCAAATGCGAGCAATTGAAGCAAGAAGTGGAGCAAGTGGAAAATCTAAGCCGTCAGTTTACTCCTCATGACTCCTTGATCAAGGGTTTATTTTGAAAAGTAGCAGATAAGTAGCTGAAACGTTTATTTTGAAAAGTAGCAGATAAGTAGCTGAAAAATTATTGTAATGTTGTGCTAGGGTTTCTCCCCCTTTTTTTTTCAAAAAGAATTGAAATGTCAGTTTTGCCCTTTCCGGGATTTGCTCGAATATCTCTGTGCATATCAATTTATGACGTCAGCAATTGATATTCTGCCTTGATTTTCACACTAATTGCTCATTAGATAAGCACGCTTTCCTTGGGAAGTCCATCCGAATCATGACCATCCGTCATTAATTAGGATACGCAACCGAATCGTCGTAGCCTTTAGTAGGGTAATTGATTGTTACCTTTTTTCAAGGCGTAAGTGATTGATCCTTACCCTCTTTTCAAATTCTACTGACTCATCTTGGCAACTGAAGAGTCTTCACAAGGTCTATATAAACCCTGCCTTTTGCTATTTGGGTTCTTCATTTAAAATGTGGTTTGCTGTGAGTCCTTATGAATGCTGGCTTCAACGCTTGTTTTTCGCTGATTCATGGCAATTTCAAGTTGCGAAACCTGAGTTTGTGCTTTGTGCTATAGAAATAGTTTCCAAGATCTTCTTCATAAGGCTTATTGATCTTTATAACTATCATAAAAAAGATGCAGATAATACCTCATGTTTTCTCGAAGAATTTTCTTCGTCTATTATGTTTGCAGGTCATGTTTCCGGCCGCCTCCCGGCGAGGTGTAGCGCCGTACTGACCTTGCTACCGACTCGTAACGAACGGCGGAATTCTCCTCCAGCATGCCCGGAGGTTGATCATTCGCCACCACGTTCGTGAGCTCAGGGTGGCGAGCCATTGCGCTCGTTTCCGTAGACAAGGAGCCCATTGCCCGAGGAATAACTGCTCCCCTGTTTTGCACGGCCGCATAGGCCGGAACAGGTGGTTCCTCATGAACGTTTCTTAGGTGTAAGTCCAAAGAATGGCCTTGTCAGATTCTGGGATCTTGAACGTAGCGTCGCATCGGTCTTGTAGCATTTGTAGGCCGTTCGTTTTATAGAAAGACCCTACTTGCTACAGATCTTTGGTCGCAGATCTTTGTATCGCATAGCTTCTGCTAGGACCGTCAGGTCTATCCTTTTTCAGTTAGGATTCCGGCGATGTGTAACTTCTTGCTTGTAAGTTACCTTTTAGATGCGTTGTAAGCCATGTTGGCTGCGTAGTTAGCTTGATTTGAGCTTTTTCGCTTGTAAGATGTTATCTAGACAGATGAATTGTAAAGTCATTTTGACTCATAATGATAAATTGCTTTGTATGATTTGCAGTCTTGTTACAACAAATTACAATTCCGCACGCGTATCGGCAAATTTCGCCTTTTGTAGTGTTGTATTCACACCTTGCATTTGTGCTTATGATTTGCTATCTGCCGTATAAATTCGCAGATATGTTTTTAGATCGTTCGAGATCGTGTTTGCGCAGCTTTGCTATCTTGGCGGATAGGTTTGTGATTTGCTTCAGATTCAAGTGCAGGCGCTATCTTAACAGATAGGCTTTTGTAGATCACTTAAGATCATTTTGCATAACGCTGCTATCATGGCAGATAGACTTAAGAGTCATTTTAAGATCGCATTTGTGTAGTGCTGCTATCGTGGCAGATAGGCTTGAAAGATCATTCAAGATCATACTCACATAGGTTGCTATCTTGACAGATAAGCTTAAAAGATCAATTAAGATCACGTTCGCATGAGCTGCTATCGGGGCACATAGGCTTAAAAGATCACTTAAGATCGTTCTCGCATAGGCTGCTATCGCTGCAGATAGGCTTAAGAGATCAGTTAAGATCATATTCGCATGAGCTGCTATTGTGGCAGATAGGCTTAAAAGATCAATTAAGATCATATTCGCATGAGCTGCTATCGTGGCAGATAGGCTTAGAAGATCAGTTAAGATCGTATTCGCATGGGCTGCTATCGTTGCAGATAGGCTTAAAAGATCAGTTAAGATCGTATTCGCATGAGCTGCTATCGCGGCAGATAGGCTTAAAAATATCAATTAAGATCATATTCATGTAGGCTGCTATCGTTGCAGATAGGCTTAAAAGATCAATTAAGATCGTGTTCGCAAGGGTTGCTATCACAACGGATAGGCTTTTGCTGACAATGAAATAATCAAAGCAATAAAGACAGCTAGAAGCATCAAGTTCTTCTCCTTTGGGAGAGGTCTTTTTTATTATAAAACTCTCGTATGGGAGAGATGAGATTACAATTCTCTCATATGGGAGAGAAGATGTGCGAATCATAGCAATACAGAGCATAAAGCAAACGTTGCAGTATAGCGCATATAATGAGAGAAGTTAAGGATAAAACTTCTTAATCCAGCGCATGTTGACTGAGCTTGGGGTTGAGGTTGTTCCATGTAACCTCCATATGCTGCAGTAGCCACTGTCAAAGACTTCTGTGACTTCAAAGGGTCCTTCCCAATTGGCTGCGAATTTTGGGTGAGCCGCCTCTTGCATGCAATGGTCAGATGCGCGCAAGACCAAGTCTCCAACTGCGAAGTCTCGACGTTGGACTGTTTTATTGTACGCACGAGCGATCCTTTCTTGGTATCGTTTGTTGGTCCTTTTAGCTTGCTCTCGCTTTTCTTCTAGCAGGACTAAGTCATGGTCGCGTTGATTGTCGTACAATGCATGGAAAGCCAATCTTGCAGAGTTAACCTTCACTTCCGCAGGTACCATCGCCTCAGCTCCATAGCATAAAAGGAATGGTGAGACCCCTGTGGGTGTCCTTGGAGAAGTCCGATAAGCCCACAGGGCTATGCTCAAAGAATCAGCCCACTTCTTGTGGTCATCTGCGACCATCTTGCTCAAAATTCTCAATAGCGTCTTGTTGGTTGCTTCTGCTTTCCCATTCCCCTTCGGGTAGTACGGGGTGGAGCATATCTGCCTGATGTTGTATTCTGCTAGCTTCGCAGCCACCTGGCGATTAACAAAAGGAGTGCCATTATCCGAAAGGATGGTGTTGGGAATTCCGAACCTGCATATGATGCTTTCTTGGATGAAATGGACCACAGCTAGCGCATTTGCCGTCTTCAGCGGTATCGCTTCTACCCACTTGATGAACAACTCAGTCGCGGTGAGAATGAAGTGATTCACGTGCGAGGTTGGTCGAATGGGACCAATAAAATCCAGAGCCCATGTGTGAAACGGCCATGGTGTTCCCAATGCATGTAGATCTACAGCAGGAGCGTGCACTAGATTACCTTTAAATTGACACTCCTGGCAGCGTCGTACTTTGGTGCGGCAATCAACCTCCATAGTGGGCCAGAAATATCCAATTGAGAGGGGTTGTCTGCATAATTTCGCACCTCCCTGATGTTCCACCTGGTGAGAGAGGTCCATCACTTCCTGTGCTTTCCTGCTGTCTAGACATCGCAGCAAGTTACCTTCATGGCCCCTTTGCCAAAGCAGATTTTCTTGCACCACATATCGGGCTGCTTTCCTCCTTAGTTTCTCAGCTTCTTTTCTTGACTCGGGTACAATACCCTTCGTGAGAAAATCAAATAGTGGTTTCCTCCAATCCGCATCATCGTCGGTCAGAGAAATGAGTAAAGAGTCTTTGATCAGTGCGCAACTCTCGCACTTTCCTTGTATCAGTGCTGCGGCCGTTGACATGTCCGGCCAATGGATGCCATATCTCTGAGCTTTCCGATAGATTGACACCTCACTTTCCCCTCAAGCATGTTGGTGAATCTTTTCTAATAGCAGCTGTCCTTCTTGCTCGGAGACGCATCGCATAAGTATTCCGCCAGGGCCCTTGTAATAAAGGGTGTTGTCATGTATGCAATACCCCTTTGTGGATGCCCAGTTCTCGCTGCTCGTGCCTTCTGCGATGGCCCGTAAGATTGACTTTCTCCAATCCGCATTGTCTATGCGTTCGTCATCGCACGCGCCTTCTTTCAACGCCGAGGATGTTCGCACTTCAATCGAGATTCTTGCAGGACATTTGTCCGTGCTGACCTTGGATCCCAAGGTAGCTAAAGCATCAGCATGCTTGTTGTCCGCTCGGGGCTTGTGCTCGTACCTAACGTCGCAGAATTGTTGCACCAGTTTTTGTACCAAGGTCCGGTAGGACAGTAGATTTATCTCCTTCAAACCATACTCGCCCGAGGCTTGTTTGACGATTAGCTTGGAGTCCCCCATAACCGTCAGATTGCTTACTTCCAGAGCCTTTGCCGCGCGAAGCCCCGCAATGAGGGCTTCATATTCTGCTTCGTTGTTGGTGACTGCGAAGTCAAGCTTTGCGGACATCTGTATGACTTCCCCATCTGGTTTGGTCAAGACTATCCCAATGACTCCACCTTTCCTTGTTGACGAACCGTCGAAATGGAGCGTCCAATAGGGCAACTCAACTGCATAGATTTCAGGTCCCTCCAATTCTTCTTCAATCACAGGCTCATGACTGTTATCGGGGAACTGTGCAAGCAAATCCGCCACCGCCTGCGACTTGATCGCCCGCGGTCGAACGCATGTGATGTCATATTGGGAGATGGTCATATACCATTTTGCCAATCTTCCCCTGGGAGCGGTGTGAGTCAAAGATATCGTATGGGATCACTCTTCGTGACCACCACCACTTTGTGCGAAGCGAAGTAGTGTCTCAGCTTCTCTATTACGAAGAATAAAGCAAGGCAATGACGCTCGATGTCCGTGTACCTTGATTCTGCGGGCTGCACAATGCGAGAGATATAGTAGATGGGCCTTTCTTGACCCTCATACTCCTGAGCTAGAAGAGCTCCTATAGACTTCCTTGTTGACGTCAGATACAGCAAAAGCGGTGATCCTATTTGAGGTGCGATCATTACTTTTGAAGATGTCAGCAGCTCCTTTAGTTTCCCGAACGCAGCTTCGTGCTCTGGAGTCCAGTTGTATACGGTATCTTTCTTGAGAAGATCACTGAATCAGAAAGTAATTTCGGCAATCGCTGGGATGAATCTTCGCAAATATGATAGCTTTCCCAAGAACGTTTTCAAGGCACTCTGGTTATGTGGCGGAGTCATGCCAGTGATGGCTGATACTTTCGCAGGGTCAGGCTCGATTCCTTGGCGATGCACCACGCATCCCAAGAACTTTCCTGATGTTACCCCGAATGCGCACTTCATGGGGTTCATCGTCAATTGAAAGCGTTTGCATCTGTTGAACACTTTCCGCAAATCCGCCAGATGGTGTGCCTCCTCCTTGGATTTCACAACCAGTTCATCCACGTAGAATTCAACTTCCTTGTGCATCATGTCGTGGAACAGGGCCATCATGGCCCGCTGGTAAGTTGCACCTGCGTTTTTGAGACCAAAAGGCATCACCGTATAGTTGAATACTCCCACGGGGGTGATGAATGCGGTTTTCCGTGCATCTTCAGGGTCCATCTTGATCTGATTGTACCCACTGAAGCCGTCCATGAAACTGAACATGCGATGACCCTCTGTCGAATCAATAAGTAGATCAATGTTGGGGAGCGGAAAATTGTCCTTGAGGAAGAAACGATTGAGATCCCGGAAATCCACGCAAATGCGAAGCTGTCCATTCTTCTTTACCACTGGCACAATGTTGGCCAGCCATGTGGGATGGTGATTCGGCTCTATGAATTTGGCATCCAGGAGTTTGACAATCTCCTGCTTAATCTTCACGTTGAGCTCCGGCCTAAAGCTTCTTGTGCTCTGCATTACCGGCTTGGATTCCGGAAACACGTCCAACCGATGCATGGTGATGCTCGTGTCTAGACCGGGCATCTCATCATATTCCCATGCGAATACATCCTTGTACTCGTCCAAGAGCTGTAGCAATATTTCCTCCTCTTCGCTTGCGAGGTCCGCACTTAGAACGACCGACCTCTTCTTTTCTTCGTTCGGGCTTAGGAATACCTCCTTCAGTTCTTGCTTTTGCGGTCTGGGTTTGTCTTCCATGCATTCGGGTGCTTCTTTGAGTTTCTCTTCTAGAGTGCTCGGCATTGGTCTTTCTGTCTCCGAAACCTGCTCGATTTGGTTAATTTGCTCAGGGATATCCCCATGCCCGCGTGGGGACACCCCCGCGCACCTTCATATGCGATAGCATTTCTTCCCGTTGGCGTAGAAACTCTCTATCTCCTTGCCTTCAGGGTCATACTTTGCTATTCTTTTCAGATTGTACACGTTCTTTCGCTGGTAGGCAATCCGCGGCGCTTCTTCTCGCGTGGGCGGCTTTTCCTTGGCATCCTCTCTTGTCACCATCACTCCCGCAGGTGACTGATCTTTGATATATTCCCATAGGGGTAAAGGAGTGGGGTTGAATGGTCCTGGTGTTTGCTCATCCGCCATCTCGGTGAACCACACCGCCTCACTGAGATGCGCTTCATCCATGTTGAATGGATTCGTCGAAGCTGGTATCTCGACTATTCTGTCATTCTAAACATCTTTCATCACTTGGTGAGCTGTTGAAGGGACAGCATCAAAGCGATGAATCCAGGCTCGACCTATGATCATGTGATACGTAGTGTTCGCATCTATGACATAGAATTTCGCTGAGCACTTGATTTTGCCGATCTGGATACCCAGGCGGATCCATCCTATCGTCATTCTGGAGTCGCTTCCAAATCCCATCAACGGGGATGGACGCTTGAAAATCTTGTACTCCGGGATTCCTGCTAACTTCAATGTATGGAGCGAAACAACGTTAACTGCTGCTCCTCCATCGACGAACGCTCTTTTTAACTCGACGCCATTGATGATAGCCATCACATACAGAGGCCTCTGGTGGCTCGCATATGTCTTCTTGTCGCTGGTGGAAAAGGTTATGATCTTTTCTGTAGAGCGAGATGCCCTGATGAATTTCCCATTGGAGACTACGAGATCCTCCTCGTAATCTTCTGCTATCATCAAGATCGCTTTTGTCATCTCCGTCCGGCATTTTTCTGAGAAGTTCATTTCGTCGAAGAACCTGCTGAAGCCGTGCGACCCCTTCATCCGTTCGGCATGCTCGTCCTCCGTGTCTATGCTGTAGTCTTCATCATCATGGACTTCGACAATGATGGGTAGACCATCCTCTGCGACCTCTTCAAGATCCACAATCGAGATCATAGCGACCTCTTTGCCTTTCGATTCTTGCTCCGCATGGGCAGGGAGTGAATTGTTGCGCACATCCTGCCTTTGGTCGCTGACAATCAGTTCGCCTTTCTTCATCTTTTGGCTAAACACGATTCTGAGCTTCTTGCAGTCCGCCGTGGGGTGCATGACCTTGTCGTGGTATTCGCACCACTTCGGGTCCCTCACCATCTCCTTGGAGGGTGCCCTCTCGAGCGGCGGTAGGACACAATCCTTGCGCCATTGCCTACAAAGGTCGCTTGCTTCTTCCACCGAACATGGCAGAGGTGGTGCATCAAAGTTCACAATCTTCGCCTGCTTTTGGGGTGAGACCGTATTTACTTCAGCTTCGCGTCCCCTCTTGTAGCCGAATCTCCCGATTTTGAAAGTAGTACCGCCCGAGGATCGCTCAGGAGCGTTTCTCTTTTTCTGCCTCTCCACTATAGGCTCGATGTTCTTCGTGCATTCGATTAGTTTTGAAAACGTAGGCGTTTGCAGGTTAATAAGCATACCTTTGTACTCATCTCGCATGCACTGCAGGCATATCTCTACGAGTCTACTTTCAAGTATCACATCTTTGCATTCCAAGGACTTGGCCCTGAACTTCTTGATGAAGGTTATTCCGTCCTCCTCGCGCTTCTGATACATCCGCGAGAGGTGAATCATCGTCACCTTTTCCTCCATCTGGAAGAACTTGGTGTAGAACTTTTGGACCATGTCGTCCCAAGTCTTCACGGACCCGGCTTCCAACGTCCTGTACCACTTGTAAGCCACGTTCCCCAAGGATTTCGGGAACTCACGCATCAGCAGTTTGGGATCGGCTCCATACGGCCCCATCACATCAATGAAACACATAACATGTTCATGAGCGTTCCCATTGACGTCTTCGAACTTGTCCCATTTAGGAGCCTTGTACCCAACAGGGTTAGGCATGAGATAGATCTCTCGTGGGATAGGCGGATCGTTGTCTAGCTTCGGGATGATGGTATCCGCGAATGATTGGTGAGCCAGAATGGTGTCTATGCGCCGTTGCAGAGACGTCATACACTCTGGAGTGTTTCCCTCGGTAGCAGGAGGAGGGGTTGCTACAGGCGGAGGCGACACATATGCCGCAGGAGGACTAGGGACATATTGTGCATTCACATTACCCCAGATTGCCGTTGGAGGAGGCAAGGGATACAGCGAGGCCGGATTAGGTACCAAAGCCGGAGGCTGAGGAGTATGAGCGGCGAGAGGCAACATTTGAGCTGTTGACCCTTGAATTGAGGGTAGCTGCGTAGTCGCCGGTGGAGTTTGCAGATTAGGGTTGGGTGGTGTGGCTGACACTCCCAATCCTTGAGTGGTAGAGGCTCCTCCTCCCTGAGAGACGTGTAGGGTTTTGATTCATGGATCGCGCAAACGGAAGCATAATCAAACAAATAACCATGCAAAACCCTCCAAGGATCACAAGTCTAGATGCATAACGATAGTGAAGGTAAGAAATCATAAACACACCTTTGGGTTCTCCTTGATGACTTCAAACGCGAATAGTGTCACGTTCTCTATAGTTGATCCACGCCTAGAGTTGCTCCTAGAACTCCCAAACTCCTTGGTGCTAGCCCGGAATAAGAGGAGGGTGAAGGAATCACGCAAAACGAGAAAAAAGAGGGGCTCGGCCCTCTTTTGGCCGACGGGGTGAGGGGGCGGCGGCAAGGGGCGGCGTCGGCTCCTTGTTGCTTGCTCTCTCTCTCCTTTGTTCTCACCCACTCTCGTTATGTTCACTAATGAGCATAGGTTATGAGGAAGGAAGGAAGGAGGGTCCTTTATGTAGTCCAACAACTCCTTGTTAACTACCTAAAGGACTTATTCTAGTCCTACTAGAATTCAATTTAGTCCCTTCCTTGCAAATTAGTCCCTACTAAGTTTGCAAGGGTTTGCAAAGTGATCCTTCTAATTAATTAATCCAATTAATTAATTCCAAAATCTAGTACAACTCTATATAGCGTGTGACCCCATAGGTTCTATCTAGTTGGTAGCAACTATTTGCTAATATGGAGCGGTTTCTAGCAAAACATCCATTCTAGCCAACTAATAGAATAGTCATCTAGACAACCTTGTACAAGTAATTGTCTCATCCCTTTGCCTCCATATCCGGATTGGACACGAGACATACAAGTCACACTCGTATATCCAATCCCTAGTTTCTCGATCCATGGAATAGCCTTATTCGTGCAAATAACATCAATATCCTATATTGATTTATTTGAGTCTGGCCAGACATTCTATAAGCACTACCCTTCGAGTGGCCTAGGATATTTGCTCCCGTTATGTGGGAGGGGCAAATCCTCTCTACGTCCACTACGATCTCTAAGCTTGCGTCTCATTGTATCCAGTACACGCCTTTATAACTACCCAGTTACGGTGTAGCGTTTAACGCTACCAAGATCACAACGATCCACAACTAGAATATCTAGTGACTTCAAGTCTAAGGATGACAATACCATTGTACCCGAGAAGCACTTGTGACTCAACATAACATGTATGTAGCCTTCTCGGTGATGGGTCAATCCAGTGCAACATTCCGTAATGCACACCTATGTGTTGGATCGTGATATCTCCATATCAATCCAACCCCATACTAGTCTATGGATGATTGTCCCATTTAATCATTATACTTGACTAGGGATATTTAAGATAAACAACACGATTGTGAATCTAAGGACTTCATTATATTAAATATCCAATAAATAAAAAATGAATTTTCTAGCCATATACAAATTCATACTAAACTAGATTGCCTCTAGGGCATCTATTCCAACAGTCTCCCACTTGCACTAGAGCCAATCTGGCGCATCTTGTATGCCCATACTCCTAGTGTGCCCTTCATGCTTCCACTGCGTGAGAGGCTTTGTAAGCGGGTCTGACAGATTATCATCTGTAGGAATCTTGCATATCCGAACGTCTCCTCTATCGATAATATCTCGAATCAGATGAAACTTCCTGAGCACGTTCTTGGACTTCTAGTGCGATCTGGGTTCCTTTGATTGCGCGATCGCCCCAGTGTTGTCACAGAACAACTCCACTGGATCCGCAGTGCTAGGGACCACACCAAGTTCAGAAACAAACTTTCTGATCCAAACAGCCTCCTTTGCTGCGCCATTTGCAGCAATGTACTCAGCCTCTGTTGTAGAATCAGCTACCGTCTCTTGCTTGGAACTCTTCCAGCTCACCGCTGCTCCATTCAGGCAAAACACATATCCCGACTGTGATCTAAAGTCATCTCTATCGGTTTGGTAGCTTGCATCAGTGTAACCCCTTACACGCAACTCTTCCTCACCGCCAAACATCAAGAAAGCATCCTTAGTTCTTCTCAAGTACTTTAGGATGTTCTTGACAGCAATCCAGTGTCTCTCACCCGGATTGGATTGGTATCTGCTTGTCATACTCAAGGCATATGACACATCTGGTCTAGTACATAACATGGCGTACATGATAGATCCTATGGCCGAGGCATAGGGAATCCTACTCATGCGTTCCTTCTCAATCTCATTGGAAGGACAACCACTCTTCGAAAGAGTGATTCCATGTGACATGGGCAAGAATCCCTTCTTGGAATCTTACATGTTGAACCGTTTCAACACCTTGTCAATATATGTACTTTGACTTAGGCCTAGCAACCTCTTAGATCTATCTCTATAGATCTTTATACCGAGTATATAGGCTGCTTCCCCTAAGTCCTTCATTGAGAAACACTTTCCTAGCCAATCTTTCACAGATTGCAGCATGGGAATGTCGTTTCCAATGAGTAGTATGTCATCCACATACAAGACCAGAAAAGCTACAGAGCTCCCACTAACCTTCTTGTAGACACAAGACTCATCTTCGTTTCTGATGAAGCCAAAATCTTTGACCACTTCATCAAAACGTCGATTCCAACTCCTAGAAGCTTGCTTCAATCCATAAATGGATCGTTGCAGTTTACAGACTTTGTTGGCTTGCTTTGGAT
The DNA here is from genome assembly GCA_023055425.1 of Linanthus parryae. Lineage (NCBI taxonomy): Eukaryota > Viridiplantae > Streptophyta > Magnoliopsida > Ericales > Polemoniaceae > Linanthus > Linanthus parryae. The sequence goes on from JALGPY010000006.1 coordinate 81,381,334, forward strand.
CCTCAAAACCCTCCGGCTGTATCATATACACGTCCTCGAGGAGATTCCCATAAAGGAATGCTGTTTTGACATCCATCTGCCAAATCTCATAGTCATAGTATGCTGCAATTGCAAGTAGGATTCGGATGGATTTGGTCATAGCGACTGGTGAAAAGGTTTCATCATAGTCAATACCATGAATCTGTCTGAATCATTTAGCCACCAATCGGCCCTTATAGGTAATCACATTACCATCCATGTCGATCTTCTTCTTGAAGACCCACTTGCACCCTATGGGCCGCGCCCCATCAGGTGGTTCCACCAAAGTCCATACTTTGTTGGTATACATGGATTCCATCTCGGATCTCATGGCTTCAAGCCACTTCTTCGAGTCTGGGCCACTCATGGCCTCCTCATAGGTAGTAGGCTCATCATCTATGAGCATCGTGTCACCGGAATCAGTAACGAGAAGTCCATACCTCTCGGGTTCCTGGCGCACTCTACTAGATCTACGAAGCTCTTGTGTTACCTGAACAGGTGGATCCACAACTGCTTGTGATTCCTGTTCATGTTCCATACTCGGTTCAGTGATTTGTGGTTCTTGAACTTCTTCAAGTTCTACATTCCTCCCACTTGCTTCTTTAGAGACAAACTCTCTTTCTAGAAACACGCAGGTCCGATCAACAAACACTTTGTTCTCGGTTGGATTGTAGAAGTAGTATCCCTTGGTTTCCTTAGGGTACCCCACAAATTTACACTTATCCGATTTAGGCCCTAGCTTGTCTGATTGTAAACGCTTTACATAGACATCGCATCCCCAAATCCTCATGAACGACAGTGTGGGACGCCTCCCGCTCCACATCTCATATGGTGTCTTCATGAGTGATTTAGATGGAACACGGTTAATGGTGAAAGCTGCACTTAATAGAGCGTAGCCCAAAAATGATAATGGAAGATCGGTTTGACACATCATAGACCGAACCATATCCAATAGGGTTCGATTCCTCCTCTCAGTCACGCCATTCCATTGTGGTGTTCCGGGTGGAGTGAGTTGGGACACGATCCCACACTCTCTAAGATAGTCGTCAAACTCTTGGCTCAAGTACTCTCCTCCACGATCCGATCGTAGAGCCTTGATACTTTTGCCAAGTTGCTTCTCTACTTCATTCTTGAATTCCTTGAACACTTCAAAGGATTCGGATTTTGCCCTCATAAGGTACACAAATCCATATCTACTGTAATCATCAGTAAATGTAATGAAGTAGACATAACCACCCCTGGCAGGCGTGGCAAATGGCCCACACATCAGTATGTATGAGCGCCAATTGCTCACTAGTCCTCTCACCTTTCTTATTGAAAGGGGACTTTGTCATTTTTCCCAATAAACAAGCCTCACATGTCTCATATGATTCAAAATCAAATGAGTCTAGTAATCCATCCTTATGGAGTCTAGATACACGTTTCTCATTTATGTGGCCTAAACGACAATGTCATAAATAAGCAGGATTTAAATCATTTATTTTAATCCGCTTGGTATTAATGTTGTAGACAGGATTGCTTAGATCAAGGACATAAAGTCCATTAAATAATTGCGCACTAAAATAGTGAATATTATTCAAATAAAAGGAACAACAATTGTTCTTTATTGAAATAATAAAACCTTCCTTGTCCAAACAAGAAATAGAAATAATGTTTCTGCTCATAGCAGGCACAAAATAGCAATTATTTAATTCTAAAACTAATCCTGAAGGCAGAGATAGCTCGCACACGCCTATGGCCAACGCAGCAACCTTTGCTCCATTCCCAACGCGCAGATCTACCTCCCCTTTAGCCAATCTTTTACTTCTCTTTAGATCCTGCATATTTCGACAAATATGAGATCCACATCCAGTATCTAATACCCATAATGTAGAGACAGTTAAATTGACATCTACAACAAAAAATACCTGGTGGTGGTGGAATCACTATTCCAAGCCTCTTGTCCTCCAGATATTTTGGGCAGTTCCTCCTCCAGTGTCCAGGTTGACTGCAGTAGTGACATTCACCCTTAGTCACGACCTTGGCAATGCCACCAACAGGCTTAAGGGCTTGTTCCTTGGACTTGGCAACTGACTTGCCTTTACCCTTGGAGGAAGAGGTAAACTTTTTGCCCTTTCCTTTATGCACCATCATAATGGCCTTGCCCTTACCCTTGTTGATGCTCTGTTCAGCCGTCCTCAACATGTTGAGTAAATCTGGCAGTGGTTTAACGATCTCATTCATGTTATAGTTCATAATGAACTGTCCATAAATCTCGGGCAACGATTGCAACACGAGATCGGTTGCCAACTCTTGGCCGACCGGGAACCCGAGCCGGGCGAGATTCTCCAAGTACCCGATCATTCGGAGTACATGGGGTCCCACCGGGTTCCCTTCTGCCAGATGACATTTGAACAGTGCCTTTGAGACCTCATACCTCTCTACCCTCGCCTGCTCTTGGAAGAGCTGCTTTAGATGTTCGATCATATCGACAGCATTCATGTTCTCATGTTGCTTCTGAAGCTCAGAGGTCATGGTGCAAAGCATTAGGCAGGCCGCATCATTAGCGTCATCAACACGCTTTTGATACGCCTTTAAGGCAACAGGTGTCTGGTTCTCTGGACCTTCTGGAACATGCTCCTCTATTGCGTACAGTTTCTTCTCTTGCTTGAGAACAATTCTCAAGTTTCTGTACCAATCAAGAAAGTTGGTTCCAGAGAGCTTGTCCTTCTCAAGGACAGATCGTAGGAAATGTTGTGAACTCGATGACTTGTTTGCCATTTGGAATTCTACAAAAGGAAAATACGCAAGTTTTAGTATTTGTGAATTTTTGACTATATTTAATAATGGCTAGTTTATTAAATATAGCTCCCACTATTTTTCTACGGATTAATAACCCTCAAGATATTAATGCGGAAAATATCATTATATTTTCTAGTGGGCCAAGATCCATCTTTTTCATCTCCTTATGAGCTTGCTTTGGCAAGTTACCCATAATTCGACTACTTTTAGGTAGGAACAATTCCAATTTCATCCCATATGCAACTCTTGGTTCAACCGGGCAAATAACTCCTTATTTATCCATCCATATGGATAATCCCAATTGATTGCCCCTAGGTTTCTTAATCAAATTAATAGCCTAGTTGTGTTCAACCTCTTATATAAACAATTGCACATTGTTACGTGCCATCGCATTCCATCATTATGAACCAAGTCGCCATGCTTTGGCACGCACGAACTTGATAAATAATGATGATAATGAGTGTTTAAATAACGAGAAGGCAAGAACACAATATTTAGAATTTGAGGGATTTTCAATTTTTTTTAATTGTTTTTGTTGATCAATATCAACTAATCTATCTATTTGAGTTTGGGCACAACTCCAAATAATAGATCCGGGTTGTCTAATTATCTTATTATCCTAATTGCATGCATCATCCATACACCAACCACACAAATAATAAGACAATAAATAAAACAACCACAAACAAAAATTAAACGTGATGTGGATATGGCCTTTTCTAGACTAAGATAATTCCAAGTCAATGGAATTATCCATGAACCCTAAGCAAACACATCTCCATGCGTCTTGATCTTTTGGTCAATCCTTCATAGTCATGTGGTATGCTCCATGCTCCATGCTCCATCTTTTGTGGCTTCTTTGGCTTTGGGCTTCTTTTCTTCAATCTTGGCTAACAATCTACTTTATCTAGCACTAGCTAATATCTATACTAAATAAAATAAATCTCACAAGTTGAGAAAAAAAAATGGCACGCAGGCCATAAAACCCTAATTAATTATTACAATTAATTGATCAGCTCGCAGGCCGTAAAACCAAACCACAAAATTAAACATCCACATCAAACCACATCCTAAGGCCATATCCAATCACCATGCGATTTGCACATAAACAGTTAAAATCCAATTTTAACGCGCTTGGTCAATTTTAATTGATTTTAGGATTTCTAGGGTTAAAATGGTCCATGGGCCCAACAATCCAATTGCCCGGGCCCAACAAAGTGAACCATAAGGCCCTAGGGCCGGCCCGGCCCAAAACCCGCAAGCTAGGCCCGCGGGTTAGGGCCGCCCGGCCCCTTAGGGCGGCCTAGCTTGGGCGGCAAGCAAGGGGGGCGGTCCCCTAGGGGGCCGAACCTCCTCATGGAGGTTGTTTCCAAAACAACCTCCTTGCTTGGAGCCCAAGTTTGGTTGTTTCCTTGTTTTGGGAGAACTCCTTCTTCCCCAAGGATGCCCAAACCCTAGATCTAAGATCCTAAAATTTCTCAAACTCACCAATTCATGCATCCAATGCAAAAATTGGGTCTTGTTATGATTAATTGTTGACAAATTGCATCCCATGCTTGATTTGTCTTGTTTTACGCGATAAACAACAAATTAAGGTGTAAAACAACAAGAATGTAACACATAAACTACGTTTATGCTCTATGACCTGTGGCTCTGATACCACTGTAGGGTTTTGATTCATGGATCGCGCAAACGGAAGCATAATCAAACAAATAACCATGCAAAACCCTCCAAGGATCACAAGTCTAGATGCATAACGATAGTGAAGGTAAGAAATCATAAACACACCTTTGGGTTCTCCTTGATGACTTCAAACGCGAATAGTGTCACGTTCTCTATAGTTGATCCACGCCTAGAGTTGCTCCTAGAACTCCCAAACTCCTTGGTGCTAGCCCGGAATAAGAGGAGGGTGAAGGAATCACGCAAAACGAGACAAAAGAGGGGCTCGGCCCTCTTTTGGCCGACGGGGTGAGGGGGCGGCGGCAAGGGGCGGCGTCGGCTCCTTGTTGCTTGCTCTCTCTCTCCTTTGTTCTCTCCCACTCTCGTTATGTTCACTAATGAGCATAAGTTATGAGGAAGGAAGGAAGGAGGGTCCTTTATATAGTCCAACAACTCCTTGTTAACTACCTAAAGGACTTATTCTAGTCCTACTAGAATTCAATTTAGTCCCTTCCTTGCAAATTAGTCCCTACTAAGTTTGCAAGGGTTTGCAAAGTGATCCTTCTAATTAATTAATCCAATTAATTAATTCCCAAATCTAGTACAACTCTATATAGCGTGTGACCCCATAGGTTCTATCTAGTTGGTAGCAACTATTTGCTAATATGGAGCGGTTTCTAGAAAAACATCCATTCTAGCCAACTAATAGAATAGTCATCTAGACAACCTTGTACAAGTAATTGTCTCATCCCTTTGCCTCCATATCCGGATTGGACACGAGACATACAAGTCACACTCGTATATCCAATCCCTAGTTTCTCGATCCATGGAATAGCCTTATTCGTGCAAATAACATCAATATCCTATATTGATTTATTTGAGTCTGGCCAGACATTCTATAAGCACTACCCTTCGAGTGGCCTAGGATATTTGCTCCCGTTATGTGGGAGGGGCAAATCCTCTCTACGTCCACTACGATCTCTAAGCTTGCTTCTCATTGTATCCAGTACACGCCTTTATAACTACCCAGTTACGGTGTAGCGTTTAACGCTACCAAGATCACAACAATCCACAACTAGAATATCTAGTGACTTCAAGTCTAAGGATGACAATACCATTGTACCCGAGAAGCACTTGTGACTCAACATAACATGTATGTAGCCTTCTCGGTGATGGGTCAATCCAGTGCAACATTCCGTAATGCACACCTATGTGTTGGATCGTGATATCTCCATATCAATCCAACCCCATACTAGTCTATAGATGATTGTCCCATTTAATCATTATACTTGACTAGGGATATTTAAGATAAACAAAACGATTGTGAATCTAAGGACTTCATTATATTAAATATCCAATAAATAATAAATGAATTTTCTAGCCATATACAAATTCATACTAAACTAGATTGCCTCTATGGAATCTATTCCAACAAGACGGTGGTGGCTGGTGCAGGGTTTGGAGCAAGAGTCCCCAAGATAGCCATGATCCGTTTTAGCTGCGCAGATTGAGCTTTGAGAGCCTTCGCCTGACTCTGGATAGTGGCGTCCAAGGTTTCTAGCGTCGGAGCTTCACCGGTAGCCGTAGGAGTACGGCGGATCTCCTCTCCCGAGGCGGCTTCGGTGGAAGGCGATCTGTTACTGACATCATCCTCCTGAGACATGGTTGCTTGCAATGGTAAGTTCACGTCGGGTTCACCAAAATGTGCACAAGAGAATCCGGCAGGGAGAACTCTGTGTACACCAAGAGTAGAGGATCGGAAATGGCACAGGAAGAGTTGGGTTGTGTGTAGGGAGAGAGTAAGGCAGTAGTAATTTTTGAGAGAGAGACAGTGGTTTGGCAGAGCTTCCGCGTATGTCTGGTGTGTCCTCCTTTGTATGGAAAGGGTAACGTCCTATATATAACGGAGAATGTGACCGTTGCAGTGTGGTTAATGCGCCCATCAATGGCGGCTTAATTAGCTTAACCACAAAGGCACGTTCATCCGCGTATATAGGGACCGTTACAGCACGTTATGCGCGAATACCGGAACCGTTATGGGGTTGACCGGGTTTGACTGGATTGACCGGGTTTATGGAGCTCGTGCCATAAATCTCTCAAAATCAGTTACTAAAGGTCGCGCGCGGGCTTGGTTCGCACGCGACAGGACTTACTCTAGCCTCCAAACCACTAAGTCCCTAAAGTCCCGTGCAGTGGTATGCGAAGGCCCTATCACCTCAGTGCTGAAGGACTTATTCCCTGGAGGCATAAACGTTTTGTCTCTCTTCTCTGGGATCGGTGCGACAGAAGTAGCTCTTTATCGCCTCCGCATCCCATTCAAGAATGTTGTACCAGAAATGCGATACGATCTTGGTGGGCACAGACTAGACAAAGGGGGAAGTTGTCCGATGAGTATACTAATGTCCAAAAGATTACTGATGAGGTCCTGGTGCAGCTGATACGTGATTTTGGAGGCATTGATCTTGTTATTGGTAGTAGCCCGTGTAACAATCATACATGAACAAAGCGACATACTAGAACTGGTTTGGAGAGTAAACATTCTGCCCTATTTTATGAATTTTGCCGGATTCTTAAGGCAGTAATGAATATAATGGGTCGCCGCATGTAGTGTATATTTATAGATTTGAACTATTAATATACCCCCGTAACTTTTGGGATCATTCATTGAACCTTGGTTTATCGTTGGATTGTTTGACCCAGTGTATTAGTGTTTTTTAGTATGATTGTCTGAATTTCTCTGAGGCTCTATTTTGTGGTGGAGGTGGTAAAAATGTTGTTGAAACAAGCAAATACAGCAATTCCGCCACCATTCTAGATCTGCATGGTTTAGTGGTGGTTTGACTATATATCACCTGAATTTGATCCCAAAACACCCATCGTCTCAGGCGATGGTTTTCTTCTCATGTTAGCCATTGACATTGACGTGGCACAAAACAGAGCTCAAGAACATGGTAAGTTTTAGCTCATTTTATCTCAAGTTTAGGTGAATTTTAAGGTGATCTAAACATGTACTCACAGCTCCTGCAAATTAATGTAGTGTTCAATAGTTTTTCTCACGCTCTTAAAAATGCTATCAAGATCTGAACGACAATAATCAGAGAGGGATTTACTAGTCTCCAAACATGGCTCTCAAATGAGCACCTGACGCCGGGTAAAAACACCAAGCGTGGGTTCACAGCGGAATCAACAAAGAAAAGGGTAAAGAACTAGGGCACGAAGCTCTCTAGAGTTCTGAAAAATTCAATAATCCAAGTCTGCTGAAATTTACCCACAAGCCGGGTATAAATAACTAAAAAACATAATTTTGCCAAAAATAGCAAAATCTCAAAAACAATCCTAAATTAAAGTCCTAAACAAATTAAGACTCAGCAAAAAGATTCACCCAAATCGAGAATAATTTGACCTCCTAACTAGTGAAATAAATATTACCAAAAATGAAAAAAACGCTGATTTGGACCCCTAAATGACCGAATTTGACCAAATCAGGGCGGTGCCCGTGATACATCACGGGTTCGTTTTAGAACGTCGTTCACACTCAAAATAATGTATGATTTTGTCCGAATCCGACATCCCTCAATTCTGCCCCTGGTTCTGCGTTTTGACCGAAACTGCTTTTCTGAAGCTGTCGGGTATTCTTTCGAAATTCTTCCTGCATCAGTCACCCCCTCTTCAAAATAACTCGTCCTCGAGTTCTATTTGGGAACTTGAATGGTTGACTCCATCATAAACGGATCACAATAAAGAGACGGTAACTTGAATGAAACAATCATGAACTCCTCTAATTTAATTCGCACGTCTTCAACACCATCTTCAATAATAATACTCTGTGCAAAACATAATGGAGAGGAATCTGAAATTACCTCAACTTGAACAGAGACATCGAAATTGGCCCCGCATTCCTCCACAATCAATACTTTATCTTCTTCATCATCTCCATAATCATCATAAACATGAGGGATTGTCAAATCCACCTCAGGTTCACATGATTGGGAAATACGCTTATAAAATATTGCATCACGAAAAACATGTTCAACTACTAACGTACCGGAATAACCTGACACGTCAGTCTTCAAACTCGCTCCTCCATAACGCTCGTTCCAACCACCGGAATCACCGTCGTAGCGGATCTCGAACGCAGGATGCGAGTCTTGATCAAAGGCCATGCAATCCTTCAATTCCCGTGCCACTAAGTGTCGTGTTAAATCTGCAACTTGCTGCTGCAAATACCGCACCGCAAGGCTATGGGTTAGGTCTGCAATTTGCCTTTGCAAATCTTGTATCATCATAACGTCTTGGACGTTACGTCTCCGTTGGGGGGCTTCCTCAGCCGGAAGCTGCCCGCAGCCGCCAGGACGTCCACGCACCATCGTTGATGATGATCTTCCTCCCAAGTCAAACTTGCTCTGATACCAAACTGACGCCGGGTAAAAACACCAAGCGTGGGTTCACAGCGGAATCAACAAAGAAAAGGGTAAAGAACTAGGGCACGAAGCTCTCTAGAGTTCTGAAAAATTCAATAATCCAAGTCTGCTGAAATTTACCCACAAGCCGGGTATAAATAGCTAAAAAACATAATTTTGCCAAAAATAGCGAAATCTCAAAAACAATCCTAAATTAAAGTCCTAAACAAAATAAATACTCAGAAAAAAGATTCACCCAAATCGGGAATAATTTGACCTCCTAATTAGTGAAATAAATATTACCAAAAATGAAAAAAAAAACGCTGATTTGGACCCCTAAATGACCGAATTTGACCAAATAAGGGCGGTGCCCGTGATAAGTCACAGGTTCGTTTTAGAACGTCGTTTCCACTCAAAATAATGTATGATTTTGTCCGAATCCGACATCCCTCAATTCTGCCCCTGATTCTGCGTTTTGACCGAAACTGCTTTTCTGAAGCTGTCGGGTATTCTTTCGAAATTCTTCCTGCATCAGTCACCCCCTCTTCAAAATAACTCGTCCTCGAGTTCGATTTAGGAACTTGAATGGTTGACTCCATCATAAACGGATCACAATAAAGAGACGGTAACTTGAATGAAACAATCATGAACTCCTCTAATTGAATTCGCACGTCTTCAACATCATCTTCAATAATAATACTCTACGCAAAACATAATGGAGAGAAATCTGAAATTACCTCAACTTGAACAGAGAAATCGAAATTAGCCCCGCATTCCTCCACAATCAATACTTTATCTTCTTCATCATCTCCATAATCATCATAAACAGGAGGGATTGTCCAATCCACCTCAGGTTCACATGATTGGGAAATACGCTTATAAAATATTGCATCACGAAAAACATGTTCAACTACTAACGTACCGGAATAATCTGACACGTCAGTCTTCAAACTCGCTCCTCCATAACGCTCGTTCCAACCACCGGAATCACCGTCGTAGCGGATCTCGAACGCGGGCTGCGAGTCTTGATCAAAGGCCATGCAATCCTTCAATTCCCGTGCCGCTAAGTGTCGAGTTAAATCTGCAACTTGTTGCTGCAAATACGGCACCGCAAGGCTATGGGTTAGGTCTGCAATTTGCCTTTGCAAATCTTGTATCATCATAACGTCTTGGACGTTACGTCTCCGTTGGGGGCCTTCCTCAGCCGGAACCTGCCCGCAGCCGCCAGGATGTCCACGCACCATCGTTGATGATGATCTTCCTCCCAAGTCGAACTTGCTCTGATACCAAACTGACGCCGGGTAAAAACACCAAGTGTGGGTTCACAGCGGAATCAACAAAGAAAAGGGTAAAGAACTAGGGCTTGAAGCTCTCTAGAGTTCTGAAAAATTCAATAATCCAAGTCTGTTGAAATTTACCCACAAGCCGGGTATAAATAGCTAAAAAACATAATTTTGCCAAAAATAGCAAAATCTCAAAAACAATCCTAAATTAAAGTCCTAAACAAAATAAAGACTCACCAAAAAGATTCACCCAAATCGGGAATAATTTGACCTCCTAATTAGTGAAATAAATATTACCAAAAATGAAAAAATGCTGATTTGGACCTCTAAATGGCCGAATTTGACCAAATCAGGGCGGTGCCCGTGATATTTCACGGGTTCGTTTTAGAACGTCGTTTTCACTCAAAATAATGTATGATTTTGTCCGAATCCGACATCCCTCAATTCTGCCCCTGATTCTGCGTTTTGACCGAAACTGCTTTTCTGAAACTGTCGGGTATTCTTTCGAAATTCTTCCTGCATCAGCACCTCTGCAGGTTTAAAACTGAAACCTCAAGAACATTGTTTTGTAGCCACATTGAAAACCTATTCAGGGATGTTTGAAGACCAAATCAAACAACAAAGTCAACGTGGGATTGAAGATGGTCATTCAGGGAGAAAATCGCTACAAACATTTTGTGAAATTGTTAGGTTTTGGAGCCATTACAAGTGGATTTTCAGGGTGGGGTTTCAACGAAAAACAACATGTTCATGAATAAACCCCCAGTTTCCCCAATACAGTTGTGTTTTGATAATTCCAATAGTCTCACGAGACTACGGGAATCGGAATGGAGTAATGTGCATGAAGAAAACAGGGAGGAAGAAAGTCTTACCGTAGCTTTGGTAGTAGAAACAAAAACTGGCGAGAGCCTACCCAGATACTGGCGGGATCAGAAGAAACTACCGAGTTACAATCCAAGCTTGGCACCAATGATTTCGGAAATTTCCAAGGATCACAAAAAACGATAATCAATTGCACTGAAAAAGTTAGAGAGAGAATATTCAACGTAGAATCAAACTAGGATTCTTATCATACAACCCCTTTTCCGAGTTCAATACACAAGGCCTTTCCAAATTGGCAGAGGGCTATTTATCACCTAGGCTCCTAGTATCACAAGCATCAGTAGTTTTTTGAAAGGAGTTGTGGTGGTGGTTGGGCAGTATTAGAGGTAGTGGTGTTGGTGTAGAAGATGATGATGGTTGAGAATGAGGATGGTGGGGAGGTGTCTTCAGCTATACCAGCTGATGAGAAGTGAAAAGAAAAGCTGCCACCTCATCTTGAGCGATGTGTCGGATATAAACAAGGGGTGAAAACGGAAATTTTCTCAAACTTGAGGGTAAATGTTTTGTTTTAAAAGAATAAGCAAATTTGAGATATTACACTTTTGCACCCAGTACATCAAATTACTCCATAAATATCCCACAATTTCCGCTATTCTCTGGCTGACCAGCTTTGAACTAGGATTTCAATTTGAAAGAAATTACATATATACCCTTAGTTTCTCAATAATGGCACATTTTCCCCAATTTGAATTCTCAATTGATCTGCAAAAAAGGTATTTCTGGAAGGCAGTTTGGCCCCTAAAAAATTTCAGGGTGTTACTGTCATTGCCTATATTCCTTTAGTTTCACCATAGTAATGTTTGGTGTCGTACTTCTGGAAGGCACTTTTAGAACATGTTACAAATTTGCTGGTACTATTATTTATCCTAACTCTTGTATTGATTTTACTGCTAGTAGAAATCTAAAAATACCAAGTTTTAGAAGAAATAAAACTTTGGTATCTCACATTTTCTGGTAAACTTAAAATATTTGATTTGAAAATCATGAATGATAATATTCTACTTATAGAAATTTGCGCAAGAGAGGTTTTCATATACCTGCCACATGCTCAGAAGAAGATGATTTCAACATATTTTTTGTTATTCTGATACGAGACGGGTCTTGAGATCCCCCACTGCTTGAATTCACTGTTGTTTCTTCAAATATTCCTCTCGTCGGGAAGATCCGAAATTTCATCCACAATCTCTGCACTTGTAGATTATCACTCATCTCCTTTGGCAGTTGTGAACTTCTCTAAAAAATTGAAATTTGAGGATAGAAAACTAGATATTAATGTTATATTAATACAAGCTTTTGCCTATGTAATGCTGAGTTTGTAGAAATATCATACCTTTTTTCCAGATACTGCATGCACGGGACACAGTTGTATATCCGTCTCAAGGTTGGGAATAACCTATGATTTGGAGATGAATATTGACAGCAATGTCTCAATGAAAGCAAAGAAACGCTCAGGTGGGGCGATGATTCGAAATCAAGGCGGCAATTTCATCCATGAATTCTCTTACCCCGTCCAATACACCGATGATCCCTTCATTACCGAAGCATATACTTTGCTAAAGCCCTGATTTGGCCCAAAGATCAGTTTCCGACAACAGTAGATAGAGATGGATAGTATATAGCTCGCTCTTCAAGAACGCCGGGAAGTGGCGCCTTCTAAGAGTGAACGTCTCTTACGAGAATGTGCCAGAAATGTTACTTTTATATCGCCTAGAGATTCTTATACCCGGTGTTCCCCCGTAACCTAGCAGGCGTGGGCACAAATGTAGTATTGTGTTTCAAATGCCTTCAAGACTTTTACTCTATTTGGGTTTCTAATAAGCCCAATACTACTTAAATAAAATCATGGTTTTATTTCAAAACTAAAGAAAACAAAACTTCTAATGAACCCAAACAAACCGTTTGATGAAGACATGAGATTTATTTACACTCTGGAAAGAGAATAGAGAGAGTTAAAGTCAGGCTTAATTACTTAGTGCATACCCATTGCAATTTTTTTTCTTGTTTTTTAGGATAATCACATTGCAATTTTAAATGTATCCCATTTGCAAAAAATAAAAATCAATGTCAAATTGGTAAAATATTTCTTCTAAACACCATCACTAGAAGAATGGTGTATTTGTCAATGAAAAATAAGAAATTATAATTATAATATTAAAAGTAAAATAAAAATAAAATAGACGAGAAACAAAAGCTAAATCGATCATGTAAGAGGGGAGTAATTTAAGGTGTCTAACACAACAATTTCACTATTTAGTATTGGTACTATAATTAGTCCAGAACAACTAAACATAGTTTTAACAAATACTTGAACTATCTTTAGTCGAATACCAATTAGTACTATTAATCCACTAATAATCAAGGAAAATGAAACATTCTAGCATAGTAATAAATACGTAATCACATGCTTCCGCCCTAGCCTAGGGCGAGGTTGCGGATATGCTCTTTGAGCAGCCTTTTCACTAGCGGATGTCGTTATATTCCTTACGTTTCCCTGTAAAGAAATTAGTTTAGTTATAATATACATGACTAGAAGAAATAATGAGCTCGAATTGACTAGTTAAACGACTAAATATTTTACATATTATGTATCTCACTCAATAAAAGTAGCTAGCTAGAATGTAGGTAGTTAAATTTTTGTATCTATCTCTCTCCAACTTTAATTTAATAAATATTTTATTTATAATTCAACACCCACAAACTTATGTAAAATACATAACACCATTGGAGCAAACAATAAGAAGTCATGTTAACTTGAGTTCATACTAGTTAAAATTTAGCTCATTTGTAATTTTATTGTTGGAGATGCTCTAATAAGCTCTTTTCGAATACATATATGCTTCTATATTACTTCTAGTGCATCTGACAATTAACATTACAGTTTGGGTCGGTAGCATGAAATTAACATTTAACTCCACACACTACCGTTTTCTTTAACCATTAAACACTTTGTAAATTTATTTCATCAAAAGCCCCCATATTAAATTTTGAAATCTACTTTAGATCCCCACTTTGGCGAATTACTAGATTTGACTCTGCATACAGTGAATCTCATACTGCTTCAACTTCTTTTACCGAAACACCAACCTATAAAAGTAATTCATCAAGAACTCTATTCATTAAACTATAACATTGTCGTAAGTAGAACTCTCAAACGGGTCGCTTAACCGGCCTGATTTTAACCGTTTCTTGAGTAACCGGGCCCAGCCTGAACTTATCGAACCAGGAGCAGAACCTATTTCTTGCGAGCTAAGGTGTTAGACCTTCTCTCGAACCATGAATCGCGCCGCAACGGCCCGATAATAAATGCGGCAACCGTTGACCGAACCTAACCAGGAATATCAAAATAGCACTTTCCCACCAGTTTTGACATATATATATATATACATATAGAGAGAGAGAGAGAAAGAGAGAGAGAGAGAGAGAGAGAGAGAGAGAGAGATTAGTTAATCGACTCGAACTGACAAGAACCGAACTGGTACACCTGGATATGATTATATGGCTGGGCCAGTTAGAGGTTTGTGTAATTTCCCAAGACTGTTAACGGTGACTGAATACTCGAAAACCGAACCCGGTTGGTTCAAGGATTCTTGGGTCAGGTTCGATTTCGGTTAATCGAAAGTGCAGCTCTAGTCGTAAGGGAGAAACTCCTTTTGATCGGTGAAATATAAATATGACCCTGGGAAAAAAAATTATACAACCTACATTGGGATTACAAGTTGAATCAATAATGTCTATAATGACCATACAAAGGCCAAGGGTAACATGAATAAATTCTTAAACCAAGTATTCAAGATCAGCATGAACAATGCCCATACTCACATGTTTTTATGTGCATAGATAGTAGTACATGATCAGCCACTGAGTTATTTCATGACTCAGGGACCTCTTACTCATAGATACACACATATTTTTAAAAACACTCTTCAATAGAAAATAAGCAATCACATGCTTATCTAGTAGCCTCCCTAGTATTCTAGATCAACGCTGATGATGTTGGGTTTTGACGTAGGTTACGCAGCGGAATAAAAAAAATTTAATTCCTACTCAAAGCCCACCAAGAATCACAGGAAGAGACATTCATAACATGATGAAGGATATAGAAGATGTGTACCTTTGGTTCGGGAGATCACACGAAGAATAATGTCCTCGTCTCTACGGTTGATCCACGTCTAGAGGTGAGATCTAGATTCTTCCTTCTCTTAGTGCTAGCTTGGACCGGAGGAAAGGGAAGAACGAATCACGCAACGAGGACAAGAGAGGGGTTCGGCCCTCTCTTGTGGCCGACGGGTAGGGAACGACTAGGAGGGTTCGGCCCTCTTAGCATGTCTCTTTCTCTCTCTTTTGCTCTCTCTCTCCCACTCACTTATGTTATGAGCATTAATTATGGGAAGGAAGCAAGAGCATCCTTTATATAATCCAACAACTCCTTGTTAACTACATAAATGTCCTTCCTAGTTTTACATGAACTTTGATTATCCTTCAATATTAGTCCTACTAAGTTTGTAAGGTGTTGCAAAGTAATCCTTCTCATTAATTGTTCATATTAATTAATCCCAAATCTAGTTCAACTCCATTTGACGTGTGACCCCATATGATTCTACTTAGTTGGTAGTAACTAATTTCTAACATGGAGCGGTGTCTAGCAACACATGTATGCAACCCAACTAGTAGATATAAGTAAGTGATCCCGACAAACCATTGTGCCCAATATCACATATTGTACTATCCCTTTGTCTCCATATCTGGATTGGACACGAGACATAAATAGTCACACTCGTATATCCAATCCATAGTTCCTCGATCCTGGTAATATGCTTATGCAAGCTAGATAACATCAATATCTCTATATTGCTTTATCTGAGTCTGTCCAGACATTCAATAAGCCTCATCCCTCGAGTGGTCGTGGTTATTTGCTCCCATTATGTGATAGGGACAAATCATCTCTACATCACTACGATCTCTAAGATTGCTTCCTGTCATGCCCGATAGCTATCTTTATAGTCACCCAGTTACGGTGTAACGTTTGATAACATCAAAGCATGATATTTCAAAACTAGATTATCTAGTGACTTCAAGTCTAATTGTAATTATATTAGCACTACGGGAAGCGATTGTGACTTCAAAATAATCTAATGTATCTTTCTCGTTGTGGGTCAATCCAGTATGCCATTACTCCTAATGCATACCCATGTGTTGGATCGTGATATCTGCATATCAATCCAACCCCATACTAGTCTATAGATGATTGTCCATTATAATTGACTAGGGATATTTAATAATATAAAACTTATATTCTAAGGACTTCATTCATGTTAACATATCTCCATATCGATAACATAATGAATCGTAAATCCTCATATTTGTCACAATTAATTGATTGCCTCTAGGGCACAATTCCAACAGTCTCCCACTTGCACTAGAGTCAATCACCTGCATCATATGCCTATTGATCTAGCGCGGCCCTCCACGGTTACACTGCATAGGGGCGTGGTAGGCAAGACATGTGCTGGTACTTTGCAAACATTCACATCTCCTATATCAACTATTTGATTGAGATTAAATATTCTGAGTAAGTGCATCTCATGCTATAATTTACTCAGTCCTCTATGTTAGAATCAATGAATGAATATTGCCTGGAACATTTCCAGCTCACAGTTGCTCCCACTAGTGCAAAACATAAAACTTGACTATAATCTGGAATCTTCTTTGAAGTTCGCATCACTGTATCTCTATACAGTAAACTCTTCTAATCCTTCATATATCAAGAATTCATCCTTTAGTTCTTTTCAGTACTTAAGGATAATCTTGATAATTATCCAGTGGCTATCACCTGGATTCGACTGGTATCTTTGTGTCATACCATATGACACATCTGACCTAGTACATAACATGGCGTATCTCATGAATCTTATTCATACGGTCCTTTCTCAATCTAATTGAAAAAAAATTAGTCTTCCAAAGACTAATTCCATGTGACATAGGTAGAATCCATATTCTATACATGTTGAACCATTTCAACACCTTTGTCAATTCGTGTACTATGACCTAAGCTTCACAACCATCTTGATCTATTTCCGTAGATTCTTCATGGGTTGTTTCGCCTAAGTCTATCATTGAAGATTTAATTCCCTAGTCAATCTACGTAAGATTACCAAGTAGGGACATCATTCCCAATGATTAGTATGTCTTCACATACAAGACAAGAACATAACTGTGCTCCCACTAACCTTCTTGTAGACACAAGTCTAACCTTCAATATTGATGGAACCAAATTTTTTTTGATTGCATCATAAATTCGAAGAATCCAACTCTAAGAAGCTTGACTCAATCTATAAACAGATTGCTACAAGCAAGATGCGAATGGATTTAAGCATCACAACTGGGGAAAGATTTCGTCATAGTCTATATTATGGACTCACATGAAACCCCTTTTTAAACCAGTTGTCCCTTAAAAGTAATCATATTGTCATCCATGTTGGTTTACTCATAACCCACTTTCACCCTATGGGTTCTACCCTTTCAGGTGGTTCCACTAAAGTTTTTACTTTGTTGGTATACATGGATTCCATATCGTATCTTATGGCTCCAAGACATTTCTGAGAGTATGGGCCACATGTGGCCATCACATAGGTTGTAGGCTCACCTCGATGAGTAATATATCATGGATTTTGAGAAATCCTTATTTCTTTAGTCCCTTGACATATCCTACCTAGCCTACGAGCTTCTTGTGATTCTGCTCATGTTCCATCAAAAGGATCAATGTTCTGTTGTGGTTCTTGAACTCCTTCAAGTTCTACAGTCCTCCCACTGTTTCTTTTAGAGTAAACTTCTTTCTTAGAAACACTGTGGTTCGAGCAACAAACAGTTTGTTCTCGTTTGGATTGTAAAAATAATATCATTTGTTTCCTCAGGATATTTCCACATAGCACATTTATCCGACTTAGAATCAAGTTTATCTATAAACGCCTTTATATAAACTTCATAACCCAAAATCTTTATGAACGACCTACTAGGACACTTCCTAGTCCATATCTCATATGGTGTTTTTCAGAATTTATTTATATGGAACAAGGTTAAGGGCGAAATTTGCTGTAATTAGAACACATCCCCTAAAAGTAAAACTGAAAGTAATTTTTGACACATCATGGACTGAACCGTGTCCAACAATGTCAGAACTCTCCTCTTAGACACGCCAAACCCATGTGGCGTGCTAGGTGGAGCGAGTTTGGATCATATCCAATACTCCCATAGATGCTTGTAAAACTCTTGGCTCAAGTACTCTCCTCCAGGATCCAATCGTAGAGCCCTAATACTTTTGCTAAGCTGGCTCTCTACTTCATTCTTGAATTCTTTGAACTCTTCAAAGGATTCTGATCTGTTTCTTCATAAGATGAACAAATTCATATTTCTCTGATCCTATCAGTAAATATGATGAAGTACTGAAACCATCTTTAGCATTTGTGTTTAGCGACTTTCGTACATCAATATGTATGATTCCCAAAATATTGTATCATTGTCTAATAAATAAGTCTTACATATTTCATATGATTCAATAATCAAATGAGTTCTATAAATCCATCTATATGGAGTTCTAGATATGTATTTCTTATTCCTGTGGCCTAAACGATAATGCTAAAGATAGGTGAAGTTCATATCATTATATGCAAACCTCTTGGTATTAATGTCATAGATGATATTATCATGATCAAGGATATACAATCCGTTAGACAAAGTTGCATTACAATAATGCTTATCAGAATAAATGGAACAAAAATTATCCTTTATTATGATAGAGCGCTTTCTTTTCCAAACAAGAAACTATGATAATGATCCTACTCATAGCAGGGTCATAATCACTTTTTTCTAATCCATGAACAATTTCATAAAGTTAGAAATAATACCCTACGGTCAATTGAGCAAGTCCTTGCTTCATTTCCCTACGTGTAGGTTTTTGTCTTCCTTATCCAATTGTCTACATCTCTTGAGATCCTCTTCATTTCTATAAATGTGAGATCCCCATCTAGTTATCATATACTCATGATGATGAGACATACATATTGACTTCTACAACAAAATAATTAATTTGGAATTCATCATTCTTTTATTATTTCCTTCCAGGTACTTTGGGCAGTTTCTCTTCCTCTACACCACCTATGGGACTTTAAGGCAATGTGATTTTAGCAACAAGATTGCTTTATGCCCATGGGGTCGACGCAAACTCTTTTGCTTTTACCCATGATGTTAACCATTAACATGTTTTGCCTTTAGCCCTTTATGAGTGTTTTTGTTATATTTTGGTGATTGAAACTTAGCATAGAAAATTGACTTGGTCCAAGACGGCTAAGGATTGTTTCCTTGTTCGTTTTGGAATTGTTTTCTTGTTCGTTTTGGAATTGTGTCCTTGTTCGTTTTGGCAACGTTTAGACGTTGCTTTGGGCACAAATGACTAGTTCAGTATATGGGTGTAGGACTCTTCTATTGACATGTGTGGTGTGTCTTGGATTGTAATTTGGCTCTCTCATCAATAAATAGGTTCGTATTGGTCGTGGATGTAACTAGCCTAAAAACTAGTGAACCACGTTAAATTGTAGTGTCGTTCTTCATCTTGTTCTTCGTCTAAATAACTCTTCTTGGTCCACGACAACTGGGCATTGCGCGTCCCTGTCGTTTTCTAACAAGTGGTATCAGAGCCTGGTTGTTGGGTTAGGGTTTGTTGGTGATGAGTGATGGCGAAATCGTTTGGGATGAAGATCAATCTTGTTGATGAGAATATTGTTGACACACCCACCACCAAGTTCCTTATTAGGGGAACTGTTTGTAGGGTTTTTGATTCATGGATGCGCAACGGAAGCATAAACAATCATAAAACCATGCAAAACCCTCCAAGGATCACAAGTCAAGAGACATAACGATGGTAAGGGTTAGAAATCATAAACACACCTTAGGGTTCTCCTTTGATGACTTCAAACGCGAATTGTGTCACGTTCTATATGGTTGATCCACGCCTAGAGTTGATCCTATATCTCCCAAGTCCTTGGTGCTAGCCCGGAAGAGGAAGAGGAAGAATAATCACGCAAAACGAGACCCAAAAGGAGGGTCTCGGCCTCCTTTGGCCGACGGGGACGGGGCGGCGGCAAGGGGGCGGTCGGCTCCCTTGTTGCTTGCTCTCTCTCCTTTTGTTCTCTCCCACTCTTTGTTATGTTCAATAATGAGCATAAGTTATATGGGAAGGAAGGAAGGAATGTCCTTTATATAATCCAACAACTCCTTGTTAACTACCTAAAGGACTTATTCTAGTCCTACTAGAATTCAATTTAGTCCCTTCCTTGCAAATTAGTCCCTACTAAGTTTGCCAGGGTTTGCAAAGTGATCCTTCTAATTAATTAATCCAATTAATTAATTCCCAAATCTAGTTCAACTCTATGTAGCGTGTGACCCCATAGGTTCTATCTAGTTGGTAGCAACTATTTGCTAATATGGAGCGGTCTCTAGCAAAACATCCATTCTAGCCAACTAATATAATAGTCATCTTGACAACCTTTGTACAAGTAATTGTCACATCCCTTTGTCTCTATATCCGGATTGGACACGAGACATACAAGTCACACTCGTATATCCAATCCATAGTTTCTCGATCCATGGGAATAGCCTTATTCGTGCAAATAACATCAATATCCCATATTGATTTATTTGAGTCTGGCCAGACATTCTATAAGCACTATCCCTCGAGTGGCCTAGGATATTTGCTCCCGTTATGTGGAAGGGACAAATTCTATATACGTCCACTACGAGCTCTAAGCTTGCTTCTTATTGTATCCAGTACACGCCTTTATAACTACCCAGTTACGGTGTAGCGTTTGACGCTACCAAGATCACAATAATCCACAACTAGAATATCTAGTAACTTCAAGTCTAAGGATGACAATACCATTGCACCGCGAGAAGCGCTTGTGACTCAACATAACGTGTATGTATCCTTCTCGGAGATGGGTCAATCGAGTGCAACATTCCCTAATGCACACCTATGTGTTGGATCGTGATATCTCCATATCAATCCAACCCCATACTAGTCTATAGATGATTGTTCCATTTAATCATTATACTTGACTAGGGATATTTAAGATAAACAACACAATTGTAAATCTAAGGACTTCATTATATTAAATATCCAATAAATAATAAATGAATTTCTAGCCACAAATAATTCATACTAAACTAGATTGCCTCTAGGGCATCTATTCCAACAGTCTCCCACTTGCACTAGAGTCAATCTGGCGCATCTCGTATGCCCATACTTCTAGTGTGCCCTTCATGCTTCCACTGCGTGAGAGGCTTTGTAAGCGGGTCTGACATATTATCATCTGTAGGAATCTTGCATATCCGAACGTCTCCTCTATCGATAATATCTGGAACCAGATGAAACTTCCTGAGCACATGCTTGGATTTCTGATGCGATCTTGGTTCCTTTGATTGCGCGATCGCCCCAGTGTTGTCACAGAACAATTCGACTGGATCCGCAATGCTAGGGACCACACCAAGTTCAGAAACAAACTTTCTGATCCAAACAGCTTCCTTTGCTGCGCCATTTGCAGCAATGTACTCAGCCTCTGGTGTAGAATCAGCTACCGTCTCTTGCTTGGAACTCTTCCAGCTCCCCGCTGCTCCATTCAGGCAAATCACATATCCCGACTGTGATCTAAAGTCATCTATGTCGGTTTGGAAGCTTGCATCAGTGTAACCCCTTACACACAACTCTTCCTCACCGCCAAATATCAAGAAAGCATCCTTAGTTCATCTCAAGTACTTAAGGATGTTCTTGACCGCAATCCAGTGACTCTCACCCGGATTGGATTGGTATCTGCTTGTCATACTTAAGGCATATGACACATCTGGTCTAGTACATAACATGGCGTACATGATAGATCCTATGGCCGAGGCATAGGGAATTCTACTCATGCGTTCCCTCTCAGTCTCATTGGAAGGACAACCACTCTTCGAAAGAGTGATTCCATGTGACATGGGCAAGAATCCCTTCTTGGAATCTTGCATGTTGAACCGTTTCAACACCTTGTCAATATATGTACTTTGACTTAGGCCTAACAACCTCTTAGATCTATCTCTATAGATCTTTATACCGAGTATATAGGCTGCTTCCCTTAAGTTCTTCATTGAGAAACACTTTCCTAGCCAATCTTTAACAGATTGCAGCATGGGAATGTCGTTTCCAATGAGTAGTATGTCATCCACATACAAGACCAGAAAAGCTACAGAGCTCCCACTAACTTTCTTGTAGACACAAGACTCATCTTCGTTTCTGATGAAGCCAAACTCTTTGACCACTTCATCAAAACGTCGATTCCAACTCCTAGAAGCTTGCTTCAATCCATAAATGGATCGTTGCAGCTTACAGACTTTGTTGGCTTGCTTTGGATACTCAAAAACCTCCGACTGTATCATATACACGTCCTTGAGGAGATTACCATAAAGGAATGATGTTTTGACATCCATCTGCCAAATCTCATAGTCGTGGTATGCTGCAATCGCAAGTAGGATTCGGATGGATTTGGTCATAGCGACTGGTGAAAAGGTTTCATCATAGTCAATACCATGAATCTATCTGAATCCTTTAGCCACCAATCGGCCCTTATAGGTAATCACATTACCATCCATGTCGATCTTCTTCTTGAAGACCCACTTGCACCCTATGGGCCGCGCCCCATCGGGTGGTTCCACCAAAGTCCATACTTTGTTGATATACATGGATTCCATCTCGGATCTAATGGCTTCCAGCCACTTCTGAGAGTCTGGGCCACTCATGGCCTCCTCATAGGTAGTAGGCTCATCATCTATGAGCATCGTGTCACCGGAATCGGTTACGAGAAGTCCATACCTCTCGGGTTCCTGGCGCACTCTACTAGATCTACGAAGCTCTTGTGTTACCTGAACAGGTTGCTCCACAACTGCTTGTGGTTCCTGTTCATGTTCCATAATCTGTTCAGTGATTTGTGGTTCTTGAACCTCTTCGAGTTCTACATTCCTCCCACTTGCTTCTTTAGAGACAAACTCTCTTTCTAGAAACACGCCGGTCCGAGCAACAAACACTTTGTTCTCGGTTGGATTGTAGAAGTAGTATCTCGTAGTTTCCTTAGGGTACCCCACAAATTTACACTTATCCGATTTCGGCCCCAGCTTGTCTGATTGTAAACATTTTACATAGACATCGCAGCCCCAAATCCTCATGAACGACAGTGTGGGACACCTCCCACTCCACATCTCATATGGTGTCTTCATGACTGACTTAGATGGAACACGGTTAATGGTGAAAGTTGCACTTAATAGAGCGTAGCCCCAAAATGATAACGGAAGATCGGTTTGACACATCATAGATTGAACCATATCCAATAGGGTTCGATTCCTCCTCTCGGACACGCCATTCCATTGCGGCGTTCCGGGTGGAGTGAGTTGGGACACGATCCCACACTCTCTAAGATAGTCGTCAAACTCTTGGCTCAAGTATTCTCCTCCACGATCCGATCGTAGAGCCTTTATACTTTTGCCAAGTTGGTTTTCTACTTCATTCTTGAATTCTTTGAACACTTCAAAGGTTTTGGATTTTGCCCTCATAAGGTACACAAATCCATATCTACTGTAATCATCAGTAAATGTAATGAAGTAGACATAACCACCCCTGGCAGGCGTGGCAAATGGCCCACACACATCGGTATGTATGAGCGCCAATTGCTCACTTGTCCTCTCACCTTTCTTACTGAAAGGGGACTTTGTCATTTTTCCCAATAAACAAGCCTCACATGTCTCATATGATTCAAAATCAAATGAGTCTAGTAATCCATCCTTATGGAGTCTAGATACACGTTTCTCATTTATGTGGCCTAAACGACAGTGCCATAAATAAGCAGGATTTAAATCATTTATTTTAATCCGCTTGGTATTAATGTTGTAGACTGGATTGCTTAGATCAAGTACATAAGTCCATTAAATAATTGCGCACTAAAATAGTGAATATTATTTAAATAAAAGGAACAACAATTGTTCTTTATTGAAAAAATAAAACCATCCTTGTCCAAACAAGAAATAGAAATAATGTTTCTGCTCATAGCAGGCACAAAGTAGCAATTATTTAATTCTAAAACTAATCCTGGAGGCAGAGATAGCTCGCACACGCCTATGGCTAACGCAGCAACCTTTGCTCCATTCCCAACGCGCAGATCTACCTCCCCTTTAGCCAATCTTCTCCTTCTCTTTAGATCCTGCATATTTCGACAAATATGAGATCCACATCCAGTATCCAATACCCATGATGTAGAGAAAGTTAAATTGACATCTACAACAAAAATACCTTGTGGTGGTGGAATCACTATTCCAAGCCTCTTATCCTCCAGATATTTTGGGCAGGTCCTCCTCCAGTGTCCAGGCTGACTGCAGTAGTGACACTCACCTTTAGTCACACCTTTGGCAATGCCACCAACAAGTTTAAGGGCAGGTTCCTTGGACTTGGCAACTGACTTGCCTTTGCCCTTGGAGGAAGAGGCAAACCTTTTGCCATTTCCTTTCTGTACCATCATAATGGCCTTTCCCTTACCCTTGTTGATGCTCTGTTCAGCCGTCCTCAACATATTGAGTAAATCTGGCAGTGGTTTAATGATCTCGTTCATGTTATAGTTCATAACTGTCCATAACTCTCGGGCAACGATTGCAACACGAGATCGGTTGCCAACTCTTGGCCGACCGGGAACCCCAGTCGGGCGAGATTCTCCAAGTACCCGATCATACGGAGTACATGGGGTCCCACCGGGTTCCCTTCTGCCAGATGACACTTGAATAGTGCCTTTGAGACCTCATACCTCTCTACCCTCGCCTGCTCTTGGAAGAGCTGCTTTAGATGTTCGATCATATCGACAGCATTCATGTTTTCGTGTTGCTTCTGAAGCTCAGAAGTCATGGTGCAAAGCATAAGGCAGGCCGCATCATTAGCGTCATCAACACGCTTTTGATACGCCTTTAGGGCAGCAGGTGTTTGGTTCTCTGGACCTTCTGGAACATGCTCCTCTATTGCGTACAGTTTCTTCTCTTGCTTGAGAACAATTCTCAAGTTTCTGTACCAATCAAGAAAGTTGGTTCCAGAGAGCTTGTCCTTCTCAAGGACAGATCGTAGGGAATGTTGTGAACTCGATGAGTTGTTTGCCATTTGGAATTCTACAAAAAGTAAAATACGCAAGTTTTAGTATTTGTGAATTTTTGACTATATTCAATAATGGCTAGTTTATCAAATATAGCTCCCACTATTTTTCTACGGATTAATAACCCTCAAGATAGTAATGCGGAAAATATCCTTATATTTTCTAGTGGGCCAAGATCCATCTTTCATCTCCTTATGAGCTTGCTTTGGCAAGTCAACCATAATTTGACTACTTTAGGTAGGAACAATTCCAATTGCATCCCATATGCAACTCTTGGTTCAATTGGGCAAATAACTCCTTATTTATCCATCCATATGGATAATCCCAATTGATTGCCTCTAGGTTTCTTAATCAAATTAATAGCCTAGTTGTGTTCAACCTCTTATCTAAACAATTGCACATTGTTACGTACCATCGCATTCCATCATGATGAACCAAGTCGCCATGCTTTGGCACGCACGAGCTTGGTAAATAATGATGATAATGAGTGTTTAAATAACGAGAAGGCAAGAACACAATATTTGAATTTTGAGGGATTTTAAATTCAATTTTTAATTGTTTTGTTGATCAATATCAACTAATCTATCTATTTGAGTTTGGGCACAACTCCAAATAATAGATCCGGGTTGTCTAATTATCTTATTATCCTAATTGCATGCATCATCCATACACCAACCACACAATAATAAAGACAATAAAATAAACAACCACAAAGCAGAAATTAAACGTGATGTGGATATGGCCTTTTCTAGACTAAGATAATTTCAAGCCAATGGAATTATCTATGAACCCTAAACAAACACATCCATGCGTCTTGATCTTTTGGTCCATCCATCATAGTCATGTGGAATGCTCCATGCTCCATGCTCCATCTTTTGTGGCTTGTGGCTTTGGGCTTCTTTTTCTCCAATCTTGGCTAAGAATCTACTTTATCTAGCACTAGCAAATATCTATACTAAATAAAATAAATCTCACAAGTTGAGAAAAAAATGGCACGCAGGCCATAAAACCCTAATTAATTATTACAATTAATTGATCAGCTCGCAGGCCGTAAAACAAAACCACAAAATTAAACATCCACATCAAACCACATCCTAAGGCCATATCCAATCACCATGCGATTTGCACATAAACAGTTAAAATCCAATTTTAACGCGCTTGGTCAATTTTAATTGATTTTAGGATTTCTAGGGTTAAAACGGTCCATGGGCCCAACAATCAAATTGCCCGGGCCCAATAAGATGAACCACAAGGCCCTAGGGCCGGCCTGGCCCAAAACCCACAAGCCTAGGCCCGTGGGTTAGGGCCGCCCGGCCCCTAGGGCGGCCAAGCTTGGGCGGCAAGCAAGGGGGGGCGGTCCCTAGGGGGGCCGAACCTCCTTGAGGGAGTTGTTTCCAAAACAACTCCCTTGCTTGGTGCCCAAGTTTGGTTGTTTCCTTGTTTTGGGAGAACTCCTTCTTCCCCAAGGATGCCCAAACCCTAGATCTAAGATCCTAAAATTCCTCAAACTCACCAATTCATGCATCCAATGCAAAAATTGGATCTTGTTATGATTAATTATTGACAAATTGCATCCCATGCTTGATTTGTCTTGTTTTACGCGATAAACAATCAAATTAAGGTGTAAAACAACTAAAACGTAACACATAAACCACGTTTATGCTCTACGACATGTGGCTCTGATACCACTGTAGGGTTTTTGATTCATGGATGCGCAACGGAAGCATAAACAATCATAAAACCATGCAAAACCCTCCAAGGATCACAAATCAAGAGACATAACGATGGTAAGGGTTAGAAATCATAAACACACCTTAGGGTTCTCCTTTGATGACTTCAAACGCGAATTGTGTCACGTTCTCTATGGTTGATCCACGCCTAGAGTTGATCCTAGATCTCCCAAGTCCTTGGTGCTAGACCGGAAGAGGAAGAGGAAGAAGAATCACGCAAAACGAGACCCAAAAGGAGGGTCTCGGCCTCCTTTGGCCGACGGGGACGGGGCGGCGGCAAGGGGGCGGTCAGCTCCCTTGTTGCTTGCTCTCTCTCCTTTTTTTCTCTCCCACTCTTTGTTATGTTCAATAATGAGCATAATTTATATGGGAAGGAAGGAAGGAAGGTCCTTTATATAGTCCAACAACTCCTTGTTAACTACCTAAAGGACTTATTCTAGTCCTACGAGAATTCAATTTAGTCCCTTCCTTGCAAATTAGTCCCTACTAAGTTTGCAAGGGTTTGCAAAGTGATTCTTCTAATTAATTAATCCAATTAATTAATTCCCAAATCTAGTTCAACTCTATGTAGCGTGTGACCCCATAGGTTCTATCTAGTTGGTAGCAACTATTTTCTAATATGAAGCGGTCTCTAGCAAAACATCCATTCTAGCCAACTAATAGAATTGTCATCTTGACAACCTTTGTACAAGTAATTGTCTCATCCATTTGTCTCTATATCCGGATTGGACACGAGACATACAAGTCACACTCGTATATCCAATCCATAGTTTCTCGATCCATGGGAATAGCCTTATTCGTGCAAATAACATCAATATCCCATATTGATTTATTTGAGTCTGGCCAGACATTCTATAAGCACTATCCCTCGAGTGGCCTAGGATATTTGCTCCCGTTATGTGGGAGGGACAAATTCTATCTACGTCCACTACAATCTCTAAGCTTGCTTCTTATTGTATCCAGTACACGCCTTTATAACTACCCAGTTACGGTGTAGCGTTTGACGCTACCAAGATCACAATAATCCACAACTAGAATATCTAGTGACTTCAAGTCTAAGGATGACAATACCATTGCACCCCGAGAAGCGCTTGTGACTCAACATAACGTGTATGTAGCCTTCTCGGAGATGGGTCAATCCAGTGCAACATTCCCTAATGCACACCTATGTGTTGGATCGTGATATCTCCATATCAATCCAACCCCATACTAGTCTATAGATGATTGTCCCATTTAATCATTATACTTGACTAGGGATATTTAAGATAAACAACACAATTGTAAATCTAAGGACTTCATTATATTAAATATCCAATAAATAATAAATGAATTTCTAGCCACAAATAATTCATACTAAACTAGATTGCCTCTAGGGAATCTATTCCAACACTATTGAGTTCCTTGTTGTGGGAGCTATCGGGTACCTTGTTGGGGAAACAATCGGGTACCTTATTAGGGGAGCTATTGGGTTCTTTTTCATGGAGCATCGGGCGCGCATTCTTAGCGAATTTGGAGGTTCACGTGCAATTGGTGTTCCAGCGCAATCGGGCTTCCAACATGGAGCATTGGGCGTGTGGATCTAAATTGGGCTCATCCGTTGCACGAACACGTAAGAGTTGGAGCATCGGCATGGAGCGATCTTGTTCGGGCTGCTAGGAGGATTCAAGTCAAGGTGGGGACGGATCGGATCAACCGGAAGATTTGGCTCGTGGCACGGAGCAATTAATGTGTCTTGTTGGCACACAAATGATTGGTAGCGCGTTGTTGGGCGTGCGTTGATTGGATGCATGTTATTGGGCATGTGTTGATTGGGGGCGTGTTATTGTGCACGCATTGATTGGTGGCACGTTATTGGGTGTGTCTCGTTTGGCGTCTTGGTGCGGTATATCGGCGGCGCAATTGGCATGACATTGATTGATAGGCACTTTCATCATCAAGTGTCATTGTAATGATATTGGGGAGATGCATTGTGTCATGGTGCATTGTGTCACGGTGTCCTATCACCTCTCAGTGCTGAAGGACTTATTCCCTGGAGGCATAAACGTGTTGTCTCTCTTCTCGGGGATCAGTGCGGCAGAAGTAGCTCTTTATCGCGTCGACATCCCATTAAAGAATGTTATATCAGTTGAAATATATGAAGTCAGCAGAAATGTGATACGATATTGGTGGGAACAGACTAGACAAAGGGGAAGTTGTCCGATGAGTATACTAATGTCCAAAAGATTACTGATGAGGTCCTGGTGCAGCTGATACGTGATTTAGGAGGAATTGATCTTGTTATTGGTGGTAGCCCGTGTAATAATTGTACATGAACAAACCAACATACTACAACTGGTTTAGAGGGTAAACATTCTGCCCTATTTTATGACTTTTTCCGCATTCTTAATGCAGTAATGAATATAATGGGTCGTCGCATGTAGTGTATATTTATAGATATGAACTTTTAATATACACCCGTAACTTTTGGGATCATTCACTGAACCTTGGTTTATAGTTGGATTGTTTTACCCAGTGTATTAGTGTTTTTTTGGTATGATTGTTTGAATTGCTTTGAGGTTCTATTTTTTGGTGAAGGTGGTAAAAATGTTGTTGAAATAAGAAAATAAAGCAATTCTGCCACCATTCCAGATCTGCATGGTATAGTGGTGGTTGATTATATATCACCTGAATTTGATCCCAAAACACCCATCGTCTCAGGCGATGGTTTATGCTCAGGTTAGCCATTGACATTTACGTGGCACAAAACACAGCTCAAGAACATGGTAAGTTTTAGCTCGTTTTATCTCAAGTTTGGGTGGATTTTAAGGTGAACTAAACATGTACTCACAGCTGCAAATTAATGTAGTGTTAGTTTTTCTCAGGCTCTTAAAAAATGCTATCACGCTCTCAACGAAAATAATCAGAGAGGGAGATACAAGTCTCCAAACAGGGCTCTGAAATGAGCACCCTCTGCATGTTTAAAACTGAAACCTCGAGAACATTGTTTTGTAGCCACATTGAAAACCAATTCAGTGATGTTTGAAGACCAAATCAAACAACAAAATCAACATGGGACTGAAGCAGGTCATTTAGGGAAAAATCGCTACAAACATCTTGTGAAATTTGTAGGTTTTGGAGCCATTACAAGTGGATTTTTAGGGTGGGGTTTCACCGAAAAACAAAATGTTCATGAATAAAATCCCGAGTTTCCCCATTACAGTTAATTTTTGATACTTCCAATAGTCTCACAAGACTACGGAATCGGAATGGAGTAATGTGCATGAAGAGAACAGGGAGGAAGAAGGTCTACCCAAATACTTGCGGGGTCAGAAGAAACTACCGTGTTACAGTCCAAGCTTGGCACCAATGACTTCGGAAATTTCCAAGGATCACAAAAATAATAATCAAATGTACTGAAAAAGTTAGAGAGAGAATTCACGTAGAATAAAACTAGGATTATTATCATACAACCCCTTTTTCGAGTCCAATTCTGGAAGGTGCGGCTGGATCACCTCCTTTTAAGGGAGACACAAGGCCTTTCCAAATTGGCAGAGGGCTATTTATCCCCTAGGCTCTTAGTATCACAAGCATCAGTAGTTTTTTGAAAGGAGGTGATACGGGCACGTATCTACCGGAGGACAAGACTAGCGATACGACCCTGCGTCGTGAGGAACGGAATCGTGCTCCGCCAAAGTAACTCAACGACTACGTGCCTAAGTAGTCACTGGTAGGACGTTATTTACATTATTTTGTTAGTAGGGGTCAGTTATTGCATTTTTACATTGTTTAGGAGTCTTGAGAGTGTTTATCTAAAACGTTTAGTATTTATAGGGTGTTAGGGTTCAACTTTATTTTCTCATGAGAGAATAAGAATTGTTTATTTCGTTTAACTCTGTTCAATTATTTTAGTTTTTGTGAGATTCGTAGCCTCTAAAGCTACTGGTACGATACTGAGTGTATCAATTTGGTGCTTTCATCATGACGAACATACCCACAATCGAAGACCGAGTCACTGCAATCGAAGGACGATTTGATACCATCGAAGAACGATTCACTACAATCATGGCTGCAATCACAGCTGTGCAAACCTAGATCGCGGCAAATACAAGCTCTAACGAACATGATGGTTTGAGCGATCGAATCACGGCTTTGGAAACTAGTTTGGGTCAACGAATCTCCCGGTTGGAGGATCAACCCTTGCTGCAGTCGTCTTCCTCAGCTCCGGCGCCGCCCTCGCTTCCGGTGTCCTCTGCACCACCGCCGAACCCACAGAACCCAGTATCCACTACCCAATTTCCTCCCCTGTTCCCCGATCCGCAGCTCGTCTCGGTGACACAGAACAATCAGGGCCTCTCTGCACTGCCGACTCATGTCGCGACCACGTTTCAGCCGTCTGATTCATATCTTCGGCCGCCGACATCAAACCCGCTAGGGTTCCCAGTCGCCCCAAGCCCCTCTCTGTTTTCCGATCAGCAGCAGCGCCAGTCCTTTTTCTTGCTGCCACAACCGCTGCAAAACTTCGAGTCCGCCATTGTTGGGCCGTCCAATCTGCGCCTTCCGCCGACGGCGCCCAACTCGCTGGCACCAGTACACTCTCCGGCGAACCCACAGGGTGGGCTACAACCCCCTGTGAATCAAGTCCTGATCCAATCGGTGGTCACCTGTCTCCTGGCCGCCATCCAGGCGTTGACCCAGCCATCTGCGGCACTGCAAGGGTACGCCGTCACCGCCTTTCCATCGATGCCCCAGCAGCAGCAGCAAAACGCCCTCCCCACCGTTCAATTTCCGTCGGCACCACCTCCTTCGAACCAGCAACAACACGCCAGTGCACCTGGGTTCAGTACCCCTCTTCTCACGGGCTCAACCCCTTATTTTGGGCCAAATATTTACCCAGGCCCACAAGCTTTTATGGGTCACACTACTGATATGGGTAATACCCATTCTACAGGTCATGGGAATGGTCCGACCACTCAGGTGGGTACGGACACACGTAATCACAAGCTTCGCTTCGACGCCCCGAAATTTTGAGGTATTGACCCGCATAATTGGCTTTTTAAAGTTGAGAAATATTTTCAGTATTATCGCGTTCCGCCGGATGATCGACTACAGTTAGTAGGGGTATTGTTCGACGGTGATGCCGCCGATTGGTTTCGGTATCGCCAAAATAATTTCTCTTTTGAAAGCTGGCAAGCTTTTGTTGACGAGGTCAAACTTCGCTTTGATAACCATATTTATCATGATTATTTTGGGGAGTTGTCAAAGTTACGTCAGGAAACTTCAGTTCTTGCTTTTCAGACCGAGTTTGAACGATTGATGAACAGAATTACAGCAGTACCTGATCAGCATTTGATATCTATTTTTTCGTCCGGTCTCAAGCCACCACTGGGACGCGAATTAGGGTTGCGCAAGCCTCAAACCTTAGCGGAAGCTTTCTCGCTCGCCCGTGAGCTAGAGTCGATTCGAATGCCCTCCGCAGCTCTTAGATCTTTTTCACTGGCATCGCCACTGGATACCGCAACGGCGTCGACACCACCACGTCGCCAGCTGACTCCTGCCGAGCGCCAGGAAAGGTACGCGAATGGGTTGTGCTTTAAATGTGGTCAGAAATTTGTCAAGGGGCAGCACACGTGCGACAGCAAGTACTTGTATATGGGCTCTGACGACAATGATCACTATGATGGACTTCGCATTGAGGACAATGCGATTGTCGACAGGGGGGGAGTTGATACGGGCACGTATCTACCGGAGGACAAGACTAGCGATACGACCCTGCGTCGTGAGGAACGGAATCGTGCTCCGCCAAAGTATCTCAACTACTACGTGCCTAAGTAGTCACTGGTAGGACGTTATTTACATTATTTTGTTAGTAGGGGTCAGTTATTGCATTTTTCCATTGTTTAGGAGTCTTGAGAGTATTTATCTAAAACGTTTAGTATCTATAGGGTGTTAGGGTTCAACTTTATATTTTCATGAGAGAATAAGAATTGTTTATTTCGTTTAATTTAGTTCAATTACTTTAGTTTTTGTGAGATTCGTAGCCTCTAAAGCTACTGGTACGATACTGAGTGTATCAGGAGGTGTGGTGGTGGTTGGGCAGTGTTAGAGGTAGTGGTGTAGGTGTAGACGATGATGATGGTTGAGAATGAAGATGGTGGGGAGGTGGCTTCAGCTACACAAGCTGATGAGAAGTGAAAAGAAAAGCTGCCACCTCATCTTGAGCCATGTGTCGGATATAAACAAGGGGTGAAAATTGAAATTTTCTCAAAGTTGATGGTAAATATTGTGTTTTAAAAGAATAAGCAAATTTGAGATATTACACTTTTGCCCCCAGTACTTCAAATTACACCATAAATATCCCACAATTTCCACTATTCTCTGGCTGACCAGCTTTGAACTAGGATTTCAATTTGAAAGAAATTACATATATACCCTTAGTTTCTCAATAATGGCACATTTCCCCAACTTGAATTCTCCTTTCCAGACACTCTTGATGAACAGATGTCAGCAAACACTACTGAAAAAGAATTTGTAATCCAACTCTAGCTTTTAATTTATTGCATTTTGGCCCGTATAGAATTTCAGAGTGTTAATTTCATGGTCTATATTCTTTTAATTTCACCATAGTAATATTTGGTATCGTACTTTTGGAAGGCACTATTAGAACATGAAACAAATTTGTTGCTAGTATTATTTATCCCTTCTCTTGTATTGATTTTACTGCTAGTAGTAATCCAAAAATACCAAATTTTAGAAGAAAAAAAAACTTTGGCATCTCACATTTTCAGCTAAACTAAAAATATTTGATTGGAAAATCATGAATGATAATATTCTACTAATAGAAAATTTGTGCAAGAGAGGTCTTCTTATACCTGCCACATGCTCAGAAGAAGATAATTTCCACATTTTTTGGTTGTTCTGATACTAGATGGGTTTTGAGATCCCCCACTCCTTGAATTCATTATTGTTTCTTCAATATTCCTCTCTTCGAGTAGATCCCAAATTTCATTCACAATCTCTCTGCACCGAACTTGTAGATCTTCACTCATCTCCTTTCGTAGTTGTGGATTTCTCTAAAAAAAATTGAAATATGAGGAGAGAAAGCTAGATATTAATGTTATATTAATTCAAGCTTTTGCCTATGTATTGCTGAATATGTAGAAATATCATACCTTTTTTGTAGGTCATCGAATGCGCGGAACACAGTTGTAGATCCGTCTCATGGTTGGTAATAACATATGTTTTGGACATGAAGATCGATAGCAATGTCTCAATGAAAACAAAGAAACGCTCAGAAGGGGAGATGATTCGAAATCACGGCGACGATTTCATCCATGGATTCTCTTATCCTGTCCAATACACCAAAAGATCCCTTCATCACCGAAGCGTAAACTTTGTTTAAAACCCAGATTTTGGCTTGAAGATTCAGTTTCCAGCAACAATAGATAGAGATGGATTGTATATAGCTCGTTCTTCAGGAGCGCCGGGAAGCGGCGCCTTCCGAGAGAGAACGTCTCTCACGAGAATGTGCCTGAAATGTTACTTTTATATTGCCTAGAGATTCTTATACCCGGTGTTTCCCAAATTGCCCGTGCCCGCAACCTAGCAGGTTGGGCCATAAATGTAATATTGGTGTTTTAAGTGCCCTCAAGACTTGTACTCTATTTGGGTGTCTGATAAGCCCAATACTACTTACATACAATCAAGGCTTAATTTCAAAACTAAGGAAAACAAAACTTCTAACTAACCGAAACAAACCGTTTGATGATGACATGAGATTTACTTACATTCTGGAAATAGAATAGTGAGAGTTAAAGTAAGGCTTAATTACTTAGTGTGTACCCCTATTTTGGAAAACTATCACATTGCAATCTTAAATGTACCCCATTTGCAAAGAATAAAAGTCAACGTCAAACTGGTAAAATATTTCATCCAAACACCATCACTACAAGAATGGTGTATTCGTCAATGCAAAAAAATAATTATAAGAATTAGAAGTAAAATAAAAATAAAATAGACAAGAAAGAAAAGATAAATCGATCATGTAAGAAGGGAGTAATATAAAGTGTTAAACACAACAGTTTCACTATTTAGTCCTGATACTAAACATAGTCCAGAACAACTAAACATAGTATTAACAAATACATGAATTATGTTTAGTCGAATCCCAATTAGACTATTGATCCACTGATAATCAAGGAAAATCAAACATTCCAGCATAGTAATATATACGTAATCACATGCTTCCGCCGTAGCCTAGGGCGGAGCTTGCGGATATGCTCTTTGAGCAGCCCTTTCACTCGCGGAATTCGTTATATTCCTCATTTTTCCCTGTAATAAGCTCTCTTCGAATACATATATGCTTCTATATTACTTTTAGTACATCAGACAATTAACAACATTACAGTTTGAGTCGGTAGCATGAAATTAACATTTAACTTCACACTATCCTTTTATTTAACCATTGAATAATTTTATTTGATCCATCCCATATTAATTTTTTAAAACTACTTTAGCTCCCCACTATGGCGAATTGGTAGATTTGCCTCTTTCTATAGTGAATCTCATACTACTTCAGCTTCTTTTACCGAAACAACAATCTATAAAAGTAATTCATCAAGAACTCTATTCATTAAACTATCACCCTTTCGTAAGTAGAACTGTCAAACGGGCCGGTTAACCATCCTGATTTCAACCGTTTCTTGAGTAACTAAGCCCGAGCGCTAACTTACCGAACCGGGACCAGAACCTATTTCATGCGGGCTAGGGCCTGTTAAACCTTCTCTCAAACCATGAACCGAACCGCGACGACCCGATAATAAATGAGGGGACCGTTGACCGAACCCAGCCAGAAACTGAACGATTAAGCATACCAAAACAGCACTTTCCCACCAGTTTTGACATATATACATAAATATATATATGTATACCGACCTGAACCGAACTGGTACAGCCAGATATGGTTATATGCTAGGCCGGTTAGAGGTTTATGAAATTTCTCGGGCCGGTTACCCATAACTGAATACCCACAAACTGAGCCCGGTTGGTTCAAGGATTTTTTGGCCAGGTTTAGTTTCGGTTAACCGAAAGTGCAGCTCTAGTCGTAAGGGAGAAACTCATTTTGGTCGGTGAATATGTAAATATGACATGGGAAAAAATTATACAACCCACATTGTGATTACAAGTTGAATTAGTAAAGAAAATAATGACCATACAAAGGTCAAGGGTAACATGAATCAATTCTTAAATCATGTATTCAAGACCAGCATGAAAAATGCCTCTACTCACATGTTTTATGTGCATACATAGATGTACATGGTCTGCCACTGAGTTATTCCATGACTTATGTATCTCCTACTCATAGATACACAAATATTACTAATTCAACACTCTTCAATAGAAAATAAGCAATCACAAGCTTATCTGGTAGCCTCACTAGTATTCCAGATCAACACTGATAATTCTCTATCCCGACAACGTCTACACATACAAGTGTTTAAATATTTAATCTGTACATGTCCTCATTAGTGAGTTATAATTAAAACACAAGTATCTTGCTAGTTGTCTAACCGAGGATGACTATTTTACCCCTGAAGTCTCAATCTTATTAGTAAAGTCCATGAGTGTTCCTCAACTCCCTAAATTTTGCATACTTGGCCAATTTTGTGAGTTACTAAGTCTCCAAGTTATCTACTAAAGATTGAATTCCAAGTTTTGATATTTACACTCAAGTCCCTCCAATTTGTCTAAATTGCAATTTAGCCCCCTATTATGCATGATTGCAATCCAACTTAGTATATAAACCTAGGTTAAATAGTAAACTGAATGATACCAAAAGTTACAGGGTTTATTGGAAGTCCAAATCTATAAATATACACTACATGCGGCAACCCATTATATTCTTCACCTCCTTAAGAATGCGGCAAAAATTATAAAAAAGGGTAGAATCCTGGCACTCCAAACCAGTTCTAGTATGCCGTTTGGTTCTAGTAAGATAATTGCACAACCACCAACAACAAGATCTAAGCCTCCCAAATCGCGTATCATCTGCTCCAGCAGGTCATCAGTAATTTTCCGGACATCTTTGTATTCGCCGACCAACTTTCCTCTTTCGCCGGTCTGTTGCCACCATGATCTTATCACATTTCTGCCGACTTCATTTATTTCTACTTAAACGAAACTATTTTATGGGATTCCAAGGTGATGAAGAGCTGCTTCTGCCGTACCGATCCCAGAGAAGAGAGACAAATCTTTTATGCCTCCAAGGAATGAGTCCTTGACCACTGAGAGGCTATATTCCACCGTGTCAACCTGGGCGATATTGTCAAGTAACAAGTATGGGTGTCATTTACCAGACCAAGAATAAGTGATCACTGTTGTCCAAAAGAGCCATCACTTTTAGACAGCACTGATCACTTATTTTTTTTTCTATAGTGATTGACACTAACACTTGTTACTTGTCAATTTCTTTCTGGTTGACACGATGTCCTATCACCTCTCAGTGCTGAAGGACTTATTCCCTAGAGGCATAAAAGTTATGTCTCTCTTCTGCGGGTTCCGTGCGGCAGAAGTAGTTCTTTATCGCGTCGACATCCCATTAAAGAATGTTATATCAGTAGATATATATGAAGTCAGCAGAAATGTGATACAATATTGGTGGGCACAGACAAGACAATGGGGGAAGTTGTCCGATGAGTATACTAATGTCCAAAAGATTACTGATGCGGTCCTAGTGCAGCTGATACGTGATTTAGGAGGCATTGATCTTTTTATTGGTGGTAGCCCGTGTAATAATTGTACATGAACAAACCAACATACTAGAACTGGTTTAGAGGGTAAACATTCTGCCCTATTTTATGAATTTTTCCGCATTCTTAAGGCAGTAATGAATATAATGGGTCGCCGCATGTAGTGTATATTTATAAATGGGTAAAAGACAAAAACCACCCCTCGAGTTTGGGATATATACAAAAACACCCTTTGTGTTCGGGGATATACAAAAACCACCCTTGTTACTAACGGACGTTGGACAAGTACCACCCTTCTGTTAATGTCAGTTAAGAGAGGGGTGCAATCTGACTTTTTTATTACCATTTTGCCCCTATTTATATGTTTTTGTTTATTTTGTTAATGTTCTTGATGTTCACCACCACCACCACCACCTCCACCACAACACCACCACCACCAAAAAATCAAAGCTCAAACTACTACTACCCCTCACCAGACCCATTTCAAACTGTAACCATGCCACAACGACAATCGCCATGCTAGTCTTTGATACTTTCTGGTTCCCTCGCTGCACACGAAATGGTTCAATCAACATGTCATCGAGAAAATCACTGGCTAAGGCAAAACAATGGAAACATGGGATACCCAAACTAAACCTCAGACTATGAAATCACTAACCTAGTACTACTACAATCAGAAACAACATCAGAGAAAATAGATCAGCCCATGTCAAATTGAAATATTCTTTGCCCAAATCCTCCAAAATCAGAGTATCATCTCCATTCACTTAACATGATTCTGTAGATAAGAGTTTAACATATGAACATGACCCTAATTAGACCTTCCAAAGTTCAAAACTTTAAAGAAACCCATGTCCAGATTCATAGTGAACCCTCGGCAATCATAGAGAGAGATTTGACCAAAATTTACCAAAATTGAAATCTTTAGACAAACCCATGTCCAGGTTCAGAGTGAATAATCCTCAGCAAGTTCAATTATCAGCTAGAGAGAGAGATTTGACCAAAGTGTTCGAAAGTTTAGAAATTTAGACAAACCCATGTCAAGATTCATGGTGAAACCTCAGAAATCAGAGAGAGAGAGAGAGATTTGACCAAAATGTTCCGAAATTGAAAAATTTAGACAAACCCATGTCCAGATTCACAGTGAATCCTCAGCAAGTTCAAATTATCAGAGAGAGAGAGATTGGACCTCGTTCTTGCCATATTTCTGGCGGTACTGGGCCTGAACAACAGGGCTAAAGAAGAGGGAGGCATTATAGATGAGGTATGAAGAGTGCTTTGTCAAATTCAGCAACACGAAATCGAAATTCAACCCAACAACGCTGCAAAAACACTCAAATTAACAATACTTTTGAAGCATTTTGGGTCTGTGTAAATAAACCAACAAACATACTCTGCAACATCAAACCCAGAACCGAAGAAGAAAAGAAGATGAAGAAGAAGAAACAGATCTGGAGCTATGCGTAGGCGACGACCCAGACCACCGCAACAACCCGTACACCTGAAACACACGAGCAGCCACTCTCCTTCTTCTTCATCAAGCGCGAGGAAGGAGGTGGAGATCTCTTCCTTCACTCATCGGCGATCAAATCGGAGGAATTCCGGACCCTCAAAGGTAAAGAGAGAGAGTCTGGCGATGAGTTAATTTGATGATGGTTGAGAGCTGTGAGAGAGAGAGAGTCTGGTGATGGAGGGCAGATAGAGAGAGAGGTGGGGAAGGGGAAAGTGAAGAAGGAAGAAGGAAAAAAGTTATTTATGGGGTGGTATTTTTTGTCAAAATGAGGGTAAATATGTATTCTCCACCCTCGGTTAGTTTGCTGTTAGTGACAAGGGTGGTTTTTGTATATCCCCGAACACGAAGGGTGTTTTTGTATATACCCCAAACTCGAGGGGTGGTTTTTGTCTTTTACCCTTTATAAATTTGAACTTTTAATATACACCCGTAACCTTTGGGATCATTCATTGAATCTTGGTTTATAGTTGGATTGTTTGACCCAGTGTATTAGTGTTTTTTTAGTATGATTGTTTGAATTGCTTTGAGGTTCTATTTTGTGGTGGAGGTGGTAAAAATGTTGTTGAAACAAGCAAATAAAGCAATTCCGCCACCATTCCAGATCTGCATGGTACAGTAGTGGTTGACTATATATCACCTGAATTTGATCCCAAAACACCCATCGTCTCAGGCGATGGTTTCTGCTCAGGTTAGCCATTGACATTTACGTGGCACAAAAATCAGCTCAAGAACATGGTAAGTTTTAGCTCGTTTCATCTCATGTTTTGGTGGATTTTAAGGTGATCTAAACATGTACTCACAGCTGCAAATTAATGTAGTGTTCAATAGTTTTGCTCAGGCTCTTACAAAATGCTATCACGCTCTCAACGACAATAATCAGAGAGGGAGATACAAGTCTCCAAATAGGGCTCTGAAATGAGCACCACTGCAGGTTTAAAACTGAAACCTCGAGAACATTGTTTTGTAGCCACATTGAAAACCAATTCAGGGATGTTTGAAGAACAAATCAAACAACAAAATCAACATGGGAATGAAGCAGGTCATTCAGGGAGAAAATCGCTACAAACATCTTGTGAAATTTTTAGGTTTTGGAGCCATTACAAGTGGATTTTCAGGGTGGGGTTTCACCGAAAAGCAACATGTTCATGAATAAAACCCTGAGTTTCCCCATTACGGCTGTGTTTTGATACTTCCAATAGTCTCACGAGACTACAGGAATCGGAATGGAGTAATGTGCATGAAGAAAACAGGGAGGAAGAAGGTCTTACCGTAGCCTTAGCAGTAGTGACAAAAACCGGCGAGAGCCTACCCAGATACTGGCGGGGTAGAAGAAACTACCGAGTTACAGTCCAAGCTTGGCACCAATGATTTCGGAAATTTCCAAGGATTATGAAAGCGATAATCAGTTGCACTAAAAAAGTTAGAGAGAGAGAATTCACGTATAATCAAACTAGGATTATTATCATACAACCCATTTTCCGAGTTCAATTCTGGAAGTTGCGGCTGGATCACCTCCTTTTCAGGGAGACACAAGGCCTTTCCAAATTGGCAGAGGGCTATTTATCCCCTAGGCTCCTAGTATCACAAGCATCAGTAGTTTTTGAAAGGAGGTGTGGTGGTGGTTGGGCAGTGTTAGAGGTAGTGGTGTAGGTGTAGAAGATGATGATGGTTGAGAATGAAGATGGTGGGGAGGTGGCTTCAGCTATACAAGCTGATGAGAAGTGAAAAGAAAAGCTGCCACCTCATCTTGAGCAACGTGTCGGAT
Organism: Linanthus parryae; assembly: GCA_023055425.1. Taxonomy (NCBI): domain Eukaryota; kingdom Viridiplantae; phylum Streptophyta; class Magnoliopsida; order Ericales; family Polemoniaceae; genus Linanthus; species Linanthus parryae. The sequence continues at coordinate 81,422,287 of JALGPY010000006.1, forward strand.
ATAAACTAGGGGTGAAAATTGAAATTTTCTCAAAGTTGATGGTAAATCTTGTGTTTTAAATGAATAAGCAAATTTGAGATATTATACTTTTGCCCCCAGTACTTCAAATTACTCCATAAATATCACTCCATTTCCACTATTCTCAGGCTGACCAGCTTTGAACTAGGATTTCAATTTGAAAGAAATTACATATATACCCTTAGTTTCTCAATAATGGCACATTTTCCCCAACTTGAATTCTCCTTTCCAAACACTCTTGATGAACAGATGTCAGCAAACACTACTGAAAAAGAATTTACAATCCAACTCTAGCTTTGAATTTATTGCATTTTTGCCCCTATAGAATTTTAGAGTGTTAATGTCATGGCCTATATTCCTTTAATTTCACCATAGTAATATTTGGTATCGTACTTTTGGAAGGCACTTTTAGAACATGAAACAAATTTGTTGCTAGTATTATTTATCCCTTCTCTTGTATTGATTTTACTGCTAGTAGTTATCCAAAAATACCAAATTTTAGAAGGAAAAAAAACTTTGGCATCTCACATTTTCAGCTAAACTAAAAATATTTGATTGGAAAATCATGAATGATAATATTCTACTAATAGAAATTTGTGCAAGAGAGGTCTTCATATACCTGCCAAATGCTCCGAAGAAGATGATTTCCACATTTTTTTTTTGTTGTTCTTATACTAGATGGGTTTTGAGATCCCCCACTCCTTGAATTCATTATTGTTTCTTCAAATATTCCTCTCTTCGAGTAGATCCAAAATTTCATCCACAATCTCTCTGCACCTAACTTGTAGATCTTCACTCATCTCCTTTGGTAGTTGTGGACTTCTCTAAAAAATTGAAATATGAGGAGAGAAAGCTAGAAATTAATGTTATATTAATTCAAGCTTTTGCCTATGTATTGCTGAATATGTAGAAATATCATACCTTTTTTGTAGGTCATCGAATGCGCGGTACACAGTTGTAGATCCGTCTCATGGTTGGGAATAACATATGTTTTGGAGATGAAGATCGATAGCAATGTCTCAATGAAAACAAAGAAACGCTCAGGAGGGGAGATGATTCGAAATCACAGCGACGATTTCATCCATGGATTCTCTTATCCTGTCCAATACACCAGAAGATCCCTTCATCACCGAAGCGTAAACTTTGCTTAAAACCCTGATTTTGGCTTAAAGATTCAGTTTCCAGCAACAATAGATAGAGATGGATTGTATATAGCTCGCTCTTCAGAAGCACCGGGAAGCGGCGCCTTCCGAGAGAGCACGTCTCTTACGAGAATGTGCCAGAAATGTTACTTTTATATCGCCTAGAGATTCTTATACCCGGTGTTTCCCAAATTGCCCGTGCCCGCAACCTAGCAGGTTGGGCCATAAATGTAATATTGGTGTTTTAAATGCCCTCAAGACTTGTTCTCTATATTGGTGTCTGATAAGCCCAATATTACTTACATACAATCAAGGCTTAATTTCAAAACTAAAGAAAACAAAACTTCTAATGAACCGAAACAAACCGTTTGATGATGACATGAGATTTACTAACATTCTGAAAATAGAATAGAGAGAGTTAAAGTAAGGCTTAATTACTAAGTGTGTACCCCTATTTTGGAAAACTATCACATTGCAATCTTAAATGTACCCCATTTTCAAAGAATAGAAGTCAACGTCAAATTGGTAAAATATTTCATCCAAACACCATCACTACAAGAATGGTGTATTCGTCAATGCAAAAAAATAATTATAAGAATTAGAAGTTAAATAAAAATAAAATAGACAAGAAAGAAAAGCTAAATCGATCATGTAGGAAGGGAGTAATTTAAAGTGTTAAACACAACAGTTTCACTATTTAGTACCGGTACTAAAATTAGTCCAGAACAACTAAATATAGTATTAACAAATACTTGAATTATGTTTAGTCGAATCCCAATTATACTATTGATCCACTGATAATCCAGGAAAATTAAACATTCCAGCATAGTAATATATACGTAATCACATGCTTCCGCCCTACCCTAGGGCGGAGCTTGCGGATATGCTCTTTGAGCAGCCCTTTCACTCGCGGAATTCGTTATATTCCTTATTTTTCCCTATAATAAGCTCTCTTCGAATACATGTATGCTTCTATATTACTTTTAGTACGTCAGACAATTAACAACATTACAATTTGGGTCGGTAGCATGAAATTAACATTTAACTTCACACTATCCTTTTATTTAACCATTAAATACTTTATAAATTTTATTTGATCAAAAGATCCCATATTAATTTTTTTAAACTACAGCTCCCCACTATGGCGAATTGGTAGATTTGCCTCTTTCTATAGTGAATCTCATACTACTTCAAGCTTCTTTGACCGAAACAACAATCTATAAAAGTAATTCATCAAGAACTCTATTCATTAAACTATTACACTTTTGAAAGTACAACTGTCAAACGGGCCGGTTAACCATCCTGATTTCATGCGGGCTAGGGACTGTTAAACCTTCTCTCAAACCATGAACCGAACCGCAACGACCCGATAATAAATGAGGGGACCGTTGACCGAACCCAGCTAGGAACTGAACAAGTAAGCATACCAAAACAGGACTTTCCACCAGTTTTGACATACATACATACATATATATATATACCGACCCGAACCGAAGTGGTACAGCCGGATATGGTTATATGCTGGGCCGGTTAGAGGTTTGTGAAATTTCTCGGGCCGGTTAACCATAACTGAATACCCACAAACTGAGCCCGGTTGGTTCAAGGATTTTTTGGCCGGGTTTGGTTTCGGTTAACCGAAAGTGCAGCTCCATTCGTAAGGGAGAAACTCATTTTGGTCGGTGAATATGTAAATATGACCTGGGAAAAATTATACAACCCACATTGGGATTACAAGTTGAATCAGTAAAGACAATAATGACCATACAAAGGTCAAGGGTAACATGAATCAATTCTTAAATCATGTATTCAAGACCAGCATGAACAATGCCCATACTCACGTGTTTTATGTGCATACATAGATGTACATGGTCTGCCACTGAGTTATTCCATGACTTATGTACCTCCTACTCATACATACACAAATATTTCTAATTCAACACTCTTCAATAGAAAATAAGCAATCACAAGCTTATCTCGTAGCCTCACTAGTTTTCCAGATCAACGTTGATGATTCTCTATCCCGAAAGCGTCTACACATACAAGTGTTTAAATATTTAATCTGTACAAGTCCTCATTAGTGATTTATAATTCAAACACAAGTATCTTGCCAGTTGTCTAAATCAGGATGACTATTTTGCCCTTGAAGTCTCAATCTAATTAGTAAAGTCCATGAGTGTTCCTCGACCACCTAAATTATGCATAGTTGGCCAATTTTGTGAGTTACTAAGTCTACAAGTTATCTACTAAAGATTGAATTCATTTTTTTGATATTTACACTCAAGTCCCTCCAATTTGTCTAGATTTCAATTTAGCCCCATATTCTGCATGATTGCAATCCAACTTAGTATATAAACCTGGGTTGAATAGTTAACTGAATGATACCAAAAGTTACAGGGGTTTATGGAAAGTCCAAATCTATAAATATACACTACGACAACCCATTATATTCTCCACCTCCTTAAGAATGCAGCAAAAACTATAAAATAGGGTAGAATCCTAGCCCTCCTAACCAGTTCTATTTTGCCGGATGGTTCTAATAAGATGATTGCACAACCACCAACAAAAAGATCAAAGCCTCCTAAATCGCGTATCATCTGCTCCAGCAGGTCATCAGTAATTTTCTGGACATCTTTGTATTCGCCGACAAACTTTCCTCTTTCGCCGGTCTGTTGCCACCAGGATCTTATCACATTTCTTCCGACTTCATTTATTTCTACTTAAACGACACGATTTAATAGGATTCCAAGGTGATGAAGAGCTGCTTCTGCCGTACCGATCCCAGAGAAGAGAGACAAATCTTTTATGCCTCCAAGGAATGAGTCCTTGAGCACTGAGAGGTGATATGCCACCATGTCAACCTGGGCGATATTGTCAAGTAACAAGTGTGGGTGTCATTTACCAGACCAAAATTAAGTGATCACTCTTATCCAAAAGAGCCATCACTTTTGGAAAGCACCGATCACTTATTTTTTTTCTATAGTGATTGACACTAACACTTGTTACTTGTCAATTTCTTTCTGGTTGACACGGTGTCCTATCACCTCTCAGTGCTGAAGGACTTATTCCCAGGAGGCATAAATGTTCTGTCTCTCTTCTCAGGGATCGGTGCGGCAGAAGTACCTCTTTATCGCGTCGACATCCCATTAAAGAATGTTATATCAGTAGAAATATATGAAGTCAGGAGAAATGTGATACGATATTGGTGGGCACAGACTAGACAAAGGGGGAAGTTGTCCGTTGAGTATACTAATGTCCAAAAGATTACTGATGAGGTCCTGGTGAAGCTGATACATGATTTAGGAGGCATTGATCTTGTTATTTGTGGTAGCCCGTGTAATAATTGTACATGAACAAAGCAACGTACTACAACTGGTTTAGAGGGTAAACATTCTGCCCTATTTTATGAACTTTTCAGCATTCTTAAGGCAGTAATGAATATAATGGGTCGCCGCATGTAGTGTATATTTATAGATTTGAACTTTTAATATACACCCGTAACCTTTGGGATCATTCATTGAACCTTGGTTTATAGTTGGATTGTTTGACCCAGTGTATTAGTGTTTTTTTAGTATGATTGTTTGAATTGCTTCGAGGTTCTATTTTGTGGTGGAGGTGGTAAAAATGTTGTTGAAACAAGCAAATAATGCAATTCCTCCACCATTCCAGATCTGCACAGTACAGTGGTGGTTGACTATATATCACCTGAATTTGATCCCAAAACACTCATCGTCTCAGGCGATGGTTTCTGCTCAGGTTAGCCATTGACATTTACGTGGCACAAATCACAGCTCAAGAACATGGTAAGTTTTAGCTCGTTTTATCTCAAGTTTGGGTGGATTTTAAGGTGATCTAAAAATGTACTCACAGCTGCAAATTAATGTAGTGTTCAATAGTTTTCCTCAGGCTCTTAAAAAATGCTATCACGCTCTCAACGAAAATAATCAAAGAGGGAGATACAAGTCTCCAAACAGCGCTCTGAAATGAGCACCTCTGCAGGTTTAAAACTGAAACCTCGAGAAAATTGTTTTGTAGCCACATTGAAAACCAACTCAGTGATGTTTGAAGACCAAATCAAACAACAAAAGCAACACGGGACTGAAGCAGGTCATTCAGGGAGAAAATCGCTACAAACATCTTGTGAAATTTTTAGGTTTTGGAGCCATTACAAGTGGATTTTCAGGGTGGGGTTTCACCGAAAAACAACAAGTTCATAAATAAAACCCCGAGTTTCCCCATTATAGTTGTGTTTTGATACTTCCAATAGTATCACGAGACTATGGGAATCGAAATGGAGTAATGTGCATGAAGAGAACAGGGAGGAAGAAGGTCTTACCGTAGCTTTAGCAGTAGTGACAAAAAGCGGCGAGAGCCTACCCTGATACTGGCGGGGTCAGAAGAAACTACCGTGTTACAGTCCAAGCTTGGCACCAATGATTTCGGAAATTTCCAAGGATCACAAAAACGATAATCAAATGCACTGAAAAAGTTAGAGAGAGAATTCACGTAGAATAAAACTAGGATAATTATCATACAACCCCTTTTCCGAGTTCAATTCTGGAAGGTGCGGCTGGATCACCTCCTTTTCAGGGAGACACAAGGCCTTTCCAAATTGGCAGAGGGCTATTTATCCCCTAGGCTCCTAGTATCACAAGCATCAGTAGTTTTTTGAAAGTTGTGGTGGTGGTTGGGTAGTGTTAGAGGTAGTAGTGTAGGTGTAGAAGATGATGATGGTTGAGAATAGGGATGGCAACGGGTCAGATCCGAATCGGATCAGGCTAGATCCGATCTAGATCTGACTAGGAGAAATGGGATCCAGATCCGATCCTGATCTGTTCGGATCATCACCGGATTCGGATCAGATCGGATCAGGTTTCGTCCAGCTGATCCAAATCCGATCCGTAGAGGGTTTGCAATCAAATACAAAAAATAACATTAGAAATAAATACTATTTCATATGCTAAGGCATGTTCGGAAGTTATGAAGTCTAAAACACAACAGAAATAGCTTTGTAGGTTGGAATTACTATTGTATTATTCTTGAAAGTGATAGTGGGGAGGTGGTATGAATATATTTGTAAAGCACACATATACGTCGGATCGGATCGGGTCGGAACCCGGTGGATTTGCCCTTAGATCCAAATCCATATCGAAATCCGATCGGATCTGGCTTTCCAGATCCAAATCCGATCCATTTTCAATTGGATCGGATCCAAATCCGATCCATTCGGCCCGGATCGCTCGGATCACAGATCTGATCTGACCATATTGCCATCCTTAGTTGAGAATGAAGATGGTGGGGAGGTGGCTTCAGCTATACAAGCTGATGAGAAGTGAAAAGAAAAGCTGCCACCTCATCTTGAGCCATGTGTCGGATATAAACAAGGGGTGAAAATTGAAATTTTCTCAAAGTTGATGGTAAATGTTGTGTTTTAAAAGAATAATCAAATTTGAGATATTACACTTTTGCCCCCAGTACTACAAATTACTCCATAAATATCCCACAATTTCCACTATTCTCTGGCTGACTAGCTTTTAACTGGGATTTCAATTTGAAAGAAATTACATATATACCCTTAGTTTTTCAATAATGGCACATTTTTCCCAACTTGAATTCTCCTTTCCAGACACTCTTGATGAACAGATGTCAGCAAACACTACTGAAAAATAATTTACAATCCAACTCTAGCTTTTAATTTATTGCATTTTTGCCCCTATAGAATTTCAAAGTGTTAATGTCATGGCCTATATTCCTTTAATTTCACCATAGTAATATTTGGTATCGTACTTTTGGAAGGCACTTTTAGAACATGAAACAAATTTGTTGCTAGTTTTATTTATCCCTTCTCTTGTATTGATTTTACTGCTAGTAGTAATCCAAAAATACCAAATTTTAGAAGAAAAAAAAAACTTTGGCATCTCACATTTTCAGCTAAACTAAAAATATTTGATTGGAAAATCATGAACGATAATATTCTACTAATAGAAATTGGTGCAAGAGAGGTCTTCATATACCTGCCACATGCTCCGAAGAAGATGATTTCCACTTTTTTTTGTTGTTCTGATACTAGATGGGTTTTGAGATCCCCCACTCCTTGAATTCATTATTGTTTCTTCAAATATTCCTCTCTTCGAGTAGATCCCAAATTTCATCCACGATCTCTCTGCACCTAACTTGTAGATCTTCACTCATCTCCTTTGGTAGTTGTGGACTTCTCTAAAAAAATTGAAATATGAGGAGAGAAAGCTAGATATTAATGTTATATTAATTCAAGCTTTTGCCTATGTATTGCTGAATATGTAGAAATAGCATACCTTTTTTGTAGGTCATCGAATGCGCGGAACACAGTTGTAGATCCGTCTCATGGTTGGGAATAACATACGTTTTGGAGATGAAGATCGATAGCAATGTCTCAATGAAAACAAAAAAACGCTCAGGAGGGGAGATGATTCGAAATCACATTTCATCCATGGATTCTCTTATCCTGTCCAATACACCAAAAGATCCCTTCATCACCGAAGCGTAAACTTTGCTTAATACCCTGATTCTGGCTTAAAGATTCAGTTTCCAGCAACAATAGATAGAGCCATCACTTTTGGACAGCACTGATCACTTATTTTTTTTTTCTATTGTGATTGACACTAACACTTGTTACTTGTCAATTTCTTTTTGGTTGACACGGTGTCCTATCACCTCTCAGTGCTGAATGACTTATTCCGTGGAGGCATAAACGTTCTGTCTCTCTTCTCCGGGATCGATGCGGCAGAAGTAGCTCTTTATCGCGTCGACATCCCAATAAAGAATGTTATATCAGTAGAAATATATGAAGTCAGCAGAAATGTGATACGATATTGGTGGGCACAGACTAGACAAAGGGGGAAGTTGTCCGATGAGTATACTAATGTCCAAAAGATTACTGATGAGGTCCTGGTGCAGCTGATACGTGATTTAGGAGGCATTGATCTTGTTATTGGTGGTAGCCCGTGTAATAATTGTACATGAACAAACCAACATACTACAACTGGTTTAGAGGGTAAACATTCTGCCCTATTTTATGAATTTTGCCGCATTTAAGGCAGTAATGAATATAATGGGTCGCCGCATGTAGTGTATATTTATAGATTTGAACTTTTAATATACACCCGTAACTTTTGGGATCATTCATTGAACCTTGGTTTATAGTTGGATTGTTTGACCCAGTGTATTAGTGTTATTTTAGTATGATTGTTTGAATTGCTTTGAGGTTCTATTTTGTGGTGGAGGTGGTAAAAATGTTGTTGAAACAAGCAAATATAGCAATTCCGCCACCATTCCAGATCTGCATAGTACAGTGGTGGTTGACTATATATCACCTGAATTTGATCTCAAAACATCCATCATCTCAGGCGATGGTTTTTCTGATCAGGTTAGCCATTGGCATTTACGTGGCACAAAACACAGCTCAAGAACATGGTAAGTTTTAGCTCGTTTTATCTCAAGTTTAGCGTTTCGGATTTAGGGTGGATTTTAAGGTGATCTAAACATGTACTCACAGCTGCAAATTAATGTAGTGTTCAATAGTTTTGCTCAGGCTCTTAAAAAATGCTATCACGCTCTCAACGACAATAATCAGAGAGGGAGATTCAAGTCTCAAAACAGGGCTCTGAAATGAGCACCGATGCAGGTTTTAAACTGAAACCTCGAGAACATTGTTTTGTAGCCACACTGAAAACCAATTCAGGGATGTTTAAAGACCAAATCAAACAACAAAATCAACATGGGAATGAAGCAGGTCATTCAGGGTGAAAATCGCTACAAACATCTTGTGAAACTTTTAGGTTTTGGAGCCATTACAAGTCGATTTTCAGGGTGGCGTTTCACCGAAAAACAATATGTTCATGAATAAAACCCTGAGTTTCCCCATTACGGTTGTGTTTTGATACTTCCAATAGTCTCACGAGACTACAGGAATCGGAATGGAGTAATGTGCATGAAGAAAACAGGGAGGAAGAAGGTCTACCGTAGCTTTAGCAGTAGTGACAAAAACCGGCGAGAGCCTACCCTGATACTGGCGGGGTCAGAAGAAACTACCGAGTTACAGTCCAAGCTTGGCACCAATGATTTCGAAAATTTCCAAGGATCACAAAAGCGATAATCAGTTGCACTAAAAAAGTTAGAGAGAGAGAATTCACGTAGAATCAAACTAGGATTATTATCATACAACCCATTTTCCGAGTTCAATTCAGGAAGGTGCGGCTGGATCACCTCCTTTTCAGGGAGACGCAAGGCCTTTCCAAATTGGCAGAGGGCTATTTATCCCCTAGGCTCCTAGTATAACAAGCATCAGTAGTTTTTTGAAAGGAGGTGTGGTGGTGGCTGGGCAGTGTTAGAGGTAGTGGTGTAGGTGTAGAAGATGATGACGGTTGAGAATTAAGATGGTGGGGAGGTGGCTTCAGCTATACAAGCTGATGACAAGTGAAATGAAAAGCTGCCACCTCATCTTGAGCCATGTGTAGGATATAAACAAGGTGTGAAAATTGAAATTTTCTCAAAGTTGATGGTAAATGTTGTGTTTTAAAAGAATAAGCAAATTTGAGATATTACACTTTTGCCCCCAGTACTTCAAATTACTCCATAAATATCCCACAATTTCCACTGTTCTCTGGCTGACCAGCTTTGAACTAGGATTTCAATTTGAAAGAAATGACATATATACCCTTAGTTTCTCAATAGTGGCACATTTTTCCCAACTTGAATTCTTATTCCCAGACAGTCTCTATGAACAGATGTCAGCAAACACTACTGAAAAAGAATTTCCAATCCAACTCTAGCTTTTAATTTATTGAATTTTGGCCCCTATATAATTTCAGAGTGTTAATGTCATGGCCTATATTCCTTTAATTTCACCATAGTAATATTTGGTATCGTGCTTCTGGAAGGCACTTTTAGAACATGAAACAAATTTGTTGCTAGTATTATTTATGCCTTCTCTTGTATTGATTTTACTGCTAGTAGTAATCCAAAAATACCAAATTTTAGAAGAAAAAAAACTTTGGCATCTCACATTTTCAGCTAAACTAAAAATATTTGATTGGAAAATCATGAATGATAATATTCTACTAATAGAAATTTGTGCAAGAGAGGTCTTCATATACCTGCCACATGCTCAGAAGAAGATGATTTCCACATATTTTTTGGTTGTTCTGATACTAGATGGGTTTTGAGATCCCCACTCCTTGAATTCATTATTGTTTCTTAAATATTCCTCTCTTGGAGTAGATCCAAAATTTCATCCACAATCTCTCTGCACCTAACTTGTAGATCTTCACTCATCTCCTTTGGTAGTTGTGGACTTCTCTAAAAAAAATTGAAATTTGAGGAGAGAAAGCTAGATATTAATGTTATATTAATTCAAACTTTTGCCTATGTATTGCTGAATATGGAGAAATATCATACCTTTTTTGTAGGTCATCGAATGCGCGGAACACAGTTGTAGATCCGTCTCATTGTTGGGAATAACATATGTTTTGGAAATGAAGATCGATAGCAATGTCTCAATGAAAACAAAGAAACGCTCAGGAGGGGAGATGATTCGACATCACGGCGAGGATTTCATCCATGGATTCTCTTATCCTGACCAATACACCAAAAGATCCCTTCATCACCGAAGCGTAAACTTTGCTTAAAACCCTGATTTTGGCTTAAAGATTCAGTTTCCAGTAACAATAGATAGAGATGGATTGTATATAGCTCGCTCTTCAAGAGCGCCGGGAAGCGGCGCCTTCCGAGAGATAACGTCTCTTACGAGAATGTGCCAGAAATGTTACTTTTATATGGCCTACAGATTCTTATACCCGGTGTTTCCTAAATTGCCCGTGCCCGCAACCTAGCAGGTTGGGCCATAAATGTAGTATTGGTGTTTTAAATGCCCTCAAGACTTCTACTCTATTTGGGTGTCTTATAATCCCAATACTACTTACATACAATCAAGGCTTAATTTCAAAACTAAGGAAAACGAAACTTCTAATGAACCGAATCAAACCGTTTGATGATGACATGAGATTTACTTACATTCTGGAAATAGAATAGAGAGAGTTAAAGTAAGGCTTATTTACTTCGTGTGTACCCCTATTTTGTACAAAAACTAACCCATATTTTGTACAAAAACTATCACATTACAATCTTAAATGTACCCCATTTGCAAAGAATAAAAGTCAACGTCAAACTGGTGAAATATTTCATCCAAACACCATCACTACAAGAATGGTGTATTCGTCAATGCAAAAAAATAATTATAAGAATTAGAAGTAAAATAAAAATAAAATAGACAAGCAAGAAAAGCTAAATCGATCATGTAAGAAGGGAGTAATTTAAAGTGTTAAACACAACAGTTTCACTATTTAGTACTAGTACTAAAATTAGTCCAGAACAAGTAAACATAGTATTAACAAATACATGAATTATGTTTAGTCGAATCCCAATTAAACTATTGATCCACTGATAATCAAGGAAAATCAAACATTCCAGCATAGTAATATGTACGTAATCACATGCTTCCGCCCTAGCCTAGGGCGGAGCTTGCGGATATGCTCTTTGAGCAGCCCTTTCACTCGCGGAATTCGTTATATTCCTCATTTTTCCCTGTAATAAGCTCTATTCGAATGCATATATGCTTCTATATTACTTTTAGTACATCAGACAATTAATAACATTACAATTTGAGTCGGTAGAATGAAATTAACATTTAACTTCACACTATCCTTTTATTTAACCATTGAATACTTTCTAAATTTTATTTGATCCATCCCATATTAATTTTTTAAAACTACTTTAGCTCCCCACTATGGCGAATTGGTAGATTTGCCTCTTTCTATAGTGAATCTCATACTACTTCAGCTTCTTTTACCGAAACAGCAATCTATAAAAGTAATTCATCAAGAACTCTATTCATTAAACTATCACACTTTCGTAAGTAGAACTGTCAAACGGGCCGGTTAACCATCCTGATTTCAACCGTTTCTTGAGTAACTAAGCCCGAGTCCTAACTTACCGAACCGGGACCAGAACCTATTTCATGCAGGCTAGGGCCTGTTAAACCTTCTCTCAAACCATGATCGAACCGCGACGACCCGATAATAAATGAGGGGACCGTTGACCGTACCCTGCCAGGAACTGAACGATTAAGCATACCAAAACAGCACTTTCCCACCAGTTTTGACATATATACATACATATATATATACATATACCGACCCGAACCAAACTGGTACAGCCGGATATGGTTATATGCTGGGCCAGTTAGAGGTTTGTGACATTTTTCGGGCCAGTTAACCATAACTGAATACCCACAAACTGAGCCCTGTTGGTTCAAGGATTCTTTGGCCGGGTTTGGTTTCGGTTAACCAAAAGTGCAGCTCTAGTCGTAAGGGAGAAACTCATTTTGGTCGGTGAATATGTAAATATGACCTGGGAAAAAATTATACAACCCACATTGGGATTACAAGTTGAATCAGTAAAGACAATAATGACCATACAAAGGTCAAGGGTAACATGAATCAATTCTTAAATCATGTATTCAAGACCAGCATGAACAATGCCGACACTCACATGTTTTATGTGCATACATAGATGTATATGGTCTGCCACGGAGTTATTCCACGACTTATGTACCTCCTACTCATAGATACACAAATATTTCTAATTCAACACTCTTGAATAGAAAATAAGCAATCACAAGCTTATCTGGTAGCCTCACTAGTATTCCAGATCAACGCTGATGATTCTCTATCCTGACAGCGTCTACACATACAACTGTTTAAATATTTAATATGTACATGTCCTCATTAGTGAGTTATAATTCAAACACAAGTATCTTGCTAGTTGTCTAACCCAGGATGACTATTTTGCCCCTGAAGTCTCAATCTTATTAGTAAAGTCCATGAGTGTTCCTCAACCCCCTAAATTATGCATAGTTGGCCAAATTTGTGAGTTACTAAGTCTCCAAGTTATCTACTAAAGATTGAATTCCAAGATTTGATATTTACACTCAAGTCCCTTGTTAACGACTTAAAATTGCATATTTTAGTATGTTAAGGAACTCTTCATAACTTGCTAATATGTGTAATTTAACTATTTTATCTCTTATTCTACTCATGCTTGTCTTTGTAGTTTTGGTTGTTTTTATCTTATTTTGTAGGCAAAGACGTGATTTAGAACGCAAGGGCTAGTTGGGAAAGCTTGAATGAGGAATTGAGAGGCTTTGGAGGGGCCAAGAGAAGTGAAGAAGAAATTTGAAGGCTTAATTTGAAGAAGTCAAGTGATAAAGAGGCTAAAGTTGAAGACAAAGCAACTAATTTTCAAGTTAAAGTGAAGATTTGAAGACCTACTTGAGAAGACCAGAGAAGAATATGGGGTCGTTATTGAAGATTTAGAAGAAAAGATGTCAAAATGAGAGTCAAAGGTTGAAGTGGAGGGAAAAATAGAGAAGAACTTAACGGAATTGGGGCTAAAGTGTGGATTTCTAAACGATTTAAGGGATCAAGCATAGTGTTTTTAACGGCGTGGGGGTTTAAAAGCCATTTTCAGAAAGTTTTAAGGAAGCGCTCGGGGTATTTTAAAACATATCAGCGAGCTAGGGGGAGCCGGGTGCAATTTCACCGAACCAGATCAGCACCAGCTCACCCTCTCACGCGTCTTCTCTCTCCCCGACGTGAAACACAGATGAAGAACAGAGCTTCACCATTGTTCTTCGTCCGAAGCTTCTTCGAAGGCCACCTCTCCCTCAATTCTTCACCAAATAGCACGAGACCAGTACCAATCTTCTCCCTAGACCGAGCTCTACCCAGCCCAAGCATCAATTCGGCCCAAGAATGCTTCTAGAAAAAACTCCCAATTCACCTAGGGTTCTTGAAGCATCTTCAAATCAACGATTGAGAGTCTCTCAGTTCAATTCAAAGGCTAGGATCAATCCTTAGAGGCTACGAAACCCTCCCTCACTGCCTATATAAGCTGAAGATGTAGAAGAAGAAAGGGGGGACGACCCACGCATAAGCTGAAACAAAGCTCTGTCTCTATCTCTTCTCTCTCTCGGCACCAGTCGATTTCTGGGTTCGTTGTGGTGAATCCGAGCTCATCCTGAGCTATTGCGGAGCCAGTAACAACCAAGGGAGAAAGAGCTCGAATTGGGTTCGTTCTGGGTTCGTTTTGCCTCTGTTTTTTTAGCACTGTTTTGGCTCTGTTTTTAGCTCTATTCTTGGTTTTTGATTGCAACAGCAGCAGCTGCAGAGACAGCAGCAGTTATAGTTCTTTCTAGTGAAGTAGTTTCTAGCTAAATATTTGAGATAATTCATGAGTTTGGTTCTTTAATATGTAGTATTGAAGTGTTGATGATGAATTGGTGATAACAAGTGTTTGATTCAAGTGTTATTTATGAAAACAACAATTCTCTCTAATTCTCTTGAATCTCTCATGTTTAGCTAGTTCATTTGTTGGGTTGATTGATGAAGATAAATGACTTGTGTGTGAGAAATTCAATTGTTCTTCTAGTCTTATATGTTTGGTTGTCGAATTCGTAGTATTCATGTGTTGAGTTTCAAATCCGAATTGTGGCTTGATCTTTCATATGGAAACGCTCTCGTTTACATATGAAAGATGCTTGACATAACTCGATTTTGCATTTCACCCTTGAATACAAGAGCTAGACAAATCCTCTTACTACATAATCCATGTTTTCCTTTGACATAAACTTTGGGTGTTGAAGCTCACACACAAGGCTTCTATTGAAATCAATTGACCCAACTTACTCTCTTATTGACAAACTCATTTGAATCGTACTAGTAATAGTGTAGTAGTTGTTTGTTTTCTTTCTTAGTCATTTACTCTAGCAATACCAACAACTCTTGCTCCATCACTTGTGTGGTGAATTCCAAAGCTTGGCTAGATCTAAAGCCTTTGAGAAACTTACTTTTTCAACTTAGTTAGTTGCTTAGTAGTTTACTAGTTGGCTTAGAGTGTTTATTCTCTTTCCCAATCCTTGTAGAAATCGACCCCGTTCTTACTCGAGTACTACTTGTAGCGATATCCTGTACTTGGGATTATCGAATTCAACAAGTTTTTGGCGCCGTTGCCGGGGATTGGTGCTAAGAGACTCACTCTTTAGTTACTTTCTTGTTTTGCTTGTTTCGATTTTTTAGATACGCTTGAAGAAAATTCCGGGTTCATTTTTGAACTTTGGAACAAAAAAAGCGAAAAGTAAAAAAATCACAAAACATACTCCTAGCTTGTGTTAGGCAACCCTCTTGAACTTTATTTGAGCTTGGGTTGCATGAGTGTGTGGCAACGTGATAGTACTCATAGATTGCATCGCACTTTACTTGAAGAAGAGGGTAGAAATCCCTTTAGTGAAAATACTTCTACTAGTGGTAGTAGTAATTTAGCCCAATCCAACGATTCTAGCTCTCTTAATAGCTTTGAAATCATGGATGGATAGGATGGACATAGTAGCAACAATGAGATGATGCCATTTCGTTCACTTAGAGATTTGATGCATCCATCTAGACAAATTTCACCATCTTGTTTTGTGTTTCCATTAAATGAAATAAACTTTGATGTTAAACCGGGCACAATTCAACTTCTTCCCAAGTTTCATGGCCTAGAATCCGAGAGTGCTTACTCTCATCTTAAGGATTTCAATGATATTTCATCAACGGTTAATTGCAATGGTGTCTCTAGTAACACTATAAAGCTTAGGTTTTTTCCTATCTCTTTAAAGGACAAAGCCAAAGCATGGCTTCACTCCTTGAGACCTAGGACCATAGGCACATGGGAAGAATTAGAGAAAGAGTTTCTAAAGAAATTTTTCCCTACTTACAAATTAAACAATGCCATAAAAAGGCAAATTGTTACTTTTTGTGCTAAGGAGGGAGAGCCACTTCCCCAAGCTTGGGAACGCTTCAAGGATCTCCTCATGCCCTGACCATGGATTTGAGACATGGAGGTTAATTAGCTCCTTTTATGATGGTTTGCCATGCGACCATAAGCACACAACTGAATCCATGAGTGGGGGAGATTTTTTCACACAGGGTGAAGATGAGGGTTGGGATTGTCTAGATGAAATTTGTGAGGAACTCCAATCGTGGGACATTAATGAGCCTTCTAAGGATGCTAACTCTAAGCCTAAAGGTACCATGTATCAACTTAAGGCTAAGAGTGAGGCATTTTGCTCATTTTGTAGTGATAACTCTCATGAGTTGAGCAAATGTCCCGATTTTCTAAGAGCCCAAGAGCTCATGGGTGAGCAAGTGAATATGTTAAATTCTAACAACCCTACTCGGAGACATACAACTCCAACTGGAGGAATCACCCAAATTTCTCATTGAGACAAGGCCAAGACACCCAAGTAAATCCCTCAAGCTCCACTTATGTTCCTCCTAACAAAAGGAGTCTAGAAGAGACCTTTGAGCAATTTATGGCTTCCCAAAACCAAACCAACCATGATTTGAGAAAGTCCAACCAAGAGTTGCAAAACTCTACTATAGAGTTGAAAAACTCTAACCAAGAGTTGAAAAATGCTTTAGCTAGGTTGGAGTCTACCATAAATGCTCAAGAGAAGGGAAAATTTCCATCTCAACCTCAACAAAACCCTAGGGGGCAAAAACTTTAATCATATGGAACATGCTAAGGCCATCACCGTTTTGAGAAGTGGGAAGGTTGTTAACAATGGACTTCCAAGTTGGAAGTCCAATGAAAATGAGGGAGAAGAAGAGTGTGAGAAGAGTGATGACCAAGAGAGAGTTGTCGACTCACAAGAGTCAAAGAGGAGTCTTGACAAGGGGAAACAAGTAGTGGAAGAAAGTGAGAAAATTAAGGTTCCTCCACCATTTCCCCAAAGACTTTTAGCCTCTACCAAGAAAGCTAGCAACCAAGATATCCTTGAGACATTCCAAAATGTCAAGATAAACATCCCTCTCTTGGATGCTATCAAGCAAATTCCGGCTTATGCCAAGTTTCTCAAGGATCTTTGCACATTCAAGAGAACTCTTCAAGTGTGAAAGAAGGCTTTTCTCACCGAGCAAGTGAGCTCAATTCTCCAAAATAATCTCCCTCCCAAGTATAAAGATCCGGGTTCACCTACTATTACTTGCACCATTGGAGATCATAAAATTCATAATTCTTTATTAGATTTAGGTGCAAGTATAAACCTTCTTCCATACTCGGTGTATGAGAAGTTGGGGTTGGGTGAGTTGAAACCCCTTCCTTTAGATTTGAAATATGCATTTCTTGGGGTTAATGATACTTATCCTATTATCATATCATATTCCCTTGATGTTGAGCAAGAAAAGAGGTTGCTTGAAGTTTTGAAGGACTATAAGGGTGCCATAGGTTGGTCCATTGAGGATATTAGAGGCATTAGTCCTTCCATTTGCACCCATCAAATTCATTTAGAGGAAAATGCCAAAACTTCAAGGGAGCGTCAAAGGAGGTTGAACCCTCACATGCAAGAAGTTCTGAGAGCCGAGGTGCTCAATTTGTTGGATGCGGGTATGATTTACCCCATCTCGGATAGTAAATGGGTAAGTCCTACCCAAGTGGTCCTTAAAAAATCGGGGGTCACCGTTGTGGAAAATGAGAATGGTGAGCTTGTGACCACTAGAGTTCCTACTAAGTGGCGGATGTGCATTCATTATAGAAAATTAAATGCCCTCACTATGAGGGATCAATTTCCCCTTCCATTCACAGACCAAATGTTAGAAAGGTTAGCGGGGCATGATTTTTATTGTTTTTTAGATGGCTACTCGGGTTATAATCAAACTGCCATAGATCCAAGGTACCAAGAGAAAACTTTCACTTGTCCATTCGGAACATTTGCCTATAGGAGGATGCCTTTTGGTTTGTGTAATACCCCGGCTACTTTTCAACGTTGCATGTTAAGCATATTTTCGGACATGGTAGAAAAATGCATGGAAGTTTTTATGGATGATTTTTCGGTGCATGGAAACTCATTTGATACTTGTCTTGAAAATCTTGAGATGGTTTTGAGAAGATGTGAAGATAAAGAATTTAGTCTTGAATTGGGAAAAATTCCACTTTATGGTTAGGCAAGGTATTGTTTTGGGTCATGTTATTTCCTCTCATGGTATTGGTGTAGATAAGGCTAAAGTAGATGTGATTTCTAATCTTCCACCTCCTAAATGTGTTAAGGATGTTAGATCTTTCCTAGGTCATGCGGGATTTTATAGGAGATTTATCAAGGACTTTAGCTCACTTGCTAAGCCCATGAGCAATCTCCTTTCATTTGAGTGGTCTAGTGCATGCCAAGAGGCCTTTGAAAAGTTGAAGAATTTATTAGTAACGGCCCCTATTATGCAACCACCCAAATGGAATCTTTCTTTTGAAATTATGTGTGATGCTAGTGACCATGCGGTTGGTGCCGTTTTGGGTCAAAGAGGTGAAGATAAGAAACCACATGTTATCTACTATGCAAGTAAAACTTTGAATGATGCTCAATTAAATTATTTGACTACGGAAAAAGAGCTTTTGGCCATCGTGTTTGCTATTGAAAAATTTAGGCCATACTTGTTTGGTTTAAAAGTGCTTGTCTACACCGACCATGCCGCCTTGAAATACCTTTTCACAAATAAATATTCCAAACCTCGTTTAATCCGTTGGGTACTTTTGCTTAAGAGTTTGATATTGAAATCAAGGATAAACGAGGTGTGGAAAATGTTGTGGCGGATCA
The DNA here is from genome assembly GCA_023055425.1 of Linanthus parryae. NCBI lineage: Eukaryota > Viridiplantae > Streptophyta > Magnoliopsida > Ericales > Polemoniaceae > Linanthus > Linanthus parryae. Next base: position 81,441,160 of record JALGPY010000006.1, read on the forward strand.
CTTGGCTAGGATTGACACTCCTAAGCCAAAAATCTCCTTGCCTATTCTTGAAACTTTTCCGGATGAACATCTCTTTGCCCTTTAAAATGTTCATTGGTTTGCCGATATTGCTAATTATCTTGCTTATCGAATTTTTCCGAAAAATTTAAATGGGCAAGAGAAGTTGAGATTTGTGAGAGAATGCCGGAATTTCTTTTGGGATGACCCTTACTTGTTTAAATATTGCCCTGATCAAATTGTTAGAACGTGCATCCCAAATGAAGAGTTTCATAGTGTTCTTTCATTTTGCCATGAGTATGCTTGTGGAGGCCATTTTTCGGCTAGAAAACCGCGGCCAAGATTTTGCAAAGTGGTTTATATTGGCCTACTCTTTTTAGTGATGCATTTCATTTTTGCAAAGCATGTGATAGGTTCCAAAGGATGAGAGTAAATATTGGAAAAAGAAATATGATGCCCTTGGACCCCATTTTAATTATTGAAATATTTGATTGTTGGAGTATTGAGTTCATGGGTCCATTTCCATCATCCTTTGGCAACCTATATATACTCTTGGCGGTGGATTTTGTGTTAAAGTGGGTTGAAGCCATACCTTCAAAAACCAATGATCATAGAGTTGTGATTAAGTTTCTTCAACACCACATTTTATCTCGTTTTGGCATGCCCCGAGCTATCATTAGCGATGAAGGGACACATTTTTGCAATAGGCATTTTGAGAGCCTGATTAAAAAGTATGGATTGTGCATAAAGTTGGCACACCATACCACCCACAAACTAGTGGGCAAGTGGAAGTTTCTAATAGGGAAATTAAAAGAATTTTGGAGAAAACGGTAAACCCAAATCCCAAAGATGGTCTTTGAGGTTGGTTGATGCTCTTTGGGCTTACTTTACCGCTTACAAGACTCCCATTGGTGTGTCTCCATATAGACTAGTGTATGGAAAGGCATGCCATCTTCCGGTGGAGTTAGAGCAAAAGGCCTATTGGGGCATCAAATTTTTGAATTTTGATCTCGCAAAAGCGGGGGAAGAAAGGAAGTTAAACTTGAATGAGTTACAAGAGCTTAGAAATGAAGCTTATGAGAACACTAGGATCTCTAAGGCAAGGACAAAAGCTTATCATGACAAACGTATTATTCCTAAGTCTTTTGAGCCTAATCAAAAAGTTCTTCTCTTTAACTAAAGGATGAAACTCTTTGGAGGAGTTGAAATCAAAATGGAATGGTCCATATATTGTGAAGCATGTATATCCTTATGGGACCATTGAAATTTTGAACCCCAAAAGTGGGGAAAGTTTTTAGGTGAATGGCCAAAGATTAAAACCATATGTTGAAAATTTTGAGACCAAGGTTGAGTCCATTTCTCTTATGGACCCAACCTATAATAACTAGTGTTCACCAAAAGTATCACCTTTGTAAATATTAGTTGTAGTTCTTTGCTCTTGATTATTTTGTAGGTTGCTCTTGGAGAAGGACTTATGCTTGGTGACCAAGAAAGCGAAAAATGAGGTCCATCTATCCCTTGTCTCTTATATGAATTTGTATGATTCGCCATTGTTCTCACACATTGAGGACAATGTGATATTTTAGTTGGCCGGTGGAGTAGATTTTATTTCTTGCTTAAATGGTTACTAGCATGCTTTTTCTTCATTAGTAATTTATATGAAAAATACAAAAAATTAAAAAAAGTGACACACTAAATTTATGTTTCATGTTTAAGTCCTTCAAGCTAAGTTAATCACATAAAGTTTGGCATCTTCTACTTTTGATAAATGATGCATTTTCTAAAGCTATTTGAACTTCACAAAAAGATTTTACTCTAATCGTTTTTGCGGTGGAAACTTGTAGCCCATTGGAGTGGTGGTTACCAATGACACCCCATGCGATGTCTAAGAAATAGAGGGGTGTCCGGGGATAATGTTACGTCACCACCTAGATAGCTCCCTTGGTTTAGCTTAAAAAGCCCACACTCTTGTATATTCCTCTCTTTTGTTGTGGGTCTTGGAGAGCCTTGGATTGGAGGTGGAAAACAAATGTTAAGGCTATAAATCTCGAAAAAACAAATTTTGATAAATTGCACCACCTCCCAAAAATCCACAAAAGGATCATACAAGCCCACAACCATATCCCCCATTCTAAAACTCGTTTTTGTTCAAAGCTTTGGAAGTCCATCCTACATGGGTGCTTTTGAATAAGTATGAGAATGTCTAGTTTCATGGGATCCTTATTTTTAAAGTCATACTTTCTCGCAAATTGGACTTAATTAACAAGTTTTGTGAATCGCATGAGTCACCTTCTACCAAACACCGCCCACATTTGTATGAGTATATGCTTAGACGTCCATAGGCTTCTTTCTCAATCTTTGTGGACTTTGACAATTTATTTGAGGAGACATTTGTGCATTCTTCTTTTTCCCCTGCCAAAAAAAATTAAAATTAGCTAGTAGTATTTAGGATTTTATTTTCTTTGGGTTCTCACTTAGATAGATAATGTGTGAGTGTGTTTGTGAATATTTGAGTCTAGTTTAGAATTGAGTCAAGCCTTGTCTAGTTGAGTGTGTGTCTCTCATGATTGGTTCTTCACTAGTTTACTACTTATATCGCTCTCTTTGCTCGAGGACGAGCAAAAGGCTAGTTGGGGGGTGTGTTAACGACATAAAATTGCATGTTTTAGTATGTTAATGAACTCTTCATAACTTGCTAATATGTGTAATCTATCTATTTTATCTCTCTTTCTAGACTTATGCTTGCCTTTGTAGTTTTGGTTGTTTTTATCTTATTTTGTAGGCAAAGACGTGATTTAGAACGCAAGAGGCTACTTGGGAGAGCTTGAATGATGAATTGAGACACTTTAGAGGGGACAAGAGAAGTGAGCAAGGATTTAGATGGGCTTATATTGAAGAAATCAAGTGAAAAAGATGCCAAAATCGAGAAATGCAAGTTAAGGGCTAAATTGCAAGTCAAAAGTGAAGTAAAGGGCCTAATAGACAAGATTATAACGGACTTGGGGGGGGGGGCAAAAGTGCAAGATTCTAAACGTTTGAGGGACTGAAATGTAGACTTCTTAACGGATTTGGGGTGTATAGCAATTTTGCAAACATTTTAAGAGGAGCTGAGGGTATTTTAAAAGGTATCATCAAACTAGGGGAGCCGAGTGCCATTTCGGCAAAATACTCTCAGATCTCACGGGTCTTCTCTCTCCCCGTCGCTGGAAGCACGCACAAAACAACAGAACCACCATTAGAGCTTCGTCCGAAGCTTCTTCGAAGGTCAAACCGACTCATCTCTCCACCAAATTCACTCAAACCGGTTTCAAATCGCTCCTAGGCCCATTACAAAGATACCCGTCCCTTTAATTCGGCCCACAATCGAGTAGAGAAGAGAACCCCAATTCTTAGGGTTCTTGAGGAAGAAGCTCAAATCGACGACAGAGATGATAGGAGATGAATTGGATGGCTAGGATCAGTTCTTGGAGGCCAATGCACCTAGAATAAGCGTCTATATATAGCTGAATCGAAGAATTGAAGCTCTCTTCTCTCAGACCCATATGTATACGGTGCTCTGTTCGGGTTTCTTTGTTTCTCCTCTCTCTCTCTCTCTATCTCTCTTTCTCCGATTTCGCCCACCTTTGGGTTGTTCTTGAGCTACCTAGAGGCTAAGAACAGAGAAAGAGGAAGAGAGGGAGAGAGGAGGCCAAATTTGATTCATTTTTAGGCTGTTCTTGAGAGTTTTGATGCTCTATTTTTGGCTACTGTTCTAGGTTTGCTAGCTGCGTTATAGGTGTCTTCTGCTGCTGTTGTTAGTGATTCTACTGCTCTTTGATTGTAGCAGCAGCAGCTGAAGCTATTTTAGCTCTTAGTTGGTAGCTTAACTTTGTGCTTGTGGCTATTTTCTACTTGTTTTGTGTTTAGGAGCGATTTTGCTTAGTTTTGTGTAGTTTCTATCAAGTGTTGAGGTTGAATTGGCAAAAACCAAGTGTATGACATCAATTGTGATTCAAGTTTTGATTATTGAAAGTAAATTTCTCTCAATCTCCCTTGAATTTCTTATAATGTGTAGCTAGTTCAATTGCTTGGGTGATTTGGGACTATCTAGTGCCCTAATCCTCTTATTGATTCAAGTTGAACTTCAAGGATGAATGGGTTGAATTGGGTTCACTTGAATGCTTAATGCAATGTTTGGATTTCTCTTGTTGAAGTATTTGATGCATTGAATAGGTAGATGTGCGAATACTCTCGACTTGTTTGATTTGAAGTTGTACTTGAGTGAGAGGAACTCGTCAATCTTAACTTTGAGAAATCGAGTTCTAGTTAGGTGATTTGAGTGAGAATTTACAAATTTCATTTGTTTCTTGATCTTTCATGTGGAAACACCTACGTGTGTTTACATATGGTTGATGCTTGAAACACTTGAAATTTGGGGAATCTCATTTGAATAGCCTCTTTAGCGCTTGATTATCGTGTTGGATTTACACACTTCTCTTGTCGCGAGTTAAATTGCATGAGCAATCACTTCTTGAGATACTTGTCTTGTGGATTGACACATGCAATGTGAGAACCGGGCTTGAATGTAATAGCAGGATTGGTCACTAGAGAAACCAATGATCCCTAGCCCCTCTCAACTTGTCATTTCTCTTAGATTCTTGAATCGTAGCTCTAGTAGTCGTTTACTTTGTTCTTAAACTTAAACCTCAACTTGCTTTATCAATTGATTTTGGTGGATTTGATAGCTTGGCAAGCTCTAATGCCATTGAGATTTCTTTTATCGCTTAGTTAGTCATTTACTCTAGTGATAATAAGTCATTATCTAACCTTCCTCTCTTTGTGGATTCGACTCCGGTCTTACCGGATAATATTACTTGAGACGATATCCTATACTTGGAATTTTTGTCGAACAAGTTTTTAGCGCCCAATTTGTCTAGATTTCAATTTAGCCCCTTAATGTGCATGATTGCAATCCAACTTAGTATATAAACCTAGGTTAAATAGTTCAAACTGAGCGATATTGTCAAATAACAAGTGTGGGTGTCATTTACCAGACCAAAAATAAGTGATCACTGTTGTCCAAACGAGCCATCACTTTTGGACAGCATTGATCACTTATTTTTTTTTCTATATTGATTGACACTAACACTTGTTACTTGTCAATTTCTTTCTGGTTAACACGGTGTCCTATCACCTCTCAGTGCTGAAGGACCTATTCCCTGGAGGCATAAACGTTCTGTCTCTCTTCTCCGAGATCGGTGCAGCAGAAGTAGCTCTTTATCGCGTCAACATCCCATTAAAGAATGTTATATCAATCAAAATATATGAAATCAGCAGAAATGTGATACGATATTGGTGGGCACAGACTAGACAAAGGGGGAAGTTGTCCGATGAGTATACTAATGTCCAAAAGATTACTGATGAGGTCAAGGTGCAGCTGATACGTGATTTAGGAGGCATTGATCTTGTTATTGGTGGTAGCTCGTGTAATAATTGTACATGAACAAACCAACATACTAGAACTGGTTTAGAGGGTAAACATTCTGCCCTATTTTATGAATTTTGCCGCATTCTTAAGGCAGTAATGAATATAATGGGTCGCCGCATGTAGTTTATATTTATAGATTTGAACTTTTAATATACACCCGTAAGTTTTAGGAGCATTCATTGAACCTTCGTTTATAGTTGGATTGTTTGACCCAGTGTATTATTTTTTTTTAGTATGATTGTTTGAATTGCTTTGAGGTCTTATTTTGTGGTGGAGGTGGTAAAAATGTTGTTGAAATAAGCAAATAAAGCAATTCCGCCACCATTCCAGAAAACAGGGAGGAAGAAGGTCTTACCGTAGCTTTAGCAGTAGTGACAAAAACCAGCGAGAGCCTACCCAGATACTGGCGGGGTCAGAAGAAACTACCGAGTTACAGTTCAAGCTTGGCACCAATGATTTTGGAAATTTCCAGGGATTGCAAAAACGATAATCAATTGCACTGAAAAATTTAGAGAGAGAGAATTCACGTAGAATCAAACTAGGATTATTATCATACAACCCCTTTTCCGAGTTCAGTTCTGGAAGGTGCGGCTGGATCACCTCCTTTTCAAGGAGACACAAGGCCTTTCCGAATTGGCAGAGGGCTATTTATCCCCTAGGCTCCTAGTATCACAAGCATCAGTAGTTTTTTGAAAGGAGGTGTGGTGGTGGTTGGGCAGTGTTAGAGGTAGTGGTGTAGGTGTAGAAGATGATGATGGTTGAGAATGAGGATGGTGGGGGAGGTGGCTTCAGCTATACCAGCTGATGAGAAGTGAAAAGAAAAGCTGCCACCTCATCTTGAGCGAAACTACCGAGTTACAGTTCAAGCTTGGCACCAATGATTTTGGAAATTTCCAAGGATTGCAAAAACGATAATCAATTGCACTGAAAAATTTAGAGAGAGAGAATTCACGTAGAATCAAACTAGGATTATTATCATACAACCCCTTTTCCGAGTTCAGTTCTGGAAGGTGCGGCTGGATCACCTCCTTTTCAGGGAGACACAAGGCCTTTCCGAATTGGCAGAGGGCTATTTATCCCCTAGGCTCCTAGTATCACAAGCATCAGTAGTTTTTTGAAAGGAGGTGTGGTGGTGGTTGGGCAGTGTTAGAGGTAGTGGTGTAGGTGTAGAAGATGATGATGGTTGAGAATGAGGATGGTGGGGGAGGTGGCTTCAGCTATACCAGCTGATGAGAAGTGAAAAGAAAAGCTGCCACCTCATCTTGAGCCATGTGTCGGATATAAACAAGGGGTGAAAATTGAAATGTTCTGAAAGTTGATGGTAAATGTTGTGTTTTAAAAGAATAAGCAAATTTGAGATATTACACTTTTTCCCCAGTACTACAAATTACTCCATAAATATCCTACAATTTCCAATATTCTCTGGCTGACCAGCTTTGAACTAGGATTTCAATTTGAAAGAAATTACATATATACCCTTAGTTTCTCAATAATGGCACATTTTCCCCAACTTGAATTCTCATTTCCAGACACTCTTGATGAACAGATGTCAGCAAACACTACTGAAAAAGAATTTACAATCCAACTCTAGCTTTTAATTTATTGCATTTTGGCCCCTATAAAATGTCAGAGTGTTAATGTCATGGCCTATATTCCTTTAATTTCACCATAGTAATATTTGGTATCGTACTTTTGGAAGACACTTTTAGAACATGAAACAAATTTGTTGCTAGTATTATTTATCCCTTCTCTTGTATTGATTTTACTGCTAGTAGTAATCCAAAAATACAAATTTTTAGAAGAAAAAAAACTTTGGCATCTCACATTTTCAGCTAAACTAAAAATATTTGATTGGAAAATCATGAACGATAATATTCTACTAATATAAATTTGTGCAAGAGAGGTCTTCATATACCTGCCACATGCTCAGAAGAAGATGATTTCCACATATTTTTTGGTTGTTCTGATACTAGATGGGTTCTGAGGTCCCCCACTCCTTGAATTCATTATTGTTTCTTCAAATATTCCTCTCTTCGAGTAGATCTAAAATTTCATCCACAATTTCTCTGCACCTAACTTGTAGATCTTCACTCACCTCCTTTGGTAGTTGTGGACTTCTCTAAGAAAAAAATTGAAATTCGAGAGAAAGTTATATATTAATGTTATATTAATTCAAGATTTTGCCTATGTAATGCTGAATTTGTAGAAATATCATATAGTTTTTGCAGATCAACGAATGCGCGGAATGCAGTTGTAGATCCGTCTCATGGTTGGGAATAAAATATGGTTTGGAGATGAATATCGATAGCAATGTCTCAATGAAAACAAAGAAACGCTCAGGAGGGGAGATGATTCGAAATCACGACGAAGATTTCATCCATGGATTCTCTTATCCCGTCCAATACACCTTCATCACCGAAGCGTAAACTTTTCTTAAATCCCTTATTTTGGCTTAAAGATTCAGTTTCCAGCAACAATAGATAGAGATGGATTGTATATAGCTCGCTCTTCAGGAGCGCGGGGAAGCAGCGCCTTCCGAGAGAGAACGTCTCTTACGAGAATGTGCCTGAAATGTTACTTTTATATCGCCTAGAGATTCTCATACCCGGTGTTTCCCGAATTTCCCGTGCCCGCAACATAGCAGGTTGGGCCTTAAATTTAATATTGGTGTTTTAAATGCCCCCAAGACTTGTACTCTATTTGGGTGTCTGATAAGCCCAATACTACTTAAATACAATCAAGGCTTAATTTCAAAACTAAAGAAAACAAAACTTCTAATGAACCGAAACAAACCGTTTGATGATGACATGAGATTTACTTATATTCTGGAAATAGAATAGAGAGAGTTAAAGTAAGGCTTAATTACTTAGTGTGTACCCCTATTTTGGAAAAACTATCACATTGCAATCTTAAATGTACCCCATTTGTAAAGAATAAAAGTCAACGTCAAATTGGTAAAATATATCATCCAAGCACCATCACTACAAGAATGGTGTATTCATCAATGCAAAAAAATAATTATAAGAATTAGAAGTAAAATAAAAATAAAATAGACAAGAAAGAAAAGCTAAATCGATCATGTAAGAAGGGAGTAATTTAAAGTGTTAAACAAAAGAGTTTCACTATTTAGTAGTGGTACTAAAATTAGTCCAGAACAACGAATCATAGTATTCACAAATACTTGAATTATGTTTAGTCGAATCCCAATTATACTATTGATCCACTGATAATCCAGGGAAATTGAACATTCCAGCATAGTAATTTATACGTAATCACATGCTTCCGCCTAGCCTAGAGCGGAGCTTGCGGATATGCTCTTTGAGCAGCCCTTTCACTCGCGGAATTCGTTATATTCCTTATTTTTCCCTGTAATAAGCTCTCTTCGAATACATATATGCTTCTATATTACTTTTAGTACATAAGACAATTAACAACATTACAGTTTTGGTCAGTAGCATGAAATTAACATTTAACTTCACACTATCCTTTTATTTAACCATTAAATACTTTCTAAATTTTATTTGATCAAAAGATCCCATATTAATTTTTTTAAACTATTTTAGCTCCCCACTATGGCGAATTGGTAGATTTGCCTCTTTCTATAGTGAATCTAATACTACTTCAGTTTCTTTTACCGAAACAACAATCTATAAAAGTAATTCATCAAGAACTCTATTCATTAAACTATCACACTTTCGTAAGTAGAACTGTCAAACGGGCCGGCTAACCATCCTGATTTCAACCGTTTCTTGAGTAACTAAGCCCGAGCCCTAACTTACCGAACCGGGACCAGAACCTATTTCATGCGGGCTAGGGCCTGTTAAACCTTCTCTCAAACCATGAATCGAACCACAACGACATGAGGGGACCGTTGACCGAACCCATCCAGGAACTGAACGATTAAGCATACAAAAACCGCACTTTCCCACCAGTTTTGACATATATACATACATATATTTATATATGTGTGTGTGTGTGTATACCGACCCGAACCGAACTGGTACAGCCGGATATGGTTATATGCTGGACCGGTTAGAGGTTTGTGAAATTTCTCGGGCCGGTTAACCATAACTCAAAACCCCGAAACTGAGCCCGATGGTTCAAGGATTTTTTGGCCGGGTTTAATATCCGTTAACCGTAAGTGCAACTCTAGTCGTAAGGGAGAAACTCCTTTTGGTCGGTGAATATGTAAATATGACCTGGGAAAAAAATTATACAACCCACATTGGGATTACAAGTTGAATCAATAAAGACAATAATGACCATACAAAGGTCAAGGGTAACATGAATCAATTCTTAAATCATGTATTCAAGACCTGCATGAACAATGCCCATACTCACATGTTTTATGTGCATACATTAATGTACATGGTCTGAAACTGAGTTATTCCATGACTTATGTGCCTCCTTACAAATAGATACACAAATATTTCAACACTGATGATTCTCTATCCCGACAGTGTCTACACATACAAGTGATTAAATATATAATCTGTACATGACCTCATTAGTGAGTTATAATTCATACACAAGTATCTTGCTAGTTGTCTTACTCATGATGGCTATTTTGCCCCTGAAGTCTCAATCTTATTAGTAAAGTCCATGAGTGTTCCTCAACCCCCTAAATTATGCATAGTTGGCCAATTTTATGAGTTACTAAGTCTCCAAGTTTTCTACTGAAGATTGAATTTAAAGTTTTGATATTTACACTCAAGTCCCTCCAATTTGTCTAGATTGCAATTTAGCCCCTTATTGTGCATGATTTCACCCCGAAGAAGTCAAACTGTTCTCAGAAATGAGCAAACTCCTTCCCTAAGACTCTTATGTAGACATATATTTTAAATTTATAAACTTTAATTATTTTCACTTAAGCTTCTATAGTTTGCTAAAATTACAAAAAGACTCCTCAAATAGTTGACTTGGTCAACATTAACCCATAATCGCCAATTATGACTCAATATATCCATGTAAATCATGTTTATAACTCCAAGACATTGATTTCAACTTGACACAAATTTTAAATGAAATTACTAATTTACCCCCCTTATATAGTATTGTCCAAACAAAATTTTTTAGGATATCAACTTAGTCAAATTTGACATATTTGACTCAGAATAATAATATGAGCAAATTTTTTCAAGGATAGGAAGGCCAGAAATGCCATTTTGAATGACAACTGCAAAGTCAAGCTTGAGAGGAAACACCACAAACATACATCTTTGGAGCTAAATAATGATCAATTGAGCGGTAGTCTAGAAAATCTGAGAACAGCGTTTTTTAGCTGCTCAACAAGTACTCTAGAACACATTGAAGTTCTTAGAGACTCAAAATATTCAAGGAGATATTACATGTCTCTGAGATGTCAACGACTAACCCGATAAGAACACCATCGCCTGAGACGATGGGTTTTTTAGGATCAATTTTGATGATATATAGTCAACCACCACCGTACCACCCGATCCGCAATGCTGGCAACACTGCTGCATTTGCTTGTTTCAACAAGATTTTTACCACCACCACCACAAAATAGAACCTCCAAGCAATTCAAAAATCAAACATGTAACCGAGAAAACTTTATTACAATCAATCCAACTTAGTATATAAACCTAGGTTAAATAGTTAACTGAATGATACCAAAAGTTACAGGGGTTTATTGGAAGTCCAAATCTATAAAGACACACTACATGCAGCAACCTATTATATTCTTCACCTCCTTAAAAATGCGGCAAAAATCATAAAATAGGGTAGAATCTTAACCCCCCAAACCATATCTAGTATGCCGGTTGGTTCTAGTAAGATTATTGCACAACCACCAACAACGAGATCAAAGCCTCCCAAATCGCGTATCATCTGCTCCAGCAGGTCATCAGTAATTTTTTGGACATCAGTGTATTCGACGACCAGCTTTCCTCTTTCGCCAGTCTGTTGCCACCAGGATCTTATCACATTTCTGCCGACTTCATTTATTCTACTTAAACGACACTATTTAATGGGATTCCAAGGTAATGAAGAGCTGCTTCTGCCATACCGATCCTCGAGAAGAGAGACAAATCGTTTATGCCTCCAAGGAATTTGTCCTTGAGCACTGAGAGGTGATATGACACCTGTGTCAAACTGAGTGATATTGTCAAATAACAAGTGTGGGTGTCATTTACCAAACCAAAAATAAGTGATCACTGTTGTCCAAAAGTGCCATCACTTATTTATTTTTATATAGTGATTGACACTAACACTTGTGACTTGTCAATTTCTTTCTGGTTGACACGGTGTCCTATCACCTCTCAGTGCTGAAGGACCTATTCCCTGGAGGCATAAACGTTCTGTCTCTCTTCTCCGGGATCGATGCGGAAGAAGTAGCTCTTTATCGCCTTGGCATCCCATTAAAGAATGTTATATCAGTAGAAATATATGAAATCAGCAGAAATGTGATACGATCTTGGTGGGCGCAGACTAGACAAAGGGGGAAGTTGTCCGATGAGTATACCAATGTCCAACAGATTTTTGATGAGGTCCTGGTGCAGCTGATACGTGATTTTGAAGGCATTGATCTTGTTATTGGTGGTAGCCCGTGTAATAATTGTACATGAACAAACTGACATACTATAACTGGTTTGGAGGGTAAACATTCTGCCCTATTTTATGAATTTTTCCACATTCTTAAGGCAGTAATGAATATAATGGGTCGCTGCATGTAGTGTATATTTATAGATTTGAACTTTTAATATACCCTCGTAACATTTGGAATCTTTCATTGAACCTTGGTTTATAGTTGGATTTTGTTACCCAGTGTATTAGTGTTTTTTTAGTATGATTGTTTGAATTGCTTTGAGGTTCTATTTTATGGTGGAGGTGGTAAAAATGTTGTTGAAACAAGCAAATAAAGCAATTCCGCCACCATTCCAGATATGCACGGTACAGTGGTGGTTGACTATATATCATCTGAATTTGATCCCAAAACACCCATCGTCTCCGGCAATGGTTTTCTCCTCAGGTTAGCCATTGACATTTAGGTGGCACAAAACAAAGCTCAAGAACATGGTAAGTTTGAGCTCGTTTTTCTCAAGTTTGGGTGGATTTTAAGGTGATCTAAACATGTACTCACAGCTGCAAATTAATGTAGTGTTCAATAGTTTTTCTCAGGCTCTTAAAAAAATGCTATCACGCTCTGAACACAATAATCAGAGAGGGAGATACAAGTCTCCAAACAGGGCTCTGAAATGAGCACCTCTGCAGGTTTAAAGATGAAACCTCAAGAACATTGTTTTGTAGCCACATTGAAAACCAATTCAAAGATGTTTAAAGACCAAATCAAAAAACAAAATCAACATGGGACTGAAGCTGGTCATTCAGGGAGAAAATTGCTACAAACATCTTGTGAAATCTTAAGTTTTGGAACCATTACAAGAGGATTTTCAGGGTGGGGTTTCACCGAAAAACAACATGTTCATGAATAAAACCCCGAGTTTCCCAATTACAGTTTTGTTTTGATACTGCCAATAGTCTCATGAGACTTCAAGAATCGGAATGGAGTAATGTGCATGAAGAAAACAAATAGGAAGAAGGTCTTACCGTAGCTTAAGCAGTATTAACAAAAACCGGCAAGAGCCTATCCACATACTCTATCCCGACATCGTCTACACATACAAGTGTTTAAATATTTAATCTGTACATGACCTCGTTAGTGAGTTATAATTCATACACAAGTATCTTGCTAGTTGTCTAACTTAGGATGACCATTTTGCCCCTGAAGTCTCAAGCTTATTAGTAAAGTCCATGAGTGTTCCTCAACCCCCTGAATTATGCATAGTTGGCCAATTTTGTGAGTTCCTAAGTCTCCAAGTTATTTACTGAAGATTGAATTTAAAATTTTGATATTTACACTCATGTCCTCCAATTTGTCTAGATTGCAATTTAGCCCCTTATTGTGCATGATTTCCCTCCGAAGAAGTCAAACCGTTCTCAGAAATGAGCAAAATCCTTCCCTAAGACTCTTATGTAGACATAGAGTTGAAATTTACAACCTTAATTATTTTTGCTTAAGCTCCTATAGTTTGCTAAAATTACAGAAAGACTCCTCAAATAGTTGACTTGGTCAACAATAACCCATAATCGCTTATTATGACTCAGTTTATCCATGTAAATCATGTTTATAAGTCCAAGACATTGATTTCAACTTGACACAAATTTTAAGTGAATTACTAATTTACCCCTCTTATATAGTATTGTCCAAAAAAAGTTTTTTAGGATATCAACTTAGTCAAATTTGACAGATTGGAATCAGAATAAAAATATGAGCAAATTTTTTCAAGGATACGAAGGCCGGAAATGCCATTTTGAATGACAAATAGAAAGTCAAAGCTTGAGAGGAATCACCACAAACATACATCTTTGGAGCTAAATAATGATCAATTGAGCGGTAGTCTATAAAATCTGAGAACAGGGTTTTATAGGTGCTCAACAAGTACTCCAGAACGTACGGAAGTTCTTTCAGACTCAAAATATTCAAGGAGATATTACAGGTCACTGAGATGTCAACGGCTAACCCGAGAAGAACACCATCACCTGAGACGATGGGTTTTTTGAGATTAATTTAGGTGATATATAGTCAACCACCACCGTACCTCCCGATCTGCAATGCTGGCAACCCTGCTTCATTTGCTTGTTTCAACAAGATTTTTACCACCACCACCACCACAAAATAGAACCTCCAAGCAATTCAAGAATCAAACATGTAACCGAGAAAACTTTATTACAATCAATCCAACTTAGTATATAAACCTAGGTTAAATAGTAAACTGAATGATACTAAAAATTGAAAGTCCAAATCTATAAATATACACTACATGCGGCAACCCATTATATTCTTCACCTCCTTAAGAACGCGGCAAAAATCATAAAATAGGGTTGAATCTTAACCCTCCAAACCAGTTCTAGAATGCCGGTTGGTTCTAGGAAGATTATTGCACAACCACCAACAACAAGATCAAAGCCTCCCAAATCGCGTATCATCTGCTCGAGCAGGTCATCACTAATTTTCTAGACATCAGTGTATTCGCCGACCAGCTTTCCTCTATCGCTAGTCTGTTGCCACCAGGATCTTATCACATTTCTGCCGACTTCATTTATTACTACTCAAACAACACTATTTAATGGGATTCCAAGGTGATGAAGAGCTGCTTCTGCCGTACCGATCCCAGAGAAGAGAGACAAATTGTTTATGCCTCCAAGGAATGAGTCCTTGAACACCGAGAGGTGATATACCACCGTGTCAACCTGAGAGATATTGTCAAGTAACAAGTGTGGGTGTCATTTACCAAACCAAAAATAAGTGATCACTGTTGTCCAAAAGTGCCATCACTTTTGGACATCTCTAATCACTTTTTTTTTTCTATAGTAATGGACACTAACACTTGTTACTTGTCAATTTCTTTCTTGTTGTAACGGTGTCCTATCACCTCTCAGTGCCGAAGGACTTATTCCCTGGAGGCATAAACGTTATGTCTCTCTTCTTTGGGATTGGTGCGGCAGAAGTAGCTTTTTATCGCCTCGGCATCCCATTAAAGAATGTTGTATCTCTGGAAATATATGAAGTCAGCAGAAATGTGATACGATCTTAGTGGGCACAGACTAGGCAAAGGGGGAAGTTGTCCGATGAGTATACTAATGTCCAAAAGATTACTAATGAGGTCCTTGTGCAGCTGATACGTGATTTTGGAGGCATTGATCTTGTTATTGGTGGTAGCCTGTGTAATAATCGTACATGAACAAACCGGCATACTAGAACTGGTTTGGAGGGCAAACGGTCTGCCCTATTTTATGAATTTTGCTGCATTCTTACGACAGTAATGAATATAATGGGTCGCCGCATGTAGTGTATATTTATAGATTTGAGCTTTTAATATACACCCGTAACTTTTGGAATCATTCATTGAACCTTGGTTTATAGCTGAATTGTTTGACCCAGTGTATTAGTGTTTTTTTAGTATGATTATTTGAATTGCTTTGAGGTTCTATCACTACCAGAAAAATGTTTTTTGGCCACACTAAAATTAGCCACGGGTAACAATTGTGGCAAGAAGTATTATTTACCACGGTATTTAGCCGAGGTTAATTTATTTTATATCAGCCACGGTTATAAAAAAAAAACCGTGGCAACATTATGATTTAACCACAGTACCTTATACTCCGCGTGGCAAACGGAACTTAAAAGCAAAATTGCCACGGAATTAACCGTAGCTAATATGAAAATACTAAAAAATCGGGCCAGCGAAGTGAAAAGTTACATTATTGGCCGCTCAATTTTTCAACCCTTTTCTCACCCACGTCCCCCTCTACCTCCCCCATTACATCGATTCATCGCTTTCTATGGATCCATCGCCGCCCTTTCTTCATCCAATTCAGTGAGATCAAGAGAGAGTAGAAGCAGTTGAATGAATCGGTTGCAGTAGCAAGTTGAATCGGTTGCAATCGCAACTCGAAACAAAAACAGTTGCAGTCTTCTGACTTTGTTGTCTCCTCTTCCGTCGTCGTCGTGATCTTCGGTGCAGCGGCTACAGGTATGTTAATCTCCTTCACTCTCTTCCCCTCCTCTTCCTCTCACTATCCCTCTCAAATATCGCTGAATATTGGTGTAATTTTCTAGGGTTTCAAACATGCTCATACAGTTAACATCAAGGACACCACGAAACCAGAGTGTTAGGCTAAATTTAGGAACACATAAAAGGTTCTGAAAGATTTACATATCACTGAGATTTGTTTGGGATTTAGTTATAAGATGTCGCTTACCAAGAATCAGGGTACTTGCTAGAAAAGAAGCTTAAGGATTTGCCTCTGCAAATGTAGTACTCTTACTCTCTCCAAACCGGTATTGTTTGTGAGACATTGGTTGATATTTCGATCCAGCTTCTAGGCGTAGTCAAAAGAAATTGAAGCTGGAAAAAAACATTCAACAACTGCGTAGATGTATTTAAGTCCAGGTTCACATACATGGGAAGGATAAAAAAAAAAAAAAAAAAAAAAAAAAAAAAAAACACACATTCTAACTAAAGTACTAAACCCAAATATTTAATATGCCAAAGTCATCCTTGGAGTTGGATGTGAATGTATACCTAAAGGCTAAATTAATTTCAGAAAAAAGTCATTCATGGATGTGAGTGTATACCTAGAAGCTAATTTTGGTACCATCCATTTCTTTCAACATGTCGAATAGTTGAAAAGGTGAATAAACCTTTTTTTGTGGGTTGGACTACTAGGTAAGATGTCTGCTAACGTAACACCCAAGTTAGCGTTTCGTTTTAGATCTATATAGGCTATATAGCATATCTTCCTATATGCATGAATTGATAGTGAAGGGAAAGAAATTCTGGAGTAGGAGCTGGGAGTTGATATCAATTAGCATTGTACTGAAACCAAAAAAAGAAAATAAAATCAACATTGTTCTCTTTGTTACCTCTGCCTAATGTAGATTTGTAGATAAGGAAAACAATAATAGGGGACACCTTTATTGAATATAGTAGTTTTCAAACATCATAGCAATGTTTACATTAGTACAGGTTCTAGTTTTCTCTCGGCTGCTCCGTGCAGACCAAATAAGTCACATACCTTCCTAAATATGGCACTCTGGCCCCCATGGGTTCCCCTGACTTCCATACTCAAAAGATATGCCATCCAGTAGCTTCCAACTTTTTACAGGGAAATGATGAAAAATTTCAATAGTGTATGTGCTTTATCAGTTGAAGACTCAAATCAGAAAATGTGTCCTTTTTACATTTATGATACATTTTACAAAGAGACCTTGCCATGGGGTCCCCTGACTCCCTACGCTGCAAAGCTAATTATATTTTAACAAATTAAACCTTACCGGAGTAATAACAGTGTTGTATCGTGACCAGATAACACCAGCTGCAGTGACCGCTGGACACCATATCATGGAGATAAGATCAATATAAGTAGCTGAACAACGTGAGTATTAGAGAGAAAGAGAAAGAGTGATTTCTTCACCTGAGACTACATATATCCTATTTTGTTATGTTTTGAGAAGTTTGCAATTATTAAATGCTTCTTCCATCCTGGAACTAAATAAAATCATTGCCATTTTCAGAAATGGTTTTTTATTACTTATTTTCTTACCATTAATCGATAAGTTTGTGTTCGTATTTGTCGTAGTCTCTTGTTGTGTTGTTCTTGGTAACTCTTGCTTCTTGGTAACACTTGCTTCCTGGTATCATATTGGTTCGAGCCGGTCTCTGTTGGTTCTTGATTCAGAACCTGTTTTCTTATTTTGATTCATGTTAACCTGGTTATCTTTGCCTAAAATCACACATTTTGAACTGAATAATGATACAAGTTGTTGCCTACAATCTTTTTCATTATACAGGATCTTGCTCAAGATCTTCTTCCCGGTTGGGCAAGAGAGGGTACGCACGCCCAGTCGCAGGACGGAGTGACACCAACAAAATGGTTATAGAGTTTGATGATTATTGGAAACCGGTTGTTAGTAATCAAACCAAATTTTCGACACAACTAGGCATTCTTGCAAGAAGAGGTGACCTTACACCAATTCAATACTCTGACTGGAAATGAGACGAGATAAAACACTACAAGGATATAATGTGAGAGGAGGTACAGAAGAATTCTACTGCTCCTGACGAGTTTACGGAAGTCTGCCTGATGATGGTTGCTGATATGTGGAGAGATTGGAAATACGATCTTCGTAAACACATGCGCAAATTTACTACTACATAAGAATGATTGGCCAATTGTCCTGATAGGGTTGTTCCTGCTCAGTGGCCCGACTTTGTAGAAAATGAAGAGGGTGAAGACAGGATGGTATGATGTATTTTCTATAATGTAAACTGGTTTACTAATTAGTCGTCTATATTATCTTCTTTGCTAAGGTATGATGATATTTATAGGCTCTATTATGCTATGTAACGCATTCTTTATTGGTGTTGTAGGTACTTCCACTATAGTGACGGGTCTATATCCTGTGGGAGCGTGGCGGTCAATTTTTGTCATTTGTAGTAAGTACGTTCTTGACCCCTGTTTTATGTTCATATTTGCATGCTTATCTTTTGAATATATTGGGTCATTTAGAGTTATCAAAGAATTTCCCACCGTTTACAGTAACAAGTTTGTCTATAGACCCCCTTTGGGATTCTTCACATTCAGTTAACAAAGGATTTCTTACAATTTATAGTAACAAACTTGTCTAAGGACCCCCTTTGAGATTCTACAAGTTATTTTTTTCTATTCTTTTTCCTATTCTCATATGAAGAATTATATTTTGTAGTAGACATGATAACTTTGGAGATTTTTATCAAACATAAGAATGTACAATCCGTGATAGGTAACAAGAAAAAAATAAGCAATTCATTGAAATGAAAGAACACACCTGATATGCAGAACATGGGACACAAATAGACTTTTGCCCACGCCCAAATATTGGCTGGGAGTCTAGTCTCTGCCCGAGAATAAATGCGCAAAAAAAATCACATATTCTCTTTTTTGGGGTCTTGCAGACTAGAGAAAATTGATTTGATTTCTATACATAATAAATATTTGATTTGATTTTGTTTCATATGGGATCAGTCTCAGTAATCCAAACAATTCGTGAGATAGAAGAAGATTGAAGAGAGTTGCGGCAGCGAGAGAGTAAGAGAGAGACGTAAGGGAATTTGAGAGATAGATGGCTAAGATTGAGGAAGTGAAATGACACAAAAGGTGAAGTAGGAGGTGTGCACAGGACATTCAGCTTATGAAAAGACAATACTTTCACAGCTTCTTAAACAATTTGGGGCCCTCCCATTTTGGGGGCCCTAGGCAGCCCAACATTTCGCCTAACTGTTGAGACGGGTCTGGTTTCGGCCTACATAGTCTTTGAGTCAAAGCACTTCAAGTTCATTCTCATATGACACCGAAAAAAATCCAGTGTTTCAAATAGTAACATATATGGCAGGTAAACAAAAGGCAGTAGAATGTACTATAGCTTTATAGACTGTATATATATATATATATATATATATATATATATATATATATATATATATATATATATATATATAAGAAACCATTCCATTTGCTTTCTCCTGCAAATATCCAACAACAAACTCAATAAAATACTGAGATAGTTTTGATGTTACCTTGGTAGAAGAATCTGGTAATCGGGTTTACTTTTGGTGTGAGGTTGCTGTACTTCGTCTGTTGGAGGAAAGGGGCAAAAGTGTTTGTGGTTTATACTGGGTTGAAGGTGAAGGCAGTTTCACGTGGGTTTTATGTGGTAGTAGCAGGTTGTTAAGGTGTTGCAGTCAGGGAGAATGGAGAAATGGTGATGGTGGTTATGGTGATGTAGGTGGTGGAGTTGGTTATGAGTTATGGTGATGTGTGAAGAACAAGACCAAAAGGTGTTAATGTATTTGAAATTTAATTATATTTAGGTACGTGTTTAGTGTGTTCTGTAGAGGTAATGAAAACTATTAATTTTTTTGTTCTATGCTATGTTGTTAACTGCAGAATTCTATTTGATTTTGAGAATTTGACTGACTCAAATACATTTTCTTCACTTTGTTGAACAGGGTATATAGACGAGAGCGATGTCCACTTCTTTGAGGAAACGCTGCTTTTGGGTCGGAATGTAGTCCATTCGATGGTTGATGTTCAGTGAACTTGAATTTAAATTAGATGTAAGACTTTTCTGTGTTTCAGTTATGGATTTTTAGTGTAATATTATGCAACTTCGAACATTTGACGCACATTCTATACGCTGTGAATGTAGTTGTCTTGGTTTTAATGTATTTAAGAGTTTAATTACATCGATCCATTTTTTGGTACGATTTATAAATTTTTTAAATTTGCAGAATTCGATTCTCTACAGGAAGTAATCCTCATATAGAAGTATTGATTGTGACATTACAACAATTAGCCACGGTAGATTGACGTGGCTACCTCAATTTAATATTGGCTATAAATACCATAGCCACGGTTAACTAGCGTGGCGCAGAGAAATACTAGCCACGGTAAAAAGGCTGTGGCGAATGAACTCTTTGGCCACAGTTTACAAGCGTGGCGCATATTAGTATTGGCCACGGCTAAAGCATGTGGCTAATAAAGTCTTTAGCCACAGATATTGAATTAACCGTGGCTACCTAGTAGAAAACAAACAGCCACGGGACTTACCGTGGCAAAAAATTTGCCACGGCTGTTACCCGTGGCAAACCTAAAAAACCATGCCTCTTATTGCCACGTCCGCCTACCGTGGCTTGTCCCGTGGCTAATACTTTTAGCCACGGTAATACGTGTTTTTGCCACACTTTTAGCCCGTGGCTAAAGCCAATAATTCTAGTAGTGTATTTTGTGGTGGAGGTGGTAAAAATGTAGTTGAAACAAGCAAATAAAGCAATTCCGCCACCATTCCTGATCTGCCTTGTACAGTGGTGGTTGACTATATATCACCTGAATTTGATCCCAAAACACTCATCGCTCAGGCGATGGTTTTCTTATCAGGTTAGCCATTGACATTTACGTGGCACAAAACAGAGCTCAAGAACATGGTAAGTTTTAGCTCGTTTTATCTCAAGTTTGGGTGGATTTTAAGGTGATCTAAACATGTACTCACAGCTGCAAATTAATGTAGTGTTCAATAGTTTTTCTCAGGCTCTTAAAAAATGCTATCACGCTCTGAACGAAAATAATCAGAGAGGGAGATACGAGTCTCCAAACAGGACCCTGAAATGAGCACATCTGCAGGTTTAAAACTGAAACCTCAAGAACATAGTTTTGTAGCCACATTGAAAACCAATTCAGGGATGTTTGAAGACCAAATAAAACAACAAAATCAACATGGGACTGAAGCTGGTCATTCAGGGAGAAAATCGCTACAAACATCTTGTGAAATTTTTAGGTTTTGGAGCCATTACAAGTGGATTTTTAGGGTGGGGTTTCGCCAAAACAACATGTTCATGAATAAAACCCCGAGTTTCCCCATTACAGTTGTGTTTTGATACTTCCAATAGTCTCACGAGACTACCGGAATCGGAATGGAGTAATGTGCACGAAGAAAACAGGGAGGAAGAAGGTCTTAATGTAGCTTTAGCAGTAGTAACAAAAACCGGCGAGAGCCTACCCAGATACTGGCGGGGTCAGAAGTAATTAAGATTCTTATCATACAACCCCTTTTCTGAGTTCAATAAACAAGGCCTTTCCAAATTGGCAGAGGGCTATATATCCCCTAGGCTCCTAGTATCACAAGCATCAGTAGTGTTTTGAAAGGAGGTGTGGTGGTGGTTGGGCAGTGTTAGAGGTAGTGGTGTACGTGTAGAAGATGATGATGGTTGAGAATGAGGATGGTGGGGAGGTGGCTTCAGCTATACCAGCTGATGAGAAGTGAAAAGAAAAGCTGCCACCTCATCATGAGCCAAGTGTCGGACGTAAACAAGGGGCGAAAATTGAAATTTTCTCAAAGTTAAGGGTAAATGTTGTGTTTTAAAAGAATAAGCAAATTTGAGATATTACGCTTTTGCCCACAGTACTTCAAATTATTACATAAATATCCCACAATGTCCACTATTCTCTGGCTGACCAGCTTTGAACTCGGATTTCAATTTTAAAGAAATTACATATATACCCTTAGTTTTTCAATAATGGCACATTTTCCCCTATTTGAATTCTCATTTTCAGACACTCTTGATGAACAGATGTCAGCAAACACTACTGAAAAAGAATTTACAATCCAACTCTAGCTTGTAATTTATTGCAGTTTGGCCCCTATAAAATTTCAGAGTGTTAATGTCATGGCCTATATTCCTTTAATTTCACCATAATAATATTTGGTTTCGTACTTTTGGAAGGCACTTTTAGAACATGAAACAAATTTGTTGCTAGTATCATTTATCCCTACTCTTGTATTGATTTTACTGCTAGTAGTAATCCAAAAATACCAACTTTTAGAAGAAAAAAAACTTTGGCATCTCACATTTTCTGGTCAACTAAAATATTTGATTGGAAAATCATGAATGATAATATTCAACTAATATAAATTTGTGCAAGAGAGGTCTTCATATACCTGCCACATGCTGAGAAGAAGATGATTTCCGCATATTTTTTGGTTGTTCTGATACTAGATTGGTTTTGAGATCCCCCACTCCTTGAATTCATTATTGTTTCTTCAAATATTCCTCTCTTCGAGTAGATCCAAAATTTCATCCACAGTCTCTCTGCACCTAACTAGTAGATCTTCACTCATCTCCTTTTGTAGTTTTGGACTTCTCTAAAAAAAATTGTAATTTGAGGAGAGAAAGCTAGATATTAATGTATATTAATTCAAGCTTTTGCCCATATAATGCTGAATTTGTAGAAATGTCATACCTTTTTTGCAGATCATCGAATGCGCGGAACACAGTTGTAGATCCGTCTTATGGTTGGGAATAACATATGTTTTGGAGATGAATATCGATAGCAATGTCTCTAGGGGTGTTCACGGTCCGGTTCGGTCGGTTTTAGAGGATATGAGACACCTAAACCGAAATGTTCGGTTTCACTATTTTCGAAACCGAAATACCTTCAGTTTGAAACTTAGAAATAAAAAACAGCACCAAAAATACCGGTTCGGTCCGGTTATTCCATTCGGTTTAGAACTCATTAAGTTATGTATTAATTCCTAACTTTGACGCAAAGTAAACTTACTATAAAAAAATGTCGATTTGCTTATATCTTTGTTACTTATCGAATACATCTAAAAAAGATATGATAAACTCAACATTTAAAAAAAATAACGCTTCCCTACTTCTCTTTTATCTCACCATGGAGAGGTAATCATTTTTTGTTTAGTAAATTAGGACTATGGTGTGGTTCTACGGCTTAAAAGTATTAAACTCAAACTGTGAATAGTGAGTCAGAACATAGGAGATAGTAGACAAAATACTAAAATTTGTATTTAAAACTCTTCTCGGTGCGGTGCGGTTTTTTTCGGTTTTGTCGGTTCGGTCTCGGTTCGGTTAGTGCCCGGTTCGGTTTTCAAAATAATAAAACCGTTATTTAAGAAAAAAATTATTGAACCATCGGTTTAGGTACGGTTCGGTTTGGTGCGGTCCGGTTTTGTCGGTGCGGCCGGTTTTTGAACACCCCTAAATGTCTCAATGAAAACAAAGAAACGCTCAAGAGGGGAGATGATTCGAAATCACGGCGACGATTTCATCCATGGATTCTCTTACCCCGTCCAATACACCAAAAGATCCCTTCATCACCGAAGCGTAAACTTTGCTTGAAACCCTGACTTTGGCTTAAAGATTCAGTTTCCAGCAACAATAGATAGAGATGGATTGTATATAGCTCACTCTTCAAGAGCGCCGGGAAGCGGCGGTTTGCGAGAGAGAACGTCTCTTACGAGAATGTGCCAGAAATGTTACTTTTATATCGCCTAGAGATTATTATACCCGGTGTTTCTCAAATTGCCCTTGCCCGTAACCTAGCAGGTTGGGCCACAAGCCCACATATGTAATATTGGTGTTCTAAATTCCCTCAAGACTTGTACTCTATTTGGGTGTCTGATAAGCCCAATACTAATGAAAAACAATCAAGGATAATTTCAAAACTAAAGAAAAAAAAAAGAACTTCTAATGAACCGAAACAAACCGTTTGATGATGACATGAGATTTACTTACACTGTGGAAATAGAATAGAGAGTTAAAGTTACGCTTAATTACTTAGTGTGTACCCCTATTTTGGGAAACTATCACATTACAATCTTAAATGTACCCATTTGAAAAGAATAAAAGTCAACGTCAGATTGGTAAAATATTTCATCCAAACACCATCACTACAAGAATGGTGTATTTGTCAATGCAAAAAAATTATTACAAGAATTACAATAAAAATAAAAATAAAATGGACGAGAAACAAAAGCTAAATCGGTCATGTAAGAAGAGATTAATTTAAGGTGTTAAACACAACAGTTTCACTATTTAGTACTTGTACTAAAATTAGTCCAGAACAACTAAACATAGTATTAACACATACTTTCAATATATTTAGTCAAATCCCAATTAGTGATAATCCAGAAAAATCAAACATTCCAGCATAGTAATATATACGTAATCACATGCTTCCGCCCTAGCCTAGGGTGGAGCTTGCGGATATGCTCTTTGAGCAGCCCTTTCACTTGCGGATTTCCTTATATTCCTTATTTTTCCCTGTAATAAGCTCTCTTCGAAAACATATATGCTTCTATATTACTTTTAGTTCATCAGACAATTAACAACATTACAGTTTGGGTCGTTATCATGAAATTAACATTTAACTCGACACCCTATCGTTTTATTTTTAAATACTTTCTAAATTTTATTTGATCAAAAGATCCCATATTAGTTTTTTAAAACTACTTTAGCTCCCCACTATGGCGAATTGCTAGATTTGCCTCTTTCTATAGTGAATCTCATACTACTTCAGCTTCTTTTACCGAAACAACAATCTATAAAAGTAATTCATCAAGAACTCTATTAATTAAACTATAACACTTTCGTAAGTAGAACTGTCAAACGGGTCGGTTAACATCCTGATTCCAACCGTTTCTTGAGTAACTGAGCCTGAGCCCGAACATACTGAACCAGGACCAGAACCTATTTCGTGCCGGCAAGGGCCTGTTAAACCTTATCTCAAACCATGAACCGAACCGCAACGACCCGATAATATATGAGTGGACCGTTGACCGAACCCAGCCAGGAACTGAACGAGTAAGCATACCAAACAGCACTTTCCCATCAGTTTTGACATATATACATATATATATATCGATAGCATTGTCTCAATGAAAACAAAGAAACGCTCAGGAGGGGAGATGATTCGAAATGACGGCGACGATTTCTTCCATAGATTCTCTTATCCCGTCCAATACACCAAAAGATCCGTTCGTCACCGAAGCGTAAACTTCGCTTAAAACCCTTATTTTGGCTTAAAGATTCAGTTTCCAGCAACAATAGATAGAGATGGATTGTATATAGCTCGCTCTTCAGGAGCGCGGGAAGCGACGCCTTCCGAGAGAGAACGTCTCTTACGAGAATGTGCCAGAAATGTTACTTTTATATCGGCTAGAGATTCTTATATCCGGTGTTTCCCAAATTTCCCGTGCCCGCAACATAGCAGGTTGGGCCATAAGTGTAATATTAGTGTTTTAAATGCCCTCAAGACTTGTTTTCTATTTGGGTGTCTGATAAGCCCAATATACAATCAAGGCTTAATTTCAAAACTAAAGAAAACAAAACTTTTAATAAACCGCAACAAACCGTTTGATGATGACATGAGATTTACTTACAATCTGGAAATAGAATAGAGAGAGTTAAAGTAAGGCTTAATTACTTAGTGTGTACCCCTATTTTGGAAAACTATCACATTGCAATCTTAAATGTACCCCATTTGCAAAGAATAAAAGTCAACGTCAAATTGGTAATATATTTCATCCAAACAACATCAGTACAAGAATGGTGTATTCGTCAATGCAATATATATATATATATATATATATATATATATATAAGAATTAAAAGTAAAATAAAAATAAAATAGACAAGAAAGAAAAGCTAAATCGATTATGTAAGAAGGGAGTAATTTAAAGTGTTAAACACAACAATTTCACTATTTAGTACTGGTACTAAAATTAGTCCAGAACAACTAAACATAGTATTAACAAATACTTGAATTATGTTTAATCGAATCCCAATTAGTACTATTGATTCATTGATAATCCAGGAAAATCAAACATTCCAGCATAGTAATATATACGTAATCACATGCTTCCGCCCTAGCCTAGGGCGGAGCTTGCGGATATGCTCTTTGAGCAGCCCTTTCACTCGCGGAATTCGTTATAATCCTTATTTTTCCCTGGAATATGCTCTCTTCGAATACATATATGCTTCTATATTACTTTTAGTACATCAGACAATTAACAACATTACAGTTTCGGTCGGTAGCATGAAATTAACTTTTAACTTCACACTATCCTTTTATTTAACCATTAAATACTTTCTAAACTTTATTTGATCAAAAGATCCCAAATTAATTTTTTTAAACTACTTTAGCTCCCCACTATGGCGAATTGGTAGATTTGCCTCTTTCTATAGTGAATCTCATACTACTTCAACTTCTTTTACCGAAACAACAATCTATAAAAGTAATTCATCAAGAACTCTATTCATTAAACTATCACACTTTCGTAAGTAGAACTGTCAAACGGGCCGGTTAACCATCCTGATTTCAACCGTTTCTTGAGTAACTAAGCTCGAGCCCTAACTTACCGAACCGGGACCAGAACCTATTTCATGCGGGCTAGGGCTTGTTAAACCTTCTCTCAAACCATGAACCGAACCGCAACGACCCGATAATAATAGAGGGACCGTTGACCGAACCCAGTCAGGAACTGAACGGTTAAGCATACCAAAACAGCACTTTCCCACCATTTCTAACATATATATATATATATGTATATATATATATGTATGTATACTGAACCGAACTGGTACATACCGGAAATGGTTATATGCTGGGCCAGTTAGAGGTTTGTGAAATTTCTCGGGCCGGTTAACCATAACCGAATACCCAGAAACTGGGCCCGGTTGGTTCAAGGATATTTTGGCCGGGTTTGGTTTCGGTTAACTGAAAGTGCAGCTCTAGTCGTAAGGGAGAAACTACTTTTGGTCGGTGAATATGTAAATATGACCTGGAAAAAAAATTATACAACCCACATTGGGATTACAAGTTGAATCAATAAAGACAATAATGACCGTACAAAGGTCAAGGGTAACATGAATCAGTTCTTAAATCATGTATTCAAGACCTGCATGAACAATGCCCATACTCACATGTTTTATGTGCATACATAGATGTACATGGTCTGCCACTGAGTTATTCCATGACTTATGTACCTCCTACTCATAGATACACAAATATTTCTAATTCAACACTCTTCAATAGAAAATAAACAATCACAAGCTTATCTGGTAGCCTCCCTAGTATTCCAGATCAAAGCTCATGATTCTCTATCCCCACAGCGTCTACACATACAAGTGTTTAAATATTTAATCTGTACATGACCTCATTAGTGAGTTATAATTCATACACAAGTATCTTGCTAGTTGTCTAACTCAGGATGACCATTTTGCCCCTGAAGTCTCAAGCTTATTAGTAAAGTCCATGAGTGTTCCTCAACCCCCTAAATTATGCATAGTTGGCCAATTTTTGTGAGTTACTAAGTCTCCAAGTTATCTAGTGAAAATTGAATTTAAAATTTTGATATTTACAGTCATGTCCTCCAATTTGTCTAGATTGCAATTTAGCCCCTTATTGTGCATGATTTCCCTCCGAAGAAGTCAAACCGTTCTCAGAAATGAGCAAAAGCCTTCCCTAAGACTCTTATGTAGACATAGAGTTGAAATTTACAACCTTAATTATTTTCACTTAAGCTCCTATAGTTTGCTAAAATTACAGAAAGACTCCTTAAATAGTTGACTTGGTCAACATTAACCCATAATTGCTTATTATGACTCAGTATATCCATGTAAATCATGTTTATAAGTCCAAGACATTGATTTCAACTTGACACAAATTTTAAGTGCAATTACTAATTTACCCCTCTTATATAGTATTGTCCAAACAAAGTTTTTTAGGATATCAACTTAGTCAAATTTGAAAGATTGGAATCATAATAAAAATATGAGCAAATTTTTTCAAGGATACGAAGGCCAGAAATGCCATTTTGAATGACAAATAGAAAGTCAAAGCTTGAGAGGAATCACCACAAACATACATCTTTGGAGCTAAATAATGATCAATTGAGCGGTAGTCTATAAAATCTGAGAACAGGGTTTTATAGGTGCTCAACAAGTACTCCAGAACATACTGAAGTTCTTTGAGACTCAAAATATTCAAGGAGATATTACAGGTCACTGAGATGTCAACGGCTAACCCGAGAAGAACACCATCACCTTAGACGATGGGTTTTTTGAGATCAATTTAGGTGATATATAGTCAACCACCACCGCACCTCCCGATCTGCAATGCTGGCAACACTGCTTCATTTGCTTGTTTCAACAAGATTTTACCACCACCACCACCACAAAATAGAACCTCCAAGCAATTCAAGAATCAAACATGTAACCGAGAAAACTTTATTACAATCAATCCAACTTAGTATATAAACCTAGGTTAAATAGTAAACTGAATGATACCAAAAATTGAAAGTCCAAATCTATAAATATACACTACATGCGGCAACCCATTATATTCTTCACCTCCTTAAGAACGCGGAAAAAATCATAAAATAGGGTTGAATCTTAACCATCCAAACCAATTCTAGAATGCCGGTTGGTTCTAGGAAGATTATTGCACAACCACCAACAACAAGATCAAAGCCTTCCAAATCGCGTATCATCTGCTCGAGCAGGTCATCACTAATTTTCTAGACATCAGTGTATTCGCCGACCAGCTTTCCTCTATCGCCAGTCTGTTGCCACCAGGATCTTATCACATTTCTGCCGACTTCATTTATTACTACTCAAACAACACTATTTAATGGGATTCCAAGGTGATGAAGAGCTGCTTCTGCCGTACCGATCCCAGAGAAGAGAGACATATTGTTTATGCCTCCAAGGAATGAGTCCTTGAGCACTGAGAGGTGATATACCACCGTGTCAACCTGAGCGATATTGTCAAGTAACAAGTGTGGGTGTCATTTACCAAACCAAAAATAAGTGATCACTGTTGTCCAAAAGTGCCATCACTTTTGGACAGCACTAATCACTTTTTTTTTTTCCATAGTAATGGACACTAGCACTTGTTACTTATCAATTTCATTCTTGTTGACACGGTGTCCTATCACCTCTCAGTGCCGAAGGACTTATTCCCTGGAGGCATAAACGTTATGTCTCTCTTCTTTGGGATTGGTGCGGCAGAAGTAGCTCTTTATCGCCTCGGCATCCCATTAAAGAATGTTGTATCACTGGAAATATATGAAGTCAGCAGAAATGTGATACGATCTTAGTGGGCACAGACTAGGCAAAGGGGGAAATTGTCCGATGAGTATACTGATGTCCAAAAGATTACTAATGAGGTCCTTGTGCAGCTGATACGTGATTTTGGAGGCATTGATCTTGTTATTGGTGGTAGCCTGTGTAATAATCGTACATGAACAAACCGGCATACTAGAACTGGTTTGGAGGGTAAACGGTCTGCCCTATTTTATGAATTTTGCTGCATTCTTACAGCAGTAATGAATATAATGGGTCGCCGCATGTAGTGTATATTTATATATTTGAACTTTTAATATACACCCGTAACTTTTGGGATCACTCATTGAACCTTGGTTTATAGCTGAATTGTTTGACCCAGTGTATTAGTGTTTTTTTAGTATGATTATTTGAATTGCTTTGAGGTTCTATTTTGTGGTGGAGGTGGAAAAAATGTAGTTGAAACAAGCAAATAAAGCAATTCCGCCACCATTCCTGATCTGCCTTGTACAGTGGTGGTTGACTATATATCACCTGAATTTGATCCCAAAACACTCATTGTCTCAGAGAAATGGTTTTCTTATCAGTTTAGCCATTGACATTTACGTGGCACAAAACACATCTGAAGAACATAGTAAGTTTTAGCTCGTTTTATCTCAAGTTTGGGTGGATTTTAAGGTGATCTAAACATGTACTCACAGATGCAAATTAATGTAGTGTTCAATAGTTTTTCTCAGGCTCTTAAAAAATGCTATCACGCTCTGAACGAAAATAATCAGAGAGGGAGATACGAGTCTCCAAACAGGACTCTGAAATGAGCACCTCTGCAGGTTTAAAACTGAAACCTCAAGAACATAGTTTTGTAGCCACATTGAAAACCAATTCAGGGATGTTTGAAGACCAAATCAAACAACAAAATCAACATGGGACTGAAGCTGGTCATTCAGGGAGAAAATCGCTACAAACATCTTGTGAAATTTTTAGGTTTTGGAGCCATTACAAGTGGATTTTCAGGGTGGGGTTTCGCCAAAAACAACATGTTCATGAATAAAACCCCGAGTTTCCCCATTACAGTTGTGTTTTGATACTTCCAATAGTCTCACCAGACTACCGGAATAGGAATGGAGTAATGTGCACGAAGAAAACAGGGAGGAAGAAGGTCTTAATGTAGCTTTAGCAGTAGTAACAAAAACCGCGAGAGCCTACCCAGATACTGACGGGGTCAGAAGAAACTATGATTCTTATCATACAACCCCTTTTCCGAGTTCAATACACAAGGCCTTTCCAAATTGGCAGAGGGCTATATATCCCCTAGGCTCCTAGTATCACAACCATCAGTACTTTTTTGAAAGGAGGTATGGTGGTGGTTGGGCAGTGTTAGAGGTAGTGGTGTAGGTGTAGAAGATGATGATGGTTGAAAATGAGGATGGTAAGGAGGTGGCTTCAGCTATACCAGCTGATGAGAAGTGAAAAGAAAAGCTGCCACCTCATCATGAGCCAAGTGTCGGACGTAAACAAGGGGTGAAAATTGAAATTTTCCCAAAGCTGAGGGTAAATGTTGTGTTTTAAAAGAATAAGAAAATTTGCGATATTACACTTTTGCCCTCAGTACTTCCAATTATTACATAAATATCCCACAATGTCCACTATTCTCTTGATGACCAGCTTTGAACTCGGATTTCAATTTGAAAGAAATTACATATATACCCTTAGTTTTTCAATAATGGCACATTTTCCCCAACTTGAATTCTCATTTCCAGACACTCTTGATGAACAGATGTCAGCAAACACTACTGAAAAAGAATTAACAATCCAACTCTAGATTTTAATTTATTGCAGTTTGGCCCCTATAAAATTTCAGAGTGTTAATGTCATGGCCTATATTCCTGTAATTTCACCATAGTAATATTTGGTATCGTACTTTTGGAAGGCACTTTTAGAACATGAAACAAATTTGTTGCTAGTATTATTTATCCCTACTCTTGTATTGATTTTACTGCTAGTAGTAATCCAAAAATACCAATTTTTAGAAGAGAAAAAACTTTGGCATCTCACATTTTCTGGTCAACTAGAATATTTGATAGGAAAATCATGAATGATAATATTCAACTAATATAAATTTCTGCAAGAGAGGTCTTCATATACCTGCCACATGCTGAGAAGAAGATGATTTCCACATATTTTTTGGTTGTTCTAATACTAGATAGGTTTTGAGATCCCCCACTCCTTGAATTCATTATTGTTTCTTCAAATATTCCTCTCTTCGAGTAGATCCAAAATTTCATCCACAATCTCTCTGCACCTAACTTGTAGATCTTCACTCATCTCCTTTTGTAGTTTTTTACTTCTCTAAAAAAAATTGAAATTTGAGGAGAGAAAGTTAGATATTAATGTTATATTAATTCAAGATTTTGCCTATATAATGCTGAATTTGTAGAAATATCATACTTTTTTTGCAGATCATCGAATGCGCGGAACACAGTTGTAGATCCGTCTTATGGTTGGGAATAACATATGTTTTGGAGATGAATATCGATAGCAATGTCTCAATGAAAACAAAGAAACGCTCAAGAGGGGAGATGATTCGAAATCACGGCGACGATTTCATCCATGGATTCTCTTACCCCGTCCAATACACCAAAAGATCCCTTCATCACCGAAGCGTAAACTTTGCTTGAAACCCTGACTTTGGCTTAAAGATTCAGTTTCCAGCAACAATAGATAGAGATGGATTGTATATAGCTCACTCTTCAAGAGCGCCGGGAAGCGGCGGTTTGCGAGAGAGAACGTCTCTTACGAGAATGTGCCAGAAATGTTACTTTTATATCGCCTAGAGATTATTATACCCGGAGTTTCTCAAATTGCCCTTGCCCGTAACCTAGCAGGTTGGGCCACAAGCCCACATATGTAATATTGGTGTTCTAAATTCCCTCAAGACTTGTACTCTATTTGGGTGTCTGATAAGCCCAATACTAATGAAAAACAATCAAGGATAATTTCAAAACTAAAGCTAACATGTTATGAAATATGTTATTGGACTGATGTGAATATCCACCACATAGTTAGGTGTATTTTGTATAATTATATTCTAGTCCAAAAGTCCACCTAATGCCTATATAAGGAGGTTTAGGGTTCGATAATAATACACATCTCAACACTATCCTCCCTACATCTTGTCTCTCTTTATGTTCTGTCTCTCTCTAAATTCTAGATTTACAACACGTTATCAGCACGACAGTGCTCTTAATCAGATCTGCTCTATATAAAGAATCAACCGAGAAATAGCACTATGTTTCAAAGACCAATGGTGAAAGGTACAATGATAATTTATTTACACATGTTCCGCCAAATCTTTTCTAACTGATAATTGAGATGCTTGATCCCAGTTATTGAGGAACGTGGGGCTTTGTTTTCTTAGCAGTAGATAGTCTCATAATTTGGTTCCAAACCCAAGCACTAATAAGAATGGCGAACTCAAACTACATGATTTATATTACCTTGATGTTCATGATATACCGTCGGATCTAAAGTCTGGATATTAATTTGATGTTTATTTAAAGTTGCATGTCTAAACTTCCAACATGTCAGTACTCTTTCATTATCTGCTAAATGAACTCTACATGTTTTTGTTAGGTCTCTTGAATCTAACCCTAAACCAAAGATATTGATTATTTATGGCTTTTTCTTTGTTCATGATTGTCATGAAGTCAACGTTCTATGTGCTATGTGGCTACTGAGTTGTTAAGCTTTTTGTCATTATTGTTTTAATGATATTCTCATGGTGGGTTTTGATTGAACCAAACCCTAGAAGCACATCTTTAAATCTTTTTTTTTCTACTCTTACTTCAAGACTGGTGTAAAATAATTGTTTGTTTATCTTGAAACTGAAATATTCAGAATTGTACCATACAAGAGTAGAATCAGTATTGTTACATAAATTTTTATCATATTAATCCACGCGTAGTTTGTTTTAGAACAACTATGTGTTTATCTTGACAAAGATAATACCTCTAGTTGAGGGTTTCACCCCCTATTACTGGGCTTAAACTATTGATACTTCGATAATTAATGCCCATATTTTCACACCAGAAGTGTGAACGGCAAACATTATCTCTCGTAACCTGAAGTTACTATGTCATTTTTTTTATGACCTGAAGTCATATATGAAATTATATCTCCTGAAGAGATGTCATATAATTATTTTAACCTCCGGAAGAGGTCTCTAATAGACTTGCAAAAGTCATAATCCATACCTGAAGTTATGGATTACACGAAATATTAATCGTAACCTGAAGTTGCGACAATTCTTTTATGACCTGAAGTCATAATTTTAGTTACATCTCCTGAAGAGATGTCCAACAGTTTTCGTGTAAACCTCCCAAAGACGTCATACTTTGTTACTGCAATTTATTTAATTTTTATGCATTTCTTTTGCTACTTTTATTCTTCTGTTCTCTTAATGGATCAAAAACGAACCTCCTAAAGAGCATTTGTAATCGCCATCATGTTAAATCTGGCCATGTCATATGTACCCGAAGTTACATATTACATGATATCACTCATAACCAGCAGTTATGTCTTCATTACCTGAAGTAATGAAATATTATAAATAATGATCTCCCGAAGAGACTACAATTCAAAAAATAATCCACCCTTCTGAAGAAGAGGTTTTATTGTGTTTATTTCTTGTATCATATACGCGTTTATTTTTAACCTTGTCTAGTACTTTACCGTTTATACATTGGTTATTGATTCAAGTAGAGCATCCAGAAGATGTTCTTAGTCCATGAGGGTGTATTGGACAAACGCATTTCATATGCATAAAAAGTGATATTCATACCAGAAGTTATGAAACATAATATTATAACATGGAGTTATAAAATAACTTTAACATATCTCCCTGAAGAGAGAATCTACAACCACTCATTTTTTTAATAAAAGTATTGACATTTACGTCTCTTTTTGGGTTTCCTGAAGAAACTTTGATTAGATAACTACGGCGTCCGAGAGATTGCTTATTGTCAATGTTTTTATTTTAATTTGAGGATTGGTTTACACAGAGTACATATGAGACAAATTGATGCCTGAAGCATCAACAAAGTATCATTATGGTTATGATCATATTGCTCACGTCATGAGGGGGAGAATGGGTCCTATTACATGACATGAGCCAAACTATCATTGTCTATATGGGTATGCATTAATGCAAAATTCCAATAAAATGGATAGCTTCTCGACTAATGGGTGTCGATTTGGGTATACACTTTAAGCATAAAAAGGGTTGCTTGTGTACATATTTTGATCCTCCAGAAGAGGAACATAAATCAAAGCATCCAAAATAATTTGGGATATGGTTAAAATGCTCTACAAATTAAGAACACGAGATTTTGGAGAAATCTTGGGGGTTCATATATACATCATCATAATGGATCAAAACCAACGTTGGTAATTGAATAGCCCTGGGAGAGGCTCATAGCTCTGGAAGTAGCTAAAGGTACCGTAATACAATAGTATGATCCTACTAATAATGATGATAGAATTGAGGAAGCGCTATGTAAATCATATGATAATTTTATGGGAAGAAGGTTGACTAAGTAGTTATTGGCCAAATAAAGTCAACAAGTGCATAGAAAATTGCTCGGGTACAATCATTTTGAATATGTAGAGCATACAAACAACCCAAAGCAGAAATTACATACTATGCAGAAACTACATATCCGCTGGTAAGCGTGGGATCTATGTAGTTCTTATATGTCCGCTATAAAGCGTGAAACTCATGTTAATGTTAAAAATCCGCTGGTATGCGTGGGATTTGTCTCGAGGTTCATGTCCGCTTTTAAGCGTGGGACTTGTAAAATGAGAAACATGATGTATGGGTCATGACAAATTCTCATTAGTATAATCATATCGTGGTGAGAATGATGTAATGTTGTATTAGTCTCGGGGACTAAAGAACAACAAAAGATGGGTTGAAATGTAACTAGTTACAAATACGATCGTACGAATCACAGATTTGTGAAATCCATGGATGTTGGTACCCATGAGAAATATAATGTTTTTTTTTTGAAGCAAATCAAAAGTGTACACTCGCGAGTAGTTTTAGGTGGATTTGCATTTTATTATGTTTCAGTAATTATATATTATTAGATTTTGGTCTTGCAATGATTTTGTTTGTCAGGTACAAAGGTGTTATCAAGAGGGGGAGAACCAATCCAAATATGGCACTCTTTTTCCTTCGCTATGGTTTTTGTCACACAGGATTTTTCCAAGCAAGGTTTTAACGAGGCTGCAAACATTGTTAAGATGCGTTCCAGAAGAATATCATCACCAATGCTCAGCAAATAGAATTCACTGATGTACTCTTTTTCCTTAGTCATTGATTTTTCCCACTGGATTTTTCATGACAAGGTTTTAACGAGGCATCGTAGTGGTGAATATCCAAGCGGGAGTGTTATGAAATATGTTATTGGACTGATGTGAATATCCACCACATAGTTGGGTGTATTTTGTATAATTATATTCTAGTCCAAAAGCCCACCTAATGTCTATATAAGGAGGCTTAGGGTTGGAGAATAATACACATCTCAACACTATCCTCCCTACATCTTGTCTCTCTTTATTTTCTGTCTCTCTCTAAATTATCGTTTCACAACAAAACAAAACTTCTAATGAACCGAAACAAACCGTTTGATGATGACATGAGATTTACTTACATTCAGGAAATAGAATAGAGAGTTAAAGTAAGGCTTAATTACTTAGTGTGTACCCCTATTTTGGAAAACTATCACATTACAATCTTAAATGTACCCATTTGAAAAGAATAGAAGTCAACGTCAGATTGGTAAAATATTTCATCCAAACACCATCACTACAAGAATGGTGTATTTGTCAATGCAAAAAAATAATTGTAAGAGTTAGAATAAAAATAAAAATAAAATGGACGAGAAACAAAAGCTAAATCGGTCACGTAAGAAGAGATTAATTTAAGGTGTTAAACACAACAGTTTCACTATTTAATACTTGTACTAAAATTAGTCCAGAACAACTAAACATAGTATTAACACATACTTTAAATATATTTAGTCGAATCCCAATTAGTGATAATCTAGAAAAATCAAACATTCGAGCATAGTAATATATACGTAATCACATGCTTCCGCCCTAGCCTAGGGTGGAGCTTGCGGATATGCTCTTTGAGCAGCCCTTTCACTTGCGGATTTCCTTATATTCCTTATTTTTCCCTGTAATAAGCTCTCTTCGAAAACATATATGCTTCTATATTACTTTTAGTTCATCAGACAATTAACAACATTACAGTTTGGGTCGGTATCATGAAATTAACATTTAACTCACCCCCTATCGTTTTATTTAACCATTAAATACTTTCTAAATTTTATTTGATCAAAAGATCCCATATTAATTTTTTTAAACTACTTTAGCTTCCCACTATGGCGAATTGCTAGATTTGCCTCTTTCTATAGTGAATCTCATACTACTTCAGCTTCTTTTACCGAAACAACAATCTATAAAAGTAATTCATCCAGAGCTCTATTAATTAAAATATAACACTTTCGTAAGTAGAACTGTCAAACTGGCCAGTTAACCATCCTGATTCCAACCGTTTCTTGAGTAACTAAGCCCGAGCCCTAACTTACCGAACCAGGACCAGAACCTATTTTATGCGGGCTAGGGCTTGTTAAACCTTCTCTCAAACCATGAACCGAACCGCAACGACCCGATAATAATAGAGGGACCGTTGACCGAACCCAGCCAGGAACTGAACGGTTAAGCATACCAAAACAACACTTTCCCACCATTTCTAACATATATATATATATATATTTATATATATATATATATATATATACCGACCCGAACCGAACTGGTACAGCCGGATATGGTTATATGCTGGGACGGTTAGAGGTTTGTGAAATTTCTCGGGCCGGTTAACCATAACTGAATACCCAGAAACTGAGCCCGGTTAGTTCAAGGATTTTTTGGCCGGGTTTGGTTTCGGTTAACTGATAGTGCAGCTCTAGTCGTAAGGGAGAAACTACTTTTGGTCGGTGAATATGTAAATATGACCTGAGAAAAAAATTATACATCCCACATTGGGATTACAAGTTGAATCAATAAAGACAATAATGACCGTACAAAGGTCAAGGGTAACATGAATCAGTTCTTAAATCATGTATTCAAGACCTGCATGAACAGTGCTCATACTCACATGTTTTATGTGCATACATAGATGTACATGGTCTGCCACTGAGTTATTCCATGACTTATGTACCTCCTACTCATAGATACACAAATATTTCTAATTCAACACTCTTCAATAGAAAATAAACAATCACAAGCTTATCTGGTAGCCTCCCTAGTATTCCAGATCAAAGCTCATGATTCTCTATCCCCACAGCGTCTACACATACAAGTGTTTAAATATTTAATCTGTACATGACCTCATTAGTGAGTTATAATTCATACACAAGTATCTTGCTAGTTGTCTAACTCAGGATGACCATTTTTCCCTTGAAGTCTCAAGCTTATTAGTAAAGTCCATGAGTGTTCCTCAACCCCCTAAATTATGCATAGTTGGCCAATTTTTGTGAGTTACTAAGTCTCCAAGTTATCTAGTGAAGATTGAATTTAAAATTTTGATATATACAGTCATGTCCTCCAATTTGTCTAGATTTCAATTTAGCCCCTTATTGTGCATGATTTCCCTCCGAAGAAGTCAAAACGTTCTCAGAAATGAGCAAAATCCTTCCCTAAGACTCTTATGTAGACATAGAGTTGAAATTTACAACCTTAATTATTTTCAGTTAAGCTCCTATAGTTTGCTAAAATTACAGAAAGACTCCTCAAATAGTTGACTTGGTCAACATTAACCCATAATCGCTTATTATGACTCAGTATATCCATGTAAATCATGTTTATAAGTCCAAGACATTGATTTCAACTTGACACAATTTTTTAGTGAAATTACTAATTTACCCCTCTTATATAGTATTGTCCAAACAAAGTTTTTTAGGATATCAACTTAGTCAAATTTGACAGATTGGAATCAGAATAAAAATATGAGCAAAAAATTTTCAAGGATATGAAGGCCAGAAATGCCATTTTGATGACAAATAGAAAGTCAAAGCTTGAGAGGAATCACCACAAACATACATCTTTGGAGCTAAATAATGATCAATTGAGCGGTAGTCTATAAAATCTGAGAACAGTGTTTTATATGTGCTCAACAAGTACTCCAGAACATACTAACGTTTTTTGAGACTCAAAATATTCAAGGAGATATTACAGGTCACTGAGATGTCAACGGCTAACCTTAGAAGAACACCATCACCTGAGACGATGGGTTTTTTGAGATCAATTTTGGTGATATATAGTCAACCACCACCGTACCTCCCGGTCTGCAATGCTGGAAACACTGCTTCATTTGCTTGTTTCAACAAGATTTTTACCACCACCACCACCACAAAATAGAACCTCCAAGCAATTCAAGAACCAAACATGTAACCGAGAAAACCTTTATTACAATCAATCCAACTTAGTATATAAACCTAGGTTAAATAGTTGACTGAAGATACCAAAAGTTACAGGGGTTTAATGAAAGTCTAAATCTATAAATATACACTACATGCGGCAACCCATTATATTCTTCACCTCCTTAAGAACGCGACACAAATCATAAAATAGGGTTGAATCTTAACCCTCCAAACCAGTTGTAGTATGCCGGTTGGTTCTAGGAAGATTATTGCACAACCACCAACAACAACATCAAAGCCTCCCAAATCGCGTATCATCTGCTCGAGCAGGTCATCACTAATTTTCTAGACATCAGTGTATTCGCCGACCAGCTTTCCTCTATCGCCAGTCTGTTGCAACCAGGATCTTATCACATTTCTGCCGACTTCATTTATTACTACTCAAACAACACTATTTAATGGGATTCCAAGGTGATGAAGAGCTGCTTCTTCCGTACCGATCCCAGAGAAGAGAGACAAATTGTTTATGCCTCCAAGGAATGAGTCCTTGAGCACTGAGAGGTGATATACCACCGTGTCAACCTGAGCGATATTGTCAAGTAACAAGTGACGGTGTCATTTACCAAACCAAAAATAAGTGATCACTGTTGTCCAAAATTGCCATCACTTTTGGACAGCACTAATCACTTTTTTTTTTCTATAGTAATGGACACTAACACTTGTTACTTGTCAATTTCTTTCAGGTTGACACGGTGTCCTATCACCTCTCAGTGCCGAAGGACTTATTCCATGGAGGCATAAACGTTATGTCTCTCTTATTTGGGATTGGTGCGGCAGAAGTAGCTCTTTATCGCCTCGGCATCCCATTAAAGAATGTTGTATCAGTGGAAATATATGAAGTCAGCAGAAATGTGATACGATCTTGGTGGGCATAGACTAGGCAAAGGGGGAAGTTGTCCGATGAGTATACTAATGTCCAAAAGATTACTAATGAGGTCCTTGTGCAGCTGATACGTGATTTTGGAGGCATTGATCTTGTTATTGGTGGTAGCCTGTGTAATAATCGTACATGAACAAACCGGCATACTAGAACTGGTTTGGAGGGTAAACGCCCTATTTTATGAATTTTGGTGCATTCTTACGGCAGTAATGAATATAATGGGTCGCCGCATGTGGTGTATATTTATAGATTTGAACTTTTAATATACACCTGTAACTTTTATGATCATTCATTGAACCTTGGTTTATAGCTGAATTGTTTGACCCAGTGTATTAGTGTTTTTTTAGTATGATTATTTGAATTGCTTTGAGGTTCTATTTTGTGGTGGAGGTGGTAAAAATGTAGTTGAAACAAGCAAATAAAGCAATTCCGCCACCATTCCAGATCTGCCTTGTACAGTGGTGGTTGACTATATATCACCTGAATTTGATCCCAAAACACTCATCGTCTCAGGCGATGGTTTTCATATCAGGTTAGCCATTGACATTTACGTGGCACAAAACACAGCTCAAGAACATGGTAAGTTTTAGCTCGTTTTATCTCAAGTTTGGGTGGATTTTAAGGTGATCTAAACATGTACTCACAGCTGCAAATTAATGTAGTGTTCAATAGTTTTTCTCAGGCGCTTAAAAAATGCTATCACGCTCTGAACGAGAATAATCAGAGAGGGAGATACAAGTCTCCAAACAGGGCTCTGAAATGAGCACCCCTGCAGGTTTAAAACTGAAACCTCAAGAACATAGTTTTGTAGCCACATTGAAAACCAATTAAGGGATGTTTGAAGACCAAATCAAACAACAAAATCAACATGGGACTGAAGCTGGTCATTCAGGGAGAAAATCGCTACAAACATCTTGTGAAATTTTTAGGTTTTGGAGCCATTACAAGTGGATTTTCAGGGTGGGGTTTCGCCAAAAACAACATGTTCATGAATAAAACCCCGAGTTTCCCCATTACAGTTGTGTTTTGATACTTCCAATAGTCTCACGAGACTACCGGAATCGGAATGGAGTAATGTGCACGAAGAAAACAGGGAGGAAGAAGGTCTTAATGTAGCTTTAGCAGTAGTAACAAAAACCGGCGAGAGCCTACCCAGATACTGGCGGGGTCAGAAGAAACTAGGATTCTTATCATACAACCCCTTTTCCGAGTTCAATACACAAGGCCTTTCCAAATTGGCAGAGGGCTATATATATCCCCTAGGCTCCTAGTATCACAAGCATCAGTAGTTTTTTTAAAGGAGGTGTGGTGGTGGTTGGGCAGTGTTAGAGGTAGTGGTGTAGGTGTAGAAGATGATGATGGTTGAGAATGAGGATGGTGGGGAGGTGGCTTCAGCTATACCAGCTGATGAGAAGTGAAAAGAAAAGCTGCCACCTCATCATGAGCCAAGTGTCGGACGTAAACAAGGGGTGAAAATTGAAATTTTCTCAAAGTTGAGGGTAAATTTTGTGGTTTAAAAGAATAAGCAAATTTGAGATATTACACTTTTTCCCCAGTACTTCCAATTATTACATAAATGTCCCACAATGTCCACTATTCTCTGGCTGACCAGCTTTGAACTTGGATTTCAATTTGAAAGAAATTACATATATACCCTTAGTTTTTCAATAATGGCACATTTTTCCCAACTTGAATTCTCATTTCCTGACACTCTTGATGAACAGATGTCAGCAAACACTACTGAAAAAGAATTTACAATCCAACTCTAGCTTTTAATTTATTGCAGTTTGGCCCCTATAAAATTTCAGAGTGTTAATGTCATGGCCTATATTCCTGTAATTTCACCATAGTAATATTTGGTGTCGTACTTTTGGAAGGCACTTTTAGAACATGAAACAAATTTGTTGCTAGTATTATTTATCCCTACTCTTGTATTGATTTTACTGCTAGTAGTAATCCAAAAATACCAATTTTTAGAAGAAAAAAAACTTTGGCATCTCACATTTTCTGGTCAACTAGAATATTTGATAGGAAAATCATGAATGATAATATTCAACTAATATAAATTTCTGCAAGAGAGGTCTTCATATACCTGCCACATGCTGAGAAGAAGATGATTTCCACATATTTTTTGGTTGTTCTGATACTAGATAGGTTTTGAGATCCTCCACTCCTTGAATTCATTATTGTTTCTTCAAATATTCCTCTCTTCGAGTAGATCCAAAATTTCATCCACAATCTCTCTGCACCTACCTTGTAGATCTTCACTCATCTCCTTTTGTAGTTTTGGACTTCTCTAAAAAAAATTGAAATATGAGGAGAGAAAGCTAGATATTAATGTTATATTAATTCAAGCTTTTGCCTATATAATGCTGAATTTGTAGAAATATCATACCTTTTTTGCAGATCATCGAATGCGCGGAACACAGTTGTAGATCCGTCTCATGGTTGGGAATAACATATGTTTTGGAGATGAATATCGATAGCAATGTCTCAATGAAAACAAAGAAACGCTCAAGAGGGGAGATGATTCGAAATCACGGGGACGATTTCATCCATGGATTCTCTTACCCCGTCCAATACACCAAAAGATCCCTTCATCACCGAAGCGTAAACTTTGCTTGAAACCCTGATTTTGGCTTAAAGATTTAGTTTCCAGCAACAATAGATAGAGATGGATTGTATATAGCTCACTCTTCAAGAGCGCCGGGAAGCGGCGGTTTGCGAGAGAGAACGTCTCTTACGAGAATGTGCCAGAAATGTTACTTTTATATCGCCTAGAGATTATTATACCCGGTGTTTCTCAAATTGCCCTTGCCCGTAACCTAGCAGGTTGGGCCACAAGCCCACATATGTAATATTGGTGTTCTAAATTCCCTCAAGACTTGTACTCTATTTGGGTGTCTGATAAGCCCAATAATAATGAAAAACAATCAAGGATAATCTCAAAACTAAAGAACACAAAACTTCTAATGAACCGAAACAAACCGTTTGATGATGACATAATATTTACTTACATTCTGGAAATAGAATAGAGAGTTAAAGTAAGGCTTAATTACTTAGTGTGTACCCCTATTTTGGAAAACTATCACATTACAATCTTAAATGTACCCATTTGAAAAGAATGAAAGTCAACGTCAGATTGGTAAAATATTTCATCCAAACACCATCACTACAAGAATGGTGTATTTGTCAATGCAAAAAAATAATTATAAGAGTTAGAATAAAAATAAAAATAAAAATAAAATGGACGAGAAACAAAAGTTAAATCGGTCATGTAAGAAGAGATTAATTTAAGGTGTTAAACACAACAGTTCACTATTTAGTACTTGTACTAAAATTAGTCCAGAGCAACTAAACATAGTATTAACACATACTTTAAATATATTTAGTCGAATCGCAGTTAGTGATAATTCAGAAAAATCAAACATTCCAGCATAGTAATATATACGTAATCACATGCTTCCGCCCTAGCCTAGGGTGGAGCTTGCGGATATGCTCTTTGAGATGACCTTTCACTTGCGGATTTCCTTATATTCCTTATTTTTCCCTGTAATAAGCTCTCTTCGAAAACATATACAGTTTGGGTCGGTATCATGAAATTAACTTTTAACTCACCCCCTATCGTTTTATTTAACCATTAAAAACTTTCTAAATTTTATTTGATCAAAAGATCCCATATTAATTTTTTAAAACTACTTTAGCTTCCCACTATGGCGAATTGCTAGATTTTCCTCTTTCTATAGTGAATCTCATACTACTTCAGCTACTTTTACCGAAACAACAATCTATAAAAGTAATTCATCAAAAACTCTATTAATTAAACTATAACACTTTCGTAAGTAAAAAAACAATCTATAAAAGTAATTCATCAAGAACTCTATTAATTAAACTATAACACTTTCGTAAGTAGAACTGTCAAACGGTCCGGTTAACCATCCTGATTCCAAGCGTTTCTTGAGTACTAAGCCCGAGCTCTAACTTACCGAACTGGGACCAGAACCTATTTTATGCGGGCTAGGGCTTGTTAAACCTTCTCTCAAACCATGAACCGAACTGCAACGACCCGATAATAATAGAGGGACCGTTGACCGAACCCAGCCAGGAACTGAACGGTTAAGCATACCAAAACAGCACTTTCCCACCATTTCTAACATATATATATATATATATATATATATATATATACCGACCCGAACCGAACCGGTACAGCCGGATATGGTTATATGCTGGGCCGGTTAGAGGTTTGTGAAATTTCTCGGGCCGGTTAACCATAACTGAATACCCAGAAACTGAGCCCGGTTGGTTCAAGGATTTTTTGGCCGGGTTTGGTTTCGGTTAACTGAAAGTGCAGCTCTAGTCGTAAGGGAGAAACTACTTTTGGTCGGTGAATATGTAAATATGACCTGGGAAAAAAATTATACAACCCACATTGGGATTACAAGTTGAATCAATAAAGACAATAATGACCGTACAAAGGTCAAGGGTAACATGAATCAGTTCTTAAATCACGTATTCAAGACCTGCATGAACAATGCCCATACTCACATGTTTTATGTGCATACATAGATGTACATGGTCTGCCACTGAGTTATTCCATGACTTATGTTACCTCCTACTCATAGATACACAAATATTTATAATTCAACACTCTTCAATAGAAAATAAACAATCACAAGCTTATCTGATAGCCTCCCTAGTATTCCATATCAAAGCTCATGATTCTCTATCCCGACAGCGTCTACACATACAAGTGTTTAAATATTTAATATGTACATGACCTCATTAGTGAGTTGTAATTCATACACAAGTATCTTGCTAGTTGTCTAACTCAGGATGACCATTTTGCCCCTGAAGTCTCAAGCTTATTAGTAAAGTCCATGAGTGTTCCTCAACCCCCTAAATTATGCATATTTTGCCAATTTTTGTGAGTTACTAAGTCTCCAAGTTATCTAGTGAAGATTGAATTTAAAATTTTGATATATACAGTCATGTCCTCCAATTTGTCAACATTGCAGTTTAGCCCCTTATTGTGCATGAT
This sequence comes from Linanthus parryae, assembly GCA_023055425.1. Lineage (NCBI taxonomy): Eukaryota > Viridiplantae > Streptophyta > Magnoliopsida > Ericales > Polemoniaceae > Linanthus > Linanthus parryae. The sequence continues at coordinate 81,486,083 of JALGPY010000006.1, forward strand.
TTCCCTCCGAAGAAGTCAAACCGTTCTCAGAAATGAGCAAAATCCTTCCCTAAGACTCTTATGTAGACATAGAGTTGAAATTTACAACCTTAATTATTTTCACTTAAGCTCCTATAGTTTGCTAAAATTACAGAAAGACTCCTCAAATAGTTGACTTGGTCAACATTAACCCATAATCGCTTATTATGACTCAGTATATCCATGTAAATCATGTTTATAAATCCAAGACATTGATTTCAACTTGACACAAATTTTTAGTGAAATTACTAATTTACCCCTCTTATATAGTATTGTCCAAACAAAGTTTTTTAGGATATCAACTTAGTCAAATTTGACAGATTGGAATCAGAATAAAAATATGAGCAAAAAAAATTTCAAGGATATGAAGGCCAGAAATGCCATTTTGATGACAAATAGAAAGTCAAAGCTTGAGAGGAATCACCACAAACATACATCTTTGGAGCTAAATAATGATCAATTGAGCGGTAGTTTATAAAATCTGAGAACAGGGTTTTATAGGTGCTCAACAAGTACTCCAGAACTTATTGAAGTTCTTTGAGACTCAAAATATTCAAGGAGATATTACAGGTCACTGAGATGTCAACGGCTAACCTTAGAAGAACACCATCACCTGAGACGATGGGTTTTTTGAGATCAATTTTGGTGATATATAGTCAACCACCACCGTACCTCCCGATATGCAATGCTGGAAACACTGCTTCATTTGCTTGTTTCAACAAGATTTTTACCACCACCACCACCACCACAAAATAGAACCTCCAAGCAATTCAAGAATCAAACATGTAACCGAGAAAACTTTATTACAATCAATCCAACTTAGTATATAAACCTAGGTTAAATAGTTGACTGAAGATGCCAAAAGTTACAGGGGTTTATTGAAAATCCAAATCTATAAATATACACTACATGCGGCAACCCATTATATTCTTCACCTCCTTAAGAACGCGACAAAAATCATAAAATAGGGTTGAATCTTAACCCTCCAAACCTGTTGTAGTATGCCGGTTGGTTCTAGGAAGATTATTGCACAACCACCAACAACAAGATTAAAGCCTCCCAAATCGCGTATCATCTGCTCGAGCAGGTAATCACTAATTTTCTAGACATCAGTGTATTCGCCGACCAGCTTTCCTCTATCGCCAGTCTGTTGCAACCAGGATCTTATCACATTTCTGCCGACTTCATTTATTACTACTCAAACAACACTATTTAATGGGATTCCAAGGTGATGAAGAGCTGCTTCTGCCGTACCGATCCCAGAGAAGAGAGACAAATTGTTTATGCCTCCAAGGAATGAGTCCTTGAGCACTGAGAGGTGATATACCACCGTGTCAACCTGAGCGATATTGTCAAGTAACAAGTGTCGGTGTCATTTACCAAACCAAAAATAAGTGATCACTGTTGTCCAAAAGTGCCATCACTTTTGGACAGCACTAATCACTTTTTTTTTCTATAGTAATGGATACTAACTCTTGTTACTTGTCAATTTCTTTCTGGTTGACACGGTGTCCTATCACCTCTCAGTGCCGAAGGACTTATTCCCTGGAGGCATAAATGTTATGTCTCTCTTATTTGGGATTGGTGCGGCAGAAGTAGCTCTTTATCGCCTCGGCATCCCATTAAAGAATGTTGTATCAGTGGAAATATATGAAGTCAGCAGAAATGTGATACGATCTTGGTGGGCATAGACTAGGAAAAGGGGGAAGTTGTCCGATGAGTATACTAATGTCCAAAAGATTACTAATGAGGTCCTTGTGCAGCTGATACGTGATTTTGGAGGCATTGATCTTGTTATTGGTGGTAGCCTGTGTAATAATCGTACATGAACAAACCAACATACTAGAACTGGTTTTGAGGGTAAACGTTCTGCCCTATTTTATGAATTTTGGTGCATTCTTACGGCAGTAATGAATATAATGGGTCGCCGCATGTAGTGTATATTTATAGATTTGAACTTTTAATATACACCTGTAACTTTTGGGATCACCTGAATTTGATCCCAAAACACTCATCGTCTCAGGCGATGGTTTTCTTATCAGGTTAGCCATTGACATTTACGTGGCACAAAACACAGCTCAAGAACATGGTAAGTTTTAGCTCGTTTTATCTCAAGTTTGGGTGGATTTTAAGGTGATCTAAACATGTACTCACAGCTGCAAATTAATGTAGTGTTCAATAGTTTTTCTCAGGCTCTTAAAAAATGCTTTCACGCTCTGAACGAGAATAATCAGAGAGGGAGATACAAGTCTCCAAACATGGCTCTGAAATGAGCACCCCTGCAGGTTTAAAACTGAAACCTCAAGAACATAGTTTTGTAGCCACATTGAAAACCAATTCAGGGATTTTGAAGACCAAATCAAACAACAAAATCAACATGGGACTGAAGCTGGTCATTCAGGGAGAAAATCGCTACAAACATCTTGTGAATTTTTAGGTTTTGGAGCCATTACAAGTGGATTTTCAGGGTGGGGTTTCGCCAAAAAAAACATGTTCATGAATAAAACCCCGAGTTTCCCCATTACAGTTGTGTTTTGATACTTCCAATAGTCTCACGAGACTACCGGCATCGGAATGGAGTAATGTGCACGAAGAAAACAGGGAGGAAGAAGGTCTTAATGTAGGTTTAGCAGTAGTAACAAAAACCGGCGAGAGCCTACCCAGATACTGGCGGGGTCAGAAGAAACTAGGATTCTTATCATACAACCCCTTTTCCGAGTTCAATACACAAGGCCTTTCCAAATTGGCAGAGGGCTATATATATCCCCTAGGCTCCTAGTATCACAAGCATCAGTAGTTTTTTGAAAGGAGGTGTGGTGGTGGTTGGGCAGTGTTAGAGGTAGTGGTGTAGGTGTAGAAGATGATGATGGTTGAGAATGAGGATGGTGGGGAGGTGGCTTCAGCTATACCAGCTGATGAGAAGTGAAAAGAAAAGCTGCCACCTCATCATGAGCCAAGTGTCGGACGTAAACAAGGGGTGAAAATTAAAATTTTCTCAAAGTTGAGGGTAAATTTTGTGTTTTAAAAGAATAAGCAAATTTGAGATATTACACTTTTGCCCCCAGTACTTCCAATTATTACATAAATATCCCACAATGACCACTATTCTCTGGCTGACCAGCTTTGAACTTGGATTTCAATTTGAAATAAATTACATATATACCCTTAGTTTTTCAATAATGGCACATTTTCCCCAACTTGAATTCTCATTTCCAGACACTCTTGATGAACAAATGTCAGCAAACACTACTGAAAAAGAATTTACAATCCAACTCTAGCTTTTAATTTATTGCAGTTTGGCCCTTATAAAATTTCAGAGTGTTAATGTCATGGCCTATATTCTTGTAATTTCACCATAGTAATATATGGTATCGTACTTTTGGAAGGCACTTTTAGAACATGAAACAAATTTGTTGCTAGTATTATTTATCCCTACTCTTGTATTGATTTTACTGCTAGTAGTAATCCAAAAATACCAATTTTTAGAAGAAAAAAAACTTTGGCATCTCACATTTTCTGGTCAACTAGAATATTTGATAGGAAAATCATGAATGATAATATTCAACTAATATAAATTTCTGCAAGAGAGGTCTTCAGATACCTGCCACATGCTGAGAAGAAGATGATTTCCACATATTTTTTGGTTGTTCTGATACTAGATAGGTTTTGAGATCCTCCACTCCTTGAATTCATTATTGTTTCTTCAAATATTCCTCTCTTCGAGTAGATCCAAAATTTCATCCACAATCTCTCTGCACCTAACTTGTAGATCTTCACTCATCTCCTTTTGTATTTTTGGACTTCTCTAAAAAAAATTGAAATATGAGGAGAGAAAGCTAGATATTAATGTTATATTAATTCAAGCTTTTGCCTATATAATGCTGAATTTGTAGAAATATCATACCTTTTTTGCAGATCATCGAATGCGCGGAACACAGTTGTAGATCCGTCTCATGGTTGGGAATAACATATGTTTTGGAGATGAATATCGATAGCAATGAAAACAAAGAAACGCTCAAGAGGGGAGATGATTCGAAATCACGGTGACGATTTCATCCATGGATTCTCTTACCCTGTCCAATACACCAAAAGATCCCTTCATCACCGAAGCGTAAACTTTTCTTGAAACCCTGATTTTGGCTTAAAGATTTAGTTTCCAGCAACAATAGATAGAGATGGATTGTATATAGCTCACTCTTCAAGAGCGCCGGGAAGCGGCGGTTTGCGAGAGAGAACGTCTCTTACGAGAATGTGCCAGAAATGTTACTTTTATATCGCCTAGAGATTATTATACCCGGTGTTTCTCAAATTGCCCTTGCCCATAACCTAGCAGGTTGGGCCACAAGCCCACATATGTAATATTGGTGTTCTAAATTCCCTCAAGACTTGTACTCTATTTGGGTGTCTGATAAGCCCAATAATAATGAAAAATAATCAAGGATAATTTCAAAACTAAAGAAAGCAAAACTTCTAATGAACCGATACAAACCGTTTGATGATGACATGAGATTTACTTACTGTAGATAGTGCTTTCTGAGCTGACAGATCTTGGCCACGTGGCAGCCATCCAGCACACCATATTGTGCTCCATACACATTGGATCACCAGCCGAGCTGATCCATGTGGGGGCTGCGAGACAGAGCCCTCGCATACCACTGCACGGGACTTGTAGGGACTTAGTGGTTTGGAGGCTAGAGTAAGTCTTGTCGCGTGCAAGCCAAGCCCGCGCGCGACCTTTAGTAACTGCTTTTGAGAGATTTATGGCACGAGCTCCATAAACCCGGTCAATCCGGTCAAACCCGGTCAACCCCATAACGGTTCCGGTATTCGCGCATAACGTGCTGTAACGGTCCCTATATAGGCGAACGAACGTGCCGTTGTGGTTAAGCTAATTAAGCCGCCATTAATGGGCGCATTAACCACACTACAACGGTCACGTTCCCTGCTATATATAGGACGTTAACCTTTCCATACAAAGGAAGAACACACTGGCCATACGCGGAAGCTCTGCCAAACCTCTGTCTCTCTCTCAGACATTACTACTTCCTTACTCTCTCCCTACACACAACCCAACTCTTCCTGTGCCATCTCTGATCCTCTACATACGGTGTACACGGAGGTCTCCCCGCCGGAATCTCTTGTGCACATTTTGGTGAACCCGACGTGAACTTACCAACAAAAGCAACCATGTCTCAGGAGGATGATATCAGCAACAGATCGCCTTCCACCGAAGCTGCCTCGGGAGAGGAGACCCGCTGTACTCCTACGACCCCCGGCGAGGCACCGACGCTAGAATCCTTGGACGCCACTGTCCAAAGTCAGGCGAAAGCTCTTAAAGCTCAGTCTGCGCAGCTAGAACGGATCCTGGCCGTTCTGGGCACCCTTGCGCCAAACCCTTCATCAGCCACCGCCGTCCCTCAAGGAGGAGGAGCCCCTACCACTCCAGGATTGGGAGTGTCAACCACACCTCCCAACCCTAATCTGCAAACTCCACCGGCGATTACGCAGCTGCCTTCAATTCAAGGATCAACAGCTCAGATGTTGCCTCTCACTGCTCATACTCCTCAGCCTCCAACTTTGGCATCTAACCCGGCTTCGCAGTACCCCTTGTCTCCAACAACGGCGATCTGGGGCAATGCGAGCAGCCAATATGTCCCCAATCCTTCGGCGGCATATGTGTCGCCTCCGCCTGTGGCAACCCCTCCTCCTGCTACCGAGGGAAGCATTCCAGAATGTATGACGTCTTTGCAGAAGCGTATGGATACTATTCTGGCTCACCAATCATTCGCGGATACCATTATCCCGAAGCTAGACAACGATCCACCCATCCCGCGGGAGATCTATCTCATGCCTAACCCAGTAGGGTATAAGGCTCCTAATTGGGACAAGTTCGAGGATGTCAACGGAAACGCACATGAGCATGTCATGCGTTTCATTGATGTCATGGCGCCATACGGAGCCGATCCCAAGCTGCTGATGCGAGAATTCCCAAAATCCTTGGGAAACGTAGCGTACAAGTGGTACCGGACGTTGGAGGCCGGATCTGTGAAGACTTGGGACGACATGGTCCCGAAGTTCTATACCAAGTTCTTCCAGATGGAAGAAAAGGTGACAATGATCCACCTCTCGCGGATGTATCAGAAGCGCGAGGAGGACGGGATTACTTTCATCAAGAAATTCAGGGCCAAGTCCTTGGAATGCAAAGATCCAATGCTCGAAAGTCGGCTTGTAGAGATATGCCTGCAGTGCATGCGAGCTGAATACAAAGGTATGCTCATCAAACTGCAAACGCCTACGTTTTCAAAGCTCATCGAGTGCACGAAGAACATCGAGCCTATAGTGGAGAGACAGAAAAAGAAAAACGCTCCGGAGCGATCCTCGAGCGGTACTACCTACAAAATCGGGAGGTTCAGTTACAAGAGGGGACGCGAAGCTGAGGTCAATACAGTTTCACCCCAGAAGCAGGCGAAGGTTGTGAACTTCGACGTACCACCTCTGCCATGTTCGGTGGAGGAGGCAAGCGACCTCTGCAGGCAATGGCGCAAGGACGGTGTCCTACCGTCGCTCGAGAAGGTACCCTCCAAGGAGATGGTGAGGGACCCGAAGTGGTGCGAGTACCACGGCAAGGTCATGCATCCTACAGCGGAATGTAAGAAGCTCAGGATTGTGTTCAACCAGAAGATGAAGAACGGCGAGCTAATCGTCAGCGACCACAGGAAGGATGTGCGCAACAATCCACTTCCTGCTCATGCGGAGCAAGACTCGAAAGGGAAAGAGGTCGCCATGATCTCGATTGTAGACTTAGAAGAAGTCGCAGAGGATGGTCTACCCATCATTGCCGAAGTCCATGAAGACGAGGACTACAGCGTGGACACAGAGGATGAACGTGCTGACCGGATGAAGGGGTCGCACGGCTTCAGCAGATTCTTCGATGAGATGAATTTCTCGGAGAAATGCCGGACAGAAATGACGAAAGCAATCTTGAGGATAGCAGAGGACTACGAGGAGGATCTTGTAGTCTCCAACGGGAAAGTCATCAGGGCGTCCCGCTCTACAGAAAAGATTATGACCTTTTCTGCCAGCGATAAAAAGACAGATGCGAGCCACCAGAGGCCTCTGTATGTGACAGCCATCATCAATGGTGTCGAGTTCAAACGAGCATTTGTAGACGGAGGAGCAGCGGTCAATGTCGTTTCGCTCCACACACTGAAGCTAGCAGGGATCCCCGAGCACAAGATTGTATGGCGTCCATCTCCGCTGATGGGATTCGGAAGCGACTCTAGAATGACGATCGGATGGATCCGCCTGGGCGTTCAGATTGGCAAAATCAAGTGCTCAGCGAAGTTCTATGTCATAGACGCGAACACTACGTATCACATGATCATAGGTCGAGCCTGGATTCATCGCTTTGACGCGGTCCCTTCAACAGCTCACCAGGTCATGAAAGCTATCTGGAATGATAGAATTGTCGAGATACCGGCTTCTTCAAATCCGTTCAACCTGGATGAAGCAAATCTCAGCGAGGCGGTATGGTTCACCGAGATGGCAGACGAGCAAACACCGGGACCATTCAACCCGACTCCTTTACCTCTGTGGGAAGATATCAAGGATCAGTCACCAGCGGGAGTAATGGTGACAAGGGAAGATGTCAAGGAAAAGCCGCCCACACGCGAAGAGGCGCCGCGAATCGCTTACCATCGAAAGAACGTGTACACTTTTAAGAGAATTGCAAAACATGACCCTGAAGGCAAAGAGATAGAGAGTTTCTACGCCAACGGGAAGAAGTGCTATCGCATATGAAGGTGCGCGGGGATGTCCTCACACGGGCATGGGGACATCCCTGGGCAAATCAACCAAATCGAGCAGATTGTGGTAACGGAAAAGCCAACGCAGAGCACTCCAGATGAGAAACTCAAAGAAGCACCCGAATGCATGGAAGACAGGCCCAGACCACAAAAGCAAGAGTTAAAGGAAGTGTTCCTCAGCCCGAACGAGCAAAAGAAGAGGCCAGTCTTTCTAAGTGCGGACCTCAGAAGCGAGGAGGAGCAAGGACTGCTACAGCTCCTAACTGAATACAAGGATGTGTTCGCATGGGAGTACGATGAGATGTCAGGTCTGGACACAAGCATCACTATGCACCGTTTAGACATCATCCCAGGGTCTAAGCCGGTAAAGCAGAGCACAAGAAGCTTCAGGCCGGAGCTTAACGTGAAGATCAAACAGGAGATTGTCAAACTCCTGGATGCCAAGTTCATAGAGCCGAATCATCATCCCACATGGCTGGCCAACATTGGTGGTAAAGAAGAACAGACAGCTTCGCATCTGCGTGGACTTCCGGGATCTCAATCGTTTCTGCCCAAAGGACGATTTTCCACTGCCCAACATCGATTTGCTTATCGATTCAACAGCGGGCCATCGCATGTTCAGTTTCATGGACGGCTTCAGCGGGTACAACCAGATCAAGATGGACCCTGAAGATGCGCAGAAAACTGCATTCATCACTCCGGTGGGGGTGTTCAACTACACAGTGATGCCGTTCGGTCTCAAAAACGCGGGTGCAACGTATCAGCGGGCCATGATGGCCATGTTCCACGACATGATGCACAAGGAAGTGGAATTTTATGTGGACGACCTGGTGGTTAATCCAAGCAGGAAGCAGATCACCTCGCGGATTTGCGGAAAGTGTTCAATAGATGTAGACGCTTTCAACTGAAGATTAATCCTATGAAATGCGCATTTGGGGTAACATCAGGGAAGTTCTTGGGATGCGTGGTTCATCGCCAAGGAATCGAGCCTGACCCTGCGAAAGTATCAGTCATCACTGGCATGACGCCGCCCCATAACCAAACTGCCTTGAAGACATTTTTGGGAAAGCTATCATATCTGTGGAGATTCATCCCAGCGATTGCCGAAATCACCTGCTGTTTTAGTACCCTTCTCAAGAAGGATGCCGTATACATCTGGACTCCGGAGCACGAAGCTGCGTTCGAAAAGCTGAAGGATCTGCTGACGTCTTCAAAAATAATGATCGCACCTCAACTGGGATCACCGCTTCTGCTATATCTGACGTCAACAAGGAGGTCCATAGGATCACTCTTGGCTCAGGAGTACGAAGGTCAAGAGAGGCCTATCTACTATATCTCTCGCATTGTGCAGCCTGCTGAATCAAGTGGTAGTGGTCACCAAGAGCGATCCCATACGATATCTGCTAACTCACACTACTCCTGGAGGAAGATTGGCGAAATGGTACATGACCATCTCTCAATACGATATCACATGCGTGCGACCGCGAGCGATCAAGTCGCAGGCGGTAGCGGATCTGTTGGCACAGTTCCCCGACAACAGCCACGAGCCCGTGATCGAAGAAGAACTCGAAGGACCTGAAATCTATGCAATCGACGTGCCCTATTGGACGCTCCATTTCGACGGTTCGTCAACGAGGAAATGCGGGGGCATTGGGATAGTCTTGACCAAGCCGGACAGAGAGGTCATACAGATGTCCGCCAAACTCGACTTCGCAGTCACTAACAATGAAGCGGAATATGAGGCTCTTATCGCGGGACTCCGTGCAGCAAAGGCTTTAGAAGTAAGCAATCTGACGGTCATGGGAGACTCCAAGTTGATCGTCAAGCAAGCCTCAGGCGAGTACGGTTTGAAGGAGATTAACCTTCTGTCCTACCGGACTCTGGTACAAAAGCTGGTGCAACAATTCTGCGACGTGAGGTACGAGCACAAGCCCCGAGCGGACAACAGGCATGCAGATGCTTTGGCCACCTTGAGATCCAAGGTCAGTACAGACAAATGTCCCGCAAAGATCTCGATCGAAGTGCGAACATCGTCGGCATTGACAGAAGACGCGTGCGACGATGAACACATGGATGATACGGACTGGAGAAAAGCAGTCTTACAAGCTATCGCAGAAGGCACAAGCAGTGAAAGCTGGGCACTCACAAAGGGGTATTGCATACATGACAACACCCTTTACTACAAGGGTCCTGGCGGAATACTCATGCGATGCGTCTCCGAGCAAGAGGGACAGCTGTTGTTAGAAAAGATTCACCAACATGCTTGCGGAGAAAGTGAGGTGTCAATCTATCGGAAGGCTCAGAGATATGGCATTCATTGGCCAGACATGTCAACAGCCGCGGCCCTGATACAGGGGAAGTGCGAAAGTTGCGCACTGATCAAAGATTCTCTACTCATCGCTCTAACTGATGACGACACGGATTGGAGGAAGCCAACCTTTGACTTTCTCACCCTGGGCACCGTACCCGAGTCGAGAAAAGAAGCTGAGAAATTGAAGAGGAAAGCATCTCGATACGTAGTACAAGAAAACCTGCTTTGGCGAAGAGGTCACGAAGGCAACTTGCTGCGATGTCTAGACAGCAGGGAAGCACAAGAAGTCATGGATCTTTCTCATCAGGTATAACACCAAGGAGGTGCGAAATTATGCAGGCAACTCCTCTCAATTGGATATTTCTGGCCCACGATGGAGGCTGATTGCCGCACCAAAGTACGACGCTGCCAGGAGTGTCAATTCAAAGGAAACCTGGTGCACGCTCCTGCTGTGGATCTACATGCATTAGGAACGCCATGGCCATTTCACACATGGGCTCTAGACTTCATTGGTCCCATCCGACCAACATCACACGGGAATCACTTTATTCTCACCGCAACTGAGCTATTCACCAAATGGGTGGAGGCGATACCACTGAAGACGGCAAATGCGCTAGCTGTGGTCAATTTCATCCAGGAAAACATCATATGCAGGTTCGGAATTCCAAACACCATTCTTTCAGATAATGGTACTCCTTTTGTTAATCGCCAGGTGGCTGCGAAGTTAGCAGAGTACAATATCAGGCAAATATGTTCCACCCCTTACTACCCGAAGGGGAACGGGCGAGCCGAAGCGACCAACAAAACGCTGTTGAGGATTTTGAGCAAGATGGTCGCAGATGACCACAAGAAATTGGCCGATTCTCTAAGCATAGCTCTGTGGGCTTACCGAACTTCTCCAAGGACACCCACGGGGGCCTCACCATTCCTACTATGCTATGGGGCCGAGGCCGTGGTACCTGCGGAGGTGAGAGTCAATTCGGCGAGATTGGCCTTTCACGCACTATACGACAATCAACGCGATCATGATTTAGTCTTGCTGGAGGAAAAGCGAGAACAAGCTAAAAGGACCAACAAGCGGTATCAAGAAAGAATCACTCGTGCTTACAATAAGACGGTCCAGCGAAGAGATTTCGCAGTTGGAGATTTGGTCCTGCGCGCATCTGACCATTGCATGCGAGAAGCGGCTCACCCAAAGTTCGCAGCCAATTGGGAAGGACCCTTCGAAGTCACAGAAGTATTTGACAGTGGCTACTGCAGCATACGAAGGTTGCACGGCACAACCTTAACCCCGAGTTCAGTCATCATGCGCTGGATTAAGAAGTACTATCCCTGAATTCTCTCATTTCATGCGTTTTATTATAACGTTGCTTCATGACTTGTATGGCTATGATTTACACAATCTCCTCTCCCATATGAGAGAATTGTAATCTCATCTCTCCCATATGAGAGAATTATAATAAAAGGGTTCTCCCAAATGAGAACTTCATATTCCTAGCTGTTAATGTTATTCCATTTGGTTTGTTATTATTGTTAACGAGAGGCTATCCGTCACGATAGCAGCCTATGCAAATGCGATCTTAATTGATCTTCTAAGCCTATTGGTCACGATAGAAGCCTATGCAAATGCGATCTTGATTGATCTTCTAAGCCTATCCGTCACGATAGCAGCCTATGCAAATGCGATCTTAATTGATCTTCTAAGCCTATCTGTCACGATAGCATCCTATGCAAAAGCGATCTTAATTGATCTTCTAAGCCTATCTGCCACGATAGCAGCCTATGCAAATGCGATCTTAATTGATCTTCTAAGCCTATCTGCCACGATAGCAGCCTATGCAAATGCGATCCTAATTGATCTTCCAAGCCTATCTGCCATGATAGCAGCCTATGCAAATGCGATCTCGATCGATCCTTTAAGCCTATCTGTCATGATAGCAGCCTATGCAAAATGATCTTAATTGATCTTCCAAAGCCTATCTGCCACGATAGCAACGTATGCGAACATGATCTTAAACGGTCTTCCAAGCCTGTCTGCCGTTATAGCAGCGTTATACAGATGCGATTTAAAATTCGTCCTTGAGACTATCTATTGTGATAGCAACATCATACAAAATGATCTTAAGTGATATACAAAGGTCTATCTGATGTGATAGTACTTACCTTTGAATCTGAAAGCAAATCACAAGCCCATCTGCCAAGATGGCGCGACTGCGCAAACACGATCTCGAACGATCTAATAAAACATCTGCGAGTTTATATGGCAGATAGCAAGTATGTATATAGCATTACACAAGGAAAAATATGCCGATACGCATGCGAAATTGTATTTTGTTGTAACGACACAGCAGATAATACGAAAGCCATTTATCATTATGAGTCAAAAAGACTTATAATTTATCTGTCTAGATAGCAGCTTACAAACGAAAAAAAGCTCAAATCTAACTACGCAGCCAACATGGCTTACAATGCATTCGAAAAGTGACTGACAAGCCAGCAGTGACACACCACGGGAATCCTGACTGAAAAGGATGAACCCAACGGTCCTAACACCGGCTATGCGATACGCAGATCTGCGGCCAAAGATCTGTAGCAAGTGGGATGCTTCTGCGAAGAGATCAAATCGTCATTCGCTACGTCCCTAGCAGCAAGATCTGGATGATGGTACGTCCAAGACCCCAAGAGCTGACAAAGGCCTCTGTCTGATCAAGATATGTACCAGAGGAACCACCTGTTCCGGCGTATGCCGTCGTGCAAAACAGGGGAAGCAGTCATTCCTCTGGTACTGGGTTCCTTGTCCTGATATACAAGGGCATTGGCGAGCCTCCTGAGTTCAAGAACGAAGAGGCAAGAAATCCTCCTCCTGGGATGCTGGAGGAGAATTCCGCCGTTCATTACGAATCGGTAGCACGGTCACTACGGCGCTGCACCTCACCGGGAGGCGGCCGGAAACATGACCTGCAAACATAATACACGAAGAAAATTCTTCGAACACACATGAGATATCATCTCCATCTTCTTTACGATGGTTATAAAGAGCAATAAGCCTCATAAAGCGGATCTTGGAAACTATTTCTATAGCACAAAGCGCAAACTCAGGATTCACAACTTGGAGTTGCCATGAATCAACGAAAAACAAGCGTTGAAGCCAGTAGTCGTAAGGACTCACGGCAAAGCACATTTTTGGGATGAAGAACCCAAATGGCAAAGACAGGGTTTATATAGACCTTGTGAAGACTCTTCAGTTGCTAAGATGAGTCAGCAGAATTTGAAAAGAGGGTAAGGTCAATCACTCACGCCTTGAAAAGCGGTAACGATCAATTACCCTACTAAAGGCTACGACGATTCAGTTGCGTATCCTAATTAATGACGGATGGTCATGATTCGGATGGACTTCCCAAGGAAAGCGTGCTTATCTTACGAGAAATTAGCGCGAAAATCAAGCAGAGTATCAATTGCTGATGTCATAATTGGATATGCACAGAGATATCCTATCAAATCCCGGAAAGGGCAAAACGGGCATGTCAATTCTTTTGTTAAAAAAGGGGGGAGAAACCCTAACAACATTACATTAATGTTTTAGCATTACATTAATGTTCCAGCTATTTCCTTGCTATACAGTACATTAATGTTCCAGCTATTTCCTTGCTACTTTTCAAATTCAAAAAGTCAAAGCAAATTCTTGACCAAGGAATCATGAGGGGCGGACTGATGGCTCAGATTCTCTACCTTCTCCACTTCCTGCTTTTATTGCTCGAACTTGGCATTCATCTCATGATAGAGCTTCAGAGCCTCTTCAGCCTTTTGCTTCTGCTGCTCCACCTTCTGCTTCTCAGCTGCGAGGTTTTGGTGGCCGAATTTCAAAGTTACGGCTGCGCGAATCAGGGTAACTCTTTTCATAAGAAATCTGAAACCCAGTCTGCCTTGGACTTTGGCAAGAAGATTTTGGCACATGCCAAAAAGCAATTCGGCACTCTGGACAGAAATGGTCCCAGGCGTGGCCGCAGACAACTGCTCCAAAATCCAAATGGCTTCGGTAAGAAACAGCCTCCTGTCGAAGGGCCCTATCTCCAGAGATCTTGCAAATGATAGGGGGTAGGTGAGGCGCATCCAAACTAGCCAGTCCACATCAGTTTGCTTCAAACCTAAAGCAATGTCAAAGCTAAGTTATGCTATGAAACTCGCAAATGAATAATGTGAGATGCAAACAGCAAATCTCTACTTACCAGTTCCTTCAAGAATCTCACGAAGAGAAGGGATGCGCATTGCTGGAGTGGTCGAAGACTGTCCTCGCTCCATAGCTCTCCTGTCAGCTGCGAGCTCTAACCCCTCATAGTTAGGAGGAATAGTATAAACCGCACCAGCTGCGACTGCATTCCCGACCTGCGAGCCCCAAAAGGCTCCACGCAGGAAGAGGTGCCGCCGACCCAGTCGTTGTTAGAGGCGAAGCGACAGCCGAAGTTGCTTGGCGAGGGACACTTTCAGATGTGGAAGCATCAACAGTGCTTGTTCTTACTTCCTCAGCGCCAGTATGGGCATCTTCCTCCATTAGCACAGCGTCAGCTTCGGCATCATCAGAAAGTTCGATGATGTCCTCAAGAGGCTCTCCTGTATATGTAGCAGCTGTGACGGGCTTCTCGGTATGGGAACTCGGAATCGGAACATAGGACGCAGAAGGTTGACTTCTTTGCTCCAGCACCGGTTCATCAGCATCGCCTGCGATACAAATGCGATAGTATGAGGTAACTCGTATTGAACGTTATTTTACTATCTTTACTAAAGCTAAGAGCAAGCACCTCCACGCGAAGGTGGGATTGAAGTATCTTCGTCATACACTAAAGACGTGGAACCATGCCCTATTAGTGTGTCCTCATTAAGCAGGTCCTTAAAATGAGTGTGACCTGGGACGCGAAGAAACTAGTCATGATTCTGTTTCAAGTTGCTAAGGTCTAGCCCATGCATATCGTTCAAATGATTACCTAAAGTTTCTCCGCACTTGCCTACTAGCCAACGGCGAATGTCAGCTTTTGACACACCATGCTTTAATGCACCCACCACAACATCTCTATAAGTTACTGCGAGATTGAAAATCTCACCTTTATTGTCGCCTGCGATTTCTTCAAAATCTGCTTGGGCTTGCTCCAAAGCTGCTGCATCCTCTTCTGGAGCCACATCGTCCTCCTCAGCCTGAGGAGCTACCTCTTCGGGAAGTACATCTTCCTCATCAGTGGGACGCACTAAGTCGTAAACATGGTGCTCTTCGAGGCTCCGCTGTCTCACACGCTCGAGCTCCTCCTCTTCGCGCCGCCTTCTTCTTTCAGCAGCTTCCGCGGCTGTCTTCCTGGACTCGGCAAGAACGTCCTCGCTTATGGGTTCGTCTGGAATGCCAGAATGAGCATTCCTCTTTTGTCTCTTGGCCAAAAGGCCACCGATGGTCTCATCATCATCATCATCTGCGAAGAAACGATTGTTTTAAGAAAGAGTTGCAAAAGAATTACGATAATGAGAAGGGAAACGCGATGGAGGTACCTCCTGATTCTTCTTCATGTATCACATTTGTTCTTTCTTCTTCTTCTTCATCACCTTCTCTGGGCTCATGCCTCTCCTCTTCTTCCTCCTGTTTGAATGGAACAAAGGTCTCAACTGCGAGCTCCTTCCGCGCTCTACTGGGCATGCGACCCTTGCCTTTATCCTTGACAGAAAGGGACCTCGCTGGAGGGGAAGTTTGAGCACTTCTAGGGGAAGAAATTGTAATTCCCTTTTGCCTGGGTCTCTTCGCTCTCGGCGCGGCCATCGCTGGAGGAGACGGATTATCTCTGGGTGGAGACGAGGCCGGAGCATTATCTATCAGCAAGTCAGCAAAAGCATTCATGACTGCGCGAATCCTGGTTTCGACCTCGGGGTCCATCCTCGATGCTAGCAGGAACGACTGTCCTTGTCTTCTGGTGGCAACAATGGTGTTAACCAACGAATTGGAACGATCACCAGATGCGAATCTCCGCACATGACACTACAGCAAACAGTATAGAATAAAGGCATCAACATGTGGAAATCAAGAAGCTTAACGCACGCGGAAAAAGTTGCTTACCTTAGCAAATGTCTCGCTATATCTGATGACATGCGAGTCGCCTTTCTTAACTGCGACGATCTTTTCCTTCAAGATGACGTCAGGGCACAAATGGTTCTCATGATCCAACAATGAGTAGCAACCATATTCATACTCGCTCAGACTGCAATTGGGGCGAAACGGAAAAGAGTTTCTTTTGATCAAGGGAGCTCTACTCGGCTGGGCGGCCGACTGTGTCTCAATCCTCGTTTGTTGGGCGATCCAGTATGCGAGCCAGTTCTGGGAACAACCGCCCTCGCGGTTACCCGCAGGCTGCTCAAATGGAAGATTGTTCATGAAGACTGTCTTGCACTCCTTTGTTAGCAAGCGCTTATAGCAACCTCTGATAATGGACTGGGGCCAGATTGATGGTGACTGCATCAAAGCCGAACTGGGAAGAAACTTGAGTGGGGTCAACATCCACGGTAATCCTCTCATACTTGGCGCGAGCTCACGAATATGCTCTGCGAGAGCAGGAAGGGAACCTCGCAGACACCAGCAAATGAATTCGCGATAGCGCTCATGGAAATGCGATCCCTCTTCGAAGAGGAGCTCTTCTGAGAAGACGACTGTTGGAATAGATGCCCTAGAGGCAATCTAGTTTAGTATGAATTTGTATATGGCTAGAAAATTCATTTATTATTTATTGGATATTTAATATAATGAAGTCCTTAGATTTACAATTGTGTTGTTTATCTTAAATATCCCTAGTCAAGTATAATGATTAAATGGGACAATCATCTATAGACTAGTATGGGGTTGGATTGATATGGAGATATCACGATCCAACACATAGGTGTGCATTACGGAATGTTGCACTGGATTGACCCATCTCCGAGAAGGCTACATACATGTTATGTTGAGTCACAAGTGCTTCTCGCGGTGCAATGGTATTGTCATCCTTAGACTTGAAGTCACTAGATATTCTAGTTGTGGATCATTGTGATCTTGGTAGCGTTAAACGCTACACCGTGACTGGGTAGTTATAAATGCGTGTACTGGATACAATGAGAAGCAAGCTTAGAGATCGTCGTGGACGTAGAGATGATTTGCCCCTCCCACATAACGGGAGAAAATATCCTAGGCCACTCGAGGGATAGTGCTTATAGAATGTCTGGCCAGACTCAAATGAATCAATATTGGATATTGATGTTATTTGCACGAATAAGGCTATTCCCATAGATCGAGAAACTATGGATTGGATATACGAGTGTGACTTGTATGTCTTGTTTCCAATCCGGATATGGAGGCAAAGGGATGAGACAATTACTTGTACAAAGGTTGTCAAGATGACTATTCTATTAGTTGGCTAGAATGGATGTTTTGCTAGAAACCGCTCCATATTAGCAAATAGTTGCTACCAACTAGATAGAACCTATAGGATCAACTATAGAGAACGTGACATTATTCGCGTTTGAAGTCACCAAGGAGTTTGGGAGATCTAGGATCAACTCTAGGCGTGGATCAACTATAGAGAACGTGACATTATTCGCGTTTGAAGTCATCAAGGAGAACCCAAAGGTGTGTTTATGATTTCTTACCTTTACCATCGTTATGCATCTATACTTGTGATCCTTGGAGGGTTTTGCATGGTTTATGTTTGATTATGCTTCCGTTGCGCGATCCATGAATCAAAACCCTACAGTGGTATCAGAGCCACAGGTCATAGAGCATAAACGTGGTTTATGTGTTACATTCTTGTTGTTTTACACCTTAATTTGATTGTTTATCGCGTAAAACAAGACAAATCAAGCATGGGATGCAATTTGTCAACAATTAATCATAACAAGACCCAATTTTTGCATTGGATGCATGAATTGGTGAGTTTGAGAAATTTTAGGATCTTAGATCTAGGGTTTGGGCATCCTTGGGGAAGAAGGAGTTCTCCCAAAACAAGGAAACAACCAAACTTGGGCACCAAGCAAGGGAGTTGTTTTGGAAAAAACTCCCATAGAAGGGTTCGCCCCCCCCCTAGGGACCGCCCCCTTGCTTGCCGCCCAAGATTGGGAGCCCTAAGGGGCCGGGCGGCCCTAACCCGCGGGCCTAGCTTGCGGGTTTTGGGCCGGGCCGGCCCTAGGGCCTTGTGGTTCACTTTAATGGGCCCGGGCAATTGGATTGTTGGGCCCATGGACCGTTTTAACCCTAGAAATCCTAAAATCAATTAAAATTGACCAAGCGCGTTAAAATTGGATTTTAACTGTTTATGTGCAAATCGCATGGTGATTGGATATGGCCTTAGGATGTGGTTTGATGTGGATGTTTAATTTTGTGGTTTGGTTTTACGGCCTGCGAGCTGATCAATTAATTGTAATAATTAATTAGGGTTTTATGGCCTGCGTGCCATTTTTTTCTCAACTTGTGAGATTTATTTTATTTAGTATAGATATTAGTTAGTGCTAGATAAAGTAGATTGTTAGCCAAGATTGGAGAAAAAGAAGCCCAAAGCCAAAGAAGCCACAAAAGATGGAGCATGGAGCATGGAGCATGACTATGAAGGATGGACCAAGAGATCAAGACGCATGGAGATGTGTTTGCTTAGGGTTCATGGATAATTCCATTGGCTTGGAATTATCTTAGTCTAGAAAAGGCCATATCCACATCACTTTAATTTCTGTTTTGTGGTTGTTTATTTATTGTCTTATTATTTGTGTGGTTGGTGTATGGATGATGCATGCAATTAGGATAATAAGATAATTAGACAACCCGGATCTATTATTTGGAGTTGTGCCCAAACTCAAATAGATAGATTAGTTGATATTGATCAACAAAACAATTAAGAATTGAATTTAAAATCCCTCAAATTTTAAATATTGTGTTCTTGCCTTCTCGTTATTTAAACACTCATTATCATCATTATTTATCAAGTTCGTGCGTGCCAAAGCATGGCGACTTGGTTCATAATGATGGAATGCGATGGCACGTAACAATGTGCAATTGTTTAGATAAGAGGTTGAACACAACTAGGCTATTAATTTGATTAAGAAACCTAGAGGCAATCAATTGGGATTATCCATAAGGATGGATAAATAAGGAGTTATTTGCCCGATTGAACCAAGAGTTGCATATGGGATGCAATTGGAATTGTTCCTACCTAAATTAGTCAAATTATGGGTGACTTGCCAAAGCAAGCTCATAAAGAGATGAAAGATGGATCTTGGCCCACTAGAAAATATGAGGATATTTTCCGCATTAATATCTTGAGGGTTATTAATCCGTAGAAAAATAGTGGGAGCTATACTTAATAAACTAGCCATTATTAAATATAGTCAAAAATTCACAAATACTAAAACTTGCGTATTTTCCTTTTGTAGAATTCCAAATGGCAAACAACTCATCGAGTTCACAACATTCCCTACGATCTGTCCTTGAGAAGGACAAGCTCTCTGGAACCAACTTTCTTGATTGGTACAGAAACTTGAGAATTGTTCTCAAGCAAGAGAAGAAACTGTACGCAATAGAGGAGCATGTTCCAGAAGGTCCAGAAAACCAGACACCTACTGCCTTAAAGGCGTATCAAAAGCGTGTTGATGACGCTAATGATGCGGCCTGCCTTATGCTTTGCACCATGACTTCTGAGCTTCAGAAGCAACACGAAAACATGAATGCTGTCGATATGATCGAACATCTAAAGCAGCTCTTCCAAGAGCAGGCGAGGGTAGAGAGGTATGAGGTCTCAAAGGCACTGTTCAAATGTCATCTGGCAGAAGGGAACCCGGTGGGACCCCATGTACTCCGAATGATCGGGTACTTGGAGAATCTCGCCTGGCTTGGGTTCCCGGTCGGCCAAGAGTTGGCAACCGATCTCGTGTTGCAATCGTTGCCCGAGAGTTATGGACAGTTCATTATGAACTATAACATGAACGAGATCGTTAAACCACTGCCAGATTTGTTCAACATGTTGAGGACGGCTTAACAAAGCATCAACAAGGGTAAGGGCAAGGCCATTATGATGGTACAGAAAGGAAAGGGAAAAAGGTTTGCCTCTTCCTCCAAGGGCAAAGGCAAGTCAGTTGTCAAGTCCAAGGAACCAGCCCTTAAGTCTGTTGGTGGCATTGCCAAGGTTGTGAGTAAGGGTGAGTGTCACTACTGCAGTCAGCCTGGACACTGGAGGAGGAACTGCCCAAAATATCGGGAGGACAAGAGGCTTGGAATAGTGATTCCACCACCACCAGGTATTTTTGTTGTAGATGTCAATTTAACTGTCTTTACATCATGGGTATTAGATACTGGATGTGGATCTCATATTTGTCGAAATATGCAGGATCTAAAGAGAAGTAAAAGATTGGCTAAAGGGGAGGTAGATCTGCGCGTTGGGAATGGAGCAAAGGTTGCTGCGTTGGCCATAGGCGTGTGCGAGCTATCTCTGCCTTCAGGATTAGTTTTAGAATTAAATAATTGCTATTTTGTGCCTGCTATGAGCAGAAACATTACTTCTATTTCTTTTTTGGACAATGATGGTTTTATTATTTCAATAAAGAACAATTGTTGTTCCTTTTATTTGAATAATATTCACTATTTTAGTGCGTAATTATTTAATGGACTTTATGTCCTTGATCTAAGCAATCCTGTCTACAACATTAATACCAAGCGGATTAAAATAAATGATTTAAATCATGCTTATTTATGGCACTGTCGTTTAGGCCGCATAAATGAGAAACGTGTATCTAGACTCCATAAGGATGGATAACTAGACTCATTTGATTTTGAATCATATGAGACATGTGAGGCTTGTTTATTGGGAAAAATGACAAAGTCCCCTTTCAATAAGAAAGGTGAGAGGACTAGTGAGCAATTGGCGCTCATACATACTGATGTGTGTGGGCCATTTGCCACGCCAGCCAGGGGTGGTTATGTCTACTTCATTACCTTTACTGATGATTACAGTAGATATGGATTTGTGTACCTTATGAGGGCAAAATCCGAATCCTTTGAAGTGTTCAAAGAATTCAAGAATGAAGTAGAAAAGCAACTTGGCAAAAGTATCAAGGCTCTACGATCGGATCGTGGAGGAGAATACTTGAGCCAAGAGTTTGACGACTATCTTAGAGAGTGTGGGATCGTGTCCCAACTCACTCCACCCGGAACGCCACAATGGAATGGCGTGTCCGAGAGGAGGAATCGAACCCTATTGGATATGGTTCGGTCTATGATGTGTCAAACCGATCTTCCATTATCATTTTGGGGCTTCGCTCTATTAAGTGCAGCTTTCACCATTAATTGTGTTCCATCTAAATCAGTCATGAAGACACCATATGAGATGTGGAGTGGGAGGCGTCCCACACTGTCGTTCATGAGGATTTGGGGCTGCGATGTCTATGTAAAATGTTTACAATCAGACAAGCTAGGGCCTAAATCGGATAAGTGTAAATTTGTGGGGTACCCTAAGGAAACTAAGGGATACTACTTCTACAATCCAACCGAGAACAAAGTGTTTGTTGCTCGGACCGGCGTGTTTCTAGAAAGAGAGTTTGTCTCTAAAGAAGCAAGTGGGAGGAATGTAGAACTTGAAGAAATTCAAGAACCACAAATCACTGAACCGATTATGGAACATGAACAGGAACCACAAGCAGTTGTGGAGCCACCTGTTCAGGTAACACAAGAGCTTCGTAGATCTAGTAGAGTGCGCCAGGAACCCGAGAGGTATGGACTTCTCGTAACCGATTCCGGTGACACGATGCTCATAGATGATGAGCCTACTACCTATAAGGAGGCCATGAATGGCCCAGACTCTCAGAAGTGGCTGGAAGCCATGAGATCCGAGATGGAATCCATGTATACCAACAAAGTATGGACTTTGGTGGAACCACCCGATGGGGCGCGGCCCATAGGGTGCAAGTGGGTCTTCAAGAAGAAGATCGACATGGATGGTAATGTGATTACCTATAAGGGCCGATTGGTGGCTAAAGGATTCAGACAGATTCATGGTATTGACTATGACGAAACCTTTTCACCAGTCGCTATGACCAAATCCATCCGAATCCTACTTGCAATTGCAGCATACCACGACTATGAGATTTGGCAGATGGATGTCAAAACAGCATTCCTTTATGGGAATCTCCTCGAGGACGTGTATATGATACAGCCGGAGGGTTTTGAGGATCCAAAGCAAGCCAACAGAGTCTGTAAGCTGCAACGATCCATTTATGGATTGAAGCAAGCTTCTAGGAGTTGGAATCGACGTTTTGATGAAGTGGTCAAAGAGTTTGGCTTCATCGGAAACGAAGATGAATCTTGTGTCTACAAGAAGGTTAGTGGGAGCTCTGTAGCTTTTCTGGTCTTGTATGTGGATGACATACTACTCATTGGAAACGACATTCCCATGCTGCAATCTGTGAAAGATTGGCTAGGAAAATGTTTCTCAATGAAGGACTTAGGGGAAGCAGCCTATATACTCGGTATAAAGATCTATAGAGATAGATCTAAGAGGTTGCTAGGCCTAAGTCAAAGTACATATATTGACAAGGTGTTGAAGCGGTACAACATGCAAGATTCGAAGAAGGGATTCTTGCCCATGTCACATGGAATCACTCTTTCGAAGAGTGGTTGTCCTTCCAATGAGATTGAGAAGGAACGCATGAGTAGGATTCCCTATGCCTCGGCCATAGGATCTATCATGTACGCCATGTTATGTACTAGACCAGATGTGTCATATGCCTTGAGTATGACAAGCAGATACCAATCCAATCCGGGTGAGAGTCACTGGATTGCTGTCAAGAACATCCTAAAGTACTTGAGAAGAACTAAGGATGCTTTCTTGATATTTGGCGGTGAGGAAGACTTGCGTGTAAGGGGTTACACTGATGCAAGCTTCCAAACCGACAGAGATGACTTTAGATCACAATCGGGATATGTGTTTTGCCTGAATGGAGCAGCGGTGAGCTGGAAGAGTTCCAAGCAAGAGACGGTAGCTGATTCTACAACAGAGGCTGAGTACATTGCTGCAAATGGCGCAGCAAAGGAGGCTGTTTGGATCAGAAAGTTTGTTTCTGAACTTGGTGTGGTCCCTAGCATTGCGGATCCAGTGGAGTTGTTCTGTGACAACACTGGGGCGTTCGCGCAATCAAAGGAACCCAGATCGCACCAGAAGTCCAAGCACGTGCTCAGAAAGTTTCATCTGATTCGAGATATTATCGATAGAGGAGACGTTCGGATATGCAAGATTCCTACAGATGATAATCTGTCAGACCCGCTTACGAAGCCTCTCACGCAGTGGAAGCATGAAGGGCACACTAGGAGTATGGGCATACGAGATGCGCCAGATTGGCTCTAGTGCAAGTGGGAGACTGTTGGAATAGATGCCCTAGAGGCAATCTAGTTTAGTATGAATTTGTATATGGCTAGAAAATTCATTTATTATTTATTGGATATTTAATATAATGAAGTCCTTAGATTTACAATTGTGTTGTTTATCTTAAATATCCCTAGTCAAGTATAATGATTAAATGGGACAATCATCTATAGACTAGTATGGGGTTGGATTGATATGGAGATATCACGATCCAACACATAGGTGTGCATTACGGAATGTTGCACTGGATTGACCCATCTCCGAGAAGGCTACATACATGTTATGTTGAGTAACAAGTGCTTCTCGCGGTGCAATGGTATTGTCATCCTTAGACTTGAAGTCACTAGATATTCTAGTTGTGGATCATTGTGATCTTGGTAGCATTAAACGCTACACCGTGACTGGGTAGTTATAAAGGCGTGTACTGGATACAATGAGAAGCAAGCTTAGAGATCGTAGTGGACGTAGAGAGGATTTGCCCCTCCCACATAACGGGAGCAAATATCCTAGACCACTCGAGGGATAGTGCTTATAGAATGTCTGGCCAGACTCAAATGAATCAATATTGGATATTGATGTTATTTGCACGAATAAGGCTATTCCCATAGATCGAGAAACTATGGATTGGATATACGAGTGTGACTTGTATGTCTCGTGTCCAATCCGGATATGGAGGCAAAGGGATGAGACAATTACTTGTACAAAGGTTGTCAAGATGACTATTCTATTAGTTGGCTAGAATGGATGTTTTGCTAGAAACCGCTCCATATTAGCAAATAGTTGCTACCAACTAGATAGAACCTATAGGATCAACTATAGAGAACGTGACATTATTCGCGTTGGAAGTCACCAAGGAGTTTGGGAGATCTAGGATCAACTCTAGGCGTGGATCAACTATAGAGAACGTGACATTATTCGCGTTTGAAGTCATCAAGGAGAACCCAAAGGTGTGTTTATGATTTCTTACATTTACCATCGTTATGCATCTATACTTGTTATCCTTGGAGGGTTTTGCATGGTTTATGTTTGATTATGCTTCCGTTGCGCGATCCATGAATCCAAATCCTACAACGACACCCTTAGAAGGGTACAGCTTTGGAAACCATCGCACGTTCTCAATGCACATGGCATAGGGCCTGGCAGTGAACTCTTGCCGATTGTCGCATATCAGGCTCCAAACGCACTTGGTATTGTTCGCTCCGAACCACCTCGCAGCTCTGCCACTGTTACGCTCCTCCACCTCGCCTGGGGGACACCACTTGTTGGGCTTAAGAGCAGTTGGGGCATATGACGGCCATCGCTCAAAGACCCACATGGTTAAGAAGGCAATGTTGACGAAAGTCAGTATATCGAGACGGCCACGTGACTCCTTCATGGCCACAACTAGCTGATCCAGTCTATAGTACAGCGTGCCCAAGACCAAGGGTCCGAGTGCGACTCTCTGGCCAAGGGCGAGCTTCACAGCAAGCGGCAGAACGTGATAGAAGACCCCATCATGTGGGTGACCATGGACTAAGTACCTCGACAACCATGCACAGAGGAAAGCACAAAGGGTCAAGTGATAGCCTTTACCCTCCACATAATTCTTGGCCTCTGGGTTCTCACTCAGAAGCTTCTTGGTGATGCTGCTGTTCGCGTAGTCACGAAAGAAGCACTGCACCCATTTGTTCCAAGTATTCTTCGCGGACGTATCAACCAACTGCCAGCTCGGAAGGGCTTTGGTAGTGGTCCACCGGGTGGAGATTTTCTTTACCTCTGACAGACACTCCTCCATCTGCGTGTACAAAGCGATCTCCGCAGCCGTCCTCAAAGGACTCAAAGGGTCCACTTCACCCATGGGAGACAGATCGTACAGCATGTGCACGTCCTCGAGTGTGGGGCCAGCCTCGAACTCAGCAAAGTGGAAAGTGTGAGTCGCAGGCGAGTAGCGGGAAAGAAGGTTTAGAAGCATGGACTGGTCAAGCTTCACGGCAGCACCCTTCATAGCACGAACAGCGAAGTATACGCCGGCCTCATTAAGAGTCGCAGCATGATCGGTCAACACGTGGTCAATCCACTCATCCATGTAGTCCAATTTCTGGACAAAAGCTTGCGTGGAAATCGCAGCATAGGGGAAGTACCCATTTTCGATTCCCAAACGAACCACGTCCTCAGAGCCAATCAACTCGAGCAAAGATGAGTTAACTGGGGGAGTCAGTGTTAGCAATCCCTCATTGGGGACAGAAGCAGGCAATTTCTTCGCCTTAACCCTCGCGTGGTAGAAATCTTTGCCACCCAGATAGGGGGCTTTTCGCCACAAAGCTTGCGGAAGATCAGGTATCTCTTCGTCCTCCTTGGTGGGTTTGGTTCCTTTTGTCTTGGCCATTCCTGCGGAAGAGCAAGAAAAAAAGGGGGGAAATATGCCACACTTCAGTTCGAATTTCCAGATTCAAGATCTATGGAAAGAAAGATGAACAGTTTCTGGTATCAATTTCAGAAATTAGAGGGTTGCATTATCAGGGATTTCAAAACCCTACATCCAAGATCCTTATCATCGAAGGATTAAGCCAAAATTGGGTCCAAAGCTTGAAGCTTCTTCACAAGTTTCAACAAATTATTTGTCATGGGTTTACAGATTCAAAGCAGTTTGAAGTATATACTAGTATTCTAAATTGAAATTGAACAAGGCCAACCTTGTTTTCGCGAAGCCTGCTTGGATACACACAGTTGGAGAAGACGATTCGCAGTTCTGAACTGGTGATTGATTATCTGAATCTGCTCTCGAAGACTTCCGGGTACCATTCACTTTAAGAGAAAGAAGTGATGCTTTGCAACAATGGGGGATACAAAGTATTTATCCGAAAACAATGAAGGGTTGCGTCCTTTTAGTAGTCGAATCGCAACCGTCACCGTCGAATCGCGCAATCACAGGACAAGCTGACGTCACGCCTAAAACCCTAAAGGCCAGACGGCACGACTCTAGGGGTTTTAGGTCATAATGGCACGCACGGGGGCTGAACTTGCCCGTATTTGAATTGGTGCGTGGCAGCGACGCGTATGTTGGTTTCCGCGCATGGAAGTCTATACAGCTATGAGTCTTCACGCGCAGAAAGGGGGCTAATGTAGATAGTGCTTTCTGAGCTGACAGATCTTGGCCACGTGGCAGCCATCCAGCACACCATATTGTGCTCCATACACACTGGATCACCAGCCGAGCTGATCCATGTGGGGGCTGCGAGACAGAGCCCTCGTATACCACTACACGGGACTTGTAGGGACTTAGTAGTTTGGAGGCTAGAGTAAGTCATGTCGCGTGCAAACCAAGCCCGCGCGCGACCTTTAGTAACTGCTTTTGAGAGATTTATGGCACGAGCTCCATAAACCCGGTCAATCCGGTCAAACCCGGTCAACCCCATAACGGTTCCGGTATTCGCGCATAACGTGCTGTAACGGTCCCTATATAGGCGGACGAACGTGCCGTTGTGGTTAAGCTAATTAAGCCGCCATTAATGGGCGCATTAACCACACTACAACGGTCACGTTCCCTGCTATATATAGGACGTTAACCTTTCCATACAAAGGAAGAACACACTGGCCATACGCGGAAGCTCTGCCAAACCTCTGTCTCTCTCTCAGACATTACTACTGCCTTACACTCTCCCTACACACAACCCAACTCTTCCTGTGCCATCTCTGTTCCTCTACATACGGTGTACACGGAGGTCTCCCCGCCGGAATCTCTTGTGCACACTTACATTCTGGAAATAGAATAGAGAGTTAAAGTAAGGCTTAATTACTTAGTGTGTACCCCTATTTTGGAAAACTATCACATTACAATCTTAAATGTACCCATTTGAAAAGAATAAAAGTCAACGTCAGATTGGTAAAATATTTCATCCAAACACCATCACTACAAGAATGGTGTATTTTTCAATGCAAAAAAATAATTATAAGAGTTAGAATAAAAATAAAAATAAAATGGACGAGAAACAAAAGCTAAATCGGTCATGTAAGAAGAGATTAATTTAAGGTGTTAAACACAACAGTTTCACTATTTAGTACTTGTACTAAAATTAGTCCAGAACAACTAAACATAGTATTAACACATACTTTAAATATATTTAGTCGAATCGCAATTAGTGATAATCAAGAAAAATCAAACATTCCAGCATAGTAATATATACGTAATCACATGCTTCCGCCCTAGCCTAGGGTGGAGCTTGCGGAAATGCTCTTTGAGCAGCCCTTGCACTTGCGGATTTCCTTATATTCCTTATTTTTCCCTGTAATAAGCTCTCTTCGAAAACATATATGCTTCTATATTACTTTTAGTTCATCAGACAATTAACAACATTACAGTTTGGGTCAGTATCATGAAATTAACATTTAACTCACCCCCTATCGTTTTATTTAACCATTAAATACTTTCTAAATTTTATTTGATCAAAAGATCCCATATTAATTTTTTAAAACTACTTTAGCTTCCCACTATGGCGAATTGCTAGATTTGCCTCTTTCTATAGTGAATCTCATACTACTTCAGCCTCTTTTACCGAAACAACAATCTATAAAAGTAATTCATCAAGAACTCTATTAATTAAACTATAACACTTTTGTAAGTAGAACTGTCAAACGGGCCGGTTAACCATCCTGATTCCAACCGTTTCTTGAGTAACTAAGCCCGAGCCCTAACTTACTGAACCGGGACCAAAACCTATTTCGTGCGGACAAGGGCCTGTTAAACATTCTCTCAAACCATGAACCGAACCGCAACGACCCGATAATAATAGAGGGACCGTTGACCGAACCCAGCCAGGAACTGAACGGTTAAGCATACCAAAACAGCACTTTCCCACCATTTCTAACATATATATATATATATTTATATATATATATATATACCAACCCGAACCGAACTGGTACAGCCGGATATGGTTATATGCTGGGCCGGTTAGAGGTTTGTGAAATTTCTCGGGCCGGTTAACCATAACTGAATAAACAGAAACTGAGCCCGGTTGGTTCAAGGATTTTTTGGCCGGGTTTGGTTTCGGTTAACTGAAAGTGCAGCTCTAGTCGTAAGGGAGAAACTACTTTTGGTCGGTGAATATGTAAATATGACCTGGGAAAAAAATTATACAACCGACATTGGGATTACAAGTTGAATCAATAAAGACAATAATGACCGTACAAAGGTCAAGGGTAACATAAATCAGTTCTTAAATCACGTATTCAAGACCTGCATGAACAATGCCCATACTCACCTGTTTTATGTGCATACATAGATGTACATGGTCTGCCACTGAGTTATTCCATGACTTATGTACCTCCTACTCATAGATACACAAATATTTCTAATTCAACACTCTTCAATAGAAAATAAACAATCACAAGCTTATCTGGTAGCCTCCCTAGTATTCCATATCAAAGCTCATGATTCTCTATCCCGACAGCGTCTACACATACAAGTTTTTAAATATTTAATATGTACATGACTTCATTAGTGAGTTATAATTCATACACAAGTATTTTGCTAGTTGTCTAACTCAGGATGACCATTTTGCCCCTGAAGTCTCAATCTTATTAGTAAAGTCCATGAGTGTTCCTCAACCCCCTAAATTATGCATAGTTGGCCAATTTTTGTGAGTTACTAAGTCTCCAAGTTATCTAGTGAAGATTGAATTTAAAATTTTGATATATACAGTCATGTCCTCCAATTTGTCTAGATTGCAATTTAGCCCCTTATTGTGCATGATTTCCCTCCGAAGAAGTCAAACCGTTCTCAGAAATGAGCAAAATCCTTCCCTAAGACTCTTATGTAGACATAGAGTTGAAATTTACAACCTTAATTATTTTCACTTAAGCTCCTATAGTTTGCTAAAATTACAGAAAGACTCCTCAAATAGTTGACTTGGTCAACATTAACCCATAATCGCTTATTATGACTCAGTATATCCATGTAAATCATGTTTATAAGTCCAAGACATTGATTTCAACTTGACACAAATTTTAAGTGAAATTACTAATTTACCCCTCTTATATAGTATTGTCCAAACAAAGTTTTTTAGGATATCAACTTAGTCAAATTTGACTGATTGGAATCAGAATAAAAATATGAGCAAATTTTTTTTCAAGGATATGAAGGCCAGAAATGCCATTTTGATGACAAATAGAAAGTCAAAGCTTGAGAGGAATCACCACAAACATACATCTTTGGAGCTAAATAATGATCAATTGAGCGGTAGTCTATAAAATCTGAGAGCAGGGTTTTATAGGTGCTCAACAAGTACTCCAGAACATACTGAAGTTCTTTGAGACTCAAAATATTCAAGGAGATATTACAGGTCACTGAGATGTCAACGCCTAACCTTAGAAGAACACCATCACCTGAGACGATGGGTTTTTTTATATCAATTTTGGTGATATATAGTCAACCACCACCGTACCTCCCGATCTGCAATGCTGGCAACACTGCTTCATTTGCTTGTTTCAACAAGATTTTTACCCCTACCACCACCACAAAATAGAACCTCCAAGCAATTCAAGAATCAAACATGTAACCGAGAAAACTTTATTACAATCAATCCAACTTAGTATATAAACCTAGGTTAAATAGTTGACTGAAGATACCAAAAGTTACAGGGGTTTATTGAAAGTCCAAATCTATAAATATACACTACATGCGGCAACCCATTATATTCTTCACCTCCTTAAGAACGCGACAAAAATCATAAAATAGGGTTGAATCTTAACCCTCCAAACCAGTTGTAGTATGCCGGTTGGTTCTAGGAAGATTATTGCACAACCACCAACAACAAGATCAAAGCCTCCCAAATCGCGTATCATCTGCTCGAGCAGGTCATCACTAATTTTCTAGACATCAGTGTATTCGCCGACCAGCTTTCCTCTATCGCCAGTCTGTTGCAACCAGGATCTTATCACATTTCTGCCGACTTCATTTATTTCTACTCAAACAACACTATTTAATGGGATTCCAAGGTGATGAAGAGCTGCTTCTGCCGTACCGATCCCAGAGAAGAGAGACAAATTGTTTATGCCTCCAAGGAATGAGTCCTTGAGCACTGAGAGGTGATATACCACCGTGTCAACGTGAGCGATATTGTCAAGTAACAAGTGTCGGTGTCATTTACCAAACCAAAAATAAGTGATCACTGTTGTCCAAAAGTGCCATTACTTTTGGACAGCACTAATCACTTTTTTTTCTATAGTAATGGACACTAACACTTGTTACTTGTAAATTTCTTTCTGGTTGACACGGTGTCCTATCACCTCTCAGTGCCGAAGGACTTATTCCCTGGAGGCATAAACGTTATGTCTCTCTTATTTGGGATTGGTGCGGCAGAAGTAGCTCTTTATCGCCTCGGCATCCCATTAAAGAATGTTGTATCAGTGGAAATATATGAAGTCAGCAGAAATGTGATACGATCTTGGTGGGCACAGACTAGGCAAAGGGGGAAGTTGTCCGATGAGTATACTAATGTCCAAAAGATTACTAATGAGGTCCTTGTGCAGCTGATACGTGATTTTGGAGGCATTGATCTTGTTATTGGTGGTAGCCTGTGTAATAATCGTACATGAACAAACCGGCATACTAGAACTGGTTTGGAGGGTAAACGTTCTGCCCTATTTTATGAATTTTGCTGCATTCTTACGGCAGTAATGAATATAATGGGTCGCCGCATGTAGTGTATATTTATAGATTTGAACTTTTAATATACACCCGTAACTTTTGGGATCATTCATTGAACCTTGGTTTATAGCTGAATTGTTTGACCCAGTGTATTAGTGTTTTTTTAGTATGATTATTCGAATTGCTTTGAGGTTCTATTTTGTGGTGGAGGTGGTAAAAATGTAGTTGAAACAAGCAAATAAAGCAATTCTGCCACCATTCCAGATCTGCCTTGTACAGTGGTGGTTGACTATATATCACCTGAATTTGATCCCAAAACACTCATCGTCTCAGGCGATGGTTTTCTTATCAGGTTAGCCATTGACATTTACGTGGCACAAAACACAGCTCAAGAACATGGTAAGTTTTAGCTCGTTTTATCTCAAGTTTGGGTGGATTTTAAGGTGATCTAAACATGTACTCACAGCTGCAAATTAATGTAGTGTTCAATAGTTTTTCTCAGGCGCTTAAAAAATGCTATCACGCTCTGAACGAGAATAATCAGAGAGGGAGATACAAGTCTCCAAACAGGGCTCTGAAATGAGCACCCCTGCAGGTTTAAAACTGAAACCTCAAGAACATAGTTTTGTAGCCACATTGAAAACCAATTCAGGGATGTTTGAAGACCAAATCAAACAACAAAATCAACATGGGACTGAAGCTGGTCATTCAGGGAGAAAATCGCTACAAACATGTTGTGAAATTTTTAGGTTTTGGAGCCATTACAAGTGGATTTTCAGGGTGGGGTTTCGCCAAAAACAACATGTTCATGAAAAAAACCCCGAGTTTCCCCATTACAGTTGTGTTTTGATACTTCCAATAGTCTCACGAGACTACCGGAATCGGAATGGAGTAATGTGCACGAAGAAAACAGGGAGGAAGAAGGTCTTAATGTAGCTTTAGCAGTAGTAACAAAAATCGGCGAGAGCCTACCCAGATATTGGCGGGGTCAGATTAAACTAGGATTCTTATCATACAACCCCTTTTCCGAGTTCAATACACAAGGCCTTTCCAAATTGGCAGAGGGCTATATATATCCCCTAGGCTCCTAGTATCACAAGCATCAGTAGTTTTTTGAAAGGAGGTGTGGTGGTGGTTGGGCAGTGTTAGAGGTAGTGGTGTAGGTGTAGAAGATGATGATGGTTGAGAATGAGGATGGTGGGGAGGTGGCTTCAGCTATACCAGCTGATGAGAAGTGAAAAAAAAAATGCCACCTCATCATGAGCCAAGTGTCGGACGTAAACAAGGGGTGAAAATTGAAATTTTCTCAAAGTTGAGGGTAAATTTTGTGTTTTAAAAGAATATGCAAATTTGAGATATTACACTTTTGCCCCCAGTACTTCCAATTATTACATAAATATCCCACACTGTCCACTATTCTCTGGCTGACCAGCTTTGAACTCGTATTTCAATTTGAAAGAAATTACATATATACCCTTAGTTTTTCAATAATGGCACATTTTCCCCAACTTGAATTCTCATTTCCAGACACTCTTGATGAACAGATGCCAGCAAACACTACTGAAAAAGAATTTACAATCCAACTCTAGCTTTTAATTTATTGCAGTTTGGCCCCTATAAAATTTCAGAGTGTTAATGTCATGGCCTATATTCCTGTAATTTGGTATCGTACTTTTGGAAGGCACTTTTAGAACATGAAACAAATTTGTTGCTAGTATTATTTATCCCTACTCGTGTATTGATTTTACTGCTAGTCGTAATCCAAAAATACCAATTTTTAGAAGAAAAAAAACTTTGGCATCTCACATTTTCTGGTCATCTAGAATATTTGATAGGAAAATCATGAATGATAATATTCAACTAATATAAATTTCTGCAAGAGAGGTCTTCATATACCTGCCACATGCTGAGAAGAAGATGATTTCCACATATTTTTTGGTTGTTCTGATACAAGATAGGTTTTGAGATCCTCCACTCCTTGAATTCATTATTGTTTCTTCAAATATTCCTCTCTTCGAGTAGATCCAAAATTTCATCCACAATCTCTCTGCACCTAACTTGTAGATCTTCACTCATCTCCTTTTGTAGTTTTGGACTTCTCTAAAAAAAATTGAAATATGAGGAGAGAAAGCTAGATATTAATGTTATATTAATTCAAGCTTTTGCCTATATAATGTTGAATTTGTAGAAATATCATACCTTTTTTGCAGATCATCGAATGCGCGGAACACAGTTGTAGATCCGTCTCATGGTTGGGAATAACATATGTTTTGGAGATGAATATCGATAGCAATGTCTCAATGAAAACAAAGAAACGCTCAAGAGGGGAGATGATTCGAAATCACGGCGACGATTTCATCCATGGATTCTCTTACCCCGTCCAATACACCAAAAGATCCCTTCATCACCGAAGCGTAAACTTTGCTTGAAACCCTGACTTTGGCTTAAAGATTCAGTTTCCAGCAACAGTAGATAGAGATGGATTGTATATAGCTCACTCTTCAAGAGCGCCGGGAAGCGGCGGTTTGCGAGAGAGAAAGTCTCTTACGAGAATGTGCCAGAAATGTTACTTTTATATCGCCTAGAGATTATTATACCCGGTGTTTCTCAAATTGCCCTTGCCCGTAACCTAGCAGGTTGGGCCACAAGCCCACATATGAAATATTGGTGTTCTAAATTCCCTCAAGACTTGTACTCTATTTGGGTGTCTGATAAGCCCAATAATAATGAAAAGCAATCAAGGATAATTTCAAAACTAAAGAAAACAAAACTTCTAATGAACCGAAACAAACCGTTTGATGATGACATGAGATTTACTTACATTCTGGAAATAGAATAGAGAGTTAAAGTAAGGCTTAATTACTTAGTGTGTACCCCTATTTTGGAAAACTATCACATTACAATCTTAAATGTACCCATTTGAAAAGAATAAAAGTCAACGTCAGATTGGTAAAATATTTCATCCAAACACCATCACTACAAGAATGGTGTATTTGTCAATGCAAAAAAAATAATTATAAGAGTTAGAATAAAAATAAAAATAAAATGGACGAGAAACAAAAGCTAAATCGGTCATGTAAGAAGAGATTAATTTAAGGTGTTAAACACAACAGTTTCACTATTTAGTACTTGTACTAAAATTAGTCCAGAACAACTAAACATAGTATTAACACATACTTTAAATATATTTAGTCGAATCGCAATTAGTGATAATCCAGAAAAATCAAACATTCCAGCATAGTAATATATACGTAATCGCATGCTTCCGCCCTAGCCTAGGGTGGAGCTTGCGGATATGCTCTTTGAGCAGCCCTTTCACTTGCGGATTTCCTTATATTCCTTATTTTTCCCTGTAATAAGCTCTCTTCGAAAACATATATGCTTCTATATTACTTTTAGTTCATCAGACAATTAACAACATTACAGTTTGGGTCGGTATCATGAAATTAACATTTATCTCACCCCCTATCGTTTTATTTAACCATTAAATACTTTCTAAATTTTATTTGATCAAAAGATCCCATATTAATTTTTTAAAACTACTTTTGCTTCCCACTATGGCGAATTGCTAGATTTGCTTCTTTCTATAGTGAATCTCATACTACTTCAGCTTCTTTTACCGTAACAACAATCTATAAAAGTAATTCATCAAGAACTCTATTAATTAAACTATAACACTTTTGTAAGTAGAACTGTCAACTGGCTAGTTAACATCCTGATTCCAACCGTTTCTTGAGTAACTGAGCCTGAGCCCGAACATACTGAACCGGGACCAAAACCTATTTCGTGCGGGCGAGGGCCTGTTAAACCTTCTCTCAAACCATGAACCGAACCGCAACGACCCGATAATATATGAGGGGACCGTTGACCGAACCCAACCAGGAACTGATCGAGTAAGCATACCAAACAGCACTTTCCCACAAGTTTTGACATATGTACATATATATATATATATGTATACCGACCAGAACAGAACTGGTACAGCCTGATATGGTTATATGGCTTGGCCGGTTAGAGGTTTGTGAAATTTCTCGGGCCGATTAACCGTAACTGAATAATCAGAAACTGAACCCGGTTTGTTCAAGGATTTTTGGGTCGGGTTTGGTTTCGGTTTACCGAAAGTGCAGCTCTAGCTGTTGATAACTCTCTATTAGAGTTGTATTTCTTGCACGTTGTATATCGTTCCGCGTGCTTTCCGGGTTGATAATCTTAGTTTTACACTATGATTAGAGAGAAAACGTAGAAGTTTAGCTCTAGCCATGAGTTTGTAAATTATAGCGTTTCTCGCGTTATTTTATGATATTTTTTCACGTTTGATCGCACAGGTGTGTTTCACGTTGTTTTGACAGGAAACGTAACTCGGAGATTGAACGAAGAGGAGAAACGAACTTCGGAAATTGAGACAAATCTCGGAATCGGAGAGAAGAAGACAAGTTCAGCAGATCACACGACTTGCAAAACTGAGGTCGTGCGATCTGGAGCAAGACTTAGAATAAATTTGGAGGAGAAAATATTCTACCAACTCACTGTTTCCACGATCAGAGTGGATGTTCGTAGAATTTAAGGAGATCGCACGATCAGAGATAAGATCTGAGCAGCTCACACGACCACAGATAGGATCAGAAGCTGTTGAGATCTCACGATCAGCTTTAAGGAGGTCGTGCGATCTGCTTAAGAAAAAAATACATGGACGGGGAAGGAAAGAAAATAGGAGATTGATTTCTACAAGGATATCAACTTGAAGAGAGAAGATTCATTCAAAATTGGAGCTACTAATGGGAGAGAAGGAAGAGACGGACGCACGCAAGAGGAGGACTCCTCCTCCAATGAAGCTCTAGGTTTCATCTTCTTCTTTTCTTTCAAATCTTGTATGGAGAAACTATTGAACCTTGTTTGGTTGATTATTATTAGCTAGACGTTTTGCTAGGCATCTCTATGAGAGCCTAGGGTTCATGTAAACGATGATTTTTTTCCGGATTTGATCTTTGTTTCATGATTTCTTGATTTTTTCTTTTGAATCAATTCTAGTTTCTTGTTTATGTTGGTAATCCTAATCCAGTGACACGATTAGGAGATAAACTAGGGTTCGAGAACTAGGGTTTCATTCAATAGTTAATTCATGCTTAAAGTTAGCAATATTTTAATTCAATTGTTCATGTACTGTGCTTAATACTCAGTGTTAATAGAGTAGCTAACCGGAAACACTGCTTAGTTAGCGAATGCACGATAGTGATTCTAACTAACTAGGATGAGACTTGAACATCAATCCCGTATACTAAGTCTCCCGTATCACTGAGACTGTTCTCAGAAAAGAGCAAAATCCTCCCCTATGACTCTTATGTAGACATAGAGTTGAAATTTTCAAACTTCAATTATTTTCACTTAAGCCCCTATAGTTTGCTAAAATTACAGAAAGACTCAAATAGTTGACTTGGTCAACATTAACCCATAATCGCTTATTATGACTCAATATATCCATGTAAATCATGTTTATAACTCCGAGACAATGATTTCGACTTGACACAACTTTAAAGTGAAATTACTAATTTACCCCTGTTATAGTATTGTCCAAACAAAGTTTTTTAGAATATCAACTTAGTCAAATTTGACAGATTGGACTCAGAATAAAAATATGAGCAAATTTCCTCAACGATATGAAGGCCATAAATGTCATATTCAATGACAAATGAAAAGTCAAGGCTTGAGAGAAATCAGCCCAAACAGACATCATTGGAGCTAAATCGTGATCAATCGAGCGGTAGTATAGAAAATCTGAGAACAGGGTTTTATTGCTGCTCAACAAGGATTCTTGAACACATTGATGTTCTTAGAGACAAAAAATATTCAAGGAGATATTATAGATCACTGAGATGTCAACGCCTAACCCGAGAAGAACACCATCGCCTGAGAAGATGGGTTTTTAGGGATAAATTCAGGTGATATATAGCCAACCACCACTGTACCTCCCGATCTGCAATGCTGGCAACACTGCTTCATTTGCTTTTTCAACAAAAAATTTACCACCACCACGACAAAATAGAATCTCCAAGCAATTCAATAATCAAACATGTAACCGAGAAAACTTTATTACACTGTGTCAAACAATCCAACTTAGTATATAAACCTAGGTGAAACAGTTAACTGAATGATATCAAAATTTATAGGGGTTTATTGAATGTCCAAATCTATAAATATACACTACATACGGCAACCCATTATCTTCTTCACCTCCCTAAGAATGCGGCAAAAATCATAAAATAGGGTAGAATCTTCTTCACCTCCCTAAGAATGCGACAAAAATCATAAAATAGGGTAGAATCTTAACCCTCTGAACCAGTTCTAAGTATGTCGGTTGGCTCTTCCAAGATTATTTCACAACCACCAACAACAAAATCAAAGCCTCCCAAATCGCGTATCATCTGCTCCATCAGCTCATCAGTAACTTTATGGACATCAGTGTATTCGCCGACTTACTTTCCTCTTTGGCCAGTCTGTTGCCACCAGGATCTTATCACATTTCTGCCGACTTCATTTATTTCTACTTAAACAACACTATTTAATGGGATTCCAAGGTGATGAAGAGCTGCTTCCGTCGCACAGATCCCAGAGAAGAGAGACAAAACGTTTATGCCTCCAATGAATGAGTCATTGAGCACTGAGAAGTGAAATGCCACCGTGTCAACTAGAAAGATGTTGTCAAGTAACAAGTGTGGGTGTCATTTACCAAACAAAAAATAAGTGATCACTGTTGTCCAAAAGTTCCATCACTTTTGGACATCACTGATCACTTTTTTTTCTGTAGTGATTGACACTAACACTTGTTACTTGTCAATTTATTTCTGGTTGACACGGTGTCCTATCACCTCTCATTGCTGAAGGACTTATTCCCTGGAGGCATAAACGTTCTGTCTCTCTTCTCTACGATCGGTGCGGCAGAAGTAGCTCTTTATCGCCTCCTCATCCCATTAAAGAATGTTGTACCAGAAATGCGATACGATCTTGGTGGGCACAGACTAGACAAAGGGGGAAGTTGTCCGATGAGTATACTAATGTCCAAACGATTACTGATGAGGTCCTGGTGCAGCTGATACGTGATTTTGGAGGCATTGATCTTGTTATTGGTGGTAGCCCGTGTAACAATCATACATGAACAAAGCGACATACTAGAACTGGTTTGGAGAGTAAACATTCTGCCCTATTTTATGAATTTTGCCAGATTCTTAAGGCAGTAATGAATATAATGGGTCGCCGCATGTAGTGCATATTTATAGATTTGAACTATTAATATACCCCCGTAACTTTTGGGATCATTCATTGAACCTTGGTTTATCGTTGGATTGTTTGACCCAGTGTATTAGTGTTTTTTAGTATGATTGTCTGAATTTCT
This sequence comes from Linanthus parryae, assembly GCA_023055425.1. Taxonomy (NCBI): domain Eukaryota; kingdom Viridiplantae; phylum Streptophyta; class Magnoliopsida; order Ericales; family Polemoniaceae; genus Linanthus; species Linanthus parryae. The sequence goes on from JALGPY010000006.1 coordinate 81,524,625, forward strand.
CTGAGGCTCTATTTTGTGGTGGAGGTGGTAAAAATGTTGTTCAAACAAGCAAATACAGCTATTCCGCCACCATTCTAGATCTGCATGGTTTAGTGGTGGTTTGACTATATATCAACTGAATTTGATCCAAAAACACCCATCGTCTCAGGCGATGGATTTCTTCTCATGTTAGCCATTGACATTTATGTGGCACAAAACACAGCTCAAGAACATGGTAAGTTTTAGCTCATTTTATCTCAAGTTTAGGTGAATTTTAAGGTGATCTAAACATGAACTCACAGTTGCTGCAAATTAATGTAGTGTTCAATAGTTTTTCTCACTCTCTTAAAAATGCTATCAAGCTCTAAACGACAATAATCAGAGAGGGATTTACTAGTCTCCAAACATGGCTCTGAAATGAGCACCTGACACCGGGTAAAAACACCAAGCGTGGGTTCACAGCGGAATCAACAAAGAAAATGGTAAAGAACTAGGGCACGAAGCTCTCTAGAGTTCTGAAATATTCAATAATCCAAGTCTGCTGAAATTTACCCACAAGCCGGGTATAAATAGCTAAAAAACATAATTTTGCCAAAAATAGTAAAATCTCAAAAACAATCCTAAATTAAAGTCCTAAACAAAATAAAGACTCAGCAAAAAGATTCACCCAAATCGAGAATAATTTGACCACCTAATTAGTGAAATAAATATTACCAAAAATGGAAAAAACGCTGATTTGGACCCCTAAATGGCCGAATTTGACCAAATCAGGGCAGTGCCCGTGATAAATCACGGGTTCGTTTTAAAACGTTGTTTCCACTCAAAATAATATATGATTTTGTCCGAATCCGACATCCCTCAATTCTTCCCCTGATTCTGCGTTTTGACCGAAACTGCTTTTCTGAAGCTGTCGGGTATTCATTCGAAATTCTTCATGCATCAGTCACCCCCTCTTCAAAATAACTCGTCATCGAGTTCGATTTAGGAACTTGAATGGTTGACTCCATCATAAACGGATCACAATAAAGAGACGGTAACTTGAATGAAACAATCATGAACTCCTCTAATTTAATTCGCACGTCTTCAACATCATCTTCAATAATAATACTCTGTGCAAAACATAATAGAAATTGGCCCCGCATTCCTCCACAATCAATAATTTATCTTCTTCATCATCTCCATAATCATCATAAACAGGAGGGATTGTCCAATCCACCTCAGGTTCACATGATTGGGAAATACGCTTATAAAATATTGCATCACGAAAAACATGTTCAACTACTAACGTACCGGAATAAACTGACACGTCAGTCTTCAAACTCGCTCCTCCATAACGCTCGTTCCAACCACCGGAATCACCGTCGTAGCGGATCTCGAACGCGGGCTGCGAGTCTTGATCAAAGGCCATGCAATCCTTCAATTCCCGTGCCGCTAAGTGTCGAGTTAAATCTGCAACTTGCTGCTGCAAATACCGCACCGCAAGGCTATGGGTTAGGTCTGCAATTTGCCTTTGCAAATCTTGTATCATCATAACGTCTTGGACGTTACGTCTCCGTTGGGGGGCTTCCTCAGCCGGAACCTGCCCGCAGCCGCCAGGACGTCCACGCACCATCGTTGATGATGATCTTCCTCCCAAGTCGAACTTGCTCTGATACCAAACTGACGCCGCGTAAAAACACCAAGCGTGGGTTCACAACGGAATCAACAAAGAAAAGGGTAAAGAACTAGGGCACGAAGCTCTCTAGAGTTCTGAAAAATTCAATAATCCAAGTCTGCTGAAATTTACCCACAAGCCGGGTATAAATAGCTAAAAAAACATAATTTTGCCAAAAATATTAATATCTCAAAAACAATCCTAAATTAAAGTCCTAAACAAAATAAAGACTCAGCTAAAAGATTCACCCAAATCGGGAATAATTTGACCTCCTAATTAATGAAATAAATATTACCAAAAATGGAAAAAAACGCTGATTTGGACCCCTAAATGGCCGAATTTGACCAAATCAAGGCGGTGCCCGTGATAAATCACGAGTTCGTTTTAAAACGTCGTTTCCACTCAAAATAATGTATGATTTTGTCCGAATCCGACATCCCTCAATTCTGCCCCTGATTTTGCGTTTTGACCGAAACTGCTTTTCTGAAGCTGTCTGGTATTCTTTCGAAATTCTTCCTGCATCAGTCACCCCCTCTTCAAAATAACTCGTCATCGAGTTCGATTTAGGAACTTGAATGGTTGACTCCATCATAAACGGATCACAATAAAGAGACGGTAACTTGAATGAAACAATCATGAACTCCTCTAATTTAATTCGCACGTCTTCAACATCATCTTCAATAATAATACTCTGTGCAAAACATAATGGAGAGGAATCTGAAATTACCTCAACTTGAACAGAGACATCGAAATTGGCCCCGCATTCCTCCACAATCAATACTTTATCTTCTTCATCATCTCCATAATCATCACAAACAGGAGGGATTGTCCAATCCACCTCAGGTTCACATGATTGGGAAATACGCTTATAAAATATTGCATCACGAAAAACATGTTCAACTACTAACGTACCGGAATAAACTGACACGTCAGTCTTCAAACTCGCTCCTCCATAACGCTCGTTCCAACCACCGGAATCACCGTCGTAGCGGATCTCGAACGCGGGCTGCGAGTCTTGATCAAAGGCCATGCAATCCTTCAATTCCCGTGCCGCTAAGTGTCGAGTTAAATCTGCAACTTGCTGCTGCAAATACCGCACCGCAAGGCTATGGGTTAGGTCTGCAATTTGCCTTTGCAAATCTTGTATCACAATAACGTCTTGGACGTTACGTCTCCGTTGGGGGGCTTCCTCAGCCGGAACCTGCCCGTAGCCGCCAGGACGTCCACGCACCATCGTTGATGATGATCTTCCTCCCAAGTCGAACTTGCTCTGATACCAAACTGACGCCGCGTAAAAACACCAAGCGTGGGTTCACAACGGAATCAACAAAGAAAAGGGTAAAGAACTAGGGCACGAAGCTCTCTAGAGTTCTGAAAAATTCAATAATCCAAGTCTGCTGAAATTTACCCACAAGCCGGGTATAAATAGCTAAAAAACATAATTTTGCCAAAAATATTAATATCTCAAAAACAATCCTAAATTAAAGTCCTAAACAAAATAAAGACTCAGCAAAAAGATTCACCCAAATCGGGAATAATTTGACCTCCTAATTAATGAAATAAATATTACCAAAAATGGAAAAAAACGCTGATTTGGACCCCTAAATGGCCGAATTTGACCAAATCAAGGCGGTGCCCGTGATAAATCACGAGTTCGTTTTAAAACGTCGTTTCCACTCAAAATAATGTATGATTTTGTCCGAATCCGACATCCCTCAATTCTGCCCCTGATTCTGCGTTTTGACCGAAACTGCTTTTCTGAAGCTGTCTGGTATTCTTTCGAAATTCTTCCTGCATCACTCACCCCCTCTTCAAAATAACTCGTCATCGAGTTCGATTTAGGAACTTGAATGGTTGACTTCATCATAAACGGATCACAATAAAGAGACGGTAACTTGAATGAAACAATCATGAACTCCTCTAATTTAATTCGCACGTCTTCAACATCATCTTCAATAATAATACTCTGTGCAAAACATAATGGAGAGGAATCTGAAATTACCTCAACTTGAACAGAGACATCGAAATTGGCCCCGCATTCCTCCACAATCAATACTTTATTTTCTTCATCATCTCCATAATCATCATAAACAGGAGGGATTGTCCAATCCACCTCAGGTTCACATGATTGGGATATACGCTTATAAAATATTGCATCACGAAAAACATGTTCAACTACTAACGTACCGGAATAACCTGACACGTCAGTCTTCAAACTCGCTCCTCCATAACGCTCGTTCCAACCACCGGAATCACCGTCGTAGCGGATCTCGAACGCGGGCTGCGAGTCTTGATCAAAGGCCATGCAATCCTTCAATTCCCGTGCCGCTAAGTGTCGTGTTAAATCTGCAACTTGCTGCTGCTAATACCGCACCGCAAGGCTATGGGTTAGGTCTGCAATTTGACTTTGCAAATCTTGTATCATCATAACGTCTTGGACGTTACGTCTCCGTTGGGGGGCTTCCTCAGCCGGAACCTGCCCGCAGCCGCCAGGACGTCCACGCACCATCGTTGATGATGATCTTCCTCCCAAATCGAACTTGCTCTGATACCAAACTGACGCCGGGTAAAAACACCAAGCATGGGTTCACAGCGGAATCAACAAAGAAAAGGGTAAAGAACTAGGGCACGAAGCTCTCTAGAGTTCTGAAAAATTCAATAATCCAAGGCTGCTGAAATTTACCCACAATCCGGGTATAAATAGCTAAAAAACATAAATTTTTCAAAAATAGCAAAATCTCAAAAACAATCCTAAATTAAAGTCCTAAACAAAATAAAGACTCAGCAAAAAGATTCACCCAAATCGGAATTAATTTGACCTCCTAATTAGTGAAATAAATATTACCAAAAATGAAAAAAAAACGCTGATTTGGACCCCTAAATGGCCGGATTTGACCAAATCAGGGCGGTGCCCGTAATACATCACGGGTTCGTTTTAGAACGTCGTTTCAACTCAAAATAATGTATGATTTTGTCCGAATCCGACATCCCTCAATTCTGCCCCTGATTCTACGTTTTGACCGAAACTTCTTTTCTGAAGCTGTCGGGTATTCTTTCGAAATTCTTCCTGCATCAGTCACCCCCTCTTCAAAATAACTCGTCCTCGAGTTCGATTTAGGAACTTGAATGGTTGACTCCATCATAAACGGATCACAATAAAGAGACGGTAACTTGAATGAAACAATCATGAACTCCTCTAATTTAATTCACACGTCTTCAACATCATCTTCAATAATAATACTCTGTGCAAAACATAATGGAGAGGAATCTGAAATTACCTCAACTTGAACAGAGACATCGAAATTGGCCCCGCATTCCTCCACAATCAATACTTTATCTTCTTCATCATCTCCATAATCATCATAAACAGGAGGGATTGTCCAATCCACCTCAGGTTCACATGATTGGGAAATACGCTTATAAAATATTGCATCACGAAAAACATGTTCAACTACGAACATACCGAAATAACCTGACACGTCAGCCTTCAAACTCGCTCCTCCATAACGCTCGTTCTAACCACCGGAATCACCGTCGTAGCGGATCTCGAACGCGGGCTGCGAGTCTTGATCAAAGGCCATGCAATCCTTCAATTCCCGTGTCGCTAAGTGTCGAGTTAAATCTGCAACTTGCTGCTGCAAATACCGCACCGCAAGGCTATGGGTTAGGTCTGCAATTTGCCTTTGCAAATCTTGTATCACAATAACGTCTTGGACGTTACGTCTCCGTTGGGGGGCTTCCTCAGCCGGAACCTGCCCGTAGCCGCCAGGACGTCCACGCACCATCGTTGATGATGATCTTCATCCCAAGTCGAACTTGCTCTGATACCAAACTGACGCCGCGTAAAAACACCAAGCGTGGGTTCACAACGGAATCAACAAAGAAAAGGGTAAAGAACTAGGGCACGAAGCTCTCTAGAGTTCTGAAAAATTCAATAATCCAAGTCTGCTGAAATTTACCCACAAGCCGGGTATAAATAGCTAAAAAACATAATTTTGCCAAAAATATTAATATCTCAAAAACAATCCTAAATTAAAGTCCTAAACAAAATAAAGACTCAGCAAAAAGATTCACCCAAATCGGGAATAATTTGACCTCCTAATTAATGAAATAAATATTACCAAAAATGGAAAAAAACGCTGATTTGGACCCCTAAATGGCCGAATTTGACCAAATCAAGGCGGTGCCCGTGATAAATCACGAGTTCGTTTTAAAACGTCGTTTCCACTCAAAATAATGTATGATTTTGTCCGAATCCGACATCCCTCAATTCTGCCCCTGATTCTGCGTTTTGACCGAAACTGCTTTTCTGAAGCTGTCTGGTATTCTTTCGAAATTCTTCCTGCATCACTCACCCCCTCTTCAAAATAACTCGTCATCGAGTTCGATTTAGGAACTTGAATGGTTGACTTCATCATAAACGGATCACAATAAAGAGACGGTAACTTGAATGAAACAATCATGAACTCCTCTAATTTAATTCGCACGTCTTCAACATCATCTTCAATAATAATACTCTGTGCAAAACATAATGGAGAGGAATCTGAAATTACCTCAACTTGAACAGAGACATCGAAATTGGCCCCGCATTCCTCCACAATCAATACTTTATTTTCTTCATCATCTCCATAATCATCATAAACAGGAGGGATTGTCCAATCCACCTCAGGTTCACATGATTGGGATATACGCTTATAAAATATTGCATCACGAAAAACATGTTCAACTACTAACGTACCGGAATAACCTGTCACGTCAGTCTTCAAACTCGCTCCTCCATAACGCTCGTTCCAACCACCGGAATCACCGTCGTAGCGGATCTCGAACGCGGGCTGCGAGTCTTGATCAAAGGCCATGCAATCCTTCAATTCCCGTGCCGCTAAGTGTCGTGTTAAATCTGCAACTTGCTGCTGCTAATACCGCACCGCAAGGCTATGGGTTAGGTCTGCAATTTGACTTTGCAAATCTTGTATCATCATAACGTCTTGGACGTTACGTCTCCGTTGGGGGGCTTCCTCAGCCGGAACCTGCCCGCAGCCGCCAGGACGTCCACGCACCATCGTTGATGATGATCTTCCTCCCAAGTCGAACTTGCTCTGATACCAAACTGACGCCGGGTAAAAACACCAAGCATGGGTTCACAGCGGAATCAACAAAGAAAAGGGTAAAGAACTAGGGCACGAAGCTCTCTAGAGTTCTGAAAAATTCAATAATCCAAGGCTGCTGAAATTTACCCACAATCCGGGTATAAATAGCTAAAAAACATAAATTTTTCAAAAATAGCAAAATCTCAAAAACAATCCTAAATTAAAGTCCTAAACAAAATAAAGACTCAGCAAAAAGATTCACCCAAATCGGAATTAATTTGACCTCCTAATTAGTGAAATAAATATTACCAAAAATGAAAAAAAAACGCTGATTTGGACCCCTAAATGGCCGGATTTGACCAAATCAGGGCGGTGCCCGTAATACATCACGGGTTCGTTTTAGAACGTCGTTTCAACTCAAAATAATGTATGATTTTGTCCGAATCCGACATCCCTCAATTCTGCCCCTGATTCTGCGTTTTGACCGAAACTTCTTTTCTGAAGCTGTCGGGTATTCTTTCGAAATTCTTCCTGCATCAGTCACCCCCTCTTCAAAATAACTCGTCCTCGAGTTCGATTTAGGAACTTGAATGGTTGACTCCATCATAAACGGATCACAATAAAGAGACGGTAACTTGAATGAAACAATCATGAACTCCTCTAATTTAATTCACACGTCTTCAACATCATCTTCAATAATAATACTCTGTGCAAAACATAATGGAGAGGAATCTGAAATTACCTCAACTTGAACAGAGACATCGAAATTGGCCCCGCATTCCTCCACAATCAATACTTTATCTTCTTCATCATCTCCATAATCATCATAAACAGGAGGGATTGTCCAATCCACCTCAGGTTCACATGATTGGGAAATACGCTTATAAAATATTGCATCACGAAAAACATGTTCAACTACGAACATACCGAAATAACCTGACACGTCAGCCTTCAAACTCGCTCCTCCATAACGCTCGTTCTAACCACCGGAATCACCGTCGTAGCGGATCTCGAACGCGGGCTGCGAGTCTTGATCAAAGGCCATGCAATCCTTCAATTCCCGTGTCGCTAAGTGTCGAGTTAAATCTGCAACTTGCTGCTGCAAATACCGCACCGCAAGGCTATGGGTTAGGTCTGCAATTTGCCTTTGCAAATCTTGTATCATCATAACGTCTTGGACGTTACGTCTCCGTTGGGGGGCTTCCTCAGCCGGAAGCTGCCCGCAGCCGCCAGGACGTCCACGCACCATCGTTGATGATGATCTTCCTCCCAAGTCGAACTTGCTCTGATACCAAACTGACGCCGCGTAAAAACACCAAGCGTGGGTTCACAACGGAATCAACAAATAAAAGGGTAAAGAACTAGGGCACGAAGCTCTCTAGAGTTCTGAAAAATTCAATAATCCAAGTCTGCTGAAATTTACCCACAAGCCGGGTATAAATAGCTAAAAAACATAATTTTGCCAAAAATAGTAATATCTCAAAAACAGTCCTAAATTAAAGTCCTAAACAAAATAAAGACTCAGCAAAAAGATTCACCCAAATCGGGAATAATTTGACCTCCTAATTAGTGAAATAAATATTACCAAAAATGGAAAAAAACGCTGATTTGGACCCGTAAATGGCCGAATTTGACCAAATCAGGGCGGTGCCCGTGATAAATCACGAGTTCGTTTTAAAACGTCGTTTCTACTCAAAATAATGTATGATTTTTTCCGAATCCGACATCCCTCAATTCTGCCCCTGATTCTGCGTTTTGACCGAAACTGCTTTTCTGAAGCTGTCGGGTATTATTTCGAAATTCTTCCTGCATCAGTCACCCCCTCTTCAAAATAACTCGTCATCGAGTTCGATTTAGGAAGTTGAATGGTTGACTCCATCATAAACGGATCACAATAAAGAGACGGTAACTTGAATGAAACAATCATGAACTCCTCTAATTTAATTCGCACGTCTTCAACATCATCTTCAATAATAATACTCTGTGCAAAACATAATGGAGAGGAATCTGAAATTACCTCAACTTGAACAGAGACATCGAAATTGGCCCCGCATTCCTCCACAATCAATACTTTATCTTCTTCATCATCTCCATAATCATCATAAACAGGAGGGATTGTCCAATCCACCTCAGATTCACATGATTGGGAAATACGCTTATAAAATATTGCATCACGAAAAACATGTTCAACTACTAACGTACCGGAATAACCTGACACGTCAGTCTTCAAACTCGCTCCTCCATAACGCTCGTTCCAACCACCGGAATCACCGTCGTAGCGGATCTCGAACGCAGGCTGCGAGTCTTGATCAAAGGCCATGCAATCCTTCAATTCCCGTGCCGCTAAGTGTCGAGTTAAATCTGCAACTTGCTGCTGCAAATACCGCACCGCAAGGCTATGGGTTAGGTCTGCAATTTGACTTTGCAAATCTTGTATCATCATAACGTCTTGGACGTTACGTCTCCGTTGGGGGGCTTCCTCAGCCGGAACCTGCCCGCAGCCGCCAAGACGTCCACGCACCATCGTTGATGATGATCTTCCTCCCAAGTCGAACTTGCTCTGATACCAAACTGACGCCGGGTAAAAACACCAAGCGTGGGTTCACAGCGGAATCAACAAAGAAAAGGGTAAAGAACTAGGGCACGAAGCTCTCTAGAGTTCTGAAAAATTCAATAATCCAAGGCTGCTGAAATTTACCCACAATCCGGGTATAAATAGCTAAAAAACATAAATTTTTCAAAAATAGAAAAATCTCAAAAACAATCCTAAATTAAAGTCCTAAACAAAATAAAGACTCAGCAAAAAGATTCACCCAAATCGGAATTAATTTGACCTCCTAATTAGTGAAATAAATATTACCAAAAATGAAAAAAAACGCTGATTTGGACCCCTAAATGGCCGAATTTGACCAAATCAGGGCGGTGCCCGTAATACATCACGGGTTCGTTTTAGAACGTCGTTTCCACTCAAAATAATGTATGATTTTGTCCGAATCCGACATCCCTCAATTCTGCCCCTGATTCTGCGTTTTGACCGAAACTTCTTTTCTGAAGCTGTCGGGTATTCTTTCAAAATTCTTCCTGCATCAGTCACCCCCTCTTCAAAATAACTCGTCCTCGAGTTCGATTTAGGAACTTGAATGGTTGACTCCATCATAAACGGATCACAATAAAGAGATGGTAACTTGAATGAAACAATCATGAACTCCTCTAATTTAATTCGCACGTCTTCAACATCATCTTCAATAATAATACTCTGTGCAAAACATAATGGAGAGGAATCTGAAATTACCTCAACTTGAACAGAGACATCGAAATTGGCCCCGCATTCCTCCACAATCAATACTTTATCTTCTTCATCATCTCCATAATCATCATAAACAGGAGGGATTGTCCAATCCACCTCAGGTTCACATGATTGGGAAATACGCTTATAAAATATTGCATCACGAAAAACATGTTCAACTACGAACATACCGGAATAACCTGACACGTCAGTCTTCAAACTCGCTCCTCCATAACGCTCGTTCCAACCACCGGAATCACCGTCGTAGCGGATCTCGAACGCGGGCTGCGAGTCTTGATCAAAGGCCATGCAATCCTTCAATTCCCGTGCCGCTAAGTGTCGAGTTAAATCTGCAACTTGCTGCTGCAAATACCGCACCGCAAGGCTATGGGTTAGGTCTGCAATTTGCCTTTGCAAATCTTGTATCATCATAACGTCTTGGACGTTACGTCTCCGTTGGGGGGCTTCCTCAGCCGGAAGCTGCCCGCAGCCGCCAGGACGTCCACGCACCATCGTTCATGATGATCTTCCTCCCAAGTCGAACTTGCTCTGATACCAAACTGACGCCGCTTAAAAACACCAAGCGTGGGTTCACAACGGAATCAACAAATAAAAGGGTAAAGAACTAGGGCACGAAGCTCTCTAGAGTTCTGAAAAATTCAATAATCCAAGTCTGCTGAAATTTACCCACAAGCCGGGTATAAATAGCTAAAAAACATAATTTTGCCAAAAATAGTAATATCTCAAAAACAATCCTAAATTAAAGTCCTAAAAAAAATAAAGACTCAGCAAAAAGATTCACCCAAATCGGGAATAGTTTGACCTCCTAATTAGTGAAATAAATATTACCAAAAATGGAAAAAAACGCTGATTTGGACCCCTAAATGGCCGAATTTGACCAAATCAGGGCGGTGCCCGTGATAAATCACGAGTTCGTTTTAAAACGTCGTTTCTACTCAAAATAATGTATGATTTTGTTCGAATCCGACATCCCTCAATTCTGCCCCTGATTCTGCGTTTTGACCGAAACTGCTTTTCTGAAGCTGTCGGGTATTCTTTCGAAATTCTTCCTGCATCAGTCACCCCCTCTTCAAAATAACTCGTCATCGAGTTCGATTTAGGAAGTTGAATGGTTGACTCCATCATAAACGGATCACAATAAAGAGACGGTAACTTGAATGAAACAATCATGAACTCCTCTAATTTAATTCGCACGTCTTCAACATCATCTTCAATAATAATACTCTGTGCAAAACATAATGGAGAGGAATCTGAAATTACCTCAACTTGAACAGAGACATCGAAATTGGCCCCGCATTCCTCCACAATCAATACTTTATCTTCTTCATCATCTCCATAATCATCATAAACAGGAGGGATTGTCCAATCCACCTCAGGTTCACATGATTGGGAAATACGCTTATAAAATATTGCATCACGAAAAACATGTTCAAATACTAACGTACCGGAATAACTTGACACGTCAGTCTTCAAACTCGCTCCTCCATAACGCTCGTTCCAACCACCGGATTCACCGTCGTAGCGGATCTCGAACGCGGGCTGCGAGTCTTGATCAAAGGCCATGCAATCCTTCAATTCCCGTGCCGCTAAGTGTCGAGTTAAATCTGCAACTTGCTGCTGCAAATACCGCACCGCAAGGCTATGGGTTAGGTCTGCAATTTGCCTTTACAAATCTTGTATCATCATAACGTCTTGGACGTTACGTCTCCGTTGGGGGGCTTCCTCAGCCGGAACCTGCCCGCAGCCGCCAGGACGTCCACGCACCATCGTTGATGATGATCTTCCTCCCAAGTTGAACTTGCTCTGATACCAAACTGACGCCGGGTAAAAACACCAAGCGTGGGTTCACAGCGGAATCAACAAAGAAAAGGGTCAAGAACTAGGGCACGAAGCTCTCTAGAGTTCTGAAAAATTCAATAATCCAAGTCTGCTGAAATTTACCCACAAGCCGGGTATAAATAGCTAAAAACATAATTTTGCCAAAAATAGCAAAATCTCAAAAACAATCCTTAATTAAAGTCCTAAACAAAATAAAGACTCAGCAAAAAGATTCACCCAAATCGGGAATAATTTGACCTCCTAATTAGTGAAATAATAATACCAAAAATGAAAAAAACGCTGATTTGGACCCCTAAATGGCCGAATTTGACCAAATCAGGGCGGTGCCCGTGATAAATCACAAGTTCGTTTTAGAACGTCGTTTCCACTCAAAATAATGTATGATTTTGTCCGAATCCGACATCCCTCAATTCTGCCCCTGATTCTGCGTTTTGACCGAAACTGCTTTTCTGAAGCTGTCGGGTATTATTTCGAAATTCTTCATGCATCAGTCACCCCCTCTTCAAAATAACTCGTCCTCGAGTTCGATTTAGAAACTTGAATGGTTGACTCCATCATAAACGGATCACAATAAAGAGACGGTAACTTTAATGAAACAATCATGAACTCCTCTAATATAATTCGCACGTCTTCAACATCATCTTCAATAATAATACTCTGTGCAAAACATAATGGAGAGGAATCTGAAATTACCTCAACTTGAACAGAGACATCGAAATTGGCCCCGCATTCCTCCACAATCAATACTTTATCTTCTTCATCATCTCCATAATCATCACAAACAGGAGGGATTGTCCAATCCACCTCAGGTTCACATGATTGGGAAATACGCTTATAAAATATTGCATCACGAAAAACATGTTCAACTACTAACGTACCGGAATAACCTGACACGTCAGTCTTCAAACTCGCTCCTCCATAACGCTCGTTCCAACAACCGGAATCACCGTCGTAGCGGATCTCGAACGCGGGCTGCGAGTCTTGATCAAAGGCCATGCAATCCTTCAATTCCCGTGCCGCTAAGTGTCGAGTTAAATCTGCAACTTGCTGCTGCAAATACCGCACCGCAAGGCTATGGGTTAGGTCTGCAATTTGCCTTTGCAAATCTTGTATCATCATAACGTCTTGGACGTTACGTCTCCGTTGGGGGGCTTCCTCAGCCGGAACCTGCCCGCAGCCGCCAGGACGTCCACGCACCATCGTTGATGATGATCTTCCTCCCAAGTCGAACTTGCTCTGATACCAAACTGACGCCGGGTAAAAACACCAAGCGTGGGTTCACAGCGGAATCAACAAAGAAAAGGGTAAAGAACTAGGGCACGAAGCTCTCTAGAGTTCTGAAAAATTCAATAATCCAAGTCTGCTGAAATTTACCCACAAGCCGGGTATAAATAGCTAAAAACATAATTTTACCAAAAATAGCAAAATCTCAAAAACAGTCCTTAATTAAAGTCCTAAACAAAATAAAGACTCAGCAAAAACATTCACCCAAATCGGGAATAATTTGACCTCCTAATTAGTGAAATAATATTACCAAAAATGAAAAAAAACGCTGATTTGGACCCCTAAATGGCCGAATTTGACCAAATCAGGGCGGTGCCCGTGATAAATTACAAGTTCGTTTTAGAACGTCGTTTCCACTCAAAATAGTGTATGATTTTGTCCGAATCTGACATCCCTCAATTCTGCCCCTGATTCTGCGTTTTGACCGAAACTGCTTTTCTGAAGCTGTCGGGTATTCTTTCGAAATTCTTCATGCATCAGTCACCCCCTCTTCAAAATAACTCGTCCTCGAGTTCGATTTAGGAACTTGAATGGTTGACTCCCTCATAAACGGATCACAATAAAGAGACGGTAACTTGAATGAAACAATCATGAACTCCTCTAATTTAATTCGCACGTCTTCAACGTCATCTTCAATAATAATACTCTGTGCAAAACATAATGGAGAGGAATCTGAAATTACCTCAACTTGAACAGAGACATCGAAATTGGCCCCGCATTCCTCCACAATCAATACTTTATCTTCTTCATCATCTCAATAATCATCACAAACAGGAGGGATTGTCCAATCCACCTCAGGTTCACATGATTGGGAAATACGCTTATAAAATATTGCATCACGAAAAACATGTTCAACTACTAATGTACCGGAATAACCTGACACGTCAGTCTTGAAACTCGCTCCTCCATAACGCTCGTTCCAACAACCGGAATCACCGTCGTAGCGGATCTCGAACGCGGGCTGCGAGTCTTGATCAAAGGCCATGCAATCCTTCAATTCCCGTGCCGCTAAGTGTCGAGTTAAATCTGCAACTTGCTGCTGCAAATACCGCACCGCAAGGCTATGGGTTAGGTCTGTAATTTGCCTTTGCAAATCTTGTATCATCATAACGTCTTGGACGTTACGTCTCCGTTGGGGGGCTTCCTCAGCCGGAACCTGCCCGCAGCCGCCAGGACGTCCACGCACCATCGTTGATGATGATCTTCCTCCCAAGTCGAACTTGCTCTGATACCAAACTGACGTCGGGTAAAAACACCAAGCGTGGGTTCACAGCGGAATCAACAAAGAAAAGGGTAAAGAACTAGGGCACGAAGCTCTCTAGAGTTCTGAAAAATTCAATAATCCAAGTCTGCTGAAATTTACCGACAAGCCGGGTATAAATAGCTAAAAAACATAATTTTGCCAAAAATAGCAAAATCTCAAAAACAATCCTAAATTAAAGTCCTAAACAAAATAAAGACTCAGCAAAAATATTCACCCAAATCGGGAATAATTTGACCTCCTAATTAGTGAAATAAATATTACCAAAAATGAAAAAAACAATGATTTGGACCCTTAAATGGCCGAATTTGACCAAATCAAGGCGGTGCCCGTGATAAATCACGGGTTCGTTTTAGAACGTCGTTTCCACCCAAAATAATGTATGATTTGGTCCGAATCCGACATCCCTCAATTCTGCCCCTGATTCTGCGTTTTGACCGAAACTTCTTTTCTGAAGCTGTCGGGTATTCTTTCGAAATTCTTCATGCATCAGTCACCCCCTCTTCAAAATAACTCGTCATCGAGTTCGATTTTGGAACTTGAATGGTTGACTCCATCATAAACGGATCACAATAAAGAGACGGTAACTTTAATGAAACAATCATGAACTCCTCTAATTTAATTCGCACGTCTTCAACATCATCTTCAATAATAATACTCTGTGCAAAACATAATGGAGAGGAATCTGAAATTACCTCAACTTGAACAGAGACATCGAAATTGGCCCCGCATTCCTCCACAATCAATACTTTATCTTCTTCATCATCTCCATAATCATCACAAACAGGAGGGATTGTCCAATCCACCTCAGGTTCACATGATTGGGAAATACGCTTATAAAATATTGCATCACGAAAAACATGTTCAACTACTAACGTACCGGAATAACCTGACACGTCAGTCTTCAAACTCGCTCCTCCATAACGCTCGTTCCAACAACCGGAATCACCGTCGTAGCGGATCTCGAACGCGGGCTGCGAGTCTTGATCAAAGGCCATGCAATCCTTCAATTCCCGCGCCGCTAAATGTCGAGTTAAATCTGCAACTTGCTGCTGCAAATACCGCACCGCAAGGCTATGGGTTAAGTCTGCAATTTGCCTTTGCAAATCTTGTATCATCATAACGTCTTAGACGTTACGTCTCCGTTGGGGGGCTTCCTCAGCCGGAACCTGCCCGCAGCCGCCAGGACGTCCACGCACCATCGTTGATGATGATCTTCCTCCCAAGTAGAACTTGCTCTGATACCAAACTGGCGCCGGGTAAAAACTCCAAGCGTGGGTTCACAGCAGAATCAACAAAGAAAAGGGTAAAGAACTAGGGCACGAAGCTCTCTAGAGTTCTGAAAAATTCAATAATCCAAGTCTGCTGAAATTTACCCACAAGCCGGGTATAAATAGCTAAAAAACATAATTTTGCCAAAAATAGCAAAATCTCAAAAACAATCCTAAATTAATGTCCTAAACAAAATAAAGACTCAGCAAAAAGATTCACCCAAATCGGGAATAATTTGACCTCCTAATTAGTGAAATAAATATTTCCAAAAATGAAAAAAAAAACGCTGATTTGGACCCCTAAATGGCCGAATTTGACCAAATCTGGGCGGTGCCCGTGATAATCACGGGTTCGTTTTAGAACGTCGTTTCCACCCAAAATAATGTATGATTTTGTCCGAATCCGACATCCCTCAATTCTGCCCCTGATTCTGCGTTTTGACCGAAACTTCTTTTCTGAAGCTGTCGGGTATTCTTTCGAAATTCTTCATGCATCAGTCACCCCCTCTTCAAAATAACTCGTCCTCGAGTTCGATTTAGGAACTTGAATGGTTGACTCCATCATAAACGGATCACAATAAAGAGACGGTAACTTTAATGAAACAATCATGAACTCCTCTAATTTAATTCGCACGTCTTCAACATCATCTTCAATAATAATACTCTGTGCAAAACATAATGGAGAGGAATCTGAAATAACCTCAACTTGAACAGAGACATCGAAATTGGCCCCGCATTCCTCCACAATCAATACTTTATCTTCTTCATCATCTCCATAATCATCACAAACAGGAGGGATTGTCCAATCCACCTCAGGTTCACATGATTGGGAAATACGCTTATAAAATATTGCATCACGAAAAACATGTTCAACTACTAACGTACCGGAATAAACTGACACGTCAGTCTTCAAACTCGCTCCTCCATAACGCTCGTTCCAACCACCGGAATCACCGTCGTAGCGGATCTCGAACGCGGGCTGCGAGTCTTGATCAAAGGCCATGCAATCCTTCAATTCCCGCGCCGCTAAATGTCGAGTTAAATCTGCAACTTGCTGCTGCAAATACCGCACCGCAAGGCTATGGGTTAAGTCTGCAATTTGCCTTTGCAAATCTTGTATCATCATAACGTCTTAGACGTTACGTCTCCGTTGGGGGGCTTCCTCAGCCGGAAACTGCCCGCAGCCGCCAGGACGTCCACGCACCATCGTTGATGATGATCTTCCTCCCAAGTCGAACTTGCTCTGATACCAAACTGACGCCGGGTAAAAACTCCAAGCGTGGGTTCACAGCAGAATCAACAAACAAAAGGGTAAAGAACTAGGGCACGAAGCTCTCTAGAGTTCTGAAAAATTCAATAATCCAAGTCTGCTGAAATTTACCCACAAGCCGGGTATAAATAGCTAAAAAACATAATTTTGCAAAAAATAGCAAAATCTCAAAAACAATCCTAAATTAATGTCCTAAACAAAATAAAGACTCAGCAAAAAGATTCACCCAAATCGGGAATAATTTGACCTCCTAATTAGTGAAATAAATATTTCCAAAAATGAAAAAAAAACGCTGATTTGGACCCCTAAATGGCCGAATTTGACCAAATATGGGCGGTGCCCGTGATAGATCACGGGTTCGTTTTAGAACGTTGTTTCCACTCAAAATAATGTATGATTTTGTCCGAATCCGACATCCCTCAATTCTGCCCCTGATTCTGCGTTTTGACCGAAACTTCTTTTCTGAAGCTGTCGGGTATTCTTTCGAAATTCTTCATGCATCAGTCACCCCCTCTTCAAAATAACTCGTCCTCGAGTTCGATTTAGGAACTTGAATGGTTGACTCCATCATAAACGGATCACAATAAAGAGATGGTAACTTGAATGAAACAATAATTAACTCCTCTAATTTAATTCGCACGTCTTCAACATCATCTTCAATAATAATACTCTGTGAAAAACATAATGGAGAGGAATCTGAAATTACCTCAACTTGAACAGAGACATCGAAATCGGCCCTGCATTCCTCCACAATCAATACTTTATCTTCTTCATCATCTCCATAATCATCATAAATAGGAGGGATTGTCCAATCCACCTCAGGTTCACATGATTGGGAAATACGCTTATAAAATATTGCATCACGAAAAACATGTTCAACTACTAACGTACCGGAATAACCTGACACGTCAGTCTTCAAACTCGCTCCTCCATAATGCTCGTTCCAACCACCAGAATCACCGTCGTAGCGGATCTCGAATGCGGGCTGCGAGTCTTGATCAAAGGCCATGCAATCCTTGAATTCCCGTGCCGCTAAGTGTCGAGTTAAATCTGCAACTTGCTGCTGCAAATACCGCACCGCAAGGCTATGGATTAGGTCTGCAATTTGCCTTTGCAAATCTTGTATCATCATAACGTCTTGGACGTTACGTCTCCGTTGGGGGGCTTCCTCAGCCAGAAGCTGCCGGCAGCTGCCAGGACGTCCACGCACCATCGTTGATGATGATCTTCCTCCCAAGTCGAACTTGCTCTGATACCAAACTGAAGCCGGGTAAAAACACCAAGCGTGGGTTCACAGCAGAATCAACAAAGAAAAAGGGTAAAGAACTAGGGCACGAAGCTCTCTAGAGTCTGAAAAATTCAATAATCCAAGGCTGTTGAAATTTACCCACAAGCCGGGTATAAATAGCTAAAAAACATAATTTTGCCAAAAATAGCAAAATCTCAAAACAATCCTAAATTAAAATCATAAACAAAATAAAGACTCAGCAAAAAGATTCACCCAAATCGGGAATAATTTGACCTCCTAATTAGTGAAATAAATATTACCAAAAATGAAAAAATGCTGATGTGGACCCCTAAATGGCCGAATTTGACCAAATCAGGGCGGTGCCCGTGATAGATCACGGGTTCGTTTTAGAACGTCGTTTCCACTCAAAATAATTTATGATTTTGTCCGAATCCGACATCCCTCAATTCTGCCCCTGATTCTGCGTTTTGACCGAAACTGCTTTTCTGAAGCTGTCGGGTATTCCTTCGAAATTCTTCCTGCATCAGTCACCCCCTCTTCAAAATAACTCGTCCTCGAGTTCGATTTAGGAACTTGAATGGTTGACTCCATCATAAACGGATCAGAATAAAGAGACGGTAACTTGAATGAAACAATCATGAACTCCTCTAATTTAATTCGCACGTCTTTAACATCATCTTCAATAATAATACTCTGTGAAAAACATAATGGAGAGGAATCTGAAATTACCTCAACTTGAACAGAGACATCGAAATCGGCCCCGCATTCCTCCACAATCAATACTTTATCTTCTTCATCATCTCCATAATCATCATAAATAGGAGGGATTGTCCAATCCACCTCAGGTTCACATGATTGGGAAATACGCTTATAAAATATTGCATAATGCTCGTTCCAACCACTAGAATCACCGTCGTAGCGGATCTCGAATGCGGGCTGCGAGTCTTGATCAAAGGCCATGCAATCCTTGAATTCCCGTGCCGCTAAGTGTCGAGTTAAATCTGCAACTTGCTGCTGCAAATACCGCACCGCAAGGCTATGGATTAGGTCTGCAATTTGCCTTTGCAAATCTTGTATCATCATAACATCTTGGAAGTTACGTCTCCGTTGGGGGGCTTCCTCAGCCAGAAGCTGCCCGCAGCTGCCAGGACGTCCACGCACCATCGTTGATGATGATCTTCCTCCCAAGTCGAACTTGCTCTGATACCAAACTGAAGCCGGGTAAAAACACCAAGCGTGGGTTCACAGCAGAATCAACAAAGAAAAAGGGTAAAGAACTAGGGCACGAAGCTCTCTAGAGTTCTGAAAAATTCAATAATCCAAGGCTGTTGAAATTTACCCACAAGCCGGGTATAAATAGCTAAAAAACATAATTTTGCCAAAAATAGCAAAATCTCAAAAACAATCCTAAATTAAAATCATAAACAAAATAAAGACTCAGCAAAAAGATTCACCCAAATCGGGAATAATTTGACCTCCTAATTAGTGAAATAAATATTACCAAAAATGAAAAAATGCTGATGTGGACCCCTAAATGGCCGAATTTGACCAAATCAGGGCGGTGCCCGTGATAGATCACGGGTTCGTTTTAGAACGTCGTTTCCTCTCAAAATAATGTATGATTTTGTCCGAATCCGACATCCCTCAATTCTGCCCCTGATTCTGCGTTTTGACCGAAACTGCTTTTCTGAAGCTGTCGGGTATTCTTTCGAAATTCTTCCTGCATCAGCACCTCTGCAGGTTTAAAATTGAAACCTCAAGAACATTGTTTTGTAGCCACATTGAAAACCTATTCAGGGATGTTTGAGACCAAATCAAACAACAAAGTCAACATGGGATTGAAGATGGTCATTCAGGGAGAAAATCGCTACAAACATTTTGTGAAATTTTTAGGTTTTGGAGCCATTACAAGTGGATTTTCAGGGTGGGGTTTCACCGAAAAACAACATGTTCATTAATAAAACCCCTAGTTTCCCCAATACAGTTGTGTTTTGATAATTCCAATAGTCTCACGAGACTACGGGAATCGGAATGGAGTAATGTGCATGAAGAAAACAGGGAGGAAGAAAGTCTTACCGTAGCTTTGGCAGTAGAAACAAAAACTGGCGAGAGCCTACCCAGATACTGGCGGGGTCAGAAGAAACTACCGAGTTACAATCCAAGCTTGGCACCAATGATTTCGGAAATTTCCAAGGATCACAAAAAACGATAATCAATTGCACTGAAAAAGTTAGAGAGAGAATATTCAACGTAGAATCAAACTAGGATTCTTATCATACAACCCCTTTTCCGAGTTCAATACACAAGGCCTTTCCAAATTGGCAGAGGGCTATTTATCCCCTAGGCTCCTAGTATCACAAGCATCAGTAGTTTTTTGAAAGGAGGTGTGGTGGTGGTTGGGCAGTATTAGAGGTAGTGGTGTAGGTGTAGAAGATGATGATGGTTGAGAATGAGGATGGTGGGGAGGTGTCTTCAGCTATATCAGCTGATGAGAAGTGAAAAGAAAAGCTGCCACCTCATCTTGAGTCAAGTGTCAGATATAAACAAGGGGTGAAAACGGAAATTTTCTCAAACTTGAGGGTAAATGTTTTGTTTTAAAAGAATGAGCAAATTTGAGATATTACACTTTTGCCCCCAGTACATCAAATTACTCCATAAATATCCCACAATTTCCGCTATTCTCTGGCTGACCAGCTTTGAACTAGGATTTCAATTTGAAAGAAATTACATATATACCCTCAGTTTCTCAATAATGGCACATTTTCCCCAATTTGAATTCTCAATTGATCTGCAAAAAAGGTATTTCTGGAAGGCAGTTTGGCCCCTAAAAAGTTTCAGGGTGTTACTGTCATTGCCTATATTCCTTTAGTTTCACCATAGTAATGTTTGGTGTCGTACTTCTGGAAGGCACTTTTAGAACATGTTACAAATTTGCTGGTACTATTATTTATCCTTACTCTTGTATTGATTTTACTGCTAGTAGTAATCTAAAAATACCAAGTTTTAGAAGAAATAAAACTTTGGCATCTCACATTTTCTGGTAAACTTAAAATATTTGATTTGAAAACCATGAATGATAATATTCTACTTATAGAAATTTGCGCAAGAGAGGTTTTCATATACCTGCCACATGCTCAGAAGAAGATGATTTTAACATATTTTTTGTTATGCTGATACGAGACGGGTCTTGAGATCCCCCACTGCTTGAATTCACTGTTGTTTCTTCAAATATTCCTCTCTTCGGGAAGATCCGAAATTTCATCCACAATCTCTGCACTTGTAGATTATCACTCATCTCCTTTGGCAGTTGTGAACTTCTCTAAAAAATTGAAATTTGAGGATAGAAAACTAGATATTAATGTTATATTAATACAAGCTTTTGCCTATGTAATGCTGAGTTTGTAGAAATATCATACCTTTTTTCCAGATATTGCATGCACGGGACACAATTGTATATCCGTCTCAAGGTTGGGAATAACCTATGATTTGGAGATGAATATTGACAGCAATGTCTCAATGAAAGCAAAGAAACGCTCAGGTGGGGCGATGATTCGAAATCACGGCGGCAATTTCATCCATGAATTCTCTTACCCCGTCCAATACACCGATGATCCCTTCATTACCGAAGCGTATACTTTGCTAAAGCCCTGATTTGGCTCAAAGATCAGTTTCCGACAACAGTAGATAGAGATGGATAGTATATAGCTCGCTCTTCAAGAACGCCGGGAAGTGGCGCCTTCTGAGAGTGAACGTCTCTTACGAGAATGTGCCAGAAATGTTACTTTTATATCGCCTAAAGATTCTTATACCCCGTGTTCCCAAATTGACCGTGCCCGTAACCTAGCAGGCGTGGGCACAAATGTAGTATTGTGTTTTAAATGCCTTCAAGACTTTTACTCTATTTGGGTTTCTAATAAGCCCAATACTACTTAAATAAAATCATGGTTTTATTTCAAAACTAAAGAAAACAAAACTTAACCGAAACAAACCGTTTGATGAAGACATGAGATTTATTTACACTCTGGAAATAGAATAGAGAGAGTTAAAGTCAGGCTTAATTACTTAGTGCATACCCATTGCAATTTTTTTTTCTTGTTTTTTAGGATAATCACATTGCAATTTTAAATGTATCCCATTTGCAAAAAATAAAAATCAATGTCAAATTGGTAAAATATTTCTTCTAAACACCATCACTAGAAGAATGGTGTATTTGTCAATGAAAAATAAGAAATTATAATTATAAGTATTAAAAGTAAAATAAAAATAAAATAGACGAGAAACAAAAGCTAAATCGATCATGTAAGAGGGGAGTAATTTAAGGTGTCTAACACAACAGTTTCACTATTTAGTATTGGTACTAAAATTAGTCCAGAACAACTAAACATAGTTTTAACAAATAATTGAACTATCTTTAGTCGAATACCAATTAGTACTGTTAATCCACTGATAATCCAGGAAAATGAAACATTCCAGCATAGTAATAAATACGTAATCACATGCTTCCGCCCTAGCCTAGGGCGAGGTTGCGGATATGCTCTTTGAGCAGCCTTTTCACTAGCGGATGTCGTTATATTCCTTACGTTCCCTGTAAATAAATTAGTTTAGTTATAATATACATAACTAGAAGAAATAATGAGCTCGAATTGAATAGCTAAACGACTAAATATTTTACATATTATGTATCTCACTCAATAAAAGTAGCTAGCTAGAATGTAGGTAGTTAAATTTTTTGTATCTATCTCTCTCCAACTTTAATTTAACAAATATTTTATTTATAATTCAACACCCACAAACTTATGTAAAATACATAACACCATTGGAGCAAACAATAAGAAGTCATGTTAACTTGAGTTCATACTAGTTAAAATTTAGCTCATTTGTAATTTTATTGTTGGAGATGCTCTAATCAGCTCTTTTCGAATACATATATGCTTCTATATTACTTCTAGTGCATCTGACAATTAACATTACAGTTTGGGTCGGTAGCATGAAATTAACATTTAACTCCACGCACTATCGTTTTCTTTAACCATTAAACACTTTCTAAATTTATTTCATCAAAAGCACCCATATTAAATTTTGAAATCTACTTTAGCTCCCCACTTTGGCGAATTACTAGATTTGCCTATGCATACAGTGAATCTCATACTGCTTCAACTTCTTTTACCGAAACACCAACCTATAAAAGTAATTCATCAAGAACTCTATTCATTAAACTATAACATTGTCGTAAGTAGAACTCTCAGACGGGCCGCTTAACCGGCCTGATTTTAACCGTTTCTTGAGTAACCGAGCCCAGCCTGAACTTATCGAACCAGGAGAAGAACCTGTTTCTTGCGAGCTAAGGTGTTAGACCTTCTCTCGAACCATGAATCGCGCCGTAACAGCCCATAATAAATGCGGAAACCGTTGACCGAACCTAACCAGGAATACCAAAATAGCACTTTCCCACCAGTTTTGACATATATATATATATATATCTATATATATACATATATATATATATAGAGAGAGAGAGAGATTAGTTAATCGACTCGAACCGACCAGAACCGAACTGGTACACCTGGATATGATTATATGGCTGGGCCAGTTAGAGGTTTGTGAAATTTCCCAAGACTGTTAACGGTGACTGAATACTCGAAAACCGAACCCGGTTGGTTCAAGGATTCTTGGGTCAGGTTCGATTTCGGTTAATCGAAAGTGCAGCTCTAGTCGTAAGGGAGAAACTCCTTTTGATCGGTGAAATATAAATATGACCCTGGGAAAAAAAATTATACAACCTACATTGGGATTACAAGTTGAATCAATAATGTCTATAATGACCATACAAAGGCCAAGGGTAACATGAATAAATTCTTAAACCAAGTATTCAAGATCAGCATGAACAATGCCCATACTCACATGTTTTTATGTGCAGAGATAGTAGTACATGATCAGCCACTGAGTTATTCCATGACTTATGTACCTCTTACTCATAGATACACACATATTTTTAAAAACACTCTTCAATAGAAAATTAGCAATCACAGGCTTATCTAGTAGCCTCCCTAGTATTCCAGATCAACGCTGATGATGTTGGGTTTTGACGTAGGTTACGCAGCGGAATAAAAAAAAATTAATTCATACTCAAAGCCCACCAAGAATCACAGGAAGAGACATTCAGAACATGATGAAGGACATAGAAGATGTGTACCTTTGGTTCGGGAGATCACACGAAGAATAATGTCCTCGTCTCTACGGTTGATCCACGTCTAGAGGTGAGATCTAGATTCTTCCTTCTCTTAGTGCTAGCTTGGACCGGAGGAAAGGGAAGAACGAATCACGCAACGAGGACAAGAGAGGGGCCCTCTCTTGTGGCCGACGGGTAGGGAACGACTAGGAGGGTTCGGCCCTCTTAGCTTGTCTCTTTCTCTCTCTTTTGCTCTCTCTCCCACTCACTTATGTTATGAGCATTAATTATGGGAAGGAAGCAAGATCATCCTTTATATAATCCAACAACTCCTTGTTAACTACATAAATGCCCTTCCTAATTTTACATGAACTTTGATTAGTCCCTTCCTTCAATATTAGTCATACTAAGTTTGCAAGGTGTTGCAAAGTGATCCTTCTCATTAATTATTCATATTAATTAATCCCAAATCTAGTTCAACTCCATTTGACGTGTGACCCCATATATTTCTACTTAGTTGGTAGTAACTAATTTCTAACATGGAGCGGTGTCTAGCAACACATGTATGCAACCCAACTAGTAGATATAAGTCAGTGATCCCGACAAACCATTGTGCCCAATATCACATATTGTACTATCCCTTTGTCTCCATATCTGGATTGGACACGAGACATAAATAGTCACACTCGTATATCCAATCCATAGTTCCTCGATCCTAGTAATATGCTTATGCAATCAGATAACATCAATATCTCTATATTGCTTTATCTGAGTCTGGCCAGACATTCAATAAGCCTCATCCCTCGAGTGGTCGTGGATATTTGCTCCCATTATGTGATAGGGACAAATCATCTCTACATCACTACGATCTCTAAGATTGCTTCCTGTCATGCCCGATAGCTATCTTTATAGTCACCCAGTTACGGTGTAACGTTTGATAACATCAAAGCATGATATTTCAAAACTAGATTATCTAGTGACTTCAAGTCTAATTGTAATTATATTAGCACTACGAGAAGCGATTGTGACTTCAACATAATCTAATGTATCTTTCTCGTTGTGGGTCAATCCAGTATGCCATTACTCCTAATGCATACCCATGTGTTGGATCGTGATATCTGCATATCAATCCAACCCCATACTAGTCTATAGATGATTGTCCATTATAATTGACTAGGGATATTTAATAATATAAAACTTATATTTTAAGGACTTCATTCATGTTAACATATCTTCATATCGATAACATAATGAATCATAAATCCTCATATTTGTCACAATTAATTGATTGCCTCTAGGGCACAATTCCAACAGTCTCCCACTTGCACTAGAGTCAATCACCTGCATCATATGCCTATTGATCTAGCGCGGCCCTCCACGCTTACACTGCATAAGGGCGTAGGCAAGAAATGTGCTGGTACTTTGCAAACATTCACATCTCCTATATCAAATATTTGATTGAGATTAAATATTCTGAGTAAGTGCATCTCATGCTATAATTTACTCAGTCCTCTATGTTAGAATCAATGACTGAATATTGCCTGGAACATTTCCAGCTCACAGTTGCTCCCACTAGTGCAAAACATAAAACTTGACTATAATCTGAAATCTTCTTTGAAGTTCGCATCACTGTATCTCTATACAGTAAACTCTTCTAATCCTTCATATATCAAGAATTCATCCTTTAGTTCTTTTCAGTACTTAAGGATAATCTTGATAATTATCCAGTGGCTATCACCTGGATTCGACTGGTATCTTTGTGTCATACCATATGACACATCTGGCCTAGTACATAACATGGCGTATCTCATGAATCTTATTCATACGGTCCTTTCTCAATCTAATTGAAAAAAAATTAGTCTTCCAAAGACTAATTCCATGTGACATAGGTAGAATCCATATTCTATACATGTTGAACCATTTCAACACCTTTGTCAATTCATGTACTATGACCTAAGCTTCACAACCATCTTGATCTATTTCCGTAGATTCTTCATGGGTTGTTTCGCTTAAGTCTATCATTGAATATTTAATTCCCTAGTCAATCTACGTAAGATTACCAAGTAGGGACAACATTCCCAATGATTAGTATGTCTTCACATACAAGACCAGAACATAACTGTGCTCCCACTAACCTTCTTGTAGACACAAGTCTCACCTTCAATATTGATGGAACCAAAATTTTTTTGATTGCATCATAAATTCGAAGAATCCAACTCCAAGAAGCTTGACTCAATCTATAAACAGATTGCTACAAGCAAGATGCGAATGGATTTAAGCATCACAACTGGGGAAAGATTTCGTCATAGTCTATATTATGGACTAACATGAAACCCTTTTTAAACCAGTTGTCCCTTAAAAGTAATCATATTGCCATCCATGTTGGTTTACTCATAACCCACTTGCACCCTATGGGTTCTACCCTTTCAGGTGGTTCCACTAAAGTTCATACTTTGTTGGTGTACATGGATTCCATATCGTATCTTATGGCTCCAAGACATTTCTGAGAGTATGGACCACACGTGGCCATCACATAGGTTGTAGGCTCACCTCGATGATTAATATATCACGGATTTTGAGAAATCCTTATTTCTTTAGTCCCTTGACATATCCTACCTAGCCTACGAGCTTCTTGTGTTTTCTGAGTAGGTTGCTCCACAACACCTTGTGATTCTGCTAATGTTCCATCAAAAGGATCAATGTTCTGTTGTGGTTCTTGAACTCCTTCAAGTTCTACAGTCCTCCCACTGTTTCTTTTAGAGTAAACTTCTTTCTTAGAAACACTGTGGTTCGAGCAACAAACAATTTGTTCTCGTTTGGATTGTAAAAATACTATCCTTTGTTTCCTCAGGATATTTCCACATAGCACATTTATCCGGCTTAGAATCAAGTTTATCTATAAACGCCTTTATATAAACTTCATAACCCAAAATCTTTATGAACGACCTACTAGGACACTTCCCACTCCATATCTCATATGGTGTTTTTCATAATTTATTTATATGGAACAAGGTTAAGGGCGAAATTTGCTGTAATTAGAACATATCCCCTAAATGTAAAACTGAAAGTTATTTCTTGACACATCATGGACTGAACCGTGTCCAACAATGTCATAACTCTCCTCTTAGACACGCCAAACCCATGTGGCGTGCTAGGTGGAGCGAGTCTGGATCATATCCAATACTCCCATAGATGCTTGTAAAACTCTTGGCTCAAGTACTCTCCTCCACGATCCAATCGTAGAGCCCTAATACTTTTGCTAAGCTGGCTCTCTACTTCATTCTTGAATTCTTTGAATTCTTCAAAGGATTCTGATCTGTTTCTTCATAAGATGAACAAATTCATATTTCTCTAATCCTATCAGTAAATATAATGAAGTACTGAAACCATCTTTAGCATTTGTGTTTAGCGGCTTTCGTACATCAATATGTATGATTCCCAAAATATTGTATCTTTGTCTAATAAATAAGTCTTACATATTTCATATGATTCAATCATCAAATGAGTTCTATAAATCCATATATATGGAGTTCTATATATGTATTTCTTATTCATGTGGCCTAAACGATAATGCTAAAGATAAGTGAAGTTCATATCATTATATGCAAACCTCTTGGTATTAATATCATAGATGATATTATCATGATCAAGGATATACAATCCATTAGACAAAGTTTCATTACAATAATGCTTATCAAAATAAATGGAACAACATTTATCCTTTATTATGATAGAGAGCTTTCTTTTCCAAACAAGAAACTATGATAATGATCCTACTCATAGTAGGGTCATAATCACTTTTGTCTAATCCATGAACAATTTCATAAAGTTAGAAATAATACCCTACGACCAATTGAGCAACTTCTTGCTTCATTGCCCGACGTGTAGGTTTTTGTCTTCCTTATCCAATTGTCTACATCTCTTGAGATCCTCTCCATTTCTATAAATGTGAGATCCCCATCTAGTTATCATATACTCATGATGATGAGACATACATATTGACTTCTACAACAAAATACTTAATTTGGAATTCATAATTCTTTTATTATTTCCTTCCAGGTACTTTGGGCAGTTTCTATTCCTCTACACCACCTATGGGACTTTAAGGCAATGTGATTTTAGCAACAAGATTGCTTTATGCCCATGGGGTCGACGCAAACTCTTTTGCTTTTACCCATGATGTTAACCATTAACATGTTTTGCCTTTAGCCTTTTATGAGTGTTTTTGTTATATTTTGGTGATTGAAACTTAGCATAGAAAATTGACTTGGTCCAAGACGGCTAAGGATTGTTTCCTTGTTCGTTTTGGAATTGTTTTCTTGTTCATTTTGGAATTGTTTCCTTGTTCGTTTTGGCAACGTTTAGACGTTGCTTTGGGCACAAATGACTAGTTCAGGCCTATATATGGGTGTATGACTCTTCTATTGACACGTGTGGTGTGTCTTGGATTGTAATTTGGCTCTCTCATCAATAAATTGGTTCGTATTGGTCGTGGATGTAGCTAGCCTAAAAACTAGTGAACCACGTTAAATCGTAGTGTCGTTCTTCATCTTGTTCTTCGTCTAAATCACTCTTCTTGGTCCACGACAACTGGGCATTGCGCGTCCGTGTCGTTTTCTAACAAGTGGTATCAGAGCCTGGTTGTTGGGTTAGGGTTTGTTGGTGATGAGTGATTGCGAAATCGTTTGGGATGAAGATCTATCGTGTTGATGAGAATATTGTTGACACACCCACCACCAAGTTCCTTATTGGGAGAACTATTGAGTTCCTTGTTGTGGGAGCTATCGGGTTCCTTGTTGGGGAAACAATCGGGTACCTTATTAGGGGAGATATTGGGTTCTTTTTCATGGAGCATCGGGCGCGCATTCTTAGCGAATTTGGAGGTTCACGTGCAATTGGTGTTCCAGCGCAATCGGGCTTCCAACATGGAGCATTGGGCGTGTGGATCTAAATTGGGCTCATCCGTTGCACGAACACGTAAGAGTTGGAGCATCGGCATGGAGCGATCTTGTTCGGGCCGCTAGGAGGATTCAAGTCAAGATGGGGACGGATCGGATCAACCGGCAGATTTGGCTCGTGGCACGGAGCAATTAATGTGTCTTGTTGGCACACAAATGATTGGTAGCGCGTTGTTGGGCGTGCGTTGATTGGATGCATGTTATTGGGCATGTGTTGATTGGGGGCGTGTTATTGTGCACGCATTGATTGGTGGCACGTTATTGGGTGTGTCTCGTTTGGCGTCTTGGTGCGGTATATCGGCGGCGCAATTGGCATGACATTGATTGATAGGCACTTTCATCATCAAGTGTCATTGTAATGATATTGGGGAGATGCATTGTGTCATGGTGCATTAGAGTGTGTTGGTTGAGACACACAAGTCTACGCGTTTGTTGAGACGCAAAGACGCGCTTGTTGTGGCGCATATTGAATGTATTCCAATACCGCAAATTTGGGAATATGTTCTATCGGGTGATTGGTTGATCGTTTTGATTATGGTGGAGCACTTCAAATTTGATTGTTGGAGGTGCATCTACAATTGGCGTGTTCGTTGAAAAAGACGAATGGCAATCGGAGAAACGATTTGGTGAATTGGGTGGAGGCGTTCTTGATTGGGAGGCGCATCCACAATTAGATTGATGAGGAGCATTGGATTGGTTGATAGGGTGTTTGAATCAAGGTGGCGATTTGTTAGATTTTGGTGATTCAAACCTAGCATAGAAATTGACTGTCCAAGGCGGATAAGGATTGTTTCCTTGTTCGTTTTTGAATTATTTCCTTGTTCGTTTTGGAATGGTTTCCTTGTTCGTTTTGGCTACGGTTGGACGTTGCTTTTGGCACAAGTCACTAGTTTAGGCCTGTATATGGGTGTAGGACTCTTCTATTGACATGTGTGGTGTGTCTTGGATTGTAATTGGCTCTCTCATCAATAAATTTGTTCGTTTTGGCCGTGGATGTAGCTAACCTAAAAACTAGTGAACCACGTTATATCGTTGTGTTGTTCTTCATCTTCTTCTTCGTATAATCACTCTTCTTGGTCCCCAGCAACTGGCATCGTGCTTCCGCGTGCGTACTCTAACAGCTTTGTATAGCGATTCTCAATCATATTGAAAAAATCACCTTTAAAAAAAATATAATTGCATCAAATGCAATTCTCGGTCCATTTGGGAGCATAACTTTTATTCTTTATCTATCTCATAGATAACTCCAAGTCTCTAAGCTTTCAATCCTATTGAAGTAGCTTAGTTTCACTTTACATCTTCGTTCAGCATTCACACATTACTAGCTTGTGTCGTCGCATCATATCTTGATGAACTAAGTCGCCTTGCTTTGGCAATCCTGATCTTATTCCATCTTGACCATGACGAGTGCTACGCAAGAGAGTGCAAAGTGGAGCAACACTTCAAGCCTTTCATGACAAGCTCGCTCTTTGAAATAGCTTCTTTTAATGTTATGATCATATCACACGCCTCCATATTTCTCATCTTGCTTCCAAAGCACAGAGTTCATGGGAGATGACATGAGACAAGTTACATCCAAAGAATCATTCTTTGATGTTCTTTCCATAAGGCTTTTAGTGTGTCTAGGTATTCGGTGGGAAGAGAACTTTATGTTCCACAATGTACAACAATTTCTCTTTTATTTGAGAATAATTCTTAATTTTATTCCAACCTAGAAAATAGATTCCAGACAGTTTGTTTGTTTAATACCATGGATATTCAATACTAAAAGGATTTTGCAAAGTATTGTGACGTTTAACTATATTGAACAAGGATTTAAGTTGTCAAACATAGCTCCCACTATTTTTCTCGGATTAATAACCCTCCATATTAATGCGGAAAATATCATTATATTTTCTAGTGGGTCCAAGATCCTTTTATCACTTCTTCTTGAGCTTGCTTTGGCAAGTCACCCAAGAATTGGTTATTTAGGTAGGAACCATTCCAATTGCATCCCATGCAACTCTTGGTCCAATTTGGTGAATAACTCTTTATTCTTTATCATTTAGATAACGCCTAATTGTCATGCCTCTAGGTTCATCAATCAAATTGATTCTTACCTAGTTGCGTCCAACCTCTTGCTTCAACATAAACATTACTAGCTTGTGTCGTCCGCAACACACCATGGTAAATTAAAATCGCCTTGCTTTGGCAAGCCCGAATTTTAATAAACCCTGATCATGAAGGGTGTTTAGGCAAGAGAAGGCAAAACGCAATATCTTATATGAGGGATTTAATAGTTCTTAATTTGTTTGGTTGATCCCATCAACATGATCTACTTATTTGGATTGGGCAATCCACAATAAAACACCAACTTTGTTTACTATTATCTTGTTAACGTTTTGCTAGTATCGCCATACACACAAAAATAAATAACAAGACATAAATAATAAACATCCACAAAATAAAAAATAACGTGGCATGGATATGGCTCCTAGACTAAGATATTATCAAGCCAATGATAATATCTACATGCCCTAAAGTGACAAGCTCATCTCCACGTGCTCCACCATAGCCGCACGCCTAGGGTAGGGTGTCTTCATCGTCTTTTGGCTTCTTTGGTTCTCGGGTCTTCTTCTCCATGCTCTTGGCTATCGTATAAATATTTCTAATTCTACCATAACATCTAGAATAAATAAATAAATAAATAAAGCCTCACATGTTGAGGATAAAAACAACTCGAAGGCCGTAAAACCTAATTAATTATTAAATTAATTTGATCAGCTCGCAGGCCGTAAACAAAACCAAAAAAACATAAAACATCCACAACCTAGGCCATATCCATCCTCCATGCAACAAAGCACATAATACAGTTAAAACCAATTTTTAACGCGCTTGTTCAATTTTAGTTTTTTTGGACATACTAGGGTCAAAACAGTCCAAGAGATTCACCAAGGGTATGGTCGAACCAACCAAGGAACCGCCACACTAAGCCCAGGCCGGCCGGCCCCTAGCCCACACGGCTAGGCCGTGTTCTAACGACCTGGGATCTCGGTTCAGGGTTAACGCGACAATCGATAACCAAAAGTAGATTATTAACTATTAAGTTTATATTTCGGTTAAAGTACATAACAAAATTTCGATAATGAGTACAATCTAAAACAAGTCGTGTGTGATCTACTAAGTGATCTGACTTAAGCTAAACTTCTTCGTCTCGATCCGCGTTCCCATTCCCCAAACTTGATTGACGACCTGCGGTTTTAAAATGGCAAAAGCCGGCGCAGTTTTGAAGAAAATGATCAGTAAAAACTGAGTAAATACATACTACGACATGTAAAGCAACGAGTGGCACAGAAGCATGAATTGAAAAAAAAAAACAGAAGATTTAAACAGTAAAACTATCATGTTGGAGAATTCGGAACAACTGGAAGTAACCGAGTAACAAAACCTCTCAATTTAATAACATTGAGAAACCAAGAGTAGTTGGAAATATATCCAGAGTAAGCAAGTCCATTTAAGAGAATAACTTAGTTCATGAGTAGCCAAAGTATTTCAAGTCATTTCAATTTATTAGGGCAATCCTGAGCCACAAACAACATCAATAGAGTAATCAAACTTTCTTTCAATTCCAATTTAACCGTTAAGTTTAGCTGAGGCATGTCCAAAGCCACCAGCAGAATCGATGTAGACAGAGTGATCACGAAATAATCACTAAGGGTTCCTTCTAGGGTCTATCAAACCCTATTTCACCCGAGCGTTAAGGGAGCCCATTCGTCAACCCCGCTCACAACATTAGCTAAAAGGCCTTACGTGTCGACACCCCTATAACGTAGTGACCCTTACAAGTATAAGTAGCACTCTATAGCTCTATAAACCCCTTGGCCTCAAGATCTTGATACATTTTGGCTCATCGGGGGCGGATTTGTGAACATTAACGTTCTATCCAATAATAAGAAGCATTTCTTCAATGGTCTTAGCCATAAGAAAATGGAGGATCGCTTGACGCCTCCCATTAATACCAGTACTCTGTACATCTTCCTAAGTCTAATAGAGGTATTTTATTTCTTCTCTGACACATAACCAGAATCAGAATATCAATATTTCATAAGTAATTTCCGAGAGTTCTCAAAGGAGATGAATAAAATAGTTTAACAACTTTCGAGTGTAAAACATGCATTCTCATACTATTTCATATAACAAACATTCATTTGAAACATCAACACAAACACACATTTTGATATGAAAAGGTCGTACATATGTACTTACCTCTGAGCCATGAAAGACACAAAACAACGCTAGCACTCCTACAACGCTCGTCTCCGAGTCTCACAGTAAATGCAGCAACACGAATACGTACGTCTACTTTGAACGATCCTTAATATCGGCTGGATATACACAAGTATACAGTCTATTAGCATTTACCCTCTATATGAGGTTTTATGCAATAATGCAATGGAATGCGGGTCATGCAAGCTAACTTGACCAAAATGCCCCTGATACTCCAAAACCGTTTAGTGCAGTGTCTGAAACTTCCTAGATCCCAAATTATACTCATATTGGCCCAAAAACATGCGAGAATTAACTCCAAACACTTCCATATGAACTTAGCAACAAAATATACAACTTTCAAGAAATTGCACTTAGGCCCCTAAAGTTTAGTAAAACTGCAAAAAGACCCCAACTATTGACTTGGTCAACATTAGCCGAGAATGACATACGATTACTCCAAATACGCATACAAGACATGCTAACAAACTCCAAGTTACTAAAAGAAACTCAATTCAAACCTTAAGTGAAATTACTATTTTGCCCCTCCTATACAGTTCAGTCAAACTAGGGTTTCTGAAAAGTCAAACTTGGTCAAACTTGATATTTAGACTCAGAATATGAATACGAACAAGCTTCGTGAAGAACGCTAAGGCCAGAAATGTCATTTAGAGGGAGAAAATTGAAAGTCAAAGATAGAGTGAAATCATCTCAACTAGTCAACTTTGGAGCTGATTTGTGGTAAAATGAGGGAGATTTTAGGAAATATGAAGGTGGGTTATTGAATAGGGTATTCCAAGCTTTCCAGAACATATTTGAACTCCTAAGAACTCCAAGTATTCAAAGAGATATCGCTAGTCAAAGTTGGACGAAAATTCCGAATCAACACTTAGTAAAATTCAAGAAAGTTTATTAAGTTCAAACTAGCAACTTTAGGATTGATTTGTGAGAAATCCGTTACAAATTTGAACATGACCCCGAGACGATGATTTGAAGTATTATGTATCATCTACGCATTGAAGAAAGAAAAACAATATTTCTTTAAGTATTGAGGGAGTTATAATCGTTTGAAAATGACTACTTCAATTCGAACTTCAACACTTAGAAAAATTCTGAGTTTTTGATAGCGAAGAACTTTAACATTTCAGCCACTTCGGAGCCAAAAACAGAGAGTTTAGAGTTAAAATTGGACCAAGAAATCAACACAACAGTTGTAGCCAATTCTCCAAGAATTACAGAAAGCTAAAGATCATTCAAAACGGATCACAAACGAAGAAGATACAAGCATTTGAACGGGGGAGGTTTTTGTACCAAAACACATGAACACCAAGAACACATTCATGAACTTCACTTTCCCCTAACTTTAGCTCAAATTTAGACACAATTAGAGATCGAACTGGACCAAGAAATCAACACGAAGGTTGGAGTACTACATGCAGTGGATCCACAGAGTCAAAAATCATGCGAAGAGATCAAGAAACGGCCAAGTTACAGGTCGAAGAACAGGTCAGGTTCGCAAGTAGAAAAAAAACGATGAACACATGAACTAACACCATCAAACAACAATCTGGGCATGATTGGATCATTCAAACAGGTTCAGGACATGATAAGGAGCATGATCAAGCTTTTAAACGATCAAAATGGGCAAGAATCGAAGCCGTACCAAGCTTGGTGCTTTTCCGGCGGCCATGGCGGATTCCGGCGATGTGCCGTCCGGTTTCTGGTGCTCCCATGAACTTCCATCGACTTCTGGGTTGAAATGAGGTTGCTGCGAGGTCCGTAGGTCACGGGGAAGCGTCGGGAGGGAGAAGAACCGCCTAGAACGAAGCAAACGCCGACGTTCGGCGTTCGCCGGCGGTTCCCGTCGGGTTTCCCAAACCCAGACTTCGACGGGGCACAAACGATCGATTCAGAGCGCGATCTTGGACTCCCCAGGTGCACCATCATCCCCAGAACATGAAAACAAGGTTCAATTAGATCAAATTACAACAGAAATCAAGAAATTGGTCGGGGAAAGGGCTAGGGTTCTTCACCTTCAAAACCCGATTGCTCTCTCGATACTCCATCTTTTTCAAAATTGATTTGTGTGTTTTTCTCCTTAAATTGGTGGCTATCTATGGTAGCAGCAGGTCGGCAAGAGGAGGCCTTTCTGTGTAGTTCTTCGTTGGTGGTGGTGGTGGTTCATGGTGGTGTTCATGAGGGAGAAAAGGGTATTGAAGAAAATTGTGTTTTGTTCAATTCTCCACTGGATTCAGAAGGTGAGGGAGGATAGGGTGGTGTTGACACCTAAGTGGAGAGGTGTCAAAACTAGTTTGACAAGTGGAGAGCATGCATGGGGTTGAAAGCGTAGTTTCCTAAAGTTTGGAGTACAAACTAGAACTAGAGGTTCCTCTTAACTTCAAATAATTGCACAACCACCCCGAACATCTCTAATGCGTCAAAATCATTCTAAAAACTTCCAAATATTGCCAACACTCTAAAATTTCAACTTCAAAGCCGTGACAAACTATTTACAAACTTGCCCCCAAAGTCTTGATATTTCACTAAGAATCCTCTCGATAATTAGGGGTGTTACACGTGTGCTAGGGTGCGCTAGCCCCCTAGGGCCGTGTGATTTGTACGGCAAGCAAGGGAGGGGCGGTTCCCATATGGGGCCGCTCCTTCCCATGGAATTGTTTCCAAAAACAATTCCTATCTCTATTGGGTTGTTTCCAAAACACGCTTTTGTCTTGATGCCCAAGTTTAATTGTTTCCATACTTGAAAAACCCGTTTTCCAAGCATGTTCTCAAACCCTAGTTCTAGATCCGAAATTCCTAACATCCTATGTGATCAAACTCACAAATTTACACATCCAATTTTAAATTAGGTCTTGTTTATTGCATCTACTATGCTAATTAATTTCAGTTTCGCGTAATATGAATAAAACGGTGTAAAAACTGAAATTGTAACACATAAAATCATGTTATGCACTCCGACCTGTGGCTCTGATACCACTGTTCGGTTTTGACGTAGGTTACGCAGCGGAATAATAAAATTTAATTCCTACTCAAAGCCCACCAAGGATCACAGGAAGAGACAATCAAAACATGATGAAGGACATAGAATATGTATACCTTTGGTTCGAGAGATCACACGAATAATAATGTCCTCGTCTCTACGGTTGATCAACGTCTAGAGGTGAGATCTAGATTCGTCCTTCTCCTAGTGCTAGCTTGGACCGAAGGAAGAGGGAAGAACGAATCACGCAACAAGGACAAGAGAGGGGTTCGGCCCTCTCTTGTGGCCGACGGGTAGGGGACGGCTAGGAGGGTTCGGCCCTCTTAGCTTGTATCTTGCTCTCTCTCCCACTCACTTATGTTATGAGCATTAGTTATGGGAAGAAAGCTAGAGCATCCTTTATATAGTCCAACAACTCCTTGTTAATTACATAAATGCCCTTCCTAGTTCTACATGAACTTGGATTAGTCCCTTCCTTGCATATTAGTCCTACTAAGTTTGCAAGGTGTTGCAAAGTGATCATTCTCATTAATTAATCATATTAATTAATCCCAAATCTAGTTCAACTCTATTTGATGTGTGACCCAATAGGTTTCTACTTAATTGGTAGTAACTAATTACTAACATGGAGCGGTGTCTAGAAACACATCCATGCAACCCTACTAGTAGAAATAAGTCAGTGATCTCGACAAACCATTGTGCCCAATATCACATATTGCACTATCCCTTTGTCTCCATATTCGGATTGGACACGAGACATAAATAGTCACACTCGTATATCCAATCCATAGTTCCTCGATCCTGGGAATATGCTTATGCAAGCAGATAACATCAATATCTCCATATTGATTTATCTGAGTCTGGCCAGACATTCAATAAGCCTCATCCCTCGAGTGGCCTTGGATATTTTCTCCCATTATGTGGGAGGGAAAAATCCTCTCTACATCACTACAATCTCTAAGCTTGCTTCCTATCATGCCGATAGCTATCTTTATAGTCACCAAGTTACGGTGTAACGTTTGATAACATCAAAGCATGATATTTCACAACTAGAGTATCTAGTGACTTCAAATCTAAGAATTGCAATTATATTAGCACTACGAGAAGCGATTGTGACTTCAGCAAAATCTAATGTTTCCTTCTCGTTGTGGGTCAATCCAGTATGCCATTACTCCTAATGCATACCCATGTGTTGGATCGTGATATCTCCATATCAATCCAATCCCATACTAGTCTATAGATGATTGTCCCATTAATCATTATAATTGACTAGGGATTTTTAAGAATATAACACTTACATTCTAAGGACTTCATTCATGTTAACATATATCCATATCGATAACATAATGAATCGTAAATCCTCATATTAGTCACAATTAATTGACTGCCTCTAGGGCACAATTCCAACTTATGATTCTCTTTCCCGACAGCCTCTACTCATACAAGTGTATAAATATTTAATTTGTACATGTTCTATTAGTGAGTTATAATTAATATGCAAGTATCTTGCTAGCTGTCTAGCCCATGATGACTATTTTGCCCCCGAAGTCTCAATCTTATTAGTAAAGTCTATGAGTGTTCCTGAACCCCCTCACTTACGCCTAGTTGGCCAATTTCGTGAGTTACTAAGTTCTCCAAGTAATCTACTGAAGATTGAATCTCAAGTTTTGATATTTACACTCAAGTCTGACCAATTTGTATAGATTTTATTTTAGCCCCTGATTGTGCCTGATTTCCCCCGAAGACGTCAAATTGTTCTCGGTAATGAGCAAACTCCTTCCCTAACACTCTTATGTAGACATATAATTGAAATCTTCAACCTTTAATTATTTTCAGTTAAGCCCCTACAGTTTGCTAAAATTACAGAAAGACTCCTCAAACAGTTGACTTGGCCAACATTAACCCATAATCGCTTATTATGACTCAAGATATCCATATAAATCATGATTATAACTGCAAAACATTGATTTCAACTTGACACAAATTTTAAGTGAAATTACTAATTTCCTCAAGGATATGAAGGCCACAAAGGTTACTTTGAATGATAAATGGAAAGTAAAATCTTGAGAGGAATCAACACAAACAGACATCTTTGGAGATAAATCATGATCAACTGAGCGGTATTCTAGAAAATCTGAGAATAGGGTTTTGTAGCTGCTCAACAAGGATTCCAAAACACATTAAATTAATTAGAGACGCAAAATAATCAAGGAGATATTACAGATCACTGAGTTGTCAACGGCTAACTTGAGAAGAACACCATCGCCTGAGACGATGGGTGTTTTGGGTTCAATTCAGGTGATATATAGTCAACCACCACCGTACCTGCAGATCTGCAATGTTGGCAACACTGCTTCATTTTCTTGTTTCAACAAGATTTTTACCACCACCACCACAAAATAGAACCTCAAAGAAATTCAAGAATCAAGCATGTAACCGAAAAAAACTCTAGTACATTGTGTCAAACAATCCAATTTCTTATATAAACCAAGGTCGAAACAGTTAACTGAATGATCCCAAAAGTTACAGGGGTTTATTAAAATTCCAAATATATAATATAAACTACAAGAAGCGACCGATTATATTCTTCACCTCCTTAAGAATGCGAAAAAACTCATAAAATGTGGCAGAATCTTAACCCCCTAAACCAGTTCTAGTATGCCGGTTGGTTCAAGTAAGATAATTGAACAACCACCAATAACAAGATCAAAGCCTCCCAAATCACGTATCAGTTGCTCCAGCAGGTCATCAGTAAGTTGTAGGGCTTTGATACGCATTACGCAAAGGAGTAACAAAATAAGTATTTGTTCAAATCCCTCCAAGGATCACAGGACTAGACATCATAATGATGGTTAGGGATCAAGTATCAAAGTACCTTGTTTGTCTCCTTGGAAGACTTCACTCGTGAAATAGTATTCACGTCTCTATGGATAGTCCACTCCTAGGATCAGAGCTAGAGTCTTTCAAATCTCTTTGTGCTAGAAATTGTTTGAAGGAGGAATAAGAAGAATCACGCAGACGAAACCACCCAAGGTTGCGCCTCTAAGGGTCGACGGCAAGAAAGGGGTGGACAGGGGGTCGGGTTCGGCCTCCCTTTGTTGGCTCTCTCCTTGATTTGTTCTCCCTCTCTCTCCAGTGTGATAACAATTATGAACTTATAAGAAAATAAGCTAGGAGTGTTCTTTATATATTCTAACAACTCCTTCTTAACTACATAATACCCCCTCTACTAATCATGTCCTTACATGGATTACTCCAACTTGAAAATTAGTCCTACTAAGTTTTCAAGTAGTTGCATATTGATCCTTCTATTTAATTAATCATATTAATTAATTACCAAGTCTGGTTT
Source organism: Linanthus parryae (assembly GCA_023055425.1). Taxonomy (NCBI): domain Eukaryota; kingdom Viridiplantae; phylum Streptophyta; class Magnoliopsida; order Ericales; family Polemoniaceae; genus Linanthus; species Linanthus parryae. Next base: position 81,564,545 of record JALGPY010000006.1, read on the forward strand.
AATCCATAGGGCGTGTGACCCCATAGGTTTCTACGTAGTTAATAGTAACAATTACTAACATAGAGCTACCTGTAGCACGACATCTATGCTACCGAACTAATTGAAATAGTCATTACTTTGACAAACCTTGTGACCAAAGTTACCCTATTGTATTATCCCTTTGTCTCTATATCCGTATTGGACACGAGACATACAAGTCACACTCGTATATCCAATTTATAATTTCTCGATCCTGGGAATAGTCTTATCCATGCATATAACATCAATATCCGATACTAATTTATCTGAGTCTGGCCAGACATTCTGTAAGCACTACCCCTCGAGTGGCCACGGATATTTTCTCCCGTTATAAGGGAGGGACAATCATCTCAACGTCACTACCATCTCTAAGCTTGCTTCCTATCATGCCCGACAACTACCTTTACAGTTCCCGGTTAAGGCGCAACGTTTGATAATATCAAAGCATGATATTTCACAACTAGATTATCTAGTGACTTCAAGTCTAAGGACCACAATATCATTGTTACTACGAGAAGCACTTGTGATTTTACATAACCTGTATGTATCCTTCCCGTTGAGGGTCAATCCAGTATGCCATTACTCTTAATGCATACCCATGTGCTAGACTTGATATCTCCATATCAATCTACCCACATACTAGTCTATAGTTGATCGTCCTTTTAATTAATATAATGGACTGGGGATATTTAAGATAAACATCAGATTTTAAATCTAAGGACTTCATTATATTAAATATCTCCATAAATAATACAATGATTATTCTAGCCAAAAACAATGTTCATACAGAATAAGATTGCCTCTAGGGAATCTATTCAAACAGTAACTCAATTGCACTAGAGCCAATATGGTGCATCTCGTATGCCTATAGATTTAGTGTATCATTCATGCTTGTGCTGAACAAGCGGCTTTGTAAGTGGATCTGGCAGATTCTCATCTGTAGAAATCTTGAATATCTTCACATCTTCTCTATCAATGATGCCTCGAATAAGATAGAACTTCCTGAGTACGTGTTTGGATTTCTGGTGTGACCTGGGTTCCTTGGATTGTGCGATCGCTCCAGTGTTGTCACAATACAACTCTATTGGATCCACAATATTAGGAACCACACTAAGATAAGCAATGAACTTCTTAATCCAAAGAGCCTCCTTTGCTGCGCCACTCGCAGCAATGTACTCATCCTCAGTTGTAGAATCAACTACCGTCTCTTGCTTGGAACTTTTCTAGCTCACAACTCCTCCATTCAGGCAATACACAAATCCCGACTTCGATCTAAAATAATCTATGTCTGTTTTGAATCTTGCATCCGTGTAACCCCTTACACGCAAATCTTCCTCCCATCCATAGATCAAGAATGCATCCTTAGTTCTTCTCAAGTACTTGAGGATGTTCTTGACCTCTATCCAGTTACTCTCACCCGGATTAGACTGATATATGCTTGTCATACTCAACGTGTATGACACATATGGTCTAGTACATAACATGGCTTACATAATGGATCCATAGCCGAGGCATAGGGAATCCTACTCATGCGTTCCTTCTCAATCTCATTGGAAGGACAATCAACCTTTGAAATGGTGATTCCAAACGATATGGGCAATAATTCCTTCTTGGAATCTTGCATGTTGAACTGTTTCAACAGCTTTTCTATATATGTACTTTGACTTAGGCCTAGCTCTTTCCTTGATCTATCCCTATAGATCTTGATACCAAGTATATGAGCTGATTCCCCTAAGTCCTTCATTGAGAAACACTTTCCTATCCAATCTTTGACAGATTGCAAGGTATGAATGTCATTTTCAATGACTAGTATGTAATCTACATACAAGAACAGAAACACAATAAAGCTCCCACTAACCTTCTTGTAAACACAAGGTTCATCTTCGTTCTTGATGAAGCCAAACTCTTTGATCGCATCATCAAAACATAGATTCCGACTCCTAGAAGCTTGCTTCAACCTATAAATAGATCGCTGCAACTTACACACTTTATGGGCATGCTCAGGATCTTCAAAACACTCTATACACATCCTCAAGGAGTTTTCCATAAAGAAACGGTGTTTTGACATCCATTTGCCAAATTGACATCCTCAAGGTGGTTCCACCAAAGTCCATACTTTGTTGGTATACATGGATTTCATCTCGGATCTCATATCTTCATGCCAATTTTAAGATTCCGGCCCTTTCATGGCCTCTCCATAGGTATTAGGCTCATCATCTATGAGCAACGTGTCACAAGGCTCAGTCACGAGAATTCCATACATCTCTGGCTCCTGGCACACTCTACTTGACCTACGAAGTTCTTGTGTTACCCGAACAGGTTCTTCCACAACATTTTGTGGTTCCTGTTCCTGTTCCATAGTAGGATCAGTGGTTTGTGGTTCTTCAATTTCTTCAAGTTCTACTGTCCTCCCACTTTCTCCTTTAGAGACAAATTCTCTTTCTAGGAACACGCCGGTCCGAGCAACAAACACTTTATTCTCGGCAGGATTGTAGAAATAATACCCTTTCGTTTCCTTACGTTATCCCACAAACTTACACTTATCCGACTTGGGCCCGAGCTTCTATGTTTGTAAACGTTTTACATACACATTGCAGCCCCAAATCTTCATGAAGACTCCACATCTCATATGGAGTCTTCATGACTGATTTAGATGGAACACGGTTAAGGGTGAAAGCTGCACATAATAGAGCGTGCCCCCAAAAAGATAACAAAGATCTAATTAAAACAACATAGATCGAACAATGTCCAACAGAGTTCGATTACTCCTCTCGAACACGTCATTCCATTGTGCCGTTCCGGGTGGAGTGAATTGGGACAAGATCCCACACTCTCTAAGCTAGTCGTCAAACTCTTTGGCTTAAGTATTCTTCTCCACGATCTGATCGTAGAGCCTTAATACTCTTGCCAAGTTGCTTCTCAACTTCATTCTTGAATTCTTTGAACTTTTCAAAGGATTCGGATTTGGCCTTCATAAGGTATAGAAATCCATATCTACTGAAACCATCAGTAAATGTAATGAAATAAAGATAACCACCCCTGGCAGGCATGGCAAATGTCCCACACACATTAGTATGCACGAGATCCGATTGCTCACTAGTCCTCTCTCCTTTCGTATTGAAAGTGGACTTTGTCATTTTTTCCAATAAACACGATTCAAATGTCTCATATGATTCATAATCAAATGATTCTAGGAATCCAACCTTATGGAGTCTAGAGATGCGTTTCTCGTTTATATGGCCTAAACGACAATGCCATAAGTAAGTAGGAATTAAATCATTATTTTTAATCCTCTTAGTATTTATGTTATAGACATGATTGTTTAGATAAAGGATATACAATCCATTAGATAATTGCGCACTACAATAGTGCATACTATCAAAAAATATGGAGCAACATTTGTCCTTTATTGAAATACTAAAACCTTTCTCATCCAGAGAAGAAATAGAAATAATATTTCTACTCATGGCAGGCACAAAATAGCAGTTATCTAATTCTAAAACTAATCATGAAGGCAAAGATAGCTCGAGCCCGCCAACGGCCAATGCAGCAACCTTTGCTCCCATCCCCACAAACAGGTCTATCTCCCCTTTAGCCAATCTTCTACTTCACTTTTGATCCTGCACATTTCGACAAATGTGAGATCCACATCCAGTATCCAATATCCAATATGAAGAGTAAGTTAAATTGACATCTATAACAAAAATACCTAGTGGTGGTGGAAACACTATTCCGAGCCTTTTATCCTCCAAATACTTTGGGCAGTTCCTCTTCCAGTATCCACGCTGACTGCACTAGTGACACTCACCTTTAGAAACGCCCTTGGAAACGCACCAGCAGGTTTAAGGGAAACTTCCTTGGGTTTTGCAACTGACTTGCCTTTCCCTTGGGAGGTAGAGGCAACTCGCTTGCCTTTTCCTTTGTTTATGGCCTTGACATTTCCCTTGTTTATCTTTGTTCAGCTATCCTCAACATATTGAGTAAATCTGGTAGAGGCCTGTTGATCTCATTCATGTTATAGCTCATAATGAAATGTCCATGACTATCAGGCAACAATTGCAATATGAGATCCGTGGCCAACTCTTGGCTTGTTGGAAACCCTGGGCATGTGAGATTATCCAAGTACCTGTTCATGCGCGGTACATGAGGTCGCACAGGGTTTCCCTCATTAGATGACATTTGAACAATGCCTCGGAAACTTCATACCGCTCAACCCTTGCCTGCTCTTGAAAGAGCTGCTTCATGTGTATGATCATATCAAACACAGCCATGTTCTCAGGTTTCTTTTGGAGCTCAGGGCTCATGGTGCAAAGCATGAGGCAGACCACATCAGTAGCATCGTCAACGATCTTCTGATATGCCTTTAAGGCTGCAGCAGAATTATTTTCTGGACCCGCAGGAACTTGCTCTTCTAGAATGTAGATTTTCTTTGCTTGCTTGAGAACAATTCTCAAGTTCCTATACAAGTCTAGAAAGTTTGTTCTTGAAAGCTTGTACTTCTCAAGGACCGATCGTAGGGATTGTGATGAATTCGATGAATTGTTTGCCATTGGAATTCTACAAAATTAGAAAGATACAAGTTTTAGTATTTTGTGAACAAATGACTACATTTAATAATGGCTAGATTATTAAACATAGCTCCCACTATTTTTCTCAGATTAATAACCCTCTATATTAATGCGAAAAATATCATTATATTTTCTGGTGGGCCAAGATCCATATTTCACTTCCTTTTGAGCGTGCTTTGGCAAGTCACCCAAAATCAGTTATTTAGGTAGGAAAATTTTCCAGTTGCATCCTATGCAATTATTTGTTCAATTGGACAAATAACTCCTTATTTATCTATCACATAGATAATCCAAATTTTTTGCCTATGAGCTTTCAATCCTATTGAAGTAGCCTAGTTTCGTCCAACCTCTTACTTTAACAATTTCACATTACTAGCTTGTGCCATCGCGCCATATCATGACGAATCAGGTCGCCTTGATTTGGCAAGCCCAAGTTTAATAAGTCATGATCATGACGAGTGTTTAAGTAACGAGAAGGCAAAACACAATATTTAAATTTGAGGGATTTTCATTTTAATTTTGAAGGTGTGAGTATGCAGATGTTAATGTAGCGAAGATACTCTACAAGGGGGGTTGAATAGAGTATACCAACTTTTTGGAAAACTTGCTAGGAAGATTAAAACTTGTGCAAAGAATGAAGTTCAAGGCCTTGAAAACTAGTGCAAGCCCTTGGAGAAGATGCAGACAGTATGAAGCAAGCATGCCTTTTTCAAGGCCTTGAAAACAAGTTCAGACCCTTGAAAAACATACAGTTTTGTATGCTGCAAATACTATGAAAAAGAATGAACTATAAATGCATGTGACAAGTGATTTATAGAGTTCAGTCCACTTGGACCTAAGTCTCTACCTCAGGGATTAGATCCCTGCAGGATTTTCAACTCCATTCTTATTAATCAAAAGCTAAGCCCTATAACTCAAGCCCAGAGAGTTCCCTTACTCTGTCACAGCTTGTGGTTTTCCCTAACATGTCTAGTACCTGCTCTAGCTAACTGATTAACTAAGAATTCTCTATTGTTCACCTTGAACAATCCTTGAGAATAGATGTAGAGATAATACAGAAATGATCTACCAATACAGCTCAAAACAGAAGTACACTTCGAATAAAAAACTGCAGTGAAGAATGTAGTGAACTTCTGTGGAATGGATTGAGAGTTTGATGTTCTTCTTTGGTGCTTTGTCAATCCAGAAACTTGTCTCTTGCTTTTGCCCGTTGAGTCTCTTTTTTTTTCTTCAAATTGAGCTATATTTATACTGTTTGAAGCTCTGCAAGTCTTTCCAGATTTTCAGCAACAACTTCCTATTTTGTAGGCAACAGCTTTGACTCTCTTTAACAGCTTTCTCCAACGAATAGTTGATCACAATCTACAGAGATATTGTTGTGATCTTGTCTATAAGCAATCTGAGAAGCTATCATAAGTCTTTGATTGATCACATGATCAAAGTGTCCAACTATTTCCAAAACTGCACAAATTCAGTTTAGGAAACAATCGTGCAAATATTGGAAAAAACAAATTCTGCAATATCAAGGTCAAACAGATGATATTTTATGATCAAAAAATGTTAGAAGAATTTGTCTTTCATCATCTAATAACAGTGAATCAAACATATGAAAGATAGAAAGGGAATCAACTCAGAGAGTTTGCAGAAAACTCGTCCAGAGAGTGTTCACACAGGTTTAGCAGTTTCAAGGCTTTGAATCCAGTTTCAAGGCCTTGAAAATAGCTAAACTATTTTCAAGACTCTGAGACTGATTTAAGGCTTTGAAAGCTGAGTCAAGGCCTTGAAATAGCTGAACTATTCCAAGCCTTGCACAACCTGATATTACAATCTCCCCCTTGATGAAAGACAAAACCAAATTCTGTTTGATCCTTAGTCTCTGCAAAATAAACTTATTAGTTCACAATTTATAAAAACACATTAATTCCAAAAAGATCCAACTTATTCATAATACCAACAGAAACAGCAAATAGCAAATAAACCTGGAAATAAAAACTAATAAAACCTAGAATTTTCTCCCCCTTTTTGACTTTCATCAAAAAGATATAAGATGTTGGATCAATTGTGTGGAAAATTTTGAAAACTTAAAGAAAAACTTTGAAGAAGAGATAATGATGAAGAAAGAGTAGGCAAGATTAAGGTTCTTTATCATTATCTTGGTCCCCTGCTTGTTCCTCACTGACTTCATTGTTGGTTTGAACTTCTTGTGAAACCACATCTAGTTCCTCAATGAAGGAGTTGATCTTCTCAATAACACTATTGAATAGGAAGGTGAGTCGTTCCAGGGCTTTCTTCCCATGCTTCAGCTTCTTCTTTATAGCTAACCTTTTTTTGTTGACGAGAGACATTCTTGAGATTCTTCTTTCCTCTTTTGAAGGTTCTAAAGACTGGGACGGATCCTTCTCATGTTTCCCTTTTTTGGATATGGAGTACACTCCATAGGATCCTGAAGTAGTGTCTGAGTCTTGAATGAGGATTTATTTTCCTTTTCCTTTGATCTCAGAAACTGTATTTTTCTTGTCTCTCTTAGGGCTTCCAATATGGATTCCCCTCTGCTTCTCTTGTGCAGATGTCGTAGTTTGTTTATTCTTTACTGGAGACTGATCCTTTCTCACCATTTTCTTGGGTGGTGAAGATCCTTTTTCTTCATAAGTAGAGCTCTTTGAAGCAGAGTCTTCACTGATCTCTTGAACTTCATCCACTACTGCTTTTCTTTCCTTCTCTGAAACAGGTTTCGATCCTCCAGCCATCTTGATTCTGTATGAGGCTCTCCTTGTGCTCATTAGGGTTTGGTATAAGAATAGAGAGAGATGGAATGATACGGAAAGAAGGAGAAGAGAAGAAGATAAATACTGAAAGAGTTCGAGTTTCAAAAGGAAACTAGTATCTCTCTGATCTCCAAAGATTTGCAATAATCAGAGGGATTTCAAATCTTTTATGCCGTTGGAAAATAAAATATTACAATACTATTTTTGGCTAAAACAAATTTTTGAAAACGATAGGGAATATATTAGGTAAATATCTACAGAGATATCACCCAACATAGAATGATCCACGATTATTGACTATCAGTGTAGCAGACTTATTTTCAAGGCTTTGAAAAGGCTTTCAAGGTCTTGAAAAACTGTAACACTGCAACAAATACAGATCAAGGCTTTGACATGATTTTCAAGGCTTTGAAAATAAGTTTTAAGACTTTGAAAACACATACAACTCACCTTGCTTACCTGATGCTCCCCCTAAACCAATGCATCTTTATTTAGCATTCTCAATTCCAATCTTAGAGCTGAGAACCTTTCATCTGCTAATGGCTTAGTGAAGATACCAGCAATTTTCATGTTAGTAGCAACAAATTCAAGAACAATATCACCTTTCTCAGCATGATCTCTGATGAAATGGCGTCTGACATCAATGTGCTTGGTTCTTGAGTGTTGCACTGGATTCTTTGTAATTGAAATTGCACTGGTATTATCACAATTGATAGGTATGCTTCTGAAATCAAATCCAAGGTCGCTTAGCTGTTGAGCATAGCACTTGTGAGCAACATGCTCCTGCAGCTATATATTCAGCTTCAGCTGTTGATAGAGCAACTGAATTCTGTTTCTTTGGAATGCCAACTGATCAAGGATGATCCAATAAATTGGCAAGTTCATGAAGTAATTTTCCTATCAACCTTGTAACCTGCAAATTCAGCATCTGAAAAACCATACAAAGAGAAGTTATAATGTCTTGGATACCAAATCCCTAAGTCTTTGGTACCATTGAGATATCTAAATATTCTCTTCACATCAGTCAAGTGTGATTCTTTTAGATCAACTTGAAATCTAGCACACATACACACACTAAACATAATATCTGGTCTGCTTGCTATGAGATAGAGTAATGATCCAATCATACTGTAGGGTTTTGATTCATGGATGCGCAACGGAAACAATAAATAACCATGAAAAACCCTCCAAGGATCACAAGTCAAGAGACATAACGATGGTAAAGGAAGAAATCAATAACACACCTTAGAGTTCTCCTTTGATGACTTCAAATGCTAATTGTGTCACGTTCTCTATAGTTGATCCACGCCTAGAGTTGATTTCTAGATCTCCCACTCCTTGGTGCTAGACTGGAAAGAGGAAGAGGAAGAAGAATCATGCAAAACGAGACGAACCAAAGGAGGTTTCGGCCTCCTTTGCGGCCGACGGGGACGGGCGGCGGGCTAGGGGGCGGAGGCTCCTCTAGCTTGCTTGCTCTCTCTCCTTTTGTTCTCTCCCACTCAAGTTATGATCAATTATGAGCATAAGTGTGGGAAGGAAGGAAGGAATGTCCTTTATATAGTCCAACAACTCCTTTCCAACTACCTAAAGGATTTATTCTAGTCCTACTAGAATTCAATTTAGTCCCTTCCTTGCAAATTAGTCCCTACTAAGTTTGCAAGGTTTTGCAAAGTGATCCTTATAATTAATTAAACCAATTAATTAATTCCCAAATCTAGTTCAAATCTATCTAGCGTGTGACCCCATAGGTTCTATCTAGTTGGTAGAAACTATTTTCTAATATGGAGCGGTTTCTAGCAAAACATCCATTCTAGCCAACAAATAGAATAGTCATCTTGACAACCTTTGTACAAGTAATTTTCTCATCCCTTTGTCTCTATATCCGGATTGGACACGAGACATACAAGTCACACTCGTATATCCAATCCATATTTTCTCGATCCATGGGAATAGCCTTATTCGTGCAAATAACATCAATATCCCATATTGATTTATTTGAGTCTGGCCAGACATTCTATAAGCACTATCCCTCGAGTGGCCTAGGATATTTTCTCCCGTTATGTGGGAGGGACAAATTCTATCTACGTCCACTACGATCTCTAAGCTTGCTTTTTATTGTATCCAGTACACGCCTTTATAACTACCCAGTTACGGTGTAGCGTTTAACGCTACCAAAATCACAATAATCCACAACTAGAATATCTAGTGACTTCAAGTCTAAGGATGACAACACCATTGCACCGCGAGAAGCACTTGTGACTTAACATAACGTGTATGTAGCCTTCTCGGAGATGGGTCAATCCAGTGCGTCATTACCCTTAATGCACACCTATGTGTTGGATCATGATATCTCCATATCAATCCAACCCCATACTAGTCTATAGATGATTGTCCCATTAATCATTATACTGGACTAGGGATATTTAAGATAAACAACACAATTGTAAATCTAAGGACTTCATTATATTAAATATCCAATAAATATTAAATGAATTTTCTAGCCACAAATAAATTCATACTAAACTAGATTGCCTCAATGGCATCTATTCCAACAGTCTCCCACTTGCACTAGAGACAATCTGGCGCATCTCGTATGCCCATACTCTTAGTGTTCCCTTCATGCTTCCACTGCGTGAGTGGCCTTGTAAGCGGGTCTGCCATATTCTCATTTGTAGGAATCTTGCATATCCGAACGTCTCCTCTATCGATAATATCTCGAATTAGATGAAACTTCCTGAGCACGTGCTTGGATTTCTGGTGTGATCTGGGTTCCTTCGATTGTGCGATCGCCTTAGTGTTGTCACAGTACAACTCAACTGGATCCGCAATGCTAGGAACCACACCAAGTTTAGAAACAAACTTTCAGATCCAAACAGCTTCCTTTGTTGCGCCATTTGCAGCAATGTACTCAGCCTCTGTTGTAGAATCAGCCACCGTCTCTTGCTTGGAACTCTTCCAGCTCACCGCTGCTCCATTCAGGCAAAACACATATCCTGAATGTGATCTAAATTCATCTCTGTTGGTTTGGAAGCTTGCATCAGTGTAACCCCTTACACGCAACTCTTCCTCACCGCCAAATATCAAGAAAGTATCCTTAGTTCTTCTCAAGTACTTTAGGATGTTCTTGACTGCAATCCAGTGACTCTCACCTGGATTGGATTGGTATCTGCTTCTCATACTCAAGGCATATGACACATCTGGTCTAGTACATAACATGGCGTACATGATAGATCCTATGGTCGAGGCATAGGGAATTCTACTCATGCGTTCCTTCTCAATCTCATTGGAAGGACAACCACTCTTCGAAAGAGTGATTCCATCTGACATGGGAAATAATCCCTTCTTGGAATCTTGCATGTTGAACCGTTTCAACACCTTGTCAATATATGTACTTTGACTTAGGCCTAGCAGTCTCTTAGATCTATCTTTATAGATCTTTATACCGAGTATATAGGATGCTTACCCTAAGTCCTTCATTGAGAAACACTTCCCTAGCCAATCTTTAACTGATTGTAGCATGGGAACGTCGTTTCCAATGAGTAGTATGTCATCCACATACAAGACCAGAAAAGCTACAGAGCTCCCACTAACCTTCTTGTAGACACAAGACTCATCTTCATTCCTGATGAAGCCAAACTCTTTGACTACTTCATCAAAACGTCGATTCCAACTCCTAGAAGCTTGCTTCAATCCATAAATGGATCGTTGCAGCTTACAGAATTTGTTGGCTTGCTTAGGATCCTCAAAACCCTCCGGCTGTATCATATACACGTCCTCGAGGAGATTCCCATAATGGAATGCTATTTTGACATCCATCTGCCAAATCTCATAGTCATGGTATGCTGCAATCGCAAGTAGGATTCGGATGGATTTGGTCATAGCGACTGGTGAAAAGGTTTCATCATAGTCAATACCATGAATCTGTCTAAATCCTTTAGCCACCAATCAGCCATTACAGGTAATCACGTCATCCATGTCGATCTTCTTCTTGAAGACCCACTTGCACCCTATGGGCCGCGCCCCTTCGGGTGGTTCCACCAAAGTCCATACTTTGTTGCTGTACATGGATTCCATCTCGGATCTCATGGCTTCTAGCCACTTCTGAGAGTATGGGCCATTCATGGCCTCCTCATAGGTAGTAGGCTCATCATCTATGAGCATCGTGTCACCGGAATCGGTCACGAGAAGTCCATACCTCTCGGGTTCCTGGCGCACTCTACTAGATCTACGAAGCTCTTGTGTTACCTGAACAGGTTGCTCCACAACTGCTTGTGGTTCCTGTTTGTGTTCCATAATCGGTTCAGTAATTTGTGGTTCTTGAACCTCTTCGAGTTCTACAATCCTCCCACTTGCTTCTTTAGAGACAAATTCTCTTTCTAGAAATACGCCGGTCCAAGCAACAAACACTTTGTTCTCGGTTGGATTGTAGAAGTAGTAACCCTTAGTTTCCTTAGGGTACCCCACAAATTTGCATTTATCCGATTTTGTCCCTAGCTTGTCTGATTGTAAACGTTTTACATAGATATCGCAGCCCCAAATTCTCATGAAAGACAGTGTGGGACGCCTCCCACTCCACATCTCATATGGTTTCTTCATGACTGATTTAGATGGAACACGGTTAATGGTGAAAGCTGCACTTAATAGAGCGTAGCCCCAAAATGATAATGGAAGATCGGTTTGACACATCATAGATCGAACCATATCCAATAGGGTTCGATTCCTCATCTCAGACACGCCATTCCAATGTGGCGTTCCGGGTGGAGTGAGTTGGGACACGATCCCACACTCTCTAAGATAGTCGTCAAACTCTTGGCTTAAGTATTCTCCTCCACGATCTGATCGTAGAGCCTTGATACTTTTGCCAAGTTGCTTCTCTACTTCATTCTTGAATTCTTTGAACATTTCAAAGGATTCGGATTTTTCCCTCATGAGGTACACAAATCCATATCTACTGTAATCATCAGTAAATGTAATGAAGTAGACATAACCACCCCTGGAAGGCGTGGCAAATGTCCCACACACATCAGTATGTATGAGTGCCAATTGCTCACTAGTCCTCTCACCTTTCTTATTGAAAGGGGACTGTCATTTTTCACAATAAACAAGCCCCACATGTCTCATATGATTCAAAATCAAATGAGTCTAGTAGTCCATCCTTATGGAGTCTAGATACACGTTTCTCGTTTATGTGGCCTAAACGAAAGTGCCATAAATAAGCAGGATTTAAATTATTTATTTTAATCCGCTTGGTATTAATGTTGTAGACATGATTGCTTAGATCAAGGACATACAGTCCATTAAATAATTGCGCACTAAAATAGTGAATATTATTCAAATAAAAGGAACAACAATTGTTCTTTATTGAAATAATAAAACCATCCTTGTCCAGACAAGAAATAGAAATAATGTTTCTGCTCATAGCAGGCACAAAATAGCAATTATTTAATTCTAAAACTAATCCTGAAGGCAGAGATAGCTCGCACACGCCTATGGCCAACGCAGCAACCTTTGCTCCATTCCCAACGCGCAGATCTACCTCCCCTTTAGCCAATCTTTTACTTCTCTTTAGATCCTGCACATTTCGACAAATGTGAGATCCACATCCAGTATATAATACCCATGATGTAGAGACAGTTAAATTGACATCCACAAAAAAAATACCTGGTGGTGGTGGAATCACTATTCCTAGCTTCTTGTCCTCCAGATATTTTGGGCAGTTCCTCCTACGGTGTCCAGGCTGACTGCAGTAGTGACACTCACCTTTAGTCACACCTTTGGCTATGCCACCAACAGGCTTAAGGGCAGGTTCCTTGGACTTGGCAACTGACTTGCCTTTGCCCTTGGAGGATGAGGAAAACCTTTTTCCCTTTCCTTTCTGCACCATCATAATGGCCTTGCCCTTACCCTTGTTGATGCTCTGTTCAGCTGTCCTCAACATATTGAGTAAATCTGGCAGTGGTTTCACGATCTCGTTCATGTTATAGTTCATGATGAACTGACCATAACTCTCAGGCAACGATTGCAACACGAGATCGGTTGCCAACTCTTGGCCGACCGGGAACCCCAGTCGGGCGAGATTCTCCAAGTACCCGATCATACGGAGTACATGGGGTCCCACCGGGTTACCTTCTGCCAGATGACACTTGAACAGTGCCTCAGAGACCTCATACTTCTCTACCCTTGTCTGCTCTTGGAAGAGCTGCTTCAGATGCTCGATCATATCGACAGCATTCATGTTTTCGTGTTTCTTCTGAAGCTCAGAAGTCATGGTGCATAGCATAAGGCAGGCCGCATAATTAGAGTCATCTACACGCTTTTGATACGCCTTTAGGGCAGCAAGTGTTTGGTTCTCTGGACCTTCTGGAACATGCTCCTCTATTGCGTACAGTTTCTTCTCTTGCTTGAGAACAATTCTCAAGTTTCCGTACCAATCAAGGAAGTTGGTTCCAGAGAGCTTGTCCTTCTCAAGGACAGATCGTAGGGAATGTTGTGAACTCGATGAGTTGTTTGCCATTTGGAATTCTACAAAAGGAAAATACGCAAGTTTTAGTATTTGTGAATTTTTGACTATATTCAATAATGGCTAGTTTATCAAATATAGCTCCCACTATTATTCTACAGATTAATAACCCTCAAGATATTAATGCGGAAAATATCCTTATATTTTCTAGTGGGCCAAGACCCATGTTTCATCTCCTTAGGAGCTTGCTTTGGCAAGTCACTCATAATTTGACTACTTTAGGTAGGAACAATTCCAATTGCATCCCTTATGCAACTCTTGGTTCAATTGGGAAAATAACTCCTTAGTTATCCATCCATATGGATAACCCCAATTGATTGCCTCTAGGTTTCTTAATCACATTAATTGCCTAGTTGTGTTCAACCTCTTATTTAAAATATTGCACATTACTAGCTTGTGCCATCGCGTTCCATCATTATGAACCAAGTCGCCATGCTTTGGCACGCACGAATTTGATAAATAATGATGATCATGAGTGTTTAAATAACGAGAAGGCAAGAACGCAATATTTGAATTTTGAGGGATTTTAAATTCAACTTTTAATTGGTTTTTGTTGATCAATATCAACTAATCTATCTATTTGAGTTTGGGCACAACTCCAAATAATAGATCCGGGTTGTCTAATTATCTTATTATCCTAATTGCATGCATCATCCATACACCAACCACAAAATAATAAGACAATAAAGTAAACAACCACAAAACAAAAATTAAACGTGATGTGGATATGGCCTTTTCTAGACTAAGATAATTCCAAGCCAATGGAATTATCTATGAACCCAAAAGCAAACACATCTCCATGCGTCTTGATCTTTTGGTCCATCCTTCATAGTCATGTGGAATGCTCCATGCTCCATGCTCCATCTTTTGTGGCTCCTTTTGGCTTTGGGCTTCTTTTCTTCAATCTTGGCTAACAATCTACTTTATCTAGCACTAGCTAACAACTATACTAAATAAAATAAATCTCACAAGTTGAGAAAAAAATGGCACGCAGGCCATAAAACCCTAATTAATTATTACAATTAATTGATCAGCTCGCAGGCCGTAAACTAAACCACAAAAATTAAACATCCACATCAAACCACATCCTAAGGCCATATCCAATCACCATGCGATTTGCACATAAACAGTTAAAATCCAATTTTAACGCGCTTGGTCAATTTTAATTGATTTTAGGATTTTCTAGGGTTAAAACGGTCCATGGGCCCAACAATCCAATTGCGCGGGCCCAAAAAGTGAACCGCAAGGCCCTAGGCCCGGCCCGGCCCCTAGCCCACGCGGCTAGGCCGCGGGCTAGGGCTGCCCGGCCCGTAGCCCACGCGCCTCTGATACCACTAGCCCACGCGGCTCTGATACCACTGTAGGATTTTGATTCATGGATGTGCAACGGAAACAATAAATAACCATGCAAAACCCTCCAAGGATCACAAGTCAAGAGACATAACGATGGTAAAGGAAGAAATAAATAACACACCTTAGGGTTCTCCTTTGATGAATTCAAACGCGAATTGTGTCACGTTCCCTATAGTTGATCCACGTCTAGAGTTGATTTCTAGATCTCCCACTCCTTGGTGCTAGCCCGGAAAGAGGAAGAAGAATCACGCAAAACGAGACGAACCAAAGGAGGTTTCGGCCTCCTTTGCGGCCGACGGGGACGGGCGGTGGGCTAGGGGGCGGCGGCTCCTCTAGCTTGCTTGCTCTCTCTCCTTTTGTTCTCTCCCACTCAAGTTATGATCAATTATGAGAACAAGTGTGGGAAGGAAGGAAGGAAGGTACTTTATATAGTCCAACAACTCCTTGCCAACTACCTAAAGGATTTATTCTAGTCCTACTAGAATTCAATTTAGTCCCTTCCTTGCAAATTAGTCCCTACTAAGTTTGCAAGGTTTTGCAAAGTGATCCATCTAATTAATTAATCCAATTAATTAATTCTCAAATCTAGTTCAACTCTATCTAGCGTGTGACCCCATAGGTTCTATCTAGTTGGTAGCAACTATTTGCTAATATGGAGCGGTTTCTAGCGAAACATCCATTCTAGGCAACTAATAGAATAGTCATCTTGACAACCTTTGTACAAGTAATTGTCTCATCCCTTTGTCTCTATATCCGGATTGGACACGAGACATACAAGTCACTCTCGTATATCCAATCCATAGTTTCTCGATCCATGGGAATAGCCTTATTCGTGCAAATAACATCAATATCCCATATTGATTTATTAGAGTCTGGCCAGACATTCTATAAGCACTATCCCTCGAGTGGCCTAGGATATTTGCTCCCATTATGTGGGAGGGACAAATTCTATTTACGTCCACTACGATCTCTAAGCTTGATTCTTATTGTATCTAGTACACGCCTTTATAACTACCCAGTTACGGTGTAGCGTTTAACGCTACCAAAATCACAATAATCCACAACTAGAATATCTAGTGACTTCAAGTCTAAGGATGACAATACCATTGCACCGCGAGAAGCACTTGTGACTTAACATAACGTGTATGTAGCCTTCTCGGAGATGGGTCAATCCAGTGCGTCATTACCCTTAATGCACACATATGTGTTGGATCATGATATCTCCATATCAATCCAACCCCATACTAGTCTATAGATGATTGTCCCATTAATCATTATACTGGACTAGGGATATTTAAGATAAACAACACAATTATAAATCTAAGGACTTCATTATATTAAATATCAAATAAATAATAAATGAATTTCCTAGCCACAAATAAATTCATACTAAACTAGATTGCCTCTAGGGCATCTATTCCAACACATACCTCTATACTCTTTTATATTGACACTCTTGCCAGATTCATCCTTGTCTAAGGATAGTGTATAACTCATAGGAGTCTTGGCTTCCTTACATTGAGCCATGCTATATTTTTTTAGTAAGTCTCTTGTGTACTTGATTTGATGCAGAAAGATGCCCTTCTTCAATTGATGTATCTGAAGTCCTAGGAAGAAGTTCAGCTCTCCCATCATGCTCATTTCAAATTCCATGCTCATAAGACTTGTGAATTCTCTGCACAATTGATCATTAGTAGCTCCAAACAATATATCATCAACATATATCTGAACTACAAGTAAATCATTCTCATGAGTCTTTATGAAAAGAGACTTGTCTAATAAACCTCTTTTGAAATCATTTTCAAGCAAAAACTTTGACAGTCTTTCATACCAAGCTCTTGGAGCTTGTTTCAAACCATAAAGAGCTTTGTCAATCTTGTAAACATGATTTGGAAACTTGTCATTTTCAAAACCAGGTGGTTGTGCAACATAAACTTCTTCTTGTAAATAGCCATTCAAGAAAGCACACTTCACATTCATTTGAAATAGTTTCATGTTCTTGTGAGATGCAAATACAAGCAAAATTCTAATAGCTTCTAACCTGGCAACTGGAGAAAAAATTTCCTCATAATCAATACCTTCTTATTGATTGTAACCTTGAGCAACTAACCTTGCTTTGTTTCTGATCACATTGCCACTTTCATCCAACTTATTCCTGAATACCCATCTGGTACCAATGACACTGGTTTGTAGGTGGAGGAACCAGGTTCCAAACCTTATTCCTTTCAAATTCATTGAGTTTACTTTGCATAGAAATGATCCAGTCTGCTTCTTGTAAAGCTTCCTTCACAGTTTTAGGATCTACAAGAGAGATAAAAGCATTAAAAGCACATAAGTTCTTCAACTGTGATCTAGTTTGTGTACCAGTGGTTGGATCTGAGATGATATTATCAATTGGATGAGATGAGAGATATTTGAATCTCTTTCTTGGAGCCCATGGTTCAGGCTCTCCATAGATCTTCTATGGTATTGAAGTAGTGGCTTTGTCACTTGAATCCTTATGATCATCTTTTTCAAGGCTTTGAGGCTTATTTTCAAGGCCTTAAGCACCATTTTCAAGGTCTTGAAAATGTCTTCTATTTTCTTCTGATCCTTTCTCTAATCCTAGTGGATTATCAGTCTCTTCCTCTGATTCATGCTTGTTCAAAATATAGTTTGATGTATTCACAGCTTCTGCCCAATAATGTTTCGGCAGCTTGTTCTCAAGAAGCATTGTTCTTGACATATCTTCAAGAGTCCTGTTCTTTATTTCAACAACACCGTTCTGTTGAGGAGTTCTTGGAGCAGAAAAGTTGTGAGTAATAACATGCTTATCACAGAATAAATCAAACTCTAACTGATCAAATTCTCTACCATGATCACTTCTTATTGAAGCCACAGGTAGGTTTTTCATGTTTTGAAGTTCTCTGCAAAGCTTTGAAAATTCATAGAGTGCTTCAGATTTTTCTTTGAGAAACATAACCCAAGAATATCTAAAAAAATCATCAACAACAACTAGCATATACCTTTTACCTTTTGGATTAGGAGTTCTCATAGGACCATAGAGATCCGTATGAAGCAGTTCAATAGGTCTAGTTGTACTTACAAATTTCTTTGGCTTGAAGGAATTTCTGGTCTGCTTGCCTTGAGCACAGGCTTTGCACATTTCATCTTCTTTAAACTTGATGGATGGCAATCCTCTTACCAAGTCTTTGGAAATCAACTTGTTCAAAGTATGCAAACCGATATGACCCAGCTTCCTATGCCAAAGCTTTGAATCCTCTTTCAAGACCTTGAGACACTTAAAACTTTCACCTGCAACTTTGTTAGTCTGAAAAGTGTAAACATTGTTTGATCTAGAGGCTGTGAGAATGCAATATCCTGATTTCTCATTTTGCACCACACACTTCTCTTTATCAAAGATAACTTTGTTGCCATTATCACAAAGTTGAGATACACTAAGTAAGCTAAATTTCAAACCTTCAACTAGATACACATCAGAAATAGAGTTTTCGGAATTTGTACCAACTTTTCCAATACCAAGAATATTGCATTTGCCTTTGTCACCAAGTGTAATTGAACCTTTTGTTTTCTCCTTTAATTCTGAGAATAGAGATATATTTCCACTCATATGTCTTGAGCAACCACTGTCCATAAACCACTTCTATTCTTTTATATTGGTGACAACCTGCAAACACCAATCACTGCCTTACCCAGCTGTTAGACCAAGTGTGGAATTTGGATTCATATTCAGGATCAACCATGTTAGGTGGCCTAACCCCTTTAGGAACCCAAATCTGCTTAACTTGTCATTTGAGCTGAAAAGGAAAAGCATTCCTCATTATGTGAGGGTCTCTTCTTCTAAAAGGACAAGTCATCTTAACATGACCAGTTTTGCAGCAGTAATGACATGTAGGAGAAGTTTTGTTTCCAGCTTTCACAAATCTGGTATTGTTCCTCCTTGGAAAGTTTGGATGGAATACAATACTAGCTTTATGAACAGACTGTGAACTTCCTCCAAGAATCAAGTTCAACTAGGGTTCTGATCCAGCAAGCTTGACTTTGACCAATTCAGATTCTTGAAGTTTCTCAGTAAGAGAAGTCTTTTGTTTATCTAATTCATCAATCTGATGTCTTAGATTAACAAGGCTGTCACTCATTGAGGATTTTTCGTGACTGCTTCCTTGACTTTTGTTTTTAAGGCTTTGAAACTGGTTTTCAAGGCCTTGAAATCACTATCAGTTTTCTTCTGAGAGATTTCAAGATTCTGATTTAGGCAAACAAGTTGTAAGTTTTCTTTTGCTTGCTCATGAACTTTTTCTTTCAAAAGTTTGATCTCTTTCAGATAATATTTCTCATTCAAAAGCATTGTTCTGAGATATTCTGAAAGAGCTTCTTTTGGTTTTGAAGTCAGACAATTTACCATTACCTCAATGTTTTTCTCAGAACTTTCATCATGCTTGGCCATGAAGCATAGGTTGGCATGTTCTTCCTCAGATTCACTAGAGCTATCTGAATCACTCCAGGAAGCTATCATGGCTTTCTTCCTTCTGTCGTGATCTTTCTTTTCAAAGCTCTTGATTTTCTTGTGTGGACAATCTCTTATCAAGTGTCATGTATCACCACAATCAAAGCAGTTCATAACTTTTAATTTATTTTGTGAACAAGACTTAACTTTGTAGTCCTTGCTGCTGGTTGATCTATGCCTTTCTCTGTTGAAGTCTTTGTTACAAAAGTTTTTCTTCATTTTGATAATCCTTGTCAAGGCTTTGGAAATCAAGGCAATTGGATCTTCATCATCACCATCCTCAGTTTCAAGGCTTTGTGTTCTCTCATTCTCTTTGGATTTGAGAGCTAAGTTCTTGACACTATCTGGGAGTTCTCCATCAACTTCATTCATAGATATCTCATGTGTCAGGAGCTTCCCTTGTAGGTCATCAAGTTGTAGAGTTGAGAGATTATGAGCTTCTTCAATAGTTGTGGTATTTGGTTCCCACTTTGACTTTGGAAGACTTCTGAGAATCTTCCTCACCTTTTCTTCATTGGAAAAATGTTTTCCCAGTGAATCAAGGTTTTTTACAATGTGAGTGAACCTCTTGAACATGTCTCTGATGGACTCATCTACATTCATCTTAAACAGCTCATCTTGCCTGAGATATATGTTGATCTTGGTTTGCTTGACTTGTCTGGTTCCCTCAAAGGTAACCAAAAGCTTATCCCATATTTCTTTAGCAGTCGTGCATCCAAAGATCCTATTGAATTCATCTGTACTCAAAGCACAATAGTTTTTAGAAAATTGCTCTAATTCAGAAGAAGAGAGTGAGCCTTCTGTTTTGGGAGTTTTAATCCCATCTTTCTCAGGGTAGAAAGTATGAGGTCCATTTTGGATAATGGTCCAAAGCTCTGGATCTTGATCAATGATGAACATTTTCATAAGGGCTTTCCAGTGAGCAAACTTTTCTCCACAAAATAGAGGAGGTCTGTTAGCAGCTCTTCCCTGTGAGAAACCACCATCACATGCAGTACTCATTATCACCAGATGGTTAAATCTATACAGTGATACAAGATCTGATACCAATTGAAAGTGTGAGTATACAGATGTTAATGTAGCTAAGATACTCTAGAAGGGGGGTAGAATAGAGTATGCCAACTTTTTGCAAAACTTGCTAAGATTATGAAAACATGTGCAAAAAATGAAGTTCAAGGCCTTGAAAACTAGTTCAAGCCCTTGGAGAAGATGAAAACAGTATAAAGCAAGTATGCCTTTTTCAAGGCCTTGAAAACAAGTTCAAACCCTTGAAAAACAGACAGTTTTGTATGCTGCAAATACTATAATAAAAGAATGAACTGTAAATGCAAGTGACAAGTGATTTATAGAGTTCAGTCCACTTGGACCTACGTCTCTACCTCAGGGATTAGATCCCTGCAGAGGTTTCAACTCAATTCTTATTAATCAAGAGCTTAGCCCTAGAACTCAAGCCCAGAGAATTCCCTTACTCTGTTACAGCTTGTGCTTTTCCCTAACATGTCTAAGTACCTGCTCTAGCTAACTAATTAACTAAGAGTTCTCTATTGTTCACCTTGAACAATCCTTGAGAATAGATGTAGAGATAATACAAAAATGATCTACCAATATAGCTCAAAATAGTACACTTAGAATAGAAAACTGCAGTCAAGAATGCAGTTAACTTCTATGGAATGGATTGAGAGTTTGATGTTCTTCTTTGGTGCTTTGTCAATCCAGAAACTTGTCTCTTGCTTTTGCCCGTTCAGTATCTTGTTTTTTTGCTTCAAAGTGAGCTCTATTTATACTGTTTGAAGCTCTGCAAATCTTCCCAGATTTTCAGCAACAACCTCCTATTTTGTAGGCAACAACTTTGACTCTCTTTAACATCTTTCTCCAATGGATAGTTGATCACAATCTTCAGAGATATTGTTGTGATCTTCTCTATAAGCAATCTGAGAAGCTGAGTCTCTGATTGATCACAGGATCAAAGTGTCCAACTATTTCCAAAACTGCACAAATTCAGTTTAGGAAACAATCCTGCAAATATTGGAAATAAAATTTCCTGCAATATCAAGGTCAAACAGATGATATTCTATGATCAAAACATGTTAGAATAATTTGTCTTTCATCATCTAATAACAGTGAATCAAACATATGAAATATAGAAAGGGAATCAACTCAGAGTGTTTGCAGAAAACTCCCCCTGAGAGTGCTCACACAAGCTAAGCATTTTCAAGGCCTTGAATCCAGTTTCAAGGCCTTGAAAATAGCTAAGCCTCTGAGACTGATGCAAGGCTTTGAAATATGATTCAAGGCCTTGAAATAGCTGAACTATTCCAAGCCTTGCACAACCAGATCTTACAAATTTTAATTGTTTTGTTGATCCATATCAACTGATCTACTTAATTGGGTTTGGGCAATCCCAAAATAAAAGATCCGGGTTGTTTTAATCTTGTTACCAATTTGCATGCATCATCCATACACCAACAATAAATAACAAGACAATAATTAAATAACCACATAAAATAATGAAATGTGATTTGGATATGGCCTCCTAAACTAAGATATTCTCAAGCCAATGAGAATAAGCCCCTAAAAATCAAGCTCATCTCCATGTGCCTCCATCTTTTAGTCCATGCTCCTTTAGCTTTGTGGAATGTCGCCATCTTGTGGTTCCTTCAATTCTTTAGACTTCTTCTCCATGTCTTGACTATCATCTACTCTATCTAATACTAGCTAGCATCTAAACTAAATAGATAGACCTCACAAGTTGAGGAGAAGACCGGCTCGCATGCCGTAAAACCTAATTAATTAATTATTACGGTAAAACCAAATCACAAATTAAACATTCACAACATCCACAACATCTAAGGCCATATCCAATCATCATGCAAAAAGCACATGACACAGTTAAAATCCAATTTCAACGCTCTTGGTCAATTTTTATTGATTTTGAATGTACTAGGGTCAAAACGGTCAAAGAGGGCCCACCAACACGTTGGCCGAATCCCAATGGTCCGCCATAAAGGCCTTGGGCTAGCCGGCCCCTAGCCCACACGGCCAAGCCACGCGCTAGGGATGCCCAGCCCTTGGTCGTGGCTTGCTTGGGCGGCAAGAGGGGAACGGTCCTATAAAGGGGCCCAACCGTTTTAGGAGTTGTTTCCAAAACACTTCTTTTTCCTTGTTTCCCAAGTTTGTTTATTTTCAAATCAAGAAAAACCCTTTTCTTAATTTGTGCCCAAACCCTACTTTTCTAGATCCACAATTTCACATCATATTTGATCAAAATTCACAAAACTTAACATCATATGTAAAATAAGATCTTATTTGGTTGAATCATATTCAAAGTTGCATCAATTATGCTTAATTTGTCTGTTTCACGCGATAATCAATAATTAAGGTGTAAAATTGATATAAACGTAACACATAAACCATATCATGCTCTACGACATGTGGCTCTGATACCACTATAGGGTGTTGATACGGATTACGCAGCGCAATAACAAAATAAATATTCGTTCAAATCCCTCCAAGGATCACAAGACTTTACATCATAATGATGGTAAGGGGTCAAGTATCAAAGTACCTTGTTTGTCTCCTTGGATGACTTCACTCGTGAAATAGTATTCACGTCTCTATGGATAGTCCACACCTAGGATCAGAGCTAGAGTCCTTTCAATATATTTTTGATATCAATTGATTGAAGGAGGAAGAAGAAGAATCACGCAGACAAAACAACCCAAGGCCTCTCCTCTAAGGATCGACGACAAGAGAGGGGCGGACGGGGTGGGGGAGGGGAGGGGGAGGTTTGGGCCTCCGTTTGTTGGCTCTCTCCTTGCTTTGTTCTCTCTATCTAGAATGATAACAATTATGACACTTATAATAAAATAAGCTAGGAGTGTTCTTTATATAGTCTAATAACTCCTTGTTAACTATATCATAGCCCCTCTACTAATCATGTCCTTACATGGATTAGTCCCACTTTCAAATTAGTCCTTCTAAGTTTTCAAGTAGCTGCGTATTGATCGTTCTATTTAATTAATTATATTAAGTAATTCTCAATTCTAGTTTAATCCATAGGGCGTGTGACCCAATGGTTTATACTTGGTTGGTAGTAACAATTACTTATATAGAGCGGCCTCTAGAAAGACATCTATGCTACCCAACTAATAGAAATAGTCGTTACTTTAACAAACCTTGTGACCAATGTTATCGTATTGTATTATCCATTTATCTCTTATTCCGGATTGGACACGAGACATACAAGTCACACTCGTATATCCAATCTATAAATTTTCGATCCTGGGAATAGTCTTATCCATGCAGATAACATCAATATACTATATTTATTTAAGCTTCAAGGCCCTGAACTGTGAACAATACTAAACAGCTTTTAAACCCTAGTTTGATTTAAGTTGTATGCAGCAGATAAAAATCAAACAGAAAAGTAAAGAACACCAAGCAATTTACAGAGTTCAGTCCCAATGGACCTAATCTCTGCTTGAGGGATCTAATCCCACCAGGATTGGGCAAACACTTCTTATTACTCACACAGAAACACCCCTAGATCTTCAAGCCTAAGTGATTTCCCTTACACCTATACAGCTTGTGGTTCCAAACCTATCTAGTTCCAGCTACTAACTGTTGAGCTAACAAGAACCTCTTGTTGTTCACTTGAACAACCAACCACTAGGTTAAGTGAGGTTTAAGATAAGATTGAGATACACAGATGAAGTACAAATGAAGAACACAATATAAAAATAAACTGTTGAAAGTATGGAAGTGTTCTTCAGGAATGACTGGATTGATTTGATCTTCAGAAGTCTGGAATGAAGCTTGAATGATTGTGTGTTTGAATGGATGATCTTCAACGAATTTGTCACACCTCTTAGAGTATTCTGCAAGCCTCTCTCCTTCAAAATTCAAACCAGTCTCTTTTATCCACAGCTGCAACTGACTGAGAGATTTTAGGATCTCAGTTCCTAAAAATCCTCCTTCTGTTTTCAACTTAAATTCAAACAGCTTTCAGGTGGATATCCATTGGAGTTTTTTGATATTTCTCCTGCACGTTTAACAAACCTGCAACAGCAAAGAAACACTGCAACAACAAAATCCAAACAACTAACAGTACTGAGACTGTTTGGTTATACAGTTTCTGGAAAACTGTTTAATAAATTTAGAACATCAATATGCATATCCTCTAGAACAAATAAAATATGAAAACAAGTTTAAGACACTTAGAAGTGAGTGAATAATCACAATACTAAGAGTCATAACCTGCAAGAAAGAATCAATCAAGTTATGTACAAACTGTCAGTAGCTCAAGGCATATCTCAAGGCCTTGGAGCTCTGAACCAATTTCACAGCATTTCAAAATTAAGCCCAGATAATTTTGATTCTTCCTGTTCTGATCATCTGCCATTGTGTTAGATGTATAAATAGTACAAATCACAAATATATAACATAAGCCACTGATTTGCATAATCAAAATATCCAATCCTGCAACAAAAGATGTTAGAACACATAGCAGAATAAGCAGTCTCAAGGCTTTGAAAGTTTCTGTCAATATCAAGGCATTGAGATGACTAACAAGCCTTTGCTGCTAATGTCTTAGCCTTTTGTCTTTCATCACTCAAAACAATTACCAATCAAAGCACATTCAGGGATCTTGACTCAACAATTTCTACCGACTTCATTTATATCCACTAACACCACACTTTTCAATGGAATTCCAAGGCGATGAAGAGCTACTTCTGCCTCACCGATCCCAGAGAAGTGAGACAAAACGTTTATGCCTCCAGGGAATGAGTCCTTGAGCAATGAGAGTTGATATGCCACTGTGTCAATCTGAAAGGTATTATCAAGTAACAAGTGTGAGTATCATTCACCAAAGAAAAAAAAAGTAAGTGATCAATGTTTTCCAAAAGTGACTACTAGATAAAATTGTCCGAAACATCACAATGGCACTTTTGGACAACACTGATCACTTTTTTTTCTTTAGTGATTGACAATAACACTTGTTACTTGACAATTTCTTTCAGGATAACACGGTGGCCTATCACCTCTCAGTGCTGAAGGACTTATTCCCTGGAAGCATAAACATTTTGTCTCTCTTTTCTAGGATCGGTGCGGCAGAAGTAGCTCTTCATCGCCTCGGCATCCCATTAAAAATTTTGTATTAGTAGAAATAAATGAAGTCAGCAGAAATGTGATACGATCTTGGTGGGCACAGACTTGACAAAGTGGGAATTTGGCCGATGAGTATACTGATGTCCTGAAGATTACTGATGATCTCCTGAAGCAGATGATACGTGATTTGGGAGGATTTGATCTTTTTATTGGTGGTAGCCCGTGCAATAATCGTAAAGGAACAAACCGACATACTAGAACTGGTTTGGAGAGTAAATATTCTACCCTATTTTATGAATTTTGCCGCATTCTTAAGGTAGTGATGAATATAATGGGTCGCGACATGTAGTGTATATTTATAGATTTGAACTTTTAATACACCCTTGTAACTTTTGGATCATTCATTGAACATTGATTTATATTTGAAGTTGGATTGTTTGACCCAGTGTAGTAATTTTCTTTTAGTATGATTGTCTGAATTGCTTTGAGGTTCAATTTTGTGGAGGAGGTGAACAAGCAAATAAAGCAATGCCGCCACCATTGCAGATCTGCAGGGTACAAGGGTGGTTGACTATATATCACTTAAATTTGATTGACGCGATTTACTAACGCGTTTAAACGCAAGCGCACGGTCAAGTAATATAGGGGTAGTATTTCAACCCCGAGTTATCGATCCCACGAGGACAGACTTTAGATTATCTAATTAGTTATTTAATTTAGAGTACGGTGCAGCAAGAAAGGTTTGACTGATTTGAGAATTGAAATAACATCTAAGCTAATATTTTTGTATTTTTTTATTTTAAAAGATAGATATGAAGAAACTAGGCAATTGATGGTCCCTAGGGTTGTTAACCATTTCCGGGTTATGCTTGAAACACTCTACTCACGTTCTAATTATACCGGGTAATACTCATCACGATCTTCTCTCGATCTCACGTGAATTTGTGCAATTAATAGCTTTCGGGTCCTCTCGGTCCACCTCCGTCTATCACTACAATCTAGTTGAATTGTTATGCTTGTTCACCGGGTCCTGTCGGTCCACCGAATTCACTAAGTTCTAACAAAACCAACCGAAACTACCCTCACACGATTAATCAAGTTTCTATCTCCTCTCGGTCTCAAGAAACTACAAGATCACCTAAAACTATTCTTTAACACATCTCAATGAGTTCACTTTCGTGCAACCCTATCAAGAAGTAATATTCTACGGGTGATCAATCCAAGAACATTTATAAATGAGTACAAGAATAGATAAGCTAACGAGAACGTTCATAGAATTTAACAAAAGCATGCATCAGGTCCAAAATCCGGAAAATCATCCAAAAAGCCCTAATTTTCCATCAATCACCTAGCTTAAAGTGTTTAGCTAGACATAATATTGTTCAACATGATCAAAATAATAGAGTTCATGAAGAAAAGATGAAGAAACAAATATCAAACGCTAAAATCTTTAATGTAATTGATGATCCTTCCTCCAAGCTTGTTCTCCCGTCTTCTCCCGCTTTCCTGACTCCAAATATGCGTCAATACTCCCACAAGATCGTCCCTCTACATAAGAATAGGTCTGGAGTCTTCAAACTTTCAAAAAAAAGCAAAATATCCCCAAAAATTGCGATTCTGGCCTTCTGTTCGCACGAACACCCGACTGTTCGTGCGAACAGTGTTCGTGCGAACAGGTTTAGTGTTCTTATTTTCCAGCAGTCCCTTTTTCACCCTTTTTGCCATCTTTGACGGACCATATCTTTCTCCTCCGATCTCTTTTTTAGCTCCGTGACCTATAGTTGGAAAGCTCTTTGAGTCTATTTTCATTTGCCGCTGGTCTCACTCCAAAATTCATTGTAGAACTCGAGATAAAATCAAAATAGTGGAGATTTGTCACTTTTGCTCCTCCGACTTTGCTTCTCTTGCTTCCTCTTGAGTTTGCTTTGTTCCCGAAGTTTGTTTCATGCCTCCTAGCCATAGTTTAGCATCCGTTCCTGTCAAGACAACATGAACAACCATACCAAGCGATTATATTTGACAAATAACATCGAAATATGCATCGAAACGCCCGGATTAACAATAAAGTGCAAAAAACTCAACTTTCTACGTTTTCTCAACATTCCTAGTGTACAACTCATATTCAATCCCGGAATCAAACAAAAAGATATTAAATATGCAATAAATATAACTCTAGTAAAGAGTTATCAAATTCCCCCACACCACCCTTTTGCGCGTCCCGAGCAAAATCAATCCTCACACTACGTTTTAATCCACCGAATTGAATACAATTTTACTAGCCATATGACACAAACGACACACACACCCAATGCAATCTACATGACTATAAACAATGCAACTCGATTATTACACAATGCCAAAAATTGAAACAATGCAAAGATTTTTTTTTTCTTTTTCTTTTAGAGATTGGGCAGTCTCGCTATCACTAACCAAAATATTAAGCTCTCACAAGTCTCTTTCGCAATTCACATAACCGCAATAAGGAATTGAAAATACAATGATCCTACACACAAGTTCAATAAGGAGTCCCCAAACATCCACCAAACTCAATCCAAGATTCGGGCACGTCTTCTAGCTCAGTGGGTCTAGGGATCCTTATTCCTAAGGTAGTCTTTCGTCGTCAAGTCATTTGAGGTTTTCAGACCCTCTTAGCCGTTATTGCATTGAATGCAAATTGTCCCAGTGATGGGAGACACAACTCCGTGTAATACGGCTTGACTTTAATTTTCCCTAATTTCTCTAATCGGATTGAATCCAAATTCCCTGCGCGAACGGGGGCACATTAGGTTATTCACCGTATCTAATCCAAGAGAAGATTTTGATTCTTTTTTTTCTTCATTCTCTACAAAAAAAAATCCAACCGTGCATTTAGAGCTACTAAGTGTGGGCTTTGTCGGTTAGCTCTTGAAACCGCCTTAAGGGATGGTGGTGTACCCCCCCCCCCCGGACTTCGCTTAGGCCGAGGCAACCGTACCACATGGAACCGACTCTACACGAAGGTCCACTCCATATTTGCAAGAGGCCACAAGTTTCCACTCGAAAACAGACTATTCAACTACCCCAAAGACCAAATCCTCCTAGCACATTATAGGAACTAAAGGTATGCCCGACATCTACTTTCCACTTTTCCATGAATATCCGGGACTTTCTTTCGTGAAACCGGTGCGTAGGATACTAAAAATTAAGGTTTTCCCCACTACGGTGTTTCCTATTCATTGAGACTCTTTCATTGAACTCTCTCTAGTTTCAAGCATCATCAATTGCCCTTATTCTCAAAATTTTAAATTTTTCTGATTTTTCACTTTTCTATTTTTTTCTATTTTCTTTTTCGAGTTTTCCTAACTCTATATGCATTGGCCACTCTACTATTCACATAACATGGGTAGGGAGACTAAAAAATATAAAAGTGCAAACAATGCAGAAATTAAAGATCTAACACAATACGACAATATAATAAACACACTACTAACCACACTACTCACAATACTAACAGAATCTACATGTAACAAGGCTATGCAAACAGACATGGCTAGCAAAAGTATACACAACCCCCCCCCTACACTTAAGCGTTTCGTTGTCCTCAACGAATTTAGAGATCAACTAAGGGGGTTTCCTCGCTTAAATGTGTAGGCGATGGATCTACACAATTATCGCTCAAAGCGTAGAACAGAGAGAGTTAAAGGTACCTGTGGTGCCCGGACCTACATGGGCATCGTTGCCGCGAAACTATAACAAGAAGGGGCCTTGTGTACCGTTGACAGTTTCCGCAAAAGTCTAACCTCGCGTCTGGATTCTGATGCACCTACTCAACATTCTCCAACACGTGCATCAAGAAGGGGAACCCGTAGCGTCTTCTGCACCTGTGTCCCTGCGCACTTGAAAGTATTAAAGCAACTCTCTCTCACCCCTCAAAATCATATGGAGAACTAAAAGAAATAACATTGTTGAGTCAAGATCCCTGAATATGCTTTGGCTGGTAATTGTTTTTGAGTGACGAAAGACAAAAGGCTAAGACATAAGCAGCAAAGCATTCCAGTTATCTCAAGGCCTTGAGATTGACTGAACTTCAAAGCCTTGAGTTATTTTATTCTGCTGTATGTTCTGACAATTCTGTGTTGCAGATTGGATTTCTGATTATGCAAATCAGTGGTTTATTGCATATACTTTTGGATTATACTATTTATATATCTAACACAACTGTAGATGATAAGAACAGGAAGAATCAAAGTTATCTGGGTTTAACTTTGAAATTCTGTGAAGCAGATTCAGAGCTCCAAGGCCTTGAGATGTGCCTTGAGCTGCTGACAGTTTTTAAAGAACTTAATTGATTCTTTCTTGCAATTTATGATTCTTAGTATTGTGATTATTTACTCACTTCTAAGTGTCTTAAACTTTTATGGTTCATATGTTTTAGAAGATATGCAGGTTATTGTTCTAAGTTTGTTAAACAGTTTTATTAGAAACTGTATAACCAAACAGTCATAGTACTGTTAGCTTTCTGGATTTTGTTGTTGCTATGTTTCAATGATGTTGCAGGGTTGTTAAACGTGCAGGAGCAATCTCAACAAACTCCAACGGATATCCACTTGAAGCTGTTTGAATTTCAGTTGAAAACAGAAAGAGGATTTGTAGGAACTGAGATCCTAAAATCTCTCAATCAGTTGCAGCTGTGGATAAAAGAGACTGGTTTGAAATTTGAAGAAGAGAGAGGCTTGCATAATACTCTGAGAAGTGTGACAAAATCGTGGGAAATCATCCATTCAAACACACAATCATTCAAGCTTCATTCCAGACTTCTGAAGATCACATCAATCCAGTTTTCCAGAAGAACACTTCCAGGCTTCAACAACTTATCTTCATACTGTGTTCTTCACTTGTACTTCTATCTGTGTATCTCTAGATTATCTTAAACCTCACCAAACCTAGTGGTTGGTTGTTCAAGTGAACAACAAGAGGTTCTTGTTAGCTCAACAGTTAGTAGCTGGAACTAGATAGGTTTGGAACCACAAGCTGTATAGGTGTAAGGGAAATTACTTAGGCTTGAAGATCTAGGGTTGTTTCTGTGTGAGTAATAAGAAGTGTTTGCCCAATCCTGGTGGGATTAGATCCCTCAGGCAGAGATTAGGTCCATTGGGACTGAACTCTGTAAATTGCTTTGTGTTCTTTACTTTACAGTTTGATTATTATCTGCTGCACACAACTCAAATCAAACTAGGGTTCAAAAGCTGTTTAGAATTGTTTACAGTTCAAGGCCTTGAAGCTTACTATTTTCCCTTTTTAAGTTTCAGACAGTTTACTAAAATCTCAAGGCCTTGAGATTTGAGTTTCACACAAAGTATTTCATGTCAAACTTTAAGTTTTGCAAAAAGTTTCCATACTCTATTCAATCCCCCCCCCCTTCTAGAGTATTTAGGTACTGTATTTAGTCTACATTACACACTTTCAAACATAAATAAATAGCATCCTACTCTACATTGGACTGCCTCCCAAGCAGCGCTTGTAATTTAAGGTCGACGGCCCGACCTGGTTACCTCAACCGAAAAGGATAGTGGAGGCTGCTTTATCCCTCCACTTCTTCTTCTTCCACCATCTCTTCTCAAGAACTTCACGTGCACCCCTGTGCTCTGAAGTAGGTGGACAATTGTGGAAGCTGACTCCTTTCATTTTGCAATTGATCTTCTTGAGAAACTTCCACCAAGTACCACTGGGATCACATACATCCTTTTCCATAAATTCATCCCAGTAGTACCTCCTTGGTGCAAGATGATCTTTAAATTACCCATGCAATTCATCCACACCCCCACACTTGCTGACTTCCAACTCCTTGACTATGGCATATGGATGATCAACAGAATCGCCCATAGAAAAAGAGATTGGAAGTTGCTCATCCCGTTCTTCCCCATAAGAATCTCCATACAATAATTGTTCCAGCTCGTCGCAGACTTGTGTGACATAGGATATGGACAATTCAACATTAATCAAAGTTGGGGCTTTTACCTCAATAGCACTGAGCACAAGTGTTTCACCAGCTTCATCGTCGGCACACCACAGACTTCTAATGTCGATGTCTTCCCATTCATGCCAAGGATGTGAGGGCGCCTGCGGTCTTGCTCGCAATACGGCAGATCTTCCCATCTTGGGCACACAGGTCCACCCCAGTCTGAATCGGAGTCTAAGTCCTCATAAATGGCAGAGTCCACCAATGGTTCATGGACACTACATTCTTCGCTCGGCTCAGGTATCTCTTCTTCCACTTGTGGGGGTGATGATGAAGGTTCAATATGAGGCTCACAGTCATGTGGCAAGGGCTCCTCTTGTGGTTCTTGAATACAAGATTCCTCTGCTGTTGACAGTCTTTCTACTCGTTTCTTTATCCTCTCCAACATCTCCCTCACATATTCCCTACATGTGGATGAATACTCTGGTGGTAATTGTGCATCTATGGACAAAATTTTGGCGCACACTTCGATGTTATTCATAATACTACACCGTTCTGCCATAATTGCTGATGAGTCTTCCTGGTGCTGATGAAGCTGGGGGGCATGTACTCGACATGAGTCTCTACGTTCGTGCCAAATGCCGCATACGTAGCACCAAATTATGCATGCGTCCTCGTCTTCGTGGTTACCCCTGCAGTGGAAACAGAAGGGGGGACCCGAATAACAGTCTTCGCTCCACATGCTTATATTGTCTCTTGCTTCCTGCGTTCCTGAGAAACAAACTCAAAAGACACCCGTGAAGCACAGAGATATAGAATAAAAAATAATAAAACTAAAACTAAGATAAAAGTACTCTAAACTAACTCCTAAAAAAATAATCTACAACTGTCCCCGCAACGGCGCCAAAAACTTGACGCGATTTACTAACGCGTTTAAACGCAAGTGCACGGTCAAGTATTATAGGGGTAGTATTTCAACCCCGAGTTATCGATCCCACGAGGACAGACTTTAGATTATCTAATTAGTTATTTAATTTAGAGTACGGTGCAGGAAGAAAGATTTGACTGATTTGAGAATTAAAATAACATCTAAGCTAATATTTTTGTATTTTTTTATTTTAAAAGATAGATATGGAGAAACTAGGCAATTGATGGTCCCTAGGGTTGTTAACCATTTCCGGGTTATGCTTGAAAACACTCTACTCACGTTCTAATTATATCGGGTAATACTCATCACGATCTTCTCTCGATCTCACGTGAATTTGTGCAATTAATAGCTTTCGGGTCCTCTCGGTCCACCTCCGTCTATCAATACAATCTAGTTGAATTGTTATGCTCGTTCACCGGGTCCTGTCGGTCCACCGAATTCACTAAGGTCTAACAAAACCAACCGAAACTACCCTCACACGATTAATCAAGTTTCTATCTCCTCTCGGTCTCAAGAAACTACAAGATCACCTAAACTATTCTTTAACACGTCTCAATGAGTTCACTTTCGTGCAACCCTATCAAAAAGTAATATTATACGAGTGATCAAGACAAGAACATTAATAAATAAGTACAAGAATAGATAAGCTAACGAGAACGTTCATAGAATTTAAGCAAAAGCATGCATCAAGTCCAAAATCCGGAAAATCATCCAAAAAGCCCTAGTTTTCCATCAATCACCTAGCTTAAAGTGTTTAGCTAGACATAATATTGTTCAACATGATCAAAATAATAGAGTTCATGAAGAAAAGATGAAGAAACAAAGATCAAAAGCTAAAATATTCAATGTAATTGATGATCCTTGCTCCAAGCTTGTTCTCCCGTCTTCTCCAGCTCTCCAGACTCCAAACATGCGTCAATACTCCCACAATATCGTCCCTCTACATTAGAATAGGTCTGGAGTCTTCAAACTTTCAAAAAATTGCAAAATAGCCCCGAAAATTGCGATTCTGGCCTTCTGCTCGCACGAACACCCGACTGTTCGTGCGAACAGTGTTCGTGCGAACAGGTTTAGTGTTCTTATTTTCCAGCAGTCCCTTTTTCACCCTTTTTGCCATCTTTGACGGACCATATCTTTCTCATCCGATCTCTGTTTTAGCTCCGTGACCTATTGTTGGAAAGCTCTTTAAGTCTACTTTCATTTTCCGGTAGTCTCACTCCAAATTTCATTGTAGAACTCGAGATACAATCAAAATAGGGGAGATTGGTCACTTTTGATCCTCCGACTTTGCTTCTCTTGCTTCCTCTTGAGTTTGCTTTGTTCCCGAAGTTCGTTTCATGCCTCCTAGCCATCGTTTAGAATCCTTTCCTGTCAAGACAACATGAACAACCATACCAAGCGATTATATTTGGCAAATAACATCGAAATATGCATCGAACGCCCGGATTAACAATAAAGTGTTAAAAACTCAACTTTCTACGTTTTCCCAACATTCCTAGTGTGCAACTCATATTCAACCCTGGAATCACGCATAAAGATATTAAATATGCAAGAAATATAACTCTAATAAAGAGTTATCATTGATCCCAAAACACATTGTTTCAAGCTATGGTGTTCTTCTCAGGTTAGCCGTTGACATCTCCGTGGCACAAAACAAAGCTCAAGAAGATGGTAAGTTTCAGCTCATTTTATCTCAACTTTAGGTGGATTTTTAGGTGATCTAATCATGTACTCACAACTGCAAATTAATGTAGTGTTCAATAGTTTTTCTCAGGCTCTTAAAAAAGCTATTTTGCTCCGAACGACAATAATCAGAGAGGGAGATACGTATCTCCAAAAAGGGAACTGTGTAAGGTTTTGATCATGGATACGCAGCGGAAAAACATAATTTTATCCATGCAATACCCTCCAAGGATCACAGGACAAGAGACATAACGATGGTAAGGGAAGAAATCAAGTTACACACCTTAGGGTTTCTCCTGTGATGACTTGTAACGTGAATTGTGTCACGTCTCTATAGTTGATCCACGCCTAGAGTTGAGATCTAGATCTTCCTTCTCCTTTGTGCTAGCCCGGAATGGAGGAAGAGGAAGAAGAAATCACGCAACACGAGGCAACAAGGAGTTGGCGTCCTCCTTGTTGGGCCGACGGGAAGGGGGCGGCGGCAAGGGGGCGTTCGGCCTCTCTTGCTTGCTTGCTCTCTCTCCTTTGTTCTCTCCCACTCAAGTTATGAACTAAAGGCTCATAAGTGTGGGAAGAAAGGAAGTAGCATTTATTATATAGTCCAACAAATCCTTGCCAACTACCTAAATGACCAATTCTAGTCCTACTAGAACTCGGTCTAGTCCCTTCCTTGCAAATTAGTCCTATTAAGTTTGTAAGGTGTTGCAAAGTGATCCTTCTAATTAATTAATCCTATTAATTAATTCCCAAATCTAGTTCCACTCTATATAACGTGTGACCCCACAGGTTCTATCTAGTTGGTAGCAACAATGTGCTAATATGGAGCGGTTTCTACCAAAACATCCATTCTAGCCAACTAATAGAATAGTCATTCGACAAACCTTGTACAAGCAGTGCCTCATCCCTTTGTCTCTATATCCGGATTGGACACGAGACATAAAATTCACACTCGTATACCCAATCCATAGTTTCTCGATCCATGGGAATAGCCTTATTCGTGCAAAAAACATCAATATCCTATATTGATTTAGTTGAGTCTGGCCAGACATTCTATAAGCACTATCCCTCGAGTGGCCTAGGATGTTTTCTCCCGTTATGGGAGAGGGAAAAATTCTATCTAAGTCCACTACAATTTCTAAGCTTGCTTCTTATTGTATCCGGTACACGCCTTTATAACTACCCACTTACGGTGTAGCGTTTGACGCTACCAAAATCACAATATTCCACAACTAGAATACCTAGCGACTTCAAGTCTAAGTATGACAATACCATTGCACCACGAGAAGCACTTGTGACTTAACATAACGTGTATGTAGCCTCCTCGGAGATGGGTCAATCCGGTGCGCCATTACCCTTAATGCACACCCATGTGTTGGATCATGATATCTCTATATCAATCCAACCCCATACTAGTCTATAAATGATTGTCCTATTAATTATTATACTGGACTACGGATATTCAAGATAAACAACACAATTTTAAATCTAAGGACTTCATTATATTAAATATCCAATAAATTATACAATGAATGTTCTAGCCAAAATAAATTCATACTAAACTGGATTGCCTCTAGGGCATCTATTCCAACAAACTGATATGAGCACCAGTGTAGGTTTAAAACTAAAACCACAAGAATATTATTTTTCAGTCACTTTGAAAACCAGTTCAGGGAGGTTTGTAGACCAATCAAACAACAAAATGAACATGAAATTGAAGCTGGTCATTCAGGGACAAAATAGCGACAAACATATTGTGAAATTGTTATGTTTGGATTTGTTACAAGTTGATTTTCAAGTGGATTTGGAGTCTAGATACACGCTTCTCGTTTATATGGCCTACATGACAGTTCCATAAGTCAGTAGGATTTAAATCATGTATTTTAATCCTCTTGGTATTAATGTTGTAGACATGATTACTTAGATCAAGGACATACAGTTCATTAAATAATTGCGCACTAAAATAGTGGATATCATTGAAATAAAAGGAACAACAATTGCTCTTTATTGAAATAATAAAACATTCCTTGTCCAAACAAGAAATAGAAATAATGTTTCTGCTCATAGCAGGCACAAAATAGCAATTATTTAATTCTAAAACTAATCCTGAAGGCGGAGATAGCTCGCACACGCCCACGGCTAACTTAGAAACTTTTGCTCCATTCCCAACGCGCAGATCTATCTCCCCTTTAGCCAATCTTCTACTTCTCTTTAGATCCTGCACATTTCAACAAATGTGAGATCCACATACAGTATCTAATACCCATTATGTAGAGACAGTTAAATTGACATCTACAACAAAAATACCTGGTGGTGGTGGAATCACTATTCCAAGGCTTTTGTCCTCTAGATATTTTGGGCAGTTCCTCCTCCAGTGTCCAGGCTGACTGCAGTAGTGACACTCACCTTTAGTCACACCTTTGGCAATTCCACCAATAGGCTTAAGGGCAGGTTCCTTGGACTTGGAAACTGACTTGCCTTTGCCCTTGGAGGACAAGGCAAAACTTTTGCCCTTTCCTTTCTGCACCATCATAATGGCCTTTCCCTTACCCTTGTTGCTGCTTTGTTCAGCTGTCCTCAACATATTGAGTAAATCTGGCAGTGGTTTCACGATCTTGTTCATGTTATATTTCATGATGAACTGTCCATAACTCTCGGGCAACGATTGCAACACGAGATCGGTTGCCAACTCTTGGCCGACCGGGAACCCCAGTGAGGCGAGATTCTCCAAGTACCCGATCATACGGCTAACATGGGGTCCCACCGGGTTCCCTTCTGCTAGATGACACTTGAACAATGCCTTAGATACCTCATACCTCTCAACCCTTGCCTGCTCTTGGAAGAGCTGCTTCAGATGCTCGATCATATCGACAGCATTCATGTTTTCGTATTGCTTCTGAAGCTTCTGATACGCCTTTAGGGCTGCAGGGGTATTGTTCTATGGACCTGCTGGAACTTGCTCCTCTATTGCGTACAGTTTCTTCTCTTGCTTGAGAACGATTCTAAAGTTTCTGTACCAATCAAGGAAGTTGGTTCCAGAGAGCTTGTCCTTCTCAAGGACAGATCGTAGGGAATGTTGTGAACTCGATGAGTTGTTTGCCATTTGGAATTCTACAAAAAGGAAAATACGCAAGTTTTAGTATTTGTGAATTTTTGACTATATTCAATAATGGCTAGTTTATCAAATATAGCTCCCACTATTTTTCTACGGATTAATAACCCTCAATATATTAATGCGGAAAATATCCTTATATTTTCTAGTGGGCCAAGATCCATGTTTCATCTCCTTATGAGCTTGCTTTGGCAAGTCACCCATAATTTGACTACTTTAGGTAGGAACAATTTCCAATTGCATCCCTTATGCAACTCTTGGTTCAATTGGGCAAATAACTTCCTTATTTATCCATCCGCATGGATAATCCCAATTGATTGTCTCTAGGTTTTAATCCTATTAAACACCTAGTTGCGTCCAACCTCTTACTTAAACAATATGCACACGAGGTGTGCCATCGCACCACATCATTATTAGCCAAGTCGCCATGCTTTGGCACGCACGATCTTGGGAAATCATGATGATGATGAGTGTTTAAATAACGATAAGACAAAAACGCAATATTTGAATTTTGAGGGATTTTTCAAATTCAATTTTAATTGTTTCTTGTTGATCCATATCAACTGATCTATCTATTTGATTTTGGGCACAACTCCAAATAATAGATCCGGGTTGTCTAATTATCTTATTATCCTAATTGCATGCATCATCCATACATCAACCACAAAATAATAAGACAATAAAATAAACAACCACAAAACAAAATAAAACGTGGTGTGAATATGGCCTTTTCTAGACTAAGATAATTCCAAGCCAATGGAATTATCTATGAACCCTAAAAGCAAACACATCTCCATGTGTCTTCATCTTTTGGTCCATCCTTCATAGTCATGTGGAATGCTCCATGCTCCATCTTTTGTGGCTTCCTTTGGCTTTGGGCTTATTTTCTTCAATCTTGGATAACCATCTATTCTATCTAGCACTAGCTAACCTATAATAAATAAAATAAATCTCACAAGTTAAGAAAAAAATGGATCGCAGGCCATAAAACCATAATTAATTATTACAATTAATTGATCAGCTCGGGGGCCGTATATCAAACCACAAAAATTAAACAATCACACCAAACTACATCCTAAGGCCATATCCAATCACCATGCGATTTGCACATAAACAGTTAAAATCCAATTTTAACGCGCTTGGTCAATTTTAATTCATTTTAGGATTTTCTAGGGTTAAAACTGTCCATAGGGTCCAACAATCAAATTTTCCGGACCCCAAAAGAGGAATGCCAAGGCCTTGGGCCGGCCGGCCCCTATCCCACACGGCTAGGCCGTGGGCTAGGGCTGCCCCGGCCCCTTGTTCGTCCCTTACTTGGGCGGAAAGCTAGGAGGGGCGGTCCCCTAGGGGGGGCGAAACTCCTTTGGGAGTTGTTTCCAAAACAACTCCCTTGCTTGGTGCCCAAGTTTGGTTGTTTCCTTGTATGAAAAGAACTCGTTCTTTCCATAGGATGCCCAAATCCTAGATCTAAGATCCTAAAATTTCTCAAACTCACTAATTCATGCATCCAATGCAAAAACTAGGTCTTGTTATGATTGATTATTGACAAATTGCATCATATGCTTGATTTGTCTTGTTTTACGCGATAAACAATGAATTTAAAGTGTAAAACTATCAAAACGTAACACATAAACCACGTTTATGCTCTAAGACATGTGGCTCTGATACCACTATAGGGTTTTGATCATGGATACGCAGCAGAAAAACATAATTTTATCCATGCAATACCCTCCAAGGATCACAGGACAAGAGACATAACAATGGGTAAGGGAATAAAATCAAGTTACACACCTTAGGGTTTAACCTGTGATGACTTGTAACGTGAATTGTGTCACGTCTCTATAGTTGATCCACGCCTAGATTTGAGATCTAGATCTTCCTTCTCCTTTGTGCTAGCCCGGAATGGAGGAAGAGGAAAAAGAAATCACGCAACACGAGGAAAAAAGGAGGTGGCGTCCTCCTTGTTGGGCCGACGGGAAGGGGGCGACGGCAAGGGGGGCGTTCGGCCTCTCTTGCTTGCTTGCTCTCTCTCCTTTGTTCTCTCCCACTCAAGTTATGAACTAAAGGCTCATAAGTGTGGGAAGGAAGGAAGGAGCATCCTTTATATAGTCCAACAAATCCTTGCCAACTACCTAAAGGACCCATTCTAGTCCTACTAGAATTCGTTTTAGTCCCTTCCTTGCAAATTAGTCCTACTAAGTTTGCAAGGTGTTTGAAAGTGATCCTTATTAATCCTATTAATTAATTCCCAAATCTAGTTCAACCCTATATAGCGTGTGACCCCATAGGTTCTATCTAGTTGGTAGCAACAATTTGCTAATATGGAACGGTTTCTAGCAAAACATCCTTTCTAGCCAACTAATAGAATAGTCATCCGACAAACCTTGTACAATTAGTTGTCTCATCCCTTTTTCTCTATATCCGGATTGGACACGAGACATACAAGTCACACTCGTATATCCAATCCATAGTTTCTCGATCCATGGGAATAGCCTTATTCGTGCAAATAACATCAATATCCTATATTGATTTATTTGAGTCTGGCCAGACATTCTATAAGCACTATCCCTCGAGTGGCCTAGGATATTTTCTCCCGTTATGTGAGAGGGAAAAATTCTATCTAAGTCAACTACAATTTCTAAGCTTGCTTCTTATTGTATCCGGTACACGCCTTTATAACTACCCAGTTACGGTGTAGCGTTTGACGCTACCAAAATCACAATATTCCACAACTAGAATATCTAGCGACTTCAAGTCTAAGGATGACAATACCATTGCACCACGAGAAGCACTTGTGACTTAACATAACGTGTATGTAGCCTCCTCGGAGATGGGTCAATCCGGTGCGCCATTACCCTTAATGCACACCCATGTGTTGGATCATGATATCTCTATATCA
Source organism: Linanthus parryae (assembly GCA_023055425.1). Classification (NCBI taxonomy): domain Eukaryota; kingdom Viridiplantae; phylum Streptophyta; class Magnoliopsida; order Ericales; family Polemoniaceae; genus Linanthus; species Linanthus parryae. The sequence continues at coordinate 81,604,941 of JALGPY010000006.1, forward strand.
ATCCAACCCCATACTAGTCTATAGATGATTATCCTATTAATCATTATACTGGACTAGGGATATTCAAGATAAACAACACAATTGTAAATCTAAGGACTTCATTATATTAAATATCCCATAAATAATACAATGAATGTTCTAGCCAAAATAAATTCATACTAAACTAGATTGCCTCTAGGGCATCTATTCCAACAAACTGATATGAGCACCAGTGTAGGTTTAAAACTAAAACCACAAGAATATTATTTTGCAGTCACTTTGAAAACCAGTTCAGGGAGGTTTGTAGACCAATCAAACAACAAAATGAACATGAAATTGAAGCTGGTCATTCAGGGACAAAATAGCGACAAACATATTGTGAAATTGTTATGTTTGGATTTATTACAATTTGATTTTGAAGGTGGGGTTTCATCGGAAAACTCAACCTGTTCATGAGTAAAAATCTTAGTTCTTTTGCTGCGAGGGTGAACTTCCTTCCTTGGGATTAAGGCCTTACGGGGCCAATGATGTCGAAGGCCCATGTGTGGAACGGCCATGGACTGCCCAATGCGTGCAATTCAACGAACAGGGCATGGATTAAACTCCAATAAAATTGGCACTTCTGGCATCTTTTGACGTTTTCCTGGTGGGCCATAAATAAACAAGGTCCATGAGTTGCATGCACAGCTTCAAGCCTCCTTTGTGTTCTGTCGAGTGTGTCGCTTCCATTGCTTCTTGTGTCTCCTGTCCTACGAGACATCTCTACAAGCCTCCACCGAAGCTTTTTCTCCAAAGTATATCATTCCACATCTCATATCTGGAACTCTTCCTCTAGATGGCTTCTCTGCTTTTCTCTCGTTAGGGAGAACATTATCTTGCAAATGAATCATGAAAGGCTCTCTCCAGTCTCGGCTTTCGTGAATGGTGCATATGTAGTATTGATGCAGGTAACGCAGCGGAATAAAAAAAACTTTAATTCCTGATCAAATCCCTCCACGGATCGCAGGGAAGCATTCATAACATGATAAAGGAAGAACGTTTGTGTCCTTAGTTGGTTGTGTGATCACAACGTAGAATGATGACCACGTCTTTATGGTATCCATACCTTGTATTGCAAGATGGATTCCTCTTCCACGTCAAGTTCTATCTACGCGAAGAAGGAGGCTGAAGGATCACGCAAAACGGAGCACGGGGCCGTGTGCCACACTATGGCCGACTGCATCAAGGGGCGCGGTCGGGTTGGCTTCGGCCTTCCTTTTTCTGGCTCCCCTTGCTTTGTTATTTCTCACAATAATGACACTTGTGTGGAAATCAAGCTAGGGTTGCCTTTCTATAGTTAATAACTCTTTATTAACTACATAAATGCCCCAATACTAATCTCGTCCATACAGGGATTCGTCAACCTGGAAAATTAGTCCTATTAACTTTTCTTGTGCTTGTGCTTGCGCTTTGATCCTTTTGATTAATTAGTCCTACTAATTAATATCAAAATCCAGTTCAATCCATACGGTGTCTGACCCTGTAGGTTTCTACTTAGTTGGTAGTAACAATTACAAACATAGAGAGGTTTCTAGCAACACATCTATGCCACCCAAATAACAGAAATAGTCAGTGATCCAACAAACCATGTGCCAATGTACCGTGTTGCATCTATCCCTTCGTCTCCATATCCGGATTGGACACGAGACATAATTTTCACACTCGTATATCCAATCCATAGTTTCTCGATCCTGGTAATAGGCTTATCTATACAAGTAACATCAATATCTTGTATTGATTTATCTGAGTCTGGCCAGACATTCCATAATCACTACCCCTCGAGTGGTCGTGGAAATTTACTCCCGTTATGTAGGAGGGAAAATCCCATAAGCACTACCCCTCGAGTGGTCGTGGATATTTACTCCCGTTATGTAGGAGGGAAAATCCTCTCTACATCACAACCATCGCTCAGCGTGCTTCCTATCATGCCAAATTACTATCTTTATAGCTACCCAGTTACGGTGTAACGTTTTGTAAGTTCAAAATATGTTTGAAAGGCTTGAAATTGGTTTCAAGGCCTTGAATCTGAAGAGCATGAACTGAGGGGGAGTTATTACTCATATACTTCTCTAACCTCCTGCATATGGTCATGTCTTATTAGATGATGAAAGACAAATTTACTGTGTGATTTAACATGCCTTGATATCATTATTTACCTAAGTTATTTTGCTTGAACTGCCAGCTAACTCTGTGTATGCAGGTTTAGCAAGTTACCTTATTTGCAGGATTGCATACTTGTCAATTAAAGCATGCATATTGATCCTGCGGTTAAGGAAGGTGTTATGGACATTCCTTAATATTGCAGATGAAAGATCATATCAAAATCACTGAGGACATCATGCAGCTAGCCGTAGGAATCAAGTTGTTGAGAGCCAAAGAAATGCTGCATATTTTTAGGGATTTCTGTTTGAAGGTTGCTATATATTCTGCAGTTCAAACTAGCAGGAAAAAATAGACTTTTGAGAGAGATTACGATGCACAGAGTATTACAGAGATTCAAAAAAATCATAAGGATTGACAAGCATTACTGAGGAATCTCAAATCATCCAATCCAACTTGGATTGTTAGTATATCATATTGTTTTATCTCATCATCATTTATTCTCGTGAATTATTCAATAGGAACAACAGAGAATTCTTATTGTATCAGTTAGCTAGAGCAGGTACAAGATAGGTTAGGAAGAACCAGAGACTGCACAGAGTAAGGCAATTCTCTTGTTCTGATATCTAGGGCTTAGCTTTTGATAAATAAGAAGCTTGTTGAAATCCTGAAGGGATTAGATCCCTCAGGCGGAGAGGTAGGTCATTGAGGAATGAACTCCATAAAATCATTGTGTTCATTGCCTTTACATTTAACTTCTTTACTTGTTATGTTAACTTCTTCACAACAGACTTTTGTTCAAATCCTCGAAAGGCTTTTCAAGGCCTTGAAAAATATCAGTAACTTTTTCTCTCTCTGTTTTAATTTCAAAGGGTTGAGACTGAGTTCAAGGCATTGAAATAATTCTAGCTCTTAACACTTTAATTTAAAACCACGCTTTTGGAAAAAGTTGCCATACTCTATTCGCATACCTACATACAGTCTTTCAGTTTAATAATATCAAAACATGATATTTCATCACTAGAGTATTTATTGACTTCAAGTCTCAGGATTAAAACACCATTGTCACTACGAGAAGCACTTGTGACATTAACATAACTTATATGTAGCCTTCTCGTGGTGGGTCAATCCAGTATGCCATTACTCCTAATGCATACACATGTGTTAGACTTGATATCTCCATATAAATCTACCCACATACTAGTCTATAGTGATCGTCCTATTAATCAATAAAATGGACTAGGGATATTTTAGATAAAAAATAAATAAATAAATAAATAAATGAAATCTAAGGACTTCATTATATTAAATATCTCCATATATAATAAATGAATATTCTACCCAAAACAATGATCATACTAAATATAGATTGTCTCTAGGGAATCTAATCGAACAGCTTCCCACTTACACTAGATCCAATCTGGTGCATCTCATATGCCTCTAGATCTAGTGTGCCCCTCATGCTTTCATTGAACAAGCGACTTTGTAAGTGGATCTGAAAGATTATTGTCCGTTGGAATCTTGCATATCTTCACATCTCCTCTATAGATGATTTCTCGAATGAGATGGAATCTCCTAAGTACATGCTTGGATTTCTGGTGTGACCTGGTTTCCTTGGCCTGCGCGATTTCCCCACTGTTGTCACAATACAACAATATGGGATCCACTATGCTAGGAACCACACCAAGCTTAGTGACGAACTTTCTAATCCAAACAGCCTCCTCTGCTCTGCCTGCCAAAGCAATGTAATTGATTCAGTTGTAGAATCAACGACTGACTCTTGCTAGGAACTCTTCCAGCTCACAGCTCCTCCATTCAGGAAAAAACACATAACCCGACTGCGATCTGTAGTCATCCTTGTTGGTTTGGAAACTCGCGTCAGTGTAACCAATTACATTGAGTTCTTCCTCACCTCAATATATCAAGAATGCATCCTTAGTTCTTCTCAAGCACTTACGGATATTCTTGACAGCAATTCAGTGACTCTCACCCGGATTGGACTAATATATGCTTTCCATACTCAACGCGTATGACACATCTAGTCTAGTACACGACATGGCATACATGATAGATCTTATGGCCGACGCGTATGGGATCGTACTCATGTGATCCTTTTCAATCTGATTGGTAAGACAGTCAGCCTTCGAAAGAGTGACACCATGCAACATGGGCAAGAATCATTTCTTCGATTCTTGCATGTTGAACCGTTTCAACACCTTGTCTATATATGTACTCCTGGATTAGGTCCAGGAGCTTCATCGATCTATCCCTATAGATCTTGATACCAAGCATATAACTTTCATCCCCTAAGTCCTTCATTGAGAAACACTTCCCAAACCAATCTTTCACATATTTCAAGCTAGGAATGTTGTTTCCAATGAGTAGTATGTCATCCACATACAAGACCAGAAACACAACAGAACTCCCACTAACCTTATTGTAGACTCGAGGCTCATCTTCGCTCTTGATGAAGCCAAACACTTTGACCGCGTCATAAAAGCATCGATTCCAACTCCTAGAAGCTTGCTACAATCCATAAATGGATCGCTGCAACTCACAGAATTTGTTTGCATGCTTTGGTTCCTCAAAACCCTCTGGCTTTGTCATGTAAACATCCTCAATGAGGTTCCATACAGAAAGACCTTTTGACATCCATCTTCAAAATCTCATAGTCGTGAAAAGCTGCAATAACAAGTAAGATTCGAATGGAGTTGGTCATAGCGACTGGGGAAAAAGTTTCATTATAGTCAATACCGTGAATCTGCCTGAATCCTTTTGCCACAGTCGGCCCTTATAGGAAACTACATTGCCATACATGTCGGTCTTCTTCTTGAAGACCCACTTGCACCCTATGGGTCGAGCCCCATTGGTGGTTCCACCAAATTCCATACTTTGTTAGTGTACATGCATTCCGTTTCAGATCTCATCGCTTCAAGCCACTTCTTTTAGTCCGGCCCTTCCATGGCCTCTCCATAGGTGGTAGGCTCATCATCCATGAGTATTACATCACCGGGCTCAATCACAAGAAGTCCATACCTTTCGGGCTCCTGGCGTACCCTACTCTACCTACGGAGTTCTTGTGTTACTTGAGTAGGTTGATCCACAACATCTTGCGGTACTTGCTCCTGCTCCATTGTAGGATTAGTACTTTGTGGTTCTTGAAATTCTTCGAGTTCTACAGTCCTCCCACTGGCTTCTTTAGAGACGAACTCTCTTTCCAGAAACACACCAGTCTGAGAAACAAACACTTTGTCCTCGGTTGGATTGTAGAATAATATCCTTTTGTTTCCTTAGGATATCCAACAAACTTACACTTATCCAACTTGGTTCCGAGCTTGTGTGTTTGTAAACGCTTTACATAGACGTCGCAACCCCAAATCTTCATAAACGACACTATGGGACGCCTCCCAATCCATATCTCTTATGGTGTCTTCGTGACCAATTTGGATGGAACACGGTTAATGGTAAAATTTGCAGTTAATAGGGCATGTCCCCGAAATGATATCGGAAAGTCTGTTTGACACATCATAGATCGCACCATGTCCAACAAGGTGTGATTCCTCCTTATGGACACTCCATTCCATTGTGGTGTTCCTGGTGGAGTGAGTTGGGATAAGATCCCACACTCTCTAAGATAGTCTTTAAAATCTTGGCCTAAGTATTCTCCTCCATGATCCGATCGTATAGCTTTAATACTCTTGCTAAGTTGCTTCTCTACTTCATTCTTGAATTCTTTGAACTTATCAAAGGATTCGGATTTGGCCTCCATAAGGTATATAAATTCATATATACTGAAGTCATCAATAAATGTAATGAAATAAAGATAACCACCTCTGGCTGGCGTGGCAAAATGTCCACACAGATCAGTATGTATGAATGCCAGTAACTCACTAGTATTCTCACCTTTCTTATTAAAAGGGGATTTTGACATTTTTCCTAATAAACAAGGTTCACATGTCTCATATGATACATAATAAAATGTGTCTAGGAATCCATCCTTATGGATTCTAGGAATGCGTTTCTCATTTATATGACCTAAATGAAAGTGCCATAGATGAGTAGGATTTAAGTCATTAGTTTTAATCCTCTTGGTATTTATGTTATAGACGAAATTATTTAGATCAAGTATATACAATCCATTAAACAAAAGCGCACTACAATAGTGCATACCATGAAAATAAATGGAGCAACACTTGTCATTTATTTTAATAAATAAAACTTTCTCGTCCAAACAAGAAATAGAAATAATGTTTCTGCTCATAGCAGGCACATAATAGAAATTGTCTAATTCTAAACTATTTCCAGAAGGAAAAGATAACTCATAAACGCCTACGGCTAATGCAGCAACTCTTGCTCCATTCCCAACGCCAAGTCTATCTCCCCTTTAGCCAGTTGTCTACTTCTCTTTAGATCTTGCACATTTCGACAAATGTGTGATCCACATCCAGTATCCAATACCCAAGATGAAGATATTGACAAATTGACATCAATAACAAAATTACCTGGTAGTTGTGGAATCATTATTCCATTTCTTTTGTCCTCCACATACTTTGGGCAGATCCTCTTCCAGTGGCCTGTCTCACCACAATAGTGACATGCGCCCTTAGAGACGCCACCAGCAGGCTTTAAAGAAACTTCCTTGGATTTGCAACTTTCTTGCTCTTTCCCTTGGAGGTAGAAGCAACTCTCTTGCTCTTTCATTTGCTGACCATCATTATGGCCTTGCATTTACCTTTATTAATGCTCTGTTCAGCGGTCCTCAACATATTGAGCAGGTCTGGCAAAGGTTTGTTGATCTCATTCATGTTATAGTTCTTGATAAACTAGCTATAAGTATCCGGAAACGATTGCAGGATGAGATCAGTGGCCAACTCCTTGCCGAATGGGAAGCCTAACCTCTCGAGATTCTCCATGTATCCGATCATACGGAGTACATAAGGCCCGACTGGGTTTCCCTCTAACAGACTGCACTTGAACAGTGCCTTGGATACTTCATACCGCTCATTCCTTGCCTGCTCTTGGAAGAGTTGCTTCAAATGTAAAATCATATTGTACGCCTCCATGTTCTTATGTTGCTTCTGAAGCTCATATTTTATGTTGCAAAGCATGAGACAAGTCACATCATAAAATCATCCACATGTTTCTGATGTGCCCTTGTCGCGGCAAGAACATCATCCTCTCTTGGTGGTTTTGGAATAGGATTGTCTAAGACGTACAGATTCTTTTCTTGCTTGAGAAAAAATTTCAACTTTCTGTACCAGTCTAGAAAATTGGTTCCGGATAACTTGTCCTTCTCAAGGATAGATTGTATGGATGAAGTCGTTGTTTGTTGATTGTTTGCCATTGGAATTCTACAAAATGAGAAATATGCAATTTTAGTATTTGTGAATAATTAACTACATTTAATATTGGCTAGACTATTAAATATAGATCCCAGTATTTTTCTCGGATTAATAACCCTCACCACTAATGTGAAAAATATAATATACTTTCTAGTGGTCCAAGATCCATATTTCACCTCTTCTTGAGCTTGCTTTGGCAAGTCACCCAAATATTAGTTTTTTAGGTAGGAACTATTTCCAGTTGCATCCTATGAAACACTTGGTTCAATTAGGTGAATGACCCCTTATTCTTTATCTATCCCATAGATAACTCCTAATGCTTGGCCTCTAAGTTTTTTAATCCTATTGAAACAACCTATTTGCGTTTAACCTCTTACTTCAATAATCACACGTTACTTGCTTGTGTCTCCGCATCGCACCATGATGAATTAAATCGCCTTGCTTTGGCAATCCCGAATTAGTAGACCATAATCGTGATGGGTGTTAAGTAAGAGAAGACAAAAAGCAATATTTATCGTTTGAGGGATTTTCTTTGTCATTATTAATTGTTTTGTTGATCCCATCAACTAGATCTACTTATTTGGATTGGGAACTCCCAAATAAAAGATCCAACTTGTTTATTATTTTTTTGTTACGTTTTGCATGCATCAACCATACACCAAAAATAAATAACAAGACAATAAACAAATAAAAAAATCAAATTGGTATGGATAGGGCCCCTAAGACTAAGATATTCTCAAACCAATGAGAATATCTATAAGCCCTAAAGTGACAAGCTCATCTCCATGTACCTCCATATTTAGTCTGGGCGTCCTAGGCTTGTGAGTTCTTCGGGTCTTGTGGTTTCTTCCGTCTTTGATCTTTGTTTCCGTGCCTTGACTATAATCTATCTATCTAATTATAGCTAGCATCTAAACTAAATAGAGATAGCTCACAGGCGAGGAAGAAGACGACACGCATGTCGTAAATAATTAATTACATTAATTACAATAAACCAAAACCAAAAACCAATCAAACCACAAAAGTAAACATCCACAACCTTCCTTCGCATGCTTCAAGCCTGATCTATTTACCTTTCCCCAGCTCTTCCTAACCGGTGAATCACATATATCCTTATCTGCTAAGGTTAGTTATTTGAGTTCTATCGAGCAGTGAAGATGAGAGATAGGCCGCACAATGAGATATCGCACGGAAAGCCTGATTAGGTCTTCGTTTCGTATACATTATATAATCTCTCCCTACGGTAACTACTAGTCTAGTGTTTTACTCTCCCCATCGGTGGATTCATACCAAGCCAACTACCTGGAGTAGATAATAAGTAACCTTCGACTACTAAATAGCCACCGCTGTTAAGAACAAGCAAGCAAGGAATGAGTTGACTCTGTACTAAAAGTAAAGAAAGCATTCTACTTAGAGAACTGGTTTGATCCAGATCCTGCAGGGGTACATATTCACCTGCTAAAGAGAAAGAGCATAGGCCATATCCATCCATCCAATTTTAACGCGCTTGATCAATTTTAATTGAACTTCAGATTTTCTAGGGTCAAATCGGTCCAAGGGGTCCCACCAATCCTAATGGCCGAACCCCAAGGACCAGCCGGGCTAGCCCTAGCCGCTAGGACCAGCCTGGTCGGTCGGATGGCTGGCCAAGCCCGGCTAGGACACCGGCTTGGTCGGCGCACAATGGAGGGGGGCGGTCAACTAGGGTCGAACCCCTTATGGGGTTGTTTCCAGAACTTCCTCCTTCCCTTGTGTATTTATTTCCAATTGAAGAGAAAAACACCTTTTTTCCCCAATTGTGCCCAAAACCCTAGCTTTTCAAAACCCAAAAACTCACATCATATGTAAACAGAATTCGTCAAACGTTATGCGAGATGTAAAATTGGCTCATCCACCATGCGATAAATCGCTGAAAAAAGTGTAAAAAACAGTGAAAAATGACAAAACGGTAACATATAAATCACGGTATGCGCTACGACATGTGGACCTGATACCACTGTAGGGTTTAATGCAGGTAACGCATCAAAATACCAAAAATTTAGTTCCTGATCAAAGCCCTCCACGGATCGCAGGGAAGCATTCATAACCTGATAAAGGAAGAACATTTGTGTACCTTAGGTTGTAGTGTGATCACAACGTAGAATGATATCCACATCTCTATGGTATCCACACATTGTATTGCAAGCTGGATTCCTCTTCCACGTCAAGTGCTAGCTAGCGAAGAAGGAGGCAGACGGATCACACGAAACTGAGCACGGGGCCGTGTGCCACACTGTGGCCGGCACCAAGGGGGTGGACGGCTTGGCTTCGGCCTTCCTTGTCTTGCTCTCCTTTCTTTGTTATTTCTCACAATAATGACTCTTGTGTGGAAAAATAAGATAGGGTTGCCCTTATATAGTTAATAACTCTTTATTAACTATATATTTTCCCCAACACTAATCATGTCCATACATTGATTAATCCACCTTAAAAGTTAGTCCTACTAACTTTGCTAGTAGTTGCGCTTTAATCATTTTGATTAATTAGTACTACTAATTAATATTCAAATCCAGTTCATTTCATACGGTGTGTGATCCTATAGGTTTCTACTTAGTTGGTTGTAACAATTACAAACATAGAGCGGTGTCTAGCAACACATCTATGCCACCCAACTAACAGAAATAGTTAGTGATTCGACAAACTATGTGCCCAATGTTACCATGTTGCATATATCCCTATGTCTCCGTATCCGGATTGGACACGAGACATAATTGTCACACTCGTGTAGCCAATCCATAGTTTCTCGATCCCGGGAATAGGCTTATCTATACAGATAACATCAATATCATATATTTATTTATATGAGTCTGGCCAGACATTCCATAAGCACTACCCCTCGAGTGGTTGTGGATATTTACTCCCATCATGTAGGAGGGACAAATCCTCTCTACATCACTACCATCTCTCAGCTTGCTTCCTATCACGCCCGATTACTATCTTTATAGCTACCCAGTTACGGCGTAACGTTTGATAATATCAAAACATGATATTTCACAACTAGAGTATCTAGTGACTTCAAGTCTAAGAATTACAACACCATTGTCACTATGAGAAGCACTTGTCATATTGACATAATTTATATGCAGCCTTCTCGTGGTGTGTCAATCCAGTGTGCCATTACTCCTAATGCATACCCATGTGTTAGACTGGATATATCCATATCAATCTACCCACATACTAGTCTACAGTGATTGCCTATTAATCAAAACAATGGACTAGGGATATTTAAGTTAAACAACATTTGCAATATAAGGACCATAGTTAGTAAAATACGGATCGGAATTAAAACGTGATATGTTACGTACGTGTATTATACGATTTTAGGTTAAAAATACGATAGTAAAAATTCGGCTTAAAAATACACGATTTGATTAATTCGAATTTTCTATACGTACGTGTATAGTTTGCATAAAAGTTATTCATTCGGAATTAAAAATACGGATGCATTTCTTAGTATTTTAGAATACATAATGAGTTCTTTGTGTCACACATTGCCATCATTTCGTATTTTTGTCAAATATTTAAAAAGAATTTGTAAAGCGTGTACTCAATTGTTTATCATTTATGATATTTACACTATTTACTCGTAACTAATTATTTATGTAAAATAATATCATACTATTCAAACTACTTCTGTAAAAAAAAAAAAAAAAAAAAAAAAAAAAAAAAAAAAAAACTACGCATTCTCTAATCTTAGATATGTATTATTTTAAAACTTAATAATATAATACATAAGACTCAAGACGCATGTATACACACACACACACACACACACATAATTAGAGTTATTTTAACTTAATATTTTTCAAAGTTTTATAATAATAATACTTGTAAATATTTATGACAATAGATATTTAAAACATATAAATAATAATAAAATATTTAATAATAACTAATTACTATAAGTTACACTATTTTGGACGATAATTTATTCACTGCAATATTGTTTCTCAAGAAGTTTTATTCGGAAGTATTGTACGTTAAAACGTGAAATACGAGTATTAAACTTTTTTGCTCAAAAAATCGTGTATTTTTCATTAGGTCCAGCAATAGTACAAAACACGGAAATATTTTTAATTTATACATACGAACGGGTATTAAACAAAAAAACTGGGAGTATTTACTAACTCATTATATTAAATATCTCCATAAATAATAAATGAATATTCTTGCCAAAACAATGTTCATACTAAATATAGATTTCCTCTAGGGAATCTATCCAACAGCATATCCTAAGCACATCTCTGACCATAGCGCATTTTTCGCATTCTCCTAAGAAAACAGTTGCGTAGGTGCTCATTTGGGGCCAGAAGATTCCTTGGCGTTGCGCCTTTCGATAGAGAGACACTTCAGTTGTCCGAAATTTTCTTCGCGAAACTTATCTAGATAATCCTTCCTTCTTGCTCTGTAACACATCGCGGCAGGATTCCGCCAGGTCCCTTAGAGTATAATAACCCTTCATGGATGCTGAATCCTTGAGGTTGGGCCAACTTGCGCATTCACCTCCCTTCAATAGTCCTTCTATGATTGGCCTTCTCTAGTCTTCTACATCGAGTTCTTCTTCCGTATATAAGACTTGCATAAAAAAGAGGCTGATCTTCACTTGGACTTGAATTCGGGCAGGGCATTCATCTTCTGCTACTTTGGATCCCAATGTGGCAAGCGCATGTGCGTGGCGGTTGGAGCTTTCGGTGGTGTATTCAAAGTCAAGCGACTCAAAGGTGCCTGAAAACTTTTGCACCATAATCTGATAGCTTAAAAGTTTGTTTTCCTTTAGTGCAAAGACTCCAGATGATTGATTGATGATAAGTTTGGAATCTGCAGAGATGACAAGCCTCTTGACCCCATGGTTTTTGGGGCGAGTAGTCTTGCCAAAAGAGCTACGTATTCTGCTTCGTTGTTCGTGACCAAAAGCCTAGTTTGTACGACATTTGGATCACTTCGCGTTGCGGACTAGTTAGCACAATAAGAATCCCTCCACCAGACCTCGTGAACGACCCGTCGAAGTGGAGTCTCCATCGATCTTCTTCCAGCGTGTTGACCTCCAAGCCCATGATCATTTCTTCTATCATTGGCTCGGTGTTTCGGGTGCAGTCGAGGATCTTGGATAAAGTAGGCATTTGATGATTCATCATAATCTCCTTGTACTTGAGTAACATCCCCTGCAAACAAATTTCTACGAGGCGCTGCTCTGCGACCTCCTCCAAGCATTCGAGGTATTTTACTCGGAAAGGCCTAATAAAGGCGACTCCATCTTTGTCATTCCTTTGGTTCATCCGCGATAGATAGATGATGGTGACCTGCTCTTCGACTTGGAATAATTTGGCGTAGAACTTCCCGACATGTCCTCCCAGCTTTGAACGGATCCAAGATCGAGCTTATTGAACATTTGTATGCCAAGGGTCCCAGGGATTTGGAGAACTCGCGGAGCCACAGGTTTTTTCGCTTCTGTAAGGCCCCAGTAGATCAACGAAGCGCATGACATGCTCCTGCGCGTTTCCTTCAATCTCGTCAAAATTCTCCCATTTCGGCGTTTAGTATCACAGTCGATTGGGCATTAGGTAGAGGTCCGTTGGTATCGTAGGGGAACACTCAGTGTTGGGCGGAATGTTGCTGGTAGCATCGTGACTTGCCATGAAGTTCTCCAACCTCTGTTCCAAGGAGGCAAGGTAGTCGCAGCAGGAGGAGAACCATGGGCGGCACCTGCGAGAAAGGCGCATTATGGCTGCAAGACGGTGTGCATAACTGTATATGTGTTTGGCGTCCCATAGATGGGCTCCTAGAAGTGTTGTCCTCTTGTTGGTAACGGTACACGAATCGGCTGTACTCCCGGTGTAACCCGAGAAGGCGGTCGCAGGCTGACATTCTGGGAAGAGTGCGAGGGAATTCCTACATGGAAGGAATTCCCTAGAGCTACAGCAATCATTTGCGGTGTATACACCTGCGCGGATAGGAATGGACCAACGTGCGGAGGTCACACAACGGGACCGATATAGACTCCTAGCGCTCTTGTCGTCGTGTGTGCCATCTTTGTCAACTAATCTACCTTGGAGTATGCATCTGCGCCATCTGTTTCGTCTGGTTCTTAATCACGGCCGCTTGGTTCCAAATGGTGGCGTTGAGCCTCTCGATTAGGTTGGTCAGTGCCGTTTGGTCAAAGCTTTCTGATTGAGAGAGCCTATTTTGATTGGCCTGATGCTCATGGGACTCCGGTGGCAGTGATGATCGGTTCCTGCCGTTGTGAACTCCAGGGGAAAAGGAGGGACCATCTTGAAAGCTTCGGCAACAGGTAACCGGGTGAATCGTATGAGTTGTTCATGTCGTGTTCACCAATGTAGACAAGGGAGGATATGGCACTGCTCGCATGTGTTCTAGTAAGCAGATGAACAAAGCAAACAAAACTTTGTTAACCTGTTTGGGGGACTGAGAGTGAGAGTAGGTTTTGGGGTAGGAACAAGGCAATGTATGCTATCTAGATAAGAGACATTGATCGCTTGAGCTGAGCTTGCTGATCTGAAGTTTCGTCGGTGTTGTAGATATCACATCGTTGTGAATGGGACAGACTCCTCTATATATACAGGCCATAGGAAAGACGTGGGTGAGTACACACGATGGTAATGGAACCCCTCGTGACCCTAACGTCCGCCTAATTGAACGGCTCGCGGCCCGTATATGCGGAATCGTGGTCCGCAATTTCGGGGACGTGACAGTCTGTTCGCAGGTCTCTGGATGACATACGAGGGTCGCATGCGAGTCTAGCACCTCGCACGCGACAATACTTACTCTAGACTCCACTCAACCACACCCCCAAGTTCCGTAAGTGCAAGGCGCATAAGCAAAGGACCCTACCTTGCAGTCCTTTGCATACACGTAAGCGAAGGATGTGTTAAGGTACATATAGACCACGGCTCATGCACGCATGTGTAGAGTTTTGATGCAGGATTCACAACGGAAATACAATAAATTATCATGATCAAAGCCCTCCATGAATCTCAGATTAAGCTCTCATAACGTGGTAAAGGAGACAATGTGTACCTTGTGGGTTTGTGTGATCACAACGAAGAATAGCATCCTCGTCTCTACCGGTATCCACACCTTCGGATTGATAATGGGGATCTTCTCCACGCCTTGTGCTAGCAACGTTGAAGAAGGAATCAAGCAATCACGCAAAGTGAGGAGGGGAGCTTCGGCCTCCTTGATGTCGGCCACAAGAGGGTTTCGGCCTCCTTGTGGTTCTCTCCTTGCTTTGTTATTTCACTCAATGACAACTCTTGTGAAATAATAGATCTAGTACTCCCCCTTTTATAGTAAATAACGCCTTATTGACTACAAATTGCCCCAATACTAATCATGTCCATACGAAGATTAGTCCACTTTGCAACTTAGTCCAGTTAATTTTGCATGTGGCTGCGTTTTGATCTTTGATCCATATAAATGTTAATTATTCCTACTAATTAACATCTATATCCAGTTTAATCCTTTTGGTGTGTGACCCTATAGGTTTCTATTAAGTTGGCAGTAACAATTGCAAACATTGAGCGGTGTCTAGCAACACATCAATGCTACCCAACTAATAAAAATAGTCAATGATCCGACAAACGTTGTGCCCAATGTTACCGTGTTTTATAAGTCCCTTTGTCTCCATATCCGAGTTAGACACGAGACATAAATGTCACACTCGTTTATCCAATCCATAGTTTCTCGATCCTAGGAATAGGCTTATCTATACAGATAACATCAATATCACATATTTATTTATCTGAGTCTGGCCAGACATTCCATAAGCACTACCCCTCGAGTGGTCGTGGATATTTACTCCCATTATGTGGGAGCGAAAAATCCTCTCTACATCACTACCATCTCTGAGCTTGCTTCCTATCATGTCCGATTACCGCCTTTATAGTTAACCAGTTATGGTGTAACATTTGACAAGATCAAAATATGATTTTTCACAACTGGAGTATCTAGTTACTTCAAGTCTAAGGACTACAACACCATTGTCACTACGAGAAGCACTTGTTACTTTGACATAATCCATATGTAGTCTTCTCGTGGTGGGTCAATCCAGTATGCCATTATTAATAATGCATAGCCATGTGTTAGACTTGATATCTCCATATGAATCTACCCACATACTAGTCTCCATGCATAGTGACTGTCCTATTATCCAATACACTTTACCATGGATATTTAAGATAAACAAAAATTTTAATCTAAGGACTTCATTATAATAAATATCTCCATAATTAATAAATGAATGTCCTAGCCAAAAACATTGTTCATACTAGATTGCCTCTAGGGCATCAACTTCAACAGTTTCCCACTTGCACTAGAGCCAATCTGGTGCATCTCATATAGCCATAGATCTAGTGTACTCTTCATGCTTTCGTTGAACCAATGGCTTTGTAAGTGGATCTAAAAGATTATTATCTATTGGAATCTTGCATATTTTCACATCTCCTCTATCGATGATTTCTCTAATGAGATGGAATCTCCTGAGTACGTACTTGGAGTTCTGGTGTGACCTGAGTTCCTTGGCATGTGCGATTTCTCCAGTGTTGTCACAATACAACGCAATAGGATCCACAATGCGAGGACCACACCTAAATCAGTTATGAACTTCTTAATCCAAACAACTTCCTTTGCTGCGCCCGACGCAGAAATGTACTCAAATTCACTTGTAGAATTAGCAAGTGTCTCTTTCTTATAACTCTTCCAGCTCACAGCTCCCCAATTTAGACAAAACACATAACCCAACTGTGATCTGTAATCATCTTTCTCGGTTTGGATACTTGCGTCAGTGTAAACTATTACACTGAGTTCTTTGTTCTTCCTCCCCTCCATATATCAAAAATGCATCCTTAGTTCTTCTCAAGTACTTAAGGATATTCTTGACAAAAATCCAGTGAATCTCAATCATATTGGACTGGTATCTGCTTGTCATACTCAAGGTGTATGCCACATCTGGTATAGTACATAAAATGGCGTACACGATAGATCCAATAGCCGAAACATATGGGATCTTACTCATGCGGTCCTTCTCAATGTGATTGGAAGGACAGTCAGCCTTCGAAAGGGTGACTCCATGCGACATGGGAAAGAATCCTTTCTTGGATTCTTGCATGTTGAACCGTTTCAACACCTTGTCAATATATGTACTTTGACTAAGGTGGAGCAACTTCCTAGATCTATCCCTGTATATCTTGGTATCAAGTATATAAGTTGCATCCCCTAAGTCTATCATTGAGAAACACTTCCCTAGCCAATCTTTAACCCATTTTAAGGAAGGGACACCGTTTCCAATGAGTTGTATGTCATCCACATAAAAGACGAGAAACACTACAGATCTCCCACAAAACTTCTTGTAGACACGTGGTTCATCTTCGTTCTTGATGAAGCCAAACTCTTTGACTGCATCATAAAAACGTAGATTCCAACTCCTAGACGCTTGCTTCAATCCATAAATGGATCGCTACAACTTACACACTTTATGAGCATGCTCTCGATCCTCAAAACCCTCTGGTTGTGTCATGTACACATCCTCAAGGAGGTTTCTATAAAGAAACGTTTTTTTGACATCCATCTTCCTGATATCATAATCGTGATAAGCTGCAATAGCAAGCAAGATACGAATGGATTTGGTCATCGCGACTAGAGAAAAGGTTTCATCATAGTCAATACCATGAATCTGTCTGAATCATTTATCCATCAATCCGTCCTTATACGCAATCACATTTCCATCCATGTCGGTCTTCTTCTTGAAGAACCACTTGCACCCCATGGGTCGAGCCCCTTCGGGTGGTTCCACCAAAGTCCATATTTTGTTGGTATACATGGATTCAATTTCGGATCTCATGGCTTCAAGCATTTCTGAGAGTTCCGCCCATTAATTTCCTCTCCATAGGTAGTAGGCTCATCATCATCCATGAATAGTACATCACCGGGCTCAGTCACGAGTAGTCCATACCTCTCTGGCTCCTGACGTACCCTATTCGAACTACAAATTTCTTATGTTACTTGAGCAGGTTGCTCCACAAAATTTTGCGATTCCTGCTCATGTCCCATTGTAGGATGAGTGTTTTGTGGTTCTTGAATTTATTTAAGTTATACAGTCCTACCACTGGCTTCTTTAGAGACAAATTCTCCTTCTAGAAACCCACCGGTCCGGGCAACAAACACTTTGTTCTCTATTGGATTGTAGAAGTAATGTCATTTTGTTTCCTTAAAATATCCTACAAACTTATCTGACTTAGGCCCGAGCATGTCTGACTGTAAACGCTTTACATAGACGTCGCAACCCCAAATCTTCATAAATGACACTATGGGACGGCTCCTAGTCCATATCTCATATGGTGTCTTCATGACTGATTTGGATGGAACACGGTTAAGGGTAAAAGCTGCAGTTAATAGAGCATGTCCCCAAAACGATATTGGAAGATCTGGCTGACACATCATATATCAAACCATGTCCAACAGTGTTTGATTCCTCCTCTCACACACGCCATTCTATTGCGGCGTTCCGGGTGAAGTGAGTTGGGATATGATCCGACACTCTATAAGAAAGTCATCAAACTCTTGGCCTAAGTATTCTCCTCCACAATCCGATTGTAGAGCCTTAATACTCTTTCCAAGTTGCTTCTCTACTTCATTCTTGAATTACTTGAACTTTTCAATGGAATCGGATTTGTTCTTCATAAGATACACAAACCCATATCTACTGAACTCATCAGTAAATGTAATGAAGTAAGGATAACCACCTCTAGCAGGTGTGGAAAATGGTCCACACACATCAGTATGTATGAGTGCCAATAGCTCACTAGTCCTCTCACATTTCTTACTGAAAGGGGACTTACTCATTATTCCCAATAAACAAGATTCACATGTTTCATATGATTCATAATCAAATGAGTCTAGAAATCCATCCTTATGAAGTCTAGAATTGTGTTTCTCGTTTATATGCCCTAAACGACAATGCCATAGATAAGTAGGATTTAAATTAATAGTTTTAATCCTCTTGGTATTTATGTTATAGACGAAATTATCTAGATCAAGGATATACAACCCATTAGACAAAAGAGCATTACAATAATGCATACTATCAAAATAAATGGAGCCAGAATTATCATTTATTGTGACAAAAAAATCTTTCTTGTCCAAACTAGAAATAGAAATTATATTACTACTCATAGCAGGGACATAAAAATAATTGCCTAATTATAGAATAAGTTCTGAAGGTAAATATAACTCATAAACGCCTACGGCTAATGCAGTAACTCTTGCTCCATTCCCAACGCGCAAGTCTATCTGCCCTTTAGCTAGTCGTCTGCTTCTCTTTAGATCCTTCACATTTCTACAAATGTGAGATCCACTATTTCAAGCCTTTTATCTTGTTATGGCATTGTCTGTTTGTCCATTTGTCTCTTTGGATGACAATTTGTCTGTTTGTCCATCTATAACAAAAATACCTGGTGGTGGTGGAATCACTATTTCAAGCCTTTTATCTTCCAAATATTTTGGCCAGTTCATCTTCCAGTGGCCTGTTTGGCTACAATAGTGACATGCGCCCTTGGAGATGCCACCAGCAGGCTTTAAGGCAATTTTCTTGGGTTTTACAACTAGCTTGCTCTTAGCTTTAGAGTTCTTGGAAACTTTCTTGCATTTCCCCTTATTGACCATCAGTATGGCCATGCCTTTACCTTTATCAATGCTCTGTTCAGCGGTCCTCAACATATTGAGCAAGTCTGGCAGAGTTTGTTGATCTCATTCATATTGTATGCAACAACCCCTTATCCGGCTAGGGACAAGACCGGGAGGACGATTCTTAATAGAAGCAGTGGAGATCAAAAGCAATACAATCTAAAACTCCTATTATATTATTAAGTCAAAGGTAGATAGCCTCTTACACAAGCTGATTACTATTACAGAACCCTTATCTAACATCATTAAATAAACTACTGGTGACGTCCATAGTCTACACGAGTCTCGCGCCCCTTCTATTTTACAGACTCATCTCCAAGACCTGCGGTGGGAAGCAAAACAACAAGAACCACAGTTTCTAAAGTCAGCAAGAAATGCTGAGTGAAATACACCCTAGCATGTAAAAACGGGAAAGATGAGATAGCTTGTTGTTCCCCGAGTTAGATAAAACGGTGGCACAGCATGAGTAAAGCAATATCAGAGTTTACAGCATCATAAAAAACAGAGTTAACCAATTTACGAATGACAATATTCAAAGCTTCAAACATTTCCAATAAATCCTTTACTAGTGTCAGTTGCCAAATATGGAATCAAAGGAGCCAATTATTACACACAAATGTTAACTGCTAACAAAGGACCTCCCAAATGTTAACGGTCAACAAAGGACCTCCAAATGTTAGCGGTCAACAAATGACCTGCCAAATGTTAACGGTCAACAAAGGACCTCCCAAATGTCAACGAATTTCGGTGCGTGCGATATTTCATTTTATGTTTTTACGCATTATTGTTTTCTTGTGACAGTTTCGAAGAAAACATTTTGAACGTAATCAAATTCAAGTAAAAGCGTGTGAATCACAAAACATATTTCGAGACAGGTTACAAAATCATGTTTTGACATGAAAGTAGACAAGCGTACGAGGCCAAGCATGTAATCTCACAAGTATATTTTGAGACATGATATAAAATCATATAGTGACACGAAGGAAGCTAGCGCGCTACACAATCCAAAACTCATATTATATTATTAAACAAATGTAGATAGTCTCTTACACAAGCTGATTAATATTACACAACGCTTATCTAACATCATTAGATAAAATACTGGTGACAGCCTTAGTCAACACGAGTCTCGCGCCCCTTCTATTTAACAGACTCAGCTCCTAGACCTGTTGTGGGAAGAAAAACAATAAGAACCTCAGTTTCTAAAGTCAGCAAGAAATGCTGAGTGAAATACACCCTAGCATGTAAAAAGATGAAAGATGATATAGCTTGCTGTTCCCCAAGTTAGATAAAACGGCGGCACAGCATGAGTAAAGCAATATCAGAGTTTACAGCATCATAAAAAACAGAGTTAACCGATTTACGAATGACAATATTCAAAGCTTCAAACATTCCCGATAAATCATTTACTAGTGCCAGTTTCCAAATATAGAATCAAATGAGCCAATTATTACACACAATTGCTAATGGTCAACAAAGGACCTCCCAAATGTTAACGGTCAACAAAGAACCTCCAAATGTTAGCAGTCAACAAAGAACCTCCTAAATGTTAACGGTCAATAAAGTACCTCCAAAATTTTAACAGTCAATAAAGGACCTCCCAAACGTAAAAGGTCAACAGAGGACCTCCCAACTGTTATTCCGGTGCGTGTTGTATTCCACTTTAAGTTTTTACGCATTATTGTTTTCTTGTGACAGTTTCGAAGAAAACATTTGGAACGTAATCAAGTTCAAGTAAAAGCGTGTGAATCACAAAACATATTTCGAGACAGGTTACAAAATCATGTATTGACACGAAAGAAGACAGTTGTACGAGGCCAAGCATGTAATCTCACAAGTATATTTTGTGACAGGATATAAATACCATATAGTGACATGAAGGAAGCTAGTCGCGCTACACTAAGCATGTAAAGTCACTAGTATATCTTGACACAGATTATAAAATCTCACAATTCGACACGAAGGAAGCTAGGCACGCTATGCTAGGCACGTATACTCACCTGATGTCGACTCAGCAGTTAGTAGGTAGGAAAGTCAACAAAGCCTATGTCCACGAATCTGTCGCCTACAATTTATAAATATGTTAGTCACAACGGTGTTATTTTTGAGTAAACGAATGCATTAGCCCTATTTAATCGCTCTGCTAGGTTGAATACTAAATACAACTCTTACGATCCTACGCAATTCGTCTTTACGTCATATACTTATATATACATGTTTATAAAAAATATTCCTGGACTAACTTGGATAATCAGAACAACTCTCTTACGAGTCCTTATTAAATTAAGGGAGAAATATTTAAAATTATTAAATACCACAACTAATAGTAATAAGAAAATAACAATAATACTTACTAAAGAATTATTTTAGCTTTCAATAAACCTTTATATTTGTCGATAAAAGATTAGTGTATAATTATTGAAACTCAATGATTATAAATATAAAGTGACAAGTAATTAAAACAAATAGTATTTTTCAAATTAACGCATATAATACTTTTATAGCTTATTTTTCAAGAGAAGTATTATAACCAATTTCTAAAACATATAATAGTATCTTACTAGTTCATTTTCTAAGAAAAATACTTTATTATCACAAATTATTACAAACAAATATAATTTTTACAAAGTATTTATTGTATTTATTTAGTTGAAATAAAAATTAATGGACAATTAGCTTAATAGTTACAACTGATTAGATAATTGTAGTAATAGAATATATAAACTACATTCAACCTCTAATAGTTTCATTTGAAAGACACTTACGACCCCCAAGTCCTTGAAAACGACATAATTAAGATACACCTAGCTCCTCAATCGTGAATTCTCAAATTGATTGCTCTAAACACGAATTCAGGGCCTAAAGACATGATTTTGATCACATAAAACGATGTAGGGAAGGATTTAGAGCATACCCAGACCAAGAAATGGGAGAAACGGTCGAGAAACGAAGCGGGTCAAGTCGCTGAAAAGTGTGGCCGAAGGTGAGCTCGACCGGAGCTTCTCCGGTGGTTTCTGGGCTTGGCTGAGCACCTATGGAGCATGGTAGGCCCTCCTAAAGGCTAGAGGGATGGAGAGAGAGAGAGAGAGAGGTGGGTGGCGCTGTTTAGGGTTACCCGAACTCTCGTCGGCGTTAATGGCGGGTTCGGCGGTGGACTGCTTCAGCGGCTATTGGATGCTGCTACTTCCTTCGTTTCCAGTTCTTTTTCTTCTCCTAGGTTCTGAGTAGAGATGGGAACGAAGGAGATTGAGGGAGAATAGAATATAAGGTGATGATGGTGGTGGTTTTGGTGCGTTTCCCGAAGGTGCCAGTGGCGGTGGTGGTGGCTGGGTTTTCACCAAGCTAATACTGCTGCTGTTGCTTGCTCACAGGACAGAGACAGCGAGAAAGAGAGATAGGGGAGAGAAGATAGGCAGGAGAGGAAGTGGGCAGAAAGTTGGTGATGGTGGTGTTGAAGGTGAACTAGCGGTGGTGTTGGTGGTTGAGTTGCCGGAAGGGAAGAAGATGATGACGATGATGAGGATGATGATTGTGATGTGAGGGAGATAAAGAACTGAGCTTAAATAGAGAGGGAGAGCGGTGAAAGGAGGTGGAATCGGTGGAAAAGGTGGCGGTGGCGGTGGCAGTGATGACAAAAAATCTCCAAAGAAGATGAAAATTCAAGTTGAAGATGATGATAGGATATAGGTTTTGGTTTAGTGGGAGCACCATTCACTAATTAATTAGGTGCAATACTCATATCAAGTTTCGTGGTAGTCGCACACGCGTTAATTACTAAAAGAACAAAGATTTTTACGTTCTAACTTACGACTATTAACGTAACGTTTTCTAAAATTTTGCGCGGTTAAAAATACGATAATCGATCCAACTATTATTCTTCGCCACTAAATTTTTATTTTAGCTCTCCAAATTATTAAACTGCCCCTATGTAAAATACGGAGTATCACATTGTAGTTCATGATGAACTAACTATAACTGTCCGACAACGATTGCATGATGAGATCAGTAGCTAACTCTTGGATGAAAAGGAAGCCTAACCTCTCGAGATTCTCCATGTATCCAATCATACGGAGTACATGAGGCCCCAATGGGTTCCCCTGTGGCAGACTGCACTTGTAGAGTGTTTTAGATACCTCATACAGCTCATGCCTTGCTTGCTCTGTGAAGATCTGCCTCAAATGTATGATCATATCATTACGTCTCCATGTTATCGTGCTGCTTATGAAGCTCATATTTCATGTTGCAAAGCACAAGACAAGTCACATCAGTAGAGTCATCTACAATCTTCTGATGTGCCTTTCTTGCAGCAAGAGTAGCATCATCAGCTAGTGCCTCTGGAACAGGTTGCTCTAGAATGTACATCTTCTTTTCTTGCTTGAGAACAATTCTCAAGTTTCTATACCAGTCTAGGAAATTGATTCCAGACAGCTTGTTCTTCTCAAGGACAGAACGTAATGATAGAGTCGATGTTTGATTGTTTGCCATTGGAATTCTATAAAATGAGAAATATACAATATTAGTACTTGTGAACAATTAGCTACATTTAAAAAGGGCTAAATTATTAAATATAGCTCCCACTATTTTTCTCTGATTAACAACCCTCACCATTAATGTGGAAAATATCATGTGTGTGTGTGTATATATATATATATATATATATATATATATATATATATATATATATATTCTAGTGGGCCAAGATCCTGTTGGAATAGATGCCCTAGAGGCAATCTTTATTTAATATGAACATTATTTTTTGCTTGAACAATCATTGTATTATTTATGGAGATATTTAATATAATGAAGTCATTAGATTACAATGTGTTGTTTATCTTAAATATCCCTAGTCATTTATATTGATTAACAGGACGATCAACTATAGACTAGTATGAGGGTAGATTGATATGAGGATATCAAGTCTAGCACATGTGTATGTATTAGGGGTAATGGCATACTGGATTGACCCACCACGAGAAGGCTACATTAATTATGTTAAAGTCACAAGTTCTTCTCGTTGTGACAATGGTATTGTGGTCCTTAGACTTGAAGTCACTAGATACTCTAGTTGTGGAGTATTGTGTTTTAATATCGTCAAACACTACACCATGACTGGGTACCAATAAAGGCATTTATCGGACACAATAGGAAGCAGCCTTAGAGATGGTAGTGATGTAGAGAGGATTTGTCCCTCCCACATAAGGGAGCAAATACCCATGGCCACTCGAGGGGTAGTGCTTATAGAATGTCTGGCCAAACTCAAATGAATCAATATAGGATATTGATGTTATATGCATGGACAAGACCATTCCCAGGATCGAGAAACTATGGATTGGATATACAAGTGTGACTTGTATGTCTCGTGTCCAATCGGGATATTGAGACAAAGGGATAATACAATACGGTAGCATTGGTCGCAAGGTTTTTCGGATCACTGACTATGTCTAGTAGTTGGGTTGCATGATGTGTTGCTAGACACCGCTCTATGTTCTTAATTGTTACTACCAACTAAGTAGAAACCTATGGGGTCACACACCCTATGGATTAAACCGGAATTTGGGAATAATTAGTAGGAATAATTAAATAGAAGGATCTATACACAACCACAAGCAAACTTAGTAGGACTGATTTGAAAAGTGGACTAATCCGTTTTTGGACATGATTAGTAATGGGGCTAATATGTAGTTAATAAGGAGTTATTAACTATATAAGGGCACTCCTAGCTTGTTTTCTCATAAGTGTGTGTCATAATTTTTATCACAAAGGAGAGGGAACAAAGCAAGGAGAGACCAAGAGACCTAGAGCCGAAACCCTAGGTCGTCCGCCCCTACTCGTCGGCCACCAAAGAGGCGCGACCTCTTTGTTCCTCGTTTTGCGTGATCTTCTTCTTACTCCTTCTTTCGTTGCTAGCACAAAGGCGTGAGAAGGATCCAGAGCAGTCCTAGGTGTGGATATTCATAGAGGTGTGGACATTATTCTGCGTGAAGTCACGAATTAAGACAAATAAGATACACAATGTCTTAATCCCTTACCATCGTTATGATGTCTAGTCCTGCAATATTTGGAGGGCATTGAACTGAATTTTATTATTGTTATTCCACGGCGTAATCCGTATCAAAACCCAACAGATCCTTATTTTGCTTCCTCTTGAGTTTGCTTTGGCAAGTCACCCAAAAGTTAGTAATTAGGTAGGAACACTTTCAAATTGCATCATATGAAACTCTTGGTTAAATTGGACAAATAACTCCTTATTTGTCTATCTCATAGATAATCCCAATTGCCTTGCCTCTAAGATTTCAATCCTATTGAAGTATCTTAGTTGCGTTTAACCTCTTACTTCAACAATCGCACACTAGCTTGTGTCGTCGCGCCACATCATGAAGAATCAAGTCGCCTTGCTTTGACAAGCCCGAATCTAATACTTCCTGATCATGACGAGTGTTAAGTAAGAGAAGGCAAAACAAAATATTTATTGTTGAGGGATTTTGTTGTAAATTTTAATTTGTTGATCATATCACTTGATCTACTTATTTGGATTGGGCAATCCCAAATAAAAGATCCGACTATTTAATTATTATCTTGTTACGTTTTGCAAGCATCCATCATACATCAAAAAATAAATAACAAGACAATAAATAATAAATAAAACGTGGTATGGATGTGGCCCCTAAAATTAAGATATTCCCAAGAAAATGAGAATATCTATAAGCCCTAACGTGACAAGCTCATCTCCATGTGCCTCCAGCTTAAGTCCATGCATCCTAGCTTCTGGGTCTTCATCGTCTTGTTATTTCTTTAGTATTTGAACTTCTTCTACATGCCTTGGCTATATTATATCTATCTAATTCTAGCTAGCATCTACAAACTAAATAGAGAGACCTAAAAGGCGAGGGAGAAGACAACACACGTGCCGTAAAATTGACTACATTAATTACATCAAAACCAAACCAAAACAAACCAGAAAATAAACATCCACAACCTAGGCCACATCCAACCACCATGCAATAAAACACATAAACAATTAAGTTTCAATTTTATCGCTCTTGGTCAATATTAGTTGAATTTGGGATTTATATGGTCAAAACGGTCAAACGGTCTCGCCAATCCAATTGGCCGAACCCGTTTGGTCTTAGCCAAACCGGGCCAAACTTGTCGGACCAGCCCGCCAGTCAAACCGGCGGTTGGCCTAGTCGGTAGGCTGGTCAGCCTCGGTCCATGCGCTAAGGGGAGGGGACTGACAAGCTGGCCGAACCCCCTTAGGGCTAGTTTCAAAACGTTTTCCCTTCATTATGGGCATATTCCCAATTGTTGGAGAAAACACCTTCTTCCCCAATTGTGCCGAATGCCTAGCTTTTCGAAATCACCTAAACATACATCACATGTATACGAAATCGGTCAATCTTTACACAATATGTGAAATTGGCTTATTTCATATTAAATCATATTCAAATCGCATCATCATGTGCATATCATGATACCGTGTAAAACTGATAAAGCAAATAACACGTAAAACACGTTATGCGCTATCACATGTGGGTCTGATACCATTGTAGGGTTTTGATGCAGGATGCACGGCGAGAATACAATAAAATTCCTGATCAAATCCCTCCATGAGTCGCATGTTAAGCTCTCATAATGTGATAAAGGAGACAATGTGTACCTTGTGGGTTTGTGTGATCCCAACGAAGAATAGCGTCCTCGTCTCTACCAGTATCCACACCTTCGGATTGAGAATGGGAATCTTCTCCACGCCTTGTTCTAGCAACACTGAAGAAGGAATGAAGTAATCACACAAAGCGAGGAGGGGAGCTTCGGTCTCCTTGGTGCCGTCGGCCACCAGGGGGTTCGGCCTCCTTGTGGTTCTCTCCGTGCTTTTTTATTTCACTCAATGAGAATCTTGTGAAATAATAGATCTAGGAACCCCTTTTATAGTCAAACTCCTTATTTACTACAAATTTCCCCAATACTAATCCTGTCATACAAAGATTAGTCCACTTTGCAACTTAGTCCAACTAAATTTTCATGTGGTTGCATTTTGATCCTTGATCCATATAATTATTAATTAGTCCTACCAATTAATATATATATATATATATATATCCAGTTTAATCATTTGAAAGAGAGAGTGATATAACCACTCATTTTCCTGGGCACCTGTGGACCTGAATGTGTGGTAGGCTGGTAGAAGCGTATGTTAAGGAGACTTAAATGTGTTTGACAATCATTTCAATTTCTTAAGACAACAGAAACTAGGAACCAATTCGAAGTAATCAACCAGTCACCACCCACCCATTTGATCAATACACCAGGGGTCTTGATAATGTGCTACAATATTCTTGACGCTTTACGCATTTAGGTCAAGGGAACACCTCCCTAAAGCTCGTGTCCCCAGATCTTCACTTTTTGGAAGACTGATGATGGAGTTACAACTGGTGTAAGTAAGAGGGGTTATAATGTGGAATGGTGGATTTCTATCCACACCCGTCAATTCTGCACCATATACCAATTTCCTCTTATCTTCCATAGAAGTCTATGGTGTGTCTACATGGGGTACTGTGATTTGTCATTTTCAGGAGGTTTCACTTCAAGGAAGGTCACCTTTGGCAGCTGGAATCTCCTTCGGGAAAAGAGGACAGAAAATGTAGAAAGATATGACTTCTAGACATAGTTATCAAAGTTTAAAACGTATCGTGTATCGATAGTAGGATTTTCGCGCGGTTCGGCCAATTGAATATATTTATATTCATGTGGTGACCGTGACGGCGCCCGTAGGCGGGTTGTCGACTACCTAAGTGACGGCGGTGTGGCAACTAGTCGGATTCCTAGCCCAAGTGATAACTACTTGCGGATTCCTAGGCACACAAGCTCTCACTCAATCTACTACACCTCGGCGTGGTTTTTCCTTCCTGTTCAAAGACTATCATCGTTTTCTGCTCAGCCTCTTGTTAATTCAATTGCCCTTTCTCAAAATTTTCTGATTTTACAATTTTTTTTTTAATTTTTTTTTTTAAGTTTTTATTTTTTTTATTTTTTTTTACAATGCACGGTCATAAATGTGTGGCGGGTTGACTCAAATAAAGAAAACATGCAGACTCAAGAAAGAAAAATAAAAATGCAAATAAAGTTGAAAAAAACGTGCAGACCTGGTAAATGCAGATACGACTCCCACCCCCACACTAAGGGATGGCCTGTCCTCAGGACATGTACTGATCTGGTCTATAAGTCAGGTCTGACCCGGTCTCGAAAGAACCGGACTGACTGTTGGTGATACTGGTCGGGTCACCATGAGGCAGAAAAATAAAGCAGAAGAAATGTGCAGAAATTACGTGCTCGTGATGCGTGCGTCTCAGGAACTAACCTCCTAAAACTACCAGGGTTTCTACCACAGTTGACAAGGAAACCGAGAAAAATGCAGCAAAATATCGACCCGGGTACGGGCTCGTGCCTAAAACGTAAAATAAGGCGAAGGTAGGGAATGTGAACCTGAGCACCCGGAGCAAGTCTACGGGTGCAGTCTGCAATTTCCGGCAAGATGGACCCCGATGGTCGCCGGAAAATATTGCCGGAAAAAACGTCGGGAAAATTCAGAACTTGTCACGGTGTAACTCTCCACCCCCACACTTGCTCTTTGCGAATTTTTGAACTTTTCGGGTTGTGTGCGTGCTCTTGAAATGTGCAATCCCCAAGAACCATTGTGTATGACAATGTGCTCCCATACGGTCGAGTGTATTGTCGTACACCGGGGTTGATTGCTCCGGTCTGCTTGAAAATTATTCCTGAAGAATCCCCAACTCGTATGAGTCCCTGTGATGGTCGAGTGTGCCAGAACACAACGGGGTTGATTCTTCAAGATTCTGGAAATTTGAATGTTCCGCGTACTGTACGTGTTGCTACCTGTGTAGCCACTGCGTAGCTACATTAACAGCAACTTTTCTGCTCCATTTTTTTTCTACGTCCAAAAAGCTTCTCATGTATGCGTTGTTACACAGATAGCCACGCACCCCGTAAATATTTGCCAAAAATCTCTCGATTTCTGCGTGACTAACCTCTCGGCCTGCGTGGCTAGAGTTCAACCTGCGTGGCTAATCGTCTGCCTGCGTGGCTAAGGTTCTGCCTGCGTGGCTAACTCCCTGGCTGCGGTTTTGCACGCCAAGACTGCGTTTCTACACTCCCGGGTTGCGTTTCTACACTCCCTGACTGCGTTTCTGCACTCCTGGGCTGCGTTTCTGCACTCCCATACTGCGTGGATAGCCTCTCGGTTTTCAACCAGCTCGTTTTTTCTGCTCCAATTTTACTGGTTTTTCTTCACATACTCGTTTACACATCAGATCACAATCATCTCACCTCTCTAAATTTCAACATAAATAACTAAATTAAATTACATTACTCCTAAGTTGGGTTGCCTCCCAACCAGCGCTTGTAATTTAAGAACAACGGCCCGACCCAGTTACCTCATGCTTGCTCAAGAGACGTCAAATTCGCCAGGATCTACCTTGACGACTACTATCGGGCCCAAATATGGCTTGACCCAGTTTCCGCTCACCCTGCAAGTTGTACTGTCAAGCGAATTATCCACTTCCAATGCATCCCATGAAAACATCTCTTTGATGATGAACGGTGTTGACGACCTGGATCTCAATTTTCCCAGGAAAAACTGCTTCCGAGAATCGCAGAGAAGTACCTTCTGCCCTACTTGAAACGGCGTTGGCTGTGCTGAACTTTGATGGCTCGGGAGCGGTTTCAGCTCCAGAGTTGGTGGCTGTTCGAGTGACGGGACCAGGGCCGATTCCTGCCCACCTTTTTCGTCCAGCTGTAAACTGGTCCGTTTTTCAGCTTGCATGGCATGCTCCTCCTGGAATCTCTCCTCGTTCTCTCTGTCCACTCTGTCAATCTCTGCCCATAGCTCGTCCATCTCCTCGTTTTCCCAGCCTTCTTCGACTACCTCCACAGTGAAGATGTCTTCATGATCGTAGTAATTCGTCCATTGCATATTTTTGAAAACGTTGAACTTCACATGATCTTCATTAATCTGCATGGTCAGTTCTCCGCTTTTGTAGTTTATCATGGCTTCTCCGGTAGCCAGAAACGGTCTGCCCAGAATGAGGGATACCTCCCCTGCCTCCATGTCCAGAATTACGAAATCTGACGGAAAAATCAATTCTCCTACTTTCACCAGAATATCTTCAATAACTCCGTAAGCCTGCTTCACGGATCTGTCCGCCATCTGCAGCTTGATTCTGGTGGGTCTGAGTTCACCGATTTTCAAAGTTTTAAAAATCGACAACTGCATCAGATTGATACTGGCCCCAAGGTCACACAAAGCCTTTCATGTGTAAGCATTACCTAGGGTCACCGGGATGACGAAACTGCCAGGGTCCTCCCTCTTCCTCGGTAGCCCATTCTTCACACAGTTGCTCACTTCTGCCGTCAGGTTTATTGTCTCGAAATCACTCATACGCCTCCTTCCATACAAAATGTCCCTGAGGAATTTGGAATAAGTGGGCATCTTTTCCAACGCCTCAGCAAAAGGGTATGTTGATCTGCAGCTGTTTGAACATCTCGAGAAATCCGGCATAGTCTATGCTATCATCCCTCTTGCGTGTCTTCAAAGGATACGACACCTCCTTGGAGACAGGTACCGTTTCTACATCCTTCTCGTTATGCACTGCATCATGCTCAACCGAGCCCTTTGGATGGGGGCGGTCGGCTGAGCCGTTGTCCTGGGAAAATACTTCGCGTTCAACTTCTTTTGATTTTTCTGCACGTGCGTGGCTAGGATACTGCGGATCCTGTAGTGCTAATCAACTCCGAGTGGTGATGGCATTGGTATGGTCATGTGGATTATTAACAGTGGTTGAAGGTAAGTTCCCAGGTGCTCTCTCAGTTAGCTGCTGTGCTAACTGCCCTACTTGCACCTCCAAAGTGCGAAGTGAAGTCTTGGTAGATTGTAGGTCAGCTGCAAAGGCGTCCACCTGTGAAAATCGGGACTCCATAGTCTGAAACATTGACTCGATTTTCTTCATCTGACTGTCGTACTGCTGTGCAGATGGGCCCGGCTGAACCTGTGGTACTGGTGCGGCCTGCTGAACTGGTGGCTTGTGCTGGAATCCTCGCGCATAAATTGCAGAATTCGGGTTTCCGTACCGGAACCCGGGGTGATCTCTCGTACCCAGTCTGTATCGGCTCGGATCCCACTGCTGTTGTACGTAATTGGCATCCTCGATCCTGAGCACCTCAATGGCTGCGTCCAAATTTGGTTTTCCTACTGCTGCAACAACCTTCTTTTCCGAGTAGACTTTCTTAACCAATTCTTGCACGATCTTGGCCAGGTTATCTATCCAGTCATCCTCCACTGGCTCGGCTCGGGCCGTGATCCTGCGATCATCAAACAGTCGAGTGTCCTGTTTGGCTAACTGCTTCATCAGCTCATAGGCACCGTCTTTGTCCACATGGTACAGGAAGTTTCTCCGGCTTCTCTGTCAATCCTGTCAGTACTCTCCCTTTCTAGGGCATGATAGAATACATGCAGGATCTTCGGGTCTCCAAAATCGTGGTTCGGGCATCTCTTAACCAATCTCATCAATCTGTCCCATGCGTCTACCACCGTCTCCCCCGTCTTCTACTTGAATGACAGAATCTCGGTTTGTAGTTGAATGACCCGGGAAGCGGAGTAGAATTTGGCCAAAAAATATGTGACGCATCCTTCCCATGTAGTGATGGATCTGGGTGGTCGGGATTCGAGCCAGTCTTTGGCCACTCCGTATAGGCAGTATGGAAAGAGAATTAGCACGAGTGCCTCTGCTTCAACTCCCTTATACCGAACTTTGCTGCAATAGTCCTCAAATTTCCCGATGAAGTCGTTCGGGTCTTCGTCAGCTTTGCCATGGAATGGACAGAGGGTCTGAACAGTCTGGATAGTGGATGGTTTTATATCAAAGTTTCTGCGGTGATCTCGGGTACCACAATAGCTCGTTCATGCCCTCCGGTGGGGACTTCAAAGTTTTCCACCAACGCCTTCCCAGATCTGTTATATGTCCTCTGGTTGCTCCGGGCAGCAAAACCTGTTGTGATAAGCTCTTCGATGTACCGGGCCATCTGGGTTGGAGTGCGTGTCTCGGGCAGTTCTGGCGTTCCTTCGGTATTGTCGCCCATCCTGAAAAAAACAGAGATCTCACGAGCAATGAGATAACTGAAAAGTAACAATAAAAATAAAAAGAAAAACTCTGAAAATTAAACCGGACTACTAAATAAACCCTAAAAAGTCCCCGGCAACGGCGCCAAAAACTTGATTCACAAACTAACGTGCTATTCGCAAGTATACGAATCGAGTAATACCGGGTGAATTTTAACTCGGGTGATCGTTCCCACGGGGACTATTTTGAGTTTTTCGAGCAATCAGTTTTAACTTACAGAGTGTAAAAGGAGGAGTAGTTTAAGAGTGTGATTAACTATGAACTAAAAATAAACAAATTAAACGTAAATATTTTTGACGGTTTTATAAAAATCTTGAAAGTTGTAAATCTAGGGTTTGGAATACTAGGTCTGAGGATCGCCTAGGGTTTCTTCAGAGTTATTTTCTTTGGTTTGATATGAAAACACTCAGCAGTTTTAATTACCCGTGCCACGTACCGATTGTGCAGTAACCTTTCAGATTCCACACGTTGTCACGATCCTGCAGACTTTCGGATTCCTGTTAAGCTGCCTAAGTCTGCAGTCTCGTTCTAGGTCTGCTAGGGTTTCTAACCTGTCTTGATGGCCCGGGTAAAATTCTATAGCAGTTGGTCTACACGTTTTGGCTAGCCCTATCTCCCTTTCTCTGGTCGGTCTATCAGGGTAAGGTACTAAATCCTGTATTTTCTTCCTAACCCTAACCTGACGTTTTCACCTAAAGGCTCGGGTCTGTAGCAATTCTGGTTCGCGACTCCGATCATGCATAAACGAATATAACCAAAGACAGAATAACTGATAATACTGCTGAATTAATATAACGTAATCATGAATTCATAATCAAACTGCAGAACAATGTCTGAAAACGAAACCCTAGGTTCACCGAGAACCTAGGTAAAAAGTTTAGCTACTACGTGACATAATTAAATAACAAAGTTTCTGAAATAAAAGAGAGAATTGAGATCAAACGAGTATGCTGAAATCTGGATTCGTGCTTCCGCGCTCTCCGAGGGTGCTCTGAAATCTCCTTGGATGTGTTGTGTCAAAAACGAGCTCTGGACATTTCTTTATATACTGCTTGAGAAGTTTCCGGAAAACTGCCCGAAATTACGAAACTGAACGAAATTACGAAACTGCCACTGACCGAAACCGCCTCGGAAAACGTGTCGTCTATGTGGCTAATATGTTGGCCGCGTCGCTAATCTCCTGCGTGCGTCGCTAATTTCCTGCGTGCGTAGCTAATTTCCTGCGTGCATCGCTAATATTTAGCCACGCATACAGGGACTTCGACTGCCCTGTTCTGCTTGCTCAGCCTCCTCGGTTCCTCCTCCTACATCTCTGCTTCTGTTCTTAGCAAACTGGTGACTGAATCTGGGCACAAAAATCCAAACTCGACTTCCGAAAACCTGGGCCTGATGCCAAATGACCAAAATACCCCTGGATCAGAACTGTCCCGGAAATCGTCACGATCATGAAATAGTTGCTCCCGACTTCGGACACCGTGAACCGAGACTCCTTACTTGGGTGTGGCCTGTCTGGGACCCACACTTGACGGGAGTCGGTTTTTCGGCCCGACTCCGTTTCAGCATTATAACCTATTTTCGAAAAGCCCTTGATGTCTTTGTTCTTCTGCCCCTGGTTTCACTTCCGAATTCCAAGTCGTGCTCAAGATATGGCCAACCGAGCGCATCCCGGTCATTTCTCGGTTTTGGCGTTTTCAGCTTTCCTCGGCTCTCGTGGCCTGCTCGTTTCTTCTCCAGTCTTTCTGTTTTCTCCTCCACTCTCCCTTTTATCAGTCTCGGTCAAATCCTGCTCTGAGCATTCTCTGCACGTTTCTCGAGGCGAACCCGGTTCTATCTCGGCACGCATCCCAATGCACTTCCCGAACCTGTTCCTGTAAAGACAACATGAACAAAATCGTGATCAGATCTCGAAATGCGTGAAATAAGCTGAAATTTACGAAGCGCAAATAAACATCTCGTTCCTAAAACCGAGGCTTTCTGAGGGTGAATTCTGGCTAAAACACAGTTTTCCGACACAATGTCACGTCAAATCTGGCTAAAAGATAACCCTTATTTGGGCGTTATCAATATACACCACTGTCATGAAGGGAGAAAACTGCAATATGGGTGTCATCTCCCTTTATGTTTACTCCTTCAAGAAGGGGAAACATAAGTATATTGTTTGGGTTGCTCAAAATGATGGACATGTTTTGCATCTTCGCAAGAAGACTACTAATCTTCATTCTCCTGTGGCTATCTTGGAAACCATTTTCATTGCCATTCACACTCTTATTGGTCAGGCGTTTAGACATTTTCGCATCCATACTGTTAATGAATATTGTTCACATTCTTTCTCAGTTGAAGCAGCGGGAGATGGAAGTGGGCAGCAAGGAACTTCCAGTGGAGTTGATGAGAAGAGTCCGAGACTTGAGGAGGGTCATGGAGGAAACTTGCTGTCTCAAGTTGATAAATAGTTTAGATGGTCTGCAAGTTATCTAGTAGTCTTTTGGTTGGTAGTCTGCTGTAGCCTTGCTTCTGGGGCTTTTCTTCTTGGTTTGCTGTGCTTTTGTACTATGGTAGACTTGGTTTGGTTTGGTGTTGTTTTGGTTGCTAGCTTTAGAGCCATCTCTTGGTTCATTGTCTTGTAAACTTAACATCAATATGACTTTCTTGCTTCTATAAAAAAAAAGAGAGAGAGACATCTAAGATAATCCATATGCGTTTTAGAAGAATGTCATTTTCAATACTTAGTATATAGAATCCACTAAATGTACTATTTTTTTTGCTTCGTCATTAAATTTGCCCCACTGAATTTTTCATGACAAGATTTTAACGAGACAACCTAATTTGTTTATTGGTGGATATCCGTCACATGTTTTAAGCTCACGTGTATAGTGTTACTGGCCCGTTAGTATACATGCTTAGAGTTTGAGGAGTATATCTCTATTGTATTCTATTTACATTATTGTCTCTCTTATTTATCATTTCTCTTATCTAAAAAAAAAAATCATCTCTCCACAAACTCTCTCAATTCACAATAAATAATGCATTGATTCTAAAAAAAATAAAAACTAAATAATGCATTTTGCAAGACTTATACATAAAATCATAATTTTGCATTTTGTATATTCGTATATTGTATTACTAATTTAAGCAGTTAAAAATAGTTGACGATTAATCAAGATGGTGTCAAATTTGAAGTAATTAACCATTATTTTAGCAAACTCAAAAAATAGGGACAAGCTTAGAAAATACGAAACAAGATGGAGGGGCAAGTTAACATCAACATTCGCGATGGAGGGGCAAGTTTCATTGCCAAACTTTGCAAGACGAGGCGAGGTATATACATGACATCTCTTTTTTATTTTTTATTTTAAATATGCATAACATCTATTTATGTCCTGCTGAATTATCATTTTTGTCCAACTACGTTATATTTTTGTATAAAAAATCTTATTAGATATTCCAAAAAAAAAGTGTAATTTAGGTTTGTACAAACATTATCCAGTACCCCATCAAGTCGTCCACCCCCTCTCCGATACTCGACCACTAGAGGCATCTTAACCTGAAAATCCAGAACGTTTGCGGTGGTCGACTAGGAGCTTCAAAAAATCGAAACAACAATGGCAATTTCGATGTCCGCCCTCACGTCCTCGATATCTTCTCTCTCTTTCTCCTCACAGATTTCTCAGAAGCCCGACTGTCCCACTTTCGCTGTTCCCAAAAAGTCTCTTTCGTGCCCGAAATTGGTCAATAATTCAAGGCTATCCGTCGTTGCATCGACGGTTGCGGCTCCTTCTCCGGTCGAATTGGAGACGTCTGACCTCACCAAGTACGTGAAGTCGAGACTTCCGGGTGGTTTCGCCGCCCAGACCATCTTCGGCACCGGTCGACGGAAATGCGCCATTGCTCGTGTCGTCCTCCAAGAAGGCACCGGCAAAGTCATCATTAACTACCGCGACGCTCAGGTATATCTCTTTATCTATATACAGATATTTTGTATCTGTGCACATGAGTACATATCTATTATCTCTTTGATGCAATTTGAATTTTACTGACCAGTGTTTTGTTCTTCAGTCGCTTACTACTGTAATTTGTCATTGGTGTAAGTAGACATTCGTTTCAGCCATTCACTAAACTAGGATGTCAATGTTATAAGCAGGGAAGGTTAGACAATGACTATGACTTCCACCAAGAATTTGCATAATTTTATTGGTAAGGCATTATATGTTGGGAAGTCCCACATCGGACATTCAAGAAGAAGAAATAAAATTAATAAGCCTCATTGCCAATTGGTTTTGAGGTGGAACCTCATGAATTTTTACATGGTATATGAGCCTCGGCTCACGCACGTGAATGGTCTAACAACCCACGTGCTCACCGCCACCCGTAGACAAAAGATCCACGTGTAGGCCAAAGAAGACCATACGTGAGGGGGCGTGTTGAGAAGTCCCACATCGGACATTCAAGAAGAAGAAATATAATTAATAAGTTTCATGGGCTACTCCCCTCATTGCCAATTGGTTTTGAGGTGGAACCCCATGGATTCTTACATTATATGAGGTGCTAGCCGCAAGGTGGAAAGGTGTTTTGGCTATTTTCTCACACTTGGTGAATGCTTGGTGTACTGTAGATAGTTTTGGTTGCAATCTTGGTAGACAATGGAGATGTTGGTGTAACGTGAAAATAGGACAGCGGGAAAAGATGTTGATAACTTTAATTGAAGTATTGTCAATGAATGGTCGTTCTGAGAGATTATTGGTTGATTAGGTTCTTGTATTTCCAAAGTCCTCTATGGAGGTTTTGTTTTTCTGATGACTGGTGCCCCTGTGCTGACATGACCATCATATTTTGTTATGTGGAGTATCCAAGACTGTTTCGGTTGTATAAAAGGAGGATTTTCTAATCACTCTCGATGTTGGTCTTATTTGTTCTTCAAAAGCAACTTTGTGCTTATAAGGCTCCTTGGCTTACCTCTGTACAAGTAAGGTTGGGAATATTAACACTTGTTCGCTTGTTGGGAGGGACTTTAATTACTGAGTGGAAAGCTTTAGGTGAATACGTATCTTTTGTGGGGCTGCGGAGCCTCCTGATTCTCTCAAAGAAACAGGTCTTCTCTTCCTGATCTCCATCTCTCACTTTGAACCGAGGGTTCATTTCTCTAGGTCCGGCTAAAACTCTTCTGAAGGTTCTCTGTCACTCAGGCAAGGGCTTAAGGTTCTCTCATTCATGCTGCAGCTAAGATAAATACAAAATCATAAGACGAAACTGAAAGACAACATTTAAGATAAATACAAAATTATAGGACGAAATTGAAAGTATCCAAATGGATTTCTCTCCGTGGGAGTATGGCAGTATGCCCGCTAGGGTTTAGATAGGGGTCGGGGATCTTGATAGGATTAGTTATATACATCATATTTTATTTACAAGTAACATCCCATAAGTTTTTAGATATGTTAAAAGACACCCGAGTGTTATTTTGAACCCAGGGAAGTTTCCAAAATGTTTCGAAAAGGGGGAATGCGTCCTTGAGAAGTTTCTCACGACAAGGTGTTCCGGGGAGTTCCGGAGTTCGAGATGTTCCGGAAAAGGGAGCGTCTCCCTACATGGAGCTCCTGTGCATTTAGGTGTAAACGATACAATGCTATGATTTGAATACAACAAAGAAATGTAGTGTTATTGTTGAGCCTAAATTTGATGACGGAGAGGACATGGTTAATAAAAAGGCATGTTGGTATTGACCCGCCAACCCGGAACAACATGTTCCTGTCCTATCTGTACGTGTTTTGATAGAATTAATTTGTTTGACCAATTGATGATGTGTATTCATTATGAAACATTGTTTGCAATGGCGCCCATCTATGTCATTTCTCACAACATACACAACTATCTAAATTCTAATTTAAATTATCTCATTCTTCTAAGTCTAACTTCAGATTCTTTATCAACGGAAAAATTTAATCCACATTATTCATTTTTTTTACTGAATCATGTATATTTAATTGAGCATTAGATTGCGTTATAAAAAAAAGTTATAGCATGTTTAGTGGGTTGACACAATTAATAAGCAGATTGGGTTAGGGTTATGTTTCTTGATATCATTATTAATACTGTGGTATAATTGTTGCTCTCATATGGGTCACTAGGGGTGAGCATGTGCGTCAATCCGCACCGATCCGCAAACCTGTCCGATCCTTGACGGATTGGGTCCGAACCGATCCATAACGGATCATACTAGGATTGAGAAATATAAATTCTTCAAAATCCGATCAGATCCGTCAATCCGTTCATACTTATTATTATGTTATTTTTACTATTTTCATCTATATAACTTATTCAAATGTTAGCTTCAACCATTGTTGCGTTTAATAAATTTGATTTTTGAAGATACAGAGAGGAAGATATTTCGTAGACTTACTAAAATTTATACGAAATGATAATGATTTATAGGGTTAGTTGAACATATTCGAAAATATTTTGAATTATTTGCAATCCGCGGATTAAACCGATCCCATCCGCGAAACCGTTGATCCGATCGGAGTAGATCCGATTCGATCCGTGAACCGTGGATCGGATTTAACTCGACCACAATCTGGACCAATCCGATCCATGAACACCCCCATGGGTCACAACACGATTATGGCACGACATGGACCGTGAGAATGATATCAGAAACTGGCACCTCTAAAATAGGTTATTTGACTCATGATAAGCTACTATAATCTTACAACTCATCGCCTCTACTCTTTAACACTATTAAGAGCCTCCATTTACCACCAACAACCCCCAGTGAACTCAGGTAACTGATTAATTTTCCACGCTAAAGAAAATTGTAACCTGTCTAGATTTGATTATCTCCTTCATAGATCTGGATACACCAATGAATTCTTAAAAACTATAGCTGAGTCTCAACTGTCATACCATATTGTAAGTTTCCCATGTGCTTATTTTCACTTGCCTGGAGAAATTGGGAATATAGTGCCCTCAATTTTTAGAACACCTTTTTATAAAGAAAAACGTGTAGCGTCTTACATTTTTTGAGTCGCCTTAAAGCGGACCACCCCATAGATCTTTTAGGGGGGTTTGAAAAGATTAGCAAATGTATGACCATTAGGAAGAATGAAGTGGGAAGAATGCCTTGTGTATAGTAAACCTAAAAAGACGTACGAGGAATCATTCTAGTTACTAGTTAGGCTTGTCAATGGCTGAATCAAAAAGGTTTGCCTCTACCTGTAATTTTCTTCTTCCACTTCGATGAAAGAAATGTACAGAAAAATAAACTGAAAAGAGAGGGGAACCAAGCAGTACGGTATGACAACCTAATAACGCAAGTTTCCTGCTTCATTCATATCAACTCGTGACTAGAGAATTTAAGTTTACACCTCTGACCCCCATGGGTAACATATTTTGAGTTTCCTTTTGTAAAAGTGTGTGTGTATTACGCTATGTTGCACGGACACTCCATCAGGCGCGCCGTTCCCGTTTCGGACACTCAGAAACATGTCGGAAACTCGGACACACCTGAGCGATGTTTCGGAAACTCCACTTGGTGTTTCCGAATAAAACTGATAAGAATGTGGCCCGAAATGCGTGGTTCCATTTAGGGGAGATGTAGAGAAAGAAAGTTGGACAAAGTTGTTAATCGATTTACCAAACCACATCTGATTATTCTTGCTTCTCTTCCCCTTTGTTTTCTTTGTTGAATAGATTGTGCGGCTAGGGTTGGTGAAGACAGTTTAAAGATGAAAACATGAGACAGTTCACCTCCACCTCGTGTATTTTTAAAAATTTTGAAAAAACACCCTGATAATTTGTATGTTATGTGTTGCTATCTTTTGGATGCTAAGCTTCATTCAGAATGGATATAGTTTTAAATTTGTCAATTACTTTAAGTTTTGAATTAATACACACACATACATATGTATGTATGCGGCGTGTATGTAGATCCGGCGTGTATATACATGTATATAGATGTATATATGCGGCGTGTCCGCGTCTCCTGATTTCATAAAATTTGGCGTTTCGGCGTCTCCGTCTCATGCCGTAGCCGTCTCCGCCTCCGTTTCAATGCAACATACTATTACGTAAAACACAACTACCTGGAGTAGTCTATTAGAAACAGCTATTTACTTAATGCAGATAAAATGTGTAGAAAATATTCCTTTCGACAAATCAAGATAAACCTCCTTCAATTTCTTTAATGGTGTTGTACCTGTTTGTTCACTTTGCTATTACACAGGAGTATCTTCAAGGGAATCCATTATGGCTACAGTATGTGAAATTCCCATTGGTGACCTTGGGATATGAAAGCAGTTATGATATATTTGTCAAGGCAGAAGGTGGTGGTCTTTCTGGTCAAGCTCAAGCCATTTCTCTCGGCATTGCCCGTGCGCTGCTGAAAGTAAGCGAGAACCACAGAATACCTCTGAGGAAGGAAGGTCTTCTGACTCGAGACGCGCGTGTGGTTGAGAGAAAGAAGGTTGGTCTTAAGAAAGCCAGAAAAGCTCCTCAATTCTCCAAGCGTTAGAGGTGGCTATTTTTTGTGGGTTCTTATTCTGTTTCAGATACCCTGTAACGTTGTAACCATCTTTGTAACCTGGGCTTGTTCACTTTCTGGTCTGATAGAAGAATGAACAATCTTTCTTGACAAGGAAACAGTGAAGATCGCTATCTTTGTTCTTCTTTTTCCATTACAGATATTATAGATTGTTGCTCTGTACAAGTTGTTCAGGTACATCTTATCGATTTGGACCCACTTTTAATAGAGGAAAAACTATACAATTATTTATTAATTTTTTTTTAAAAAAAAGAAAAAAAGAGTTGTGAATCCTCTCCGAATTTTCAATGTTTTTTTTTTTTTAGGGGATCCGAATTTTCAATGTTTTGAACTTTTGAACTTTCTGATATTGATACGTGCTAGCGGGATAAAATTAAACAGAAAATGAGACAGAAAATGATGTTGCACGTACCTCTTATTTTCTTTTCCCTCCTTATTTTTTTTTTTTTTCTGATTATATCTCCACAGGAAAGGCTCCAATAGGATGGCAAGTGAGTGCACCTCCCCGTTTCTCATTCTTGTTTCTTACTTACTCTCGATCCCTGTGTTTCTTTCATTTTTTGCCTATCAAACATATAACCGTTACAATTTACAGTGATTCAAGCACAGTAAGACTCTAGCTAGTTTGGCTAAAAGAGCAGTTATAGCACTCACACCTCACGAACGATGACAAAAAACACAATCAAACAGGAACGCAAGATTTACGTGGTTACTTAGCACAAAGTGTGCTAACTACGTCCACAGCGAAGAACGACATTTATTTCACAAGAGGAACTGATTACAAACCCAAATTTTTTCTTCCATCGTTTTACACTACAAGTTAACAATCCAAAATTCACACAAAAAGTCTATACCAAACCCTTAAACTCCAAGTCCACCCCAACCGAAGTGGCAGAGCATACCATCGCCTGCATCCGAGAACTTGACGCAGCTAATCTCCTGCCGGCTACTGAATCACCAGGCGACGCTGAAGCCGCCAAATGCATCCCACCAACTCTGAATTGGGTAAAAGGAAATATTGATGGTGCGGGGCTAACGGATGAACGTTAGGGTGCATGTGTGCTGTTTTTAGAGACTCGGACGTAAAGTTTTTAGCAGGCATGGCATCAAATCAACCAATGGTGGCCTCCGCTAGTGAATCAGAGGCTCTAGGAGTGTTGAAGGCTTTAAAATTGGCGGCAAGACACGACTTCCCTCAGGCTATCATTGAATCGGATGCTATAGCAATTATTCATAAGCTCAACTCAGGAAGGGAGCAATGTGAACTAAGCCTGGCCATCGGCCCAATGGCCCGACCAACCCGGCCAACCCAGCCCAGTGTAGGTGGGTTTGGGTTCGGAAAATTTCAAATAGTAGTACTACACTCACAAGTTACAAATCATCAAAAGCTAATTCATCTTCTGGTTTCTTTACAGACAGCGGCACAACAACTGGCTTTCTTTACGTGAAAATTTAGTTGATATAAAAAAAATTAAACGCGTTAAATGCATGATTAATTTCAATCATATTTGTAAATAATGTACTCCTAAGTAACTTTTAAAATTTTAAAGTTATTGTTTTAACTAAATATTGAAATTATTTTGGCCCACGGGTTGAGTTTAGGTTTAGAGTTTTTCAAATGTGTCGGGCTTGGGTTCGAGTGTTGGCCCAGACGATGGGTTGAGTTGGGCATGGGTTCACGTTTTCAAAACATTGGCCCGGTCTGGCCCGGCCCAACCCAGCCCAGCCTGGCCCATGGCCACCCTAATGCGAATGAATCTTCTCAGACCTGGACCAGATAATCGATGAATGTCGGCAAAATCCACTAAAGTTCAATGCAGTAATCTTCCAATACTCAGGACGTTCAATCAACCAAGTGTCGCAAGCTTTCGCAAAACGTGGTCTTTACCTACTCAATGTATTTGGCCAAATATTGAGCCCTACTTTCTTTACCTAATTTAGACATTTTTTAGTTTTTTTAGAAAAAGATCAAAAAGTTGCTTACTTTGACTTTATTAAATTTTCTAAAAAGTTGTATGTAACTTTTTTTTAGAAATAGGTTGTTTACTTATGTTCTATTTTAGCTCATAAAATGTGGATTTAAGGAGTAAAAAATAAGAAAAGTTGATGTTGGAAAAAATTAACTTTTTTTAGTCATATAAAAAGGTTAAAAAGTTATGTGACATTAATTGTAACGAAAATGAGTAAATTAGAACTTTTTTATGACATAAAAAAGGTAAAAAGTCACATAATTTTAGGCAAAGAAAGCATGGTATGAGCCTCAATGGGCTGGTGATATGCTTAGAAATGATGTAACATGTTTAACAATTATTTGATTACATTAGTATAAGCAATTTAACTCACAAAAATCCATTCAGAGACATCCGATAAAATTGGAACAATACTCAAAAAAGAAAACTAAAAAGCAAAAGAATCGTAAAATCCAGAAAAAAATCCAAACCAAAATATATTGCAAAGGGATAGAAGACATTTTCCACCCCCGACTATCAATTAAATACATTTTGAACCTTGATTTATCGATAGATACATTTTGCACCCCTACCAGAGTTAAAAACTAACACAACACTAACAGAGAGGCAAAAAGACATAAATACCCTCAAGATTTAAGAAAATTACACCACTATAAAACATTTCCTTTCCGTCTCCTCCTCAGTTTCCTAACCGTTTCCCGCCTCCCTCCTCTTCTGTCCCTCTGGTTCGTCTCCCTCCTACTTCTTCCTATCAGGGGCGGATCCAGTAATGTGTTGGAGTGGGGGCTAAAATACGAAATTAGGCAAATAGAGATAAATGAGTGGGGGCTAAACTATAAATTCTAAAATGTTTGTGGGGGCTAAATAATATTTTTGTGAAAATTAGGGGTAAAATTGCAAATTTCGAAAATTGAGTGGGGGCTAAAGCCCCCACCAGTCCCTATACAGGTCCGCCCCTGCTTCCTATGTCCCTCTTCTTCGTCTCCTTCATCTCTCTTCTTCGTCTCCCTCTTCCTTTGTCCCTCTTCTTCGTCTCCCTCCTCC
Source organism: Linanthus parryae (assembly GCA_023055425.1). Taxonomy (NCBI): domain Eukaryota; kingdom Viridiplantae; phylum Streptophyta; class Magnoliopsida; order Ericales; family Polemoniaceae; genus Linanthus; species Linanthus parryae. Next base: position 81,648,874 of record JALGPY010000006.1, read on the forward strand.
CTCCTCATATATCATCTCCTTTTGCAGCTGAATTGAACCCTTAAAGCCCCTAAATTGATGACTACTATCTTGACGACCAAATTGAAGGAAGAATCAGAGTTTCCTTTCTGGAATCGGTGGCTAGGGTTCGATTTGGCTCGTTTCCGAAAGAGAGAGGATTAAAATGCTGGGACTTTGTCTCTATCTTGTGGAGTCAGGTTTCGAGTTGGTGGATTGGCGTTTGGATTTTGGTCCTCATCTTCACTGCTTGAGAGCCAATCGACCACCAACAAACCCCACCATGAAGCTCCAAATCGAACACTCCATGTCTCTTGCGCAGACCCACGGAGCACCTTTTCTTCATTAAATAGTACCCAAGAGTTGTGGTTTGTTGTCGCTGTTGTGGGTAGTGGGGGGCTGTTGGGTACTGTTTGGTAGCAGTGATGTGGAGGTGAAGATTGTTGTTGTGATGTTTGGGTAGGTTTGAATTTTTTGGTGATGGGTTAGATTAGTGAGTTTGTTATAATATATGGGCTAGTTTATATGGTGAATATTCACCACAAGTTGTAAGCCCACTTGTACATTGTTATCGGCCCGATAGCCCACCCTAATGCCTATATAAGGAGGCTTAGGGTTGGAGAATAAGATACATCTCAATACTCTCTCCCTACATCTTTGTCTCTCATATCTCTATCTTTTCTGTCTCTCTCTCTCAATATCGTTTTACAACACGTTATCAGCACGTGTCTCTACCGTTTCAATAAAAATCAATCGAGAAAGTACCGATGTTCAATTTTGAGACAAGAAAATAGACGGAATACCTAATCTGCAAGGCCAGGTACGAAGAACCTTACAATTTTTCATTAAAGAGCTAACAATCTGTACTGTTCTTGACTATGCTCTTTTTGTTGCATAAAGACAAATCTTTATTTATTTATGTCATTTGAAACTTACGTTCTAGTGTTTAAACCTATACCACTTCCTATATTATACTGTTGTAGTAAGTGAGTTAGTCTATACAGTGAGTTTTCTTTCTCTACCATGGAACGAAGAAAAATAAGTTTACACTTTCACTTCCATGTGCACTGAAAGTGCTGAAACATACTTTTATCACTTGATCTGGACAATATTTGCTTTAAGGGTATTGCTTTTAATCGGAGAAACAAGACAAAACATTGACCTGGTTGTTTTTTTTGTATATTTAAGATGTAATTATCTGTTGACAAATAGATCTGGTTTTCTTCTATTTATTTAACAATATTGGTTTGTATGGAGGTTTAAAACATACTTTACAGTCGTTCTTTGGCTATGATGTCTACTGATAATAGTATTGACACCATGAACTGGAAAAAAAATTGTAGTAGGCGATATTGAAGGTTAATACTTGTACATATACTCATTAACTACCACTGGGATGAATTGTTTTATGCATCTTTATTATTTATTACTCGATTTTCTTATTAATTATTCGTTCAGTGTGAGAAAAGGGATATCCTCCAGAAGAGGTTTTATCCCAGGATTACTCATTTAGTCCGATTCGTGTCATTTGTATGCTTACAATTTCATGTTTTCATACCCAGAGTTATGAATTACAATAAATTTGATCGTAACCTGAAGTTACGACTCTTTATGTGACACGAAGTCATACTATATTGTCATACTAACAATAATCGAATTTTCAGAAGAGGTTTTTTTTTTTTTTTTTTTTTCTCGACAATGAATTTTCATGCGTGTTGAGCTAGTGATGCAATTATGTTTTCACACCAGAAGTTGTGAATTCCATGATTATCTGATCGTAACCTGACGTTGCGGCACAATTCTTTTTATGACCTGAAGTCATAATATATTAATATTACACCTCTTGAATACATTATTTTTTCTAGACCTCCTGAAGAGTTCATGTTACATTATTTATTTATTTATTTTTTTAACACACAATGATATGGTTGTAACCCGAAGTTACACCATAATTGAAGATGTGTATTAAGAAGATGTTATTTCATGACATGTAACCTGAAGTTACAATATATTTTATGACACGAGGTCATGCTAGATCTCCAGAAGAGATGTATAAAATGCCTAAAACGCTTGCTATTATCAAGCCTCCTGAAGAGGTAGTGTTCCTTGTTCTTTAATTTATTTTATTTTTATGCACTTTAATTTTTTTTTCATTCCATTATTATGGATAAAGACGAATCTCCGGAAGAGATTTCGTATTGGCTATAGACATTCATGTATAGCCATGTAGTTTGTTCTGGAAGTAACAAATTACATACAATCACTCATAACCTGCAGTTATGACTTATGAATTTTATAACTCAAAGTTATAAAAATGTAAAAAATAGTAATCTCCTAAAGAGATGACTAAAATTGACCATGATCAACCTCCTGAAGAGGTGGTTTTATTTTTATTTCTTGTATTATTTACGCATTATACTTTTTGTTGATAATTTATTTAGTAATTTGTTATTTGTACGCTTATCATTGATATAAGAGGAGCATCCAGAAGATGTTCTTACTCCATGAGGGTTTATTGGAAAAAATATTTTATATGCGCAAAAAGTAATTTTCATACCAGAAGTTATGAAATTATGACGATGTTTATAACATGGAGTTATAAAATAACATCTTAAGATCTCCCTGGAGAGAGAATCTACAACCACTCACTTTTAAATAAAGGTATTGACATTTACGTCTCTTTTTGGGTTTCCTGAAGAAACTTTGATTAGAGAATTACGGCGTCCAAGAGATTGCTTATTGTCAATGTTTTTATTTTATTTTGATGATTGGCTTACACAAAGTACATATGAGACAAATTGATTCCTGAAGCATCAACAAAGTATCATTATGGTTATGATCATATTGCTCACGTCATGAGGGGGAGAATGGGTCCTATTACATGACATGAGCCAAAATATCATTGTCTCTACGGGTATGTACTAATGCAAAATCCCAATAAATGGATAGCTTCTCGACAAATAGGTGTGGTTTGAGTATACACTTTAAGCATAAAAGGGTTGCTTGTGTACATATGTTGATCCTCCAGAAGGGGAACATAAATCAAAGCATCCAAAATAAATTGGGATATGAATATATTGCTCTACAAGATGGGAAAACAAGATTGCGAGGAAAATCTTGAAAGGTTATCATTAGTATGGATCAAAACCTACGTTGGTAACCAAATAAGCCATGGAAGAGGCATATAGCTCTGGAAGTAGCTAAAGGTACCTTAATACAATCTTATGATCCTACAATTAATGATTATTATATTAAGCGCTATACAAATCATATGGGTTAAAGGGAAAAGTGTTGACTAGATAATCAATGGCCAAAAACAAAGTCAACAAGTGCATAGAAAATTGCTCGGGTACAATCATTTTAAATATGTAGAGCATACAAACAACCCGAAGCAGAAATTACATACTATGCAGAGACTACATATCCGCCGGGTAAGCGTGGGATCTATGTAGTTATTATATGTCCGCTATAAAGCGTGAGACTCATGTTAAGGTTCAAAATCCGCTGGTATGCGTGGGTTTTGTGTTAACGTTTATGTCTGCTTTTGAGCGTGGGACTTATAAAATGAGAAACATGATATGTTATGGATCATGATAAATTCTCGTAATATAATCTTCTCGTGGTGAGAATGATGATAATGTTGTTTTAGTCTTGGGGACTAAGGTACAACAAAATATGGGTTGAAAAGTAACTAGTTACTATACGATCGTATGAATCACAAATTTGTGAAATCCATGGAAGTTGGTACCCATGCAAATTAAAATTTTCCTGAAGCAAATCAAAAGTTTACACTCGCGAGTAGTTATAGGTGCATATGCCTTTTACTTAGTTTGATTGTTAATCGAATATTGTTAGATTTTTGTGTTGCAATTGATTTGTTTGTCAGGTACAGAGGTCTTACCAAGAGGGGGAGAACCACTCCAAATGCGACACTCTTTTCCCTTCGCTATGGTTTTTGTCCCACGAGGTTTTTCGAAGCAAGGTTTTAACGAGGTTGCAAGGACTATTCTGATGCGCTCCAGAAGAATGTCATCTCCAATGTTGAGCTAATAGTATTCACTAGATGTACACTTTTTCCTTAGTCATTGATTTTGTCCCACTGGGTTTTTCATGACAAGGTTTTAACGAGGCATCATAAGTGGTGAATATTCAAGGGGGAGTGTTATAATATATGGGCTAGTTTATATGGTGAATATTCACCACAAGTTGTAAGCCCACTTGTACATTGTTATCGGCCCGATAGCCCACCCTAATGCCTATATAAGGAGGCTTTGGGTTGGAGAATAAGATACATCTCAATACTCTCTCCCTACATCTTTGTCTCTCATATCTCTATCTTTTCTGTCTCTCTCTCTCAATATCGTTTTACAACAGAGTTCAATTTGATTCATGGACTGCTAGATTAAACACTTTGACTTTCATTTTTTACTTGTTGGAATTTCCCGAAGTAGTCTAAAAACATGGGATGGGGTAGTTTATGTTTCATACGTTGTGGTGGTGGTGGGATTGGCGGGTTTGATTGAGGAGGTAGGTAATCATTGGTGTGGGTGATGGTAAGCTAGTAGCCTTCATATGCTGAGTATGAGTAACAAATTTGATTTAATTGAGTTGTTTGGGTAGTGTGATGGTTATGGTGGTGGTGGTGGTAGTAGTGGTGGAGATTTGGTGGTAGTGGATGTGGTGCTCAAGACACCAAGAACACCAAGAACATGATGAATTCAATAATAAACAAAAAGGGTGTTATTTGTGCACAATTTGTAAGGGTAAAATGGTTAAAAAAAACAGCTAGGGTGGTAGCTCAAGTGGTAGAGCGTTGGAAGCCCCTGCATGAGGTCTCGGGTTCAATCCCGTTTGACAACAGAACAATTTCTCAAAAAAAAAAAGATTGTCACAAAAAGACAGTTTGCACCCCTCCACTAACGGATTGTAATAGAACGGTGGTATCTGTCCACCCTCTATCTTCTAAAGGGGTACAAAATGTATTTATCTAAACATTAGAGGGCAAAATGTATTTAATTGATAGTCGGAGGTGGAAAATGTCTTTTACCCATTGCAAAAATGAATTGGTGGCGTGGTTCAGAGCTCCAGCTGTGATTTGTCCTAGGAGCACCAAAGAATTGCTCGTGGTTCAGTCACCAGCTTTTTTGGGTGTCAAGCTCTAAGATCAGACTTCAATTTTAGTGCGGCTCTCTATTGACGTTTTTTCTTCGACAGTACACGTTACATATCAATGCCCTCAATGTTCGGTAGCAGCTTACCGATTTCAGTCTCGGACGACGACTCCGACGACCTCGCAGGGAAGACGAGGTTCCGAGTCCGCAGAAAGCGCCGCAAATCTGGCTTCCGAGGCAAGAGCGAGTCGGCTCAACGATTCATCAGGAAGCTACTCAGATGGTGGCCAGTCTTGCTCATCCTTCCCGCCGCAGGGCTCCTCCTATTCGAGGCCTCCCGAATCGGTCACGAACCGAGTTCATCAGTCGATTCCCGAATTGTTATTGAGCAGAAATCGCCGAAAGCTGTGGGCAAGACACCGGGAAGTAACTTGAATCGGCTCGATCCGGCCACTAGAGTTGTCGGTGGAGTCAGAGAACGTAAGTGCTATTCAATTTCCAGGACATGGTGTGCTAAATCATCACATGTACTCGCTTGTTGCTCCACTATGCTATTCAATCTAGATTTTTTTGCTTCAGAAACTTGAATTAACCATGTGTGTGAGTCGGAGTTGCCACATTAATTAAAACCGAAAACCATCAATGTGTTATCAGTGCACATCTATTTATGGGTACCTTACTTTTTCTGTAGGGAAGATCAACATCGAACCAGCTAAAATAGGGGCATTCGAGTAGAGTATGTGATTTAACAGAATAGAAATGAGTGTGATGAAGGGTTTAATAAATCTTAAAAGGACAAATTATTAGATTCATGTAGTATAAAGCAACAAAGGGAAGCCTACTTCTCCAGTACCAAATACAGTGTTCCTCAATCCGGGTATGATTCTACAGAACGTAACAATCTCTGTAGTTAAAATAGGGTGCAAGTAACAAATTAAGAGAAATATTGTAGTATTCATACCATATTATCAAGAGCATTGAAATTTTGTTCCGACTTGCTGGCATTAGCCTATAAGACATCTACACACATCTACAATTAAGGATTCAAAACCCTCTGAGTTTATATATACTTTATGTAATCCAACATATATGAATTTTATTAGCATGAGAAAGCTAACCCAGTGTGGTTAACAGATCAAATAAACAAAATCTAAATAAAAGAAGGTGTCTCCTCTTTATGCTCCGTTGACATGAAAGCAAAATCATTGATAGCCTTATTCTCTAGTGAATTGCCTTATTCTCTAGTGATTTTTTCCGATGTAGTGAAGACATGGGGTAGTGTTCGCTTGACATTACACAGGCATTTTTGTCATTTTCCGAATTTATTCCCTCTAACTATACTGGTCTTTACAAGTAAGAGCGTCAATTTTGGGGAACTCAAAAAATAAGTAGAGCAGTAGAGGAAGGGAAACACCAAAGTTAGGTGTTACTCAGGGCCAGTATAGATCTGTATTCAGTAGAACCTGCTGCTGTTTTTCTCAGTAGATGGGCAGAATTCAAATTGAGAGTTCAGATTTACGGTTTATACTTCAGTTATAGTTGAATACTGTTGTGGACCCATGATTCTGGTTCCAAATTCTGCAAATGAAGTCGTGGGTTGTGACATAACATTACCAGAATCTAGGGATCATAACCCTATTTGCTCCCTCAGTCAGGGATTATTAGTCCTGTTGGACATTTCAACATCATTTGATTAGCGAAGCAATACAAGACTTTTTTTTTAATCTTCTCACAGTCTTGTAGTGTTTCCTCGACTATAGAACATTACGAAAGAGTGACAAGTTTTTGTATTGTTTTGCTAATAAAACCATCTAGTCAAATTGATATTGAAAAGTCAACTAGGACAAATAATAAAGACAGGGAGTATCTAAAATGAACATAAACCTTAGGCGTTCCATTGGAAACATTGTGGAAGGACTATGTTCATACTCTGTAGAGCTTACACTGTAAGAGAAAAGCTGTGAAAATACCGAAAAGTGAAAATTGCTCCAGCATATACGAACGTTTGGCAGCCACTTGTGGCCACATAATAAATAAGACACACTTTCTAGCACCAAGTAGAAAGCAATTGAATACGTACTAGAGGAGGAGGCTTTGCCACCATGTATATATGATGGGTTCCAATTAGGGGCTACTGGAACAGCATACATGTCACTATTTCTACTTCTTGTTGGCATACGTCTCAACAGTCTATCAACTTATGGTTCAGTCGAGATTTTTAACATGCATCATATTCCTACAAAAGGGTAAGTGCTACAGTAGTCCGATGATTTATCATCCAGTCCTCTTGTGCCTCCAAGAATGAGAATGATGATTTTAGGGAAAATAGTGAAATACCTACAGCTCTTATAACCACTTACCTGTTGGGCCTCTCTCTTCTCTATGAAGAGATCCAAAGAATTGGAGCCGGTCTTTATTATACCTCATTTCACCCTTTGATGGTTAGACGAAGAGAGTTGATCTCGGTTTAGGAACTGAACCCTCAAGCACGGGCTTTCCTATATTATAGGGCTTTAGGAAACAAAGTCAGAGCACAGTGAGTTAGAAGTTGTTGATTTTGTCCTTAGTCTGAGGAGGATAATGAAGGCAGTATCCGAATATTCAGGCCATATTGTTAGGTATCATGTGTGAGCAGTTTGTCCCACATCGGGATGGTGGACATAATGTCTACAGTTAATATAGTATGATTTGGGCCTTAACTCATAAGGTTGACCTTTTGGGTAAGTGGGTGTCCCAGATCATACTATGGTACTCCTCTCTCGCGGTGTTTAATCTCCCTACACATATGAGGGATGTATAAAGCACCGGTTCTTGGAGTTTGGCCAGAAATATAGAGTAAAAATCTCTTTCCAAAAAACTGGAACGTAATCTCTTATTCCATATAAAAACTACTATATGCAACATGATGCTACCTGTATTTATCACATAGGCTGGGCAAGGGTACCGATTACGAAGCGTTGCAAGATGAGCTAAGGGAAAGCGAATCTTTTTTGGCAATTTAAGTACTGATAATCGTCCGTGAAAAAAAATAATTTGTCTTGTCTCATGGGCCTTGACTCAACTATCTGAAAAGACAATGAGTGTTGTGAATCGACTTTATATGTTGTGATTCGTCAAGTTTATTCAATTGTTGGAGCTGGTTGCATGCGTCTCGTAATTCATACCTCTGTAGAAACTGATTCGTTTTATTGGGAATTTTTCGAGTAATATGGACTTGATAGATTACTGTCAGATCCTGATCATTATGGTGCGATGTAGTTTTATGTATTGAAAACTATTACGTATTTCACTAGTGATGTATTTGTTCTTAGGACTTTTAGCTTTGTTTGTTGCCTAAGTGTGTCAATGACTATAGTTAGTTATATGCTATGTATTCAGGAGCATTGGCATGTAATCTATAGATGGAAGGAGCGCAAATCGTGCAAGGTGAATAACTTGGTTTATAGCTCTGTAGATGGTACTTCCAATTAATTTTTATCAACAATGGCTATTTCATCTTTATGGATAGTTCTTTTCGTTGCGCAAAAGCCTCCAGCCTAAAGAAGAAAAAAGCAGTAATTTCCCTCAAAGCTGCATGTCCTAGAAAAAAGCCCTTACTCTCCTGAAGTCAGCAGGCCAATTGGTTTAGATTGAAGCTAAAGTGCCGAGATTATCACTTGTGAGTATACCTATCTGAAAGAAGTTCTAATTCTAACAAGAGATGGAAGAGGAAGCATCTTCTTGTGTTGTGGAATGCTAGTAGTAATTGGGAAGAAGCTTCTTGCATGAAGTTAACAAAATGATTGGAGGCCAATTGATTTTGCTTTAGGCTCTATGAAGTTGTTGTAAAATGATGTAATTTTATCTGAGAAGATACACTACAATTGTAAGTCGTTAAATTTGGCAACAGAAATATAAGCTTTTGTAGGAGGCACCACCCAGCCATAATACTCACCAGTTTCCCACTGTTCGCCACAGTTACCAGAAATGTCATTGAAATTGAGTCATCCATCAAAAAAATCAATTGTTGAAGCTCTCTATTTTCGTGCTGCATCTGGAGATGCTAGAATTTTAATGTCGGTGGTGACTTCTTGACGAATCTGAGTGTGAATAAGAGTTGACAGAGTTTCCAGCATTCATTTTTATCTTCTAGCCAACTGTGACTTTCAGAATTCATTAGACATAGACAAGATGAGAAGATTGTGTGAATTTCTAGCAAGGTATTAGCATTCGTACTTCTAATTGCAGATAAAAGAAGAGGGGTGTGAGTGAGGTGTCATGGATTGTTGTGGCATTTCGAGCAATGAACTTTTGATGTCAATGAAAAAGTGATGCTGAGAGGAACCTAATTCACAGTAGCCATTCTCCATTTGTTTGTCCAGTCTGTGTACGATACTGTTTAACTATGTCACATATTCGAGGATGAGTCTATGTACTGCCTGACATGCCACTACGTTGTTCAGTGTCGCGCATCTCTAATACTATCTTAGTTTGTTTCCTGGTCACATCTTGTGGATATCAAGAGCGTTTGGATTCTTGACATGATATTGTGGATTTTATCAGGTTGTTTGAAGCTCCTACCTCTTGAAGAAATTCAGCAATTGGATATTCCAATGGATAGGGAAGCCAGTAGTCCTATAAAAAATGTGGTATACATAGCTGAAAATGATATTCCTTATGTAGAAGGGAATACTCTCTCTCAACAGTATACAGACGCCACAAGATTTAATTTATTTACAGGAAACCAAACATTTGAGCAGCGGGAGGACAGTTTTAAGGTTGTAATTTACATCTTTGAACCTTCAAATCTCAGTCAACATATTATATCTTTCTTCATTTGTGTAAGGTCATGCTGTTCATACTGAACTGTGTTCTTTTTTCCTTTCTAGTTACTCGAGAGCAGCCATCCATTCTTTCTTCACTTGTGTAATGTCTTGCTGCTGTGGCTTATCCATTCTTCATTTCAATGTACGTTGCAGGTGAATGAAACAGTTGTTGTACATTGTGGCTTTTGTAATAAGGATGGAGGATTTCAGATTTCAGATGAGGACAAAAGTTACCTACAAACATGTAGAGTTGCAGTGTCTACTTGTGCATTTGGTGGTGGGGATGATTTGTATCAACCAATTGGAATGTCAGAGGCATCACTTAGAAAGGTTTCCAACAGGAAGCAATCTTAATTTCGTTAGCTTTCTAGGGCTTGCCTTTTTTTTGGTTATGCTCTTGATATCACTTGGAAGAAGGTTATATTCTTTGCAGACTCCCTGCTGTACATTTATGCTTAAATGGTTGATGCAATGCAGGTTTGTTATGTGGCATTCTGGGATCATATCACTCTTGCTGCACAGGAGGCTTTGGGACATAAAATTGGTGAGGATCTTTATATTGGTAGATGGAGAATTGTCATTGTGAAAAACCTCCCCTTCAGAGATCAACGGTTGAATGGAAAAGTTCCCAAGGTAATAAAATTAAAATCAATACATGTGGTTATAGCAAGTTGTCCATCTATTTGTTTTGTTTCTCATCCATCAATTTTGTTCTTTCATATTATTAACATTTTTTCACTTCTGAATATCAATTTCGTTATAACTTTGTATTTAGACCCCAAAAAGAGGTTACTTATTTATGCTAGTATGCAGAGTTCATAAGTTTGTGTGAAAGATCAGTCTTGCAGTTTCTTCTTATAGTATAATTTTTGGGTGAAAGATCTACACCAACAGGATTGTATGCCTGTAGAAGCATTATCATTTATAACCATCAAGGACCCCAGTGTTACGGAGTTATCCCATTTTACTATCAATACCACACGAAGCTTCAAATTCAAAATCCCTGATTTCAGGATTTCAAAATCTGTTAGCAACTTATCATTTAGGATTTTTTTTTGACCCAGTAATAGCGATGATTTTCTTGTCGGGTAGTCCATCTAATCCACAATTAAATAGTAGAAACCTAACGAATTTATTGTTGGATTCCAGAATCCATGAAGGTCATCTGCGGTTATGGTAGAGGAAGACACCAATGAGGAACGAACATAATGGGAATTTTGATAAAGATACAAGGTATTTTATGTAAAAGAGCACAAAAGGTTTCAAGATGTTGAAAACCTATTTAGTTGAAATTGGGCTTAAATCGAAACCCATTTGACCCAGCTATTTAATGGGCTTAAGTAGATTATGATCCAATGAAGTCCAATCCAAATCCATGCACCTGTCCATTTTGCCAAGTCTAGCGATTACTATTAAAAATGTCCTGTCCAGTATGGAAAGAGAGTATAACCATTACTTGCAAGAAAGTTAGAAATGAGAAGAATAATATTATCAACGAGTACAACAAGCCTATAAATAGGCAACAGATACTTGGTCAATAAGGCAATAAACTGAACTTGGTAATGTAATAATCTAAACTAGGAAACATAATAATATCAATGACTAATATAGAAACTAAATAACCTAACAATAATCTACTACAATGGTAATATCTCAACATCCTTCCTCAAACTCAATGTGCCAATATTGAGTTTGCAATCAGACACTAGGGCAGAGATGGGCAAAGTGGTTGCGAGTTGAGACCGGTGGTGGAAGAGAGCAGCGACTGTCGCACTGGGCTGACGGCGCTGAGCCGACGTCTGAGAGTGATAGGGCCGAGTTTGCTGGTGTTTGAGAAGAAGAGCAATAATCTTAGGACATGTTGTGTCGAGAAGAGGAAAAGAAAATAGTTATACGACATATTGTGCCGAGAAGAATGGGAAAAATAGAGTTACGGCAGATTGTGTCGAGAAGAAAATAAGAGACACGGATGGAATTATTATGGTAAAAATATGATTGAGCAGTATTTGCGACGAAGACTGGTGGCAACACTGCGAGGTTGACGAGGAACCCTGCAGTGTGTTGGACTGGTGGTGTTTCTCCTTGGGAATCCATAGGAGGCGAGAGAGAACAGGGAATGAACTGGTCGACATCCATATAGAGACCGATGAAGATTTTTCAGGCGATGAGAGTCTAGTGGTGACAAATTTGGCGGTGTTTGACCTTAATTGGGATGGTGGTATTGGGTCTCATGATCAGGGACGGGGATGAAGGGTGAGGCACCGAGCTTTGTGTTTTCTGCTGGTGACCGCAAATATTCAATCATTCAGCGAACAAGAAGAGGGTGGTAAAAATTTCCACAACTTGGAGATCGATTAGGTGGTGCAGGGGCATCATCTTGTTGATAAAAGAACAAACTAAAACAAAACAGCGTTGGTCTGGCGGGCGACAAGTAGAGGCGCCGCCCGCCAGAGTAGGCGGAAAATTTATGTCACCGGGAGCGTAGAAGCTCTGGTACCATGATAGAATTTAAGAAGAATAATATTATTAATCTATGTGATCAACGAGTACAACGAGCCTATAAATAGGCAACTGATACTTGTTCAACAAGGAAATAAACTGAACCAGGTAACATAATAAGCTAAAGTAGGAAACATAGTAATATCAATGACTAATATAGAAACTAAATAACCTAACCATAATCTACTATAATGGTAATATCTCAACAGAAAGGGAGTCAATCATATAAATGTCTTGTGGTAGAACCGAAATATTAAAGGTTAATTATATTTGTTATGGGTAACAGTTATATATATATATATATATATATATATATATATATATATATATATATTCAAGTTGCTTTAGAGAAAGTCAGGCTAGTTCACATGAAGTTGTGCCTTTTGTATTACTATTATATTGGAAATATGGTACATTTCTTTTGGGTCAATTAGTATTAATTATCGTGCAAACAGGAATAGCTGAGAGTCACCGATGTAAAGTTCAAGAGACTATATGCCGTGTTTCGTATGCAATTTTGGAATCCTCCATGGACATAAGACTCCGTTGGGTATGAATGTTAAGGGCATGTAATAGCGAAGTACCCAGAATGATGGTACTCCAAATCTTTGACTATGAATTGATTGTTTCTTTATTTACCGCAGATGTTGAGCCATCGTCTATTTCCTAACGCGCAATATTCGATATGGGTAGATTCAAAATCCCAATTTAGAAGAGATCCTTTGGGCGTTTTAGAGGCCCTGCTTTGGCGTTCGAATTCTGAATTAGCGATTTCGCAACATGGAGCTAGGAGTAGTGTGTATGATGAGGCAAAGGCTGTTGTCAAGAAAAATAAAGCCACCCCCGAAGAGGTCGAGATACAGATGAGTCAGTATCATCATGATGGTCTTCCGCAGAATAAAAGTTTTAATGGGAAGAAAGGTAAGATTTAGTGTGCGTGTGTGTTTGTGTGTGTGGTATTACTTGTATCTTTTGAAAAAAAAATCCAGAACTAGGGGAAATATTGTTTCTAGGATTAATATCAAAATTCCAGCATGTGCTGCGGGTAGAGTCCACTTTGTCAATCCGTGATTAATTTTTTGCCAATTTACAAACTCATGGTCCTAATGTTAATTACCGTCGACGAACCTCTCCTATTCTCAGTTACAATGTCACTTGCCAAAACTTAGTTAAATCCCTTTTTAAACACTTTCACTTGAGCCCATTAATTTTCTCAACCCTCCCCTACCTTCATCTCCAGCCACCAAAACCAGTCACCTTCATCTCTGCCACCAACACCACAATCACCTTCATCTCCAGCCAATCACTTTCTTCATTTTCATCCCAACAAATTCAAATCGAATCATAACTGTAAATCTACCATCAGCACCCACTCTTAGTAATCGATTCCAACCCTCGTAACTTGGGATGGACATCGGGCGGGTTTGGGACATACCACCGGACTGAACCCGCCAAAACCTGAAATATCTCTAGATGCACCCAAACAGGTAATCCCTACTACCTCTGTCCCAGCTCTTCCCCACCATTTTGACTTTTACCACTATTCACTGGGTCACTTTGACTCGGTGATTTGGATAGCAAAGTAATTTAATTTTTTGATAATTTTTTCATGGTGTTGTAGAGTATAAGTTGCTCTATAACACCGTGAAAAAATTATCGAAAAATCGCATTATTTTGCTATCGAAATCACCCGGTCAAAGTGACCCATATACGAGTCAAATATTCCCAATGGTGGGCAAGAGCTGGGACAGAGTAGTATTTAACAGGAAACTGTCTACTATTCCAAAAATCGGTCACATCTGAGTAGAAGAATCATAGGAAACAAACATTTAGACACTTGAAAAATCTGGGTATGTAGCAGCTTTATAGCAGCGAGATCAAGTCGACGGTTGTTGAGTTTGGTGGAAAGGAGAATAGGGATGTGCGGATCCGATCGAGATTAATGCAACTCCATTAGTCAACAATTAGGCCAAGATAATACAACCCTATAGACTGCTACGAAGTCCAGATATCATCTTCTGCACCATCTGCATGTCAACGAAGTGTTGATTGAAAAGAAGAATAATGTCCTCGGCAGATACATATTCAATACTTATGGAGAGAGGGAGGCGTGCACTACTCGACCAGATTTTTGTTTTGATCCGTGAGAGTAGAAAGAAGAGACCGAATGTAGGGTATATGGTTGACCGGAGAACACGGCTGTATGAAAAAAGCTGAGTATATCCATACACGGATCAGACCCTCTTCAATATCATCATTCTTCATCCTTTTGGGTCTTGTTCTGTTGGTACCCGGAATACAAACTCAAGTTGCCAATGCAACCCTTGCTTAAAGATACCAGAACGAGATGGTTAGCTCTGATCGACATCGCGACATCGGTAAATCAAACCGACCTTCATCCTAATCACAACAATGGAACCTATCCCTCTTAATCTCCGCAATGAAACACTAGCTCCCCTTTCTCTCTCTGAGACCTGGTCACAATGTCTATTTCCCTTCTCTGTTTGCCTCTCTGAAACACAAACCAAATTTGAGAAAATTGAAAACCAATCTAAAATCAAAGACAAGAAGATGGTACCGGCTGCGAATCTGAGCAAGAAATTGTGAAAAACCAATTCGAAAGACCACAATCGACAGCGGTGAGACCGGAGTGAAATTCTCATCTCATCTCGGAATAGAGAATCCTGAATTAGTGGCGTAGATTCTCTAATAGGCGGGGACCCACAAGGGGGGGGGGGGGTATGGAGACTTCCTGTGCCCAAAAATCTGAACACCCATAACCGCCCCGTAAAGCCACACAGTAGAACCGATTCAGTGCCATGATTTCCATCCATCTTTGCAGACGCTACCCACAAAACCTAAAATCGCAAAGTGAATTAGTATCTTTACCTTAAGGATGAAGATTTCCATAATGTTTAGTCCAGCAATTTTCATGCCGAAGACTGCGGGGAAACTTTGGGGAGATGTGTTTCCCTTTTAGGAAATGTGAGAGAAATGTGTAAAAATAATAACTGGGTCCACTTATGATTTTTTAAATATTAGGAGGTGGTGGCTGTAACTAAAAGCACATACCTCAAATAGCATGTACAGTTAATATGTGTGTGTGTGTGTGTGTGTGTGTGTGTGTGTGTGTGTGTGTATTTGGGGTAAATGTGTGCTTTTATTTACAGCCACGTCACTAAAAGGGAGACGTAAGAAGACGAAGCTCGTCTGTTGGAAGTTTCATCCTTTTAAATTCATTGGGGCTTGTAAAAGTTAAATCAAATAAATTCTAAATGAAAGTTGGTAGTTTATTGTATTAATGTAGCTGTCATCTACATTAGAGAAGTCATGTCATCCTCATATATGGTATGCAGATTTCCCATTTCCCTGGCATTTTGTCACCCCAAAATTTTCAAATGCCTGTTTTAGCATCTCGTTTCATCTTTTCCCCGTCCACGTTTCTGTGCTACATAGTGTATGAGGATGTTCAATTACACGTGAAAAGGAAAATCAATTATTAAGTCTTTCAAAGGGACTCTGGAAAACGGTGATGGTGCCCGGAGTTTCGAGTGAGTTGGTTAGTGATCATCTGTGGTGAGAGGTTAGGTGGATGGCAAGATATGATAGAAATAGTGGTGTTGATTGATGATGTTGGTGTTGACTGTTTTTGGTGAAGTAAATGGGCTTAAGTATAGTTTTTCTTTGCATGTCTTGGTTTGACATAAAGTTGGTAACAACACTTGACTTGCACGTGACATACTGAAGGAAAATAGGAGAGGTTGGCTGAGTGCAATTAGCATAAGGACCGTGTGAATTGAACCACGGGTTGGCAAAGTGGGCTTGACTCAAACCACAGATTGGTATTATGAAATTAACACTTGTTTATATCTATATCTGGTTTTCACCTTTAATAGTTGTCTGTTCACTGTTTTCAATCACTCGTGTTCTATACTGTAGTTTGCTTCCATTTCTATGTTTTAGTAGAAAAGAGCCACGCCTTGTTAAAAGCTCGGATTTTCATTGATGTCTTTAGTGTAAGCTTGGTTTGTGCAGTAAAACCCAATAAAGTAGCCATAAGTAACACGAAAACTTAACAACAAATTTGGAACAGCTTTCTATAAATAACTGAAGCATGTGAAGGTTAATCGTGTTATCATTTAATCAGAATGCTACTTGCCTGAGTTTCCAGCATTACTCCAAGATAATTTCTCAGTAATGAATTCACCCCCCTATGGCTGATTGGTCATTGCTAGGGATTCTGGCTTCATGCAGACGGGTATTGTCATTGTTGAAAATGGTATCATAAAGTGCTTCTGATTGATTGCTTATAGGTTCACGGAAGAATTATTAATGGCTTCTCGTGTTTCACTGAACTACCTATTCTGACCTGGTCAAGGTAATCTGCATTCTAAATGGATAGAAACTGCTCTAATATGCTCATGCAAAAGCAATCCCCAGTTGCAATCAAGTTGAACCCTGTCTAAGAGCATCTCCCACAGTTGTGATCAAATTTTACACCAAATCCTATATTGGGTGGAGAAAAATGGTTTGGCTTCCCGCAGTTGACCCTCAGGTACACCATTTCACCATTTTGGGTGAAAATATGGTGTTTTTGGTCTCCCACACCCACAGTTTTTTTTTTAATCAAACAGTTAAGTAATTTGTTGGCCTCCCACAACAAATCACCAAATTTGTCATCAAATAATGAATTTCATAACTGTCGAATAAAAGTTCATTTTGTAGCTAAAATAATATTACACGAAATTACAAAATGACTTAAGTTACAAAAGATTGTTCAAATAACCACAATAATATAATAAAATAGTACACAAATTTAATTAAATAAATTTAATAATTAAATAATTTTTTTCCACATTTCGATTACCAAAATGATAATTTCATCTAGATTGTGATGTTTTTACATGAATGTTGTTGATTATGTTTTGTTGTCTTGCTCTTGTCATGAATTTTGTTCATATTTTATATTTCAGTTACCAATGACAGTTCTTAAAGCGATTTACTATATTCATCGACTTGATATTCACTAACATTAGTTAGTGTACTTCTTAATAACATTTAATTAATTCAAATAAACAAATGTGATACTACATAATATACCACTAATACTATCTATTAATTAATTTAGTTTACTAATCTACCAATAATAGTTACATATTTGTCACCCTAATTTTTTTTAACACTAATTCTTAGCAAAGACATGATATTATGTCTCTAATTATATAGAAGCAGGCTAAAACACACCCTAAACACTAATTAAGAATTTGGTGTGGATTACACCAAATTCTATTTTTTCTATCAAATTTGATGGCAAAATTTGATGGAACAAATAGGATTTGGTGAAATGGGATAAGATTTGATGGTACTGTGGGAGATGCATTCCACCATTTCACAAAACTTGCACCAAATATTACGATTTTTTTTTTTTTTCTCGTCAACAACTGTGTGAGACCTACACCAAATGACTAAATTTTTTGCTGATTTGGTGATTTGCTGTGGGAGGCCAAACAAACCATATTTTGCCATCTAATATGGAATTTGGTGTACTGTGGTAGATGTTCTAACTTCTAACATACCCATTTGCGGGCTAAAGGGGTCAGTTATTTTGATAATGGACAGTTTGGTGAAGATAGTGATAGCTTATGTGACAATTGTCAAAGAAGTGCTGAAAACATTATTCTGTTTAATTATGTATGGTTAATTTAGATAGGAGACTTGCATTTTTTCCCATTTATGTAACAATGAGTTATATCTCAAATACTCAACTATCTATCCTGTGAGGTAACTCAATATCCATCTCTATATGTGAGACAGTGTGTCTTAAGATTTTGGATAATGCAGTTCTGGTGTCCTAATTTATTGCACCTTTCATTCATGGTTAATTTTTAACTGTTATGGCTGTTTGTGCAGCACTAGCTGAAGCTTCAGTCATAGTGAGAGCGCACACGCCATCAACTAATCTTTTCATGTGCGTTTGGTTCAATGAAGTCGTTCGTTTTACGTCTCGGGACCAGTTGAGTTTCCCGTATGTTCTATGGCGGTTGGGTGTGATGAAGAACATCAACCTATTTCCAGTTTGCACTCGGAAGGATCTTGTTAATAGCATGGGCCATTTGCGCAAGGTTAAGCTGTTAACAAGTTAAGTAGATGCTCCAGTATAGTGTTGTACCAAGTACTTTAGCGGGTTTCTCGCGACTGATACCTGTAGTCCCATTCATTTTAGTGATAGATAATTAGAAAGGCATTCATTCTGGAGATAGAAAGGGAATCACTTGTACTTTGTTGTAGATGAAATCTGTTTCGTGTTCGTCAACTTTGCTTTGTCTTGTCTATGGATTGGTGCCTTGGAATGAACTTGCAAGTGGTAAAACTTAGTGCATGAAACTGTTTGGTCGTTCTAAATCCATGTGAATGAGGAAAGCGAAGTACCTGTGTAGTGGTGTTTTAGCAAGAATTTTAATTACTCGTGTTGCGGCGAGAAGTCGAGAATGTTAACCGGTCTTGTGTTGGTAGTCTGAGTGAAGTAGTGAATTTGAGATCTTTGGGAGGTTGATCCTAGTAGCAAGCACTTTTGGTGACCCCATAGAAACTCTGAGGGATTCCCATTTTTGTGACTGGCTCAAAGTCGCGTGAATGAACCAGTCAGTGTGAATAATATCTCCCAACCAAAAGCAAAAAGCAAGTTGACTCGAAACTAATAAGAAGCATTTGCACTTTTCCTAGTTGACTCGAAACTAATAAGAAGCATTTGCACTTTTCCTTGCCAATTAAATTATGGGTAAAAAACATTGACCACTCCTGAGTTTAGGGAAAATTCCACTGACCACCCCTGGGTTTTGGATAAAGACACTCTGCACCTTTTTTTTGGATGGAGGCTGACGGTTCACTAACAACACGGAGAAAAAGACTATTTTACCCCTGATATGCTAAAAAATTACCCCCCTATATATTACCCTAACACCTCTCTCCATCATTTCTAACCCTCACTCTTCTCTCTCTTCCCCCTCTTTCTCTGTGAAAACACCTCCAGCCTCACTCCTAACTTCCTTCTACTCGTTCTCCCTCCCCCTCTCACATTTTGCAATCACCATCAGCGCAACCCCCTCCTCTTCTCACTCTCCCTCAGTCTCTCCCTCTGTTCCCTCTCGGCAGGAGCAGAAGAAGCCCAGAACCAGAACCAAAGCCCAGAACCAGATCGATTTGGGCGATTGCAGATCTGGGTTCTATATATTTTGGGTTGATGGCGGGGATTTTGGATGATGGAGTGTAGGAGGAGGAGGGAGAGGAGATTTGGGCGATGGCTGCGATTTGAGGTGGCGATTTGGCAGATGGCGGCGATTTGAGGCGGCGATTGCGAACTGTGAGAGGGAGATCTGAGAAAACGAGAACTTCAGGGTTCGATTTGGTGGCTACTGTTCGTCGGAGGTCTCACCTGGGTTCGATTTACCTTTCTCGGGGATGGGTTCGATTTACCTCTCTCAATGTCGGAGGTCTCACCTGGACCACCGACGACCACTCCCCCGAGAAAGCCTTCTCTCAGTTCGGTGACGTGTTGACTCCAAGGTCTGTTAAGAAAAGAGATCGGAAAGATGACTCCGATCGGCGTTGTTTGATTGAGTACCCATTGGTAGTGACAGTGTTGGAGTTCAAAGCAGGAGAAGTAAGAGTAAGTGATGACAAATAAGAAACTATAAGAATCCATGCTCTCTCTGCCTCTCTTTTTATCCTCTGATTCATCTTCTTCATCCCGCTCTAATTCTTCTAATTTCTGATTACAACCTGGAGGTAGTAAAGTTGTCTGATTTTGTGATGGAGGTGTTTGATTTTGTTTATGGATAGTGTAAAACTCCTATTCCAGATTGAGTTAATGTGTTGGTGTTTGATTTATGACAAAGTTATCGAGCTTCAGATCTAATTTTGGAGAGTTGCTATCTTTTGATTTTGCAATTTTCAGTTTCAGATGGGTCTTGGTGATAGTTGTGATAAGATTGATGAACATTGAATCTAAGTGTTCTTGATGAACATTGAATCTAAGTATCGACCAGCAAATGGTGGTGGCGATGGTTTAACACCTAAGAAGACTAAGAGTATCAACAGAAAAATATGACATCAAAATATAAGTTGTGGTTTTAAGGATGTTGTTAATGTTTTGAATTCAAAGTGAAAAGGGGTGATGTTGATATTGTTTTAGTGTTCTTGATGAATTTTGTGATCTTGATGAATAACATAGGCTAAAAAGTAAAAAAAAAAAATGCACGGGTAATATGGTCAAAAAAATTAATTCACCCACTTTTCTAGCAGAATGTAACAGAAGGGTGCTAAGTGTCCACGGAATATTCCGTTAAATGAGTGCAGAGTGTCTTTATCCAAAACCCAGGGGCGGTCAGTGGAATTTTCCCTAAATCCAGGGGTGGTCAGTGTCTTTTACCCTTAAATTATACGAGCCAGTCGTGTGAATAAAATCTCCCATCCGAAAAGCCAAAAGCAAGTTGACTCGAAACTACTAAGAAGCATTTGCACTTTTCCTTGCCAATTAAACTACACGTTGTGGAGTCGAGAGACTCGACTAGTAAGAAGCATTTGGACTTTTCTTTGCCAACTAAACTTGTACATCAGCGACCGACCGGCCGACTTGAACATGCAGGGAGCCAGGGACCATACAGAGCCAAAACCGAGCATGCAGGAACTATATATAGAGAGCCGAGCTTATTTACTAAAATTCGGATTTTTTTTGGGGGGTTCCGATTTTTTGGCGTAGGAAAAAATTCCGAATTGTAAAAATAAAATTCAAATTCAACAAATAATATACAAAAATCTACAATAGTTTACAAAATCGAGACATTACTGATTAAATGAGCTTTTAAGCTGAGTGGCTTACTTATTTTCGTTCACTCAAACAGCCCCATAGACATAATGCGATAAGGTAAGCATTACGAGTCAATATACAAACATACAATATGAGCTTACAACCTGTGATGAATACTCACATAAACTCCCACAAATATTTCATTATAAATATAATTTTTTTGTTTGTGATTCTTGGTGCAATTTAAACAGATCATCTCAAAATCTAACATACTGCTAGTTAGAGCTGCGTTTTCGGTTAAAACAGAACCGGAACCGAACTAGTTGTAGCCAAACCGGTCGGTTTTGGTTCGGTTATTCGGTTAAAGGTAAGGGTTCGGTTCGGTTAGAACCGGAACCGAAGTCTGAGAAGTATCCAGAATCGGACCGGAACCGTGAACCAAAACCGGGTGGGTTAACCGGTTCGGTTCCGGTTCTGAACCGGGTCTGGGCAGTTTAATTTTTTTTTCTTTGTTTGTTTTAGTGTTATTTTTGGCACATAATAAATGTAAAAAAATAAAATTAGACAAATAATCAAAAAAAGGAAACAAACTTGTATTATTAATTAATATATAAAATGTTAGAAAAAAATGCATCACTATAGTTTAAGTACATCCCAACTAGGTTGGCATCCACTCAACTACCAATCATTTGCATTTTTTCTAACTTACATACGAATTTATTGAAATGAAATTATTGAAATACGAACTTATTTTTTCTAACTATTCGTCTTGATCTAGTGTAGTGTCCTCGCCTATTCCCAATTCTTGATAAATTTCGATCACGGCCTCGTCCAATGTGTGTAGGTCTTGTGTGCGTTTGTTGGCGTCGCTCCAATCCTTTGAGCATATAAGTACCTCCAACATCTCCGAAGTTAGACACGATCTTTCTCCGACAACACTCGTTTACCTGCACTAAAAGTTGATTCCGAAGGAACAGTAGAAGCGGGAGGGATTAGTAAATCACGTGCCATCATAGAAACAATCGGATAGGTGTTTGCTTGTTCTTTCCACCACTCGAGTATATCTACTGATTCTATTTCTACCTCTTTTAGATTCAAGAAGTAATTTTGGTTAATGTACAACAATAATTCCGAGACGCAATTCGACCCGGTGGTGGTGGTTTGTTTACTCTTATATAAAGAACCCATTTTTGCCTTGCCCCCACCTCTCGGATCAATTGATGATGCTTGAGAACCTTGATTACCAATACCAAACTTAACAACATATTTTTCATACATAAAATTAAGAGTCTGTTTAACTTCTTCAAAAGTTGGTGATATCTCTATGGGGTTATTATCGGTACTCATGTTTTCCGAAATTCTTTGTAGTATAAAACTTGTGGTTTGCTCCTAACACCTTGGGTCCAAAATACTTGCCAAACAAAAAACATAGGGACGTTACTAAAATATTTGAGAAATTTTTCTTCCATAGCCGGAATTGCGTCGCATAAAATTATGTTATCCCTATAACCTCTAAAAGCGTCACTTATGAACATCAGTTGTGGAAGAATGTTGTTAGTAGACGGATAATAAACACCCGAAAGAAGTTGGTTGCGGTATAAATGGTTCAAGAAAATCTCTTAAGACATTGGCGGCCTTCCAAGCATAAACCGAAACGGACGTGGCATTACAATCATTCAAAAACCGTGTGATAAGGGTCTCGTAACCTTTAACACTTTTCAACATCAAGTAAGTTGAATTCCATCTTGTCCTACAATCACCCCCAAATTTTCTTGGTTTCCTATTGTTATATTCATAAAATTCCTCAAATTGTTTGGCCCTTTTGTTTGAAGACGCAATATAAAGAATAGCCTCACGAATAGAAGAAACATGGTAATCTAGAGCTTTCAAACCATCTTGTACATATAAATTGATAATGTGACATGCACAACGAACGTGGTCAATTTCTTCGTGAAAGGGTGTTTGTATCAAAGATTGCATATGTTCTAACGCACTATCACATGACGTTGCATTGTCAAAAGTCATTGATGTAATCGTTCCCTAATACATCACTCGTTAAAAATATCGACTATAGTTTCTCCGATGTTTACACCGTTGTGAGGAAATGGAACTTCTCGAAATGCAATAACACGTTTTTGTAAAGTCCAACTTCGGTCAATGTAGTGTGCGGTGACACAAATATATCCTTTATTATTTCTACCGGACCACATATCGGAAGTACAAGCAATTGTAAAATTAGAATCTAAAAAAGTTTGCATAATTTCTTCTTTCCTCTCACTATATAGAGCAATAATCTCATTCCTAGTAGTATTTCTACCTATATGCTTATAATTCGGACAAAAAAAGGTTTGGATCAATTGGTCCCACTCTACGTCGTCGGCCATACCAAATGGTTTTTCGGTAGCGGTGATATAATGAGCTATTGCCTTTCGTGCCCTACCTTCATCGTACATAAAAGTAATTAAATTACCGTGTGCGTCATATCCTAGTTGGGTCACCTACGACGGGTGTATCAGGCAAAAGTTTATGTGCATTTTGTAAATGTTTTCTCAATGATCATAATCCACCGGTAAAATGATATACAAATGATTTTTTACAATGATTGCAAACGGCCCTAAATTTTGGTCTACCTTGGGCGTCTACGCCATCGGGTATTTTTTCCATATGATCCCAAAAGGCACTTGTTTTTTTAGGATTTTCCTTACGAGTTCTTTTTTTAGCACCTAAATTCGGATCATTTTCCTCAAAACCACCAAAATCATTAGCCGGCACCTTCGCCAAACATTTCTTCAATTTCGTCATCAATAGTCATGTCTACGTTAACGTTTTGGTTATGAGAAGAGGAGGCCATTTTTTCTTAAAAAAATTGGATGAAAAAATTAAGTTTAACAAATAATGCACAAATAAGAGCAAAATCAAATAGTAAGCAACAAAAAATAAAACTTACAAACTCCACGAATAATTCTTGGAGGAGAAATATCGAAGATTGAAGATGTGTTCTTGTCGAGGAGGAATGTCAGAAGATGCGTTGCTTGAGAGTGTTTGATGATTTTGAGTGAGGAAAGATGAAGAAGTTGGAGAGTGATTGATGAATTTTGAGTGAAGAATTGTGAGAAATATGGAGAGTGTTGGATGAGGAAGTGTGGAAAAAATGGTGGAAGTGGTTGGGTATTTATAGGAGTTGAAGGGGGGAGTGGGGGGGGGGGGGGTAAATGTAATTTAAGAAAACTAAAAACTGAAAAAAAAAGGTAATTGATGGGGTCCAACGGCTACTGACCCGATGTGACTCATCACCAACGGCCAAAAATTTGAAAAAAAACGGTTCCGGTTCGGTTCCGGTTAAAATTGGTTCCGGTCCGGTTCCGGTTACGGCGGATCCGTGAAACCAAACCGAGACCGACTATTACCGGTTTCGTGTCCGGTTTCGGTCCGCCGGTTCCCGGTTTGGTTTTCGGTCCGGTAATACCGGTTAATTCTGTCCGGTTTTAACCGGAACTGGCCCGGAACCGAAATGCAGCTCTACCGCTAGTATGCAAAAGAGAAAAATGCTCTGCCCTCTCTCCTCCTTCTCTCTCTCCTCTTCTTCCATACCTTACTTGTTCATCTCTTTCTCTCCCTCTCAATCTTCTCTGATCTCTACATCATCCCATCCTCATTTCTTTCCTCTTTCATCCATTGCCTTCTCCTGCTCTGTCTGATCGACGAAAAGAGACATATTCCGTCTCTTTCGGAACATTTGACGGTGACGACCCATCCTCCATCCGAAGATTTTGCGGCGAGCACAATCTTCTCTCTGGTTAATCTGAGCTTGAGGCCCCCTCCCACCTCTCCCAGTCGGATTTCCTTTCTACTCCGCCGGAAATTTCCGAGTTTGGTTCCCTTTATCTGTTTAGCGCCATTTGCGATTTAGGATTTTTCTTTGGTAATCTTTACCAAAAGACCCTTTCACCTACAGTGAAACTTAAACCCAAACACCTCTTCCTCCTCAAGAAAACTTTCTCTTAACCGTCATCTCCCCTAGCCTCTCCTCGTTATTCCCAACACCACCTTTGTCGATATTTTCCACCATCTGGCTGTTAGTACCCGTTTCGTCAACCCTTCATTACGTACTTCTCTACTCATCTTCCTCTTTTTGGCGATCCTTTCCGCCTCCCGCTGCCGCCTCATCCTGGGGATCAGAAGCGCTACCAGGCCTTGCTCCACATTGCCCCTTCGCCGCTGACTTGGTCAAGGTATCTTGTTGTTCGCTCAGGAATTTCGGAAGTTGTTCCTCAACAACCTCCAAAACCTCCATGATGGTTCGTCGCTGGAACTGGCAAGATAATGGACAGTCTTGCGCAGATCTTTCAACCGCTTCGTTGTCTTCTTTTTTCGAGTTATGTTATCTCTTTTGTTCCGGCGTTGAAATAAGGTCAACAAGCACTTTTCTAGCAGGTTTTGTTTTGCCTCATACCATATTCTTGGTAGTAAGGTTGTCTCGTGGGTTCGCTGGGGGTTTTCCACTTCCTTTTTTTTGGTCGTCCCATCAAATGACTAAGTTCAGTTTTGGCGATAGGACTTCCACCTTTGTCGAAGCTTTGACACACATCTATGCCTCACTACACTTCAGGGTTTTATCGTCCTCTCCAAATCAGAGTATTAATCTCACCCGACTTGATTGGACGTCTTATAACCCAGGCCCACATAATTTAGTATATGATCTTCCTCTCCTTGCCTCCCCAGCATTTTACCCTTTTGTTTTGGGATCACCAAACTTCTAGGAATGGTTTTGTCGCGTTGGCTCCCCGTATGCAAATTTGTGCTCTCGGGTTGTCACATGTTTTTTTAGTTATGTTAATGTAATTTTCTTTGTATTTTCTGAGTTTTGGATGAAAATGTGTAACATTCATACTCAGTGTTGTTCGCTTATTGCTTATTAATATATATTGCCATTCCTAAACCCAGATCCTCTCTTTCTAAAAAAAGTATAAAAAAATAAACTAACCATCTAAAATCAATAGCAAAATAGAAATTTGAAACCATACTGTGCTTTTGTGTCATTTACATTTGGGTTTGGGACCTCAAATTTTAACCGTAAACAAGGAATTTTCACTATATTTATTTTTTTAGAATTACTGGGTCCTCATGCTGGGGCTTCAATCGCTCTATCACTGAGCTAGCACCCATTTTCATTTTTAATATATTTATGGAAACATTGTATTTCAAATGTTGGGATTCATATGATGCCTCTATTTCTTCCAGAATGTCATGGTTTGACTTTTTACCCGTAGTTGCGTCACTTTGACTCGGTGATTTACATAGCAAAACGATCTAATGTTTTGGCAATTTTTTCATGGTGTCGTAGAGCAAACTTTACTCTACAACACCATGCAAAGGTCACCAATTTTTTTGTTTCATTTTGCTAATCAATTCACCGAGTTAAAGTGACTTAGTGAAGAGTGAAAAATGTAAAGTATGCTGTTGCTAAAAAAACAGATGTAGTAAAAAATAAAGTTCAAAAAAATTCAAGATTTTAATGATGCATTTTATTGATCTCGACGTTAGACCTATGTTTAAATCCTTGTGACGCGTTCATCACGTCTCCGGTGAGTTTTAGAACATCGAGACCCCCCCCATTAGATGCAGGATAGAATATGATTTTACCATGTACAAAACAAATGATGATTTTTAGCCTCCTGGACTTTGCCCTCTCTCCTCTCTCATCTCATTTGTCTCTCTCCTCTTCCTCAATTTCCTCTCTGTTCTTCCCCACCTTCCCCCTCTGATCTTATCTTCTTTCTTCTCTGTTCCTCATCTTCTAATCAGATGGCTCCTTCCCCTCACTCACAACCAGTCCGACAGAAGAAGACCATCCCTACGGGTCTTTAGCCGGAGTCGACCCAACCCTCCTCTGTCGGAGGCCTTGCAGTGCCGGGATTCGGTCAGAGCATCCCGCGATGGAGCCTTCTCCTCTCATATGGCTACCCATCCAGCCAGGGTCCTTCGAAAGCTCGTCTCCTCCCTCCTCCGGCCGATGGAGTTGTTGAGGTCAAAGATGTGGAGGTGAGCTCCCTTGTCGCTCCGTTTGGTCCGAGTCTTGAATAATTGGTAATTTTTCCCTCCCAGTTGGTGTTCAACTATACTCGTTCGGACATTTTTGTTTGTGGTCCGTTTGTCCCGATTCGAGCCATTTTCTTTTAGGGTTCCCTTTTGGTATCTTTTACCAAATTACCCTTTTGCCATTTGTGAACCCTATTTCCAATCATCTCTTACTCCTATCAAAATCTCCCTCATCACAGTTGTCTCCCTCTTGTCTCCTTCAATTTCTCCCCGCATCAACCCTAGTTGGCAATCCATTCCGCCTCATGCTGCCGCTTAAGCCTGGGGATCAGAGGCGCTCTCGGGTCTTTACCCGCTTTGCAAGTCCGTCGCTGACTAGGTCAGGCGATATGGCTGTTTGCTATGGGTTTTTGGAAATTGTTCCTCAATAATCTCCAATCCACCATGATGTTTCGTCGCTGGAACTGGCAAGACAAGGAACACTCTTGCGCAACTCGTTCAGCAACTTCCATGCCCCATTTTTTCAGTTTAGTTATTCTTCCCGTTCTTCTGTCGAAATAAATTTATCAGCTTGTGTGGACTTTTCTAGCAGGATTTCTTTCGTCTCTCTCCTTGTTCTTGATAGTAAGGTTGTCTCAAGGGTTCGCTGGGGTTTTTTCAACTTCTTCTTATTTTTCGTCGTCCCATCAAATGACTGATTTCAGTTTGGCGATAGAACTTCCACCTCTTCTGAAGCTTTGACACTCTTCTATGCCTCACGACATCTTGGGTTTTACCGGCCTCTCCAAATCAGGGTTCTAAACGCCCCTGAATTGAGATCACGTCTTATAACCCATCCCTAGATAATTTATTATCTGATCCCCCTGTCTTCCTCTCCCGCCCCAGCCTTTTACCCAATTTGTTTGGGATTACCAAACTTCTTGGATTGGTTCTGTAGCGATGACTTCCCTCTGGCAAGTCAGTGCTCTATGGTTGGTTATATGTTTTTCTGTTATGTTCATGTAATTTACCTTGTATTTTGCGAGTTTTGGGCGGAATTTTGTAACACCCAAACTCATTATGTTGGCTTTGTGCTTTTCTGTTTTGGTTATGTAATTTTCCCTATTTTTTCAGAGTTCTAGGTGAAAGTGTGTAACACCCAAACTCATTGTTGTTCACTGCGTGTTTAATATAAAATTTCTATTCCTCAAAATGATGTTTTATGGGTAAAATACAATTAAACCCCCTTAAGTTTTATGGAAATACATTTTCACCCCTTCTTGTTCACACCCCAAGTTTTATGGAAATGCATTTTCACCCCTTCTTGTTCGGGGAATGATAAAACTTCAAGACACTTGCACCCCTAGCTGTGTCATATCACACCCCAAGAGACTAAAATTCTCCCCGAAACTACAATGGTGATGGGCAACCGCAACAAGAATAACGATGTCACAGTTGGGGAGTATAAAAGTTCAGAAATTTGGCAGAGTAAAGAGAGGAAGTGTCATTTATGAAAGACAGTAATGTAGGTAAAAATACATGATCAATATTCTAGAAGGGGGGGGGGGGGGGTTGAACGGAGTATGTCAACTTTTGCTAAAAGAGTGGTTTCAAAGAAGTTTGTGGAAAGCAGTGAGTATTTCAAGGCCTTGAAATGAATTTAAAGTCCTTTTAATCAAAGCAGATAGTAGAAAGAATGCTAATAGTTTTCAAGGCCTTGAAATGGCTTTCAAGTCGTTTAACGGAAAACCTATTTTGTGCAGCAAATAAGCTAAGTATAGAACAACAATATAAATGTAAGAGACAGAGATATTTATAGAGTTCAGTCAACTTGGACCTACATCTCTACCTCAGGGACTTGATCCTTGCAGAATTTTGAACTCAATTCTTATTAATCAAAAGCTAAGCCCTAGATCTTAAGCACATAGAGTTTCCTTACTCTGTTACAGCTTGTGGTTCTCACTAACCTATCTAGTACTTGCTCTAGCTAACTGATTCAACAGGAATTCTCTATTGTTTGCTTGAACAACTCACGGGAGTAAGATGTAAGAAGTATTTTCTGAATGATATACAATTATAGATAAGAAATAAGAACACTGAGACTGATGAAGCCGTTGAATGTGCAGTGATCTTCTGATGAGTGGATTGAGTAAAATGATTCTTCTTTTGTGTTGCTTGTAAATCCTAAGAATTTCATAGTATCTCTCTGTGTTTGTTCTCTTATTCAATTTCTTCAGTCATTCCCTCTTATGCAGCTAGTCTGAATTGCAGATATTCAGGATCTTCTCAAAACAAACTTCCTAAAAATCAGCAGCATATCTTGACTTGTCTAACAGCTCTTCCCAACGGCTAGTTACCCAATATATTCAAAGATATTGACTTGATATTGTAGCTAAGTATGTTAGGAAGGTCCAGACATGTTTGCATAGTCATAGGATCAATCTATCAACCCAAACCTTTTATGCAAGAACACAGTTTAGGAAATATTCCCTGCAAAACGGGTAACTACTTATCCCTGCAATAACTTATTCAAACAGATAAATTAGCACCAGTTTAGAGCATCAAAATAGTTTGTCTTTCATCATCAAATAACACATAATCAAGCATAGGGGATCAGGAGTCATATTAGAATCCAAAGTTCTCCCTAATTTCATGCTTTATACTGCAGTGTATATTTCAAACATTTGAAAACAGTTTCAAGGTCTTGAAACAAAGAAGATGTTTCAAGCCTTTGAAACAAGATGACCTTACAATCTCCCCCTTGATGAAAGACAAAACCACAATCCTCTAAGAACTGGATTTCTGCAAAAAAAATATTCATCAGAGCATAGCAGAGTAACCATGATGATAAAAAGTTACACAAAATATCCAAACAATCCAACTTATACAACTATTAAGCAGCAAAGTCCAGCAAATTCTACTGATCTAAACAAGATCTCTAAGCTAGCTAAAAAGTACCAAATATAAAGACCTAAAATTCTCCCCCTTTTTGACTTTCATCAATAAAGAATGAGAAAAATTTGGATCGAAGTTTTGAAAACTTTAAGGAGAAAAGTTTTAAAAGCAGAATTTTTTCAAGACTTTGAAGCCGAATTCAAGGCCTTAAAAAAGATAGAAAGAAGTGGCAATAATTAGGGGGTTGGTTCTCCATATCCCTTTGGCTCTGCATATTTTTCTCCTCTGTCTTCTTCATCATCCTTATCATCTCTTTGTTTTTTCTTCTTGAGCAACTTCATCACCAGCATCACCAACCACTTCATCTTCAAAAAGGTCTGCCTCAGTCACTATCTCTGGAATGTTTGCATTCTTTTTCTTCTTCTTCTTCAGATCTTTGATAAACATCCCTGATTCTGGACTGTCAGCATCACCTTGTTCGTGTTCTTCACCACCATGTTCTTGAACGACTTGTTTCCCTGTGTCCACTACCCCTACAACCTCATCTTGAGTAGTATGCTCACTGAATAAGTCTTTGGTTGAACTAGCCTCCTTTGATCCTTCTGTAGCCTGAGAGACTTCTTCTTCAACATGGATCCTATTGATGCTTTAAACCATGTACCTCATTCGTTTGAACTCAGTGCCAAACTCATGCTGATTTTCCTTCAACTCATCCATATCCTTCTCCAGAACATACAACCTTTGAATCACCATGGAAAGGTCGTGATATTGAGAGGGTAGGTTTGAAGGAGAGGTCAAGGCCTTTGGTTTGAAAACTTCTTGGATTGCATCTCTTCGTCAGAAAAATCAGCGTATAACTTCCAAGTTCCCTCACTGGTTTTCATGACTGCAATCCTTTCAAAGTCTTTCTCATCAAGCATACCAAAACCAGTGGACAGTTTCTTCTCTGTCAGTTGGAATCTCAAGGTATTGAAAGAAAGCAGATAGCAGATAGCAGGTTGGCATAAGGAAAAGGGTGCTTTCTTTCTTTGGTATGGGAATAAATCATGTGTTCCATCACAATTGAAGGAAGATCAATCTCATACCCATGCACGATCAAGTACGTCAAGTATAACACCC
Source organism: Linanthus parryae (assembly GCA_023055425.1). Taxonomy (NCBI): domain Eukaryota; kingdom Viridiplantae; phylum Streptophyta; class Magnoliopsida; order Ericales; family Polemoniaceae; genus Linanthus; species Linanthus parryae. The sequence continues at coordinate 81,680,124 of JALGPY010000006.1, forward strand.
TTTCAATCAGCAAATCTTTTGAATTCTCCTTAGAAACTACACACCTCATTAAAAGGGTAAAAAATACTTTGGCTTCAACAGTTAGCACATAGTGTGTTAATTGTTTATAGGAGGTAGCAGCATTGGGTAAAAAGAATTCTTCCCTAGCCAGTTTCAAGGCTTCACTCTTGTTGGGATAAGTGTCTGTGTTGTACCTCTTGGGACAGCCAAAAACATTGGCAAAATCGTAATGATCTAACTCCATGTTAATACCAGCCACTTTGGATTGAATCACCATGCTTACAGTCTTGATTTGCTTCATGTTCAAATAGAAAAACCTAGTGAGCCTAGGGTAGGCAACTTCTGGAGGGTTTAGAATTTTTCAAAGAGAACTTTTCTACAACATCTTAATACACTCCATATTCATACTTTTCATCACGCCAACACTAATCATACCGCAATAGGCTACTGGTCTAGACGCAAAACCATCTAAACACAATCCTCTAGCAACATTAGTAACAAACCATTTGCTGTTAATGCTAGATTTCTTACCAGGGGATTGTTGCTTCTCTGAATATATATGCAAGTCTTTTCAATTGTTCTTATCTGGTTCTTCCTCTGTAGCTTTTCCTTTTCCTTTTTCAGCTTTTATAGGCTTCTTCTTCTTTAACTTCTTAGGACTAGCAATCTGTTCCTCTGGCTATTTCCATGGAGCAGATTGATCCGTCTTCTTCTTCTTGCTAGAAGTTGGATTCAGATCCTTCTTGAATTTATTCTTTGGAGAATATGGAGACTTTTCTGCACTTGGGGTTCTGGAACTGGAATCATCACTGAGTGTTTGAACCTCTTCCTCAGTAGTCTTCCTCTTCTTATCATAAACTTTCTTTGAACCTCCAGCCATCTTGATTCTATCAGAAGTTATTCTTCTGCTCATTAGGGTTTGAGGGTATAGAAGCGAGAGGCAGGAGTGATACGAGAGAGAGAGAGAAGTAACGAGATAAACTGAAGAGTTTGAGTTAGAAAAGGAAACAAAATATTTCCAAATATTTTAAGATTAGCAGAACCAGTTAAATTCAAAATTGTGTGTGTGTGTGTGTGTGTGTGTGTGTGACGTGGGAAATGAAATAATAGAATACTAATTTTGAAGGGAAAAATAATTTTGGGGAAAAGGCAATATCGAGCAATTATCTGTAGAGATAACACCCAACATTGAAAGATCCAATTTATTGACTAAGTAGCATACATATTTATTTTCAAGGCTTTGAAAAGGATTTCAAGGCCTTGAAAAGCAATACTGTTGAAGCAGATAAAATCAAGGATTTGAAAAGATTTTCAAGGCTTGAAAATCTATTCAAAACTTTGAAACACATAATACTTACCTGAAACTTACATGATACTCCCCCTAAACCAATGATTCCTTATTTAGCATGCCAATTCTAATCTCAGGTCTGAGAATCTATCTTATGGCATCGGTTTAGTGAAGTTATCTCCCAATTGCATGTTAGTAGACACAAAATTCAAGAATAACATCACCTTTCTCAGCATGATCTCTTATGAAATGATGTTTAACATCTATGTGTTTTGTTCTTGAGTGCCGGAATGGATTCTTTGTAATTGATATTGCACTTGTGTTGTCAGATTTGATAGGTATATCTCTGAAATCAAATTCAAGGTCTCTCATTTACTGATCTATCCATAACACTTGTGAACTGCAAGATCCATCTTCTATGTATTCAGCTTCTGCTGTTGATAAGGCTACTAAGTTTTTCTTTTTTGAATTCCAGCTGATCAGGGATATTCCAAGGAATTGGCAACGCCTTGATGTGCTTTTTCTATCAACTTTGTAACCTGTAAAGTCAGCATCTGAATAGCCACACAAAGATAAATTAGATTGTTTAGGGTACCAAAGCCCTAAGTCCTTGGTACCATTGAGATATCTAAAAATTCTTTTGATAGCAACCAAATGTGATTATTTAGGATCAGCTTGAAATCTAGCACACATACAAACACTAAACATGATAACTTATCTACTTGTAGTGATCTATATCAATGATCCAATCATACCTCTATACTCTTTCACATTCACACTCTTACCAGTTTGATCCTTGTCTAGGGACAATGTAGAGCTCATAGGGGTTTTTTCTACCTTGGACGAAGACATATTGTACTTGTTTAACAATTCCTTGGTATACTTGTTTTGATACAGAAAGATTCATTTCTTCATATGATGTATATTAATTCCAAGATAGAAGTTTAGCTCTCCCATCAAACTCATCTCAAATTCCCTGCTCATAAGACTTGAGAAATCCTTACAAAGAGAATCATTAGTAGCACCAAATAGAATATCATCAACATATGCTTGAAATACTAGAATATCTTTCTCACGAGTCTTTAAGAAAAGGGTTTTATCTAATAATCCTATTTTGAAATCATTTTCAAGTAGAAACTTTGATAGTCTTTCATACCAAGCCCTTGGAGCTTGTTTCAAACCATAAAGAGCTTTGTCAAGTGTTTAAACATGATCTGGAAAATCATCATTTTCAAAACCAGGAGGTTGAGCAACATAGACTTCTTCTTGAAAATATCCATTTCATAAAGGCACATTTCACATACATTTGGAATAGTTTCTTATTTTTGTGAGATGCAAATGCATGTAACATTTTAATTACTTCTAACCTTGCAACAGGAGTAAAAGTCTCATCATAATCAATTCCTTCTTTCTGATTGTAGCCTTGAGCTTGATAGCACCTTCTAGGAGCTATATATTATTTCCATTTTCCACATTAAAATGCACTATTGTAGAGAAAATGCTTCGTTTTTATCACTTGATGCTTCATATGTGCTACATCGTTAATCCGGGCGTTTCTATGCATATTTAGATGTTATTTGTCAAATATGATCGCTTGGTATTTTTGTTCATGTTTTCTTGACAGGAACGGATGCTAATCGGTTAGTAGGAGGCATGAAATAAATTTTGGAAACAACAGGAGCTCAAGTGGAGTGAAGGGAAGCCAAGTTGGAGGAGCTAGAATGACCATTATGCACTCTTTTCAATGCTCAAGAAAATCTACAATGAATTTTAGAGAAAAACCTGTGCCATTGGAAAGTAGACATACAGGTCTTTCCAATGATATATGGTAGTCCCAAAGAATAGTCCGGATGAGAGAGTAATGGCCCGCGCAAGTTCAGCTTACAATTCTGTCCGAGAATTACAAACTGGAGGGGCTGAAGTGAAATTTCGGACAAATCACATTAAAACTCATCCCCAACTGGTAAAAAATGGAAAAATACCTAGGAGGCAAGACATACACGCACGGGGCACCATTGGAGAGCAGCTTGGAGCTTGGGGATTGCACGGATTCGTCAAAGCTTGGCAATTTCATCGTTTGATCTTTCTCTTACCCTCTCTTTAATCATCTATGGAGAAACTTGTGTATCTTTTGTTTGCCATGATCAGCTATACACTTTTTTAGCCTAGGTTTATGATTAGACATATTTTCCGGATTATTGTGATTGATACATGTTTTGGATTCATGATTATGACGATTCTTCAAGTCTTTTGATGTATTGTTGAACTAGGTTTATTGACACACCCTAATTATGAGATGAATGGCCATTAGAGAAAGATTTTGATGTATGATTGTGTGATTCTACTTAATGTTTAATCTAATTTAGTTATTGTTTTTGTTCTGAGCTTCAACCTTAGCAACCATGGAGTAGCTACCCGGAATTTCTAGTACTTAGGTGGAGTGCTCGATAGAGACTTGGTCTAGGGTGATAGAGAACATGAACACAATCCTTAATCAATGATACTGAGAGGTGATTTGAATAGGATTGGTGATGCGCATCTACTAACGCGTTCAGACGCAAGTATACGGTCAAGTAATATAATGGAGTATTTGGGACTCCGAGTTATCGAACCCAGGGGAAGGACGTGTACTTTCTTTTTAAGTTTAATAATTAAATATAATAACCGGTAAAAATGTTGGTGAATGGAGTGGTGTCACCCTCAAACAAGTGACTAGAAATGATAATTAAATAACGTAAAAGAAATTATTTGGATTAAATAAATGAAGAGAAAACAAGGCAATCTATAGATCACTTAGGGCAGTTTTGAAGATTTCGGATTCCATGTTCTGACACGATAAATCACTAATTAGTTAAGTTGGGTAATGTCATTGACAATTACCTCTCAGGATCATGTCGTTCTACACACCGGTACCGTTTTCTCCCTCTCCGTCCACACCTTCTACCGACATGTTCTAGTAGGCTAACGATGATGCATGGAATGATGTCCTCTCAGACCACCACCGCACGAACACTTCACTATCTCCTACCGAATCTACCCTCTTATAGCCATTCCTAGTCAACTTACCTCTCAGTCTCATTGATTAGGAATGTTCTCGTTTACTCATCCCAACTATGGTAGAGTTGCTCTCGCACACTCACTAGTTAAGTAGTAAGATCGAGTCATGACTGCTAACTTACTAAGGCTTAAGCACAATAAACGAGATACTAAGTAACTATGATCATCATTAACCATGGATTATAATCGAATGGAGAAAAAAAATCAACGTCACACATATTTATTCTACTTTGTCAACGGAAGAACTCAATGTGATAAAAACTAGAACAATCCTCCTTCAATCATAAATCCTAAGCATGAAAGTCATCAAACCCGGAAAACATACACAAAACATAAACCCTAGGCTCTCCATAGATGCCTAGGTATGAGTTTATCTACTCATCACAATTTTGTTCATAACAAAACATTCCATACAAGATAGAGAAAATAAGAAAAGTGGATCAAACACTAAAAAGATGATGAACGCTTTGATCTGGGCTTGTCTCCTTGCTTCTTGATGTTGCTCCTAGCTCTCCTTGATGTTCTTGGCTCTCAAAAGACTCCCAATATGCTCTATTTCCGTCCCCTAGATGCTTAGGTCGAAGTGGGGAAGCTAAAGTCTTCAAAAATCACATTCTAGCCCCTAAATTGTGCACATGTCTCGCGACCATTTTGTGTGCAATAGGGCATTACGTGCGAAATCATTTCATGCGAATTGCTCCTATTTTGTGCAAAATAATCTGGCTTCATGTTCTTGAATCTTCAACTTCTTGGTTCCAAGCCTCTTTCCTTGTCCTTCATTGCTTCCGAAGATCACGTTCTTGATTCCAATCGCTCCATAAGCCTTGTTTCCTGTCATAGACAACAAACAACTATACCAAGCGATCAAATCCCACAAATGTATCATAAATCAACACATAAAACGTGCCCAGACTAGAATTAAGCATAGGAAGGAAACAAGTGACAAATGATACTCAATCAAAAACAATAGACTCAAAACCCTTCCCAAAACCTATAAATCGTGTGGAAAATGTAGAGAAATATAGCTCCTAAAAGTCGCTATCAAATTCCCCCACACTTACTCTTTGCTCGCCCCGAACAATGATGACGCTCAAAACCTCCCACACTTGAGACATTGCATACATGAAAACCATAAAATGTATACCCAACCACTTTGCATACTTTACTTTCCGCTAGCTAACACGACTCACGACTCAATACACAAAGACACAACTATGCAACTACATGCTATAAACAATGCCACTCAAGTATGTACACTGCAACCAAGGGAAATACACTATTTTTTTTTTCTTTTTAGGTAGAGATTGGGCAATCTCAAAAACCGGAATTTCCTAATGCTCTCACATCCCCTAAAAGATTCTATAATTTTGGTGATCGGTAGAACTTGCAGCCAGTTTCGTCGGACCGAACAGGCACGAACACAAAATAAGTTGCTTCCGCACACTCACCAAACGCATCCCTAGCACCTACCATCCGAGCTATTTATCCACGGGTTTCAGTTGCTGACGGCTTAGGACGGGTAAGATAGGATATTTTAGAAGCTAAGTCCTAGACGTCATGACATATCTAACAAAACCCAATTCTCACACTCCCTCACCAAAATCTAAGGAACCCCACCAAATCTAACTACTCCGGCCCTCATTCCCTCAATCTTGGTGCAACGCCGTTCTCGCGGCCACAAATGTGAAGAAGTGATCTCGAACAATAGCTAATCTCCCCGGTATTCAATTTCAAGCTTGCTCCTTTATTCCCCTTCACTTTCAATTTATGTTTTCCTTTTTTTCACAACATAATAAATCACATGGAGCTCATAGTAGTAGTAAATATCCGAGGAGATGAATCCGTCAAAGCAAATAACGTAGGGGTGGAACGTGTCAAATCAATGATGTAATCAAAATAGATGTCGACACCCCCACACCCGATGTAAACCATATCAAACACCCGGTAGTCAAAGTAAAAATGTGCTATTTCCAACCAATCCTCCTCATCACCTAAGATATAGAGAATATGAATGAAAAAATAAGCATGACCTCCTATAAGATCAATCAACCCCCACCCCATAATGTGCATAAATATATAACACACTACGACTCTCCACCTGTGATCGTGGTGTAAGGACACGAGTCACCGCCACACCGAAGTGTGCTGCCGTCTCTAACTCACCCTCACATCCCTCAATAGATGACATGTAAGAGAATCCACACAAGATGTATAATATCGCTCACCCTCATCAAACCTCCCTAACTCCACTCCCTCTGTCATGACGCATAGGAAGGGACGATTCTAACTAGTGATGAAAGTCATAAATGAACGGCTTCCTAGGCTAGAGGCTGTGAATAAAAGGGGTAAATTGATTAAATTGGGGTAACTAGTGGACCTAGGAGATGGAGACGGGACATGAGGTCCCCATAAAAATCACTCGCTCAGCTATTCTGTTGCCACTACGAGGAGGGTTGACGACTACCTAAGTGACGGTGGTGTAGCGCTAGTAGGATAACTAGTCTGAGAAGCAGCTACTCACAATTCTAAAGTGCATTAGCCCTATAGCCTTTCTACTCCAGATTCTCGCGTCTGCCTCACCTCAGATTTTCCTACTTCTAGGGAATTTCAATCACTAAGCCCTCACCACATTCACTCTCTTCGATTGCCCTTTCTAAAAAAATCAATTTTAGGATTTTTTTTTTATTTTCCAATATATATATATAAATATATATATATATATATATATATATATATATATATATATATATATATATATATATATATATATATATATATATATATATATATATATCCTAAACCCTATATGCTTGGGCCTACTCAATTAACCAACAAATTAGGTAGGTGGACTAAATAAAAATAAAAGTGCAACAATAAATATACAGTGCAGAAAATTAAACGTGCAAATGCAACCCCAAGGACTGACACCTATATGCAAACTCAACTGACTCACTAACCTACATGTAACAAGGCTATGCAATGGTCAACTAGCGGATAGAGAAAACTCCCCCACACTTAAGCACTTCGTTGTCCTCAACGAAAAAAACTAAAGTGAAATCACGAGGACTCGGCTGCATAAGAGTAGGGCCGGTGGGTCTAGTCGGACTAGGTCTCCTCGCCATCCTCGACTCGGACATCCGGAGTCGACTCTGGATATACATCAACCTGGTAGTAGAACAGTCCATCGTAGGTGCTTGAGTGCTGCAATTGGACATTTCCCGCTAGGGCTAAGTCCTATATCCACCCTCCCTGTTGGGCGCAGTCAAATCTCACCTACTCTAACCCGCGGCAAAGCTGACGCTGACTACTCCGGAAATTCTCAAACTGTTGTTGGGTTTTGACGTAGGTAACGCAGCGGAATAACAAAACTTAATCCTACTTCAAAGCCCACCACGGATCGTCAGGTGGAGACATCATAACATGATAAAGGACATAGTATTGTGTACCTTTTGATTTGTGAGATCACACGAAGAATGATGTCCTCGTCTCTACAATTGATCCACGTCTAGAGGTGAGATATAGATTCTTCCTTCACGCAAGTGCTAGCTTGAACCCGGAGGAAGAGGGAAGAGGATCAAAGCAACAAGGACAAGAGGAGGTTTCAGCCTCCTCTATGTGCCGACGAGAAGGGGGGGGGGGAGGACATGCCTAGGGCGTCGGCCTTTAGGCTTGTCTTGCTCTCTCTCTCTCTCTCTCTTTTGCTCTCTCCCACTCACTTTGTTATGTCTAATAACATTCTATTTTATTTTATTTTTGTGTGAAGGAAGCTAGAGCCTCCTTTATATACTCCAACAACTCCTTGTTGTTTTCATAAAGGAGTTTCCTAATTCTACATGTACTAGAATTATTCCCTTCCTTGCACAGTAGTCCTACTAAGTTTGCAAGGTGTTGCACAATGATCCTCCTAATTAATTAATCATATTATTTAATCCCAAATCTACCTCTACTCTATTTGACGTGTGACCCCATAGGTTTCTATATAGTTGGTAGTAACTTTTACTAACATGGAGCGGTGTCTAGCAACACATCCATGCCACCCAACTAATAGAAATAGTCAGTGATCCCGACAAACCTTTTGTGCCCAGTATCTTATATTGCACTTTCCCTTTGTCTCCATATCAGGATTGGACACGAGACATAAATAGTCACACTCGTATATCCAATCCATAGTTCCTCGATCCTGGGAATATGCTTATGCTAGCAGATAATATCAATATCTCCATATTGATTTATCTTAGTCTGGCCAGACATTCAATAAGCCTCATCCCTCGAGTGGCCGTGGATATTTACCCCCATAATGTGGGAGGTAAAAATCCTATCTACATCACTACAATCTCTAAGCTTGCTTCCTATCTTGCCCGATAGCCATCTTTATGATTACCCAGTTACGGTGTAACGTTTGATAACATCAAAGCACAATATTCCACAACTAGAGTATCTAGTGACTTCAAGTCTAAGGATTGCAATTATATTAGCACTACGAGAAGCGATTGTGACTTGACATAATCTAATGCATACTTCTCATTGTGGGTCAATCCAGTATGCCATTACTCCTAATGCATACCCATGTGTTAGACTTGATATGTCCATATCAATCTACCCACATACTAGTCTATATTTGATCGTCCTATTAATCAATACAATGGGCTAGGGATATTTAAGATAAACAACACATTGTATCTAAGGACTTCATTATATTAAATATCACAATATATAATAAATGAATATTCTAGCCAAAACAATGTTCATACTAAATCTACGATTGCCTCTAGGGAATCTATTCCAACAACTGTCTCCCAGACCTAGCTCTATCAATGTTTGCCTGCAGTCTCTAGGACTCAAGCATGTGTGTGATAGTGTTGAGCTGACTCTCCATGTTGGAGCTCGAGCTAATGGCCCCGCTCCTCCTAGGCTATGGGGGTACTACAGGTTTTGGGGCTTTCAGGGGTCTGGTATTTTCTCCTACATACGATCTCCCTCCTGCTTACGCTTTTGGTCATACTCTAGACCACTCAATACAGCTTCAGCATCTTTTTTTAGCTTAAGGAGAAGGCGGTGGAGCCCGGGAGATCTACGGTTACTGCGCTCAGTCCTCTCCATCATAAATACGTAAATGAAATACGGTACATTGATACGCTTTCCGCTCCAAATGCAATAAGCCATGGTGCACAGCTGGAAGGAGTATGTGGGTTGAGGCGTAATACCAAAAACCCAGTTCTCAAGAATCTCGCAAATCCACCTCGCCTGTGGAAGCACAAACTTCCTAGAAACAGACCACTCATGCAAAGTGAGTTTCTCAATCCTCCCTGCTCCAGACACCCCCCCCCCCCCGAAAACAAAAGGCAATAACAACCTCAAAAGCATCCGCTCTCCGGATCATATCATGGTAGGCACAAATCTCCTTCAGAGGCTTGAAGTTCATGGCGGCACCTATAGTCTCAGGCGTGAGAACTATGTAGGCCTGCCGACTGTAGACATGCCTAGGGTTCTCACTCTCGCCTCATCATAGAACCGGGCATTCACAAGGATCTATCTTGCAATAGCAGAGCTAAACTTCTTACAAATCTTAAACCACCTGTCTAGCTTCTCATTCTTGAAGATGTCCTTGAGCTCTTTGGGCATGTTTTTTCTTTCCGAGAAGGGTTTTTAGGGAAGCCCTTTCCTCATCAGGAACGCATCGGAGTAGTATGCCACATGGGCATTCGCACTCGCGAACCTGAAGCTGAAGAACTTAGTATTGCAGGCAACATCAAGGCTAATCTCTGTCACCACCTTATTCCTCCTACCAATCACCGGAAGGGTAGGCATCTCTAAGTTCAACTCATAACTAATTGGAGACGGAGGCACCTGATGGCGGTTTCTAGAACCGTTTCCCTCGTTCACATTCTCCTCTCCCTCATTCATAACCAAATGTTCCTCAGGATTGAAGACGGGGTGATCATCAACCACTAACCCCCGTCTCCTGACACTTTTCACAAGTATAATTTGCAGCTTGCGCGCAATCCCCACAAGTTCTTGGGGCCTTCGCGAGACACACTTCACAAGTATAATTTGCGAGAATTAAACCTAGAAAGTGCCTAAGCGGAAAGTAAAGAGAGAGATATAGATGTACCTACGGTTCTGGAGTACCGTTCTTACGCGACCGGTTTCGCAAAAATTGGTCAAGAATGGACCGAATCGGTCGACCAATTTTCCGAAAACTTGAGAAAGTTGAGGCGAGTGTACCTCCTTGTGCTCCTTGGTGTCCCCATCGAAAGTCACTTCTTGAGATTTGGCCAAATCCAACTCCAAAGAAACGAATCAGAAAACTTGTGTTCTTGAAGCTTTTCCTCTTATCTTTCCCCCACACACAAACTACTCACTATCTCTCAAAACCCCAAGAGTTAATCTTGTAGACGAGCTTGCAAGGAGCAAAATCCCAACAAGAAAATTTGGATTTGGACAAGTTTTGAGTTTTTGGGTGATTTTTGTTCTTGAGTTTGAGAGAGAAAGAAGATGAAGAAGAGGTTTTTTGATCCGAATGGGGGTGTGGGAAGAAGTGTTGGACGTTTTTTATATAAATACAGCCCCCAAATTGACCAAAATACCCTCAAAAAATGACCAGCCCGAAGCATTTCGCACGAAAAGGGGCTATTTCGCGCGAAATTATTTTCAAAAAGAAAAACAAGGGGCTGTTTTCATTTCGCACGAAATGGGGAAGAATTTTTTTAATTCTTGGCCATGGGATGTCCCATGAAATTGGCCATTACATGCGAAATGGCCTGGATCCTCGTGCCTGTTTTGCTCTAATTTCTTCGTTTGACCGTTTTCCTTGATTCTCGTACCAATGAACTCCATTAATAGTGGGAGTCCATTTTGATTGGAAAATTCCCCAAATTCGGGGTATTTCCCATGTCCTCCCGTTTTTGCTCTTGTGCGCACGACTCTCGCCACGTGAGCCACCATTTCCGCTCCGGATTCCGATGCGTGTAACCACGATTCAACAACTTGCTGCCATGATCTTCAAAATTAGATAATTACTCCTCGACCCCGAGTAATTTCTCCGTATAGCACAATTTCCTCAAAAATAGCTGATGTTCATTGGTTTGCGTGCAATATCGTTCACATGCATCAAGAAGGGGAATCTGGAGTGGTCTTTGGTACCTGTGTCCTGCACACTCATAGGAAACATTTAACTACTCTCTCTCCCCACTCAAAATCATGTATGGATATCAAAACAGAATACGAAAAACAACTACCTAACTAACTACATTGGGTTGCCTCCCAATCAGCGCTTCTAATTTAAGGTCGACGGCCCGACCTTGTTACTTCTTCACCTCTAGATAGGCGTCATGGCACTACGTGCCTCCTCGTCCAGCTTCCTCTGCTGGATCCTCAACACAACTCGATCGACTTTGGAATTTTAATTTGGTGGCTCACCATTAACCACCTCTGAACTCGCGTGCACTGACTGCACTTCCACTGACAGTTGTGGGGTCGTCTTAGAAACCCTAAAAGTTTCCCACGCATCGTTGATCCTCATGATCAATTCACCGTTCTCAAAATCGATGAGAGTCCGATCGGTAGCCAAAAAGGGCTTACCCAGGATGATCGAAACATCTCCCACATGCATCTCAAGAATAACAAAATCAGCAGGGATAATAGACTTCCCTACCTTCACAAGTACGTTCTCCACCACGCCATAAGCTCTCTCGCAATACTTATCGGTAAACTGTAGATTGATCCACGTGGAACGAGCTTCCACCCCCAGCTTCTGAAAAACTGATAGTGGCATTAAGTTGACACTAGCCCCCAAATCACATAGGCCTGTCCCGTGTAAGCTCCTCCCAAGTTAGCTTCTATCACAAAGCTTCCCGGATCTTTCTGCTTCTCAGGCAAACCATGCAATACGCATGAGCATACCTGCTCAGTTAAGTCCACTGTCTGAAAGTCTGGCACTGCCCTCTTCCCTGAAATTGCATCCCTCGTATACTTGGCATACTTAGGCCTTATCTTGACTGCCTCAATCAATGGCACATTTATATGCAATTTCGAGAAAATGGACAAGAAACGCTTGTACTCTTCGGAATCATCCTTCTTCTTTGTTGCTTTTCAATGGATAACGAAGATCCTTTGAAGAAGAATGTGGTTGTGGTGCTACCTCATCAGTGTGTGGAGTCACACCCTTTGATTGGGGGATCATGACTGGGGTCTTATCAAAGACCTCATGTTCCCCAGACTTCGAGGCTTCAGCTCTGGCGTGGCTCGGATATGGTTGATCATTAAGAATGATCCCACTACGAGTAGTAATCGCATTTACTTGGCGCACATTCCTAGTGTCAGATGGAAAAGACCCTGGTGCTCTAGAGGAGAGCTGAGTGGCAATCTGTCCTACTGACGTGTGTCTACTAACGCACTCGGACGCAAGTATACGGTCAAGTAATATAATTGAGTATTTGGGACTCCAAGTTATCGAACCCAAGGGAAGGTGCTTACTTTTCTAAGTTAACGACTACTTTAACCTACTTAGTAACCGGTAAAAAGGTTTGCAATTGGAGTGTTGTCACCCTCAATGAAGTGACTAGAAACTAAATATAGAATTAAGCAAAAGAGTTGATTTAAATTAAACTATTGGAGAGAAAACTAGGCAATCTATAGATCACCTATGGTAGTTTTGACGATTCCTGATTCCATGTTCTAACACGACAACTCTTAGTTAGCTAAGCTGGGTAATGGCACTGACAATTACCTATCGGTCTCTTTTCTTTCTACACACCGGTATTGATTTGTCCCTCTGAGTCCAATCCTAATTACCAATTCGTTGTAGTAGGATAATGAGAATGTACGGAATAATGTCCTCTCAGACCATCACCTCATGAACACTTCACTATTTCCTACCGAATCTACCCTCTTATAGCCATTCCTACTCAACTGACTTCTCAGTATCATTTATTAAGAATGTTCTCGTCTACTCATCCCAACTAGGGTAGAGTTTCTTTCACACACTCACTAGTTAAAGAGCAATTTTGGGTCATGAATTCTACATTACTAAGGATTAAGAACAATGAACGAGATATTTAACTACTAAGTTGTCTTTAACCCTAGTTCATGATTGAACGAAGAAATAGATAACCAACATCATACATCGTAGTTCCAACGTGTCAATGAAAGAACTCAACATGATGAAAACCAAACAAACTTCATTGAATCATAATCCAAGCATGAAAGTTTTCATCCAAAATCCGGAAAATATCATCACAACATAAACCCTAGGCTCTCCATATATGCCTAGGTATGCGTTTAGCTACTCATAACAAAAGATAACATGATGTTTGAATATTTCATACAAGAAAAGAGAGAAAATAGATCAAATGCTAAAAAGAGTGTTATGGCGTTGATCCGGGCTCGTCTCCTTGATTGGTGATGCTCCCAACGTGTTCTTCTTGCTCTCCTTAATGTTCTTGGCTCACAACTGAGGTCTATTCACGTCCCTAGATGTTTAGATTGAAGTAGGGAAGCGAAGTATTCAAAAATTGCATCTTTGCCCCCAAAATCCGCACATATCTTCTGCCTATTTTGGCCACCATTTCGGCTAGCATTTCGGCCCGAAATTTGCTATATTTTGGCCACCATTTCGGCTAGTATTTCGGGTCGAAATGGTCTGGGCTGCATCTTTCTTGAATCTTCAACTCTTGCCCTTTTGGTTCCCGAGCCTCTTTCCTTGCCCTTCCTTGCTTCAAAATCTCATGTCCTTGAATCCAAATCAATCCAATAGCCCTGTATCCTATCAAAGACAAAACCAAAAACTATACCAAGCGATTAAATCCAACAAATTAGGCATAAATCCACATCAAGAAAATGTTTGGACTAAGATTACGCATATGAAGGAACAAGTGATAAATCATGCTCATCTCAACAATATTAGGCTCAAAAACTCTCTACAAACCTATCAAACATGAGGAATGCCAAAGAGCTCCTAAAAGGCACTATTACCTACCTGCACCTCCAAGTTACGAAGTGAGGTCTTGTTGATGTGCAAATATGCTGTCAACGTGTCAACCACTGAAGTGAAAGTGTTCACGTTATTTCCCATCTGGTACATAATATTCTTGATATCTTCCGTCTCAGCATTTTGACCTGCAACTGGTGGTGGCGCCTGCAACTGGCACAACTGGCCTTTGTTGAAATTCGGGTGCATATGATGCTCCAGGCTGATCCCATACCTGAATCCTGGATGATCTCTAGTCCCTGGCCTGTAGTTCCCCTGATTCCGGTTCCTCTGACCTTGTGCCCCTACATAGCTGACGTCCTCACTTGTAGCTTGATTCAATGCTGCATCAAGTTCTTGCTCTTCCACTGTAGACACATTCTTCTTATCTTGATAAACGTGCTTTGCCATGTCAGTCACTATCTTTGTAATCCCATCTTTACACTCATCGTTATTTGGCCCGGGCAACTTAAACACCTCCTAGATTTGTAGAATTGAGCATCCTTGAAAGTGTGTAATGTAGACTAAATACAGGACCTAAATACTCTAGAAGGAGGGGTTGAATAGAGTATGGAAACTTTTTGCAAAACTCAGATTCCACAGATTAGCTTTGTGTGAAACTCAAATCTCAAGGCCTTGAGATTTTAGAAAACTGTCTGAAACTTTCAAAGACTAAATAGAAAGCTTCAAGGCCTTGAACTATTACCAGTTCTAAACAACATATAAACCCTAATTTGATTTGATTTGTGTGCAGCAGAAAATAACAAAACTGTAAAGTAAAGAACACAAAGCAATTTACAGAGTTCAGCCCCAATGGACCTAATCTCTGCCTGAGGGATCTAATCCCACCAGGATTGGCAACAACTTCTTATTACTCACACAGAAACAGCCCTAGATCTTCAAGCTTAATTGATTTCCCTTACACCTATACAGCTTGTTGTTCCAAACCTATCTAGTTCCAGCTACTAACTGTTGAGCTAACAAGAACCTCTTGTTGTTCACTTGAACAACCAACCACTAGGTTTAGTGAGGTTTTATATATATAAAAGATACACATATTACAAAACAGATGAAGAACACAGTAGAAGAAATAAGCTAGTGAAGCCTGGATGTGTTCTTCTGGAAACTCGAATGACTTGATCTTCAGAAATCTGGAATTGAAGCTTGAATTCCTGTGTGTTTGAATGAATGATCTCCCACGAATTTTTCACACTTCTCTCAGTATTCTGCAAGCCCTTCCTTTCAAAATTCAAACCAGTCTCTTTATCCACCAGCTGCAACTGAATGAGAGATTTTAGGATCTCAGTTCCTACAAATCCTCCTTCTGTTTTCAACTGAAATTCAAAAAGCTCTAAGTGGATATCCGTTGGAGTTTGTTGAGATTGTTCTTGAACGTTTAACAAACCTGCAACAACATTAAAACACAGCAACAACAAAATCCAGAAATATAGCAGTACTATGACTGTTTGGTTTTCCAGTTTCTGATAAAACTAGTTAAAAGATTAGAACAGTAATCTGATTAACTTCTGACACATATAAATCATGATAAACAAGTTTAATAATCTTAGAGGTCAATAAACAATAACAATAATAAGAATCAAAACCTGCAAGAAAGAATCAACTTAGTTCTGTAAAACTGTCAGCAGCTCAAGGCACATCTCAAGGCCTTGAAGCTCTGAACATGCTTCACATTTTTTTAAAGTTAAGTCCATGTAACTTTGATTCTCCCTAGTCTGAACATCTGCAATTGTGTTAGATATGCAAATAATGTAAAACATGAGTATATTAAGCAAATATCTGATCTATAAAATCAGATATCCAATCTGCAACACAAAATTGTTAGAACATCCAGCAGAATAAGAACAACTATAAAGGCTTTGAAGCTCTGTCAGTATCTCAAGGCCTTGGAGTATCATGTCTTTGTCTTTGTCTTTCATCACTCAAAACAATTACCATTCAAAATACATTCAAGGGTCTTTGAGTCAACAATCTCCCCCTTGATGAAAGACAAAACCAACAGTCTTGTGTAGATATCTTGCCACTCCTTATAAAAATTAGATAACCACATATTGCAGATACAATAGACAATAATACCAGATAATCAGTAAACCACAGATAACAATTTACCATTCACAGATAATCACAGTAATATAAGAACAGAACTAATTAACTAATTAACCAAAACAACTGCTATTATTGTTATTCAAGTACTGAAAGTAACACAAAACACATAATTTCTCCCCCTTTTTTTTTTACTTTCATCAAATAAAGGTGAAGAAATGTTGGATCATTACTCAGAGTCTTACAAAAAAAACTTAAAACAAAATTTATTCTTAGAAAGTCAAGGCCTTGAGGACAGAAAAGAAGAAAAGAAATAGATAGAAGGAAAGGTTCAAGGCTTTGGTCTTCTCTGATCTTCCCTTCTTCTTTGATGTCTGGCCTTTCTCCGAGCCTTCTCCAACTTCTTCCTCACTTCCAGCATCATCAGCAGACTGATTTCCCTCTTGTTCAGCTTCCACTTCTGCAACAACTTCTTCAATGATCTCATCCACCTTCTTCTTAACCCGCATTGAATCCCCCTCTGTAGCTGCATCAACACCTGTGTCTTCACCAGCATCTTCTTCATCAGTTTGCTCATACAGATCTTTTGAAGTAAGCACCGCTGGAATTGACTTCTTTTTCTTCTTCGAGAAATCACCCAGCCTTTCATCTGAATCCACACTGGTGTCATGAATAGTAGCAGAAGGTATATTCTCCAAGTTCAAACCCTTGATGACAATATCCAGCTTCCCATTCATAACATTCATCAAGCCCTTGAACTGGTTAAATTCAGACGACAGATCAAATAACCTTTTTCTGAGATCTTCAATCTCAACCTGCTGATCTTCAAACTTCTCAACCAACAAAGAATAATCTTCATTGGCTTGTCCTTTCCCTGATGTAGCCCCCTTTGGCTTTACAAACTCCTTTTCTCCAAGTTCCTCCTTTGACAAATCTGAATAGAACTTCCAATGTCCTTTCCCAGTCTGAACTACCCCAATCCTCTATAATGTAGTCTCATCAATCAACCCAAAACCTCCAGTGATCTTTTCCTCTCCTTTCACAGGTACATCAAAGTATTCAAAGAAAAGAGGTTACAAGTTGGCATATGGAAGAGGATGATTTCTAGTTCTGGTTGCACAATAAATCATATGCTCCATAACAACTGTTGGCAAGTCTATCTCAAACCCTTGAGATATCAGATACATCAGTATAAGAACCTTATCAGTAACCAACTCCCTTGATTTCTCCCTAGTAACCATACTCCTCATCAGAATTGTAAATAAGATTTTAGCTTCACAGTTGAGAACAGAGTGTGTCAACTGCTTTGGACCAGAGGGTACACCATCAATGAAAAACATCTCTTTTGCCTTTTCCAGACACTCCTTCCTATCAGGGTAATCTCCAACATTATACTTCCTAGGAATGCCCAAGACTTTGGCAAAAGTCCTATGATCTAACCTCAAATCTATTCCAGCCACTTTTGAAGTTAACACCATCTTATCATCACCTTCATGAACCCAATTCAGATAAAATAACTAGTTAACCTAGGATAGGCTTTTGAACTAGGATTCAACACCTTCCAAACTGCAGTTTCTCTTAACTTTCTCACACAATCAATATCCAACTTATCCAATAACTCCTCAGAAACCATACTACAGAAAGCTACCTTAGATGAAGCATAACCTTGCATCCACACAATTCTACTTCAGAACTAACAAACCAATCTGAAGGAAGTGCAGTCTTACCTTGATAACCCTTTTTGGTTGCAGCAGCAACCTGCTTAACCCTTGTTTTCTTCTCAGTGGGTTTGCTCTTCTCTTGTTCTCCTTCAGTTTGCTTCTTCTTGCTTTCTTGAGCATATTTCCCCTTTTCCTCTTCTCCAGCCTTTTTCTTCTCTCCCCCTTTCTTCTTGTCTAACCTAGGTTGATCACCACCCTGAGTCTCTGTCTCCTTCTATGGATCAATGCTTGAGCCTTCATCTCCCTTTTCTGTTCTGGACTTCTTTGCAGGAGGAGTATCCTCATGCAAACTCTGAGTATTTTCTGAATCTGAATCAGAAATCACAATCTTCTCCTTCTTATTTTCCCTCTTCTTGGATCTGCCAGAAGGCTTCCCCTGTTGCTGAATTCTGGCTGATTTGCGCTCCATTTTGGGTTTAGGGTTTTGAGAAGGGAATGAGATTGAGAGAAATTGAGAGAGAGAGAGGAGATTCGTAGAGAATTGAGAGATAATGTAGAAGAATAAGCCCTGACTTTCAGCTTAAGTAGGTTAAAAAGGACGAGTCATAAAAGGACTCTGCTAAATCAACATGCAAACAGGATCTTGAAAAAAATATTTTTGGATATTTTAGAAAATTCTCTGAGTAATTCAAATACTATACAGTTATCTAAAAAGATAAGATATAATACTTTATGATCCATTTTTTTTAAAATAAATAAATAATACAGATGTTTTAAAGACCTGGAGAACAATCTCAAGGCCTTGAGATTTTCTACAGTTTGAGAAACTTCAAAGCTTTGAGCTATACTTTCAAGGCTTTGGAAATTATAATCTCAAGGCTTTGAGATTTCAACACATAATCACATATAAGTACTAATACTCCCCCTAAACCAATGCATCCTTGTTTAACATCCCCAATTCAAGCCTTAGGGATGAAAAAACCTATCATCTGGCAAAGGTTTAGTGAAAATATCAGCAATCAGCATTGAAGTAGAAATAAAAGTTAAAACAACATCACCTTGTTCTGCATGATCTCTATGGAAGTGATGTCTCACATCTATGTGCTTGGTTCTTGAGTGCAGGACTGGATTCTTAGAGATTGAGATAGCACTTGTATTATCACAATGAATAGGCACATTTCTGAAATTGTAGCCAAGATCTCTAAGTTGCTGAGCAATCCATAACACTTGTGAACAGCAAGCTCCAGCTGCAATGTATTCAGCTTCTGCAGTTGATAATGCTACAGAATTTTGCTTTTTAGAATGCCAACTGATCAATGAAGATCCAAGAAACTGGCAGCATCCAGAAGTACTTTTCCTGTCTACTTTATATCATGCAAAATCTGCAACTGAATAGCCACTCAACATAAAATTATATCTCCTTGGATACCAAAGCCCCAAGTCTCTGGTTCCATTCAAATATCTAAAAATTCTTTTGACTACAGTTAAATGACATTCCTTAGGGTCTGCTTGAAATCTAGCACACATACAAACATTGAACATAATATCCGGTCTACTAGCAGTTAAATACAAAAGTGATCCAATCATACCTCTGTATTCCTTTTGAGTCACACTCTTACGATTTGAATCCTTGTCTAATGATAGTGATGAACTCATAGGGGTTTTAAGCACCTTGGACTGTGACATATTGTACTTGTTCAATAAGTCCTTGGTATACTTTCCTTGATGTACAAAAATTCCTTTCTTCATTTGTAAGATATGAAGTCAAAGAAAGAAATTTAGTTCTCCCATTAAGCTCATCTCAAACTCCCTGCACATCAGACTAGAAAACTCTTTTAAAAGAGCATCATTAGTAGCACCAAATAGAATATCATCTACATAGATCTGAACTACTAACAAATCACTTTGATGATGTTTAATGAAAAGAGTTTTGTCAACTAGACCTCTTTTGAAGTTATTGTCAAGTAGAAATTTTGAAAGTCTATCATACCAAGCCCTTGGAGCTTTTTTTAACCCATAAAGAGCTTTGTCTAGTTTATAAACATGATCAGGAAATTTTTCATCTTCAAAACCAGAAGGTTGTGCTACAGAAACATCTTCTTGTAAATAGCCATTCAGAAAAGCACATTTGACATCCATTTGATAAAGCTTTATGTGATTGTGAGATGCAAATGCAAGGAGTATTCTAATAGATTCTAACCTGGTAACATGAGCAAAAGTCTCCTCATAATCTATATCTTCTTCCTGATTATATCCTTGTGCCACCAGTCTGGCTTTATTTCTTACCACTTTGCCATTCTCATCAAGCTTGTTTCTGAATACCCATCTGGTTCCAATAACTGATTTCTCTTTAGGTCTGGGAACCAGATTCCATTCCTTATTTCTTTCAAACTCATTCAGCTCACTCTGCATTGCAATGATCCAGTTTGTATCTTCTAGTGCTTCCTTGGTATTTTTAGGCTCAATCAAAGATACAAATGCACTAAAAGCACACAAGTTCTTCAACTGTCCTCTTGTCTGAGTTCCAATTGATGGATCAGATATGATGTTGTCAGCTGGATGATCTGAAAGGTACTTAAACTTCTTTCTTGGTATCCAGGAATATTCTCCTTCAAGGCTTTGAGTTCTTGAAACAGTAGAGGGAGCATCATAGAAAGTTTCAGCTTCTGTCTCAAGGCTTTGAGATTTTGGTTCTGCATGAGGTTCAAGGCCTTGTGATTCTGCTGATTGATTCTGCACATTAGTTTTGCATTTTTCCTCTTTCACAGCATCATCATCTGACTCATGCTTGTTCAAATCTAGATCTGCAAAACTTTCACTCAGAGAATCCTTAGTACTTTCATCAAAAATCACATGAATGCTCTCTTCCACAATCTTAGTTTTTCTATTGTAAAATCTATAATCTTTGCTAGTCTGAGAATATCCAAGAAATACACCTTCATCACTTCTAGCATCAAACTTACCAAGATTGTCTCTACCATTATTATGCACAAAACAGATACAACCAAAAGGTTTAAAATAAGAAACAGTAGGCTTCCTACCTTTAAACAGTTCATAAGGGGTCTTTTTTAAAATAGGTCTAATCAAGCAACTATTCAGCACATAATTGGTAGTATTAACAGCATCTTCCCACAAGAACTTTGGCAAATTTCTTTCAAGAAGCATGGTTCTAAACATATCCTCAAGTATCCTATTTTTCCTTTCAACTACTCCATTTTGCTGTGGAGTTCTAGGTGCAGAAAAGTTGTGTGATATGCCATGCTTTGCACAGAACAAATCAAAGTCAAGTTGATCAAACTCCCTACCATGATCACTTCTGATAGATGCAACAGGTAAATTTTTCAAAGTTTGAAGCTCTTTGCACAATCTAGAAAATTCAGATAAAGCTTCAGTTTTGTCTCTAATAAACATCACCCAAGTAAATCTAGAATAATCATCTATTATAACAAGCATATACCTCTTACCTTTTGGGGTCTGAAATCTCATAGGACCACACAAGTCCATATGCAACAGTTCTAAGGGTCTAGAAGTACTTACAAAGTTCTTTGGCTTGAATGAGATTCTGGTTTGCTTACCTTGTACACATGCCTTGCAAACCTCATCATCTGAAAATTTCTGTGATGGTAAACCTCTTACCAAATCCTTTGAGATGAGTTTATTCAAGGTGTGTATACTTATGTGCCCAAGCTTTCTGTGCCAAAGCTTT
This sequence comes from Linanthus parryae, assembly GCA_023055425.1. NCBI lineage: Eukaryota > Viridiplantae > Streptophyta > Magnoliopsida > Ericales > Polemoniaceae > Linanthus > Linanthus parryae. The sequence continues at coordinate 81,701,864 of JALGPY010000006.1, forward strand.
GAATCTTCCTTCAAGGCCTTGAGGCATTTTAGCTTGTCACCTGCAACAATGTTAGTACTCATAGCATATAGATTATATGATCTAGGAGCAGAGAGTATGCAATCACCAGATTTCTCATCTTGCACCACAGATTTCTCCGTGTCAAATATAGCTTTATAAACTTTATCACATAACTGAGAGATACTAAGCAGATTATACTTAAGTCCATCAACCAGATAAACATCAGAGATAGAGTTAGTATAACCATTACCAATACTACCTATACCAATAATATTGCATTTTGCTTTGTCACCAAGTGTTATTGTTCCTCCAGATTTTTTCTGTAAGCTCATTAAAGAGAGACTTCTTTCCACTCACATGTCTGGAACATCCACTGTCTAATATCCATTTCTGATCTTTCAAGGCCTTGGTGACATCCTGCAAAAGTAAATGATTGCCTCAACAGGCTGTTAGACCAAGTGCAGAACTTTGAGTCATACTCAGAATCAGCCATGTTTGGTGGTCTAATTATTTTTGGAACCCAAATCTGCCTAACATGTCCCTTAAGCTGATAAGGATAAGCATTCCTCATAATGTGAGGTTATGATCTTCTGGAGGGACAAGTTAATCTCACATGACCAATTTTTCCACAGTAATGACATTTTGGAGAATGTCTGCTACCAGATTTGACAAAAGTAGTTTGGCTTTTCTTTGGAAAATTTGGATAATAGCCAATCCCATTTTTATGCATTGATTTCAGACTTCCTCCAAGAATGAGATTTAAATTATGTTCTGAGCCTGTAAAACTAGCTAGGACCTTCTAGACTCTTGAAGTTTCTCAGTCAAAGAACAGATTTGTTTTTCTAAATCCTCTTAATGAGTCTTTAGATCAGCATATCTTTCAGTCAAAAGAGTGTTTTGATCAACAACCTCCTTTATCTGTGCCTTCAAGGCTTTGAACCTGCTGCCCAAGGCCTTGAAGTCCTTCTCAAACTTTGTCTTAGAGACTTCAACAGTTTTGTTACTAAAAACTAGGTCCATGTTCTCTTTTACCTTCTCATGAATCTTAATCTTTAAAGCAGAAATCCCATTTCTATAACTTTCCTCATTCGAAAACATACTCTTGAGAATTTCAGGAAGCACATCAGAAGGACTAGCAAGAAGATTTTTTACCATATCTTCAATATGTCTGTCTAGTGATTTTTCTTCATCATGCTTGGCCATGAAGAACAAGTTTGCTTGATCTTCTTCTGTGTCTGAGTCACTTGATGAATCAGAATCACTCCAGGAAGCCATCATGGCTTCCTTCCTTCTGTTGTCACTATCTTTCTTCTGAAAGTTCTTGTTCTTCTTCTTTTGTGGACAATCCCTTACTAAATGATTTGCATCACCACACTCAAAACAATTCATTACTTTAGTTTTATGTGACTGTGATGAAGGTTTACCTTTGTAGTCCTTGCTGCCTGAAGGTCTTGATCTCTCTCTCTGTTGTATTCCCTGTTACCAGAGTTTCTTTTCTTCTTGAGAATCCTGGCCAAGGCCTTGGAGATCAATGCTAAAGCCTCTTCATCATCATGCTCATCTTCAGTCTCAAGGCTTTGAGACTTTTCACTGTCTTTGGCCGTAAGTGCTAAGTTCTTGATGTTTTCACTCAAATCACCTTCCACATCCTTCATAGACATTTCATGAGTGAGCAGCTTTCCTTGTAGATCATCTAGCTGAAGAAGACTTAAATCTTGAGCTTCCTCAATGGTTGTGTCTTTGGCTCCCACTTGGCTTTTGACAAGCTTCTCAGAATTTTCCTGACCTTCTCCTCATTTTAGAACTTCTTCCATAATGACTCCAGATTATTCACCACATCAGTGAATCTTTTGAACATCTCCTTGATGGTCTCATCTGAGTTCATCTTGAACAACTCATATTGCCTCAGAAGTATGTTGATTTTGGTCTGCTTAACATGGCTTGTTCCTTCATATGTCACAACCACTTTGTACCATACTTCTTTGGCAGTCTTGCAATTTGACACTCTGTTGAACTCATCTGCATGAAGAGCACAGTATAATCGATTCATAGCCTTGTAATTTTTTGAAACCTTTTCCAGTTCAGTAACTGAAAGATTTTCCTCAGACTTGATACATCTGACTCCATCAATAGTAGTGTAGTACTCATGAGGACCATTCTGAACTAGTGACCACAGTTCCATGTCTTGATCTATGATGAACATCTTCATCAATGCCTTCCAGTGCATGAAGTTATCACCACAGAACAATAGAGGTATGTTGGCTGCCCTTCCTTGTGATAATCCACCATCTCCTACATTACTCATAGTCACAAGATTGTTAGATCTATATCAGTGACACAGGCTCTGATACTAATCGAAAGTGTGTAATGTAGACTAAATACATGAACTAAATACTCTAGAAGGGGGGGTTGAATAGAGTATGGAAACTTTTTTCAAAACTCAGATTCCAACAGATTAGCTTTGTGTGAAACTCAAATCTCAAGGCCTTGAGATTTTAGAAAACCAGCAGAAACTTTCAAAGACTAAATAGAAAGCTTCAAGGCCTTGAACTATTACCAGTTATAAACAGCTTATAAACCCTAATTTGATTTGAGTTGTGTGCAGCAGAAAATAACAAAACTGTAAAGTAAAGAACACAAAGCAATTTACAGAGTTCAGTCCCAATGGACCTAATCTCTGCCTGAGGGATCTAATCCCACCAGGATTGGTCAAACACTTCTTATTACTCACACAGAAACAGCCCTAGATCTTCAAGCCTAAGTGATTTCCCTAACACCTATACAGCTTGTGGTTCCAAACCTATCTAGTTCCAGCTACTAACTGTTGATCTAACAAGAACCTCTTGTTGTTCACTTGAACAACCAAACAACAGGTTTAGTGAGGTTTTAGATTTGTAAAAGATACACAGATTACAAAACAGATGAAGAACACAGTAGAAGAAATAAGCTAGTGAAGCCTGGATGTGTTCTTCTGGAAACTCGAATGACTTGATCTTCTGAAATCTGGAATTGAAGCTTGAATTCCTGTGTGTTTGAATGAATGATCTCCCACGAATTTTTCACACTTCTCTCAGTATTCTGCAAGCCCTTCCGTTCAAAATTCAAACCAGTCTCTTTATCCACCAGCTGCAACTGAATGAGAGATTTTAGGATCTCATTTCCTACAAATCCTCCTTCTGTTTTCAACTGAAATTCAAACAGCTCTAAGTGGATATCCGTTGGAGTTTGTTGAGATTGTTCTTGAACGTTTAACAAACCTGCAACAACATTAAAACACAGCAACAACAAAATCCAGAAATATAGCAGTACTATGACTTTTTGGTTTTCCAGTTTCTGATAAAAGTGGTTAAAAGATTAGAACAGTAATCAGATTAACTTCTGACACATATAAATCATGATAAACAAGTTTAAGACTCTTATAGGTCAATAAAAAATCACAATAATAAGAATCAAAACCTGGAAGAAAGAATCAACTTAGTTCTGTAAAACTGTCAGCAGCTCAAGGCACATCTCAAGGCCTTGCAGCTCTGAACATGCTTCACAGTTTTTTAAAGTTAAGTCCAGATAACTTTGATTCTCCATGTTCTGAACATCTGCAATTGTGTTAGATATGTAAATAATGTTAAACATGAGTATATGAAACAAATATCTGATCTATAAAATCAGATATCCAATCTGCAACACAAAACTGTTAGAAAATCCAGCAGAATAAGAACAACTATCAAGGCTTTGAAGCTTTGTCAGTATCTCAAGGCCTTGGAGTATCATGTCTTTGTCTTTCATAACTCAAAACAATTACCATTCAAAATACATTCAAGGGTCTTTGAGTCAACAATCCTGTTTTTCAATTTGCTTCATCAAATGTCAACTCTTTATAAGAAGTTACCTCATGCTTCCTTGTTCAACAAATCTTGGTTGGGATGCTCCAACCATGTTAAAAAAACTTGGAGGATCTTTTAGTCGCCAAAGTTGTGATCCGGACACTTGCGTATCGTCCTCATGGAACGATCCCATGCTTCTAAAACTGTCTCATCAACATGCTGCTAAAGACCAACAATCTCTGCCTGTAAGAAAATGAAACGCTGAGCGGGGTAAAACTTGTTCATAAATTCATCAACATACTTCTCCCATGTGGTGATCGATTCTGGCTCCCTGGCCTCTAGCCACTTCTCTGCCGCTCCCTTCAGAAAATAAGGAAACAAAATCAACTTCAGTGTCTCTGGGGTCACATTCTTGTACTTCACTATTGTGATGTAGGGATCAAACTTCCCAATGAAGTCATTTAGATCTTCATCCCGATTCCCATAGTACTGAAACTGGTTCCGCACCGTTGTGATGGTGGCAGGATTTAAATCAAAGTGCTCAGCGTGGAAGGTTGGCACTACAATCGCAGGCTTGTGTCCTCTCTGTGTTGATTGAAACTTATCAACCAAATCTTGGCCCGACTTATTGCAGGGCATCTGGTACTTTTGCTCATCGAGCTTCTCTTGTAGCTCAATCAACTTCTGATTCAACTGGGCGTTCGTCAACTGCTCATCCATTGCAGACTGTCTCTGATTCCTTCTTGCAGTTCTGGATAGCTGTTCTGGGTCTTCAAATGGGGGCACAAGGTCTCTAGAGATCCGAATTATACACTGAAAACCTGAAAACACAATTCAAAAACAAGTCAAAAATCACAGAAATAATAAACAAAAAGAAAAAGAGTAAATCAAACTAATTGCTAACTATAAATTGTAAGTGATGCCTTCACCGACAACGGCGCCAAAAACTTGACGCGCATCTACTAACGCGTTCATATGCAAGTATATGTTCAAGTAATATAATGGAGTATTTGGGACTTCGAGTTATCGAACCCAAGGGAAGGGTGTGTACTTTTTCTAAGTTTAGCAATTAAATCTAATTTACTTAAGTAACCGGTAAAAAGGTTGGTGACTGGAGTTTCACCCTCAAACAAGTGACTAGCAATGACAATTAAATAACACAAAAGTAATGATCTGGATTAAATCAATTGAGAGAAAACTAGGCAATCTATAGATCACCTAGGGCAGTTTTAACGTTTCCGGATTCCATGTTCTAACATGATAAATCACTATTAGTTAAGCTGGGTAATGGCATTGACAATTACCTCTCAGTCTCATGTCGTTCTACACACCGGTACCATTTTGTCCCTCTCAGGCCACACCATCTACTGACATATTCTAGTAGGCTAACGATAATCCATGGAATGATATCCTCTCAGACCACCACCACACGAACACTTCACTATTTCCTACCGAATCAACCCTCTTCTAGCCATTGCTATTCTACTCACCTCTTAGTCTCATTGATTAGGAATGTTCTCGTTTACTCATCCCAACAAGGGTAGAGTTTCTCTCACACACTCACTAGTTAAGTAGTAAGATCGGGTCATGACTCCTAACTTACTAAGGATTAAGCACAATAAACTAGATATTAACTACCTATGATCATCATTAAGAATGGATTATAATCGAATGGAGAGAACAATAATCAACATCACACATCTTTATTATACTTTGTCAACGGAAGAACTCAATGTGATAAAAACTTGAACAATCCTCACTCAATCATAAAACCTAAGCATGAAAGTCATCAAATCTGGAAAACATCCTCAAAACATAAACCCTAAGCTCTCCATAGATGCCTAGGTATGAGTTTAGCTACTCATCACAAATATGTTCATAATGATTTTTTCACCGGGTGATAGAGCAACTTTTACTCTATAAACAAGAAAAGGGATTATTATAATTAACGCACAAAGATAATTAATATTTAGGGAGAGATCAATATTGTTGGAATAGATGCCCTAGAGGCAATCTAGTTTAGTATGAATTTGTATATGGCTAGAAAGTTCATTTATTATTTATTGGATATTTAATATAATGAAGTCCTTAGATTTACAATCGTGTTGTTTATCTTAAATATCCCTAGTCAAGTATAATGATTAATGGGACAATCATCTATAGACTAGTATGGGGTTGGATTGATATGGAGATATCACGATCCAACACATAGGTGTGCATTACGGAATGTTGCACTGGATTGACCCATCACCGAGAAGGCTACATACATGTTATGTTAAGTCACAAGTGCTTCTCGCGGTGCAATGGTATTGTCATCCTTAGACTTGAAGTCACTAGATATTCTAGTTGTGGATCATTGTGATCTTGGTAGCGTTAAACGCTACACCGTGACTGGGTAGTTATAAAGGCGTGTACTGGATACAATGAGAAGCAAGCTTAGAGATCGTAGTGGACGTAGAGAGGATTTGCCCCTCCCACATAACGGGAACAAATATCCTAGGCCACTCGAGGTATAGTGCTTATAGAATGTCTGGCCAGACTCAAATAAATCAATATATGGGATATTGATGTTATTTGCACGAATAAGGCTATTCCATGGATCGAGAAACGATGGATTGGATATACGAGTGTGACTTGTATGTCTCGTGTCCAATCCGGATATGGAGGCAAAGGGATGAGACAATTACTTGTACAAGGTTGTCTAGATGACTATTCTATTAGTTGGCTAGAATGGATGTTTTGCTAGAAACCGCTCCATGTTAGCAAATAGTTGCTACCAACTAGATAGAACCTATGGGGTCACACACTATATAGAGTTGTACTAGATTTGGAATTAATTAATTGGATTAATTAATTAGAAGGATCACTTTGCAAACCCTTGCAAACTTAGTAGGGACTAATTTGCAAGGAAGGGACTAAATTGAATTCTAGTTGGACTAGAATAAGTCCTTTAGGTAGTTAACAAGGAGTTGTTGGACTATATAAAGGACCCTCCTTCCTTCCTTCCTCATATAACTTATGCTCATTAGTGAACATAAAAAGAGTGGGAGAGAACAAAGGAGAGAGAGCAAGCAACAAAGGAGGCCGACGCCCCATTGCCGCCGCCCTCGTCCCCGTCGGCCAAAAGAGGGCCGAAGCCCCTCTTTTTGTCTCGTTTTGCGTTATTCCTTCACCCTCCTCTTATTCCGGGCTAGCACCAAGGAGTTTGGGAGATCTAGGATCAACTCTAGGCGTGGATCAACTATAGAGAACGTGACACTATTCGCGTTTGAAGTCATCAAGGAGAACCCAAAGGCGTGTTTATGATTTCTTACCCTTACTATCGTTATGCATCTAGACTTGTGATCCTTGGAGGGTTTTGCATGGCTATTTTTTTGATTATGCTTCCGTTGCGCGATCCATGAATCAAAACCCTACAGTGGTATCAGAGCCACAGGTCATAGAGCATAAACGTAGTTTATGTGTTACATTCTTGTTGTTTTACACTTTAATTTGTTGTTTATCGCGTAAAACAAGACAAATCAAGCATGGGATGCAATTTGTCAATAATTAATCATAACAAGACCCAATTTTTGCATTGGATGCATGAATTGGTGAGTTTGAGAAATTTTAGGATCTTAGATCTAGGGTTTGGGCATCCTTGGGGAAGAAGGAGTTCTCCCAAAACAAGGAAACAACCAAACTTGGGCTCCAAGCAAGGGAGTTGTTTTGGAAACAACTCCCAAGAGGAGGTTCGGCCCCCTAGGGGACCGCCCCCTTGCTTGCCGCCCAAGCTTGGCCGCCCTAAGGGGCCGGGCGGCCCTAACCCGCGGGCCTAGCTTGCGGGTTTTGGGCCGGGCCGGCCCTAGGGCCTTGTGGTTCACTTTGATGGGCCCGGGCAATTGGATTGTTGGGCCCATGGACCGTTTTAACCCTAGAAATCCTAAAATCAATTAAAAATTGACCAAGCGCGTTAAAATTGGATTTTAACTGTTTATGTGCAAATCGCATGGTGATTGGAATTATCTTAGTCTAGAAAAGGCCATATCCACATCACGTTTAATTTCTGTTTTGTAGTTGTTTATTTATTGTCTTATTATTTGTGTGGTTGGTGTATGGATGATGCATGCAATTAGGATAATAAGATAATTAGACAACCCGGATCTATTATTTGGAGTTGTGCCCAAACTCAAATAGATAGATTAGTTGATATTGATCAACAATACAATTAAAAGAATTGAAAAATCCCTCAAATTCTAAATATTGTGTTCTTGCCTTCTCGTTATTTAAACACTCATTATCATCATTATTTATCAAGTTCGTGCGTGCCAAAGCATGGCGACTTGGTTCATAATGATGGAATGCGATGGCACGTAACAATGTGCAATTGTTTAGATAAGAGGTTGAACACAACTAGGCTATTAATTTGATTAAGAAACCTAGAGGCAATCAATTGGGATTATCCATATGGATGGATAAATAAGGAGTTATTTGCCCGATTGAACCAAGAGTTGCATATGGGATGCAATTGGAATTGTTCCTACCTAGAAGTAGTCAAATTATGGGTGACTTGCCAAAGCAAGCTCATAAGGAGATGAAAAGATGGATCTTGGCCCACTAGAAAATATAAGGATACTTTCCGCATTAATATCTTGAGGGTTATTAATCCGTAGAAAAATAGTGGGAGCTATATTTAATAAACTAGCCATTATTAAATATAGTCAAAAATTCACAAATACTAAAACTTGCGTATTTTCCTTTTGTAGAATTCCAAATGGCAAACAACTCATCGAGTTCACAACATTCCCTACGATCTGTCCTTGAGAAGGACAAGCTCTCTGGGACCAACTTTCTTGATTGGTACAGAAACTTGAGAATTGTTCTCAAGCAAGAGAAGAAACTGTACGCAATAGAGGAGCATGTTCCAGAAGGTCCAGAGAATCAGACACCTGTTGCCTTAAAGGCGTATCAAAAGCGTGTTGATGTCGCTAATGATGCGGCCTGCCTAATGCTTTGCACCATGACCTCTGAGCTTCAGAAGCAACATGAGAACATGAATGCTGTCGATATGATCGAACATCTAAAGCAGCTCTTCCAAGAGCAGGCAAGGGTAGAGAGGTATGAGGTCTCAAAGGCACTGTTCAAATGTCATCTGGCAGAAGGGAACCCGGTGGGACCCCATGTACTCCGAATGATCGGGTACTTGGAGAATCTCGCCCGGCTTGGGTTCCCGGTCGGCCAAGAGTTGGCAACCGATCTCGTGTTGCAATCGTTGCCCGAGAGTTATGGACAGTTCATTATGAACTATAACATGAACGAGATCGTTAAACCACTGCCATTGCTCAACATGTTGAGGACGGCTGAACAGAGCATCAACAAGGGTAAGGGCAAGGCCATTATGATGGTGCATAAAGGAAAGGGCAAAAGGTTGGCCTCTTCCTCCAAGGGTAAAGGCAAGTCAGTTGCCAAGTCCAAGGAACAAGCCCTTAAACCTGTTGGTGGCATTGCCAAGGTCGTGACTAAGGGTGAATGTCACTACTGCAGTCAGCCAGGACACTGGAGGAGGAACTGCCCAAAATATCTGGAGGACAAGAGGCTTGGAATAGTGATTCCACCACCACCAGGTATTTTTGTTGTAGATGTCAATTTAACTGTCTCTACATCATGGGTATTAGATACTGGATGTGGATCTCATATTTGTCGAAATATGCAGGATCTAAAGAGAAGTAAAAGATTGGCTAAAGGGGAGGTAGATCTGCGCGTTGGGAATGGAGCAAAGGTTGCTGCGTTGGCCATAGGCGTGTGCGAGCTATCTCTACCTTCAGGATTAGTTTTAGAATTAAATAATCGCTATTTTGTGCCTGCTATGAGCAAAAACATTATTTCTATTTCTTGTTTGGACAAGGAAGGTTTTATTATTTCAATAAAGAACAATTGTTGTTCCTTTTATTTGAATAATATTCACTATTTTAGTGCGCAATTATTTAATGGACTTTATGTCCTTGATCTAAGCAATCCTGTCTACAACATTAATACCAAGCGGATTAAAATAAATGATTTAAATCCTGCTTATTTATGGCATTGTCGTTTAGGCCACATAAATGAGAAACGTGTATCTAGACTCCATAAGGATGGATTACTAGACTCATTTGATTTTGAATCATATGAGACATGTGAGGCTTGTTTATTGGGAAAAATGACAAAGTCCCCTTTCAATAAGAAAGGTGAGAGGACTAGTGAGCAATTGGCGCTCATACAAACTGATGTGTGTGGGCCATTTGCCACGCCTGCCAGGGGTGGTTATGTCTACTTCATTACATTTACTGATGATTACAGTAGATATGGATTTGTGTACCTTATGAGGGCAAAATCCGAATCCCTTGAAGTGTTCAAAGAATTCAAGAATGAAGTAGAGAAGCAACTTGGCAAAAGTATCAAGGCTCTACGATCGGATCGTGGAGGAGAATACTTGAGCCAAGAGTTTGACGACTATCTTAGAGAGTGTGGGATCGTGTCCCAACTCACTCCACCCGGAACGCCACAATGGAATGGCGTGTCCGAGAGGAGGAATCGAACCCTATTGGATATGGTTCGGTCTATGATGTGTCAAACCGATCTTCCATTATCATTTTGGGGCTACGCTCTATTAAGTGCAGATTTCACCATTAACCGTGTTCCATCTAAATCAGTCATGAAGACACAATATGAGATGTGGAGTGGGAGGCGTCCCACACTGTCGTTCATGAGGATTTGGGGCTGCGATGTCTATGTAAAACGTTTACAATCAGACAAGCTAGGGCCTAAATCGGATAAGTGTAAATTTGTGGGGTACCCTAAGGAAACTAAGGGATACTACTTCTACAATCCAACCGAGAACAAAGTGTTTGTTGCTCGGACCGGCGTGTTTCTAGAAAGAGAGTTTGTCTCTAAAGAAGCAAGTGGGAGGAATGTAGAACTTGAAGAGGTTCAAGAACCACAAATCACTGAACCGATTATGGAACATGAACAGGAATCACAAGCAGTTGTGGAGTCACCTGTTCAGGTAACACAAGAGCTTCGTAGATCTAGTAGAGTGCGCCAGGAACCCGAGAGGTACGGACTTCTCGTAACCGATTCCGGTGACACGATGCTCATAGATGATGAGCCTACTACCTATGAGGAGGCCATGAATGGCCCAGACTCACAGAAGTGGCTTGAGGCCATGAGATCCGAGATGGAATCCATGTATACCAACAAAGTATGGACTTTGGTGGAACCACCTGACGGGGCGCGGCCCATAGGGTGAAAGTGGGTCTTCAAGAAGAAGATCGACATGGATGGTAATGTGATTACCTATAAGGGCCGATTGGTGGCTAAAGGCTTCAGACAGATCCATGGTATTGACTATGATGAAACCTTTTCACCAGTCGCTATGACCAAATCCATCCTAATCCTACTTGAAATTGCAGCATACTACGACTATGAGATTTGGCAGATGGATGTCAAAACAGCATTCCTTTATGGGAATCTCCTCGAGGACGTGTATATGATACAGCCGGAGGGTTTTGAGGATCCAAAGCAAGCCAACAAAGTCTGTAAGCTACAACGATCCATTTATGGATTAAAGCAAGCTTCTAGGAGTTGGAATCGACGTTTTGATGAAGTGGTCAAAGAGTTTGGCTTCATCAGAAACGAAGATGAGTCTTGTGTCTACAAGAAGGTTAGTGGGAGCTCTATAGATTTTCTGGTCTTGTATGTGGATGACATACTTCTCATTGGAAACGACATTCCCATGCTGCAATTTGTGAAAGATTGGCTAAGAAAGTGTTTCTCAATGAAGGACTTAGGGGAAGCAGCCTATATACTCGGTATAAAGATCTATAGAGATAGATCTAAGAGGTTGCTAGGCCTAAGTCAAAGTACATATATTGACAAGGTGTTGAAACGGTTCAACATGCAAGATTCCAAGAAGGGATTCTTGCCCATGTCACATGGAATCACTCTTTCGAAGAGTGGTTGTCCTTCCAATGAGATTGACAAGGAACGCATGAGTAGGATTCCCTATGCCTCGGCCATAGGATCTATCATGTACGCCATGTTATGTACTAGACCAGATGTGTCATATGCCTTGAGTATGACAAGCAGATACCAATCCAATCCAGGTGAGAGTCACTGGATTGCTGTCAAGAACATCCTAAAGTACTTGAGAAGAACTAAGGATGCTTTCTTGATGTTTGGCGGTGAGGAAGAGTTGCGTGTAAGGGGTTACACTGATGCAAGCTTCCAAACCGATAGAGATGACTTTAGATAACAATCGGGATATGTGTTTTGCCTGAATGGAGCAGCGGTGAGTTGGAAGAGTTCCAAGCAAGAGACGGTAGCTGATTCTACAACAGAGGCTGATTACATTAATGCAAATGGCGCAGCAAAGGAGGCTGTTTGGATCAGAAAGTTTGTTTCTGAACTTGGTGTGGTCCCTAGCATTGCGGATCCAGTAGAGTTGTTCTGTGACAACACTGGGGCGATCGCGCAATCAAAGGAACCCAGATCGCACCAGAAGTCCAAACACGTGCTCAGGAAGTTTCATCTGATTCGAGATATTATCGATAGAGGAGACGTTCGGATATGCAAGATTCCTACAGATGATAATCTTTCAGACCCGCTTACGAAGCCTCTCACGCAGTGGAAGCATGAAGGGCACACTAGGAGTATGGGCATACGAGATGCGCCAGATTGGCTCTAGTGCAAGTGGGAGACTGTTGGAATAGATGCCCTAGAGGCAATCTAGTTTAGTATGAATTTGTATATGGCTAGAAAATTCATTTATTATTTATTGGATATTTAATATAATGAAGTCCTTAGATTTACAATCGTGTTGTTTATCTTAAATATCCCTAGTCAAGTATAATGATTAATGGGACAATCATCTATAGACTAGTATGGGGTTGGATTGATATGGAGATATCACGATCCAACACATAGGTGTGCATTACGGAATGTTGCACTGGATTGACCCATCACCGAGAAGGCTACATACATGTTATGTTAAGTCACAAGTGCTTCTCGCGGTGCAATGGTATTGTCATCCTTAGACTTGAAGTCACTAGATATTCTAGTTGTGGATCATTGTGATCTTGGTAGCGTTAAACGCTACACCGTGACTGGGTAGTTATAAAGGCGTGTACTGGATACAATGAGAAGCAAGCTTAGAGATCGTAGTGGACGTAGAGAGGATTTGCCCCTCCCACATAACGGGAACAAATATCCTAGGCCACTCGAGGGATAGTGCTTATATAATGTCTGGCCAGACTCAAATAAATCAATATATGGGATATTGATATTATTTGCACGAATAAGGCTATTCCATGGATCGAGAAACGATGGATTGGATATATGAGTGTGACTTGTATGTCTCGTGTCCAATCCGGATATGGAGGCAAAGGGATGAGACAATTACTTGTACAAGGTTGTCTAGATGACTATTCTATTAGTTGGCTAGAATGGATGTTTTGCTAGAAACCGCTCCATGTTAGCAAATAGTTGCTACCAACTAGATAGAACCTATGGGGTCACACGCTATATAGAGTTGTACTAGATTTGGAATTAATTAATTGGATTAATTAATTAGAAGGATCACTTTGCAAACCCTTTCAAACTTAGTAGGGACTAATTTGCAAGGAAGGGACTAAATTGAATTCTAGTTGGACTAGAATAAGTCCTTTAGGTAGTTAACAAGGAGTTGTTGGACTATATAAAGGACCCTCCTTCCTTCCTTCCTCATATAACTTATGCTCATTAGTGAACATAACAAGAGTGGGAGAGAACAAAGGAGAGAGAGCAAGCAACAAAGGAGGCCGCCGCCCCATTGCCGCCGCCCTCGTCCCCGTCGGCCAAAAGAGGGCCGAAGCCCCTCTTTTTGTCTCGTTTTGCGTGATTCCTTCACCCTCCTCTTATTCCGGGCTAGAACCAAGGAGTTTGGGAGATCTAGGATCAACTCTAGGCGTGGATCAACTATAGAGAACGTGACACTATTCGCGTTTGAAGTCATCAAGGAGAACCCAAAGGTGTGTTTATGATTTCTTACCCTTACTATCGTTATGCATCTAGACTTGTGATCCTTGGAGGGTTTTGCATGGCTATTTGTTTGATTATGCTTCCGTTGCGCGATCCATGAATCAAAACCCTACAAATATAACAACTAATTATTCTAGAGGGAAGGATTTTGAAACTATTTATTCAGAAGGCAAAAATAAATGACATTTTTATCTTGCACTTGATAGTATAATAACTACATCATACATCTTCTCTCACATATCACGAGCCCGAAGCCCTGGATCATCAAAATTCAAAACCATACCATAGTTGTTGACCTGGTCTTCTCCATCGTGTTCGCCATAAATTCCCTTCTTCTCCTCCATCACTTATCGTATCTACTACTACCATTGTTCTCCATCGCTAGGTTATTCGCCATCACCTATCTCCTACTCCTATCAACTTCTTCACCGCCATGGCCACCACCACCACCACCAATTGGTTGTTCGTATTTCTATTAATCTTATAATACATTATAAGTATTTTTCTTCTCGATATTCCTCAAATCAGCCGAATCCCAGCACTAATTAGGGTTCGTAGGCGTTGTTTTGGATTTTATTGTTTTGATCAGGTCCCCATTTAGACTCTACAGTGACTCGGACTCGTCCTCCGTCGTTAAATCAATGTAACCCGAATTTAATAGAGAAAAACGAGTTGTTCTTGATGTTGTTGTGGAATCTTCTCTACCTAAATCATGACGATGATGGTGACAATGAAGAGAGTATTTAATTTCTTTATACATATCGATTATGTAGTTAATTATAACTTATATCTTCGTCAATTCATATTGACAAATGATTTACAACGAAACCTCCCTTGGAAATTCATGAACTAATCTCATTTCATTGTTATGGAGCATTGTTGCTACTACAAATCTACTTAAAAATATCAAATAGATTGACTAGCAAAGCAGCTTGTACTTCGACAAGAATTGAGTACTATTGAATTTTTTTTTTTGAGAAATTACTATTGAACAAATTACCCGGCGAACCAAGTGTAGGGCTTGTTTTAGGAGAGAGAATACAAAATATTATAATTATACTATTTTTACTAGAATCGTCTATCTAACTAATGGGTATAAAAGTAATTTGATATCTTTCATTCTAAAATTTTGCCTTCTTAATAAATAATTATTTTGAATCTTCTTTCATGATAATTAGTAAAGTTTTATTGACTTCTCCCTAAATATTAATTATGTTTATGCCTTATTTATAATAATTCCAAGAAAAAATATCAACTTCTAAAGAAAGCAACTCAATTGGTCCCTTCCAATAATTAAGTACTACCACTCTCTTTCCTCTCTTTCTATCTAAATTGACTTTTCCTTCATAACTAGGGCGGTAAGAAAAACCGAATAAACCGGTCGAATCGACCGAACCAAACCGAAATGCTTGGTTTTGGATGGTTTTTTTGAATGTTCAGTTTATCAACGGTTCAATTTTTTACAAACCGGTCTATTCGGTTTGGTTTTTGGTTTGTAAAAATATCACACAACACCAAACCGAACCAAACCGATATGTGCTTAACGTACTTTTACTACAATGTATATTGCATAAAGTATATTAAGTAATCTATAAAAGAGAAACACGAGTAGATAGATTCAATTAAAATTATTATATCAATCTTAATCTTCTTCATTTCTCTCACGTTTCATCATATTTTCTCTCTAAAATGATAGTTGTGCATATTTTTTTTAAGTACATTTAATTTATTTTTCACTTCAAACTTGAAATTCGTTGACAAAGTAGTATTGTAATATCCATTCGATAATTTTTACGCTAACCGACCGCACCGAACCGAACCACACCGATATTTTTGGTTTGGTTTGGTTCTGTTCATCCTTCCAAATGGTTTGGTTTGGTTACAAAATTAGAAAACCGATGTATTCAGTTTGGTTTATGGTTTTAGCAATAACCGCACCAAACCGAACCGCTTACACCCCTATTTATAACACCATGAAAAGATTATCAAAAAATTGCATCATTTTTCTTTTTAAAGCACCGGGTCAAAGTTATCCAGTGAATAGTGGTAAAAGTCAATTAGAGAGAACAGAGTGGTGGTAGTTAATTAGTGGAAGGAACCAATTTAGTTGTTTCCTTTAGAAGTTGCTATTTTTTCTTATATTTAAAAATTGGCTCAATTACTTAATGCATACCTCCTGTATATCGACACTAACATATTTCAACTCCCACTTCTAACTTAGATTTATTGCATCCTCCATTTTCTACAAAACATACTTATTGAAATTGGTAATTTTTTTTTACTATAACGTCCTTTTATTGAAAGGGTATAATTGTATGCTCCGCTCATGTATGAACACTCAAAACACAGCATTGTAATCACTAGTGGAATCGCCCTAACACCACCATGCTACCCAGATTCCGGCGAGTGAAGCCAGATTCTGGTGACATCATGATCGTGACTGCCACAACCACCACCACAAAACTCATAACCAGCTCTAACCCAATCAATAAAACATGTCAAAATTGTGCGAACCCAGATAAAAATTATTAATCAGAGAAACCCAAGAATCCAAATTGACACTCCCTGATGCCTAGCCCATAGACCAGACGATCCTAGCATATCTCTAACCCAGACAACCCAAAATCAAATCCCATTAGGGGGGGGAGGTTGAGAGAGAGGAAGAAGTTGAGGGACAACGAGGCATACATAGAGATAAGGAGAATGGGATAGCAGGTTTGAGGAGTCCAACGATGGTGCTGATGTGGTTGTTTTTTCATCGAAGGAATACGACATCTCTGACATGGAGCTCCCGTCCGTTGACTACTCCATCATTCGGCGACCACAACTGCAAAATCAAAAATTGGATTTGAGATGTGAGTTTCGGATATTGATGAATTACGGAGTGTTCTTACACATTGATTTGAGATTGGGTTGTATAACTGCTCTTGTTGTGAAAAGAATTGGGAGTCGAATTGGTGAAATCAATTTACACATTTTTATCCAGACATTGGTTATCTCTCATCTTCTTCATCCTTATCTTCATCTCCCTTTCTTTTTCTTTTTCTTTTTTTTATTTTTATATATTAACTATTAGTATATTGCCATAAGACAATTCTAGATGTGGAGTTTTTAACCCCGATATTGTAGAATTGGAAAATAATTCTCAAAGTGGTGCTCTTTATAAAATAATTCCCAATTTAAAGTGTGAGTTGCCACATACCAGTCTGTCCCAGCTCTTTCTTCCCAATTTGACTTTTGTCACTATTCACTGGGTCACTTTGACCAGGTGATTTGAATAGCAAACCGATGTAATATTTTGAAAAATTTTTCATGGTGTTGTAGAGTAGAAGGTGCTCTATAATATGGTGAAAAAAATATCAAAAAATCGTATTATTTTGCTATCTGAATCACCCAGTCAAAGTGACCCAGATACGAGTCAAAAAAGTCAGATGGGAAGAAAGAGCTGGGACGGACTGGTAGGAAAGAGACAAGGGAAATGTAAGCAAATTGATTATGTCTATTCTCTAAAAATTAAGAAACGAACCTTCAAATTTTATTTCCGTCGAATACCGTGTTGGCTTCTTGGAGGAAAATATGGTTTAATGTTTGCACTGCCACGTAACTAATCAGAAGAGTGTGCTATAGTCAATTGCATGCAGGTTGTGTCCAAAAAACACTTATAACTTTCTTTTTTTTCGGTGAAGGGGGGGCACATTTCAACTTTTTCGTTGTGTTCTTATGTAATATTTCTGAAGTATACAGGGTTCATTTTTTTTTTGAAAGTGGAAATTCGATAAATAAAGAAAGGGTACAATTTTTGTTGTTTCATTGAATCCTGTCATGGACTTTTTAGACCTCTTTACGCTTGAAATATCTGACAACTATTGAATTGAAAGTTGTACTATTGCTCAAGATATCCTCAATGATCTTTTGGATGCATAAGTGTTTCTCATCATTCAAGAGGATGATAATCGTGTTGAGAGAATTCGTGAGTATTTCCACATCCTTGTATCCGAAAGAAATCATCCACCTCATTGCTTCCGATAATCCTCTTGTTTCCGCTTGAAGCGGTGTTTCTGATTTAAAGGAGACATAACCATCTTCTGTAACTTGTGCTGATCTCATCCCGGCTGCTATGGAGGAAGAGTCTTTTTTCCACGAGGCATCAATAATGAAAACCCTGGGAAGAGAACTGGTATTCCCATGATTCCACTCCATATGATTGAGACTGTCCCCTTTTTCGGGGATAATCTCTTCGGCGAGCTTTCTTGACGAAGCATAAGATTTGACATACACCTGTTGAGAATCATAAACCACCTGACCCAGGGCTACCAATGAAGTTTGGGTGGTAATGGAACGATTAAAGTTCATTACCACTTCACTTTTATGTAGTCATATTTGTCGCATTGTGAGCAGGAAGTACATCCTGTCCTATTGACATGTTAAAGAAGAAAAAAGAGTTAGAACAAAATCTGAAAGAGAGTGCGACTGGCCTGTTGGTGTTATCAGACTCAAGCGTGAACCAAGCCATATGGCTCGCAAGGATGAGCAAAAAAAACAGTGGAAGAGAGATTCTTCTTGAATCTTGCAGCGCAGACAAGTGGAAGTAGGAATGGGACACTGCTTCTGCTTAAGCACCTGGAGGAATGGGAGTGCATTTGAGAGAAATTTCCAACAGAATGATAATAGTTTCGACTGAGGTTTAAGTTTCCTGCAGGCTTTCCAGAGATTGAGGGCTGAAGTAGACATGTAGGGGAAACTTGTGTCAATAATGTGTTTAAGAGCAAGGTACCCAGATTTGACTGAGTAAACTCCATCCGGGTTCAAAGGCCATACCAGTCTGTCCTTTTGAGCTGTCCTCGGGATATATATGGAGAAGATTTTGTCTGCAACTTGTTAACCAAAGAACTGTTTAACAATACCCTGCTTCCTGCATTTGTTGTCCCAATCAATAAAACTTCCCACAGTTAAGTCCGGGTAAAATACATGAATATATTCCTGTAGAAAAAACGTCGAATTGGGGATCCATGTGTCAGAGAAAGGGTTAATGTCTTTGCCATTGTCAACACACCACCTTAGTTCTTTTTGTAACAGTTTCCTTCCCCAAATAATACTTTTCCATCCCCACGAGGCGTTTGATGCACTTTTACTTTGAAGAAAGGACTTCTCACGACAATACTTACTCTGGAGGACTCTGACAAGGACTAAGGATGGGCAGTTGAGGATTCTAAAAGTTTTTTTTTTTGCGAGGAGAGCCTGATTTTGTAATTGCAGATCTCTAAACCCTAGACCACCTTCTGAAATGGGCTTACAAAGAAGAGATCACTTCCGCCAACGAATGCCTTTGATACTTCCATTTGACCAAAGGAACTTGGTGATAATGCTTTTGATTTATTTGAAAAAAGAAATGAAAGCCTTAAAGAGTGATATAATGTAAGTAGGAATGGCCAAAAGTGTTGATTTGATGAGAATGCACTTCCCCGCAAAGGAAAGTGAGTGGAGTTTCCCGGCGTTAAGTTGAGATTTGAAAAGCATAATGATACCATCAAATAATTGTTTCTTGGAAAGCCGGAAATTCATGATACTGCCGAGATATTTCCCTGGTTTGTCCACTAAAAAAATGCCCAGGAACTTACTCAGGTTGGAAGAATCCTGGGGAGTCATGTTTGGACTAACAAGAATCTCCGGTTTTTGAAGATTAATTTTTTGTCCGGATTGATTACAGAATGAGTCAAGACCCCATTTGAGCAACCAAGCACTTGAGAGATCAAATTTTTGGAAAATGTAAGTATCATCCGCAAATAATAAATGACTGACTGAAGGGGCCGAGGGGCAGATTTTAATGCCCTTTGTTCCCTTTTCACTTGCCAGTAATTGCAACAAACTATATAAGGCTTCTTGAAAGATAATAAAAATAAAGGGGGATAAAGGATCACCATGACGAATGCCCGTCGTTGGGTTGAAGTATGAGGAAGGTTCCCCGTTAATAAGAATTGCTGATGAAACTGTCGTGATGCAAGAAATAATAATCTGAATGAAGAAGGTCCCAAATTTCATTTGGATGAGACAGTCGCGGATGAAAGTCCACGAGACGCGGTCAAAGGCCTTGTTCATGTCAAGCTTGAGGCCAAAGAAGGACTTTCTGTTTCTTTTCCTCTTTCTGATGTAATGGAGTAATTCATGGGCTAGCAGAATATTATCCGAGATAAGTCTACCCTTAATGAACGCATTCTGATTTTCCGAGATAAGACTAGGAAGAACAAATTTCAATCCATTGGCCAGTACCTTTGAGATAATCTTGTAAATCGAATTGATGGGACGAAAGTCCCAGGCCGTGATGGGACTGGAAATTTTGGGAATAAGAGCGATAAGAGTTTTTTTACATTCTTTTACAATGTGCCCTGATGAGAGAGCATGTTTGACTGCAGAAATAACATCCGCTCCAACCGTATCCCTTTGGGAGTGGTAAAACTCCGTAATAATGCCATCCGGCCCTGCCGATTTGTGGCTGCCAAAGTAAAAAACAGCAGCCTTAATTTCCTCCTCGCGGAAATCACTTTCAAGCACTTGGGCTTGAATAGGATCAAGATATCTTGAAATAAGGCTGGGAATATTAATTTCATCAAGAGGGGTTGACGACTATTGAATCTGTTGCTTTGGATGGAGAAGGTCTTGAAAGTGTTGTTTAATGTGAGTGACAATGCTGCTTTGTAACGTTAGGAATTCATCATTTTGAGTCTGAATACCTATTATAAACTTTTGGTTCTGACGAATTGTTGCAGCAAAATGAAAAAACCTTGAGTTTTTATCCCCGAGTCGAAGCCAATTTTGTTTAGAGCGTTGTTTCCAATATAATTCTTGCTTTGCAAGAGACTCATCGTACTGTTTCAGAAGGAGATCATCTGAATGAACATGAGCAAGGAACTCTACTGAATTGTGATCCCCAACTGTCGGGAGTGAAGATTGAAGGGCCAACATGCGGGAACTAATCTCACGGACTTGTTTCAGTGGATTACAATCCGTTAACTTGTGCCATCGAACTAAATGTTTCATAACCACCTCCTGTTTTCTCATAAGTGTTAAGATTGGAGAACCAATGAATGGAAGGTGCATTACCTTATGAATAATTTGTTGAGCCGCAGGATGTTGGAGCCATTGAGATTTCATTTGTTTTGGATGGTTACGACCAACTTTGGAACCGAACAAGTCCAGAACGTTGAATAGGAAGAGTGGTTGATCTGAAGGTTGAATAGGAAGAGTGGTAGTTAAAGCATTCGGGAAGAGAGAAAACCAGTCTTGGGTGACATATATTTTGTCAAGACATTCATAGGTACGGTGAATGCCTTGACGATTGTTGGTCCAAGTGAAAAAAACTCCATGGTTGTCCAACTCAAATAAAGAGTTTGCAGTGAGAAAGTTTTCAAAGTCTTCCATTCCTTCGCATTTTTCGTTTGTTGTGGCTTAACTTTTCCTAAGGGTGAGAGACTTGATTGAAGTCACCTAAAACAACTTTGGGAAGAGAGCACTTTGTGGTGTGTTCATGAAGAAGATTTAGAACTTCCCCGCGGCCAGAAACACTAGGGTGTCCATAGAAGAGGAAGAGAGCCTATTTTGATCTGTTAGCTTCATCCAATTCCAAGTGTAAGAACGAAGAACAAGAAAAAACAGTATGTACAGAAAGATTTCCATTCCAGGCCGAGAGAAGGCCACCTTTTGCACCATTTGCATTGAAACCAAAAGAAGACGAGTAACCAAGCGATTTGCACAAACTAGAGGTAGCAGCTACATTTTTTTTTTGTTTCTAAAAAAAGAAGGAGATCATTCTTATTCTCGGAACATATATCCCTTAGAGCTTGAATTGTCAAGGGGTTTCCAAGACCTAGACAATTCCAACATAAGAGTTTCATTTCGTTGGCGGAGATTGCTCCGCAACCTCCACCTTACTTAAGGACGTTTCGATCTCAATCTGACAATATTAAAAGATTTGCTGAAGCTCATATGCTGCCTCCAAAGAAACCCACTGTTGTTGTTCTTGCTCAAAAGCATCATCCAGTGCTTGATCAATCTCAAAAACAGTCAAAAACTTGTCCATGAATCGATGCAGTAGCCGCTTCTTGAGGGGTAGAGTACAGTTAGAAGTTGGAGAAGATAAGTCCCTTCGTTTTTCAGCACAAGAAGAGTTTGCAGCGCCTGTCATGTCTGCGTGTCGAGCAGGAGAGTTGGATGTTGTTTGCAATGGCCCTTGGTGTCATTTACTTGGGCCAACTTCTTGGGAAACTCTCCACGATCTTCTTCTGGCTCTGTTAAGGTGAGAAAGAGGGAAGCGCTCATCATCATCACTACTGCTGTCGTCAGGAGAATCCATTTGCTCAAGTGGCATCTTTCCCTTTCCTTTCCCCTCTATAGGTTTGGGCATGACCTGGGTTTGATTGGGAAAATTTGGTTCATTAATTCTGACCGGTGGGAGAGCAAATGTTGTGTTGGGGATATGGGTTTTGGTGCTTTCTGAGGAGGTTGAGCATTATCAATGAAAGCTTCCGCTAACTCATCAAATTTTGTCGATAGCGCTGCGAAGCGGTCCAAATCTTCTTGGATTAGAGAGGGGTCTTGGAGACCGAAGGAATACATAAAATATGCCCACATCCGATTATGTGCTTCAAGTTCTTCCACCGTTGGAACATAGTTCAAGTTCAAAAGGTCCGCAAAAAATCCATTTGCGCAAGCGGACCCGTGCGGAAAGATGCCATGAGGGTGTCAAGACTAAATGGATTGTTTTCAGGGTCCGGGTCGAGCTGATGGTGGGTTCGATCAGACCAATCTGGGTTAGTTGTGTTTGGGTTGGGGTTTGGCAAAGAGGGTTGGGCCCGAGTTGATCGATCTGGCCCACTGAGAGGTTCATTTTGGGCCGCTGTATTTTTTGTGTTGGGCTGCGTTTGAGTGAGGGGTTGTGAGCCCGATAGTTTTTTTGGATAGGCTTGCGATGAGACCTGGCCGACTGGTTTTTGGTCCAGAGAGAATTGGATGATCGGGTCTTGGTGGGCTCCTTAATGACTCAGGTTGGGAACCGGATTTTAATTAGGGTTGAGGGGGTTCGGTAAATCATCCCATTCCCAGTATGGTTCTTCCCAGTTTTGTTCATGTGATGAGACCCAATCTTCAAGGCTCTGGGAGGAGGGAGAGGTGATCATTTGGGAGGAGTTTGTGTTTTGATGGGAGGCCGAGAGAGTATTGTTGGTGAGAGGAATAGTAAGAGTTGGGTTCAAAGATTGTTGTGATGGAGGTGGTGGTTGAGCTTGATATGGTGGTGGTGGAGGAGGGTAAAGATGCCTTCTTTCTGAAAGAAGAATGGGTGGTGCACGAGGACGAGGGTTGCGTGGCATTTGACTAATTCTTGAGGCATACATACTGATGTCTGGTTCTCCAAGAACGCGAGTGTTGAAGCGATCTGCCAGATATTGAATCCTTTCCTTAATGCGTTTCTCTGCGAACACCCGATTTGTTTTGTAGTTTCTCATCTTATGACCCATCACACCACAAGCTCGGCAGATCCTGTAAACCCTCTCGGGTTTACAATCGATCCAGATAGGCTCCTGGTTGTGGTCCAACAGGTAAAAACCCGCCATGAGAGGTTCTTCTGGAGGTACCCAGATCTGAACACGAAGAGTTCTGTTAACTCTCGAGGAAGCATAATATGTGTCAATCCGTTATGGCAGACCCAAGAGAGAAGCCATCAAACCCCCAGCAGATTGATTGAAAAATCTAAGAGGGACTCCATGCAAACGAACCCAAATAAGAATATCTTGAATAAGTAGGTGTTGTAACGCCACTTCTGGGTTCCAGTGATGAACAACCAATAATGCACCATGGATGGCATATGAGCCTCCCGCTAAGACTACAACGAGTTCATCAAAGTTATCAAAATGAATAACATATAACCTATTATACCTGTTGACAACTTGGATTCCAAAAGAAGGCTGCCAAAGCGTCCGAACCATCTCAAGAACATTAACGCTTGAGAAGTTTCTGTAATCTTGAATGAAGAGAAGAAGGTTTTGGTGGTAGGTTGGAGTTCTTTGATTGAGGACAAAGTCAGGCATTTCAATTTCGATGCCTTTCCTTGCTCTATATGTCGGTCGATTTGGAACATCTTGTGTCCGGCGAATCGATTGCACATAGTTGTAGGGGCGCATTAATTCATTGGTGTTAAGAGGCGAAAGAGGGGAGTTGAGGTCGTAAGGATCAGGTGGAGGGGGGGATTCATCCGGTGGAGGGGAAGCCCTTGAGGCAGGGGAAAAGGAGTTTTGAGAAAAGCAGATTTGTTGAACAGGAAGGGGTTGTTTTTCTGCTTTTTTGAAGAAAATGTGAATTTTGGTGATGAGAAAAGCTAAAGATAACCGATTATTTAAACTACCAAGGGGGGATTTTGGTTTTGAGTTTTTCATCTTCAGGATTTGGGAAGCTAGACGGAAAAGATATCAATCCAAGTAATGATTGAGAAGGAGGGAAATAGATTGGTGATGATAATTGAGAATTTCAACCGGAGAACAGCTGATTGGGTAGGGGAGAGGAGGGTTTGTTGGGAAGCAGGAACTTAGCTCTGTCGCCGGCGGCAAGTTTGGCTATTATCGGCGCTTAGGCAATGATTACCTATAGCAGATAGCTCGTGCAACACTCCGGCCAACCACAATCAATCCGTCTGAGAAGACGATCAGCGATGGCGATTCCGAGGAGTTGTTGCAGATGGTGTAGAGTTCTTCAATGACCTCGAAGAAGACAGCAAGATAGAGAGACACTCTCAATGTAGAGAGAGAAAATTTTTGACCCACGGCTCTCAATTTTCAAATGACCCTTTAGGCTTACAAGGTTCAAATTGAACCCAAGAAAAAATCTACTTTTTAGATTTTTAGTTTTCACATTAATGATGATTCAAATTTCTAAATTAATCTACTCTAAAAAAAAAGTCTCGATATTAATCTCAATTAGAATAACATAAGGGAGTAAGTTTATACCAAATAATAGTTCAAGGCCTATGTTGTAATTTAATTGATATATTGCAGGGGTATGGGCTACAGAAATAGCTACATAACGATAATATATAATATTTCATTTAGATAACTAAAAAATAATTGCTTATCATCATCTAAAAATGCATACTTACTTCTTCTCAAAAAAAATACATGCTTACTAAGACCATTATGTGGAATTGACTTGGCAATGAAAACCCTATATGAGGCAAAAATTTAAAATGAACTCTAGATTGGGAATTATTTTTACATCCAACATTATTGGGGTTAAAAATTTCTAGATGTAGGGATTGCAATGTGTTATTTTCAATATACTAAGAGTATGCATCAAGTACTTAAGCCTTAAAAATACTCCCATACATTTGTAAATATAACGATAATATAACAGTCCCGAAGGCCGAAGGGGCAGGTTTTTTCTTCTAGTAAGTTAATGAGCCAATTTATCACCGAGAATTTGTCATAGGAGTCATTTCTAATCATTTAATAAAAGTGACCCAATCGTGCCAACTTGAAGTTAAATACTATAATAATATTAATAATCGCTCGTATGTCTGGTGGATGGATAATTTCAAAGAATTCAATGCACCTTATTGATAACATTCTTTTATGGTGTGATTTTTCTTTTTATTCTTCTATGTTGTGATTGAATACTGCCACTTTGTTCTCACTTTGTCCACATTCCGACTTTTATCACTATTTATTGGGTCACTTTGACCTGGAGATTTGGATAGCAGTATGATTCAATTTTTTGATAATTTTTTTATGATGTTGTAGAGTAAAGTTGCTCTATAGTACGATGAAAAAATTATCACAAAATCGCATTATTTTGCGATCCAAATCCCCCGATCAAAATGACTCATATACGAATTAAAAAGTCCACATGATGACAAAGAGAAGGAACGGAGTGGTAGTCATAAGTCATAACACCCTTTCCTTTTTTATAAGCGTAAACAAGCAAGTTACTCAACTATGCCTAAATAACTAATAGTCCCTATAAAATGCTATTTTAGATAATCACCTTACGTGATGGTTGCTTTTAAGTAGGTCTCCTGCGCAGTTGGTTGTTGTTTATTTTTGTAGCTTGTAGTTGTTAGACTGTGATCTTTGTTCTCCAAACCTTGCTTTTTTTGGAATGGAGTTGACTGCTCATAAAAAAAGCTAATAACTTCCTATAATATTAATTATAGAACCCTCTTATCTCCTAATTTTCAAACCCTGCACCAAATATGTCCTTAGATAACAAAGGGGTAAGTAGAATTGAATAGGTGAGAAATACAATTCAATTTGCAGAGCCAATTATAAAAAGGGTAAAAGACACTGATCACCCCTGAGTTTTGAATAAATTCCACCTTGCACCCTTGACTTTTGAAAAAAGACCGTCTGTACCTTTTTTTAGATGGAAGCAGATGGTTGACTAACAAAACCGGCTAAAAGATCGTTTTACCCCTAAAATTTTATATAATTACCCTCCGATATATTAACCTAACCCCTCCTCTCTCTCTGCCCCCTCTTTCTCTGTTCCCGCGATGAAACACGGCCGCTGAATATGAAGAGGACGATGACGAAGAAACTGGCGCTGCTGCTGGTGGCGGTGGTTAGGGCGCTGCTGGTGGAGGACGACGAAGTGGGTCACGTAGCCAGAGTTAATGGCTGAGATGGATTGACATATAGTGGCTCTCTCTCTCTCTATGTCGTTGAAACCGAGGAATCGCCACCACAATCGACCGCTGCACGATCTTCAACACTCCTCCGCCCCGTGGAATCTCCGCCGTTGATTCCTCTATTTCTTCTTCGAATCAAGGAGGCCTCAGCCTCGACGAATGGATCAGGGAAGAGAGAATTTTCAGATCTGGTTCTGGGCGGCGCTGGTGCTGGTTCGGGCTTTTGATTCCGGTGGTTCCTGCTGGTGCTGAGAGGGAACAGAGGGAGAGACGGATGGAGTGTGAGAGGAGGTGGTGGTCGCGGTGATGGTGGCGTTGGTTGTTGTTGGTGTGGGTTCGGGGAAAATACAGAGGGTTCTTCATCTCACTCTCACTGCATTACTCTCCTCTCTTCCCTCAAATTGTTCTTCAATTAAGACGGCGAATTCCAATCTGTTTTACGAGGCGAGCTTGATATTCTCTTGTTGGAGAGTGAGAGGAGGTGGTGGTAGCTGGTTCTGGGCGTTGCGGCCATGATTGGGTTTGGGGTTGCAGGTTGTTGATTGATTGAGAAGGAGATCGTGGCTGATTAGAGGTGTTTAGGGAAGGTGATTGGTTCGCGGTTATGGTCTGATGGCGGCAGGATGTTGGCAATGTTGTGGCTGTGAGGTAGCTATGGTGGTGGTGGACTGGTGACTGTGGTGAAGGAGTGAAAGGAGAGTTTCAGGTTGTTGGTTATGAAGTTGGGTGGCTAATTGGTGGTTGAGGAGGTTAGGGAGCTGCTGTGTAGGTAGCAGTTTGGCTTGTTTTGGTGTTATGGTGGAGAATGGTCTTGGAATCTGGACGGTGATCTGCAGCAGTGGCCATGGTGGTGTATGAGGTTCAAGGGGTGTTAGTTTAGGTGATAGCAGGGTGTGTTAGTTGGAGTAATGGTGATGAAGATGGGTGATGATGGAGTTTATTATGGCTATTTGGTTGCAGGAGGTTGGTTATGGTGAATGGTGATGGTAGGTTGTTGAATTGACTTCATGGGTGTTTGGTGATGATTGAAGAACAGATCACTTAGGTGCTTGTGACTGCTGCGCTTGGTGTTCAAGTGATGGTGTGGATTAGTTGGTTGAATTGGGTGTAAGTTTGGTTTTGATGATGGTAAATTAGGTGGTGTAAGGGAAGACGGTGAAGTAGGAGCTGTCTGCCATCTTTCTTCTTCTACATCTTGTTATTCATTTTGGGTGCCGAGTGTCTTTTATCAAAAGTCAGGAGTGCGGGGTGGAATTTATTCAAAAACTCAGGGGTGGTAAGTGTCTTTTACCCCTTATAAAAATGTGCTGAAAGAATACCAACTTGATTTTTAAAAAGAAAATAATGCCAACATAAAATAGCAAACATAACTGATAATGAGGGGGAGGAGGGGAGGGAAGCAACTCAACCATGAACACAGAAGAAGAAGACGTCAAAGGAAGATTGGTGAGCAAGTTTGGCTCTGAATCGAAGAGGCTATGGAAGCTTGCCGGTCCGATCATCCTTACCACCTTGTTCCAGTTCTCAATCGGGGCACTCACCATAACATTTGCTGGTCGACTCACTGAGCTTGACCTCGCTGCTGTCTCCATTCAAACCTTGGTCATCTCTGGCCTAGCGTTTGGCGTCATGGTACATATGATTTTCATTCTTGTTTTTTCATAGCACATTTAGCCATCTCTGCATCTCTATCTTTTGTTGTCAAATTTCCCTTGTTCGATTAAATAATAGTACTGAACAGACGCTTCATTGAGGGTGCCTCTTGCCCTTGGTAGAATGACAGCATCTACCAAGCCTGATAACATGTTAGAAATATAAGCATTATGGCTATACAATTTTGTGCTAGTCAAAATCAATTTGAACTAGTAGAGCTCATACTGAACGAGTATTGCAGTTGGGAATGGGGAGTGCGCTAGAAACGTTATGCGGACAAGCATACGGGGCTGGACAAATAAGGATGTTGGGGGTGTACATGCAGAGATCATGGATCATATTGCTTGGCACGGCCTGTCTTTTGGTTCCCATATTTGTATTCGCTGCCCCTATTCTCGAGCTCATTGGACAGACCAGCGAGATCTCTGCAGCCGCTGGTTGGTTTACGTTTCTCTCTTCTCCTCGACAATCTTGTTCAATTTATTTACCTATTGTGGCCTTGTTTAGGGAACAAGATATCTCCGAATTTTAGAATGTAAGTTTTTCAACACATGATGGAGATGAACTTGTCTCTCTTAATTTCAACCAGATACGGAGCTACAGAG
Organism: Linanthus parryae; assembly: GCA_023055425.1. Classification (NCBI taxonomy): domain Eukaryota; kingdom Viridiplantae; phylum Streptophyta; class Magnoliopsida; order Ericales; family Polemoniaceae; genus Linanthus; species Linanthus parryae. The sequence continues at coordinate 81,730,642 of JALGPY010000006.1, forward strand.
CGGCACAGGGTGGCACATGCCCCCCGTTTCCCTTATCCTTTCACTAATTTGTATTTGTGACCCCCTAAAACTTTTATTTGTGCCCATATATACATTATTTTCATTCACATAAGTACATAATTACTTCATTTCACTGACCTAGTAAACTTTAAAAGTTCAATCAGACCCCAAATATAAATACTAACTTGTTATTACTTTGTACATTTTTTCTTTTTCTTGAATTTTGGTTGATTTCTCTTGCTGGATTCATCTTTCATGTGTTACATCTACTGATTTGTATATGAAATGAATACCCCTAAAACTTGTTTAAAGTTGATGTGTCCAATAGACTTAGACGATGAACAGAGTAAACAATAAATGTTTTCATTACACATGAATTGATCCGAGTCCTTAGTAATGCAGGGAAATTCTCTTTATGGATGCTGCCACAACTGTTCTTTTACGCCGTCAACTTTCCAATACAGAAGTTCCTGCAATCACAGGGGAAGGTCTTGGTTATGACCTGGATTTCAGGAGTTGTTCTGGTGTTCCATGCATTCTTTAGTTGGCTTTTGATGTTCCAACTTGGATGGGGTTTGGTTGGGGCAGCAACGGTTCTCAACGTCTCATGTTGGCTCATATTCATCATGCAACTGCTCTATATTTTTATCACCAAATCAGATGGTGCTTGGGGTGGATTCACGTGGCTTGCTTTTTCAGACTTGTGGGGGTTTGTCAAGCTTTCGTTGGCTTCTGCAGTAATGCTATGGTAACTGTCTCTCAATTTACTTTATGGTTTGCAGATTGGTACATTGGTAGTTATTAAATACTACAATTGAGTTGATTTGGTTATTTGCAGCTTGGAGTTTTGGTACTTGATGATACTTATGGTGGTAACAGGTCGTCTGCATAATCCCTTAATAGCAGTTGATGCCATATCTATATGGTAAGATAACATATGGGTCGAGGATTCCTTAGATTCCATGAAGTAGGTAAAATTATATTCTTAATGCAATTTGAGAAGGTTGTAAATTAATTCAAAAAATTAACCATGTGGATTCCTTGTAGCATGAATATTCAAGGATGGGCTGCTATGATTGCAATTGGGTTTAGTGCTGCCGTAAGGTAACCTTTTCAGGTGTACGTTATCATCAAAAGTGCATATTCTTTAATGATTCATTTGGTTGTCATGGAACGAGAAGCTGATAACTTGTAGCCAAAATGTTTTCATCCACAGTGTGATGGTCTCCAATGAACTTGGAGCGGGTAAACCAAGGAGAGCGAAACTAGCAGTGATAGCAGTCTCCGTAACCTCAATTTTGATTGGGTTGGTGTGCATGGTTATTGTGTTAGCAACAAGATATTATTTTCCACAACTCTTCACTAACAATGCAGAAGTTGCTCGGGAAACTTCCAAGCTAGCCGTCCTGCTAGGACCAACAATCCTATTGAACAGCATTCAGATTGTCTTATCTGGTAACTAGATAGAACGATGGAGTATGTTCATTTTCTCAAGAATTTCCGTATAAAATCCTAACCAGACCTAGCTAAGCAATCTCTTCTGGATCTATTTTGTGACGTGAAGGGGTTGCAGTTGGAGCTGGATGGCAATCTCTTGTGGCATACATCAACATTGGGTGCTACTATGTAATTGGGTTGCCTACTGGTATACTATTGGGATTCAAGTTTGGTTTTGGAGTCATGGTAAAACAAATTTAAGTTTTTAACATTTATGAATCCTATTACTATATTTCTTTTCTTTTCTTTTTACTTACATTGCCTTTCTCATTGTATCAGGGGATATGGGGTGGGATGAATGGAGGCTTGTGCTTGCAAACGGCTATCTTAATATTGATCACATCCTTCACAAACTGGAACAAAGAAGTGAGTTCGTCGTTCTTTCTATCTCTCTAATATAGTTCTTCTCTTTATTTAAATGACAAAAAAAAAATGCAGGCTTCGGAAGCAGAAAGCCGGGTTAGGAGGTGGGGGGGATCAGCTACAACAGAGTAATTTCAACTATGTATGTATGACTACAAGTGTACTTTTCCTTGTGGAAAAGAAAAACATGGTTGTGAAGAAAGACCCGATGAAGCTTTTTAACTTCTCGAGAACTTATAGTGGGATGAGACGACATAAACTGTCATTGGGGATATTTGTGAAAAGTACTACTCCACTGAGCTGAATGAGATGGAACATTGACCTGACCTTTTACGAATTACCAGGGCATAGAACCATTTAAATGACAATTAGCATAAATAATTGCATGGAAGAGGCGCTAAATGGAAAATATATATTCTTTATAATTTGTTTGGTATTCATGTTATGTATCAGTGATATTAGTTAAGATTTGACTAATATTCTTGGTACGGTTCGATAATTATGGATTACTCTATATATATGTACTGGATTGTGATCATATGATGACCAATGCTATAAATTAGTCCTCTCATACGAAAGAGAATCCAATGTTACTTATGATATAACTATTCCAATTTAATCAATTCTGATTATCTCGATCATGTCTAATTCAGTTAGTTCAAGAAACCAAACATGCCTGTCACTCAAGCATGTGCCACCTAGATGCGCCCCAAGTTATTATATTCACTAACTATTCGCAATCCACCGAGTCAGTGGATACTGGAAGGCCCAAATGTAGTGAGTCGGTGCATGATGCCTAGTGCCCACATTCATCCACCAAACAAAATTTGATCTGGTGATTAATTTTGATTTTTATGTTTCTTTTTGTGAACATAAGAGAAATAGATGTAGATAACGGCGAAAGGTCATCAGTAGGTACAAGACATACGCCCCCAAATACAATGCGGCAATGTGCAAATCAACTAAGCATGATAATACACACGATATGGAGGTTCAGCAAAGTACCAGATGCCCAGCCCACGGGTGATGTACAACTCGTCAGAGCATGTGTCACATGATATATTATTACCCATTGGCCTTTTTCTTGGACTTGGTTTAGGTTTGGATTGCTCAGTCAATCCCTTATTGAGAAGCAAAGACATAAGCTATTGACTAAGTGGAGCCGATGAAATGAGCACTACCAAACCTTCAAACATGAAATTATTAATACCTCACCCACAAGAAATTAGTAAGGATGAAGATAAGTTTATCATAGATAAAATAACCAAATAAACAACAACTATCTTCCCAACTCCTAAAAAGCCAACTAGTATGGGGGTCGTAGTTGACGATATTAATTACTACTCCGTCCCAACTCGTTTGCACTATTTCCTTATTTAGACATACACTCACTTTTAAAACTTTCTTTTTTGGTAACCTTAAACTGGTTAAATGACAACAATACCCTGATCAAGAAAGTTCACATTTTTTGTAAACAAAAAAAGTAATTACATATGGGCCTGATTAGAAGCCCATTTACCATAATCTATTGCTACTAATCCAAAAAATGAACCCAACCCAAATGAATCTAACCTAACCTAATTGAGGGAGATACACTCACCCAATTCAGTTCATCTCTCATTCATCTGTATCTCTCTACCGTCGCTCTCTCTCTCTATCTCTCTGGACGTCGTCGCCACCGAGCGAGTTTCCTTCGCCGGTGGTTGTTTTCGTCTCTAATCAACTAGTAGATGGCGTCAACTAGTAGATGGCGATGTGGTGGTTTCCCCCTTCTTACAGTGTTGTATTCATCTCGAATCAACACATCTACTCTTAAATCTGGGTTAGGGTTCTCCACTATATCAAACCCTAACCCTTTTTTTCACACAAAGATTGGCGATTCCGGAGAGTCGGTTCCGGACAGCGAGGACGATGACGGCGATATCTCACCGGTAATCCAGCTCTCCGATCTACAGCTTCCTCTTGACTCCGAAGAAACAGAGCCTCTCGATGAATCTGCTCCGTTTGACTCCGATGAAACAGAGAAGCCAACAATACTGGGTCAGTTAAAGCTTTGTTTTTTTCTCTTCTTTCTTGATCTCCACCTCTGTTTCATTCGTACCCTTTTTCTGAATCTCCCTCTGCCTCAAAGTTGTAGATGTTCGACGATGTCCATCTTCATACCCAGAGATTGCTCAGGTTCACTTCCTGTAAAGGTTCGATTTTTATTTTTATTTTTATTTTTTGAAAATCTCTTTTCCAAAAGAGCTCTGCAATTTCTGAGCAATGAGATTGCAGTGACAGCAGTGGATAGTGGGAGAAGAGCTCTGCAATTTCTGGGTTTGGATGAAGAGAACGACCCAGTTGGAATTGCAATTGATTGGTTTCTAGGTTTTTCAATTTTGGGTTGTTTCAATTTTATTGATTAGCTGTTAGAAGTGAAGGATGAACTTTTTTAATCACATCAGTTACTTTTTCATTTGATGTGATCTAATGGTAACTTTATATAATTGTTTACTCCTTCTGAGGACAAAACAGTCAAATACACTCTTTTTTTTTGTCTTCAGTCCCACCTCCAAATGGTGCAAAGGGGGTGGGAAGGAGTGGTATTATTTTGGAATGCCCTCTTGAGCTAACAATGTAATGATTGTTGATCTCAATGATTTGATTGTCCGTGTATAAAGCTTTAAAAGGTTATTCTTCAAAAGAAAGAATCGACTGGTCTTTTCCACATTTATTCCCGCATCAATCATACTCTCTATCTCAAATAAGTGGCGGATCCCGAATTTCGGATGAGGTGGGGCTAATTTATCAAGGGAAAAATTAAATTTCTACATTCGATGTTGTTTTACAGAAATTATTATTTATAAAACCATTATTGAATCACATACCATAAGTGTTTTCAAATGATACTTTTTAAATACCGTAATAGTTATATTTTTTCTCACGCACATATATTCCTCTAATAATTTCAGAACATGGTTCACCAGTGAATTCAAACTTACATTGTGTATAAGAATAACTTGTTGGATTTGGATGCCTTCGAGGCAATCTGTTTAGTATGAACTTTATTTGTTAGAACAGTCATTGTATTATTTATGGAGATATTTAATATATGAACTCATTATATTGCAATAGTGTTGTTTATCTTAAATATCCATAGTCCACTATATTGATTGACGGGACGATCAACTATAGACTAGTATGTGGGTAGATTGATATGGGAATATTAAGTCTAACACATGGGTATGCATTAGGAGTAATGGCATACTGGATAGACCCACCACAGGAAAGCTATATTAGATTATGTCAACGTCACAAGCGCTTCTCGTTGTGCTAATGGTGTTGTAATCCTTAGACTTGAAGTCACTGGATTCTCTAGTTGTGAAATATCATGCTTTGATATTATCAAATGTTACATCATGGCTGGATAACTATAAAGATAACAATCGGGCATGATAGGAAGTAAGCTTAGATGTGGCAGTGATGTAGACAGTATTTGTCCCTCCTACATAATAGGAGTAAATATCCACGACCACTCGAGGGGTAGAGCTTATGGAATGTCTGGCCAGACTCAGATAATTATCTGCGTGGATACGTCATTCCAAGGATCAAGAAACTATGGAGTGGATATACGAGTATGACGAATATGTATCGTGTCCAATCCGGATATGGAGACAAAGGGATAACACAACACGGTAACATTGGCAACAAGGTTTGTCGGGATCACTGACTATTTCTATTATTTGGGTGGCATAGATGTGTTGCTAGACACCACCCAATGTTTGTAATAGTTACTTCCAACTAAGTAGAAACTTATGGGGTCACACACCATATGGGCTAAACTAGATATGGGTATTAATTAGTTGGACTAATTAATAAATGATCACAACGCAATCACAAACAAACTTAGTAGGACTAATTTGCAAGTGGTGTAATCCACGTAAGGACATGATTAGTATTGGGGCAATTGTGTAGTTAATAAAAGAGTTATTAACTATATAAAGGACCTCTAGTATTTTCTCATCTTAGTCATTATTGAGAGAACATAACAAATCAAGAGAGAGAGAGAGAGAGACAAGTTGGGAGCCGAAGCCACCCAAGTCGTCCGCCCCTCTCATGTCGTCGACCTCCCTAGGCGCGGCTCGTGCCTCGTTTTGTGTGATTCTTTCCTCATTTATTTCGTTGCTAGCACTACACGATGAGAAGGACTCCATTAAAAAATCCAAGGTGTGGATACTCGTAGAGACGAAGACACAATTCTTCCTAGTGATCACACAAACTATGGTACACATGTTTCTAATCATGTTATGATTGCTTGCCTGTGATCCTTGGAGGGGTTTGAGCAGGATTAATTTGTTATTATTCCGTTGCGTAACCTGCATCAAAACCCTACAGTGGTATCAGAGCCACAGGTCATAGCGCATAACATGATATTATGTGTTACTGCTTTCAGTTTTACACCGTATATGTTGTTTTACGCGAAGACTGAAATTAATTGGCATATTAGATGCATGATTGAATATGATTCAACCAAACAATATCTAATTTTACATGGGATTTATGAATAGTGAGTTTGAATCACATATGATGTGATGAATTGGTTCTTGAAAATTTAGGTTCTTGGGCACATAATTGAAAAAGGGGCTTTTCAAGTTATGGAAACAATTTATGGAAACAACCAAATTTGGGCTACAAGGAAGGAAGGGGAAGGAAGCTAGGGCCGAAACCCTAGCTGTCGCGGCCACCTAGGGGCAGCCGGCCTAAGGCGCACGGTTGGACCCTGCGGCCTAAGGCTGGGCCGGGCCGGTGGCGTGCGGCGGTCCATGGGGTTCAGCCTAGGTCTAGGTTGGACCTCTTGGACCGTTGTGACCCTAATTATCCAATTTCAACTAAAATTAAATAAGCGCATTAAAAATTTGTTTTTAACTGTATTATGTGCTTTGTTGCATTGTGTATGGATATGGTCTAGGTATTGGATGTTTACTTTCTGTGGTTTGGTTTACGGCCTGCGAGCTGATCACATTAATGTAATAGTTAGTTAATTTTACGGCCTGTCAGCTGATCATCTTCTCAACATGTGAGATTTTATTAATTTATTTATTCTAGATGCTAGGCTAGAATTAGATTAATTAGATAATAGCCAAGAACATGGAGAAGAAAATCGGAGGACCAAGAAGCCACAAAGACGATGAGGACTCCCATCCTAGGCGCGCAGCTATGGTGGAGCACATGGAGATGAGCGTGTCACTTTAGCGCATATAAATATTATCATTGGCTTGGTAATATCTTAGTCGAGGGGTCATATTCATGCCACGTTAATTTTTCTTTTGTGAATGTTTATTATTTACGTCTTGTTATTTTTTTTTTTTATGTATGGATGATACAAGCAAAACGTTAACAAGATAATAATAAACAAGAATAGTCATTTATTGTGGATTGCCCAATCCAAATAGGTTGATCATGTTTATTGGATCAACCAAACGAAATAATGACATTTAAATTCCTCAAAGGAAATATTAAGTTGAATGTCTTCTCTTATTTTAACACCCTTCATGATTAGGGTTTATTAATTTCAGGCTTGCCAAAGCAATGCGATTTTAATTTATCATGGTGTGATGCGGCGACATAAGCAAGTAATGTGTGGTTGTTGAAATAAGAGGTCAAAAACGTAACTAAGTAGTTTCAATTGGATTGATGACTTAGAGGCATGGGATTGGGATTATTTATGAGGTTATTTGCCTGGTTCCACCAAGAGTTGCATATGAATGCAATTGGAATGATGTTCCAACCTAAATAACTTATTCTTGGGTGACTTGCCAAAGCAAGATCAAGAAGAAGTGAAATATGGATCTTGGACCCACTAGGAAATATATGATATTTTCCGCATTAATGGTGAGGGCTATTAATCCGAGAAAAATAGTGAGAGCTATGTTTGATAATCTAGCAATTATTTAATATGGTTAAATTGTTTAAAATACTAAAATTGCATATTTCTCATTTTGTAGAATTACAATGGCAAACAACAATCAATCATCGACACCATCCATGTGTTCTGTCCTTGAGAAGGACAAGTTGTCAGGGAACAACTTTCTGGACTGGTACAGAAACATAAGGATTGTCCTTAAGCAACGAAAGAAGTTGTACATATTAGATGCACTTGTTCCAGCACCACCTGCTAAGGATGCAGTCGAGGCTGTCGTAGGGGCACATCAGAAAATTATGGATCACAATAATGATGTGACATGTCTCATGTTGTGCACCATGAGCTATCAGCTTCAGAAGGAACATGAGAACATGGAGGCGTACAATATGATCATACATTTGAGGCAGCTCTTCCAAGAGCAGGCCCAGCATGAGAGGTACGAGGTATCCAAGGCACTGTTCAAGTGTAGTCTCGCAGACGGGAACCCAGTCGGGTCTCATGTACTACGTATGATCAGATACATTGAGAATCTTGAGAGGTTAGACTTCCCGTTCGGCCAAGGGTTGGCCACTGATCTCATCCTGCATTCGTTGTTGGATAGTTATAATCAGTTCATCATAAACTATAACATGAATGAAATCAACAAAACTCTTCCTGATTTACTCAATATGTTGAGGACCGTTGAACAGAGTATTAACAATGGCAAAGGCAAGGCCATAATGATGGTCCACAAGAAGAAGGGCAAGTCGGTTGCTTCTACTTCCAAAGAAAAGAGCAAGAAAGTTGCGAAATCCAAGGATAATACCTTAAAGCCCGGTGGAGGCGTGACTAAGGGTGAATATCACTACTGTAGTCAGCCTGGACACTGAAAGAGGAATTGCCCCAAGTATCAGGACAATAAAAGAAGTAGAAGATTGGATACCACCACCACCAGGTATTTTTGTTATAGAGGTCAATCTTTCTATTTCTTCATCTTGGGTATTGGATACTGGATGTGGATCTCACATTTGTCGAAATGTACAGGATTTGAAAAGAAGTAGAAGATTGGCTAAAGGGTAGATAGACTTGCGCGTCGGGAATGGAGCAAGAGTTGCTGCATTAGCTATAGGCGTGTATGAGTTATCTCTGCCTTCAGGGCTTATTTTAGAATTAGGCAATTGCTACTATGTGTCTGCTATGAGCAGAAACATTGTTTCCATTTCTTGTTTGGACAAGAGAAGTTTTACTATTTCAATAAAGAACAATAGTTGTTCCATTTATTTTGATAGTACCCACTATTGTGGCGGGCATTTGTCTAATGAATTAATGAATTAAATCCTAAGAGGATTAAAATTAATGAATTAAATCCTACTTATTTATGGCACTGTCGTTTAGGCCATATAAATGAGAAAACGCATATCTAGACTCCATAATGATGGATTACTAGACTCATTTGATTATAAATCATAAGAGACATGTGAATCTTGTTTAATTGGAAAGATGACAAAGTCCCCTTCCGATAAGAAAGGTGAGAGGACTAGTGAGTTATTGGCACTCATACATACTGATGTATGTGGACCAATTCCCACACCTTCCAGAGGTGGTTACACCTACTTCATTACGTTTATTGATGATTTCAGTAGATATGGATTTGTGTACCTTATGAAGGTCAAATCCGAATCCTTCGAACTTTTCAAAGAATTCAAGAATGAAGTAGAGAAGCAACTTGGCAAAAAGTATCAAGGCTCTACGATCAGATCTTGGAGGAGAATACTTAAGCCAAGAGTTTGACAACTATCTTAGAGAGTGTGGGATTGTGACCCAAATCACTCCACCTGGAATGCCACAGTGGAATGGCGCGTCCGAGAGGAGGAATCGCACCTTGTTGGAAATGGTGCGGTCTATGATGTGTCAAACAGATCTTCCGATATCGTTTTCGGGACAAGCTCTAATGACAGTTGCTTTTACCGTTAACCGTGTTCCATCCAAATTGGTCATGAAGACACCATATGAGATATTGATTGGGAGGCTTCTCATAGTGTCATTTATGAAGATTTGGGGTTGCGACGTCTATGTAAAACGTGTATAGAGTGACAATATCGGACCCAAGACAGATAAGTGCAAGTTTTTGGGATATCCTAAGGAAACTAAAGGATAATATTCTACAACCCAGTCAAGAACAAAGTGTTTGTTGCTCGGACCGGCGTGTTCCTTGAAAGAGAGTTCGTCTCTAAAGGAGCAAGTGGGAGGGCTGTGGAACTTGAAGAAATTCAAGAACCAAAAATCACTGATATGACAATAGAGCATGAACAGGAATCCCAAACGATTGTGGAGGAACATGTTCGAGTAGCACAAGAACTCCGTAGGTCGAGTAGGGTACGTCACTAGCCCGAGAGGTATGGACTTCTCGTTACTGAGGCCGGTGACGTATTGCCCATAGATAATGAGCCTACTACTTACGGAGAGGCCATGAAAGGGCCAGACTCAAAGAATTGGCATGAGCCCATGATATCCTAAATGGAATCCATGTATTCCAACCAAGTATGGACTTTGGTTGAACCACCCTATGGGGTTCGGCCCATAGGGTGCAAGTGGGTCTTCAAGAAGAAGACTGGCATGGATGGCAATGCAGTTGCCTATAAGGGCCGACTGGTGGCTAAAGTTTACAGACAGATTCATGGTATTGATTATGACGAAACATTTTCCCCAGTCGCGATGACCGAATCCTTTTGAATCTTGCTTGCGATTGCAGCATACTACGACTATGAGATTTGGCATATGGATGTCAAAATAGCGTTTCTATATGGAAACCTCCTCGAGGATGTGTACATGACACAACCTGAGGGTTTTGAAGATCCAGAGCATGCAAACAAAGTCTGTAAGATACAATGATCCATTTATGGATTGAAGCAAGCTTCTAGGAGTTGGAATCGACGTTTTGATGACGCGGTCAAAGAGTTTGGCTTCATCAAGAATGAAGATGAGCCTTGTGTTTACAAGAAGGTTAGTGGGAGTTATGTTGTGTTTCTGGTTTTGTATGTGGATGACATACTACTCATTGGAAACAAGATTCCTACGCTACAATCTGTGAAAGATTGGCTAGGAAAGTTTTTTGCAATGACGAACTTAGGGGATGCAGCTTATATACTGGTTATCAAAATCTATAGAGATAGATCGAGGAAGCTGCTCGGCCCAATCCAAAGTACATATATAGACAAAGTGTTGAATTGGTTCAACATGCAAGACTCCAAGAAGGGATTGTTGCCCACGTCGCATGGAACACTCTTCCGAAGAGTGATTGTCCTTCCAATCAGATTGAGAAGGACCGCATGAGTAGAATTCTGTATGCATCGGCCATAGGATCTATCATGTATGCCATGTTGTGTACTATACCAGATGTGTCGTACGCATTAAGTATGGCAAGCAGATATCAGTCCAATCCAGGTGATATTCACTAGATTGTCGTCAAGAACATCCTTAAGTACTTGAGAAGGACTAAGAATGCATTCTTGGTATTTGGAGGTGAGGAAGATCTAAGAGTAATCGGTTACACTGATGCAAGCTTCCAAACCGACAAAGACGACTATAGATCGCAGTCGGGTTATGTGTTTTGCCTAAACGGAGGAGTTGTGAGCTGGAAGAGTTCCAAGCAAGAGACAGTTGCTGATTCTACAACTAAAGCTGAGTACATTGCTGCTTCAGGCACAACAAAGGAGGCTGTTTGGATAAAGAAGTTTATCACTGACCTTGATGTGGTTCCTAGCATTGTGGATCCCATAATGTTGTACTGTGACAACACTTGGGCGATCGCACAAGCCAAGGAACTCCGTTCGCACCTGAGGACAAAGCATGTACTTAGGAGATTCTATCTGGTTCGATACATATTAGATCGAGGAGATGTGAAGATATGCAAGACTCCAATAGATGACAATTTGTCAGATACTTTCACAAAGTCGTTGGTTCAGCGAAATCATGAAGGGAACACTAGGGATATAGGCATACGTGATGCACAAGATTGCCTCTAGTGCAAGTGGGAGACTGTTGGTTTTGGATACCCTAGAGGCAATATGTTTAGTATGAACTTTATTTTCTAGAATAATTATTGTATTATTTATGGGGATATATATTATCATGAAGTCCTTAGATTGCAATAGTGTTGTTTATCTTAAATATCTCTAGTCCACTATATCGATTCACGGGACAATCAACTATAGACTAGTATGTGGGTAGATTTATATGGAGATCTCAAGTCTAACACATGGGTATGCATTAGGAGTAATGGCGTACTGGATAGACCCACCATGAGAAGACTACATTAGATTATGTCAACGTCACAAGCGCTTCTCGTTGTGCTAATGGTGTTGTAATCCTTAGACTTGAAGTCACTGGATTCTCTAGTTGTGAAATATCATACTTTAATATTATCAAACATTGCACTGTGACTGGGTAACTATAAAGATAACAATCGGGCATGATAGGAAGCAAGCATAGAGGTGGCAGTGATGTAGACAGTATTTGTCCCTCCTACATATATAATAGGAGTAAATATCCACGGCCACTCGAGAGGTAGATCTTATGGAATATCTTGTCAGACTCAGATAAATCAATATGGAGATATTGATGTTATCTGCATGGATAAGTCTATTTCCAGGATCGAGAAACTATGGATTGGATATACGAGTGTGATGAATATGTCTCGTGTCCAATCCACATATGAAGACAAAGGGATAACACAACACGGTAACATTGGGCACAAGATTTGTATGGATCACTGACTATTTCTATTAGTTGGGTGGCATAGATGTGTTGCTAGACACCGCTCTATGTTTGTAAGAGTTACTTCCAACTAAGTAGAAACATATGGGGTCACACACCGTATGGGTTAAATTGGATATGGGTATTAATTAGTTGGACTAACGCAATCACAAGCAAACTTAGTAGGGCTAATTTGCAAGTGACTAATCCATGTAAGGACATGATTAGTATTGGAGAAATTGTGTAGTTAATAAAAGAGTTATTAACTATATAAAGGAACTCTAGCTTGTTATTTTCTCATCCAAGTAATTATTGAGAGAACATAACAAAGCAAGAGAGAGACAAGTTGGGAGCCGAAGCCACCCAACCCGTCCGCCCCTCTCACGCTGTCGGCCTCCCTAGGCGCGGCTCGTGCCTCGTTTTGCGTGATCGTTTTCCTCCTTTCTTCCGTTGCTAGCAGTACACGGTGGGAAGGACTCCAGTCAAAGATCCAAGGTGTGGATACTCGTAGTGACGAAGAAACAATTCTTCGTAGTGATCACACAAACTAAGGTACACATATTTCTACCCTAATTATGTTCTGGTTGCTTGCCTGTGATCCCTTGAGGAGTTTGAGCAGGATTAAATTTTTGTTATTCCGCTGCGTAACCTGCATCAAAGCCCTACATAACTTTCGAAAAAGAAATGGGTAATTTTAAATAGATATCAAAGTAGATATGGAGACGTATTGAAATATGTTATTGGATAAAAGTTGTAAATTGAATAAGGGAGATAATATTTCTCAAAAAAAATAAAATAAGGGAGATTATAAAATTTGTTAATATACAAAAGAATGTTATAAACATGAAAAGGATTCGTGTTAGCCACATGATTTGAACTCTTGGCGTGTCTGTAAAAAGGGTAAAAACTAAAACTCTACCACACATAGACAACTTAAGCAAGTACCACCCCGTTTCAATTTTATTTCGATGATTTATATAATTTTATTTCGTACAAAAATTTCAGCTGGGGCGATAGCCCCACCTGAGCATATGCTGGATCCGCCCGTCTCAAATAGTATCGTGTACACTATTTTTCACTATTAATTCAAATACTATAAATCTCAGTATTACCAATCCCTAATTCATAAGCCAGAAATAAAGAAAGCATTTGACTTATGTTTAATTATTTTTAGAAGCATTCATATTGTTGATGGAAATTAAGTATGTTCCAATCCGAGATGAGTGATCCGATTCGAGTGAATCATGCCCGATTTTAAACCAATTTAAAATGACTCAAATATGGATTATGAAAAAAAAAAATCGATTGGATTTGGATGATAGTGCAAATCCGATGGATACCTGATCTGATGTGATCCAAGTACTTGTTATTTTGTAAAAATATCCCAAGAGTTATATTAAAAATGAATATGCATACTCGTGAATGAAATAATAAACTCATTTCCCTCCATAATGCTACTAACTCTGACTTCAAACAATCGACGACCTTATGATCAATGAAGATTGATTGATAAAATTTTTATTGTGCTTAATTTTGGTTAAATTTGTGGATGAAGTGGTGTATTGAACTTTTTTTACTTTAGATATTGAAAGTTGTGACAGTCATGTTAATACGGACCTAAATCTTATTTCGATGTTATCGTACTTTTTGATTAATTATTATTATTATTATTATTATTTTTTGTAATTTTTGGGGTACTTTACAATTTCGACGCGGGTCCGATCTGATTTTTGCATGACGGATCTTCAGATCTAATATGAATTTGCTAAGATCTTATCCGAATTCAATCCGATTCTGAGTCGATCTGGGTCAGATATGAATCTCCCATTCTTACTGGATATGAGTATGCAAATAGGTGGGTCCGATTTGAATCTGACCAATGCCCACAAGAAAATTAATGGACTCCACAAAAACTCAATTACAAAAACTCAATTTGTACATTGAGCTCATTTGATAAATATCGGTCAACCCAAATAACAAGTCAACACATTGTATCACAAAATGGAAAATAGACTCTTTGTGTAAATAATCTAACCCTAGAATTATCCGGCTTATGATAATTTCATTCCACCAGTTGGATCAAATTCAACCGTTGTTATCCAGTGTGTATATTTTCTTCAAGATCTACCTCAATAAAATGAACGTTTCCACTTTTGTTCTTTCTTTGTATGTCTTCTTCGCCTTCTTTTTCTAGAAATCATAAGAATCTATATCTATATATATATATATATATAAAGGCAAGGGAAATAGCCTAAATTTGTGCCATTTAGGATGTGAGAAGCATTATATGAATGACAAATGTCATGTTTCTTTGTCCTATTGGCATACATGTGGAGTGCATATGCCAATCAAAAGTTGTCAAATTGGATTTGCTGGACATGTCATAATGTGCCCTAAATATCTCCAACATTGAAAAATGGTGTTTTCTACATCAGAATTTCTATGTTACTGTGTCTTGAGAATAAAACTTTGATTGTCCCCATGCCAGATATGTATGATGCAATGAATATAATTAGTGATCACAGGCAAGCAACCAAATTGCCTTTAGTTTACATTCTTCGTAGTGATCACCAAATTGCCTTTAATGAGATGTCAACCAATGAATATAATCAGAATTTCGTAGTGACTGTTTGCTTTTCAAGTTTTTATCCTACATCATGAATCAACCTGCCATCAAAATTGCCTTTAGTTTACATTGGCTATTGAGCTCCTGAGTGCTTATCTCCTCAGTTTTGATTCCTAATTTTTTTGATCGATTGACTTAACAGGTTATGCTATGCAGTTATGCTTCAAAGAATGTGCATATGAGCTAATGATATACATCGATCATACATACACAGATTTATTGCTTCCAAGTAAGTGACATGCTTCATACATATTTGTTTTAAACACATTTGTCTTTTACATATTTTTACTGATTAATAGTCTCTCTCATTCTTGCACAGTTGCTCCCCGCTTATTTTTTCGCTTTGAAACGTTTAAAAACCAGTCACTACGTGACTACTGTGTTTTCATATCCCCGGTTTCTTGAGTATGGCTAGATCTTCTTATCAACCTTACAATCTCAGAGGGAATCAATATAACTAAGGATAATTTTTTACTCTTTCATAATGAATTAGTACTAACTTTACTTTGCTGGTCTCAATAGATAGCACCACCATAATTTTACTTTTAAGTCATATTTCTGTTTTTTCCTTGAATCTATGGTGTCTATTTTCTATGCCTCATCAACTACACCAATGGGCCTGTTTGAGAATTGTATACTGTTATGTCTTTGAGAACGGAATGAATTCATAAAAGTCGTTAGTACAAATTCTTTTAAATCATTACTTTAACAAATAGATATGACTCTAACAGATTTGCGCATGTAAATATTTATTACAGTACATGTAGTTCTCGGTCTGTATTTCATACTCTACCTATGTACGTGGCTTGGAGTTTGTAGATTTTCAAACTCATGAGTGGTTAATTTCTCCAATCAGTTTGGTATGACAAGGTCATGCTTCATCTGACAATTAACTTAGTAAGCACACACTGCTATGTATTTACAACACACACATGTAGGTCATATTTTCAATCATCTATTGTCTTTTGTTGTCTTCTGAATACGTTTCATACTTGATCTGCATGTCAGTAGGTCCTTGCATGTTTTAAGACAAGACACGAAGTGGTAGTCCTTCTGCACTCTATACCATTTTTCAAAAAGTTTTTTGAGCACTATAAGTCCGAATTTTAATATTTGGTAAAGCACGTCAATGCATCTGACCATCTTATTTTTATGCTATTTGGTTGATAAGAAGAACCCAAATTGTACCTCATACAAATGCCAAAATGTTGTCCCAAAAGGGCCATGGTTATATAAATGATATTGTCTGATAAGTTAAGCTACAGAAGTACACATGAGCTTGGAATTATCAGCTCATCGATCGAAAAAATTCTAAATCCGGCTTAGATTCTTACCTTGCTGAAACTATCGAAAGAAAGGCATCATAGGACTAGGGGATGTTGGAAAACAAGCTACCTAATTGTAAATTATATTACAGGAGAAGGCTTGAGACACAATATAAAGGGGTTGTCTATGGTGCGTCCCTAATTAGGAATCCTGACAACTTTTTATTTATTTTTTGTGGTCCCCACTACTACAGGACAAAAAATGTTACCCGCTATAGCAGGTAACCTCGGCTGGAGATATAGTTGTTAAGAGTTTTTCTCGCTTTAGATAAAGTTCTTAATATCTACGCGGCTAACAGATAGAAAAGACTACCATATAGTTAGTAGAGTTTAACAGGTAGAAGGATTTCCCTCATTTAAGAAAGCAATGTTAACAGTTTGAGTTTTATTGTTAATAAATAACGATGAAATTAACTACAAGCAGACCAATATCAACTCAAAAGTCCTTTAAAGGCATGTTTAAAGATTAATACCAGAACAATTCAACAATAACATTAAAATAAGGTGGTACTTGTTCAATATCATCTCCCGGGTCGTCTTTTTTGTCAAGAAATCACGAATAAAATCACTCTAAACAGACCTATATCATTCATGCTTGTTTTTCTTGGACTGACTACTCGATTGAGACCAGAAGTATTCCCCTTTAACATCAAACTCAAGTGGCAGTTCTGCAAAATCGTCTTCCGGATCGTCCACTTGTTCGACGGAGTCCACCGGAGGATTGGGGCATGTTGTCCTGTTGTGTCCCAGCTCCTTGCAATTGCCACACCTCCTTCTCTTGTCTTTCTTTGGTCCCTTTGGGCATTTAGTGTCCGGGGGGTTCGGATTCTTCACATGGGCGTAGGGATTTTCTTCCTTCTTAATCTCTCCTTGTGTCCCGGCTCCTTGTGTACCCTGAAAAGTTTTATAAACCATTCTCTGTATTTTCCGAATCCCGTCGGCCATATGCTCTCTGAAGAACCTCATTGTCTCGCCAGTAGTACAACCCAAACGGTAATACAGTTGAACTTCGTTCCTTGAGGAAGCCCGGCGCAAGGCTTGCAAATCTGGGTCATCACTTTTCTTCCCAACAGGCTCCTTCATTGATGGCTCGGTTCGGTAGAATTCTTTGTCAGTTTTGGTCCACCTTTTGGCAATTAAAGAGTTTGGGATCCTCTGTACTCCCTTTTGTTTCAGAACAAACAACATGTGTTTGAAAAATCATATACGATGTTTCCCAACGAAAACACGTGCAACGGAGAAGCCTATTATCATGACGACATTGAACAACTTGCTGAAGCAAGAAAAGATAGGGTGGTTAGAAATTAAGAAGGAAATGAAAATACAAATGAACACAAGGATAGACAGATTGTAACCTGGTACTAGATAGAAGAGGACAATAGTTCAAAGACTGTGACATCAATACTTATTTGTTACACTTTAAGACTTAAGATATCAATAATAACATTAAGGAAACATGACAAGATTATTTAGAAATAAAAATGCAGTACACGAGTACATAGTATATAAATATGTAAATTGAAGCAGATGTACATACCATGGATCTCTTCATTTGACCTCTCATCACGTAGAACAAGTCCAAGCTCTCTTCTGGAACAGTTTTGACTTCAAACACTCTATAATCATCACCCTTTGCAGCTTGTTTCCTAAACATGTTGAAGACATTTTCGGTGAAGACCTCTGCTGCATGGCGTTCGAGTTCCGTGAACCCTGTTGTTATCACCGGGTCTGATTGGTCGGAGCGATGGTGTGCCTTACGCTCGTTGTTGCGTAGCTTGTCAACCCCTGTCGTGAATCCCTTGCAAGCATTGGTCAATTTGTCCGAGTAGGACATATAATCCTTGACAAAACTGTTGATGCTCTCGCATCTCGAGGTCGTCGTTTGCAACGCAAAAAAAATGATCCTTCAAGTATGTCTCCGCCCACAAGTAGCGGTTCATATATGTGACCTGGACCCAATTACTATCAGCAATGTTCCATCTGGTAAGCATTGCATGCCAATCATCATGCCAAAATTTTTCAGGTTTCCTACTATGCAAGCACTTTTTAAAATCAACCATGAAGCCATCTCCCAACTTCAGATTAGCCTGGGCGTTCCGACAAAGATGCCAAGAACACAGACGATGTCTTGCCTCTGGGAAATTATCCATAATAGCTTTTCTCATTGCCAAATCGCCATCCGTGATGACGGACAAAGGCTTCTTATTATTCATTACCTTCATCAGGCACTTCAAAACCCAATCATATGTTTCTGCTGTCTCGTCGTTGAGAAAAGCACAGGCAAAAATAGTCGTCTGGTAGTGATTGTTCACGCCAGATAGAATTACAAATGGTTTTTGATAGATGTTGGTCTTGTACGTTGCATCAAAAATGAGTACATCGCCAAATCTGTGGTAATCTACCACTGATCTCCTATCACACCAGAAAACACTTTCAAGCTCATGATTTTTACCTGTTCTGAACCTACAAAAACAATAAATAACACTTAGGGAAACAGAAAGATTAGTTACATAAATGATGTTAACTCTAACAGGTCAGAAAGTAAGTTTAACAAATAAGTATGAGCATAACTGAACAGTAGATAGACCTTAACAGATAAGATAGCACTCTTAATTGTTAAGAAGTAAACTTACTCCCTGAACACGCCATAGTGACTGTGCTTCAAACTGTCAATGTACATCAAGGTCTGTTGCCCATCTCCTTCATTTGAATATATCTTGTCCATAGAGGCCATTTTATTGTAAAGATCTTTCTGTGTGTAACCCAACTTGTTATAACCGCCGGCTTGTTTAACCATCAAAAGAAAGCTTTGGCAATACTTGATCCCCACCTCCTTCAAAGATCTGACCAGTTCAACATCAGCCTCAGAGACCTTTCGGTGTGACCGGTGGTTGCTCGCGCATTGTGGTTCCGAAAGTTCGTGTGAATGACCGGGTTCGAATTGAACCACCTTAAAAGGCTCGGTAGGTGAAGTTCTTGATATTTTTACACGAGCTTTGCTTACACACCTAGTGTTTCTGGTATGCTCCCGTTTCCTATTTTCTTTGTACAGGACCTTCTCGGAGCGCAAGCCTTGTCGGGCACACACGTATATCCTTGACTTTATGCATTCTTTCGTTTCCGGGTCGAAGTACCGGCGGTTGCACCTTCTAATCCCAAAGCCAAGAATCAGTGCGTAGAGGTTGTACCAGTCATAAGCTTGAACCTCATTTTCAAAAGTCATTTCCATAACATCTTCCTTGGTAACCATTATTCCTGCATAAAACTTAAAATTACTATCTGTATAACTACAGTCATTAACTTAAACTCTAAGAACGCATACCTGGTATGATCTCTCCATTTGGAACTTCCGTAATAGAGTTTCTGGTTGCATCTTCTCCATAGCTCTCTGTAAGAGTGATGTCCAAACATTCATCTTCATCGAAGACCTCAAAATCGAATTCTTCTTCCTCATAATCATGAGGCAAAGATACCAAACCCTTGCCACGAACTCCACTCTCACAAATTTCCCTCCCTCTCATCTGAAATTGGTTTGTTTCACTTTCTGGTTCTCAGATTGACCTCCTTCTCAACCTGATATTCAAAGAAGAAGACCCCAACAACCAAAAGGTAGTATTGCACTATTTTGGATACAAAATTTTTAAAGACATGAAGAACTCTTTAATTTTATACCTTAATGAATACGAAATCTCTGAAAAGTTTATCTCCTCATTAATATATGGATGTAATATAATAAATTCCTCAGCTACCAAGACTGTGGTGTCAGTGAGATGAAACTTTAATATTCTCGAACCCAGTTTTAAGATTTAAGATAGCAACCTCAATAGTTTAAAGAGAAACAGTTCACTAAGCTTATTTTGTGGGCAGCAGAACCATTCAATGCCTAACATAAATGAGCCAGACCAACCATATCCTTAAATTCTAGCCACTTTGGCAGGAAAAGCTGAAGTTTCATCAAGGATACTTTAATTCTGCTAACTACCAAGCCATATGAGGTGTTCATATGAAACTGTTCCATCCTATCTAAGATTGTGAGATACCTTAAAATAGCAGATTTTCAAAGAAGAAGACCCCAACAAACAAAAGGTAGTATTGCACTATTTTGGATACAAAATTTTAAAGACACATAGAATGCTTTAAGTTATTACCTTAATGAATACGAAATCTCTGAAATGTTTATCTCCTCATTAATATATGGATGTAATATAATAAATTCCTCAGCTACCAAGACCGTGGTGTCAGTGAGTTGAGAATCTAACAATCTTGATTTTACTTTTTAGAGAGCATCTTTAAATGTTTAACTGCTCTTAAAGATTTAAGATATCATCATTAATAGTTTAAAGAGAAACAGTTCACTAAGCTTATTTTGTGGGCAGCAGAACCATTCAATGCCTATTATAAATGAAGCATACAAACAATATAATACAATTATAGCCACTTTGGCAGGAAAAGCTGAAGGTTCATCAATGTTGATTTAACTCTGCTAACTACCAAGCCATATGAGGAGTACAAAAGATGCGACATCCAAAACAACCCACAACATCCAAAAGGACAGAAACATTGTTCGTAAAACAAAGTCACAACAACATTACACATATTTACTTTTTCTGCTGCTTCTTCCCCGCCGTCTTCTTCTTCTTCTTCTCCGCAGACCTCAATGCAACAAAGGAAACAGTCGAAAACTTGCGGTACAAACTGTAAAATGCATACCGGTGGTCCTCATCCTCCATCAGTTCCTTTAACCCAAGATAATTCTTGTTAAATACGCAGTTATAGCTCGATCTCCCCATTTCATTCGCAATCCAGATTCTGAGGTTGGGAGCCTGGACAGAGAACTTCTTCTTTGGAACTGGAATCAGGTCCCTCAAATGACTCATGAAGAAGCAGACATGAGGACCACAGTCATTCCTGACAGATGAAAATAGAATGCAGCCTTAATATATATCACAGACATGTAAATGGATTAGTTAGCTATAATAAGTAGTTAGCTTATTACCCATTTGATTGCTGGGGAACATCGTCGTTCATGTACCACACCTGCCAGCGTCGTATGTCATCATTGTATTCTGAGTAGTTGGTGAGCATTGTGTGCATTTGCCCAATTTTGGCAGCAACTTCGAACTCCGAATACCCCATGCCGGTATGCGAGTCCAAGACGAATATTTCTTGGTCAACAAAGGAAATAACCATCATGAACCAGTGCAGGTGATCGACATTCAACGGAACGGCGATCTAATCATTAAAAATTCAAGATAAAGTAAGTTATACAAAAGAACAAAGTAGCTTGTATTGATAGTATTCGGAATACTTACGTATCCCATCTCGCTCCACTCTCCTCCCGACTGTTCGTGTGCCTTGACGTATTCGAGGACTTTTGTGGGCTGAACAAAAATTATAACTAATCAGGTATTTTCCTAGATGAATTTTGAATTGAGTCATATCATAAAAATGACAAGGCAGTGAACTTACAGAATAACACGTGCCGAGGAACCAAATCCGCTTGATTCCTTGGAATTCCCGGCTACGTTCATGAAGATGAAGGAATTGCATGTAAGCATCCATCACCTCATCGTCAAACCATTTTTCATCCCGGAGGCGCCAAGCGGACGACCTCGTCAGTTTGGCCATGCCACCCATATCAGCAACTATCTGACTGCATATTATATATGATACACAACCAGAAGTATAAACATAATGCATGCCACACATAAGAATTATTTAGGAAGTTTGAATGTAAATAAAACTTACGTTGCCAATTCTGGGGGAACATAAAAATTCTTGCTGGTGTGTTCGTACGTGCTCGCATACTTGTGCGACATGTAGTAATGGAGCCAGCAATGTTCTGCTTCAGGCATGGGTGGGATAAGAGTCAATTCTTTAGGATTCATGTGTTGCTTATACAGCGATATCCTCGAAGACGCTCTAATGATCCGATCTGCCTTTCCCCGGACAGTCCCAACCAAGTTTCCCCTTGGGTTCTTCGGAGAACCATGAACAAGGAATGGCTGGGGAGGTACATTGGAGGCCACCTAATAAATCAACAAAATCATTAGGGTGTTAAAACTTTAAAAATAAATCTCAAATATTAAGATATCAACTTTAAGACATTTACCTTAGTGCTGGAGCTGATTGTGTAGACCACCTTCATGGGAGAGTTAACCTCAGCCTCCTCTATCTTCTGCTTCTTCTTAGCTCTTAGTTCTTCTTCACACTTTTCCTTCTCTTTCTTCTTCTGAGCTCCTTCCTCTTCCCCCTTTTTCTTACCCCCTTCCTCTTCCTCCTTCTTCTCATCCTCTTCATTCTTCTTCTCTTCTTCCTTCTTCTTCTCTTCTTCCTTCTTCTTCTCTTCTTCCGAATCCTCCTTCTTCTTCTGTTCTTCCTTCTCCTTTTCCTTCCACAGGGACATAAGATACTCTTTTTCAAGCTTTTCAACCACCTGTCCCACAATGCACTTCCAAAAATCCTCTGGTAGAGGTGGAGGCAGTAGTTGGACTACTGGTGCAACAACTTTTTCAGTTTTGGGCTCATCATCAGCTTTTTTCAACTTCAACTACATACAAAAACAGAGTTGAGAGACATAAACTTAAGATAGTAATCTTAATATATAAACAGGACACTTTAATGTCAATGTTAAAGTTCACTCACATTGTTGTTTTGTTGGACATACTTCCATCTCTTGGAAACATCAGAGGTTTCCCAGAATTTCAACCTTGGAATTGCTTCCTTATCCTGACATCCTTTTGGGTTTTCCAGATACTTTGGGCAGAACTTTTCCATGTACAAAAGCTAGAAAAGTAAAATTGAGATGGCAGCATTTAAGAAAGTGCTCTTAATATTTTAAACTTCATGGTCAAAATAACTGAAAAAGAGTTAGAGATTTACCAAAGGAATCAGCACGCAACCAGTTCCGCGAAGGGTTGTTCCAGTCTGAGCCTTAACTTGCTGTGTCTTGAAGTGATCCAGCCATAAGGCTGCCCAGTTTACCTCTTTCAGGTGCTCCAAATTAACAACAAGATTAGCAAGACCTCTCCGGACTCCTGCTCGTCCTATCGGCATTCCCAGTGCACCCAAGATCAAGCAAACAGCCCTTCGTTTCCACTCATCATTCAACAGCAGCATGTTCTCATCCGCCTTGAACCACGGAACGTACTCACCGAAAGTTGTGTTGTCCTTAACGAGGCCGATACTTTCTTCAACTATGCGGAGTAGCGTAGCATCGGATTCCAAATAGCCACCCGACAACTTCCGGTGTTATCTCCACGGTGCGACCGTGCGCTGTCAAGTACCCGTCGGTATCGTAGCACTTGTAAATGAATTGGTTGAATTTCTCTGGGGATTCCGTGATCTTTAGGTGCTGTAGTCCTCCAAGGCCCACTTCGTGCATCCATGCTTTCTGTTCAACCGTCATTTCTTTAAAAAGATTCTGAACAGAGGGCAGGCTCATGTAACTCTGAAATCGCCTTGGATTCTTCAACTTTTTACCTGACTTACCCTTCAGCTTGGCTTCAGCCGCCTTCTTCTTCAACTTTTCCTTCTCCCCCGTCGACTTCCTTTTCAAAGAACCTTCTCTTTTCCGCTTGTCTTTTTCTTGATGAGCCGCTGTGAGATAAGGTTCCTTCTGGATATTGGTCATGCATTTCCACTCCAAGTTGATGCTTTGTAGGACCGCTTTGGTCATCCTCATTTTAGGATCTATTTTCCGAAGACTGTGCATCCTCACATTTCTGAAATTATGAAAATCAACCCATAATTTAAATTTACAGAGGCATACAATAAACTAAAACAGCAACAAACAATTAAAATTAAAGCGAAAGCCATTAGAGATGAAGTAATAACATGCAAACTTTAACAGAAAGGGCAGTAAATGTATTAGATTGAGGTTCTAATAGATAAGAAATTAACTGCAGATCAGGAGACACATAATTTAAACAAACTTTTTGCGAGAGTAAAATCATACTTGTATCTGATGTAGGCACTCATGGAATTGCCATGGTGAGCTTCATGATAGTGACCAACCTGTGGAACAGAGGAGGGAAGATGATAGTGACGATGAAGCCCATCATGGCAATGCCATGAATGCGTACATAAGATTCAAGTAAGTTTCTTCCCTAATCAATCATCTCGTAAAATTTTGTTTCAATTGTGAAGCCAATGTCTACTATTCTGCACCCTCGTTCTAAACTATTAAAGTCCTTTTCTAAACCATTACCTGTTCAAACATCATAATGCATGTTATTACTTTAAAGTCTAATGACTTTATTTGATTTTAAATGTTTGAGGGTGTGTCTTATATGTTATGGATCTAGTACTTGGAATTGTAATTTAATTTTCTTCATTGTCTCATGATTGTTGTAGAAATGT
Source organism: Linanthus parryae (assembly GCA_023055425.1). Taxonomy (NCBI): domain Eukaryota; kingdom Viridiplantae; phylum Streptophyta; class Magnoliopsida; order Ericales; family Polemoniaceae; genus Linanthus; species Linanthus parryae. The sequence goes on from JALGPY010000006.1 coordinate 81,755,453, forward strand.
TCAGACGCACAAGCTCAAGAAACAAGATCCTCGTGTGAAGATAAACGACGATGTCAAACAGAGGATAAACGATGAATGGAAAAGGCTGACAAAGTCCCAACAAGAACCCTATATCACAGCTGCCTCCGAAGAAAGAGAGAAGAGGAAATCAGCTGGCACATTGAAGAGAAGACCAACCGGTGAGAAGGCCAAGCAGAAGAAGAAATCGGCTGCAGCCAAGTTGAAGGGCAAATCAAAGAAGAAGCTGAAGAACCCGAGGCGGTTCCAAAGCTTTATGAGCCTGCCCTCTGTTAAGGCTCTCTTCAAAGATATGACAGATGAACAGCAGTCATGGTTGACTAAAGTGGGGCTTGGAGGACTAAAGCACCTACAGATTTCAGAAACCCCCGAGGCTTTCAACAAATTCCTCTACAACTCATTTGACACCGAGGGGTCCTTGACGGCTCACGGCCGGATTGTGGATGTAACCCCGGAAGTTGTCGGCTGGCTCCTTGGAGTAAAATGCACCGGAACAACTGAGTTTCCGGAGGTCGATCCAAAGGTTGTACAAGAAGTGGCACACAGAATTGGCCTCGTCCAGGACAACACAAAGGTCGGTAAGTATGTTCCGTGGTTCTTGAAAAATAGGAAGTTGTTCAATGATGAGTGGAAGCAGAGGGCTGTTTGTTTAATCTTGGGGGCCCTAGGGATGCCGATCGGGCGACAAGGAGTCCGGTCTGGGCTGGCCAAACTTGTTGTAGATTTGGAGCACCTGAAAAAGGTGAACTGGGCGGAATTGTGGCTTGATCATCTGGTGAAACAAAATGTGAAGGCCCAGACTGGGGAAACCTTGCGAGGAAATGGTTGCGTGCTGATTCTTGTTGTAATAGTCTAGCATTTTGTCATTTTTTTTTATAATTTCTGTTTAATATGTTAATAGCTCCTTCTTAAGTTCTAATGTTGTGAGTATATTTTGTAGCTTCTGTACTTGGAAAAGTTTTGCCCCAAATTTCAAGAAAATCCCAAGGGCTGCAAAGACAAGAATGCAAGTCCCAGGTTGAAATTCTGGAAGACATCTAATGTTTCTAAGAGATGGAAGTATGTGTGTATGAATGAAAATGTGAGTAACCTTTTACATAAAACTTACAAATATGTTTTTATCAATTAACATCCTTATCTTAAATGTTAACCTTTATACTCTGTTGTTCTTTGTAGTTGAAGTTGAAGAAAATGGATGAAGAGCCAATTACTGAGAAGGCTGTTGCACCAGCAATTCAATTAGTTTTCCCACCAGGGGATTATTTGAAGGATCTTTTGGGACAGCTGGCGCAGAATGCTGACCCGCAAACATTATTGGCCATGTTCGCAACTGTTAACAAGAGAAAGTCTGAGTTGGAGGAGGAGAGGGAAGATGGAAGAAAGAAGATGAAGGATGAGGAGAGAAAGAAGGAAGAAGATGAGAATAAGCAGGTAGATGAAAGAGCGGAAAAGAAGCAGGGGGATGAAACGGAGGAAGAGGAAGGAGGGGAAAAGAAGAAGGGAGGTGAAGAGGATAAACAAGAAGAACCTCCCAAGAAGAAGCAGAAGAAGAATCAGGATGAGGTTAGCTCTTCGATGGAGGTGGTCGAAGAAGTCAGCTCTGACGATGACGATGAGGTAAGTGTATTAACTGTTTTAACTTTAGACTTGATGTCTCTGTTTCCAATTCTAACATTTTGTTGATTTATTAGGAGGAGGCATCCTTGGATTCTTGGGCGGACCCAAGGAAAAACATTGATGGGTCTGTCCGGGGAAAGGCGCGGTGGATCATAAGGGGGTCGAATCGGGTGTCGCTTAAGAAGCAACAAAGCAATCCTGAGGAAATGACATGTCTGCCAGAGATGCCTAGCCTGGAAGATTGCTGGATCAACTTCTTTTTGTCTCACAAATATGAGCCTAAGTTCGATAAAAAACCTTGGGATCCCAAAATTCCACTAAGCTTGCGAGAGTAAGTGTTATTTACATTCAAATTTCCTAAATAAGCTGTACAAGACACAAATTTTGTTTTTACTTATGGTTTGATTTGTTATTATATCTGCAGTGAGTTGGTTATTAACATTGCTGATTATGAGAAGGTGACGAGGTATGCCGCGTGGCGCTTCATGGATGGTAAATGGTTTGACAACGAAGTAACTATTTCTTTTTGTTGATTTAACGTAGTTTCTTAAGACATTCTCCCATCATCATCATAACACTTTTCTATTCACTTTTTAAACAATTAGGTCATCGATGCATATTTGCAATTGCTTCATCTGAAAGAAAGAAGCCGACCATTTGGTGGAATCCCTCGCATTTGGTACCTCGGAACACATTATGCCGTAAGTTCATTCCCTTTTCATTGGATAAAAACTCAATTTAAAATTCTTCCACAAAATAGCATCATTAATTTTAATTCTTGTTCAGCCAACGAAGGGTAATCGATATTTCCAAGTGTCCGATAAATACGGAGGAACGTGGAGCGAGATGGGCTACGTAAGATTTACGATTTCTATCAATGCAATCTGCTTTATACATTCATATTTTGTTGAACTTATTTTATGTTGAATTGTTAATGAAATAGATTGCCCTGCCCATGAATGTACATCGAACCCACTGGTTCATGATGGTCATTTCCTTTGTCGACAAGGAAATATACGTCTTGGACTCGCTTTCTGGACATGGGTATGATGAGAGGGATGTGGCTAGAAAAGTTAATCAAATTCACCAGGTGCTATCCTCCTATCCAGAGTACCATGATGACATCACAAAGTGGGATGTGTGGTACATGAATGACGACGTTCCCCAACAACCAAACGGGTAAAAAACTTATTCATTAACTCCACTCACCATTTTCTTAAACACACTATCTTATACATCAGAACTGCATTCTATTTTAATCTCTCAGGTGTGATGTGGCCCTTTTGTATGCTTCTTCATGACCCACTTGAGGGACCTGATTCCTAATCCAAAGAAGAACTTCTCTATTCAAGTGAAGCATCTGAGAATCTGGATAGCCAATGAAATGGCTAGATCAGACTACAACATCCACAAGGCCAAGATGTTTGAAGAGTTACTGAGCTTCAAGTCTATTGATGAGAATGTTCATGAGTTTGAAAGGATGTACAATTTCACTTCTTTTCCTACTGTTCCATTGGAATCCGGGGGGAAGACGAGGAGGTCGGCGCGAAAGTCGTCGGGGAAGAATGGAAAAAAGTGAGTTTGTCTCTTATGTTGTTTGGGAATTTGTAATATGAACAATTTTTATGTCAGTAAATTTTGTGGGTTGTATGTTTTAGAGTGTATGTTATGAACAATGTTTCCCAATGATGATTAGGCAATGTTTGTTTGCTTATGATTTGATGACTTGTGTTGTTTTCTGAAAAATTGCTTGTGATTTTTTGTGAACACAAACTGTACAGTTAGTTTTATTTAAGGTGCATTTGGTGTTGGCCAACTACCCTCACCTACCAAAACTGAATTAATAAATGCACTACTACGTTATTAGGTACAAATTCTAAACTGTTAAGTACTCTATCTTAAAGTTAGATACCTGCATTTATATCAGCCAACCTACCCACTGCCCGCTTTTAATACAATCTCCAACCACACTCAACTAACTCTTTATTTCTCTCTTCACTCTCAGATCTCATATGTTCTCCTTCTCTTTCACCCTTCTCTTCTTTCTCTCTAAGAAATGTCTCAACATAGTGTAAGCTCTTCACCCTCACCAAGCAATCCACCTTCATATTCAAGAGGAGATTCATCCCGGAGGTCGGGGTGTAGGCCTGGGCAGTGTTTCTGTGGCCGTTACCCGGTAAGTCGTACCGCACATACGCCCGGAAATGACGGACGCGTGTTTTGGAATTGTGCCAAGCCTAGAGGTCAACAATGCAACTATTTCTACTGGGAAGATGAATTTCCCAGTCCTTGCTGTGCTCCAGATCTCCAACAACTTCAGGAGGAGGTAACAACGTTGAGTAGAAGAGTCGTAGGGGCCGAGAATGCTTCCAAAGCCCACTCTTTTCATGTGAAACTGCTGTATGTTGTGATTTTTGTCATTCTCATCGTTTTAATTTCAAAGTAAGATAGTTTGCTTCTCTATTCTGTTGTGTTCAGTTAAGTGTGAGACTCGAAGGGGCCGAGAATGCTTCAAAAGCCCACTATTTTCGTGTGAAACTGTTGTATGTTGTGATTTTTATCATTTTCAACATTTTAATTTCAATGTATGATAGTTTATCCTGTATTTAATTCTAATTCTGCTGTGATTAGTTAAGGATTAAAGTTTTGTTAACAATGATATCTTTGGGTTTATCTTAAATGAAAGGGTTAATATCATAACTGTTAAACTAACTAACTAAAGATTAATCAATGATATCACTGTGCAATCTTATTCAGCTTAGTTCATTCTATAGTGTTAACAATGCTATCTAGGTTAAAAAGGAATCTTCCTGGGACCACTTTTTTTGTCCCGTAGCTGGCCTCTGGGACCACTTTTTTCGTCCGGTAGCTGGCATTTTCGTAATAACCGGCTAGTACCGGCTTAGCCGGTTACCTTTGGGACGCACCAAAGTTTTTCCCCAATATAAACCCCCAAAAGGTACTTGGTTCTCATTCGTCACTTCGTTCGTTTGTGTAATTGCTTTGTGGTGGCTGCACTACTCATGATGGACAAAAGGCTTAAGAAACACAAGCAAATATGAAGCGAAAGATGTGTGTGCTTACAAAGAACACATTAGATTTTAAACGTATTTTTCCAATCTTATAGGGTTGGTTAAAGGAAAATATTATATCGAGTTAATACGAGAAGTAGTCATGTACCGAGAAAACTAACCTAAAACATATATGTGTGAACCAAATTGTTAAACACATAAAACGGACACCGTCTAATGCTAAGAAACTTACATATGGGTACGGGTTCCAGATACCACAAGGGAACGGGCACATGATACATCATTTTCAAAAAAGAAGTTGTGACACGACAGGGATGCAACAACACATATATTGTTTTTTTTTTATATTAATTGAATTTGTATGCTAATGGATAATAAGATATTAATTCCAACATCTAATGTTTATAGCTCAAATATCACGGAAAATCATATATTAAGTATAAGAAACCAAAAGAGTTACATTGGTTCGCATAAAACATTGCTTAAAATTTTCCTTGGAAGACCAAAATTTTCATATATTAAGTCCTCAATTAATCGTATTTATTATATCTACTCTAACATATTTATATTTTAAACCATTTAATTGAAAATATTTCATAAAACGACCTGTGTGAAAGCCAGATGAGTGTAAAGGGGCGGTTGTCATATATCATTAAGTTTCACTAAAGAGTACTCCCAAAATATCCTCCGTGTGTTTGGTCTAACAAAATTCTCCAAAATGGCGGGACAAGCCAGTCGAAGTGTTTGACATGTATTTTGAGTGTCGTATGAGTGTCCGAGTGTCCCAAGTACAACACTGATACGACCCTGTTTTGGAGTGTCCATGCTTCTTTGGTCTAATGCAATGGTGCAGGCTAATGCCAGTTCAAGAACATTTCATGGAATTTGTTTTTCTATGGTCTAGGGTCAGAGGACAAACTGAATTTTTAGATACATCACCCCCTAATCATGTAATTTAATTATTGACGCCTTACCCTCAATGGCTACATGATGAGCAGAGAACATCCAATAAAAATATTTGGAGTTCTATGATAGTGGGAAAAAAAATTACAAAAGAATGCTAAATCTGTTTGTACATGCGACTTTATACACATTTCAATAATTTTTATTTATATGGGGCATAAGAAGTAATCCTAATGTTCTTGCCAAGAAATCTCTCTTCTATATGTTGCTGACTTTTTCGTATCTTCATATTTCTGCTCTCTGAAAAGCCTATTTTGGTATCAAGCAATTATATTTTGAGATCATGTTCAGCTCACTTCAATAGGCGTTTGTCATATCCCATCAATATAGTACTAAGTCAATAAAACAGTCATTAGTTGCCATGTTGATAAATGAGCTCTTTGCAAAATTTATTAGCTTTCTAAGTGATGATTATAGTGGATAACGAGGTAAATGGAAGGAAAGCTGGGGATTGAAACATGAATTCTCGACAAGATCGAGATGCTTAGACTGTCTTGCCCGCTTTGACTCACCATGCCTCTTGCCTTGGTTGTGGTCCATCGACGCTACAGTAATGCTGACCGGGGCTCCAAAATATGTCCCACAGGCAGCCTAGGTGTTCACCATAGTCATCAGTCAAATACTATTAGCTAATTTAAAATGGGCTGCTATAGTCACTATGAATGGCTCGCATTGAATTGTTGCCCGAGTTGTTGAATAGAGTGTGAAGGTAGATGGAGGGAAATTGGTTATATTGTTGGGGTGCCATTAAATGCTCGCGCAGGATTAGTACAAATTCTATTTGAAGGAGTAAAAACATTCAAGATTTACTAACCTTGCAAACGTACTCATATAAGCCTTCGATAAAAACTTGACAATCAGTTTAACGAATAAAGATAATGACATATATTTTATACCATTACACTACTCTCAATTTGCAAGGACTTTATTGTTTATATTGATTTAATTGTTTCAGATGTTATTTTTCAACATGTTTTTACTTTACCTTATTTTTAAAGGATGAACTCTACCATGATAGTGGCATAACCACGTGAGCCCGCGCGGGCTAACGACTAGTTCTTTCATAATATCATAGCACAATCCATCATGCTCTCTACCACCAACTCTCTATGGCGACCTCAAATCCTCCTACTCTCATCTCAAACTTACATAATATCTTGCCTCACAAACTTGATAGCACTAATTACGTCCTATGAAATCAACAGTTGACTTTGATTCTGAAAACACAAACCCTATGTTGGTATCTCTAAGGGTCTCTGCAATGTTTGCCTCAGCATCTCAGATGTATGGAAGGATTTTTCTCAGTGAAATACCTCAAATTATCTCTAAAGATATTCTACTAACTTTTGCCTCATTTCTAACTCGTTTGTGAATCCCAATAGTTTAGGATCTTTTTTTAATTTCCTACAATTTCATTTTTCTCGTAATTCCCATAATTCATTATTTGTTTTTTTCTAATGTTTGTCATATTTTTTCAATCACATTTACTTCCAAAATTATTTCTTTTTATTTAAATCACAATTTCTCTATTTATTTCAATTCTCGTTAAATCATAATCTTTTGTTTTTCTTTGATTTTGATTGTTTGAAATTCAAATTTCAAATAATTTGGCATTAAATTCAAATCAGTCCAAAATCAAACCCAAACCAAAATTTAAAGCCAAAATCTAATGTATCGAAATTTCCTAAGCCATAATACCCTAGCTCTCTACCTCTCGTGTCTTTCTCTCGTGCGATCTCTTTCTCTCATCTCTCTTTGGTCGCACGGAAGAGGAACACCACCACCACTATCGGCTCCATCATCATCCTCACCACCATCATCACCCTCTCTCTCTCTCCAATTCAATAACCCATTCTAATAAACAATTAAGAGTTATGAGTTTACGGTATTGATCTAATAAATATAATAGAACTGGAAAATCGTCGTGATCAAAACCTGCCACCATATGCTCAATACATATGTGGTACTCCCCCCCCCCCCCAACCATGTTTCAATAGCAATGGTCAGCACGTATCTTCGTGAACTTAAGTATGCATATCTTCGGAAGAGTGAGTCAAGAAGCTCTACCAAATCCTTTGCAACGGGTTAAATAAAAAGCCAGAGGCTTGTTGCTCATATTTTGTCGTACAAACTCTTATTCCACTTTCATTATCGTTCATTACATAATAAGCTCTTTTAAAAAAAGTGGTGTTTGAAATAAATATTTTAAGTCATGAATAATGTTTTCAAATTTCAAGTACGTGAACATCGATATATAATCCGCGTATATCCATATAAAATTCATGCGGCCATTTTGAGACTTAAAAATACCATTCACATATAATGACACGAAAAACACTTGGCACGTAAGACAAGGCATAAGTTCTTACCTTTGAGCACAAGCAATTAATCCAACGTAAGCTTCTTAGAGATCCATGTAGCCAATGTCTACAAAATCGTCTCTTAGAATTACATAATATTCCACATATCACAACATGCACAAATTTTCAACGTATGTGATAAAATTGCAACCTAGGAAAACGCACTACCTATGAATTAGTCATCTAACCCAACCTACCAAACACTTCTTATATCCTTATTAGATCCTATAATCATCCTAGGGAAAGCCTCCTTCCAAGTTACAAGTCAAAATATGTTTTTTTTTTAAATAATGTCCCAACGTAGATTTTAATTCAAAAAACTCTAACAATCAAAACTCATACTTCCAAATTAATCTCAACTTTAAAGTTATTCTATTGTATTCAAAAGCATGTATACATACAGTTTATGGTCAAATGGAAGTCAATTCCGACATTTAAAATACAAGTTACGCCCAAATTACACTTTCTTAAATATCTACAAAATTATGCACTTATAAAAATGCGAATAACGCTCTTTAAAGTTTAAGAACTTCAATAAACCAATTTTGGAACGCTTAGAACTTCAAATCTAATTTTCCTAACTTCGAATTCCAGCATTATGACACAACCCATGATCATCTAATCTCCTTTTTTACCTTACTTTAAACAATCTACGGTTAACTTTCATAAAATAACAAAATGCTTTGTTTAAAGAAGTATCAATCGTATAAGAACGATTAAAAACACGAGACGTAGGTTTAAAATTTGAGGCTAGAGACTAGAGAATAGATTAGAATCTAGGGTTTTGGTTGAAGATCAAATATCTAGGTCAAAACGCGAAGAACGAACATGAACTTTTCGCGAAGATGACAAGAGCATGTAGAACAAACTCTTCCGGAAAAATAAAAAATAAATAAGAGAAAATAATTACCGAAAACAAGTCGGATACGAGAGAAGATCACACGCCAAAAAAACTACGCGAAGAAGACGGGTCGGGGAAGGCATCATAGGCGGTGATAGCGGCGGCCTCGGATTCGGCGTCGAGCTCGGGGTCCTCCTCGGGTTCGGCGCCAACACAGAGAGAGTGAGAGATTTTTGTATTGAGGCAGATTCTTGATGTGTAGGAAATTTTTTGGAGAAAGGAGTTATATTTATACTGATGGCGAACTTGATGGAAAAGTAACTAGAGTCCAATTAGGAAAAATAAAATATTCTTCTAGAAGGTCAATTATTCATATGGAATAATAAACAATAAAATAGATTAACAATTATGGATAATTATTAATTAAGTATAATTATAAATCCTACGACCCTGCATCTTTTGTCAAACTTTCAAAACAACCCTATGCTATTATAAACTACCTACCAATAACCTTTCAGATCAGCAGCTACTATAATAAATCAAAAATTAAAATTTTAAAGAATATGAAATAAATGCCATGAAGTCTAGGAAATTACTGAAATACCCTTAACCACAAAACAGGATACTTCATCCTCCCTCCTTAAAATAAGATTTGTTGCCAAAGCTTAAACCACTCTTCCACAAAATGACACTCAAAATATATCATTCCTCCATTTTATAATGATGATCATAATGATCACCACAACAGTCTCGCGTTAACGAACATAACTAATCAACATTTTTGTGGAACATCCACGTCCAACATGACCAATTTCATCATCATCATTTTGGAACATCCAGAAAATAGTGAACATTCATGGAATTGATACCATATCTATTCTAAAACTCATATGCACAAGAATGAATATGACTAGCCTTGTGTTTACAAGAAGGTAGTGGCAGCACAGTTGTATTTTTAATCTTGTATGTGGATGACATACTGCTAAATAGAAATGATGTCTCTACTTTGCAATATGTTAAAGATTGGCTAGGAAATTCGGCTTCAATGAAAGACTTGGCTGATGCAACCTATATACTCGGCTTAATGATCTATAGATAAAGATCAAGGAGGTTGTTCGACCTAAGCCTTAGTACATATATTGTGAAGGTGTTGAAATGTTTAAACATGTAAAATTACGAGAAATGATTCTTATCGATGTCACATGGAGTAAGTCTTTCGAAGGTTAATTGTCCTTCCATGCAAATTGAGAAGGACCCATTGGTGGGGATTCTTTCTGCCTCGTAAATTGGATCAATCATGCACTCTGTGTTAGGTACTAGGCAAGACGTATCATAGATTTGAGCATGACATATAGTTACCAGCTAGATTCCGATGAGAGTCAATCGATAGCCATCAATAATATCCTTAAGCACTTGAGAAGGACTAAGGATGAATTCTTCATTTATGGAGGGGAGAAGGACCTTACTGTAAGAGATTACACTTATGTGCTTCCATATCGAAAAAGATTATACCATATCACAGTTAAGTTTTGTGGTTTTCCTTAGAATAGGAGTTGTTAGCTGGAAAACTTAAAGCAAGAAATTAATGTTGATTCTACACATAGGCTGACTATATTGACGCATCAGATGCTTGAAAGGAAGCTGTTTGGATCAAGAAATTCATTACTGAACTAGGAGTTTTCCCTAGCATTGTGGATCCTATAGAATCTATTGTGACAACAATGGTGCGATTGCACAAGCTAAGGAGCCACGATCTCACCAGCGATCCAAACACATTCTTAGGAGATTTCACATCATTTGAGAGATTATCGATAGAGGAGATGTGAAGATTTTCAAAGTACCAGCATATGAAAATCTCGCAGACCCACTTACCAAACCCCTTGCTCAACGTAAGAATAAGGGTCACACTAAGTCTAAAGGCATAAGAAATGCACCTGATTGTGCAACTGGGAGAGTGTTGGTGTATACCCTAGAGGCAGTCTATATTGTTTTTTATACTTGTTTAATGGTAAAGGTAATTTATTCATTGTATTATCTATATGGTCATATGTTGACCCAATGAAGTCTTTAGAATACATGTTGGATTTTTAAATATCCCTAGTCTAGTATTATTGTTAATTAGGACGACTATAATGCATCGATGCTAGTATGTGAGTAGATTTTATATGAGATATCAAGTCTAACACATAAGTACACATTAAGAGTAATGGCGTACTGGATTGATTAGTCATGAGAACAATACATTGAATGTTATTTGAATGTCACAAGTGTTTCTCATAATGACAATGGCGTTGTGGTCCTATGACTTGAAGTCGCTACATTTTCTAGATGAGGAGTGACATTTTTTATATCATCAAACATCACTATGTAACAACGTGACTATAAAGTTGACAATTGGGCATGTTATGAACCATGATGAGGGGTGCCAGTGATGTAGATAGGTTTTTCCCTCTTGCATAACGAGAGTAAATATCCATGGCCACTCGATGAATGTCTCATAGAAAAATTCATGGTCGTGCTCAATTGAATCAATATGAGATATTGATGTCATGTGTCTGTGTGAGTCAACTCAATGGATCGTGAAATTGGAGACTGTATACGAGGGTGACATTCCAAGTCTTTTGTCAAATCTGAATATATGGAAAAATTGATTGTACGACACGGTAACATCAGTCATAGAGGTTAGTCAGGTCATCGGCATTCCTAGTATTTGGGTAGCACTTATGTATTGTTGGATGTCGCTGAGTGTTCGTAATAGTTGAATGTGATTTAAGTATTACTTTCAACGTAATTAGGAACCTACAGGGTCACACACAAGAATTGGTAAAATCGGAACTTATTGCTCATTACTTGGACTAAAGAGCAAAAGTGGATTTTTGAATTTAGTGCAATCTAAACCTACATGCTAGGATTAAAGGGAAAGTCAGTTCTCTCTCATTAATGTAAATATCCTGAAAGTGTAGGTAGGATCTACGCATTCTGCACTATTCGTATACGATACAGAATAGACGGATTTGAGAAAGAGGGAGAGTCGAGTAGTCACTCCCATCCGAATCCAGCAGAATTCGTGAGACGAAATAATCCTCCTTCCTACAGCAAACTAGAATCGGTGAAGAGGAAGCCCAGTTCAGATCGTTTGTGTTGATACTTATAGAGGCGCGACAATCTTCAGTGTTGTGATCGTAACAAGTCAATGCGAATGAAATAAAACTCTGATCATCAGATTATGCTCATTCACGTGGAATACTATATGCTTTTAAGGCGGTGAAATTTTAATTCTTTGCTATGTTATATTGCTTAAAACCAGAGCCGGCCCTATGGGAAAGCAGCCGGTGCGGCCGCTTTAGGCCCCGGGCCAGCATAGGCCCATTTTTTATACAAGTTCAACAGATTGTATTTAGATACATTTAATATCTACATTAAAATGTTAGTTAGTTCAGCGATAATTTAACTTTTGACACAAGTTCGACTCTTTTTGATGACGTATGTGATTTTTTTTAGTTTTATTATATAAAGAGTTGCAAAACTATTGAGTACTAATTAAATTCGACACAATACATCAAAAATATAATAAAATCACACAATAACACCGGTATTGGAAGTCTAATGTTTTTCTCTTCTAAAAAAACATTTTATGTGTACATTTCTTTTGGGGCCTCAATTTTATTACCCGCTTTAGGCCCCTAAATGTCTTGGGTCGGCCTTGCTTAAAACCCAACAATACACCACACCTACAGGGGTAATCTGTGTGTCGTTGAAAATTAGGCCTTTCAATAGTCCAAAGGATTGAGAAGAAGGCACCCAACTACTATTTTTTTCTCGTTATATCCTTTTAGGTTATGCAGCTAAGATTTTATCCATAGGCAGAGTGGGTGCTTGTGTGGTCAAGGTTTTTGTGGAAGGTTGTGGTTCTCCAAACATCTCTAGGAAGGGGGCATAGGCAGAAGAGGTGCGATAGATTTTCCTCCTCTGCTAAGAGGCCTTGCAAAGCTCTCGGGGTGTGCTGATTTAGTATGCTAGGTTATGATGGTTCGTAGTGATGGAAATAGATAATAACTTCCATGTGAAGATTCAAATCATTTCTGGGATCGACGACACCAAATGGCTACTTTAAATGAGTTCCCAACAGTTGTCTTCATGGATTACGGAATGTGTATTGCCCTGGTATCAATAGTCTCGAGAGGTTTGGTGGAAAATGGAAATTGCAAGAATATGTTGTATAAGAAAAGCTGGAATTAAGCTTTGTAGCGCCACTGAATTCGACTTCTGGGTTGCTTCGCCGGTAGTGATCAGGAAGGTGCCAAGGGTGGGCGATTTGATTGTAATTCACATGTCCAAGGAGAGAAAAATTTCAAAACCGTTTCCAACCCGCCATCTCACGCAGATCAATCCAAACACCAGCCCAAGCATTTTGGCACTGTTGTAACAGAGCTCCTGTTTCAGGGTTCTGCTACCAGTTTGTTATAACATGTGGGTATTCGAGCAAGAACGACGAAAGCGAAACAAGAACGAGACAGATATTTAACGTGGTTCACTAACGAATTCGTAACGAACCCGCTAGCTACCACGGCCAGAACCAGATATTTTATTGAGAAGAGAACCCGATTACAATGCACGTCGTGGCCGCAACGGCCACGGCGGCAACCCGAAACACCCACCCGACACACACACAAAACACTCTCAAACTCACTGCTACTAACACGTGTGTCTCTTTGTGTGTGTTCCTGTTGTGCATTACAAACCAAAAGGTATCCTCTTTAAATAGCCATGTGTGTGTGTGTGTGGCAGTGATTACCAAAACAAAAGAATGAAACAATTCCAACATGACTTGCTGCCAAAGCAAGTCACCACGTCTAACTTTTTTCCAATTGTTCCGTTTAACTTTCTTTGGTGACTTATATTCAAGACACACTAACAAATCTCCACCTTGTCTTGAATCGTATCAGCAACCCGAAACCAGAACCATATGCTTTCTCAAACCTGAACCCGATGCGTCTCCCTGAATCAGAAACAAGCACGCCTCCCCAAAATGATGTTTCGTAGCTGTATGCGAAACCCGAATCGCCAAATCGTTACTCCAACTACCATGCGTTCCTGCAACGACTGCGCCCGATGTGGTTGCATTTCCGGAAATAGAAACGAGTGCTCCACATAGAACCAGACTCGAATACATTCATTGAGAAAGCAGGACCGAATGTATTACAAATGCGCCCAATTGTGCCAGACAGATGCACCATGACAAGTGCCCAGATGTCATTCAGACCAGATGCACCAATGACGAGTGCCCAAATTGTCATGCCAGATGCGCCCCGTATGCCTCAGGTGCGCCAGATGCTAGCCAGAAACATATCACGCCAGATGCGAGCTCGATGTGTGTCATGGTACATGCCCCAAAACCAGATGCACGCAAGAACAAACTCGTGCATAATGCGCGCTAGAACCAGAATCAGAACCAGATGCGCGTGGCACAAATCCCACGCGCCAGATGCTCCATGTCGTTGCTCCAACTCTAACGAGTTCCTGCAACACATGAGCCAGAACCAGATTAAATTCACATGCCAGATGCTCCATGCCAGGAGTCGGATTGCGCCTGAACGCCAATCGCCAGAACGCCAGATGCGTGTGAACCGCCAGATTTGGGCCAGTACCGAATGCGTGCTGGATTTGCAAGATCACTTGCACGCCTAACCATATGCGCGCCAGATTGATCCGAAAGGAGCCCGGATAGCCCCCTCCACAAGACTTCAGATGGTGGGTGTACCTGTTGGGTTTTGATGTAGGTAACGCAGCGGAATAACAAAAATTAATCCTACTCAAAGCCCACCAAGGATCACAGGAAGAGACATCATAACATGATTAAGGTCATAGAAGATGTGTACCTTTTGATTTGTGAGATCACACGAAGAATGATGTCCTCGTCTCTACGATTGATCCACGTCTAGAGGTGAGATCTAGATTCTTCCTTCTCCACAAGTGCTAGCTTGAACCCGGAGGAAGAGGGATGAAGATCAAAGCAACAAAGCACAAAAGGGGGCTCGGGGCCACCTTTTGCCGTCGGGTAGAGGGGGTTGACGGGGTCTAGGGTTTCGGCCCTAGCTCTTTGTCCTGCTCTCTCTTTTGCTCTCTCCCACTCTTTGTGTTATGTCTAATAAATAACTCATGTGGGAAGGAAGCTAGAGTCTCTTATATATATACTCCAACAACTCCTTGTTGTTTCCATATTAGAGTTTTCTTGTTCTAGTAGGACTAGAACTATTCCCTACCTTGCAAATTAGTCCTACTAAGTTTGCAAGGTGTTGCACAATGATCGTTCTATTAATTAATCCATATTAATTAATCCCAAATCTAGCTCTACTCTATTTGACGTGTGACCCCATAGGTTTCTATATAGTTGGTAGTAACTATTACTAACATGGAGCGGTGTCTAGCAACACATCCATGCCACCCAACCCATAGAAATAGTCAGTGATCCCGACAAACCTTTGTGCCCAATATGTCATATTGCATTATCCCTTTGTCTCCATATCCAGATTGGACACGAGACATAAATAGTCACACTCGTATATCCAATCCATAGTTCCTCGATCCTGGGAATATGCTTATACTTGCAGATAACATTAATATCTCTATATTAATTTATTTGAGTCTGGCCAGACATTCAATAAGCCTCATCCCTCGAGTGGCCGTGGATATTTACCCCCATTATGGGAGGGACAAATCCTATCTACATCACTACGATCTCTAATCTTGCTTCCTATCACGCCTGATAGCCACCTTTATGATTACCCAGTTACGGTGTAACGTTTGATAACATCAAAGCGCAATATTTCACAACTAGAGTATCTAGTGACTTCAAGTCCAAGGACTGCAATAATATTAGCACTACGAAAAGCGATTGTGACTTCACATAATCTAATGTATCCTTTTCGTCGTGGGTCAATCCAGTATGTTATTACTCCTAATGCATACCCATGTGTTAGACTTGATATCTCCATATCAATCTATCTACATACTAGTCTATATTTGATTGTCCTATTAATCAATATAATGGACTAGGGATATGTAAGATAAATAACACAATTTATCTAAGGACTTCATTATATTAAATATCGCCATAAATAATAAATTAATATTCTAGCCAAAACATTGTTCATACTAAATCTACGATTGCCTCTAGGGCATCTATTCCAACAGTCTCCCACTTGCACTAGAGCCAATCTGGCGCATCTCGTATGCCTATAGATCTGGCGTGCCCTTCATGCTTTCGCTGCGCAAGAGGTTTCGTGAGCGGATCTGACACGTTGTCATCTGTCGGAATCTTGCACACCTTCACATCTCCTCGATCGATCATATCACGAATAAGATGGAATCTCCTAAGTACATGTTTTGACTTTTGGTGTGATCTTGGTTCCTTTGCCTGTGCGATTGCCCCAGAGTTGTCACAGTACAACTCTATGGGATCCACTATGCTAGGGACCACACGGAGCTCAGCGATAAACTTTTTTATCCATACTGCCTCTTTTGCCGCTTCCGCAGCCGCAATGTACTCAGCTTCTGTTGTAGAATCAGCAACTGTGCCTTGCTTGGAACTCTTCCAGCTGACAGCTCCTCCATTCAGGCAAAACACGTATCCAGACTGCGATCTGTAATCATCCTTGTCGGTTTGGAAGCTTGCGTCAGTGTAACCCTTTACACTTAGCTCTTTCATTCCTCCAAATATCAAGAATACATCCTTAGTTCTTCTCAAGTACTTTAGGATGTTCTTGACAGCAATCCAGTGACTCTCACCCGGATTGGACTGATATCTGCTCACCATACTCAACGCGTATGATACGTCTGGTCTAGTACATAGCATGGCGTACATGATGGATCCTATGGCCGAAGCATAGGGTATCCTGCTCATGCGGTCCTTCTCCATCTCGTTGGAGGGACAGTCATTCTTGGAAAGAGTGACTCCATGTGACATGGGCAAGAATCCCTTCTTGGAATCTTGCATGTTGAACCTCTTCAACACCTTGTCAATATATGTACTCTGACTTAGGCCAAGCAACCTTTTAGATCTATCTCTATAGATCTTTATACCAAGTATATAGGCTGCGTCTCCTAAGTCTTTCATCGCAAAACACTTTCCTAGCCAATCTTTAACAGATTGCAGAGTAGGAATATCATTGCCAATGATTAGTATGTCATCCACATACAAGACCAGAAATACTATAGAGCTCCCACTAACCTTCTTGTAAACACAAGGCTCATCTTCGTTCTTGATGAAGCCAAACTCTTTGACTGCGTCATCAAAACGTCGATTCCAGCTCCTAGAAGCTTGCTTTAATCCATAAATGGACCTTCGCAGCTTACAGACTTTATTGGCATTCTCTGGATCCTCAAAACCCTCTGGTTGTGTCATGTACACATCCTCAAGTAGGTTCCCATAAAGGAACGCTGTTTTGACATCCATTTGCCAAATCTCATAGTCGTAGTATGCTGCAATAGCAAATAAGATTCGAATGGATTTAGTCATGGCGACTGGTGAAAAGGTCTCATCATAGTCAATACCATGAATTTGTCTATAACCTTTGGCCACCAATCGGCCCTTATAGGCAACTACCTTGCCATCCATGCCGGTCTTCTTCTTGAAGACCCACTTGCACCCTATGGGTCGAGCCCCTTCGGGTGGTTCCACCAAAGTCCATACTTTGTTGGTGTACATGGAATCCATTTCGGATCTCATGGCTTCTAGCCACTTCTTAGAGTCTGGGCCACTCATGGCTTCTCCATAGTTTGCAGGCTCATCATCCATGAGTGGTACGTCATCGGGCTCAGTCACGAGAAGTCCATACCTCTCTGGCTCATGACGCACTCTTCCTGATCTACGGAGTTCCTGTGTTACCTGAACAGGCTCTTCCACAACTTCTTGTGGTTCCTGTTCATGTTCCATTATTGGTTCAGTGGTTTGTGGTTCATGAATTTCTTCAAGTTCTACAACCCTCCCACTTGCTTCTTTAGAGACTAGTTCTCTTTCTAGAAACACGCCGGTCCGAGCAACAAACACTTTGTTCTCGGTAGGGTTATAGAAATAATATCCTTTAGTCTCTTTAGGATATCCCACAAACTTACACTTATCCGCTTTAGGCCCGAGCTTGTCTGTCTGTAAACGCTTTACATAGACGTCGCAGCCCCAAATCTTCATAAACGACACTATGGGACGCTTCCCAGTCCATATCTCATATGGCGTCTTCATGACTGATTTGAATGGAACACGGTTAATGGTAAAAGCTGCCGTCATTAGAGCATGTCCCCAAAAGGATATCGGAAGATCTGTTTGAGACATCATAGATCGCACCATATCTAATAGAGTGCGATTCCTCCTCTCAGATACACCATTCCATTGTGGTGTTCCGGGTGGAGTGAGCTGGGATACTATCCCACACTCTCTAAGATACTCATCAAATTCTTGGCTTAAGTATTCTCCTCCACGATCCGATCGTAGAGCTTTAATACTCTTGCCAAGTTGCTTCTCTACTTCATTCTTGAATTCCTTGAACAATTCAAAGGATTCGGATTTGGCCTTCATAAGGTATACAAATCCATATCTACTGAAATCATCAGTGAATGTGATGAAGTAGGTATAACCACCTCTGGCAGGCGTGGGGAATGGCCCGCATACATCAGTATGTATGAGTGCCAATAACTCACTAGTCCGCTCGCCTTTCTTATTGAAAGGGGACTTTGTCATTTTTCCTAATAAACAAGATTCACATGTCTCATATGATTCCAAATCAAATGAGTCTAGAAGTCCATCCTTATGGAGTCTAGATATGCGTTTCTCATTTATATGGCCTAAACGACAGTGCCATAGATATGTCGAATTTAAATTATTAGTTTTAATCCTCTTAGTATTTATGTTATAGATTGGATTATTTAGATCAAGGATATACAATCCATTAGACAAATGCGCACTACAATAGTGCATACTATCAAAATAAATGGATCAACACTTGTCCTTTATTGAAATAGAAAAACCTTTCTCTTCCAAGCAAGAAACGGAAATAATGTTTCTGCTCATAGCAGGCACATAAAAGCAATTGTCTAATTCTAAAATAAGTTCAGAAGGCAAAGATAGCTCATAAACGCCTACAGCTAATGCAGCAACCTTTGCTCCATTCCCGACGCGCAAGTCTATCTCCCCTTTTCGAAATCTTCTACTTCTTTTCAAATCCTGCACATTACGACAAATATGAGAACCACATCCGGTATCTAATACCCAGGATGATGAAATAGAGAGATTGACGTCTATAACATAAATACCTGGTGGTGGTGGAATCACTATTCCAAGCTTCTTATCCTCCAGATATTTAGGGCAATTCCTCCTCCAGTGACCCGGCTGGCTGCAGTAGTGACATTCACCTTTAGCCACGCCTCCACTAGGCTTTAGGGCTTCCTTGGATTTCGCAACTTTCTTGCGTTTTCCTTTTGAAGTAGATGCAACTGACTTGCCCTTCTTCTTGTGGACCATCATTATAGCTTTGCCCTTGCCTTTATTGATGCTTTGCTCAGCTGTCTTTAGCATGTTCAATAGGTCTGGCAAAGACTTGTTGATCTCGTTCATATTATAGTTCATAATGAACTGATTATAACTGTCAGGCAACGATTGCAAGACGAGATCTGTCGCCAAGTCATGGCCGAGTGGGAACCCCAGTCTCTCAAGGTTCTCTATGTACCCGATCATTCGGAGTACAAGAGGGCCTACTGGATTCCCTTCTGCAAGACTACTTTTGAACAGTGCTTTAGACACCTCATAGCGCTCATGACTTGCCTGTTCCTGAAACAATTGTTTCAAGTGTCTGATCATATCATAGGCTTCCATGTTCTCGTGTTGCTTCTGAAGCTCACCAGTCATGGTGCAAATCATGAGGCAAGTCACGTCATTAGAATCATCAATATGTTTCTGACGTGCCCTTACTTCCGCTAGTAGAGACTCATCTTGTGGTGGGTCTGGAATTGGAGTGTCCAAGGCGTACAGCTTCTTTTCTTGCTTGAGGACAATCCTCAAGTTTCTGTACCAGTCAAGGAAATTTGTTCCAGACAATTTATCCTTCTCAAGGACAGATCGTAGGGATGAACTCGATGCGTTGTTGTTTGCCATTTGGAATTATACAAAACGAGAAATATGCAATTTAGTATTTTTTTGAACAATTTAACTATATTTAACAATGGCTAGATCATTAAATATAGCTCCCACTATTTTTCTCGGATTAATAGCCCTCACTATTAAAGCGGAAAATATCTTTATACTTTCTAGTGGGTCCAAGATCCCTTTTTCACTTCTTCTTGAGCTTGCTTTGGCAAGTCACCCAAGAATTGGTTATTTAGGTAGGAACCATTCCAATTGCATCCCATGCAACTATTGGTCCAATTAGGTGAATAAAATCCTTTTATTCTTTATCCAATTGGATAACTCCTAATTGTCATGCCTCTAAGCTCATCAATCCAATTGACTCTTGCCTAGTTGCGTCCAACCTCTTGCTTTCAACATACACGCATTACTAGCTTGCGTCGTCCGCAACACATCATGAAAAATTAAAATCGCCTTGCTTTGGCAAGCCCGAATTTTAATAGGCCATGATCATGAAGGGTGTTTTGGCAAGAGAAGGCAAAACGCAATATTTAATTGAGGGATTTCTTTTAAGTTGTTTGGTTGATCTTATCAACATGGTCTACTTATTTGGATTGGGCCATCCATAATAAAAGACCAACCTTGTTTATTATTATCTTGTTATCGTTTTGCTTGTAGCGCCATACACACAAAATAAATAACAAGGCATGAATAATAAACATCCACAAAAATAAAAAAACGTGGCATGGATATGGCCCCTAGACAAATGATATTATCAAGCCAATGATAATATCTAATTGCCCTAAAGTGCCGAGCTCATCTCCATGTGCTCCACCATAGCTGCGCGTCTAGGGATGTCTTTTGGCTCCTTTGGTTCTCCGGTCTTCTTCTCCATGTTCTTGGCTATCATCTAAATACTTCTAATTCTAGCCTAACATCTAGAATAAATAAATAACAAAAGCCTCACATGTCGAGGAGAAAAAGATGACTCGCAAGCCGTAAAACTTAATTAATTATTACATTAATTTGATCAGCTCGCAGGCCGTAAACCAAACCACAAAACAATAAACATCCACAATCCTAGGCCATATCCATCCACCATGCAATAAAGCACATAATACAGTTAAAACCATTTTTTAACGCGCTTGTTTAATTTTAATGAAATTGGGTAACTAGGGTTTTACAACGGTCCAAAGGGCCCAAGCCAACAAGTGGCCCGAACCCTAGGACCGCCGCACGCCTAGAGGCCCGCGGCCTTGCTTGGCGCGCAAGGGAGGGGCGGGCGGCTAGGGTTTCGGCCCTAGTACCCTTCCTCCTTCCTTGTTGCCCAAGCAAGGTTGTTTCCTTATGGAATTATTTCCATAACTTTGTTTCCATAATTGAAAACCCATTTTCAATCATGTGCCCATGAACCCTAATTTTTAAGAACCCAATTATTCACATCTTATGTGATTAAACTCACCAATTCTAACATCCAATGTTAAATTGGGTCTTGTTTGATTGAATCAAATTCAATATTGCATCTAATATGCCAATTTTTCAGTTTTCGCGTAATAAACAATAATACGGTGTATGAACTGAAATCGTAAACGCATAATATCATGTTATGCTCTACGACCTATGGCTCTGATACCACTGTTGGGTTTTGATGTAGGTAACGCAGCGGAATAACAAAAATTAATCCTACTCAAAGCCCACCAAGGATCACAGGAAGAGACATCATAACATGATTAAGGTCATAGAAGATGTGTACCTTTTGATTTGTGAGATCACACGAAGAATGATGTCCTCGTCTCTACGGTTGATCCACGTCTAGAGGTGAGATCTAGATTCTTCCTTCTCCACAAGTGCTAGCTTGAACTCGGAGGAAGAGGGATGAAGATCAAAGCAACAAAGCACAAAAGGGGGCTCGGGGCCACCTTTTGCCGTCGGGTAGAGGGGGCGGAAGGGGTCTAGGGTTTCGACCCTAGCTCTTTTTCTTGCTCTCTCTTTTGCTCTCTCCCACTCTTTGTGTTATGTTTAATAAATAACTCATGTGGGAAGGAAGCTAGAGCCTCTTATATATATACTCCAACAACTCCTTGTTGTTTCCATATTAGAGTTTTCTTGTTCTAGTAGGACTAGAACTATTCTCTTCCTTGCAAATTAGTCCTACTAAGTTTGCAAGGTGTTGCACAATGATCCTTCTATAAATTAATCCATATTAATTAATCCCAAATCTAGCTCTACTCTATTTGACGTGTGACCCCATAGGTTTCTATATAGTTGGTAGTAACTATTACTAACATGGAGCGGTGTCTAGCAACACATCCATGCCACCCAACCCATAGAAATAGTCAGTGATCCCGACAAACCTTTGTGCCCAATATGTCATATTGCATTATCCCTTTGTCTCCATATCCGGATTGGACACGAGACGTAAATAGTCACACTCGTATATCCAATCCATAGTTCCTCGATCCTGGGAATATGTTTATACTTGCAGATAACATTAATATCTCTATATTAATTTATCTGAGTCTGGCCAGACATTCAATAAGCCTCATCGCTCGAGTGGCCGTGGATATTTACCCCCATTATGTGGGAGGGACAAATCCTATCTACATCACTACGATCTCTAAGCTTGCTTCCTATCACGCCCGATAGCCACCTTTATGATTACCCAGTTACGGTGTAACGTTTGATAACATCAAAGCGCAATATTTCACAACTAGAGTATCTAGTGACTTCAAGTCCAAGGATTGCAATAATATTAGCACTACGAAAAGCGATTGTGACTTCACAAAATCTAATGTATCATTTTCGTCGTGGGTCAATCCAGTATGCTATTACTCCTAATGCATACCCATGTGTTAGACTTGATATCTCCATATCAATCTATCCACATACTAGTCTATATTTGATTGTCCTATTAATCAATATAATGGACTAGGGATATTTAAGATAAAAAACACAATTTATCTAAGGACTTCATTATATTAAATATCACCATAAATAATAAATGAATATTCTAGCCAAAACATTGTTCATACTAAATCTACGATTGCCTCTAGGGCATCTATTCCAACAGTACCTGCTTCTCTCTCAAAAACAAATTTATCCTGATCGCCAAACCAGACATCGTTCTTGGCGGAATCTCGAAACCCAACTCCCGATAGCCTGATCCCCCTGAATCGCGAAACCCTAGCTTTGAGTTCCACCAAAACGTGAAACCCTAGCTCTTAGCTACACCCGGATCTTGGAACCTAGCTCTGATACCAGTTTGTTGAAACTGGTGTTCTCCCTGACCTGGCTCTGATACCAGTTTGTTGTAACAGAGCTCCTGTTTCAGAGCTCTGCTACCAGTTTGTAACTGTGGGTATTCGAGCAACAACGACGAAAGCGAAACAAGAACGAGAAAGATATTTAACGTGGTTCACTAACGAATTCGTAACGAACCTGCTAGCTAATCCACAGCCAGAACCAGATATTTTATTGAGAAGAGAACCCGATTACAATGCACGTCGTGGCCTCAACGGCCACGGCGGCAACCTGAAACACCCACCCGGCATACACACAAAACACTCTCAAACTCACTGCTACTAACCCGTGTGTCTCTTTGTGTGTGTTCCTATTGTGCATTACAAACCAAAAGGTAGCCTCTTTAAATAGCCATGTGTGTGTGTGTGTGGCGGTGATTACCAAAACAAAAGAATGAAACAATTCCAACATGACCTTCTGCCGAAGCAAGTCACCACGTCCAACTTATTTCCAAATTTGTTCCGTTTGACTTTCTTTGCTGACTTATATTCAAGACACACTAACAGGCACCAAATCAGAGCGTTGCTCTTCTGAAAATTAACACCCGCACGTGGTTCTACTTGCAAATTTACTCGCTGGGGTCTGGAAGGCATTGCCAGAGTTCCTAAGCAGAATAGGTTTATCTGGTACCATTGTTCATATTGTTCGAGAAGCTCTTTCATTACACAAAACTTTTTCTGCGCGTTCAAGAAGCTCTATTTTTTTTAAAAAGAGGAAACAAACAAAGTACAAAATTATTATAACACACCCAACTTGGGCTGGCCTGCAACCACACCACATTTAGAGATGCATTTCGGTTCGGTTTTAACCGGAACCGAGAACCAAACAGGTAATACCGAATTAACCGGTATTACCGAACCGAGAACCGAACCGGGAACCGGCGGACCGAAACCGGAAACGATTGGAACCGGAACCAAACCGAGAACCGATGCAAACCAACGGTAAAATGTTCAAAATTATGAACCTTAGGAGAGGTCACATCAAGTCAGGGATCGTTTGGGGCCGTTTTTTTGGCTAGTTTTTTTACTTTTCTTTAATTAAAATTACCCCCCCCCCTCCCTTCAACTCCTATAAATACCCAACCACTTTCACAATTGTTTTCACACTTCCTCATCAACTCCATATTTCTCACACTTCTTCACTCAAAATTCATCAAACACTCTCCAACTTCTTCATCTTTCCTCACTAAAAAACATCAAATACTCTCAAGTTTCCTCAATTCCTCAAACTTCCTTGGTTTTCGACGGCGAATTTCTCACATTCCTCCTCGACAAGCAACGCATCTTCAATCTTCGACATTTCTCCTCCAAGAATTATTCTTGGAGTTTGTAAGTTTTATTTTTATTTTATTTTTTTTTACTATTTGGTTGTGCTCTTATTTGTGCATTATTTGTTAAACTTAATTTTTTTCATCCAATGTTTCTAAGAAAAAATGGCTTCCTCTTCTCATAACCAAAACGTTAACGTAGACATGACTATTGATGATGATATTGAAGAATTATTAGGCGAGGGTGCCGCTAAGGATTTTGGTGGTTTAGACGAAAATGATCCGAATTTAGGTGCTAATAAAAGAATGCGTAAGAGTGGTAGTAAAAGAAGCGCCGTTGGGATCATATGGAAAAAATACCCGATGGCGTAGACGACAAAGGTAAACCAAAATCTAGGGCCGTTTGAAATCATTGTAAAAAATCATTTGTATATCATTGGACCGGTGGATTAGGATCATTGAGAAAACATTTACAAAATAAACACAATCTTTTGCGTGATACACCCGTCGTAGGTGACCCGTTGGTCCAAACACAACTAGGATACGACGCACACTGTAACGTAGTTACTTTTATTTACGATGAAGGTACTCATATGCTCAAAGGATTGGAGCGACGCCAACAAACGCACACAAGACCTACACCCTTTGGACGTGGCCGTGAGCTAAATTTATCAAGAATAAGGAATAGGCGAGGACACTCCGCTAGATCGAGACGAGAATAGTTAGAAAAAATAAGTTCGTATTTCAATAAGTTCATTTCAATAAGTTCGTATGTAAGTTAGAAAAAATGCAAATGATTGGTAGTTGAGTGGGTGCCAACCTAGTTAGGATGTACTTAAACTATAGTGATGCAATTTTTTCTAACATTTTATATCTTTATTAATAATGCAAGTTTGTTTCATTTTTTTATTATTTGTCTAATTTATGTTTTTACATTTATTATTTGCCAAAAAACCCTAACACAAACAAGAAAAAAAAAAAAACCTTGTCCAGACCCTGTTCAGAACCGGAACCGAACCGGTAAATCCAGCCGGTTTCGGTTCACGGTTCTGGTCCGGTTCCGGGAATAGCCTCATTAGACTCCAAGGATTGGAAAGCTGTGTGTTCAGAAGATTCTTGAACTGTATTCGGTAGCTTATGTTTATAATGAGATCAAAAAAGATCTTGAAATAATGAAAGAGCTTCTTGAACTTTGGAAAAAAAACAAGAGTGTGTACAAAGGAATCCTTGATAAATGCCTAAGTGTACACCTCAAGTAGAGAAGAAGAACACAAAGAGTTGTAGGTGTGTGTAGGGAGAGAGTAAGCACTGATAACTGTGTGTGAGAGAGAGACAGTAGGCTATGATGCTAGACCTGTGTGTCTTGTTGTCTTATCGTGTTGCAACGGAGAGCATAACGATCCATATATAGTGGGGAAGTGACCGTTGGGTGGGGGGGGTTAGTGCACCATAAATGGCGGCTTAATGATAGAACCCCCAACGGCACGTTCGACCGTGTATATAGGAACTGTTACGTATCTGCCCGCAAGTATCAGGGACCGTTATGAGATCAGCCGCATTAATGGGACACGTAAGCCTAGGATCTCTCAGTCAGTTACCAGAGGTCGCGCGCAAGCTAGGTTGTCGCATGCGCGCGACGGACCATACCCTAGCCTCCAAACCACTAAGCCCCTACATGTCCCGTGTTATGGTGTGCGGGGGCTCTATCTCGTAGCCCCCACGCGGATCAGCACGGGTGGTGATCTGGTGTGGATGGAGCACAGCTAGGTGTGCTGGATGGATTCCACGTGGCGATGATCCTTCTGTCTGGAAAGCAGTATCTACAATAGCCCCCTTTTGCGCGATTGCTACGCGCTCTTCTGTTATGCAGTCGCGCAAAATCAGCCGTCTGTGGACCTCACGCTGGCCTTTTTTGAATTTTTAATTCGAATCCCCATAGCCCCCAGAGTCAGCTATAATGGCCTAGGGTTTGGAGAACGCCGTCTAGCTTCTGATGAAGCGTGGATTCTGTTGAGTTAATCAATCACCCTCCAAATTCGCCTATTTTCGAGGCGGGGACAGATCAAGCGTCAAATTTTCTGGATTCCGAAGCATCTTGCTGACTCAGCAGTACCCAAGGGTAACGACTCTTCGGGTTTTTATTTAAACCCTTCTATGCTGGTTGATGTAAATTTTCCTGCCTTTCCTACCCTTTAAACAAAACATCCACTCAAGCATTTTTTAGCAATGGCTCCCAAGCATGCTGCTGAAATTCCAGAACTTCCTAGAGAATTGTGGTGCAAATCCCCCTACCTTGGGGGTGACGATTTTTATGCGGCCACTATTATGTCCCCCCTCCAAGCATCCCCGTTGAATGATGCCTTGCAACTTGCTCCAGAACCAGTGAGATCTGATTGGGACGTGATTAACGTCGGGGATGTGCAACGCCTCGGCGTAGAGGTCGGCTTGTATGGTTTTACCGATATTCTTCCGCAATCCTTCATGGAGAGTTTTGACTGGATGGATGAATGGACGGAGCATATCCTTTGCGATTACGCAGTCGACTTGAAGCGTGCTAATATTTTCCACGCCGTTCTCTTCATATTTACCATGATAGTACCATGCTTCAGGTGTTATTTTCCAGGTATTCCCGGAAGACCCACACTTTTCATCTCTCCCATCTCGAAGTTGCTCCTACCTTGGAGGATATGGAGGTCTTGCTGAATCTTCCAAGCATGGGGATTGTTGACCCCCTAGCACCCTTGGCTGACCCGGACGAGATTCAATTATTTGAAGATATGAAGGTCCTTATAGCAGATATGGGAAGAACTGACTCAAAATGGATGCCTGGAGCGACCACACCCTGTGGGGAATTCCCACGTACATCCTCTGTTCGGAGGAACACATGGTCAAAATGTCTCATGTACTTTTTCAGAGACTTTGTTGACCCTGCTGTAGCTCGTGAATGGCGGGAAAAAGACCCGGAAGCGGTCATTAGTGTTGCAGGGAAAGGGTTTCATTTTACCCTATGTGGCTATCATTGCGTATGGCTATCGCGTTACTTGATACGGATATCCCTTAGACAAAAGGTAGCCCTAGGCCCACTCGTTCTGGGCTCCTTATACCACCGCCTCGACTTGGCCGCTGCTCATGCCGAACAGTCGCAAGGAAGAGTCAACGTTTGTACTTTTGTTAATACCGCCTTTCTGTCCCTGTGGGCTTTTGAGAGATAGCCCGTGTATGCCCCCATTCCTATGAAAGTGGGTCTTTGGAACACCCCTAGCGTTCCTCAAATCTTCCAGAGTCCGCGAGCGTGGCGCTGGTATAATACAGAAGCTACCAACGGACATTCGCCTTGATTATCGACGACACTCGTTTCTTCGCGCGTCGCCCCTATGCTACCCGTTTGAAGGATGAGAACATAGACTTCTGGGAAGACTTGTATCCGAAACAGGACATCATTCTTTCCATTGATCTCCTATCTACAGGAAATTGGTCTCTTAGTAGATTTGTGAACTGGGTTCAAAGGGGATTTCTTCCCGTGCTACCCGAGTATGTATCAGATATCGAATTTTCTGGTGACTACGAACGAATTACCGTGCCGTTCGACCCTGTTCGCGTTAGCCCCCAATTTGGGTATGACGCCGTTGCTCCTTCGTTGGGGCCTGAATCCATAGACTGGGGCTGCTATGACAGCATTTTATGTGGCAAGGGGGCGTCTTCTATGTATGCTGAGCTTCATTTGATCCAACCTTCGCGTGACAGAAAGGGACGAAATACCCCAAACTGGGTATCTTTCTGGAACCTCCAAACTCGGGGTCTGCTCAGCCTTCATGATATCTCTTCTCCTAACAAGCCACCCATTTTTCCAACCACCGAGTATCCCTTAAAGGCCCTTCGTAGTCGTGACGACTGTAACTACGACTACTTTTCCTTGCTAGCTAAAGACCGGCATTTGTGCGCTCAACTAATTCTTGAGGAGAAGACTGAAGTTTCTAAACGCAAATCCTTCACGGCCAAGGCCAAATATGCTCATTCTTTCAACCAGGTACATTTATATCTCATTTCTTCGCTTTACTACCATGAAACTCACTTGCCGTCTCCCTTCTAACTGATTCCTCGCTTTTTAGTGTTGTTTGAGACGCTTCGCGTCTGGAGACAGAAGCATGGGTTTCGTTGCTCGTGTACAAGTAGAAAGAGCAGCCTTGCAAAACTCGTCGGCTCTTGAAAAGCGTATTGAGCCGGCCATGCATATGCCCCCCGATGTTCAGTTATTGGTCTCTGATGCATTCGCGACCTTCCTGGCCTCTAACGGAAAATCTTAGTGAGGAAGAGGCTTTCTTATGAATCTCCCTCCCGCGAGATTCCCACACGAGAGTTAAATCGCTCTCGTGTTGAGGCGATTACTCAAGGCAGCTCAAAATCCTCAGCACGTAAGAGACATACTTATTTTCCTAGTGGTCATGCCTTTGTGAAAGTCTTATTCTTTATTTTGCAGCAGGCGAAACACCTGGCAAAGGAGAGACAAGGGAAGCGATGGTAAGTGATCGTGTTGGGCCCCTTGCGCACATCAGAGAACAGCATCAGGAGCCCTCCGTACTTATTTCTTCATATGAGAACAACTCTGCCCAGGGTTCACGCGCTACTCGAGGTGCATCTCCTGTGCATGATGCTGTTCACGAGGAGGGCTTTGGGGAAATCGTCTCTCCTAGACATGATGCTGTGTTAGGACTCGTTTCCCGTCCAGTGGGAACTACTTCTAATGCCCCATCTTGTAAGCGTACCCTGACATGTATTCTTACGTGTGTATGCAAGTGCACGGCCGAGTAATAAAGTGTGAGTATTTTTAATACTCGGGTTGTCGAATCCCACGAGGACAAGCTCGTAACAAGCTTTAACTAACTAATTAGTTGAGTTTACTAAGTAACCGGTAAAAAGTGTTGATAATTGTGAGGTTGCCACCCCCAATAAAGTGGCTGTATGTAACGACTGAAATAGTAGAAAAGTGAATTAAGAAGAAGTTCTTAATAAATTTTGGAGAAACTAGGCGATCTATGGATCACCTAGGGTTGCTAGACAATTCCGGATACTGTATTGAAACACGCTAATCCTAATTCAGTTATGCCAGGTAACTAGTCACTACGATCTTCTCTCGATCTCACGCAGTCCTATGTCACGGTCTACTACAGGTCCTGTCGGCCCACTGTCGTCTATCAAGTGGCCAATTCTAATCAAATCACCTCTCAGTCTCATTGATTATGGATTGTGATCATGTTCTCTATCACACTAAGTTAGGTCTCTCTCGAGCACCCCACCTAATTACTAGCAATTCCGGGTAGCTACTCCATTGTTGCTAAGGATTAAGCATAGAACATGAACAATAACTAAACTAAATTAAAAATTAAGTAAGATAACATAATCATGAATAAAAATCATTATCTAATGGCCATTCATCTCATAAATAGAGTGTGTCAATAACCCTAGTTCAACAATACACCAAAAGATGTGAAGAATCGTCACAATCATGAATCCAAAACATGTATCGATCTCAATAATCCGGATAAGATGAGTCTAACATAACCCTAGGCTCTCCATAGAGCCTAGAAAAAAATATATCTGCTCATAACCATGAAAAAGATGCACAAGTTTCTCCATAGATAATGAAAGAGAAGAGAAGAAGTGATCAAATGGTGAAATCGACGAAGAGTAGACGAATCCGGGAAATCCCCAAGCTCCAAGATGCTCTCCAATGGTTTCCCGTTGCTCTCCTCCTTCTTGACTCCCACTATGCGTGATTCCTCTCTTTTCCGTCCCTAGGTCGTTTTTCAGTCATAACCCGTCACAAGTCTTCAGTAATTGCACAATAGCCCCCTGAAATCTGCTCCTGACTTCGCCGAGCCATATCTTCTTCGTCCGAACTCGGATATAGCTCCGTGACCTATCGTTGGAAAGCTCTCGGAGTCTACTTTCATTTGGTACTGGTCTCACTCCAAAAATATTTGTATACCTCCAAATAGGATCAAAATATTGCAGACTGGTCATCCAAGCTCCTCCAATTTGACTTCTCTTCGTTCCACTTGTGCTCCCGTTGTTTCCGAAGTTCGTTCAATGCCTCCTATCAATTGATTAGCATCCGTACCTGTCAAGATAACATGAAAAAACATACCAAGCGATTATATTTGACAAATAACAATGAAATATGCATAGAAAACGCCCGGACTAACAATGTAGCACATGGTAGCAACGAGTGATAAAACGACTCAGATTCTTTAACATTAAGCTCAAATCACTCGTGATAATGTGGTAAAATGGAGATAATAGATAGCTCCTAAAAGGCGCTATCAAATTCCCCCACACTACCTTCTTGCGCGTCCCGAGCAACACTTTCTTTTGATATTCACATATATCTTTACCTTGCCATAGACACAACGACTCAAACACTGGACTATGCACTCTACATGACTATGAAGAATGCAACTCGATTATTAA
The DNA here is from genome assembly GCA_023055425.1 of Linanthus parryae. Classification (NCBI taxonomy): domain Eukaryota; kingdom Viridiplantae; phylum Streptophyta; class Magnoliopsida; order Ericales; family Polemoniaceae; genus Linanthus; species Linanthus parryae. Next base: position 81,786,432 of record JALGPY010000006.1, read on the forward strand.
AAATTCAAGGACTTAAAGAACATATTTTTTTCTTTTTCGTAGAGATTGGGCAATCTCAAAGAACAAACCGGCATGTCATAAGGCTCTCACATCCCTCAGAAGATTCTAAACTTCGGTGATCGGTAGAACTTGGGGCCAGTTTCGTCAGACAGAACGGGCACGAACACAAAATAAGTTGCTTCCTGATAACTCCACTTTAGGAGTTATATTCTTATAGGATTCACCATCGATTTGCGTGCGTTTAGAGAGACTTGTATGAGAAATTGACCAATTCTTATATGTTTTGAGCATACTTGAGTATTTAGACTTCATTGTGTAATCCGGGCGTTTTATGCATGTTTTAGGCTTTATTTGTCGCATTTGATCTTCCGGTATTTGTTCGTGTTGTGGATTTCAGGGACCGAAAGCTTGGAGTGCGGATTTTGGAGCGGAAGCGAACTTCGGAAAGAAAGAAACTCAAGGAATGCATGAGAGAATAGAACAAGAGGAGAAGCTAAGAGGAGAAAAAGACTTAGCCAAAAATTTAAGAGGAGTGAAAAGAAGCAACTCACTGGAAGTAGAGGATCACAAATTGTGATCACAAGATCAAGTGCAAGACCACATGGAAGATCAACGTGATCCTACAATTAAAAAAAGGTGATACTATGATCACAAGATCAAGTGCAAGACCACATAGAAGATCACCGTGACTCTACAACTAAAAAGGTGATCCTAGGATCACAAAAGGTGATCACAAGATCACATTATTAGATCTGGCGTGAGTAGAAAGGGGTAAAAGTGTTATTTCTGAAAACAAAAAAAGAGGGAACGGGTTTAATAGGAGAGAACGACCTAGGGCTGAGGATTATTCATCATTCTACGCCATTGGAGAGCTTGGGGCTAGGTTGGAGAGCTTGGATCATCCGTTTGGCTTCTAATCTCCGTTTCTTCTCTAGTTTTTGATATTGGATCATGAAACTTTGTATATTGAACATGTTTATGCGTAGCTAAACGCTTATTTCGGGATATCTCGTAGGAAACTAGGGTTTGATCACTACGTATTGTGGTTTATGGATTTTCTTTCATGCAATCATGCTTAATTGATGAAGTTTTGTCTAGTTATGTGTATTTTACGCTTTTTTCATCTATCTTTTCTATTGGTAGACGTATTAATAGAATTGTGCTAGGTTATAAACGATAGAGGAATCTACGTTTGTTGCCCGGAAAATTGAAATACACACTAGCCGTATCTAGGGTTGAGGAATCTTGCTTGTTAGCTAAGAACAAAGAGTAGAATCAATATTGTAATGCGTGCTTAAACTTGAGTAGGCTAGAGGAATCAGTTACGAGAGTTTAAGCATAGTTATTGGTTGAGACATCTTCAATATAAAATTGCTCGTTTAACTAGAACAAAAATTCATCGTGTTAGTAGAACATAAATCCATCGTAGTGTGAAATACCTAGTGAACCCGAAGAGATATCCTGATACTTATCCCTCGTATTAGTCTAAATTTTAATAATTAGCTTGTTATTTACTTTCTTAGATTAGTCAAACAATCTCTACTACTTTCCCACATAAAGTTAAGAATACTAATTGATTCACGACAAGTCCCTTGGGTTCGACAAACCCGGATTACCGGATATTACTACACGCGACACCCGTACACTTGCGGTTGGATCGTGTCAAGTTTTTGTATTTGATAACTCCACTTTAGGAGTTATATTCTTATAGGATTCACCATCGATTTGCGTGCGTTTAGAGAGATTTGTATGAGAAATTGACCAATTCTTATATGTTTTGAGCATACTTGAGTATTTAGACTTCATTGTGTAATCCGGGCGTTTTATGCATGTTTTAGGCTTTATTTGTCGCATTTGATCTTCCGGTATTTGTTCGTGTTGTGGATTTCAGGGACCGAAAGCTTGGAGTGCGGATTTTGGAGCGGAAGCGAACTTCGGAAAGAAAGAAACTCAAGGAATGCATGAGAGAATAGAACAAGAGGAGAAGCTAAGAGGAGAAAAAGACTTAGCCAAAAATTCAAGAGGAGTGAAAAGAAGCAACTCACTGGAAGTAGAGGATCACAAATTGTGATCACAAGATCAAGTGCAAGACCACATGGAAGATCAACGTGATCCTACAATTAAAAAAAGGTGATCCTATGATCACAAGATCAAGTGCAAGACCACATAGAAGATCACCGTGACTCTACAACTAAAAAGGTGATCCTAGGATCACAAAAGGTGATCACAAGATCACATTATTAGATCTGGCGTGAGTAGAAAGGGGTAAAAGTGTTATTTCTGAAAACTAAAAAGGAAGGAACGGGTTTAATAGGAGAGAACGACCTAGGGCTGAGGATTATTCATCATTCTACGCCATTGGAGAGCTTGGGGCTAGGTTGGAGAGCTTGGATCATCCGTTTGGCTTCTAATCTCCGTTTCTTCTCTAGTTTTTGATACTGGATCATGAAACTTTGTATATTGAACATGTTTATGCGTAGCTAAACGCTTATTTCGGGATATTTCGTAGGAAACAAGGGTTTGATCACTACGTATTGTGGTTTATGGATTTTCTTTCATGCAATCATGCTTAATTGATGAAGTTTTGTCTAGTTATGTGTATTTTACGCTTTTTTCATCTATCTTTTCTATTGGTAGACGTATTAATAGAATTGTGCTAGGTTATAAACGATAGAGGAATCTACGTTTGTTGCCCGGAAAATTGAAATACACACTAGCCGTATCTAGGGTTGAGGAATCTTGCTATTTAGCTAAGAACAAAGAGTAGAATCAATATTGTAATGCGTGCTTAAACTTGAGTAGGCTAGAGGAATCAGTTACGAGAGTTTAAGCATAGTTATTGGTTGAGACATCTTCAATATAAAATTGCTCGTTTAACTAGAACAAAAATTCATCGTGTTAGTAGAACATAAATCCATCGTAGTGTGAAATACCTAGTGAACCCGAAGAGATATCCTGATACTTATCCCTCGTATTAGTCTAAATTTTAATAATTAGCTTGTTATTTACTTTCTTAGATTAGTCAAACAATCTCTACTACTTGCCCACATAAAGTTAAGAATACTAATTGATTCACGACAAGTCCCTTGGGTTCGACAAACCCGGATTACCGGATATTACTACACGCGACACCCGTACACTTGCGGTTGGATCGTGTCAAGTTTTTGGCGCCGTTGCCGGGGACTTCGGTTGAATTAGTTAGAATTATTAACTTTAGGGAATTTTATTTTTGCTTTTATTTATTTATTTTTTTTGATCTCACCTGCTTCCTAGTGAATAATTTTGCAGACATCAGGTAATCATGTGGGGGGCAGAATTACTATGGGCAATCTCCAGTCTACCAGTCGTACTACTCCTATGGAGATACGTACACCCCTCCTCCTTGCAATCAAGAAGATGAGCATATTAAAGAAGTATTGAAGCTCATGATAGCTAGTATGGACAGAGTGGAGGAAGGGCTTAATAGGATGGATGAAACTCTCCAGCTGAAGGGACAGCACTAGGCAAAACTTTCGAGTGCATTGGCATATGCAGATAATGACGATGGGCCAAGTAGCATTATTCCTGACTTAGTTGAGGAGTGCGAAGAGGAAGACAAAGAAACCCGAGAGGTCTATGTCTATAATACTGTTCATCATGAAGTAATAGATCCTCGGGCTGCTTCAGAATCGGATTCGGACTCAGATTGGGATGATATTGTGAAGCCTATACAACTTGTGCCTCGCATAATTCCGGAGCCATGGCATGAATGGGAGAGTGTGGACATCGCAAGCTTATGGCCCACTGAAGATATTTTATTTGAGGAAGAAAGTCATGAAGCTAAGGAATTACTGCATGGAGATTTTTTCAAGGACGTGTATCAAGAAGTTCCTCCGCCTAGTCCATATCTCTTGGATATCATAAAATTGGGCGAATCGCACAAGGAAGAGAAAAGACCCCAATTTTACGCAATACATGACTTGCCACCCGCGATTCCGAGACAAGAGCTAGGGAAGGAAGCAAAAAAGTCAGAACTTATTGTTGAAGCCGTTCCACTTGAGATGCTATATTCAAATGGCCAATCCTCGACGACTGTAATTTTGAAGAATTGGAAGAAGAAGAAGAAGAAGAAGAGGAAAGGTAGAGTGAGGCATGTGGCGGCTAACAACTTATATTTCTTTGCACCATATGCATCTCATGAATTCTTACTTGAGAAGAGACAAAGGGAAAAGCGATGGTGGAAGAAGAAAAAGTGGAGAGAAAAGTCTCATGTCTGAGGTAACTGGGTCGGGTCGTCGACCTTAAATTACAAGGCGCTTGTTGGGAGGCAACCCAACCTATTTATTTGCATTAGGTTAGGGAGTTAGTTTTTAATACAGTTGCGTGTGTTTTGTTTATTTATTTTGGAGAGATGAGAGAGAGGGACTAATGATGTTTTCTAGTGACATATTTGAGCAGGATATGGGAGAATCTACCCCGGTGTGCCATGGCACACATGACCGTCATAGGGGCTCGTGTATGCGAGTTGGGGATTCTCCAAGACACAGATTTTAGCAGAGGAGGGCAGTCTACCTCGGGGTGCGAGAACACACTGACCGTTGGGAGCATGGTGGCGCCACTACTGTGCTTGGGGACTGCTTGACGCGATTTCGTCCCCACCCTTGAGGTGGTTGTGAGTATCTTTTTCTTTTGCTGAATTATGTGCTTCTTTTATTTAGTATATGTCATGCTCCATCTCATCTACTGGCCTTTCACATTGATAGTGGAGTTCTCTTGCATGATCTCTAAACTCGTTGAGGACAATGAAGCATTCAGTGTGGGGGTGGTTTAACTATTTACTAGCCAATGTGTCTTGCATAGCCAGTTACATGTAGTGTGTGTTTAGATTGTATTGTGAGTCAGTATTGTGGTTTATGTCTTATTTTTAATTATATTGTCGTATTGTGTAGTGTAGATTTATATACAGTTTGCACTTTTAAATAATTGAGTCTACCCACCAAAGAGTTGAACTGTGTAGAGTCATTTTTTTTTTCTGTGTCAAAGCCTTGCATGTAGAGTTAAGACTTATGAAAAAAAAATGAAAATTTTGAGAAAGGGCAATTGAAAGAAGCTTAAGCTTGGTTGATATAGTGTGATGTGAAAACTTTAGGCATAGGGTGTGAATTTTGACCGAGAATGACACTTTTAGTTCCCCTAGTAAGTATAGAGAGAATCTCGTTACGGGAATGCCTACCTAGTTTTAAACTGAATTGAATTTTTAAAGCTAAAGTGTGTGTTGCTCTCTACAAGAGTTGAGCTTGGTGTTTGCTAAACAAGCCGAACGTTCATGTGTACGTCTTAGGTAGTCGCCAGCCCGCCTCGTAGTGGCACACAGAACAGCTGTGCGAGGATGCGTATTAGAGCACTCACTGCTTGATAGATCTCACCTTGTAGGACCATTAGAAAGCCTAATTTGAACCTTGGTTTTATTCATAACCTCTTGACCTAGGGTGACGATTCTTGGCCTTCATCATAAACCGTTTAGAATCACCACTTTAGTGCGTCACGAGGGGGTCATAGTTGAGGTGGTTCGATGAGGGAGAGCTGTACTGCATATACTTGTGAGTTCTACATGATCGCTTGCGTATTATTACATATCTTCGAGGGGATGCGAGGGTGAGTGAGTAGGCTTGCGCACTTCGGTGTGGCGGTGTTCCATGTCACTACACCATGGACACAGTTGTGGAGAGCCGTGAGTGCGTGACGTCTAATCCGCACAACAATGGGGTGGTTGATCCTAATTAGTGGATCGTGCTAGGTATCGTTTCTTTTCATCATCACGGTGTAGGAGGATCGGTTGGATTAGGCACGATACTTACATGCATTTGATTACTTGAGAGGGTGCATGTTTACATTCTTGTGTGGGGATGTCGACTTTTGACTACGGACATCGAGATTGAGCTTCTGACGACTACATCCCTACACACGCGCTTTGACTATTTGGCGGCTTTGTTTGGTGACACGGTGTACTTCATTGAGTTAGGGGGAGATGAATTTTACTTGTGATATGCATTCATTGGATCGTCTATTTCCTCCCCTTAACATGCTTGCTTTGCTGGATTCTTGGAAGACCACTCGGATACTTTAACGGCATTTTGTTATATTGAGAGATGAAAAAAAAAAGAATGAAAAAAAGGAAAAAAAAGAGAGAAAAAAGGAGAGATGGAATACAGGAGTAAATTTGAGCTTATTGGAAATTGAGTGGTGGAAAGTTACTAGTTTGTTGACGACGGTTTGCATTTCGTGCACGTATCGCCATTGCGGCCACGGAGATCGTTATTGTACCGGGGTTTGAGGGGATCGAGGGCCGGAGACGGTGAGTTTCAGGTTGCGGTTTCTATCATCGTGGTGAGGGTGTGTGAGATGTGGGGTTTAATGTGAGAATGTGACGCTTAGGACATGTTACTACATAATTATCCTTTTGTCCCTAAGCCTCAACATTCTAAACCGTTAGCGGAATAGGAGCTCGGACTATGAACGTGGCTTAGCCTTGATTAGCCTCTTATTTTTATCGGCACAGATGAAGAGGTAGTTCATTCTTGATAGTAAAGTTAAGCTTTCTATACTAACTATGGGGATTTACTTGTTGTCGAGTTTAGTTGCGCTTCACACCTCTTATCTAATGTTTTCATCATCCATGAGCATCAGTCTATGTTATTGAAATTGCCTGATCTCACAAAAACAAAGAAGTTAAAAGCTTCTATGTGTTTAAGATCGAGTCTAGATTTGCATTGCACCATCTTGCTGCATTACTTGTGTCGTGAGTCGTGTTAGAGTCGTTTGAGTCGTGTCGGCTAGTAGACAATTAAATGCAGTAGATGAGACTTTGCTCGGGACGCGCAAATGGTAAGTGTGGGGGTATTTGATAACTCCACTTTAGGAGTTATATTCTTATAGGATTCACCATCGATTTGCGTGCGTTTAGAGAGATTTGTATGAGAAATTGACCAATTCTTATATGTTTTGAGCATACTTGAGTGTTTAGACTTCATTGTGTAATCCGGGCGTTTTATGCATGTTTTAGGCTTTATTTGTCGCATTTGATCTTCCGGTATTTGTTCGTGTTGTGGATTTCAGGGACCGAAAGCTTGGAGTGCGGATTTTGGAGCGGAAGCGAACTTCGGAAAGAAAGAAACTCAAGGAATGCATGAGAGAATAGAACAAGAGGAGAAGCTAAGAGGAGAAAAAGACTTAGCCAAAAATTCAAGAGGAGTGAAAAGAAGCAACTCACTGGAAGTAGAGGATCACAAATTGTGATCACAAGATCAAGTGCAAGACCACATGGAAGATCAACGTGATCCTACAATTAAAAAAAGGTGATCCTATGATCACAAGATCAAGTGCAAGACCACATAGAAGATCACCGGGACTCTACAACTAAAAAGGTGATCCTAGGATCACAAAAGGTGATCACAAGATCACATTATTAGATCTGGCGTGAGTAGAAAGGGGTAAAAGTGTTATTTCTGAAAACTAAAAAGGAAGGAACGGGTTTAATAGGAGAGAACGACCTAGGGCTGAGGATTATTCATCATTCTACGCCATTGGAGAGCTTGGGGCTAGGTTGGAGAGCTTGGATCATCCGTTTGGCTTCTAATCTCCGTTTCTTCTCTAGTTTTTGATACTGGATCATGAAACTTTGTATATTGAACATTTTTATGCGTAGCCAAACGCTTATTTCGGGATATTTCGTAGGAAACAAGGGTTTGATCACTACGTATTGTGGTTTATGGATTTTCTTTCATGCAATCATGCTTAATTGATGAAGTTTTGTCTAGTTATGTGTATTTTACGCTTTTTTCATCTATCTTTTCTATTGGTAGACGTATTAATAGAATTGTGCTAGGTTATAAACGATAGAGGAATCTACGTTTGTTGCCCGGAAAATTGAAATACACACTAGCCGTATCTAGGGTTGAGGAATCTTGCTATTTAGCTAAGAACAAAGAGTAGAATCAATATTGTAATGCGTGCTTAAACTTGAGTAGGCTAGAGGAATCAGTTACGAGAGTTTAAGCATAGTTATTGGTTGAGACATCTTCAATATAAAATTGCTCGTTTAACTAGAACAAAAATTCATCGTGTTAGTAGAACATAAATCCATCGTAGTGTGAAATACCTAGTGAACCCGAAGAGATATCCTGATACTTATCCCTCGTATTAGTCTAAATTTTAATAATTAGCTTGTTATTTACTTTCTTAGATTAGTCAAACAATTTCTACTACTTGCCCACATAAAGTTAAGAATACTAATTGATTCACGACAAGTCCCTTGGGTTCGACAAACCCGGATTACCGGATATTACTACACGCGACACCCGTACACTTGCGGTTGGATCGTGTCAAGTTTTTGGCGCCGTTGCCGGGGACTTCGGTTGAATTAGTTAGAATTATTAACTTTAGGGAATTTTATTTTTGCTTTTATTTATTTATTTTTTTTGATCTCACCTGCTTCCTAGTGAATAATTTTGCAGACATCAGGTAATCATGTGGGGGGCAGAATTACTATGGGCAATCTCCAGTCTACCAGTCGTACTACTCCTATGGAGATACGTACACCCCTCCTCCTTGCAATCAAGAATATGAGCATATTAAAGAAGTATTGAAGCTCATGATAGCTAGTATGGACAGAGTGGAGGAAGGGCTTAATAGGATGGATGAAACTCTCCAGCTGAAGGGACAGCACTAGGCAAAACTTTCGAGTGCATTGGCATATGCAGATAATGACGATGGGCCAAGTAGCATTATTCCTGACTTAGTTGAGGAGTGCGAAGAGGAAGACAAAGAAACCCGAGAGGTCTATGTCTATAATACTGTTCATCATGAAGTAATAGATCCTCGGGCTGCTTCAGAATCGGATTCGGACTCAGATTGGGATGATATTGTGAAGCCTATACAACTTGTGCCTCGCATAATTCCGGAGCCATGGCATGAATGGGAGAGTGTGGACATCGCAAGCTTATGGCCCACTGAAGATATTTTCTTTGAGGAAGAAAGTCATGAAGCTAAGGAATTACTGCATGGAGATTTTTTCAAGGACGTGTATCAAGAAGTTCCTCCGCCTAGTCCATATCTCTTGGATATCATAAAATTGGGCGAATCGCACAAGGAAGAGAAAAGACCCCAATTTTACGCAATACATGACTTGCCACCCGCGATTCCGAGACAAGAGCTAGGGAAGGAAGCAAAAAAGTCAGAACTTATTGTTGAAGCCGTTCCACTTGAGATGCTATATTCAAATGGCCAATCCTCGACGACTGTAATTTTGAAGAATTGGAAGAAGAAGAAGAAGAAGAAGAAGAGGAAAGGTAGAGTGAGGCATGTGGCGGCTAACAACTTATATTTCTTTGCACCATATGCATCTCATGAATTCTTACTTGAGAAGAGACAAAGGGAAAAGCGATGGTGGAAGAAGAAAAAGTGGAGAGAAAAGTCTCATGTCTGAGGTAACTGGGTCGGGTCGTCGACCTTAAATTACAAGGCGCTTGTTGGGAGGCAACCCAACCTATTTATTTGCATTAGGTTAGGGAGTTAGTTTTTAATACAGTTGCGTGTGTTTTGTTTATTTATTTTGGAGAGATGAGAGAGAGGGACTAATGATGTTTTCTAGTGACATATTTGAGCAGGATATGGGAGAATCTACCCCGGTGTGCCATGGCACACATGACCGTCATAGGGGCTCGTGTATGCGAGTTGGGGATTCTCCAAGACACAGATTTTAGCAGAGGAGGGCAGTCTACCCCGGGGTGCGAGAACACACTGACCGTTGGGAGCATGGTGGCGCCACTACTGTGCTTGGGGACTGCTTGACGCGATTTCGTCCCCACCCTTGAGGTGGTTGTGAGTATCTTTTTCTTTTGCTGAATTATGTGCTTCTTTTATTTAGTATATGTCATGCTCCATCTCATCTACTGGCCTTTCACATTGATAGTGGAGTTCTCTTGCATGATCTCTAAACTCGTTGAGGACAATGAAGCATTCAGTGTGGGGGTGGTTTAACTATTTACTAGCCAATGTGTCTTGCATAGCCAGTTACATGTAGTGTGTGTTTAGATTGTATTGTGAGTCAGTATTGTGGTTTATGTCTTATTTTTAATTATATTGTCGTATTGTGTAGTGTAGATTTATATACAGTTTGCACTTTTAAATAATTGAGTCTACCCACCAAAGAGTTGAACTGTGTAGAGTCATTTTTTTTTTCCGTGTCAAAGCCTTGCATGTAGAGTTAAGACTTATGAAAAAAAAAATGAAAATTTTGAGAAAGGGCAATTGAAAGAAGCTTAAGCTTGGTTGATATAGTGTGATGTGAAAACTTTAGGCATAGGGTGTGAATTTTGACCGAGAATGACACTTTTAGTTCCCCTAGTAAGTATAGAGAGAATCTCGTTACGGGAATGCCTACCTAGTTTTAAACTGAATTGAATTTTTAAAGCTAAAGTGTGTGTTGCTCTCTACAAGAGTTGAGCTTGGTGTTTGCTAAACAAGCCGAACGTTCATGTGTACGTCTTAGGTAGTCGCCAGCCCGCCTCGTAGTGGCACACAGAACAGCTGTGCGAGGATGCGTATTAGAGCACTCACTGCTTGATAGATCTCACCTTGTAGGACCATTAGAAAGCCTAATTTGAACCTTGGTTTTATTCATAACCTCTTGACCTAGGGTGACGATTCTTGGCCTTCATCATAAATCGTTTAGAATCACCACTTTAGTGCGTCACGAGGGGGTCATAGTTGAGGTGGTTCGATGAGGGAGAGCTGTACTGCATATACTTGTGAGTTCTACATGATCGCTTGCGTATTATTACATATCTTCGAGGGGATGCGAGGGTGAGTGAGTAGGCTTGCGCACTTCGGTGTGGCGGTGTTCCATGTCACTACACCATGGACACAGTTGTGGAGAGCCGTGAGTGCGTGACGTCTAATCCGCACAACAATGGGGTGGTTGATCCTAATTAGTGGATCGTGCTAGGTATCGTTTCTTTTCATCATCACGGTGTAGGAGGATCGGTTGGATTAGGCACGATACTTACATGCATTTGATTACTTGAGAGGGTGCATGTTTACATTCTTGTGTGGGGATGTCGACTTTTGACTACGGACATCGAGATTGAGCTTCTGACGACTACATCCCTACACACGCGCTTTGACTATTTGGCGGCTTTGTTTGGTGACACGGTGTACTTCATTGAGTTAGGGGGAGATGAATTTTACTTGTGATATGCATTCATTGGATCGTCTATTTGCTCCCCTTAACATGCTTGCTTTGCTGGATTCTTGGAAGACCACTCGGATACTTTAACGGCATTTTGTTATATTGAGAGATGAAAAAAAAAAAGAATGAAAAAAAGGAAAAAAAAGAGAGAAAAAAGGAGAGATGGAATACAGGAGTAAATTTGAGCTTATTGGAAATTGAGTGGTGGAAAGTTACTAGTTTGTTGACGACGGTTTGCATTTCGTGCACGTATCGCCATTGCGGCCACGGAGATCGTTATTGTACCGGGGTTTGAGGGGATCGAGGGCCGGAGACGGTGAGTTTCAGGTTGCGGTTTCTATCATCGTGGTGAGGGTGTGTGAGATGTGGGGTTTAATGTGAGAATGTGACGCTTAGGACATGTTACTACATAATTATCCTTTTGTCCCTAAGCCTCAACATTCTAAACCGTTAGCGGAATAGGAGCTCGGACTATGAACGTGGCTTAGCCTTGATTAGCCTCTTATTTTTATCGGCACAGATGAAGAGGTAGTTCATTCTTGATAGTAAAGTTAAGCTTTCTATACTAACTATGGGGATTTACTTGTTGTCGAGTTTAGTTGCGCTTCACACCTCTTATCTAATGTTTTCATCATCCATGAGCATCAGTCTATGTTATTGAAATTGCCTGATCTCACAAAAACAAAGAAGTTAAAAGCTTCTATGTGTTTAAGATCGAGTCTAGATTTGCATTGCACCATCTTGCTGCATTACTTGTGTCGTGAGTCGTGTTAGAGTCGTTTGAGTCGTGTCGGCTAGTAGACAATTAAATGCAGTAGATGAGACTTTGCTCGGGACGCGCAAATGGTAAGTGTGGGGGTATTTGATAACTCCACTTTAGGAGTTATATTCTTATAGGATTCACCATCGATTTGCGTGCGTTTAGAGAGATTTGTATGAGAAATTGACCAATTCTTATATGTTTTGAGCATACTTGAGTGTTTAGACTTCATTGTGTAATCCGGGCGTTTTATGCATGTTTTAGGCTTTATTTGTCGCATTTGATCTTCCGGTATTTGTTCGTGTTGTGGATTTCAGGGACCGAAAGCTTGGAGTGCGGATTTTGGAGCGGAAGCGAACTTCGTAAAGAAAGAAACTCAAGGAATGCATGAGAGAATAGAACAAGAGGAGAAGCTAAGAGGAGAAAAAGACTTAGCCAAAAATTCAAGAGGAGTGAAAAGAAGCAACTCACTGGAAGTAGAGGATCACAAATTGTGATCACAAGATCAAGTGCAAGACCACATGGAAGATCAACGTGATCCTACAATTAAAAAAAGGTGATCCTATGATCACAAGATCAAGTGCAAGACCACATAGAAGATCACCGTGACTCTACAACTAAAAAGGTGATCCTAGGATCACAAAAGGTGATCACAAGATCACATTATTAGATCTGGCGTGAGTAGAAAGGGGTAAAAGTGTTATTTCTGAAAACTAAAAAGGAAGGAACGGGTTTAATAGGAGAGAACGACCTAGGGCTGAGGATTATTCATCATTCTACGCCATTGGAGAGCTTGGGGCTAGGTTGGAGAGCTTGGATCATCCGTTTGGCTTCTAATCTCCGTTTCTTCTCTAGTTTTTGATACTGGATCATGAAACTTTGTATATTGAACATTTTTATGCGTAGCTAAACGCTTATTTCGGGATATTTCGTAGGAAACAAGGGTTTGATCACTACGTATTGTGGTTTATGGATTTTCTTTCATGCAATCATGCTTAATTGATGAAGTTTTGTCTAGTTATGTGTATTTTACGCTTTTTTCATCTATCTTTTCTATTGGTAGACGTATTAATAGAATTGTGCTAGGTTATAAACGATAGAGGAATCTACGTTTGTTGCCCGGAAAATTGAAATACACACTAGCCGTATCTAGGGTTGAGGAATCTTGCTATTTAGCTAAGAACAAAGAGTAGAATCAATATTGTAATGCGTGCTTAAACTTGAGTAGGCTAGAGGAATCAGTTACGAGAGTTTAAGCATAGTTATTGGTTGAGACATCTTCAATATAAAATTGCTCGTTTAACTAGAACAAAAATTCATCGTGTTAGTAGAACATAAATCCATCGTAGTGTGAAATACCTAGTGAACCCGAAGAGATATCCTGATACTTATCCCTCGTATTAGTCTAAATTTTAATAATTAGCTTGTTATTTACTTTCTTAGATTAGTCAAACAATCTCTACTACTTGCCCACATAAAGTTAAGAATACTAATTGATTCACGACAAGTCCCTTGGGTTCGACAAACCCGGATTACCGGATATTACTACACGCGACACCCGTACACTTGCGGTTGGATCGTGTCAAGTTTTTGGCGCCGTTGCCGGGGACTTCGGTTGAATTAGTTAGAATTATTAACTTTAGGGAATTTTATTTTTGCTTTTATTTATTTATTTTTTTTGATCTCACCTGCTTCCTAGTGAATAATTTTGCAGACATCAGGTAATCATGTGGGGGGCAGAATTACTATGGGCAATCTCCAGTCTACCAGTCGTACTACTCCTATGGAGATACGTACACCCCTCCTCCTTGCAATCAAGAAGATGAGCATATTAAAGAAGTATTGAAGCTCATGATAGCTAGTATGGACAGAGTGGAGGAAGGGCTTAATAGGATGGATGAAACTCTCCAGCTGAAGGGACAGCACTAGGCAAAACTTTCGAGTGCATTGGCATATGCAGATAATGACGATGGGCCAAGTAGCATTATTCCTGACTTAGTTGAGGAGTGCGAAGAGGAAGACAAAGAAACCCGAGAGGTCTATGTCTATAATACTGTTCATCATGAAGTAATAGATACTCGGGCTGCTTCAGAATCGGATTCGGACTCAGATTGGGATGATATTGTGAAGCCTATACAACTTGTGCCTCGCATAATTCCGGAGCCATGGCATGAATGGGAGAGTGTGGACATCGCAAGCTTATGGCCCACTGAAGATATTTTCTTTGAGGAAGAAAGTCATGAAGCTAAGGAATTACTGCATGGAGATTTTTTCAAGGACGTGTATCAAGAAGTTCCTCCGCCTAGTCCATATCTCTTGGATATCATAAAATTGGGCGAATCGCACAAGGAAGAGAAAAGACCCCAATTTTACGCAATACATGACTTGCCACCCGCGATTCCGAGACAAGAGCTAGGGAAGGAAGCAAAAAAGTCAGAACTTATTGTTGAAGCCGTTCCACTTGAGATGCTATATTCAAATGGCCAATCCTCGACGACTGTAATTTTGAAGAATTGGAAGAAGAAGAAGAAGAAGAAGAAGAGGAAAGGTAGAGTGAGGCATGTGGCGGCTAACAACTTATATTTCTTTGCACCATATGCATCTCATGAATTCTTACTTGAGAAGAGACAAAGGGAAAAGCGATGGTGGAAGAAGAAAAAGTGGAGAGAAAAGTCTCATGTCTGAGGTAACTGGGTCGGGTCGTCGACCTTAAATTACAAGGCGCTTGTTGGGAGGCAACCCAACCTATTTATTTGCATTAGGTTAGGGAGTTAGTTTTTAATACAGTTGCGTGTGTTTTGTTTATTTATTTTGGAGAGATGAGAGAGAGGGACTAATGATGTTTTCTAGTGACATATTTGAGCAGGATATGGGAGAATCTACCCCGGTGTGCCATGGCACACATGACCGTCATAGGGGCTCGTGTATGCGAGTTGGGGATTCTCCAAGACACAGATTTTAGCAGAGGAGGGCAGTCTACCCCGGGGTGCGAGAACACACTGACCGTTGGGAGCATGGTGGCGCCACTACTGTGCTTGGGGACTGCTTGACGCGATTTCGTACCCACCCTTGAGGTGGTTGTGAGTATCTTTTTCTTTTGCTGAATTATGTGCTTCTTTTATTTAGTATATGTCATGCTCCATCTCATCTACTGGCCTTTCACATTGATAGTGGAGTTCTCTTGCATGATCTCTAAACTCGTTGAGGACAATGAAGCATTCAGTGTGGGGGTGGTTTAACTATTTACTAGCCAATGTGTCTTGCATAGCCAGTTACATGTAGTGTGTGTTTAGATTGTATTGTGAGTCAGTATTGTGGTTTATGTCTTATTTTTAATTATATTGTCGTATTGTGTAGTGTAGATTTATATACAGTTTGCACTTTTAAATAATTGAGTCTACCCACCAAAGAGTTGAACTGTGTAGAGTCATTTTTTTTTTCCGTGTCAAAGCCTTGCATGTAGAGTTAAGACTTATGAAAAAAAAAATGAAAATTTTGAGAAAGGGCAATTGAAAGAAGCTTAAGCTTGGTTGATATAGTGTGATGTGAAAACTTTAGGCATAGGGTGTGAATTTTGACCGAGAATGACACTTTTAGTTCCCCTAGTAAGTATAGAGAGAATCTCGTTACGGGAATGCCTACCTAGTTTTAAACTGAATTGAATTTTTAAAGCTAAAGTGTGTGTTGCTCTCTACAAGAGTTGAGCTTGGTGTTTGCTAAACAAGCCGAACGTTCATGTGTACGTCTTAGGTAGTCGCCAGCCCGCCTCGTAGTGGCACACAGAACAGCTGTGCGAGGATGCGTATTAGAGCACTCACTGCTTGATAGATCTCACCTTGTAGGACCATTAGAAAGCCTAATTTGAACCTTGGTTTTATTCATAACCTCTTGACCTAGGGTGACGATTCTTGGCCTTCATCATAAATCGTTTAGAATCACCACTTTAGTGCGTCACGAGGGGGTCATAGTTGAGGTGGTTCGATGAGGGAGAGCTGTACTGCATATACTTGTGAGTTCTACATGATCGCTTGCGTATTATTACATATCTTCGAGGGGATGCGAGGGTGAGTGAGTAGGCTTGCGCACTTCGGTGTGGCGGTGTTCCATGTCACTACACCATGGACACAGTTGTGGAGAGCCGTGAGTGCGTGACGTCTAATCCGCACAACAATGGGGTGGTTGATCCTAATTAGTGGATCGTGCTAGGTATCGTTTCTTTTCATCATCACGGTGTAGGAGGATCGGTTGGATTAGGCACGATACTTACATGCATTTGATTACTTGAGAGGGTGCATGTTTACATTCTTGTGTGGGGATGTCGACTTTTGACTACGGACATCGAGATTGAGCTTCTGACGACTACATCCCTACACACGCGCTTTGACTATTTGGCGGCTTTGTTTGGTGACACGGTGTACTTCATTGAGTTAGGGGGAGATGAATTTTACTTGTGATATGCATTCATTGGATCGTCTATTTCCTCCCCTTAACATGCTTGCTTTGCTGGATTCTTGGAAGACCACTCGGATACTTTAACGGCATTTTGTTATATTGAGAGATGAAAAAAAAAGAACGAAAAAAAGGAAAAAAAAGAGAGAAAAAAGGAGAGATGGAATACAGGAGTAAATTTGAGCTTATTGGAAATTGAGTGGTGGAAAGTTACTAGTTTGTTGACGACGGTTTGCATTTCGTGCACGTATCGCCATTGCGGCCACGGAGATCGTTATTGTACCGGGGTTTGAGGGGATCGAGGGCCGGAGACGGTGAGTTTCAGGTTGCGGTTTCTATCATCGTGGTGAGGGTGTGTGAGATGTGGGGTTTAATGTGAGAATGTGACGCTTAGGACATGTTACTACATAATTATCCTTTTGTCCCTAAGCCTCAACATTCTAAACCGTTAGCGGAATAGGAGCTCGGACTATGAACGTGGCTTAGCCTTGATTAGCCTCTTATTTTTATCGGCACAGATGAAGAGGTAGTTCATTCTTGATAGTAAAGTTAAGCTTTCTATACTAACTATGGGGATTTACTTGTTGTCGAGTTTAGTTGCGCTTCACACCTCTTATCTAATGTTTTCATCATCCATGAGCATCAGTCTATGTTATTGAAATTGCCTGATCTCACAAAAACAAAGAAGTTAAAAGCTTCTATGTGTTTAAGATCGAGTCTAGATTTGCATTGCACCATCTTGCTGCATTACTTGTGTCGTGAGTCGTGTTAGAGTCGTTTGAGTCGTGTCGGCTAGTAGACAATTAAATGCAGTAGATGAGACTTTGCTCGGGACGCGCAAATGGTAAGTGTGGGGGTATTTGATAACTCCACTTTAGGAGTTATATTCTTATAGGATTCACCATCGATTTGCGTGCGTTTAGAGAGATTTGTATGAGAAATTGACCAATTCTTATATGTTTTGAGCATACTTGAGTGTTTAGACTTCATTGTGTAATCCGGGCGTTTTATGCATGTTTTAGGCTTTATTTGTCGCATTTGATCTTCCGGTATTTGTTCGTGTTGTGGATTTCAGGGACCGAAAGCTTGGAGTGCGGATTTTGGAGCGGAAGCGAACTTCGGAAAGAAAGAAACTCAAGGAATGCATGAGAGAATAGAACAAGAGGAGAAGCTAAGAGGAGAAAAAGACTTAGCCAAAAATTCAAGAGGAGTGAAAAGAAGCAACTCACTGGAAGTAGAGGATCACAAATTGTGATCACAAGATCAAGTGCAAGACCACATGGAAGATAAACGTGATCCTACAATTAAAAAAAGGTGATCCTATGATCACAAGATCAAGTGCAAGACCACATAGAAGATCACCGTGACTCTACAACTAAAAAGGTGATCCTAGGATCACAAAAGGTGATCACAAGATCACATTATTAGATCTGGCGTGAGTAGAAAGGGGTAAAAGTGTTATTTCTGAAAACTAAAAAAGAGGGAACGGGTTTAATAGGAGAGAACGACCTAGGGCTGAGGATTATTCATCATTCTACGCCATTGGAGAGCTTGGGGCTAGGTTGGAGAGCTTGGATCATCCGTTTGGCTTCTAATCTCCGTTTCTTCTCTAGTTTTTGATATTGGATCATGAAACTTTGTATATTGAACATGTTTATGCGTAGCTAAACGCTTATTTCGGGATATCTCGTAGGAAACTAGGGTTTGATCACTACGTATTGTGGTTTATGGATTTTCTTTCATGCAATCATGCTTAATTGATGAAGTTTTGTCTAGTTATGTGTATTTTACGCTTTTTTCATCTATCTTTTCTATTGGTAGACGTATTAATAGAATTGTGCTAGGTTATAAACGATAGAGGAATCTACGTTTGTTGCCCGGAAAATTGAAATACACACTAGCCGTATCTAGGGTTGAGGAATCTTGCTTGTTAGCTAAGAACAAAGAGTAGAATCAATATTGTAATGCGTGCTTAAACTTGAGTAGGCTAGAGGAATCAGTTACGAGAGTTTAAGCATAGTTATTGGTTGAGACATCTTCAATATAAAATTGCTCGTTTAACTAGAACAAAAATTCATCGTGTTAGTAGAACATAAATCCATCGTAGTGTGAAATACCTAGTGAACCCGAAGAGATATCCTGATACTTATCCCTCGTATTAGTCTAAATTTTAATAATTAGCTTGTTATTTACTTTCTTAGATTAGTCAAACAATCTCTACTACTTTCCCACATAAAGTTAAGAATACTAATTGATTCACGACAAGTCCCTTGGGTTCGACAAACCCGGATTACCGGATATTACTACACGCGACACCCGTACACTTGCGGTTGGATCGTGTCAAGTTTTTGTATTTGATAACTCCACTTTAGGAGTTATATTCTTATAGGATTCACCATCGATTTGCGTGCGTTTAGAGAGATTTGTATGAGAAATTGACCAATTCTTATATGTTTTGAGCATACTTGAGTATTTAGACTTCATTGTGTAATCCGGGCGTTTTATGCATGTTTTAGGCTTTATTTGTCGCATTTGATCTTCCGGTATTTGTTCGTGTTGTAGATTTCAGGGACCGAAAGCTTGGAGTGCGGATTTTGGAGCGGAAGCGAACTTCGGAAAGAAAGAAACTCAAGGAATGCATGAGAGAATAGAACAAGAGGAGAAGCTAAGAGGAGAAAAAGACTTAGCCAAAAATTCAAGAGGAGTGAAAAGAAGCAACTCACTGGAAGTAGAGGATCACAAACTGTGATCACAAGATCAAGTGCAAGACCACATGGAAGATCAACGTGATCCTACAATTAAAAAAAGGTGATCCTATGATCACAAGATCAAGTGCAAGACCACATAGAAGATCACCGTGACTCTACAACTAAAAAGGTGATCCTAGGATCACAAAAGGTGATCACAAGATCACATTATTAGATCTGGCGTGAGTAGAAAGGGGTAAAAGTGTTATTTCTGAAAACTAAAAAAGAGGGAACGGGTTTAATAGGAGAGAACGACCTAGGGCTGAGGATTATTCATCATTCTACGCCATTGGAGAGCTTGGGGCTAGGTTGGAGAGCTTGGATCATCCGTTTGTCTTCTAATCTCCGTTTCTTCTCTAGTTTTTGATATTGGATCATGAAACTTTGTATATTGAACATGTTTATGCGTAGCTAAACGCTTATTTCGGGATATCTCGTAGGAAACTAGGGTTTGATCACTACGTATTGTGGTTTATGGATTTTCTTTCATGCAATCATGCTTAATTGATGAAGTTTTGTCTAGTTATGTGTATTTTACGCTTTTTTCATCTATCTTTTCTATTGGTAGACGTATTAATAGAATTGTGCTAGGTTATAAACGATAGAGGAATCTACGTTTGTCGCCCGGAAAATTGAAATACACACTAGCCGTATCTAGGGTTGAGGAATCTTGCTAGTTAGCTAAGAACAAAGAGTAGAATCAATATTGTAATGCGTGCTTAAACTTGAGTAGGCTAGAGGAATCAGTTACGAGAGTTTAAGCATAGTTATTGGTTGAGACATCTTCAATATAAAATTTCTCGTTTAACTAGAACAAAAATTCATCGTGTTAGTAGAACATAAATCCATCGTAGTGTGAAATACCTAGTGAACCCGAAGAGATATCCTGATACTTATCCCTCGTATTAGTCTAAATTTTAATAATTAGCTTGTTATTTACTTTCTTAGATTAGTCAAACAATCTCTACTACTTTCCCACATAAAGTTAAGAATACTAATTGATTCACGACAAGTCCCTTGGGTTCGACAAACCCGGATTACCGGATATTACTACACGCGACACCCGTACACTTGCGGTTGGATCGTGTCAAGTTTTTGTATTTGATAACTCCACTTTAGGAGTAATATTCTTATAGGATTCACCATCGATTTGCGTGCGTTTAGAGAGATTTGTATGAGAAATTGACCAATTCTTATATGTTTTGAGCATACTTGAGTATTTAGACTTCATTGTGTAATCCGGGCGTTTTATGCATGTTTTAGGCTTTATTTGTTGCATTTGATCTTCCGGTATTTGTTCGTGTTGTGGATTTCAGGGACCGAAAGCTTGGAGTGCGGATTTTGGAGTGGAAGCGAACTTCGGAAAGAAAGAAACTCAAGGAATGCATGAGAGAATAGAACAAGAGGAGAAGCTAAGAGGAGAAAAAGACTTAGCCAAAAATTCAAGAGGAGTGAAAAGAAGCAACTCACTGGAAGTAGAGGATCACAAATTGTGATCACAAGATCAAGTGCAAGACCACATGGAAGATCAACGTGATCCTACAATTAAAAAAAGGTGATCCTATGATCACAAGATCAAGTGCAAGACCACATAGAAGATCACCGTGACTCTACAACTAAAAAGGTGATCCTAGGATCACAAAAGGTGATCACAAGATCACATTATTAGATCTGGCGTGAGTAGAAAGGGGTAAAAGTGTTATTTCTGAAAACTAAAAAAGAGGGAACGGGTTTAATAGGAGAGAACGACCTAGGGCTGAGGATTATTCATCATTCTACGCCATTGGAGAGCTTGGGGCTAGGTTGGAGAGCTTGGATCATCCGTTTGGCTTCTAATCTCCGTTTCTTCTCTAGTTTTTGATATTGGATCATGAAACTTTGTATATTGAACATGTTTATGCGTAGCTAAATGCTTATTTCGGGATATCTCGTAGGAAACTAGGGTTTGATCACTACGTATTGTGGTTTATGGATTTTCTTTCATGCAATCACGCTTAATTGATGAAGTTTTGTCTAGTTATGTGTATTTTACGCTTTTTTCATCTATCTTTTCTATTGGTAGACGTATTAATAGAATTGTGCTAGGTTATAAACGATAGAGGAATCTACGTTTGTCGCCCGGAAAATTGAAATACACACTAGCCATATCTAGGGTTGAGGAATCTTGCTAGTTAGCTAAGAACAAAGAGTAGAATCAATATTGTAATGCGTGCTTAAACTTGAGTAGGCTAGAGGAATCAGTTACGAGAGTTTAAGCATAGTTATTGGTTGAGACATCTTCAATATAAAATTGCTCGTTTAACTAGAACAAAAATTCATCGTGTTAGTAGAACATAAATCCATCGTAGTGTGAAATACCTAGTGAACCCGAAGAGATATCCTGATACTTATCCCTCGTATTAGTCTAAATTTTAATAATTAGCTTGTTATTTACTTTCTTAGATTAGTCAAACAATCTCTACTACTTTCCCACATAAAGTTAAGAATACTAATTGATTCACGACAAGTCCCTTGGGTTCGACAAACCCGGATTACCGGATATTACTACACGCGACACCCGTACACTTGCGGTTGGATCGTGTCAAGTTTTTGTATTTGATAACTCCACTTTAGGAGTTATATTCTTATAGGATTCACCATCGATTTGCGTGCGTTTAGAGAGACTTGTATGAGAAATTGACCAATTCTTATATGTTTTGAGCATACTTGAGTATTTAGACTTCATTGTGTAATCCGGGCGTTTTATGCATGTTTTAGGCTTTATTTGTCGCATTTGATCTTCCGGTATTTGTTCGTGTTGTGGATTTCAGGGACCGAAAGCTTGGAGTGCGGATTTTGGAGCGGAAGCGAACTTCGGAAAGAAAGAAACTCAAGGAATGCATGAGAGAATAGAACAAGAGGAGAAGCTAAGAGGAGAAAAAGACTTAGCCAAAAATTCAAGAGGAGTGAAAAGAAGCAACTCACTGGAAGTAGAGGATCACAAATTGTGATCACAAGATCAAGTGCAAGACCACATGGAAGATCAACGTGATCCTACAATTAAAAAAAGGTGATCCTATGATCACAAGATCAAGTGCAAGACCACATAGAAGATCACCGTGACTCTACAACTAAAAAGGTGATCCTAGGATCACAAAAGGTGATCACAAGATCACATTATTAGATCTGGCGTGAGTAGAAAGGGGTAAAAGTGTTATTTCTGAAAACTAAAAAGGAAGGAACGGGTTTAATAGGAGAGAACGACCTAGGGCTGAGGATTATTCATCATTCTACGCCATTGGAGAGCTTGGGGCTAGGTTGGAGAGCTTGGATCATCCGTTTGGCTTCTAATCTCCGTTTCTTCTCTAGTTTTTGATACTGGATCATGAAACTTTGTATATTGAACATGTTTATGCGTAGCTAAACGCTTATTTCGGGATATTTCGTAGGAAACAAGGGTTTGATCACTACGTATTGTGGTTTATGGATTTTCTTTCATGCAATCATGCTTAATTGATGAAGTTTTGTCTAGTTATGTGTATTTTACGCTTTTTTCATCTATCTTTTCTATTGGTAGACGTATTAATAGAATTGTGCTAGGTTATAAACGATAGAGGAATCTACGTTTGTTGCCCGGAAAATTGAAATACACACTAGCCGTATCTAGGGTTGAGGAATCTTGCTAGTTAGCTAAGAACAAAGAGTAGAATCAATATTGTAATGCGTGCTTAAATTGAGTAGGCTAGAGAAATCAGTTACGAGAGTTTAAGCATAGTTATTGGTTGAGACATCTTCAATATAAAATTGCTCGTTTAACTAGAACAAAAATTCATCGTGTTAGTAGAACATAAATCCATCGTAGTGTGAAATACCTAGTGAACCCGAAGAGATATCCTGATACTTATCCCTCGTATTAGTCTAAATTTTAATAATTAGCTTGTTATTTACTTTCTTAGATTAGTCAAACAATCTCTACTACTTGCCCACATAAAGTTAAGAATACTAATTGATTCACGACAAGTCCCTTGGGTTCGACAAACCCGGATTACCGGATATTACTACACGCGACAGCCGTACACTTGTGGTTGGATCGTGTCACTTCCGCACACTCATCAAACATATCCCTGGCACTTACCATCCGAGCTATTTATCCACAGTTTCAATTGTTGACGGATTTAGGACGGGTAGGATAGGATATTTAGAAGCGCAGTCCTAGACGTGATGATACAACTCACACAAACCCGATTCTCACTCCCTCACCAAAATCCAAGGAACCCCACCGAATCTACTACTCCGCCCTCATTCCCTCCATCTTGGTGCAACGCCGTTCTCGCGGCCACAAACGTGAAGAAGTGATCAAAACTCATAGCTAATCTCCTTGGTCTTCATGAAGTTTAATTTTCGGCTCCTTATTCCATTTCAATTTCAACTTTCTGTTTTTTTTTTCTTTCAATCTCAATTTCATTCTCAATAAGCACATGGAACCACCAGTACGATAGTAATATCCAAGGAGATCAAATCAATATAGATAACGTGGGGTGGAATGTGTCAAATCAAATGATGAAATCAAATATATGTCGACACCCCCACACTCGATGTAAAGCA
Source organism: Linanthus parryae (assembly GCA_023055425.1). Taxonomy (NCBI): domain Eukaryota; kingdom Viridiplantae; phylum Streptophyta; class Magnoliopsida; order Ericales; family Polemoniaceae; genus Linanthus; species Linanthus parryae. The sequence continues at coordinate 81,810,199 of JALGPY010000006.1, forward strand.
TATCACATAAACCCGGTAATCAATAAATAAACGTGCTAATTCCAACCGATCCTCCTCATCACCTAAGATGTAGAAAATATGAAAGAAGTATAAGCACGTCCTCCTATGAGATCAATCAACCCCACCCCATATCGTGCGGAAAGGTATCACGCACGACGGCACTCCACCTGTGATCGTTGTGTATGGACACGACTCACCGCCACACCGAAGTGTGATGCCGTCTCTAACTCACCCTCACATCCCCTCAAAAGATGACATGTAAGAATGTCCACTCAAAATGTATCAAATCATCTCACCCTCAACGAACCTCCCTAACTCAACTCCCTCTATCATGACGCATAGGAAGGAACCATTCTAACTAGTGATAGAAGTCACAAGGAATGGTTTCCTAGGCTAGAGGTTGTGAATAAAAGGGGTAAATGGTTCAAATTGGGGTAACTAGTGGACCTAGGCGATGGAGAAGGGATGTGAGGTCCCCATAAAATCACTCGCACAGCTGTTCCGTTGCCACTACGAGGAGGGTTGGCGACTACCTAAGTGACAGTGGTGTAGCGCTAGTAGGATAACTAGTCCGAGAGAAAGCTACTCACAATTCTCTAGTGCATTGGCCCTATAAGTCTTCCTACTCCAGATTCTCGCGTTTCTACCTCACCTCAGATTTTCATAATACCTAGGGAATACTATCATTGAGCCCTCTTCACTCTTACTCTCTTCAATTGCCCTTTCTCAAAAAAAAATCAATTTTTAAGGTTTTTCCGATTTTCCAATTTTTTTCTTTGTTTTTGTTTTAATTTTCCTAACTCTATATGCTTGGGCCAACTCGATTAACGAACAACTATTGGGTAGGAGGACTCAATATTTAAAAGTGCAACAATTATATACAACGCAAATATTTAAACGTGCACATGCAATCCTAACTCCGACACCTACGTGCAAACTGATTCACTATTCTATATGTAACGAGGTAATGCAAGTTAAGGCAAGTAAAGATATGTGTAACCCCCCCCCCCCACTTGAGATCATCACTGTCCTCAATGAAATTAAAGTGTCCCCCCAATGACATGACCTCAACATGTAAGGATTCAAAAAGACAAGTGTTGCATGGCATTTTGCATGAATTGAATCATATCGTCTAGAGCGATTATTTAAAGAGAGAGAATATGTGGTACCTATGATCCCGGAGTACCATTCTTATGGTATTGGTTTCGCGAAAATTAGTCAAGTAGGACCGAGTCGGTCGGACAAATTTTCCGAAAACTTGAGCAAGTTAAAGCAAGCATACCGTTGATGTGCTCCTCGGTGTTCCCGTCTTGAGTTCCTCTTTGAACTTTGGCCGAATCTCCCTCAAAATCAAAGAATTGGAAGATTAAAGTTCTTGGAGATCTTCTTCTTTGAATCCCCCCACACTCAATCCGCTCACTATCTCGAAAGCTCAACAGTTAATCCGCTCACTATCTCAAAAACTTCGCGATTTGGATGCGTTTTGGGTTTGGGGTAAGTTGGTGTTCTTGAGGGTTTGGAGAGGAAAAAGATGAAGTTGGGAAGTGTTTGATCCAAATTGGGGTGTTAGGGGACTTGTTGGTTGGATATAGGCTTTAAACAATCAAGAAAATACCAAAAAACACCCCCAAAATCGGACAAACCCGCCCGATTTCGGCCCCCATTTCGGCCCGAAATGGGGCCGAACTCACTGTAGCAATCTCAAACAGTGGGAATGTTTGATTTCGGGGTTTCGGCCCGAAATGGGTGCCAAAATGCACTGCTTTCGCCCCTTTTGTTTTTGCTCTATCTTCTTCATCCGGTATCCGATTTGTGCGATTCTTGAACCGTTGGACTCCACACTCAACGAGGAATCCATTTTTGACTAGCAAATTCCCAAATCCAATACATTTTACATCTATTCTCAATTTATCTCTCTTATTCAAAAAATCTCACCTCCAAATCTCTTGAACTTTTATCTCCTCTCCGGATTCCGATGCGTGCAACCCCGATACTCCAACTTGCTACCATGTTCCTCATGAATAATTAGCTACTCCTAGACCTAAAATAGCTCCTTCATCAAGCTCAATGCTCCCGGTTAGCTCGTTGTTTCTCGGTTTTCATGCAAACTTGTGCACATGCATCAAAGCAAAGAATCCGGGGGTCCTCGGTACCTGCACACTCATCGAAAACATTAAAACACCCTCTCTATCATCTCTCACTATCAAATATGGAGAACTCAAAAACAAAACAAAACAAAATAACAAATATCCTACTCTACATTGGGTTGCCTCCCAAGAAGCGCTTGTAATTTAAGGTCGACGGCCCGACCAAGTTACCTCTTCCACCTAGAAGGTGGCTTGGCACGACGTGCCCAATCCTCTTGTGGTCTCTGCAGGATTATCCAGACGACCTTGTGCTTCACTTTAGGATCAGGTGGATCTTCCTTTGTCACATCTCGAATTTGATGCACTACATGCATGGCATGTGGAACTGCTGACTGCCCCTGAGACTGTTGGGGAGTGGGATTGAAAACCCTGAAAGTCTCACGTACATCATTGATCCTCATGATCAACTCCCCGTTCTCAACATCTATCAATGTCCGACCGGTAGCCAAGAAGGGCCTACCAAAAATAATCGGAACGTCTCCTGGCGGCATATCTAGAATGACAAAATCAGTTGGGATGACGAGACTCCCAACCTTCACCAAGACATCTTCAACTACCCCATAGGCTTTCTTCAATGACTTATCTGCAAATTGCAGATTGATCCAGGTGGATCGCGCCCCCACACCTAACTTCTGAAATACCGACAGTGGCATCAGATTGACACTAGCCCCCAAGTCACATAGGGCCTGCCCAGTGTAGGCTACACCTAGAGTAGCTTCAATCACGAAGCTTCCTGGATCCTTCAGTTTATGAGGTAACCCATGTAAGGCACATGAGCTAACCTGCTCAGTCAAGTCCACAGTCTGAAAGTCATCAACAACTTTCTTACCCAACACTGCATCTTTCATGAATTTAGCATACTTAGGCATCATTTTGACTGCCTCAATGAGTGGTATGTTAATGTGCAGTTTGGAAAAGATAGATACGAATTGCCTATAATCCTGAGAGTCGTCTTTCTTCTTCCTGCTACGCAATGGAAAAGGGAGATTCTCGGAAGAAGAAAGGGGTGGAGTTACCTCTTTATTCACTTCCTCAGCTGGCGAAGTCATGCCCTTTCATTGGGGGACCATGACAGGAGTCTTCTCAGAATCGAAGACTTCATGCTCCTTTTCCTTTGATGCTTCTTCTCTGGCATGACTCGGGTAGGGAGGGTAAGTCAGTGCAATCCCGCGGTGAGTAGTGATGATTTCAGCCTGTTCCTGAGATGTATCAATACTGCTTTCCAGTGCTTTTTGGTCGAGTTGTTTCTTCAAAGACACAATTTCAGCTTTAGCCACCTGGAGTGAATCTGCAACAGTAGTGAACTGAGTTTGCATGGTCATCATGTGTTCACCCATCATCTTCATCATTTTTTCATTTCTGCTAACTCTGAAGCTTTTTCCTGTTGCTGCGGATACAACTCTGCAACATCTTCTTTGGGCTTCACCTCCACTGCATTCACTTGAACAGTATTGTAGGCAACTGAGTTATGCTTCATTGGAACTGGTTTGTGGTAAGACTTTCCCATGCTCTCCTCCTGTTTAACCACACATCTAACCAGCTTATATGCCCCCTCCAAATCACATTTGAACAAGAAATTACCCCCAGCTTCAATATCAAGCTTGTCTTTATCAGACTTGTCAAGTGCATCATAGAATACACAAATGATGTGCCCCTCGTCAATTTTGTGGTTTGGGCATTTGCGTAACAATAGGTTGATGTGCTCCCATGCGTGGACCAATGATTCACTCTCATGTTGTCTGAAATTCCAAATCTCGTTCTGTAGCTGAATCATCCGGGAGAATGGAAAAAATCTAACCATAAACTGCGAGACACACTCTTCCCAAGTTTTGATGGAGTTGGATGGCAAAGATTCCAACCAATCCTCAGCTGCTCCCATAAGGTAATAAGGGAACATCATCAGTTTAAGTGCTTCGGCAGTGACCCCCTTGTAGCGGGTATAAGTGCAATAATGCTGAAATTCCACAATAAATTCATGAGGATCTTCGTCTTCAGTGCCCGCGAATGGGAACTCATCCCTCAAAAATTGAATTTCCTTCAGCTTTAGGCAAAAATTCTCTGCCTGAATTGGTGGAACTACAAATGTCGGCTCAGTTCCTTTCAGGTTCACCTCAAATCCTTTGATGATTGCCTTCCCAGAGCGGTTGTAGGGCATTAAGGATGTTTCTACCCGTACTTGCTCTTCAATATTAGCTAACCTAGCTTCCAACTATTCTTGGGTAGGGCTGCTCGGCTCTTGTCCCTCTGCCATCGATTCCTGAGAAAACAGCACTAGCAAACCCGTGAGGCAACAAAGAGTAAACAAAACAAAAATAAAATGTAAACTAAAGTAATTGCTAACTAAAACTTATTAACCGTTGTCCCCGGCAACGGCGCCAAAAACTTGACACGTATTCTTACGTGTGTACGCAAGTGCACGGTCGAGTAATAAAGTGTGAGTATTTTTAATACTCGGGTTGTCGAATCCCACGAGGACAAGCTCGTAACAAGCTTTAACTTACTAATTAGTTGAGTTTACTAAGTAACCGGTAAAAAGTGATGAGAATTGTGAGGTTTCCACCCCCAAACAAGTGGCTGTATGTAACGACTGAAATAGTAGAAAAGTGAATTAAGAAGAAGTTCTTAATAAATTTTGGAGAAACTAGGCGATCTATGGATCACCTAGGGTTGCTAGACAATTCCGGATACTGTATTGAAACACGCTAATCATAATTCAGTTATGTCAGGTAACAAGTCACTACGATCTTCTCTCGATCTCACGCAGTCCTACGTCACAGTCTACTACAGGTCCTGCCGGTCCACTGTCGTCTATCAAGTGGGCAATCCTAATCAAATCACCTCTCAGTCTCATTGATTATGGATTGTGATCATGTTCTCTATCACACTAAGTTAGGTCTCTCTCGAGAACCCCACCTAATTACTAGCAATTCCGGGTAGCTACTCCATTGTTGCTAAGGATTAAGCATAGAACATGAACAATAACTAAACTAAATTAAACATTAAGTAAGATAACATAATCATGAAGAAAATTAATTCTCTAATGGCCATTCATCTCATAAATAGAGTGTGTCAGTAACCCTAGTTCAACAATACACCAAAAGATGTGAAGAATCGTCACAATCATGAATCCAAAACATGTATCAATCTCAATAATCCGGAAAAGATGAGTCTAAAATAACCCTAGGCTCTCCATAGAGCCTAGAAAAGAATCTAGCTGCTCATAACCATTAAAATATGCAAAAGTTTCTCCGTAGATAATGAAAGAGAAGAGAAGAAGTGATCAAACGGTGAAATCGCCGAAGAATAGTCGAATCCGGGCAATCCCCAAGCTCCAAGATGCTCTCCAATGGTGTCCCGTTGCTCTCCTCCTTCTTCTTGACTCCCACTATGCGTGATTCCTCTCTTTTTCCGTCCCTAGGTCGTTTTTTAGTCGTAACCCGTCACAAGTCTTCAGTAATTGCACAATAGCCCCCTGAAATCTGCTCCTGACTTCGCCGAGCCATATCTTCTTCGTCCGAACTCGGATTTAGCTATGTGACCTATCGTTGGAAAGCTCTCGGAGTATACTTTCATTTGGCCCTGGTCTCACTCCAAAAATATTTGTATAACTCCAGATAGGATCAAAATAGTGCAGACTGGTCATCCAAGCTCCTCCAATTCGACTTCTCTTCGTTCCACTTGTGCTCCCGTTGTTTCCGAAGTTCGTTCCATGCCTCCTATCAATCGATTAGCATTCGTACATGCCAAAACAACATGAACAAACATACCAAGCGATTATATTTGACAAATAACAATGAAATATGCATAGAAAACGCCCGAACTAACAATATAGCACATTGTAGCAACAAGTGATAAAACGACTCAGATTCTTTAACATTAAGCTCAAATCACTCGTGATAATGTGGTAAGATGGAGATAATATATAGCTCCTAAAAGGTGCTTTCATACCTTTGTGTCTACTAAGAGTACTGGTACGACTAAATCAGCCCCGAGCCCTCCAAGGTCCTCCGATCTGGTTTTGGATTTGGACATTCTTTCCTCCGGGAATCCATTTGAAGTATGGGGTTCACAGACCGCTTCTCCCATTGCTGTAAGAGGAAACTTGGTAATTCCTCAGGTGTACTTCATATGCGAAGCTAGAGCTGACAAGGAACTGATGGCCACGGCTGATGACTTGCAGGCAACATTGCCCATTGCTCCTCTCCAGCGAATTATCGAGGGGACTGGTAAGCCCCTCCTTGTCTTTTATTCCTCTATTTTTATTCCCCTATTTTGCGGAGTATAATATCGTGCTTGCGCATGTAGGTATTGATCAAGCTTGCCTGGTGTTGTTAATGAATGTTTGGGTATCTTTCCCTACTGCCTTTGCGCGTGCTAGAATTGTCTCCCATGGACAGAGGGAAAATTTTCAAATAGCTTGCCATTTTCCTAGGAGAACTGCATCAAGCTACTCCTGTACTAACCACCCCGGCTAAATCCCAGGAGTTCCTTGCAAGCATGCGGAAACTTGAGCAACTTGCAGCGGGGCGATTGGTCTTTAAGTTCCTTACCCAGTGGTTGACAAGAGTTCACAATTCTGCCAATTTGGGGAACGAGCTTGCTTCCTTAAAAAAGTAAACGGCCGATCTCGCGGCGCGTAGGGAATAATTCGAGCGTCAAGCCAAGGAGTTAGATGAGGCCGTGAAGCGTTATGAAGCTAGTAAGACTCGTATTGCAGGGCTCGCTGCCAATTCCCTCGAGTTGTCGGCGCAGGATTCCTTGTTGAAGGACTTCTTTGAAGAATGAGGTTGCTTTTACAAGGGAACATTTTTTGTCCTGGTTTTGCTTTGCACCTTTAGTGTATATCTTTGAAATGATTTTTAAATTCAAACACTGTTTCGCACCCTTTTCATGGGCTAGCATGTTGTCGGCCTTTTTTTCATATGGCCCCCAAGTATTATCTGCGTCTTTTTCGCTTATGGCTGTTGCCTGATAAGATAGACCTGTTAGACCACCCTCTGGGTGGTAATCCTGCTATCTTATGAGATAGGCTTATTATTGCTATCATGTGATATAGGCTTTTCACCTTATCATGTGAGACGAGGTTGCATTGCTATCATAGGAGATAGGCTTTTGTCGCTATTGCGCGAGGTAGGTTTATAGGGCTACCCTATGAGGTAGGCTGCTATCATGTGAGATAGGCTTGTATTTCCCTCTTTTGTGATGAATTTTGTTCCTCCGCTATCATAGGAGATAGGCTTTTGGGCTTGCTATCGTATGAGATAGGCCTAGACTGCTACCCTATGAGATAGGCTCACGTCTCGATGTTGCGGTCAATCTAGTGACCCATTCAGCTTAGAGAAGGAGATTGACAATTTTTTTTGACAAAAGTGCCCTAATATGATAAGCTTTTTTATCAATAATCAGATCCTCATATTGGAGGTTTTTGAAGAAAGGACATAGCAAATTTAAACAGGAAAGGCTAAGGATAGTACTTTTTTAGCCACCGCATGTTGATTGGTTGCGGAGTAGTAGCAATTCCATGGCATCGCAGAATGTTGAAATATCTGCTGTCGAAGACTTCTTTTACCTCGAATGGTCCTTCCCAATTAGCCGCGAATTTAGGGTGGGCTGCTTCGCGCATGCAGTGATCAGAGGCTCGTAGCACGAGATCGCCTACTGTAAAGTCCCTATTCTGGACCGTCTTGTTCTATGCGCGCGCAATCCTCTCCTTGTACTTCAGATTCGCTCGTGTGGCCTTTTCGCGTTTTTCCTCCAGAAGGATCAAATCATGTTCACGTTCATTGTTTTACAAGGCGCTGAAGGCTAACCTTGCGGAGTTTACTTTTACTTCAGTGGGAACAACTGCTTCTGCTTCATAACATAGCAGAAAGGGGGAAGTCCCAGTGGGAGTCCGAGGCGACGTTCGATACGCCCAAAGTGTCGTTCCGAATGAGTCCGCCCACTTCTTGTGGTCATCCGTGACCATCTTACTCAGTATCCGTAGCAATGTTTTATTGGTTGCTTCTACCTGTCCATTCCCTTTCGGATAGTAAGGCGTGGAGCATACCTGCCTGATGTTGCATTCCATCAGTTTCTCTGCGACCTGGTGGTTGACAAAGGGAGTGCCATTGTCAGACAGCACAGTGTTAGGAATGCCAAAGCGGTGAATGATATTTTCTTGGATGAACCTGACCACTGTCGCCGCATTGGCTGTCTTGAGTGGGACTGCTTCCACCCATTTAGTGAACTGCTCTGTTCTTGTCATGATGTATTCATTCCCTCTTGAGGGGGGTCGTATTGGTCCAATAAAATCTAGGGACCAAGTATGGAATGTCCATGGGGTCCCTAGCGCGTGTAGATCAACCGCGGGAGCATGCACCAAATTACCATGAAATTGGCATTGTGGGCATCTTCTAACCTTTGCGCGACAGTCGGCCTCCATGGTCGGCCAGAAGTATCTTACTGTAAGAGTTGTCGGCATAATTTTGCACCCCCTTGGTGTTCCACCTGGTGTGACATTTCCATGACCTCTTGAGCTTCCTGTCCATGCAAGCACTGGAGAAAATTTCCATTGTGCCCTTTCGCCATAGTATGTTTTCTTGGAAAACATATCTGTTGGCCTTCCTTTTGAGCTTTTCGGCTTCCTTTCTGCCGTCAGGCATAGCCCTCCCTTGAAGATGGTCGATTATCGGTTGTCGCCAATCGTCCTCTATTGCAGCAATTTCCAGGGTGGCTTTGATCAAGGCACACTTCTCGCAGTTGCCTTGTATGATGGCAGCGAAATACAAAATTTGCGGCCAGTATATCCCGTACCTTTGGGCTTTCTTGTAGATGGAGATCTCATTATCCCCACAAGAGTTTTGGTGAATCTTTTCCAGAAGATGGTCGATTATCGGTTGTCGCCAATCATCCTCTATTGCAGCAATTTCCAGGGTGGCCTTGATCAAGGCACACTTCTCGCAGTTGCCTTGTATGATGGCAGCGAAATACGAAATTTGCGGCCAGTATATCCCGTACCTTTGGGCTTTCCTGTATATGGAGATCTCATTATCCCCACAAGAGTTTTGGTGAATCTTTTTCCAAAGTTGGTTGGCCCTCCTTTTCAGTTACGCACCTCATAAGGATACCCCCGGGCCCCTTATGATAAAGCAAGCCATCATGTATGCAAAATCCCTTAGTAGAAACCCACGTTTCCTTGCTGGTTCCATCGGACATTGCGCGCAAAATAGGTTTCCTCCAGTCTGAGTCTTCCGGAGGTTCCTCGTCGCATAGGTCTTTTACTGATGACGGAACTGACTTCACCTCAATCGATATTTTGGCAAGACATTTATCTGAACTGATCTTTGACCCTAAAGTGGCCAATGCATCCGCGTGGCGATTGTCAGATCTGGGAGTGTGCTCGTATTTGCAGACTCGAAATTCTTAACCAGTTTCTGCACAATTGACCGGTACTTTAGTAAATTTATCTCTTTTAAAGCGTATTCTCCCGAGGTTTGTTTGACAATTAGTTTTGAATCTCCCATGATGACGAGACTCTTGACCTCCAAGGCTCTAGCTGCAAGGAGTCCTGCGATCAGGACTCATACTCGGCTTCGTTATTGGTCACTGCAAAGTCCAGTTTTGTGGAAATCTGGGTAACCTCCTGATCAGGTTTGATGAGTACTACTCATATTCCCCCCCCCCCCGATCTTGTGGATGATCCATCAAACTGCAACTTCCAGTATTCATTGATGATGGCGTATATTTCATGTCCTTGAAACTCCTCTGGCACCGGCTCGTGCCTCTCATCTGGGAACTGTGCCACAGATCCGCTAACGCCTGTGATTTGATGGCATTGGGTCGTGGCACGTGATATCATATTGGGAAATGGTCATGTACCACTTCGCGAGCCTTCCTAAGGGGAGTGAGTGCCCCAGGAGATATCGTATAGGGTCGTTCTTCGTTATAACTACCACTTTAAGAGAAGCGAAGTAGTGTCTTAACTTCTCAATCGCGAAGAATAAAGCCAAACAGTGCCATTCCATGTCTGTATATCTTGACTCTGCTGATTGAATCATGCGGGAGATATAATACACCGGTCTTTATTGCCCCTCAAACTCCTGGGCCATTAATGCTCCAATCGACCTTTGAGTTGAGGTGAGGTATAATAGCAGAGGTGCTCCCAGTTGTGGTGCAATCATAACTCTTGGTGATGTCAGCAGTCTCTTCAACTTTTCGAATGCGACTTGATGTTCCTCCGTCCAGACGAACGGTGCATTCTTTTTAAGCAGATTGCTGAAGCAGAAGGTTAGCTCTGCAATTGCCGGTATAAACCTCCGCAAGTAAGAGAGTTTCCCTAGGAATGCCTTCAACGTGTTTTGCGATTGTGGTGCTGACAGATTTGTGATTGCTGAGATCTTGGCGGGATCAGGCTCGATTCCATGCCTGTGAATTACACAGCCTAGGAATTTACTAGAGGTTACCCCAAATGTGCACTTCATAGGGTTCATCTTTAGCTGAAATTGCCGGCATCTGTCGAAAACCCTTCTTAGATTTTTCAAGTGGTCCTCCTTCTTCTTAGACTTGACCACCAGATCGTCCACGTAGAATTCAGCCTCTTGGTGCATCATGTCATGGAACAGCTCCATCATTGCGCGTTAGAACGTGGCCCCTGCGTTCTTTAGGCCGAACGGCATAACTGTGTAGTTAAAGACCTTTACCGGTGTTATGAACGTAGTCTTCTTTGCATCATCAGGGTCCATTTTGATCTGGTTGTAGCCACTGAATCCGTCCATAAAGCTGAACATCTCATGACCTGCAGTGGAGTCGATCAACAGATCCACGTTTGGCAAATGGAAATCGTCTTTTGGGCAGAACTTGTTCAGGTCTCTGAAATCTACACATATCCGAAGGCTTCCATTTTTCTTTAGAACAGGGACTATGTTTGCCAACCAGGTGGGATGATGGTTAGGTTATATGAACTTGGCATTCAGTAATTTGATCATCACCTCCCTGATTTTGACATTGATCTTTGGACGGAAATTCCTTGCGCTTTGCTTGACTGGTTTCGATCCTGGGATGACATCCAAGCGATGCATAGTAATTTTTCGGTCAAGCCCTGGCATTTCATCGTAATCCCATGCAAACACATCCTTGTACTCTTTCAGTAGCTGGATCAGCATTTGTTCTTTCGTATCACTAAGGTCTGGGCTTAGGAAGACAGGTCTTTGTTTTTCCTCACCTGGGCTGAGGAATACCTCCTTAAGTTCCTGCTTTTGTGGCTTCGGGCGGTCTTCCATGCACTCAGGTGCCTCTTTGACTTCCTCGATTGACAGGCCCTCCTCGCTTATACTGGAGACTCCTGATAGTCTGCAAGCTTGTGTGGAGACGCCCATGACGCGATATAACTTTCTTATTTTGGGGGAATAATACGTTATCCTCTCTTTAGTGGGACCCGTATCATGTTGCAAAGTGTGGACGCGTTTTCTTACTTTAGGGATGTCCTCTCCCGCGGGCCGTTTTTCCTAAAGCTCTCGCGTTATTGTTGCTCGAAGCGGCGGCTGGCTCTGAATATCCTCCCATCTGGGAAAAGGAGTTGGTCAAAATGGGGACGGGAGCGGCCTATCCTCCATTTCCGTAAACCAAACTGCTTCAGGTAAGTGTGCCTCCAAAATATTGAAAGGATTCACAGAAGCGGGTATCGTGACCACCCTTCCTTTCCAGATAGCCTTCACCACCTGATGGGCCGTCGAGGGTACAGCATCGAAGCGGTGAATCCATGCTCGCCCAATAATCATGTGGTAAGCCGACTCTGCCTAAATAACATGGAATTTGGCAGAACAATTTATCTGCCCAATTCGGACTCCCAAATTGATCCATCCCAAAGTCATTATGGAGCTACTTCCAAACCCCGTTAAGGACAATGTCCTCCTAACCATCTGGTGCCCGAAAACCCCTGCCATGTCTAGGGTGGCCAAAGATATGACGTTCACCGCAGCTCCACCATCGACAAAGGCTCTTTCGAATTCAACATGGTTGATCATTGTCGTGATATGTAATGGCCTCTGATGATTTGCACTAAACCTTTTGTCAGACTCATCGAATGTCATGATGAGCCCCTGCGGTCTGGAGGCTTCGACAGCTTCGTCATCTGTGATAAGGTGTTTCTCTCCATATCTTTCTGCGACACCTAGAATTTCTCCCATCACCCCCAGTCTGCAGCCCTCCAAAAATTTCATCTCATCAAAGAACTTCCGGAATTTGATGGGGTCCTTCATTCGTCCAGTTCGAGTGTTTTCACCACATTCCTTATTCACATAGAGTTCAGAGACCACAGGGACTCCTGCTTCTGCCATGTATGTGATTGAGATCATGGCGATCTCTTTCCCCTTGGGTTCTTGTCGGGGAGAAGGGCTGCCTGTAACGCCTTTGGCTGATTCCTCCACAACTAGCTGGTCTTTTGCTACTTGCTCGTACACCATCCACCTGAGTTTTGTGCATTCCTTAGTTGGATGGGAGATTTTCCCGTGGCATTCGCACCATTTCGGGTCCCGGAGTTGTTCTTCTGGAGGTTTGTGCTCAAATGTCGGCAAGGTTCCCTCCCGTCGCCATTCTTTGCAAAAGCCAATGGCGTCCCTGATCGATATGGACAGGGGTGGCGGCTCTTGAGCTGTGAACCGCCGTTGTTTCGTGGGCGCAGATACTGCGTACATATTGGCGTCTCGTGATCGTTTGGATCCACCGTCTTTAGAGCCGAGATTCGTCGGCGCACGCTCGCCACCGTATCTTTTCCTCATCCTTTCTACTAACGGCTCAATGTTCCTGGTGCAGTCGATCAATTTTGAAAAGGTAGGCATGTTTAAATTAATCAACATACCTTTATACTCGTCGCGCATACCTTGCAGGCATATCTCGACCAGACGGCTCTCCAAGACCTCGTCACTGCATTCCAAGGACCTGGCTCTGAACTTCCTAATGAAGGCCACGCCTCTCGTCATATTTTTGATACATGCGGGAGAGGTGAATGGTGGTGACTCGTTCATCCATCTGGAAGAACTTCGTGTAAAATTTCTTTACCATGTCATCCCATGTCTTTACAGATCCCGCTTCGAGGGCTCTGTACCACTTATATGCAACGGTCCCCAGAGATTTGGGAAACTCGCGCATGAGCAGCCGGGTATCAGCTGCATACGGACCCGTCACATCCATGAACCTCATCACGTGTTCGTGGGCGTTTCCACTGATTTCATCGAACTTGTCCCACTTGGGCGTTTTGTACCCAGCGGGGTTTGGCATCAGGTAGACATCCCGCGGAATGGGAGGAGTGCTATCTACTTTTGGAACGACTGTGTCCACGGAGCTCTGATTGGCGATGAGACCGTCAATCATTTGCTCGAGAGCCGCCATACTAGCAGGTGTTCCTCCGTAGGAAGGAGTTGTTGGCCCGAAACCCGGAATGTAGGGCATACTGGGGTTGTAGGGAGGCAGAGGTGGAGGCCCGTGGCTTCCTAGGGCTCCGCTCGCGTATAGAGACGACGCAGGATATGCGGCAGGGTTCCCTGCCGTCATGAAGGACGAGCCTGATGAGAATGGTGGGGTCTGGGTTGCCGGGCCGCCCGAAAGAGGAGCCTGGGCAGCAGAAACATGCACTATCGAGGTACCCATTGAGGTGGACACCACCCCTGGTGGGGGCAGTGAAGTTGTCAGTGATTAGGCAGAAGTCCCTGGCACCGCGTTTTGTGCCATCTTTCCCAGGATCGCCATGATCTGAGTGATATGCTAAGATTGAGCTTCCATGGCTCGGGCTTGAGTCTGTATGGTGGCTTGGAGAGACTCTAAGGAGGGTTCTCCCTCAGTGACAACTGGAACCCGAGTGTTGGGAGTGGTCTTGAGTAGTCCACCCTCTTCTGAAGTTTCCTCATGGGATGGAGACCGATCTCCATGGCAGATGGCTTGGTCTGAAGACATTGTGGCAGTTTTTTTGGAGGTGTTGAAGGTGGATGTTTCACGTCGGGTGCACCAAAATGTGTACAAAGGAATCCTTGAGAGATGCCTAAGTGTACACCTCAAGTAGAGAAGAAGAACACAAACAGTTGTAGGTGTGTGTAGGGAGAGAGTAAGCACTGATAACTGTGTGTGAGAGAGAGATAGTAGGCTATGGTGCTAGACTAGTGTGTCTTGTTGTCTTATCGTGTTGCAACGGAGAGCATAACGATCCATATATAGTGGGGAAGTGACCGTTGCGGGGGTTTAGTACACCATAAATGGCAGCTTAATGATAGAACCCCCAACGGCACGTTCGACCGTGCATATAGGAACCGTTACGTATTTGCCCGCAAGTATCGGAGACCGTTATGAGATCAGCCGCATTAATGGACACGTAAGCCTAGGATCTCTCAGTCAGTTACCAGAGGTCGCGCACAAGCTTTGTTGTCGCATGCGCGACGGACCTTACCCTAGCCTCCAAACCACTAAGCCCCTACAAGTCCCGTGTTATGGTGCGTGGGGGCTCTGTCTCGTAGCCCCCACGTGGGTCAGCACGGGTGGTGATCTGGTGTGGATGGAGCACAGCTAGGTGTGCTGGATGGCTGCCACGTGGCGATGATCCTTCTATCTAGAAAGCAATATCTACAAAGAGCTTCTTGAACTGTATTCGGTAGCTTCTATTTATAATGAGATCAGATACAAACAGAATCTGATCTCATTATAAACAAAAGCTACCGAATACAGTTCAAGAAGCTTTTTTTTTTTTTACTTCAAAGTTCAAGAAGCTCTTTCATTCTTTCAAAACTTCTTTTGCAGTTAAGATCTTTATTATTTCAAAACTCCTTTTTGCAGGCAGTTCAATTCAATCACCAGCTCAACCGATTTGCGAAAAGAAGAAAAATCTCCATTCTTCTTCCTAAAATAACCCGATACTATCAGTATACTCAAAATATTGATAGGCTAGTGATTCCTTTTATCGAATTTGAGCCCAACACACACAGGGAGGGGGAGAGAGAGAGAGAGAGAGAGAGAGAGAGAGAGCCGAGCACTTATTTACTTAGAACCAAATTCATTATGAGCTTAAATTGTAATACAGAGTCAGGGGACCCCAAATAAAAAAGTTCCGTGCAAAGCCTTCAGAACTTGCATAGAATTGTGCATTTAGGTACATGCGAACATATTGAATGGTATAGACTCATGGGTCCAAATAGAAAAGTTCTGCGCGCACAGAAGCTCGGCGGAAGCGGATCAATTCCTTCAACAAGTCCATTCCTTTATCATTTGTAGCAGGTTTAACAGTCATTTTCTCAAGCACAGAGGAGTTCGCAAGTAGAAAGTTTATGAACTCTAGCTCACATCTGGTTCCAGAAATGCCAGCAATCTTCACAACCCGCAGCTGGTTAAATAAGCAATTGTAGTAATCTACTTCCCAAACGCCAATATCTCCTCCAGCAACATCCTGCTCCTCAGGACGAGCCTAAAGAATAAAAATAAAGAATACAAAGTTTTGGTAAGGAAGGGGAATTGCATTATATAAACTTCAACATTTCATGATTCAGTAGGTTTAGCTATATAGGAGAGGAGATGCACAGCTCAAAGCAAGTTCACATAAGAAACAAAATACAATGAGAAAACACACACCAATATTTCAAGCTCTTGCAGATTAGGGCAACTCCTCAGAATGCAAAGAGCTGCCATGTTCTCATCCAGATCACCGAAATTTATGCGGATAGAAAGGTAATTCAACTCCACACATGAAATAGGGAGCCGGCCTGGGATGGGACCTGCAGCCAAATACTGGAAACGAACCAAGTGTTGCAACAAAATGAGATGAGTTTCTGGATAAGAAATATTGTATAACCTATATCATTAGAAGCTTTAGGGCTAATAGAATGACTAAACAAATAAGGATTATGAATGGGTACACGTGGTAATCCAAATTGAGGGAAATACAATTATAAGCTTGATAAGAGTTAGAAGTTCTCTGGAAAAAAAATATTGTATAACCCCATATCACTAAAAGTTGTTGGCCTAAAAGAATAACTAGACAAATAAATCATGAATTGGTATACGTGGTAATCATTACAAGTTTTAGGGCTAAAAGAATAGCTAAACAAATACTATTGTAATGATTATGAATTGATGCATGTGGTAATCAAAACTGTGGAATTACAATTATAAGCTTGATAAAGTTAGGTCTCTGGAAAATAAACATTGTATAACCCCATATCATTAGAAGTTTTAGGGATAAGAGAATAACGGAACAAATTATTATGAATGGGTACACGTGATCATCATTACAAGTTTTAGGGCTAAAAGAATAACTAAACAAATAAGGATTACGAGCGTTACACGTGGTAATCAAAATTGTGGAAATAGCATTATAAGCTTTCATAGAATTGATAAAACAACTATTAATGGAGTAATATTATTTGGCTGAGTTACAAATAATTTTGTTTTGATGGTTGATATGGTTAAAACTGAAATGAGCAGTCCTCACTTGTTAGACAAGAAGTGTGTTAAAATATCATTCCTACTGAAGAAAATACATGTTTTACAAAATATCCAGACACACACAAAATAGTATGCACATGTTTGTTCAATAGCGTAAAATTCCTGAAATTGCATTGCACCAAAAACCTACTGCTATTCTTGTAGGAGTATAAAACTACTGATCATAGCCTAAGGAAAGAAATTGTCAAAATGAACAAATATGCTGGATAAACTACAATCAGTACCTTCAAGAAGTAGCTCTGCACCTCCAGCCTCTGAATAGATGGCAGTTGAGCAAAGAACTTAATCAAATTGCCAGGACTGCCAAAGGTCAGATTTTGGTCGAATCCAAGATTTACATACAGACCAATGGAAACAATAGCTAGATGAGAAGTATTCTGGAAACCAATATCAACAAAAACACCTCCGATGTCAAAGAATTGGAGATTTGGTGCAAGGATGTTAAGGTGTGTGAAACCATCAAAGTTCATCAACGTCAGACGTTCAAGCAGGGGACAGCTGGAAATCAGGCCCTCAAAGACATCTTGCTCCATGGTAATATGCTGAAGATCAAGGCTCTTCAAGCTCCTAAAGCCATTGAACATCGGAGGAGGTTTTACCAGACAATTAAACACTTCCAAATGTATCAACTTTTGGCAACAATAGAGAGATGAAGGTAATTTGTAGCGATGACCCTTCCATATTTCAAGTATAAATTCTTTGAGGGAGCTTCGTGACAGATATAGAATCCATCGATCTATGTCGCAGACTCCTTGAAGATCTCGGTGAGAAAGCTTGAACATGTGTAATGGACCAGTATGAAGCAACAGGACATGATCCACAATGTTCACAAGCTTATTTTTTATGACTGTTTGATCTTGCGAAGAAACCAAGACCGATTGATTATCAAATACAAGATGAGGAAGTGTTATCCATTTGTATCTCCACTTACTGGACAAGACACTGGTCCTCACTGATTCCCTGAGTGATAACTGTAATAAGATCTTGTCTATAATATGCCCAGGTAAGTTGCTTATCCTATCGACCTCCATTTCAGATTTGCATGGGACCTTGGGCGGTTCTCTTGGCCTCTGAAAGAATTAGAGTGGATAAAAAAAAAGTTAAAGAAAAAACTCCGAGCAAAAATTAACCCAAAAAATGGGTTTACATCTTGGAAAATGTGAGAATACAGATAAATGCAAGATCGAGGATAAGCAACAATCGATCAAAAACCCCTGAAAGACTTTCCATAAATAAGAATGAATTTTGGTGGATTGTTCAAAATGGGTTAACCAAAACGCAAATACCATTTAAATTCTGCAACGCTTGCGGAAATTAAAATTTGGGGGAAGATGTGATCTTACCCCACATTTGCAACTAAGAGGTAATCAGTCTGTATAAGCCTCCAGGTTGCTGATTGATAATTGACCTTGAGGACAGACAATTAGTTTTATGCCAGTTTATAAGATAATAACACTATGTTGCCCTAACAGTAAAGCTTCTTATTTGGTACAATGCCCAGCATGGCTCAGTTGAACGCCTGGGATATGATTACATTCCTCCCCTTGCTTACTCTCGTGGTCATTTCACTACTGATATTACACTTAGTTCAGTAAGTTAATTTTGGCAATCACGTATTGTCTCGTTTAAATGAACTTTAACTTTCCTTGGGCAACGACAGCAAAGGGGTACCTTCATTTCTTCTATAAATGAATTAATAAGAAAGTTCCAGAACCTCCATAAAATTCTCCATGGTCTCGATGTATCTGTAGTTATATCAAAGCGAGAGTCAGATTACGAACTGGAGCTCTATTACCTAGAAGGGTCAAACCCAAATGAACCTCTCTTCATATGCAAAACAAGAATGGTCCCCTCCCTCCCTCTATGTCTCTCTCATGAATCGGTTTCATTATGTTCATCTGCTAATGAAGAAGCCAAAGCTTTGACACTGGATTTTTACTTCCGCTAAAAGCCAAGTTATCCAAGTCTCGGTTGCGGGCTTGAAAGCCAAGATTTTCAGCTTTGAAACAGTCATATTTGGTTTCCGATGCCTGGAGAGGACCAATTTGGGTTTTCGCTTGCGAGAAAGGCTAATTTAGGTCAAATTTTTCAATTTTCTGAAGCACAATTGGAAACAAACCAAACTGTGAACCTTTACACCAAAGGCGTGGAGGTGAAAGTGCAGGAGTTGCTTGCAGAGGTTTGGTCATGCATGTCATACACCCTTGGAATTTGTATATAACAATTACGTAAGGTATATTGTCCGCCTCGATGGTTGTAGACGAGGGAAAAGGAGACCATGACGAACAACCTAGGTAGAGACTGTAAGACAAGACTTCACAAAGAATGATGCTGGTACTGACTGATAAAAGAAAAAAAAATGTGATGCTTTTTTAATTCCTTTATGACGTTATCTTTATCCTTTGTTGGTTTCATCCCATTCAATTCGGTTAAGTATCAGCTTCATTTTCATCTACTGTCTACTTAACCTTGATCTGCTGTTTGCTGAAACTTTGCAGCAGGCACATTGTAGGATTGGTAAGTTCTTTTTCTTTGCAATCTAAGCCAGACCTTAATTTTGTTTATGGATGGTAGAAACACGATCTATAACCTTTATACTAGGAGTACTGTCAATTGGTCCATAATATTACAATATCTCAATTATATCTCTGTCAGCAATTGTTTACTCCGTCCAAGTCTATCAAAAAGGTCGAAGTGAGCCCACTGATGATACCCGTCACCATCTCATCTGCTCAAACTACAAAATTATTATTAACACAAAAATAATTGTATCTAATAAAATACATGTGAAAATGACTAAATAGCCCTTTCTAGTATCTCTTTTTCCCCTTGCCCTCATCTTCTCCATCGATCTGCATCAGATTTCATACTTCTAAATTCTTAGCCAAACTACATTTCCCATCTCTACAAAGCTACAATTTCTTCTTATACTACCTGAATCCCAACTGTTCTTCTAAAGAAGCTTCTCAGAAGCTTCTGATGGAGTAATTGAAGTGGCTAGGGATGTCTTTGATCTCAGATTCGTTGTAAGGCTTCTGCCGCCAACCCTCACAAACTAAAAGAAACTATCAAACCGAATTACAAAAATGGTTTTGCAGAGACATAAATCCATGACCTAAATCTCTCTTTTGCTCTCATCGATACATAGTGAATCATAGTTCTTACGTTCCTCAAAAAAAAAAAAAAAAAAAAAAAAAATCATAGTTCTTACCCAATACCATAATTGGTTGGGGGCTCTGAGTAAAAATTATCTACATGATCGAGTTTGTTCAACTGGGAACGCCCTTTCAATCTGTTCTAACTTTTGCCATCATACGATTATGCAATTTCCGAGCAAATGCAAAAGCCGTGCTATAACTGAATTGAGAACTGGATTGTGATAGTGGAACTGTTTTGGTTGATTTTGCTAGTTGACGTAACTGTGGAATTTGAAGGCAACGGAGTAGTGGCTGTGGAGCTCGGGTTGCTGACTCTTTGCTGGGTGTGTCTGAGTTGAATGTTATAGGATGATTTTGTCATTTCGCTCTATAAACTATTTTCAAAAGAAAATTGGCTATTTGATCGACTACTGGATGGAATTGATAATTTCTAACGCAACGGAAAGTTAAGGGCTGAACCGCTGAAGTGACAAAATTAAAATATTAGGGGCCAAAATTTATAAGAACCCTATGGATAAATTTAGTAAATGGATTTTGCCTTTATGGTTGAGTTCCATCTGAACTCGAGCTATCATAATTCATAACTTTAACTCGCCATTACTTTTTGTGTAATCTGAACTCGAACGTAACTAAGTTTATAATCTGTTTGAGTCGCTAAAATAGCTGGGCATAGTTGTTATATTTTGGAGAAACTCTCGAGTAAGACATTGATAAGAAACTCTCGTATAGCCTACATTCTTCCTGAATTTCTTGCATTTTTCAGCAGCACATTAAACTGCATGATGTGTAACTCTGAAATTAAGTTCATTACCATCGTGAATTGGTGGTCGGTCACTCACATTTACAACTGTGATAACAATATCCTGGTGTAATGTTCATGCTCAGCTAAAATTAACTGAAATGAAGTGATATAGAAAACCTCTTGCAAATGAATGAAGGTATAGCCCAGTACTGGAAGCGCCTTTAATACTTAATAGTATGTAGTTTTGTTCTCTCTTCTTTACTGATAGTCATACCAAACAAACGACTTCCATAACTAATTTGTTTTATATTTTGAGGACAAATCTGCTTATTATCTTACAAGGAATACACTCCAAGCTGTTATTATTCTAATCCCTAATTTTCAGGGATTCGATCTTGATCTAATTTGATTATGATATTCTAGAATTATATTACTTCTCTAGTTCACCTAGAATAGAGTAGTGTATATATACCAATGCAGTATTATCAAAATTATAACACAATGATCTTTTCGATTCAGTTTATGTCATTTGTCATGGTATCAGAGCCTTAGGCATTCTTCCCCTTCCTCCACATAAACTATTTCCAGTTTTTACCTTGGTCCTTTTTTCTGCTAATTCGAAATTTAAGTTTCTGAGATTAAGTGAGTCCTCTCTCTTTGCGTCTTATTCATCCCAGGTTTCCCTTTACCATGTCTGCCACAAAAACCAGCCATAACTCGGAGACTAATGTTATCGAGTGCGACATGCACAGTGCCTCAATAGGAGAGCTGCCAAACATTCAGACAGATTACTGGTTAAACGGGAAGAATTACTTGAAGTGGTCTCAATTGGTCCGCACAATCCTCACGGGTCGAGGGAAAAAGCGCCTCTTGTTTGGAACCGGCCAAAAGAGGATGACCTCAAGTTCAATGCTTGGGATGAACAAGACAATCTAGTGATGTCCTGGTTACGGAACTGTGTTACCAGAAATCAGTGACACATGCATGCTTTTTAGCACAGCAAGGAAATATGGGAAGCTGCCAAACAAACTTATTCAAAAGTTCATGATGCTGCACAAATTTATGAGATCAAGCCCAAAATATCAGCCACCAAACAGGTGAACTGCTCTGTTACTGAATATTCACATTTTTTGAAGAATTGTCGTAGGAAATGGATCAATACCAATGCATTCAAATAAAATGCAGTGAAGATGCAGGAGTATTAAGAGATTCGTTGAAAAAGAAAGGATTTATGATTTTTCTTGTCGGTCTAAATATTGAGTTTGATGCTGTTAAGGTGCAAGTTCTTGAAAAAGAAGATTTGACATTCCTGAATGATCCATTGCTCTTGCTGGATAAGGAAGAAGGGGAATTATGATTCAAATTGAGATTGTGGAGAGGTCAGCTTTGGTGTCTAAAACTACCACCACGCGGAATTATGGTTCCAAGGAGTTTTTTGGTGAAGGTAGTTGGCAAGTTGAGCTGTCAAAACCTTTCAACAAGGTTCTTTGTGGTGTACGTATTGGCAAAAAAAAATAATAATAATAATCTCCCCATACAAAAGAGAACTGCTGGAGACTCCATGGCAAGCCTGAAATCGTGTATAAAACACGGTCAGACAAGAATGGAGAGAAGGACGGACAGCTACAGGGAAATGGATAGGCACATATGAAAAATACACGGCTACCTTGTGAGGACAACACTGATTTCAACAAAGAAGTGTAAAGATCAAAGAATATGCCAGGGACATTGGAGAAAAAACCAACCAGAGGTACTTGTTCTGTGGAGATTTCAGATACTTCCATTCAATCTTCCAGTGAGTCCTATTCTCATGTTTGCTTGAGATAATATATCCTTAACCTCCTGGGTAATTTTGGCGCTACGGATCATATGACTCATGCATCACGAAAATTCGTTTCCTATACGCCTTGCCCTAGAAATAGAAAAATAACTATAGCTGATGGATCAGTTGATAACTGTTGCTGGGCAAGGAGATGTTATCTTGAATGATGCTCTTATGCTTAAAGATGTTCTTCATGTCTCGAAACTATGCACTAATATTGTGTCAATTCAGAAACTCACTAGAGATTCTAATTGCAATGTTGCCTTTAATCGATCCCATTGTGTATTTCACGATCTGGACACGAACAGGATGATTGGACATGCTGAAGTGAGACGGTCTCTACTATCTTGAAAAACCAAATGGTCAGTATAAAGTTAAAACCATGTCACCATTAACATTCTTTCATAGTCATTCAGTTCCAATAAAGAGAAAATCTGGCTTCATCATTTTCGTCTTGGTCACCCATCTTTTCATGTTCTGAAATAATGTTCCCATCGCTATTATCTTGAAGATATAAATTTAAAAGCATGTCGCCATTAACATCTCTTTCAGAGTCGTTCAATTCCAATAAAGAGAATATTTGGCTTCATCATTTTTGTCTTGGTCACCCATCTTTTCATGTTCTAAAAATAATGTTCGCATCGCTATTCGAGGGTCTGAACATTGAAACTTTACATTGTGAAGTTTGCGACTTGCAAAGCACAAAGCGTGACTCTTTTAAAGTCAGCAATAAAAGAGCATCAGTTCCTTTCAAACTCGAGTCCCTTGAATTTTTTCTGTTAAAAAATAAATCAGATGTGATTTCAATATGCCCAACCTTTTAATATGATTAAAACTTAGTTTGGGGCTGGGTAAAGAGATTGTAGTCAGACAATGCATAAGATTTTTTCAATCAAACTATTTCCCTTATTTCTTAGAAAAGGGCACATAATACATGAGTCCTCCTCTAGTGTTAACACGCCTCAACAAAATGAGGTAGCCGAGCGAAAGAATGGTCACCTCTTCTTAGCAAGCACAAGAGCGCTCTTATTTCAGAAAAAAGTTCCGAAACAATATTGGGGTGAAGCCGTTTTAACTTCCACTCTTCTTATCAATAGACTCCCTACGAGGATTCTTGACTTCAAATCCTATGCAGGTCCTCACACAGTTTTTCCTGTCTTTTAATGCCTCTAATAACCTTGTCCTGAAGTATTTGGTTGTCCAGCTTTTTGTTCACGTGTATTCTCAAATAGAGGTAAACTTAATCCTTGAGCTCAAAAATGTGTCTTTGTTGGTTATTCCTCCACCCAAAAGGGCTATAAATGCTATAATCCACCGACAAGAAAAGTTTGTGCAGCCGATGTCACGTTTGCTGAACAAGAACCTTGCTCCAAGAGTTCTTATCTTCAGGGGGAGAAATCCTTCCTACAAGATAAAAACGACGCTTTTCTTCTCGAGTTTCCCTCTACTTTACCTCATCAACCTCGACTAAATGTATACCATCATACTCAACGTGAGCCCAGAAATGTAACCGAGTCAAATACGCCTTTACATTTAGAGCCTCACACACCTAAGGCGCCTGAGATGACGCAAGAGATGCACACTCAAGACTTTGTTCAACCATTGCAGCTTTATTCAAGGAAAAAAGCACCAATCTCTCAACCAGTCCAATCCATTGGTGTTAAGGTAATTCCTTTTCCCGACAAAAATCTCACTGAAACACTCGAGCACAAGATGATGATGTCCCAATTGCTGTTTGAAAAGGGATCAGAACTTGTAATCGACATCTGTTACATTTATTTGTCATATAAAAATCTCTCTCAACAGCACAGACTTTTATTACTAGTCTCAATACCACCCATATCCCAAAAACATTATCTGATGAATATAGAAATGAGAATTGGAGGAATGGTATGAAGATTGAGAAGGAAGCTCTTGAAAAAAAAAATAAAAAAAAAAAAAAAACAAGACTTGGGACTTGGTGAGTTTGCCGAAAGAGAAATATCCAGTTGGGTGCCAACGGATTTTCACAACCAAATACAACTCAGTCAGATGGTACTTTGGAAACATACAAGGCTTGGTTTGTTTCCAAAGGGTATACTCAACCTATGGCATTGATTACCTTGAGACATCACCTGTTGCTAAGATCAATACTGTTGGAGTTTTATTATCAGTTTCTGCACATTTTGGTTGTAAGTTACTGCAATTTTATGTTAAAAATGCGTTCTTACATGGGGATCTTGAGGAAGAAATGTACATGGTGATTCCCCCTGGGTTTGGATCATCTGAAAATAATGGATTAACGTGTAAGCTAGAAAGGGGCTTTGTATGGACTAAAGCAATCCCCAAGGGCATGGTTTGGGAGATTTACCAAAGTCATGGTATGAGATAGAAACAAAGTCAAGGTGATCATACTTTGTTTCAGAACACTCGGCATCAGGAGAAGTGACAGTGTAGCTAGTCTACGTCGATGATATAATTATGACAGGAAATGACTTGGAAGGAATGGACAACCTGAAAATTATTTAGCAAATGAGATTAAAGAGTTCGGCAAACTAAGGTACTTCCTAGGTATTGAAGTAGCTCATTCTAAACAAGGAATCTTCATATATCAACAAATAAGAAAACTCTACTTCAACTAAGTTACTCGAGGCTGGGGAAGAAAAATTGAAATTGTTGTATGTGTCATTAATAATTTTATTCTCTCTGTTTTATTTATTTATTGCTGAATCTGAATCTGACTTCTGTATTCTTATCTTTGTAACAAATAGTATTATTTGAATATTAGTTAAGGATTGCATCACTTTCCTCACTATAATATGTTACTGGTACTGAAGGTGAGCTCCTTCTACGGGCTACAGCACTTACAACTGATGAGAACTAAATCCAATATTTCATCTCGTAATACTTTTTATGGTTTACATTCATACGTACATAAATGATAAGAATCATGGTACGACATGGATGCAAGGATAATGAGGTACCTTACAAGATTCAGATAATTTTTGGTGTTATCTGTGACTACAGTGGAGTATTAAGCTGTTATATGCCTGATTAGTGTTGAACTATTGAACTAAATGCTTCACACTCATCATGTTCTCTGAATTTGGGGTTTAGGGGTGTGATTCAATATTTCAAAACCACTTGCAGCAGTGACAAATGAGGACAAACAACATCATTTTCCAGCTGTCAAGAGGTTTATGGGTTTGTTCCCATGGGCTTGTAAAGAAAAAACAATTCATTTGGATAGTCGTATTTTACTTCCTACCAGATATTATAGCTGTCAATATTGTTGCTTACATTAATTAAGTTACAAAAAAGCAAAGGATGCAAGTTAACTGGCACCACTTCAATTGGTTCAAGCATCATACACCCAGTCAGGGTTTTTTGTCTCGCTGCTCTTCTCTGTAAGCTAACAATGGCAAAACAAGCTGAAACAATGGGGTGTTACTGTAACTGATACTTGTCCGTTGTGTTGTGTGAAGCTGACAGTGAATCAATGGACCACCTCTTTTTTCAGTGTTCATACTCTAAGAAGATTTGGGTCAATTTTCTTGGTCAGATTTGTATGGCTCTTCCTAACCTCCCTTGGTCTCAGCTAATTCCCTACCGGGTTTATTTTCGGAAGAAGAATAACCAAAAGTATCAGTTGCCTAAGCTGGCTCTGGGCCCTATCATCTACTGTCCCTGGATTGAAAGAAGCAATAGATTCCATGTCCATGAGAAGATTGAATGCATCACTCGTATAAGACAGATTATCATGGAACTGAATAAAGACCAAATATTTCAGCAGCTAAATGGTGACACTAGCATATGGTGACTTCTCTGCCCTCTATATGTGGAAGATGTGCAGTTCAAGAATTCAGGATACTAGCCGGCGGTATTTAGCTGTTATCTATCTGTCACATGCCTATCAAAGACATTGTTTTGTATAGATATAAAAGAACCTACATGTCGAGAAGGGGACATTCCTTGTACCAAATGTATAATCATGTAAAGGAAGTTCCCCAGGCCGGTTGGTGGTGTAATTCTTGTTTGATCGTTTTAGCATATTTTAAGTTAAACAAAAAAAAAAAAAAAAAGTGTTCCGAAATTCATACTCGACTCCTTGTTGTGTTGGTTCTGTAACTATGTATCTTTCTATTGTAGCAGTTAGAAACTCATTTTTGCTCCCTAATAGGTTTCCTTTATTTTAAGTACACAGTAATTGACAATGGTACGATTTCATGATTAGCTTTCCAACTTGGTCACTGATGTATTGCTGTAATTTTAGAGTTTGATCATGTGGAAGATATTGTAATCCAATTTAATACCATTTCTTGTTTCCTCATGAAAGAGCCGTACGCCAAAGTTTTATGCACGTGATGAATTATGTTGTTATTTGTTGTATTCAGGTTGAAAATGTATATTTTAAGTTTTGGAATACTCAACAAACAGAAATATTTCACTCTTTGACATGAAACTTCGGAAGTGCGCTAAGGGCACCGGTCATTAGTTATCCAAAAAAAACAAAAACACTATCGACTAATATATGTGGAAGAGGTTCAGAACACTCCATTACACTATGAATTCCAACTAAATAGAACCAAGAACTTTCAATGGCTTTCTACCAGAATGTCTGGTCCACATGGATCAACAAAAGTGGAGAGATTTTGAAAACAAAATGAAGGCAAGTAAGCAAATGTCTGGTCCACATATTTAATAGCCTTACTTTTATAACTTACCATTTTAATCAGCAGAAGTAAGTACACAAGTAGGACAGAACCATCCAACAAGGTAGCCAACACATGAAAACACCAGCTTCACAGCTCTAAACTACCAAAACCTGAACAAAGAAAGAAAAGGAGAAGATGAAGGCGATTAACCACAGTCCACAAAAACCTGAATCCGAAAAAGACCTAGAGAATTGTCAAAAGAAATACTATTGTCTCTCATATTATGCACGAATGCATCACAGATGCACACCAACATGAGAAAAACAAATGATTTTTAAGGTTTTCCATACTAAGTTAAGAAAAGGGAAACCACTTAAATATCAAAACAGAGAATCAACAAGCAGCCAAACTATGTAGCTAAGATACAAGAAGCACAGATAATCAAGTCAGACTTATAAATATATGGGAAGTGTTTAGGTTGTTCCACAAAATAGTCATGAATAGCATTCTTCTGAATTCTGATAGCATAGGAAGTTAGGTTTGTTCAAGCTTGACCGGTGGTTTACGCTATTTCTTCAATATCAAATAGGAAAAGCATTCAAGTTCTTTCTCAACAACAATATGAGACATGACAAGCTGGGCATGAAATATGAAATCTTCATCAACTGATATGTGGTTTTCACATAAACAACAATGAACCCCTCCTTTCCTCTACAGGGACCGCTGACCAGTATTTTTAAGTGGTCCGATTCTTCTTCCAGACCGCCCCCAGTTACACTGTACAGTAAACGGTGAATACCCAATATACACATCAAATCACACTCATTGCACAACAAAGCTAAATGAGAAACCAGATATGACAGATTCCTTCAACAGTTAGGCAATTGAAAACGGACAACAGTATATGCAGCAACCATATACTTAGCACGGATATTCTAAAAGGTGTTGCAAAAGGTAGCCACAAAATGGATAATAGGTAATTGTTCTTTTTTGGCTAGGGATTGCATTACATTAACCATTCCGCACTATGGGTTCAAGTAAAGAAACGCTACACAATCGCAGTTCTGAATACAAACCACAACAGTGCACGAGAAGAAGAACATTAGTTAGGAGCTACAGGCTTGCGTAGAGAGATCATGAAAATTGAAATGATCGGAAAGAAATTGAAGCGTAACCACAAGCACAAAAGGAGTTACCGGGAACATGGAAAACCTTCTCCTTGGATCAACGCTAGGTGAGGAAATGGGGCGACGTCAATGGTCCGGCGGCCATACCAATAAGGATGTCGAGAGAAGAAGAAATTCGCATTTGGCAGAGCGGTGGGAGAGACCCTAGAAATGGTCGGAGTGGGGGGTAAGGATTATGGGTGACTCAGATCGATTTGTCCACAATTTAATTTTTTTTTTTTTGGCCTCCTTGTTTTTTATTTTACTATTATTATTATTATTATTATTATTATTATTATTTGGAGGATACAATTTAGGCCTCCTTTGGGGCTGCGTAAGGTGTAAGAATGAGGCAATAACTACTCTGAGTGTTGTGAAACGAGAGAGTTTGTAGAGACAAGAACTAGAGAGTACAATTTCATCAAGAAAAAAAATTAGAGAGAACTACCTCTGTTTCTTCTCTTTCACCTTACTTCCCTAAAACAGAAGTTTCTTCTCTTTCACCTTACTTTCCATTTTTGGTAAGTTTTTCAAATGACAATTATACCCTTAAACCTATACTCACCCTTTCAACTATACCCAACTCACCCCACTCCTCAAATCTTATCCCACCTCTCCCTCCCCTCCACTACAGACGGACAGAAGGACATACAGAGAGAAGTGAGAGGGAGATGAGGAAGAAAAGCCGCCGGCCACAGAAGTGAGAGAGGGAGGTGAGGGCGAGAAGTCGTCGGTGGAGACGAGACCACCTGTGAGACACAGGACCGCCGAGCCGACGAGAAAAAAGGAAGAGATGTCCGGCTTCGATTTTAGAAGCTCCAGCACCAGATCTGGTAGATCTTTGGCAGTAGCAGCAGATCCGTTCGATTTCCGACACCTATCTCTCTTCTTCTTTCTCCTTCTTCTTCTGCTTTTGTCTCTTCTCTTCTGTTTGCAATTCTTTGGTTTGGTTTGTCTTCTTCCTCTCTGATCTTCTATTTGTCACATGGTTGGTGGTTCTACGGTGGCGGCGACGCGGCCGACGGCTTCACCATCAGCGATTGTGGATCTCGAAGGGCTTCTCCCTCTCCGTCAATCCCGGCTTTGGGCTCGTTTTCGGTGGTGGTGGTGGTGAGAGGAAGAAGATGAGGAAGGAGAGAACGAGAGGCTAATTTTTGTTCATCAGAGAAAGAAGGTGAGGAACGGCAGCATCTCCTTGTTCTTGTTCATCTTCCTCTTCTCTCTGTTCTCAACTTTTTTCTTGTTCTTCTTCATGTAATATTTAATTTTTCGTAGATCTGATTATTTTTGGGTTCAGATCAGTAATTTGTTTCTCTCAATAAAAAGATCAGTAATTTGTTATTTTTGTGGTGGTGATACTGGTTTTGTGGTGGTGGTGATACTGGTTCTGTGGTGGTGGTGGTGGTGGTGAGAGGGATGAGGAGGGAGGAGAAAGGGGGACTGTAATTATACGTTAGGAAAGGGGTAAAATTGTCAAAAGAACATGTTTCTTAAAAGTTGTGCCTCTTTTCTCTCACTTGAAAGAAGAGAAACAGAGGTAGTATAAGAGAGACACAAAATGTAGGGAGAAAAACATTGAGATGTCTGTTATTCTCCAACCCTTAGCCCCTTTAGATAGGCATGAGGATGGGCTAACGGGCCAATCACAATATACATTGGGCTTACAACATGTGGTGGATATTCACCAATAAACTAGCCAAATATTTCATAACACTACCCCTTGAATATTCACCATTTATGATGCATCGTTAAAACCTTGTCAAGAAAAACTCAGTGGGACAAAATCTCTGGCGAATGAAAAGAGTACATTGGTGCTTTAAGACTTGTATCGTCTGCCTCGTTAAAACATTACCATGTAAAATCCAGTGGGACAAAAACCTTGGCTGAGGAAAAAGAGTACAAACCAAAATAAATATTCTCCTTGTCATAATGAATCTTCTGGATTCTTTGTTGACTTTCATCGAAGATGACATTCTATAGGAACTCATATTTGGCTGTGTGCCTCATTAAAAACCTTGCTAGGAGAATCATGTGGGATAAAAACTTTGGCGAAGGAAAAGAGTACAACGCCTCATAGTTTCAGGATTGAACTTTGAAACTCCCCCTCATCATAACATTAATTGATTAAAATGCATTTCACTTTCTTCAATGCTTTCTTATAAGTATACCATCACAAGTCATTTGGACTTAATACATGTAATATAAATTCACGACGGAAACAAAATCTAGCCATAGACATACAGACACATCCAAATATATGAAGCAATATTACATGACCGTGTAGAGATAGTAAACAAAACTATTTATCAATAGTTAGAATGTCATATAATTGCATGTCATGTGATATCAATATGTGACAAAATGCGAATGAACTTAGACCACTCGCGAGTGTACACTTTCAGTTGCTTCAGGCAACTAGATATCTTTCATGGGCATCAATCTCCATAATTTTCACATAAAGTGATTTGTACGATCGTAATGTAACTAGTTACTTTAAACATGTTTATATTCACTTTGTAGTCTTCTGGACTAACGAAGTATCATAATAGTCATTTTTACTCATACCATGAGATGATCATAACTTATGAGAAATTGTGTTCTCTTCACATCGTGTGATATTTCTCATTTAATTGTCTCACACTTTCAAGTATATGATGGTGGAAATTTATTAAATTCAGTATGGTCATTGATGCTTCAAGCATCACAAGTACTCTTGGTACTTAAGTATACTTCATGCATTGATAAATCTGCAGATTTTGTATCCTCTTGTCCATGTATCCGTTGACTTTTGTCATGTCCAAATATTTTAAGTCAACTTCATCCACTTCAGGTGGTAAAAGGAAATCATATATGATTCCAAGCACTTTTCTAATTAAAGTATCATCAACCATAAGATCGTGAGATTGATCTCAAATTAGGTACCTTAGCTTCTCAAGAGCTTCATGCCTCTTCAAGGCAATTTGTTTTCTAACGTTGGCTTTGATCTAATGTTGATGATATCATTTCTTTTCTCATAAATTATGAGAATTTGTCATATCTTGTGTCTCAATTGGGACTTTAAATTGCACAAGATTTGGATGTTTTTGACATCCTCTTCTAGAGGATCGTAATATTTGAACAAGCAATCTTTACATGCTACTAGCATGCTATCAAACCAAATACCCATTAGTCAATTAGACTTTAGTCTATAATGGAACTTCTAACCTTACACCACTACAGCTGGATGTAATTGAGATAAAAATAAAGTTCGTGTCATGCAACATGGTTTATCTCCCCCTCATGACGTGAAACTCATGACTGTCATAACTTCACAGCTTATGCTTCTGGCATAAAAAAATCTAGGTAGACATTAAGGCCATGTGATATAGTTTATCTCTCTATGAGACACGATATGTATTAGTTCCAATTTTCATATTCTCATAAGCTCTAGTCACTACTACCGTTAGACGAGTTATTATACATTGAGAAATATGTTATAATTCTAACTTCCTTCAAGGAAGTCTAATGAGCTAATTTGATCGTTCACTCCGTGGAACGCAATAGGTAAAAATAATCCCAAAAAACATAATCCTAAAAGGATTATTATCAATCAATAAATTGAATCATTATATTCTCCATCAAGTATAAATCTATGAATATTTATGATAACATGCTAAATTCTCAAAAGAATCTCCGCAAAGGTATGATAGAAAGTTTTATACTCTTCGGGAGGCTTCATACAATATTTAGATATTTCTAAATGTAGGGCTGATAACATCAAAACCACTGCAGGGGTTGATTGATATAGCTCAATCTCTTTTAGAGATTTTCAATGGCTATTTCTATCCATAATCATAACCTAGTCCACTATCTTGTACACTATATGGACAACATGACATTCATTTTTGGAAATGTGGATAAATTATTTTGAGAGACTATACGTCATTCAAATATTCATCATAACAGTAATATAACATCAAAATCACTCCAAGGGCTGGATTATGATTTTGAATATTTTCTTGTGAATTGATACAAAAACACAATGCATCAACTTGGGGTTGGTTTGGCGATGTAACCCATCATGCCATATGTGTTCTCTCATGATAATATCTTCGTAGATAATGCCCTTGATTCATGGAGTATAGCTCTTAAAGTTGTTGAGGAGATAGAAACTTCTCAAATAACCCAATAAATAAAGCTCCCGAACACAACAAAGTTTATAGGGGATGCTCTTTGTGCAACTAGTGGTGCATTTCTTTTTCTCCCCCTTTTTTATGTAGTCTTTCTCTTCCGTATAAATCATAAGGATGCACTTTGAAGGGGGAGTATGAAGATGAATATGCAGCACAAATACTCTAGAAGGGGTGGGGGGGGGGGGGTTAAATAGAGTATGCCTACTTTTTGCAAAGCTAGAGGGGGAAGAGAGTTTTAGTTTTAGTGCAGAGGAATTCAAAGCCTTTAACACAAATTCAAGCCTTTGGAATGAAATACAGTGCAGTAAAACAGAAAAGTCTCTTTCAAGGCCTTGAAAAGACTTTCAAACCCTTGAAAAACATACAAGTTTGAATGCTGTAAAAACTATGAATGTGACTAAACTATAAATGTAATAGACAAAGGATTTATAGAGTACAGTCCACTTGGACCTACGTCTCTACCTCAGGGATCTTCTCCCTGCAGGATTTTCAACTCAATTCTTATTAATCAAAAGCTAAGCCCTAGATCTCAAGCACAGAGAATTGCCTTACTCTGTTACAGCTTGTGGTTCTCTCTAACCTATCTAGTACCTGCTCTATCTAACTAATTAACTAAGAATTATCTATTTTTCAATTTGAACAATCCTTGAGAATGATGTAGAAGTATTACATAAATGATCTACCAATAAAGTACGGTGAAGAAGAACACTATAATAGAAAATTGCAATGAAGAGTGCAATGAACTTCTGTGTGTTGGATTGTGAGAATGATGTACTTCTTTGATGCTTGTCAATCCAGAATTGTGTCTCTCTTTTTGCCCGTCGAGTGTTGTCTCTGTTTCTTAAAAAAATGAGCTATATTTATACTTCAAAAGCTCTGGAAATCTTCCCAGATTTTCAGCAAAAAATCTCCTATTTTGTAGGCAACAAACTTTGACTTTTTGACATCTTCTCCAACGGTTATATGATCACGATCTCCAGAGATATTGTTGTGATCTTGCATTTAAACAAGTAGAGAAGCTGTCATGCAGGTTTGATTGATCACAGAATCATCTTCTCCAACTGTTTCCTTTCCTGCACAAGCCAGATTAGGAAGCTATCCCTGTAAACTAGGAAGTAGAATTCCCTGCAAAAGCATAGTAAATCATATGACTTCTTATGTTCAAAAATGTCGAGTTAATTTGTTTTTCATCATCAAATAATAATAAATCAAGCATAGGGGTGAGAGAGAATAAATCAGATATTGTTTATGATCATCAAACTCGTTTGTTTTGAGTATTATATGTAGTAGCTAAACCCTCTTTTGCTAGGAATTCTCATGTGGTAGCTAGAGTTTGATATGAACTTGATGTTTTGAGATTATGATTCACGTTTGAAACTTAATCAATTATGTTTTTCTATTATTATGAGTAGTTTGTGTTAAATCTCTATCTTTCTTGCGCGTAGCTAACGTAGGATTGATCTTAATTAGGATTCGTGCGGTAACTCCGTGATTCATAGTCGGCAAATCAAACTATTCACCTAGCTTATAGCATTACTTGGTAACTCGGTAGCGTTGGTTAGGATCGTAAGTAGAATAACACACGTAATGCATGCTTGAAATTGGTTTAGACTTGGTAACTCGGTTTAAATTGAATTTAGGTATAGATAACTAGCTTGGTAACTCGGTGAGTTGTGTAGTGCTAGATTAATAGTTGAAGACATAATGATGTTTCATGAATCAAGACACGACTCACATCATTCCTAGTGATCCCAAAGATAATTCCCGGTATTTTCCCAAAACTAGTAATCTTTGCAATTATTCTTGTTAATCGTGCCAACATCTCTACGATTAACTCGTCATTGTTCTGTACTTTTCGTAGAAATAGCAAACACAAACAAATCGATTGACCCACATAAGGTGTAGAATTGGTAACTAATTTAATAAGAAGTCTATTGGGTTCGACAAACCGGAATACCAGTTTTATTACTACACCGACAACTGTACACTTGCAGTTATAGTGTGTCACCATGGAAAAGGGGAAGGCCTAGATAAGTACAACTCTAGTTATTCACCCTAATGCCTAGGAATTCCCCAAAGATATATCCTAGGTCTGTAGGAACATTAAGGCTCAGAAAGAGAGAGGATTTCTCTTTATTTATATCTTGTCCTGAGACTTTGCGGAAGCGTTCAAGAGTGGAACTAAGGTTGTCACATGTAGATAGAGTAGGTTGAAAGAAGATGGGGTAGTCATCAGCAAAGACCAAGTGGGACAAGCTAATCTCCCCTTTGCAAAAAGAGATCCCAGGGCATGATCCGTTATCACTCAAGTTGGTTAGGGAAGCATAGAGAACTTCAAGGTAAAGAATGAAGAGGTAAGGTGATGGTGGATCACCTTGTCCGAGCCCTGCCTTGGGAAAGAAACGCTTGCCCGACTGCCCATTAGCGAGAACTGAGAAAGAGGAGGTTGTAACACACTACAAAAGAAGGTTCACCCAAGGAGTAGAAAAGCCTAAAGAGATGAGAACCTTCTCCAAAAAAGCCCAATTGACCCGGTCAAAGGCTTTGCACATATCAAGATTCAGGGCCCTAAATGAGTGTTTTCTTTGCTTTGCGACCTTATTTTAGCAAAGAGCTCATTGGCTAGAAGAGTGCTATCAGAGATTTGTCTTCTAGGAACAAAGCACTTTGCTGTGTCGAAATGATATCAAGAAGCACCCTTTTTAGGCGATTTGCTAAAACTTTGGCAATGACCTTGTAAATGGAGGAACACAAGATAATGGGCCTGAAATCACAGGGGTAACTAGGGGACTGAACCTTGGGAATAAGAGTAATGTAAGAGTGGTTAAACTCTTTCAAAATATGTCATGATTATCAATAAGATCCCACGTTGCTTTCCTGTTGTTAACATATGGGGATCCATATATACATGCAAGGACAAAGTCACCTATGTTATAATTAATTTTGCAGAGGATAAGGTTGCCCCAACAAGACCATTAGATTCAACCCCAACAATAAATGGATAGCCCCATGCCTTAAAAATGGAAGAGCACTCAGAAGCGAGACACTTGGTTTCAGACAAGAAGAGAAGAGAGAGGTTGTGATCTTGTTGAATGATCTGAACTTCCAAGTCCCCTCGTTCACACAAGTGTTCACTTAAAAAAAAATTCTTTTCTTTTTTTCCTAACAAGTGACTCAACTATGAAACAAAGCTTGCATTAAGCAAGAACATACTTATAGTGGAATACTTTTCTCTCTCTAGCTAGACAACATAGAACTATGAGTGCTAATTAACAGTAGCTCCTTGTAATGGTACTACTTAGTGGTAGTTGTAAGTATAGTGAAATGCTAATGGGTTGGATGTAGACATCTTAATGGTGGTTGTAAGTACATGGAAATGATAATGGGTTGGATAAACAAATACTTCCTTCGTTTCTTCTCTTTCTCTACGTTTTGACTTTTGTCACTATTCACGGGTCACTTTTGACCCGGTGATTTAGATAGCAAACGATTTAATATTTTGACAATTTTTTCATGGTGTTGTAGAGTAAAAGTTGTTCTATAACATGGTGAAAAAATTATCAAAAAAATTTATATCGTTTTGCAATCCAAATCACCCGGTCAAAGTGACCCATATACGAATCAAAGAGTCAAAACGTAGAGAAAGAGAAGAAACCGATGAAATAATACAATTGTGGGGTAAGTTGATGACTTGAGCCAAAATTAGTTCTGGACTTCTGGTTGCTTCCTCGCATTGTTAATGCTTAAGGGGCACTTTTGGAACAAGAAGATTAATTTCGTGTGAGAAGTATAGTGGTTAGTGTAAAAATCACATCTCCATTCATCTCCCTTTTAGACTACTAAACTGCTTTGGAAAACTTGTTTCCGAAATTGAAAAGTCCTTGGCACCCGACAGGGGTTTGATCTTCATTCGTCAAACCCTTTTGGGTATAGCCCCCAGATAATCCAAATTCCCACGTGTAGTTCTTGTTCTCCTTCTTTGACTTTGAAATTGCATACGCGTTTAGTATACGTCGCCATTCTTTGCAATTCTTGGGTTTTGTATGATTTCTTTGCCGGAGATTTCTGTAGAAATTTTACGAGTACAGAAAATTTCGTGATCCGATATCAATTTTGTTCTGGGTAATTCCGTTTCGATAGATTGATTGATCGAAAAAGAGGTCCCATCAGCGAATTTAAATGCTTTTCAGCTGATCAGTTTCTGTATTGATCTGGGTCTTCCACAACTTCCCCCTGAGATTCAGGTGAGTCATGAATTTGATTAACATATTGAGCTTGAAGAATGTAGGAATATATCTTTACTACCTTAAAATCTCATTGTTGGTGTCTTGTACAGAGCTAAATTAGTGCTTCTGATGATTCAGTTTTGCACTTTTGTGCTAACATTATTAAACTGACACACTAGAGAAGATGCATTATGGTTGTTTGCATTTGGTTGTTGTCTTCTGGTATTTATTTTTTTCTTGTTTCCTAATGGAGCTCTTTGTTTTATCTTTTCATCTTTGGGTTATCTCAGTTAACCATTAGTTTATAGTATGATTGTAGAACGAAAACTGACTTGTTTTCATGGTCTCTGTGCTATCTGTTAGCCAGAAATTCTTTCTGTCTGCGTCTTGGAATTTGAAGGATCGATTTATCTGGATACTTTCTTTTGCTGTATATATTTGTTCGTTTTTAGGTGTTAGAGCAACGAGTTATTGCAGTCGAAATGCAACCCGTAAGGGGAATTGTGGCGATATCCATAATTGAGAACCATTAAGCTTTTGGGTTATGAACACGTCCGTTTAACTGATGAGGTAGTCGGGTTAGCAGGAAGTTGCACTTAAAAGATGGAATGTGCGGCTAGTGCCAGGTCTCCCGATTTTTTGTGAGATGGATGAGATTATTGACCAATCCATAATCTCACCCATAATCCTATCCAAACAAGCCCACCAACTTCACAAACTAGGAGGTCGCCTAGGGGCGATAGTAAATTTTTTGATTGAAGCACATGATGGACATATAGTACTCAGAAAAATAACATTATAGCAAGCATTTCACGGTGATATGCACTGAAAATTTGAGCATCATTGAAGCAATGAAAATAATGTAAATTATAAATTTTGCAGGTGAAGTAATTCGTAATTTTGCCCAATAACATTTGCTGTTATGGGCTGGCTCAGCAAATTTTTCAAAGGATCAAGTCACAGTATTTCAGAAGGGCAATACCACCAGACAGAGAAATTTGAAGAAGACACCACAGGAAATGAACCCTCCAGCTCAGGGGTAAGTTGGATCCTCAATATTACCTTATCTTTCTTCCAGCCGATGTTCTATAAGTGGTAATTTAATGTCATGAATTGAAGTACTGCAAAAGATGAGAGATCATGTGCTGCATAGTTCAGTTTCCCCCTGCAAAGATTAGAAAATTGTTAGAAGTATTTGACTACCTGTAGCTGGATTATTTCAGCTGCTTTTTAACCTACTGTGTTGGGGAAATGTAGGATGTCTGGTCAGATGATGAAGATATAGATCGTGCCATTGCACTGTCCCTCTCGGAAGAAGATCAGAAAAGGAAAAATATTTGTGGTGAGTGATTCTTCTATTCCCACAAGCATGGAAGATGCAGGTTACTGAAGAAACCCAAACTTCACTGTCTGAATTTGAATGTTCATTTACCTGTTAATGAATACCCACAGTTGATATTGCTGAAAAATTAAGCTATGACCATAGCACTACAATCGACTAGGACGAAATGAAAAAGTTTTTCTTTGCTGATAATCTGAATGGCTTTTTGGTCTGTGGTGAAATATTGTGATGGTTTCTTTTCTTTCCATAAAATCACATATCTACCTTCTGCTCTTGGAATAATAGTTCCTCAAAACCTTTAGAGTGTTTTATTTTTAAGGGGGGAAATATAGATTGAGGTTTATATGTTAGTTAAATGTTGGTAAAAGACAAAAGAGTAGTTCAAGTACATACCATCACAAAATTGAACACACTCAAATGCAGGATAATATATTTGTTTTTCATATCCTTAGCGTCCTTGATTTGGTCCAAATTTTCTTCCAAACTATATTGTCTGAATGAAATTGTTACTTTCCCATCAGGAACGTGTCTTGTCCAGCAGACATCGCGTGGCCTTATGCAGGGGATTCTCTGTCGCGATTATTGTTTATCATTGTGATGGAGGCCTTGAGTAGGATGCTAGAGAGAGCAGCCCAGGGTGGGCGGTTTTCAGGTCGGTCAGGCTAGTGATTACCAGATTTCGACATTGTCTTCCAACCCGCCAAACTACGATGACTCGATGTTATCGTAGTTTGGCGGGTTGGAAGATACAATATCTCCCAAAAGGGGGGCGCATTACTCTTATAAAGAGTACTCTCTCGAGTCTTCCCACTTATTTCATGTCTCTCTTTGTTGCCGGTTTCTGTAGCGATTGGAGAAGATTCAGTGGAATTTCCTGTCGGGTGGTATGGGAGATCAGTTCAAGTATCATTTTGTTGACTGGTTTATGGTGTGTCTCCCTGTGGAGAGCCGAGGGTTGAGTGCTGGGGAAGTGGTTGTGGAGGTATGGAATTGAGCATGAAATTGTCTGTAGAGGAGAGTTATTGACGCTAAGTTTGGCTCGGTGAGTGGAGTTTGGCGGTCTAACAATGTTGTTGGTCCGTTCGGGTGTGGGTTGTGGAAGGGTATTAGGGCTGGTTGGGGCCGCTTTGCGGAGAGGGGTTGGGTTAAGGTTAGCCTAGGGGATCCTGTTTCTTTTTGGGAAGATTCTTGGGTGGGGGAGATCTCCTTGTCCCATCAGTTTCCTTTCCTCTATCGCCTAGCCCAAGACTTCTGCTCTCCTGAGTCAGTGCTGTAGTGAGGGGTGAGTCGGGAAGTGAGGGTAGCGGTGTGGTGTGGGATGTTCGGTTGAGGCAAGACTTGAAGGACTGGGAGATCCTGGATTTACTCAGTTTATTCGATGGTCTTCACTGTGTTGGAACTTGGAACTCCTCCTGGGGGTAATGATTCTTTGGAGTGGCGCCTGTCCCCGACAGGGTTGTTTTCTGTTCGACCATATTATTCTGATTTGTGTGGGGTCCCTGTTACCGTGGTTCCAGCTCCTTTGATCTGTAAGTAGGAGCCCCTTTGCGGGTCTCTTTTTTGGTCTGGTGCGCAGCTCGTGACAGAATCTTGAATATTGACAACTTGGTCCGCCGCCGTCACGTGTTAGTTAGTTGGTGCTGTTTGTGCTGATCTAGTGCTGAATTGGTTAAACCTTTTACTGCATTGTTCTGCTTCTGTGATCTGATTCTATGGACTTCGGTATTTTCTGGGTGGCCCCTGCTACTGTGTCAGTTTCTTGTCGCTTGGGGTGGGGTTAAGGTGGACAGAGGGAGGAAGAAAGTTTGATGTTTGGCTCCTTTGGTAGTCATGTGGATTATTTGGCGTGTGCGGAATAAACAGATCTTTGATCGGGTTCGTATGTCGGACACCTTTGCTAGAGGCTTCAGCGTGCCAATGATTTGCTCTTGATTCACTGGCTTAGTTTGTTCTTGATTGTTAGTTTCTTCTCAACTGTGTAGGTTATGATAGTAGGACTTACTGGTTTGTATGTAAACTTTCTGTTCATTTTTAAAAAATCTTTGCTACCTATCATATAACATATACATATATATATATTATGTTTAGTCCAGCAGACATAGAAACCCCATATATTTTATTGTTTATTTCTTGGTACTATAGAGACATGTCTATCATGCTGAGCAAATCTGAGATTTTTGATTCTTCTCTAGTTTTCTAATAGTTATGAGGCATCTCAAGTGATCTCCAGTACTATCCAAAGTTCTCAAATCGCAAAATTTCTATGTTTAATCTTTTTGAAACTTGCCAACTTGAACTAGTTCGAAGTCAAATTTGATGAGAAAATCAGATTGGTGATATGTCATTCCTCTAACAAATACACAGATTAAAATGATTCAGCAGTTAGATATATGCAAAAGATATTGGAATGCTATAGCATACGTCTATATTAGGGGCTACTCCTGCGTTTCCTCAACTTGTGGATGACATTTCCCAATGGATGTTGCATAGGGATTAATCTTAAACACAATAATTCTGGAAGGCTTTATTAAGAATATGCATAGCATAGTGATCCGGTAATTTTTGTATATCTACCCCTTGTTAGACCCTTTATAAACTACGTCGTACTCTATATCATGATGATCAGCGTATTTTGTGGCAAACCAGATAATGATTACCAACTGAAAGAAGATGAGCTACTTGCCAAAGCTTTGCAGGAGAGTCTGAATGCTGGATCTCCACCAAGTCTTGGAAATGGAAACGTCAATCCACCAAGACTGGGAAATGGTATTGTTAATCAACCAAGATCTGGGAATGGAAATAGTTATCCACCGACGCCCTTTCCCTATTCAACATTATACAGGTAAGTGAGCATTTTATGGCTACTATACTCCATCTTGAACTAATCTCAACTTTTTCTTGTACTCATTTGTAACGATCCCTTGAGTATCTTATTGCATCATGCAAGTATTTCTGCATTTCTGCGTTCATTTCCTTCAAACTCTGTAGTTGAGCAGATTTACGTCATTTTAATATGGGTTTCTCCAAGTGGAATTTTAAAATTGTGAAGTTCTTTTGGGCAACTGTGGAAGTTATGAAGTTGCAACTGAAGAAATGTACAAATACGATGACTTATTATGCAATCAATGGATCAGTTTTATTCTAATTTGTTTATAATACACATCAAAACAAGTGAACTATGAGCTATATTCAAGCCTTTGGTTTCTCCTATCTTGAGTGTTGTTTGTTGATATAAACATCCAAATAGAGTTCAAGTGTTCGACACGTGTCACAAGAGTTCAGACTTTTATAAACATTTGCTAAATCTTGTACGTCACTTTGCTTCTGGGCTCGTTCTGTTTTTTGAAGTAGTGAGGAACATGCTAGTCATTAGACATTGCTAATTATATGGTTTTTAGTTTTTTCTAATGTAATGTATAGAGTATAATAGTTACCATTTTCTCATGACATCTGCAAAGACATGTTTGATAGTTAAAGGGAATGGCTTCTCCTTTGTCACTGGCCATGACACATGTTGTCACCTTCACAATTTTCTGATGTGCTCGATGTAGGCCTTTGGGGCATACACTGAATAATTAAGTTGTGAGAATGAATACAAGGAATGAGAGAGAAATAACGCAGTTCTACTTGGTTTTTCCGCACTTGGGGCATTCATGGACTGATATTTACAACATTCTTTTTGTGATGTAATGTCAATGAAAGTTACTCTTGTTATATTTTGCAGTGAGGATTTATTCCTTGTTGGTTTATATTCCAATACAGAGGACGAATGAATTGAATTTCGTTAACAGCAATGCTTTCGTACAAATTATGCTATTCATTTAAGGAAAACATGATGTAGGATATAAACACGGTCACTGAACCAGCTTGAGATTCACATCCTATAATGTGCAAAAAAATCAGCGTTTGATCATAATTAAAAGCTGAAAACAATGGTAGAATGCTGCTCAATATATGGGCCACAGAAAGTACTTCTTAGCAAGTTTAAACTTGCAACTTGATAACACTTACAAAGATAAACACCCCAAGGAGATCATCATCAGTATATTTATGTAGCACACAGAGCACTTAAAAATTTGTGAGATTGTATGGTTCAGCATCAAAGGAGATCATCATCAGTATATTTATGTTTTGAGGTGGAACCCCTGTGGAATCTTAACAGATAATAATAGTTGTAACTGTCCGTTGGTATGATTTATATCTTCCCCATCAGGACATCGCATAACTAGAAACTTGACCCATAATTATGCTATCGGAATGCTCACTGGGGTACTTTGGATGTAGTATTTTGTTGTTCTTTTCGTAAAAACTAAAAACTGAACACACAATTTAAGAAAAAACGTAAGCTACATTCACTTTGCCATTTGTTACAAAAAACCCACCGCATACCTGCAGTTTGACATTTGGTATCGAAAACCTACTGCAGATTTAATGTGACCTCAAAACCTACCTGCAGTTTATAAATTGCTATCATTTAACATAAATCCTATGACGTTAACAAAGTCTTGGAAATGGCATTTACCAATTTTCTTCTTCTTGACAATTTCCATTTTCTACTTATGTGTCACTCACTATTTACCCCATCACCCATTTACCATGTGTATTCACGTATAGGGTAACGTTAAAAGTTAACGTCACGGGGGGATTGTGGTGATTGGTAGCAATTTACGTACTTCAGGTAAGTTTTGAGGTGAAACTATAACTGCAGTAGATTTCGGTAACAAATGTCAAACTGCAGGTAGGTTAAGAAGTTAAAATGAAACTGCGGTGGGTTTCCGGTAACAAATGACTAACTGCATGCAGATTTACAGTAATTTATCCTTTAGTTTATATCAAAACAGCCCTACTGTTTTTGTTTAATGATTTGCTGGAGCTATTTGAATCTTGCACAGTGAATCATAATAAAAGACATTGTCTTTGTGTTGTCAGGATATGTGCGGGCTGTAACACAGAAATAGGTTACGGAAGATTTTTGAATTGCATGGGTGCGGTTTGGCATCCAGAATGTTTCAGGTGCCATGCGTGCAGCCAACCAATTTGCGATTATGAGGTAAAATGTCTTCTATTTATTTTTGCATAAAATTATTTCCATGTAGTATACTGCTTAGTTTTTGAGATATCATTTGTCCTGTAGTTTTCTATGTCCGGGAGCTATCCTTATCATAAGTCTTGCTACAAGGAGCACTATCATCCAAAATGTGACATCTGCAATCATATTGTAAGTTCTATGCTGGTTGGTTGCCGTGGAATATTGTTGATTTG
Organism: Linanthus parryae; assembly: GCA_023055425.1. Classification (NCBI taxonomy): domain Eukaryota; kingdom Viridiplantae; phylum Streptophyta; class Magnoliopsida; order Ericales; family Polemoniaceae; genus Linanthus; species Linanthus parryae. The sequence goes on from JALGPY010000006.1 coordinate 81,853,330, forward strand.
TCGTAGTTGCTATATAATTTGTAATATTATGAAGCCTGTTTATATTATCAGCAACAACAAGCCTTGCCAGAGTGTATCTGGGCTCGGTTACATGGATCACACTCTTCCAGTTCTGTTTTCCCAAGTTTTTTTTGCCCATTCTGGTTTAATTTAACTAGGTGTGTTATTGTCTCTACCCAGATTTGCCTTGGTCTACATCTCCCTCGTCTTCCTCCGCCAACCTGGTTGGTATCACGTCTTTATAATTGGTGCGTTTAAAGGCCTACGATACACACGACCAGATCTGCGATTCACTCTCATTTTGTCTTCTATTGGTGCAACATCTGGAATCTGTGTAAATGTGTCATTTGCATATCCTATATTTCCTAGTGAAACCAACATTGAAATGCGTCTGTTCCATTTTAGTTGTTATATAAGACCAAGCCAAGCGTTTATGTTTGTATACTCAACTCAACGAGCCTTTTCCGGATTACCATGGGTTTGTTACATGGAGGAATCTCCTTCAGTTCACCACTTGTACAGAACCAATCACTCACTTCGATTTGATTTGCTAAATCCTGTCTTATTGTCTCTACCCAGTGTTCCCCTACCTCGTCTCCTGCCATTGACAGGATTTAAATCATTCCTCCTAACAGATGCATCCAAGGGCCTGTGATATATCTGTTTACACCACATCAAACTATTTCCTTTTTTGTCTTCTACTGGTGCAACCTCTTGGTTCTTGCTATTTGTATCATTGGTGGTGTTTGGATAACAAGTTTTGGTTTTAGTTTTTTAGAGTGTGCGGCAACCACACTTCCCAGAAAACAAAAAAACCAAAAAACTAATCCTCCAAACTACCCAATTAGCTATCCTATCGTTCTAGCTAGACTACTCATCCATCTTAGCTTATCATTTCTGCTACAGTTCTGCTACAGTCTTTTACTGATAAAATCACACACAAAAAAAAAAGACTAGCATTTTGCTTTCAAATTACAATAGGACATAGCAAATGCCATATATGGCTGGAAACATGATCTGACTAACTAATCTATCTAGGCTATCCTGAAATGAAATTAGGTTTTGTGTAATTGTTCTAAATTTGTATGGCTGTTATATTCCCTGTTTTGTTCTTTTCAGATACCAACAAATGCTGCTGGTCTTATTGAGTATAGAGCACATCCTTTCTGGGTTCAGAAATACTGCCCGATTCATGAGCATGATGGGACTCCTCGATGCTGTAGCTGCGAGAGAATGGAGGTTAGAATCGAATAAAATTCTTTAAAATCTATTAGTACGTCAAATAATAATCAGCGGATGTGAAATTCCAAAAGGGGTGTAATTGTTTGATTAAAACTAAAAACATAAGATGGCACGGCTTGTTTGGTTATATTTAAAATATGTGTACAAATCATGTATAGAGGCACACATACCTAAAGTAAAATCCCCCTGAGAACTCTATTTGGGTGAAACATTGTAGAGAGAATCAAGTCCACGATGCTAAGAAGATTAAAAGACTTGTATATAGAGCTGTTGGACCGGCGATGTGGTATATTGCAAGTGAAGTATCATCTTTATCTTAGCCCCATATGGTTGTTCTGAAATGCTGACCCATCAAATCATCCCAATCAGAGTTTACCTAGGTCTTTTGGTGTAAATTGAAGTTCAATCTCTAGGATACTGTAAAGACTATTTTATAGTAACTACTCAGTGTGGAGGATAGAGAAGCTACTGAAATAAACATATAGGGGCGATTTTAAAATAGTTAGATTATGGTTACGCCTTATATAATGTTCCTGTAGCGCATGGTATACACGCAACCTCCTGATAATTTGATACACAGGCTGTAGGATATTTGAGTCGAGACCTTCAACAACTATAGTCAGCCTCACTAATCAAGTACCTATTATTGACCGAAGTTCGCTAGGAATGTTGCTAGACATCAGGGCTAAAAGTCAGCTCCTCTAATTGAATCACCCAAATTTTATCCAACAGACTATGTCCTGTTACGGATAACTTTAGAAATTAAGACCAGAGACAGAAGAAGTGGCAGTTAGAACTTTTTTTGCTGTCCCCCCCCCCCCCCCCCCCCGACTGCTGTTCGCTTTCATATTTCTATGATCTTTAAAATGTTTGTTCATTGTTTTCTAGGACAGACACTTCACTGATAGTTTTCGTTCCTTTTGCTTTTGTTACTTTAATTGTGAATGGACCTTTAGGATGGTAAAGAGGTGATTTGTTGTCTTGATCCCTTCCCTTCTCGCAAAACATAAAACGTGGAGTTCAGCGTCCTGGCCATATTGATCAGGGGGAGTTGAGAGATAAATTATAATATTGCATCTCTATACCATCTGTAATGTCCACGTGGTAGTAGTTACGTTTGTAGGTTTACTAGTTTAGGGTCTTCAGACATTAGCTCAAAACGTACTTCGATCGTTTGAATTGAAAGCAAATATGTGCAGGTGGTTGCACATAGCGCTGAACCAGCGCTATCATCCCAAAACCATGGAGCTCAGTCAAAGGACTTTATCCGAGATTCAGCATGGCCACCACAAGGGAATTTGTTTAACTAGCGCTATCATCTCAAAACCATGGAGCTCAGCCAAAAAGACCTTATACGAGATAAAGCGTGGCCACCATGAGGAAATTTGCTTAACCAACTCTCCCCAAGCGTGGAGTTCAGTCAAAAGACCTTATCCGGGAGAGTGACATGACCACCACTAGGGAATTTAACGTAACCATCACTCATCTTCCAAAGCATGGAACTCAGTCTAAAGACCTTATCCGGGAGTTCAGCGAGGCTACCCAATGAACATTTTTATCCATGGGACACAATATACAAGGACTCCAGTGAGACCGGCCCATAAACCGTTTCACAACCACCTGCTTGCCGCTCCTTGCCCATAACTGACAAATGTACATTAAACCATAGAAACCGCATATCCCATTGCAGCCATCCATCGCAACCAGTATTCTTGCAAACCATAGCAGACCATAGCATTAAACCAGAGAATCATAGCCATTTTAGCAAACTGTTTCCACACGCATATCCCATTGCACAAAATTTAATTGAGATAGGCGCGAAAGAACCGTTTCAATAATGCCACCCAATGCTATTAAGCTCACCAGACCAAAGCAACCACAACCAGCAGTTCATTAAAACCAGCTGACATAGCTATGCAGGCCAAAGACTGATAAAGCAACCCGGCCATTCATAAAGCAATCAACAATCATTTACATGTTTTCTGGACAATAAACATACTGCAACAAGCCATCAACCAGCGCAAACCCATAGATCTTGCCCAATCGCGAAACGTACCCTGGCTCATAATCCGCTGAGTAACCCAAATGGATCAGCAATCCAATACTAAATCATCATCCAGATGCTACAAATCAAATCCCGAGATATGACAATACCATATTCTTGTGTATTAATCATAGCCAACAAGTACAGCCGTAGGCAACACCAGCGCAAGCGCCAATAAGTTATCAGATACCAACCATTTTTATTAAAGCGTTTAACAATCCCATGTGCGAAAACGTGAACCCATGTTCTGGGATGCATTATAAACCAACAAAATCCGCACCCTTTATATATCGCAATAGTTTGCAAGTATGAAAATGCCACCAGCTGACGTACCGCCATAGAGAAAAGACAGAGAAAGAACTAAACATGGTTCCTTCGAAGACGAAAGGAAATGTACATACCCAACATAACCACCCTTGCCCTTTGTAGCTGCAAATTTTCCAACATCCTGTAATCATTGCTCTAGTAAAAAACAAAAGAACCCTCTCAAGGCTGTCCCAAACCCACAAGCCTCTTACCTTTTGCTAAACCTTCTTCATGAGCTGCATACCTTTTGATACCAGCGCCAACAGTAGCACCAAACTCATCATTTCACTGAATTTCGCCCCATTTTAGAACAGGTACCCCAGCGACCTTTTTCTGGCCTGCAATTTTTACAGCTACTCCACTCTCTGACAGTCCATCCTGCACAACATGAAAGCCAAGAAACTTGACTTCCAGCATGTGAGCTTCTTCCTCCTGGAAGGGAATATGAATGGTTTCAACAGTCCTCACTTTCCTTTTCCACAAGGATTTCAAACACTGGCGATAACTCTAAAGAACCGCTTTATGCTTGTGAATCCCGTCTGCCCCCAATGTAACGTGATAGTTGACATCAGCCTGATAAAATGAAATGTAATGGACTCCTTGATTGGTCCAACCTTTGTTTTCAAGGTAATTTTGATTACCGTGTCCATCAGTTGCCCTCCAAAAGCGGATATCCTGACAGTATCCCTTCTAAGCCATCTTGGGCAGCTCCAACTAATAAGTAGATTTTCGCATAGTATTTAGCGAAGATCCCCGTCTAGGAATGCCGGAGAAAACTCGGCGTCTTTGAAAGATACAAACACCTAAAAGGGCGTATGATGTGGCAGACATATCTTTTATCCTTTTTACAAAATGTGATTACGCCCTTCTTCTTGGAGAATTTCCCCTTGGAACCTATTTCGGTCGTAATTTCCAAGCCAACATCACTGAGCTTTTTAGTTTTCCAAATAATTCGCTGAAGTACTTGGACTCCCTTATAACTTCCACCGCTCGTCCCATTCCATCCTGCCTTTCCCGCTGATCCTGGATCTTTCCTACGTACATTGCTTTCCTACCGTATTGCTTTGTTGTCATCATTTCCTCCTCGTCAAAGCCCTCATGCATTGCACAAATCTGTTATGTATCTCACCAGTGCTCCTTGTTTGATGGGTTGGGTAGAGCCTTTTGTTCGCATTTGTTTTGCCTATGCTGATTGTCCCCTCACTGATCCATCGCTGGAACATGCGCCTGAAAAGCCAAACCACTGAGTGGGTTTTTAATTTTCTTGCAGAAGTAACAGAACCTGGGGTCTCTTTTGATAATTTTTTAACATCAATGTCTCCGTTTGGGGCCAGACTAACAGCCCCTTTGAGCGCTTGCTCCTTTAATATTTTCAATGCTGCCTCATCATCTATTGGAAATTCTGGCGGGACATGAAGCTTATATCCTTCTTTGAATAGCGGACCTCAGCACCTTCATTCTCAGCCGCTGATAACCTTTTCCCTTCATTGCTACCTTGGTTTCCTTGCTTTCATTCTGCTGCAGAGGTCACAGTGACACTGGTCCTCTTGGCTCCTACTTGCTCCACCTTATTTGCTTTAGGTGCAGGCATAATTTAACCTTTCAGTTTCCTGGCTAGATCAATCACAGAGGCGAAAGTAGGCGTCCGTTTTACAACAATTGTTCTCTTGTACTCCATAGTAGTGCATGATTTGCAGGCGTCCACTATCTCCTCCTCAATGTAACTGTTCGTGCTATAGATAGTCTTCTGTTGGAAGCGTTCCATAAAATCAACCAGCTCATCATTATCCCTCTGCTCTTCCATTGATAAATCTAACATGAAAAACTTCCTACAGATTGCATGAACTTAGCCAGGAAACTAATGGCCATTTCATCTCGTTTGAATTGATCTTGCTAGTAATTTGGCATACAAACGAGCATACAGCATGTCTAGTCTCCTTTTTTTTATTTAATAAATATTGGATTGAATTTCAATTTCATGAAAAAATAGAATATTCTATCTTTTTCTCCGTTCGAAAAATAAAATATTTGAAGTCTCTTTTTTCTTTCTTCGACCCGTGAAAAAAGAGACTTTTGGGTTTGAAATTAATTCATCTGAAGGAAACAGAAACATAACAACAAAGACACTAAAAGAAAATGAAAAAACAGAAATTAATCAATAAAAGACCGTAAGAATTCCTGAATCTTAACAGATTCATCCATAGCGTGAGGGCCCAGGGCCTCAATAAATTTTGCTAAGGGCTGCTAAGCGGTAACAGGCCCTTCGCCAGTGTATTACTGGTATGTCAAGTGAGGGAACTTCTTTAAATACAACATTTCCTGAGTCTTCCTTGGGTAGGGAAGCGTTACTGTGCTCCTGGATAACCTCGCACTCTTGGGGTACTAAGGTTCCCAGCATTGTCGTCCGGTGAAAAGCACAAGGGAACGGGGAAAAGCACAAGCAAATTTGAGATAGAAGATCAATTTGGTGTAGATTTATGAATGACGAGCTCCAAATACAAGGCTGCTAGAATAGTACTAATCATAACCCTCGGCTTGCTCTCAGGAGATCGAGAGTGGACGAAAAATTAATCTCAACCAATTTTTACAAGCTATCTCCACAATGAGGATCTATCTGACCCCTATTACAATGGTGAAAGCCCTAGGCAAAATACACAGTGTTGGCGCGAGATCACTTGCGCCAGCCCAGCACAGGCTTTTCCTTCGCTGCTGCCTCTGCTTCTTTTACTATTTCTCTCTTCGCTGCTGCTCCTGCCTTTGCTGCTGCTGTCCTTGCCGATGAAACTTGCCTGCTAATCCTGCCGAACTTGCAACATGACCCCTCGACTAAGCCCCAAATGTCAGAAGCCCCATTTCAACACTTATTATGATGGAAACAGCCCCAGATAGGCATTTGGTATACTTGTAATAATAATACTGGACATGAAAAAGAAGCTCAAGATTCTGAACTTCAAGTCCACATTTGAGAAGAGGACCAAAAGAGAAAGATAAACAAGAAGACAAGGGAGTAGCTTCTGCTTGTCTCTTGCGCACTCTTGCAACAAAGAGACACAGCAAGAAAGAAGAGTGGCTATGAGCTAGTCTCTCTTGCACTCCTGGTGTGAAGAGAGATTGGTAGGCGCCATGGGTTGAATCCCAAAACCCAACCCTCCGATACTTCAAACTTTAGCTCGAAGCACATTTTTCTAGACCAGGCAGACTGCCGAATCCTCAGTGAGCTATTTTTTTGAAAGAGCTGAATTTAGAAACCCCATCTATGAAAAATACCCTAGATGTTACCCAACATTATGTTTCAAAATAAAGGGCATTATATGCGTCATCATAGTATCCTTGAAACATAATATCTCCTTGCACTGTCCTTGCATGATTCGTTAAACAATGTTTGTTTTAAAATAAGAATAACAATAATAATAATAATATTATTATTATTATTATTTTTATTATTATTATTATTGTTATTTATTTTATGAAGTATGAAATTAAGGAATTTCACTAACTTGCAGCCAAGAGAAACAAAATATGTTGCCCTTGAAGATGGTCGGAAGCTTTGCCTAGAGTGTCTGGACTCTGCTATAATGGGCACTAACGAGTGTCAACCTCTTTATCTTGAAATACAAGCATTTTATGAAAGCATGAATATGAAAGTGGAACAGCAGGTTCCTTTACTCTTGGTAGAGAGGCAAGCTTTGAATGAAGCCATGGATGGGGAAAGAAGTGTAAGAAAGATCATATCATATAATGTTTTGTTTATTTATCTTTTGCTTTTATGGCTCTATCAGGGGCGAGAGTTTATATTAGTTCATTTTTTTCCCGGGCAGGGACATCATCACATGCCTGAGACAAGAGGACTCTGCCTTTCTGAGGAACTGACAGTTAGCAGTGTAAGTTCTTCTGCAGCCCGGCTATCATTTTAGACCATAAAGGCACAAGGTTCATGGCTAGTCCATTTCTTTTGAATATTAATCAAACTGCTGTATCGTACAAAATTGTGAAATGAGCAGATATCAAAGCGACCGAGAATTGGGGCAGGAAACAGAGTCATGAACATGATAACCGAGCCTTATAAGCTTACCCGCCACTGCGAAGTTACTGCTATTCTTATTTTGTATGGTCTCCCCAGGTACTCTTCTCTTTAATGACTTGCTCTTGATGCCAATGTTTATAATCAGAATCTTCTGCTGGCATACGTTCTGGACATTGTTCTCTAATTACATCTCTACCCGCTCTTTTTATGAAAGCATGTGTACCCGCTGAATGTTCAGTTGGTTTCATTTGAATACGGAAGCCTGTTTGAGTGGGTGATACGATTGTGCCATAATGCTACTGATAATTTGATTTTATTGAGCTTATTTGTTTACTTGTCGCTTCGTGTATTGTAAGAAGAGATATGCTCTTTCTGGAATTGTTATAAAAATTGCCTCTTTCGAATCATGGCGTGGTACCTGTGTCTACACAACTCTTGGCAGATAAGGGCGTGTGAATTGTGTTGGATTTGGCCTCCATCCATTCGAAACACTGAGGTCCTAGACCATTGTCACAGTTTCAAGTCCTTTTCTAAGGTCAAAGTAGTCATCCATGTCTAAGTTTTAGTTTATATATCCCTATTGGGCCTAATTCATAAATACTGACTCAAATCTTATAATCTTTCCAACCCAATATCGTGATGAGCCATAGAATCATCTCATCTCATCGAAACTAATAGTTATTTGTATTTAGCGTGACCCTTCCAATTAGTTTAGTTATAAAACGATGACATGTTACAAAACATGCAAACACTATTATTTCCGATATATACAAGTTACCTGCCCTATTTAAACATCAAATAGTAAAAAAAGCAAAATATGTGTCATCTCTTTAATCAAGTATGTAAACAGGAAATTTGTTAAATTCCATCCCCATACCCTACAGGGTTCTGACAATTTGGAATGAAGTTGTAGATTTGGAAGTTGCAAGTCCTTGAATATCTTAAGGTCACAGTTCTCAGATGATGTTTTTTCTACTTGACTAAAAATTATCATTTATAGGTTACTGACTGGATCGATCCTAGCTCATGAGATGATGCATGCATGGCTTCGGCTTCAAGGTATGTCAATGAGTTATTCATTGAACTGTATGTGTGCAATTTTTGAGCCTGTTGTGCGATGTCTCATACGTCCTCTCTTCAGAATAGCTTGCTCTATTTTATTTTGTGAAAGCACTCGAACACCGAAACTGATAGGGCCTATTTTCCTTTTCTTGAAGCTTCCCACATAGATGATTTGTGATTGGGCTAACTCTTACTTTGCGGGAACTTTATAAATAGAAGTGTATGAGCTTCTTGCATCTCCCTCCTTTTTTTCTATTTTAATATATTCTTGTGTGCTTGAAGGTTACAGAACTCTTAGGCAAGATGTTGAAGAAGGTATCTGTCAGGTTCTAGCTCACATGTGGATACAATCACAAATTTTGTCCCTATCAGGCAGCAATGTTGCATCATCTTCAAGATCATCAAAGCAGGGAACATCTCCCTTCGAAAGAAAGCTCGGGGACTTTTTCAAACACCAGATTGAATCAGATACTTCGCCAGTTTATGGGAACGGATTTAGAGCTGGTAATCAAGCAGTTCTCAAGTATGGCCTTCGAAGTACTCTGGATCATATGAGGTTAACTGGTGGATTCCCTTACTGATGTACAGTGATTAAAAGTTACCATTTGCCATGCTCTAAAAAAAAGTTACCATTTGTCTGTCAGATTGAGTGTAAAACTTCACGTCACGTATAAAATTGATGTTAGATGATAGCTAAGAGTAGTTCTTTTTCTTATAGCTTGTAGATTTATGTTCTCTTCGAGGAACATTCAAAGATGACCAATAAAAATCCTTGATTATTTTTAGTCAGTCAGCGTGATATGAATTCAGCAGTGTTTGAATAATCAGCGGTGTTTGAATAATTTAAGGTCACACGGTATACATGAGCCAGAGATAATATTGTGGTTTGTTAGGGTTAAATCATAATGTTATCTCATATATTGCGTTTGGGTACATTATAAGCAACATGTAAAATTTGTCCCCGTCATTTTTCTAAAAACTTGTACCATATATAAGCCAGTATAGAGAGTATGGGGTGGGTGTGAAAAAAGACCTAATACCACCTAACAAATCTTAAGTGACCTCAATCCCTTCATTTATTCAGGCATTTCGCAGTTCACATATTGCATCTTGCCTTATATCATGCTTTATCCAAACGCTAAAAAATAAAAAATTAATCTCTTACCTTATCATTCATATGCTACGTCATATCCATATACACTTTACCCCTCTTTCTTATACCTTACCCAAATGAGACCAGTAGGTACAGAGTGGTCCGGGTAAAAAGTTATGAACTCAGCTATCAAGACCAGCACGTGGTAGTCGGTTATCAAGCAAGCACATTAACTTTTTTATTCTTAATGCATATGTGGTGCGTCCATATTCTGCAAGCCAGATGCCTAGTTCTGTCTCTGGATCTGGTTATTCTCCATATCACGTTTTTCTGCAATTAGTTGCAATATCAGATCTTTGAAAGCATTTAGGGAGCACATCAATAAAGATGCCTAGCTAAAATTGCTCACCAAATGCACTATCTCTTTCATTGCTGTTCGGGCACGACTGAAATGTGCAACTCTGCCCATAGTTTTCTCTCTATTAAACATTACTGCTTTGAACATCCAAGTGAATGTGAACTTCGAAAACTAGAAAATTGCCCGTGCCACCCCATTAAACAGAGTAAGAAACTCTAAATAAACTCTCATATGTAATCTGTATTTGAATCCAATGCACAAAGTGAACGAAGAACATAATTGGAATTTCTTTTAGCCTACCGTGTTTGAGTAGTCATGTAGCAAACATATATGGCAAAAACACATCATTTAAAGAATTTTGCAGCATATGAGTATATTCTCAAATTTAAGTGAGATCAAACTTCAAAGAATTGTTTAACTTTTCATCTAATAAGCATAAAAATATTTACGCTATATTCAATCCTTTAAGTGGTCCACAACTTCGCGGAGACACATCAATGTCAAATGATTGATTTTCAAAATTTTCCTTGAACTTTTTCCTCCATCAATTTTTCAAAAAATTTCCATAATAGAATGAATAGATGGTAAACAATCTTACGGTCTAAAAGACATTTTAGAATCTCGCTAACTACACCATCCTAATTTGTTATATAGACTAGTATTGAATCCAACCCGTCGGGACTGTTTCGCTTGTTTATTCTTTTCAAGTCTTATTTGTTAAATTTATTTTAATTTAATGGATAATAATAAATCGACATTAAGCATAAAAATACTAGAACACTAAATTAAGATAAATAATGTTAAAATAAATCTTAACAATAATAATATTTCATAAGATGAATTCAAATTAGTGTCAAAATATAAACATTATGATGTTAATATGCAAATGAGGAAAGTAGTTGAATATGAAGAAAGAGTAGGTACTTTGATTCTACCCTTCGGGGCGTTTGAGTTGGTCTGGTTAGCATTCTTAAGACTTTGAACATTTGTCTTGAGGTCTTGAGTTCAAACTTTGAGGCAACTTAAGGGCTGCCTATTGGTCTCCTCAACTGCGAGCCAATCAGCCCAAATTTTCTCAGACAGGTTTATCTCTTTAGCTATTTAGTGTGGTTTGCTGGTTACTGCACTAGAGCATAAGTTTATCAAATGCCCAACTGAAGGACAGTAGTTGTGAGTTCCCACGTCATAAAAAATGGTACTTTGGTTTTAAAAATAAAACCATCAATTATTGGATAATGATGGAGTGGAAAAGTTGAATGGTGTTATAGATGAATTTGAATCATTCATTTTGAAACCATAAAACGGTGTAAAAGCTAGACAACTCAGCACTTTATAATAGTAAAATTATGATCTCGTTTAGTATATGGATTCCAATAGTAGAACTCTGATGTCCTTTGGTATACAGATAGAGAAGTCCGTTAGAACTCAATTAGAGGCATTTAGGTTGCCCTTTCCGTGATAGTTGCAGACTTGGAGACACCACAAAGCTTTATCAGATTGAAGTGGTTTATCTAGTTCAGCATGTTTACTTCCGTGGTTGCATAGATATGTATCCATTCTTTTCCGGGCTTGAATTTTCTCATTAAAAAATTCCATGTCCACGGTATACACTGATCCTGCTCTTGCCACAAAAACTAATTCGCCACCTTCTCCGAGTCCTCGTATTGCAACACCCTAGCAACCACTATCTATGCTGAAAATTTTCATACAGAGGTTGTTCATATCCCATTATCCTCCTCTCTCTTCAGAGAGCGGATACATAAGATCCATATTCCAAATTATTCTTTCCAGTGAAGTAGGAAGAGAATTTAAACTGATGCCAAATCGTATTTAGTCTCTGCCCCTCGAAGTTTCTGTTAGCAGCTGGTGGAGGTGAGATGACTCCTAGTTTGGTATGAGTGAAGTAGGTTCTTAAACTGGAAGGTTCAGCTTGTAAGGTCATAAGAATTTTTCGTGAAAGGAAACAGAAAGTACTTGATCTTCCAGGAATCTATTTGTAACGAGAATGGTCATTTCAGTAACATAACGTTGAAGCAATATTAGGAATTTTATCATTCAGTCTTACTTTTTTCTGGACTAGCACACCGAAGGGCTACATTAATTGGAGAGCCGATACAAAGCTGTACTGGCTTGTACTTCTTTGCACGCTTATGTGAATCACATGTTTCTGGTCCTTGGTATGCGTTTTTCGCTATTATAAAATATGTTTCATGCTTGGTCAGGACATACGTATAACTGACCCGAACAACTAAATCGAAGCAGGTCACGAGAACATTAACTTCCTTGCCTGTCCCGAGGACTGTAAACCTTATGAAATATTTTATTTTAGTACTTTAGATGGGTTCAATTTTGTGTCTATTGTTTCAAAATAGAACTTAGTCTGCTCAGTATTTTTGTCGTGCTAGAACTGAAATCTAGAGTATGTTGTAACCATAGAACTGACTGAAACTGTATTTGGATTAGATCATTCTCGTAACTTTTTGTTTTGAGAAGTAAACAAAGCTTTATTAAGATGATAGTTGGATACATGATGCGTGGGATATGTTGTGGGCGGAGCTATCGAGATTATATCGAAAAATTTACATTGAGCTCGGACGTCCGAGATGATTGGGGCAATGCTTGTCTTTTTGTCATGAATTGGGTGATCAAAACCCTATCTTGAATTGGCAAAGCAACGAGCAAAGAAGGCAAGGAACGAAGTTGCAGATTTTTGGGTTGCCCAGAGGTCCTGCGACCTGGTTTGGGAGGTCATGCGACCTGGGCTGTTGGTCCCAGAGGTCCTGCAACGTGGTTTGGGAGGTCCTGCGACCGGGTCTGTTAGTCCAAGAGGTCGCGTGGTCTGGATTGAGAGGTCGTGCGGCCTGATCGGGTCTGGACAGTTTTTGGAATTGTTTCCTTGTTCTTTTTTGCACCATTTGGACGATGCATTGGGCAAAAGTCAGTAGTATCGGCCTATATATGGGTGTACGACTCTTCTATCGACAAGTGTGGTTAATAGTAATCGGATTCTCATGAATAAATAGTTATCGTTTGGTCGTGGACGTAGCTAGTATCAAAACTAGTGAACCACATTAAATTGCATGTGTTATTCGTCTTGTTCTTTCGTATCATCGTTTCTTCTTGATTCTTAACAAGTGGTTCATCGCTCCCGCTCTTCTTTTCTAACAAGTGGTATCAGAGTCAGGTTGTTGGGTTAGGGTTTGGTGAAGAACAATGTCGAACATGATGAAGATTGATCGTTTTGATGAGAAGAATGGGTTTAGATGGTGGCAAATCAATATGCGTGCGTTTTTGAAGCAACAAGATTTGTGGTTGCCACTAGCTAACAAATCAGACATTGACAAGACCACACAAGAGTTTGTGAATATGGAGGGGAAGGTGCATTCGACGACCATGTTGTGCCTCGCGGACGACGTGATTACTGGAGTTGCATATCAGACCTCGAAAACTAGCCGTGGCCAACTAGCAATGCATTCGAAGTTGGAGTATCTCTACGCAAGGAAATCCATGGCCAACAAAATGATGATGAAACATCGGCTATTCGGTCTTCGGACGGTTGAAGGTACGCATATTGGTGATCACCTAGACAATCTCAACCCTATTTTCCTTGAATTGCGCAATAGTGACGATATTGTGAGTGACGTTGATGCGGCCTTGATATTGTTGGTGTCTCTACCTCCTTCTTTTGAGGGTTTCTGAAATACCAGTTGGCTAAATAAAATAATAAATATAACACTTTTTATTCAATTCAGGGGAGGTGGTTGTAATTTATTAAAACCCAACATATTAAAAACATTTAACTACTTACCCAACTTTATAATTTTGCCCTTTCTAAACACCCCCAATGCAATTTTTTTCACCCACCTCCCAAACACCCTCCACGTACCCTCTTTGCTGGCAAAATTTTCTCCTACCCCATGTGTTCTTCCCCCTCACAACACAAATACATCCCCCTTGTTCCTCCTCTCTCTCTTGCTTCTCTTCTTCCTCAGGGCAAAATGCACACACACACACACACACACACTCACACCACCCTCAACCTGACCCATCTCACACCCCCTCAAGTCCCTACCCCCTCCTCTATTTTAATCCCCTCTGCCCAACATCACAAACACAACAACACAACAACAACAAAAACAAAAACACCACCATCATCGTCATCCCCTCTTCTCTCTCGGCAAGACAACCCGAAACCACCACCACTACCATTCTCCTCCCTTCTCCACCAAGAACCACCACCAACACACCCATCTCCTCCACCTTCTATGCTCTCTCTCTCTCTCTCTCTCTCTCTCTCTCTCTCTCTCTCTGTGCTGGGTTCGTCTCTGCCCAAGACCCGCCGGAAAATCCGCCGGAAAACCCAACCGAACCACCACCACCAACGAACCTCCCGTCCATCTCTCTCAAAATCTCTCAAAAACACCTCTGTGACTCCTCCCCTCTGTCGAAACAGAGGAGCAGCAGCGGCAAGGACTGGGCAGAGCCATGTCCGACGCCGTCACCACCATGAACGCCAGCGTCAAGCTCGACGAGGTCACCCCCAACCTACCCATCGCCTAAAAATCGTCTGAATCACCTCCTGTGAGGCCTAAGAGACAAGAGAAGGTCTCAAAAGAACCGAGAAACGTCGGGTTTCACGCCGGCGATTTTCAGCGCCGAACCCACCGGTCGGAGACTCGACCTGTTCCATTCGGCGATCGTTTTTCACGATTTTTTCGTGTGGGTAAGCTATAAATATACTCTTAGTTCATTTGTGATGATCAAAATCAAGTCTTGTTGGCTAAAAATCATTTTGGGTTGATTGAGTTGAAGAAGTTGTCCTGAATACAAAAAATGGGGGTGAAAGTGTCTTTTCCTAAAACTGTTGGGCATGCTATTTACTTTACATGCTAACTGAAATGTGTGGGGATGGGGGAGAAAGTGTCTTTTCGTTAAACTTGGGTTGGGGTACTAGTTCTAGTTTTAACATCTTAAATTAAATAATAGATAAATCTAATAACTATTTTTCTGAAAATAACAATACAAATAATAATAAGTAAAAAAAAAACTTGGCTTATCAACATCAATACTTGTGTAATAGTCTTAGTAACTTTCGAAATAAATTGTTTTAAGATTTTAATCTTATTTTCTTATAAGTAATGCTAATAATAAGGCTAAATAATTCAAAATAATAAAGATAATAATAATAACTAAAGTTCCTTAATAACTATTTTCCTCAATAGAAATACTTGGATTTAAATTTTAGTATCTTTCTTAATAAAGTATTTTTAATTCATGAATCTCATTTATTTTATAAATGATAAAAACAAGGCTATCACCAGAAAATAATAATGATGATAGTGATAAGAATAATAATGACAAAAAAAGATTATATATATATATATATATATATATATATATATATATATATATATAGAGAGAGAGAGAGAGAGAGAGAGAGAGAGAGAGAGAGAGAGCTAGCTAAATAGTGTTTTATCAAAAAGAAAAGAAAACTATTAGCTACTAATCATATATAAATAATTTTTGAATAAGAATAAAGGAACTCTAAGATTTAAAAGAATATATTTAGATAAGTATTTCCTTTCTTTTCAAATGATGTTTAATTGGGAAAATATTATAATATAATAATAATAATGATGGTATCACATGGGCCAAAACAATATTTTCCCTCCATGAATAAATAAATAAATAAATTTGGATTCTCATAATTATTAATACTTATTATATTGTTACGAGCATCGTATTAACTACAAGAAATGTAAACTCTCTCAAAAGAAATAATCGCCAAAATAAAAGATAGTATAGTGCTAAGATGTTAAAACTTATCTTGTTTGTTATTACTCGAAATTAGTAAACTTGATAAATAAATAAACTATTATAAATTATATAAGGACTACGAGGGGTCGAGAAATGCATTGGGGGCATGCATAGCATCACATATAGAGTAAAGTTACATTCGTTATACGAATAAGCCATATGTTAATTAGGGTTATTTGCGTATTTGTAAACACTCAGTTCATATGCGACGAGTTCGTTGAGTACGAGAACGAGTACTAGAATTTCTCTTGTCATGCTACTTACTACCGGTAAGTTCATATGTGCAATACTTGAACTGTCAAAATGTGATTTTGCGTGCGTGAAAGATACAAATTGTTATAACTTGCAATACTTGGAATTTATCATATTTTTGTGAACTATGTTTTGAGAAATCTTCTTTTGAAATACCTCGGTTGGAAATTATGAAATCTTCAAAATCAAATGACACGGTTGTGAGATGACACTGATGGTAATAAATGATAATATTGTGATTGACAGTTTTGAACAGAATGTTATTGAATGACGGATGAATGATACACTATAACATAATTAGGGCGATGTACAGTGTGTGGAGGCTACGGCCGGAGGCACATGTGAGTCGATCGTCCTTGGGTGCTAATCCTACGAGATTACATACCCTACGCCGTGGTTAGCTTACGTGCAACCGGGATTTATTTATATGTGAAAACTTTGGATTACCACTTATACCAGTACGGTTCATTACGGTATAGGGGTGTCGACACTTAAGGTCTCATAGTTATTATTATGAGCGGGGATTGACGTAGGGGCTCCCATAACGCTCGGGTGAATTGGGAATAGTGTTATCCCAAGAGGCACCTTATTGTGATATATATTGCATCATGACCTCTCTGTGGACATTCGTTACCCGCTGGGCTCTAACACGCCTCAGCCAAATTAATGATGAGAATGGAAATTGATTTTTGAGTAACAACTATCGTAAACACTTTTATTTAATCATTACGTGATGATATATGCTTTTGGTGTCAAAACTCGTTTTACATATTGCAGTATGAATTTACTCAATCTTTATTGATTAAATATTTTTCTGCGTTTCGCTTGTGCTATTTCAAAACCCGCAGGTTACGAATAAGGTGGGAGACGATCACAACGCTTCTGGCTAGGGTATTAAGAAGTGTAGTATTTCACCTAGTTTTTCTTGTCGTTTTGTAAATTAATGTACTTATTTCCTTCAGACAATGTCATTGGTTATCCTGAATGTATAATAATTATATTTGGATATTATTTGGTTGTACTAACTGTGAACCGGCGATCCTGCTCCGTACCCAAATGGGGTTTATCTCCGCGGGCGGGGGCATCTTTCCAAACATACGGTTCGGCCGGCCGTGTGATTTGGGGGGTGTTGCAGTTTCGTCCAATCGTTTGTTGTTGGGAGGGAGACGATAACCCTAGAGGAAGTTCGTTCGGCGTTGCACACCAGGGAATTGAGGCACAAGGCGTCAAAGTTTGAAGATCATGATGGTGGCGCATTCATAGTCAAGGGAGGAAAGGGTAAGGGAGGAAAGCGAAGCTATGGTAGATCCGACTTACCATTGGATGTCTGTGCGTTTTTTGTGAGAAGGGCCATTCGAAGAAGAATTGTACCAAGAACAATGATTTGCTTATGCTGCAGTTCAAGGTGGAGGAACGTCGTCTGAGGACGACTTTGTTCTCCAAGTCTCATGTGCAAACTTGGGCTCCAGGCGTAGGAGCATGGGTGTGTGTTTTGTGACACGCGAATTGGTTGGTTACATGTTATTGAGCGTGTATTCATTGGCGGCGTGTTATTGTGCATACATTTATTGTTGGCACGTTATTGGGCGTGTCTCGGTTTGCGTCTTGGTGCGGTAAGTATTGGTGGTGCAATTGGCATGACTTGTATGATAGGCATTTTTGTCACGAAGTGTCATTGGCATGACGGTTGGGGAGATGCATTATGTCATGGTGCATTGGTGGTGTGTTGATTGGAACACACAAAGTCTCTGCGTTTGTTGAGACGCAAAGACGCGCTTGTTGTAACGCATAGTGAATGTGTTCCAATATCGCAAATTTGGAAATAAGTTCTATCGGTTGATTGGATTGATGAGAAGCTTTGGATTGGTTGCTAGGGAGTTTTGATCAAGGTTGAGATTTTATATGGATTGGGTGATTAAACCCTAGCTTGGATTGGCAAAGCAACGAGCAAAGGAGGAAAATGAACGTAGTTGCAGATTTTCAGGTTGCCAGAGGTCCTGCGACCTAGGCTGTTGGTCCCAAAGGTCCTGCAACGTGGTTTGGGATGTCCTGCGACCTGGTCTGTTGGTCCACAGGTTGTGTGAACTAGATTTGGAGGTTGTACGACCTGGACGGGTGTGGATATTTTTTGGAATTGTTTCCTTGTTCGTTTTGGCAACATTTGGACGATGCTTTGGGCACAAGTCAGTAGTATAGGCCTATATATGGGTGTACGACTCTTCTATTGACAAGTATGGTTAATTGTAATCAGATTCTCATCAATAAATCGTTATCGTTTGGTCGTGGATGTAGCTAGTATCAAACCTGTGAACCACGTTAAATTGCTTGTGTTCTTCATCTTGCTCTTCCGTACCATTGTTTCTTCTTGATTCCTAACAAGTGGAAAATCGTTTCCGCTCTTGTTTTCTAAAACTTTCCGCACATGAGTGATATTTTGTACTATGAGCTTGGATGTTTCGTAGCCTTCTGAGCTTAGTCATTTGAGTAGTTCAAGTATTCCTCTAGTTTTGGCTGTCAGTTCTGATGGCGCTTTATAAAACGAGCTTCCTTCGTGATAGGATAGCTGTCTCGGTCCCACCCTATAGCCCAATGATCCTTGTCTTCTTTACAGGCCGTGTCATCTTGAAATGTGATGCTTTCCATAGTGGTATAATGGTTCCAAAGGTGAAAGGACGGTGGTCGTGTTTCTAGTTTGCGACTTTCTATAAGTTTCAGTTGATCTAATGATTTAAGGAATTGATTCGGGAGATGTTTTTTCAAAGTGACCGATGGCTTACAAGGTTTCGAGCGGGTGAATGTATTTGGATTCGAACGCCCCTTTGTTCCAGTGAAGCCATATTTTCCATATAATTAGGATAAATATCATGAGTGAATGATCGAATGGTGTCAAGAGCTGTAGAAGATGTAGTTGATGGCTGGCCAATTTGAAAATCAGAATACAGTCTTGATCCTTTCCATACATGATTTCATAAGTCTCATTGGAACATCGTGTTTTCAGATGATTCCACCTTGAGATGGAACCATGCCTCTTTTCTGGAGATTCACACGACTGAGTAGAAAGTAGTGCACTATTCTCCAAATAATTTTGATTTGGTTGTAGAGGCAGTTTTCGTATGGAGCTCTAGGTTGCAGGATCAATTTGAGGCGCTATCAAGAAAGTTTATACTGCCATAGTATAAGCTGATTGTTAGTGAATAGAACATCTGAGGTGTCTTATCATATTATTTTATGCTTGTTGGTTGGAATAAGGATTGTAGTTTTTTGATCCCTTTGTTGTTTCCTCGTTGTAGAAACATTTTAGAATTGGTTCAATCCATGTCATTATATCCCAGTTAATGAAAACAATTTCCTTCAAATTCTGTAAGTAGTCTTTGTCTCATGGTGGTATGAGAGTGTTTACTCATGGATACATCATCCTGAAAGAGCTTAAGAGATTGGCTATACCCGAGGTCCCATCGGGTGCCTTTGCGAAGTAGTTCTTTCCCCAAAGGATACTTTCCCACAACATGTTGTTGTGCCCGGGGTTGTCAATTGATAGAAATTCTTGTGAGTGTCAGTAATTTCCTTGAAGGACTCTGCTTAGGAGGGAGTCATGTCTAGTCCATATATGGTTTGCAGTTCTTTCCAAGACTAACATGTTGAAGTGGCGAATATTAAGGAAGCCGAATCCCCATGAGAAATAGGGTTGTAGATGCTCACAGTTTCTTCCATTTAATTCCGCTGTTGCTTCCATTGCTCAAATGAAGTTTTTCATAATTGATATTAGTGATTTGGGAAAAAAAAGCAGTGATTGAAAAACTTATTGGTTATAAGGTTGGAATTGCTGCCATACATGACTTGATGATGATGCATTTTACTTCGGAGGATAGGGAGGTTTGTTTCTAGGTGCTCAGTTTGTTTTTTGGAAGTGATGATTAATGCTTTTGAAAATGTCCCATTTGATAGGGTGAAGTCTATAGCTGATGCTGCAACATATGTTACATGATGCTGCCAAATGCAGCATGGATAGGACTTAAGTGACGAGTCAGAAGTGGTAGGCGATAACCAATCACCCTCTCTTTTACCCTTGGTGGTGAGAAAAATCAGATGCCTGGCCTTGCGAATGACTGTTGAAGACACTGTTGTAACACATTTCTTGTGATCTGGGTGGATTTATTCACACATCCCATTTCTAAGAGCATTTATGAAGAAAATCCATTTGACTTTATCGAATGCTTTCCTTCCGTCAAATTTTGAGGGTAAAGAATTTTTATTTTGTTGTCTTGTGATGTCAGATGTACTCAAGGAGCTCATGGGATAGAAGGATATTTTCACTGATATGACGACCCTTGACAAAAGCTGCAGACATTCAAAATTGAGCTATCAATTCACTGCCACGTCGACCCATCAAAAACTTAGTTGTCCATACCTCTTTGCTCCAGCAGAACCCGATCATGCCTTGTCACACCTTAGGGGGAACATGAGTTAGGTTCCCTCGTGCCTATTATCTGCACGCGAGCCAAGGGGTTTTATTATATTGGAGGCTGGAATAAGGCCCGTTGCATGTGGTTGTGTCCCATGTGCGGCCAGTACTGTACTCACGAAGCTGAGTTGTCCGGCTATCCTCTATATATTAGGTTTGATGTCATCCGTGACACCACAATCATAAATGAGCCATGGGCCGCCGTACGCCCACGTGTATCCCATTGGTTTCCCTAGCTAGACTAGTATAAATAGGACAGTTCTTTCTGCCATTTCGTACATGGTGATGACCCCATGTGGACACTCTGATCATTCTTTGTGCCTTCCAAACGGATTATCCTGTACTAAATAGCCGAACTGCTTCCAAGAAGCTGTCTCTCCCCTTCAACAGTAAAATACTTCTTATTTTCATCCCTTTCCTCTATCTCTCCCTTCTCTCCGATTGATCTGAGTTCTTACCATAAGGTAGTAGCTCTGATTTACTATAACTCGAACACTATCTGACAGTGTACAAAACACTCTCTCCATTTATAAACATTTTGGTGAACCCTAAGTTAATGAGATCTAACGTATCACACATCACGAAAACCCAAATCAGATCGGATCTCATGGCCGCCGATAGCACCGAAAAAATCAATCCCGACGGTACTCCTACTCAGATCCTCTCTAACTCTCCACACGCGGAGGATTAAAACCCTCAAAATTTCCAGAACCTTCCTTAGAATCTTTCCAAATCCTATACAACAACTTGCTGAATCAGCTTATTCAACTGAGAAATCCATGGACGAGGCTACGCTGATGAACACTCAAAAACACGATAAGCTCGCCCGCGAGCTCTCGACCTCAGGCGCCGCTCTACCTCCGCCACCTCCACACCCAGTGGTCTATGAATCATCTATAAACATCCCTGTAAACATCCAAGACCAACAAACCTTGGTCATAAGGCTTCTGTCCGATTCATTAGTCCCTCGCGAGCAGGGAACTCCCATGGTAGCAAACATAGAAATCCTAGAAGTTCCGCCCTCCCATCCTTCATACCCATACATCAAAAATCTAGCTGCAAATACCTTGGTTGAATCCCGCATGATAACTAGACATGTCCGCGCAAACCCTAGCCGTGCTGGAGCAGAAGCTAGCCAACTTCATAGCCACCCAAAACCTTAACCTCTCAATGATTCCAAACTTCGAGTGCCCGCCACTGATTCCCGTGGAAATCTATGATATGGCCAACCCTATGTGATACAAGGGGCCCACATTTGATAAATTTGACAAGGCTACTGGAAAAACAAACGAACATGTCATGCGATTCTTTGACCTACTAGGACATTACGACGTGGACAAAAATTCAGGATGCACAGATTCCAAAAAAGCTGTGGGAAAGTCGTGTATAAATGGTTGAACGTTACAATATTCCCATCAAAATGGAAACGGATATTGAAATTAATACGGTCTCATCCACAAAAGTACTAGAAGTCTGGCTCTCCCCAAAAGTTCTAGTCAAATGCCCCGTCACAACCTCAGCCTTACACTGTCAACTTATCCAGCTATGAAAACAATGGCCCCGTGATGGTTTCCTGCCTCGCCTTAAAGAAACCCCTACGAAGGATATGACACACGACCCGCGATAGTACGAATTCCATGGTATTGTTATGCACCCAACTATTGAATGCAGAAAGTTTAGGTATCTCATCGATGCCAAGGAAAAAGATGGGGCATTAGCGATTGAAGAGTCGGCTAAGGATGTGCCGGATAATCCCCTTTAGTCACATGCGTTGAAGGGGCCCAAGGGGAAGGGGGTTGCTGCTACGAGGACATCTACTGAGGACAAAGGTACATCCCACATCACCTTTCTCATTTCTCATCATAGATTTTACTGATCGCCCGTAATGTTGTTTTTCTACCCCTTTCTTCACTGGGAGAACAAAAAAAGCGGGCCTTCATGAGCCCTAGTTTTATGAGCATGATGAGTCAACCAGAAAATGCTAAGCCCGTAGCCAATGACAAAGCTAAGCCCATTCGCATATTGATGGCAAAGCTGAGCCCATTCTCAGTTAGTGGCAATACTAAATCCATTCGCAGGAAAAGAGTAAATTAAAGGAAATCTTTTGAAAAATGACAATGAATAAGGCCATTCGTAGTGAAAGGAATAGAGTAAGGCCATTTTAGAAAAAAGGTGACAATCATAAAGACAAATGGCAATATTTAAAGTCCATTAGCAGGAAAATGGTAAACTAAAATAAAGGCCACCTATTGAAAAGATGGCAGTAAATAAGCCCATGCGATAGCGTTTGGCAAAGTAAGGCCATATTTGAAAAGATGGCAATGATTAAGTCCCTTGCAGTTATGGCAATAAAGGTCTATCGCAATACATGACACCAATCGCTTGACAACACATGGCACCAAGCCCATTGCAGCATATGGCATCAAGACAATCATGATGTATGACAACACTAAGCTCATTCGTAGCTAATGGCAAAGCCAAGCCCATTTGAATTCAAGGGAAAAACTAAGTCCATTCGCAGTATAAAGCAATGACCTTAGTCCATTTGCAGCTAATGACACTAAAAATGTCATCTAATAAAACAAAAATAATAAGGCCACCAAACAAGGTGGCAACAATAAATTCCATTCATAAGTTAATGGCAAAGCTAAAAGCCCATCTATGAAAATGATCAAACCCATTCACAGTCATTGATAAAAGCTAAATAGTCCATGAAAACTATGGCGTTCAGAAACCCATTCAAAGTTAATGGTAAAAGCTAAAAAAGAAGATCATCACAACTATGGCATGCTAACACCCGTTCACAGATAATAGTGAAGCTAAAAATCCCATCACAATAATGGAAACCGGATTCCATTACCAGTTAATGGAAAAATTATAAGTGTAGATGGTGCTTTTCAGACAGACAGATCAGAGCCACGTGGCAGCCATCGAGCACACCTAGCTGTGCCCCGTACACATCCAATCATTACTCATGCTTACCCACTTGGGGGCTGCGAGACAGGGCCTTCGCGTACCAACCACACGGGACCTGTAGGGACTTAGTGGTTTGGAGGCTAGAGTAAGGACTGTCGCGCGCGAAAGACAACCAAGCTCGCGCGCGACCCCTTGTAACTGCTTTGAGAGACTTAATGACCACGTCCTGTATACCCGGTCGATCTCATAACGGTCTCCGATATCTGC
Source organism: Linanthus parryae (assembly GCA_023055425.1). NCBI lineage: Eukaryota > Viridiplantae > Streptophyta > Magnoliopsida > Ericales > Polemoniaceae > Linanthus > Linanthus parryae. Next base: position 81,877,173 of record JALGPY010000006.1, read on the forward strand.
GGACAGGTGCGTAACGTTCCTTACATATACGGTCGAACGTGCCATTACAGGTCTATCATTAAGCCGCCATTTATGGTGCACTAACCCCCACAACGGTCACTTCCTCACTATATACAGGAAGTTTAGCCCTCCACGGAAAGGGTTCAAGAAGTTATAGTTCTGAAACTCTGATTCTAAGCTCCCTTACCATCATTAAGATGTCTGTCTCTCTTACAGTTACTTTTTCTTACTCTCTCCCTACTCACACCCCTACACTTCTCTGTGTTCATATTATTATCCCATACTTGAGGTGTACACTTGGATCTCTCTCGAGGATTTCCTTGTGCACATTTTTGGTGAACCCGACGTGAACCCTACCTTCAAAATCTTAATCAGTTAACTTAGATGTGTCTCTTGAAGGTAACCTTCGTAACGGTGACCATTCTCCTTTGAGAGAAGAAATCCTGACAGACGAGACTCCCAATACCAACACCAACACTCAGACGGTTGCCGTGAGCAGTCCTTCTCTGGAGGCACTACAAGCCACGATTCAAAACCAGGCCAAGGTTATGCAGGCCCAATCTGTCCAAATTGCCCAGATCATGGCGATCTTTGGGGGGTTTGTAGGGATGGCAATATGGTCCGATCCGATCTGAGATCCGAGCGATCCGAGCCGAATGGATCAGATCCGAATCCGATCCAATTGAAAATGGATCGGATTCGGATCCTGAAAGCCAGACCCGAACGGATTTGGATCTGGATTTGGATCTGAGTGCAGATCCACTGGGTTCCGACCCGATCCGATCCGACGTATATGTGTGCTTTCCAAATAAACCTCTATTACCTCTCCAGTTACACTTACAAGAAGAATACTATAGTAAATCCAACCTGCAAAGCTATTTCATATGGTTTTTAGGCTTCATAACTTACGAGCATGCCTTAGCGTATGAAATAGTGTTTGTTTTTTATGTTATATTTTCTATTTTATTGCTAACTCGAGCCAGATCCGGCCTGAATCCGATCCGACTACGTACTATATGGATCTACGGATCGGATTTGGATCAGCTGAACGAAAACCCGATCCGATCTGATCCGAATTCGGTGATGATCCGAACGGATCTGGATCGGATCTGGATCTCATTTCTCCTAGTCGGATCTGGATCGGGAAGGGCCTGATCCGATCCGGATCCGACCCGTTGCCATCCCTAGGGGTTTGCTCAGAACGCCACTCAGGGGGCGTTATCCTCACTCCCAACAGCTCAACTGCCACCTTCATCAGGGGTAGCCACCACCTCTGTTGTACACACGTCTGGCCCATTGAATTCACAATCCTCTCTTCCCAATGGTCCTGCACCCCAGGCACAAAGACTCCAATCAGGCCCTGATAACTCTTGGGAATCCCACTCCATACTCCGCGTTGCCTTCATACGCGAATGGAGCCCTGGGGAATTATGCACTCCCAACTCCACCTCTCTATGATCCAAATATGACTTACATTCCGGGTCTTGCTGCGACACCATCGTCGACCCCTGGGGGAAGTACACCTGCCAATGTCGCAGCCCTGGAACAACGGCTAGACAACATCATCGCGAACCAGAGCTTTGAAGATACTGTCATCCCGAAGGTCGACAACACACCTCCCATTCCGCGGACATATACCTGATGCCTAACCATGCTGGGTACAAGGCATCCAAATGGTAAAAGTTTGACGAAGCTGGCGGGAATGCACACGAGCATGTCATGAGGTTCGTTGATCTGATGGGCCTGCATGCTGTGGGCACTAGGCTACTGATGCGCGAATTCCCCAAATAAAATATCTGGGAGTCGTCGCATAAAACTGGTACAGGACCTTTGAAGCAGGATTTGTCAAGTCTTGGGAGGACATGGTGAAGATATTCTACACCAAGTTCTTTCAAGTGGAGGAAAAGGTCACCACCATCCATCTTTCTCGCATGCATCAGAGACATGATGAAGAAGGGGTCGCCTTAATTAAGAGATTAGGGGACAAGTCCTTGGAATGCATTGACGACGTCTTGGAAAGCTGTCTGGTGGAAATATGCCTTCAAGGCATGCACGATGAATATAAAGGTATGTTGGTCAATTTGAATATGACTGCACCAGGAATATTGAGCCACTGGTGGATAAGATGAGGAAGAAGTATACCAGCGAGCGCGCGCCAACAGGCTCTGGCTTCAAAATTGGGAGGTTCAACTACAAGCGTGGGCGTGAAGTTGATGTGCATGCAGTATCATCTCCCCACAAATAATAGCGACCTGCGCCACGGGAGGCACCACCCCTGCCATGCTCTATCGAGGACGCGATCATGCTTTGCAAAAACTGGCGGAGAGATGGAATTCTGCCAGTGTTGGAGCATGAGCCATCTGGAGAAAAGCTGCGGGATCCCAGATGGTGCGAGTGCCACGGGCTGGTCATGCATCCAACTAGGCAATGCAAGAAGCTTAGATGGCTGGTGGACAGGAAGATCAAGTAGGGACAGTTGGTTGTTGATGAATCGGCTAAGGATGTTCGCAACAACCCCTTGCCGTCCCACGCGCAAAAGGAGCCCAAGGGAAAGGAGATCGCTATGATATCTATCATGGACCTCAAAGAGGTCGCGAATGCAGGGATCCCAGTGGTTGCTGAAATTTGGGAGGACGAAGATTATGGCACGGCTAGAGAGGATTCGCGCGCTGAGCGAATTAAGGGTTCTAACAAGTTTGAGAAATTCTTTGATGACATGAATTTCTCAAGAAAATGCAGGCATGGGATGACAAAAGCCATTTTGAGAGTGGCAGAAGAGTATGGAGAGGAGCTCGTTGTATCTAATGGCAGAGTCATCAGGGCCACGCGACCAGGCGGCCTGGTTATGAAGTTCGACGAGTCGGACAAAAGGGCGGTCGCGAATCACCAGAGGCCATTGTATGTGACTGCCGCCATCAATGGAATCGAGTTCAAACGAGCGTTCATTGACGAAGGTGCTGCAGTAAATGTGGTCCCACTCAGCACCCTAGAGCTAGATGGGATACCAAAAAGCAAGATTTTCAAGAAGCCGTTTATGGATTCGTCTGGGAATCCAGATTGGTCAGATCAAATGCTCGGCCATATTCCATGTAATCGATGCTAAAACCTCCAATCACATGATTATTGGACGGGCATGGATACATCGCTCCGACCCCGTGCCTTCCACGGCTCATCAAGTTATGAAATCCATTTGGAGAGACAGAGTGGTCGCCATACCTGCCTCGGTAAACCCATTAAATTTGGAGTAGGTGCATTTGTCTGACGCTGTCTGGTTCACGGAGATGGCAGACGAAACCACTTCAACCCCGTTTAAGCCAACTCCCTTGCTCAAATGGGAAGACATCAAGGACCAGTCACCGGCCGGAGTGATGGTGATGCGAGAATCGCCAAAGGATAAACATCCTGTGCGAGAAGAAGCACCCAAGGTAACCTACATCAAGAAGAATGTGTACAACCTGAAAAGGGTTGTTGAGTACGACGAAGCAGGAAAACAGGTAGGCAGCTTCTACTCCAACGGGAAGAAGTGTTATCGCAACTGAAGGTGCGTGGGGTCATCTTCGACCCATCCCATTGAAGGTGACGCTGAGCAAATTTGCGAGCTGACAGAATCTCCAGATAAGAATAATGGGAAGGCACTGCTAGAGGAATTGAAGGAGGCCCCTGAATGCATGGAGGATCACCCGAAACCTCAAAAACAGGAGCTGAAAGAATTATTCTGAGCCCAACTGAAGAAAAAAAGAGGCCGGTCTTCTTAAGTGCAGATCTCAACAACGAGGACGAGCAAGAGTTGCTCGAACTTTTAAAAGAATACATGGATGTTTTCACTTGGGATTACGATGAAATACTGGGGCTAGACCAGGCAATTACTATGCACAGACGGGACGTAATTTTGGGGTCCAAACCTGTAAAACAAAGTGCGAGGAACTTCCGACCTGAGATCAGCGTCAGGATAAAGGAGGAAATTGTCAAGCTGCTGAAGGCAAAATTCATTGAGCCTAACCATCATCCCACTTGGATAGACAACATTGTGCCTGTCCTGAAGAAGAACGGGAGCCTTCGTATATGCGTCGACTTCAGAGACCTGAACAAGTTCTGCCCAAAGGATGACGTCCCTTTTCCAAACGTAGATCTTCTGATCTAATCCACTGCAGGGCATGATTTTTTTAGTTTCATGGATGGATTTAGTGGATATAACCAGATCAAAATGGACCTAGAAGATGCGAAGAAGACAGAGTTCATCACGCCTGTAGGGGTCTTCCACTACACTGTTATGCCCTTTGGTCTAAATAATGCAGGCGCTACTTACCAACGTGCAATGATGGCACTGTTCCATGACATGATGCATCAAGAGGTCAAGTTCTATGTGGACGATTTAGTGGTCAAATCGAAGTAGAAGGAGGGCCATTGGAAAGACTTGAGGAAGGTCTTCGAGAGATGCCGAGCTTTTCAGCTAAAGATGAACCCTATTAAATGCGCTTTTGGAGTAAATTCAGGAAAATTCTTGGGTTGTGTAGTTCACCGGCATGGGATCGAGCCTGACCCTACAAAAATCTCGGCAATCACTAGCCTACATACACCACAATATCAGAGTACCTTGAAGACATTTATGGGGAAGCTATCGCATCTGAGGAGGTTCATCCCAGCCATCGCAGAGCTGACCTTTTTCTTTGGTATTTTGCTCCAAAAGAATGCGACGTTCTCTTGGACGAAGGACCATCAGGCCGCATTTGAGAAGTTGAAGACACTATTAGCACCTCTGAGAGTAATGATCGCACCTCAGCTGGGATCGCCTTTGTTGCTATACCTAACTTCAACAAAGAAATCCATTGGAGCGTTGCTGGCTCAGGAGTTCGAGGGACAAGAAAGGCCAGTATACTACATCTCGCGTATGGTCCAGTCTACGAAATCAAGGTACACATACATTGAACGCCATTGCCTAGCTTTATTTTTCGTAATTGAAAAATTAAAGCACTATTTTGCTTCCCACAAAGTTGTCATCATAACCAAGAACGATCCCATACGTTATCTGTTGGGAAACTCTCCTCCTTGTGGGAGACTGGCAAAATGGTATATGACCATTTCCCAGTATGACATAGTCTGTGCGCGACCAAAATCCATCAAATCCCAATCAACCACAGACTTGCTTGCTCAGTTCCCGGATGAGAGTAGTGAACTCGTAGTGGACGAAGAACTCGAAGGGCCCGAGATATACACAATCACCAATCTTTATTGGAAGCTGCATTTCGATGGATCCTCGACGAGGTCTAGAGGAGGAATCGGTTGTGGTAATGATTAAACATGATCAGGAGGTCATTCAAATGTCAACCAAGTTGGACTTCGCGGTGACCAACAATGAAGCCGAGTACGAGGCTCTGATCGCATGATTGCTTGCAGCCAAGGCTTTGGAGGTACATTATCTCGTTATCATGGGAGATTCTAAGCTCATAGTAAAGCAAGCTTCAGGGGAGTATGTATTGAATAAGATTAACTTACTGAAATACAGATCAATTGTCCATAAGTTATTTCAGAAATTCAACTCTATCAAATATGAGCACACTCCCAGATTTGATAATCGACATGCGGATGCACTGGCAACCTTGGGGTCGAAAATAAATTCTGACAAATGCCCACCAAAAATCTCGATTGAGGTTAAGACTACCCCATCTTTAGTAAAATACCTTTGCGAAGAGGAACCTGAAGAATCAGATTGGAGAAATCCAATCATGCACGCGATAGCTGAGGGAACATGCAAGGAAAGCTGGGTTTCTGCAAAAGGGTTTTGCATACACGACAGTCTGCTATACTACAAAGGCCCTGGCGGAATTCTAATGCGATGCGTAACGGAGGAAGAAGGTCAACCAATCTTGGAGAAAATCCACCAGTCTTCATGCGGGGAAAACAAAATTTCCATCTACAGGAACGCACAGAGATATAGCATCCACTGGCCGCAAATGGCGTACTTCGCTGCTATCATACAGAGCAATTGCAAAAGGTGTGCACTGATAAAAGACTCTTTAAAGGTTACCTCAATCGAGGAGGATTGGTGGATACCTATAATTGATTATCTGCAAGATGGAACTTTTCCGAGCGACAAGAAGGAAGATGACAAGCTTAGGAGAAAGGCGGCTTGATACGTATTACAAGAGAATTTGCTTTGGCGAAAAGGACACAACGAGAACTTACTCAGGTTCTTGAATGGTCAAGAGATCCAGGAGGTCATGGAAATGTCCCACCAAGTGGAGCACCCAGGAGGCGCGAAGCTATGCAGGGAGCTCTTAACTGTTGGTTACTTCTGGCCAACCATGGAAGCTGATTGTCGCGCGAAGGTCAGGAGATGCCAACAATGCCAATTTCACGGAAATCTAGTCCACACCCCGACCGTTGAATTGCATGCGTTAGGAACTCCTTGGCCATTACACACCTGGTCCTTGGATTTCATTGGTCCGATCCGACCCTCTTCGCACGGGAATCAATTCGTTCTTATTGGAACGGAGCAATTCACAAAATGGGTTGAGGCAGTTTCGCTCAAGACAGCAAATGCATTAGCCGTGGTCAAATTCATATAGGAGAACATTATTCATCGCTTTGGGATCCCCAATACTATTATGTCAGACAACGGGACGCCCTTCGTCAATCGAGAGGTAGCCACGAAGCTAATGGAGTACAACGTCAGGAAGGTGTGCTCGTAGCCATACTATCCAAAAGGAAATGGCCAAGTTGAAGCCACAAACAAGACGTTGCGCAGAATTCTAAGCAAAATGGTTGCAGACGATCACCAAAAGTGGGCAGATTCTCTGAGTACGGAGCTTTGGGCGTATCACACATCACCAAGGACCCCTACCGGGACTTCTCAATTTCTGCTATGCTATGGGGCTGAAGCAGCAGTCCCTGCTAAGGTCAAGACAAACTCTGCGAGACTGGCCTTCGGTGCTTTGTATGAAAACGAGCGCGACCATGATCACATTTTGCTCGAAGAAAGGCGCGAACAAGCCAGGAGGACAAACACTAAGTACAAGGAGAGAGTCTCGCGGGCATATAATAAGACCGTTCAACACAGAGACTTCGCAGTAGGACACTTGGTCTTACGAGCTTCAGACCATTGCATGTGCTAAGCAGCTCATCTCAAGTTCGCTGCCAACTGGGAAGGACCTTTTGAAGTCAAGGAAGTATTCGAAAGGGATATTGAAATATTCTACGGTTCCACGGGACTGCCACTACTCCTACTCCAATCTACATGTGTTGGTTGAAGAAGTACTATCCCTAACCTTCTCTTTAGCTATACGTTCGCACTATACATCTCTTAATGTCCTCCCATGTAGGGTTTTGATTCATGGATGCGCAACGGAAACACAAACAATCATAAAACCATGCAAAACCCTCCAAGGATCACAAGTCAAGAGACATAACGATGGTAAAGGTAAGAAATCATAAACACACCTTAGGGTTCTCCTTTGATGACTTCAAACGCGAATTGTGTCACGTTCTCTATGGTTGATCCACGCCTAGAGTTGATCCTAGATCTCCCAAGTCCTTGGTGCTAGCCCGAAAGAGGAAGAGGAAGAAGAATCACGCAAAACGAGACCCAAAAGGAGGGCTCAGCCTCCTTGTGGCCGACGGGGACGGGGCGGCGGCAAAGGGGCAGTCGGCTCCCTTTGTTGCTTGCTCTCTCTCCTTTTGTTCTCTCCCACTCTTGTTATGTTCAATAATGAGCATAAGTTATATGGGAAGGAAGGAAGGAAGGTCCTTTATATAGTCCAACAACTTCTTGTTAACTACCTAAAGGACTTATTCTAGTCCTACTAGAATTCATTTTAGTCCCTTCCTTGCAAATTAGTCCCTACTAAGTTTGCAAGGTTTTGCAAAGCGATCCTTCTAATTAATTAATCCAATTAATTAATTCCCAAATCTAGTTAAACTCTATGTAGCGTGTGACCCCATAGGTTCTATCTAGTTGGTAGCAACTATTTGCTAATATGGAGCGGTCTCTAGCAAAACATCCATTCTAGCCAACTAATAGAATAGTCATCTTGACAACCTTTGTACAAGTAATTGTCTCATCCCTTTGTCTCTATATCCGGATTAGACACGAGACACAAGTCACACTCGTATATCCAATCCATTTTTTCTCGATCCATGGGAATAGCCTTATTCGTGCAAATAACATCAATATCCCATATTGATTTATTTGAGTCTGGCCAGACATTCTATAAGCACTATCCCTCGAGTGGCCTAGGATATTTGCTCCTGTTATGTGGGAGGGACAAATCCTATCTACGTCCACTATGATCTCTAAGCTTGCTTCTTATTGTATCCAGTACACGCCTTTATAGCTACCCAGTTACGGTGTAGCGTTTAACGCTACCAAGATCACAATAATCCACAACTAGAATATCTAGTGACTTCAAGTCTAAGGATGACAATACCATTGCACCGCGAGAAGCGCTTGTGACTCAATATAACGTGTATGTAGCCTTCTCGGAGATGGGTCAATACAGTGCAACATTCCCTAATGCACACCTATGTGTTGGATCGTGATATCTCCATATCAATTTAACCCCATACTAGTCTATAGATGATTGTCCCATTAATCATTACACTTGAGTAGGGATATTTAAGATAAACAACACAATTGTAAATCTAAGGACTTCATTATATTAAATATCCAATAAATAATAAATGAATTTCTAGCCACAAATAATTCATACTAAACTAGATTGCCTCTAGGGCATCTATTCCAACAGTCTCCCACTTGCACTAGAGCCAATCTGGCGCATCTCGTATGCCCATACTCCTAGTGTGCCCTTCATGCTTCCACTGTGTGAGAGGCTTTGTAAGCGGGTCTGACAGATTATCATCTGTAGGAATCTTGCATATCCGAACGTCTCCTCTATCGATAATATCTCGAATCAGATGAAACTTCTTGAGAACGAGCTTGGACTTCTGGTGCGACCTGGGTTCCTTTGATTGCGCGATCGCCCCAGTGTTGTCACAGAACAACTCAACTGGATCCGCAATGCTAGGGACCACACCAAGTTCAGAAACAAACTTTCTGATCCAAACAGCTTCCTTTGCTGCGTCATTTGAAGCAATGTACTCAGCCTCTGTTGTAGAATTAGCTACTGTCTCTTGCTTGGAACTCTTCCATCTCACCGCTGCTCCATTCAGGCAAAACACATATCCCGATTGTGATCTAAAGTCATCTCTGTCGGTTTGGAAGCTTGCATCAGTGTAACCCCTTACACGCAACTCTTCCTCACCGCCAAATATCAAGAAAGCATCCTTAGTTCTTCTCAAGTACTTTAGGATGTTCTTGAATGCAATCCAGTGACTCTCACCCGGATTGGATTGGTATCTGCTTGTCATACTCAAGGCATATGACACACCTGGTCTAGTACATAACATGGCGTACATGATAGATCCTATGGCTGAGGCATAGGGGATTCTACTCATGCGTTCCTTCTCAATCTCATTGGAAGGACAACCACTCTTTGAAAGAGTGATTCCATGTGACATGGGCAAGAATCCCTTCTTGGAGTCTTGCATGTTGAACCGCTTCAACACCTTGTCAATATATGTACTTTGACTTAGGCCTACCAACCTCTTTGATCTATCTCTATAGATCTTTATACCGAGTATATAGGCTGCTTCCCCTAAGTCCTTCATTGAGAAAAACTTTCCTAGCCAATCTTTAATAGATTGCAGCATGGGAATGTCGTTTCCAATGAGTAGTATGTCATCCACATACAAGACCAGAAATGCTACAGAGCTCCCACTAACCTTCTTGTAGACACAAGACTCATCTTCGTTTCTGATGAAGCCAAAATCTTTGACCACTTCATCAAAACGTCGATTCCAACTCCTAGAAGCTTGCTTCAATCCATAAATGGATCGTTGCAACTTACAGACTTTGTTGGCTTGCTTTGGATCCTCAAAACCCTCCGGCTGTATCATATACACGTCCTCGAGGAGATTCCCATAAAGGAATGCTGTTTTGACATCCATTTGCCAAATCTCATAGTCGTGGTATGCTGTAATCGCAAGTAGGATTCGGATGGATTTGGTCATTGCGACTGGTGAAAAGGTTTCATCATAGTCAATACCATGAATCTGTCTGAATCCTTTAGCCACCAATCGGCCCTTATAGGTAATCACATTACCATCCATGTCGATCTTCTTCTTGAAGACCCACTTGCACCCTATGGGCCGCGCCCCATCGGGTGGTTCCACCAAAGTCCATACTATGTTGGTATACATGGATTCCATCTCGGATCTCATGGCTTCCAGCCACTTCTGAGAGTCTGGGCCACTCATGGCCTCCTCATAGGTAGTAGGCTCATCATCTATCAGCATCGTGTCACCAGAATCGGTTACGAGAAGTCCATACCTCTCGGGTTCCTGGCGCACTCTACTAGATCTACGAAGCTCTTGTGTTACCTGAACATGTTGCTCCACAACTACTTGTGGTTCCTGTTCATGTTCCATAATCGGTTCAGTGATTTGTGGTTCTTGAACCTCTTCAAGTTCTACATTCCTCCCACTTGATTCTTTAGAGACAAATTCTCTTTCTAGAAACACGCCGGTCCGAGCAACAAACACTTTGTTCTCGGTTGGATTGTAGAAGTAGTATCCCTTAGTTTCCTTAGGGTACCCCACAAATTCACACTTATCCGATTTTGGCCCCAGCTTGTCTGATTGTAAACGTTTTACATAGACATCGCAGCCCCAAATCCTCATGAACGACAATGTGGGACGCCTCCCGTTCCACATCTCATATGGTGTCTTCATGACTGATTTAGATGGAACACGGTTAATGGTGAAAGCTGCACTTAATAGAGCGTAGCCCCAAAATGATAATGGAAGATCGGTTTGACACATCATAGATCGAACTATATCCAATAGGGTTCGATTCCTCCTCTCGGACATGCCATTCCATTGTGGCGTTCCGGGTGGAGTGAGTTGGGACACGATCCCACACTCTCTAAGATAGTCGTCAAACTCTTGGCTCAAGTATTCTCCTCCACGATCCGATCGTAGAGCCTTGATACTTTTGCCAAGTTGCTTCTCTACTTCATTCTTAAATTCTTTGAACAAGTTGATTCTTCGTATATCCAATCCATTGTTTCTCGATCCATGGGGATAGCCTTATTCGTGCAAATAACATCGATATCCCATATTGATTTATTTGAGTCTGGCCAGCCATTCTATAAGCACTATCCCTCGAGTGGCCTAGGATATTTGCTCCTGTTATGTGGGAGGGACAAATCCTATCTACGTCCACTACGATCTCTAAGCTTGCTTCTTATTGTATCCAGTAAACGCCTTTATAACTACCCAGTTACGGTGTAGCGTTTAACGCTACCAAGATCACAATAATCCACAACTAGAATATCTAGTGACTTCAAGTCTAAGGATGACAATACCATTGCACCGCGAGAAGCGCTTGTGACTCAACATAACGTGTATGTAGCCTTCTCGGAGATGGGTCAATCCAGTGCAACATTCCCTAATGCACACCTATGTGTTGGATCGTGATATCTCCATATCAATCCAACCCCATACTAGTCTATAGATGATTGTCCCATTAATCATTATACTTGACTAGGGATATTTAAGATAAACAACACAATTGTAAATCTAAGGACTTCATTATATTAAATATCCAATAAATAATAAATGAATTTCTAGCCACAAATAATTCATACTAAACTAGATTGCTTCTAGGGCATCTATTCCAACATCCCATACGAGGGCTTGATTAATGATAATAACTCTCCTATATGAGAGTTCTTTTATCAATTTGCTCGCTTCGTTTGATTATTTACCTTGCTTGTGGACTGATAATCGATCACCTCGCAAAACTAAAGTCTATCTCTTTAGATAACAGCGAAACATGAACGTTAGCCTATATACTTTGATAGCAGTAGCAAAGTTTAAACCTATCTGTTTAGATAGCAGCCAAGTGCAATTTTAAGCCTATCTGTTTAGATAGCATCCAAGCACAATCTAAAGCCTATATGTTTAGATAGCAGCATAAATGCGATCTAAAAGCCTATCTGTTTGGATAGCAGCAGAAAAGTGATCTAAAAGCCTATCTGTCTAGATAGAGCCATCATTCAATCTAAAGCCTATCTGCCCAGATAGCATCAAAACGTGATTTTAAGCCTATCTGTCTAGATAGCGCCACTATATTAAATGCAGGCTTACTCACCAGAACAAACAAGCCACGCACGATGCTAGCCACGCATGGGCTTAATAGAACTCAATGTTCTTACATCAAAAGGCGAAAAGCAAAAAGTAGTTTTATATAAGCAAACACCATCCATACATCAAAAGCGTTCTCAAACGAACATTCAAGACTCCTACGGAGAACCTACGAGCTACAACCCTATTCGAGCTACAGAAAACTCTTACTCCACCGTCACTATCGACGTCCTTGATCAAAACAGAGCTCTTGTTGATGCCCCTGACATGGTGAGATGCCAGATGAACTTCAAACAATGGAGGCGGCTGATGTGAAGAATAAGGGGGAGAACCTCATGGAGCATAAAGTTGATTATGCATAAGAAAGTTACACCCCACTCATTGCAGAGTGCCCTCTGTCAAAGGTCTTTCGAGGACAAACTCCTCAAGCATGACTAGGGAAAAGATCTCTCCACTCTGATAAGAGAATTTACACCATCGGTCTGTGAAGAGCTCAGACGAATGGATGACTTCCTTCATACATTTATTGGGAGCCATTTGTATAGCACAATGGATGTATACAGGGAAACAAAAACTTGAAGGAGGTTGCATGTTCGTCCAAGAGACAACTTTCTCTCTCATTCATACGCTCAAGAAAGATGACAATGGTGGATAACGAAAGGCTAGAAAAGGGGGTTTATATAGAACCCAGAGAGGGCGACTATTCGGTTTCTGGCTGAGTCAGTGACGTCTCGAAACCAAAAAAGAATCAATGACCCTATTAAAGCCTACGACGCTACAACAACTCTAGGCAATGATGATGGCTTGGTTTATCGTGTAACGGGCGTACCCTGTTCAAGCCTATAAGCCCTAGGAAATAGTGGTAGTTTATGGGAACCAGAGTCTTTCAGAAGCACACCAAGAGTCACGCGCAACGACACATGCGCGCATAAGCCTATCTACCTAAGATAGCAACAAAACAAAGCCTACTTGGTTAATTAAGAAAAAATCATTCGCAGGTGTAAGCCTATCTGTCTAGATAGCAATCATACGCGAGCATAAGCCTATCTTTCTAGATAGCAGATATCAAGCCCATTCATGGATAATGGCAAAAACTAAGTACTTTACTTACTGATAAAGAAGCAATTGAAAGCACAAGGCTAAAAGCAGCAAAACAATATTTCAAAACGCAAGAAATAGTACGCCCAAAAACGGGGTTGCAAAAGAACACCGAAAGATTGTTCAAAACAAAAATTACTGCGGTACTATGTTACTGGTTTTCGAACAAATCTTTGAGAAGAGAATCCCCGGCTGACAGCTTAATGCAGTTCGCAGCCATTTGCTTTAGGCGAGCCTTGTCATCCTCATTACGCCTCGCAGCTTCCTCAAACTCCTTAATAGCTTCTCGAGTTCCGCCTTGCGCGCTTTAAGAGCAGTCTTCCCCTTGGCATAGATGGAATACTCATACCTGATTTGAGCAGAATTGTTGATCCTAGTCAAACTCTGCATGAGGAAGTCCAAATCTAACCTACCCCCCGCGACTTTTTGAAGGCTATTCGCGCCTGAAAGAAGACTTTGAGCACTCGCAACTGAGGTGCTCGATGGGGTTTCATTATGCACTCTCTCTAAGAGAACAACCATCTTCTTGAGAAGTGTTTCTCTATCCTTCGGCGTCAGCTCCAGAAATCTTGCAAACACAGTCGGGTATGACACGCACACCCTCATAAGCCATTCAAGACAAGCTTGATCAATATCTGCACGCATGAAGAAAAAAGTAAGCACTTATTAATGGCATAAAATCTTAAGATCATATGCCATACACCAGAAGGAGAATTATCTTACCAGTTCCTTCAACAATTTGCTGAAGTGAGGGAATAGGAGTCGCTCCTGGACCATTACTAGAAGTGGCCGCTTTAGTGAACCTTCGATCTGCTTCAGCTTCGCGTGCGAAATACTCCTCAGGAATGGAGTAATTCCTTCCAGCCCCAGCCTGTTCAGCAACTTGCGAGCCCCATGTAGCCCATGGATTTTCAGCAAAAAGTGCATCCAAGTCAAAGCTGAAAAAGTCGATACCCATGCTGGGAAGTGAAAAATTCCCACTTATAGCATCTTGCACAAGGGGAACAGACCTTGCACGCACTTCAGTCGCAGCTACAGGTGTACTGGTCTGGGAAGTCGCATCTTGATGAGGCTCAGACATTACCACATCTTCATTCCGTTCGCCCGCCTCATTCTGACTTGGTGCAACCCCAGTGCTTCTGGCACACTTTCGCGCGCAACGTCAGCCTGCACCCTGGGAGAAGCACTTGAAGGACCCACTTTTGGAGGATTCGGAACAGTTACCTCGACAGAAGCCTTGACTGTTTCAGCGAGAGTTTTAGACAAAGGAGCTTCAAAAGTAGGATGTACATTTTGCTCAGAAGCATCTCTTCCTTCATCACTTCGCTCCTTCTCTTGCTAAAGTACCTCCTCCTCCTGTTCTTGCTCCATGATGACTTCAAGACGCTCGCTCTCAAGTTCAATTACGTCACGATAGATTACCTCAGTGCCTGGACTCGGAGGCGCGGTTACCATTCCTCCAGCAATAGACCCTTTGCGTGCGACTACAGGATCAGTGCTAAGTCCTTCAGGCATAGTTGAAACTCCTCCCATTTCCATGTCTCCCTGATTAGCCTCAGGAATGGAACGAGGCGTGCCAATGCCAGCGCTACGGAGCCGGTGGGATCTTCGAATCAACGGCTCTGCATGTTCTAAAAAAACAAAGGATCACAGTTAACTCCAAATGGAAGTTAGTCATAAAGAGCTAAGAGGGCTATGATAATGGGATACACTTTTTCCAAGCTCATATGGAGCATATGCGCATAGATTATCATCAACCCCTTTGGATTTGGCGTGACCTGAAGTATTTGGTAAATCTTTATTGATGCGTGTGGATAATGTGAAGCATGATGGCATTAAGGAGGTGGATATACCTGAGGACTCCCCACACTGATTCCTTAAGCATCTGCGAATGTCATGTCTAGATACCCCATGATGTATTGCGTTCAAGACAAGTTCATAGTGCGACAAAGAAAATTTAATGATTGTACCTTCCCCATCTTCATCGCCAGTAAGGTCATGGAGAGGTATCTGTGCTCGTCGCAACAGAGCAACTGATGAACGAGTAAGCGAAGGAGGCTCTCGACTACCAGCTTGTTGTTCTCCAAGGCTTCCTGGATTTGTCGATCCTCTTCCTCCTTTTCTTTCCTCTCCCTTTCTTCAGCCATGATCCTTGAATCCTCGTTCGCTTCCTCCTCGGTTAAAACAACTGTCTCTTGGATTGGCCTATCGCTTCCTATGAAAAGAGCAAGCACCAATTATTAGGTTACGAAATTTCTCACATGCCTAGTGGGAATATGGTTTGGTTACCCTCTCTTATGATGAATGTCTTCTTCGTATAAAACTTCTGCGCAGAAGCAACTTTCTTTGCAGGAGAGGCCTTCTTGGCCGTTGCCTCACTTCGCGGACGTTTTGGTTGTTGCGTTACTGAATCATCGGCTGCGGGGGTGCTCGCACTCCTATTTTTCACCCCTTTGACATGAGGCACGAGGAAAGTCTCGAGCTCGTCAGAAATCACCTTCTGAATCTCCTCGACCATGGGCATTTCCGGAGTAATGGGATCAGTGTATTTGCTCTTCTTCGCAAGAAAATAGGCGATAAAGCCCTCGCTGCGATCTCCAGATGCGAAGCGTCTCAAACAACACTGATATAGGACCAATAACAAGTAAGATTTTCAAGCCAAGGGACAAAGAAGAGAAGGGATGAAGATACGTAGACATACCATTTTGAAGTTTATCACATATTGGGTCCTCGCATTCAGAGAGTCCTGTCTAACGATGGCAGTTTTCTCATCAAGGATTAGCTGCGGACATAAGTGGTAGTTTTTATCCAACAGGGAATAATAACCATACTGCGACACACCCCGGGTGCGAGTTGACCTGAAGGGATACTCCTTCACTAGAACCGCGGGGGCCTTGCTGACCCGGAGTTGAGCCCGAGGTTTCACCAAAAGGCAAGCTTGTGTATTACAGAAAGCTACCCAACCTGATGTGTTTCGTCCTCGCCTCTCTCTGGAAGGCCGAGTAAGTGGGAGTGCTACAATAAGCAAGTCATTGCTTTTCCCATACAATACCCCATTATAACAACCATTGGTAATAGAATTGGACCACATGGGTGGTGCAACAGCATCAAAACCCAATTGAGGACTCACGCGAAGCGGATCACAGTGAACCCTATACGATCATAATTTGCAGGATTCGGAGCCAGGCGCATACTCGATCAAGGCTGGCAGATACCCTCTCCTGCACCAGTTCACATATCTCCCTTAACACCGGGACCCTTTTGTAATATGTTTTTCCTCGAATGGAGTGTTTTCTTCCGGGTACATGTCTCCTGGGAAGGAGATGTTGTGCAACTGGGTAACATAAGGCCTAACTACAAAGAACCTGACGTCGTCGCACACCATTGAAAATTTGCGGCATATGCCTTTAGTGCTAAACCAACGCTATGACCGGGGGCACCTGTGTTGATGTTTTGAGTTGGGCCTGTTCCACAACTCGACTTCCGAAGGGAACGGAGCATACGAAGGCCATCGTTCGAAAGCCAACATGGTTAGTAATGCGGTGTTGACAAAAGAGACGACATCCACTCTGCCTTGCGACTGTTCGATATGTAACGCAGCTAAATCAAGTCGGTAATACAAGGAACCCCGAACCAGAGGCCCCAAGGCAATCATCTCACCGAGCGCGAGCTTCACTGCAAGCGGGAGCACATGAATAAATACCCCGTCACGCGGACTCCCGTCTATAAGATAGCGTGATAACCAAACACACAGGAACCCGCATAGTGTCCAATTGATCCCTTCCCCTTCAGTGGCAGTTATCGCGTCTTCACCATCCTCCAACTCCTTAATGATTGCAGGTTTGGGGTAGTCTTTGAAGAAGTACATTTTCCACTTGGACCATGTATTATTCGCACTGGAGGAGACAGACATGAAAGTCTCGCAAGGTTCGGTCGCGTCGGGCGCCCACCTTGTGGCAACTTTCTTCAGAACTGCGATACACTCTTGCATCTGTGCGAAGAGGGTAAGTTCTTCATCAGACTCTAGCTTATCCAAAGGATCAGAGGCTCCCATGCTTGGAAGGTTTATCAGAACTTCAACATCTTCGAGGGTAGGTGCGGCCTCGAAATAAGAGAAATGGAAGGTGTGAGTCTTCTTGGAGTACCGGGAGAACAGGACCCTTAGAATATCTTGGTGGACTTTGAGGTTGAGCCCCTTTGTCGCACGGATGGCATGAAAGACGCCTGCCTTCAACAGTACTTTCTCGTAACGTTCGAGAATGAATTCAGTCCACTCCTCCACCCAGTCGAGTTTTTCCTGGAAAGCCTGGAAAAAGAGATTTTGAAAGGATATAAACCAGCTTCAAGACCTAGCCTCTGCACGTCCTAGATGTCTGCCAAATCCCAGTCCTCTCTGTCTGGTTTAGGCATCTACAGGAGAGCATTCCCTGGAGGAGATTCTTCAGGAGGGGATCCCCGAATAGTGGCTAAATAGAAATCATCGCAAACCAGATATAGGGCTTTGCACCAAAGATCCTTGGGGAGTTCCGGCAACTTAATAGCCTCTTTCGTCGGTTTATTGGGAGCCATTCCTGCAAGCACAAGAACATCAGACCTAATCCAAGTCGCATGCAAAGAAAAAGAAGGGGAAGAACATCTACTAGTTGGATTTCAAATCCACAATGTCAGAAAGATGGAAAAATCACTAACCCGTTTGACGAGGGACATATTGATGATAAAGCGCCTGGACTGCTTGAACTGCCTGAGAAAGCTGGTCAAGGACCTGATCGAAGGTTTCTGCTTCTTGCTGTTCAGCTTCTCTCTGGTTCATATGATTTTCAAAGAGCAATTTGGTGGAAAATTTCTAATTGAGGTGAAGAAAGAGTTTAAATAGCCCACGAGACCGAAGAGTCGCGACTGCTGACGCCTGCTGAGTCAGCGACGCTTCGATAACCGGCGAAATTGACGACCAATCCGATCATTCTGAGTTATTCTTGCCTCGAAAATTGGCGAAAATCTGTGGTTGGCGTCTGTATAACTTCCAAGAGACCACGCTTCATCAAAGGCTAAACGGCGTCTCCAAAACCCTAGGCAATCATGGCTACGCCTGGGGTCTAGAAATTTGAGTTTTATTCAAATAAGTACGAGAATCCGCGTGGGGACCACGTACGACTAGTTTTACGCGACTACACGGCAAACGCGCACGTGATATTACCGCAAAAGGGGGCTAATGTAGATGGTGCTTTCCTGAAAGACAGATCAGAGCCACATGGCAGCCATCCAGCACACCTAGCTGTGCCCCGTACACATCCAATCATTACCCATGCTTACCCAACTGGGGGCTGCGAGACAGGGCCCTCGCATACCAACCACACGGCACCTGTAGGGACTTAGTGGTTTGGAGGCTAGAGTAAGGTTCGTCGCGCGCGAACGACAACCAAGCTCGCGCGCGACCCCTTTTAACTGATTTGAGAGACTTAATGACCACGTCCTATAAACCCGGTCGATCTCATAACGGTCTCTGGTATCTGCGGATATGTGTGTAACGTTCCCTATATATACGGTCGAACGTGCCGTTATGGGTCTATCATTAAGCCCCCATTTATGGTGCATTAACCCCCATAGCGGTCACTTCCCCACTATATATAGGAAGGTTAGCCCTCCACGGAAAGAGTTCAAGAAGTTCTAGTTCTAAAACTCTGCTTCTAAGCTCCCTTACCATCATTAAGCTGTCTATCTCTCTTACAGTTGCTTTTGCTTACTCTCTCCCTACTCACACCCCTACACTTCTCTGTGTTCATATTCTTATCCCATACTTGAGGTGTACACTTGGATCTCTCTTGAGGATTTCCTTGTGCACAATAAGCTATCGCAGTACTAGCATTTCTAGGTCTGTCAAAGACATAGCGCGCCAACATTCATTCGTAGACACCGATATAAGCCCATTTCTCACAGGTGGCAGCAAAAACATAAATGAAAGAGTTTCGGGACGAAAGTCTAAAAAATAATCATGAAGCTTATTATTCATAAGTGACAATGCGTACAAAAGAACTCAATATAATTTACAAAATTTAGTGGCGATAAATCAATAGAAATCCTCGCAGAAGGATGCACGAACAAGAAGGAGCGATCACACGAAAGGGATCAATCCAAGCTTCTTGAACCTCTTCCAGAATTACTTTAGGTTTCGAGAAAATCACTAAAGTTTCCTTCAAGTTCTTACGGGGTTTAGAGCCGGTGTGTGTTGACTGTAAATAAAAGTATTCGCCCTGCCGTGTTTCCAAGGAATAGGTGACGCCAGGTTGCTTGTACACCGAAAATGACCCTGAACCTCTCGGAGCTCCTTCTCGTCCTTGAAGGCAACACCAAAATTAACAGCCGTGGCAGTCAGTAGGACACGTGTCTCTTGCCGCAATCGTTCCCTCCACCTTCGATGGAATTGAAGCATATGAAAGGTCGCATCTGTCTTGACTCCTTCCAATGGTCGCGCCTAACTTCACAACCTCGGTAGGTTGTGAAACAGGTATCTTCAATTGCTGCAAATTTTGGTTTTTGTAGTTAGAAAACAAAGAAAATTGCAAAAGTTGATGGCTCCGGCTGAATTAGTGTACACCAAGAAAATTGAAAATCTTGATTTCACTTGCCAGCATGCCCGCTCTATCTGGTTTGGTTCGCAACTTAGTCTTCAACTTCCGCCAGATACGCCCTCTTCTTTCAATAGTTATCTTCTGGTGTTATTATCAGCATCTCCGCTTCCTAACGACAGAATTTTCATGATTCTAGTCCTAAGAATACTTTGACAATGAAACAAGCTTTCGTTACTCAACTGAATTCTCTCACAACCATAACTCTTGGGGAAGCTTGTAACCACATGCGATTCACAACGAGAAGACTCAGCCAGAGGCATTCCTCTCCCGCTTCTCAGTAAAATGACATTTCCCATGCCTGTACATCGCGGAACAACGTTAAGTCCACTCCTATGGCCTCACATGAAAACTCTCCTAGTTGATGCTTCTTGGAAACCACAATTCTATCAACAACATGGAGGGAAGAAAACAACCACGCTATAGCTATTAAAAGCTTCTGCATTTCTCATGTTTCTTCTCCTTTTCAGCCGGAAACAGACGTAGTGTCCCAAGTTCTTAAATGACTTCTTTCCAGCGGGTACACATACATTCATCTCAAAACGGATTGCACGGCAACTTCAATGAAAACGATTCCCACTAGATATTCACAACTTTACCTACTGTAAAATTTGCAATGTAAGCTGACTTTCAGTTCAGTCAGCTCACGACTAGGCACAAGCACTTCTATCGGATTTAGTGCAACTGAATTTCCCTACTTAATGAAATATTACTTGATGTTCACAAAAAAGGAGAAGCATATCAGCCCTTGATATATAATTGTTGACTTAACATACATAATGGTAGAAGGTAGAAGACAGATTTAGACTTGAGAATTGAAATATCAAATTAAACATGGAAAATAAAAGAAAATGGTAATGTCATATTCCATGAAGGTTAGAATGAACAAATCTCACTGACAATTGAGAGCTGCATAGCAACTAATAGTATAGTACTAGCTACTAGCAAGTGCCACTTCACTTGCAATTCAAGAAACTGGAAGTTCAACACAGAGAAAGTGTTGCTTTCTGTATGTCAACAGAAGAACCACACGGTACTGATGGGGAATGGGCGATTGAAATTTGCGTTTATATAAAAGTATTGCTCCATGTTTTTAGAAAATCCATCTGACATGCTGGAAATATTGTGTCTCGTTTTCTCTTTCATTCGTTTGAAATGTAAAATTACTATTTTCTTAGAATAAAATTACTACTCTTTGTTGTGTAGTTTTGTTCTGGATCGAATTTCTATGTTCGGAATTAAAAGAAATATATTTTTAATTAGTTACAAATTAAGGAGGCCAAAACAAAAGTTTCCGAACCAATTTTTTACAATCAACATCCCCAATGAAGGCAACAACGATCCATCATCATCGGTGTAAGGAAAACAAAATTTTAGGATGTTTTAAATGAATGTCCAGACTAACATTCCCACGAGAGGTATGAAGGCTCCAAGATGAAAAAAAAGTAACTTTCTATAATTAGAAAACAATCCAAGAACTTGCAGTTATTTATTTTTCTATTATTTGGAGAATCAAGGATTTGCAGTATCACGGATATTTATTTTGAGCTTCTAGTGACAATTTTTTGTCATTGTGCTGTCACAATTATTTGCCACTAAACGTCATAGTGAACATTTTTTCTTGTCAAAAATCAAAATATTACAACACTTCAGTAACAATATTTTATTGTCTCAAGATTTAATGATAACTAATTTTTGTCACTGAAACATAACAGTTCGTGTGTGTTTTTTTTTTTTTTTTTTTTTTTTTTTTAATCAATGGGCTATGATCATCAATGAGAATATTTGTTGTCACTTCTACGGAGAATTAAGTGACACTATTTTCTTGTCACTGTGCTCTAGTGATGAGTAAGCCTGGCCATCGGCCCAGTGGCCCGACCAACCCGCCCAACCCAGCCCAGTGTGTGTGGATTTGGGTACGGGAAATTTCAGCCCGGTACGAGCTTGGGCCAACAAAACGAGCCCATAGCATGAATGGGCTGGGCTTGGGTTCAACCTCCTCAGCCCAGGCCCAGCCCGACCCAGTGACGTAATAAATAATCAAACATTTAATAATTATACATACGGGTTATATATGTTTTGAATAATTTTACTTTGCAAATGTGTAATTTTATAGTCTTTACTAACACATAGGGGGTATTGAATTTTCATAAAATAATATGTATTAACATATCAATATCATATAGTAGTACTACACTTACAAGTTACAAATCATCCAAAGCTAATTCATCTTCTCGTTTCTTTACCGACAGCGGCACAACGGCTGGCTTTCTTTACGTAAAAACTTAGTTGATATAAAAAAATATTAAATGCGTTAAATGCATAATTAATTTCAATCATATCTGTATTTAACATACTGCTATGTAACTTTTTAAATTTTTTAAGTTATTATTTTAAATAAATATTGAAATTATTTTGGCCCACGGATTGGGTTTGGGTTTCGAGTTTTTCAAATGGGTCGGGCTTGGGTTCGAGCGTTGGCCCAGACGATGGGTTGGGTTGGGCCTGGGTTCAAGTTTTCAAAACACTGGCCCGGTCTGGCCCGAGCCAACCCAACCCAGCCCGACCCATGGCCAACCCTAGTGATGAGTGACAACACCGTCTTTACCGAAATATACTTATAATAAATATAATCTGCCATAATATCAATTTTAGTTCTCAAACATGAAACCCGATACCTGATTAAGAAAAAAATAAATCGAATCTGTCACGATAAACGGTAATTCCGAAATTTGCAGCCCAGTATCATCTTCAATTCTCATTTAGTTCGATGACATACTATACCTCTACAAACTATTAATTTCTCGTATGTGTAACAGTACACCAACAATGATGAGGGAAAAAAGAAGAAGAATCATCCCTGGAAATAGAAACAAGCAATTTCTCTAAAGTCTTGAAGAAATCATATATCTATCTTTGTTAGGTGCCAATTATACAACGGCTGAACCCAATGCTCACTGGTAAGGAAACAAGTCGTGTGATTTCAATTGTTATGACAAACCCACCTCACGAAACAATGAACAAATAAAGAAGAACAGGGAATTTTACGTGGTTCGCTAACGAAAGATTCGCCAACTATGTGCACGGCGGAAAAGCACCCTTTGTTCCATAAGAGGAACAATTACAATGAATTTTGCATATGAAACTAGGAACCTAAAGGGGTCCTCAGTGCTAGGAAATAACCCCCAAAGGAGGTGATGAAGAGGCCAAAGAAGGCCCAAAACCCATCGTCTTTTTATTTTCTAATACTCTTAGCCGCCTTTGACTTTTATTTCAAGGCATATTCAACAATCCTCCACCTTTTCCTTGAATTATCTCGTCAACAGCAGCTGTCCCTCTTCTCGTAAACAACGCCACGTCTTCTCTGCTTTCGAAATCTTTCGTCACAGAGACTCACAAGACCCCCCAATGGGTTCGACATGTCCCGAAAGGCCTCACGGGCTCAAAATGTTGAGCAATCCAGACAATGCAAGAACTTGCTCTCCGGAACCGGTTATTAACCTTGATTCTTTTCTTGTTTATCAGAAAATGATACCTGACACCGATGTGCTTTGTTCTTTCATGATGAACCTGGTCTTTAGTCAAGCATATCACACTAGAGCTATCACAGTAGACTATCGCTTGATCTAGACAATTTTTGTGTTGCAGGCTCGGGAATGAACTGGGCTTTTCTTATAAGCCTTATAGTGTCTCTTTCAAATATTCTTATATGTTTTATTGTGTTTCTAATGTTAACTGACCTCTCAGAGTGATTTAATCAAGAATCAAAGTTAATGTGGCCAAAGTTTTGAATAGCATCCAAAGCTCCAAAGCTTTGAAGGATGCCTTGAGTCACTGACAATTATTCTTGTGACTAATTGATTTTTATTTCAGGATGTTTTAATTGTTTGTATGATTGATTATTGACTTTTTATGAGTCATAATCATGTCATTATTATCGCCTTATAGATTACTTATCTGGAATTATTCCGTAAGTTATAAATATCGCCTAGTTTACGTGTTAAACTGATTTGCAAAACAGTCATTATATTCTTGCTATATTTTCTCGATTATGTTTGATCTTGTGATTAAGTTGTTGACAGTTTTTGTGTTTCAGGCTTGGGAAATGAACTTGACTTTTCTTATAAGCCATACAGTGTCTCTTTCATATATTCTTAACTCTTTTATTGTGTTTCCAATGTTAACTGACCTCTGAGGGTGATTGAATCAAGAATCAGAGTTAATGATGCCAAAGCTTTGAATAGCATCCAAAGCTCCAAAGCTTTGAAGGATGCCTTGAGTCACTGACATTTATTCTTGTGACTAATTGATTTTTATTTCAGGATGTTTTAATTGTTTATATGATTGATTATTGATTTTTTATGAGTCATAATCATGTAATTATTATCGCCTTATAGATTACTTATCTGGAATTATTCCGTAAGTTAGAAATATCGCCTAGTTTATGTGTTAAACTGATTTGCCAAACAATCATTATATTCTTGCTATATTTTCTCGATTATGTTTGATCTTGTGATTAAGTTGTTCCAGGGTTGTTCGTCGTTCAAACACTCCTAGCAAATAAAACCTGCTATTCAAATATAGCTGTTGAAGGAAGAGGATTTTCAGAGAGTTTGTTCCTGAAATTCGTCAGGTGGTTACTACAGTGTCTTATAAAAGAGATTCAAATTTCAAAGAGTAAGGATAGTGATTATCAAGTGTAAAAGAAGAGAGGCTCATTCGTGGGATACTTACACTCAAACACTCTTAAATCAATTAAGGATTCAAAACTATTGAAGAAGATCAATCATCCAGATTCCGAAGAACACTTCTGAGCATTCATTGCTTATTTGTTTTTGTGTTCTTAATTGTGCTTTCATTGTATTATTCATTTATATTTCTTAACCTCATCAACTGCTAGAAGTTAGTTGTTCAAGTGAACACCAAGAGGTTCTTATTGTTTCTGATATTGTAGCTGGAACTAGATCGGTTGGGAACCACAAACAGTTTAGGTGTAAGGTAGTTCACTTAAGCTTGCGATCTAGGGCTAAGTCTGTGATTAAGAAGAAGTGGTTTGAAATCATGGAGGGATCAAGTCCATCAGGAAGAGATCATGTCCAATTGTGACTGAACTCTGTAAAAATCCTTGTGTTCATTGCTTTAGTTCATAGTTTTTCAGTTTGCATACAAATCTGCACAAAACACGAAGCTCCAAAGCTTCGGAGAATTTCAAGTCTCAAAGCTTTGAAGCGCCAGACAATTTCTTTGTGTTCCAAACAACTTCAACCTTTTCAAAGCCTTGAGATTCCTTCTAAACTTTGATTTTAAGTTTCAAAAGGTCATCGTTAGAAAAAGTTTACATAATCTATTCAACCCCCCTTCTAGAGTATTTAGGTCCTGTATTTACCTGCATTACACAACTTTCAATAGGTATCAGAGTTGTGGTTCACTGTAAGGATTTAACCATCTTATGATAATGAGTAATGTAGGTGAATGAGGATTCTCACAAGGGAGAGCAGCCAATAGACCTCCAGTGATCTGTGGTGACAACTTTGCTCACCGGAAGGCATTGATGAAGATTTTCATCATAGATATGGAACTCTGGTCAATCACTCAAAATGGTCCCTATATCTCCTATACTACTTCTGATAGGATCAGAACTGCTAAGAAATAAGAGGATCTTTCAATCACAGAATGGGAAAATGTATCAAAGAATTATAAAACTATGAACTCGTTATATTGTGCTCTTAGTGCAGATGAGTTCAAAATGATTTCCAATTGCAAAAGTGCCAAGGAGATTTGGGATAAACTGATTGTGACATATGAAGGAACAAGCCAAGTTAAGAAGAAAAATCAATATCCTTCTGAGGCAATATGAACTTTTCAAGATGAATTCTGATGAATCCATCAATGACATGTTTATTAGATCTACTGAAATAGTGAACAACTTAGAATCTTTGGGAAAAGCGTTTTCAAATGAATAAAAAGTCATAAAAATTCTTAGAATTTTACCAAAAGCCAAGTGGGAGCCAAAGACTACTACAGTTAAGGAAGCTCAGGATTTGAGCATTCTGGAGCTAGATGATCTGCAAGGCAAGCTGCTCACTCATGAGATTCTATGAAGGAAGTAGATGGTGACATGAGTGACAACATCAATAACCTAGCACTCAAGGCCAAAGACAATGAAAAATCTCAAAGCCTTGAACAGGAAGAGGATGATGATGATGATGAAGCCTTGGCCTTGATCTCCAAAGCTTTGACCAGAATTCTAAAGATGAAGATTTTTTTTGGAAATAGGGATTACAACAGAGACTAATCCTAACCCTCAAGAAGCAAGGATCATAAAGTTAAGTCTTCTTCATATTCACATAAACCTAAAGTAATGAATTACTTTGAATGTGGAGATGCAGTTCATCTGGTGAGACATTGTCCTCAAAAGAAGAAAATATGCATTTTCCAAAGAAGGAAAGTAACAATAGAAGGAAGAAAGACATTGTTTCATCATGGAGTGATCATGATTCATCAACTTACTCAGAGTCAGATGAAGAACAATAAAATATGTACTTAATGGATGAGCATGAAGAACAAAGTAATTTAGACAAGCATATTGAGAAAATGGTGAAGAATCTTCTTGCTAGCCCTTCTGATGTTCTACCTGAAATTCTCAAAAGCATGTTTTTAAATGAGAAAATCTATAAAATTGTGATTGTTTCTTTAAAGGTGAAGGTTCATGAGCAAGCAAAAGAAAACTTGAGTTTAGTTTTGCACAATAAAACTCTTGAAGTGTCTAAGTCAAAAATTTGACAGTGACATCAAATCCTTGGACATCAGGTTCAAAGCTTTGAAAGCACAGATTGAAAAAGTTGTAGATCGAAACACTTTTTTAACTGATAAGTTTGTTAATTTGAACATCATTCAGATGATTTTGGAGCAACAAAAGACTTCTTTGACAGAGAAACTTCAAGAATCAAAAAATATATTATCTAAATTTGCAGGCTCTGAACCTAACCTTAGTCTCATGCTTGGAGGAAGTCTACATTCTGTACACAAAAGTGGAATTGGTTACAATCCAAATTTTCCAAAACAAAATCACATTTGTGAAAGGCGGAAATAGACATTCTCCAAAATGTCATTATTGTGGAAAAATTGGTCATGTTAAGGTAACTTGCCCCTTTAGAAGGACATAACCTCACATACTGAGGAACACCTATCCTTATCAACTTAAGAGACAAGTGAAGAAGATTTGGGTTCCTAAAGGAGTCAGACCACCTAACATGGTTGATTCTGAATATGTATCCAAATTCTACACTTGTTCTAATAGCCGGTTGAGGCATTGATTGAACTTTGGCAGGCTGTCACCAAAGCTTTGAAGGATCAAAAATGGATACTAGATAGTGGTTGTTCCAGACATAATCTTTGTTCACAGATCTTAAGGAGCAATCTGGAGGAACAATCACACTTGGTGACAAAGCCAAATGCAATATCATTGGCATAGGTAGTACTGGTAATGAATATGCAAGTTCTATTTCTGATGTTTACTTACTAGAAGGTTTGAAATATAATCTGCTCAGTATATTTCAATAATGTGACAAGGGTAATTGAGTTGTGTTTGACAAGGAGAAATGTGTGGTGCAAGATGAGAAATATGGAAATTGCATACTCATTGCTCTTAGGTCATACCATGTATATGCTATGAGTACTAACAAAGTTATTGGTGAAAGTCTGAAATGCCTCAAATCTTTGAAGGATGACTAAGGCTTAGAAAACTTGGGCATATAAGAATGCATACCATGAACAAACTCATCTCAAAGGACTTTGTAAGAGGATTACCATCTATGAAATTCAAGGATGATGAGATTTGCAAGGCATGTACACAAGGTAAATAGACAAGGAGTTCATTCAATCCAATGAACTTTGTAAGTACCACTTGACCCTTAGAATTGATGCATATGGACTTATGTGGTCCTATGAGGGTTCAAACACACAAAGGTAAGAGATATATGCTTGTTGTGGTAGATGATTTCTCTAGATTTACTTGGGTTATGTTCATTAGAGAAAAATCTAAAGCATTGTCTGAATTCTCAAAGCTTTGTAAAGAGCTTCAAACTTTGAAAAATTTACATGTTGCATCTGTAGAAGTGATCATGGTAGGGAGTTTGACCAGTTAGACTTTGATTTATTTTGTGCAAAGCATGTCATCTCACACAAATTTTCTGCACGTAGAACTCCACAATATAATGGAGTAGTTGAGAGAAAGAATAGGACACTTGAAGATATGTCTAGAACCATGCTACTTGAAAGTCATTTGCCAAAATATCTTTGGGCAGAAGCTGTTAACACTGTCAATTATGTGCTTAATTGTAGTAACCCTCATATTTATGTTACATGTTTAATTTGTTAGTGATGTTAGTAATACCTAAATGAGTGTGTTAAGGTAAATATCGTGAAAAGAATGATAGACTTTTGTTATCAAAAGTTATAAAAGTTTAAGTAGAAACCAAGTTGTATGTTTGTTTTATTTGGAAACTATAATGTCTTTTAAAAAAGGTTTGGGGTCATTTGTGCAATATTTCCATGTGAAATAAAATATTGCATTCTAGTTTTAGTTTGATGTTTTGGATACACCAAGTACTTGCATCAATATGAAATAAGTTGTATGCATTATATGATTGAAACATACTTGTTTCACTTATTGTGGTGTGACCACCACACTCAATCTCTTGAGCATATATTTAAGCCTTGAAATGCATCATCTTCCTCATATTGTTTAACATCTCTCTCTTTCTCTCTTTATCTCAATAAATGCATCAAAACTCTCATTTCTCTCATGGTAACCTCAAACCCGGTTTTGTTTTTCACCCACCAAAAACATGCTCAAAACATCAAAATGTTGAGGTTCTAAAGAAAACTCATTGGGTGTTACTATATCAAGTGGGTAGCAAGTTTTGGACATATTCATAAAGATTGAAGCCCCTAGGAGCCATTAATCACCACTTCTCCAAACTCACATCAAGAACACCATGAAAGTATGAGTAAGTTCTACATCTTTTGCATCTGCATCATGATTTTTATCATTCACTCCTCATTCTTGTGATTTCATGGAAAATCTGTGGTTGCATGTTAGTGATCCATTATTTTTAAGGCAATATTTTAGCATTGATCATCTCATTTGTATGAAAGTATGGTGGATTTATGGTTGCATGTTCTTGATTCATCATCATCCTCATGATCTAGACACATGCATGTACAAAAATGAGTTTGTTTGTTATATCTGTATATGATTTAGACCTTGTATTAGTTCAATTTCGGATCTTGGTAAATAATTTCTTGCATGCAACATGTTTTGAATTATAGAGAACCATAAAACTCATGTTTTGAGCTGATTTTCATAAAATAGAGAAAATTACTTAAGCACTTCAGAAAACTATGAAAAAATTACAGTTTGTGTATTTGTATGTGATGTTTCTACAGTAAATATTTCAGATCCATTGGACTTGTATTTAATTTTAAATAGGCCGAAAACCAATTCCGTTTTAACACTTTGCTCAACCCTTGACCAGTGAGGTTTTTCATAAATTTTATGTACTTATTCTACTCCAATGGTTAATTTTTTTTGGATAAGTTGTTAAAATAGGTGTTATTTACTTCCAGTTAAAATTTCATAATTTTTGGAATTACTATTAATATTGTATGAATTTATTCCCAAGACTGCTTTTCAGCATCTGTTTTACACCTAAACAACTCTGAATGTTATGTTAAGTTACGAAGGTTACACGGGCCATAAGATAAGAAACTAAGAAAGCATTTTCAAGTATGATAAGGTCTCTATGCGAGACAAATCAAGGTTCCTACTTGGAACAATACGATTTCTCACGCCTCATGTTATGCTTAACGTTATGCTTTTTACAAGTTACGCTTTATGAATATCACGATCTTTCAAGTTTCACAAGTATATGTATGTATGACTATGGCTTATGTTCATGATGCTCCATGGGAAAAGTAGCCCTTTTTGGTTTTCCAAACCTACGGAGGGGCGTAGATGTAACTCACCGAGCTAGTTGAGCTCACCCTTTCAAATTCATTTTTTTTCCAGGTTCTAAGGACACGTAAGAAGCAAGATTAACAACGTTTTAAGTTCATACGTGTTGGCTTGAAGATGCTTATGCTCTTAGATGTTGATTGCATGCTAGACGACTTGGAGCTATTTTGGAATACATGTTGATAATTTGTTTTAAGAATGTAAACATTGTGTAATTATGATTAAAAGAATTTGTTTGGGCCATTGTATGATACCTATAACATTTCCCACGCTATGCTCTGTTTGCGTTATGAGTCGAGAAGGCTGAATGTAAATAATTTCCAAGACTTTCTTTTCTTGAGCAACTTTTACAATTCAAATTATTATCAAGACGACCCAAAGTGAATTTTGTTTTAGTTACACTTCCGCAAAGTTTTTTCGAATAAACTTTTATCACGAACTTTTATAAATAACCTATTTCGCCTCTCGACGAGCCAATGCCTTACCGGCATGTCTCGCCCTCCTCCAGTTAATGCAAAGTTTTATTCGTCGCTAATCGGGGTCGGCGGGAAGGGGATATGACATTAATAGATGCTTGATCAGGCCTATTTTGAAGGAAACTCCTTATGAATTGTTCAAACGCAGAATGCCAAGTGTTTCTTATTTTAAACCCTTTGGTTGTACTTGTTATGTGCATAACAATGGTACGGATAATCTTGGTAAATTTGATGCTAGAAGTGGTGAATGTGTGTTTCTTGGTTATTGTAAATCTAGCAAAGCTTATTGAGTTTTCAATAAGAGAACTAAAGTTGAAGAGGAGGGCATTCATGTGATATTTGATGAAAGTCCTGATGATGCCTTGAGTGAAAGTTTTGCAGATCTAAATCTGAATAAGTATGAGGCAGATGATGACTTTGATAAAGGAAAAGAAGGCAAAACTAACTTGCTAGAACAGCCAGAAGAATTCCAAAGCTTTGGACATCATTCTGAATCAAAATCTCAAAGCTTTGAAACTGAGTCTCACAGAACAAAAAATGCTCCATCCACTGCATCCAGTTCTCAAAGGATTGAAAAGATTGCTGGAGAACTAGAACCGTGGACACCAAGGAAGAGGTTCAAGTATTTGTCAGCAGCTTATCCGGTGGACAATATCATTTCAGATCAAACAAATGGTACCCAAGACTTGGGGCTTTTGTATCCAAGAAGGTCTAAATTTTGTTTGAGTTGATATTCTGATGCAGACTTTGCACGGTACAAGGTTGACAGGAAGAGCACATCAGGGTGCTGCCTATTTCTTAGCTCATCACTGAATAGCTGGCATTCAAAGAAGCAAAATTCAGTAGCCTTGTCAACTACAAAATCATAATACATTGCAGCTGGAAATTGTTGCTCACAAGTTTTGTGGATTGCTCAACAATTAAGAGACCTTGGCTATGATTTCAGAAAAGTGCCCATTCATTGTGACAATACAAGTGCCATTTCAATCACAAAGAATCATGTGCAACACTCTAGAACTAAGCATAATGATGTAAGACACCATTTCATAAGAGATCATGCTGAGAAAGGTGACGTGTATTTATCTTTTATATCTACTACTAAGCAAGTTGCTGATATTTTCACTAAACCATTGCTAGATGAAAGGTTTGCATCCCTAAGGCTTGAATTGGGTACGTTAAAAAAGGATGCGTCGGTTTAGGGGGAGTATTAGATCATATATGAGCTTATGTGTTAAAATCTCAAAGCCTTGGAATCATACTTTCCTAGCCTTGGAAGTATGTTTCAAATCATTGAAATTTTTATGTCTAGTTCTGCAGCTCCCCAAAGCTTTGGACCTGTACTTCAAAGCTTTGGAGAATAATATGCTACATTAATCAATAAGTGGATCAGTGAATATTTTGTATTATCTAAATAGATAATTATATAATATTTTATATGTTCAGATTTTTTATCAAAATATCCGAAAAATATTTCAAAAGATCTTATAGATATGATTTTTGCATGTGTTTCTATAGGAGTCATTTTCTAACCAATCACTGCAGAAATTTTCTCCTACTTATATGAAACTCCAGGGCTATCTTTTCTTCATCTAAATCTCTATCTCTTCGTCTCTATCACTCTCTTCTATTCTCTATAATTCTTCTCAAAACCCCCTAATGGAGCGAAAATTATAGAGAATTCAGCTGCAAACTCACGATTCTTCAATGAGGCAGAAGAAGAGGGAAAATAGGAAGACTAAGATAACAATATCAGACTCAGATTCAAAAAAGATGGCATGCATGCATGAGGATACTCCACCAGCCAAGAAAAGCATAATGTATAAGGAAGTCCAAGAAGCTTGGTCAGATTCTGAGAAAGAACAGGGGGATGTCAAGAAGGATCAGTGTGATCAATCACAAGCAAAGAAGAAAGATGGAGAAAAGAAGAAGAAATATGGGGAAGAAAATAAGGTGGATCAAACCCCAAAGAAGAAACTAGAAGAGATGAAGGGTGAACATAAGAAAAGGGTTAAGCACAGTGCTGCAAACTCTAAAAAGGTTTCAGTTCATGGTAAGCACTTACTTCCTATATCTTGGTTCATAATCTTAGAGGTTAAAGATGTTTCGTTAAATGGTTATGCATCTTCTAAGATCGATTTCTGTAGCATGATATCTGAGGAGTTATTGGATAAAATTGATATTGAATGTTTGAGAAAACTGAGAGTTTCATATGTCTGGAAGATGTTAAACCCTAGTTATGAGGCTTATGATCAGTTAACTAGGTTGTTTTATCTGAATTTGGTGAAAGAATATGACGATAGTTATGTTTTGACTTCTAGAGTGGCTGGGGTGGATATGAGGTTAGATCATAAGTTTTTTCCGAAGTTTTTTGAGTTCCTACTGTGTACAAGGAAATCCTTGGGAGAGATCCAAGTGTACACCTCAAATTGGAGATAAGAGCAAGAACGCAAGGAAATGGAGGGTGTGAGTAGGGAGAGAGTAAGCAATAGTAACGGGTTGAGAGAGAGATAGTCTAATGACAGCAAGAGCTTCGGTGAATCCAAAAGATTTCAATGGAGGGCTAACGATCCTATATATAGTAGGGAAGTGACCGTTGTGAGGGGTTAATGCGCCCATAAATGGCGGCTTAATGATAGCCTCGTAACGTCACCTTCGACCGTAAATATAGGGAACGTTACGCACCCGTCCGCATATGCCAGAGACCGTTATGAGATCGACCTGGTTTATAGGACACATGGTCATTAAATCTCTCAGTCAGTTACCACGGGTCGCGCGCGAGCTAGGCTGTCATTCGCGCGTGACGGACCTTACTCTAGCCTCCAAACCAATAAGTCCCTACATGTCCCGATACGTTAGTATGCGAGGGTTGCCCTGTCTCGCAGCCCCCCATGTGGATGAGTATGAGCAGTGATTAGGTGTATATGGAGCACAATCAGATGTGCTGGATGGCTGCCATGTGTCTAGGATCTGTGTCTGGCATACACCATCTAAATTAGCCCCCTTTTGCCCGAATATCACGCGCGTCTGTGATGTCATCGCGCAAAATCAGCCATGTGTGGCTCTCACGTGTAAATCTTCGAATTAACTGCATATTCGAAAACCCTAGCCCCCTGGAATAACCATGATTACCTAGGTCTCTCCAAACGTTGTTTCAAAGTAATCCTTCTCGTTAATTAATCATACTAATTAATCCCAAATATAGTTCTACTCTATTTGACGTGTGACCCCATAGGTTTCTACTTAGTTGGCAGTAAATTTTACTAACATGGAGCGGTGTCTAGCAACACATCTATGCTACCCAACTAATAGAAATAATTCAGTGATCCCGACAAACCTTTGTGCCCAATATCACATATTGCACTATCCCTTTGTCTCCATATCCGGATTGGACACGAGACATAAATAGTCACACTCGTATACCCAATCCGTAGTTCCTCGATCCTGGGAATATGCTTATGAAAGAAGATTACATCAATATCTCCATATTGATTTATCTGTGTCTGGCCAGACATTCAATAAGCCTCATCCCTCGAGTGGACGTGGATATTTGCTCCCATTATGTGGGAGGGACAAATCCTCTCTACATCACTACGATCTCTAAGCTTGCTTCCTATCATGCCCGATAACTACCTTTATGATTACATCAGTTACGGTTTAACGTTCGATAACATCAAAGCACGATATTTCATAACTAGAGTATCTAGTGACTTCAAGTCTAAGGATTGCAATTATATTAGCACTACGAGAAGTGATTGTGACTTTAACATAATCTAATGTATCCTTCTCGTCGTGGGTCAATCCAGTATGCCATTACTCCTAATGCATACCCATGTGTTAGACTTGATATCTCCTTATCAATCTACACATACTAGTCTATATTTGATCGTCCTAGTAATCAATATAATGGACTAGGGATATTTAAGATAAACAACACATTGTATCTAAGGACTTCATTATATTAAATATCACAATATATAATAAATGAATATACTAGCCAATAACATTGTTCATACTAAATATTAGATTGCCTCTAGGGCACTTATTCCAACACGGATATCCCATCACAAAGTTTATTTTTCATCACAAAGTCCATATGCATGTGGAGGTCTTTTCATCACAAAGTCCATTTATACTTTGATGCCGTAATTGCTCGGGCATGAGAATAAAACTTTATTTTTGCAGAACCTGATCCTCATCCACTGAGGAGACGTATTCGCAGTGCCATAGTGGTTCCTGAGACCTCTCGCGAAATTTCTGATGCAGGTGCGTCGGAGAAAAATCAAGTAAGGCAAGCTCCAGCAGCTCATGTCCTTGAATCCGTACGCGAATGCTATGATGATGGAAATGCGGCGGAGGCAGATCAAGCAAGGCAAGCGCCTCCATCAACGGCTCGCATACCTGAGGGAATTTATGAGGCCAACATGGAAGAGGCCCCTGCTGGGGACCGTCTCGAGTTTATCATGGAGCAAGAAGAGGAAGACCTCCAACGGGAACAACCAAGTGCTGATCCAGCTGCTCAAGGCGCGAGCCGCGAAGAAATAGCCATAACCTCTTCAGAAGAACGTGTTGATCCTGATGGTGAAGGACGTGTTGAACCTGATGGTGCGACCGTGCGCATAGCTTTGGTTAAGGAAGATGTTGAACAATCTGGAGCAAATCCAGAGATTCCATCAAGTACTACCGCAACTAATTTGCCATATGCGACTCCTGGAACTGAAGCTAATGAAGGAATGGTTACTTCGAATCTCGCTCCCCAAGTCATGGATGTTGCATAGGCCAACCAAGTTAGCACCGCTCCCGAGGGTGTAATGCCTGTTAATGAAGGGGGAATTGATCAAGACATGGCGGACGCTCAATTGCCAAACCTTGAGGCTGACACCGCTGCAACTCTTGGAACTGAACTTAACGTCGGGCATGAAAATGTGCCAGAAGTTCTAGAGTCTGCGCCAAGTTTGGTTGAAGCAGAGAGGAATGAAGACACCATTATGACTGAGCCTCATCAGGATGCAACCTCAAATACCAGTACTCCAGAAACTGCGACTGGAGTGCCTGCGAGAATCACCAAACACTTCAAGAAGTTATGTCTCCTCAGAGGGCCCTAGTGAAAACTTGTCACTTCCTGGCATGGTTGTGGATTCCTCTGGCTTTGATCTGGTGCGCTCTTTTCTCAAAATCCGTAGGCGGAATGGGGCTCACAAGTCCTCGAACCAGCTGCTGTGGAGATTATTTTTGCGTTCCCTGAACATTACTTTGCACGCAAAGCTTTTGCAGACCAAAAGTTAGCTGAAGCAGCGAGCTCCAGAGGTCAAGCAATCGCTCCAATTGCCCCTCTTCAGCAGATCGTCAAAGGGACCGGTACGATCACTTACAACTATTTTTTTTTGTAAACTACACGGTCCCACTCACCTCGTCGTTGAGTAACTCATCTTTCATAATTGCAGGCATAGATCAGGCTTTCCTGGAATGGATCATGAAGATTCGCGTATCCTACTCGACAACGTTCTCAGGGGTCTTGGAGTTAGCCCCTAAAGACAAGGGAGATCTTCTCTTGGAGATGATCAACCTTTTGGAGAGCATAAGAAATATGACTCCTACGAGTATCACATCCGTTGCCAACGCCCAATGTTTTTTGTCTAGGGATTACGACATCCAGCAAGTTTCAGGGGGAAACTGAACCTTGACTTTCTCATGTAGAGATTAGTGAAGGTCAACAACTCTGTAAAACTCAAGTTTGGCTACACCAACTACAACCTGGAGAATGCCGCTCTAAAGGCGCGAAAGGAGATGCTCCAAAAGACTATCAAATAGTTCGAGGAGGCAGCCAAGAAGAAAAAGAACAACAAAGAGCGTTTAGATCAATTGGCTTCTAATTCCATAAAGCTGTCAGCTGAAGTCTCACTTCTGAAAGACTTCTTCGAAGATTAATTGGATGGCACTGTAATAGTTTTGAATTGCTTTTGAAACAATGACATGTATAAGTTTTTGCACTATCTCAATCACAAATGCGAACTTTTGTTTTCTTTCTTGTCTGTTAAGCATCATAAAAGTCAACTAATCGCGCATTGCCACTATCTGAAAGAAATTGGGGGGTTAAACACAACTCTTTGTTCAAAAAAACTCTATTCGCGTATCGATGCTATTTTAATAAATAGGCTCAAGTCTGTTGCTGTTTAGACGAACTTAGGAGTCATGTATTGCTGCTGCTATTTTGCCAAAGTAGGGCTGAGTGTGAATGACTTTACCTTAACAGATAAATGTAGACCCGCACGTCAACTCTATGAGTGCAGGCGAGATTAAATTTTGTCATTATACATAAATGGTCTTGTTTTGAAATTACCATTATACACAAATGGGCTTAATTAAGAAAGCTGCTATCTAGACAGATAGGCTTATTCTCGCGTACTGTCGCTATCTAAACATATAGGCTTTTATTTTCACGTTTGGATGCTATCTAAACAGATAGTCTTAGTTTTCACAATGCTGCTACCTAAACAGATAGGCTTTATTTTCGCATCTGGCTGCTATCTAAACAGATAGGCTTAGTTTCGCGTAGGGCTGCTATCTAGACAGTTAGGCTTAGTTTGCACAATGATCGACTACCAATCTCAAAGTAAACAATGCAAATAAGAAAGATGAAACCAGCAATTGATACAAGAGCTCTCATATGGGAGAGTTATTATCATTAATTGGATCCTCATATGGGAGAATATAAACAAAATAAATAGTAATAAAGAGCGATAAGCAATGAGGCTAAGGATAATACTTCTTAAGCCATCGCATGTTTATGGATTAGGAGTCGTGGCAGTCCCATGGCAGCGTTGGATGTTGCAATAGCCACTATCAAAAAACTCTTTCACTTCAAAAGGGCCTTCCCGGTTAGCAGCAAACTTGGGATGAGCGGCTTCGCGCATGCAGTGATCAGAAGCTCGTAAGACTAGGTCTCCCACATCAAAGTCTCGGTGCTGGACAGTCTTGTTGTAATCTCGAGCGATCCTTTCCTTGTAATTTTTATTTGCTCTTTTGGCTTGCTCGCGCTTCTCTTCTAGCAAGATGAGATCATGATCACGTTCATTTTCATATAGAGCGCTGAAAGCCAGCTTTGCAGAATTAACCTTGACCTCAGTAGGAACCACTGCCTCAGCTCCATAGCAGAGTAGAAATGGAGAAGCCCTAGTGGGAGTTCTTGGTGAAGTGCGATAGGCCCATAGCGCCGAGTTTAAGGAATCCTCCCATTTCTTATGATCATCCGCGACCATCTTGCTCAAGATTCTTAGCAGAGTTTTGTTTGTGGCCTCAGCTTGCCCATTTCCCCTCGGTAGTAAGGTGTTGAACACACCCGCCTCACCATATACTCCATCAGTTTTGAGGCTACTTGGCGATTAACAAAGGGAGTACCATTGTCGGACAGGATGGTCTTAGGGATTCCAAAGCGGTAGATAATGTTTTCCTGGACGAACTTGACCACTGCCAATGCATTTGCCGTCTTAAGTGGAACGAACTCGACCCATTTGGTGAACTACTCTGTCCTTGTCAAAATGGAATTGATTTCTGCGCGATGGTGGGCGGATGGGACCAATGAAGTCCAGGGACCAAGTATGAAATGGCCAAGGAGTACCCAGCGCGTGTAAGTTGAATGCAGGAGCATGGATTAAATTCCATTGAATTGGCATTGCTGGCACCTTCTGACCTTTGAGCGACAATGTATTTACATAGTTGGCCAGAAATAGCCCACTGTTAAGAGTTGTCTCCAGAGCTTCGCGCCACCTTGATGCTCCACTTGATGGGTTAGGTCCATAACTTCTTGTGCCTCTTGACCATCAAGTCATCTGAGTAAGTTCCCATTGTGTCCTTTCTGCCAAAGAAAGTTCTCCTTCAAGACGTATCGAGCTTCTTTCCTCTTGAGCTTGTCAGCTTCCTTCCTATCACTTGGAAAAATTCCATCTTGCAGGTAATCGAGTATGGGTTTCCGCCAATCGCCATATTCAATTGCAGCGACCTCCAGAGGGTCATTTATTAGCGCACATTTCTCGCAGTTTCTTTGTAAGATAGCAGCAAATACGCCATCTGTGGCAATGAATTTCATATCTTTGCGCCTTTCTGTAGATGGAAATCTCATTTTCTCCGCAGGAATGTTGATGGATTTTCTCTTGTACCAATCGACCTTCTTCCTCCTTGACTCGTCGCATCAGGATTCCTCCAGGTCCTTGTAGTAAAGCAAGCTATCATGTATGCAAAACCCTTTCGTGGAAAGCCAGCTTTCCTTGCTTGTTCCTTCAGTCATTGCGCGCATGATAGGCTTTCTCCCGTCCGCTTCTTTGAAAAACTCATCTTCACATAAGTCTTTTACCAGGGATGGAGTTGTCTTAACCTCAATTGAGATCCTTGCTGGGCATTTATCTGAGCTGATCTTCGACCCCAAGGTAGCCAATCCATCCGCATGTCGATTGTCGGATCTGGGAGTGTGCTCATACTTGATGGAATAAAATTTCTGAACTAGCTTCTGTACAATTGACCTGTAGCCCAGTAGGTTTATTTCCTTCAGCCCGTAGTCTCCTAAGGCTTGCTTCACAATGAGTTTGGAGTCTCCCATCACGATGAGATTATGAACTTCTAAAGCTTTGGCTGCGAGCAACCCAGAGATTAAGGCTTCGTACTCAGCCTCACTGTTGGTTATTGTGAAGTACAGCTTGGTAGACATCTGGATGACTTCCCCATCTGCCTTAGTTAACACAACTCCGATTCCACCTCCAAATTTTTTCGATGACCCATCAAAATGCAGCTTCCAATAAAGTGTTGGAATAGATGCCCTAGAGGCAATCTAGTTTAGTATGAATTTGTAATTGGCTAGAAATTCATTTATTATTTATTGGATATTTAATATAATGAAGTCCTTAGATTTACAATCGTGTTGTTTATCTTAAATATCCCTAGTCAAGTATAATGATTAAATGGGACAATCATCTATAGACTAGTATGGGGTTGGATTGATATGGAGATATCACGATCCAACACATAGGTGTGCATTACGGAATGTTGCACTGGATTGACCCATTACCGAGAAGGCTACATACACGTTATGTTGAGTCACAAGTGCTTCTCGGGTACAATGGTATTGTCATCCTTAGACTTGAAGTCACTAGATATTCTAGTTGTGGATCATTGTGATCTTGGTAGCGTTAAACGCTACACCGTAACTGGGTAGTTATAAAGGCGTGTACTGGATACAATGAGAAGCAAGCTTAGAGATCGTAGTGGACGTAGAGAGGATTTGCCCCTCCCACATAACGGGAGCAAATATCCAAGGCCACTCGAGGATAGTGCTTATAGAATGTCTGGCCAGACTCAAATAAATCAATATATGGGATATTGATGTTATTTGCACGAATAAGGCTATTCCATGGATCGAGGAACTAGGGATTGGATATACGAGTGTGACTTGTATGTCTCGTGTCCAATCCGGATATGGAGGCAAAGGGATGAGACAATTACTTGTACAAGGTTGTCTAGATGACTATTCTATTAGTTGGCTAGAATGGATGTTTTGCTAGAAACCGCTCCATATTAGCAAAAAGTTGCTACCAACTAGATAGAACCTATGGGGTCACACGCTATATAGAGTTGTACTAGATTGTGGAATTAATTAATTAGATTAATTAATTAGAAGGATCACTTTGCAAACCCTTGCAAACTTAGTAGGGACTAATTTGCAAGGAAGGGACTAAATTGAATTCTAGTAGGACTAGAATAAGTCCTTTAGGTAGTTGACAAGGAGTTGTTGGACTATATAAAGGACCCTCCTCCTTCCTTCCCTACACACTTATGCTCTAAGAGAGAACATAACAAGAGTAGGAGAGAACAAAGGAGAGAGAGAGCAAGCAAAGAGGGACGCCGCCCCCTATTGCCGCCGCCCCTTGTCCCCGACGCCACAAAGGGTGCCGAACCCCTTTTGGTGTCTCGTTTTGCGTGATTTCTTCACCCTCCTTTTAATCCGGGCTAGCACCAAGGTGATTGGAGATCTAGGAACAACTCTAGGCGTGGATCAACTATAGAGAACGTGACACTATTCGCGTTTGAAGTCATCAAGGAGAACCCAAAGGTGTGCTTATGATTTCTTACCTTCACTATCGTTATGCATCTAGACTTGTGATCCTTGGAGGGTTTTGCATGGTTATTTGTTTGATTATGCTTCCGTTTGCGCGATCCATGAATCAAAACCCTACAGTGGTATCAGAGCCACAGGTCATAGAGCATAAACGTAGTTTATGTGTTACATTCTTGTTGTTTTACACCTTAATTTGTTGTTTATCGCGTAAAACAAGACAAATCAAGCATTGGATGCAATTTGTCAAAGAATTAATCATAACAAGACCCAATTATTGCATTGGATGCATGAATTGGTGAGTTTGAGAAATTTTAGGATCTTAGATCTAGGGTTTGGGCATCCTTGGGGAAGAAGGAGTTCTCCCACAACAAGGAAACAACCAAACTTGGGCTCCAAGCAAGGAGGTTGTTTTGGAAACAACCTCCACAAGGAAGGTTCGGCCCCCTAGGGAGCCGCCCCCCTTGCTTGCCGCCCAAGCTTGGCGCCCTAAGGGGGCGGGCGGCCCTAACCCGCGGGCCTAGCTTGCGGGTTTTGGGCCGGGCCGGCCCTAGGGCTTTATGGTTCACTTATTTGGGCCCGGGCAATTGGATTGTTGGGCCCATGGACCGTTTTAACCCTAGAAATCCTAAAATCAATTAAAATTGACCAAGCGCGTTAAAATTGGATTTTAACTGTTTATGTGCAAATCGCATGGTGATTGGATATGGCCTTAGGATGTGGTTTGATGTGGATGTTTAATTTTGTGGTTTGGTTTTACGGCCTGCGAGCCGATCAATTAATTGTAATAATTAATTAGGGTTTTATGGCCTGCGTGCCATTTTTTTCTCAACTTGTGAGATTTATTTTTTTAGTATAGATATTAGCTAGTGCTAGATAAAGTAGATTGTTAGCCAAGATTGAAGAAAAGAAGCCCAAAGCCAAAGAAGCCACAAAAGATGGAGCATGGAGCATGGAGCATTCCACATGACTATGAAGGATGGACCAAAAGATCAAGACGCATGAAGATGTGTGTTTGTTTAGGGTTCATAGATAATTCCATTGGCTTGGAATTATCTTAGTCTAGAAAAGGCCATATCCACATCACGTTTAATTTCTGTTTTGTGGTTGTTTATTTATTGTCTTATTATTTGTGTGGTTGGTGTATGGATGATGCATGCAATTAGGATAATAAGATAATTAGACAACCCGGATCTATTATTTGGAGTTGTGCCCAAACTCAAATAGATAGATTAGTTGATATTGATCAACAAAATAATTAAAATTGAAGAAAAATCCCTCAAATTTTAAAATATTGTGTTCTTGCCTTCTCGTTATTTAAACACTCATTATCATCATTATTTATCAAGTTCGTGCGTGCCAAAGCATGGCGACTTGGTTCATAATGATGGAATGCGATGGCACGTAACAATGTGCAATTGTTTAGATAAGAGGTTGAACACAACTAGGCTATTAATTTGATTAAGAAACCTAGAGGCAATCAATTGGGATTATCCATGTGGATGGATAAATAAGGAGTTATTTGCCCGATTGAACCAAGAGTTGCATATGGGATGCAATTGGAATTGTTCCTACCTAAGAAGTAATCGAATTATGGGTGACTTGCCAAAGCAAGCTCATAAGGAGATGAAAAAGATGGATCTTGGCCCACTAGAAAATATAAGGATATTTTCCGCATTAATATCTTGAGGGTTATTAATCCGTAGAAAAATAGTGGGAGCTATATTTAATAAACTAGCCATTATTAAATATAGTCAAAAAATTCACAAATACTAAAACTTGCGTATTTTCCTTTTGTAGAATTCCAAATGGCAAACAACTCATCGAGTTCACAACATTCCCTACGATCTGTCCTTGAGAAGGACAAGCTCTCAGGAACCAACTTTCTCGATTGGTACAGAAACTTGAGAATTGTTCTCAAGCAAGAAAAGAAGCTGTACGCAATAGAGGAGCAAGTTCCAGAAGGTCCAGACAATCAGACGCCTGCTGCCTTAAAGGCGTATCAAAAGCATGTTGATGATGCTAATGATGCGGCCTGCCTAATGCTTTGCACCATGACCTCTGAGCTTCAGAAGCAACATGAGAACATGAATGCTGTCGATATGATCGAACATCTAAAGCAGCTCTTCCAAGAGCAGGCGAGGGTAGAGAGGTATGAAGTCTCAAAGGCACTGTTCAAATGTCATCTGGCAGAAGGGAACCCGGTGGGACCCCATGTACTCCGAATGATCGGGTACTTGGAGAATCTCGCCCGGCTTGGGTTCCCGGTCGGCCAAGAGTTGGCAACGGATCTCGTGTTGCAATCGTTGCCCGAGAGTTATGGACAGTTCATTATGAACTATAACATGAACGAGATCGTTAAGCCACTGCCAGATTTGCTCAACATGTTGAGGACGGCTGAACAGAGCATCAACAAGGGTAAGGGCAAGGCCATTATGATGGTGCATAAAGGAAAAGGTAAAAAGTTTGCCTCTTCCTCCAAGGGCAAAGGCAAGTCAGTTGCTAAGTCCAAGGAACAAGCCCTTAAGCCTGTTGGTGGGATTGCCAAGGTTGTGACTAAGGGTGAATGTCACTACTGTAGTCAACCTGGACACTGGAAGAGGAACTGCCCAAAATATTTGGAGGACAAGCGGCTTGGAATAGTGATTCCACCACCACCAGGTATTTTTGTTGTAGATGTCAATTTAACTGTCTCTACATCATGGGTATTAGATACTGGATGTGGATCTCATATTTGTCGAAATATGCAGGATCTAAAGAGAAGTAAAAGATTGGCTAAAGGGGAGGTAGATCTGCGCGTTGGGAATGGAGCAAAGGTTGCTGCGTTGGCCATAGGCGTTTGCGAGCTATCTCTGCCTTCAGGATTAGTTTTAGAATTAAATAATTGCTATTTTGTCCCTGCTATGAGCAGAAACATTATTTCTATTTCTTGTTTGGACAAGGAAGGTTTTATTATTTCAATAAAGAACAATTGTTGTTCCTTTTATTTGAATAATATTCACTATTTTAGTGCGCAATTATTTAATGGACTTTATGTCCTTGATCTAAGTAATCCTGTCTACAACATTAATACCAAGCGGATTAAAATAAATGATTTAAATCCTGCTTATTTATGGCATTGTCGTTTAGGCCACATAAATGAGAAACGTGTATCTAGACTCCATAAGGATGGATTGCTAGACTCATTTGATTTTGAATCATATGAGACATGTGAGGCTTGTTTATTGGGAAAAATGACAAAGTCCCCTTTCAATAAGAAAGGTGAGAGGACTAGTGAGCAATTGGCACTCATACATACTGATGTGTGTGGGCCATTTGCCACGCCTGCCAGGGGTGGTTATGTCTACTTCATTACGTTTACTGATGATTACAGTAGATATGGATTTGTGTACCTTATGAGGGCAAAATCCGAATCCTTTGAAGTGTTCAAGGAATTCAAGAATGAAGTAGAGAAGCAACTTGGCAAAAGTATCAAGGCTTTACGATCGGATCGTGGAGGAGAATACTTGAGCCAAGAGTTTGATGACTATCTTAGAGAGTGTGGGATCGTGTCCCAACTCACTCCACCCGGAACGCCACAATGGAATGGCGTGTCTGAGAGGAGGAATCGAACCCTATTGGATATGGTTCGGTCTATGATGTGTCAAACCGATCTTCCATTATCGTTTTGGGGCTATGCTCTATTAAGTGCAGCTTTTACCATTAACCGTGTTCCATCTAAATCAGTCATGAAGACACCATATGAGATATGGAGTGGGAGGCGTCCCACACTGTCGTTCATGAGGATTTGGGGCTGCGATGTCTATGTAAAACGTTTTCAATCAGACAAGCTAGGACCTAAATCGGATAAGTGTAAATTTGTGGGGTACCCTAAGGAAACTAAGGGATACTACTTCTACAATCCAACCGAGAACAAAGTGTTTGTTGCTCGGACCGGCGTGTTTCTAGAAAGAGAGTTTGTCTCTAAAGAAGCAAGTGGGAGGAATGTAGAACTTGAAGAAGTTCAAGAACCACAAATCACAGAACCGATTATGGAACATGAACAGGAATCACAAGCAGTTGTGGATCCACCTGTTCAGGTAACACAAGAGCTTCGTAGATCTAGTAGAGTGCGCCAGGAACCCGAGAGGTATGGACTTCTCGTAACTGATTCCGGTGACACGATGCTCATAGATGA
Organism: Linanthus parryae; assembly: GCA_023055425.1. Taxonomy (NCBI): domain Eukaryota; kingdom Viridiplantae; phylum Streptophyta; class Magnoliopsida; order Ericales; family Polemoniaceae; genus Linanthus; species Linanthus parryae. The sequence goes on from JALGPY010000006.1 coordinate 81,921,865, forward strand.
TGAGCCTACTACCTATGAGGAGGCCATGAATGGCCCAGACTCGCAGAAGTGGCTTGAGGCCATGAGATCCGAGATGGAATCCATGTATACCAACAAAGTATGGACTTTGGTGGAACCACCTGATGGGGCGCGACCCATAGGGTGCAAGTGGGTCTTCAAGAAGAAGATCGACATGGATGGTAATGTGATTACCTATAAGGGCCGATTGGTGGCTAAAGGATTCAGACAGATTCATGGTATTGACTATGATGAAACCTTTTCACCAGTCGCTATGACCAAATCCATCCGAATCCTACTTGCGATTGCAGCATACTACGACTATGAGATTTGGCAGATGGATGTCAAAACAGCATTCCTTTATGGGAATCTCCTCGAGGACGTGTATATGATACAGCCGGAGGGTTTTGAGGATCCAAAGCAAGCCAACAAAGTCTGTAAACTGCAACGATCCATTTATGGGTTGAAGCAAGCTTCTAGGAGTTGGAATCGACATTTTGATGAAGTGGTCAAAGAGTTTGGCTTCATCAGAAACGAAGATGAGTCTTGTGTCTACAAGAAGGTTAGTGGGAGCTCTGTAGCTTTTCTGGTCTTGTATGTGGATGACATACTACTCATTGGAAACGACATTCCCATGCTGCAATCTGTGAAAGATTGGCTAGGAAAGTGTTTCTCAATGAAAGACTTAGGGGAAGCAGCCTATATACTCGGTATAAAGATCTATAGAGATAGATCTAAGAGGTTGCTAGGCCTAAGTCAAAGTACATATATTGACAAGGTGTTGAAACGGTTCAACATGCAAGACTCCAAGAAGGGATTCTTGCCCATGTCACATGGAATCACTCTTTCGAAGAGTGGTTGTCCTTCCAATGAGATTGAGAAGGAACGCATGAGTAGGATTCCCTATGCCTCGGCCATAGGATCCATCATGTACGCCATGTTATGTACTAGACCAGATGTGTCATATGCCTTGAGTATGATAAGCAGATACCAATCCAATCCGGGTGAGAGTCACTGGATTGCTGTCAAGAATATCCTAAAGTACTTGAGAAGAACTAAGGATGCTTTCTTGATGTTTGGCGGTGAGGAAGAGTTGCGTGTAAGAGGTTACACCGATGCAAGCTTCCAAACCGATAGAGATGACTTTAGATCACAGTCGGGATATGTGTTTTGCCTGAATGGAGCAGCGGTGAGCTGGAAGAGTTCCAAGCAAGAGACGGTAGCTGATTCTACAACAGAGGCTGAGTACATTGCTGCAAATGGCGCAGCAAAGGAGGCTGTTTGGATCAGAAAGTTTGTTTCTGAACTTGGTGTGGTCCCTAGCATTGCGGATCCAGTGGAGTTGTTCTGTGACAACACTGGGGCGATCGCGCAATCAAAGGAACCCAGATCGCACCAGAAGTCCAAGCACGTGCTCATGAAGTTCCATCTGATTCGAGATATTATCGATAGAGGAGACGTTCGGATATGCAAGATTCCTACAGATGATAATCTGTCAGACCCGCTTACAAAGCCTCTCACGCAGTGGAAGCATGAAGGGCACACTAGGAGTATGGGCATACGAGATGCGCCAGATTGGCTCTAGTGCAAGTGGGAGACTGTTGGAATAGATGCCCTAGAGGCAATCTAGTTTAGTATGAATTTGTAATTGGCTAGAAATTCATTTATTATTTATTGGATATTTAATATAATGAAGTCCTTAGATTTACAATCGTGTTGTTTATCTTAAATATCCCTAGTCAAGTATAATGATTAAATGGGACAATCATCTATAGACTAGTATGGGGTTGGATTGATATGGAGATATCACGATCCAACACATAGGTGTGCATTACGGAATGTTGCACTGGATTGACCCATTACCGAGAAGGCTACATACACGTTATGTTGAGTCACAAGTGCTTCTCGGGTACAATGGTATTGTCATCCTTAGACTTGAAGTCACTAGATATTCTAGTTGTGGATCATTGTGATCTTGGTAGCGTTAAACGCTACACCGTAACTGGGTAGTTATAAAGGCGTGTACTGGATACAATGAGAAGCAAGCTTAGAGATCGTAGTGGACGTAGAGAGGATTTGCCCCTCCCACATAACGGGAGCAAATATCCAAGGCCACTCGAGGATAGTGCTTATAGAATGTCTGGCCAGACTCAAATAAATCAATATATGGGATATTGATGTTATTTGCACGAATAAGGCTATTCCATGGATCGAGGAACTAGGGATTGGATATACGAGTGTGACTTGTATGTCTCGTGTCCAATCCGGATATGGAGGCAAAGGGATGAGACAATTACTTGTACAAGGTTGTCTAGATGACTATTCTATTAGTTGGCTAGAATGGATGTTTTGCTAGAAACCGCTCCATATTAGCAAAAAGTTGCTACCAACTAGATAGAACCTATGGGGTCACACGCTATATAGAGTTGTACTAGATTGTGGAATTAATTAATTAGATTAATTAATTAGAAGGATCACTTTGCAAACCCTTGCAAACTTAGTAGGGACTAATTTGCAAGGAAGGGACTAAATTGAATTCTAGTAGGACTAGAATAAGTCCTTTAGGTAGTTGACAAGGAGTTGTTGGACTATATAAAGGACCCTCCTCCTTCCTTCCCTACACACTTATGCTCTAAGAGAGAACATAACAAGAGTAGGAGAGAACAAAGGAGAGAGAGAGCAAGCAAAGAGGGACGCCGCCCCCTATTGCCGCCGCCCCTTGTCCCCGACGCCACAAAGGGTGCCGAACCCCTTTTGGTGTCTCGTTTTGCGTGATTTCTTCACCCTCCTTTTAATCCGGGCTAGCACCAAGGTGATTGGAGATCTAGGAACAACTCTAGGCGTGGATCAACTATAGAGAACGTGACACTATTCGCGTTTGAAGTCATCAAGGAGAACCCAAAGGTGTGTTTATGATTTCTTACCTTCACTATCGTTATGCATCTAGACTTGTGATCCTTGGAGGGTTTTGCATGGTTATTTGTTTGATTATGCTTCCGTTTGCGCGATCCATGAATCAAAACCCTACATAAAGGTGATTGATCGCGTATCCCTCTGGCCCTTCGAGTTTTTCTTCAACCATAGGTTCATATTTCTCATCCGGGAACTGTGCCAGCAAGTCTTCCACTGCTTGAGATTTGATTGCCTTCGGGCGCGTGCAAGTAATGTCATATTGCGAGATGGTGTTGTAGCATTTTGCCAACCTACCACAGGGAGCAGAGTGGCCTAGCAGATATCGAACGGGATCACTTTTGGTTACGACTACTAGTTTATGGGAAGTGGAGTAGTGCTTCAACTTTCCTATAACAAAGAAAAGAGCGAGAAAACGGCGTTCGATATATGTGTACCTGGATTCAGCTGACTGTACAACACGCGAGATATAGTAGATCGGCCTTTCTTTTCCCTCAAATTCTTGAGCCAACAACGCTCCAATGGACCTCTTTGTTGAAGTGAGATAGAGCAGCAACGACGATCCCAATTGAGGTGCAATCATGAACCGTGGGGACGCTAGCAGCTCCTTCAGTTTTTCAAACATAGCTTGATGCTCTGCCGTCCATAAATACGTCGCGTTTTTCTTAAGCAAGTTGCCGAAGTAAAAAGGTCAGCTCTACTATAGCTGGTATAAACCTCCTTAAGTATGACAGCTTTCCCAGAAACGTCTTTGATACACTCTGAGTTTGTGGTGTAGGCAAGCTGGTAATGGCCGAGACCTATGCGGTATCAGGCTCAATCCCATGCCGGTGGATCACACACCCCAAAACATTCCCTAAGGTTACTCCAAAAGCGCATTTCATGGGGTTCATATTTAGCTGGAAGGCCCTGCATCTTTCAAAGACCTTTCTCAAGTCTTTCCAATGGTCTTGCTTCTGCCTTGACTTAACCACGAAGTCGTCTACATAGAATTCAACCTCTTGGTGCATCATGTCATGAAACAGCGCCATCATCGCACATTGGTAGGTAGCTCATGCGTTCTTCAAACCAAAAGGCATTACTGTGTTGTGGAACACTCTCACAGGTGTGATAAATGTTGTTTTCTTCGCGTCTTCTGGATCCATCTTGATATGATTATAACCACTGAAACCGTCCATGAAGCTAAACATCTCGTGTCCCGCAGTAGAATCGATCAGGTTGTCTATGTCTGGCAATGGAAAATCGTCATTTGGGAAAAATTTGTTCAGATCTCTGAAGTCCACACAAATGCGAAGGATTCCATTTTTATTTGGAATAGGAACAATGTTGGCGAGCCAGGTGGATGATGGTTGGGCTCGATAAACTTGGCGTTCAGCAATTTCGGTATCTCCTCCTTTATCTTGACGTTAATTTCTAGATGGAAATTCCTCGCGCTTTGTTTTACTAGATTCGACCCTGGAATGACATCCAGTCTATGCATTGAAACCTCCTTGTCCAGGCCTGACATTTGGTCATAATCCCACGCAAAAACATCCCTATACTCTCTCAGCAGTTTGAGCAATTCTTGTTCTTCCTCGTCGTCGAGATCTGCGCTCAAGAAGACTGGTCTCTTCTTTTCTTTAGTTGGACTCAAGGATTCCTCTTTCAACTCTTGATTTTGAGGCTTAGGATGATCTTCCATGCATTCAAGAGCTTTATTTAGCTCCTCCAATGGTGCCTTCCCCTTATCCTTGCTTGGAGCCTCTTTCAGCTCGCAAATTTGCCCAAGGACACCCTCTATGGGAAGGGTCGAATATGACCTTGCGCACCTCCAGATGCTATAGAACTTATTCCCATTGGCGTAGAAACTGCCTATTTGCTTGCCTTCTTCATTATGTTCGACGACCCTCTTCAGGGTGTAGACATTCTTCTTGGTGTAAGCTACTCTAGGTGATTCCTCCCGCGCAGGCTGCTTCTCTTTTGGCACTTCCCGCATTACCATCACCCCAGCTGGTGACTGGTCCTTGATATCCTCCTACCTGGGCAATTGGCTGAAATGGTGTAGGAGTTTCCCCGTCTGTCATTTCTGTGAACTATACCGCCTCAGAGAGATGTGCTTCGTCCAGGTTGAAGGGGTTCACTAAGGCTGGTATCTCTACTACTCTATCCTTCCAGATGGCCTTCATCACCTGGTGAACCGTGGAGGCCATGACATCAAAATTGTGGATCCATGCTTGACCAATGATCATATGATAAGTGGTATTGACATTTATCACATGGAATTTGGCAGAAAACATAATCCTGCCGATCTGGATCCCCAGTCGAACCCACCCGAGAGTCATTCTTGAGTCACTCTCAAAGCCTACCAAAGGCGATGACTTTTTGACAATCTTACTCTCTAAGATTCCAGCCAGCTTCAGGGTGGTAAGTGGGATAACATTTAATGTTTCTCCCCCATCAACGAAAGCTCGCTTGAATTTTATGACATTGATAGAAGCAGTGACATACAGTGGCCTTTGGTGACTCGTGTCCGTCTTCTTGTCCTAGTCATCGGACGTCATAACCAAGATGCTCGACCGTGCAGCTCCGATAACTCTGCTTTTGGAGACCACAAGCTCCTCACCATAGTCTTCGGCTACCCTCAGGATGGCCTTTACCATGTCTTGTCTGCAAGCGTTTGAGAAATTCATGCCATCAAAGAAATTGTCAAACTTGTGTGAACTCTTCAGCCGTTCGGCATGCGAGTCTTCGGTGTCCAGACCATAATCCTCCTCTTCGCAGATGTTGGCCACGACCGTAATTTCCTCGTCCGAAACTTCCTCATTCTCCATGATCGTAATCATGGATATCTCCTTCCCTTTGGCTCCGGCTCTGAGTGCGATGGAAATGGGTTGCTGGGCACGTCTTTTTCAGGCTCCTCTATGAACAACTGCCCCTCCTTTATCTGTCAGTCGACCATCCATCTTAACTTTTTGCAGTCTTTGGTTGGATGCATGACCTTGCCGTGGCATTCGCACCACTTTGGGTCTCGCAGATGGTCTCCAGAAGGTTCGCACCACTAGTGGGGGCAAGATTTTATCTTTCCACCATCGTTTGGAAAAAGTTCTTGCGTCCGCAAGTGAACAAGGCAGCGGGGGTGCCTCCCTTGGTACGGACCACTGCTGTTTCCGAGGCGAAATCCTGTTTACGTAAGCTTCGGGCCCACGGTTGTAGCTAAAACTCCCAATCCTAAAGTTGGAGTCTGCTTGTGCGCGGTCATTCGCGTACCTCTTCTTCTGTTTCTCCACCAGTGGCTCGATGTTCCTGGTGCAGTCAATCAACTTTGAAAAGGTAGGCATATTAAGGTTGATTAGCATACCTTTATATTTGTCACGCATCCCCTGGAGACAGATCTCCACAAGTCGACTCTCAGTTACTTTATCCACGCAATCCAGCGACCTAGTCCTGAACTTCTTGATGAAGGCAACTCCATGTTCGTCGTGCTTCTGGTGCATGCGAGATAGATGGATCGTGGCGACTTTCTCCTCAATTTGGAAGAATTTGGTGTAGAACTTCTTCACCATGTCTTCCCATGTCGTAACAGAACCAGCCTCGAGGATCCTGTACCACTTGTATGAAACTGTTCCCCAATGATTTGGGGAACTCGCGCATCGACAAGCGCGAATCAGCTCCGTGTGGGCTTATCAGATAACCAAAGCGCATGACATGCTCGTGCGCATTTCCACTGACTTAGTCAAACTTATCCCATTTTGGTGCATTTTACCCAACAGAGTTAGGCATCAGGTAAATCTATTTGGGAATTGGCGGAGCACTATCGACCTTGGGGATGATAGTGTCCACGAAGCACTGGTTCGTCAAGAAATTTTCCAAACGCTGTTCCAAGGCTGACATGTTTGCTGGCTCGCTTGCCCTGGGGTTGATGATGGTGTTGCAGCAAGGCCCCGAATGTAAGGCATGGCTGGGTCATACGGAAGTGGAGGCGTGTAACTGGCTTGAACCCCAGTCGCATATGACGGCAACACGGGGTATATGGACGGGTTCCCTGCATATGCGTTCTGCCTGTTGGCCGGGTGCGAGGGATGAATCTGATGGCAGCCTTGGTGGCTGGGGCACAGGACCATTGGGAAGAGAAGGTTGTGAACTAGGTGGGGCAGATGTATGTACCATAGAGGTCACAGTTACCCCTCGTGGAGGCAGCTGGGTTGCAAGCTATGGGAATAAGGTCCCTTGAGTAGCGTTCTGAGCCAGCCCTCCCAGGATCGTCATCATCTGGGCAATCTGGGTAGACTGAGCCTGCATAGCTCTGGCTTGGCTTTTGATCGTGGCTTGAAATATTTCCAAAGAGGGATTGCTCCCAGTAACTGTCTGGGTATTGGTTTTGGGGGTCTCCTCCCTCTGAGTTTCTTCCCCCAAGGGAGACTGATCACCATCCCGAAGGTTGGAATCAAGAGACATGGCTGTTTAGATTGATTGAGGCTTTGAAGGTGGATGTTTCACATCGGGTTCATCAAATTTTTTGTACAAGGAAATCCTTGGGAGAGATCCAAGTGTACACCTCAAATAGGAGATAAGAGCAAGAACGCAAGGAGATGGAGGATGTGAGTAGGGAGAGAGTAAGCAATAGTAACGGGTTGAGAGAGAGACAGTATAATGACAGCAAGAGCTTCGGTGAATCCAGAAGATTGTAATGGAGGGATAACGATCCTATATATAGTAGGGAAGTGACCGTTGTGAGGGGTTAATGCGCCCATAAATGGCGGCTTAATGTTAGCCTCGTAACAGCACGTTCGACCGTATATATAGGGAACGTTACGCACCCGTCCGCATATGCCGGAGTGCGTTATGAGATCGATCGGGTTTATAGGAAACATGGTCATTAAATCTCTCAGTCAGTTACCAAAGGTCGCGTGTGGTCTTGGTTGTCGTTCGCGCATGACGGATCTTACTCTAGCCTCAAAACCACTAAGTCCCTACAAGTCCCGTGCGGTTAGTATGCGAGGGCGGCCCTGTCTCGCATCCCCCATGTGGATGAGTGTGAGCAGTGATTAGGTGTATATGGAGCACAGTCAGATGTGCTGGATGGCTGCCACGTGGCTAGGATCTGTGTCATGAATACACCATGTACACCTACAAAGTATAAGGTCCATGAACATCCTGATAGGAAAGTGTGTTTCGAGAAGGCCAAGACTGAATTCTTTTTGGAAGGAACACTCTCTGCACCTAAGCAATTGACCCATTATGTGTTAAATTCTGAAGCCAAAATTCTGTTTTCTATCATTATGAGTTGTCTTGTGCCTAGAGAAAACTCAAAAGAATTGGTGACTGATACAGTTTTGATTCTGATGTATCTGATCTGTCAAGGCTTTGACATTGATCTGCCTAGAGTGATCATGGAGCATATGATTTATTGTGGTACTAGGACTAGGAATCATACACTTCCCTATGCAAATATGTTGCCACTTTTCCTTGAGTATTTTAAGGTGCCTGTTGAATGAGGAGAAAGTTACTAGTTGTTTTGGTATGGTTGATGAGATTTCTCTCCAAAGGATTGGAGTTTTTCATACTGATAAGGGAAGTTGGAAGTTTTATTCTGAGTTCTATGCTGCTGAGTTAAAGGAGAAGGACTTAATTAAGACAAAAGCTGCAACAACACCAAAGGCTTTAAAAAATCTGGATTTCTATTTGATCATTGACAGAGTAGAGAACATGGAAGATGGAGTAGAAGACTTAAGGCAAGGTAAATTTGACTTGTCTACTGAGTTTGGAAAATTCGATGCTTTGATGAATGGGAAGTTGGACTTCATCATCAAAGGTTTGGACCTGGAGAACGTGCCATCTGTTGAAAGTCAAGATTCTGAAAGTGTAGACTCATATATGGTTTTGTCTTTCATCAAGGGGAAGATTTATAATTAAATTACTCTGAATGAATGGATACATAAACTCAGGGGGAGTTTTTATTTTGAAGATGATGAAAGATTCGTCAAAGCTCCAAAGCTTTGAAGTAGCATTACTATGCTGATAGTTTTTGTGTTGCAGGCTTGGGAATGAACTGAAATTTTGCTTATAAGCCTTATAGTGTCTCTTTCAAATATTCTTAACTGTTTTATTGTGTTTCTAATGTTAACTAACATCTTAGAGAGATTGAATCAAGAATTAGAGTTAATGAGGCCAAATCTTTGAACAGCATCCAAAGCTCCAAAGCTTTGAAGGATGCCTTGAGTCATTGACAGTTATTCCTGTGACATACTGATTCGTATTTCAGGATGTTTTAATTGTTTATATAATTTTCATGTCATTATTATTGCCCTTATAGATTACTAATCTGGAATTATTCTGTAAGTTAGAAATATAGCCTAGTTTATGTGTTAAACTGATTTGCCAAAAAATAATTATATTCTTGCTATATTTTCTCGATTATGTTTGATCTTGCGATTAAGTTGTAGCAGGGTTGTTCGTCATTCAAACCCTCCCAACAAATCAAACCAGCTATTCAAATATAGCTGTTAAAAGAAGCTGTTGAAGGAAGAGGATTTTCTGAGAGTTTGTTCCTGAAATTTCTCTGGTGGTTACTGCAATTTGTTATAAAAGATATTAAAATTTCAAAGAGTAAGGATAGAGCTTATCAAGTGTAAAAGAAGAGAGGCTCATTCGTGGGAGACTTACACTCAAACACTCTTCACTCAATCAATGATTCAACACTGCTGACGAAGATCAATCATCCAAATTCTGAAGAACAATTCTGAGCATTCATTGCTTATTTGTTTCTGTGTTCTTAATTGTGCTTTCATTGTATTATTCATTTATATTTCATAACCTCATCAACTGCTAGAAGTTATTTTTTCAAGTGGACAACAAGAGGTTCTTATTGTTTCTTAGATTGTAGCTGGAACTAGATAGGTTGGGAACCACAAGTTGTATAGGTGTATGGTAGTTCACTTATGCTTGAGATCTAGGGATAAGTATGTGATTAAAAATAAGTGGTTTAAAATGCTGTAGGGATCAAGTCCCTCATGTAGAGAGTAGGTCCAATTGTGACTGAACTCTGTAAAAATCCTTGCGTTCATTTCTTCACTTACAATTTTTCGGTTTACATACAAATCTGCACAAAACAGGAAGCTCCAAAGCTTTGGAGAATTTCCAGTCTCAAAGCTTTGAAGCTCCAGACTGTTTCCATGTGTTCCAAACAACTTCAAACCTTTTCAAAGCCTTGAGATTCCTTCTAAAATTTGCTTTTAAGTTTCAAAAGGTCATTGTTAGAAACAGTTTACACGCTCTATTCAACCCCCCATCTAGAGTATTTAGGTCCTGTATTTACCTGCATTGCACAACTTTCTGGACTTATTAATCAAAAGGATCAAAACGCAGGTACAAGAAAAGTTAGCAGGATTAATTTCCAAGGTGGACTAATATATGTATGGATAGGATTTGTATTGGGTAAGTATGTAGTTAATAAGGAGTTATTAACTGTTGTGTACGAGAGAATCCTTTAGGGAGGATTCAATATACACCAAGAGCAGAGGATAAGAACACAGGTAGAGTAGAGTTGTGTGTAGGGAGAGAGTAAGGCAATAGTACTGTATGAGAGAGAGACAGAATTTTGGCAGAGCTTCCGTGTATCTCAGGTGATTCGTCCTTTTATGGAAGGGTTAACGATCCTATATATAACGGAGAATGTGATCGTTGTAGTGGGTTAATGCACCCATTAGTGGCGACTTAATTACCGTAACCACAACGGCACGTTCGTCCGCATATATAGGGACCGTTACGCACTCCGTCCGCGTATACCGGAACCGTTATGAGGTTGACCGGGTTTATGGAGCTCGTGCCCTAAATCTCTCAAAGCAGTTACTAAAGGTCGCGCGCGGGCCTGGTTGTCGCTCGCGCGCGATAGGACTCACTCTAGCCTCCAAACCACTAAGTCCCTACAAGTCCCGTGTGGTGGTATGCGAGGGCCCTGTCTCGCAGCCCCCACGTGGATCAGCGCGGGTGGTGATCCAGTGTGTGTGGAGCACAGCTAGGTGGGCTGGATGATCGCCACGTGGCTAAGATTTGTCTGTCTAGAAAGCACTATCTACAACTGTATAAAGGCAACCCTAGCTATTTCCACACAAGAGTCACTATTGATAGAAATAGCAAAGCAAGGAGAGAGAGAGAGAGTTACAGGCCAAAGCCCCTAACCCGTCCGCCCTAAGCCGTCAGCCACCTAGTGGCGCGCGGCCTTTGTTGCCTCGTTTTGCATGATCTTTCTGCCTCCTTCCTCGCGTAGCTAGCACTACGACGTGAGGAGGATTCTAGCGTACAATCCTAGGTGTGGATGCTCGTAGAGACGTGGAAAAAATTATGCTAGTGATCACTCAGACAAACAAGGTACACAATTTGTTACTTTCATCATGTTGTGGATGCTTTCTTGCGATCCATGAAGGGCTTTGATCAGGAATTTATTTATTGTTATTCTGTTGTGCTACATGCATAAAAACCCTACAAGTTTAGCTTGATTGAGAAATTGGGGCTTTCTTGGGTTAACCGTGTGTACTAGCAGCACCAAACCCAAGGAAGCTGTCCTTGCTCTATTCCTTAGCCCTCTTCTTCTTCCCTTGTAATCCCATCTCTGTCTTGGCGCGGTTACCGATCGTGAGTGAGACCAGATCTGTTTAGGCAATTCATAATGTAATGTAGCTATCCATAATTCTAGAAGATATCCCTACCTTGCTAGCTTAGCTCGTTATAGTGAGGGGTATTTGTTTAATTGGGTAGGTATTAGCTATAGATCATCCTATAAGAGAAGAATTTGGCTAACTTTTCCATATTTTGTGCCTTTATTTGGTTTGGATGTTTGTAATAAGAGCGCCTTAATTACAACTACAAGTTTGAATCATTTGAATGGGTCTTTAGACCTTACCTTGAAGCATGTTTCTTATCAGTAAGGCCCCTATAGGCAAAGCAAATTATTGTTCTGGCTTGATTACTACGAAGACATTATTTCGCATTATTTCTTTTTCATTTATCATAAAAACGGCTCGAATTTATTTATTTTCTGCGCCTAGAAAGACCTTCGCTACACACCTTCTTTTGATAGTTGTATTGGAACCTGGGGGACACCTGCTAAGCTTTCACTTCTGTTAAGATATTTTTCTTTGTAGATCATACCAACTTCCTCGTGGGGACGCCATTGGTGCAGAACCTTGTCACTGTTGTTGATAAAGAAAAGAAAGGATGGTTGTTGCCAGAGGTATCCGTTGACTCTATTCCTCTTATGAGATGGGACTAGCTTGTTCTTCTTATGGGTAAATCAAACTTATTATGAAGAGGGTGTGGAAAATCGGTACAAAGGGGCTTTATACCTTTTAACGATAGGAAATGATAATCACATAGAGAAGAAAGTGTGCTTTCTTCCCTTTTAAATAGAAGAAAATCCATTAAAAAAATAGAAGGAAAATCCTCCTTTAAAATGCTAAGCGAGTTTCAGAAGGAATCCATATATGATATTTACATTTCTTAATTTATAAAAGGGAAAAATTTTATTCTTTAAACTCTTCCTTCATATAATATCGAATATTTACAATGAAAGAATTAATCTATTTAGAGTGTGAGAATTAAATCAGTTGAAGCAAGCAAGTAAGGTGACTCTTGAAATCGTAATCGCTAGGCAAGGAGTTAAAGACATCATTGCCACTAGCAGTTACGATGGACGAGTTAAAATATATAACGAATTATTCTCTACTTACCTCATTGAATATCACAAATCAACCAAAATTCTCGGTGAAATGCTATAGAGTTTTTCTCTTTCAATGTTTAAGGAGACAATGGAAACAATATGAATATCAAAAATTTGGTGGTACAAAAGTCATAAAGATTTATGAGGAATACAGAGAGGATATTTCAAAAAGGGTTTTCATTCGATTACATCTTATTGAATGATAAATAAAAAGATGCCCCTTATCTCAGAAATGAGGAGAGAGAAAAATGTCCTTTATAGATGAATAGTGAAAGTAGTGGGTGTACTTACTGTATACCGCTGTTAGTAAACACTAAGATCTTAGTGGAATGACATACCGAGCTCTGAAGGTAGAAAAGACAGATGACTAAAGAGATAATGGTTAGGTTTTTTCTAAGAAAGGACAGAGTTTTCGAGTGACGATTAGCAGTCGGGAGTTCATGATATACCTGCGTACAAATCCACTAATAAAAAATACAAGTAGAAGCTAGTGAAAGAGGAGTAATCATGGTATGACGAAGACGTAGGCTTAAGGAGGAGTACATAAACAAGAACATATCACAAGGTTTTGTACAGATCCACTTTCGAGCTGTCAAGTGTCGAATGACTGAGTGTGCTTTGCGCAGTGGAGTACTCCCTGAAAAGATTCTCTCTGTTATTGCCTCATATTCCTTAGGGAGTTATCGGGCTCAAGACGCGTGGCTATACCCGCTAAAAACATGGGGGCATTTCATAATCCAATTCGTACGAAGAGAATTCTTCACCGAACAAAAATTTAGTGGATCTTGTTCCATTTTCATGAAAATCCAGGGTTGAAACATGTTATGAAACTAAGACAACAATTCTTACTAATAATAATGAAGAGTTAAGCACCTCGAATGCCTATAAATACAAGCTTCTTTCAGTCTATATTTCAAAGAGAGAGGTAGAAGTCAGAAAGAAAGACTTTCAGTAAAACTTAATGGATATCGTTGCCGATAGAATGGTCACTATTCAGAACTCAATTTATCAGGTACGAAACCTGAAATTCCAATGTGAGAAAAGGCTTGGTCTGTTCAGGGAGTGTAGATACTGCTTTATGACATGGCAGATCTAGGCCAAGTGGCAACCATCCAGCACACCATATTGTGCTCCACACACACAGGATCACCAGCCGAGCTGATCCATGTGGGGGCTGCGAGACAGAGCCCTCGCATACCACTGCACGGGACTTGTAGGGACTTTGTGGTTTGGAGGCTAGAGTAAGCCCTGTCGCGTGCGAGCCAAGCCCGCGCGCGACCTTTAGTAACTGTTTTGAGAGATCTCTGGCACGAGCTCCCTAGACCCGGTCAATCCGGTCAAACCCGGTCAATCCGGTCAAACCCGGTCAACCTCGTAACGGTTCCGGTACTCGCGCACCACGTGCTCTAACGGTTCCTATATACTCGGACGAACGTGCCGTTACGGTTAAGCTAATTAAGCCGCCATCAATGGGCGCATTAACCACACTACAACGGCCACGTTCTCCAGTATATATATATCGTTAACCTTTCCATACAAAGGACACACTGCCATACGCGGAAGCTCTGCCAAACCTCTGTCTCTCTCTCAGACATTGCTACTGACTTGCTCTCTCCCTACACACACCCCTTTCTTCCTGTGCGATCCCTGATCCACTACGTACGGTGTACACGGAGGTCTCCCCGCCGGAATCTCTTGTGCACATTTTGGTGAACCCGACGTGAAACTTACCAGCAAAAGCAACCATGTCTCAGGAGGACGATGTCAGCAACCGATCTCCTTCCACTGAAACTCCCTCGGGAGACGAGGCTCGCCGTACTCCGACGACTCCCGGCGAGGCGCCAACTTTAGAGTCTTTGGACGCCACTGTCCAAAGTCAGGCAAAAGCTCTCAAGTCTCAGTCCGCTCAGTTAGAACGGATCTTGGCCATTCTGGGCACTCTTGCGCCGAATCCTCCACCTGCCACCGCTATCCCCCAGGGAGGAGGAACCCCTACCGCTCCAGGATTGGGAGTGTCGGCCACGCCTCCCAACCCTCATCTGCAAACTCCACCGTCGGCCGCGCAGCTGCCTTCGGTCCAAGGGTCGACGGCACAAATGCTGCCCCCTGCTGCTCACGCCTCTCAGCCCCCGGCTTTGGCGTCCAACCCAGCCCTGCAGTACACTCTGCCTCCACCAGCGACCATATGGGGAAACGCGGGTAGCCAATACACTCCCAATCCTCCGACAGCATATGTGTCGCCACCGCCTACGGCAACCCCTCCGCCAACTACCGAGGGAAGCATTCCAGAATGCATGACGTCTTTGCAGAAGCGCGTGGACTCCATCTTGGCTCATCAGTCATTCGCGGATACCATCATCCCGAAGCTAGACAACGATCCACCCATCCCACGAGAAATCTATCTCATGCCTAACCCGGCAGGGTACAAGGCTCCCAAATGGGACAAGTTCGAAGACGTCAATGGAAACGCTCATGAGCATGTCATGCGTTTCATCGATGTCATGGGTCCATACGGAGCTGATCCCAAGCTGCTGATGCGAGAGTTCCCAAAAACCCTTGGGAATGTAGCATACAAATGGTACCGAACATTGGAGGCCGGATCCGTGAAAACTTGGGACGACATGGTCCAGAAGTTCTATACCAAGTTCTTCCAGATGGAAGAAAAGGTGACGATGATCCATCTCTCGCGGATGTATCAGAAACGCGAGGAAGATGGAATCACTTTCATCAAGAAATTCAGAGCGAAATCCTTGGAATGCAAGGATCCGATGCTCGAAAGTCGGCTCGTAGAGATATGCCTGCAGTGCATGCGAGACGAATACAAAAGCATGCTGATCAATTTGCAAACACCGACGTTTTCAAAGCTCATCGAATGCACGATGAACATCGAGCCCATCGTCGAGAGACAGAGAAAGAAGAGCGCTCCAGAACGACCTGCGAGCGGCACCACCTACAAGATCGGCAGATTTGGCTACAAGCGGGGACGCGAAGCTGAGGTCAATACAGTTTCGCCCCAGAAGCAAGCGAAGGCTGCAAACTTCGATGCACCGCCTCTGCCATGCTCGGTGGAGGAAGCGAGCGATCTCTGCAGACAGTGGCGTAAGGACGGCGTCCTCCCACCGCTCGAGAAAGCACCCTCCAAGGAGATGACGAGGGACCCTAAGTGGTGCGAATACCACGGCAAGGTCATGCACCCCACAGCCGAGTGCAAGAAGCTCAGATTCACGCTCGATCAGAAGATGAAGAGCGGCGAACTCATCGTCAGCGACCATCGGAAGGATGTGCGCAACAACCCGCTGCCTGCCCATACAGATTCGGGCTCAAAAGGCAAAGAGGTCGCCATGATCTCGATAGTTGACTTGGAAGAAGTCGCAGAGGATGGTCTGCCCATCGTTGCTGAAGTCCATGAAGATGAAGACTACAGCATGGACACGGAAGACGAGCGTGCCGACCGCATAAAAGGGTCGCACGGCTTCGACAGATTCTTCAACGAGATGAACTTCTCCGAAAAATGCCGAGCGGACATGACAAAAGCAATCTTAAGGGTAGCAGAGGACTACGAGGAGGACCTCGTGGTCTCCAATGGGAAAGTCGTCAGGGCGTCCCGTTCCGCAGAAAAGATTATGACCTTTTCTGCCAGCGACAAAAAGACAGATGCGAGCCACCAGAGGCCCCTGTACGTGACCGCCATCATCAACGGCGTCGAATTCAAGCGAGCATTCGTCGATGGAGGAGCAGCGGTCAATGTTGTTCCACTCCACACACTGAAGCTAGCAGGGATCCCCGAGCACAAGGTAGTCAAGCGTCCATCCCCGCTGGTGGGATTCGGAAGCGATTCCAGAATGACGATCGGGTGGATCCACCTGGGCGTTCAGATCGGCAAAATCAAGTGCTCGGCGAAGTTCTATGTCATAGACGCGAACACCACATACCACATGATCATAGGTCGGGCCTGGATTCATCGCTTTGACGCAATCCCTTCAACGGCTCACCAAGTGATGAAAGCTATCTGGAACGACAGGATTGTCGAGATACCGGCCTCAACTAACCCGTTCAACTTGGACGAAGCGCATCTCAGCGAGGCGGTGTGGTTCACCGAGATGGCGGACGAGCAAACACCCGGACCATTCAACCCTACTCCTTTACCTCTCTGGGAGGACATCAAGGACCAGTCACCTGCAGGCGTGATGGTGACAAGGGGAGACGCCAAAGAAAAGCCGCCTACCCACGAAGAGGCGCCGCGCATCGCATATCATCGCAAGAGTGTCTACACTCTGAAGAGGATCGCAAAGCACGACCCCGAGGGCAAGGAGATAGAGAGCTTCTACGCCAACGGGAAGAAATGCTATCGCATATGAAGGTGCGCGGGGACGTCCTCACACGGACATGGGGATGTCCCTGGGCAAATCAATCAAATCGAGCAAGTTGCGCTGACAGAAGAGCCAACACAGGGCACTCCAGAGGAGAAACTCAAAGAAGCGCCCGAATGCATGGAAGACAGGCCAAGACCACAAAAGCAAGAGCTTAAGGAAGTGTTCCTCAGCCCGAACGAGGAAAAGAAAAGGCCAGTCTTCCTGAGTGCAGACCTCACAAGCGAAGAGGAACAAGGACTGCTGCAGCTCCTAACTGAATACAAGGACGTGTTCGCATGGGAATACGACGAGATGCCGGGTCTGGACACGAGCATCACCATGCACCGTTTAGACATCATCCCAGGGTCTAAACCGGTCAAGCAAAGCACCAGAAGCTTTAGGCCAGAGCTCAACGTGAAGATCAAACAGGAGATCGTCAAACTCCTAGATGCCAAGTTCATAGAGCCCAATCACCATCCCACATGGTTGGCCAACATCGTGCCAGTGGTGAAGAAGAACGGACAGCTCCGCATCTGCGTGGACTTCCGAGATCTTAATCTCTTCTGTCCTAAGGACGATTTCCCACTGCCTAACATCGATTTGCTCATTGATTCAACGGCAGGCCATCGCATGTTCAGTTTCATGGACGGCTTCAGCGGGTACAATCAAATCAAGATGGATCCCGAAGATGCAAGGAAAACTGCATTCATCACTCCCGTGGGGGTATTCAACTATACGGTAATGCCATTCGGTCTTAAGAATGCAGGCGCAACCTATCAGCGGGCCATGATGGCCCTATTCCACGACATGATGCACAAAGAAGTGGAATTCTATGTGGATGACTTGGTAGTCAAATCCAAGTATGAAGCAGATCACCTTGCAGACCTGCGAAAGGTATTCAACAGATGCAGGAGCTTTCAACTGAAAATGAACCCCATGAAATGCGCATTCGGCGTGACTTCGGGGAAGTTTCTGGGATGCGTAGTCCATCGCCAAGGGATCGAGCCTGACCCTGCGAAAGTGTCAGCCATCACCAGCATGACGCCACCTCACGACCAAAGTACCTTGAAAACATTCTTGGGAAAATTGTCATATCTGCGGAGATTCATCCCAGCAATCGCTGAAATCACATGCTGCTTCAGCACTCTCCTCAAGAAGGACGCCGCGTACAACTGGGCTCCTGATCACGAAGCCGCATTCGAAAAGCTAAAGGAGCTACTCACATCCCCAAAGATAATGATCGCGCCTCAACTGGGATCGCCGCTTCTGCTATACCTTACATCGACAAGGAAATCTATAGGAGCGCTCTTGGCTCAGATCTATGAGGGACAAGAGAGGCCTATCTATTACATCTCTCGCATTGTGCAGCCTGCTGAATCAAGGTACACGGACATCGAACGTCATTGCCTTGCTCTATTCTTCGTAATAGAGAAGCTGAGACACTATTTTGCATCGCACAAAGTAGTGGTGGTCACCAAAAGCGACCCCATAAGATACCTGCTAACTCACACTACTCCGGGCGGAAGATTGGCAAAATGGTACATGACCATCTCTCAATACGATATTACATGCGTGAAACCAAGAGCGATCAAGTCGCAGGCGGTAGCAGATCTGTTGGCACAGTTTCCCGACAACAGTCACGAACCTGTGATCGAGGAAGAACTCGAAGGCCCTGAAATCTACGCGATCGACGTGCCCTACTGGACCCTCCACTTTGACGGTTCGTCAACCAGAAAAGGCGGAGGCATTGGGATAGTCTTGACAAAGCCGGACGGAGAAGTCATACAGATGTCCGCAAAACTCAACTTCGCAGTCACGAACAACGAGGCGGAATACGAGGCTCTGATCGCGGGGCTCCGTGCGGCGAAAGCTTTGGAAGTGAGCAACTTAACAGTCATGGGAGATTCCAAGCTGATTGTTAAGCAAGCCTCGGGCGAATATGGTTTAAAGGAAATCAACCTCCTGCCATACCGCACCCTAGTGCAAAAGCTGATGCAGCAATTCTGCGACGTGAAATACGAACACAAGCCCCGAGCGGACAACAGGCATGCAGACGCTTTAGCAACTCTGGGATCTAAGGTCAGCATAGACAAATGCCCCGCAAGGATTTCGATCGAAGTGCGAACATCGTCGGCATTAACAGAAGATGCGTGCGACGACGAACACATGGATGACGCAGATTGGCGAAAAGCAATCTTGCAAGCGATTGCGAAAGGCACCAGCAGCGAAAGCTGGGTACTCACGAAAGGATACTGCATCCACGACAACACCCTTTACTACAAGGGTCCTGGAGGAATACTCATGCGATGTGTCTCCGAGCAAGAGGGACAACAGCTGTTAGAAAAGATTCACCAACACGCTTGCGGAGAAAGCGAGGTGTCAATCTACAGGAAAGCTCAAAGATATGGCATTCATTGGCCAGGCATGTCAACAGCTGCAGCCCTGATACAAGGGAAGTGCGAGAGTTGCGCACTAATCAAAGATTCTCTACTCGTCGCTCTAACTGATGACGACACAGACTGGAGGAAGCCATTGTTTGAATTCCTCACCCAGGGCACCGTACCCGAATCGAGAAAAGAAGCCGATAAATTGAAGAGGAAAGCCTCTCGATACCTGGTTCAGGAAAACCTGCTTTGGCGAAAAGGTCACGAAGGCAACTTGCTGCGATGCCTAAACGGCACGGAAGCACAAGAAGTCATGGACCTTTCTCACCAGGTGGAACACCAGGGAGGTGCGAAATTATGCAGACAACTCCTCTCAATCGGATACTTCTGGCCCACGATGGAAGTCGATTGCCGCACCAAGGTGCGACGCTGCCAAGAATGCCAATTCAAAGGGAACCTAGTGCACGCTCCTGCCGTGGATCTACATGCATTAGGGACGCCATGGCCATTTCATACATGGGCTCTGGACTTCATTGGCCCCATCCGACCAACGTCACATGGGAACCACTTCATTCTCACTGCAACCGAACTGTTCACCAAATGGGTGGAAGCAATACCACTGAAGACGGCAAACGCGCTGGCTGTGGTTAACTTCATCCAGGAAAACATCGTATGCAGGTTCGGAATCCCAAATACTATTCTTTCAGATAACGGTACTCCTTTTGTTAATCGCCAGGTGGCTACCAAACTCGCGGAGTACAATATCAGGCAAATATGCTCCACCCCCTATTATCCAAAGGGAAATGGACAAGCCGAAGCGACTAACAAAACGCTGTTGCGAATTCTGAGCAAGATGGTCGCAGATGACCACAAGAAGTGGGCCGACTCCCTTAACATAGCTCTGTGGGCCTACAGAACTTCTCCAAGGACACCTACAGGGGCCTCGCCATTTCTACTATGTTATGGGGCCGAAGCTGTGGTACCTGCGGAGGTCAGAGTCAATTCGGCAAGGCTGGCCTTCCACGCACTCTATGAAAATCAACGCGATCATGATTTAGTCTTGCTGGAAGAAAAGCGAGAACAAGCCAAAAGGACTAACAAGCGGTACCAAGAGAGAATCGCTCGCGCCTATAACAAGACAGTCCAGCGACGGGATTTCGCAGTTGGCGACCTGGTCCTGCGCGCATCTGATCACTGCATGCGAGAGGCAACCCACCCAAAGTTCGCAGCTAATTGGGAGGGACCCTTCGAAGTCACAGAAGTCTTCGATAGCGGCTACTGCAGCATACGAAGGTTGCACGGCACAACCTCAACTCCAAGCTCAGTCAACATGCGCTGGATCAAGAAGTACTATCCCTGACTTCTCTTATTTCATACGTTTTATGATAACGTTGCTTAATGTCTCATGCGGCTACGATATTCGCAATCTCCTCTCCCATATGAGAGGATTGTAATCCTATCTCTCCCATATGAGAATGTCATAATAAAAGAATTCTCCCAAATGAGAAGTTCACATTTTTTAGCTGTTTATATCGCTTATCTAATTTGTTACAACTGTTAACAATGATTTATTCGCTGCAATAGTAACAAATATAAACACGATCTTAAATGATCATCAAAGCCTATCCCTTACGATAGCGAACGCGATCTTAACTGATCATCAAAGCCTATCTCTTACGATAGCGAGCGTGATCTTAATTGATCATCAAAGCCTATCTCTTACGATAGCGAACGCGATCTTAACTGATCATCAAAGCCTATCTCTTACGATAGCGAGCGTGATCTTAATTGATCATCAAAGCCTATCTCATATGATAGCAAACGCGATCTCAATCGATCATCTAAAGCCTATCTTTTACGATAGCAGCCAAATACAAACGCGATCTTAATTGATCATCAAAGCCTATCTCATATGATAGCAAACGCGATCTCAATCGATCGTCTAAAGCCTATCTTTTACGATAGCAGCCAAACACAAACGCGATCTTAATTGATCATCAAAGCCTATCTCATACGATAGCAAACACGATCTCAATCGATCATCCCAAAGCCTATCTCTTACGATAGCAAATGCGATCTTAATTGATCATCTAAAGCCCATCTCTTACGATGGCCACCAATACAAATGCGATCTCGATCGATCATCTAAGCCTATCTTTTATGATGGCAGTCAACATAAACACGATCTTAATTGATCATCTAAAGCCCATCTCTTACGATGGCAGCCAATACAAATGCGATCTTAAGTGATCATCCAAAGCCTATCTTTTACGATAGCAGTCAACATAAGCATGATCTTAATTGATCATCTAAAGCCCATCTCTTACGATGGCAACCAATGCAAATACGATCTTAAATGATCATCCAAAGCCTATCTCTCACGATAGCAGTCAACGTAAACGCGATCTTAATTGATCATCTAAAGCCCATCCCTTATGATGGCAGCCGATGCAAATGCGATCTTAAGTGATCACATAAGCCTATCTCCTACGATAGCAGCAAAAACACAAAAACAATCTCAATCGATTATCAAAATCCTATCTCTCACGATAGCGGTTTACTCAAGCGCGATCTTGCATGATCTTTTTAAGCCAATCTCAATCGATTATCAAAATCCTATCTCTCACGATAGCGGTTTACTCAAGCGCGATCTTACATGATCTTTTTAAGCCAATCTCAATCGATCATCAAAAACCTATCTCTCACGATAGCGGTTTACACAACTACGATCTTATATGATCTTCTCAAGCCTATCTGTTACGGTAGCAATTTATACGCAAAGTGATTTTAGTTGATCACCTAAGTCCGTATGTTACGATGGTAACGTAACTGCAGAACCATCTTGCTAGACCTTCTAAAGGTCTATCTGCTGCGATAGCAATTCATGCGAGAAACTATCTCAAGCAATCCTCTAATAAAGCCTATCTTCTATGATAGCAATTCGCACTGCTCAATGATCTCAATTGATCTGTTAAAAAAAAAAAGAAAACAAACTATCTGTTATGATAGCAAAGTTGTGAACGTGATCTCATACGATTTACAACGACCACCTGCAAGCCCATTCATCAAGATGGCACAACTGCGAAATTACGATCTCGAATGATCTAGCGAAACATCTGCGCATTGATGTCGCATATGTGAAATCATTACATGGCATTATGCAAGGCAAAACAAGCCGAAACGCATGCGAAATTGTATTTTTGTTGCAAAGAGAGCAAACAGTACAAAAGCTATATATCATTATGAGTCAAATGACTTACAATTTATCTATCTAGATAGCAGCTTACAAGCGGAAAGCTCGCATCTAACTACGCAGCCAACATGGCTTACAAATACATTCGAAAAATGGCTGATAAGCCAGCAGAGAAACGGTACGGAAACCCGGACTGCAAAGAATGAACCGCCCTGGCTTCAAGCGCCGGCTACACGATGCCCAGATCTGTGGGTGAACATCTGTAGCAAGGGGGATCTTGCTCTAAAAAGAGCCACATGAAGCCATACGCTCGACATTCCGCTATCCGACAAGACCGTTGTCAGATAGGCTCCCCATAACATTTGCCCAAGGAGCCACCGGTCCCGGCGATCTACAGGCAAGCAGAAGCTCCAAAGGGCAAGGGCTCCTTGTAGACGGGGATGAACGCGACGGTTCGTCACCCCGGGCTCACAAACATGAAAGTGACGGATTCTTCTTCGGAGATGCTGAAGAAGAATTCCGCCGTTCATTACGAGACGGTAGCACGGTCACTACGGCGCTGCACCTCGCCACGAGGCGGCCGGAAACATGACCTGCACACATAATACACGAAGAAATTTCTTCGAACACACATGAGGTATTATCTGCATCCTCTTTATGACGGTTATAAACAGCAATAAGCCTCATAAAGTGGATCTTGGAAACTATTTCTATGGCACAAAGCGCAAACTCAGGATTCAAAGCTTGAAGTTGCCATGAATCAACGAAAAACAAGCGTTGAAGCCAGCAGTCGTAAGGACTCACGGCAAAGCACATGTTTGGGATGAAGAACCCAAATGGCAAAGACAGGGTTTATATAGGCCCTGTGGAGACTCTTCGGTCGCCTAAGATGAGTCAGCAAAATTCAAAAAAGAGGGTAAGTTCAATCACTTACGCCTTGAAAAGCGGTAACAATCAATTACCCTACTAAAGGCTACGACGATTCAGTTGCGTATCCTAATAAATGACGGATAGTCATGATTCGGATGGACTTCCCAACGGAAGCGTGCTTATCTGCCGAGAAATTAGCGCGAAAATCAAGCAGAAGATCAATTGCTGATGTCATAATTGGATATGCACAGAAATGTCCAATCAAATCCCGAAAAGGGCAAAACGGGCAAACTCAATGTTTGTTGTTAAAAAAAGGGGGGGAGAAACCCTAGCAATATCACATTAATGTTTCAAAACATTACATTAATGTCTCAGCCATTTTCCTGTTTTCTTTTCAAAATTCGAAAAGTCAAAACAAATTCTTGATTAAGGAGTCTTGGGGTGCGAACTGCTCGCTCAGCTTCTCCACTTGTTTCACTTCTTGCTTCAGTTGCTCGCACTTGGCATTCATTTCCTGATACAGCTTTACAGCTTCATCAACCTTTTGCTTTTGCTGCTCCACCTTCTGCATCTCAGCTGCGAGATTCTGGTGACCGAGATTCAGAGTTACAGCTGCGCGAATCAGTGTAACTCTGTCCTTGAGGAATTTAAAACCAAGTCTGCCTTGGACTTTGAACAAGAGATTTTGGCACATGCCACACAGCAATTCAGCACTCTGGGCCGAAATGGTCGCAGGTGTAGCCACAGACAGCTGCTCCAGTATCCAGATGGCTTCAGTAAGGAATAGCCTCCTGTCAAAAGGTCCGATCTCCAGAGATCTCACAAACGATCGGGGGTATCTGAGACGCATTCGAACCACCCAGTCTACATCGGTTTGCTTCAAACCTGAGACATCAAAAACGGTTATAATGCCAGAACTCGCAACCAAATAATGCGACGTGCGAACGGTAAATCTTTACTTACCAGTGCCTTCCAGAATTTCATGAAGAGAAGGGATACGGGCCACCGGGTTGTTCGAAGACTGCCCTCGCTCCATGGCTCTCCTATCAGCTGCAAGCTCCAACCTCTCATAGTCAGGAGGAAGAGTGTAGGCCGCACCAGCTGCGACTACATTCCCAACCTGCGAGCCCCAAATGCTCCACGCAGGAATGGGTGCTTCTGGTTCAGTCATCGCCGGAGGCGAAGGGACAGCCGAAGTCGCTGGACGGACACTCCCAGATGCGAAAATGTTAGCATCACTTGTCCTTTCTTCCTCACCACCAGTACGGACACCTTCGTCCATCGGCACAGCATCAGCTTCGACATCATCGGAGAGCTCTATGACATCCTCGAGATGCTCACGTGCGTGTCCAACAGCTGCGACGGGCTTCTCGGCATGGGAGCTCGAAATTGGAACATGGGATGCAGAAGGCTCACTCCTCTGCTCCAGCTCAGGTTCCTCAGCATGACCTGCGATACCAAATGCGATAATATGAGGTAACTTGTGTTATAAGTTATTTCGCTATCCTTACTAAAGCTAAGAATAAGCACCTCCACGCGAAGGTGGGATTGAGGTGTCCTCCTCATACACTAGGGACGTGGAACCATGCCCTATCAGTGTATCCTCACTAAGCAAATCTTTAAGAGAAGCATGACCTGGGACGCGAGTAAACCAGTCATGATTTTGCCTCAAGTGGCTACAGCCTAGTGTGCGCATATCACTCAAAATAATTACCTGAGGGTTCTCCACATTTGCTTACCAACCAACGGCGAATGTCAGGCTTTGATACACCGTGCTTTAATGCACCCACAATTACATCTCTATAAGTAACCGCGAGATTGAAGATCTCACCTTTATCGCCACCTGCGATCTCTGCGAAGTCCGCTTGGACTTGCTCTAGCTCTGCTGCGTCCTCTCCAGGGACCTCATCTTCCTCCTCCACATGAGGAGCCACTTCTTCGGGAAGCTCGTCTTCCTCGCCATCTGGACGCACTAAGTCGTCAACATGCAGCTCCTCGAGGCTTCGCTGTTTCACAAGCTCGAGCTCCTCTTCCTCTCGCTGCCTTCTTCTTTCAGCAGCCTCCGCGGCTGTCTTCCGGGATTCAGCAAGAACATCCTCACTTATAGGATCATCTGAAATGCCAGAATGGGCATCTTTCTTTTGCCTCTTGGCCACAAGGCCACCGACGGCTTCATCATCATCATCTGCAAATACATATTTGGTTCAAAGAAAAGAACTACAAAGAAATATAGATAAAGGGCAAGGAGATGCGACGGAAGTACCTCCTGATTCTTCCTCGCACATCACAACTGTTGCTTCTTCTTCACCACTTGCCTGGGGCTCCTGTCTCTCTTCCTCCTCTTGGTTGAATGGAACGAAAGTCTCAACTGCGAGATCTTTTCGCACTTTGCTGGGCATACGACCCTTGCCTTTGTCCTTGATGGAAAGGGACCTCACTGGGGGAGAAGCTGGAGCACTCCTAGGGGAAGAAATCGTAATTCCCTTTTGCCTAGGTCTCTTCGCTCTCGGCGCCGCAGTCGCTGGAGGGGACGGGTCATCTCTAGGAGGAGACGGAGCCGGAGGGTTGTCTATCAGCGAGTCAGCAAAAGTGTTCATGACTCCGCGAACTTTTGCTTCGACCTCGGCATCCATCCTCCATGCTAGCCGGTACGACTCCCCCCTCCTTCTAGTGGCAACAATGGTATCCACCAGCGATTTGGAGCGATCACCAGCTGCGAACCTCCGCACATGACACTAAACAATACAGAACGAAGAGCATCAGCGCGAGAAAATCAAAAAGCTTAAAGCACATAAGGAAATTGCTTACCTCAGCAAACGCCTTGCTATATTTGATGACCTGCGCGTCACCCTTCTTGATTGCGTCAACTTGCTCTTTCAGAATGAAATCGGGGCACAAATGATTCTCGCGGTCCCACAGCGAGTAGCAACCATACTCAGACTCGCTCAAACTGCAATTGGGGCGAAACGGAAAAGAGTTTCTCTTGATCAAGGGGGCCTTTCCTGGCTGCGCCGCCGCCTCCGTCTCAATCCTCGTTTGCTGGGCAATCCAGTATGCGATCCAGTTCTGGGAACAACCACCCTTGCGAGTTCCCGCAGGCTGCTCAAAGGGAAGATTGCTCATGAGGACTGTCTTGCACTCCTTTGTCAGCAAACGCCTGTAGCACCCTCTGATAATAGACTGCGGTCAGATCGATGGGGCCACCGCATCAAAACCAAACTGAGGAGAGACTCGAGTAGGGTCAACATCCACTGTAAGTCTTTCATACCGTGGCGCGAGCTCACGAATATGCTCTGCAAGGGCAGGTAGAGAACCTCGCAGACACCAACAGAAGAAGTCACGATAGCGTTCGTGGAAATGCGGCCCCTTTTCAAAGAGAAGGTCTTCCGACAAGACCATACCTCTGGAAGGGTATAGCTTTGAAAACCACCGCACATTCTCAACACGTGTGGCATAGGGCCTGGCAGTAAACTCCTTTCGTTTGTCGCATATCAAGCTCCAAGTGCACTTGGTGTTGCTTGCTCCAAACCATCTCGCAGCCCTTCCGCTGTTGCGCGCTTCCGTCTCGCCTGGGGGACACCACTTCTCAAGTGGGAGGGGAGTTGGAGCATAAGACGGCCAGCGCTCGAAAACCCACATTGTCAAAAAGCTGATATTGACAAAGGTCAGGACATCGAGGCGGCCACGCGATTCCCTCATCGCCAGAACCAGCTGATCCAGCCTGTAATATAGCGTCCCCAGGACCAAGGGTCCGAGTGCGACTCTCTGGCCAAGAGCGAGCCTTACGGCAAGTGGCAGCACATGGTAGAAGACCCCGTCATGGGGGTGACCATCAATCAGGTATCTCGACAGCCAAGCGCAGAGAAAGGCGCAAAGGGTCAAATGATAACCCTTGCCCTCTACATAATTCTCGGCCTCCGGGTCCTCGCTCAAAAGCTTCTTAGTGATGCTGCTGTTTGCATAGTCTCGGAAGAAGTACTGCAACCACTTGTTCCAGGTATTCTTCGCAGACGTATCCACTAGCTGCCAGTTCGGAAGAGGCTTCGTAGTGGTCCACCGAGTAGAGATTTTCTTTACCTCTGCTAGGCACTCCTCCATCTGCGCGTACAAGGCCATTTCAGCAGATGTCCTCAAATGGCTCAAGGGGTCCACCTCGCCCATGGGGGAAAGCTCGTACAGCATTTGAACGTCCTCGAGCGTGGGGGCAGCCTCGAACTCAGCAAAATGAAACGTGTGAGTCGCGGGCGAGTAACGGGACAGAAGGTCTAGAAGCATGGACTGATCCAACTTCACGGCAGCACCCTTCATAGCACGGATAGCAAAGAAAATGCCGGCTTTATCAAGCGTCTCGGCATGATGATCCAATACGTGGTCAATCCACTCATCCATGTAGTCCAATTTCTGGACGAATGCTTGAGTAGAAATCGCAGTATACGGGAAGTGCCCGTTCTCGATCCCCAATCGGACTACATCCTCGGAACCAACCCACTCGAGTAGGGCTGAGTTAACTGGGCGAGTCAACGTTAGCAATTGCTCAGTTGGGACAGGGTCAGGCATCCTCTTCGCCTTCACCCTCGCATGGTAAAAGTCTTTCCCACCCAGAAAGGGGGCTTTACGCCACAGAGCCTGCGGAAGCTCCGGTATCTCTTCGTCTTCCTTGACGGGTCTGGTTACTCTTGTCTTAGCCATTCCTGCGAAAGGGCAAGAAAAAAGGGGGGAGAAATACCACAGCACACTTCAGTTTGAATTTTGGAATTTGAGATCTATGCAAACCAAAGCAAGCAGTTCCAGTGCCAATTTCAGAAATTGGGGAGTTGATATTATTGAAAGATCAAAACGAAGCGGGTTCAAAGATCAAAAGCCTCTTCACAAATTTCATGGATTTACAGATTCAATGCGATTCAAGGCAAACACTGGTAGTTTAAATCAAAAGTAAACGAGGCCAACCTTGTTTCCTTGAAGCTTGCCTGGATATACACAATTGGAGAATACGATTTGCAGTTCTGAACTGGTGATTGATTATCTGGATCTGCTCTCGAAGATCTCCGGGTACCATTCACTTTAAGAGAAAGAAGTAATGCTTTGCAATGATGGGATACAAGGTATTTATCCAGAAGAATGAGGGGTTGCGTCCCTTCAGTAGTCGAATCGCAACCGTCACCATCGTGTCGCGCAATCACAGGACGGGCTGACGTCACGCCTAAAACCCTAAAAGTCAGACGGCACGACTCTAGGGGTTTTAGGTCATAATGACACGCACGGGGGCTGAATCTACCCGTATTTGAATTGGTGCGTGGCGACGACGCGCATGTTGGTTTCCGCGCATGGAAGCCTATACAGCTATGAGCCTTCACGCGCAGAAAGGGGGCTAATGTAGATACTGCTTTATGACATGGCAGATCTAGGCCACGTGGCAACCATCCAGCACACCATATTGTGCTCCACACACACAGGATCACCAGCCGAGCTGATCCATGTGGGGGCTGCGAGACAGAGCCCTCGCATACCACTGCACGGGACTTGTAGGGACTTTGTGGTTTGGAGGCTAGAGTAAGCCCTGTCGCGTGCGAGCCAAGCCCGCGCGCGACCTTTAGTAACTGTTTTGAGAGATCTCTGGCACGAGCTCCCTAGACCCGGTCAATCCGGTCAAACCCGGTCAATCCGGTCAAACCCGGTCAACCTCGTAACGGTTCCGGTACTCGCGCACCACGTGCTCTAACGGTTCCTATATACTCGGACGAACGTGCCGTTACGGTTAAGCTAATTAAGCCGCCATCAATGGGCGCATTAACCACACTACAACGGCCACGTTCTCCAGTATATATATATCGTTAACCTTTCCATACAAAGGACACACTGCCATACGCGGAAGCTCTGCCAAACCTCTGTCTCTCTCTCAGACATTGCTACTGACTTGCTCTCTCCCTACACACACCCCTATTCTTCCTGTGCGATCCCTGATCCACTACGTACGGTGTACACGGAGGTCTCCCCGCCGGAATCTCTTGTGCACAGGGAGCATCCACCTGCTCTCGATCCTGAGGACGCAGGAAGAATGATGCAACTTTTACGCGACCACATTTGCGGTCTGGAAGACAGGAGGAGGTCGCTCCTCAACGAACAACAAGTGCTCATTGTGCGGGCTGCTTACCTTGGTGACCATGGAGACTAGAAGAGTCCAACGAGTCTTTATAGAAGATTTAAATAAGGTTTTGTAGACACAAAGTAGTGTCTTTTAATGTAGGGTCTTCTTCATCTTTGGTGGAGATCCTTCCTATGGTAAGTGTCTTTGTTTAGTTTTATTTGTGGTGTGTAGTTATGTGGTTGGTCTATGTGTGT
Source organism: Linanthus parryae (assembly GCA_023055425.1). NCBI lineage: Eukaryota > Viridiplantae > Streptophyta > Magnoliopsida > Ericales > Polemoniaceae > Linanthus > Linanthus parryae. Next base: position 81,951,604 of record JALGPY010000006.1, read on the forward strand.
GTAATTTTCCTATTTTCTATGTAAGAAAATGCTTCTAGTGATCTTATGAATGAAATATGCTTTGTTCTAGTTCCTGTAGAAAAATGGTTGATTTAAATATATTTTTATATTTTATTTTCTCACATATACAAGCTAAAACTACTGCCAACTGAGTGAAGTTGTGTGTTTACACTAACTCTCCTCTATCCTATAATTGCATAAGCATAGAAGAAAGCTTCCATGCCTCGCTATCCTATCTTGAAAACCGACATTGATATTTGATGAAAGACACCACAAAGCTAGTATAGTTATCACACACCTGATCTTATTTCTGATAGGAATTATCACCTTAGAAACTAAATTGGAGTGACCCTCTATTTCCCGATGCAGCAAATCCGGTCTTATTAGGTAATGAAGTGATCCTTTTTTTTAGTAAAAAAATAAAATAAAAGTAGTAATAGAGAGCTATTAGGGGAAAGAAAAATCTGAACTGTTGGAGGTATTTTTAAATGAGAAATAGCTTATATAATGTGATATGTTTTCTTCTCTTTATTGTCGTGTTCTACATTTCATCTTTTATTGCTCATAAGAGACTATTTTAGATTAGTGCAAGCTTCTTGTCGGCCTCAAAGGGATGCGTGCCCTTTTGATTCACAAACATGTAATCTTAATCTGAATTACGTGTGGATTCCCAATAAGGGTCAAGTTTTCCTTAGCGGGGACAATCTCACGGTTCATGTCTTATAACCATTCTTTTATTGTAAGTCAGAGTCTAGAATCTTGTAAGATTCAAAAGCTATTCTAGGAATCCTTGCTACGGATTTCTATAAATAGTCGAAGGAATGATGCTCAATAGTCGGTGTTATGAGAAAACTATTCAAGTTAGATGAGAGTAGTGGCGGACAATAGAATCCAATTTATAGAAGGGGATTTTAAGGAGTCTTGCTTACATATAGGCGTCCTTATGATGTCTTAGAGAAGAAAGGTGTGGGGGAGATGTTAGATGGAATAGATCTAGCACGGGTTTGACTCTTGCGCTGATTAGTAAATGAATAGGCCCCATCATTCTCAAGTTTATACTATTAGGGATGACTTGATGGAAAGAAACAGATAGATAGAGCTATTGCCAACAAGGTAGCGACATACTCCTTTTATAGAATGCAAATCCTAGGAAAAAGAGGAAAAATCCTGTGTTTGGGAAAAGGCACAAATATTGCCATTTATAGTTAAATAAAAAATGAAAAAGAGTGTTGTAAAAATATTTAAGGGCTTGAAGGCTGGGTGTTCCGATGAAAGAGAAAATGGAAGGCCTAGCCTAAGAAGTGATCGACACTCCTCTTTTTCTCTATTGATTCTCAAATCCAAACTAAGACAAGTTATCTTCTATAATATCCCGACTTAACTTCTCTATCAGTATAACTAAAGAGAATGTTCATTTTAGAGAAAACGAATCAAATAGATTATCGAACATAGGGGTACGAAAGCAACAACCCTTGTCTATGCAAATCTTTCATCAAGTTCATTATTGATGGTAAATGTTGTTGAATGTACGACTCTTGTTTCAGTGGCTTGTACCAGAACATTATTGCATTTCATGTGTTAAGCATACCAGATTGTTACTCTTCCAATTAGAAGGTAGGCTCGATGTATGCTACTAATGCTGAGATCAGGGGGCCTTAGGTCCAAAAAAGGCTTTATATGATATTTCATCTTGTTGAATGCGAAACGGAAGTGGGGGTGCTGTTCACTCCAGACTGGACCCATGGTATCACAAATCTAGTTTGGAACGAGCATGCATCCTTCTGTGAAATAATGTTACACTAGGCTCAAGCAAAGGATGTATCCGGATAATATACTTTATTTTATTTTTCCAGTGATGTGTACAATACCCCCTTTATCTAGGTCGAGAATCCTCTTTCTCTCTTCAACTTTTCTATGCTCTCCCATATATTGAGACATAGGTGCGAGTAGCCCTTTTGGGGACGGGCACCACTTTTCCCCGGTACCAAGTCAGAAATCCAGCTTGAATCTATTACTTTTTCGGATGTATCTACATTCAATGTTTATATGTGAACAGAGCCATATCCCTTCTTCAAAAAGCTGAAATGCAGAAATAAGGTTTTTGTTCGGCAGCTGAAATCAAATCGAAGCGAAATGCCTTCCTGTATCATATTACTTCACCAAGGACAAACTACCTCTTCTTCCTCTATTTTTCAATTAGGCCAGTTGCACATGAGCCACTCGTAAATTGAAAGAGTGAGCTCTTTCAAGGGGTTCTTTGAAAATAGAGCTTGTGAGAGAGCGTGAGGAAAAGTTATGATGTTGAAGAAATGGCACCCTATGCTGAAGACTGAAAGGGATGTCCATTCCACCAATTGATCGAATAAAGGAACCTTATTGTACTGACCCCCGGAGGAGTGTTACTATGGCTAGCCCCCAGGAGGGGTTTTAGATTCTAAAGACATACTATATAATCTTTAATCACAAACCTCTCTTCTTTCCTGTATCTCAATCAGCTATCAAGAGGACTACCCGTTTTAGAAGTGAAATTTCCCGCTCCCTATGGAGAAGGAACAAGACCACTCTTTTCTTTATCAAAAGCAGGTCCCCATCATCCATGTCACCTCCATTCTTTAGGAGGCTCAACTCGAGAACTCCATTGGAATGTGTAAAAGATGAAATGGGTGTTAGTTGCAGCCTCCTATTGGGAGTAGGACTCCTTCCGTAGAAGAAAGGTCATGCAGAAGAGCCCCTTCACTCCAGATAATTATTTTCTCTAACATGACTTTCTCGAAGTTGGATCTAATCTCTGGTGCAACTCCATCATAAAAAAAGAATTTTTTAGAGCTGGCTATTACCCGGGATTCTTGTTCACCGGCTATGGAATCTCTATAGAACAACCTAGTCAAATGTCCGCACTCGTATGGTTGAATGCGTGAGACGATTAAAAGAGGATTATTTTATATTGCAAGTGATGAATAATGAATAGCACAATATTGTTATCGTTATAACATTATTTGTATCACACCTATCCTCTGTTTATAAGAGTGATTATAATGCTGTGTTTAATATAGAAGACTACGAATGTCAGAAACGTGATTGAAAATAACTGGTTACACAAAATGATCGTCCGAATCACTATATGAGAAATTCATGGAGGCTACTGCCCATAACATATGCTTCTTTACTAAATTAAATCGAAGGTACAAACTCATGAGTAGTTTGGATTCATATTCATAATAGTATAACAGGGTCTCACAGAACATGTGCCATTACATGTCATACTCATTGATTGATAGTTTCCCATTACTATCCCACATGCTCATATAGTATCATACTAGCTTTGAACCCGTGCGATGCACGGGGACATGACCCCTATACATGCCAACAAATACAACGTCTATAACTATATTGTTATACAAATAATAAAACAAAATATAGAGAGTGCTCAAAAATAAATACAAATAAAGTATAAAAAGGAATTGGGGGGGGGGGATTTGAATTGGAGAGAACGAAATGACTACTATAAATCAAACAAGGCAAGTGCGCTATGTTATTTTTATCAACCAATGCATGTTGTCACAACAGAAGAAATAGACGAAGAAAAAGTAACTGAAAAGAAATGCCAAACCCGCTCATAAAAATTACTCAAAAAATTGATTTCCCTATATTAGGCACGTCATCTTGTACAAATGTGCTAAGATATAGAGAACATATATCCAATCAATACAATAACATAACCTATCATTGCATAATTTTTTCCTATAAATCTAGAGGGAAATTTTCATCCCTGGGCACATGAGTCATACATCCTTCTGCACAATATTTTTTTTCTTAATTCATCTAACAACATATACTTCTTAAACTTTCAAACAAAAGAACCTTCTCAATGACATCAATGTGTTTTGATAGAACATGTCTGGACTTCAAGTTTTCCTAAATTCAAAATAAAAGTCAGTTAAAGAAAGAATGAAATAAAGAACCTGTAAGAGAGAACGGAAGATAAACTACAGAATACTAGAAATATTAGAGCTTGTGCATCATGTAAAATTAATATATATATATATATATATATATATATATATATATATATATATTCACACATTTTGTAGAATAATAAATTTTGCAAACTAACACCTATAAATCCAAATAATAGTGGATCAGGCGAGGGTAAATAAAAAAGGCACAAAAAAACTAGCAAACAAAGAAACTAACCCCAATGAGTGATCAATATTGTCTATAACGAAAAAATAAAATAAAAATTGTCTTGTGCTATGATTGGATGAATATATTGAAGAGATGTATGATTTACTTGATTTATAGGCTAACCGGTTAGTGAAAATCAAGCATGATGAAAGGAGGAAAATTATTTTCAGTGAGGTAAATTCACATCGAATGATTATTACCATTTATATTACATAAAAATCATACCTTATCCATCAAATTTTTTTTATTTTTTACCCACAAATCTTTGACTCGTTGTTCAACAGAAATCATTCGGAAATGTTGGACTTTCGAGAAATAAAATCTTGCAATCTTTATTACCATTGATGGATTTTAAATTTTTAATTCAATCATATGATGGACCAAATTAGTTATTAATGCACCATGCCTTCAATTTAAATTTTCCACCAATTGTTTTTTCCACCTACCTTAACCAAGAAAATTCAAAACTCATAAAAGAAAATTATCCAAAACTAACATGTGGGAAAATTACTTATCGTGAAACTGTTCTATTTTTGTGACACCTTTCTATTTTCTACATCATTTCTCATACTATTTTTTTAGAAGAGACATACTATTTATTAGGTATATAAATATAAATAACTGTGAAAAATAAACTAATTAGAATTTGTAATTTTCAAATATTTAAGAGGAAATTTTCTTGAAGGTTTCAAAATGAATTTTTCTTTCAAAAAAATTAAATTTTATTATTTCTTAATATGAGAACTAATATACCTTTAATATTTTTTCTTTTTAGTTGGTAACATTTTCCTATTTAATGGATCTCATATTTATTACTATTACGGATGTCATTAAAGTTTGTGTTGTATCATTAATACATTAATTTTTTTTTTAAATATTTAAGAGTAAATTTTCTTGAAACTTCACATAATTTGGTTTCAGATTGAATTATATAATTTCTTCATATGATAAGTCAACTAATATCTTAAATAATTTTTTTTGGAAGGTAACCTTTCCTTATTATACTGAGAAATTTATTTCTATTTCGAATGTCATTAAAGTTTGTGAGATCAATACATTACTTTTTTTATGTATTCCAATTATGGGACTGTTACTATAAATAATTAAAAATGTAACAAATAAATAATTAAAATAATTCTACGTGGCAAATCCTCAGGCAAAGCTGAAGAAGACATTCTCAAATAGTATATTTTGGATTAGTTGAGTTTGTACGGTTAATAATATAAATGTTACTGTGCATCAGTTTACTCAGGTATGAAGTTTGACATCAAGATGGTGCAAATAGTCGGAGATTAAATAATTTAAGGCGATGTACTCATTTCGCTTAGCTGGAGGTTTTATTCTACATAGTGTTCCGAGCAAAGCTTTCACAAAACATGCAGGCATGTATGATTTCAAGATTACACCAATCCCTGCTCATCAGATGTACTCTTTTTTTCTTCATCAGAGCTTTTGTCCTAATGAAACTTGTTTGACAAGTTTTTAACGATGCATAAATATTAATGAATATTTAAGGGTAAGTGTTATGAAATATGTAATTAATATTATGAATATGCTTAATATATTATATTACTACATATGAGTGATACAGATTGTCTTCCACGCCCCATATATATAAAATGTGCTTTGGTGGAGACTAATATGCTCATAAACACAATTCTCTTTACATTACTTGTATCTCTTTGTTCCTCGTCTTCACATTGTCTCCGAGTTCATAATAGCACTCTAAATATGATACAATATGTTTCAATATAATTCACTCCCACTAATTCAGAAAACCAAACATGCTGTAACTTCATAACAGGGACGTCAAATTCCTCAAAAGGCACCATGCATTATTATTGATAAGATGATCCACCAAGTTTCTACTTCCGTAGCTACACTTGTGGAATATATAGAAATCATAATCTCATGCAGTTTGTCCTTTTGTGATATGCAGAAAACTATTTTATTTGTGTAACAAGGTACTATTATGATTATTAAAGATTTTAATGATTGTCACTTTGGGTGAAAGATACAGAACAAATACGATGGCAAAGTAGTGTCTTTCCAGCCACTTCTCCAAAAGCCGAACGCTATGAAAGATTTTGTTAGCATTTAAATCCTGCATAACTTTGCCTTATTTTAACCGTTACAGTATAGAAGGAAAGGGATGAGTCACCCACCCTACATGTAATTTGGAAACTATCTCATACAGAAAATGTCAGATTTTCATACGAAAAGAAAACGAGCTAGTATCTTTGAATTGGGGTTGTCGTCTTCAGTCTTCTCAATAGTCTCAAACGCGCTGTTATGTCACTGTTCACTGGTTTCTTCTTTTCAAAGCCTCGTATGAAGATCACGTATTTAGCTTAGTTGACCATTAGTGCAGGTTCCCCTAAGCTATAGTGTTCCAAAAATTGGATAAAGAGGTTAGGAATTACCTCAGAGGAAGTTCTAATTTAATTAATACACTGGGAGGATGAAAAAAAGCAAAAACTCTAAAAAATAGGAAGAGAGATTCAAAACAATCGCGATTTGTTAAGTCTTGTTTCGAAAAACAAACATTATAGGAAGTTTACGGTTGTGTTACTACTTACAATTCAATTTTTGAAGCGTCATTACTTATTACTTCTTCCTCGTATCCTTTATTTTTTTACGTTTTCTTTTTGGGATGTATTTTCTCTTTAGCTTAATTACTTAATGCATATCCCTAATATGTCAAAACTCTCACATTGCAACCCCGTTTCTAGAACTAGCTGATTGCATTCTTCATTTACAATAAAAACGTCAATGTTAAACTGGTAAATTATTCCATCCAAGCTCCATCCATGTGATGAGGGTAATTTTGTCAATTCCAATAAAATCATACTAATAAAAATCATAATAAAATTAAAAATAATGAAGAAGATAATAATGAAAGAAGATGGGAAAGATTTGCAAGAGAAACAAATTATACAGTAAAAAAAGAAGACGATGAGGATAAACACGTTCCTCTCCGTCTTCTCCATCGAAATTCCTCTCTCTCTCTCTATAGTCTCTGCTCTGACTCTTCACCGTCTCTTCTCTCTGCCTTTCTGTAATATCGGCTTTGCGAAAACGGGTTGTGGGTTTCAGTTCGGATTGATTCGGTATCTCCTGAAAACCACATAGATAAAACTTTGTTCTTGGTGTATTTGATTTTCTCTCCACCGAGATTGATAAAGCTCCGTTTTGTAGTATCCTCGTTGAGCTTGTACCTTCAAAGTGGGGTGAATCAAATTGTTGAAAATAATATCGATGAGATCTACACAGCTAGGGTTTCAACCACAAGCCTGCGAACGAGAGAGAACGAGAGAGCAGACGAAGAAAGAGAGAAAAACGTTCTCATTTGATTGGAAATTCAGAAAATGAAATTACAGAAAAGAAAAGAATGAAGAAATCCTTTTAAACCTCTTAGCCTAACGGAACAAGCCTCCGTGGACCAATAGCAAGATGCCACGTCAGTGCTACGCCTAACAGAAACATAAAACAAAGGAAGAAAGGAAACGACATCGTTCAACTAAATGAGAAGTCTACCAAAGTTACAAAGCGCCCCCTTGAGATATAAACGGCTGAGATTAGAAGCACATCAAGCAATCCAACGGCTACTGCTATCTGCTGCGTTCATGTCATCAGTTTGGCAGTCTTTGCAATTTGGTCCAGTGCAAGAATATGATTATCTCTTATACGCCCCCTCAAGTTGGGGGGGGGGGGGAATGATGAATAACCCCCAACTTGGAAAGTACAGAACCAAAAAGAGCAGGAGCAAGTGGGTTTGTAAGAAAATCAGCTAACTGAAGTTCTGAAGAGAGATGTCTAAGCTGAATAGAACCGGAATGGACCAAATCTCTAACTAGGTGACAATCCACATCAATATGTTTAGTTCTCATGCAAGACAGGATTTGCAGTAATGTGAAGAGCAGATTGACTATCACTGTAGATTATTAGAGGACCAGAGAAAGAACACTTAAGTTCTGTGAGAAGAGTGACTAACCAGGTGAGTTCACAACAAACTGCTGCAAGACCTCTATATTCAGCTTCAGCTGAGCTCTTAGCTACCACTGTTTGCTTCTTTGACTTCCAAGACACAAGACATTGCCCCAGATACACCAAGTAACCTGAAGTGGACCTTCTAGTGTCTAGACAACCACCCCAGTCTGAATCTATATAATCCAAAAGAGGCAAAGAAGAGCTAACTGGAAATAATAACCCTTGAGAACTGGTGCCTTTGATGTACCTCAAATTGTGATGGATAGCTGAAAGATGCTGTGTTGTTGGATGTGCTACAAATTGACTGAGCTTGTGAACTGAGTAACAAAGATCAGGTCTTGTGTTGCAAAGATAAAGAAGCTTTTCAATTAACTGTCTGTAGAGAGCACTATTATGATCATCCAATGCAGAACCAATGTGCATGCTCAGTCTAATAGAAGCAGCCATAGGAGAAGAAGCTGGTTTACACTCCAAATAATTGACTGAGGAGAGAATTTTATGAGTGAACTTTTGTTGACAAATGAAAATGCCTGCATCATCCCTCTTAATCTCAAAACCCAAGAAGAAAGATAAAGAACCCAGAAACTTGAGTTTGAAAACTTTGCCAAGAAGATCCTTAAAATGATGCAAAGCATTAATTGGAGAACCTGTGATGATAATATCATCAACATAAACCAGGAGATAGCATTCTTCTGCAGCAGTGATCCTCACAAATAAAGTATAACCAGACTTGCATTGCACAAACCCCAATCTAGTGATGGTTCCTGAAAACTTAACAAACCATTGTCTTGATGCTTTCTTAAGACCATAAAGAGATTTTTGGAGCTTGCATACCGAAAGAGGATAATGAGTCAGAGCATTTGAGAGATGTAAACCAGGAGGAATTGACATATACACTTCTTCAGTGAGGTCCCCATTCAAGAAAGCATTGTTGATATCCAGTTGAAGAATGTCCCAATTCTTCATAGATGCAAGAGTCAATAGAATCTCAAAGTAGACAGTTAGCCACAGGGGAAAAAGTTTCAAAATAATCAACACCCTCAGTTTGTGTGTAGCCCTTAGCCACTAATCTAGCTTTGTACCTGTCTATACTGCCATCTCAATTGTATTTAATTCTGTAGACCCATTTGCACCCAATTTTCTTGTGATCCAAATTGAGTTGTGTAATAACCCAGGTGTCATTGTCCTCAAGAGCTTTAAGGTCATCTGCCATGGCAGTAACCCACTTAGGATCCTGAGATGCTTGTGCATAAGTATGAGGTTCTATTTGATTGCAAAATGTGGCAAAACTAGCATGAATGATCTGACCATTAGAAGAAAGCAAATTGTTTCCAAAATCATATTTGTCACTCAAGAATGACTGAGACAAATCGCTAGAAGGCAAAACATAGTCTCTAAGATAAGTAGGAAGTTGTTTCACTATAGTACTTTGTCTAGGAGTATGAATGGGGACAGGTGTGTGATAATCTTATCATGAGCATGTAAGGAAGGTGTGGTGACTGGAGCTGGAACTGCATCAGAAACAGGTGTGACAATGTTTTCATGATCAAACTCAGCGGATGAAACTGGAAGACAAAATGAATCTGAGGTGGCAGCAGCTCCATCACCATGAAAAGGAAATAGATGTTCATGGAAAACCACATTTGTGGTGACAAAGAAAACATTATTCTCCAAATCATAAATCGTATATCCCTTTGTGCCATATACATATCCCACAAAGACACATTTGACAGCTCTAGGTTCAAACTTTGTTCTACCATGTTGGAGAGTACTAGCATAGAAAAGACACCCAAAAAATTTCAAAGTAGTGTAATCAGGGACCATATTATGAAGAACCTGAAAAGGAGATTGATCTTGAAGTTTGGGTGTTGGCACTCTATTAATCAGATAAGCTGCTGTCAAAAAACATTCTCCCCAGAAAGTGATAGGCAATTGACTTTGACACTTGAGTGCTCTAGCCACATTAAGAAGATGTTGGTGCTTTCTTTCAACTACTGAATTTTGTTGAGGTGTTTCCACACAACTATGCTGATGAATGTTTCCTTTTTCAGCAAAAAAGTTTGTCATCTCCAATTCTGGTGCATTATCACTTCTAATCTGCTTAACAGAAACTTGAAATTGTGTTTGAACTAACTGGCAGAAAGCTGGAATAATGTGATCCACATGACTCTTATGATGCATAAGATAAACCGAAGTGCATCTGATGGAATCTTCAACAATGGTCATGAAAAATCTATGACCTGAATGAGTGGGCACTTTGTATGGAGCCCAGGTATCTATATGCACCAACTCAAACAAAATTTTAGAGATATTACCTTTGTTTGGAAAAGGCAATTTCTTCTGCTTAGCCAAGGGACAAATCTCACAATGAACACCATCTTTAGGCTTGATTTTGTCATGCAAATGAGAAGAGATAAACTGCAACTTCTTATAGGACGTATGTCCTAATATTTGATGCCATAATTCTGTGTTGTTCATAGCAGCTGTAGCACCAGAAACACTCTTAATTGGAGCAGAAGATTGCACATTATTGTCACCAAAATACAAGCCACCTTCTCTGTATCCTTTTCCAGTTATTTGACCTTCAAGATTCTTGATATGACATTCATTCTCATTGCAGTGAAATGTACATCCATGAATTTTTGTCAGTTGAGAAACTGAAATCAAGTTGAAATGAAAATCTGGCACTAACATAACATTGTCTAGTGTTATATAATGATTCAGCTTTACTGTCCCAATATGAGTAACAAGTGTGGTTTTTCCATATGGGAGATGAACATAAGTGTGTGACACAGCCTTTTTTGAAATGAAAGAATCAATGTCTGATGACATGTGGTCTGTTGCACCACTGTCCAAATCCACAAATGCTTCATTGATTGATTCTCCCTTGTATCAATCTGAAAAGAGTAAGAACTCAATACTCCAACCATGATATGATGGCTGCTATGCACAGAACTAGCTGAACTAGAAGGTGATTGGAGAGGAGAATCCATATAATTGCCAGATAAAGTGTTTCCTCTTCCCATGCTTGGTGCAAGTTTCAAATTTGCAGTTGTCAATTGAGTATTTAAGAGTGACACTAATTGTTGTGCTTGAGCTGAGCTGAGTGACACATTCCCTGAACTATCTCCCTGCATAGAAATGCTGTCCAAATTTACAAAATCTGAAGATGCAGCATTAGCCTTAGACTTGGTGAATTTGAGATTTGGAGGGAAACCATGAAGCCTATAACACTTGGCCTTAATGTGTCCTTCATGACCACAATGATGACAGATTATTGGTTTACCACCTCTTCCTAATCCAGTGTTGAAAGTATTCCTTGGTCCATTCCAATTAGAAGTAGAGAATTTTGCATTACCACCTAGACTACCAACAACATTCATAGTCATATGCTGAGTTGGAATTGAATTTTGTTGAAGCTCCAGCTGTTTCTCTTGTTGTACTATTTTAGCAAAGGTAGCATTCATGTGAGGTAAAGGATCTGTTAAGAAAAGTTGATCCCTGACTGAGGTGTATTGAGAATTCAATCCCATAAGAAACTGCATAGTTCTATCCTGTTCTTGTGATTGCCTCCATCTATTCACAACTCCACATTGACATTGAGCCAAAGCACCACAATCACAATTTGGAAGAGGCTTATAACTTGCTAACTCATCCCATAACCCCTTCATTTTAGTGAAATAGACAGTAACTGAAAAATTATCTTGTTTCATTCCTGCAAGCATTTGGCTAAGCTGAAAAATCCTTGGCAAATTGCCTTGAGAAAACATTTCTATTAAATCCAACCATACTTCTCGAGCTGTAGATCTACAGACTACACTGCTAACAATGTCATTTGACACAGATTTAGCAACCATGACATGACCATACTGTCACACCTCCTCAAAACAGAATATAGTTCTGAATTACAACAAGTTCCAAAATTGTTCAATCCACAAAATCCAACTTGTTCTTCGCTCTCAAAGCCACAACAATCGATTTGTGCCAAGTATAGAAGTTATTGCTATCCTATTTCTCAGAAACCAACACCACTTCAGGACTATCTGAACTATGCAAACAATAAGGAGTAGATCCATCAATACCTGATGATGAGCTAATCCTAGCTCCAGAGGTCGCAGAATCATGATGCGCCATTTCCAGATCCAATCGAAAAAACAGAAAACAGATATGAAACTTGATTCGAACCTTCTCACAACTTGAATCTCACAACTCAGCTTCAAAACTGCAGCCAACCTGGCTCTGATACCATGTTGAAAATAATATCGATTAGATCTAAACAGCTAGGGTTTCAACCACAAGCCTGCGAACGAGAGAGAACGAGAGAGCAGACGAAGAAAGAGAGAAAATCTTTCTCATTTGATTGGAAATTCAGAAAATGAAATTACAGAAAAGAAAAGAGGGAAGAAATCCTTTTAAACCTGTTAGCCTAACGGAACAAGCCTCCGTGGACCAATAGCAAGATGCTACGTCAGTGCTACGGCTAAGGGAACCATAAAACAAAGGAAGAAAGGAAACGACATCGTTCAACTAAATGAGAAATCTACCAAAATTACAAAGCGCCCCCTTGAGATATAAACGGCTGAGATTAGAAGCACATCAACCGATCCAACATCTACTGTTATCTGCTGCGTTCATGTCATCAGTTTGGCAGTCTTTGCAATTTGGTCCAGTGGAAGAATATGATGATCTATAATATAAATCCATTGTATTTTGTTTGTTGTGGCCTAGTGAGTCTTGTCTTCTAATTCAACCCTTTGCATTCTGTTGGGCGTGTTGATTTTGATTTTTGGTTCTTGGCCTCCAATTAAAACCCATGGTTCTATTTTCGTGGTGTATTTTGGTAATGGAATCAAGAATTGGTTGTCCGGTTTGGGTTGTGTGCTCGGAGACGGTATTAGAAGTGAAATAAGCGAGGTCGTGTTGTGATGGTAGTCGGCGGGTGGGTTTTGGTTTGGCAATGTTTGTCGGAATTTGTGGACTGGTTGCCGGGAAAAGGAAGAGTGAAATTCTCCCCGGAAACTAGGTTCACAGTGGCAATGACGGTGGTGGCTCAGGCAGCATTGGTGGTGGATGTACTAGTGTTCATATTTTAACGGGTAGACATTTACCCTTGACAATAGGATTTAGATGGAAACTAACGGAATATTCTATTAAGTAATGGACGGAACTTTTTTCCAGTTTCACATTGACGTGTTTGATGATGCAATCAGCTACTTTTAGAAGTGGGGGTTGCAATGTGATAGTGAGATATGTATTAAGTAATTAAGCCATTCTCTTTCTCTACATTTATTTTTAGTTACATTTTTGTTTTTAATGACACAATTGTGCTTAAAAAATACCCCACAATATTAATTGGATGAACTCCACCATATAATTATTTTTGAAGAAGGAATAAAAAAGTAAAAGGCTAACTTTCTTAATAATTTTTGAGAAGGAGATGATACAGAGGAAGCATGTCATTACTGTTTTATTTTTCTATAAAATGATTACTATTTCCTGAAGAAAAGAATCTGTACTGGATATCCTAATTATAAAATGTAATTTTTAATTTGTGGACTGAGGGAGTATCCTTTCTATGTAAAATGAAAAGAAAAACAAAGCAAAACACAGAGTAGCCCAGTCTCATCTCCGTTTCCATTGTATCTTTATTACCACGACATAAAAATTGAAATCTCTATATTCAAAAGAAGTGTATGGATTATTCTATACAAATTCGAAAGTTTTTCATAATTCTCCTAGTTCTGCCAGATATACCTTCCGATTGGCATCTTCAAAATTCTATACACATGGATCTTCACCGCCCTTTTAAGAATCAAATGAATATGGAGGCTTTAACAGATCATAGGGTGCCCACAAAGCATCCAATGGACAGGGCCGGCTCGCGTCGAGCCGAGCCCACGGCTTCCCCTTCCCACTCCAATGCAAGAGGCTCACCGGACCCGGATGCAGATCCCGACACAGTCCCCTGAAATTGTCCCCACCCAAACCGTGCTGGTTCCACCTGTGATCCACCGGTGCTATTTTCCCGGCAAAAACAAGCAAAAATGGGGGCAGTGAACCCAGCTGGTATATCCTGATCCTCTTCTGCAGCTCCATCCATTCCTCGATCTTTGCGGTGTAGTCACCGCCTCTCCAACGGTCGAGATCAATCACCATCACGCCGGTGTTGAAATAGCAGGCGTGTCGGTTGGCGAAAGTCAAAGAGAGGGATGGGTTTGACCAGAATGTCGGTGTGAAGTATGTAGTGAAATTGGCGTTGCAGTACTCGGGGGCGGCCAGGACAGTGTCCTGACCGAGCGGAGTAGCTGCAAGCTTCGCAATGTCGTCTACCAGGACCAGATCAGAGTCCAGGTAGACGACTCTGCGCACACAGAGGGGGAGGATGTTCGCCAGGTAACTCCTGGCGTAATTCAACGGGCAGTCCAGGGCGGAGCGGATGGAGGTGGAGATGAGGCGAGTCACCGACGACACGTCGAAAGGGTAAACTTGGAACTTCAAGTATGGGAAGGAGTTGGCGATCGTTGCGCGTAGGAGCGACGCGTTGGCGGCAGCCGACGCGACGAAGTGGAAGACTATGTTTTGCGGGCAGGTTGAGTGTTGGAGGACGGAGAGAACGGCGGCCATGGAGCCGCGGATGTAGGCGGCATCAAGGGTCATCGCAACGTGTACCGCCTTCTCCGAACACAAATTGTCACCGTCTTCATCATCACCTTCTTCTTCTTGCTTTTCTCTTCCATCTCCACTGTTTGTAAGGGAAGCACAATCTGGTGAGTTGTAGAACTCTGGGGCTTCTCTAAATTGTTGGGAGAGATTCGGAGCTGTTGCTGTGGTGGTGGTGCTGGTGGTGGAGAGAGAAATGTAGAGAGAGAAAAGGAAGAGTAGGAGGAAGCTTCGCTGGTGGCCTCGCTTGGACATCATGTGGGTTAGTGAGATTTGGGAATGGGAGAGAGGTGCGACGACTTTTATATGAAAGCGAGCTGGAGTTTGATTGAGTTTGAAGTATAGTCTGTTGAAAAGGAGTATTCTATGGTTGGGAGGCATATGTCATGTCTTTGCAACAATTTTAAGAAAGTTGTGCAAATGTCGATATCATTTATACTCCAACTAGTTTACCCATAAACCCAGTTCGCTATAGGTTTCGGTTGACCTTTTCTTCACCCATTTCCTGAATAAAAACTATAAACCCTATTAATTTTATGGGTTCTAGGAAAGGTGTTTGGCTTTTCCTAAATCGTCTGTGTAAACCCATAAACCGAATAAAGCTATTGGTTCTGTATGCAGACGATGTGTTCTAGTAAAAGCTCCAGAAACTGATGGTGGTGAACCAATTGATATGACGCCCGAAGGCTTTTCAGTGCGGACTGTGGCGCAAGAGTATGGGGGTGTTCCATTCAGTGTTGCAGGGGATACATTGGTATTCTCCAACCACAGGGATCAAAGATTGTACACGCAGTTAATTGAGTCAAGAGGTCCAACTCCATCAAATTCTGTTAGCTTTCATACCATCTATTAATGTTTAGTACCTGTTCTTGAGCTATAATAAGCGCAGTAGTGTTCACATATGTTCTTACTTTACTCTTAGCATACTCTATGAAGGGAGGCGAATCCCTGGACCAGTTCGATTGCATGTCTGCTATACCGATTAAAACTTGTTTCAACATGAACGCTAGAAACCCTACTAGGCGGAATTAGAGTTCATACCTGCGTCCAAGCTATCTGATGTAGGTCTGAACACTCCGGATCTTCTCCCGTATTCCCGAAGTTTCTCCTGCATGCAAGTGCGGGCATGCTGCTTCCAGAATCCTTCTTGGCCTCCAGACGAATTGCTCTCACTCTCGAAACCCTAGATTTCGGTGTGTATCTGAAGCATACGAATTCTGAAGACTAAGGACACTTATATAGGCTACGGGAGGGACCTGGAGGAGAAAATACGAATCAGGCTCCTAACTTTATTAGGACTTCTGGTTCCACCCAAACTAGTCCGAATAAAGTTAATAACAGTTAGTACCACTAAATAACTGTTATTGCATTCCTGTCCATATTATCAAAAAAATAATACTTCGAGCTCCTGTTATTAAATACTTATTATCTTCCCATGTTAAGATTACAGAAATCCGTCGATTAAATTAATTACTGACTAATCTTTTAATCGACCTCTTCCCATTTCCTTGATCCTTACCACTTAACTTATTTGATATGTCCAGATTACCAAGTTATCCAGGGTTTGATATAATCAAAACTTATAAGATTCGTCAAGGGGATATCATCAATCCCATAACCGGGACATGGATTCCTTCGATATATCAATCTACACCATGGATTCAATAGTATTACCCAACTCATCGAGGTTATTGACTCCATAGGAATCTCACTGACTTGACTTGTCAAAGCAATAACTACTAAATACATGTGCACACTGACTATCTAAGAATTAAGAGAATAAGTAATCATAATAACCATGAGACATAGCTTGTCTTATTATGTCAGTACAAAGACAATGATCTCAACTTGGTCCTGTTCAATATACACAAAGTATACTAGCACGTTGATTTGAAACTATAGTTTGAACTATATTGTTTCTTGTAGCCAAGACATACCTACTAAAACAATGTGCTACAATCGTTCCGATGGTTTGTCTAATTCCATCTAGATTGTGAACTCACAACTTTCATTCCACAAGAACCGAAGATAAGATCTTCTGTGTGTAAGCTATACTCTACACACTAGATCTTCTACTATGCAGAACAATAGACAACTATGCACAATAATAATATAATGCAAAAACATTGCCCAAAACCATTCTCATAAATATCAAATTCATATAATCCAATACAAAAAGAATGGCTTTTAGTATTCAATCCAACAATCTCCCACTAAGACTCAAAGCCATGCAGCAACACAACTCAAACCCATTCCCTCTACGTGACCATCAAAAGCCTTAGCTGTCGAACACTTCGTAAATGGGTCTGCCAGGTTATCAGTTGATGCAATCTTCATCACTGCGACATCACCTATGTGCACGAATTCTCTAATCAAATGGTACTTACGCTCTATGTGTTTTCCTTTCTTGTGAGCTCTTGGTTCCCTTGAGTTTACAACCGCGCCGCTATTATCGCAATAAAGCGTCATAGCTGGTTGTGCGCTCGGCACAACTCCAAGATCCATTAGAAAGTTTCTGAGCCAAACAACTTTCTTAGCAGCTTCAGAAGCAGCCACATATTCAGCTTCCATGGTGGAATCAGCAATGCAAGACTGCTTGATGCTCCTCCAACTAATGGCTCCACCTCCTAAAGTGAACACATATCCAGAGGTAGACTTACTGGAATCCCTATCTGACTGAAAATCTGAGTCTGTGTACCCAATGGGTACAAGACTATTTTCATGGTAAACCAACATATAGTCTCGAGTCCTTTTTAGGTACTTCAATATATGTTTCACCGCAGTCCAATGTTCTCTGTCAGGGTTAGACTGATATCTACTAACCATGCCAACAGCAAAGCAAAAATGCGGTCTAGTACAGAACATCGCATACATGAGGCTTCCTACTGCAGAAGCATAAGGAACTGCTTTCATGCTTTCTATCTCATCAGGTGTCTTAGGACACTGATCCTTAGATAGACTGATTCCATGTCTGAAAGGGATTAACCCTTTCTTGGAATCCTGCATGCTAAACCTTGCAAGAACAGTATCAATATAATTGGCTTGTGACAAGCCCAACATCTTATTTTTCTGATCTCGCATAAGCTTGATCCCTAGAACGTATGTTGCTTCTCCCAAGTCTTTCATATCAAATTGACTTGATAACGATAACCGCACACTAGATAATACACCGACATTGTTTCCAATGAGCAATATATCATCAACGTATTGTATCAAGAATACCACCACATTTTCTTTACACTTCTTGTACACACACGACTCATCCGGACATTGATCAAAACCAAAATATTTGATCACCTGATCAAAACGGATGTTCCATGATCTATATGCTTGCTTAAGTCCATAAATAGACCTCTTAAGCTTGCACAACTTGTGCTCCTGGCCCTTAGCTACGAATCCTTCTGGTTGCATCATATAAATGCACTCATCAAGACTTCCATTAAGGAAAGCTGTCTTGACATCCATTTGCCAAATTTCGTAATCAAAATGAGTCGCAATGGACAAGAGAATCCTGATAGACTTAATCATGGCTAATGGCGAAAAAGTTTCCTCATAGTCGACCCCTTATTTCTGAGTAAAACCTTTCGCAACAAGCCTTGCTTTGAAGGTTTCAACCTTCCCGTCTGCCCCTCTCTTTTCTTGTAAATTCACTTACACCCGATGGGTTTTACCCCATCTGTTGGATCTACAAGATCCCAGACCTGATTGGAGTACATAGACTCCATCTCAGAAATCATAGCATTTTTCCACTTTTCCGCATCCGTACTTCCAACAGCTTCATTATAGTTACTAGGATCAGTATCATGTTCATCAGGGACCTTTTTAAAAAGACTCTCCCAAGTACATGTATCTGTCTAGTTTACGAGAAACCCTCCCACTACGACGAGGCTGTACTTCTGGTTCACTAGTAGTAACATTTTCCCCACTGCTCGGTTGCGGCGGAATGTCACTACTATCTTGTGGATCACTAGTATTGTCAGTTCCCCCACTGCCCTCTTGTGGTATGTCAACACTATTTTGTTGTGTATCACGAGTATCTACATTCCAACCACCCAAAGGTAGTTGAATGTCGATATCATTTTCTTGTGGTATTTCCTCTTGTACAGTTGGTATATCATGACGTTGGACTACTTGATTTCCTCGCATTTCTTC
This sequence comes from Linanthus parryae, assembly GCA_023055425.1. Lineage (NCBI taxonomy): Eukaryota > Viridiplantae > Streptophyta > Magnoliopsida > Ericales > Polemoniaceae > Linanthus > Linanthus parryae. The sequence goes on from JALGPY010000006.1 coordinate 81,970,591, forward strand.
CAGAACAACTTTACTTTTGGGCTTGTGATCCATAATATAGTCTTCCTCTAAGAATCTCGCATTGGTACTAACAATGACTTTCTGATCCTTCGGACTATAAAATACACCACCCTTTGTTCCTTTCGGGTATCCAAAAAAAAGACATACTTCTGTCCTTGATTCCAACTTACTTGCGTTCCCCTTCAACACATGTGCTGGACTGCCCCAAATCGGAACATGCCTTAGACTGGGCTTGCGCCCAGTCCAAAGTTCTGTGGGTGTAGTTGGTACTGACTTAGACGGAACCAAGTTCAGAATATATGCAGCTGTCTCTAACGCATGCCCCCAAAAGGAAGTTGGTAAATCTGAATAACTCATCATGGATCTCACCATTTCTATAAGAGTCCTATTCCTTCGCTCTGCCACACAATTTTGTTGTGGCGTACCTGGAGCAGACAACTGGGATTGAATCCCTTGTTCCTCCAAGTAATCCATGAATTGTCCCAAGAGGTACTCGCCACCTCGATCAGATCGAAATGACTTGATATATTTTCCTAGACGCTTCTCTGTTTCTGCCTTAAAAATTTTAAATTTCTTAAAGGCCTCAAATTTACGCCGCATCAAATAAATATATCCATATCTTGAGTAATAATAAATAAAAGTAATGAAATAATCAAAACCTCCCCTTGCTTGGACATTCATTGGTCCAAAAACATCTGAATGGATAAGCTCCAAAAGTTCTTTGGCCCTATTACCCTTTGCCAAAAATGGCCTCTTGGTCATCTTACCTTCTAAACATGACTCACATGCTAGTAGTGCCTCCACTTTTAATGAACCTAATGGTCCATTCTGAACCAGCCTTTGTATTCTGTTTATATTGGTATGACGAAGTCGTAAATGCCAAAGATATGTTTGATTTATCTCGCAAGGTTCCTTTCTCTTTTTAGGTAAGCTATCCGAGTTATTCAGTTCATATAGCTGCGCTATGGGAGTCTCAGGATTTATAATGCAAAGACCATCCACCAATGTACTAGAACAAATAAAACGTTTATTTTTCTTAATAACCACAGAGTCATTAAAATAAACTGAATATTCATTCTTAACCAACTTAGAAACTGAAATCAACTTCCTTCTAATGGAAGGTACATAAAGACAATCTTTCAAAACTAAAATCCTATCACTCCCAAAATGTAAGAAACAAATTCCTATTGCAACTGTAGCTACTTTATTCTTGTTGCCCAAGTGTAGATAAATCTCGCCATCACTAAGCTGTCTGGTTTCCTGGAACCCCTGCAATGAATTGCAGAAATGGTCAGTGGCTCCCTAATCTACACACCGGGTTCTAGTAGATCGAACCGCTAAACATGATTCAACTATTAGTGAAATAGATATACCTGAGTTGTTCTGGATTGGACGAGTCAGGAACTTTGGACATTGCTTCTTCCAATTCCCTCTCTGGTTACATAGGAAACACTTGCCTTTCGGCTTTCCCAATGTCCCCTAAGGAGCAAGTGCTTGCTGTGGCCCACGAGCTATTCCTTGAGGTGCTGGAGAAACCTTCGGAACTACTGCTTGTGCAACTTTCTTCTTCTTCTCAGCCATAGGGTTAGAAACAGAAGCCTTTTCCGCCACCATTACATTAACCGATTTCTGAAGGAGTCCCTCAGCTGCTTGAAGCTCCTTTAACAATTCGGCTAAAGAATAAGTCTTTTTGTTCATATTATATTTTAGCCGAAATCTGTTAAATGAATCAGACAGCGTCATGAGCACGATATCGACATGAGTTTCCTCATTGATTACAGCTCCAAGGATCTCTAGTTCACCTAGAAGACTTATCATCTTCAGAACATGATCCCTTACAGAGGATCCTTCAACCATTTTTGTGTTCATGAGGTTTTTCATAGCAACCTGCCTGGCAGCACGATCTTGATCCCCAAACACTCTTTGAGGTTCTCCATGATCTCAAGGGCAGAGACCATGTTCTCATGCTGATGCTGCAACATATTAAACATGGAGCCTAATATGTAGCATTTAGCCATCTGATCGGCTTTCTGCCACCTCTTATAAGGCTTGACTTCTTCTTCAAAAGCCCCTTCTAGAGGTTCTTCAGGACATTCCTCAAGAAGCACAAATTTGTAATCCTCAGCGGTTAGCACAATATTCAAATTTCTTTTCCAATCAATATAGTTTGATCTAGTGAGTTTGTTTTGATTCAAGAGAATAGATAGTGGGTTGAAAGAGTTCAAAATTTTTGAACCTGAGAATCATGTAAATAAAACATATAAGGGCAATGTAAACCACCGGTAGTCTAACACACATAAAAATAGTATGCCACGATGTGTGGACGTCTACCATTCATTCTATAGCTAGACATGGTACCTTTGGTCCTGCAAGCCATAGCAGTGACTCCGATGGGGAGGATACTATAACTTACATCTAAGTGTATACCATCATTTTACTTCTAAATCCCTTACCCCATTACATGCCTCTCATATGGAGAGATGACACATAAATAGTAATTTTTAGAAGTATCCTCATAGGAATTTATACCAGTGATACTATAGTGGTTCTGTTCGATAAGAAGGTTAACTCCAAGGCTAACACACACAACCAACTACATCACTTATAAATCAATGACCCAGAGACACGGGGATCGACCTTCCCGGTAAGGTCGCCGAAAACGTTTTCCGAAAATCACCATGCCGTCACTGTGGAAAACTTGACGATCTGCAATCTTTCGTCCTTCTGTCTCCACTAATATTACAGTAAACCTAGTCTCCATGGATTCCGCAAATCAGTCTGTAATAGAGTACCAGAGACTGCTACAAATTTTCAATGCCACCAAGGAGCTCACATGTTCATCTAATACTGGAATAAGAGAACCTAGGGTTTACTATTACAGAAGGTTACAAATATTTTTCATCCACAAAAACAGTGTGGGAATCAAAACCAAATAAAACCATATACATCAAACAGTATGACCATAATAGCAGGACACAATTCAATCTGCAAAACAAAGTTAGACATCGCAATCTTCCTACTCTAACATGCATAGCCGGTTCGATTATTGGACAACATGGATGTATAGCAGATATGCAGAGTCGAACAAGGCTCTGATTGAAACAGCCCGAGAATCCCCAAGCCTTCCGTTCTGGACCGGAAAGCCCTGGAGGGCGCTGCTAAAAGTGACAGCGGAACTCAAAAGCATAACATCCTGAATTATTTTTTTACATAATATTAAACAGTACAAAAGTCTTAAACATTACACAAGTCTCTGAATAAAATGTGCAACTCAAAATTACTACACTAGGCTTAGCTAACAAACTAGATCAAAACATGATGATATTCATCTAGGTGAGTCTCGTACCCTGCTACACCAAGTCTCCTGCTTCTAAACCTGCGGTGGGAAGGAAAACAGGAACCACAGTTTTCAAAGTCAGCAATAAATACTGAGTGAGCAACACCCAAGTATGTCAAACACAGAAGAGATGATAATTTAAGTAAAACAGTAAATAATAACATTTGCACAGCGGAAGCAAAAGACAATTGAGTAATAAGATAATCTCAAGTTCCAGACACAATTCCAGAAACTTCCAGAAACCAGCATTTAACTCATATCCAATATCCTCATATGAAAATTCCAACTCAATATCAATAATCCAACTCTGATATTCTCAATTAATCATAAACATCCAATTCCTCATAAATTGCCAATCCAGAAATATCCATTTTAGTTCTTGAGTAGAATGGGGAAAATCCAAGCGCAACATAATGAATAAATCCCAATCCCGCTTCCAAGACCTTAAGTGTCGACACCCCCCTAACAGGGTCTTTATGCCCAGAAGTAGTGAGTACAAGGAGCCAACCCGAGGCAAATTGAAACCCGGCTAAATAATAATGGGTCGAGTGGACGTAGCCAACAACAACCAAACCAATCAATAATAGTCCAATGACGTTCCCCGGACAACTCTTTTTACTTTAAGTTATTACGGATTAATAATTATCGTGTGAGATTTTCCAAAGGATAAGTAAACAAATCCTACGAGTATCAAATAGACAATACATTTTTGAGACATAACATAAAATCCACGTCTGACACGAAGGAAGCTCGGCACGCAAGACTTGGAATGTATAATCACATTAAATCACATAAATTAGCAAGTAAAAGCTCCTGCGGGAATTCGTCGTTCTTGTCTATGAACCCGTCCAAAGAAACGCGAGAAACGGAAAAAGATCGAAGCGGGTCGAGGCGACGAAATTGCCGCTGGAGTTGGAACTCGTCCGGAGAAGCTCTGGTCATTATTGGCTTCGGCTGAGCCCTTCTGGAGCTCATTCGGGCCTCCTACATTCGACTGGGACAGAGAAAGAGGGATGGGTGCCGCTGCTTTCACATCCCCGAGCTCTTCGCCGGAAAACATGGAAGAACGACCGTCGGAGGTGGGTTTCTTCTTTGCTGTTGCCGCATATTGCTACTGATCTGCTTAGTCTCCTTCTTAATCTGGTCGTGACACCGAGGGAAAGTGACAGAGGGGTGGAAACGAAGACACAGTGGTGGTGGCGACTCCGGGTTTCATCCCTGACGGCAGCAACGCCAGTGGTGATTGGTGGCTATAGTTGATAGCTCCTGCTGCTGTTTTACCCAGAGAACAGAGAGAATGAGAGGGAGAGCGAGAGAAAGATGTTGGAGAGAGCTAGAGGAGGTGAAAATGGTGGTGGCGGTGTTGGTGCCTCTCGACGGTGGCAGCGGCTGTGGTGGTTTGTGCTCGACTCCGGCTGCTGATGCCGTTACTTTCCCTCAGAAGACAACGAAACTGATAAAGAGGAGGCGCAGAGGGTAAGAGAGATAGAGGGTTATGGGGTTGCATAGAGAGATGACCACAGTGGTTGTGGCGGTGGTTTGAAGAAGATGATGATGGTGTTGGTGGAGATGGTGGAGGAGATGATTGTGGTGGTTGTTGTTGTTGTGGTGGCTACTGGAAAAGCCAGGAGGGCAGGAGGGTTTAAATAGAGGGTGAGAGGTGGTGGTGTCGGAGGCGGCAAAGGGAAGGGGCGGTGATGGTTACTTTGTCGTGAAGACAAAGGAAGAAGAGGAGTGAGAAAAAGCTGGTGAAAACAAATATTATAAAACAATAGATTTTGGAAAATGTTTGGGTATGGGTGTTTTACCAGGTGATATAGTTATCGGGTGTATCTCTCTTACAAAAACTCGCGGTGGTCGCACCCGCGTTAACAACTAAAAGAAATAACACTCGTGTATTATTCACGAATATTTACCTAACGGTTTCTAAAATTTCGCATGAATAAAAACACGAAAATGTTACCAACTTATTATTTGCAACTAAATTTTATTTTATCGCACAAAATTTACTATTTTACCCCCGTAATTAGACGGGGTGTTACATTCTTCCCCCCTTAAAGAGAGCTTCGTCCTCGAAGCTAAAATCCAACAACTAGCCGTGATGCTGAAAAACAAACAACTAACTCCCTCTTTCCCAAATAATTCCACGCAAACAAGTTGCCACCATCTATTACACCACACAATACTAGCATCCGCTCAATTCACAAAGAAATATACTGTCTCCACTAGCCCATTTCGTCTAGATACCCCATTTCACAAAGTCCCCTAAAGAATAGCTATCACCTCAGGTTCAAATGGAACGTAAAGCAGCCTGATAATGTGAAATAACTTCGAGAAATAGCTGATAAGCGGACGATCACCCCATGGGCCCCGAATATATGTTTAATGACAAGACTCCAATTTTCACACCTCCACTGGATTGCGATAACTATCTGAAGCCCAAATTTGTACCATAATTCGATAGACAAAGCCTAATTATACCAAGCTGTAGAACTATTTCAATAAAACCTTCAAAGTTTTGATAAACTACTAAAGCCAACTTTTCTACTCACTTGATATAACCAGTAGCTCTAAACATAGATCAGAACATAAATCAAGAAAGGAATTAGAATGCACTCCCAAGTTACAGAACACATAATTCTACAAGTTCCCTTACTCCAACGGTAATATCATGCTCAAAATTTATGCTCCTCAAAACTCCAAATACCAATGTCCTGAGAAACTATCAACTTCTTAGACTCGCACAACACTTTATTTCTCCCGAAGACTTAAGAAAATAGCGAACGAGACTTCACATTATACCGTTCTTCTTGAAATTGAACCACCAACCCAAATTTTGCAATGCCTCCCAAGAATTCCCAAATCACGTGTTAGACGACTAGAGAAGTCGATATTTTGAATGCCAGACTCCCAAGAGATTATTAACATTCACATCTCATGAATCAAACCTAAGTAAGAAAATTCTATAAACGAAAAACTTCAAATGAAACGTGTGTGAAGATTGTGTGCCGCAACAAGATAGTAGCAATAAGGCCTCGAATAATCTCTATGTGAAGAGTATGCCACAAGGAAAAATAAACTTTGACCATCGAGACATGCTATCATGTTACATAGCTCCAAGAAATTCACAAAGACTTACTAACCCACGTAGTACTGAAAATTCGTGACCAAACCAATAATCAAATCCTTAGAGTAGTTAACCTAAGAAAATGAATTCCCAAATTAATACCTCCAAACTGAATTAGCCAGAATATCTAAAACTTAACAATTCTGCGACCTCTGGTCAAATTTTTAACGTTTCTTCTAATTTTCCTCCACGATTCCCTGTTACATGGTTCTCTCATTCTGCCATTTGATTCCCCGATATCAAGGTAACAAACCGTAGGCCCACACGTCATGTTGAGGTTGTCATCACGGTTGAATTCTTAGCTCATAATTCCTCAAGTAATCTAGACTACTTAAAAATCACTATCTCCATAAAATTCATACTGCAACCCATGAGCTAGACTACATGACAGCGAAGAATTTATAATATTCTTTCAAAATCTCCAAGTGATATATACGGATACACCTAAGGGCAATTCATATTTGAACACGTACCCCAACCGTAAGAAAAGACATTATAACAATTCTCCAAGTATTTCCCAGTAGCTGGAACAATTAACTAAATAAGAAACTTCCAATATTTTCCATAGCAAGTAATGACTACTTATCATACGTCTCAAAATAGTAGACTCCAAATAGGAACTTAACCAGCTCCAAATATAAGCTCCAAAATTTGAGTAAAAAACTCCAAGATAAGACTAAATGTGCAACTACATAATGAATCTGCCTAATCCTATCTTAGGGTGCATTTAATCGTCAGTGAATCAACAACTTTACCTCAAAATCTAAACATCGTTTCTCCCAAGTAATTGCTATATCTCCAAGAGCATAGACATTACAATCATCTAGTAACATTAGGGTAATCAGACTCCAAGTATCGCCTGAATTAATTAAATTTTATTAGAGCCCACAAAATATTTACGAAAAATCAGTCTAGTATAGTCCTCTGAATATAAATTATGAAGAAGTATACCCCAATATACAATTAATACACCAAAACTATCCAGTAACTAAGACTGTCGAAACAAGTCAACACTCCACGGGTTGATTTCATAGTTCTCATGTGAGGGCGGGTAGGACATTCCTCAAATAACTTTCTTTGATCATAGAAAAGCTCCCAAAAATGAATTCATTCCTGACACCCTGACTTTAAGTCACTATTACAACCGGTACCTAAAATACGCTTTGTGTTCTTCATCAAATCCTCATAATCTGATTAAGTTATCTAGGATGTAGCACCCCAATACACGAACATTCCCATTACGCATCATAAATCTAAAGTCACCAATGGTCGAAATCCAATATTATACCCAGAATTCTCATAAGAATTAATCACCTACCCCACAAACAACATAACATGCATCATATAACAATTTCACGGTAATGCTCATATAACTCATGTCTGCAATTAAGATAATATGACTCATCATTGCAATTAAGATAGTAAGTTCAATTCAATTCCTCTTTCCATCCTTCTTTCCATTGGGAAGGTAACAGTCACTCACAACCAATACAATGCATCTCAATTATAACCAGATACATCAGGGATCACAGAACGTCGGAACACATCTTGAAACAGGGCGTGAGAAAACAAAATCAATACTTAGGCTACCCATAACCCGACCGGCTTTTCAATTTTAATTATATTATCCTATGTTCATTTTAGTTCACCCTACAAGTTTTAATTCTTGAGTGGAAAGAACTGCTCTGATACCACCTGCAACAGCCCGAGAATCCCCAAGCCTTCCGTTCCGGACCGCAAAGCCCAGGAGGGCGCTGCTAAAAGTGACGGCGGAACTCAAAAGCATAAAATCCTGAATTATTTATTACATAATATTAAACAATACAAAAGTCTTAAACATTACACAAGTCTCTGAATAAAACGTGCGTCTCAAAATTACTTCACTAGGATTAGCTAACAAACTAGATCAAAACGTGATGATATTCATCTAGGTGAGTCTCGTACCCTGCTACACCAAGTCTCATGCTTCTAAACCTGTGGTGGGAAGGAAAACAGGAACCGCAGTTTTCAAAGTCAGCAATAAATACTGAGTGAGCAACACCCAAGCATGTCAAACACAGAAGAGATGATAATTTAAGTAAAACAGTAAATAATAACATTTGCACATCGGAAGTAAAAGACAATTGAGTAATAAGATAATCTCAAGTTCCAGACACAATTCAAGAAACTTCCAGAAACCAGCATTTAACTCATATCCAATATCCTCATATGAAAATTCCAATTCAATATCAATAATCTAACTCTGATATTCTCAATTAATCATAAACATCCAATTCCTCATAAACTGCCAATCCTGAAATATCCATTTCAATTCTTGAGTTGACAGGGAAAATCCAAGCGCAACATATTGAATCAATACCAATCCCGCTTCCAAGACCTTATGTGTCGACACCCCCCTAACAGGGTCTTTATGCCCAGAAGGAGTGAGTACAAGGAGCCAACCCGAGACAAATTGCAACCGAGCTAAATTATAATGGATCGAGTGGACGTAGCCAACAACGACCAAACCAATCAATAATAGTCCAATGACGTTCCCCGGACAACTCTTTCCACTTTAAGTTATTACGGATTAATAATTATCGTGTGAGATTTTCCAAAGGATAAGTAAACAAATCCGACGAGTATCAAATAAACAATACAATTTTGAGACATAACATAAAATCCACGTTTGACACGAAGGAAGCTCGGCACGCAAGAATTGGCATGTATACTCACATTAATTCACATAAATTAGCACGTAAAAGCTCTTGCGGACGTTCGTCGTCCTTGTCTATGAACCCGTCCAAATAAACGCGAGAAACGGAAAAAGATCGAAGCTGGTCGAGGCGACGAAATCGCCGCCAGAGTTGAACTCGACCGGAGAAGCTCTGGTCGTTATTGTCTTCGGCTGAGCCCTTCTGGAGCTCATACGAGCATCCTATAGTCGACTGGGATAGAGAAAGAGGGATGGGTGCCGCTGCTTTCACATCCCCGATCTCTTCGTCGGAAAACATGGAAGAACGACCGCCGGAGGGGGGTCTCCTCTTTGCTATTCCCGCATATTGCTACTGATCTGCTTAGTCTCCTTCTTAATCTGGTCTTGACACCGAGGGAGAGTGACAGAGGGGTGGAAACGAAGACACAGTGGTGGGGGCGACTCCGGGTTTCATCCCCGATGGCGGCAACGCCGGTGGTGATTGGTGGCTATAATTGATAGCTGCTGCTGCTGCTTTACCCAGAGAACGGAGAGAATGAGAGGGAGAGCGAGAGAAAGATGTTGCAGAGAGCTAGAGGAGGTGAAAATGGTGGTGGCGGTGTTGGTGCCTCTCGACGGTGGCAGCGGCTGTAGTGGTTGGTGCTCGAATCTGGCTGCTGATGCTGTTATTGTCCCTCAGAAGACAACGAAACAGAGAAAGAGGAGGCGAAGAGGGTAAGAGAGCTAGAGGGTTATGGGGTGGCAGAGAGAGATGGCCACAGTGGTGGTGGCGGTGGTTTGAAGAAGATGATGATGGTGTTGGTGGAGATGGTGGAGGAGATGATTGTGGTGGTTGTTGTTGTTGTGGTGACTGCTGGAGAAGCCAGGAGGGCAGGAGGGTTTAAATAGAGGGTGAGAGGCGGTGGTGTTGGAGGCGGCAAAGGGAAGGGGCGGTGATGGTTACTTTGTCGTGAAGACAAAGGAAGAAGAGGAGTGAGAAAAAGCTGGTGAAAACAAATATTATAAAACAATAGATTTTGGAAAATGTTTGGGTATGGGTGTTGTACCAGGTGATATAGTTATCGGGTGTAGCTCTCTTACAAAAACTAGCGGTGGTCGCGCCCGCGTTAACAACTAAAAGAAATATAACACTCGTGTATTATTCACGAATATTTACCTAACGGTTTCTAAAATTTCGCATGAATAAAACCACGAAAATTTTACCAACTTATTATTTTCAACTAAATTTTATTTTACCGCACAAAATTTACTATTTTACCCCCCCGTAATTAGACGGGGTGTTACACTGATACCAATTGGAGGAAGGCGAATCCCTGGACCAGTTCGATTGCATGTCTGCTATACCGATTAAAACTTGTTTCAATATGAACGCTAGAAACCCTACTAGGCGGAATTAGGGTTCATACCTGCGTCCAAGCTATCTGATGTTGGTCTGAACACTCCAGATCTTCTATCGTATTCCTGAAGTTCCTCCTGGATGAAAGTGTGGGCCTGCTGCTTCCAGAATCCTTCTTGGCCTCCGAACGAATTGCTCTCACTCTCGAAACCCTAGATTTCGGTGTGTATCTGAAGCATACAAATTCTGAAGACTAAGGAAACTTATATAAGCTACGGGAGGGACCTGAAGGAGAAAATACGAATCAGGCTCCTAACTTTATTTGGAGTTCTGGTTCCACCAGAACTTAGTCCGAATAAAGTTAATAACAGTTAGTACCACTAAATAACTGTTATTACACTCCTTTCCATATTCTCAAAAAAAAATATTTCGAGCTCCTGCTATTTAATACTTATTATCTCCCCATGTTAAGATTACAGATATCCGTCGATTAAATTAATTACTGACTAATTCTTTTAATTGACCTCTTCCCATTTCCTTGATCCTTATCACTTAACTTATTTGATATGTCCAGATTACCAAGTAATCTACCTGCAGGGTTTGACATAATCAAAACTTATAAGCTTCATCAAGGGGATATCATCAATCCCATAACCGGGACATGGATTATTTCGATATATCAATCTACACCATGGAATCAATAGTATTACCCAACTCATCGAGGTTATTGACTCCATAGGAATCTCACTCACTTGACTTGTCAAATCAATAGCTACTAAATACATGTGCACACTGACTATCCAAGGATTAAGAGCATAAGTAATCATAATAACCATGAGACATAGCTTGTCTTATTATGTCAGTACAAAGACAATGATCTCAACTTGGTCATGTTCAATATACACAAAGTATACTAGCACATTGAGTTGAAACTATAGTATGAACTATACTGTTTCCTGTAGCCAAGACAGACCTACTAAAAAAATGTGCTACAATCGTTCCGATGGTTTGTCTAATTCCATCTAGATTGTGAACTCACAACATTCATTCCACAAGAACCGAAGATAAGATCTTCTGTGTGTAAGCTATACTCTACACACCAGATCTTCTACTATGCAGAACAATAGACAACTATGCACAATAATAATATAATGCAAAAACATTGCCCAAAACCATTCTCATAAATATCAAATTCATATAATCCAACACAAAAAGCATGGCTTTTAGTATTCAATCCAACACTCTAAACATCAAGCTCTACTTGCCCAGACTGGCCCATTTCGTTTAATTCTTTCTTGAACTGAAGTGATTACTTGTTCTGCAGATTCATCTCCTTTTGCCTCTAACCCCCGACTATGGGGGACCCTCAGTTTGCTACGCTGATGGAGTGTTTGATTCACGCTTCGACCGTTACATAGCCGTGAGAGAAGTTAGATTTCTGCTTAAATTCACAAATGGCTTTATTGGTTTAGGTAGCCATGCATGTGTGTTTATCTGATGTTCATTTTGATAGATCGCAGAGAAGACAGTCTGAACCCTACAGCAGAGCTATTGTGTCTGTGGACATAAATAACCAGAATATTCAAGGTAGTGATCTTCTACATACTTTGTTTATGTTCCTTGCATCAACGCCTGACTTTAGATGATCATTTTTTGGGGGGATGGAATAGGTTGTGAGGTTTCAGAGGAGAGGAAGTAACAACCATATCCTTGTTTTGTCATCAAGTTCTTGATAAATCTCTCTTAACGAGCTTCTAACTTCTGTTGTTTGAATTATATAAACCGCAGAACCACATGTGTTAGTTTGTGGCAACGACTTTTATGCCTTCCCACGTTTAAATCCTAAAGGGCATAAGCTGGCATGGATTGAGTGGGGGCACCCAAACATGCCATGAGACAAATCAGAACTTTGGGTTGGCTACATTTCTGAGAACAGGTAAGGTCTCTAGTTTTGAACCATTTTCCATACTATTTATGTTCTGCACTAGTACGTACATAATATTTATGTTGTGGCACTCCATTGAAAGGTGGGCTTCTTTGAATAGGCTGCCTGAACTATTACTATTTGATATATGACTCAAGGAAAGGATGCTACCAGATGCAAAATGGATGTTTCAGGTGTTAGTGTGAGGTTGAAGAGTGTGGCACGTCTTATTGTATCGTATGGTTGCTAGAGGTTGTGTGAGTTTCTTCGTGGATCAGGGCTGTTTGGGGGTACAATTGTTCCAACCAGCAGATATAAGATCAGAGTTGTAGTGTTGCGTAACTGGGGTTAAAGGTTCTTATGGAAGGAAGACTTGGCAAGTGGAACTTCTGTGTCATTTGGTAGTTCTACACGTAGCATGAACTTTTCATATTTTTTTATGAAGAGTATGTAACCGTTCAATACTTGAAGCCTTTTTTTACGTACTTCACGTTTCTGGTGGGAACAGTCGTATAAAAATTCTGTCTTCTTTGCTCTCATTGGTCTCTTAATATGATCATTATCTGAGTTGGTCATTCTTAAATCTCGAGTTTCATATAAATAATACGTCCTCATGGAAAAAAGGAAAAAAAAAAAAAAAACAAAAACAAATATAAGCTCCTGGTTGGTAAGTAAGGACAAAGGGAGCTTCCGGCGAGGCGGATGTGTTTCTTTCATGAGAAGTGGTGGATGGAGTTTTGGGCTGTTTTATGTCTCTACTCTTTTTTCTAACAGGTCTTTGTGGATAGCGAGGGCAGTGCAAAAACTTTCTATGTGGGTGTTGGCCAAGTCTGTGGGTCGGTGGCTCTGGAAACAATGGGCTTCTATTGTCATTGAAGTTCAAGTGTTGAAATATGGTGTGTTGTAGAAGGTTAGCTGTAGCTAGTGGCTGTAATGGAAAGTGGTGGTGCAATTTTGCTGCCGGAATTGGAAAGGGTCCTGGTTGGTTTCCCGTTGGTACGTGTTTGACTGATTGTGTTTGCGCTTGTTCTGAGTCTAAGTCGACATCTCAGGTTTCCACATCCTCTGTCGACTGTGAAGCCCCTACAATAGTTTGAGGCTTCCCCTTTTTCCAGGAGATGTTCTTACTGATCGACTAGTTGAAGGTAATGGTGGATTATTTGAAGTTCATGTGTGGGCTGTGAGACGGTGGGGTGAGAAGTCAAGAGTGGAGATCTTTTCTTTGAACTAGTTATGAGAACGTGCGTTGCACATAACATTTTATTTGTTTAAACATGTAAATTTAAACTGTGTTAGATATAAAAGAAAATCAAAAAGAAATAAGACAACGAGAATTATAACCAAACAGAAAAAAAAAGAATATAAAATAAGAGAAATGAAATGAGTGTAAACCAATATTTGACAACAAAAGAATTTTGTAAAGACTTACATGTCACAACAATGAAAATAGGTTTCTGAGAACGTCTCCAAGTTAATTGCTTCATTCTTCACTTAAGCCGGATAGTGCGATTCGCTTAGACCTTGCTAAACCGCCAATGTATGGTACATCCTCAAAAATGATCGCTAAATTCATCAAAGAAGACAACATATATTGAAAGAAAACAAGGGATATACTGTTGGAAAGTTACATTGGTAATTTTGGGTACTCAAGATTTCTTTTTATAATGGTGAAGGTACCTATTCGAAAAGGCACAAACTCAATAGGCACAACTATTCGCGTGCGATGAAGCTTCACGTACGAAAAGTCACGAACTGAATAGTCACGACTATTTAGGTTTAAGCTCATCTAAAATCAAATTTTAAATTACAATTTTGATTTGAATAGTCACAACTCTTCAAAATCTGTAAATATGTTAGTTTTACAAGGATAATTTAGGGAATTAAGTAGATTACTAAAACATTAAAAAAAACTAAAACAGCCTCATACTTCTAGACTTTTAGAGAGTAGTATAGATATTAGTAGTTCGTAACTTGTACTTATAACTTGAAGTAATGGTATAAATCAAGTTTTTCAACTTGTACTTCCGAATTTGCTCTACCGATTTTTCCATCATGCATTTATATAATCTTGCAGATCAACTTGTATCTTTTTGGATAAAGTATGAGATAATGAGACAAATCTTTTTTGGTTAACTTATATTATGATACGGCTCAACCCCACCACATCAGTCTATTTAGTTCGTTAGTTAATTATTAATTTAATTATTTAGTAGTTACTTAGTTATTTATTGTAGGTACATTATTTAGTTAATTAACAAATGACCTTCGTTGTGAAATGGCCCGTAGGAGTCTAGGGTTAGATGTCGTTTCGTCTATTTAAACAGTTGTGTTCTTTAGTTTATTTTCATCAGATGAATTGAAAAGATAATTTCTTCGTTTGATCACAATTTAGTTTGTTAGGAAAAGTGTCGTAGACTTAGCTACCTGGTTAGTTTTGTCGATTTTCACAAAATCGTCAACCCCGATACCTTTTCGATATCAATTCGTTCTTTCATTGAGTTTCGCCATCCTCTGGCGAAATAATGGTAAACACACCCGCTTTCAACATCGAACAATGGCGTGAAGACTGGAAGAAAAGTTGGGAGGAATTCAAGGAAGCTGTAGCTGCGATCATGAAGTATGCTCTCGAACAAATCAGTCAGCGAGTACAGGAGAAGCAGCAAGAGCAAGAAAAACCGCCGCCGCCGCAGGATGAACATCCTACACAAGAGCATTGGCAACTGTCGCAGCCATTGCAGTCGGCGACATCTATTCCGGCGAATGAAAATCCATCATGAAAGGGGAGTATGCAGATAGATATGCAACACATATACTCTAGAAGGGGGGGGGGGTTGAATAGAGTATGCCAACTTTTTGCAATACTTGTAGAGAAAAAGAGTTTTAGTTTAAGAGCAATGGAGTTCAAGGCCTTGAACACAATTCAAGCCTTTGAATTGAAATATAGTTTGAAATGAAATAGACAATTCTTTTTCAAGGCCCTGAAAAGAATTTCAAACCCTTGGAACAGACAAGTTTGAATGCTGCACAGACTAAGTATGTAAATGAACTGTAAATGCAAGAGATACAGGATTTATAGAGTTCAGTCCACTTGGACCTACGTCTCTACCTCAGGGATCTTCTCCCTGCAGGATTTTCAACCCAATTCTTATTAATCTAAAGCTAAGCCCTAGATCTCAAGCACAAAGAGTTCCCTTACTCTGTTACAGCTTGTGGTTCTCCCTAACCTATCTAGTACTTGCACTAGCTAACTGGTTAACTAAGAATTCTCTATTGTTCACCTTGAACAATCATTGAGAATGAAATATAGAAGTATTACAGAAATGATCTACAAATAAAGCACAATACAGAAGAACACCAGAGTGTAGAGCTGCAATGAAGAATGCAGTGAACTTCTGTGAATTGGATTGTGAGAGTGATGAAATTCTTTGATGCTTGTCAATCCAGAATTGTCTCTCTTTTTGCCCGTTGAGTGTTTTATTTTGATGCTTCAAACTGGGCTCTATTTATACAGTTTGAAACTCTACAAATCTCCCCAGATTTTCAACAACAACTTCCTGTATTTTAGGCAACAATTTTGACTCTCTTTCAACAGCCTTCTCCAACGGATAGTTGATCACAATCTTCAGAGATATTGTTGCGATCTTTTCATTAAAGAAATTGAGAAGCTGTCATGGAGGTCTAATTGATCACAGAAATCATCTTCTTCCAATGTTTCCTTTCCTCCAAAAGCCAGAATAGGAAACTGAACCTGCACATTCAATAAACAAAATTTTCCTGCAAAACTGAGTCAAATAAATCGATTAAGTGTTGTTAGATATGTCAAAACAGTTTGTCTTTCATCATCAAATAATAACACATCAATTACACGGGTGAGAGGGATGGAATTAGATCAAAAGAGTTTAGAGAAACTCCCCCTCAGAACATGCATGCAGGTCAGACAGTTTCAAGGCTTTGAATCCTGGTTCAAGGCCTTGAAATAGTTCAAGCCTGTGAAACCTGATTCAAGTCTTTGAAAACGGGTTCAAGTCCTTGAAATACCTTAGTATTTGAAGTAAATGAAACTTGTGACCTTGCAATCTCCCCCTTGATGAAAGACGAAACCTCAACTGTTTTGATTCTTAGTTTCTGCAAAAAATACTAATTAGTACACAATTCAAACAAATAGTAATAACACAGTAATTCCAAAAGATCCAACTTATTACCAAAACAAATAAAAGCACCTAAGTTGCTGTTTGTCATACTAATCAAAAGACAGAAATAAAACCTAAGATATTTCTCCCCCTTTTTGTCTTTCATCAAAGAGAGTGGATGTTTGATTAGAGTCTGGAATTTTTTTGAAAACAAAGCTTAGAAAAGAAAATAAAAGAAAGAATAGACAAGATTATGGGGTTGGGTTGTCATCTGCATCCTGATCTCCTTCTTCTTCCTCACATTCGTCATCACTCTTATCTTGTTCTTCTTGTCCGTCTTCATTCTCAACAGCAATAGTCACTTCTTCACTCTTGTCCTTAGTGGCAGGCTTTGGAGATTTCTTCTTCTTCTTCTTCTTCTTCTTCTTCTTCTTCTTCTTCTTCTTCTTCTTCTTCTTCTTCTTCTTCTTCTTCTTCTTCTTCTTCTTCTTCTTCTTTTTTCTTCTTCTTCTTCTTCTTCTTCTTCTTCTTCTTCTTCTTCTTCTTCTTCTTCTTCTTCTTCTTCTTCTTCTTCTTCTTCTTCTTCTTCTTCTTCTTCTTCTCTTTCTTCTTCTTCTTCTTCTTCTTCAGAGTAATCAGCAAATCATCTGAGTCAGGACTGTTTACTTCTCCTTTCTGAGCAGCATGTTCAACTACCACCTGCTTTCCTTTATCTTTGATTGGAGCAGCCTCTTTCTGGTTGGAATGTTCACTTGACAAGTCCTTGTCAGAGCCACCTTTCTTGGCACCTTCTTCATCCTCAGGAACATCAAACACAGTCATGCTTCTAAAAATGGTTTCCACCATGTATTTGACTTGTGAGAGATCAGTCTCAAAACCATGTTGATTCTCTTTAAACTCACTGATATCCATCTCTAGACCATCAAGTCTCTGAAGGATGAAGGACAAATAAGAAGGATGAGAAGTCTGGCTTGAAGTAGCGGTCAAGGTCTTGGGCTTGACAAACTTCTTTGCATTGAGCTCTTCTTCTGTAAAATCATAATACAACCCAAACTTTTTCTTTGTTCTTAACCACTCCAATATTCTCAAAAGCTTTCTCATTCAGCACACCAATTCCAGAATTGATAGACTCCTCACCAGCAGTAGGAATATCAAGGTGTTGAAAGAACAGAGTTAGCAGATTTGCATAAGGCAAAGGATGATTTCTCTGATCTGTTTGGCTGAACAACATATGCTCCATTACATGCTTCTGCAGATCAATATCATAGCCATGCATAACCAGATACATAATATAGAGCACTCTCTCAGTGATTAACTCCTATGAATGTTCCCTTGGTAAGATGCATCTCATCAATATTGCGAATAACACTTTAGCTTCAACATTTAACACATAGTGTGTTAATTGTTTGGATGATCCAGGAACATTTGGTAGAAAGAATTCCTGTCTGGCAAATTTCAAGGCTTCATTCTTGGGTGGATGATTCTGTGTGTCATACCTCTTGGGAAAGCCTAGAACAGTTGAGAACTCAGAATGATCCTACTCCATAGTAACAATGGCAACTTCAGTCTTGATTACCAAGTGTGGGGAATTCTTAAGTTGCTTCATGTTGAGATAAAACAGTCTAGTAAGCCTAGGGTATGCTAGTCAGGAGGATTTAGCATGAACCACAAAGAGCTTTTATTTAACATGGTAATGAAATTGAGATTCATTCTTGTTAACACAGGCATGCCGACCAAGCTAAAGAAAGCAATAGCCCTAGAAGCAAAGCCATCTAACCACTGACCGTTTGAAGTGTTTGAGATGAAACAAGATTCATCAGGAGAAGTATTCTTCGAGTAGATCTCAAGGCTTTCTCCATATTGTCTTCTGGCTGTTCCTCTGTTACCTTTAATTTCCCCTTTTCAGCTTCAGTTTCCTTCTTATTTTTCTTCAACTTCTTGGGGCTAGAGATCTCTGTTTCTGGTTGCTTCTCTGCAACAACTTTCTCTTTCTTCTTCTTATTCTTCTTCTTCTTCTTCTTGTCTGAGGAAGGAGTTGCTTCCTTCTTAGCTTTCTTCTTAGGTGGAGGAAGCTCTGCAACTGCCTCTGCACTAGGTGTTCTAGAACTGGAGTCTCCACTAATCTATTGAACTTCATCCACTGTTGTCTTTCTCTTCTTCTATGTACTCTTTTTTGAACCTCCGTCCATCTTGATTCTGTCTGAGGCTCTTCTAGTGCTCATTAGAGTTTGGGAGAACAATAGAGAGAGGTAGATTTGATACAGAGTGAAGGAGAAGAGAAGGAGATAAATACTCAGAGAGTTTGTATTTGAAGAGGAAACTGGTATATTTTTTTGATCTTAAAAGATCTGTAATGATCAACAAAGATTCAAATCTTTGAAGCCACTGGAAATAAATAATTTAATACTATATTTGGCTGAAAATCAATTTTGAAAAAGGTGGGGGTAATATTGAGCAAATATCTACAAATATAGCACCCAATACGGAATGATCCAAGATTTATTCACTAATCATTTATCAGACTTATTTTCAAGGGTTTGAAAATAGTTTAAGGTCTTGAAATGCTGTTAAGCTGAAACACATAAGACCAAAGTTTTGAATAGATTTTCAAGGCTTTGAAAATCAGTTCAAACCTTTGAAACACATAATAACTTACCTTCCTTACCTGATGCTCCCGCTAAACCAATGCATCCTTATTTAACATGCCTAATTACAGTATTAGAGCTGAGAATCTTTCCTCTGGCAATGGTTTAGTGAAGATATCTGCAAGCTGCATGTTAGGAGAAACAAATTCAAGAACAATATCACCTTTCTCAGCATGATCTCTGATGAAATGGTATCTGACATCAATATGCTTGGTTCTTGAATGCTGTACTGGATTCTTTGTGATAGATATTGCACTAGTGTTGTCACATTTGATGGGAATGCTTTTGAAATCAAATCCAAGATCCCTCAATTGTTGAGAAATCCATAATACATGTGAACAACATGCTCCAGCAGATATATATTCAGCTTCAGCTATTGATAAAGCAAATGAGTTTTGTTTCTTGGAGTGCCAACTGATCAGAGATGATCCAATAAATTGGCAAGTTCCAGATGTACTTTTCCTATGAACTTTGTAACCTGCAAAGTCAGCATCTGAAAAACCATGCAGAGAGAAGTTAGAATGTCTTGGATACCAAAGCCCTAAGTCTTTGGTACCATTGGGATATCTGAATATTCTCTTCACAGTAGTCAAGTATGATTCCTTTGGAACAGCTTGACATCTTGCACACATACATACACTGAACATGATATCTGGTCTATTAGCTGTAAGATAGAGTAATGATCCAATCATACCTCTATACTCTTTTACATTGAAACTCTTACCAGATTCATCTTTATCTAAAGACAGTGTAGAACTCATTGGAGTCTTGATCTCTGTGGATTGAGACATGTTGTACTTGTTCAGCAAGTCTCTAGTGTACTTTCTTTGATGCAGAAAGATGCCCTTCTTCAATTGATGTATCTGGAGTCCAAGGAAGAAGTTCAACTCTCCCAACATGCTCATTTCAAATTTCCCGCTCATAAGACTTGAGAATTTTTGCATAGAAGATCATTAGTAGCTCCAAACATAATATCATCAACATAAATCTGAACTATAAGTAAAATCTTTCTCATGAGTCTTTATGAAAAGGGTCTAGTTACCAATCCTCTTTTGAAATTACTTTCAGGAAGAAACTTTGACAATCTTTCATACCAAGCTCTTGGAGCTTGTTTCAAACCATAAAGAGCTTTGTCAAGTTTATATACATGATCTGGAAACTTATCACTTTAAAAACCAGGAGGTTGTGCAACATAAACTTCTTCTTGCAAGTAGCCATTCAGAAATGCACATTTCACATCCATTGGAAATAGTTTCATGTTTTTGAAAGATGCAAATGCAAGCAGAATTCTAATTGCTTCTAACTTGGCAACTGTAGCAAAAGTTTCCTCATAATCAATACCTTCTTCTTGATTGTAACCTTGAGCAACTAACCTTGATTTGTTTCTAATTACCTTGCCATTCTCATCCAATTTGTTTCTGAACACCCATCTGGTACCAATGACAGACTGATTTGTAGGTGGAGGAACTAGGTTCCATACCTTGTTTCTTTCAAACTCATTGAGTTTAATTTGTATAGCTATAATCCAGTTGGCTTCTTGTAAAGCTTCCTTCATAGTTTTGGGTTCTACAAGAGAGATGAAAGCATTGAAGGCACAAAGATTTTTCAAATGTGACCTTGTTTGTGTACCAGTGGTTGGGTCAGAGATGATGTTGTCTGCTGGATGAGATGAAAGATATTTGAATCTCTTTCTTGGAGACCATGGATCAGGTTCTCCATATATCTTCTCTGGTCTTGGTCTTGAAGTAGTGGCCTGATCATTCATTTCTTTCTGATCATCTTTGTCAAGGCTTTGATCTCTATTTTCAAGCCCTTGATACTTGTTTTCAAGGTATTGAAAATGTCTTTGTTTCCTCTGGAACCTTTCTCGAACCCAAGAGAGTTCTCAGCTTCTTCTTCTGATTCATGCTTGTTCAGATTCAAGTCTGCAAAACTTTCACTCAAAGAACCATCATAGCTTTCATAAAAAGTAACATGAATACTCTCTTCAATCAGCTTGGTTCTTTTATTATAGATTCTATAAGCTTTGCTAGTAAGAGAGTAACCAAGAAATATACCTTCATCACTTCTTGCATCAAACTTACTCATGTTGTCCTTACCATTGTTGTGGACATAGCATGTGCAACCAAAGGGTCTGAAGTATGAGATGTTTGGATTTCTCCCTTTGAAGAGTTCATAGGGGGTTTTCTTCAGGATAGGTCTGATCAAGCACCTGTTCAAAATGTAATTTGTTGTATTCACAGCTTCTGCCCAATAATGTTTTGGCAGCTTATTTTCTAGAAGCATTGTTCTTGACATATCTTCAAGAGTTCTGTTCTTCCTTTCAACAACTCCATTCTGTTGAGGAGTTCTAGGAACAGAGAAATTGTGAGAGATACCATGCTTATCACAAAACAAATCAAATTCTAATTGATCAAACTCTCTACCATGGTCACTTTTGATTGAAGCAATGGGTAGGTTTTCAAATTTTGAAGTTCTCTGCAAAGTTTTGAAAATTCAGAGAGGGCTTCAGATTTTTATTTCGGAAACATAACCCAAGTATATCTAGAGTAATTATCTACAATAACTAGCATATACCTCTTACCTTTTGGATTTGGTGTCCTCATAGGACCACACAGATCCATGTGAAGTAGTTCAATAGGTTTAGAAGTACTTACAAACTTCTTTGGTTTGAATGAGCTTCTGGTCTACTTACGCTGAGCACAAGCTTTGCATATTCCATCATCTTTGAACTTGATAGATGGTAATCCTCTTACCAGATCTTTGGAGATCAGTTTGTTCAAGGTATCCAAGCTAATATGACCAAGCTTTCTGTGCCAAACCCTTGAATCCTCTTTCAAGGCCTTGAGACACCTTAAGTTCTTACCTGCAACTTTGTTAGTCTGAAAGGTATAAATTTTTTTTTGATCTAGAGGCTGTGAGAATGCAATTGCCTGATTTCTCATTTTGCACCACACACTTCTCTTTATCAAAGATAACCTTATTACCATTATCACAAAGCTGAGATACACTAAGCAAGTTAAAGTTCAAACCATCAACTAGAGATACATTAGAGATAGAATTTTCAGAATCTGTACCAACTTTACCGATACCAATAATGTTTCATTTGCCTTTGTCACCAAGAGTAATTAAACCTTCAGATTGCTCTTTCAATTTTGAGAATAGAGATTTCTTTCCACTCATGTGTCTTGCGCAACCACTGTCCATGAACCACTTCTGTTCTTTGACATTGGTGATAACCTGCAAACACCAATCACTGCCTTACCAAGCTATTAGACCAAATGTGGAATTTGGACTCATACTCAGGATCAACCATGTTAGGTGGTCTGACACCTTTAGAAACCCAAATCTATTAACTTGTCCTTTAAGTTGAAATGGGAATGTGTTCCTCATTATATGAGGGTCTCTTCTTCTGAAAGGACAAGTCTTCTTCATATGACAAATCTTGTTACAAAAATGGCATTTAGGAGAAGTTTAGATTCCATCTTTCACAAATCAGGTATTGTTATTTCCTGGAAAACTTGGATTGTATCCAATACCAGTTTTGTGAACAGACTTTGAACTTCCTCCAAGAATCAAGTTTAACTTGTGTCTGAGCCTGCAAGCTTGAATTTGACTAATTCAGATTCTTGAAGTTTCTCAGCAAGAATAGTATTTTGTTTATCTAATTCATCTTTCTGATGTCTCAGATTAACAAGGCTGTTACTCAGTAAAGAGTTCTCAGTGACTACTTCCTTGACTTGTGTTTTCCATGCTTTGAAACTAGTTTTCAAGACCTTGAAGTCACTGTCAGTTTTCATCTGAGAGATTTCAAGATTCTGATTCAGACAAACAAGTTGTAAATTCTCTTTTCTTGCTCATGAACTTTTTCTTTCAAAATTTTAATCTCTTTCAGATAATCTTATTCATTTAAAATCATTGTTCTAAGATAATCTGAAAGTGCATCTTTTGGTTTTGAAATCAGACAGTTCTTCATTACCTCAATGTTCTTCTCAGAACTTTCATCATGCTTGGCCATGAAGCATAGGTTGGCATGTTCTTCTTCGGATTCAGATTCACTTGAGCTGTCTGAATCACTCCATGAAGCTATCATAGCTTTCTTTCTTCTGTCACGGTCTTTCTTCTGAAAGTTCTTTCTTTTATTGTGTGTACAATCTCTTATCAAATGTCCTGCATCACCACACTCAAAGCAGGTCATGACTTTGGATTTATTTTGTGAAGAAGACTTACCTTTGTCGTCCTTGCTACTGGAAGATCTGTTTCTTTCTCTGTTGAAGTCTTTGTTTCCACAGTTTTTCTTCATTTTGAGAATTCTTGTCAAGGCTTTGGAAATTAATGCAAATGGATCTTCATCATCATCATACTCAGCTTCAAGGCTTTGAATTTTCTCATTCTATTTGGCCTTGAGTGCTAAGTTCTTGACACCTTCAGGTAGCTCTCCATCATCTTCATTCATGGATATTTCATGTGTCAGGAGCTTCCCTTGTAGGTTATCAAGTTGTGATGCTGAGAGATCTTGAGCTTCTTCAATGGATGTTGTCCTTGGTTCTCATTTGGCCTTTGGAATACTTCTCACTATCTTTCTTACCTTTTCTTCATTGGAAATATGTTTTCCCAAAGAATCAAGGTTGCTGACAATGTCGGTGAACCTCTTGAACATCTCTCTGATTGACTCATCTGCATTCATCTTGAACAACTCATATTGCCTGAGATAGATGTTGATTTTGGTTTTCTTGACTTAAATTGTTCCTTCAAATGTCACCACAAGCTTATCCCAGATTTCTTTTACAGTCTTGCAGCCTGAAATCCTGTTGAATTCATCTGTACTCAAAGCACAATACAAGACGTTAATAGCTTTGTAATTCTTAGAAAATTGTTCCAATTCAGAAGAGGAGAGTGAGTATTCATATTTGGGAGTTTTTATCCCATCTTTCTCTGTAAAGAAAGTGTGAGTTCCATTCTGAATAATGGTCCAAAGCTCTGTGTCTTGATCAATGATGAACATCTTCATCAGCGCTTTCCAGTGAGCAAAGTTGTCTCCACAAAATAGAGGAGGTCTGTTGGAAGCTCTTCACTGTGAGAAACCACCATCACCTGCAGTACTCATGATCACCAGATGGTTAACTCTTATACAGTGATACAAGATCTGATACCAATTGAAAGCGGAGTATGCAGATGGATATGCAACACATATAATCTAGAAGGGGGGGGGGGGTTGAATAGAGTACGTCAACTTCTTGCAAAACTTGTAGAAGAGAAGAGTTTTAGTTCAAGAGCAAGGGAGTTCAAGGCCTTGAAAACAAATTCAAGCCTTTGGAATGAGATAAATTTTGAAGTGAAATAGAGGACTCTTTTTCAAAGCCTTGAAAAGAGTTTCAAACCCTTGAAAACAGACAAGTTTGAATGCTGCAAAACTAAGTATGTACATGAAACTGTAAATGTAAGAGACACAGGATTTATAGAGTTCAGTCCAATTGGACCTACGTCTCTACCTCAGGGATCTTCTCCCTGTGGGATTTTCAACTCAGTTCTTATTAATCAAAAGCTAAGCCCTAGATCTCAAGCACAGAGAGTTGCCTTACTCTGTTACAGCTTGTGGTTCTCCCTAACCTATCGAGTACCTGCTCTAGCTAACTCATTGTGCACAAGAGATTCCGGCAGGAAGACCTCCGTGTACACCGTAAGTAGAGGATCAGAGATGGCACAGGAAGAGTTGGGTTGTGTGTAGGGAGAGAGTAAGGCAGTAGTAATGTCTGAGAGAGAGACAGAGGTTTGGCAGAGCTTCCGCGTATGGCTAGTGTGTTCTTCCTTTTTTATGGAAAGGTTAACGTCCTATATATATATCGGAGAATGTGACCGTTGTAGTGTGATTAATGCGCCCATCAATGGCGGCTTAATTAGCTTAACCACAACGGCACGTTCGTCCGCCTATATAGGGACCGTTACAGCACGTTATGCGCGAATACCGAAACCGTTATGGGGTTGACCGGGTTTGACCGGATTGACCGGGTTGATGGAGCTCGTGCCATAAATCTCTCAAAACAGTTACTAAAGGTCGCGCGCGGGCTTGGCTCGCACGCGACAGGACTTACTCTAGCCTCCAAACCACTAAGTCCCTACAAGTCCCGTGCAGTGGTATGCGAGGGCCCTGTCTCGCAGCCCCCACATGGATCAGCGCGGCTGGTGATCCAGTGTGTGTGGAGCACAATATGGTGTGCTGGATGGTTGCCACGTGGCCAAGATCTGTCAGCTCAGAAAGCACTATCTACATTAGCCCCATTTCTGCGCGTGAAGACTCATAGCTGTATAGACTTCCATGCGCGGAAACCAACATACGCGTCGCCGCCACGCACCAATTCAAATATGAGTAAATTCAGCCCCTGTGCGTGCCATTATGACCTAAAACCCCTAGAGTCGTGCCGTCTGGCCTTTAGGGTTTTAGGCGTGACGTCAGCTTGTCCTGTGATTGCGCGATTCGACGGTGACGGTTGCGATTCGACTACTGAAAGGACGCAACCCTTCATTGTTTTTGGATAAGTACTCTGTACTCTCCATTGTTTCAAAGCATCTCTTATTTCTCTTAAAGTGAATGATACCCGGAAGTCTTCGAGAGAAGATTCAGATAATCAATCACCAGTTCTTTCTTGTCAATCGTCTTCTTCAACTGTGTGCTTCCAAGCAAGCTCTTCGAGAACAAGGTTGGCCTTGTTCAATTTTGTTTATCATACCAATGTATGCTTTGAACTTTGTTGGATCTGCAAACCCATGACATATTATCTGTTGAAAACTTGTGAAGAAGCTCCAATCTTGGAACCCAATTTTGATTTAATCCTTCAATGATAAGGACCTTGGATGTAGGGTTTTGAAATCCCTGATAATGCAAACAATTCCAATCCCTAATTTCAGAAATTGATACCAGAAACTGTTCATCTTTCTTCCCATAGATATTGAATCTCGAAATTCAAATTGAAGTGTGGCATATTTCTCCCCCCTTTTTTCTTGCTTTTCCGCAGGAATGGCAAAGACAAAAGGAACTAGACCCACCAAGGAGGACGAAGAAATACCTGATCTTCCGCAAGCTTTATGGGGGAAAGCCCCCTATCTGGGTGGCAAGGACTTCTACCATGCGAGGGTTAAGGCAAAGAAATTGCCTGCTTCTGTCCCTAATGAGGGATTGCTAACATTAACCCCTCTAGTTAACTCGGCCTTGCTTGATTTGATTGGCTCCCAGGACGTGGTTCGATTGGGAATCGAAAATGGGTACTTCCCGTATGCCGCGATTTCCACCCAAGCTTTTGTTCAGAAATTGGACTACATGGATGAATGGATTGACCATGTGTTAACTAATCATGCTGTGACTCTCAATGAGGCCGGCGTATACTTCGCCGTTCGTGCTATGAAGGGTGCTGCCGTGAAGCTTGACCAGTCCATGCTTCTAAACCTTCTTTCCCGCTACTCGCCTGCGACTCACACTTTTCACTTTGCTGAGTTCGAGGCTGCTCCCACGCTCGAGGACGTGCACATGCTGTATGATCTGTCTCCCATGGGCGAGGTGGACCCTTTGAGTCCCTTGAGGACGGATGCGGAGATTGCTTTGTACACGCAGATGGAGGAATGCTTGTCAGAGGTAAAGAAAATCTCCACCCGATGGACCACTACAAAAGCCCTTCCTGACTGCAGTTGGTTGACACATCTGCGAAGAATACTTGGAATAAATGGGTGCAGTACTTCTTCCGTGATTACGCGAACAGCAGCATTACCAAGAAGCTTCTGAGTCAAGACCCAGAGGCCAAGAACTACGTGGAAGGTAAAGGCTATCACTTGACCCTTTGTGCTTTCCTCTGTGCCTGGCTGTCGAGGTACTTAATCGATGGTCACCCGCACGATGGGGTCTTCTATCACGTTCTGCCGCTTGCTGTGAAACTGGCCCTTGGCCAGAAAGTCGCACTCGGACCCTTGGTCTTGGGCACGCTGTACTACAGACTGGATCAGCTAGTTGTGGCCATGAAAGAATCGCGTGGCTGCCTCGACATACTGACTTTCGTTAACATTGCCTTTTTGACGATGTGGGTCTTTGAGCGATGGCCTTCCTATGCCCCAACTGCTTCTAAGCCCAACAAGTGGTGTCCCCCAGGCGCGATGGAGGAGCGTAACAGCGGCAGAGCTGCGAGGTGATTCGGAACAAACAATACCAAGTGCGTTTGGAGTCTGATATGCGACAATCGGCGAGAGTTCATAGCCAGGCCCTATGCCATGCGTATTGAAAACGTGCGATGGTTTCCAAAGCTGCACCCTTCTAAGGGTGTTGTCTTCTCAGAAGAGCTCCTCTTCGAAGATGGATCGCATTTCCATGAGCGCTATCGCGAATTCTTTTGCTGGTGCCTGCGAGGTTCCCTTCCTGCTCTCGCATAGCATATTCGTGAGCTCACTCCGAGGTATGAGAGGATTACCGTGGATGTTGATCCCACTCGCGTTTCTCCCCAGTTCGGCTTTGATGCAGTGGCACCATCAATCTGGCCACAGTCAATTATCAGAGGCTGCTATAAGCGTTTGTTGACAAAGGAGTGCAAAACAGTCTTCATGAGCAACCTTCCCTTTGAGCAACCTGCGGGTAACCGCGAAGGTGGTTGTTCTAAGAACTGGCTCGCATACTGGCACGCCCAGCAGACAAGATTTGAGACGCAGTCGGCCCCTCAGCCAAGCAGAGCTCCTGTGATCAAAAGAAACTCTTTTCCGTTTCGTCCCAATTGCAGTCTGGACGAATCTGAATATGGTTGCTACTCATTGTTGGATCATGAGAACCATTTGTGCCCTGACCATTCTGGATGAAAAGATTGCCGCAGTTAGGAAAGGCGACTCGCATGTCATCAGATACAGCGAGACTTTTGCTAAGGTAAGCAACTTCTTTTGCATGCGCTAAGCTTCTTTAATTTCACATATTGACATCTTTATTCTACACTGCTTGCTGTAGTGCCATGTGCAGAGGTTCGCATCTGGCGATCGTTCCAAATCGCTGGTTAACACCATTGTTATCACAAGAAGACAAGGACAGACATTCCTGCTAGCATCGAGGATGGACCCTGAGGTCGAAACCAGGATTTGCGAGGTCATGAATGCTTTTGCTGACTCGCTGATAGACAATGCTCCGGCCTTGTCTCCCCCTAGAGATAATCCGTCTCCTCCAGCGACTGCCGCGCCAAGAGCGAAGAGACCCAGGCAAAGGGGAATTACAATTTCTTCCCCTAGAAGCGCTCCAACTTCTCCTCCGGCGAGGCCCCTTTCTGCCAAGGACAAAGGCAAAGGTCGCATGCCCAGCAAAACGCGGAAGGAGCTCCCAGTAGAGACCTTCATTCCATTCGGCCAGGAGGAAGAAGAGGAGAGGCGGGAGCTAAGAGAAGGAGATGAAGAAGAAGAAGAAAGAGCAAATGTGGTACATGAGGAAGAATCAGGAGGTATCTCCATCGCGTTTCCCTTCTCATTATCGTAACTCTTTTGCAACTTGATTTTGAACAAATCGTTTCTTCGCAGATGATGATGATGATGAGACCATCAGTGGCCTTTTGGCCAAGAGGCAGAAGAGGGGTGCTCATTCTGGCATTTCTGACGAACCCATAAGCGAGGACATTCTCGCCGAGTCCAGGAAGACAGCTGCGGAAGCTACTGAAAGGAGAAGAAAGCGAGAAGAGGAGGAACTCGAGCGTGTGAGGCAGAGGAGCCTCGAAGAACAGCATGTTGACGACTTAGTGCGTCCAACTGATGAGGAAGATGTACTTCCCTAAGAGGTGGCTCCTCGAGCTGAGGAGGAGGATGCGGCTCCAGAAGAGGATGCAGCAGCTTTGGAGCAAGCCCAAGCAGATTTTGAAGAAATCGCAGGCGGCAATGAAGGTGAGATTTTTAATCTCGCAGTAACTTATCGAGATGTTATTGTCGGTGCATTAAAGCATGGTGTGTCAAAAGCTGACATTCGCCGTTGGCTAGTAGGCAAGTGCGGTGAACCCTCAGGTAATCACTCGAACGATATGCGTGAACTAGGCTTAACAACTCAAAGCATAATCATGACTAGTTTCTTCGCGCCCCAGGTCACGCTCATTTTAAAGACATACTTAACGAGGACACCCTAATAGGGCAAGGTTCCACGTCCTTAGCGTATGACGAGGATACTGCAATCCCACCTTCGCGTCGAGGTGCTTGCTCTTAGCTTTAGCAAAGATAGTAAAATAACGTACGATACAAGTTACCTCACACCATCGCATTTTGTATCGCAGGCGATCTGATGAACCCGTGCTGGAGCAAAGAAGTTAACCTTCTGCGTCCTATGTCCCGGTGCCGAGTTCTCATACCGAGAATCCCGTCGCAGCTGCTGAATACGCAGGAGAGCCTCTTGAGGACGTCATCGAACTTTCTGATGATGCCGAGGCTGACACTGTGCTAATGGAGGACGATGTCCATGCTAGTGCTGAGGAAATGAGAACAAGTGCTGTTGCTGCTACCGCATCTGAGAGTGTCCCTCGCCAAGCAACTTCGGCTGCCACTACGCCTCCAGCGATGACTGAGTCGGCGGCACCTCTTCCTGCGTGGAGCTTTTGGGGCTCGCAGGTCGGAGCTGCAATCGCAACTGGTGCGGCTTATACTCTTCCTCCCAACTATGAGGAATTAGAGCTCGCAGCTGATAGAAGGGATATGGAACGAGGACAGTCTTCGACCACCCCAGCAATGCACATTCCTTCTCTTCATGAAATCCTTGAAGGAACTGGTAAGTCGTGGTTTGCTGTTTGCATTTCGCATCCTTCATTCGCGAATTTGATAGTATAACTTGGTTTTGACATTGCTTCAGGTTTGAAGCAAGCCGATGTGGACTGGCTAGTTCGGATGCGCCTCACCTACCCCCAATCATTTGCGAGATCTCTGGAGATAGGGCCCTTTGACAGGAGGCTGTTTCTTACCGAGGCCATTTGGATTTTGGAGCAGCTGTCTGCGGCCACGCCTGCGACCATTTCTCCTCAGAGTGCCGAATTGCTTTTTGGCATGTGCCAAAATCTTCTCGCCAAAGTTCAAGGCAGGCTGGGTTTCAAGTTTCTTATGAAAAGAGTTACCCTGATTCGCGCAGCCGTAACTTTGAAACTCGTCCACCAAAACCTCGCAGCTGAGAAGCAGAAGGTAGAGCAGCAAAAGCAAAAGGTTGAAGATGCTATGAAGCTCTATCATGAGATGAATGCCAAGTGCGAGCAGTTGAAGCAGGAAGTGGAGCAGGTGGAAAATCTGAGCCGTCAGTTCACCCCTCATGGCTCTTTGATCAAGGGTTTACTTTGATTTTTGAATTTGAAAAGTAGCAAATAAATAGCTGAGACATTAATGTAATGTTGCTAGGGTTTCTCCCCCTTTTTTTTCCAAAAACAAAGGAATCGAAGTGCCCGTTTTGTCCTGTTCGGGATTTGCTAGAATATCTCTGTGCATATCTAATTATGACGTCAGCAATTGCTATTCTGCCTTGATTTTCGCGCTAATTTCTCATTAGATAAGCACGCTTTCCTTGGGAAGTCCATCCGAATCATGACCCTCCGTCATTAATTAGGATACGCAACTGAATTGTCGTATCCTTTAGTAGGGTAATTGATCGTTACCGCTTTTCAAGGCGTAAGTGATTGACCTTACCCTCTTTTCAAATTCTGCTGACTCATCTTGGCAACTGAAGAGTCTCCACATGGTCTATATAAACCCTGCCCTTTTGCCATTTGGGTTCTTCATCCCAAAAAATGTGCTTTGCCGTGAGTCCTTACGACTGCTGGCTTCAACGCTTATTTTCCGTTGATTCATGGCAACTTCAAGTCATGAAACCTGAGTTTGCGCTTTGTGTTATAGAAATAGTTTCCAAGATCCGCTTTATGAGGCTTACTGATCTTTGTAACCTTCATAAAGAAGATGGTACCTCATGTTTGTTCGAAGAATTTTCTTCGTCTATTATGTTTGCAGGTCATGTTTCCGGCCGCCTCACGTTGAGGTGCAGCGCCGTAGTGACCTTGCAACGGTGGGATTCTCCTCCAGCATCCCTGGAGGAGAATTTCTTGCCCCCTCGTTCTTGAACTCAGGGTGGCGAGCCAATGCGCTTGTCTATCTGGACAAGGAGCCCATTGCCATAGGAATGACTGCTCCCCTGTTTTGCACGGCTGCACACGCCGGAACAGGTGGTTCCTCTGGTACATATCTTGATCAGACAGAGGCCTTTTCAGAACCTGAGATCTTGGACGTAGCGTCACACAGATCTTGCTGCTAGGGACGTAGCGAATGGCGAGCTGATCTATTCGCAGGAGCGCCCTACTTGCTACAGATCTTTGGTCGCAGGTCTGTGCATTGCATAGCTGGTGTTAGGACCGTTAGGTTCATCCTTTTTCAGCTAGGATTCCCGCGATGTGTAACTTCTTGCTTGTAAGTTACTTTTTGAATGCATTGTAAGCCATGTTGGCTGCGTAGTTAGATTTGAGCTTTTTCGCTTGTAAGCTGCTATCTAGACAGATAAATTGTAAGTCCTTTCGACTCATAATGATAAATCACTTTGTATGATCTGCTGTCTTGTTGCAACAAAATACAATTTCGCATGCGTATCGGCAGATTTCGCCTTGTGTAATGCTATATACATACTTCGTATTGTTTTTAGATCGTTCGAGATCGTGTTTGCGCAGCTGTGCCATCTTGGCAGATGGGCTTGTGATTTTGCCTTTAGATTCAAGTGCGAGTTCCATCTTATCAGATAGGCCTTTGGAGATCACTTAAGATCATTTTTTCATAATACTGCTATCATGGCAGATAGACTTGAGAACTATTTTAAAATCGCATTTTTATAGCGTTGCTATCGCGGCAGATAGGCATGAAAGATCATTCAAGATCATGTTCGCATGGGCTGCTATCATAGAAGATAAGCTTAAAAGATCACTTAAGATCGTTTTCACATGAGCTGATATCGTGGCAGATAGGCTTAGAAGATAAATTAAGATCATTTTCGCATGTGCTGCTATCGTGGTAGATAGGCTTAGAAGATCAATTAAGATCATTTTCGCATAGGCTGCTATCGTGACAGATAGGCTTAGGAGATCAATTAAGATCGCATTTGCATAGGCTGCTATCGTGACAGATAGGCTTAGAAGATCAATTAAGATCGCATTTGCATAGGCTGCTATCGTGACAGATAGGCTTAGAAGATCAATTAAGATCGCATTTGCATAGGCTGCTATCATGACAGATAGGCTTAGAAGATCAATTAAGATCGCATTTGCATAGGCTGCTATCGTGACAGATAGGCTTAGAAGATCAATTAAGATCGCATTCGAGTAGGTTGCTATCGTGACGGATAGGCTTAGAAGATCAATTAAGATCGCATTCGAGTAGGTTGCTATCGCGGCGGATAGGCTTTTGCTAACAGTAATAATAAACCAAATGAAGCAATATAAAAATCCAGAAGTATGAAGTTCTTCTCATTTGGGAGAAGCCTTTTATTATAGTACTCTCATATGGGAGAGATGAGATTACAATTCTCTCATATGGGAGAGAAGATTGTGCGAATCATAGCTATACAAAGCATAAGGCAACGTTGTAATAAAACGCATAAAATGAGAGAAGTCAAGGATAGTACTTCTTAATCCAGCGCATGTTGACTGAGCTTGGGGTTGAGGTCGTTCTGTGCAACCTCCGTATGCTGCAGTAGCCTGTGACATCCTGCAATTTTCTAGTGGCTTAGAGTTGGATGTCCTAAAAATTTGGGGGTCAAATTGCAATATTTCTAACTATTTTGAGTTGGCTATACCTGGTTCAGCAGTGACTGTTGACTTCTGATTTGACAGAATTGGCAGAAAATATGGGGTGAGAATGACCTTGGACATTTGTTTTTGGGGTCATTTTGAAGTTAGCAAAGCAAAGTAATCTTTTTCCACTCTAGCCATAAACTTTAATTATTTTCATTTGAGACCCCTCCTATGTTGTCACCCATGTAAGTATGACTTGTGACAAGTGTCAAACTCAACCATGAGCTGTTTTCATTTCATCTAGAGCTTCTAGATGGAGGGAGAAAGGAAAAAAAAGGAGGAAAACGTCACCTTCTTCATTTCCCAAACACAACCACCTCTCCACCACCACTACCCCACTGTAACGCAACCAAACCACCAACAACCTAATACTACTGGAGGATCGGGGTATCTCAGGGAGAAGAAGCCCTCTACAAATTCGACCATTCATCAAGGTTTCAGTACATTAATCGCGGGTAAAAGGAGAATTCATAAAGCTAGATTGGAGCCTCCAACTCGTTTGTTTCCGCCCGGGTCGCTGGAATTTGCATTTGAAGTCGCCGGAAGCTTCAAGCTCGCCGGAGAAGAGGTATCCTCTTCGTTTCTTGCTCTTTCTCAGTTATTTCTGCGTCCCCGAACTCCCTAGGAGGTAGATTACTCACCAGAATCATGTAGGCAAGCACAGATTCATGTTTGAAAGGGTTTTGATTCATTGGCAATGAACTTTTCCAACAGGAAAACAGGGCCTGTCCATGACCCTGTTTCTCTCTGATGGGTCTATGGTTTTGGGAGTTCTTGGTGTTTGCATGTTCCTTATACTTCGTACTTCAACTCTACTTATGTTTTGGACACATGATTTGGACTCTAGATGACCCGAAAATGGGATTGAACATGTTGCTGGAGGTTGTTCTTGAAGTTCATCACTTGAACTGCACACTTTGTGTCCCCCTTGTGATCTTCATATCTCTTTTATTACTGAATGAATTAGGGTGATCTTTGGCTGTTTGAACTCTCTATGTATACCTCTCTAAGATCATGCTAAGCTTTTGACACAAATTGATCCCTAAGTCAATTGAAATCCAGTTTGAAAACTCAAGAAAATGAGCTAATAACCACCTTGGATGTCAACTTGATTTTGGCTAGTTTTCAATGCCTATATCTCACTCATAACTCCATGGAATGGGATGACTCTCGAGCCTACTTGTACATCTATCTTAGCTCTTAAAAAGGGTGTGAAGATACCCCTCTTCAGTGTAGTATGTCGGGCTGAAAGCTATCTCAAAGATGGCTGCAAAATGTGTGATATCTTGTTAAAAATGTGAATTTTAACGAAGTACAAAATGAATTTGAGAATGCCCAACTTTGACCAACCATAACTTCTTCAATACTTTGAGTTTCTCAGCATGCAAATATGTTCTGGAATCCCGGATCAGCCGTTTTGGTTATAGTTGGTTCCGAATGATCCTTGGAGCTTCGTGAGCTTAATGGTAACCTCAGACTATGCCCAAAATTCAGATTGGTTGGAGTTTCTTGCCACTGTTCTTAGTTTTCCGGTGGGTAAATCCACCCTGGTTACTAGGCTACAACCCTTTCATTGTGTATCCATTTTATGGGAATCTTGGCTCTCTGTAATCCCTGAACTACCGCCTACAAGTTTCATTTGAATTAGCTCGGCTGATATCCTCTCCAACATTCTCAAATTCGAGCATGAAAACGATGCATTTTGCTGTGTGTGTTTGCTGCGTTCACGTACGTACTGTGAGGAAAGTGCTTACTTCCAGAGGTCCTAATCACTTGATCAACTAGCAAACTAGTTACTGACTTTGATTCCGGGTATAACTGGCTTTCATAACATACTTTTAATGCCCCATGGTTCAATTCCTAAGACTTCCTAGAAATGATTTAATGAGGCTGCTGTGACCTGATTCATGTGAGGTCTAAAACAAATGGAACAATCTTGCAGCATATGTAACTTCTTCATCTATGGATGGATTTAATTGATACAAGTTACTAATTACTCCTCTCAACTTGTGCTGTAAGCTGGTGTTTACCAACATCCTTGATTTAAACTATAACTTCCTAAGATTCCTTTCTAGAGTTGCTGCACTTGGTGTTGAAACTGATACGTTAATGGTCTGTGTTCCTCATTCAAATAGTAAAGTAGTACCAACAGTCACTTTGTTGATTTGTAAGAGGAATGTTTGGTTGTTCTCAAAACAAAATGTATTTTTTTTTCCTGAGCATATGTGGTATGGCCTACAATTCCTTGTTTTATAATTATCTAAATTCGCTCCCAGTTTCATTGAATTGAAGCTTCCAAGTGTCGGCCTTGAAACTCACTAAGTTTTTGAAAGGGAAATAATACTAAGTATATAATATAGTAATGAAACAGCCTCATATCTTGTCCAATGCTCATGCTAATGGAGCTCTGATTCTACCTATGTATTTCTGGCACATTGGACTACATCTTCATGTTAATCTCTCTTTCAAACTCTGACTTCAAACATCATGTAATTGCTGCGAAAAGTTGCTGCAATATACAGCACATTGACAAAGCTCTTGCCTCAGTTTTGACCCCTCTTCCAGCTTGCATATCGTATTAATTTCTTGACATTATAAACTCTTGTTTTCTCCTGTACATGTCTGGATAGGTGATCTCCATAGCCATGGTTTCTATTTATCAAATCTCATTTTCAATCTCTCTTTGGTTGGCCTGAAAACCCAAGATCATAATAACCTGAAATAATTCAGAGTGTGGGAATTGTGTTGATTCAGCCATCTTTGGCACTCCATAACTTTTCAATATTTAAGAAAATCGCATTCTTCTTTCTTCTGTGAGAAGATGGTTGATGATACTACGAATCACTCCTTGAGGGAGTTCTTCCAATTTCCCTACAAATTGCTCAGAAATTAAGCTCAAAGTATCCACTTCAAAATTTTGAAATCTCTTGGAAAATATATGAAGTATTGGTCAATGATTTTCTTCAACTTTGTCTGAGCATATTCCCTTGTGTATTCTGAATCTTGAGGAACTCATATATGTTCTGGAAACGTTATAATTCCATCTACGAAACCTTATTTTCAGATTCTCAAGTCTCTTCCTCATTTGACCTGAAACTTACTGCAAAGTTGACCATGTGAGCTAATTAATAGTTTCTTTGACTTTCTTATTTGACTTATCAGATGACCTATTTCACCAAAATGCCTTTCTAGGAAGTTGTTCAGAATCACATTTCAGTTGTAACGGTAATGTTTAACTAAGTTTGGTTTTCTATAAGTCCTAGTTCAATTGAGCTGACTATGAGGGGTAAAATGGTAATTTCAAGTTTCTTCAGTCAAACACTCAAACCTTGATACGTGACATGACCTCATGCCTCTGTGACAGTTCTATGACATCAAGAATCCAATCGTGTCATTCTGGACTTGAATCTGACTATTTAGATTATAACAGGGGCTAAAGTGCAAATTAATTAAATTTTAGGGACTTAAGTGTAAATTAATAAAACTTCAGATATAGTCTTAAGTAGACAACGTGGGGACTTAGTAACTCTCGTGACTTGTCATTTAGGCCTAACTAAGGGGTTCAGTAACAGTCGGGGGCTGTGCTGATAAGACTGAGACTTCAGGGGCTAAATAGCCATTATGGCCTGGACCTCTAGGGAGATACTGCATATGCATTGTACCTCACTAATGTGGGCATGTACTAATAAGAAAATGTATATCTGTATGTATAGAGGTTGCAGGGATAGAGTATCAGCAGCGCTGATCTGGGACACTAGGCAGGCTACAAGGTAAGCATAATAATGCTTAAATTTTATGCCGGAGAATACCAAAGTACATGGATTAGCCTATGAATACCTGAGATAGGGATCTTGAAGTAAGTACGTTGGATCGTGCATATAAATTTATATATACAAATGTTCATGGATATGCTTCATACTTGTCTTTGGATTACTTGGTTGCTATCTGTACCATGATTACGTTAGACCATTTTATGGTCACTACAGGCTCCGGCCGTCTAGCTGCTGCGGTGGCAGACACGAATGGGACCCGGTCTACGGGCTTTGCATTCATGGCCTACGGCCTAAGTCGGTATATTGCTAGCTCCCGACTTGTAGGCAGCTAGTACTACCCTCTGGACTGACGATCCAGTAGGGGGTGTGCACACTTAAGGTCTAGTTGTCTTGGTGGATCTGTAGATAATTGTGTAAGGAAATAGTTTTAAACTTGCTTTTTGTCAAAAGTAAAACCTAATTTTCAATTAATAATGACTGTATGACATATGATACCTGTGTGAATGGGATATTCATCTCTGTGGGCTGAGCTTTGAGTCAATTTGCGGGACAGAGCATCCTGCGAGTACGGGTTAATCGAATTTAAGGAAAATGTATTTAGATGTACTTCTGTTACGAACTCTGTTTTCTTATTGTTTTGTGACGCCGACGTCCATGCCTTCTATATCTTGGCAGGTGAACACGAGCGGGGACTGGGGATGTAGTCCATCACTTAGAAGTGGACACATCGATATAAGTGGTCTACGTTAGTAAGTTCTATTTTAATTTCAGTTTCTTAATTTTGTCTTGTAACAGAACCGTTAGGGTTTGACTCCTTGTTGAGCATTCCTGTGCTTAGCTGAGGGCATCTCCGGAGGGTCTGGGGGATCCAAGTGTAATTTCTCCAGTACTCTAAGATGGGGTGTTACAGATGGTATCAGAGCGTTGGTTCTGTGAAAAGACAGAATTAGAAACTCAAAATCATAGGTGGATAGTGTTTTCAAAATTAATACTGGATAAGAAACAACATTAAAACCGGAATAGGAGGGTTGGGGGAGAGCACTGGCGAGAGAGCTATCTGTGCATTCCTGGGCCAATCGGCATATATTTTTGGAATATCAGGTTTAGATTCAGGATGTTGCATTGTTTTGCATGACAAGACAGCATATTTCTGTAAAAGAAAATGGGATATGGAACAACACTTGGATGGTTGCTACCAGAATAATACAGTTGAAATCAAACACGTATGGTGTAAGTCAATGTGGTGCAGCAGTGATAGTGTTGGTAACTATCTGTTTTAGCAGCCAACGCATATGCTTATAAGAGAATGTTTCCTTAGATAAACCACTAGTTGATTTTATGACCAAATAGGGATTGGAATAACTAAGTTAAATGCGAACTTATTGCTTGATGGTCTTGCCAGACAACTTTCGTTTAAGGATGGCACTTGGGAGGGACCAGATAAGCTTTATTAGCCGGACATAAACGGGGATAGTTAAGTGAGTATATAGTCTTGTAAATGGATGACCTGGTTAGGTATCTAAGTGATTGGATACAATTTCTGTAAGAGAATCGACTAAATAACGGCTAGGCTACGCTGGTGAAGGAATAAGGGCTACATGTATATGAATAAGACGTAGTAGTATATAATCTATAGAAGTTATGGGATAAGAATAGGAGTATCTTGAGATGTTGAAGGGGGTATAGGAAAAAGGAATTATGGAGTTATTAGGAGGGTAATAATCTGCTCTAGGTTCGTTCTTGGGATGGGGTATAGAGCTAGGTGAGGAACGTGTCATGAAGGAGCTTGAGTTGCGTGGTGATAATTGTAATAAGTAAGTTGGGATCGTGAGGGTATCGGAAAGAATGAGTTGGATGGATATTGGAAGAAATTGTTGAGGTGTTATATAAGAGTTAGGGGTTAGGGTAATGTAAAAAAAAAAAAAAAAAAAAAAATCGTCGTTCATCAGGTTGGGGGTGAGAAATTGGAGGTTTCATCCATAAGAGGATGTGATCAGATAAGGGAAATGAGGGAATATATGTAGAAGTTACGAGGAAGGGTATTAAGTAATTTCTAAATGTTTTATTACAAGGGAGAGGAAATATGTTGATAAGATAAAGGAGCTAGCGCATAGGTGGGATTAATACGAGATGTAGGAAGGAATGCTTGGTTTAAATAAGATTAGGCGGTATGGGAGTATGTCAGATTAATCTAAGGACTATGAGACACCAGGAAAGCGGGACGAGGCATGATAATCTTCAGCATACAAGGGTTAGGTTGTAGGAGATAGAGGAATGTTGATGGATTGCTGAATTAGGAAATGTGAATCGTAATATATTCATAGGTTGTTCAAGTCATGGTGCGGAAGTGGTGGGTAATCATAATAAATTTGAAGGAGATTCAGACTTTTACTCACATGGATTAGGAAAATGCTAAGAGCGGCACGATTAGATGGGCATTAAGCATGTACGTTCAGCGTCAGATGAAAATGGCGAAGGTGGTTGTACTTCCGACATAGCGTCAAATAGTGTTTCGGGTAGTATTAAGTTAATGAAAGGAATAAAGAATTAAGGTATGATACATAATGGTAGCAAAGATGTGATGAGGTCGATCTTCGGGGACGAAGAATGTTTTTAAGGGGGGTAGAATGTGACATCCTGCAATTTTCTAGTGGCTTAGAGTTGGATGTCCTAAAAATTTGGGGGTCAAATTGCAATATTTCTAACTATTTTGAGTTGGCTATACCTGGTTCAGCAGTGACTGTTGACTTCTGATTTGACAGAATTGGCAGAAAATATGGGGTGAGAATGACCTTGGACATTTGTTTTTGGGGTCATTTTGAAGTTAGCAAAGCAAAGTAATCTTTTTCCACTCTAGCCATAAACTTTAATTATTTTCATTTGAGACCCCTCCTATGTTGTCACCCATGTAAGTATGACTTGTGACAAGTGTCAAACTCAACCATGAGCTGTTTTCATTTCATCTAGAGCTTCTAGATGGAGGGAGAAAGGAAAAAAAAGGAGGAAAACGTCACCTTCTTCATTTCCCAAACACAACCACCTCTCCACCACCACTACCCCACTGTAACGCAACCAAACCACCAACAACCTAATACTACTGGAGGATCGGGGTATCTCAGGGAGAAGAAGCCCTCTACAAATTCGACCATTCATCAAGGTTTCAGTACATTAATCGCGGGTAAAAGGAGAATTCATAAAGCTAGATTGGAGCCTCCAACTCGTTTGTTTCCGCCCGGGTCGCTGGAATTTGCATTTGAAGTCGCCGGAAGCTTCAAGCTCGCCGGAGAAGAGGTATCCTCTTCGTTTCTTGCTCTTTCTCAGTTATTTCTGCGTCCCCGAACTCCCTAGGAGGTAGATTACTCACCAGAATCATGTAGGCAAGCACAGATTCATGTTTGAAAGGGTTTTGATTCATTGGCAATGAACTTTTCCAACAGGAAAACAGGGCCTGTCCATGACCCTGTTTCTCTCTGATGGGTCTATGGTTTTGGGAGTTCTTGGTGTTTGCATGTTCCTTATACTTCGTACTTCAACTCTACTTATGTTTTGGACACATGATTTGGACTCTAGATGACCCGAAAATGGGATTGAACATGTTGCTGGAGGTTGTTCTTGAAGTTCATCACTTGAACTGCACACTTTGTGTCCCCCTTGTGATCTTCATATCTCTTTTATTACTGAATGAATTAGGGTGATCTTTGGCTGTTTGAACTCTCTATGTATACCTCTCTAAGATCATGCTAAGCTTTTGACACAAATTGATCCCTAAGTCAATTGAAATCCAGTTTGAAAACTCAAGAAAATGAGCTAATAACCACCTTGGATGTCAACTTGATTTTGGCTAGTTTTCAATGCCTATATCTCACTCATAACTCCATGGAATGGGATGACTCTCGAGCCTACTTGTACATCTATCTTAGCTCTTAAAAAGGGTGTGAAGATACCCCTCTTCAGTGTAGTATGTCGGGCTGAAAGCTATCTCAAAGATGGCTGCAAAATGTGTGATATCTTGTTAAAAATGTGAATTTTAACGAAGTACAAAATGAATTTGAGAATGCCCAACTTTGACCAACCATAACTTCTTCAATACTTTGAGTTTCTCAGCATGCAAATATGTTCTGGAATCCCGGATCAGCCGTTTTGGTTATAGTTGGTTCCGAATGATCCTTGGAGCTTCGTGAGCTTAATGGTAACCTCAGACTATGCCCAAAATTCAGATTGGTTGGAGTTTCTTGCCACTGTTCTTAGTTTTCCGGTGGGTAAATCCACCCTGGTTACTAGGCTACAACCCTTTCATTGTGTATCCATTTTATGGGAATCTTGGCTCTCTGTAATCCCTGAACTACCGCCTACAAGTTTCATTTGAATTAGCTCGGCTGATATCCTCTCCAACATTCTCAAATTCGAGCATGAAAACGATGCATTTTGCTGTGTGTGTTTGCTGCGTTCACGTACGTACTGTGAGGAAAGTGCTTACTTCCAGAGGTCCTAATCACTTGATCAACTAGCAAACTAGTTACTGACTTTGATTCCGGGTATAACTGGCTTTCATAACATACTTTTAATGCCCCATGGTTCAATTCCTAAGACTTCCTAGAAATGATTTAATGAGGCTGCTGTGACCTGATTCATGTGAGGTCTAAAACAAATGGAACAATCTTGCAGCATATGTAACTTCTTCATCTATGGATGGATTTAATTGATACAAGTTACTAATTACTCCTCTCAACTTGTGCTGTAAGCTGGTGTTTACCAACATCCTTGATTTAAACTATAACTTCCTAAGATTCCTTTCTAGAGTTGCTGCACTTGGTGTTGAAACTGATACGTTAATGGTCTGTGTTCCTCATTCAAATAGTAAAGTAGTACCAACAGTCACTTTGTTGATTTGTAAGAGGAATGTTTGGTTGTTCTCAAAACAAAATGTATTTTTTTTTCCTGAGCATATGTGGTATGGCCTACAATTCCTTGTTTTATAATTATCTAAATTCGCTCCCAGTTTCATTGAATTGAAGCTTCCAAGTGTCGGCCTTGAAACTCACTAAGTTTTTGAAAGGGAAATAATACTAAGTATATAATATAGTAATGAAACAGCCTCATATCTTGTCCAATGCTCATGCTAATGGAGCTCTGATTCTACCTATGTATTTCTGGCACATTGGACTACATCTTCATGTTAATCTCTCTTTCAAACTCTGACTTCAAACATCATGTAATTGCTGCGAAAAGTTGCTGCAATATACAGCACATTGACAAAGCTCTTGCCTCAGTTTTGACCCCTCTTCCAGCTTGCATATCGTATTAATTTCTTGACATTATAAACTCTTGTTTTCTCCTGTACATGTCTGGATAGGTGATCTCCATAGCCATGGTTTCTATTTATCAAATCTCATTTTCAATCTCTCTTTGGTTGGCCTGAAAACCCAAGATCATAATAACCTGAAATAATTCAGAGTGTGGGAATTGTGTTGATTCAGCCATCTTTGGCACTCCATAACTTTTCAATATTTAAGAAAATCGCATTCTTCTTTCTTCTGTGAGAAGATGGTTGATGATACTACGAATCACTCCTTGAGGGAGTTCTTCCAATTTCCCTACAAATTGCTCAGAAATTAAGCTCAAAGTATCCACTTCAAAATTTTGAAATCTCTTGGAAAATATATGAAGTATTGGTCAATGATTTTCTTCAACTTTGTCTGAGCATATTCCCTTGTGTATTCTGAATCTTGAGGAACTCATATATGTTCTGGAAACGTTATAATTCCATCTACGAAACCTTATTTTCAGATTCTCAAGTCTCTTCCTCATTTGACCTGAAACTTACTGCAAAGTTGACCATGTGAGCTAATTAATAGTTTCTTTGACTTTCTTATTTGACTTATCAGATGACCTATTTCACCAAAATGCCTTTCTAGGAAGTTGTTCAGAATCACATTTCAGTTGTAACGGTAATGTTTAACTAAGTTTGGTTTTCTATAAGTCCTAGTTCAATTGAGCTGACTATGAGGGGTAAAATGGTAATTTCAAGTTTCTTCAGTCAAACACTCAAACCTTGATACGTGACATGACCTCATGCCTCTGTGACAGTTCTATGACATCAAGAATCCAATCGTGTCATTCTGGACTTGAATCTGACTATTTAGATTATAACAGGGGCTAAAGTGCAAATTAATTAAATTTTAGGGACTTAAGTGTAAATTAATAAAACTTCAGATATAGTCTTAAGTAGACAACGTGGGGACTTAGTAACTCTCGTGACTTGTCATTTAGGCCTAACTAAGGGGTTCAGTAACAGTCGGGGGCTGTGCTGATAAGACTGAGACTTCAGGGGCTAAATAGCCATTATGGCCTGGACCTCTAGGGAGATACTGCATATGCATTGTACCTCACTAATGTGGGCATGTACTAATAAGAAAATGTATATCTGTATGTATAGAGGTTGCAGGGATAGAGTATCAGCAGCGCTGATCTGGGACACTAGGCAGGCTACAAGGTAAGCATAATAATGCTTAAATTTTATGCCGGAGAATACCAAAGTACATGGATTAGCCTATGAATACCTGAGATAGGGATCTTGAAGTAAGTACGTTGGATCGTGCATATAAATTTATATATACAAATGTTCATGGATATGCTTCATACTTGTCTTTGGATTACTTGGTTGCTATCTGTACCATGATTACGTTAGACCATTTTATGGTCACTACAGGCTCCGGCCGTCTAGCTGCTGCGGTGGCAGACACGAATGGGACCCGGTCTACGGGCTTTGCATTCATGGCCTACGGCCTAA
Organism: Linanthus parryae; assembly: GCA_023055425.1. Lineage (NCBI taxonomy): Eukaryota > Viridiplantae > Streptophyta > Magnoliopsida > Ericales > Polemoniaceae > Linanthus > Linanthus parryae. The sequence continues at coordinate 82,014,141 of JALGPY010000006.1, forward strand.
GTCGGTATATTGCTAGCTCCCGACTTGTAGGCAGCTAGTACTACCCTCTGGACTGACGATCCAGTAGGGGGTGTGCACACTTAAGGTCTAGTTGTCTTGGTGGATCTGTAGATAATTGTGTAAGGAAATAGTTTTAAACTTGCTTTTTGTCAAAAGTAAAACCTAATTTTCAATTAATAATGACTGTATGACATATGATACCTGTGTGAATGGGATATTCATCTCTGTGGGCTGAGCTTTGAGTCAATTTGCGGGACAGAGCATCCTGCGAGTACGGGTTAATCGAATTTAAGGAAAATGTATTTAGATGTACTTCTGTTACGAACTCTGTTTTCTTATTGTTTTGTGACGCCGACGTCCATGCCTTCTATATCTTGGCAGGTGAACACGAGCGGGGACTGGGGATGTAGTCCATCACTTAGAAGTGGACACATCGATATAAGTGGTCTACGTTAGTAAGTTCTATTTTAATTTCAGTTTCTTAATTTTGTCTTGTAACAGAACCGTTAGGGTTTGACTCCTTGTTGAGCATTCCTGTGCTTAGCTGAGGGCATCTCCGGAGGGTCTGGGGGATCCAAGTGTAATTTCTCCAGTACTCTAAGATGGGGTGTTACATAGCCACTGTCAAAGACTTCTGTTACTTCGAAGGGCCCTTCCCAATTGGCTGCGAATTTTGGGTGAGCCGCCTCTCGCATGCAATGGTCAGATGCGCGCAGGACCAAATCTCCAACTGCGAAATCTCTACGTTGGACTGTTTTGTTGTACGCACGAGCGATCCTTTCTTGATACCGTTTGTTTGTCCTTTTAGCTTGCTCTCGCTTTTCTTCCAGCAAGACTAAATCATGATCGCGTTGATTGTCGTACAATGCGTGGAAGGCCAATCTTGCCGAATTAACTCTCACCTCCGCAGGTACCACAGCCTCAGCCCCATAGCATAGGAGGAACGGTGAGACCCCTGTGGGTGTCCTTGGAGAAGTTTGGTAAGCCCACAGGGCTATGCTTAGAGAATCAGCCCACTTGTTGTGGTCATCTGCGACCATCTTGCTCAAGATCCTCAACAGCGTCTTGTTGGTCGCTTCTGCTTGCCCATTCCCCTTCGGGTAGTAGGGGGTGGACCATATCTGCCTGATGTTGTATTCTGCTAGCTTCGTAGCCACCTGGCGATTAACAAAAGGAGTACCATTATCTGAAAGGATGGTGTTGGGTATTCCGAACCTGCATATGATGTTTTCTTGGATGAAATGGACCACAGCTAGCGCATTTGCCGTCTTCAGTGGTATCGCCTCCACCCATTTGGTGAACAGCTCAGCCGCGGTGAGGATGAAATGATTTCCATGCAAAGTTGGTCGGATGGGACCAATGAAATCTAGAGCCCAAGTATGAAATGGCCATGGCATTCCCAATGCATGTAGATCTACAGCAGGAGCGTGCACTAGGTTTCCTTTGAATTGACACTCCTGGCAGCGTCGTACTTTGGTGCGGCAATCAGCCTCCATCGTGGGCCAGAAATATCCAATTGAGAGGAGTTGCCTGCATAATTTCGCACCTCCCTGGTTTTCCACCTGATGAGAAAGGTCCATGACTTCTTGTGCTTCCCTGCCGTCTAGACATCGCAGCAAGTTGTCCTCATGGCCTCTTCGCCAAAGTAGGTTTTCTTGTACCACGTATCGGGATGCTTTCCTCTTCAATTTCTCAGCTTCATTTCTCGATTCGGGTATGGTGCCCTGGATGAGATAATCGAAGAGTGGTTTCCTCCAATCCGCATCATCATCAGTTAGAGCGATGAGTAAAGAATCTTTGATCAGTGCACAACTCTCGCACTTTCCCTGTATTAGTGCTGCGGCTGTTGACATGTCTGGCCAGTGAATGCCATATCTCTGAGCCTTCCAATAGATTGACACTTCGCTTTCTCCGCAAGCATGTTGGTGAATCTTCTCTAACAGCAGCTGTCCCTCTTGCTCAGGAGACACATCGCATAAGTATTCCGCCAGGGCCCTTGTAGTAAAGGGTGTTGTCATGTATGCAATACCCCTTTGTGAGTGCCCAGCTCTCGCTGCTTGTGCCCTCTGCGATGGCTCGTAAAATTGCCTTTCTCCAGTCCGCCTCGTCCATGTGTTCATCGTCGCACGCGTCTTCTGTTAGCGCCGACGATGTTCGTACTTCGATCGAGATTCTTGCGGGACATTTGTCGGTACTAACCTTGGATCCCAAGGTGGCCAAAGCGTCTGCATGCCTATTGTCCGCTCGAGGCTTGTGCTCGTACCTAACGTCGCAGAATTGCTGCACCAGCTTTTGTACCAAAGTCCGGTAGGGAAGAAGATTTATCTGCTTCAAAGCGTACTCGCCCGAGGCTTGCTTGGCGATTAGATTGGAGTCCCCCATGACCGTCAGGTTGCTTACTTCCAAAGCTTTCGCTGCACGAAGTCCCGCGATGAGAGCCTCATATTCTGCTTCGTTGTTGGTGACTGCGAAGTCAAGCTTGGCGGACATCTGTATGACCTCCCCATCTGGTTTGGTCAAGACTATCCCAATGCCTCCACATTTCCTCGTTGACGAACCATCGAAATGGAGCGTCCAATAGGGTACATCGATTGCATAGATTTGAGGTCCCTCGAGTTCTTCTTCGATCACAGGCTCAGGACTGTTGTCGGGGAACTGCGCCAACAAATCCGCTACCGCCTGCGACTTGATCGCCCGCGGCCGAACGCATGTGATATCAAACTGAGAAATGGTCATATACCATTTTGCCAATCTTCCTCCAGGAGTAGTGTGAGTTAGCAAATATCGTATGGGATCACTTTTTGTAACCACCACCACTTTGTGCGACGCAAAGTAGTGTCTCAACTTCTCTATTATGAAGAATAGGGCAAGGCAATGACGCTCAATGTCCGTGTACCTTGATTCTGCGAGCTGCACAATGCGAGAGATGTAGTAGATGGGCCTTTCTTGACCCTCGTACTCCTGAGCCAAAAGTGCTCCTATGGATTTCCACTTTTACGTCAGATACAGCAAAAGCGGTGATCCTAACTGAGGTGCGATCATTATTTTTGAACACGTCAGCAGCTCTTTTAGCTTCCCGAACGCAGCTTCGTGCTCCGGAGTCCAGTTGTATGCGGCATCTTTTTTGAGAAGATTACTGAAACAGAAAGTAATCTCGGCAATCGCAGGGATGAATCTTCGCAGATACGATAGCTTCCCCAAGAATGTCTTAAGGGCACTCTGGTCATGCGGCGGAGTCATGCTGATGATGGCTGAAACTTTCGCAGGGTCAGGCTCGATTCCTTGACGATGTACCACGCATCCCAAGAATTTCCCTGACGTTACCCCAAATGCACATTTCATAGGGTTCATCTTCAGCCGAAAGCGTCTGCATCTGTTGAATACTTTCCGCAAATCTGCCAGGTGATCTGCCTCCTGCTTGGATTTAACCACGAGGTCATCTACATAAAACTCCACTTCCTTGTGCATCATGTCGTGGAATAGGGCCATCATGGCCCGATGGTAGGTTGCACCTGCGTTTTTGAGACCAAAGGGAATCACCGTGTAGTTGAACACTCCCACTGGGGTGATGAATGCAGTTTTCCGTGCATCTTCAGGGTCCATATTGATCTGATTGTACCCTCTGAAGCCGTCCATGAAACTGAACATGCGATGACCCGCTGTCGAATCGATGAGCAAATCGATGTTGGGGAGCGGAAAATCGTCCTTGGGGCAGAAGCGATTGAGATCCCGGAAGTCCACGCAGATGCGAAGCTGTCCATTCTTCTTTACCACTGGCACAATATTGGCCAGCCATGTGGGATGGTGATTCGGTTCTATGAACTTGGCCTCCAGGAGTTTGACAATCTCCTGTTTGATCTTCACGTTAAGCTCTGGCCTGAAGCTTCTTGTGCTCTGCTTTACCGGCTTAGACCCCAGGATGTGTCTAAACGGTGCATGGTGATACTTATGTCCTGTCCGGGCATCTCATCATACTCCCATGCGAACACGTCTTTGTACTCAGTCAGGAGCTGCAGTAGTCCTTGCTCCTCTTCGCTTGTGAGGTCCGCACTTAGGAAGACTGGCCTCTTCTCCTCTTCGTTCGGGCTTAGGAATACTTCCTTTAGCTCTTGCTTTTGTGGTCTGGGTCTGTCTTCCATGCATTCGGGTGCTTCTTTGAGCTTCTCATCTGGAGTGCTCTGCATTGGCTTATCCGTTACCGCAATCTGTTCGATTTGGTTGATTTGCCCAGGGATATCCCCATGCCCACGTGAGGACATCCCCGCGCACCTTCATATGCGATAGCATTTCTTCCCGTTGGCGTAGAAACTATCTATCTCTTTGCATTCAGCGTCATGCTTTGCTATTCTCTTCAAAGTATATACGTTCTTTCGTTGGTAAGCGATTCGCGGCGCCTCTTCCCGCGTGGGCGGCTTTTCCTTGGCATCCTCCCTTGTCACCATCACTACCGCAGGCGTCTGATCCTTGATATCTTCCCATAGGGGTAAAGGAGTAGGGTTGAATGGTCCCAGTGTTTGCTCGTCCGCCATCTCGGTGAACCACACCGCCTCGCTGAGATGTGCTTCATCCATGTTGAATGGATTCGTTGAAGCCGGTATCTCGACTATTCTGTCGTTCCAGATAGCTTTCATGACTTGGTGAGCTGTTGAAGGGACCGCGTCAAAGCGATGAATCCAGGCTCGACCTATGATCATGTGATACGTAGTGTTCGCATCTATGACATAGAACTTCGCTGAGCACTTGATTTTGCCGATCTGGATGCCCAGGCGGATCCATCCTATCGTCATTCTGGAGTCGCTTCCAAATCCCATCAGCGGAGATGGACGCCTGACAATCTTGTACTCAGGGATCCCCGCTAGCTTCAGTGTGTGGAGCGAAACAACGTTGACCGCTGCTCCTCCATCGACGAATGCTCTTTTGAACTCGACGCCATTGATGATGGCCGTCACATACAGAGGCCTCTGGTGGCTCGCATCTGTCTTTTTGTCGCTGGCGGAAAAGGTCATAATCTTTTCTGTAGAGCGAGACGCCCTGATGACTTTCCCATTGGAGACTACAAGATCCTCCTCGTAGTCCTCTGCTATCCTCAAGATCGCTTTCGTCATTTCAGTCCGGCATTTCTCTGAGAAGTTCATCTCGTCGAAGAATCTGCTGAAGCCGTGCGACCCCTTCATCCGGTCCGCACGTTCGTCCTCCGTGTCTATGCTGTAGTCCTCATCATCATGGACTTCGGCAATGATGGGTAGACCATCCTCTGCGACTTCTTCCAGATCCACAATCGAGATCATGGCGACCTCTTTACCTTTCGAGTCTTGCTCCGCATGGGCAGGAAGTGGGTTGTTGCGCACATCCTTCCTGTGATCGCTGACGATCAGTTCGCCATTCTTCATCTTTTGGCTGAATACAATCCTGAGCTTCTTACAGTCCGCTGTGGGATGCATGACCTTGCCGTGGTACTCGCACCACTTCGGGTCCCTCACCATCTCCTTGGAGGGTGCTTTCTCGAGCGGCGGTAGGACACCGTCCTTGCGCCACTACCTGCAGAGGTCGCTTGCTTCTTCCACCGAACATGGCAGAGGTGGTGCGTCGAAGTTCGCAATCTTTGCCTGCTTCTGGGGTGAAACTGTATTGACCTCAGCTCCGCGCCCTCTCTTGTAACTGAATCTCCCGATCTTGTAGGTAGTACCGCTCGAGGATCGCTCCGGAGCGTTTTTCTTTTTCTGCCTCTCCACTATAGGCTCGATGTTCTTCGTGCATTCGATTAGTTTTGAAAACGTAGGCGTTTGCAGGTTGATTAGCATACCTTTGTATTCATCTCGCATTCACTGCAGGCATATCTCTACAAGCCGACTTTCGAGCATCGGATCTTTGCATTCCAAGGACTTCGCCCTGAACTTCTTGATGAAAGTTATCCCGTCCTCTTCGCGCTTCTGATACATCCGCGAGAGGTGGATCATTGTCACCTTTTCCTCCATCTGGAAGAACTTGGTGTAGAACTTTTGGACCATGTCGTCCCAAGTCTTGACGGACCCAGCTTCCAACGTCCTGTACCACTTGTACGCCACGTTTCCCAAAGACTTCGGGAATTCTCGCATCAGCAGTTTGGGATCAGCTCCATACGGCCCCATGACATCGATGAAACGCATGACATGTTCATGAGCGTTTCCATTGACATCTTCGAACTTGTCCCATTTGGGAGCCTTGTACCCAACCGGGTTAGGCATGAGATAGATCTCTCGCGGGATAGGTGGATCGTTGTCTAGCTTCGGAATGATGGTATCCGCGAACGATTGGTGAGCAAGAATGGTGTCTATGCGCTTCTGCAGAGACGTCATACACTCTGGGGTGTTTCCCTCGGTAGCAGGTGGAGGGGTTGCCGAAGGCGGAGGCGAAACATATGCCCCAGGAGGATTGGGGACGTATTGAGCGTTCGCATTACCCCAGATTGCCGTTGGAGGAGGCAAGGGATATTGCGAGGCCGGATTAGGTACCAAAGCCGGAGGCTGAGGGGTGTGAGCAGTGAGGGGCAACATTTGAGCTGTTGACCCTTGAATCGAGGGTAGCTGTGTAGTTGCTGGTGGAGTCTGCAGAATAGGGTTGGGGGTGTGGTTGACACTCCCAGTCCTTGAGCGGTAGGGGCTCCTCCTCCCTGAGAAACGGCGGTGGCTTGTGTAGGGTTCGGTGCAAGAGTCCCCAAGACAGCCATGATCCGTTCTAGCTGCGCAGATTGAGCTTTGAGAGCTTTCGCCTGACCTTGGATGGTGGCGTCCAAGGATTCTAGCGTCAGGGCCTCACCGGTGGTCGTAGGAGTGCGGCGGGTCTCCTCTCCTGAGGCGGCTTCGGTGGAAGGCGATCAGTTGCTGATATCATCCTCCTGAGACATGGTTGCTTTTGATGGTAAGTTCACGTCGGGCTCACCAAAATGTGCACAAGAGGTTCCGGCAGGGAGACCTCCGTGTACACCGTAAGTAGAGGATCAGAGATGGCACAGGAAGAGTTGGGTTGTGTGTAGGGAGAGAGTAAGGCAGTAGTAATGTCTGAGAGAGAGACAGAGGTTTGGCAGAGCTTCCGCGTATGGCTAGTGTGTTCTTCCTTTCTTATGGAAAGGTTAACGTCCTATATATATAACGGAGAATGTGACCGTTGTAGTGTGGTTAATGCGCCCATCAATGGCGGCTTAATTAGCTTAACCACAACGGCACGTTCGTCCGCCTATATAGGGACCGTTACAGCACGTTATGCGCGAATACCGGAACCGTTATGGGGTTGACCGGGTTTGACCGGATTGACCGGGTTTATGGAGCTCGTGCCAAAAATCTCTCAAAACAGTTACTAAAGGTCGCGCGCGGGCTTGGCTCGCACGCGACAGGACTTACTCTAGCCTCCAAACCACTAAGTCCCTAAAGTCCCGTGCAGTGGTATGCGAGGGCCCTGTCTCGCAGCCCCCACATGGATCAGCGTGGCTGGTGATCCAGTGTGTGTGGAGCACAATATGGTGTGTTGGATGGTTGCCACGTGGCCAAGATCTGTCAGCTCAGAAAGCACTATCTACACTCATCAACTAAGAATTCTCTATTTTTCACCTTGAACAATCCTTGAGAATGAAATATAGAAGTATTAAAGAAATGATCTACAAATAAAGAACAGTACAGAAGAACACTAGAGTGTAGAACTGCAGTGAAGAATGCAGTGAACTTTTGTGAGTTGGAATACGAGAGAGATAAACTTATTTGATGCATGTCAATTCAGAATTGTGTCTATATTTTTTCCCGTTGAGTATTTTGTCTTGTTGCTTTAAAATTAGCTCCATTTATACTGTTTTGAAGCTCCGCAAATCTTCCCAGATTTTCAGCAAAAACTTCCTATTTTGTAGGCAACAAACTTCGACTCTCTTAACAGCCTTCTCCAACGGATAGTTGATCACAATATTCAGATATGTTGTTGTGATCTTGTCTTTAAAAAAACTGAGAAGTTGTCATGAGTCTCTGATTGATCACAGGATCATCTTCTCTAAGTATTTTCCTTTCCTGTAAAAGCCAGATAAGGAAACATATCCTGCATTTTTAGGAAATAAAATTTCCTTGAAATCTGAGTCAAACTGATGGATAAAATCATGTTAGATATATCAAAAAAATTTGTCTTTCATCATCAAATAATAACACATCAAGTACAGGGGTGAGAGGGCTAGAATTAAATCAAAAGAGTTCAGAGAAACTCCCCCTCAGAACATGAATGCAGGTCAGACAGTTTCAAGGCTTTGAATCCTGGTTCAAGGCTTTAAAATAGCTCAACTATTTCAAGCCTGTGAAACCTGATTCAAGGCTTTGAAAACTGGTTCAAGGCCTTGAAATAACGAAGTATTTCAAGTCCATGAAACATATGACCTTACATAGATGTTTTCAAATAATGAAATCTCTTAGTCGATGTTCTTTTTATGTTTATTTTAATAAGGAATTATTTTCTTATACACAATACATCTACACCAATATCCCACATTCCGCGATATCATGCGTTCTCACAAAGCGACACACTAAATTTACGTTTCATGTTTAAGTCCTTCAAACTAAGTTGATCGCATAAACTTTGACGTCTACTACTTTTGAAAAATTGTGTATTCTCTAAAGCTATTTGAACTCTAAAAAAAAGGATTTAGTTCTCATTGTTTTTGGCGGTGGAACTTGTAGCCCATTGAGGTGGTGGTGACCATGACACCCTATGCAATGCCTAAGAAATAGAGGGGTGATCGGGAATTAATGTCATTCCACCACCTAGATAGCCCCCTTGGTTTATCTTAAAAAGCCCACTCGCTTGTATATTCCTCTATTTTGTTGTGGGTCTTGGAGAATCTAGGATTAGAGGTGGACATATGTGGAAAAAATGTTTAAAGCTAAAACCTCCAAAATGAGGAAAAATCGCACCACCTCCCAAAAAATCCACAAAAGGATCATACAAGCCCACAACAACATCCCCATTCTAAACCTCATTTTTGTGGAGGTCCATCCTACATGGATGCTTTTGAATAAGTATGAGAATGTCTAATTTCATGTGATACTTATTTTTGAAGGCATACTTTCTTGCGAATTGGACTTAACTAAACAAGTTTTGTGGATCGCATGAGTCTTTGTCTACCAAACACCACCCATATTTGTATGAGTGTATGCTTAGACGTCCATAGGTTTCTTTCTCAAACTTTTTGGAATTTGAGAATTTATTTGAGAAAACATTTTTGCCTTATTCTTTTTCCCTACCAACAAAACTAAAACTAGCTAGTAATACTTATGATATTATTTTATTTGGGTTCTCACTTAGGATAAATAATGTGTGTGTGTGTTTTGTAAATATTTGAGTCTAGTTTAGAATTGAGTCGAGCCTTGTTTAGTTGAGTGTGTCTCTCATGATTGGTTCTTAAATAGTTTAAATATCGCTCTCTTTGCTCGAGGACGAGCAAAAGGCGAGTTGGGGGGTGTGTTGACGACTTAAAATTGCATGTTTTAGTATATTAATGAACTCTTCATAACTTGCTAATATGTGTAAATCTATCTATTTTACCTCTCTTTCTAGACTTATGCTTGTCTTTGTAGTTTTGGTTGTTTTTATCTTATTTTGTAGGAAAATACATGCTTTAGAACGCAAGAGGCTAGTTGGGAGAGCGTGAATGATGAATTGAGACGCTTTAGAGGGGCCAAGAGACATGGAGAAAGGGCTTGGAGGATTTAATTTGAAGAATATTTGAAGATTTTATGGCTAAGCAAAGAGAAGTTTCAAGGGCTTAAATGAAGAGGACAAGGAAAGATAGAGGCCAAAAAGTGAATTTCAAGAAGTCAAGGGACCAATTCATAAGGCCAAAGTTATGTCAGAGGGCTTATTTGAAGTCATTTTAACGGAATGGGCTGCTAAGTGACATGTTCTCAAGTTATAAAGGGCTGCTATGAAGAGTTTTTTAACATCCGGGAGCCATTTTAAAGCCCCCAGCAAACTAGGGGGAGCCGAGTGCAATTCTGGCGAAACAACTCATCACCAGCTAGCGTCTCTCTCTCCCCGACGCAAGACACGGAAGAAGAACCATGGAGCAGCCATTGTTGCGCCTCACAAGCTCGAACCAGCCTTCAAAACCCGATCAAAACTCAACAAAGCGCCTCATATCGGTCTCAATCAACGGCCTAGCCCAAGAGCTACCTCACTCTTCACTCAATTTGGCACAAGAAGTCACGAAGAGAAAAGCCCTAATTAAGGATCCGGATTTTGATCCCAAACTCCGATGAACGTGATTTTTGCACCTTTGGAATCCTTTTTGCGACGTAGACTTCGATCATGTTGAGAAATTTCCGTTTCCGCACCATTTTCTCGTTTTTCTCAATTATTGTCCAAATTTGACGAAAACATCCATACAGCGGCAAATTCGTCTTTTTCTTCCATTCCGAAACTTGTTTTTACTCTCCACTTGATTCTCGCACGCGTAATTCCTGCCAAACAACAACACGAACACTACCGCGAAGATCAAGTGTGATAAATTATCAAAATCATACTCAAAACCATTAAGAAACGCCTGGATTGTACTTTAAAGCTCAAAAATATCCAAAAGTGTATTTTTATATTTTGGGTCGGAATTCATCACTATGCACCGAAACGCACACAAATAATAATGTAAAGTGTACGTAGGATAACTCTTATTAGGGAGTTATCACACAACTAGAACATCTAGTGACTTCAAGTCTAAGGATTACAATACCATCAGCACTAGTATGTCATTACCCCTAACGCATACCCATGTGTTAGATTTGATATCTCCATATCAATCTATCCACATACTGTCTATAGTGATCGTCCCGTTAATCAATATAATGGCCTAGTGATATTTAAGATAAACAATAAATTGTAATCTAATGACTTCATTATATTAAATAACTCCATAAATAATAAATGAATATTCTAGCCAAACAATGTTCATACTAAATCTAGATTGCCTCTAGGGCATCTACTCCAACAAGCCCGGTGACTGCTCATGGATTATGATGAGCCTAAAACCTTTTGAGAGGCCATAAAGGGGCTGGGCTCTTAGAATTAGTTTGAAGCCATGAGATCAGAAATGAAATCCATGTATACCAATAAATTATGGACTTTAATGGAACCACTGGATGGGGATCGGTCCATAGGGTGCAAGTGGGTTTCAAGAAGAAAGCCGACATGGATGGCAATATGATTGCCTATAAGATTGATTGGTGGAAAAAGGATTTAGACAGATTCATGGTTTTAACTATGATGAAACCCTTTCCCCAGTCGCGGTGACCAAATCCATTCGCATTTTGCTTTCTACTGCAGCTTATCACGATTATGAGATTTGGCAAATGGATGTCAAAACAGCGTTTCTGTATGGAGACCTCCTTGAGGATGTGTACATGACACAGCCAGAAAGTGTTGAGGATCTAGATCATGCCAAGAAAGTGTGTAAGTTGCAGCGGTCCATTTATGGATTGAATCAAGCTTCTAGGAGTTGGAATCTACGTTTTAATAATGCTGTCAAAGAGTTTGGCTTTATCAAAGACGAAGATGAACCTTGTGTCTACAAGAAGGTTAGTGGGAGCTCTGTAGTATTTCTGGTCTTGTACGTGGATGACATACTACTCATTGGAAATGACGTCCCTACCTTGCAATATATTAAAGATTGGCTAGGGAATTACTTCTCAATGAGGGACTTAGGGGATGCAACTTATATACTTGGTATCAAGATCTATAGGGATAGATCAAGGAATTTTCTTGACCTATGACGAAGTACATATATAGATAAGGTGCTGAAAGGGTTCAACGTTCAAGAATCGAAGAAAGGATTCTTGCCCATGTCGCATGGAGTTACCCTTACGAAGGCTAACTATGGCCTCCAATCAGATTGAGAAGGACCGCATGAGTAGAATCCCATATGCATCGGCTATTGGATCTATCATGTACGTCATGTTATGTACTAGACCAGATGTGTCATACGCCTTTAGCATGACAAGCAGATGCCAGTCCAATCCGAGTGAGAGTCACTAGATTTTTGTCAAGAATATTCTAAGTACTTGAGAGGAACTAAGGATACATTCTTGATATATGGTGGGGAGGAAGAACTCAAGGTAAAGGTTTATACTGACGCAAGCATCCGAACCGACAAGGCTGATTTCAGATTGCAGTTGAGATTTGTGTTTTTCTTAATGGAGGAACTGTGAGCTGGACAGGGTTTCAGGCAAGATTCAGTTTCCAATTCTATAATAAATAAATGAGTATATTATTGCATCTGATGCACATACTCAGGAGAATCCATCTCATTCCAGAGATTATCGATAGAGGAGATGTGAAGATATGCATAGTACCGAAAAATGACGTCCTTGCAGACTTTCTTACCAAGCCCCTTGCTTGGCGAAATCATGAGGGCCGCGCTAGATCAATAGGCATACGTAATGCACCAGATTGGCTCTAGTGCAAGTGGGAGACAGTTGGTTTAGATGCCCTAGATGCAATCTTATTTTAGTATGAACATTATTTTTGGCTAGAATATTCATTTTAATATTTATGGAGATATTTAATATAATGAAGTCCTTAGATTGCAATTCTTGTTTATCTTAAATATCCTTGGTCAATTATATTGGTTAGTAGGATGGTCACTATGCATGGAGACTAGTTTGTGGGTAGATTGATATGGAGATATCAAGTCTAACACATGGGTATGCATTAGGAGTAATGGCAGACTGGATTGACCCACCAGGAGAAGGCTACATATGAATTATGTGAAATGTCACATGTTCTTATCGTAGTGACAATGGTGTTGTAGTCCTTAGACTAGAAGTCACTAGATACTCTAGTTGTGAATTATCATGTTTTGATCCCGTCAAAAATTACACCATACTTGGGTAACTATAAAGGTGGTAATCGGACATGATATGAAGCAAGCTGAGAGATGGTAGTGATATAGAGAAAATTTTCCCCTCCAACATAATGGGAGTATATACTCGTGGCCACTCGAGGGGCAGAGCTTATGGAATGTCAGGCCAAACTCAGATAAATCAATATGTGATATTGTTGTTATCTGTTCAGATAAGTCGATTCCCAGGATTGAGAAGATATGGATTGGGTATTGATAACTCTCTTTATGAGTTATTATTATACTTCCATATTACTTGTAATAGGCTTATTTCACATGATTTATATGTTATATTTGCACAAATATGTGAATTTGACGATTTATAAGCCTAAGAGTGAAAAGTTGTGTTTCTAGCTTATTTGTGCATGTTTTCTCTCATATTTGCTATGATAATTGCACGGGTTGTTTAGTGTTGTGTATCTCAGGTAAAATAGGTGCAATGGAGCTTATGAGATGCTTGGATATGCTTGGAATGGAGCTAGATGGAGAGGAGAAAAGAAGACGCACAAACGAAGAAAAGTTGGAAAAGTCACACAGGACCAGCCTGCACTCTTTTCGATTCCCAGGAAAATCTACAAGGAATTTTGAAGCAAGGCTTGCGGCATTAGAAAGTAGACATCCGTAGCTTTCCAACGGTATATGGTAGGGCCGAAGACGAGTCCGTATGAGGGAGATACAGCCCGCGCAAAATCAGCAAAGAATTCTGTCCGGGAATTACAAAGTAGAGGGGCTGAAGTGCAATTTCGGCATATTTTCATTAAAAAGCGTGCCCAGCTGGTAGAAAACGGGGAGAACGACCTAAGAGACAGATATTCACGCATCTTTGAAGATTTTGGAGCTAGGGAAGAAGGGAGAACAAGCTTGGAGCAAGGATCATCAACTACATTGAAGATTCAAGCGTTTGATCATCTTTTCTTCTTCTATTCTTCATGAACTTCATTATTTTGATCATGTTGAACCATATTATGTCTAGCTAAACTTCTCAAGCTAGGTGATTGATGGAAAACTAGGGTTTGTTGGATGATTTTCCGGATTTTGGACATGATACATGCGTTTGCTTAAATTCTATGAAGGCTCTAGTTATCTTACATATTCTTGTACTTCATTCTTAGTATTCTTGGCTTGATCACCCTTAGGATACTAGTCGTTGAGATTGTTGCACGAAAGTGAACTCTTTGATACATGTTAAAGAATATTGTAGGTAATCTTGTAGTTTCTTGAGACCGACAGGAGATAGAAACTTGATTAATCGTGTGAGGGTAGTTTCAATTGATTTTTGTTAGAACTTAGTGAATTCGGTGGACCGATAGGACCCGGTGAACAAGTCTAGCAAATCAATTAGATTGTATTAATAGACGGAGGTGGACCGAGAGGACCCAAAATCTATTGTTTACACAAATTCACGTGAGATCGAGAGAAGATCGTGATGAGCATTACCCGATATAACTAGAATGTGAGTAGAGTGTTTCATGCATAACCCGGAAATCGTTAACAACCCTAGGGATCATCAATTACCTAGTTCTTCTTTATTAATCGTATTACGTCACAATTTATCTTCGTTAAAAGTGAAAATTCTCTAAAAATATTTAGTTAGTTGTCATTTAATTTTAGTCGCTTGTTTGTGGGCGACAACTTTATAAAATCCAAACCCTTTTTACCGGTTACTTAGATATCATAAAGTTAATTTCTAGTTAGCTAGTAATCGTAAATTCCCTTGGGTTCGATACTCGGAGTCGTAAAATACTCCACTTACTACTTGACCGTGCACTTGCGTATATACACGTAAGAAATCGTGTCAAGTTTTTGGCGCCGTTGCCGGGGAATTAAACGGTTTATTAGTTTAGTTAAAAATTAATTTAGGATACTTCTTTTATTTTCTTTTTGTTACTATCTGTTTACCTCACGGGTGTGCTAGTGCTGTTTTCTCAGGTAGCGATGGCAGAAGGACAAGGGCAGATTAGCCTCACCACAGAGCAGCTACAAGCTTTGGTGGCTGAAGCTGTAGAGAAAGCACTGGCAGCAACATCTATCCCGCGCCCGACCTCAATGCCATATAATCGATCAGGGAAAGCAATAATCCAGGCATTTGAGGCGGATCTTAAAGGAAGGGAGCCAGCAATTGTGGTGCCACCAATTCAGGCAGAAACCTTCTGTCTCAAGCTGGGAACAATTCAATTTGCTCAGGATCAGTGCACTTTTGCTGGGACAGCCGAGGAAGACCCACATGCATTCATTGGGAGATTTCAGAGCCACTGTGGGCTAATCCGTTATAGTGGGGTCACTTCCGAATCAATAAAACTGATGCTCTTTCCTCATTGCCTCAAGGGAGCTGCTATGGATTGGCTGGATTCATTGCCATCATGTTCAATCAAAACGTGGGAAGAGTGTGTCGCACAGTTCATGAGTAAGTTCTATCCTATTTCACGTGTGATTCAGCTTCAGAATGAGATCTGGATGTTCAGGCAAAAGCAGGATGAATCACTTGTCAAAGCATGGGAGCGCTTCAATCATTTGCTACGTAAATGTCCCAACCATGGTATTGACAAGCGACAGTTAATCCAGGTCTTCTATGATTCACTTGGACAGCCCAATAGAGACAAGATGGATATAGAAGCTGGGGGAAACTTCTTATTTAACTGTGATCATGAAGGGGCATATGCATTGATGAGATGCTTGGTTCAGCAAGAGGAGAGCTGGGATTATGAGCACCAACAAAAAGAACCGATGAAGCATAGCTCAGTGGCATATAGCACGGTTCAGGTGAATGCGGTAGAGGTAGTGCATGATATAAATGGTCCAGAGATGCATCAGCAGCAGCCAGTACCACCTTCAGAGTCGACCGAGATGACAGGGATAATAAAGACAATGGCTCAGCACATGTCGGACATGTCCACACAGGTCAGCTCTGTAGCAATTGCACTTCAAGTGGCTCAAGCAGAAATAAAATATCTAAAGGAACAACTTGAACAAAGAGCACTGGGTAGCATTGTTGACACATCAGAGGGACAGGCTCAAGCCATCACCACTCGAAGTGGTATTGCACTTACAGATCCTCCATATTCGAGTCATGCCAGAGCGGAAGCCTCAAAGGCGAAGGAACATGAAGTCTTCGATTCTGAGAAGACACCTGTCATGATCCCCC
Source organism: Linanthus parryae (assembly GCA_023055425.1). Classification (NCBI taxonomy): domain Eukaryota; kingdom Viridiplantae; phylum Streptophyta; class Magnoliopsida; order Ericales; family Polemoniaceae; genus Linanthus; species Linanthus parryae. The sequence continues at coordinate 82,030,175 of JALGPY010000006.1, forward strand.
AATCAAAGGGCATGACTCCACCAGACGAGGAGGAGCATACTCAGGTACCACTTTCATCTTCTCCTTCTTCTTCAGAAGTTCCATACCCATTACGTACTAGGAAGAAGAAGGATGATTATGAGGAATACAAGCGCTTTTTGAATGTCTTCTCTAAACTGCATATCAATATCCCATTGATTGAGGCACTTCAAAAGATGCCTAAGTATGCTCGATTTATTAAAGATGCAGTTCTTGGAAAGAAAGGGGTGGATGAATTTCAGAGAGTAAACTTAAATGAACAGGTTAGTTCATGTGTTTTGCATGGGTTACCTAAGAAAAAGAAGGATCCAGGTAGCTTTGTCATTGAGGCTACATTGGGTGATTCCTACACTGGAAGAGCTCTCTGTGATATGGGAGCGAGCGTGAATTTGATGCCGTTGTCGGTATTCAAAAAGTTAGGTGTGGGGGAGCCCCCGAAAACCTGGATAACTCTCCAATTTGCAGATAAATCGACCAAGAGAGCATGTGGGATGATCAAAGATGTGCTTGTGAGAGTTGGGAGCCTGATAATTCCAGCTGACTTCGTAATACTAGACATGCCGGTGGGTGATGTGCCTATCATTCTGGGCAGGCCATTCTTGGCAACTGGTCGTACTCTCATCGACGTAGAGAATGGAGAACTGATTATGAGGGTACATGATGACATGGAGACTTTTCGGGTCTTCAAACCGTCACCCCAGTGTTCATGGGAGTATCAACCAGGTGTGCCATTTGCTGTACAAGTGAAGCGTCAAATCCCAGAGTTGTCGCAAGGGGATCCACCTGACTACTGGGAAAAAAATAAGCCATCAGCGGTGCACGCACATGAAGCAGTGCTTCAAATCCAACACAGGAAGGCTAAGCTGGAAGCGGCACAATGTGCCAGACCACCCTCGTGAGGTGGCAGAGGTAACTGGGTCGGGCTGTCGACCTTAAATTACAAGCGCTTGTTGGGAGGCAACCCAACGTATTTTATGCATTAGTGTAGAGAGTGTGTTTTAAATAATGTCGTGTGTGTTTTTCATATTATATAGTTTATCTGAGAGGTGAGAGAGTGAGGATCTCATGTTTGAAATGAGTCTCTACAGGTTACAGGGTGAAGACGCGGTCCGGACTCCCCTTCTTGATGCGTGAAAAGAGGAAACGCAGAAAAACCGAGAAAGCGACATAATGATCACGAAATTTGAGGTCAGGAATTCTGAAGTTTACTCCGGAATATTTGAAGTCACTATTGCGAAATCAGAACGTGCGCGAAACGAGCTTTCCGACGGTATGTAATATGCGTGCATCGGAGTCCGGAGACGTAATCTAGAAGACAAAAAAAAAAAAAAAAAAAAAAAAAAAAAAAATTAAAGTTGGAGTCAGGGGTGTTCGCAGGAACACCCCCTGTGTTCGCAGGAGCAAAAGGAAGCCAAAAACTAGCTGCTGGATATTAAGAACGCGAAAATGTGCTCACAGGAACAGTGTTCGTGCGAACACATATTTGTTCGCACGAACAGGGGTAAAAAGGGGAAATCAATGTCTTTTTGAGGGTAAAGAAGGAAATTGGGTCAAATTTTTCATATAATCGGGGGTATACCAGTGGTGTTCTTCCCCTTTCAACCAAAAACCTCCGTCACATATCAATCGATTGCAGCTCTCCCCGACCCAATTTCCGGCGATTATTGGTGGTTTCCCCGTCGTGTTTCCGGCCGGCTCTCAACTCCAACGGCTTCTCTTCACTCCGGCGACCACAGAAACCGCAGCAGCAGCCCGTTTTCTCTCCCACCCGACAGCTTTCACGCAGCCGCCCCGCCAATCTCAACCACGCAGCCGCCGCCCTCTGGACCACCACCGCGACCAACTACCCAGACCCCAGATCCGAATCCCTATCTCTATCTCTCTGCCGCGAATTGCAAACAAGAAACCCACCTGAACAATCCCTGAACTCCGCCGCCTAGCTGCCTTGCTCGTCGGCCATTGAAGCCGGCCAAAAGCTCGGCCAAACCAGATGAGCACGACCGAGTTCGAACAGAACCACGAAAATCTTATCTCCAACGCCAAAAGCGCCAATCCTTCTCTGTTTCCCGTCGACTGAAACAACACAGAACCCAGCAACAACCCCCAAACCTCCAATTCTGGCCACAACCTTCTTCTCAGTCACGAATTGGCACCCAAACCCTTACCAGTGAAACTGAAAACGACCCCAGCCACGACTTCAATTTGAAGCAGCATATGGTGAACATGGTGATGGTGGGGTGAAATGGTCTGTGTACTAGCATTGAGTTGGTGAATTTTGGTGAGTATAAAACAGTGGCTATGGTTGAAAGAGGCAGGTTGTTATTGAAGTTGGGTGTTAGGAATTGGGTCATGTTTAAGGTATGGAGGTGATGATGATTCAAGGTCTGGTGGTTTGGGAGGTGGTGTGTTATTGGGTGAACTGGTTTAAATGTTAGGAAAATGGTCGAGTGGCGGATGTTTGTGATGGTTTGGTTGATTAATGGAGTAATCTGGACCAGTTTATTAAACTGGTGGTGTTGGCCGTAAAGTCTATGTGGTGCTACTGACAGAAAAACTTGATTCATCATAAGCTCTAAGTTCAACCATATAAAACAATGAAAACTTTAGAAGCGGCATGATGGATTAAAGATTGGAGGAAAATTTGACGAAGCAATCGACCCCGGTGTGCTACTTGCGCACTCGACCGCGAGGGAACTCACATAACGAGTTCGGGGATTCTTCGTTCTCTTTTCGTCAGCAGCAACAAGATCAATCGACCCCGGTGTGTTTCACACACTCGACCGCAAGGGAGTTAGCATTGATGCGCACAATGTTTGCTTGGGGATTGTTCTTGCTAACTCAGTCAGCACCTATCGGATTTCGTCCCCGACCTTGTGTCGGTTGTGAGTTTCTTGTCTCTCTCTTTACTTACCGTTTAGGGCACATCGTACTTGCTCTAGGATTTTCTTTTTAGAATTCTAGGGAATTACTTGAGTATTTGCTTAATTTCGGTACACACAACTCGTTCACGTGCACGTAGCTTGAATTATCTCTAAATTTATTGTAGCTACCGTCTTGTGCCGTGAATTTGACTCCGAGTAGGTTCACCGCCCCTCACATTAGACATGCCGAGTCTTCTTGGTTGATCTCTAAATTCGTTGAGGACAACGAAGCGTTCTAGTGTGGGGGGAGTTTTAGTCTTAACTAGCCAGTCAGTGTTTGCATCGCCATGTCTGCATATAGTTTGTTCGTGTCGTATTGTGTCTAATTATGTGGTCCGTGTCGTGATATTGTGATAGCATATCGTATTGTGATTTGTTAGTCGTGTATATACTTGTTTGTGTTTGTGTTTAATATTGCACGTTTTCTTATTTGAGTCTACCTACCCTATCGAATGTTTTGTGTAGTTTCGTTCGTGTCGGCTTGCATGTAGTGTAGGAATTATATGAAATAAAAAAAAAAAAAAAAAAAAATCAAAAATTGAAAAAAAAAAAAAAAAAAAAAAAAAAGCGAATTTTTTTTGAGAAAAGGGCAATCGAAAGGGGCTAAAGTTTGATAAATCGCGAAGCGTGAGGACTTTAGGCGTAGAGCATGATTTGCGACCGAGAGTGAGGACGTGAGTCCCCCCTAGTAGGTATAGAGAGACTTTCTTTACGGGAGTGCCTACCTATTTCTAACACTTACGTGATTTTCAAAGTCAAAGTGTGTGCCTATTTTCTTACAAGAGCTGAGCTAGGTGTGAGCTAAACAAGCCGAACATCCATGTGTACGTCTTAGGTAGTCGCCAGCCCGCCTCGTAGTGGCACACGAAACAGCTGTGCGAGGTGTGTATTAGAGCACTCACTGCTTTTAGAACTCACCTTGTAGGACCATTAGACGCCCCAATTTGAACCTTGGATTCTTTGCTAGCCTTCGGACCTAGGGTGACGATTCTTGGCCTTCATCACAAATTGATTAGAATCACCACTTTAGTGCGTCACGAGGGGGTTGTGTAGTTGAGGGGGTTCGATGAGGGAGTGATTATAAATTTCGTTGAGTTCTACGTCTCGCTTGCACTTCATTGATTATCTACGAGGGGATGCGAGGGTGAGTGAGTAGGCTTGCGCACTTCGGTGTGGCGGTGTTCCATGCTACTACATCATGGACACAGTTGTGGAGAGTCGTGAGTGCGTGAATCTAATACGCACGGAATTGGGTTGGGTGAACTTAATTGGTGGATCGTGCTAGGTACCGGTTTTGATTACTTTGGTGTAGGAGGATTGGTTGGATTAGGCACGAGATACATTTATCTTCGGGACTACTTGAGAGGGGATATGGTGACGTTCGAGTGTGGGGGTGTCGACATTTGACTTCGGACATTGAGTGTGAGCTTGCGACGACTCCACTCCCACACATTTATTTCATTGATTTCGCGGCTTGGACTTGACATGGACTTTGATTGAGTTAGGAGGAGATGATATTTTATGTGATATTCATTCATCGATCTACGTGTTTCCTTCTCCTAGCATATTTGATTATTATTTGAAGACCACTCGGATATTATTGTTGGAATTTGATGGTATTTTGAGAGAATTGTGAAAAAAAAGAAAGAAAAAAAACAGAAAATAAAGAAAATGAAAAAAATGAGAGAAAAATAAAAAGGAGAGATGAAATAAAGTTTGAGTTGAATTTGAATTGGAACGAGTGATGGAGCTACTTTGACGACGACGGTTCACGTTTCATGCACGACAAACGACGATGGCCACGGAGATCACTAGTGTACCAGGGTTTGAGGGAATTGAGGGCCGGAGGTGGTGAGCTTTGGGTTTCGGTTCCTATCATTGTGGTGAGGGTGTGTGAGATGTGGGATTTGATGTGAGAATGTGACGCTTAGGACTTGATTTCGACGAGATTATCTATTTGTCCCTAAGCCTCATCATATGAAAACCCTTAGCGGATTAGGAGCTCGGACCTTGGAAGTGGCTTTGCCTAGCGTAGTCTCTTATTTCGTGGCACACGCAAAGAGGTAGCGTACTCTTCTACTAAGTCAAGTTAGGTTTTCTATACTAACTAGGGGAGAGTCTCGTTGTCGAGTTTAGTTTCAACTCATGCTTTGTTCCTAGGATTCTCATCACTTCATGATAATCGATTTAAGCCGATGGAGATTGCCCGATCTCAACCAAAAAGATAAAAAGTGTGTTTTGTGTATATATGTGTTTGTGTAGGATCGAGTCGTAGTTTGCATTTGCATCATATTGTTGCATTATCGAGTTTTGTGTCGTTTGCGTCTTGAGTCGGCTAGTAAATAGTGGTTTTACTCGGGACGAGCAAAAGGTAAGTGTGGGGGTATTTGATAACTCTCTTTATGAGTTATTATTATACTTCCATATTACTTGTAATAGGCTTATTTCACATGATTTATATGTTATATTTGCACAAATATGTGAATTTGACGATTTATAAGCCTAAGAGTGAAAAGTTGTGTTTCTAGCTTATTTGTGCATGTTTTCTCTCATATTTGCTATGATAATTGCACGGGTTGTTTAGTGTTGTGTATCTCAGGTAAAATAGGTGCAATGGAGCTTATGAGATGCTTGGATATGCTTGGAATGGAGCTAGATGGAGAGGAGAAAAGAAGACGCACAAACGAAGAAAAGTTGGAAAAGTCACACAGGACCAGCCTGCACTCTTTTCGATGCCCAGGAAAATCTACAAGGAATTTTGAAGCAAGGCTTGCGGAATTAGAAAGTAGACATCCGTAGCTTTCCAACGGTATATGGTAGGGCCGAAGACGAGTCCGTATGAGGGAGATACAGCCCGCGCAAAATCAGCAAAGAATTCTGTCCGGGAATTACAAAGTAGAGGGGCTGAAGTGCAATTTCGGCATATTTTCATTAAAAAGCGTGCCCAGCTGGTAGAAAACGGGGAGAACGACCTAAGAGACAGATATTCACGCATCTTTGAAGATTTTGGAGCTAGGGAAGAAGGGAGAACAAGCTTGGAGCAAGGATCATCAACTACATTGAAGATTCAAGCGTTTGATCATCTTTTCTTCTTCTATTCTTCATGAACTTCATTATTTTGATCATGTTGAACCATATTATGTCTAGCTAAACTTCTCAAGCTAGGTGATTGATGGAAAACTAGGGTTTGTTGGATGATTTTCCGGATTTTGGACATGATACATGCGTTTGCTTAAATTCTATGAAGGCTCTAGTTATCTTACATATTCTTGTACTTCATTCTTAGTATTCTTGGCTTGATCACCCTTAGGATACTAGTCGTTGAGATTGTTGCACGAAAGTGAACTCTTTGATACATGTTAAAGAATATTGTAGGTAATCTTGTAGTTTCTTGAGACCGACAGGAGATAGAAACTTGATTAATCGTGTGAGGGTAGTTTCAATTGATTTTTGTTAGAACTTAGTGAATTCGGTGGACCGATAGGACCCGGTGAACAAGTCTAGCAAATCAATTAGATTGTATTAATAGACGGAGGTGGACCGAGAGGACCCAAAATCTATTGTTTACACAAATTCACGTGAGATCGAGAGAAGATCGTGATGAGCATTACCCGATATAACTAGAATGTGAGTAGAGTGTTTCATGCATAACCCGGAAATCGTTAACAACCCTAGGGATCATCAATTACCTAGTTCTTCTTTATTAATCGTATTACGTCACAATTTATCTTCGTTAAAAGTGAAAATTCTCTAAAAATATTTAGTTAGTTGTCATTTAATTTTAGTCGCTTGTTTGTGGGCGACAACTTTATAAAATCCAAACCCTTTTTACCGGTTACTTAGATATCATAAAGTTAATTTCTAGTTAGCTAGTAATCGTAAATTCCCTTGGGTTCGATACTCGGAGTCGTAAAATACTCCACTTACTACTTGACCGTGCACTTGCGTATATACACGTAAGAAATCGTGTCAAGTATACGAGTGTGACATATATGTCTCGTCTCCAATGCCGGAATTTTGAAAAAGAGATTACACAACACGGTAACATTGGTCACATAGGTTTTTCGGATCACTGATTATTTTTATTAGTTGGGTAGCATTGATATGTTGCTAGACACTGCTCAATATTTGTAATTGTTACTGCCAACTTAATAGGAACCTTCAGGGTCACACACCAAACGGATCAAGGATCAAAACGCAGCAACATGCAAATAAAGTTAGACTAAATTGCAAAGTGGACTGATTCGTGTATGACAGGATTAGGCTATTAGACTAATCCGTGTATGGACAGGAATACTATTGGGTCTTCTAAAAAAAAAGGAATACTATTGGGGAAAGTTAGTAATCAGTAAGGAGTTATTGATTATAAAAGGCTAGTCCTAGCTCATTATTTCAGAATAGGAAATAAGTAGAACAGGGAGAGTAAACAAGAGAGGTTCGGCCACCCCCTACCCGACGGCACCAAGAGGCTCGGCCTCCTTCGTTCTTCGTTGCTAATCCGATTGATTAGATCAAGCTTGTTGGCAATTCCTTCTCCGATGTTGCTACCATAACTCGTAGAGAAGATTCCAGTTAGCAATCCTATGGTGTTAATACCGGTAGAGACGTGGACATCATTCTACGTTGTGATCACACAAACTTATAAGGTAACCCTATGTATTTTATCACATTATGAGAGCTTAACCTGTAATTCATGGAGGGATTTGATTAGAAAAGTTTTTGTATTTCCGCTGGGTAACCTGCATCAAAACCCTACAGGTTTCGCTGAATTTGCAAGTCGAAAACATAAGGGAAATGTTAAGCTGATCTTTAAGAAAGTGTCATATGTTAGAAAAGATGACCCGTTATGTTCATATTAGAAATAATAGTAAGTGAAGAAAACCGAATAAATCAACGAAAAGACAGACAGAGCAAGAGTAGTCAGAGTGCAAATAAGATTTGTTAAAGAACAGTCTTGTGCATTCACGATTTCCTTAAGACAGTATTCGCCGGCTACCGGTGGTGCTTTGGTTTCTACAGTAGTGAATTGTCCCCAAGGATAAAATTTCTTCCGATGTTGTAGATGATGCAGCGGTCTACAAAACCCAACGAACGAGACTAGAGGAGAAGAATATGTGGAGAGTTTTATGTCTGATAACACAGTGAGTTAGGAATGAAATTTCTGAGAGAGATGACTTCCTTTTATAGGCTGTAAAACGAAACAGTTAAGGGACCCAACCGTTAGAACGGTTATAACTATTAAATGTTTGAAATTTGATTAGTAGCAGTTGACAACAATTTGGTTAGTTAAGGGAACTAAAACAAGTTTGATTCCGTTAATTTTGTGGGCTGCAAGCTGCAAGAAGTTGATTTCGAACCCAAAAAGTATTAGTCCAAAGTGAAGCCCAACAACACCCGTGTGTGGTTGTTCGGACCCTAGCTCTCCTTAACAAAATTGTTTTGCCCAAAAAAGCGTGCCCTTAGTGTCTAAACTTGAAATATGTAAACACTCAAATCTCTCTCTGTCTTTCCATCGATGTGGAACCTTCACATTTTGGAAAAAACCCCCAACTTCAACGGCTTATTTCTCATTCATTAGTTGATGCTTTCTGACAAGTGGGGTCTTCAATTAATCCTCAATCACCTAGTTTAAGAATACGTGTTTGTTAGAGTGAACTCTTCACAAACCGGGTCTAAAATTGGTGTCAAAAACTGCTTCTCTCCAACATCATCTTCATTGCTTGGAAAATATGGCTAGCCAAGAACAAGCATATTTGTAATGGTGAAGCTTTATGTCCTAAAACAGCCATCGATCAAACAATACACTGGAGATGCTGCTTCATCACAGCTACCAGAAGGGAGGACAGCAAGATTTCTACAGAAAACAATGCTGATAATACACAGATGACATGTTGGAGCAAGCCTGGTCCCAACTGTGCGAAAATTAATGTAGATTCTACTTGGAACAAACATTCTAATGATGCCTTTATCTCGGCTATATTAGAGATTGGAGAGGCTGCATCATTGTATTAGGATAATTTCTTAATTTGCTCTAGCTACTGAGCTTAAAGCAATTATGGAGGCAATGTTTCTGGCAAGAAATGTCCAAAATGTGGAAGCTATTGAAAGTGATTGTCAATATGCCTGCCTTATGATCAAGAAGGAAAAATTATTTGACAAAAATGTAGTTTCAATTCTACAAGATATTGAAATACTACAAGGATAAATAAGAAGTCGAGTGCAGTGGGTTAAAAGATCAGCCAATGTAGGTGCTGACTTGGTGCAAAGAAAGCAGCCAAAAATCCTCTTGGTGAAATATTGTGGGAAGATCTTCTTGTTGAACTTGCCCAAATTGTTTGAAGGGAAGCTCTAAATAGGAATTCAGAAAATGTTCTTAGTGATGCCCCATATCATTGAGATACAAGTATTTGTAACTTTCAAATCTTAACATAATTCAAGTTTCTACTTTTTAACAGAAAAGAAAAAAAATCTCAAACACGACCCTAGTTGGATAGCGAATAATGTAGCTGCACTGAGCTTTCACCGAAACTACATGGGTGCCAGTGTAATATTCATAAACTATAATGAAATGTTCGACTAGCTTAAATGGTTTATGGGCTGGCCATGCCACAGACACAGAAGTGGAGAAAGAAAGCTGAGAGGGCTTCTCTTGTTTGTTGAATTCACACCCACAATCAATCATTTCGGGTGTTCCCTACAAGTGGAAGTATGGGTTGGTGTTGTGTTCTACCATGTAGTACCTATGTAATTTTCAACTTCATTTTCTTCCCTGGGACCCTTGGACTTTTTTCTTTCTAATACCTTAATCATTCATACGTACTAGATGTATTTGATTATGTAGAGAAGAAATGCATGACCCATTTTCAGGGTGATTATAAGAGCTAGTGAGTGGTAATGCTCTGGCTTTTGAACTAATGCTCCAGTGAGGAAGTTAGCCAAACAAAGTTTGAAATTTTCATTTGTTCTTGTTATTACAAGCACGAATCATTTGTCATCGAGTTGAATACAGATTCCATACATCCATGAGGAAAATCCTCCCATACAGTGGCGGAGCAAAGAATAGAGAACAGCGATGGGACTATTCTATATGTGAAGTCAATAAGGAATACATTGGCGTAACAGTTCAGACATAACCTAGGTACTTGGGTAATTAACAAAAAAAAATCACTGTTGAAATATTTAAAATTTAGATGTATTAGTGGAGAATTTTAAAACTAAGTGGTGGTTGTTCCTCAGTGGCTCCACCCCCAATGCCCAAAATAGAGAAAATATAACACTCTGGTGATGGATGAGAAATATTTTAGTGCTCCAAAATAGCACCACGTGGTGCTCTACAACCAATTAAAGTGTAGCACTTAAATAAACTGTCATTGATTGGCCGACGCTCATTGGTAGTGGAGCACCACGTGGTGCTCTTTTGGGAGTACTAAAAAGTTGCTCGTGATGGAGAGAAGGGCGATGCTAAATTCTCACGTGAGCCTAATCATGCTTTTGTTTTATTTGATTGTCTTTTTTGTTTTATTTGATTGTCTTTTACGACGACCGAGTTCCATTTAATTTGAATACACTCGAAGTAATAAAGCTACCAAATAACTATAAGTAAAGTGACAGGTGGTAGGGGCAGAGCCACAAAATTAAACGGACACTATATTATGAAATCAAAATTGCATTGACATTAAGACAAAATTCAAAATTTACCTCAACACTTGTACAATTCTAACCAGGACAATTGTGAATAAGTTCATGCAAAAAATGGGCAAAATAAAGGCAATTAATGAGCTTCCTTGGCTAACAAAACCAATCTACTTTTAGTGAAGCCAAGGCGGCAGTAAATCAGTAAATTCTAGTACTCCCCATTGTAAGATTCGATCATACCCCTTTCCGAAATTCCGTTCAACTTGTTCGCGGTCCTTATGGTGCAATCGTGGTTTGATTCGAGCTCTGAGCTCTCCTTAATCATGAACATATATTATTCTTGCCACCAATCAACGAATCTCTTCAAATTTGACGGGTTCAACAATCTTCAGGTGTTAGCGCATGATATTTCATTCGAATTTGTTTATACAACTTGAGCCCGAGCCTACAATATACAGTGCTTATCGAATCTGTACCAAATGGTATGGGGATCAGCTCAGCTTAGCTTATCTATAGCTTTTAGCGATACCTACTAATCAAAGTTCCAACTAAAAAAAAAGTTATCATGCGTACCGCTACATCCTGAAATTCAATTTTATCTCTTTGAATAAAGTTTCAGAGATGCACATTGCACCAGCTTAAGTCATTGTACAACCTGCGAAATGGTATCCAATCATAGCTCCATGGACATGTTAACATGGATAGGCATTGATTTGCAGCATGACATAAAGTCCTGCTCATCTGTAGAAGCCCTATAAATGTTCCATTATAGGCATGGGCAATAGCAACTCTTAAATAAAGTAAAGTGAAATCATATTTCCATCATTTTCTGATATATATATATATATATATAATTTTTAAACTTACATATTTGTCGTCTACTGGATTCGAACCGAAGACCTCATGCAGGGAGTTTTAAGTGCTCTATCACTTGAGTTAACATCCATTTGCTTTTGATCATATATACATGAGGAATAAGGTAAAGTGAATCGGTGTATTTCAAAATCAAGATATCATTATAGGAAAGATGATTATTTTTTTTTAACTATTGATATGGAAAATTCCTCTTATTTCATTATTCTACTAAGGTAGTAACCCGTGTCATCAAGCCACTATTCAACTTTTATAATATAACATTTTTGATGAAAGCGCAATCTATACTAGCAAAACGAGAGAGTCCCAAATACAAAGCCAAAGCAGCACTACTACAACACGCAAACATAAAACTAAGGCCTACCACTAGCTAGAGCATAACTACACACGATGATTATCAAGCAGATCATTTTTAGCGGCATTATGGGGCTTAAACACCTCAGCACGAGAAACTTTTGAGATGCTGCAGAAATCAAGCTGACAATATATGCCCTTGATACGGACACCACCAGGGCATCATGAAAAGTGGGTCTAGTCTTCCCCTGAAATAAAGACAAGATAAGAGAGTTGTCAATAATGATGTTAAACACTTATGAAATTACGGTGAATAGCAAAATTAAGCCAATGTTCCACGGCATGAAGTTCGGCTTGAAGAACCATTTATTCATTTTCCCAATGATCCAATCCTTTCCATTGATGCCTACAGTCGCGGTTCCCAAGCTTGAAACGAACGAGTTCTCCCTCCAATTCCCATAAACATAGATGTTGGAAGGAGCTCTATTGGGACAGTTATCATTTTTAAACACAACATACGTCTCGTTGGCATGACTCTGGACGGTCAGAGAGGCTCCTTTGCTTTCAGAGAGATTAAGGATGTGATTCTCCGCATTCATTTGAGCGGAAATAGCATCTGCATAAAAGTATGTGTCATTGAAAGCTTTCCGTGACCTATCTCTCCAAATAGCCGAGAGGGTGTGAATGGCCTGCTTGTCCTTTTGCCTAATGAACTCTGAAAGATTGGATTCAAAGTCCTTCTCAAGGCACGGCTTGCTCGGGCAGGACGACCACAAAGCATGCCAACGGGGAAGTGAAAGAAATGGTGGTATGAAGTTTCTGGCTCAGCCTGGTATAACAAACACATCTCCTTTTTTTTGAAGCGTTTACTAAGTAAGCTCATGGTTGGGATTTTTCCGTGGGCCCCTTTCCAAAGTAAGAATTTATATTTTTCCAGGATGTCAAGTCCCCAAATAGCTCCCGAGTCCTTACACATGGAATGCAATTGAGTATCCACAAATAAACCTCCAGGGAGGTGACATTTAGAGTTGCAACCTTGGATAAGATTCTAACATGACCTTGTAGAGTATTGTCTGTTTCTATTGAAAGGCCAAATAATGGTCTCCTTTTCCTTCATTGGAGGAAGTTGGATAGAAAGAATACGAACTTGAATGAAACATGGCACAGCTTCCCTGATAGGACCATCCATCCATTCCTGGTAACCATTCAAAAGAGTAGTCCAGTCGTTCACAAAGTTATCGTACATATTAGAGCCCAGGTAGACAAAGTTCTCAAGCGAGCAGTTACGCCCTGGGACCCATTTATCTTTAAGAATCTGAATGTTGTCACCACAACCTTCTTTCCAAATGACCCACGTCTGGAGGAGATCTCTGCCATGGAAAATGCTTTTTTCTAGGCCCAAGACGCATTGCTTAGAGCTTCAACCTTTGAAAGGTCCTTTTTCCTCCAATATTTCTGCAATAACACTGTGGAAACTAGCATAAGAGGGTTGTTGAGGAGACACCAATCTTTGGAGGCGAGGACGGCCTACTTGAACCAAATGAAATTCCTATGACCGAGCCCTCCCCGAGTCTGGTTGGAAAATGGTTTCTTTGGAAATGGTTTTAAGGGCAGTTTTTTGTGAGGATTCCACCATAAGTTCAGTACTTAGTTAGAAATCTCATCAATCAGAGAGACAGGAGCTTGAAAGTGGAGCTAATGTAGGTCGGGAGGGCTGAGAGAACTGACTTTGCAAGAGTAAGTCTACCTGCACTATTGAGGTAATTTCCTTTCCACCCTTCCAGCCGGTCACAAACAAATCCCTAATGAAACAGGAACTCTCCTTTTTTCCTCCTCGGATAAGGGGGAGACAAATGTAGGTGCTATTATCATTGTGAACATTCATTCTCAAGAAGTCACTGAAGATGTTCCCCAGCTTCTTCGGGACATCGAGACTAAGGAAGAGAGAGCATGTGTCCTTATTAACATCTTGTCCCGAGACTTTGCAGAAGTTCTTCAGAGTAGATCTAGAGCTAAGCTTAGCACAGGAGAAGAAGGTGGGCTTGAAAAATATGAGGTAGTCATCAGGGAAGAACATGTGAGAAAGGCGAAGGCCTCCTTTGCAAATGGATACACCAGGGAAAGAATCGTCAAAGTCAAGCTTGGTGAGATAATCCTAGGGGGCTTCAAGGTAAACGGTGAAAATATACGGAAAAAGAGGGTCCCTTTGTCTGAGGCCATCTTTGGAAAAGAAGCGTCCCTCATTGTCCATTTACGAGGATAGAGACAGAAGATGTGGAGACACATCGGAGGAGGAGGTGAATCCAAAGATTGGAAAAATTCAGTCGTAGGAACCTTTCCGAGGAAGGACCAGATGATCCTATCAAAATATTTACTCATATCGAGTTTGAGGGCTCCCAAGTGAGTCCCCTTTTTGTACGATCTGATCTTAGCAAATACCTCATTAGCAAGTAAAGTGCTATCATAGATTTTTCGGCCCGGGAAAAAATCAATTTGCTGCAAGGAGATAATATCATGTAGCACCAGTCTAATCCTATTCGCAATAACTTTGGGATTGAGGGTGATATAGGCATAGTTGAGTTCCTTCAGAAAAAACCCGGATCTCAAGAAAGAGAACACTGCCTCGGTGACCGAATTCCCAATGATATCCCTGTTATAATGAGAGATAGCCCTAGGCAGACTGTCAGGCCCAGGGGATTTAAATGCCCCAATTGGAAAAAAAGCGGGCTTAACTTTCCCGGAGTGAAGGACGCAATGAGAGTGTCTAAGTTACTATCAAAGATCCTAGGAGAAATAAACCGCCAGCCTTCCTGTTCCTCCATATATGAGGGGCTGACATTAGAGACCTTGAGGTAGATCGAATCAAAGTGGTTGGTTAAGATATGAAAAAGTTCTGAAACGCCGGAAACCTAGTGGCCATCCAGAATGAGAAGGCCTTAAATAATATTTCTAGCAATATTTCTACAAGTTTTGTGGAAGAACCTGGTATCCCTATCTCCTTCTATAATCCATTTAACCTTCGCTCTTTGGTCCCATATAGTTTCCTCTTGGGCAAGAATCTCGTTATGTTCAGATCTCAACCTTCTTTCCTGATTAACATTGTGATTGTTCTAGTGAGGTCATGGTTGCCTCCATCTTACGATGGGTGTCTCTAATACGCTGGATAAAGTAACTGATCCAAGAACATCCTCTTGACAAATTGAATTGTTGATAGATTTACACTCTGCTGTAGCGGATCCGGAATGCTTCAAATGTTATCTTTTGGGCTTGGCAAGAGAGGCATCCTAATGTCGAAATTGCAGGGACCATGGTATGACCGCATGATAGGTAAATTGAGCAGGAAGGATCCTTGGAAAGTAACCGCCTTGTGTTGTGGAAACCATGATCTAGACGCTCGTAAGTGGTAAAAGGGGGAGGGTGGTTATTTTTCCAAGTGAACCAGGTTTCTTCGTAAGTGATAAAATGGGGAGGGAGGTTATTTTTCCATGTGAACCAGGAACCCTTGAACAAGATTTTGCTCATATTCAAGTTTCCCGGGAATGATTTTAAGTATGTGATGCCTGGAACCCAACAATCATTAAAAGACCATATGTCTAAGGGCCCCTTAATTTGGTTAAAGTCACCAATACAACGAATAGTAACAGAGATGCAAGATATATGATCTTTAATTTCGTCCCAAATACTTTTCCTATGATTGACATATAGGGAGCCATAAATACAAGCAAAGGGTAAATGAACCCAATTTGCAAGAGGCACTACAAAGTATACTGTTACAAGGGGAGAAGATGTACGAGATTGACACGTGACCTTTCCATCAAAGGAAGATACCTCCAGCCAGACCAACCAAGTCAACTCGAAACGTAGAGGTGTAGCCCCTGGAGTGAAAGAGGGAAGAACGGTCTGAAGCAAGACATTTCATTTCAAATAGAAAAGGTAATGAAATATTATGGTCAAAGGTCAATTTTTGCCCTGAATGAATTACCAGAGGATGACCCAGAACCCTGAAGTTCCAGATACCTCTGATCATGGCGATACCCGTGGTTGTTCTAGGATGACCACGGAAACCTTAGCAAAAGAATCACACGAGAAATGGGAAGAAGGAGTAGAGGTGTTACCACTATTCGATGTGATGGTTGCGAGGAGGCACGTCAAGTGCATGGGATGGCTACGAGGGTGGGGAGTTGTGGCACGACAGCTAGTAAGGCTTGGAACTCATCATCGAAACCATAACGATTTCATGTTCCCCTACCGTATTTTAAATTCGGTGGCCTAGTCGCGGTCGGGAAGAAGCTGAATACCAAGTGAGTGAAACGGACCTTTTTCTTCGGAGGTGGATTAGGGAATTGACCACCACCATCGTAGGATTTTCTTTTTCAGGCCAGAGAGTCCACCCGGAGAGGGGGGAGAAGGAAGAGTAAGACGAGCAGGTTTGGGTCGGTCACGGGAAGAGAGAAGGATATCCATTTGAGATAAGATGGGATTAAGAAAAGTATGAAGCCAAAGAGAGGTAAGCTCAGAGGCTGGGTTAAGATATGGGATGAGTTGGGCCAAACCACTTGCATGTTTAAAACCTAGGATCAAGTTAAGTAAACTCAACTTTCTAAAGTGGCTATTGGGAGGCCCAGTTCAATCAGAGAGAGAAAGATAGCCGCGTAGGGTATAGAAAAGTACGATTTAATTTTAAAATTAAGGGAAACCCAAGGAGTGTTAAGAAATTTAAACAAAAGCTTAAATAAAAGAAAGAAAAGATTACAAAGAAACGTAGCGGGATCAGCTAGCAACCTAGTGGTGACACATGAAGAGGTAAGAGGGGAGAGAGAGATGCATGCCTAAAAGGGTTCTCCCACGGTTAAGAAAGAAATGGGGATCTAGCATGAGGGTCTACGTAGATAAAAAAAACATATAAATGTGGTATCTTATCATGATAGAGGCTATGGTAGCTATCCCTACTATTAGAAGTAGAATAAAAAGATGAGAAAGAGAGTGTGGTTAAGTGTGCACGAGGGATTATGGCCAGAACTTTACGGCGTTTTGGATTGGGACACTCAACCTATGACACACGCGCGACTGCATCCCTGAGAGAACATTCATGCACTCATGCGCCTCTTTAAGCACCACCGGTATGGCGAGTGCCTCCATGAACACCGACAAGATGCACGTGACCTTTAACATTCAGAGCTCCAGGTTTTCCATTGATGATACCACGGACCATTGCGAAAATTTATTGACTTGTGGAAATCGAACTTAGAGGGGACTCCAAAGTTGATTCACTATTAACATCGTCACTGTGATCTTCCAAGAAAAGATTACCAGAGCTATCCACCGGTGTTTTTTCGGTACTTGTGTTCTCCAAATCGGTAGATGAAGATATAGGTATAATCCAAGTTTTAGTGGTAGCTTCATCCCCTTGTTCAATCGGCCCTCCAACATACCCATACCTCATGTTAGCAATACCATAAGGAGTTGAGATAACATTGCCAACTTTGAAGTTAACAACAAAGTAAACATCTGAGACTTCTTTAGGAGCCTATTTTCATTCCCCACGGAATTGCTCTCATTGACTTATTTGTTGTTGGGAGTGATCCGAGCCTTTTGAGTAGTCTAAACTGGTTCTGCTTCAATAGGTTTAAAAGCAATCTCCATAAATACATCATTTCGAGCATCATCATTTCTAGACCCAGCATTAAACCCCTCCACACCTCTCTTTTGATGGCCAGAAACAGGGTTAGATGCATTCCCATCATCACCAAAAAGAAAACCACTTGTGTTTCTACCAGTGTTGGACCTCGGATCAGATACCGGACCATGCCTCGAAACACCCTGAGATGGCATCATCTCTTTTCTTTCAAATAAAGTAAAAACAACACCATTATCTCCTTTTTCCTCAATAATCCTGTTAAACGGCAGCAAACACAAACCCTAGAAGTACGATTAATATTGAAATTCATCATGCCTCTCATGGATCTGGTAAAGAGGGGTTTTTCAAACATTGACATCGTACCATACCCAACTTGGATGAGTTTTTATTTATATAGGTTGAAAGAGGAGGTGGGGAGAGTATGCATCTTTTCTCGGAGTGACCCAAGCATCCACAACAAAAACTGATATGGAAAGTCTTCAAGTAACTAAAAGTGGCATTTACCTCGGTACTATTATCCAAAGTAAAGAAGAAGTCCGGAATAAAGGGTTCAATGATGTTCATCCTAAAATTCACTTTCATGACATCAGGATGTTTCTCTTCAACAAAGCCATGAACAACTTGTATATCTTCATCATTTCCTTCTTCCTCATACACAGGGTCATCAACATCTTCTTCCGTACTTTCTGAGCCAACAACTGTGCCAATGATGTTCCCTAGGTCTTGAAAAGGAGTGTCATTCACGTACTCCATCGGTACACCTTTAATCTGGACCTAGAGATCATTCACAACGAAGAAACATTCATAAATCACTGTATCGTATCCCATAAGGACCTCCAGACAAGAGGTCATGTAAATCATCATCATTCTCTAGTTCAAAGAAAAATGAGTCATCATTTATAAGCTTAACTCCGAAGTTACCCGCAAGCTTCCAGAACATGTTGATCGCCTTTGCAACAGTGATCGCATCCCAGACAATGGAGTCAGCGAAGAAAGCAACAAGGCGCTTTCTAAGATATTCTCTGTTTGCGAAAAGGAACGGTTATCTGGAGTGGTAAGTTTAATAACTTCTAAGTGTTGAATTAATTTGGTTAGCAAGCATATGGTTGGAAAGACAACTCAATCAGTGAAATTCGACGATCTGTTAGGTTGAGCCATTTATGGAGAGTGATGGTAGTTTAGGTTGAGGCAGTAAAGATGGAGGAGAAGAGGAGATAAAGATGGAAGTGGAGATAAGTTAGAATAATAAAAGTATAAATGGGATGTCAAAAAACTTTGAATAAACTGTTTTCTCTCTAGGGAGAAATAGTGGAAAGAGGGAGAAGTCAAAGTCCAACAATGAAGTACGGAGATGGAGAACGAAGATATCTGAACCGGAAAAGATGTATGCAAACGAGGGACAGAAGGATTGAGCCATTGCTTTTTTGGAGTGGTTTGTGGGAGGAAAGAAGATGAACAATAAACCCACAAAAGAAATATTTCACAGATGGTGGTGCCCGAAAAACGACCTCAAAGTGATGGATATGAAGGAAAACCAGTTTGTGTTTAAGTTTCAAAATGAGAACATGGCGGAGCGCTTTCTTCAGAGTTGGGAGGCGTACCTGATCAGACTCACCTGAATCAATGCGAGAGATCAATTGTTGTTCCTTGTCATAACAAGTCCAGGCACCACACTGTTGTCACGTCTCATTGGGTCGTTTTGATATGTGTTCTTTATGGTTACCCAAGCTATTTTGGCAGAAGCAGTCCCCTTAAACAGGTCTCGATCCTCAGAAGTGAGCGCGATGGATGAACTTCAGGGCTTCTTGATTTCCCTAGATCCTCTGTCAGTGCGAATAGCAGGGATCCTCGATATTCGTTGGTCGAACACGAAGCAGGCCGAGAGTTTTAACTCGAACGGATAAAACAAACACACCCAAAAACCGAGAACCCTAGATCCATATAGGCTCTGATACCATGTTATAATCTGGAGAGGAAGAAAATAATCGTGTATTCGACTCAACAAAAATTTTTACAAGTGTTCCTATTTATAGACTATACAGGTTGATTTTTATGACCTAGATCCCTCTATTATCTAATAATCACAATATCGTAACGAAAAGAATGTAATTTTGATACTTTGACACCATTAATATTTTTTCAGATAGGATAGAGCTTCCGTAAAACGATAGAACTTTAGCTTATGGGTGAGTTTCAAAATGAATGCCTTCCCATATATGAAAAGATTATGGGTGAGTTTGGTATAGCTTATTTGCAACTTAAGTTGTCTTATAAGTTTATGCCAAAAAAGTTCTTGACAAAAAAGATGAAGAGAAAAGATATGCGTGTTTGGTTTAAAAGTTGTTAAGTCTAAAAGTTCAATAAAAGATTCAAAAACTCAACTTTTTCTTAAGTTCATTTTACACTATGAACTTATAAGTCCAAATCCAAAAGTTCAGTTTATATAAGTTTCATACCAAACACAACTTATAAGTTGTCTTCAACTTATAATCCAGAATTGACTTATAAGCTGCTTATAAGTCATACCAAACCTCACCAATGTACAGACCTCTCAATTTGTAGTTGTGTTGAACGACAATGGAGCAATGAAAACCAATAAAGAAAGGGGATTATTATAAAAAAGACATAAAATTGAAAACTATTTACTATTAAGGCAAGAAAAGAAAAATAATTATTGAAAAGAGAAGTTTCTGCAAACTATTTACTAACAAGGCAATAGTGTATAATTTGTACCGTGAATTACATTTCTGCCCATAATGTAACAAATTAATTAGAATGACATTATTACCCTTATCTTTAGAGATTATTACAATTAAAATGAAAAAGGTTAATAAATACTGTAGTCAGATTTCTTTTTCTTTTTGCATTGAACAAAAGCCAATTTAATTTTGCTGAGCTTGACCATCTTGCTGCTTCTGATTGATGGTGTAAAATACAGGCTACTCGCAAGTATACGAAATCAAGTAATACCGGGTGTATTTTAACTCGGGTTGTCGATCCCACAGAGACTGTTTGGGGTTTTCTTAAGTAACCAGTTTCAATTAACAGAGTGTAACGACGAGGAGGAGTTGGTTGTGATTGTAGATTGCTAACCTAAGTACAAAAATTAAAAAATGAAAACTTAAATATTTTTTGTGACGTTTTTCTGGAATAAGCTTAATTAGTTGTAACTATAGTTGATGGGAACTAGGCTCCAGGATCCCCTAGGGTTTCTACAGATTTCAGTTTTTCGTTTATTATGAAAACACTCAGCAGTTCTGTTATTTGTGCAACGTACCGGTTGTGCAGTGACCTTTCAACTCGCACACGTAATCCCGATCCTGCGGACGTTCGGATTCCTGTTAAGCTGCCTAAGTCTGCAGTCTCGTTCTAATCTTGTTAGGGTTTCTAGCCTGTCCGAATGGCCTGGGTCAAATTCTCTAACATTTGGTCTCACGTTTTTCGGTGCTAGTCCTATCTCCCTTTCTCTGGTCGGTCCATCAGGGTAAGGTACTAAATCCTGAATTTTCTTCCTAACCCTAACCTGACGTTTTCACCTACAGGCTCGGATCTATAGCAATCCTGGGTGATCAATACTATCATGCATGTACGAGAATAATCAAAGCCAGAATAACAGATAAAAGCTGCTGAAATAAGATAATAATCATGAATCCATAATCAAACTAGTCATAAAATCTGGATACGAAACAAAATACAGTTTCTGAATAATGAAATCAAACTAAGTCTTCGAATCTGGAATTGCTCTTCCGTGCTCTTCGGGGATGCTCAGACTCTTCCTTCGAATGTGTTGTGTGTCTTCAAAACTAGTCCGGACGAGTCTTTAAATAGTGCTGTTTTTCCCCGAAACGCCTGTGCCAGAATTTACGATACTGCCACCGGTCCACCGACTGAAAAAAGTCAACCTGCCTGTGTATATACGCAACAGGCTGCGTATATACGCAACCAGGGCCCACAAAATAAATTCCCCTCTCTCCTGCCTGCGTATATACGCAACTGGCTGCGTATATACACACGCAAGCCCCTGCGTATATACGCAGGCAGGGGGCTCCTATGGCCTGGCTTGGTCCTCTGCTGGGCCTGGCTGGGTCTTCTGGGTCCCACACTTCTGCCTGAAATCTCCATTTTGCCTTCCTTGGTGTCTTCCTGCTTTCCCGTGTTCCCGTCTTGGTTAGATCTTGTGCACGTTTCCCGAGACGAACCCAGTTCTGTCCCGACACACATCCCGATGCACCTCCCCAACCTGTTCCTAAAAAGACAACAGGAAAAGAACCTGCGATCATATCCAATAAAAGCATGAAATAAGCTGGAATTCAGAAAGTACACATAACCATCTCGTTCTAACTTTCCAAGGCTTTCTAGGGCAAATCCCGGCAAAATACGCTGTTTTCTGACACAAACGCTCGTGAAATCAGGCTAAAAGATAACCCCTATTTGGGCGTTATCAAATAACCCACACTAGGCATTGCTCGTCCCGAGCAAACCCCTTGTAAACTATCCTGCATGCACACATTCCTGTCTTCGTAAAACTGACCCTGTCGTTCATACTCTACCTTTGCATACTCCCTGCACTTGCATACTCTTTCGACCCGAACCTTACAGCCAAACGACTCAATAAAAAAGACTGACTCAGATAGAATATACACAAACTCAATAAACAATGACTCAAAAAATAGTCATGAAAAATTATTTTTGGCGAGATTGGGCAATCTCAAAAACATAACCAGTGTGTCCTCGAGACCTCACCCGTTTTAGAAAATACTTCCCTGCAAGCGATCGGTAAGTCTTAACAAATTTATATGGTGGATTTAAGCACTGGACCAAAGTACTATTACTTTCGTTATCAACCTGAGCAAATCCCTAGCTAACCTACCATCCGAGCTTTTTCCGAAAGGGTCTAAGTCTAACGGGTACGATATATATGTATCAAGGTACGGCACAGTCCTACTCGTTATGACATTCTCACAATTTACCAAACTCACACCCCTCACCGAGATCGCGAAAAACTGTCTGAAACACCTAAGTTCCTGCTATCTCAATTTCCTTAGCCCCCGGTATGTCTTCGCCGTACTCGCGGCCACAAATGTGAAGCGGTGCAAATGTCTCAAAAATTGTGCCACCCACTCAGCTTTTTACTAAGTAACATAAACGACCAAAAAAACTGGAAACTATAACATTGTTTTTCTTTTTTTTTTCCTTTTTTATTTTGATTTTTTTTAACTATATACATAAATTAATACACGAATATTGACAATAACTAAACTAACTAAAGCTGCGTGAGGAAAAATAACTCTCTGTCGGGGGTACGTCATGTGAAGTACCCCCACACTAATCCTGAAGCGCTGATCCTGTAGTCGCAATGATACTGTGCAGTCCCACCGAACGTCCTCATCACCAAAGATGTAGAAAAACGGCACAACCACCAATTAACCCTGCAACCCCCCGGAACCCCGTTTTGTGCGAAAAGATGCTCGCACGCGACTAACTCCTCCCGTGGTCACTATGTAATGCAGTGATCCACCTCCGCAAATTAATGCACTGTCGCCACTAACTCACCCTGTCCTTCCCTCGAAAAACGTGTCGATGTCAAAACTGTCCAAAACTGATAGATCATGAAGCTCTTCCATCTAAAACCTTCCCTACTCACTCCCATTGTCATATTGCGTAGAATAGCCAACTAATGACTGATGAAGGTCTCTAAGAAGGTTGCCTAGGCTACAATAGCTATGAATAAAGGGGTAAATAGCTTCAAACGGGCTGACTAGTTGGACCTAGGGGTGGACGTGAGGTCCCTTGATAGCCAGTCACTCCACCGAAAAACGCGATGACCGTGACGGCGCCCGTGGGCGGGTTGTCGACTAGATGACGGTGGTGTAGCAACTAGTCGGATCCTTAGCTCAGGTGATAATTACTTGCGGATTCCAAAGGTCACTGGCTCTCATCTATCTAATATACCTCGGTGCAAGTTTTCTTTTACGTCAAAGGGTTAAACCTCGATTTCTTCACAGTTTCTGTTATCTCGATTGCCCTTTCTCAAAATTTTCTGATTTTTAATTTTTTAATTTAAATTTTTTTTCGAAAAATAAACACTGCTGTCTCCGTACCTGCGTATATACGCAAGCAGGGGTATTAATTTTTATTTATTTATTTATTTATTTATTTATTTATTTATTTATTTATTCATTTATTTTTAAGATATACACAATGCAAGGCTAGAATGTATATGATGGGTTGACTCAAATAACGAAAATATGCTGACTCAAAAAATAAAATAAAAACTGCAAATAAATATGAAAAAACGTGCAGACTGGGTTAATGAAGACACGAGTACCACCCCCACACTAAGAGTGGCATGCCCTCATGGCACTCACTCATCTGGAATATAAGGCGGGTCTGACCCGGTTTCCGAGGAATCGGGTATGCTGCTCGTGGAGCTGCCGCTAGAGTCGGTCAGGTAGACGACCGTCCGACGTGCTCGTGGACGGGGACGGGAGTCAGAGGACTGTGACTCTGATCCAGTCCAACAGGTGGGTGGCTGAGATCGTAACCCCGTCCGGCCACTCGATGGATGCTGGGTTCGTGACCCAGTCTGACGACCCGTGGGCTGCTGGGATCGTGTCCCAGACTGACGTCTCTGTGGTGGCTGTGGTGGCTGAGATGGCGGAGGTGGGGCGGAGGTAAACTCGCTAGAGTCCGCCTCGTCCGACCAACACGTAATGTAGCTGCTGGAGTAGGTAGGAGGGAAATACAATGGTAATAGCGGTTCTCGGCATGCGTGTCGGGCCGCCTCACGCTGCTCCTCTCGAATACTGGTCAGTGCAGCATTATAATTCTTGGCCATCTTCCTCTGAGTCCGTTGGGAGTGCTTGAATGCCCTCCAAATCTTGCCCGCTTTCTCGAGCAGTTTCTCCCCAATGGACTTCTGGCCCCCACGACACCCCTCAAATCCCTCATCTACTCAGGACAGCCTACGCGTTGGTCCGGTCTGGCTCTCGGAGTCGGGTCGGTCCGTGGGGTCGACTCGGCTCTCTCCCGGGCTGGCTGACTCGGGCCAGCTCAGCCAGCTCCCTGACTACCCTGCCGACTGGACTCCCCACGCTCACGCTCTCGACTCGTACGGCATCGCTGAAGTCCGGTCGATGTCTGCCCACTGACGGGTCTCTCCTGGGCCGATCTCCTCCTAGGGGCAGGGGCATGTGAAGTGTAAGGGTCCTCCTCCATGGGGTCATCATCCCCGTCTAAGTCAACGAACGGCTCGTGATGACCAGGTGGTCCGGGGTTCCGGGCTACTATCTTCCTATAGGTCCTCAGAACCGGAGGGTCTAGGTCGCCCTCCTGGAGAATCAAAGGAACATCGTGCTCCTGAGCCAGTTTGGCGATGAGGTTGCTGTACCCCAACCCCTTATGGCTTGCGGTCGCATTCCGCTCCTGCATGTATACCCAAATGCGACGTGGGATGTCGACATCTCTCCGGAGAACTAAGCAATACACCAACATGACATACTCGTAATCCAAATGGGTAAAATGCTGGATCCCCACCACACGGTTCACCACCCACTCGGCCCACCACCGTGGCAGCCCTGTAATGTATCGAGAGTGCAACTTAGTGCCTCTCTGCCCGTCACCCCCTCAGCACCACCGGTCACGACTTGCAGAATTTCTGCATCGCTAGGTTGGTAATCAAGACACTCAGCATAGGCACATGGGACATTCATCAAGGCTATCCCGTAGGCATGGCGGATAATGTCCACCGTCACCAACATAAACTTCCTACGGCACAACACCCAGCGGGTGTCACCGTGTGCCTCCCCTGCCCCCTTTTGCATAAGGTTGGCAAAAAACTCTCTCACCAACGAGGAGCTAGACGCTTCCTCAAACCCGCTGAGGGACTGACCGAAGAGGTCAAATCGACTAGCATACTCTACCACCTCCGGAGGCATCCTAACGTCATCTACCTCAAAACGGTACTCCTTAGGCAGATTATACCCCATTTTAACCCCCTTCATGAAATAGTAATGGGCATAATGGTTCACAAAACGAAAACTGGCGTAATTACCCGAGTTAATCGACTCCTTCGGGTAATCGGCAGGGTAGGTGTCCCGATTTTCGTCAACAATGGGCACACCGTAATCCATGGCAGGAAAAAATAAAATCTTGAAAAACATGCCGCCTAGGGAGACGTGCAAAATTAGCTAAACGTGCACGTGAATTCTGTGTCCCAGTAACTAGTCCACCTAGAATCTACCAGAGGTCCACACGGCAAGTGTCGTTCCAAAAAAAAAAAAACAAAAAATCGCAGAAATAACGGACCCAGCTACGGGTCGTGCCAAAACTGAAAAATAAAGCGAGAGTTGAAATTTTTCGATCTTCCATAAAAAGGGGTGAAGAATGCAGAATCTGTCCCGGAAGTGACCGGAAAAGTCGCCGACGGTCGCCGGAAAAGTCGCCGGAAAACGAAACTGCACGGAATGAAATTCTGAAACCACCAAATGGAAGCTCTCTTCCTCCTCTTTCAACTTCCCTTCTACGATTTTTGCTAATTCCGCCTCTAACTCTTTCGAATTGGCCCTTTTGCTCAAGAACACCCCACTCCTAGATCTAAAATTCCCACTTGATTCTTGCTTGTTTCTGGATTTTGATGGTAGCTTTAGACTCCTTGCGACGCGAGGATTCCAGAAATGTGCTCGAAATTTGATTTGGAGGTTCGTAGCAAAATTTGTGTTCTTCAAGTGGAGAGAAAATGGAGGAAGAGAGAGAAAATGTAGGTGCTTCAATGGTGCCCGTCGGCAACCTTCCTCCCTTTAAACCCTAAATTTTGAAAAATTACCAAAATACCCCTGAGATTTTAATAAATTCCATTTTTTTCTTCTGCCTTCTTATATACGCAACACCTGCGTATATACGCAAACAGGGAACATTTTGACAACGAAAAAAAAAAAAAATGCTGCAGCCTGCGTATATACGCAGGCAGCAGCTAAATTTTTTTTTCTCTTTCTTCCTCTTTTCCCTTTTCTGCATGTTTTGTATTTTGCTGTATCTGCACATAATCAATTTCAAGTAAAAAACCCACTCATCTTACCTCTCTCAAAAATTTCAGAACTGAATAAAATAACTGAAATAAACTAATTAACGATTACTTTGAGTTGCCTCCCAATCAGCGCTTTGTAATTTATTGTCGACGGCCCGACCTGGTTACCTTTTCACGGGTCGTCAAAATAGACGGGGTCTACCTTGGCGACTTCAGCTGTTTCGAGATACGGCTTGATCCGATTCCCATTCACCCTGAAACTGGAATTATCTTTTGGATTCTCCAGCTCAAATGCACCCCATGCAAAAATCTTCTTGATGATGAACGGGCCCGACCATCGAGACCTCAGCTTTCCCGGAGAGAACCGCAACCGGGTGTTGTAGAGAAGCACTTTATCTCCTTCGTTAAACTGCTTTGGCGTGATGCGCTGATCATGCCATTTCTTTGTCTTCTCTTTATAAATCTTAGCGCTCTCAAAAGCCGTCCTGCGGAACTCCTCCAATTCCAGCAGCGCCATCTTTCTCTTATCTCCTGCCAGATTCTGATCCATGTTGAGTAGCTTGATGGCCCACTACGCTTTATGCTCCAATTCTACCAGTAAGTGGCATACTTTCCCAAACACGAGTTGTTATGGCGACATTCCCAGTGGCGTTTTAAAAGCTGTCCTGTAGGCCAAGAGTGCATCGTCCAGTCTCATGGACCAATCCTTTCGGCCGAGATTCACTGTTTTCTCGAGTATACTTTTGATTTATTTGTTTGAAACCTCGCCTTGCCCGTTCGTTTGTGGATGATAAGGTAGCGACACCTTGTGAACTGACACACCGTATTGTTTCAGAACTTTAGCAAAAACTCGATTGATGAAGTGTGAGCCCTCTTCACTAATCATTGCCCTGGGAGTTCCGGAATGTGTAAAAATGTTGTGTTTCAAAAAACGCTCAACGGTAGCTGCATCGTTTTTCTGACACACGATCGCCTCGATCCACTTAGTCACATAATCCAATAGACGATGGGAATGGCCCCATAAATTCAATACCCCACACATCGAAAGGCTCCACTTCCTGCCACACGGTCATCGGCATCTCGTCCCTGTGTGACGTGTTTCCTGTTCTCTGGCATCTATCACATCCCTGCGCATAGTCGTGACAATCCTTAAAGATTGTCGGCCAGAAAAAACCGGATTGCAGTATTTTATGTGATGTACGTGTTCCCGCAAAATGACCCCCACACTATGCTGAGTGACAGTGTCTGATTACGTTCCAGGCTTGGTGGGTCGGAATGCACCTTCTCAGGATGTTATCGGCCCTCTGTTTGAATAAGTACGGGTCATCCCAGAAATACTGTCGGCTCTCGGAAACAAACCGTTTTTGCTGAGACAGGGTAAGATCCTCGGGAAGCGTGCCAGTTACCAAGTAATTTGCTATGGCGTAGTACCACGGTCTCCCGATTTTAACTGCCATGATGTGCTCGTCCGAGAAGTTTTCCTAGATTGGCACCGGGTCCACCTTAGCATTCTCGAGCTTGGATAGGTGATCCGCTACTGCGTTCTCAACTCCCTTCTTGTCCCGGATTTCCACATCAAATTCCGGCATCAATAATACCCACCTCAACAGTCTCGGTTTTGCGTCCTTCTTGTCCAGCAGATATTTCAGGCACTACGGTCGGTAAAAACGATAACTTTTGACCCGACCAAATATGGCCTAAATTTGTCCAGGGCATATACCACAGCAGAAGTTCCTTATCTGTAGTGCGATAGTTGATCTGGGCATCGTTGAGTACCCGAATCGCATAATATATCACATGGCAGACCTTATCCTTTCGCTGCCCCAAGACCGCGCCGACTGCGTAATCGCTGGCGTCACACATCAGCTCAAACGGAAGTGACCAATCCGACGTAGTGATAACCGGGGCTGTGGTCAGCTTCTCCTTCAAATGGTCAAATGCTTGCTGACGTGCTGTATTAAAGTCAAAGGGCACGTCCTTTCCAAGTAAAGCGCAAAGTGGCTTTGTGATCTTGGAAAATTCTTTGATGAATCTCTGGTAAAATCCTGCATGTCCCAGAAAACTCTTGATCGCCTTTACGTTTGTCGGGTATGGAAGCTGTTTTATCACCTCGATCTTGGCCCCGTCCACCTCGAATCCCTTGCTGGAAATTTTGTGACCTAGCACGATCCCCTCGGTGACCATAAAGTGACACTTCTCCCAGTTCAGTACCAAATTCGCCTTCTTGCATCGGATCAGAACCTGACCCAGATGGTGCAGGCAGTCATCGAAACTACCCCCGAATAGCCAAAAAATGTCCATAAAAACCTCCTGATTTTTCTCGATCATGTCGGAGAATATCGCCATCATTCATCTCTGGAACGTTGCTGGAGCGTTACACAACCCGAATGGCATGCGCCGGAACGCAAACGTACCATACGGGCAGGAAAACGTTGTCTTTTCCTGATCTTCCGGGGCTATGAAAATCTGGTTGTACCCGGAGTACCCGTCCAGAAAACAGTAATAAGCGTGATGGGCAAGCCTGTCCAACATCTGGTCCATGAATGGCAGCGGGAAGTGTTCTTTCAGTGTTGCATCGTTTGACCTCCGATAGTCCATACAGATCCGCCAACCTGTAACGATGCGCTGCACAATGTGTTCCTGGTCATTATTCTAGACTACCGTAATACCCCCCTTTTTGGGTACGCACTGGACCGGGCTGATCCAAGTGCTTTCTGATATGGGGTATATGATTCCTGCCTCCAGCCACTTCATGACCTCCTTGCGCACAACATCTTTCATGTTCGGATTCAGTCTCCGCTGGGGCTGAATCACCAGTTTCTTGCCTTCCTCAATTCTGATCTTGTGCATGCAATAGGAGGGGCTGATCCCCTTAATATCTGCAATCGTCCAGGAGATTGCTTCCTTGTGCTCTCCCAATACCTCCAGCAATTTCTGCTCCTGTTCC
Source organism: Linanthus parryae (assembly GCA_023055425.1). Lineage (NCBI taxonomy): Eukaryota > Viridiplantae > Streptophyta > Magnoliopsida > Ericales > Polemoniaceae > Linanthus > Linanthus parryae. The sequence continues at coordinate 82,059,526 of JALGPY010000006.1, forward strand.
TGAGATAATCGAGAAGAAAAAATTACGGGCAGAGTACTATTTTCACCAATATACGCATACCTGAGATGGCTCAGGAGTGGTTTCAGCTCAAGTGCGGGCGGTTCCTTGAGTGACGGGACCAGAATCATCTTTTGCCCGCCATCTTCGTCCCGGTGCAAAGTGGTCCAGTCTTCGGCACTCATGGCCTGCTCACACCGAGTCTTCTCTTTTTCTTCCCCGTACATGCTGTCAATCTCTTCCCACAATTGATCCATCTCCTCGTTTTTCCAGCCTTCGTCAACCACGTCTATGGAAAAGATATCTTCTTGCTCATAATAATTTGGCAGCTGCAGATTTTTAAAAACGTTAAATTTAACCTTGTCCTCGTTAATCTGCATGGTCAGTTCCCCGCTCTTGCAGTTTATCATAACTTCTCCAGTGGCCAAAAATGGTCTGCCAAGTATGAGCGGTACCTCCCTTGCCTCCATGTCTAGGATTACGAAATCTGCCGGAAAAATCAGCTCGCCAATTTTTACCAAAATATCCTCGATAACCCCATAAGCCTGTTTTACGGACCTGTCTGCCATCTGCAGCATGATTCTGGCGGGTCGGGGTTCACCGACTTTCAAACTCTTGAAAATAGTTAATGACATCAGGTTGATGCTGGCCCCCAGGTCACACAGAGCCTTTCCTGTGTAAGCATTACCTAGGATGACCGGTATAACAAAACTGCCAGGATCCTTTCTCTTCCTCGGTAGCCCATTGTTCACACAGTTGCTCACTTCTTCCGTCAGGTTTATGGTCTCGAAATCGCTCATTCGCATCCTCCCATACATAATGTCTTTGAGGAATTTGGCGTAAGTGGGCATCTTTTCCAAAGCTTCAGCAAAGGGTATGTTGATCTGCAGCTTCTTGAACATCTCGAGAAACCTGGCGTAGTCCTTGCTGTCATCCCTTTTTCGTGTCCTCAAGGGGTATGGCACCTCCTTGGAGACAGGTACCGTTTCTGCATCTGTCTCATTCTGCACTCCATCCTGCTCAACCGAGCCCTTCGGCTGGGGGCGGTCGACTGAGTTGTTATCCTAGCCATACAATTTGCGTTCTACTTCTTTTGACTTTTCTGCGCGAGCGTGGCTAGGATACGGTCGATCCTGTAGAGCTAATCCACTTCGAGTGGAGATAGCATTGATCTGAGCCCGCGAATTATTCACTGTATTCGAGGGCAAGTTTCCTGGCTGTCTCTCCGTTAGCTGCTGTGCTAACTGCCCCACTTGTACCTCCAAAGCGCGCAGTGACGTTTTGGTCGTCTGCATGTCGGCTTTCAGGGCATCCATATGTGCGAACCGGGACTCCATGGTCTGAAACATGGACTCGATCTTCTTCATCTGGGCGTCATACTGCTATGCAGATGGGCTCGGCTGAACCTGCTGTGTCGGTGCAGCCTGCTGGGCTGGTGGCCTGTGCTGGAATCCCGGTGCATAAACTGCGGAATTCGGGTTTCCATACCGGAACCCGGGATGATCTCTCGTACCTGGTCTGTACCGGCTCGGGTCCCACTGCTGGTGTACGTAATTGGTGTCTTCGGTTCTAAGCTCCTCAATGGCCGCGTCCAAGTCAGGTTCTCCTACTGCTGCGACGGCTTTCTTGTCCGAGTAGACCTTCTTAACCAAGTCTTGAATTATCTTGGCCAGATTATTTATCCGGTCATCTTCTGCTGGTTCGGCTCCAGCCGTCATCCTGCGATCGTCAAACAGTCGGGTGTCCTGTTTGGCTAACTGCTTCATCAGGTCGTATGCACCATCTTTGTCCACATGATACAGGAAGTTTCCCCCGGCTTCTCTGTCAATCCTGTCAGCACTCTCCCTGTCTAGGGCGTGGAAGAATACCCGCAGGATCTTCGCATCTCCAAAACCGTGATTCGGGCATCTTTTCACCAATCTCATCAATCTGTCCCATGCGTCTACTACCGTCTCCCATGACTTCTGCTTGAATGACAGAATCTCGCTCTGCAATTGAATGACTCGGGAGGCGGGAAAAAGCTTTGCCAGAAAATCTGTGACGCACCCCTCCCATGTTGTGATGGATCTAGGTGGTTGGGATTCGAGCCAGTCTTTGGCTACTCCATACAGGCAATATGGGAACAGGATTAGCATAAGCGCCTCTACGTCTACCGCCTTGTATCGGACCTTGTTGCAGTAATCTTCGAATTTCCCGATAAGTCGTTGGGGTCTTCGTCGACTTTGCCATAAAACGGGAAGAGGGTTTGTACCGTCTAGATGGTGGCGGGTTTGATGTCAAAGTGTTCTGCGATGATCTCGGGCACCACAATAGCTCGCTCATGCCCCCCCCCCCCCCCCGTGGGGACTTTGAAATTCTCAACCAACACTTTCCCAGATCGGTTATAAGTTCTCTGGTTGCTTCGTGCAGCAAGGCCTGCTGTGACGAGCTCTTCGATGTATAGATCCATCTGGGCTGGGGTACGTGTCTCTTGTTCCTCCCCACCGGTTGCTGGGTTTTCGGGATCGTCACTCTGGTTGGTTGCCATTCTGCTTTCTCGGTTTCTGCGGTTCTGTTCGGTATACAGCTTCTCTGGATTGTCGAGTGGTGTTACCAAATTGCGAGGCAATCAGGGCATCAACTGAATAGTCCTGAAAATGCAGGTTCAAAAAGCAGTGAGATAAAAGAAAAATAACGAAACTGAAAATAAAATAAAACTCTGAAAACTAATTCTGACAACTAAATAGACCCTAAAAAGTCCCTGGCAACGGCGCCAAAAACTTGATGGTGTAAAATACAAGCTATTCGCAAGTATACGAAATCAAGTAATACCGGGTGTATTTCAACTCGGTTTGTCGATCCCACAGAGACTGTTTTGGGTTTTCTTAAGTAACCAGTTCCAATTAACAGAGTGTAACGACGAGGAGGAGTTGGTTGTGATTGTAGATTGCTAACCTAAATACAGAAATTAAAAGACGAAAACGTAAATATTTTTTGTGACGTTTTTTCTGGAATAAGCTTAATTGGTTGTAACTATAGTTGATGGGAACTAGGCTCCAGGATCCCCTAGGGTTTCCACAGATTTCAGTTTTTCGTTTGATATGAAAACACTCAGCAGTTTTGTTATCTGTGCAATGTACCGGTTGTGCAGTGACCTTTCAACTCCCACACGTAATCCCGATCCTGCAGACGTTCGGATTCCTGTTAAGCTGCCTAAGTCTGCAGTCTCGTTCTAGTCTTGTTAGGGTTTCTAACCTGTCCGAAATGGCCTGGGTAAAATTCTATAACAGTTGGTCTCTTGTTTTTCGGTGCTAGTCCTATATCCCTTTCTCTGGTCAGTCCATAAGGGTAAGGTACTAAATCCTGACTTTTCTTCCTAACACTAACCTGACGTTTTCACCTACAGGCTCGGGTCTATAACAATCCTGGGTGATCAATTCACTCATGCATGTACGAGAATAATCAAAGTCAGAATAACAGATACAGCTGCTGAATTAATATAATAATCATGAATCCATAATCAAACTAGTCATAAAATCTGGATACGAAACCCTAAGTTCACCGAGAACCTAGGTAAGGAGTTTAGCTGCTAATATCATACTAACAAAATACAGTTTCTGAATAAAGAGAGAGAATGAAATCAAACTAAGTCTTCGAATCTCGAATTGCTCTTCCGTGCTCTTCGGGGATGCTCAGACTCTTCTTTCAGTTGTGCTGTGTGTCTTCAAAACGAGTCCGGACGAGTCTTTAAATAGTGCTGTTTTTTCCCCGAAACGCTTGTGCCAGAATTTACGAAACTACCACCGGTCCACCGACTGAAAAAAGTCAACCTGCCTGCGTATATACGCAACAGGCTGCGTATATACGCAACCAGGGCCCATAAAATAAATCCCACGCAAGCCCCTTCGTATATACGCAGGCAAGGGGCTCCTGTGGCCTGGATTGGTCCTCTGCTGGGCCTGGCTGGGTCTTCTGGGTCCCACACTTCTGCCTGAAATCTATATTTTGCATTCCTTGGTGTCTTCCTCCTTTCCCGTGTTCCCGTCTTCGTTAGATCTTGTGCATGTTTCCCGAGACGAACCCGGTTCTATCCCGACACGCACGATGCATCTCCAAAACCTGTTCCTGAAAAGACAACACGAACAGAACCTGCGATCATATCCAATAAAAGCATGAAATAAGCAGGAATCTAGAAAGTACACATAAACATCTCGTTCTAACTTTCCAAGGCTTTCTATGGCAAATCCCGGCAAAAGACGCTGTTTTCTGACAGCGCTCGTGAAATCAGGCTAAAAGATAACCCCTATTTGGGCATTATCACTGATACTTCAAAGGCCTCCTGAAGAGCATGATGTGGGGCTCTGGGCGGTGAATGGCGTAGTGAACCCATCCTCGCTCTGTCGCACCCCCATGACATGCCATTAGTTTTTTTATGCAAGAAATTGCTTCAACAATCAAACATCAATACCACTATTAAAGAACAAGAATAAAACAAACAAATATTTGGAACTACTTCTCTGGAAAGAAAACATTAAGAGTCCAAAAAGTCTTTAATCATGATGATGAAGTATCTAAAGAGTTGATGATGGTTGCTCACATACTCGTCATTCACGGAGTACCACATCAATTGTTGAGCCTTCAGAGAGAGAGAGAGAGAGAGAGATTTCCACATACTTTAAGGTTTCAACGATATCAATCTACAAATTCTTGGAGTGTTTCGATGAATCCGTACCTGCAAATCCTTGGAGGAGCTGATTAGGGTTTTCCGAATCGTGAACACGTCGACTGGGGAGATTGAACGATGGAAAAATATACAACTTCTATTATTTTAATAAAAGGCCACAATTGTCATCTTAATTACAAAATTATAGGCTATTGCCTTGTTAGTAAATATTTTGCTAAAAATTATCTTTTTGTTGTAAATCGAGAAGACGAGGGAGATAGAAAATAAAGAGAGACAAATATGTGTAGGGAGAATGCTAGTAGATGTGTATTATTCTCCAACCCTAAGCCTCCTTATATGGGCATTAGGTGGGCTTCTGGACCAGAATATAATTATACAAAATACACCCAACTATGCGGTGGATATTCACATCAGTCCAATAACATATTTCATAACACTCCCCCTTGAATATTCACCACTACGATGCCTCGTTAAAACCTTGTCATGAAAAACCCAGTGGGACAAAATCGATGACTAAGGAAAAAGAGTACATCTAGTGAATTCTATTAGCTCAACATAGGAGATGACATTCTTCTGGAACGCATCTGGATAATCTTCGCAAGCCTCGTTAAAACCTTGCTAGGAAAAATCCTGTGGGACAAAAACCGTAGCGAAGGAAAAAGAGTGCCGCGCTTTTAGCATTTCATATGATCTCCCCCTCATTGGAATATCCTTGTACCTGACAAACAAAATCCATTGCAAAAACAACAATCTAAAAGAAATAATTAACAATCATGATTGATAAAATGCATATGCACCTAATACTACTCGCGAGTGTACACTTATGATTTGCTTCAGGCAAATAATATTTCTCATGGGTAACAACCTCCATGGAATTTACAAATTTGTAATTCGTACGATTGTATTTGTTACTAGTTACTTTTCAACCCATATTTTGTTGTACCTTAGTCCCTGAGACTAATACAACATCGTTATCATTCTCACCACGAGATGATTGTATTAATGAGAATTTATCATGACCCATATATCATGTTTCTCATTTTACAAGTCCCACGCTTAAAAGCGGACATAAACCTCGATATGAGTCCCACGCATTACAGCGGACATATACCCTTAACATGAGTCTCACGCTTAATAGCGGACATATAATAACTACAAAGCTCCCACGCTTACCGGCGGATATGTAGTCACTGCATAGTATATAAATTCTGCTTCGGGTTGTTTGTATGCTCTACATATTCAAAATGATTGTAACCCAGCAATTTCTATGCACTTGTTGACTTTGTTTTGGCCAATAACTATTAGTCAACATTTTTCCCATAAAATAATCACATGATTTATATAGCGCTTCCTCAATTGTATCATCATTATTAATAGGATCATACTATTGTATTACGGTACCTTTAGCTACTTCCAGAGCTATGAGCCTCTCCTACGGCTATTCAATTACCAACGTTGGTTTTGATCCATTATGATGATGTATGTATGAATCCCCAAGATTTCTCCAGAATCTTGTGTTCTTAATTTGTGTAGCATGTTAACCATATCCCAAATTATTTTGGATGCTTTGATTTATGTTCCTCTTCTGGAGGATCAACATATGTACACAAGCAACCCTTTTATGCTTAAAGTGTATACCCAAACCGACACCCATTTGTCGAGAAGCTATCCATTTTATTGGGATTTTGCATTAGTACATACCCGTAGAGACAATAATAGTTTGGCCCACGTCATGCAATAGGACCGATTCTCCCCCTCATGACGTGAGCAATATGATCATAACCATAATGATACTTTGTTGATGCTTCAGGCATCAATTTGTCTCATATGTACTTTGTATAAACCAATCCTCAAATTAAAATAAAAACATTGACAATAAGCAATCTCTTGGACGCCGTAGTTCTCTAATCAAAGTTTCTCCCAGAAACCCAAAAAGAGACGTAAATGTCAACACTTTTATTTAAAAGTGAGTGGTTGTAGATTCTCTCTTCAGGGAGATCTTTTGATGTTATTTTATAACTCCGGGTTATAATATTATTTTTCATAACTTCTGGTATGAAAATAACTTTTTACGCATATAAAATGCGTTTGTCCAATAAACCCTCATGGACTAGGAACATCTTCTGGATGTTCTACTTAAATCAATAACAAGTGTATGAACGGAAAAATACTAGACAAGATTAAAAAAATAAATGAGTGATACAAGAAATAAACATAATATAACCTCTTCAGGATGGTGGATCATTATTTGAATTGTACAATGTCTTCAGGAGATAATTGTTTCTAATATTTCATAACTTCAGGTTATGAGTCATAACTGGTGGTTATGAGTGATATCATGTAATATGTAACTTCGGGTACATATGACATTGCCAGATTTAACATCGATGGCGATTACAAATGCTTTTCAGGAGGTTCGTTTTTTATCCATAATGAGAGAACAGAAGAATAGAAGTAGCAAAAAAAAATGCATAAAAAATAAATAAATTGAAGTAACAAAGTATGACCTCTTCGGGAGGTTTACACGGAAATTATAGGACATCTCTTCAGGAGATGTAACTAAAAGTATGACTTCAGGTCATAAGAAAATTGTCGTAACTTCAGGTTACGATGAAAATTTATTGTTCCATAACTTCAGGCATGGTAAAAATTGGTTCAATTTGTAATTTACAGACCTCTTCTGGAGGTTTATAAGAGAATTGTATGACATCTCTTCAGGAGATGTAATTAAAATTATGACTACAGGTCATAAAAAGAAACTGATTTCGCAACTTCAGGTTACGATCAATTCTAGTAATAAAAAGTGTCGCAACTTCAAGTTACGATCAAATCTTCATGTAATAATGTACTTCAGGTACAAGTTACAAGGCTAGATCTAGAAAATATAACTAGAATAAACGATCGCTTCTGAAAAATTAATAATAAAGATTTATGAGTTCGAGTCATAAAGCATGTAGTAACTTCGGGTTACGAGAGATGATGCATCAGTCGTGAAAACACAGTCTTTGAAAATTCGTCAATAGCTTAAAGCAATAAACGTGACTACGCACCAGATCATGAAGTAACCAAATCATGCTTATTAGAGGTATATCTAATTCTTGTCACCATAAACAACGTTTTGTTTTCTTTGTATACCAATATAAATATTAAAAACAAAAAAAGAGTCAACAAAAAAAATGATTACTAAGTTCAGTTAGAGTCCTCTGCCGAGCTAGTGTGAATACTGACCCTAGTTTGTCAAGGTTCTTTCTGTTTTTATTATCAATTATATCAAGCATGTGATCTCCATGCACTACCCCATGTGGATCTTGGAAACAAAACACGAGAAAACCATTCATAATGGTCTGTTTGATTTAGGGTTAGAACATAAACAAAAGTGAACTAACCTTTCAACATGAGCTTCAGTGTTCTAATTGGACGGTGATGGTTTCGTCTTCACCGTATCTATCTTCATGGGCGTGTTTTTCTTCTATCCAAGAAAGATCGACCATAGAGATCTCTTATTGAGAGCAAATTCGTGCTGATAACGTGTTGTAAATCGAGAAGACGAGGGAGATAGAAAATAAAGAGAGACAAATATGTGTAGGGAGAATGCTAGTAGATGTGTATTATTCTCCAACCCTAAGCCTCCTTATATGGGCATTAGGTGGGCTTCTGGACCAGAATATAATTATACAAAATACACCCAACTATGCGGTGGATATTCACATCAGTCCAATAACATATTTCATAAAACTTTTTAATAATTATTTTTCCTTTCTTGTCTTAATAGTAAATAGTTTTCAGTTTTATGCCTTTTTTATAATAAGATACCATATATAATTCATGCATCAAGAAGAGTCTGTATAAACCCATAGAACATTACTTACCTCTAGAAATTATATGGAACAATGCATAATTTCTCATAAAAGAAACAGATTGTGTAAGAATCTTTCGGAGAGTAATTGAGTTCGCTAGGCATGCATGCTGGAGTCTTTGGGTGTCTAGAGGTTTTCAGTTCAAAATAAAGGGGAACACAACAGGTGCCCATTGATCTTGATCTTCTCGGCTGCAAACCAGTCAGCCGCGGGTTTTTCTGACTAGTTTACTTCTTTCATATAATTTGCAAACTATATTCTAGAGCTAAAGGTTTACCCAATGCACAACTAATTGATAAGAGGTTGCGTCTTCCCACGTCATGGAAAAACATTGTGATGCAGGACCTGCAAATGAAACGGAAAAACACACTCCAAAATAACAGAACCAATCTCTCAACAGAGGAGGAATTCTCAACTTTTATTCATAAAATTTCAGAAGTCCCTACAAAATGGAAGAGCCTAGCTTTTTAAAGGGAAAAGGATAAACTAAATAAGGAAAAGCATTAAAGAATATGGACCTAATTAACTCACTTATCAAGGAAATAAAAGTCAATCAAGTACTAATTTGCCAATTTGCCGTGAATTTCAATTATTTCCTCCATCTGCTTATTTCTTCCTCCTTTCATACCAAAAATGAATATCTGATTTCTGTATTTGTTTCTGATTTCCATCATTCTCTCCCGCCTGAAAAGAACTCATCTCCGAAGAGTGGTAATGATGCAAGAACTGTGGATCGATATTGCGAAATTCATCCTCAGTAATCCAAGTAGCGTCGATTTCAGGGCGGCTAGCCCACTTGACAAGGTACCTACGGATTGTATCACCATGGGTGAGAACATCCTGGTCTTCAAGTACCTTTGAGATTACGTCGGTCTTGGAAGAGGGGAGCGTGGAGCCTTTGGGGCATGACTTGTTGGGCTAGAAGAGGACCCTTGTAGAGGAAGCGGTGGTTGAAATGTGCCATGATAGGGGAACAAATCTTCCACATTGAATATTGGGCTAATCGCCATTTCGGGAGGTAAGTCTAACAGGTAAGCATTGGTACCTAACTTCCGAAGAATGCGATGAGGCCCAATGGAACGCGCATGAAGCTTCTTAAAAGAGTTCTTGGGATATCTCTCAGGATGCACACGTACCATCACATAATCTCCTTCTTGAAAGTCCATCTTACGGCGGTGCATATTTGCTGCAAGACGATAATCTTAATTACTGAGCGAGATCTTCCTCCTAATCTCGGCATGAAGTTGATGGATGTGTTCGGCAAAAGATTCGGCCGGTTCAGATGATCGAGCATCGACGGGTAACTTGATAAGATCAATCGGTTGGCGAGGGATACCTCCCTGAAAAATCCCGAAAGGTCTCTTGCTATTTGACCGATTGACAGAGCTATTATAAGCAAACTCATCAGTGGGAAGAACCAAGTCCCAAAGTCTTGGTTTGTCTTTAGCAATGCATCGCAGTAACTCTCCCAAGCTGCGGTTAACAACTTTAGTTTGACCGTCCGTTTGTGGATGAAAGGCAGATGAAAATTTTAGTTGAGTCCCAAACAACTTCCATATTGTCCGCCAAAAATAATACACAAACTTAACATCCCGATCAGAGACAATAGATGTAGGCAATCCATGGTGACGCACGATCTCTTGAAAGAACAATTTTGCAACATGAGAAGCATATGTTGTCTTGTTGAAAGGAATGAAATGCGCCATCTTAGAGAACCTATCCACCACGACCATGATAGAATCATGCGTTCGCACAATCTTTGTTAGACCAAGAACGAAATCCATACTAAGGTCTTTCCAAGGTTCATGGGGAACAGGCAATGGGGTGTAAAATCCCGTGTTCTTCTTATTTGCTTTCGACACTTGACATGTGCGGCATTGCGATATGATTCGAGCAACATCTCTTTTCAATGAAGGCCAATAAAATCTATGTTCAACAAGAGCAACGGTTTTTTCGTGTCCAAAGTGTCCGACAAGTCCTCCTGCATGCAACTCCCAAATAAGAAAGTCTCTCATTGAGGTGCGAGGAATGCAGAGTTTGGAACCCTTAAAGAGGTAAGCATCTCGAATAACAAAATCAAAATGATCGCGACGATCTCCACCTTTGACATCATGATAGGTAATACTAAAGTCAACACAAGTGTCATACTCTTCTTTCAGCCTATCAAACCCGACAACATGAACACTCATGGCTTGAAGCACCGTAATAACACGACTTAGAGAATCCACAACTTTATTCTCAACGCCAGCACGATGCTTGAGGACGAAAGTGTACTCTTGAAGATATTCAACCTATTTGGCATGCCTTTAGTTCGAGTTCCTTTGAGAATGTAGGTAGCGTAAAGCTTGGTGATCCGAATACAAGAAAAACTCTTGAGACAACAAATAATACCTCCAATAGCGAAGTTCTTGCACGACAGCATTGAACTCCTTATCATAGGTTGAATACTTCAATTTTGCTCCATTTAGTTTCTCACTAAAGAAAGCAATGGGATGACCTTCTTGACTTAGTACCCCTCCAATGCCTACTCCTGAAGCATCAGACGAGACTTCAAAAACTTTAGTAAAGTTGGGATGTCTCAAAACAGGAGCTTTTGTCATTTTGTCCTTGGTTTCCTCGAAGGCCTTGGAAGCTGCATGTGTCCACTTGAACTCGCCATCTTACATGCAATCAGTGATAGGCGATGTAATGGAACTAAACCCCTTAACAATTTTTCGTTAAAACGTGGCCAAACCATGAAAGCTTCGAACTTCCGAGATGGTCTTGGGTATCGGCTAGTCCTTAACGGCTTTTACTTTAGAAGGATCAGCTGTTATTCCCTCTGAAGAAACAATGAACCCAAGAAATAGAACTTGAGCTTGTAGGAAGGAACACTTCTTTAGGTTAAGACAAATTTTCTCTTCACGAAGTGCTAAGAGAACTAATCGAAGGTGCTCCACATGATCATCCTTTGATTTGCTAAAGATCGGGATGTCATCAAAATACACAGCTAGGAATTTACCAAATAAAGGGCGAAGAACTTGATTCATGATTCTCATGAAAGTGCTTGGAGCGTTTGATAAGCCAAAAGGCATTAACAACCATTCATATAAGCCATCTTGCGTCTTGAATGCAGTCTTCCATTCTTCCCCAAGTCGAAAGCGGATTTGGTAATAGCCACTCCTTAAATCCAACTTAGAAAACTATTTTGCGTCGGCCATCTGATCTAGCATATCATCAAGTCTCGGAATAGGTAAGCGATACTTGACATTAATTTAATTGACGGAATGACTATAAACACACATTCTCCAACTCCCATCCTTTTTAGGCGTTGGCAAGGCAGGGATGGCGCAAGGGCTAAGACTTTCACGAATAAACCCTTTATGCAGCAGCTCTTTGATCTGATGGTTCAATTCTGCACGTTCTTTGGGATTCATCCGATAATAAAGTAGATTTGGTTGTTGAGATTCGGCAACAAAATCGATGGCATGTTGGATATCCCTCATCGGTGGAAGCTCCTTGGGTAGTTCTTTCTGGTGCAACATCCTGAAATTCGTCCATCAATTGGCGAACTTCTGGGGAAAGTGAAGTAAACTGGTCACTTCCTCTAGCGAGAATGCTTTTAGCCACTAAGGCTAACATTAGTCCAGTCTCGTTGCTCTCATTCTCAAACTCTGTTTTTGTGAGAACATGAAGTCTCTCCTTCTGCGGTTTCTTCGGGCCAACTTTCTCCTTTTCAGATGGTTTTGCAGGATAAAGCTCTTGCCACTATTCTTAAAAACATATGTATTCTCCCGACCATAGTTGATCACAGCTTTGTCATAGAGCCAAGGGCGTCCCAGCAAAGCATGGGATACATCCATAGGAAGAACATCACACCATAATATGTCTGAATAATCACCCATTTGAATAGGCACTTTGCACCTTTCTTTCAAAGGCAAGGAAGTGTTTTCCACCCAGGCTACTCGAAAATGGTGTAGGGTGTGGCTAGGCTTCCAGTTTGAGCTTTGTGACAACAGATTGGGACACAACGTTCATAGTATTTCCCCCATCAATGACAATTTTACAAACTTTATCTCCACATTTCACAAATGTGTGAAAGATGCTAGTTCGCTTCCATTCATCCTCTTTAGATGGGACTGAGAAGAAGCACCCCATGATGTTAATGTAGTTTTCTTCTCCTATAAATTCTTCTCCATCTTCAGAATCTTCAGGCTCATCCAGCGGCTTCACTTCCTGGTCGACATGCTCCTGAGGGAATTCTTCATACTCGTGGTTTATAATCAAGTTATGTTGGGGACATCGAGCTGCTATGTGACCCTTTTCGTGGCAATTATGACACACTATTGCTGGATTGACAGATCGCGAGTTGGCAAAAGATGACCCAGTTCCACCATTAGAAGTGAATTTAGGGTTTGTACTACCCTTAGACGCAACTGAAGTGGTTTGTCCCTATGTCATACCTTCATGCTTGTTGAAGGAAGTTGACCTACCATTTTGAAAATCCCCGACTTAAGAATTCCATCGTTTTTGGGCAGGAGGTTTCTTGTAAGTCTCAATTTCTAGCGCCTTCTGGTAAGCATCTTCAATTGAGTCGGGCGAGTATAAATTGACCTTTCGCTTGATTTTTGGACGCAATCCGTTGATGTATCTTTTCATTTTTAACATTGGATCTTCTCGAATTCGACACCTTAAACGCAAATCTTCAAATTTGCTCATGTACTCCGTCACGCTGGAAGGTGCCTGTTTCAAGTTTGTCCATTGGTCTAATAGTTTCCTTTTTTGGTGCCTTGGTAGATACTTTGACTCAAATTTGTACTTCATCTCATCCCAATAAAGTATGGGCTCTTCACCATGGCGCTCTAAGTCTGCTTGTACGTCTTGCCAAAATCGCTTGGCAGCTCCTACTAGCTTTACTCTTGCAAAACGAACTCGGCGGGTGTCTGGCATATTGTGCAAGTCAAAGTAATCCTCCATAGCTGCTATCCAGTCAAGAAAGGCGTTGGGATCTAGTCGGCATCGAATTCAAGAGCTTCTACGCTAGCCCTCTTCGTAAAGTCGTCATCCCTTGTTTCTTCATGCCCATACCTTCCTAGGCGATATCTATATGGTGAACGATGGAGCCGTCTCTCTTGAAAGTGCCCTTGTGTTCTAGTAGGCCTTCGATACTCATCTTCATATTCATCTTTGAACTCTTCCTCATGTCTATATCTACCTTGTCGGCGTCTCACCGGAGATGGATAGGGCCTTCATTCTTGATATCGATCTTGCTGTCGAATTGTCCTTCGATTCGCAACATCGTCTTCATACTCAAGCTCTGCGGACATTAGAATTCCTTCCGCTCAAGTCTTGGACACGCCCTCCCTTTTCGATTTCGTGAAGACGTTGTACTCTTTCTCTCTCCCTTGGACTGCTTTGAGAAAACATTTCGGGCTCCAATCCTCCTTCATGCACTGGTTGTTTGCCAATGGACTTAGTGAGTTGAAACAATTGCTTAGTCAATTCGTTTTGAAACTCCAATCGTAATTTGTCAATAGACTTCGTGACATTCTCCATAGAGGCTTCAATGTTTTTCACTCGTTCCTCCATTATTTCCTGCTGATTTTGGAGGTCTCGAACGGTCATGGACCGCACAAACTAAGTTGGCTGTAGCAAAGAGGACAACAACTAGGGAAGCTGCGGGGTATGAATTGATTGGAGTAACAATCAGGGCTCTTTCTCGAGCTTCTATCCGCGATCTTAGATGGCCCGCTGTAGCGATTCTGCACTCAAAGAGACGGACCAGAAGCGGCAAGATAAGCAGCACAAAGCGGTGGCGAAGGCTGCAGTCACAAGGGTGTGCGATCTTTCTCCTTCTGCTTCGTCTCTTGCTTACTCTTCAGCTTCTGCTTCGTCTCCTGCTTTGTCTTTAGCTTCTTATTCGTCCTCTGTTGCGTTGCCACTAGTTCTTCCCAGTCAGATCTGGTGATTTGTAGTGACAATCTCGATTGCGTCTCTTTTTGGCGGTGCTATCTTGTTGTTTCTGGTGCTGAAACTTCAGCAAGTGTGGCTGTTTAAGAGGCTTTCGGTGGAGATGCAGCAGCAGCGTGCGAAAGTGTAGCAGCGGAGGCACAGCGGCGGTAAGGCAGTGGTGGTGGCTGCGCAGCAGCGGTAGTAGTGGCAGCGAGGCTGCAGCAATGGCAGTGAAAAAGGTGGCGGGGCAGCGAAGAAACGGCGAAAGACGTTGGCTGGTGGTCGGAAGTTTGGCTTTGATCCCAATTGATGCAGGACCTGCAAATGAAACGAAAAAACACACTCCAAAATAACAGAACCAATCTCTCAACAGAGGAGGAATTCTCGGCTTTTATTCATAAAATTCAGAAGTCCCTACAAAATGGAAGAAGCCTAGCTTTTTATAGGAAAAAACATAGACTAAATAAGGAAAATCATTAAAGAAAATGGACCTAATTAACTCACTTATTAAGGAAATAAAAGTCAATCAAGTACTAACTTGCCAATTTGCTGAGAATTTCAATTATTTCCTCCATCTGCTTATTTCTTCTTCCTTTCATACCAAAAATGAATATCTGGTTTCTTTTTTTTTTCTGATTTCCATCACATTGTGTAGGCACATCTACTCGCGTTTACTAGTTACTTATTTAAGATGGAAAAAAGCACAATCATTCATAACCAAAATAAAACAACCATCCTACCATCAATCCAGCAGACAATCCCCAAGAGGGGTAGTATTTAATTCCTCCATGGGCAGCTTCACCATCATTGTTACATCAGAAACACAACCAGCTAGTCCTAACCGAATACAATATAATCGAAACCAGACAATTTAGAAGATGCTCGTCCTACAGTTCTATCGGAAATTCACTGATACTCATCACCCTCCAGCCTCCATCCATGTTTTTGTTTTCAAATCTGTCCACTTCCATCTCAAAGCCTGCAGAAACCACTGGCAGGAAAGCTAAATGTCAATAAATTTTTGGCGTCTGAATCACTGCAGCAACTTCACTTCAATTCAAAATTATCCGACCAGAAACTTTCAATTTCAAAGTAAGAAGCAGAACCATCGTAAACAAGGACCTTTAAAATACATCACATATAAATAGCTAGACAGGATTGTCTAAACGGAGGAAAATAGTCTCTAAAATGTTTGTTCTCTCGGCCCATAGCTATGTCAAATGTAGGACGAGCAATAAATGTATTACTTCATTTGATAATATATGAAAATATATCATTTTTATAGGCTAGAGAATAACATGGGAATGGAAACATGATCAATCTCATCAACTTTATTAGATAATTAAATGATTTAAAAAACGTAACATAGAAACTAAATATTGTAATAACGTAACAATGTAGCTAACATCCCTCTCACAACGAGTCTGCATGACGAAAGCAGCTGGCTTGACTAGACATAGAGCATAGATGGCAAGCGGCACAAGCACAACTTGGCAAAATTAGGTGCAATGAAGGCGACTAGGACCAATGAGAGGATAGGTTCAAATAGATGAAACAAGGAGCAACGAAAACAGAAACTATGAGCAGTGAGAAATGATAGTTGAAGGAATTGTCAGGTCCAAAACATGACCATTGGGAGTCAAATCATGATACAATAAAACGTTAGGGCGCCATGTGTCACGGGCTGACACTTGGAGAGGATCGGAACGAATCTTTTGGTGATTGTGTTTGCAGCCTGAAGGTAGGGACTCCAAGACTATAGCAGTCCAACACAGGAACAGGAGCTCTAGTAGAGACAAAATTAAAACTCAAACGGAGTAGTCTGCCGGACGACTAATTGTGGCACCGCCAGCCAGAAGAGAGGAAGCAATTTAACATCTCACAAGGAGCACTTGGGCTCCCATAAGATGCTAAATTTATAATGAGCTTAACTACAATTATAATAATATAGATAACCGAACATAGATATCGAAACTGAATATTGTGATAACTATGAGGTTTTTTGCATGATTCCTTGTGTCACAAACCTCAAACACGGTAGGAGAGCTAAACGCGGAAGCCGAATTTTAAGTACACTGTAAAAAAAAGCAGGTGTAGTGAATTAATATCGAGAACATTTTCAACAAGCAGATGTACTGGACAATTTGTTCTTTGATGGTCATAAGCAAAGAAGGTTCTCATAGAATATGGCGTTGAATCTGGACACTTCTTTAGTATATGACTAAGAAAAGTACCTTGGCAGTAGTCTCTTTCTCTAATATCCGGCGTAATAATTATGTTGCCTGATTGGGCATCCCAATAAACCTTGCATTACCTTGGTGCACCCATTCCTTGACAGAAGCTCTCTGACATAGCTTGCAGCCGTCCAGGCTAAACATCAGCTTTCTTGGAATGACCCTCTCACACAGTGTGCCAGGTTCTTTGATTATTCAGTAAATATCAATTTACCAGCCCCTAAAGTGGTGGCTGTTGATTTCATATACTGTTTGTGGGTTTCTTTTGGACCTTCTAGAATCGTTCTCACAGACACTGGATCAATTATTTTTTCCCTTCTAGGAAGGCGGCTGCATTTACCTTCATTTTTCCATGTCAGTACGGGTATCCATGCCAAACTGGCTTGGTCATATCTAGAGGGTTCATCTCTCCTTGCCTTGTTTTTTTACAACTATGCATAGTTCTCTTTTGGGACAATGGTTCCTAGACGTGTGGGCAGACACAGTGGGCAGGGACATGTCTTGTCTAAAACTACTTCTCAGGGCACCTGCTAGGTGTGGACAACTAGTCATTTGGGTCTTTTACTGTAAAATCATGCAAGGCTATTCTTCGTCATCCTAGAGTCCGAATCTCTTGGTAACGTAATTTATTGATGCCTTAAGTCCCTTCAAATGTTGCTTTCTTCATGTATCATCTTAATTATGGTGTTATGGCCACGGATGACAGAATTTGAGTGTTCGGATATCCAGTTCTATCCCGTTGTGTTAGTTGCATGCCTTCAGCTGCAGAAACGTCGGACCATCTAAATGTGCATGGTTCTTTGCTGATTGATTCGGGAGAGTCTGCCCAGTCTCAAATTTTAACAAGCACTATCCTTCCGGGAATGTTCGCTCAACGGTTGACACACAGAGAGCTCATCAGACCACCCAGATTCAAAATTTTCATTGTCTGGTTCTAAGTTACCTGGAACGCGTTTCATTCCGGTTCGTGGAACGGGAACAGGACCGCGGAATAACCTATGGAATTATGTACTCCTAGGGTAGGCTTCTTTGGATACCTTTATAGGGGTTTTAGCATTTTTCCGCAAATCTTAAATTATAAAGCTGCTCAATATATGCAATATTTAAAAGTCAATACTCTAAAAACGGATGTAACTTAGCAAATCTAAATTTAATTTCCCCTTCTACATAGATACTTAAGGTGGAAATAAAAATGGGATCGCCAAATTAAGGGATCTGCGTCGCTGGTGTTCTGCGTTTCCGAACGGGTGATCCAATTTGCAATTAGCGAGTGTATGAATGAATTGTGGTAACACCGGTCTGGTTCCGTTATTTTTTGTTGGGAGATTTGGTGAGCGGAACTACGGGTGATCCAATTTGCAATTAGCGAGGGTATGAATGAATTGTGGTAACACGGGTCTGGTTCCGTTATTTTATGTTGGGAGATTTGGTGAGCGGAACTACGCATTTTTTGAGGGAATATCAATTGATGTTGACCTGAGCATTTTTTCGATGATTATAGTGTTATCACATCTGTTCTCCCATCCCAGGCTCTTGGTTTTCATGATGAAGCAACTTTGGCCTCATTGGGACTAATTCTGTTTCCGCCATCAAATTTGTGAGACTCCATTTTGATGCTCTATTCAAGGGTTTCAGGTGCGGGAGACAGTACTTCCGGGGATCATGATGGTTGTTTTTTTGGCTTCTTACTCATCGTTTATGGGGACCCTAGTGGCTACTCAGACAGTGGTGGGCACCAAAGTCTTCCAGGGAGGATTTGGCCTTATGTACTTGTTGTCAAGAACTTCCTCTCTGGGGTAGTGCTGAATCACACGGACCGATAAGGGGATATAGTTGCAGATGAATTAGTCTCCCTCGGTCATGGGCTTCCTGAGGATAGCCCCAGTATTATTTGTTTGAGGAGTATCCTCCACGTTCTATAAGATATTTGGTAGGAAATGATGGGCAAAAACAGATACTTTCAAGTCACCTTTGTAACGTTTTTAGCCTAGATAATTTATTATAAATCTGCGCTTTATAATGCTCATACTGATGCATTGATGAAACAAGCTTCAGAGGGCTTATTGAGAACTTTAATAAAAGAGATCCTCAAAGTAGCAAGGCATGATTGGTGCATTGAAGGAGTCACGATGACCCTTGACAGTTGAGCCTTGGCACAGACAAAGTAGGTATGCTGGATTCAGAAATGAAATGCAATTGATGGAAGAAGAGAGTTCTGGAATTATTTGGTGTAGAGGTGGATAATTTTAAGTTAAACATTATAAGATGTTTATGGAGTACTGGAGGTCCTAGGAGTTTAATGCTCTACAGGAGTGCTTACGGAATTGATACTTATTAGAGTATTGGAATGAGTGTTAACAAGAATAACATGGTTTGTTTTCTGGAACGAGTGTTCAGAGTTATACAAGGTTAATATGTCCGGAGTAAAGAATTATTAAGCAATGATGGATTAGAAGGGATATATACGTTCTGAGGCCATGCTTATTATAGTATCATAAGCATCTGAAAAAAAAAAGGTTTGTTTTGTGAGTTAAGGTTCCGGAACAGGAGAATGTTAAACTAAAGAGAGGGAAGGATTAACTAGTGATGAAATAGGAGGGATATCAACATTCTGAATAAGGATTTGTATGATACTTATAAAATGAAAGTCTAAAAGAAGGGACGAAATTTAAAAATGGAAATGGAATTATAGATATGTCGGTAAACCTATTCTGTGTTTTAGTGATTGGGTCCATGATTTTATACTGATACTCATCCTTTATATGCTCTAATCATCCATGGATCGATTGCTTCAGATGTGAACAAATATCATAATTACTTGGATTTTCACCTCTACAAGCGATTCAAATGTTTGTTTCAAGGCTTGTAACTAGCGTGGATGGCAACTTAAGTGCTTTTGTATGCATATAAAAAAAAGTTCCCAGATTCCACTGTCAATCATGTCACATTTGAAGGGAATTAAGAACACGAATAACAGAAAAGATTACCAGTTATAATGTGGCACTTACTATCAAGAACAAGACGGGTGAAACATTGAAAACGTAAGCAATAACTTCACAAAATTTGGGTTTTAGCTAGCATACTCACAACTTCAACTCCATCTGTGGTCAATTCATGCAAATCCTGGAAACATCACACGAGTACTTGAACGGAGCTTTCTTGTAGCTGCGACATACATTCACCACTTCCTGTGACATAAAGCTATTAGGAGCAAGCATGAAATGTAACAGGCAAATAAGAACCTACGAAATTAAGGTGTCAAATTTATCAATACCTTTAAAGGTAAGGTCTCATTCTTCCGTGGTTCAAGAATCTTCAGATTTGTCAACCCACAAAATAAGGAAGGATAGCTTGTATGAAAAATTGGATTCCACGCAAGAATCTGTAATACACAGAAAATATCCAGTGATAAATATGTAAGATTTTTTTTGTAACATAAGAATAACTAAAGTTTAAGAAGAAGTTACTAAGTACTGAAGAGTAGATTTAGAGAAATGTTGTTTAACATTTGACAAGAATGTTGAATAGTGTGTGACAAAGAAAAGCAATTCGTGCGGCTTATGAGACATCTCAGGCACATAGTAGCTTAGGAATAAGGTATATGATCTTCAGCGTATTGATTTGAATGCTGATTTGAAAATAAGACAGCAAACATACCATGCTTAAATGCTGCGTTTGTTATAATTATAATAAATAAATATAAAGCAATACAATGTGAATATTGCTATCAACAAAAAAGTGCAAAGTTACAGCAGCAAGTGTCCGCCAATCATCATGCACATAAACTCATAGTTCCACTCAGCGAATGAAAAGTAACTGATAATAGCAACATAACCACAATCAATCACAAAATTAAAAGTTACAGCAGTTAATAGACACTAATCATGTGTATAATTAAGTCACACTTGAGCTGCGCGGAATGAAGTGAAAAAAGGAACCTAAACGGACTCGCAACCACTCAAAACTGTGGAAGAAAGGCCTAACGAAGACTGCGATTCTTCATTCTGTATGACCCGAGTTTCGGGAGATTGATTAGAATATTAATGACAAGCTTGAGAACAATCAATCGAGAAAGAAGGACAAGGAGACTGCTGAGAAGCAAGAATTATACTACCACTACTGTCTTTTACTCCAATAATTGTACCACCAGTCCACCACAACTCTTAAAAGAGTTAGTTTCCCAAGAAGGCAAGCAGACCTTTAGAAGATTTGGAAACAAAATGCATGAAGATCAGCAAAGAAAGGAAAGTTTACAAGTGCTGTAAGGAGGTGTGTGATGTCTGTAACGGCGACATAGTTTTGAAACTCATCTTGTCAGATAGAAGCACACTAGCCGATGTAAATGTGTGCCAAGGAGGATTGAGTAGGAGTTGCAATTACCACTTGAAAATATTAGTTTTGAAATAGTTAACACACGCAGATTTGCTTTCATTTACACTTCTTTCTCCCTTTAGGAGCTGCAGATTCAATTTACTTGAAAGCACATTTGTAGTCTATGTTTCAAACACATTTGTAGTCTATGTTTCAAGCTACTGCTTTTTCCAATACTTTCTCCTCATATTGTGTTCCTGCAGACTGCCTTCAGAAACAGTTGAAGGGGTTGTCATTCTGAAGCTTACTTGGGCTGCTTTAAGCTTTGGGTCACCGGAGCCAATAGGAGTAACTATTTTCACCAATCAATACACCAAATTTGACTGAACTGAAATTAACTCCGTACAACAAGATCCCCTGGCAATCAATTCTAGGCCTGATCAATCATATACATTTGACGGTCCAAATACCATAATGCATATATCCTTAAATGCATGTATATATCTAGAAGACAAAACAAGTATTCCACTTGAAGGGGGGCTTTTCAGTCTCGAAAACAAGTAACGACTACAGACCAGTATATCAAAACCAGAATACAGTCGACTTAAAGCCGCATTACCATCATTCGGTTTGGTCAATCGGGATGTCAATCATTCAGCTCCTCAGTCAATAGCCACGATAAATAACCAAGTCCTTAACAAACAAAACACCCTAGCGCTCTATGCGCGTGATGGGCCTACTAGTTAGAAATAAAGTACCTCGACTACAATTTCTAATGTTATGTCAAAAGCGATAGCATGCAGTTGCGGTTAAATCTGTTGGTAACAGCATTTTGCTCTATGGACTTCTTGAAATATTGCATTGGATTCACTCAAATCGGGAATAATATGTTTCTTCTAAGTCAGTTTTTCTAAAACCGCTACACAAAGGACTGCTGAAATGATCACACAGTCCCCCCTCTATCTTTCTCATCCATATCTTTTGGGATGGGATGTTCACAACGAAGCCCAACTAATAACATAATTACACAAAAGAAACTTAAATCGTGCTTTTTGTAACAGATGATAGCGGCCACAGAGCTTAATGGATAGTGGCTTCCTAACAAAAGCTTACGTGCATGAAGGGAAAGAAAAGTAAAAATTACAATAACGCAAATCTAAAAATGGAACAGCTGCTAAATACTTGATCTGCAAGTTAGACCGACTAGCACTTTCCAAATCAACCCCATATTCCTGCCAGTGCAAGATCCAAATTTCATAATGAATCTATTCATGTCATGCGAAAGATATTAAAACATCGGCACCTAATATAGAATCTAAAGCCTAGGTTTCATACCTAATAATTGATATGGCTTAAAGAAAGCATAAATAGCGGAGGAGATACTAATATAGTAATATTATTGACAGATTGCGACCAATGACAAAAAAATTTCAAGGGAAACAATCGATAACGACTACAAATAAAGTTGAATTAACCTACCTCGGCTGTTTCAGGAGCCAGAACAACAGTGCTTGCATTCCCAAACTTCTGAAGCATCTCTGTTAGATTTGCCAGCACCCTCTTGTGTACCCCATCATCGAATAGCTGAAGTGAATCTACATAGAGATTCATGTGCAGTTTCTCTAGACACGAGAGTTCGGATTTGGTGGAAAGCACCACTGAAGCTTCACCCTCCAACTTAAACGAATCCAGCAATGGTGTGTCAAGCTCAATCACTACATCAGCATCTGCCCAATAATCCGACTTGAACTGTACCTCCAATCTCTTGAGCAAAGGTAACGAAACATTCAGCCGATAGAAATCACATTTTTCCAATATCAAGCACTCGAGGTTCAGACAATTGGAGAATATTTCATTGAGAATGCAATCTTCTCGGGGAAGGACAAACTTGTTAAGGATATCGAATCCGTCGTCTGGACCCAATTCAAATGGTAATACAACATCATCAGTATCCCAGAATGTGAAACCTTTTAGATGCAGTTTCTTCAAATTTGGCATGTTTAGTGAAGCATCTGAAAGACAAACGCTGTCGTTGCACTGTAGATGGAGTTCTTTCAGAGAATCACAACTATAAAAGCAGGAAGGGAACTCATATGGTCGTTCTGTGGAAGCAATTGCATGAAGGTGGAGTTGCTCCACATTGCTTTCAACCAGATAGGTAATGACAAGGTCTAGAAAATCAGGAGTGAGGTCGAAGAAAACTGAAAAGCGACAACGGGTTACAGCGATGGACTGGTCCCGGTGGTAAAGCACTCGGGTGATGAAGGTGGCGATTTGGGCGTGTGTGTTTTCTGCCCGAATCATTTTCCGAAACTCGAAGTTGAGATAGGGATGTGAAGTCCAGAAGTACGTCCAGCGGCGGGAGAGGACGGAGGTTTGAACTGTTTGCTTTATGTCCACCGAGGAGAAGATCTCATGCAGGATCGAATCGGGCAGACTGCTGATTCTGTCGGAGATTTCAGTTTTCCTGATCTTGTTGCTCTGCTCGCCGTTGCCTCCATCCATGATCTCGTCTTTCTTACTGTGAGGAGGGGATGAAACCCCTGGTTCCTTTTGAATGGGCACTGAGACGCCTGAACGAGCACCGCTATCAACCGCTGCGTCGATTGTGTAGATAAACTACTGTATCTCAGTTTTATTATTATTATTTTATTTCATTTTTTAAATCAGGAACTACTGTATCTCAGTTTAATTTATGGGAATCTTATGTTTGCGAAAAAAAATGAGAATCTTATTTTATTATACAGCTATTTATATATATACATCTATATAAAAGCACAGAATTGCATTTTAATTGCGATATTTGACATCCAACTCAATTATGAGTGTCATAAGCAACCAATAAAAGAACTACACATCATTCAAATCGTACAAAGTTTAGTTTCTCAAAAGAGGATATATGATAGATAGATCTAAAAGCCCGGTTGCACTAATCTCGTACTAGTGCTTTGGCAGGGTTACGCGCCGGCTGACAAATGACGCGTGAAACATAGGAAATTTTGCTGTAATGAAAGGAACATGCTTCTGTGATAATGTCTTTGAGCCACATGTGGATTTGGCGGATAGCGTTAATTATGTAGATGACGAACAAGCACCTGACAAGTAGTTGAAGGTGAATATTTGAGTACCCATGAGAGAGTAGCCATTTCAGAGCTTTGGAGACGCCTTGCGTTTCTGCTTGAAGTGAGTAGGATAGGTTGGAGAGTTCCTGGCAAGCCAATATTTGTGACGGCTATGAGAGAACTCGATGGTGAGACAGTGAGATGTTTCATTGTCGCAGAGTTCCTGGCAAGCCAATATTTGTCGGAGGACAAAAATTGCATAAATTTTGTTGTTGTTTTTGTTGACTGATGTCAGTAGGTGATGGAAGTAAGAGCTGAAAGAGGAAGGCACATATGTTGGAAGTCGTAAATCAAAGTGTGAACCAAAACAAATGGCGCGTGCATGTTGACAAGAAAATGAGATTGTAGTAGATACTTTCGTCGTAGTTGGAACAAAGATCACATGAGATGCTAGTGAGCGAAACATGACGGCGATGTAGCAGTGATTTGAGCGCGAGTACGCAAGAGAGACATTTCCGTAAAAAGAATAAGACATTTCCATGATCTCGTCTCTCTTACTGTGGGGAGGGGATGAAACCCTCTGGTGCCTTTGAATGGGGCACAGAGACGCCGGAACGAGCACTGCTGTCAACCGCTTCGTCGATTCAGTAGAAAACTACTGTATCTCAGTTTAATTTATGAGAATCTTAGGCAAAATTGCACCAGTGGTACACATATTATATGTTTTGTTACATTTTCATACCCACATTTTTTATTTTGACATCCGTAGCACCCACATTATAAAAATATTGCACCGGTGGTACAAGACGCTAACACCGTTTGTTCGTTAGTTTAAGTATTTTGGTCTTTTGCAAATATACAATTACACCAATAGTACCCATATTTACCTATTCGTTACAATTTGTTTTTTATATAAATTCAACGTTATCAATACTTTTAGAATTTGACTTTGTAACAATATTGATTTTAAAAATAGAAAAACACACATAAACAAAACAGAAGAAAAATAAAACGTATGTCATTGTCGAGGGAAAAATAATGAGTTCTGAGGGGAAAATACCAACATGTTCTGGTGTTGAAAAAGGGAAAAGTTCTACAAAATGGGGGAGGATTGTTGGTGATTTTAGTGTCATCGGCCATTTGTGTAATCGGATTTACTTACGACCAAGTAGATATTGGCATTACGTTGTACACGTTAGGAGGTGTGGAGTACACGCGTGCACACAACTATGTTAATGACTTGGACAAGGAACTCGCGGACGACTGCGGGGGTTCGGGGGCGGAGCCCCCGACGGGGGTCCGGAGGCAGCGGCCCCGGTGGGGTCCAAGGGGCAACGCCCCTGGCGGCGGTCGCGTGGAAAAATTGGATTTTTGACGTTTGAGTGCTTCACAAAAAACGTCTCCGATTTAATTTTCTGTTAAAAAACGGACTGAAATCTGGCGGTTGTAACCGCCAGATTAACCGCCCTCTCCCTCCCTATTTGTCAGTTTGGTCAAATTCAGAAACACATAGGAAATCATATTCGTTCTTGAAGTCTCTGTTTTATCCGATTGGAGATTTCGCGCACAACGCCGAAATACTTTAATCTGAGAGCGATATCACGACTCAGAGATTGTCCAAGTTCAATTGTTCCCGTTCTAAACACCACCCAGATTTCCTACAAGGACGACGAAAGAAAAACAATATGCAGAGGCAATACATTGACCTACGTCACTGTCGTTGCCGCTGCTGCCGCCGTCTCCGGCGACCACATAGTTTAGCTTTAACTATTTGTTCCTCCTTCTTTGTCTCGCAGTCCAGAGTTGAATGACCAAATCTTGTTCTTTATTCGACTCCATGTTTATGTTCAAATTTTAGCTTTGATTTGAGAGATTTTGTATGGCCATTTTGGTTTGATCTGGCATAAGTGTAGGAGGCAGTAGGACCTTCAGTGGTAATTGTCGATCCATAGCTCTATAATTTTTCTCCTCTGGTTCCAAAACTCTTTTTTTTCTGAGGAAACAAGTTTCATTAGAACTGGCCTAAGACGTTAAAACAGTCAATTTCAATTACATCATTTGCCCACTCAGAGTTCTTGCATATAAACTAAAATGTAGGGCTTGCAGAGATCTCTTTTGGCAAACAGGTCAGCCGCAACATTAGCTGTTCTAGGAATATGCCGAAACACCACTTCGGTCATAGCATTTGCAATTGTTAAGCATCTGGAAACCTCCTCTGCAAGCTCAGCCTTGTCTCCATTTCGCTATTAACTCAATGCAAAGCTTGGAATCATACTCAAGTACAACGCTGCTACATTTCGCATCTCTCGCCATTTCCAAGCCCTTCCTGATCCCCATCATCTCGAGCATCTGAATTGAAGAGCTAGTAGGTATACGTTCACAATGTCCTGCAATAAACCCACCCGAGGAATCCCTGAGGATACACCCACTGCCAGCCTCATTTGTTTCTCTTCGGACGGCGATGTCCGTGTTTATCTTCACCCAGTTCTCCGACGGGGGTTCCAGCTAGCTTCATGGTCGTTCAAATCCAACTGGATAATATCGAGCTCTTCCTCCCTTGTCTCCCTTAGCTCTTGCAGATACTGTTGGGTTACTGGGCTGAATCAGACCGACTAGAATGCGAAAACAACGCCAACAAAAACAAGTGCGGAAAAGTAGAAGATGTAGGACACAAGAATTAACGTGGGAAAAACCCTCTAAGCGAGAGGGACAAAACGACCCACAAAACTTCCACTATAACAATTACAATGGGTAGACCAATCCTCCACAAAATTATGGATAAACAAACTAGAAACTAATCAACCGGGTAAAACAAAACTTCGCCACTAGGCGGAAACAAAGCAAACTAATTGCTAACAAGTTACCCGGAATTAGTTTCTGAAATCTTCGTCGTCACGAACGATCACGTTGCGGTAATGTTCTTTCCGTCTCGCTTTGTGAATGCGTTGAATCTTCTTCTCGTCTCGTGCTTATTGTCAACTCACGGTCTAAGCAAAAGGCAAACTCTTCTTATCTTGAACCATATTCAAGACATGATCACCAATGTCACTCCGTCTCAATCTTACACAGATTAAGGGATCACTTCTCTCCACAATGAAGAGGAATCAAAGTGATTGCTCTCTTTAGAGTATCACTGTTTGTGTGTCTCTATTGGTGATCATGAAACAAAGAAAGCACATGCCTTTGAATAGGCTGTTGTGGAGGCGGTGGTATCAACCACAAATGGAAACAATTGACTTTTGTTTGCTTGCTGCCAAAGCAAGAGGTACTTAGCTAATAGCTATTCATCACCGCCCTAAAAATATGGGCCAATTGTTAGCGCTTGGACCCAACAGATACGACTGTTTTTCACACAATATCATCCGAGTAACTCACAATGTTAAACCGCAGATTATTCCTTGCATTCCACAGATTCCACGCCGCCACCCCACCTTTTGCGATCACAATCACTGGCCGCGGAAAAGATGAACTCAACCCATTTCGAAGTTTTTTCAGTTCTGTTAACATAAAAGCTCCGGTCAAAAAGAGATGTCCACATCCTCTCTGCTATTTTGCAAGCTCCAAACAAATGTTCAGAATCCTCGATCCCACAAGAGCATCCGCCACAGTTAGTTGAAAGTTTTACTCCTCTGTTGCGTAACTTAACAGCCAGTGGAAGCGAATCATTCCATAGTCGCCAGACATGGAACAATATCTTCTTGGGAACCTTTGTAGACCATAATTTCTTCAACCAACCCCCATTCCTCCCCTCCGAAGATTCTGAGATTTCCTGTTTTTGTAACAGATCATATCCGGTGGCCACTGTGTAACATCCATGTTGCGTCAACCTCCATTTGTACATGTCCGGACTTGAAGGATGCAGGGGTATATGTGTGATATTGAATACGTCGACATCCCAAAGATACGTCCTGAGGCGATGAACGTCCCACGAGCCGTCTCTAAGGCAGTTTGCCACCTTTAAATTAGCAAAGTGTGGAGATGGAGTGATCACCCTCACACAGTGATCCCTAGGGATCCAACGATCCTTAAACAAATTAATTTTCGTTCCTGTTACAACTCTCCACTCCAGCCCCTTGATCAACAAATCCCTACCCGCTAAAATACTACGAAAGGCATATGAAATATTTTTTTTTGGCTTCAAATTCAGAAAATCACCATGTCTAAAGTATTTTCCTTTGAGTACTCGGCTGAGTAGGATGTGAGGGTTCTTGATAATCCGCAATGCTTGTTTAGCAATGAGGGCGAAGTTAAATTGCTAAAAATCTCTAAATCCCAATTCGCCATCGTCCTTGTTCAGCTTTAGCTTCTCCCAACTGTTCCATTGAATTCTTCTTTTGTCACTTGACTCGCCCCACCAAAATTGGCTGATAAGTTTCTCAATATCCTGGCAGATTCTTACCGGCACTAAGAAGCAGCTCATAGAATAGTTAGGTATTGCTTCGGCCACCGCTTTAATCAGTACTTCCTTTCCAGCTATTGACAGAGTCTTCTCTTTCCACCCTTTAAGATCTTGCACAAATACTTTCAAAAATCTTCTAGAACAACTCTTGCTTGTGTTTTCTAAACACAATAGGAAGACCGAGATAAGTATCGTGGCTATTATCAATTGGGATCCGACACAAAGTACTAAGTTGTTGTCTGATAGCTCCGGCCACGTTGTCATAAAACATCATTGACGACTTTTGAATATTCAAGCATTGGCCCGAAGCTTTCTCGTAAACCTGTAACAAAAGCAGCAAATTTGTTAATTCTTCCAAATTCGCTTTCGCGAAAATTAAGTTGTCGTCCGCGAAAAATAGGTGAGACACTAACGGCCCCCCACGGTACGCAGTAGCTCCCGAGAAAGCTTTCTCCTCCACTTTCTCGGTTAAGTTTCAAGATAGGGCCTCGCTAACCAATAGGAAGAGGTATGGGGATAAGGGGCGTCCTTGTATCAGTCCTCTAACCGGTACAATTTTCCCTTGCACCTCCCCATTCACAATGAAGCTGTACTGCACCGTAGAGATACAATGCATGAAATACCCCGTTATTTAGAAACGGATATTTATAATAATATTAGGTGTTAATATGTTAAAACGGGTATTTTATAATAATATAGGTGTTAATATGACATTAGTATAAGTTTGGGTACTAGTTGTTATTATTTAAAAGTTAAACCCCTCAACCACAGAGAAATTCTCACACCAACACCAATCTCTCTCTCTCTCTCTCTCTCTCTCTCTCTCTCTCTCTCTCTCTCTCTCTCTCTCTCTCTCTCTCTCTCTCCGACGCCGCCAAGGGCCGCTGCCGTCGTCGTCCGCCCTGGCCGTCGTGCCCAGCCGACGCCGCCCGCCGTCGCCTCCTTCCCGGCATCGTGTCTGCCACCGTGAGCCTTCCTCATCCCGTCTTCTTCTCTCTCGGGAAAAACAGACCCATCTATCTCTCTCTCTCTTTCTTGTTTTGTTCTGTTTTATTTTTTTAATTAATTAATCTAGTTAGTTGGTTAATATTAATAGTTGGAAGTCTGAGAGAACAATTGGGGCAGTGGCCTGGTGGTTAGTTGGTAGCACTTAAAGCTTGGGTGTATGTGGGGAATATAGGTTCTAGGTTCGAATCTCTTAAGAGACAATTCTTTTATACAAGTTGGTAAATAGGTTTTAGGTTCGAATCTCTTAAGAGATTATTCTTTTTATACAAGTTTAAAATCATTTTTTTTACTCATCTTCACTCCAAAATAAAAGTGTAGAATAAGGATGAAAAAATTATATTTTTCTTATTTATTTTTATAAGTTTGTAACAAATTAGAATAAGTTATTTTCTTCAAATAAGTTTGCTATTTCTTTAAATAAAGTAGTTAGTCTATAACCTATAGTCTCTACTAAGGCTTGTTTGGTTGGGAGAAACTACTATTTGAATCAAAATCGTTTTTGGGGTAAAATAATATGCTTCTCTACCCTAAATAATAAAAATGATAGTTTATCTAATCTTATAAGTTATATTTATATAATTATAGCCTAGTATGTTTTTACAAATAATAAACGTTAGCATTATAAAGTGTATTTTATTATAAAAGAGGTTGTTCACGTTAGCAAGGTTGGGGAGAGTTAGTAAGGAATTTATTTCATAGGACTTCGTGTGCAATATGTTGATTATGATATTATTAAATTTGTAGGCGACAAATTTCGTTGACGAAGGATACGTCAAGTATTACTAGGAAGTGATTTGCTTTGCTTGAGATTCAAGGTAAGTAACACATGCCAGGCCTAGTGCCCATATCTTCTTTCGTGTCTTAACTGCTTTTGTGATTTATTGTCTCAAAATTTGAATATCTACTGGAATTGTTTATTTTAGAAAGTTTACTGATTATACAAAGGTGATTCTATCACAACTATCACACGAGATGATAAGAAGACGTAAAAACGTAAAGTAGAATAGTTGTACCGGGGATCAATATGTGAGCTTTGGTCGATTTGGACTACGTCTCTAGACCCCTTTTATTTTATTTTGCTCAGTCGCAAGCGCCCCGAGTTCACTCCAGTACTTACCTCTCTGGCCGCAAGAAGTCTTAGGGGGGTGTCGACACTTATGGTTTGGTAGCCAGTTATTAGTAGATCTTCCCCGTGTCAACAAGATAAAATATGAATTTCCAAGGATGGCCCTTTATTGTTTAAATTTGAAAGTCCCTATTGGACAATGAAGAGAGTTTGGGAAGGTTTCCCCACGTGAAATGCTAAAGTGAAAGAGTTTGGGAATGTTTCCCCACAAGTGAAGTGATAAAAGGAAATTTGGTGAATTCATATGTCATACTCTTACTCAAATTCTTTACTCTTCAAACTCCTGTGTCGTTCTTAAACTGCTTCATAATATGTCTACATGCTTGGGTGTTGCTTACTCAGTATTTTCCGCTGACTTTGGAAACTGTGGTGTTTCTTTTTATTTCAACACCACAGGTTTAGGTGGAAGCTTGGAGTAATGGGAGCGTGACTCGACATACATAGGAAAAGTTTAGTAGATCACATTTATTTACTTTAGAACTTCAGTTAGACTTAGAGAATCTCTAGATTTGAATAATGCCCATGTTTGTGGCGAAACAAGTTTCAAAGTTTTAATTATTTATTTTAAGGATTTGGTTTGGATTTTCTGTTATAAAATCTCCTTGTATTCGGGTTTAATCTCGGGTACGGAGTGACATCTCCGGGCTTCCGGCTTGGTTGTTTTGGGGGTGTTACAATGCATGACCACAGTGATCCACTTAATTCCGAACCCCATTCGTTCCATCACAGCTCGCAAGAAGTCCCACTCAACTCTGTCATACGCCTTGCTCATATCGAGTTTAATAGCTACTACTCCATCCTTCCCTTTCTTCTTCTTCACGGAATGAATGATCTTGTGAGCAGTGAGTATGTTATCAGATATCAAGCGACCCGGAAAAAAGGCGCTTTGATTCTCAGAAATTAACTCTGGGAGTGCTCCCTTCAGAAGATTATCTAGTGTCTTGGTAAACATTTTTGGTGCCCCCTTCATTTCCTTTTAATTTCTCTCTTCTTGATGTTGATATTCCCAGTTTGAGGGAAACATTGTCTTATGATCGCACAACATAGCTTTAGAGTAACTACTTAACGTCTGGATGCATTAGTTGTGACATGTGAGAAATTTTACAGTGAGTAGAAAGAAAAACATGTTAAGTAATACCTCTAAAATCCAGCAGCTTCTATACACACTTTCGAATCTGGCGGGTTAGGAGAAGATGAAGATTTATAAGATGGATAGGTAGGTGGGAGGTTAATGAAGTTTAATAACTGCTGGTTTAAAGATGTGGTTCCATATCAAAATTTATGCTGGTTTAAAGAGTAGTGCAGGTCACTAGGTATAGGTTAATGATGAACCTCATTGATTAGAGGTGGCATTGTTCTGAAAATAGTTTTAACATTGTTTCTCTTTAACATAGCTTTAGAGTAACTACTGTGTGGATGCATTAGTTGTAACATTGTTTCTCTTTAACATAGCTTTAGAGTAACTAGTGTGTGGATGCATTAGTTGTGACCTGTGAGAAAATTTAGAGTGAGTAGAAAGAAAAACATGTGAAGTAATACGACTAAAATCCAGCAGCTTTATCTGTGATGATTCTCCGGCCGCGCGGTGGTAGCTAGACAACCTCCAGTTTCTCATAGCACAACCGCTCATCTGATCACATGAGCGGTTCTCAGATGAGCGGTTGTGCTATGAAAAACAGAGGTTTCCATCGATTTAGCACTCATCTAAGATCGTTGAGCACTTGTGCTATGATAAACAGAGGTTGGCATCGTTATATTCTGACTACCTGAAGCAACATCTTTGTGATCATTCCATGCATCATAATGCTGCATCAAGACAACCAGAATATAAAGAAATCAATCTCGTGGAGATTGTGGACATTGACATGCTTTCCCACAATCAAAACTCTATATATGGATGATAGGTGTAGTGAAATGGAGAGTAGATTCTTTTGTGTTCTTGCCCCCTCCAGAAGCTTCTGTGTGACCATTCCTTGCATTACAGCGCTTCCGCAAGGGTGCGAGAACATAACTGACTCTTGACATCCACATGCTTTCCCAGAATCTAAAATTTAATTATCTACATGGATGTAAGGTGGAGTAAATGGACAAGGCTGTATGCTCTAGTTTATACACAGTGGGGAACGTGGGGGTTAGGAGAAGATGGAGAGGTGGGGGGTTAACGGATTAATAAACGTTGGTTTAAGAATGTGGTTTCAGAGTAATCATTGCTGAGTTTAAAGATGTGGTTGTAGAGAGATCATTGCTGGTTTAGAGATTAGTGCAAAAGGTATAGGCTCATGAACCACCTCATTGATTAGGGGTGGCAACATTACAAAATTATACGAACTTTTTTTCCAATCACCTGTTGCAGGTACAATTTGCAAGTTTTAGAACATTGTTACTAGTAGTATATATTAGTGCCTTATGTGATGTCCAAAAAGTACCAGGCAAGAAATCTCCAAAATATTTGCAGAGTATTTCGTTGAAGGACGAGTTGCGTCGCCAATAGAGGTAAATTACCCTGCAATCCCTTACATCATCTGAATATTCCTTGCATTTGCAAATCGTAAACAAGACCCCTTCGTGGTGTGGGTGGAGGCTCCTTCCATGTGAAAGCTTTGCATGGAACACGCACTGAAACACTCATTATGTTGTAAACTTCCACTGATGTATGCTGGATATTTCTCGCTCGACACGTACCCCTGCGTGGTGTGGGTTGAGGTGGAGACCATGCATTCAATTCACACACTGCACGCACAATATTATATGTACACTGTATGCGCTCAGAAGTTATGGAAGTTCATCGATATAGTTGAATTGAGATGAGGGCTCCCTGAGAGCTGAAAATTGCAATTGACAATGTCACTGTTGCGTCTTCTTCCGCAAGTGGTCCATTGTTATCTCTGTGAATCATATTTAAGAATGTAAATTTGGTATATCGGGTGAACAGCTAGCTTGCTGAGTTTAGTTTAGCATACACCTGCATAACATAATTCTTGTTCATACTTGTCAGAAAATTTATATGTAGTTTGTGAATTTCTTCAGGTTTTGTGAATTAGACTCCCAACACGACGATTGCATGACCGTGTAGCTTGCAAGAACTCAAGGTCGCCTCCACCTCCCATGCACGATACACGTTCGCATCGGAGCTTACCTACTCACAACTACGTACCTAGCTAGTGTAGATTATGCTAAGTTTGTAGTTTTGTTTTGGATGATATATAGTTTGTTAGGATTTTATGTTGTAGTTGATGTAAATGTACAAATTTTTGATACGCTGGGTTCGGTTGATATTAATAGAAATTTTATTTTTTGTCAAGTTGTCTATGATTTTATTATTTATTTATAAAAAAAAATATTTTATATATGATCACTTCTTGATGAACAAATAGTGAGCAAAATGACTATATACGACGAGTAAACTTGTCTTTTTAAGAAATAAATACAAGTACAATGGTCGTCTTTTCAAGAAAAATGGGCAAACAGCACAAAAAGTTACCAAAATATATAATAAATAACGACGCAAAAAAATTCGTCCTAAGCTAAAAGACGACGAGAATAATTGTCGGCATAAATTCAAGGAGTACAAAATCTAGTCGAAATAATCGTCGGCAAAAGATTTGACCACAAATTTTTTTGGTCCGGAAGTCGTCGGCAAAAGTCCAACGACGAAAAATATAGTCGAAAAAAGTGGTCGGTACATATCTTTTACCGACTATTGGATATTTTGTAGCCCCGTCGAACTAACGACGTAGCTATTCCCAGGAACTTTCGACGATGATTTTTCGTCGTCTTTTCGTTCTAACAACGAGTTTTCTTGATTTAACGATGAGTTAATTCGTGTAATAAACCGAATATTTGTAGTGTACCAGATTTTATAACTGACGGCCTAGCCGCGGTCGGGATGCTGCGGATACCAAGTGAATGAAACGAATTTTTTTCGTTGGAGGTGAGTTAGAGAATTGACCACCGCCATCTTTGGAATTTCTTTTGCAGACCAGAGAGTCCACTAGGAGAGGAGGATAAGCAAGAGTTAGAAAAGCGGGTTTAGGTCGGTTATGGCCAGAGATAAGGATACCCATGTGAGATCAGATGGGCTTAAGAAACGTCCAAAGCCCAAGAGAGGTAAGCTTAGAGGTTAGGTTAAGATATGGGATGAATTGGGTCGAACCACTTGCACGTTAAAAACCAAGGATCAAGTTAAGTAAACCCGACTTTATAAAGTGGTTATGGGGAGGCCCAGTCCATTCAAAGAGATAAAGAACTCAAGGGGACTCCGAAGCTGAGTTGGAGTTAACATCAGCATTGTGATCTTCCAACCAAAGATTACCGGAGCAATCCACCGGTATTTTTCCGGTACTTGTGTTCCCCAAATCGGTAGATGAAGATATAGGTATAAACCTAGTTTTTCTAGTAACTTCATCCCCTTATTCAACCGGCCCTCCAACATACACATACCTCATTTTAGCAATATACCATAAGGAGTCGAGATAACATTGCCAGCTATAAATTTAAGAACAGGGTAAACATCCCAGACTTCTTTAGCATCCTATATTCATTCCCCGCAGAATTTCTCCCATTGACTTCATTATTGTTGGGAGTGATATGAGCCTTTGAGTAGTTTCCACTGGTCCAGGTTCAACAGGTTCAACAGCAATCCCCTGAAGGGAGGTGAATCCCTGGACCAGTTCGACTGCATGTCTGCTATACCTTTAGAATTTGTTTCAACATGAACGCTATAAACCCTACTAGGCGGAATTAGGGTTCATACCTGCGTCAAAGCTATCTGATGTAGGTCTGAGAACACTCCTGATCTTCTCCCGTATTCCTGAAGTTCCTCCTGGATGCAAGTGTGGGCTTGCTGCTTTCAGAATCCTTCCCAACCTCCAGACGAATTGCTCTCACTCTCGAAACCCTAGATTTCGGTGTGTATCTAAAGCATCCGAATTCTGAAGACTAAGGAAACTTATATAGGCTACGGGAGGGACCTGGAGGAGAAAATACAAATCAGGCTCCTAACTTTATTAGGACTTCTGGTTCCACCCGAACCTAGTCCGGATAAAGTTAATATCAGTTAGTACCACCAAATAACTGTTATTGCACTCCTGTCCATATTCTCAAAAACTAATATTTCGAGCTCCTGTTATTAAATAATTATTATCTCCCCATGTTAAGATTACAGATATCCGTCGATTAAATTATTTACTGACTAATTCATTTAATCGACCTTTTCCCAATTCCTTGATCCTTACCACTTAACTTATTTGATATGTCCAGATTACCAAGTAATCTACCTGCAGGGTTTCACATAATCCAAACTTATAAGCTTCATCAAGGGGATATCATCAATCTCATAAGCGGGACATGGATTCCTTCGATATATCAATCTACACCATGGACTCAATAGTATTACCCAACTCACCGAGGTTATTGACTCCATTGGAATCTCACTCACTTGACTTGTCAAAGCAATAACTACTAAATACATGTGCACATTGACTATCTAAGGATTAAGAGCATAAGTAATCATAATAACCATGAGACATAGCTTGTCTTATTATGTCAGTACAAAGACAATGATCTCAACTTGGTCATGTTCAATATACACAAAGTATACTAGCACATTGAGCTGAAACTATAGTATGAACTACACTGTTTCCTGTAGCCAAGACAGACCTACTAAAACAATGTGCTACAATTGTTCCGACGGTTTGTCTAATTCCATCTAGATTGTGAACTCACAACTTTCATTCCACAAGAACCGAAGATAAGATCTTCTGTGTGTAAGCTAAAATCTACACACCAGATCTTCTACTATGCAGAACAATAGACAATTATGCACAATAATAATATAATGCAAAAACATTGCCCAAAACCATTCTCATAAATATCAAATTCATATAATCCAATACAAAAAGCATGGCTTTCAGTATTTAATCCAACAATCTCCCACTATGACTCAAAGCCATGCAGCAACACACCTCAAACCCATTCCCTCTACGTGACTATCAAAAGCCTTAGCTGTCAAACACTTCGTAAATGGGTCTGCCAGGTTATCCGCTGATGCAATCTTCATCACTGCCACATCACCTATGTGCACGATTTCTCTAATCAAATGATACTTACGCTCTATGTGTTTTCCTTTCTTGTGAGCTCTTGGTTCCCTTGAGTTTGCAACCGCGCCGCTATTATCGCAATAAAGCGTCATAGCCGGTTGTGCACTCGGTACCACTCCAAGATACATTAGAAAGTTTCTGAGCCAAACAGCTTCCGTAGAAGCTTCCGAAGCAGCCACATATTCAGCTTCCATGGTGGAATCAGCAATGCATGATTGCTTGATGCTCCTCCAACTAATGGCTCCACCTCCTAAAGTGAAAACATATCCAGAGGTAGACTTCCTGGAATCCCTATATGACTGAAAATCTTAGTCTGTGTACCCGACGGGTACAAGACTATTTTTATGGTAAACCAACATATAGTCTCGAGTCCTTTTCAGGTACTTTAATATATGTTTTACCGCAGTCCAATGTTCTCTGCCAGGGTTAGACTGATATCTACTAACCATGCCAACAACAAAGCAAATATCCGGTCTAGTACATAACATCGCATACATGAGGCTTCCTACTGCAGAAGCATAAGGAACTGCTTTCATGCTTTCTATCTCATCAGGTGTCTTAGGACACTGATCCTTAGATAGACTGATTCCATGTCTGAAAGGGATCAACCCTTTCTTGGAATCCTGCATGCTAAACCTTGCAAGAACAGTATCAATATAATTGGCTTGTGACAAGCCCAACATCCTATTTTTCCGATCTCACATAAGCTTGACCCCTAGAACGTATGCTGCTTCTCCCAAGTCTTTCATATCAAATTGACTTGATAACCATACCCGCACACTAGATAATACACCCACATTGTTTCCAATGAGCAATATATCATCAACGTAAAGTATCAAGAATACCACCACGTTTTCCTTACACTTCTTGTACACACACGGCTCATCCGGATATTGATCAAAACCAAAAGATTTGATTGCCTGATCAAAACGGATGTTCCATGATCTAGATGCCTCCTTAAGTCCATAAATAGACCTCTTAAGCTTGCACAACTTGTGCTACTAGCCCTTAGCTACGAACACTTCTGGTTGCATCATATAAATGCACTCATCAAGACTTCCATTAAGGAAAGCTGTCTTGACATCCATTTGCCAAATTTCGTAATCGAAATGAGCCGCAATGGACAAGAGAATCCTGATAGACTTAATCATGGCTACTGGCGAAAAAGTTTCCTCATAGTCGATCCCTTCTTTCTAAGTAAAACCTTTCGCAACAAGCCTTGCTTTGAAGGTTTCAACCTTCCCGTCTACCCCTCTCTTTTTCTTGTAAATCCACTTACATCCGATGGGTTTTACCCCATCTGTTGGATCTACAAGATCCCAGACCTAATTGGAGTACATAGACTCCCTCTCAGAAATCATAGCCTTTTTCCACTTTTCTGCATCTGTACTTTCAACAACTTCATTATAGTTACTGGGATCAGTATCATGTTCATCAGGGACCTTGTCGAAAGACTCTCCCAAGTACATGTATATGTCTGGTTTACGAGAAACCCTCCCACTACGACGAGGCTGTACTGGTGGTTCACTAGCAGTAACATTTTCCCCACTGCTCGGTTGCGGCGGAATGTCACTACTAACTTGTGGATCACTAGTATTGTCATTTCCCCCACTGCCCTCTTGTGGTGGGATGTCAACACTATTTTGTTGTGTATCACGATTATCTACATTTCTCCAACCACCCAAAGGTAGTTGAATGTCGATATCATTTTCTTGTGGTATTTCTTCTTGTACAGTTGGTATATAATGACCTTGGACTACTTGATTTCCTCGCATTTCTTCCAGAACAATTTTACTTTGAGGATTGTGATCCATAATATTGTCTTCCTTTAAGAATCTCGCATTGGTGCTAACAATGACTTTCTGATCCTTCGGACTATTAAATAAACCACCTTTTGTTCCTTTCGGGTATCCTACAAAGACACATACTTCTGTCCTTGATTCCAACTTACTTGCGTTCCCCTTCAGAACATGTGCTGG
Source organism: Linanthus parryae (assembly GCA_023055425.1). Classification (NCBI taxonomy): domain Eukaryota; kingdom Viridiplantae; phylum Streptophyta; class Magnoliopsida; order Ericales; family Polemoniaceae; genus Linanthus; species Linanthus parryae. The sequence continues at coordinate 82,098,191 of JALGPY010000006.1, forward strand.
ACTACCCCAAATCCGAACATGCCGTAGACTAGGCTTGCGCCCCGTCCAAAGTTCTGTGGGTGTAGTTGGTACTGACTTAGACGGAACCAAGTTCAGAATATATATTCAGTTGTCTCTAAAGCATGCCCCCAAAAGGAAATTGGTAAATCTGAATAACTCAACATGGATCTCACCATTTATAAAAGAGTCATATTCCTTCGCTCTTCCACACCATTCTGTTGTGGCGTACCTGGAGCAGACAACTGGGATTGAATCCCTTGTTCCTCCAAGTAATCCCTAAATTGTCCCAAGAGGTACTCGCCACCTCGATCAGATCGAAATGACTTGATATACTTTCCTAGACGCTTCTCTGATTCTGCCTTAAAAATTTTAAATTTCTCAAAGGCCTCAGACTTATGCCGCATCAAATAAATATATCCATATCTTGAGTAATCATCAATAAAAGTAATGAAATACTCAAAACATCCCCTCGCTTGGACATTCATTGGTCCACAAACATCTGAATGGATAAGCTCCAACACTTCTTTGTCCCTATTAACCTTTGCCAAAAATGGTCTCTTGGTCATCTCACCTTCTAAACATGACTCACATGCTGGTAGTGCCTCCACTTTTAATGAACCTAATGGTCCATTCTGAACCAGCCTTTGTATTCTGTTTATATTGATATGACCAAGTCGTAAATGCCAATGATATGTTTGGTTTATCTCGCAAGGTTCCTTTCTCTTTTTAGGTAAGCTATCCGAGTTATTCAGTTCATATAGCTGCGCTATTGGATTCTCAGGATTTATAATGTAAAGACCATCCACCAATGTACCAGAACAAATAAAACGTTTATTTTTCTTAATAACCACAGATTCATTAAAATAAACTGAATATTCATTCTTAACCAACTTAGAAACTGAAATCAAATTCCTTCTAATGGAAGGTACATAAAGACAATCTTTCAAAACTAAAATCCTATCACTCCCAAAAAATGTAAGAAACAAATTCCTATTGCAACTGCAGCTACTTTATTCGTGTTGCCCAAGTGTAGATAAATCTCGTCATCACTAAGCTGTCTGGTTTCCTGGAACCCCTGCAATGAATTGCAGACATGGTCAGTGGCTCCCGAATCTACACACCACGTTCTAGTAGATCGAACCGCTAAACATGATTCAACTATTAGTGAAAGAGATATACCTGAGTTGTTCTGGATTGGATGATTCAGGAACTTTGGACATTGCTTCTTCCAATGCCCTCTCTGGTTACAGAGGAAACACTTGCCTTTCGGCTTTCCCTATGTCCCCTGAGGAGCAAGTGCTTGCTGTGGCCCACGAGCTATTCCTTGAGGTGCCGGAGCAACCTTCGGAACTACTGCTTGTGCAACTTTCTTCTTCTTCTTAGCCCTAGGGTTAGAAGCAGAAGCCATTTCAGCCACCATTACATTAACCGGTTTCTGAAGGAGTCCCTCAGCTGCTTGAAGCTCCTTTAACAATTCGGCTAAAGAATAAGTCTTTTTGTTCATATTATAATTTAGCCGAAAACTGTTAAATGAATCAGACAGCGTCATGAGCACGATATCGACCTGAGTTTCCTCATCGATTACAGCTCCAAGGATCTCTAGTTCACCTAGAAGACTTATCATCTTCAGAACATGATCCCTTACAGAGGACCCTTCAACCATTTTTTTTGTTCATGAGGTTTTTCATAGCAACCTGCCTGGCAGCACGATCCTGATCCCCAAACATCTCTTTGAGGTTCTCCATGATCTCAAGGGCAGAGCCCATGTTCTCATGCTGATGCTGCAATACATTAGACATGGAGCCTAATATGTAGCATTTAGCCATCTGATTGGCTTTCTGCCACCTCTTATAAGGCTTGGCTTCTTCCTCAGAAGCCCCTTCTAGTGGTTCTGCAGGACATTCCTTTAGAAGCACAAATTTGTAATCCTCCGCAGTTAGCACGATATTCAAATTCCTCTTCCAATCAATATAGTTTGATCCATTGAGTTTGTTTTGATTCAAGAGAACAGATAGTGGGTTGAATGAGTTCAACATTTTTGAACCTGAGAATCATGTAAATAAAACATATCAGGGCAATGTAAACCACCAATAGTCTAACACACATAAAAATAGTATACCACGATGGGTGGACGTCTACCATTCATCTATAGTTAGACATGGTACCTTTGGTCCTGCAAGCCATAGCAGTGACTCCGATGGGGAGGATACTATAACTTACATCTAAGTGTATATCATCATTTTATTTCTAACCCATTACCCCATTACATGCCTCTCAGATGGAGAGATGACACATAAACAGTAATTATTAGAAATATCCTTAAAGGAATTTATACCAGTGATACTGCAGTGGTTATGTTCGATAACAAGGTTAACTCCAAGGTTAACACACAAAACCAACTACATCACTTATAAATCAATGATGGAGACCGCGGGATCTATAAACACTAGACTCCCTCTCCCACTTAGTTGTTTGAACAATTTAATACAAATTAAATTTATATATCCATGTTGTCCATGATTTAACATGCAAGCATCCACAATAGTCATACACACAGATATAATCAAGCACATAAAAAGAATTCAACCACACACAGCCCAGCTATTATGGTCAGAGCTTCTTTAGTCGGGTTAGCAAGACCCATCTGACGCAGCGACACGGGGATCAGTAACCCAAATTAAATTTTTCCGAAAATCGCCATGCCGTTGCTGTGAAAAACTTGACGATCTGAAATCTTTCGTCCTTATGTCTCCACTAATATTACAGTAACCCTAGTCTCCATGGATTCCGCAAATCAGTCTGTAACAGAGTACCAGAGACTGCTACAGACTTTCAATGCCACCAAGGAGCTCACACGTTTATCTAATACTAGAATAAGAGAACTTAGGGTTTACTATTACAGAAGGTTACAAATATTTTTCATCCACGAAAAACAGCGTGGGAATAAAAACCAAATCAAACCACATACATCAAATAGTATGACCATAATAGCAGGACACGATTCAATCTGCAAAACAGATTTAGACATTGCAATCTTGCTACTCTAACATGCATAGTCGGTTCGATTATTGGACAACATGGATGTATAGCAGATATGCAGAGTCGAACGGGGCTCTGATACCAATTGAAGGGAGGCAAATCCCTGGACCAGTTCGACTGCATGTCTGCTATACCGTTTAGAATTCGTTTCAACATGAACGCTATAAACCCTACTAGGCGGAATTATGCCTGCGTCCAAGCTATCTGATGTAGGTCTGAGAACACTCATGATCTTCTCCCGTATTCCTGAAGTTCCTCCTGGATGCAAGTGTGGGCTTTCTGCTTCCAGAATCCTTCCCAGCCTCCAGACGAATTGCTCTCACTCTCGAAACCCTAGATTTTGGTGTGTATCTAAAGCATCCGAATTCTGAAGACTAAGGAAACTTATATCGGCTACAGGAGGGACCTGGAGGAGAAAATACAAATCAGGCTCCTAACTTTATTAGGACTTCTGGTTCCACCCGAACCTAGTCCGAATAAAGTTAATATCAATTAGTACCACTAAATAACTGTTATTGCACTCCTGTCCATATTCTCAAAAACTAATATTTCGAGCTCCTGTTATTAATACTTATTATCTCCCAATGTTAAGATTACAGATATCCATCGAGTAAATTATTTACTGACTAATTCATTTAATCGACCTTTTCCCAATTCCTTGATCCTTACCACTTAACTTATTTGATATGTCCAGATTACCAAGTAATCTACCTGCAGGGTTTGACATATCAAAACTTATAAGCTTCATCAAGGGGATATCATCAATCCCATAACCGGGACATGGATTCCTTCGATATATCAATCTACACCATGGACTCAAAAGTATTACCCAACTCACCGAGGTTATTGACTCCATAGGAATCTCACTCACTTGACTTGTCAAAGCAATAACTACTAAATACATGTGCACATTGACTATCTAAGGATTAAGAGCATAAGTAATCATAATAACCATGAGACATAGCTTGTCTTATTATGTCAATACAAAGACAAGATCTCAACTTGGTCCTGTTCAATATACACAAAGTATACTAGCACATTGAGTTGAAACTATAGTATGAACTACACTGTTTCCTGTAGCCAAGACAGACCTACTAAAACAATGTGCTACAATCGTTCCGATGGTTTGTCTAATTCCATCTGGATTGTGAACTCACAAATTTCATTCCACAAGAACCGAAGATAAGATCTTCTGTGTGTAAGCTATACTCTACACACCTGATCTTCTACTATGCAGAACAATAGACAACTATGCACAATAATAATATAATGCAAAAACATTGCCCAAAACCATTCTCATAAATATCAAATTCATATAATCCAATACAAAATGCATGGCTTTCAGTATTCAATCGAACATCCCCATCACTACATCATTTGGAGAATCATCATTTCTAGACCCAGCATTAAACCCCACCACTCCTCTGTTTTGAATACCAGGAATAGGGATAGATGCGTCTCCATCATCAGCAAAAATAAAACCATTTACTTTTTTAAAAGTGTTGGATATCATATAAAAGACCGGACCATGCCTCGAAATCGCAGAGCTGGCATCACATCTGCTCTTTCAAAGAAAGTAAAAATAGCCCCATTATTTTCTTTTTCCTCAACAATCTTGTTAAATGGACAATTCCAGCAAACAAAAATCCTAGAAGTACGGTTAATATTGGAATATGTCATGCCTCTCATGACTCTTGTAAAGTGGGGTTTGTCAAGCATCGACATCGTACCATACCCAATTTTAAGCTCAACTTGGGTGAGTTTTTCTTTGTATCGGTTGAAAGAAGAGGTGGGGAGAGTTTGCATCTTTTCTCATTAGTGACCCAAACATACACAACAAAAACATATACAGAAAATCTTCAAGTAATTGGAAGAGGCGTTTACCATGTTACCATTATCCAAAGTAAAGCAGAAACCCTGAATAAAGGGTTCAAAGATGTTCATCATCACCATCACTTGACATCAAGATGTTTCTCTTTGACAAAACTATGAGCAACTTGCATGTCATCATCATTACCTTCTTCCTCTTCCACATGGTCATTAATATCTTTTGTCGTACTTTCTGAGCCAACAATTGTGCCAATGATGTTCCCCAGGTCTTGGTACACCTTTATCTAGACCCAGAGAGAGTTTACAACTTGGAAATCTTCATCAAACACCGTATTCGGCTCCCATATCTTGACAATAACAAGTGAGCCCAGAATGTTCCAAGGAATTCCAACCAAGAGGTCATGGAAATCATCATCACTTTGTGGTTCAAATAAAAATGAGTTGTCATTGATAAGCTTAACTCCGACTATACCCGCATGCTTCCAGAACCTGTTGATCGCCCTTGCAATCGTGACTGCATCCCAGACAATGGAGTCAACAAAGAAAGCAACAAATCGCTTGCTAAGATATTCTATTTTTTCCATGAAGGAACTGTTATCTGGAGTGGGAACTTTAATAACGTCAGAGTTTTGAATGTAATTTGGGCAGAAAGCAGATGGTTGGAAAGACGACAAAATCGAGTGAAAATTAGACGATCTATTAGGTTGAGGCATTAATGGAGAGTAATGGTAGTTGAGACAGTAAAGATGGAGGAGAAGAGGAGAAAAGGATGGATGTGGAGATAAAGGAGAATAATAAAAACTATGAATGGAGTATTAAAAAACATTGAATAGACAGTTTCTCTCTAGGGATTGATAGTGGAAAGAGAGAGAAGTCAGGGTGCAGCAATGGAGTACGATGAATCTGAATGGTTGGACAAGATCTATTCTCCGGAGATGGAGAATGAAGATACTCGAATCGGAAAAAATGTATACCAATGAGGGACAGAAGGATTGAGTCATTGCCTTTTGGGGTGGTTTGTGGGAGGAAGGAAGATAAATTGTAAACCCGCGAAGGAACTTGTTCACATATTGTGGTGCCCGGAAAACAATCTCAAAGTGATTGATATGAATGAAAACAAGTTTTTGTTTACATTTCAAAATGAGAACATGGCGGGGCGATTTCTTAAGAGTGGGGAGGCGTACTTAAATCACATTCACCTGAATCAGTGCGAGAGATCAATTTTCGTTCCTTGTCAGAAACAAGTCCAAGCACCACACTGTTTTCATGTCTCATTGTGTCACTTGGATAGGCGTTCTTTAGGGTTACCCACGTCATCTGGTTGAAGCATTCTCCTTAATAAGGTCTTGATCCTCTGAAGTGAGAGCGCGATAGATGAACTTCCGGACTTCTTGATTTCCCTAGATCCTTTGTCGTTACGAACGACAGAGCTCCTCGACTATAGTTGGTCGAACACGAAGCAGGCCGAGAGTTGTAACTCGAACGAAGAAAACATACAAAAAAAACCGCAAACCCCCAGATCCGATTAGGCTATGATACCATGTTATAATCTGGAGAGGAAGCAAATAATCGTGTATTCGACTCAACAAAAAAAAGTTGTACAAGTGTTCCTATTTATACACAATACATGATGATTTTTTATAACCTAGATTCCTCTATAATCTAATAATCATAATATCGTAACAAAAAGAATATAATTTTGATACTTTGACGCCATAAATAATTTTGCGGATCGAGGATAGAGCTTAGTAGAATATAGAACTTTACTTTACCTCTGAAGGTCAAATGTAACAATGAATGCCTTCCCATATATGAAGAGATTATGAAAAGATTATATGCAGACCTCAGGTTCTAGATTAGTTGATCGGCACTGAAGCAATGTCAACAAATAAAGAAATTTTCTTTTAAGGCTTTGATACCATAAATAATTCATGCATCAAGAAGAGTCTCTATGAACCCATAGAACATTAGCTTACCTTTAGAGATCATATGGAACAATGCATGCCTTCTCATAAAAAAATACTATGTTAGTACCTTTCGGAGAGCACTTGAGTTTGTTGGGCATGCATGTTAAATTCATTGGACGCCTAGGGGTGCTCAGTTCAAATTAAATGGGAACACAACGGGGGCCCATTGGTCTTGGTCTTCGCGGCTACAAACCAGTCAGACGCGATTTTTTCTGACTGGTTTACTTCTTTCATATGATTTGCAAACTATATTCTGGAGCTAAGGTTTACCCAATGCACAACTAAATGATAAGAGGTTCTATCTTCCCACGTCATGGAAAAACATTGTGTGGGCACATCGACTTTCGTTTACAAGCACTATAATTCATAACCAAAATAAAACAATCCAGCAGACAATCCCCAAGAGGGACATAATTTAAATCCTCCATGAGCAGCTTCACCGTCATTGACTCATTGTCACATCAGAAACACAACCACCTAGTCCTAACCGAATACAATATAATCGAACACTAGACTCTGCACTTTAGAAGATGCTCGTCCTACAGTTCTATCGGAAATTCACTGATCTTCGTCACCCTCCAGCCTCCATTCATGTTTTTGTTTTCAGATCTGTCCACTTCCATCTCAATTCCTGCAGAGACCAATGGCAGGAAAGCTAAATGTCAGTAAAGTTTTGGCGTCTGAATCACTGCAAAAACTTTCAATTCAACATTATCCCACCAAAAACATTCAATTTCAAAGTAAGAAGCAGAACCATCTGAAACAAGGACCTTTAAAATACACTTTGACATCACTGTCAATCATATAAATAGATAGACAGGATTGTCTAAACTGAGGAAAATAGTCTCTAAAATGCTTGTTCTCTCGGCCCGTAGATATGTCAAATGTAGGAAGAGCAGTAAATGTATTACTTCATTTGACAATATATGTAAAATATATCATTTTATAGGCTAGAGAATAACATGGGAATGGAAACACGATCAGTCTCATCAACCTTATTAGGAAATAAAATGATATAAAAAAATATAACTTAGAAACTAAGTATAGTAATATCGTAATAATGTTGCGAACATCCCTCTCACAATGAGTTTGCTTGACGAAAGCAGCTGGCTTGACTAGACGTAGAGCATAGATGGTAAGCGGCGGCAGGCTCGACTTGGCAAAATTAGGCGCAGTGAAGGCAACATGCTCAACTAATTAGACTATGACCAATGAGAGGACGGGTTCATATAGATGAAACAAGGAGCAACGAAAACAAAAAGCTCAATTAGATGAAACTAGGAGCAACGAGCAATAATAGTTGAAGGAATTGTCAGGTCAAAAACATGACCATTGGGAGTCAAATCATGATACTAAGAAACTTTAGGGTGCCATGTCAAGCAATGAGCATGATAGTTATTGTATTTGTCAAATCCAAAACATGAACATTGGGGGTCAAATCATGATTCAAAGAAACTTTAGGGTGCCATATGACATTGCTCGAGATTTAAGTGGACGACTTCTAATTCCACATCATTTAGAGTCCTCCGGAAACTAACCAATAATAATGTTACAATCAGAAGGTCCTTCGGAAACTGAAGGTCCTTCACTCCTTCCCCATAGACAGCAATCTAATAACAACGGCAAGGACCAGACACCTAAGGTAAAGGATGAATTTTGTACGGGAAATTGACAATTGAAGAGCGGTGGTAACAAACGGCGGCGACAGAGCGGTGGCTGGGATTCCTCTAGTGAGATTTGCTCGGCGAGGAAGAGAATCTGTACCGATGGTGAAGGAAGGTTATGGCGGGTTTCGGCAGGCTCAAAAGGGTAGCAGAAATAGGGAAGGAGTGAAAGACCTTCAGTTGTCATCAATGGTGATGAAATTGGGGCTCAATTTCTCTTCTCTTTCAAAGATGACACTTTTGGTGCAGATTATGTTGGTTGTGTACTTAAGACATAGTATTTAATCCCCCCTCCATAGTGGGATTAAATTTTAGGCATGCAAGGGCTATTAATGATAAGGGTATTGAATCCTCCCTGAACCTCCTTGAACTTGTCCTTCAGTTGTTACCTTCTAGTATAATTATTACTACCCTTTCTTATCCCTGCACCAAACATGCTCAGATGGTAGCAAGAAAGGGAGTTAGTGTTCACGCACGGGCCTTGGGAGAGGATCGGAACGAACCTGTTGGTGATGGTTTTTGCAGCCTGAAGGTTAGGACTACAAGACTGTAGCAGTCCAACACAGGAAAATGAGCTCTAGTAGAGACTAAATGAAAACTCAAACGAAGCAATCTACCAGGCAACTAATTATGGCACCGCCAGCCAGAAGAGAGGAAGCAATTTAAAAATCATGCCACAAGCACTTGGGCTCTCATACGATGCTAAATTTATAATGAACTTAACTAGGAATACAATAATATAGATAACCTAACATAGAAATAGAACCTGAATAATATAGATAACCTAACTATGAGGTTTTTTGCACGATCCCATGTGTCACAAACCTCAAACACGGTAGGAGAGCTAAACGCGGAAGCAGAATTTTTAGGTATACTATTGAAAAAGCAGATGTAATGAATTAATAGCCAGAGCTTTTTCAACAAGCAGAACTGGAGAATTTGTTCTTTAATGGTCATTTGCATGTCCATCTATGGGGCAAAGAAGGTTCTCATAGAATATGGCGTTGAAATCTGGGGCAAAGACAGTGGTGGGAACCAAAGTCGTTCCAAGGAGGATTTGGCCTTATGTACTAGTTGTCAAGAACTTCCTTTCTGGGGTAGTGCTGAATCACACGAACCGACAAGGGAAGCCCCAGTATTATGAGGAGGATCTTCCACGTTCTATAAGATCTTTGGTGGGAAATGATAGGCAAAAACAGATATTTTTAAGTCGCCTTTGTAACTTTTTTAGCCTTTATAATTTATCATAAATCTGCACTTTTCATTAAAAAAATACCTGGACAGAATTAGCATATCGTAATCTGTTTGTCTTTCCCGAAGACTAAATCAAAGGTTTATAAGCATTTCGGTTATTTTTAAAACACAAGGTGCTTCTCCTCGTTAAAGATGGAAAGGCACGGTGCAACACTCAAGGATATCAAGAAGAACACCGGCGATATATCATCACCTGGACACAAGCCGAGCAAGTTATTTCATTGAACATTTAGTTAACTACTAAGAGCAATGAGTAGTTTAAGATGTGAGTTACACATTTCCTGGTTGGGTGGTGATTGTGTAAATCTTAGATGCAGCATAACCTTTTCGCACACAACTTGACTATTGCAGGAACAAGGCTGCTGCAGTTGGTGCTGGTGCCCATTCGGGGGTAGGCTTCAACTAAAGATCTACTCAAAGAACATTTTGCTTGCTGCAGTAACCAGGAAGTGCTAGCGCACGTACAATGCCTTCAATGCTTGGGCATTGATACAATAGAATGCTCATGCTGATGCATTGATGAAACAAGCTTCAGAGGGCTTAATTGAGAACTTTAATAAAAGAGATCCTCACGTAGCAAGGCACGATTGGTGCATTGAAGGAGTCATGATGACCCTTGACAGTTGACACCTAGCTAAGGAGCCTTGGCACAGACAAAGTAGGTACTGGATTCAGAAATGACAATGCACTTGATGAAAGTAGAGTTCTGGAATTATTTGGTGTAGAGGTTGATGGTTATAAGTGGCGTCATATAAATGAACTTACCCCACGATGTATCCCTAGATGTGGTTGAACATGTTGGTAGTTACACAATGGAAGATGTTTAAATGGAGTACTGGAGGTCCTATGAAGTTAATGTTCTACAGAGAGTGCTTACGGAAATAATGCCTATAAAAGCATAGGAAGTGTCGGAATAACAAGGTTTGTTTTCTGGGATGAGTGTTCTGAGTAATATAAGGTTAATATGTACAGAGAGAAGGATTATTAAGCAAAGATGGATAATAAAGGATATTTGTGTTCTGAAGTCATGCTTATTATAGTATCAAAAGTATCGGAACTAGAGATGACAATGGTTATTAACTAGAGATGAAGTAGGAGGGATATCAACGTTCTGGATACGGATTTCTATGATACTTATAAAAGGAAAGGCTTAAAGAAGGGACGATATTCATAAATGGAAATAGAATTCTAGACAAGTCGGTAAACCTATTCTTTGTTTTAGTGATTGGGTCCATGATTTTACTCTCAGCCTTTATATGCTCTAAGCATCCATGAATTGTTTCAGATGTGAACAAATATCATAATTACTTGGATTTGCACCTCTTCAAGCGATTCATATGTTTGTTTTCAAGACTTGCGACTGACGTGGAATGGCAACTTAAGTGCTTTTGTATGCATATAAAACAAATCCCAATTTCCCCTGTCAATTATGTCACATTTTAAGGGAATTACGAATAAGAATAATAGAAAGATTACCGGTTATAATGTGGCACTTACTATCATTAACAAGAAGGGTGAGAACATTCAAAAAGTAAGCAATAACTTCACAAAATTTGGTTTTTAGCTAGCATACTCACAACTTCACCTCCATCTGTGATCAATTCATGCTAATCCTGGAAACATCACATGAGTACTTGAACGGAGCTTTCTTGTAGCTGCGACATACATTCACCACTTCCTGTGACATAAAACATTAGAAATGTGCAAGCATGAAATGTAACAGGCAAATAAGAACCTAAGAAATTAAGGTTATGTCAAATTTATCAATACCTTGAACGGTAAGGTCTCATTCTTCCGAGGTTGAAGAATCTTCAGATTTGTCAACCCACAAAATAAGGAAGGATAGCTTGTATGAAAAATTGGATTCCACGCAAGAATCTGTAATACACAGAAAACATCCAGTGATAAGTACCTGAGATGTTTTTTTCGTAACATGGGAATAACTGAAGTTTAAGAAGCAGTTACTAAGTACTGAAGAGTAGATTTAGAGAAATGTTGTCATTTTGACAAGGAAGTTGAATACTGTGTGACCAAAAAATAAGCATTTCATGCGGCTTATAAACATCTCAATCACATAGTATCTTAGGAATAACATATATGATCTTTGGCAAATTGGTTTGAATACTAAAGAGTACTGAGAATTTGAAAATAAAACAGCAAACTTACTTACCGTGTTTAAATGCTGAGTTAGTTATCGTTATAATAACTAAATATAAAGCAATACAATGTGAATATTGCTATCAATAAAAATATGAAAAATTACTGCAGTAAGTGTCCACCAATCATCATGCGTATAAACTAAAAGTTCCACTCAACGAATGAAAAGTAACTGCTAATAGCAACATGGAAAGTAACCATAATCAATCACAACTTTAAAAGATACAGCATTTAATAGACACTAATCATGTGTATAATGAAGCCACAATTGAGCTGCGCGGAACGAAGTGCAAAAAGGAACCGAAACATACTCGCAACCACTCAAAACTGTGATGAAAAGAAAGAAACTTTTCATGCATACATATTGGAAGAAAGGCCTAATTAAGACTGCGATTCTTCACTCTGCATGACCTGAGTTTTGCGAGATTGATTACAATAGTAATGACATGCTTGAGAAGAATCAATCGGGAATGAAGGACAAGGAGACCGTGGCGAAGCAAAATTATACCACCATTAGTGTAATTTAATCCAATAATTGTACCGCCACAAACTCTAAAAAGAGCTAGTTGCCCAAGAAGGCAGGCAGACCTTTTAAAGATTCGGAAACAAAATGCATAGTTTTCAAACTCATCTTGTGAGATCAGCAAAGGAGGGACAGTTAACAAGTGCTGTAAGGAGGCGCGTTATGTCTGTAACAGCGACATAGTTTTCAAACTCATCTCGTGAGATGGAAGCACACTAGCCGATGTAGATGTGTGCCAAGGAGGTTTGAGTATGAGTTGCAATTACCACTTGAAAATATTAGTTTTGAAATAGTTATACACATGGTGATTTTCTTTCATTTACACTTCTTTCTCCCTTTAGGGGTTGCAGATTCAATTTACTTCAAAACTTATTTGTAGTATAAATCAGAAGTCTTGACCTAATTCCGACAGAGTCGGAGCTACAGGGAGGCGATTTTTCGAAAGAAGATGGCGCATAGTCAGCAGACGACGACAACAGCGATGGACGGCTGTACTTCTGCCACAACTCCGACGGACTCTTTAGAGAAACAGTTCGGTCTGATGACGATTGAAGAAGAGGAAGATATAGTGGAGTTTGACAGCAATCGGAGCAGGGAGGCGCTGAAACGCTTCGGCCATTGTTTGGTTGGATTGTTCCTTTTACCGGTAAAGATGAATGTGTGGCGATGAAGTTGTTGTTCAAAAGGATTTGGTTAGAAGGCGAAGACGTAACGATAAACGAAACTAGATCCAATCTTTTCATCCTAAGTTTTCCTAGCAAAGAATCCAAAGATAGGGTTCTAGCGGGAGGGCCGTGGATATTCGATGGGAACGTTTTACTCTTGAAGCCTTGGGATATAGATGTAACAGTTGAAAATATCGTTTTTGAAACGATAGATGTCTGGGTGCAAATCCGAAACCTTCCAGCATTCTCGCAAACAGTTGAAGACGCAAAGGACGCTGTACTGGGTTGGGGGGAAGTTCTTGACACAGATGATCGTATTATGTCGGGAGAAGGAGGTGATTATATGCGTATTCGTGTTAGAATCAATGCTCAAAAACCACTTCGAAGAGGAAGGCATGTTATAATTCTCGGCAAGAAGTTGTGGTTGGACTTTAAGTATGAGCGCCTTGAAAACGTGTGTATATGGTGTGGACGGATCAACCATACAAGTGAAGGATGCAACCATGTTAATCCCGCAGACAAAGATACGAGGAGTCCAGGATATGGTCATTGGTTGACCTACAGACGCCCCCCACGAAAAAAGGTTCTGGACAGAGACTTGTCTCCAAAGAAGAAGAGAGGTAGTGAGGGTTCTTATGAGAGAAATTCAGTCTTTTCCGATGACTTCTCATCTACTCAGGGTTCAACAACGGAGGACTAAGACAAAGCGATGGAAACGGACACAGGTCAGGAGAAGCCTTCAACTACTCCACCAGGGATAGTGATATGTGACAATCCCCTAGCAGAAGGGGTGGAGAAATCAGAATCCAAGAAAACAGTGATAAACAAAGTGAAGGAACCGATGTTGAAATCGACGAGAAAGGGGGAGAAGGTTCCAGGGGTCGTGAAGCCTAACACAACACCACGGAAAAAGCAAGGAAAGAGAAAATATAGAGAAAGCTTAGCTAACCCAACTGAAAGCAGGAAGGCAGCCAACTTGGATACTAGAAATCGGATTGGAGGCGAAGGAAGACAGAAATTTGACAGTGACACACAGGTTTCTCCGAAGGGGATTCCGCAATCGGAAAAGGGAGCCGTTAAAGACCCGAAAGCGAGATTGGCAGTGCCTTCTCAACAGCACTGCCAGGCGCCATGAATCTACTAAGCTGGAACGTGCAGGGGCTTGGGAACCCCAGTAACGTTACTTCTCTTCACGAGGAGACAGAAGCCCAATCTAGTTTTCCTGATGGAGACTAGAAAGTACGCTAATGAGATGGAAGCAATAAAGTTCAGGTGTGGTTATGCAAACGGAGTTTTTGTTGACTGTGAGGATCGTAGAGGTGGCTTGCCACTTTTATGGGATAGGGAGGTAAAGTTTACGTTAATTCGTTACTCAAATTTTATTATCAAAGGTTATGTTCAGTTTGATGATGCAGAACAGCCTTGGTTCTTTACGGGCTTTTACGGTGATCTGGAACGTCGAAACAGGAAACACTCGTGGAAGCTCTTAGAACGGCTGAAACCTCTTGATCAACCTTGGTTGGTCATATGGTACTTTAACGCTATTACTTCTACAGTTGATAAGGAGGGTGGTCGAGAAGTCACTCTTAGACAAGTAGAAGATTTCAATAGAGTTATTCGGAAGCTGGAATTGCGAGATTTGGGATTTACTGGAAATAGGTTCACTTGGACGAACAACCAACCAAATGGTCGGACAATCAGGGAACGTATCGATCGATGTCTAGTTTCAGATAACAGGATAGAGAGCAATGGTCGCGCACGAGTAAACCACCTTGTGGTGGATAGTTCGGATCACGTCCCCCTTGAAGTACTTGTGGGAAAGAATAGAAGGATCACGTCCCCCTTGAAGTACTTGTGGGAAAGAATAGAAGGAAGCGTAATAAAGGCGGAGGAAGGTTTCACCTGGAGGCAATGTGGTTCGACCACATAAACTGTAAACAGGTAATAACTGAAAGTTGGAAGGGAAGTAATGGAACAATATCGAAGAAACTGGAGGCAGTAGCAACTATGTTGCGAACTTGGGAAGCAAATGAATTTGGAAGTGTGCGCAGAACACTCCGAAAATTGCGGAAAAAACTCCAAGAACTGGGAGCACAACCTCATACTTTGAACAATCTTGAGGAAACAAAGAAAGTGAATTTCTCGTCTTCTACGTCAAGAAGAAGTGATGTGGCGGCAAAGGTCAAGAGAACTGTGGTTGAAAAACGGCGACCAGAACACGAAGTATTTTCATCGCAAGTGTACTATTCGAAGAGCTAGAAACTTTATTTCGGGAATTGAAAATTCAAATGGGACATGGACAGAAGAAGATGAGGAGGTACAGAACATTATTTTGAATTACTTTCAGCAACTTTTTACTTCCAGTGCTCCTTTAAGAACCAATATGGAACCTTTGCTTGAACTGTTAGAAGAGCTACTGTGGAGCAATCATAGAAGTGTCCTGGAACAGCCCTTCACAGCGGCTGACATTCTAGAAGCAGTGAAGATGCTGCCGGCGCAAAAAGCTCCCGGACCCGACGGATTTCCGGCAATGTTTAACCAGAAATTATGGCCAGAAGTGGGTGAAGAGGTAACAAAAACGTGTCTGAAAATTCTAAACGAAGGATGTGAAGTAAGTGAGTTCAATCATACGTTAGTTGCTCTTATTCCCAAACTGAAACAAGTACGCAAAGTTGCAGACTTACGTCCTATTTCGCTTTGTTCGACGATTTACAAGATATTAACGAAGACAATGGCCAATCGTTTGAAACCAATAATGAATAAGTTAATTTCGGAGAACCAGAGTGCATTCGTTCCGGGAAGACTTATCTCGGACAATATTTTAACAGCCCATGAAGTCATTCACTCGATGAAGACGAAGAAAGGTAAGGAAGGCATTGTTGCATGAAATTAGACATGAACAAAACATATGATCGAGTGGAATGGGAATTTTTACGAGGCGTGATGGAACGGATGGGGTTCGGATTGAAGTGGATTTCATTAGTTATGAGATGCATCTCACGGCTACCTACAGTGTGTTAATCAATGGGGAAGTGAAGGGAAAGATCGTTCCGGGACGAGGTTTACGGCAGGGGTGTCCATTATTCCCCTATCTGTTCTTATTGGTCAGCGAGGCTCTTTCGCGGAGTTTAGCAAAGTCGGTAGATGAAGGCATTATTTCTGGTGAAAAAGCATCAAGAGGAGGACCAGTTGTGTCACATCTATTGTTTGCGGATGACAGCCTAATATTCACTAAGGCTACTGCGGGAGAACTAACTAGTTTGCTGCAACTTTTACCGGTCTGTGAGGCGGCTTCTAGACAATCTTTGAACACCCAGAAATCCACAATAGTCTTTTCAGACAATGTGACCGAGGAGGTTCGACATGAGCTGAGTGTATTATGCGGCATTCCAAATTCAGATAGGCTTGAATCTTATTTGGGCCTTCCTACGGCCTTCGGAAGAAGTAAAAAGTTGCTTTTCCAAAAGATTATCGAAGAAATTTGCGCGAAACTAGAGGGATGGAAGGAGAAGACGATGTCAATCGCAGGAAAAGAGATTTTAATTAAATCGATAGCGCAAGCTATACCAAACTGCGCTATGAGTTGCTTCCTACTTCCAACGGGAATTCGCAAAGATATAGAGAAGCTAATACGACAATTTTGGTGGGGCAAGACTACGGACAAGAGAAAATTGCAATGGATGAGCTGGGAGAACCTTAAGAAACATAAGAATGAGGGAGGAGTTGGTTTTAGAGACTTTCAGAGCTTCAA
The DNA here is from genome assembly GCA_023055425.1 of Linanthus parryae. Taxonomy (NCBI): domain Eukaryota; kingdom Viridiplantae; phylum Streptophyta; class Magnoliopsida; order Ericales; family Polemoniaceae; genus Linanthus; species Linanthus parryae. Next base: position 82,115,041 of record JALGPY010000006.1, read on the forward strand.
TATTGCATTACTCGCTAAGCAAGCATGGCGGATCCTCAAGAATCCGGACAGCTTGCTCAGCCGGGTATTACGAGACAAATATTTTAAGCAAGGTGATTTTTTGCACTGTAATACTAAGAAACAGATTTCTTTCGGATTTCGTAGCATCCTTGCAGGAAGAAAGCTATTGCAGAAGGGCATTGAATGGAAGCTGGCAACTGGAGATAACATCAACCTTTTTCAAGATCGTTGGATTCCCCGTGGATATGCTTCCAGAACTATCACACCAAGTGCTAACTTTGCGACAATGAAAGTTTCCCACTGTATTAGAAATGGGGGGTGGGATATGGCAAGACTCCGCACGTACCTATGGGATATAGACGTTCACGATATAATTCTAATCCCGTTGGCACAAGTTGTAAGTAACGATAGCTTCAAATAGAGTTTTACAGAGCACGGTTGTTATACAACATCATCAGGTTACCAGCTATTACAACAAGAAGAGAATCAGTGCTCAATTTCATCGACGGGGAGGAGCAAAGATTGGTTAAAGAAGCTCTGGGCCATGCCTATTCCAAGGAAGATCGCGTTTCTGGTCTGGAGAATTTGGCACGAGGCCATCCCCACAGCAGCTCAGCTTCGGGAAAAAGGAATGGTGGTGCCTCTGAACTGCTGCGGCTGTGGCCGAGGTATTGAAACCCAGAATCACTTTTTCGGTTCATGTCGTACAGCGGAACAGATTTGGATTCAAATGTTAGGAGCAGACTTTTATAAGAGAAAAGGGAATGGGATGAAGGCCTGGATCGAACAAATCTTTACGAAGGAAAAAAAGGACAAACAAATTACCTGGGCAACTACGGTGTGGTGTTTGTGGAGAGGAAGAAATGAAACCAGGTTCAACAACATCAAATTCAGCAGTGAAGAAATCATCAGACAAATTGAGCATTATCTGCACGAATTCAAGATTCAAACTGAGATTGGAGCAGTAGATACACCAGCTGTCGACGGGCTACTTTGGGAGGCCCCGCCGGATGGATGAGTCAAAATCAACACAGACATAGCAACTCAAGAGAAGAATTTCATTGCAGGATCAGGATGTATTTTGAGAGACTCCGCTGGGCAGTTTGTGGCTGCTCGTTATGAAAGAATCGAATTTCATCATTCAGTTCAATTGATGGAAACAAAAGGAATAAAAAAGGGATTAATATTGGCCAAGGACGCAAGATGTAACAGAGTGATCCTGGAGTCAGATTCAAAGCTTAGCATCGAAGCAATCCAAAAGTGGCGACAGAACGGACAGGAAGCTGTGGAATCAAGCAAAGATTTGGCAGCTGAAATCGTGGAGTGCATCCAATTATGCGATCAGGTTGAAGAGGTAGAGTTTAGACACGTTCCACGCCATTGTAATGCTGCAGCAGATTTATTTGCCAATAGGTCCATAACATCTCCTCAGTTTAGTCCGTATACTCGTCCACCTGAGTGGGCAGCAGATGTACTAGAGATTGATTTGTTAAGCCTTTCAGGTTTTCAATGAATATTAATACATTTTTCCTCCAAAAAAAAAAAAAAAAAAAAAAAAAAAAAAAAAAAAAAAAACACACACACACACACACACACATTTGTAGTCTACATTTCAGCTACTGCTATTTCCATTACTTTCTCCCCATGGTATTCCTGTGGATTGCCATCAGAAACAGTTGAAGGGGTTGTCATTCTGAAGCTTACTTGGGCTGCTTTAGCTATGGGTCACCGGAGACAACAGGAGTAACTAGTTTCAGCAATCAATACACCAAATTTCACTGAACTGAAATTATTTTTTACAACAAGATCCCCTGGCAATCAATTCTAGGACTGATCAATCATATACATTTGACGATACATATACCAAAATGCATATACCCTTAAATGCATGTATCTATCTAGAAGACAAAACAAGTATTCCAATTGAATGGGGGCTTTTTAAGCTCTAAAACAAGTAACGACTACAGACCAGTATAGCATACCAGAATATAGTCGACTTAAAGCCACATCACCATCAATCGGTTTCGTCAATCGGGATGTCAGTCATTCAGCTCCTCAATCGATAGCCACGATATATAACCAAGTCCAAAACAAACAAAACACCCTAGCGCTCTATGCGCGTGATGGGCCTACTAGTTAGAATTAAGTGCCTCGACTACAATTCTAACAATGTGGTAGAGATACTTTTTCAGAAGCGATAGTATGCAGTTGCGGTTTAGGCTTACCTTGGTTCCCAGGAAAATATTTTACGCGGAAAATATTGTGTGAAAAAGTTTTCTCTGCACTTATTTTCTCTTGTTTGGTTGACACTTGCCAAAACAGTGGCCTTGACGGCAGTGGCAGTCATGGGTGGCGGTGAAGGTGGGTGGCGGCGATGGAACGTGGTGTGGGTAGGTGGTAGTGTTGGTTATTGGTGGTGGAGGTGTTAGTATGAGTTGCTGCTCCTTCACTCTCCGGAAAATGGCTTACGGATTTGAAATGTGTAAATCATTTTACATCATTTGAAGGAAAACATTTTACAATAAAATAACTCCAGCCAAACAACATCAAAACACCAAAACAAGGGAAAACATTTTACAGGAAAATGTTGTAACGCCAACTAAACAGCGCCTTAATCTGTTCGTAACAACCTTTCTCTCTATGGACTTCTTTAACTATTGCATTGGATTTACTGAAATCGGAAATAATATGTTCTTTCTTAATCAGTCTTTGTAAAAACGCTACACAAAGGACAGCTGAAATGATATCCCGCGGCACACAGTCCCCAGCTCTATCTTTCTCACACATATCTCTTGGGATGGGAGGTTCACCACGAAGCCCAACTCATAACATAAGTACACAAAAGAAACTTGAATCGTGCTTTTTGTAATAGATGATAGCAGACACACAGCTTAACCGATAGTGTCTTCCTAACAAAAGGTTACATGCATGAAGGGAAAGAAAAGGAAATTACAAGAAGAACACAAATCTAAAAGTAGAATAACTGCGAAATACTTGATCTGCAAATTAAACCGACTAGCACTCTCCAAATCAACCGAATATTCAAGCCAGTGCAAGATCCAAATTTCATAATGAATCTATATCATGTAATGTTGTATAACAGCGGCACCTAATATAGAACCTAAAGCCTAAATTTCATACCTAATAATGATATGGCTTAAAGAAAGCATAAATATCGGAGGAGATATTAACATAGCAATGTTGTTGACAGATTGCGACCAATGACAAGAAAATTTCAAGGGACAAAATCGATAAAGACTGCAAAATAAAGTTAGGTTTCGAGAAGAAGTTAACCTACCTCGGCTGTTTCAGGAGCCAAAACAACTGTGCTTGCATTCCCAAGCTTCTGAAGCATCTCTGTTAGATTTGCCAGCACCCTCTTGTGTACTCCATCATCGAATAGCTGAAGTGAATCGAGATAGAGATTCATGTGCAGTTTATCTAGACGCGAGAGTTCCGAATTGGTGGAAAGCACCACTGAAGCTTCACCCTCCAACTTGAACGAATCCAGCAAAGGTGTGTCAAGCTCAATCACTACATCATCAGCATCTGGTCTATAATCCGACTTCAACTGTATCTCCAATCTCTTGAGCAACGGTAACGAAACATTCAGCCGATAGAAATCACATTTTTCCAATATCAAGCACTCGAGGTTCAGACAATTGGAGAATATGTCATTGAGGATGCAATAATCTCGGGGAAGGACAAACTTGTTAAGGACATCGAATCGAACGCCTGGACCCAATTCAAATGGTAATACAACATCATCAGCATCATCATCAGTATCCCAGAATGTGAAACCTTTGAGACCCAGTTTCTTCAAATTTGGCATGTTTAGTGAAGCATCTGAAAGAGAAACCCTGTCGTTGCACTGTAGATGGAGTTCTGTGAGAGAAGCACAGTTATAAAAGCAGGAAGGGAACTGATATGACCGGTCTGTGGAAGCAAATGCATGAAGGTGGAGTTGCTCCACATTGCTTTCGACCAGATAGGTAATGACAACGTCGAGAAAATCAGGAGTGAGATCGCAGAATACTGAAAAGCGACATCGGGTTACACCGATGGACTGGTCCCGGTGGCAAATCACTCGGGCGATGAAGAAGGCGATTTTTCTGATCTGGGCGTGTCTGTTTTCTGCCCGAATCATTTTCCGGAGTTCGAAGTTGAGATAGGGATGTGAAGTCCAGAAGTACCTCCAGCGGCGAGAGAGGACGGAGGTTTGAACTGTTTGCTTTATGTCGACCGAGGAGAAGATCTCATGCAGGATCGAATCGGGCAGACTGCTGATTCTGTCGGCGACTTCAGTTTTCCTGATCTTGTTGCTCTGCTCGCCCTCGCCTCCATCCATGATCTCGCCTCTCTTACTGTGGGGAGGGGATGAAACCCCTGGTTCCTCCTTTTGAATGGGCACAGAGACGCCCGAACGAGCACCGCTGTCAACCACTGCGTCCATTCCGTAGATAACTACTGTATCTCAGTTTAATTTATGAGAATCTTAGGCAAAATTGCACCAGTGGTGCCCATATTATATGTTTTGTTACACTTCCATACACACACAATTTTGGCATTCGTAGTACTCACATCCGTTTAATTATTGATTTTAGTGGAATTTAACTGTTTCTGACGGTTATCCACAGTCACCTTCTTATCAATTCCTATGAATCTTTAAATCGCTATATTTTCCTATCAGATCCATTAACTTCTGATCATCAATTACACAACCATGTCTAAGTCTCATACCATTGATCTTGCAAATCAGCCTCACTAACCTACTAGATCCCCTACAACTCACTGAACAAGAAAAATCTGCAACCAAGCTATCGGTGGAAGCACGAGATGAAGCAAAAAAAGTGTTTAAGAAGAGTATTTTTCGCAAGATTTCCTCTACCAGAAATATCAATCTAGGAATTTTACAAATGCAAATGGCGAAGGCATGGAAGGATCCACCGGGTATGACTGTTGTTCCAAAGGGGGACTACATCTACCAACTTTCCCTTGATTCAGAAGAAACAGTATAAATGGTGTACAACTCTCAGCCATGATTCTTGTATTGAGACTTAATTGTGATGCGAAAGTGGGACTCTTGGATGGAAGATATCTCAGACTTAGATTTCTCTCAGACGTCTCTCACAGTCCACATTTCGGATCTTCCAAATAGGTTGCCAAACTGAGCAAATTGGCAAGGAAATTGGACACAGTATTGGTACTATCAAAGAGACAACCGCTTAGACGCGTGGTATTCTTGCGGGTAAAACAATTAAAATGCAATTAGCAGTGGATGTCAAAGATCCCATTCCAAGGGCTAAGAAAGTCACTATTGAGAAGGGAAGGGATGTTTTTGTTTGGATTCGCTACGAACGGATACCAAATGTATGTTCCTACTGTTGAAGGATGGGACACGAAGTAAATAACTGCCCAAAAGTTAAGGAGAAAACTTTGAAGGTTGAAGATGTGCCTCTTCTCTACGGGCAGTGGCTTACTAACAAGGCCATTATTAAGTTTGGGTCTTACCACAGACATGGCGCATGCTTTTGGGCCATCTGTTGCACAAACATCTACTTCTAAAAACTTAGGAAGTGACCATGCTCAAGCTTCTATGTATACGGGAGGCTCACTCGATGATGAAGACGAGGATTTGGGTATGTCCGTTGAGGAAAAAGAATTTCAAGAGAAACAACAAAAGAATGACTCTAGGAGAGATATGCACTGAGAACTCACTTGTGTGGATATGGAGGAGGATGAGGAATGCAACATACTTGGGGAGTCTAGACTTCTCCGCCAGAAATACGGACTTCCTTATCCAAGAGGGGACTCTGTGTCTTCTTCTAAGAAGGTGTCATCGGGGACAAAGAGGAAACAGACTATTGTTGAGATTGAAGAAGAAGATACATCCAAGGTTGCCGAGATTATGACTGACCAAGTCTTAGCTACAACTAAGGAACTGAAGAAAAAGAAATATGATGGGGAATTTAGCACTTCTGACACATCATTGAGTGATCGAGATATATCTCTCACTCACCAAATGGTAGAGATCTGCGAAAATAGCTCCTGCCGGTCGCAGTGAAACTCATAATGGAACGTGCAGGGTCTGGGAAATCCATGTACGTTCAACTCCATGATTTCCCTCTGCCAAAGAATTTTACTGGGTGTTTTGTTCTTGTTGGAAACAAAACAGACAGAAAATCAATCTAATCGCTATAAGTATAGATTTTGTTTTAAGCAAGGTATTTCAGTCCCTCGAGAAGGTTTGTCTGGTGGATTTTCTTTGTATTGGAAGATATATATTGATCTAAGAGTCCTAAAAGTTAAAAAAATGTATCTACATATCTTTATTCGGCCTCCTAATGGGCCAAATAAAAGTTTCTATGCAACTTTTTTCTATGGAGATCATGTAACCTCAAACAGGAAGTGTTCGTGGGAGGTATTAAGGTGTCTAAAGCCAGGATCCGGTATCCCGTGGTTAGTTCTTAGAGATTTTAATGAAATTGCATCACAAAAGGAGAAAAAGGGTCGACGAATGAGAAATTGGGGCCAAATAAATGATTTCAGGCAGGCGTTAGCGGATTGCACTCTTAGAGATTTGGTATTCAAAGGTTGTGCTTATACCTGGAATAATAGGCGTTGTGGCAATGCTTTTGTGGCTGAAAGGATTGATCGTGTTGTCATGAGTCATGCCTAGGAGAATCAATTCTGCAACATCACTGTGGAGAATTTTCTCACCTCTGGATCGGACCACATCCCAGTGATTCTGAACCTATCATATGTTCCTTCAGCGCAGCTTGGTCCACGGCGATTCCATTTTACAGCGGAATGGACTAAATCAGCATAGTGTAGAAGCCTTATACAACAGGTATGGCAAATAAATCCTAACTCTAGCCCTTTAAGCTTACAATTTTTACATGATAAAATATCTACTGTAACTGGAAATCTACGAATATGGGGTCAAAAAAATTGTTGATTCAAGACTTCTAAGTGTGTTTTGGGAAGTCATCTTTTAGAGTGATGAAAGACAAAGATTCTTTAAGTCTTCAAGGCACCAAGGCCTTGAGATATTGATCAAAGCCTCAAAGCCTTGACAGTTACTTTCTTATGAAATGTGTTCTGACAATCTTGTGTTGCAGGTGGTCAATCTGATGTTTAAGATCAGATATTTGGTGCAAATATTCTTGTTATTTGTTTCTTATATATCTAACATATTGCAGATATCATAATTGGAGTGAATCAAAGAACTCGGGTGTTACAGTTGGAAAAACTGTGAAGAATGTTCAGAGCTCCAAGGCCTTGAGATATGCCTTGAGCTGCTGACAGTTTTCACATACATAACTTGATTCTCTCTTGCAGGATTTTATCTTTGTTATTATAATTGTTTAAAGACTTTTGCAAGTCTAAAATTGGTTTGTGTTGGTTTATATGATTGTTTGTAATCAGGTTTATGACTTATTTATTTGATTCAGTTTTATTCAGAAACTGAATATTCAAACAGACTTAATGTTGTTATGTATTTGGATTTTGTTTGTTGCTGTGATTAAGGTTATTGCAGGACTTTTAAAATGTGCAATCTTATCTAAACAAACTCCAACGGATATCTACTCAGAGCTGTTTTGAATTTCAGTTAGAAAGGATGAGGATTTGCAGGAACAGAGAGCCTAAAATATCTCATTCTGTTGCTGGAAGTAGATAAAAGCTGGTTTGAATTTGAAAGACATAGAGAAGCTTAAAGAAAAGAGAAATCAAAGAAAAATAAGGAGAGATACATTCGGGGAAGATCAGATCATCAATCCCCACAACTTCAAGCTTCAATCAAGTGCTCTCAGAAGATCAATCATTCCAGTATTCCTAAAGAACACATCCAGGCTTTCACAACTGATTCTTCTTTTGTGTTCTTCTCTTTTTGTACTTAAATCTGCTTATCTTTTGTATATATTATACCTCACAAAACCTAGTGGTTGGTTGTTCAAGTGAACAAAAAGAGGTTCTTGTTTGCTCAACAGTTAGTAGCTGATACTAGATAGGTTTGGAACCACAAGTTGTATAGGTTTAAGGAGGTTCACTTAGGCTTGAAGATCTAGGGCTGTTTCCGTGTGAGTAATAAGAAGTGTTTACCCAATCCTGGTGGGATTAGATCCCTCAGGCAGAGATTAGGTCCATTGGGACTGAACTCTGTAAATTGCTCTGTGTTCTTTACTATACAGTTTAGCTATTTATTCTTGCAAGTGATCTAAATCAAATTAGGGTTTACAAATTGTTTGGTTCTGGAACTAGTTCAAGGCCTTGAAGCTTTCTTTTATACTTAAGAAGTATCTGAACAGTCTTACAAAATCTCAAGGCCTTGAGATTTCTGTCTTGTACATGTATCACTTAGTTAAATTCTGTGTTTTAGCAAAAAGTTCCCATACTCTATTCAACCCCCCCCCCCCTCTTCTAGAGTATTTTGGTCCTGTATTTAGTCTACATTACAAACTTTCAATTGGTATCAGAGATTGGGTCACTACTATAGATCTAACAATCTTGTGACTATGAGTAATGTAGGAGATGGTGGCTTCTCTCAAGGAGGGGCAGAAAAACAGACCTCCATTGTTCTGTGATGACAACTTCATGCACTGGAATACATTGATGAAGATGTTCATCATAGATCAAGACATGGAATTGTGGTCAATAATTCAGAATGGTCCTCATGAGTATATCACTACCATTGATGGAGTTAGATGCATCAAGTCTAAGGAAAATCTCTCAGTTACTGAACTGGAAAAGGTATCCAAAAATTACAAGGCTATGAATCTGTTATATTGTGCTCTTAATGCAGATGAGTTCAACAGAGTAACAAATTGAAAAGTGACAAAGAAGTATGGGACAAACTTGTTTTAACATATGAAGGAACAAGTCAAGTCAAGCAGACCAAGATTAACATACTTCTGAGGCAATATGAGCTGTTCAAGATGAACTCTGATGAAACTATCAAGGAGATGTTCAAAAGATTCACTGATGTGGTGAACAACCTGGAGTCATTGGGAAAAAGCTTCTCAGATGAGGAAAAGGTCAGGAAAATTCTTAGTAGTTTTCCAAAAGCTAAGTGGGAGCCAAAGACAACAGCTATTGAGGAAGCTCAGGATTTAAGTCTTCTTCAGCTAGATGATCTACAAGGAAAGCTGCTCACTCATGAGATGTCTATGAAAGATGCAGAAGGTGATCTGAGTGAAAACATCAAGAATCTAGCACTCAAGGCTAAAGACAATGAAAAATCTCAAAGTCTTGAGACTGAATATGAGCATGATGATAAAGAGGCTTTAGCATTGATCTCCAAGGCCTTGGCCAGGATTCTCAAGAAGAAGAAAAACTTTGGAAACAGTGACTACAACAGAGAGAGATCGAGACCTTCAAGCAGCAAGGATTACAAAGGTAAGTCTTCATCAAAGTCACATAAATCTAAAGTAATGGAGTGCTTTGAATGTGGTGATGCAGATCATTTAGTAAGGGATTGTCCACAAAAGAAAAAGAACATGAATTTTCAAAAGAAAGACAATGACAACAGGAGGAAGAAAGTAATGATGGCCTCATGGAGTGATTCTGATTCATCAAGTGATTCAGACACAGAAGAAGAACAAGCAAATTTATGCTTCATGGCTAAACATGATGAAGAAAAATCTTCAGACACCCACATTGAAGAAATGGTAAAAAATCTTCTTTCTAGTCCTTCTGATGTACTTCCTGAAATTCTCAATAGCATGTTTTTAAATGAGGAAAGTTATAGAAATGAGATTGCTTCTTTAAAGGTTAAAGTTCATGAGCAGGTAAAAGAAAACTTGAACTTGGTTTTCACCAGTAAGACTATTGAAGTTTCTAAGACAAAAATTGAAAATGACTTCAAGGCCTTGGACAGTAGATTCAAAGCCTTGAAGGCATAGATAAAAGAGATTGTTGATCAAAACACTCTCTTAATTGAAAGGTATGTTGATCTAAAGACTCATTCAGAGGATTTAGAACAACGACTATGTTATTTGACTAAGAAACTTCAAGAGTCTAAAAAGGTCCTAACCAGTTTTACAAGCTCAGAACATAATCTGAAATTCATTCTTGGAGGAAGTCTGAAATATATGCATAAGAGTGGAATTGGCTATAATCCAAATTTTCCAAAGAAAAGCCAAACTACTTTTGTCAAAGCTGGTAGCAGACAACCTCCAAAGTGTCATTACTATGGAAAAATTGGTCATATCAAATTAACTTGTCCCTTCAGAAGATCAGAACCTCATATTCTGAGGAACACTTATCCTTATTAGCTTAAGGGACATGTTAGGCAAATTTGGGTTCCAAAAGGAATTAGACCACAAAAAATGGCTGATTCTGAGTACGACTCAAAGTTTTGCACTTGTTCTAACAGCCTGTTGAGCCAATGATTTAATTTTGCAGGATGTCACCAAGGCCTTGAAGGATCAGGAGTGGATATTGGACAGTGGTTGTTCCAGACATATGATTGGAAAGAATTCTCTTTTTACTGAGCTCACAGAGAAATCTGGAGGAACAATTACATTTGGTGACAAAGCAAAATGCAATATCATTGGTATAGGTAGTATTGGTAATGGTTCTACCAACTCTATCTCTGATGTTTATCTTGTGGATGGACTTAAATATAATCTTCTTAGTATTTCTCAGTTATGTGATAAAGGTTATAAATCTGTATTTGACAAGGAGAAATGTGTTGTGCAAGATGAGAAATCTGGAGATTGCATACTCACTGCTCCTAGGTCATACAATCTATATGCTATGAGTACTAACTGTATTGCAGGAGACAAGTTAAAGTGCCTCAAGGCCTTGAAGAAATATTCAAAGATTTGGCATATAAAGATTGGGCATATTAGTATACACACCTTGAATAAACACATCTCAAAGGACTTGGTAAGAGGATTACCATCACAAAAATTCTCAGATGATGAGATTTGCAAGGCATGTGTACAAGGTAAACAAACAAGAAGCTCATTCAAGCCAAATAACTTTGTAAGTACTTCTAGACCCTTAGAACTTATGCATATGGACTTGTGTGGTCCTATGAGAGTTTAAACTCCTAAAGGTAGGAGGTATATGCTTGTTATAGTAGATTATTATTCTAGATTTACATGGTTTATATTTATTAGAGACAAAACTGAAGCTTTATCTGAATTTTCTAGACTGTGCAAAGAGCTTCAAACTATGAAAAAACTTGCCGGTTGCATCTATTAGAAGTGATCATGGTAGGGAATTTGATCAGCTTGACTTTGATTTATTTTGTGCAAAGCATGGCATATCACACAACTTCTATGCACCTAGATCTCCTCAGCAAAATGGAGTAGTTGAGACGAAAAATAGGACACTTGAAGATATGTCTAGAACCATGCTACTTGAAAGTAATTTGCCAAAGTATTTGTGGGAAGAAGCTGTTAATACTGCCAATTATGTGCTTAATAGATGTTTGATTAGGCATATTTTGAAAAGACTCCTTATGAACTGTTTAAAGGTAGGAAGCCTAGTGTCTCTTATTTCAAACATTTTGGTTGTATTTGTTTTGTGCATAATAATGGTAAAGATAATCTTGGTAAGTTTGATGTTAGAAGTGACGAAGGTGTATTTCTTGGATATTCTCAAACTAGCAAAGTTTAAAAAGTTTTCAATAGAAAAACCAAGATTGTGGAAGAGAGTATTCATGTATTATTTGATAAAAGTACTAAGGATTATTTGAGTGAAAGTTTTGCAGATCTTAATTTGAACAAGCATGAGGCTGATGATGACATTGTGAAAGAAGACAGGCAAAACTGAAGTACAGAATCAGTCAGTAGAATCTCAAGGCCTTGAACCTTCTGTAGAACCAAAATCTCAAAGCCTTGAGACTGAAACTGAAACTTTCTATGATGCTCCTTCTACTGCTTCAAGAACTCAAAGCCTTGAAGGAACATATTCCTGGACACCAAGGAAGAAGTTTAAGTATCTTGCATACCATCCAGCTGACAATATCATATCTGATCCAAATACTGGAACTCAGACAAGAGGACAGTTGAAGAACTTATGTGCTTTTAGTGCTTTTGTATCATTGATTGAGCCTAAGAATGGAAAATAAGCACTGGAAGATGCAAATTGGATCATTGCAATGCAAAGTGAGCTAAATGAATTTGAAAGAAAAAAGGTATGGAATCTGGTTCCTAGACCAAAAGAGCAATCAGTTATTGGAACCAGATGGGTGTTCAAAAATAAGCATGATGAGAATGGCAAAGTAGTAAGAAACAAAGCCAGACTTGTGGCACAAGGATACAATCAAGAATAAGGTATACACAATGAGGAGACATTTTCTCCTGTTGCCATGTTAGAAGCTATTAGAATACTTATTGCATTTGCATCTCACAAACACATAAAGCTTTATCAAATGGATGTTAAATGTGCTTTTCTACATGATTATTTACAAGAAGATGTTTGTGTAGCTCAACCTGCTGGTTTTGAAGATGAAAACATCCCTGCTCATGTTTACAAATTATACAAAGCTCTTTATGGCTTAAAACAAGCTCCAAGGGCTTGGTATGATAGACTCTCAAAATTTTTACTTGACAATAATTTCAAGAGAGGTCTAGTTGAGAAAACTATTTTCATTAAACATCATGAAACTGACTTATTAGTAATTCATATTTATGTAGATGATATTCTTTTTGGTGCTACTAATGATGCTCTTTCAAAAGAGTTCTCTAGTCTAATGTGCATGGAGTTTGAGATGAGCTTAATGGGAGAACTGAATTTCTTTCTTCGACTTCATGTTATACAAATGAAGAAAAGAATCTTTGTACATCAAGGAAAATATACCAATGACTTGTTGAACAAGTACAATATGACACAGTCCAAGGCACTCAAAACTCATATGAGTTCATCACTATCATTAGACAAGGATTCAAATGGTAAGAGTGTAAATCAAAAGGAGTATAAAGGTATGATTGGATCACTTCTGTACTTAACTGCTAGTAGACCTGATATTATGTTTAGTGTTTGCATATGTGCAAGATTTTAGGCAGATCCTAAGGAAAGTCATTTAAATGTTGTTAAGAGGATTTTTAGATATTTGAATGGAACCAAAGACTTGGGGCTTTGGTATCCAAGGAGATTTAACTTTATGTTGAGTGGATATTCAGATGCAGATTTTGCTGGGTATAAAGTGGATATGAAGAGTACTTCTGGATGTTTCCAGTTTCTTAGTTCTTCACTAATTAGTTGGCATTCCAAGAAGCAAAATTCTGTAGCATTATCAAGTGCAGAAGCTGAGTATATTGCAGCTGGAGCTTATTGCTCTCAAGTGTTGTGGATTGCTCAACAGCTTCGAGACCTTGGCTATGATTTCAGAAATGTGCCTATTAATTGTGACAATACAAGTTCCATTTCAATCTCTAAGAATCCAGTACAACATTCAAGAACCAAGCATATAGATGTAAGGCATCATTTTCTTAGAGATCACGCAGAAAAAGGTGATGTTGTTCTATCTTTCATTTCTACTTCTATGCAGATTGCTGATATTTTCACTAAACCTTTGCCAGATGATAGGTTTGCATCCCTAAGGCTTGAACTGGGTATGTTGAACAAGGATGCATTGGTTTAGGGGGAGTATTAGTGCTTACTTGTGGATATTTGTTGAAATCTCAAAGCCTTGAGATTATACTTTCCAAAGCCTTAAAAGTATAGTTAAAAGCTTTGAAATTCCTAACTCTGCAGAAAATCTCAAGGCCTTGAGATTGTTCTCTAAGGTCTTGAAATATCTGTGTAGTTTACTTGTTTAAAAAATTGGATCAACAAATATTATATATTATCTTTTTAGATAATTGTATAATGTTTGAATTACTCAGAGAATTTTTCAAAATATCCTAAAATATCTTCTAGATATGTTTTGCATGTGGAATTTAGAAGAGTCCTTTTTAAAAAAAATCTCTCAACCAACTTAAGTTGAAAGTCAGGGCTTTTCTTTCTATTCTCTCTACTCTCTCTCAATCTTCTACGTCTCTCTGCTCTCTCTCTCTCTCTCAATCTCAATCTTCTCTCAAAACTCTTATTCCACTATGGAGTGCAAATCAGCCAGGATTCGAGAACTGGGTAAGCCTTCTGCTAGATCTAAGAAGAGGGCCAACAAGAAGGAGAAGATTACAATTTCTGAATCGGATTCAGAAGGGACACAGAGTTTGCATGAAGCTTCACCTCCTGCAAAGAAGATCAGAACAGAGAAAGGGGATGAAGGTTCAAGTGCTGATCCACAGATGGAGACAGAAGTACAGGGTGATGATCAATCTAGGTTAGACAAGAAGAAAGGGGGAGACAAGAAAAATCCAGATGGAGAAGAAAAGGGGAAGTATGGTAAGGAAGGCAAAACGAAGTCTGTTGTTGGTGAGAAAAAGAAATCTGCTGAAGAAGAACCAGATAAGGACAAGCATGTTGAGAAGAAATCAAGGGTTAAACAAATGGCTGCTGCAACCAAAAAGGGCTATCAAGGTAAGAATGTACTACCTTCTGATTGGTTCATTAGTTCAGATGTTAGAAGTGTGTGGATGCAAGGGTATGCATCATCTAAGGTTGCTTTCTGTAGTTTGATTTCTGAAGAGTTATTAGACAAGTTGTACATGGACTGTATGAGGAAGTTAAGAGAATCTGCAGTTTGAAGGGTTTTAAATCCTAGTTCTAAAGCTTATCCTAGGCTAACTAGGTTATTTTACCTTAATTTGGTCCAAGAAGGGGAAGATAAGTTGGTGTTAACCTCTAAGGTAGCTGGCATAGATTTATGGCTAGACCATAGGGCTTTTGCCAAGGTATTGGGCATTCCTAGGAAGTATAATGTTGCTGATCATCCTGATAGGAAGGAATTTTCAGACAAAGCCAAAGCCATGTTCTTCATTGATGATGTTCCTACTGGTCGCAAACAGTTAACACACTATGTGCTCAACCGTGAAGCTAAAATCTTGTTCACAATTCTGATGAGAAGTGTTGTTCCTAGAGAAAACTCAAGAGAGTTGGTTAGAGATAAGGTTCTCATCCTGATGTATTTGACATGTCAAGGGTTTGAGATTGATCTACCAACAGTGATCATGGAGCATATGATCTACTGTGCTACCAGAATCAGAAACCATCGTCTTCCATATGCCAACCTACTACCTCTTTTCTTTGAGAATTTTGAGGTACCTGTGAAAGGAGAGGAGAATATAACTGGTGGTTTTGGGTTCATTGATGAGTCTGCCTTCCAAAGAATTGGTGTGGTTCAGACAGGAAAGGGACATTGGAAATTTTATTCAGAGTTGTCTAAAGTTGAGCTTGAGGAGAAAAATTTCATCAAACAAAAGGGGGCCACAACATCAATGGGACAAGCTAATGAAGATTATTCTCATTTGGTTGATAAGTTTGAAGAACAGCAGTTTGAGATTGAAGATCTTAGACTGAGGTTGTTTGATTTATATTCTGAGTTTAATCAGTTCAAAGCCTTGATGGGTGTGATGAGTGGCAAGCTGGATACTGTCATCAAGGGTTTGAATCTGGATAAGATCCCTTCTGCTACTAGTCATGACACTAGTGTTGATTCAGATGAGAGGCTAGGATATTTCTTGAAGAAGAAGAAGAAGCCTATTCCAGTTGTGCTTACATCAAAGCATTTATATGAACAAACTAATGATGAGGAAGCTGAAGAAGACACAGGTGTGGATGCAACTACAGAGGGAGATTCTTTGCAAGTCAAGGACAAGAAAAGTGGATGAAATTATTGATGAGGTTATTGCTGAAGTGGATGCTGAACAGGGAGAGCATCATTCTGCAGATGAACCTGAAAGTGATGAAGATGTTGGAGAAGGCTCAGAGAAAGGCCAAGCATCATAGAAGAAGTGAAGACTTATGGAAGCCAAATCCTTGATCTTTTCTGTCTTTTTTTCTTTCTCTTCTCTTATTTGTGATATCAAGGCCTTGACATTCAGTAGGAAATTTGTTCTTAAAATAAGTTTTTTTTTAATAAGTTTTCTGAGTAATGATCCAACATTTCTTTCACCTCTATTTGATGAAAGTCAAAAAGGGGGAGAAAGGTTTATCTGTGTGATGTGATGATTTTGTTCTGCTTATGTGAATCAGTTGGTTATGTGAATCGGTTGTTTATATATGTGATATTATGTTATATGAATCAGTTGTTTATATATGTGATATTATGTTATATGTGTTATTTGCTCAGATTTTGCAAATACTGGTATCTAACTCTTACAAAAAGATTGGCAGGAATATTTACACAAGATTATGGGTTTTGTCTTTCATCAAGGGGGAGATTGTTGATTCAAGACTTCTAAGTGTGTTTTGGGAAGTCATCTTTTAGAGTGATGAAAGACAAAGATTCTTTAAGTCTTCAAAGCTCCAAGGCCTTGAGATATTGATCAAAGCCCAAAGCCTTGATAGTTACTTTCTTATGAAATGTATTCTGACAATCTTGTGTTGCAGGTGGTCAATCTGATGTTTAAGATCAGATATTTGGTGCAAATATTCTTGTTATTTGTTTCTTATATATCTAACATATTGCAGATATCATAATTGGAGTGAATCAAAGAACTCTGGTGTTACAGTTGGAAAAACTGTGAAGAATGTTCAGAGCTCCAAGGCCTTGAGATATGCCTTGAGCTGCTGACAGTTTTCACAGACATAACTTGATTCTCTCTTGCAGGATTTTATCTTTGTTATTATTATTGTTTACAGACTTTTGAATTGGTTCGTGTTGGTTTATATGATTGTTTGGTAATCAGGTTTATGACTTATTTATTTGATTCAGTTTTATTCAGAAACTGAATATCCAAACAGACTTAATGCTGTTATGTATTTGGATTTTGTTTGTTGATGTGATTAAGGTTATTGCAGGATTTTTTAAATGTGCAATCTTATCTCAACAAACTCCAACGGATATCTAATTAGAGCTGTTTTGAATTGCAGTTAGAAAGGATGAGGATTTGCAGGAACAGAGATCCTAAAATCTCTCATTCTGTTACTGGAAGTAGATAAAAGCTGGTTTGAATTTGAAAGACATTGAGAAGCTTACAGACAAGAGAAATCAAAGGAAAAGAAGGAGAGATACATTCGTGGAAGATCAGATCATCAATCCTCACAACTTCAAGCTTCAATCAAGTGTAGGGTTTTTATCATAGATACGCAGCGGAAAAACATAATTCATCAATTCAATACCCTCCAAGGATCACAGGCCAAGAGACATAACGATGGTAAGGGAAGAAATCAAGTTACACACCTTAGGGTTTCTCCTGTGATGACTTTTCACGTGAATTGTGTCACGTCTCTACGGTTGATCCACGCCTAGAGGTGAGATCTAGATCCTCCAACTACTTGTGCTATCTAGGAAGAATTAAAGAGGAAGAAGAAATCATGCAACAAAGGAGCACCAAGGTGGCGGCTCTCCTTTTAGGCCGACGGGTAGGGGGCGGTCCCAAAGGGGGTTCGGCCCTTGCTTTGGGACTCGCTCTCTCTCCTTGCTTTATTCTCTCCTACTCTATCATATAGATGTGCGTAGAAAAAATAAGATAGGAGTGTTCTTTATATAGTCCAACAACTCCTTGTCCTACTACACAAAGAACCCCTCTCCTAATCCTACTCAAATAAGGATTAGTCCCTTTTTGCAAACTAGTCATAATCATGTTCATACATGGATTAGTTCTCTTTGAAAATTAATCATAATCATGTCTCTACATGAATTAGTCCACCTTGGCTAATCCTAATCATGTCTCTACATGAATTAGTCCAACTTGCATATTAGACCTATTAAGTTAGCAAGTTGTTGCGATTTGATCCTTCTAATTAATCATATTAGTTAATTAATTCCCAAGTCTAGTTCACCCCTATATGGCGTGTGACCCCATAGATTCTATTTAGTTGGTAGTAACTATTTACTAATATGGAGCGGCCTCTAGCAAGACATCCATTCTAGCCAACAAATAGAATAGTCATCATGGCAACCCTTATTCAAGTAATTGTCTCATCCCTTTGTCCCAATATCCGGATTGGACACGAGACAGACAAGTCACACTCGTATATCCAATCCATAGTTTCTCGATCCTGGGAATAGCCTTATTTGTGCAAATAACATCAATATCTCATATTGATTTATTTGAGTCTGGCCAGACATTTTATAAGCACTATCCCTCGAGTGGCCTAGGATATTTGCTCCCGTTATGTGGGAGGGACAAATTCTATCTACGTCCACTACGATCTCTAATCTTGCTTCTTATTGTATCCGGTACACGCCTTTATAGCTACCCTGTTACGGTGTAGCGTTTGACGCTACCAAAATCACAATAATCCACAACTAGACAATCTAGTGACTTCAAGTCTAAGGATGACAATACCGTTGCACCGGGAGAAGCGCTTGTGACTTTACATAACATGTATGTAGCCTTCTCAGAGATTGGTCAATCCAGTGCGCCATTACCCTTAATGCACACCCATGTGTTGGATCATGATATCTCTATATCAATCCAACCCCATACTAGTCTATATATGATTTTCCTATTAATCATTATAATCGACTAGAGATATTTAAGAATAAATCGCTTATATTCTTAGGACTTCATTCATGTTATCATATCTCCATATCAATAACATAATGAATCGTAAATCCATATATTTGTCACAATAAATTGATTGCCTCTAGGGCACAATTCCAACAGTCTCCCACTTGCACTAGAGTCAATCTCTTGCATCATATGCCTATTGATCTAGCGCGGCCCTCCACGCTTACACTGCATAGGGGTGTGGTTGGTGAGACATGCGCTGGTACTTTGCAAATATTCACATCTCATCTATCAACAATTTGATTGAGATTGAATATTCTGAGTAAGTGCATCTCATGCAGTAATTTACTCAGACATTTATGTTAGAATCAGTGACTGAATCTTGCCTGGAACCTTTCCAGCTCACAGTCGCTCCCACTAGGGCAAAACATAAAACTCGATTTATAATATGAAATCTTCTTTGTCAGATTTGAAGTTCGCATCACTGTAACCCCTTACAACAAACTCTTCGTATCCTCCATTTATCAAAAAATTCATCCTTAGTGCTTCTCAAGTACTAAAGGATAATCTTGATAATTTATCCAGTGAATCTCACCCGAATTTGACTCGTATCTTTTTGTCATGCCATATGACACAACTGGCCTAGTACATAACATGGCGTATCTCATGAATCTCATTCATACAGTCCCTTTCCAATCTAATTAGAAAGACAACTAGTCTTCAAAAGACCAACTCCATGTGACATAGGTAGAATCCATATTCTATACATGTTGAACAATTTCAACACCTTTGTCAATTTATGTACTATGACTTAAGCCGCACCACCATCTTGATCTACCTCCATAGATCTTCATAGGTTGCTTCGCCTAAGTCTATCATTAAAGATCAATTCCCTAGTCAATCTACGTAAGATTGCCAAGTAGGGACATCATTCCCAATGATTAGTATGTCTCCACATACAAGACCAGAAACATAATTATGCTCCCACTAACCTTCTTGTAAACACAAGTCTCATCTTCAATATTTGATGGAACCAAACTTCTTTGATTGCATCTTCAATTTCAAGAATCCAACTCCAAGAAGCTTGACTCAATCTATAGACAGATTGCTACAGGCAATATACGGATGGATTTAAGCATCACAACTGGGAAAGATTTCGTCATAGTCTATACTATGAACTCACATGAAATCCTTACCCAACCAATTGTCCCTTAAAGGTAATCATATTACCATCCACGCTGGTTTCCTCATAACCCACTTGCACCTTTTAGGTGGTTCCACCAAAGTCCATACTTTGTTGGTATACATGGATTCCATTTTGTATCCCATGGCTCCTAGCCAATTTTGAGAGTATGGCCCACATGGCCATCTCATAGGTTGTAGGCTCATCTCGATGAGCAATATATCACGGGTTATGATAAATTCTTATTTCTCTAGTCCCTTGACATATCCTACCTGACCTATGAGGCTTGTGTTATATGAGTAGGTTGCTCCACAACATATTGTGATCCTGCTCATGTTCCATCAAAATGATCAATGTTCTGTTGTGGTTCTTGAACTTCTTCAAGTTCTACTGTCCTCCCACTGTTTCTTTTAGAGACAATATCCACCTAGAAACATAGTGGTTAGAGAAACAAACAGTTTGTTCTCGATTAGGTTGTAGAAATAATATCATTTTCAGGTTATCTCACAAAACATTTATCCGACTTGGGTCCAAGTTTATTTGTAAACTCTTTTACATAAACTTCATAACCCCAAATCTTTATGAATGACATACTAGGACACTTCCTAGTCCATATCTCATATGGTGTTTTTCATAATCTGTTTTTGATGGAACAAGGTTAAGGGCGAACTTTGGCTGTAATTAGAACATAGCCCCAAAAGTAAACTGGAAGTTCTGTTTGACTCATCATGGACCGAACAGTGTCCTACAAGATCCGAACTCTCCTCTTAGACACGCCAAACCCATGTGGCGTGCTAGGTGGAGCGAATTTTGGATCATATCCAACACTCCCATAGATTCTTGTCAAAATTTTGGCTCAACTACTGTCCTCTATGATCCAATCGTAGAGCCCTAATAGTTTTGCTAAGCTGGTTCTCTACTTCATTCCTGAATTCTTTGAACAATTCAAAGGATTCTGATTTGTTTCTTCATAAGATACACAAATCCATATTTCTCTGATCCCATCAGTAAATGTGATGAAGTACTGAA
This sequence comes from Linanthus parryae, assembly GCA_023055425.1. Lineage (NCBI taxonomy): Eukaryota > Viridiplantae > Streptophyta > Magnoliopsida > Ericales > Polemoniaceae > Linanthus > Linanthus parryae. The sequence continues at coordinate 82,135,771 of JALGPY010000006.1, forward strand.
AACCATCTTTAGCATTTGTGCTTAGCGGCTTTCATACATCAATATGTATGATTACCAAAAGATCATATATTTGCCTAATAAGTCTTACATGTATCATATGATAAAATAATCGAATGAGTTCCAGAAATCCATCCTCATGGAGTTCCAGATATGTATCTCTTATTTATGAGGCCTAAACAATAATGCTAAAGATAAGTGAAGTTCATATCATTATATGAAAACCTCTTGTTATTAATTTTATAGATGAAATTATCATGATCAAGGATATACAATCCACTTAGACAAAATTGCATTACAAGAATGCATATCATAATAAATGGAACAACATTTATCGTTTATTATGATAAGGAGCTTTCTTGTCCAAACAAGAAGCTATGATAATGGCCCTACTCATAGCAGGGACATAATCGCTTTTGTCTAATTCATGAACCATTTCTTAAAGGTAGAAATAATTCCCTATGGCTTATTCAGCAACCCTTTGCTTCATAGCCCCACGTGTAGGATTATTTCTTCCTTATCCAATTGTCTTCGTCTCTTGAGATCCTCCACACTTCTATAAATGTGAGATCCTCATCTAGTATCATATACTTATGATGATGAGATAGACATATTGATTTCTATAACAAAATACCTAGATTGGAATTCATAATTCCTTTATTGCTTACTTCCAGGCACCTTTGGGTAGTCTCTCTTCCTCTACACCTCCTATGGGACTTTAAGGCAACTTGGTTTTAGCAACAAGCTTGCTTTATACCCATGGGGTCGGCGCAAATAATTTTCCCTTACCCATGCTGTTAACCTTTAACAGTTTTGCCTATGCCCTTTAAGAGTTTTTTGTTTAGTGACCCTCAATCATATTGAGTAAATCTCTTTTGAACAAAACTATCATTGAATTCAATGCAATTCTTGGTCCACTTGGGTGAATAACTTTTATTCTTTATCTATCTCATAGATAACACCCAAAATTTAAGCTTTCAATCATATCGAAATAACTTAGTTGTGTTTTACCTCTTATTTTAGCAGTCACACACTACTAACTAGCCTCGTCCCGTTATATCTTGATGAATCAAGCCGCCCTGCTTTGGCACGCACGAGCTTGATTAATCTTGATCATGACGAGTGCTAAGAAAGAGAACACAACGTGGAGAAACAATTAAAACATTTCATGTCTAGCTCGCTCTTTGAAAGAGCTTCTTTTAATGTATGATCACATCATACGCCTCCATGTTCTCATCTTGCTTCCAAAGCTTATAGTTCATGGCAGCTAACATGAGGCAAGTCACATCCAAAGAACCATTCTTTGATGTCCCTTCCATTAAGTTTTAGTGTGTTTGTGTAGTTGGTGGGAAGAGAACTTTATGTTCTACAATTTACAACAATTTCTTTTTTCTTTTGAGAACAATTCTCAATTTTATGCCAGTCTAGAAAATAGATAAAGTCGCGTTTTGTTTGTTTGATGCCATGGGCATTCAACACAATAGGATTATGCAAAGTTTGTGACGTATAACTATATTCAACAAGAATTTAAGTTGTCAAATATAGCTCCCACTATTTTTCTACGGATTAATAACCCTCAAGATATTAATGCGGAAAATATCCTTATATTTTCTAGTGGTCCAAGATCCATGTTTCATCTCCTTATGCGCTTGCTTTGGCAAGTCGCCCATAAAATGACTACTTTAGGTAGGAACAATTCCAATTGCATCCCATGCAACTTTTGGTTCAATTGGACAAATAACTCCTTATTTATCCATCCGCATGGATAATCCCAATTTATTGTCTCTAGGTTTTAATCCTATTAAACACCTAGTTGCGCCCAACCTCTTACTTAAACAATTGCACACGAGGTGTGCCATCGCACCACATCATTATTAACCAAGTCGCAATGCTTTGGCACGCACGATCTTGGGAAATCATGATGATGAGTGTCCAAATAACGAGAAGACAAAAACGCAATATTTGAATTTTTGAGGGATTTTCAAATTCAATTTTAATTGTTTTTGTTGATCCATATCAACGGATCTATCTATTTGAGTTTGGGCACAACTCCAAATAACAGATCCGGGTTGTCTAGTTATCTTATTATCCTAATTGCATGCATCATCCATTCACCAACCACAAAATAATAAGACAATAAAATAAACAACCACACAACAAAATAAAACGTGATGTGGATATGGCCTTTTTCTAGACTAAGATAATTCCAAGCCAATGGAATTATCTATGAACCCTAAAAGCAAACACATCTCCATGCGTCTTCATCTTTTGTTCCATCCTTCATAGTCATGTGGAAGGCTCCATGCTCCATATTTTGTGGCTTCCTTTGGCTTTGGGCTTCTTTTCTTCAATCTTGGCTAACAATCTATTCTATCTAGCCCTAGCTAACAACTATACTAAATAAAATAAATCTCACAAGTTGAGAAAAAAATGGCTCGCAGGCCATAAAACCCTAATTGATTATTACAATTAATTGATCAGCTCGCATGCCGTAAATCAAACCACTAAAATTAAACAATCACACCAAACCACATCTTAAGGCCATATCCAATCACCATGCGATTTGCACATTTACAGTTAAAATCCAATTTTAACGCGCTTGGTCAATTTTAATTGATTTTAGGACTTTCTAGGGTTAAAACGGTCCATGGGGCCCAGCAATCAAATTGCCCGGACCCCAAAAGATGACCTCCAAGGCCTTGGGCCGGCCGGCCCCTAGCCCACACGGCTAGGCCGCGGGCTAGGGCTGCCCCGACCCCTTGGACGTCACTTGCTTGGGTGGCAAGCAAGGAGGGGCGGTCCCCTAGGGGGGGCGAACTTCTTTTAGGATTTGTTTCCAAAACAACTCCCTTGCTTGGTGCCCAAGTTTGGTTGTTTCCTTGTGTGAAAAGAACTCCTTCTTTTCCTAGGATTCCCAAACCCTAGATCTAAGATCCTAAAATTTCTCAAACTCACTAATTCATGCTTCCAATGCAAAAACTAGGTCTTGTTATGATTGATTATTGACAAATTGCATCATATGCTTGATTTGTCTTGTTTTATGCGATAAACAATAAATTTAAAGTGTAAAACTATCAAAACGTAACACATAAACCACGTTTATGCTCTACGACCTGTGGCTCTGATACCACTGTAGGGATTTGATCATGGATACGCAGCGGAAAAACATAATTTATCCATTCAATACCCTCCAAGGATCACAAGACAAGAGACATAACGATATTAAGGGAAGAAATCAAGTTACACACCTTAGGGTTTCTCCTGTGATGACTTGTCACGTGAATTGTGTCACGTCTCTACGGTTGATCCACGCCTAGAGGTGAGATCTAGATCCTCCAACTCCTTGTGCTAGCTAGGAATAATGGAAGAGGAAGAAAAAATCATGCAATAATGGAGCACCAAGGTGGCAACTCTCCTTTTAGGCCGACGGGTAGGGGGCGGTCCCAAAGGGGGTTCAGCCCTTGCTTTGGGACTTGCTCTCTCTCCTTGCTTTATTCTCTCCTACTCTATCATACAGATGTGTGTAGAGAAAATAAGCTAGGAGTGTTCTTTATATAGTCCAACAACTCCTTGTCCTACTGCATAAAGAACCCCTCTCCTAATCCTACTCAAAAAAAGATTAGTTCCTTTTTGCAAACCTGTCCTAATCATGTCCATACATGGATTAGTTCTCTTCGCAAATTAATCCTAATCATGTCTCTACATGAATTAGTCCAACTTGGAAAATCCTAATCATGTCTCTACATGAATTAGTCCAACTTGCATATTAGTCCTACTAAGTTAGCAAGTTGTTGCGATTTGATCCTTCTAATTAATCATATTAATTTATTAATTCCCAACTCTAGTTCACCCCTATATGGCGTGTGACCCCATAGATTCTATTTAGTTGGTAGTAACTATTTAATAATATGGAGCGGCCTCTAGCAAGACATCCATTCTAGCCAACAAATAGAATAGTCATCATGACAAACCTTGTGCAAGTAATTGTCTCATCCCTTTGTCCCAATATCCGGATTGCAAACGAGACATACAAGTCACACTCGTATATCCAATCCATAGTTTCTCGATCCTGGGAATAGCATTATTCGTGCAAATAACATCAATATCTCATATTGATTTATTTGAGTCTGGCCAGACATTTTATAAGCACTATCCCTCGAGTGGCCTAGGATATTTGCTCTCGTTATGTGGGAGGGACAAATTATATATACGTCCACTACGATCTCTAATCTTGCTTCTTATTGTATCCGGTACACGCCTTTATAGCTACCCTGTTACGGTGTAGCGTTTGACGCTACCAAAATCACAATAATCCACAACTAGACAATCTAGTGACTTCAAGTCTAAGGATGACAACACTGTTGCACAGCGAGAAGCGCTTGTGACTTTACATAACATGTAGTAGCCTTCTCGGAGATGGGTCAATCCAGTGCACCATTACCCTTAATGCTTACCCATGTGTTGGATCATGATATCTCAATATCAATCCAACCCCATACTAGTATATAGATGATTGTCCTATTAATCATTATAATCGACGACTTCATTCATGTTATCATATCTCCATATCGATAACATAATGAATCGTAAATCCATATTGTCACAATAAATTGATTTCCTCTAGGGAACAATTCCAACATCAAGTGCTCTCGGAAGATCAATCATTCCAGTATCCGTGAAGATCACATCCAGGCTTTCACAGCTGATTTTTCTAGTGTGTTCTTCTCTTTTTGTACTTAAATTGCTTATCTTTTGTATATCTTATACCTCACAAAAACCTAGTGGTTGGTTGTTCAAGTGAACAACAATAGGTTCTTGTTAGCTCAACAATTAGTAGCTGATACTAGATAGGTTTGGAACCACAAGTTGTATAGGTGTAAGGGAGTTCACCTAGACTTGAAGATCTAGGGTTGTTTCTATGTGAGTAATAAGAAGTGTTTTCCCAATCCTGGTGGGATTAGATCCCCCAGGCAGAGATTAGGTCCACTGGGACTGAACTCTGTAATTGCTCTGTGCTCTTTACTTTACAGTTTAGCTATTTATTCTTGCAAGTGATCTAAATCAAATTAGGGTTTACAAACTGTTTGGTTCTGGAACTAGTTCAAGGCCTTGAAGCTTTCTTTTATACTTAAGAAGTTTCTGAACAGTCTTACAAAATCTCAAGGCCTTGAGATTTCTGTCTTGTACCTGTATCACTTAGTTAAATTCTGTGTTTTAGCAAAAAGTTCCCATACTCTATTCACCCCCCCCCCTTCTAGAGTATTTTGGTCCTGTATTTAGTCTACATTACAAACTTTCAAAAATTATAAAGAAAAAACTAATCCGCGGCGTAGTTAGCATCAGATTCTTAACTTCTTGAATGATCTTCCTCTCTGATTCAAATCTGTATCAAATCGAGAAAATAATTAAAGACTTAATTATTTTAAATGCTGATGAAGTCCAGTGCAATTTGGCTCAAAGAGGGAGACAGAAATACTGCTTTCTTCCATAAAGTTACATCAAATAGGAGGAGGAAACAATTTATTAATCGTATTGAGACTGGAGAGGGCAATGTTGTCAATCATCCTACTCAGACTGGAAATTTATTTACTGACTATTTCAAAAAGCTTTTTACAAGTGATAATAATAACTTTGACAATGTTGTTAATGATATCCCTCAAGAGATCACTCCTAAATTTTTTGATAAGCTTAATAACCCTTTTACTGAGGAAGAAGTGTTAAATGCTTTGTAAGAAATGCATCCTCTAAAAGCCCCCGACCCGGATTGTTTACCGGCTTTGTTTTACAAATCCTACTGGGAGAGATTGGAAAAGATGTCATTCGTTGCTGTCTAATTTTTCTAAACCACGGGAATGATTTTTCTAAAATGAATGAAACTTGTATTGTTTTAATTCCTAAAAAGAAAGATGCCAAAAAGGTTACTGATTTCCGGCCTACTAGCTTATGTAATGGTTCTTATAAAATAATTTTGAAAACCATAGCTAACAGACTAATAAACATTCTTCATTTCATTGATTGATGAGTCTCAATCGATGTTTGTTAAAAAAATGCTTATTACTGACAACACTATTACTGCTATGGAAACTTCACATACCGTCAACGCCTTTATTTCTGATCGAATATTTCCAAATTCACATTTTCCCAATTTTTTGAGGTTGCCAGTTATAGTTTTCAGCTTTGTGTTGAGACATAAACCTCTTCTTTCTTGCCAAACTTCACTATATTGCGCCTCACAAATTAGGTTAGTGGCCCAGATTGAGTCGAACATGAATCAATTTGCTCTTCCCCTTAATAAAGGAGATGGCTAGAGTGTGACGCTATGAACTGAATCAGGAACCACTTGTTGCTGAACTAATGCTCCCGAAACTTATCCTTCCATTCTACATTCACCAGAACTCTGTAAATACATTCTATAATTAATCCCATGGCTCTGATCTTTAGACCAAGTAAAAGGAACTCATATGAACCTCAAATCACGCAAGTTACATCTGTCGATTTCTTTAATGAACGGTTAAATATGGATGTACATGACTTCTTAGCCTCTTTCTTTCTTAGAGCTTGATGAAATCACATTAAAGTCCCCCATGACACACTATGGTGTCATTGGTATGTTGAAGTAGATTCCCTAGAGGCAATCTTATTTAGTATGAACATTATATTTGGCTAGAACATTCATTTCTTATTTATGGAGATATTTAATATGTTGGAGTCGTTAGATTACAATTGTTGTTTATCTTAAATATCCCTAGTCCATTATATTGATTAATAGGACGATCTCTATAGACTAGTATGTGGGTATATTGATTTGGTGACATCAAGTCTAACACATGGGTTTGCATTAGGAGTAATGGCATACTGGATTGCCCCACCACGAGAAAGCTATGTATAAATTATGTTAATGTCACAAGTGCTTCTCGTAGTGACAATGGTGTTGTAGTCCTTAGACTTGAAGTCACTAGATACTCCAGTTGTGGAATATCAGGTTCTGATATCATTAAACGATACACCGTAACTGGGTAACTATAAAGATGCTATTCGGACATGATAGGAAGCAAGCTGAGAGATGGTAGTGATATAGAGATGAATTATCCCTCCTACATAATGACAGCAAATATCCATGGCCACTCAAGGGGTAGAGCTTATGGAAGTCTGGCCAGACTCAAGTAAATCGATCTGACATATTGATGTTATCTGTACAGATACGCATGTTCCCACGATCGAGAAACTATGGATTGGATATACGAGTGTGACATTTATGTCTCAGGTCCAATACGGATATAGATACAAAGGTACAATTCAACACGGTAACATTGGGCACAAGGTTTATCGGATCACTGACTATTTATATTAGTTAGGTAGCATAGATATGTTGCTAGACACCGCTCTATGTTTGTAATAGTTACTGCTAACTTAATATAAACCTATAGGGTCACAAAACGATTAAACATTAATTAGTTGAAAAATTAATCAAAAGGATCAAAAAGCAACCAGGTGCAAAGTTAGCTGGACTAATTCGCAAAGTGGACTAATCCGTATATGGACATGATTAGTATTTGGGCAAGTTTGTAGTTAATAAGGAGTTATTAACTATAAAAGGGTAACCCTAGCTTATTATTTCTCTCGAGTTGGCATTAAGAGAAATAAGAGAGTAAGGAGAGAACACCAAGAGGTGTCGGCCCTCCCTGTCGGCTCCTACCCGTCGGCCACCAAAGGCTTCGTCCTTGTTGCTTCATTTTGCATGACCATTTGCTTCCTCCTTTGACGTTGTTAGCCCAAGGCGTGAAGGAGATTCCATTTCTCAATTCCTAGGTGTGGATACCGTAGAGACGAGGACATCATTCGTCGTTGTGATCACACAAACTCACAAGATACACGTTTCTTCTTGTATCACGTTATGAAAGCTTAACCTACGATTCATGGATGGTTTTGATCAGGAATCTATGATTATATTTTCGCTGTGTATCCTACATCAAAGCCCTACTGTGGTATAAGAGCCACATGTCGTAGCGCATAACGTGATTTATGTGTTACAGTTTTATTAGTTTTTACACCGTATCGTTAATTTTCGGGGAAAAATTGATCTTTGCATAATGATGCATATTGAATATGATCAATAGGGAATGAGATAGTTTTACTTATTGTGTAAAAATTAGCTAATTTTGTTTACATATGATGTGAAAAGCTAGGGTTTGGGTGCAATTGGGGAAAAATGTGTTTTTTCCTACAATTGAAAATATGCCCGCAAGGAAGGGGAAAAGTTTTTGGAAACTGCCCTATGGGATTCGGCCTAGTCAAAACCGCCCCTCTCCTTGGCGCACGGACCGAGACCGACAACCTATCAGGTTCTTCCAGCCGCCGGTTTGACCGTACGGGCTGGTCCAACCGGTTTGGCCCGGCTCAGCTAGTCCAAACGGGTTGGCCAATAGGATTGGAGCATCCGTTTCACTGTTTTGACCCTAGAAAATCCCAAATTCAAGTAAAATTGACCAAGCACGATAGAAATTGAATTTTAACTGTTTATGCGTTTTATCGCATGGTGGTTGGATGTGGTCTAGGTTGTGGATGTTTATTTTGTGGTTGTTTTGGTTTTAGTTTTGAATCTAATTAATGTAATTAATTTACGGCATGCGTGTCGTCTTTTCCCTCGCCTATGAGGTTCCTCTATTTAGTTTAGATGCTAGATAGAATTAGATATATAAAATATAGTGAATACATGGAGAAGAAGATTAAAGACTAAAGAAACCACAAGACGATGAAGACCCATAAGCTGGGACGCATGGACTAAAGATGAAGCCGCATGGAGATGAGCTTGTCACTTTAGGGCGTATAGATATTCTCATTGGCTTGGGAATATATTAGTTTTATGGGCGACATCCATACCACGTTTGTTTATTTATTTATTTATTTATTTATTGTCTTGTTATTTATTTTGATGTATGGTTGATGCATGCAAAACGTAACAAGATAAAAATAAAACAGTTTGATCTTTTATATGAAATTTCCCATTTCAAATAAGTAGATCAGTTGATAATATCAACAAAATAATTTAAAATTGACAAGGAAATCCCTCAACAATAAATATTGTGTTTTTCCTTCTCTTGCTTAACACTCGTCATCATCAGAGAATATTAAATCGGGCTTTCCAAAGCAAGGCGATTAAATTGATCTAGATATAGCGCGACGACACAAGCTAGTAATGTGTGATTGGTGAAGTGAGAGGTTAAACGCAACTAAGCTACTTCAATACGATTGAAAGCTTAGAGGCAAGGCAATTAAAATTATCTATGAGATAGATAAATAACGAGTTATTTTCCCAATTTAACCAAGAGTTGCATAGGATGCAATTGGAAGTTGTTCTTACCTAAATAACTAGCTTTTGGGTGAATTGCCAAAGCAAGCTCAAGAGGAGGTGAAAAAAGCATCTTGTGCCACTAGAAAATATATATGATATTTTCCGCATTAATGGTGAGGGCTATTAATCCGAGAAAAATAGTGGGAGCTATAATTAATAATATAATTAATATTCTCTTTAAATGTAGGTTATTATTCACAAATTGCATATTTCACATTTTGTAGAATTCCAATCGAAAACAATCAAACATCGACTCCATCATCGCGATCTGTCCTTGAGAAGGACAAGTTGTCTAGAACCAATTTTCTAGACTGGTACATAATCTTTAGAATTGTTCTCAAGCAGGAAAAGAAGTTGTACATTTTAGACAATCCTATTCCAGAGCCACCAGGAGAAGATGTTGTTCTTGCTGCTACAAGAGCACATCGAAAGATCGTGGATGATTCTAATATGTGACTTGTCTCATACTTTGCACAATAAACTCTGAGCTTCGGTAGCAACATGAGAACATGGAGGCGTACGATATGATCGTACATTTGAGACAGCTCTTCCAAGAGAAAGCAAGGCATGAGCGGTATGAAGTATCTAAAGCACTGTTCAAGTGCACTCTGCCAGAGGGGAACCCAATCGGGCCTCATGTAATCCGTATGATCGGATACATGGAGAATCTCGAGAGAATAGGCTTCTCATTCGGCCAAGAGTTGGCCACTGATCTCATCCTGCAATCATTGCCAGATAGTTATAGTCAGTTCATCATGAAATAAAATATGAATGAGATCAACAAAACTCTGTCAGACCTGCTCAATATGTTGAGGATCGCTGAATAGAGAATTAACAAAGGAAAAGGCAAGGACATAATGATGGTCAATAGAGTGAAGAGCAAGCGAGTTGATTCTACCTCCAAAAGGAAGAGCAAGGCAGTTGCTAAACCCAAGGAAGTTTCTTTAAAGCCTGATGGTGGCGTCTCTAAGGGCGCATGTCACTATTGTAGCCAAACATGCCACTCGAAGAGGAATTGCCCAAAATATCTGGAAGATAAAAGGCTTGGAATATTAATTCCACCACCACAAGGTATTTTTGTTATATATGTCAATCTATTTATCTTTTCATCTTGGGTATTGGATGTGGATCTCACATTTGTCGAAATATTCAGGATCTAAAGAGAAGTAGAAGATTGGCTAAAGAGGAGTTCGACTTGCGCGTTGGGAATGGAGTTCGACTTGCGCGTTGGGAATACTTGAGTCAAGAGTTTGATGAATATCTTAGAGAGTTTGGGATCTTGTCCCAAATCACTCCACCCAGAACGCCACAATGGAATGGCGTGTCCGAGAGGAGGAATTGCATCATGATGGACATGGTGCGGTCTATGATGTGTCAAACGGATCTTACAATATCGTTATGGGGACATGCTCTATTAACTGCAACTTTTTACCATTATCCATGTTCGATCCAAATAAGTCATGAAGACACCATAGGAGATGTGGACTGAGATGTCACAGCCCGGATCCCCAAGGTCCGAGAACGTAACCATATTCAAACAATACGCTGGAAATTGACAATTTCAACAGTTCGGTTTAGAAATTTCATATCGTCTAAACGGCTTGGTGAAAAATTACGAAACTTGGTCTGAGACATCCTAGATATGTATAATTACACCATCTGAAACATTTTTTAAAATTGTTTAGGTGTTCAGGAGATACAAGCCAAAACGTGCGGCTGGTCGGCAGAAAATTCAGAACTATAACCCGAACTTTCAAAATTCAATTACTCGAAAAATATAAGCCCAAAGAACATGAAATTTTGCAGAGAGGTTCCCAAACATGTCTAATATACCCATTAAAAAATAGTTTTCGATTTGGAGTTACCTATATTTAATTATAATTTTTCTCGTGAGATGACTGCTGGAGCAAAAGAAATTCAGAACTGAATGACCAACTTCAAAAAATGTTTCTGGGAAATCCAGCCGTTAACCATCTTTCAAATTTAGCTGAAAAGAGCTCATATGTGTCTAGTTTACAAATCTTCTTGAATCACTTCGATTGTTGAACGGATCTCCAGTAAAGAGCAAAATCGTATCAGCATGTATAATTTGTCCAGTTTAAGTAAAACAACTAAAATTGTGTTCCAACGCTATTCAATTAACATGACAAGTGTGCCAAAAGGAATATAACGACATCGTCTTACTATCAAAAGGGTTTGAAAAGTTTGACATGAACCAACATAAAAAGACATCAAATCCCACAACTAGGCCAACGGCCCTCCAAACGTGCAATGAATGCATACATGACTACACATTTCACCTTATTGACAAAGCAACTAATATCACATAACAAGATGAACTAGCTCCAACAATCATCTAACAATAGACTCTAATGCAAGAATAAAATCAAAACTTCCATGTCTTCAATTTTTCGCATTCTCACCTGAAAAATAATAGGGTGAGCAACCACAGCACAGTAGGAAAATAAACTAAAACAGACATTACCAGAAGCATAAGAGCGACACACATAACATATGTAAATTGATGACCACGATGTATAAATTAAACAACTAATGGTAACATATGCTCGACCAAATACCAAACCATGAACAACTGGGAGATGTGTACCAAACACACGGCCGTTTACGGCCAGAAACCGAGGGACCAGGCAACCCAAACACACGGTTGTTTACGGTATCAAACCGAGAGAACATGCAACCCAAACACACGGCCGTTTACAGTATCAAACCGAGGGGACATGAAACCCAAACACACGGCACAGCTTTACAGGTTACTAACCCGAAGGACATTCATGTACCTCCTGCGCGGGTTTATAGTCTTTCACCGATGGGCACCAAGCCCAACTTTCTCAACGGGTACACTCTCCCCAAGACACAAACACCATATGACACAATCAGGGTTCTCACACCCTCCAATGCATTTACTTCCAACAAAACAGCCCAACAAATTCCAACTTCATCCACATGTGGCACTCTTCTCACATAGACCAATTCCACGCATTCGCATGCAACCAAATTCACATAGCACAAACACGATAACACTTAGAAATCGAATGACACACACTTCACACATTCAAATCACAAAAATTTACATGAACATATATGTAAGCATATCACAAGTATACAAATTACAATGCCCAAATTAATTAATTTCCTTACCTAGCGTGAAACGCGTGATTTTCTGAGTTCACCGAGAGATGGAGATTTTGGTACCATTTCGAAGCTATTGACGCGTAGACCAATACTTCCTTCTATAAGATTGCGAGATAATGAGTTTTAGGTCACCAACTATATACTTTTATTTGACTGAGTAGACTGAAAATTAAATGATAAACTGAAAAATTGACTGACAAACATGGCGGAATACGACCTACAAAGATTGGAGCATATTGAAAGAGGGAGAATAAGACTCGCGATAGTTGGAAAAGATCGCCGAAACTTGTGGAGACGCGTCGGAAGAAGAACGAAGAAGCAACAATGGAGGTGGAAGGATTTCTACAACAATCAAGCGTTCCTTTTTTTCTTATTTCTATCGTCATTTAATTTCATCCTACAAGTTATGGAATTTTTAAAAATCACTACAATCCCTAGGACTTTAGAATATATACAAACACATATCCCCCTCAACAAAAACTATGAATGTTCTAACTATATACAATACATATTGTAAGATCAAGTTGTGCAAGGCTTGGAATAGTCTAACTATTTCAAGGCCTTGAACCAGCTTTCAAAGCCTTGAATCAGTTCTCATAGGCTTGAAAATAGTATAGCTATTTTCAAGGCCTTGAAGCTGGATTCAAAGTCTTGAAACTGTCTAACAAACATGAACATTCTCAGGGGGAGTTTTCTGTAAACTCTTCTAAGTTGATTTCCTTACTCTCCTTCATATGATTGATTTATTGTTGTTTGATGATGAAAAGACAAATCATTCTAACTCGTTTGAACATAGAATATCATATGTTTTGACTATGATTTTGCAGGGAAGATTATTTCCTAGTTTGTAGAGATTATTTCCTAATCTGACTTTTGCAGGGAAGGAAATAATTGAGAAGATGATTCTGTGTTTGATGTGAATGAATTTCTAGCTTCTCAACCTATTCAAATGAAAGATCACGACATTATCTCTGAATATTGTGATCACTTAACCATTGGAGAATATTTTCAAAGAGTCGAAGTCTGTTGCCTACAAAATAGGAAATTTGTTGCTGAAAATCTAGGAAGATTTGCAGAGCTGTTCGAAGTTTAAATAGAGCTCAATTCTGAAGCAACTAGACACAACACTCAACGGGAAAAAAAGATAGACTAATTTATGGATTAACAAGCATCAAAGAAGTTCATCCATCTCACAATCCATTCAGAGAAGAGCACTGCATACTTAATCGCAGTTTCTACACTTTAAGTTTTCTTCTGTATTGTGCCTTATTGGTAGATTATTTCTGTAATATCTTTATCTTTATTCTCGAGGATTTTTCAAGAAGAAAAATAGATAATTCTTAGTTAATCAATTAGCTAGAGCAGGTACTAGATAGGTTCGGGAGAACCACAAGCTGTAACAGAGTAAGACATCTCTCTGTGCTTGAGATCTAGGGCTTAGCTTTTGATTAATAAGAATTGTGTTGAAAATCCTGCAGGGAGAAGATCCCTGAGGTAGAGACGTAGGTCCAAGTGGACTGGACTCTATAAATCATTCGTCTCTTGTTTTTACAATTCATTCTTTTTCATAGTTTTTGCAGCATACACAACTGTCTATTTTTCAAGGGTTGGAAACTCTTTTCAAGGCCTTGAAAAAGGCTTATCTACTTTATTACAAACTGCATCTCTTCCAAGGGATTGAACTGGTTTTCAAGGCCTTGAACTTCACTAGTTTTCACAAGATCTCATCTTCCTAGCATGTTTTACAAAAAGTTTGCATACTCTATTCAACCCCCCCCCCCTCTATAGTATATTAGTTGATTTACCATCTGCACACTCACACTTTCAATTGGTATCAGAGCTTGTATCACTGTATAGATTTAACCATCTAGTGATCATGAGTACTGGAGGTGATGGTTGTTTCTCACAGGGTAGAGCTGCTAACAGAACTCCTCTATTTTGTGGAGAAAATTTTGCTCACTGGAAAGCTTTGATGAAAATGTTTATCATTGATCAAGACATAGAGCTTTGGACCATTATTCAGAATGGACCTCACATTTTCTACACAGAGAAAGATGGGATTAGAACTCTCAAATCTGAAGACTCACTCTCCTCTTCTGAATTAGAGCAATTCTCTAAGAATTACAAAGCTATTAACATCTTATATTGTACTTTGAGTACAAATGAATTCAACAGGATTTCAAGCTGCACTACTGCCAAAGAAATCTGGGATAATCTTGTGGTAAATTTTGAAGGGACCAGTCAAGTCAAGCAAAACAAGATCAACATCTATCTCAGGCAATATGAGTTGTTTAAGATGAATGCAGATGAGTCTATCAGAGACAAGTTCAAAAGGTTCACAGATATTGTTAACAACCTTGATTCACTGGGAAAACATTTTTCCAGTGAAGAAAAGGTGAGGAAGATTCTAAGAAGTCTTCCAAAGGAAAAGTGGGAACCAAAGACCACTACTATTGAAGAAGCCCAGAATCTCTCAACTCTACAACTTGATGACCAGCAAGGGAAGCTTCTGACACATGAAATATTTATAAATGAAGCTGATGAAGAGCTACCAGAAAGTGTCAAGAACTTATCTCTCAAAGCCAAAGAGAATGAGATAACTCAAAGCCTTGAAACTGAGGATGGTGATGATGAAGATCTAATTGCCTTGATCTCCAAAGCCTTGACATGGATTCTCAAAATGAAGAAAAACTTTGGAAACAAAGACTTCAACAGAGAGAGACACAGACCATCCAGTAGCAAGGACTACAAAGGTAAGTCTTCTTCAAAAAGTCAATCAAAGATCATGAATTTCTTTGAATGTGGTGATGCGGGACATGTGATAAGAGATTGTCCACACAAGAAAAGCAAGAACTTTCAAAATAAAGACCATGAAAAAATAAAGAAAGCTATGATAGCTTCATGGAGTGATTCAGATAGTTTAAGTGAATCAGAATCAGAAGAAGAACATGCCAATCTATGCCTCATGGACAAGCATGATGAAAGTTCTGAGAAGATTATTGAGGTAATGGTAAACTGTCTGATTTCAAAACCAAAAGATGCTCTTTTAGATTATCTCAGAACAATGCTTTTAAATGAAGAAGCTAATCTGAAAGAGATCAGACTTTTGAAAGAAAAAGTTCATGAACAAGCAAAACATAACTTACAACTTGTTTGTCTAATCAGATTCTTGAAATATCTCATAAGAAAACTGACAGTGATTTCAAGGCCTTGAAACCAGTTAAAGCCTTGAAAACACAAGTCAAGGAGGTAGTCACTGAAAACTCTTTAATGAGTAACAACCTTGTTAATCTAAAACATCAAGTTGATGAATTAGATAAACAAAAGACTACTCTTACTGAGAAACTTCAAGAATCTGAATTGGTCAAATTTAAGCTTGATGGATCAGAACACAAGTTGAACTTGATTCTTGGAGGAAGTTCATAGTCAGTTCACAAAGCTGGTATTGGATTCAATCCAAAATTTCCAAGAAAGAACAATACCAGATTTGTGAAAGCTGGAAGCAAAACTTCTCCTAAATGTTATTACTGTTGCAAAACTGGTCATGTTAAAATGATTTGTCCTTTCAAAGAAGAGACCCTCACATAATGAGGAACACTTTTCCATTTCAACTCAAAGGACAAGTTAAACAGATTTGGGTTCCTAAAGGGATTAGACCACCTAACATGGTTGATCCTGAATATGAATCCAAATTACACACTTGGTCTAACAGTTGGGTAAGGCAGTGATTGGTGTTTGCAGGGTGTCACCAAATAATAAAAGTGGTTTATGGATAGCGGTTGCTCAAGAAATATGAGTGGAAAGAGATCTCCATTTTCATAATTAAAGGAGCAATCAGAAGGTTCAATTACACTTGGTGATAAATTCAAATGCAACATTCTCGGTATTGGTAAAGTTGGTGCAAATTATAAAAACTCTATTTCTAATGTGTATCTAGTTGATGGCAACAAATTTATCTTTGATAATGGCAACAAAGTTATCTTTGATAATGGCAACAAATTTATCTTTGATAAAGAGTAAGTGTGTGGTGCAAAATGAGAAATTAGGAGATTGCATTCTCACAGCCTCTAGATCAAACAATGTTTATACCTTTCAGACTAACAAAGTTGCAAGTGAAAGTTTGAAGTGTCTCAAGGCCTTGAAAGAGGATTCAAAGCTTTGGCACAGGAAGCTTGGTCATATTAGTTTGCACACTTTGAACAAGTTGATTTCTAAAGACCTGGTAAGAGGATTACCATCCATCAAGTTCAGAGAAGATGAATTGTGCAAAGCTTGTGCTCAAGGCAAGCAGACCAGAAGCTCTTTTAAGCCAAAGAAGTTTTTCAGTACAACTAGACCCCTTGAACTGCTACATATGGATCTTTGTGGTCCAATGAGAACTCCTACTCCAAAAGGTAAACGGTATATGCTAGTTGTTGTAGATGACTTTTCTAGATATACTTGGGTAATGTTTCTCAAAGAAAAATCTGAAGCCCTCTCTGAATTTTCAAAGTTTTGCAGAGAACTTCAAACTATGAAAAACCTACATGTTGCTTCAATTAGAAGTGATCATGGTAGAGAATTTGATCAATTAGAATTTAATTTGTTCTGTGATAAGCATGGTATTACTCACAACTTTTCTGCTCCAAGAAATCCTCAACAGAATTGTGTTGTTCAAAGAAAGAACAGGACTCTTGAAGATATGTCAAGGACAATGCTTCTTGAAAACAAGCTGCCAAAACATTATTGGGTAGAAGCTGTGAATACAGCAAACTATATACTGAACAGGTGCTTGATCCTATTTGAAGAAAACCCCCTATGAACTATTCAAAGGGAGGAAACCAAACATTTCATATTTCAGGCCCTTTGGATGTACATGCCTTGTCCATAACAATGGAAAAAACAATCTTGGTAAGTTTGATGCAAGGAGTGATGAAGGTATCATTCTTGGTTACTCTCTGAATAGCAAAGCTTATAGAGTTTACAATAAAAGAACCAAACTGGTTGAAGAAAGCATTCATGTTATTTCTTATGAATGTTATGATGGTTATTTGAGTGAAAGTTTTGCAAACTTGAATTTGAACAAGCATGAATCAGAGGAAGAGACTGAGAATCCACTGGGATTCAAGAAAGGCTCAGAAGAAAACAGAATACTTTTTCAAGACCTTGAAAATGGTGCTCAAGGCATTGAAAATAAGCCCCAAAGCCTTGAAAAAAGATGATCAAAAGAATGAAAGTAACAAAGCCACTAATTCAAGACCAGAGAAGATCTATGGAGAACCTGAAACCTGGTCTCCAAGAAAGAGATTCAAATATCTCTCATCTCATCAAGTTGATAATATCTTTTCAGATCCAACCACTGGTAAACAAACTATATCACAGTTGAAGAACTCATGTGCCTTTAATGCTTTTATCTCTCTTGTAGAACCCAAAAATGTGAAGGAAGCATTACAAGAGGCAGACTGGATCATTGCTATGCAAAGTGAACTCAATGAGTTTGAAAGGAATAAGGTTTGGAACCTGGTTCCTCCACCTACAAACCAGTCTGTCATTGGTACCAGATGGGTGTTCAGAAATAAGTTGGATGAAAGTGGCAAAGTGATCAGAAACAAAGCAAGGTTAGTTGCTCAAGGATACAACCAAGAAGAAGGTATTGATTATGAGGAAACTTTTTCTCCAGTTGCCAGGTTAGAAGCAATTACAATTTTACTTTCCTTTGCATCTCACAAGAACATGAAATTATTTAAAATGGATGTGAAGTGTGCTTTCTTAAATGGCTACTTACAAGAAGAAGTTTATGTAGCACAACCCCCTGGTTTTGAAAATGACAAGTTTCCAGATCATGTTTACAAACTTGACAAAGCTCTTTATGGTTTAAAACAAGCTCCACGAGCTTGGTATGAAAAATTGTCAAAATTTTTTATTGAAAATGATTTCAAAAGAGGACTAGTAGACAAGACTCTTTTCATAAAGACTCGGGAGAAATATTTGCTTGTAGTTAAGATCTATGTTGATGATATCTTGTTTGGAGCTACTAATGATCTATTGTGCAAAGAATTCTCAAGTCTTATGAGCAAGGAATTTGAAATGAGCATGATGGGAGAGCTGAACTTCTTCCTAGGAATTCAAATACATCAATTGAAGAAGGGCATCTTTCTGCATCAAAGCAAATACACAAAAGACTTGTTAAGAAAATATAGCATGGCTCAATGTAAGGAAGCCAAGACTCCTATGAGTTCTACACTGTCCTTAGATAAGGATGAATATGGTAAGAGTGTTAATGTAAAAGAGTATAGAGGTATGATTGGATCATTACTCTATCTCACAGCAAGCAGACCAGATATCATGTTTAGTGTATGTATATGTGCTAGATTTCAAGCTGATCCAAAAGAATCACACTTGACTGCTGTGAAGAGAATATTCAGATATCTCAATGGTACCAAAGACTTAGGGCTTTGGTATCAAAGACATTCTAACTTCTCATTACGTGGATTTTCATATGCTGAATTTGCAGGTTACAAAGTTGATAGGAAAAGTACTTCAGGAACTTGCCAATTTATTGGATCATCCTTGATCAGTTGGCATTCCAAGAAACAGAATTCAGTTGCTATATCAACAGCTGAAGTTGAATATATAGCTCAACAACTAAGAGACCTTGGATTTGATTTCAGAAGCATACCTATCAAGTGTGATAACACCAGTGGAATTTCAATTAAAAAGAATCCAGTTCAACATTCAAGAACCAAGCACATTGATGTCAGACACAATTTCATCAGAGATCATACTGAGAAAGGTGATATTGCTCTTTAATTTGTAGCTACTAACACGCAAATTGCAGATATCTTCACTAAACTATTGGCAAATGAAAGATTCTCAGCTCTAAGATTGGAATTTGGAATGCTAAATAAATATGCATTGGTTTAGGGGGAGCATCATGTAAGAAAGATAAGTTGTATGTGTTTTCAAAGGTTTGAACTGATTTTCAAAGCCTTGAAAATCACTTCAAAGATTTGAGTTTTATCTGTTGCAATGTTACAGCATTTCAAGACCTTGAAAACCTTTTCAAAGCCTTGAAAATAAGTCTGCTATTCTAGTAGTCAATAAACTTGGATCATTTTGTATTGGGTGATATCTCTTTAGGTATTTGCGCAATATAGCCCCGACCTTGTTCGAAAATATGTTTTAGCCAAAAATAGTATTAAAATATTTTATTTCCAACGGACTAAAAGATTTGAACTTTCTCTGATTATTACAGATCTTTTCAGATCAGTGAGATATTCTAGTTTCCTTTTGAAACTCAAAATATTTTAGTATTTATTTTCTTCTCTTTTCCTCTCTCCGTATCATTCCTACCTCTCTCTATTCTTCTCCCAAACCCTAATGAGCACAAGGAGAACCTCAGACAGAATCAAGATGGCAGGAGGATGAAAACCGGGTTCAGAGAAGAAAAGAAAGGCAGTAGTGGATGAAGTTCAAGATCTTGTGGAGACTCTAGTTCTAGAAATCCTATTGCAGAGGAAGTTGCAGATCTCCCCCCTCCCCAGAAGAAAGCCAAGAAGGTTGCAACTCCCTCCTCATAAAAGAAAAAGAAGAAAGAGAAGGCTGCTGCAGAGAAACAACCTGTTACAGAGGTCTCCAGTTCTAAGAAGTTAAAGAAACAGAAGAAGACCACTCAAGCTGAAAAAAGGAAAGGGAAGATGACCGAGGAACAGCCAAAAGATCATATGGAGAGGGCTCTGAAAGTCTACTCAAAGACCCCAACCCCTGATGAAACCTGGTTTGTCTCAAACACCTCCAGAGGTCAGTGGTTAGATAGTTTTGCTTCCAGATCTATTGCATTATGTAGTATGATCAATATGCATATGGTGGAACACATGAAACTTAAGTGCATATCTATGTTAAAGAAGAGTTCTATGTGGTTTATGCTGAATCCTAAAGAATTAGCCTACCCAAGACTCACCAGACTCTTCTATTTGAACATGAAGCAAGTTAAGAGATCAGCACTCTTGGTTATTCAATCTAGAGTTGCTGGAATACAGATTGAATTGGACCACTCTGAGTTTTCCAATGTGCTAGGTTGTCCCAAGAGATATGACACAAGCAATCACCCACCAAAGATAGAAATATTGAAACAAGCCAAATAAGAGTTCTATCTTCCAAATACCCCCACCACAACCAAACTATTAACACACTTTGTGTTAAATGCTGAAGCCAAAGTCCTTCACACTATTCTGGCAAGGTGTATCTTTCCCAGAGAACACTCTAGGAAGCTGGTGACTAAAAGAATGTTTCACATCATGTATCTGATCATGCATGGCTATGAGGTTGATCTCCCAAAGTTGGTGCTTGAACATATGCTCTTTAGCCATACCAATCAAAGGAAACACCCTCTGCCCTATGCAAATCTTCTCACAATGTTCTTTGAACACTTTGAGATTCCAACTGGCGGAGAGGAATCGGTCACTTCTGGCATGGGAATGCTAAATGAGAAGGCATTTGAGAACATTGGAGTGGTGAAGACAAAAGATAAATTTTGGAAGTTGTACTCAGATTTTACTTAAGCAGAACTAGGTGCAAAGAAGTTTCGTAAGCCCAAAACCTTGACTCCCACTTCAAGTAAGAATTCTCAGCCTACAGACAATGAGATACTTGATGGTTTGGAGTTGGATATGGAAGAAATCAAATAAATTGTTTATGGACTTGAGACTGACATGAGTCAAGTAAAGTATATGGTGGAAAGTACTTTTAGGAGCATGACTTTGCTTGATGTTCCTGAGGATGAAGAAGGTACTAAGAAGGGTGAATCTGACAAGAATCTGCCCAGTGAACACTCCAATCAGAAAGAGACTGCTCCAGTCAAAGATAAGGGAAAGCAAGTGGTAGAACAGGCTGCTCAGAAAGGAGAAGAGGTTAACAATCCTGACTCAGATGACCTGCTGATTACCTTGAAGAAAAATAAGAAATCTCCAAAGATAGCTACAAAGGACAAGACTGAAGAAGCTACTGTTGCTTGTGAAAATGAAGAAGAACAGGAAGAACATGATAAGACTGATGCTGAAGACAGTGAGGCAAAAGAAGGAGATCAGGATGGAGATGAAGACCCAACCCCTTAATCTGGCCTATTCTTTCTTCCCATTCTTTCTATTAAGCTTTTAAAGTTTTCAAAATTTTCCAGAGATCCAACATCTTCTCTATCCGTTTGGATGAAAGTCAAAAAGGGGGAGAAATTCTAGGGTTTTTAGTTTTAATTCTTAGGAGTTATTTGTTATTTGTCGAACTTTTTATTTTATGTTGGAGAATTGAATAATTTGGATCTTTTTGGAACGACTGTGTTATTATGAATTGTGAACTAATCAGTATTTTTTGCAGAGACTAAGGATCAAACAGAATTTGGTTTTGTCTTTCATCAAGGGGGAGATTGTAAGATCAGGTTGTGCAAGGCTTGGAATAGTCTAACTATTTCAAGGCCTTGAACCAGCTTTCAAAGCCTTGAATCAGTTCTCATAGGCTAGCTATTTTCAAGGCCTTGAAATTGGATTCAAATTCTTGAAACTGTCTAACCTATATGAACATTCTCAGGGGGAGTTTTCTGCAAACTCTTCTAAGTTGATTTCCTTACTCTCCTTCATATGCTTTATTTACTGTTGTTTGATGATGAAAGAAAAATCGTTCTAACTCGTTTGAACATAGAATATCATCTGTTTTGACTATGATTTTACAGGAAAGATTATTTCCTAGTTTGCAGATATTATTTCCTAATCTGACTTTTGCAGGGAAGGAAATAATTGAGAAGATGATTCTGTGTTTGATCTGAATGACTTGATAGCTTCTCAACCTTTTCAAATGCAAGATCACGACATTATCTCTGAAGATTGTGATCACTTAACCGTTGGAGAAGATTTTCAAAGAGTCAAAGTCTGTTGCCTACAAAATAGGAAATTTGTTGCTGAAAATCTGGGAAGATTTGCAGAGCTGTTTGAAGTTTAAATAGAGATCAATTTTGAAGCAACTAGACACAACACTCAACGGGAAAAAAAGATAGACAAAGTGCTGGATTAACAAGCATCAATGAAGTTCATCCATCTCACAATCCATTCACAGAAGATCACTGCATACTTAAACTGCAGTTTCTACACTTTAAGTGTTCTTCTATATTGTGCCTTATTGGTAGATCATTTCTATAATATCTCTATCTTTATTCTCGAGGATTTTTCAAGAAGAAAAATAGAGAATTCTTAGTTAATCAGTTAGCTAGAGCAGGTACTAGATAGGTTAGGGAGAACCACAAGCTGTAACAGAGTAAGGCATCTCTCTGTGCTGGAGATCTAGGGCTTAGCTTTTGATTAATAAGAATTGTGTTGAAAATCCTGCAGGGAGAAGATCCCTGAGGTAGATACGTAGGTCCAAGTGCACTGAACTCTATAAATCATCTGTCTCTTGCTTTTACAATTCATTCTTTTTCATAGTTTTTGCAGCATACAAAACTGTCTATTTTTCAAGGGTTTGAAACTCTTTTCAAGGCCTTGAAAAAGGCTTATATACTTTATTAAAAACTGCATCTATTCCAAGGGCTTGAACTGGTTTTCAAGGCCTTGAACTTCACTAGTTTTCACAAGATCTCATCTTCCTAGCAAGTTTTGCAAAAAGTTTGCATACTCTATTCAACCCCCCCCCCTCTATAGTATATTAGTTGCTTTACCATCTGCACACTCACACTTTCACATATAACACACTAAAAATCATTAAGCACATATGAACATACATATATCCACCTTTTAAATCAAACAATTTGAAAATTACTACATGAACACATCAACCAGAAAAGAAATAATATTAATTATAGTAGTAATAGTAATAGTAATAATTATAAGAATTATGGATATCTACATGAGAGGCGTCTCATAGTGTCGTTTATGAAGAGTTGGGGTTGCGACTTCTTTGTTAAGCATTACAAACAGACAAGCTCGAACCAGGTCGGATAAGTGAAGTTTGTGATCCTAAGGAAACGAAAGGATATTATTTCTACAGCCCAATTGAGAAAAAAAAGTGTTTGTTTCTTGGATTGTGTGTTTCTAAAAGAGATTTTTTCTCTAAAGAAGCTAGTGGGAGGACTATAGAGCTTCAAGAAGTTCAAGAACAACAAAAAACTGATACTACAATGGAGCATGAACAGGAACCACACGTTTTTTGGAAGAAACCTGTTGAAGTAACACAAGAACTTCGTAGATCGAGTAGGGTACTTCAAGAGCCAAAGCGGTATGGACTTCTCGTGACTGAGCCCGGTGACGTACCTCTCATGAACCTACTACCTATGGAGAGGTCGTAAAGGGGCCAGACTCTAAAAATTGGCTTGAAGCCATGAGATTCGAAATGGAATCCATGTATACCAACAAAGTACGGAATTTGGTGGAACCACCTGAAAGGGCTCGACCCATAGGGTGCAAGTGGGTCTTCATCTTGAAGACCCGCTTGGATGGCAATGTGGTTTCCTACAAGGGTCAATTGGTGGAAAAATAATTCAGACATATTCATGGTATTGACTATGATGAAACCTTTTCCCCAGTCGCGATGAGTAAATATATTCGTATCTTACTTGCTATTGCAGCTTATCACTACTATGAGATTTTGTAGATGGATGTCAAAACAACGTTTCTGGATGGAAACCTCCTTGAGGATGTTTACATGACACAACGTGAGGGTTTTGAGGATCCATAGCATGCAAACATAGTATGTAAGTTGCAAAAATCCACTCATGGATTGAAGCAAGCTTCTAGGAGTTGGAATCTACGCTTTAATGGTGCGGTCAAAGATTTTGGCTTCATAAAAAAGATGAACCTTGTTTCTACAAGAAGGTTAGTGGGAGTTCTGTTATGTTTTTGGTTTTGTATGTGGATGACATACTACTCATTGGAAACGAAGTTACTACCTTGCAATCTGTTAAAGATTAGCTAGGGAAGTGTTTCTTAATGAAGGACTTAGGAGATGTAGCTTATATACTTGGTATCAAGATCCATAGAGATAGATCTAGGTGCTGCTAGGCCTAAAACCAAGCGCATATATAGACAAGGTGTTGAAACGGTTCAACATGCAAGAATCGAAGAAATGATTCTTGCCCATGTCGCATGGAATCACCCTTACGAAGGCTGACTTTCTTTCAAATCAGATTGAGAAGGACCGCATGAGTAAGATCCCATACCCTTCGGCTATTGAATCTATCATGTACGCCATGTTATGTAGTAGACCAGATGTGTCTTACGCGTTGAGTATGGCAAGCAGATACAAGTCCAATCTGGGTGAGAGTCACTGGATTGCTGTCACGAACATCCATAAGTACTTGAGAAGAACTAAGGATGCATTCTTGATATATGGAGGGGAGGAAGAAATTAGTGTAATAGGTTACACTGACGCACGCTTCCAAACCGATAAAGATGATTACATGTCGCAGTCGGGTTATGTGTTTTGACTAAATGGAGGAGCTGTGAGATGGAAGAGTTCTAAGCAAGAGACAATTGCTGATTCTACAACTGAAGGTGAGTACATTGCCGCGTCAGGCGCTGCAAAGGAGGCTGTTTGGATTAAGAAGTTCATCACTAAGCTTGGTGTGGTTCCTAGCATAGTGGATCCCATTGCGTTGTACTGTGACAACACGGGGGCGATCACACAATCCAAGGAACCCATGTCACACCAGAAATCTAAGAATGTACTTAGGAGATTCGATGTCATTCGAGAGATCATTTATAGAGGAGATGTGAAGACATGCAAGATTCCAACATAGAATAGTCTTTCAGATTAACTAACAAACCCGCTTATTCAGCGAAAGCATGAAGGGCACACTGGATCTATAGGCATACGAGATGCACCACATTGGCTCTAGTGCAAGTGGGAGACTGTTGGAGTAGATGCCCTAGAGGCAATACTATTTAGTATGAACTTGTTTTTGGCTAGAACAATGCAACACGGTAACATTGGGCACAAAGTTTGTCGGATCACTGACTATTTCTATTAGTTGGGTAGCATAAATGTGTTGCTAGACACCGCTCTATGTTTGTAATAGCTAATGCCAACTTAATAGAAACCTACAGGGTCACACACCGAAATGATTAAACTAGAATGAATATTAATTAGTTGGACTAATTAATCAAAAGGATCAAAACGCAACCACGTGCAGAGTTAGTTGGACTAGTGTGTAAAGTGGACTAATCCGTATATGGAAATGATTAGTATTGGGGCAAATTCGTAATTAATAAGGATTTATTAAATATAAAAGGTCAACCCTATCTTATTATTTCTCATGAGTTTTCATTAAGATAAATAAGATAGCAAGGAGAGAACACCAAGAGGTGCCGCCCCTACCCGTCGAATCCTACCCGTCGGCCACCAAAGGCTTCAACCTAGTTGCTTCATTTTGCGTGACCCTTTGATTCCTCCTTTGACGTTTCTAGCACTAGGCGTGAAGGAGACTTCAGTTCTCAATTCCTAGATGTGGATACCGTAGAGACGAGGACATCATTCTTCGTTGTGATCACGCAAACTCATAGGGTACACGGTTCTTTATCACGTTATGATAGCTTAACCTGCGATTCATGGAGGGTCTTGATCAGGAATCTATTATTGTATTTCCGCTGCATATCGTGCATCAAAAGCGTACATGGTAGGGGTTGGATCCTCTCAAGCGACTTCCATGAGTGTTCTCGTTGGCTTGTTGACCGGTCCCCAGAAAGCCTAATAAAAGACTACGTCCTCTAACGATTCTCATTGCATACCCATCCATTTATGTAACATCTGGAGTAAGATTCAGTTTTGACTATAGTTTGGTCAGACCATTGTTGTGAGAGGCCCCCACTTCTTCCTTAACTGTCTTCATGTAGTCCATTCTTGAAACCTAACATCCTTTGAAGTTTCTCCATCCGCTTACTACATTCTCTTGTTTCAAGCAAAAAGACTATGTTAGACACTTGACTCCTTATTTCATAGCGAAGAGTTATGAATGTACCTGGGTTTCCAACCCCACATACATTCCAGATGGGAAAAATCATTGTACCCAGCGGAGCAGCGTAGCAGCCTCCGTCGATGATGCTCTATTGGTTTGTACTAGTTACTCCATCTGTCTTTTATATCAGTATCAAAATGATGTAACACTTAATATCTTATGATGTTGTTGATGTTGTTGATGAGAGATAACTCCATAGTTATAGAAAAAGGTAAACAAAAACTTGTATCATTTTTGCTAATCAAATTATGTAATCAAAGTGACACTACAGAGTCAAATGCAGCTAATAAATCCAAGCGGAGGGAATACTTAGTTAAACCATCTATTATTTTGTACTCAAGTTAGTATTTTGATTGAACTTAGCACATTAGTTATTTGGGTTAGATAAATATGCGATCTTGACTGCCGAGTATACTTTGGGAGACCCTGTGCACTTTGTGACTGAAATTAGGCCATAGAGTTTTCACGCCACTGTGAGGAACTATGCGATATATAAGAACTCTCTTCGTTTCAGCAGGTTTGTGCTACTTCGACTTTTGAGGTTCACTTTGACTCGGTCGTTTAGTTAGCAAAACAATGCAAGAATTCAGTAATCTTTTCATAGTGTTGTAAAATAAAGTTTAGTCTACAAAACTATGAACAAATTATAAAATTATTGCATCGTTTGGTAGCTAAATCACCGAGTCAAAGTGAAGCGGTATATAATGCAGTATGACAAACCTGACAGAACGGAAGTAGTATTAATCTCACGTCTCCCAAGTAAAGATGCAAATCATTACACTAAAAAACCATCAGGGTCCACCATGTTTTGGGAAATTGTTTTGTTGTCAACTAGGTTTGAATCCGGAATCTCATGAAGCGGCTTCCAACCCTAGCTCCTCCACCATGTTTTAGGAAAAGAAAAACGTTAGAGTGCATGTTTTTAAAAGGGAAATTTCTACTAATTAAACATACACATTACAAGCTCGGGTACGATGTGTTGCTAAACTATGAGCACTAGAGACATTTAGAGCTAGTTTGATAATGTTGTGGCGGTGCTAGAAGCTGCTGTGGAAAAAAATTTGTTAGAAATTTGTTGTGACTTTTAGATAAATGTTGTTTGACAACTATTACGTGAAAGCTGCAGTGGAACATTGATATAGTAATTTTGTGTTAAGTACAATCAACTGTGAAGTTGCTGTGAGAGGGTAAAATGACAAATATATATGACATGCCATATCTGTAAATATAACTATTGACATTTTAAAAAATTGTAAGGTTAGAGTCGGTTGTAGATAATTTAATCCAAAGCACTTTCCGGAAAAATATCTCCCCCTTTCTCCTGAAAATTGTGGTGGGACAGCAGAAACTGTCGAAAAAAGTAAAAAAAAAAATATTTTTTACCAAACGCAGTAAGAGCCTGTATGGTAATGCTTTTGCTTTCCAGAACGCTGATTTTCGAATCTAAAAATATTTTTTTGTGTTTGGTAAAGCTTTGTTTTTCTAGCTTTCTAAAAAGCGGCTGCTTCTTCACAACAGCTTTTGAAAAGCACGGGAAGGGTTGCTTTCCACAACATCCTTTATGATTAATTTATCATTTGACATCATTATCCATTAATAAATATTAATAATATTTTATTGCAACAGTACAATTTATTATCTCATGTCTCAAATAGTCGTTTTGACATTAATAAAAAGTCTAAAACCCTAATTACCAAACAATGATTGTCAAAAGTGCTTTTCCGCAATTGGTTTTATACGGAGTTCACCAAGCATATTTTGTGTAGATTCTCACAATAACTTTTCCACAGTGCTTTCTACACATCATCTTTCTAAACTGTGACAACATTACCAAACTATCCCTAAAACTACTACTGCTGTCAGAAAGCAGCTCTGCTGGCAGCAGAAACATTCCCAAACTGGCCCTTAGTCTTCCAACAAATCGCAAAGTACAAAAATGAAAAGTAGAAGCCGGGTCTATTTTGGTACTACATCAAACATCAGGGCTCAAACATGATTTTTGCAATAAAAAGAAAGGGAAAAAGTCGGTAGCCCTTCATTGTCCCGGTGGCGTAATATGGATGCATACCTGTGTGGTGTTGTATTGTCCCCGAATTTGGGTCTTTTCTGAAGGATATGGTATGATTGTAGACCCGGGCTCCCCACTACCCAATTCCCAACTCCAACCCCAGCAGACAGGCAAGACAGCATATGTGGACTGTTACATTGACATGAATAAAACCATAACGATTGATGCAACACATACGAACGAGATCCCAATTTTGACTCGTCCAACAGGTACATAAATCCTTCTCCATCTCTCTATCTCTAGATTTGTATATCTTAACTCCATTGATTTCTTCTCCGATTTCCTCTTGGCTTCGTCCCCTATCTCCTGGGATCTGTTTTAATTAAGCGCAAATTGAATACGCTTCCTGGGTCTCGTAGAACATCATAGAACTTTGATTTTGCTGTAACGAGTAATGAAATAATCTATTGCAGACATTGATTTGATTTTCTGTGATTTCCACCTGTGTTTATGCGAATATCGCTTCCTCGTTAAGAAAGAGACAATTGAACTTTTGAGTTTGAAACAGAGGTGAAGGTTGAAGTGGAAGCAACCTCCAAAACTAGTTCTTAGAAGCTGATTTGTTTCCTTCTAGCTTATCTTATCTTATTTTATTTTTGACTGTTTGGCGACTATTAGGGCTAGTTTGGGAATGCTGTGCCGGTGCTAGAAAGCTGCTGTGTGAAAACACTGCAGAAAAGCTGCTGTGAATTCTTGATAAAATGTTGTTTGGTAAATATTGCGTAAAAGCTGCTGTGAAATATTGATATAGTAATTTTGAGGGATGGGTGTCATGTGATTAGGATGCATTTTGTTTCTCCGCATTAGGAGAGCATATTGTTGCTTTAATTATACGTCATGTTCGGATTGAATGACTTGATAAGAGAAGAAAAAGGATTTGTGATTTCTCGCACATGTTTAGATTAGTTTTAATTTGAGAATTGCCAAGAAAGGAAAATAAACAATGAGAGAGAAATCTCGCTACAGCCGTGTTTTTGTTTCTAACCAACATTTATTGTGTAGTAGAGCTGAACAAAATATCCTACTTTCTGTGTATAATTTGTTAGCTGTCTAGTCATTACCATAATGCCATCTTCGAAAGGGTTTTAAGAGTTAGAGGGGTCATTTTTTGTTTAAAGTGAGTTAGAGGGGTCATTGAATCTGAATACATATGTTACATGGGTGAGAAATCAATACAAATATAGTAATACTGTTAGTTTGGATCTCAATAGTAATCTCACGTTCCTATACAGCGGTTTATTGGAACTTGTGGAGTCCAGTTCAGCGAGGGTTACATGATAAGATTGGTGCTTTGCTCGAAAGCAATCAGGAGTTCCTATAAACTGCGTTGTTGTATTTTTAGAAGTTGGAATTCTTCGTAAGGATATTTGATAACTCTTCATTTCTATTACTATATTTTTGTGTATTTTTTCCTTGCACATCAGCTTAAAGCTTTGAGGTACGGCTAGCAAGGTGAAAAAAAAAAAGTAGAAAACTTTGTAGGATGAATATATAATCGATATCATGCTAGGTTGATTCCTTCACGTCTCACAGTAGTCCTCTTGTGATCCCTGATCATTTCTAGCTTAACTTGTTGCTTCTGGGCTCTGGCCATACAGTCTTAATTGAAGGATGCCACTAAATTTTGTTTGCATCATAATAGAAGAGCTGCATGGTCTTTATTTTACTTACATATCCACACAACTAATTGACTAATACAGTGACATCACTGACATGGTAATTCGAAAGCTTGTGTTGATAGTATTTGCTTTTGGTGGAACCCTATCAAAAAATTGCTAAATATAATGTAACTTAGAGTACACCGGTTAATGCTGCCTCCACTAGGAAGCATAGGGAATATGGAGATTTGATGACAGGAAACGAGTGAGATACTCATAACTTCTTGCACATTCTGACATTCCTATAATTTATCGGGTTTCTCATATTTGTTTGCTATTTTTCAATAACTTCCGGGCAGCGATTTGTAATTTAGAGACTGTCAATTCCAGCATCTGGCTTTTATTTTCAATTCAATGTCAATATCCATTTCATGCATGATGTAGGAGGTTGACAATAGTATTGAGATTGTTTGATTCTTCCACTTGTTTTAGCTTAAATTCTCCCCATGTAGCACATTGTCTGACCACTGAATTAACATTACGACACATTCACGGTATAACGATGCAGGTTGTATGTGGAGGATCTCTGAAGCTTAGTCAATCGTCACGGATGATATGGAAGTTTGTGCAGCACTTAGTTCTCAGAGTGGCATGAAGCATCGCCCTTTGACTCCTTTTAGGGCTGTTAGGGGTTTCTTATGCCTATTGATTCTTCTTTCGACAGCGTTTGTGTTCCTAGTGTTCTTTGGGCCTATTGTCGCAGTTGGGTTACGTCTTTGCAGCATTCATTTGAGCAGAAAAGCGACATCTTCTATATTTGGCATTTGGTTAGCTTTGTGGCCCTTCTTATTTGAAAAGATAAACAAAACAAAAGTTATCTTCTCTGGAGAAACTGTTCCTTCAAGGGAACGTGTTCTGCTTATAGCTAACCATAGAACTGAAGTCGATTGGATGTATCTGTGGGATCTTGCTTTGCGGAAGGGCTGTTTGGGCTACATCAAATATGTCCTTAAGAGCAGTTTGATGAAGCTGCCTGTCTTTGGTTGGGGTTTTCATATTTTGGAGTTCATTCCGGTTGAAAGAAAGTGGGAAGTTGATGAGCCAATTATGCATCAAGCTCTTTCATCTTTTACGAATCCTTCAGACCCTTTGTGGCTAGCTGTTTTCCCGGAGGGAACTGATTTTACGTGAGTTTCATTTTCTTCTAGTCATAGAAATAATTCCATTTATATTTTGCTCGTGAACTTGGTTTAATTTCTTCTAAAAAATTGGTACAAGTTCTCACCCATCGCCATTATTTTGGGGGTCATTAACCGACGAGGTCTGAACTATATGCAATGATATGATTTTGTTATTCATGACTTGCATGATTTCTGTTTATGCATATTCATTTTGGAAGTGAAGAAAAGTCCAAGAGGAGTCAAAAGATTGCAGCTGAAAATGGACTACCTATTTTGAAGAATGTCTTGCTTCCTAAAGTAAGGGGTTTCTATGCTTGCTTGGAGATTCTGAGAGGATCCTTGGATGCAGGTTGGTTATCTGTAATGATATTTACATTTCTGGTTATTTTCAGCAAAGACATTTTTTTTTTTTGCTGTGTTTATTCAATCTTTTTATTATGTTTTATTAATTATCTTTTTCAGTCTTTCTTCTGACACTAAAAAATCAATTGCATCGTGTTCTATTTGATTGTGAGATCTTTTTGTGTGGTATGTGAAGAATGGGCACAAAAAACGATGGTGTTGGTTACTCTACCATTCTTATTGATAAGCCCTATGCATTCTAACATTTTGAACTTTCTCCTAACGTTTGGGTTCCACTGGAGTCTCATATCTTTGTTGTGTTCTCCCTCAGAAAATGCATTGTCTTGAATCCACATTGTTCTATGTTTGCAGTCCACGTTCTCATCGGTAGCTCACCTCTGGCTGAACCCACTTTGATTTTTAACTTAAATAACAAACGGTCAAGCTCCCTCACCCTCTCAAACTAGGACGGCTGACTAGTCTTGTTTTGTCTGTTGAGATAAATACGGTTGATTCGTGTCCTGTGGATTGCCAGGAATAGATCCAATCAGTTCGAATATCTTGAAGCATAGCTGGCTTGTCCAGTTTCAGGCTTGTTAAAATTTGAAGCTCCTTGTTGAGCCTGATTTAGTGGCATAGTTATCAGAATCTTAAGATATACTCATATACTACGACTCGATTCAATTCACCCATGAAACGATGCGAATCCCGTGGTGAATCTAAAATGGTCAAAAGTTTATCTGAATCCCGATTCATGAGACCGAATCTTACGATTCAAGCCGATTCATAAGGTTCACCCATCGATTCAGCTGAAGGTCTAACTGAGTAAAAGCTCGAGTCTATGAAATAATACTTCCTTTATTTCTGTATGCTGTGCATGGTATGTTAGTTTTAAAATGACTAGTATGTTTTTCTCAAGTCCAAGGCATATTATTTTGCATATGCTTGGCATCTTGTAGCTCCTTATTCCACTTGCCATTCTCTATCTTCATTATTCTTAAATTTTTAAATGTGTAAATTCGTAATCACTATATAGAGATGTGAGTTCTTAAAATTTAAGCTTTTATTTTTGTACAATTATGAATATAGTTCATGCATGTAACAGTTTTATGAAATATGATATTCTATCAACTTTAAAAAATACACAAGAATCTGATTCCATTTGATTCACTGTTAAGTGAAAGGTGAGTTTCGACTTTCGATTCACTGCCAGAATCTCAATTTCACAACTATGTTTAGAGGTTTTATGAAATATGATATTCTATCGACTCAAAAAATGCGACGAATCTTTACGATTCATGATTCTATTCGATTCACGATTCAGTGAAAGGTGAGTTTCGATCCACTATCTGAATCTCAATTTGACAACTATGTTTAGAGGCTTGATAAACTTATCAAGCTTGAATTTAGTGAAGGTAGTTTGGGATAAGTATTGACCTCTTAATTTATTACTCCGGTGAGGGTGGAACTAAGTTACCTGGAAAGCGGATCGTTCCGGTTCGTGGAACGGGAATGGGATCACGGAATGCCATACCCTATGGAATTCGGTACGCCAAGGGTAGGCTTCTTTGTATACCTTTATTGGAGTTTTACCATTTTCCACAAATCTTAAAGTATAAAACTGCTCAATACATACAATATTTAAAAGTCAATACTCTAAGAATAAATGTACCTTACAAATCTTAAAGTATAAAACTGCTCAATACATACTATATTTAAAAGTCAATACTCTAAGAATAAATGTAACTTAACATATCTACCTATATTTAATTTTCCCTTCGACATAGATACTCCAGGTGAAAATAGTGAAAGAAACTGGGATCGCCAGGTGTTCCATGTTTCGGAACGCATGATCCATTGTGCAATTTGCGGGGGTACAAGTGAATTGTTGTAACACTGGGGTGGAATACTTGTTGGTTCTTTAACACT
This sequence comes from Linanthus parryae, assembly GCA_023055425.1. Classification (NCBI taxonomy): domain Eukaryota; kingdom Viridiplantae; phylum Streptophyta; class Magnoliopsida; order Ericales; family Polemoniaceae; genus Linanthus; species Linanthus parryae. Next base: position 82,169,360 of record JALGPY010000006.1, read on the forward strand.
CGTATATTGCATATGTGTGATACTATATCAATTGGACTTCATGATAGTGCATATCTATATCTATATCTATATCTATATCTATATCTATATCTATATCTATATCTATATCTATATCTATATCTATACCTATACCTATACCTATACCTATACCTATATCTATATCTATATCTATATCTATATCTATATCTATATCTATATCTATATCTATATCTATATCTATATCTATATCTATATCGATATATCTATATCTATATGTCATTTTAGATATCTGGAGAAGGAAGGCTTAGGGTGAGGGTGGGTCTACGTTTGCAGTTTGCAGTTGCACCCCCATAGGATGGGGGAATAGGGGGTAATAAGCACCTCCAGAAGCTCTTGGACTAAGGGCTACAATGGGAAAATATTGTTTCTAAGATATTGTAAGTGGGGCGTAGAGGGAGGTTTAAAGGTTAGATGTAATTTCATAATATAGTAATAATAGTGGTGGAAGGGTAAAAAAACCGTTGGCTTTTTGGAGGACAAACAGTGCTTGGTAAATATAACTGAGGGGGGATGGAGGAGGGGGAGGAAGGGGAAGGGGAATCCACTTATTGTTGAGATGGCCTTATAGGAGTAATATTCCCCGGAAGTGCTTTATTAAGTTGTCCTAACTACATAATGCCGTCTAAAAGTTCACCAATGAGCTAAATTAATTTTTGATTGCGTGGCTTTCCAATGTTTGGACCTTATCAGGTTACCTTAAACCCTTCGAGCTTGGTTACGGAAAACCAGGATGATTTTAAGTTGCAAATGATCTTTGAAATTTGGATTGGAAAGACAGGAAAATCCACCATCACGCCTGTGCTCTACAGACTGAATAGCACTATGCTTGGAGAAAGTGAACCTTGTCTTTCTCTATATCACTATACTTCAATAATTTTTACGAACTTGTAATAATTTTATTTACGAACTTGTAATAATTTTATTGGTCTTCTTAATGTTTAGTGGGGAATTAGTGATCCTTTAAGAAGTGCCTTATTCTCATATCAATTTATTCCAGTTGGTCCATGTCATATTTCCGTGTTTGTTGGTATCCTATTACTGGGAATTTACAACATCTGCATAATTGAGTACACTACATACGAAACTGATGAGAACCATTTGTGTTTGAAGAACAAGTTAAAGCTAATTTTTCAGTAAGCAACATGATCAATCTTTATTTCTCTGAGGGAATAGAATTATATTCTACATTGGAACTGTTAATACACACACACGCACACTAGGGAAAGCCCCGTGGGCTCTATCAAGTTTATCTTTTGAAGATTGAATAGACGTGATTTGGCCATGGAGCTCCCCATATATATAGATAGATACATGTATAAATGTGTGTGTGTGTATTCGCTCGGCAGTTTGAGTTCTTTGTCTGTTTCAGGTGGTTTCTTACATAAGTATTGTTATATTCCTCTTGCAGTTTATGATGTTACTATAGCATACAAGCATCGGTGCCCTACTTTTGCAGACAATCTATTTGGGGTTGATCCTTCGGAAGTTCACATTCACATAAGGCGCATCCCCGCCACGGCAATGCCCAAATCAGAAACCGAGGCTGAATCTTGGTTGATTGAGACATTCCTCTTCAAAGATCAGTTGCTCTCGGAGTTCAATACTCGAGGTCATTTCCCTCATGAAGGGACCGAAGGAGAACTTCAAACTTGGAAAAGCATGGTTAATGTCGTGGTAGTTATTGGTTTGACCGCCATATGTTTGTTTCTCACCTTCAGTTCATCTGTTTGGTTTAAAGTGTACGTTCTCGTAAGCTGTGCATATCTTGCTACAGTTACATCTCTTAATTTCCGGCCATTACCAGTTGTAGGATTCTTTAAACCATTGTCGTGCCACAAAAAGAACAAGTGATATTCTTCTTAATGAATTTGTTTTGGATAATTAACAAAGAACAAGTTATTGTTCTTTACATGTTCAATACATTTCAATATTTCTGTAGCAAAGTTGTTCGGCGTAACATTCTGAAGTTAACAACTGTTGGATTGAGTAGCGCTGAAGAAGATTGTAAGTTTGTAGAAAATATTCGTGTCCCTGTTGAATCTTATTCCCCATGTATCTGTTTCTGTTTGTTTATTTGTATCATTGTCCAAGTTGCAAGGCTTGAGACTATTAGATTAATGTTTTATTGTAGACCCAAACTTTGGAAGCATACCTTGTTGCTTCAGCTAAACTGCAGATCTTTCCCCGCAGTTTCTTCTTTTTGTGGGGAAGGGAGCTTTGAGGCAATTTTTCATTAAGTAGCCTCTGGTTTACCAAAGATTTCAGTCTGGTGTCATTTGAGTAACCTGTGAGGTCTCTTTATAAATACTTAAAAGTTACCTCTTTACTGGTAAAGGTACCCCTATTATAAATACTTAAAAGTTACCTCTTTACTGGTAAAGGTACCCCTATAAATCATCAATAAAGAGAGGACAAAGCTATCCGAATATAGAGACAACCAGGCACTTTGTTCGATAATCAACTGGATCCAACAATTAGTAGTGTTGTTTGACTTTTCACACATATTAAGATAGTGAGAAAAAATGTCAAAAAAATCATGCACTACCAAAATTACTCTCACATATTTAATGATGATAGTAAGCGTGGATGAGTGATTCCGTATGGAAAAACTACAATCATGGAATTAATGAATGGTAATAGTGGAAAGGTAGTAGTTAAAATTGGTTCTAATTTCAAAGAAGACAGATAATTTTTTTTAGAAACAAAGAAGACAAATATTTTAGGACAAGGCAAGATGGTAAACAGGACAAACAAAATAGGACGGAAGAAATATTTCTTTTCTGACTACGGGCCTAACCGTCTAAGCCTCGTTTTTCCTCACAGCTTGGATGTCAAAGGGTTTTTGAGAAAGGGGTCTAATGTTACAGGAAGATTATTCCCTGCCAAGCGCCAAGCAATTATTTCCTTTAGTGACAGAAACGCTGTTGTCTGTTGACGAAACAGCTCTACTTGATTACACAAGACGGGTAAGTATCCCCGATCCCTTTCTGGACGAACATTAAGAATTGCCTTAATATGTTAAAAGCACAGTAGAAGACTGTTTCTACACTAAAGGCAGCAACCAACTACTGAAGATTACCCCAAGAGAAAAAAGCACGTAGGTAGAAAATGTAAATGAAATTTCAAAAGCTTCAATTGAAGGAATCGAAATAACAATGAAGAACAATTGACATTATGTAGTATTTTTTTTTTTTTTATCAAAACTAGAAAATTTGCATTAATAAGAACCGTTACAAAATTGTTTGTCATGTTCCACCTGTTTTCTAAACAAAGAATTAGCAGAGAACAAGTTAGCACTATCTTGTCTAGCTATTTTAACCAAGTAATCCACTGCTGCATTTGCCTCTCTTTGTATCCACCTAACTTGCCACCCTCTCTGCTGAAGTAGCTGCTTAATGTCTTGAACAACAACTTCATATTCCCACCTGCAAGCCTTCTCATTCACAGCATCAACCACCTCTTTGCAGTCAATTTCAAAAAGTATCTGGACACTTGATCTTCCTACCAGTTTCAACAGAGCTGACCTTAAAGCAAGGGCCTCAGCTGCTGAAGCAAAACTACAAAAATCAGAAGACCAACCCCAATCTACTAGCTTCCCATCATGGTCTCTCAAAATCCACCCCATCCAAGTTGAACCATCAATCTCTAACCAAGAGGCATCCACATTACACTTGAGGATATCAGGGGGAGGGGCTCTCCATTGTTGATTTCTGATCCTTCTGGTGACTATCTCTTCCTTGTTGCTGGCCTTGGAGCATGTAGAAGAAAAAGCCTTCCTAATTTCAAACCACTCCCTCTTGTAAGCAAGGAGCACTTGTGTGGGATTAGGAGGAGTCTTGTTGAAGATGCCATTGTTTCTGTGCTTCCAGACATTCCAGAAGGCTACCACAATTTGTGATATATAGTTAGGATCAAGTTTCTGGTTCTGCACTAGATCCACTAACTCACATAGCCACACCTTCACATTACCAATGTGTCTAATCTCATCTGGATGTAAGAGACTAGAGCCAAACCAAAATGGTTGGAGTCAACCACAGGTGAGAAAACAATGTTCAGTGGTTTCCAAATCTTGCATACAGAGGCTGCAGAAAGCATCATCTTTGCATTTCCTAATATGAAGGTTATGTGCAGTAGCAAGAGCATCATTGCTTAATCTCCACCAGAAATTCAAAAGTTTTGGTGGGAGATCCTGTTTCAATAGGAACTTCCAATATTCCTTAGGGAATTTGAAAGAGGAGGAAGCTTTGGAGGCACACCTGTCTTGCACCTTATTGGAAGTAGCAAGAAGATCTGCTGCAATTTGCACACCAGTTTTGACAGAGAAGCTCCCATTTTTGTCAAGAGGCCAAATAAGTTTATCTTCACACACAGATTGAGCTATAGGAATCTTCATCACTTCCCTGACTTCTGATTCTTGGAACTTGTTTTTCAAAACTGAAATTCTCCACCTCTTAGTACTTGGGTTTATGAGGTCCTCCACCTTTAAGTTGACTTCCATACTACTAGTATTATTAATTTTGAAACTGGGAAGAGTAAGAACCCAGGCATGAGAGAAAACCTGAATTTTCTTACCATCTCCTACTTTCCAACAAGCACCTTTCTCAATCACTTTTCTCCCTGCTAAAATACTCTTCCACATCCAAGAAGGGTTATTGCCTATCTTAGCACTTAGCAAGTCTTTCCTGGGGTAGTGTTTTGCTTCAAGAACCTTTGCAAGAAGAGAATTGGGATTCTGAATTAGCCTCCAACTTTGTTTGGCTAGTAGAGAAAGATTGAAGGCTCTAATGTTTCTGAACCCCATTCCACCAGAGTGCTTCTTCTTTGTCATTTGATTCCAATTAACCCAATTCATCTTCTTGTCTTTGTCAGAACCTCCCCACCAAAAGTCTCTGATAAGCTTAGCAATTTTCTTACAAGTGGAGACAGGAAACTCCACACAAGACATGGCATAACTTGGGATTGCCATTGCAATAGCTTTGAGGATCACTTCTCTACCAGCAAAGGACAAGCACTTCTTCCTCCAACCTTGTAGGATTTCTGCAATTCTTTGCACTATGAAGTTCAATGCTTGAGCTTTTGAAGAGCCCCAGAAAGCAGGAAGACCTAGATATTTTGAATTGACATCTAAGGCAGGGATTTTGCACAAATGAGAGAGAGAGTCCCTTATCTCCTTGATTGTATTTGGTGAGAAAAGCATCCCTGATTGGTTGAAGTTGATCCCCATTCCAGAAGCCTTGCCAAATACAGCTAAAATCTTCTTGCCGGAGTTTCTCTCGTTCCTTCTGTTCAGCCGAAACTTTCCGGTAGCCCACCCTCAGATCTGGGTCATACTTCAGTTTACCTTCATCCTCCTTTCTAACAAATTTACATTGAACATTAATGTGTCCGATTCTCCCACATCTATAACAGAAATCTCCCATCCTTTCATATCTAAAGCTTACCCAGATGTCATCATCTCCAGCCATTGGAAGGAAGAAACCCCTCGGCAAAGGTCTCTGAATCGGAACCAAAACTCGGACTCTAAAATAGGGACGAACCCCAAAAATTGGTTTCTCTATGCCATCTATGTCCAGTACTTCTCCTATTAGACCGCCAATCTTATTAGCGTTTCTTTTGGAGCGCTTTTCCGGTGGAACACCGGTGACCTGAACCCAAAAAGGGCAGAAATTAAAATCCACTGTGTTTAGGGCTCTTCCCGTCGGCCACTCTTTTAGGAGTAGTACTTGATTTGCAATCAACCATGGAGATCTGTTGAGAATCCTTTCGTAATCCTCGCCATCAGAGAAGCAGAAGGTGAAATGATTTGGGGTGTGACTCTCTATCGTCACCGAACCCCTCAGATTCCAAGCTCCTGAAACCATTTTGAGCATGGTGTTTTTCCCCAGTTTTCTTTCATATAATACTCTCCCCACCAGTGTTGTTTGACGAAGTTGTTTAGCTATTTCTGGGTCATCGTCCAGATCCAAACGCAACTCTGTTGCCATGGTCGTGTAACCAGAAAATTAACAGTGAGAAAAGCTAGAAACGGAGAGAGGAAGAACAAAGGGGGCGAAGAAAGGCGATCTCGTAACAAAACGTTAGGAGGCGACCTAGAGAATGATTGATTGAGACAATACCAGAAGAAGGGACAAAACCCTAGGGATTATCTCATCTCAGAAATTGGCAGAGCACAATTCCTTAGAGAGCCTCTATATCTGAACTAGCACTCCATTTTACCGAAAGAACTAGAATAATTATTTACCTTGATTAGCAGGATATCCTTGAACATATTTTTGATCACTCATCTTTCCTTCTCAGAAGAATTTTTGAAGAGGGGAGAGTTTTTAGAATAAGTGAGGAGAGTGATATTTTCAACAGTAGCAGCACTTGAGGGGTATATATATAGCAAGATAACCAATGTAGGGTATGCAACAATGCATAGAGAGAGAAATGATTGAAACCAATTCACATGTCAAGTGAAATTTTAGAAACAACACGTCACCTAAGAGAACAGGGTCACTTATCTGTCATTTACCCTAAATTATGAAACTTTTGAAACATGTTTTCTACTTGTGATTTATTTGAAGGATATGTAAAGTCTCAGTCAAGAAGAGGTTGAGGTTATTTAGCATTTCTTTTCTTTTTCTTAGCAAGTTCATAATTAACCAAAACATAAGCATATGTAATGAGCAACTTGTAACTTGCATAACATAGTTGGAAATATAAGAATCTCAGAACCATCAACTACAGAGAGATGATTTTCTCTTTTCTAGGGTGCAAAAAAAGAAGAATTACATGAAGTTACTACTTCACATGGCTTAAGACAATTCCTGACAGATGATATTATCATATAAACATGTAGTAATACCTAACACCAATTAGCTAATTGAGAGGCCACTTAGCTCACAATCTACCAAATAAACATGATGAGTTGGGTATTTTTTTCCCCATTTGAAAGTCTTTAGAATCCATTTGCTGAGGCTTTTGCTTTCTAGAGCTCTGTTTTTTATGTCAAAAGTAATAATTCATGTGTAGTGTAAACTATTGTTTATTTGTTTTCTGGATAGCAATCACTTCCCTACCACAGCTTTTTGAGAAACATGGTCGGGATTGCTTTTCCGGACATGCTTTTAGATAATTTTATTAATGTACGTTTTAACCATGCCATAACAAAGGATTCCAAAATTACCTATCTGATAGCATTATTTATTCTATGATAGGATATTGTCATTTCTAAACTTACAACAAGTCCAAAACAATAGTAATTCCTAACACAAAATGTCAAAAGTGTTTTTTCACAAGTATACGAAATTGACCAAACACTTATTATGTGAGTTTCCACAACTGCGCTTTCCTATCGTACTTCCTGCACAATAGCTACCTAAAACGTCGTAGCATTTTCAAACTCGCCCTTCTCAGTTATTACTCGCAGTCCATGATAAGGTTCACTTAGAACAATTCTTCTGAAATTCATCTATCAACTACTTGTGAGTTGTTTGATGCATTTATTCTATACACAGAAGGAAGGCGAACTGGAATTATAAAGATGGCCCAAATCATTTACATATGGTCCCAACAATAATAAATTTCCTTCTAAGACTATGAATGGTCCCGAGTAACGATCCAAATCCAATCGGCAAACTATTCTCCTGAAGCCCGAACGAGTCATATTAAAATAGAAATTTCCGAGTTTTTATCCCAACAAGCATATATTTTGATAGGAACTTTTACTATATTTAACTGTCTCGTATTGTGAAGCTTATAAATGGATAAGTTATCTTTCCTCCTGGGTTTGCGAAATGAAAGGAAGGTTTTATTATCTTCTACGACTTCCTTTTCCGTTTCGGAGAAATCAGAAAGTAATTTAACTAAATCAACTTTCTCCATAGTCCTTTGAGATAGGTAATCAAAATTTTTACTTCCGGAACTGATAGGTCATACTCTCATAAACTGCGAACACAACTAAAATATGAGAAAGCAATGTCTCTTCAGAAAGAAACTCTGAGTAATTCAACTTTCTCCCTCTTCCTTCCACTCTATGATACTACATCCGTTTCTCTTTAATCTCCCAATGCACTAATCACCGGGTCATTTCCATTGACAATTTGGTTAGCAAAACAATGCGAGGTTTTAGTTACTCTTTTCATGGTAATATAGTTTGCATCATTTTGCTAACTAAATTACTGGGCGAAAGTGACCTTTAAAAACTCAATTGACAGAGGAGAAACAGGAGAAACAAAGTATTTAAGTGCATTCTGTCCCTAATTGGTTAGACTTCTAGTGGTTGCAAGTTCCTTTATGAACTCATTTCAAATCCCTATCAAGAAGATGTGGAGTATAACATCACACGATGACGATCCAATTCAAAACAACTGTTAGTGTCAAATTGCCACTCTTGGAAATTGTTGGTCAGCGGCAGCAAATCGTTGTTCAAACCAATTTGCATCAATGACATTAAGAGTAGAACAACTTTGACAGATCAGAAAACAGAAGAAGAGAAGTAAAAAGCTCGTGACCGGCGAATGAAAGACACTTGTCAACTGTTTCATGTGATGAATAGCTGTCTGTGAGCTGCTGCTGTCAGGTGAATTAACTCTCTCTGCCGAGTGCACTTCTCTTCTTCAGGAGCCGAGTTATAACCATAGGCCATAGCTCTTGCAAGGATCATCAACTAGTTGAAGCCTGAAGGCCAAATTAGGGACCATGAACTGAGACTCCACTAGCTAAATCAATTGCTGCGTTCAGAGTCCTGGCTTTGGAGACTTTCGCCGACACTACTGAGCCTGTATCAAATACTCCAGCAGCTAGCAATTGTCCATTGTTGTCTCTGATTGTTACTCCAGCGTTCGATGCTCCTGATTTTGAAGACCAGGAGCCATCGAAGTTAACTCCGATCCACGGACAAATGATTGATTTCATTGAAATTGTGGGTTTTATACCCAAAGAGATACATGTGATCTGAAGATGACTACATTGGTTTTCATTTGTAGAAGAGAATATAAAGCAGAGTGTGGAGGAAAGGGGGATTTTGAAGGTTTGAAATCCTCTACCAGTTAGACGCCATGGTCGTTCGTCGGTCTTTGGCTCTGGTATCTAACTTCTTGTCTCTTGAAACTCCGAGCTTAGATCCGCGAGGGGAAGATGTTTTGTTGCCTTTTTGTGGGTTATCTTTCTCTCGTAATTACTTCTCTCTCTCTCTCTCTCTCTCTCTCTCTCTCTCTCTCTCTCTCTCTCTCTCTCTCTCTCCAGCATCTCCAAGTGAAGTGTCTTCGAAAAGTGTCCCCCCTCCCCCCTCCTCTCTGTGAGTCCTCTTATTTACAGAGTTTCAGAGAGTCAATATCGAGATACGTATCTTATCTCGTATATCTTAGTTTGAATTTGATTTTCACCATCGGCTTATCTCCTGGCCTTGTAAATATGGTGGAGATATGTTATCTTCTCTTAGAGTATAACAAATCATTATCTTTGAGATGTCAAAGATGATACTGAAGATGTCCTCATCTTTTATCCCCTACTTTAAATGTATCTTGGGAGCAAGTCTAACTTGGCGAGATTCTCAAATTTCACATGTTAAAATCTCGTTAAAATTTAAGTGACAACAAAACCCCCTCGTGATTAATGTAAGGGACATTCTGTCTCTTGCTCGAATCACGACAACTTCGCACTCTTGTCTTCCCTTTTTAATGTGGATTTGGTGTTTTCAATCGTGACTTGCTTAGGTTTTTAGCATGGTTTCACCCAAACGCTCATGTATAGCAACGCTGGTTGCAATTTTCTTAGGCCTACTCACCTTGCCACCTCACCTATTGAGGTGGCATACCCACCTATTCTCTCCCATTTTCTAAATTGCAACCATCTTCCATCACTACCATTATCACCTTCGTCTCTTTCCTCCAAAGCCACTGAAGCTACCACCACCCTCACCACTGTAACAGCCCCATTCCTCCACCATTACCAGACTTGCTTTAGGTGGTAGATCTCTAGCACCCGCAGAACAAAAGCCATAAGCCAATTGGGGGGAGGGGGGTGTTTTTGGGAGTAAAAGGGCTCGGGAAATGAGGGTAAGTGAAGAACCCTAACCGAGGATTTGCCAAATTCTCTCACCCGTTGTAATTCAGTCTTCCGAATCATTAGAAAACTCTGCTAGCGTATAATCTGCTCATGAACCGTTTTGCACCCTGGTTGATTCTTGAACCCGTAATTTTTTTAGCAGGATTAATTGCCCTAAAATCTCTTCGACATCTTGCTCCTTACTCGATGTTTTTTTAGTGTGGTTTGAACGTGCTTGCTCTGTGCACTTCCTACTACAAATCTCATGTTATTTTGGACTTGTGATTTGGTATTTAGGTTCCTGTAAATGTGGGTTGAACATGCCGCAGAATGTTGTTCTTGTAACTCATATGCTAAAACTATGTTTGAGATACCAACTTTGATACTCGTATCTTTCTCGTGCTTTCATGATTTGGCATGACTCCTGTACATACTTGCTCACATTCCTTAGCTCTTCAAGTCTATATAAAGTAATCTCAAAAAAAAAAAAAAAGTCTATATAAAGATTAGACAAAAAAAAGTCTATATAAAGATCACCTCCAACAAAGCTTTGTGTTTCTAAAACTCATGTTAAAGTGGCTGTCAAATTGAGCTTCAGGAACACCATTTCTAACTCAATGAAATTGTCCAACTTTGAGCTTGAATATCTTACTTGCTACTTAATGCATTGAACCATTTTTTTCGCCTAATAATAGTTGGATATGATATCTTGAAGTCCACAGAGTGCATTCCTCAAACTTTACTCTCAATCTTCCACGAAGTAGGATGCAAAATGCAGCTTTGAAACCTCTCAAAACGGTAAAAACTTTAAGAAAATTCAAAGTATTGGAAACTCTGCTTTCACCCAACTTTGATCTGCAATAACTTCCTGGATACTATAAGTTCTCAAGAGCTTGAACATGTTCGGGTAATCTTGAACAATGAGTTTCAAGGAGCCTATATTCAGTTTTCCTAAACTTCTTTGTTCAGAAACTGGCTCTGAAATGGGTTGTTTATGCTAATTTCACTAAATATGTGACTTCTAGTTTGATATCAAAATAATCATTCCAGCATTCACATCCTTGACAAAAGTTGCTCATATTGCTATTTTGAATCCACCTATCAAACTTGACCAAGTTGACCATTTAGAAATCTCTGTTTGAACCAAATTGTATAAGAGGGGAAAAATCTTAAGTTCACAGAAAGTTGTGTAAAGTTGAAAGGCTAAATTGCACCGGGAGTACCCATACTTTGCAAAATCGAGCAAGTGGGTACCCAAAATTCAAAATCGGGCACCAAAGGTCCTAAATTTTAGATTTTCGAGCAAGTGGGTACTCTTCTGTTAACTTTCCATTAATATTGGACGGAAAATTATAAAAAGACTTTTGTACCTCTTATTTTCACGTCAAACTTTTTTTAAAATACAGGTTTTACAAAAATCTAAAAAAAAAGTTAAAAAAAAAATTATTTAATTATTTGATATATGTAAGATAATGCAATGCATTTCATAAAAATTACATATTTTTACATCATTTCAAGATATGAAATATATTTGGGTAATTGACACTAAACCTACATGCAAAATGTAGTTTGGGACACAAAACCCCCTGAACTTTCAATTTCTCACTACAACCCCATGCAATATACATCCGTGGAACAGATAACCCCCCCCCCCCCCTCCCCCATAGATTCAATTTTCCACTAAACCCCTGCACTATACATATGTGGGACACTTAACCTCAAATTGATAACAAGGGTCAAATTTCTAACAAAAAACCATCAGGTGTGAATGACATGATGGTCTTTGAGGTTGTTTTCTCTTCATCCATAAAGCTATTACGTGAATAGCACGCAATGAATTTCCGTTAGAAATTTGACCTCCGTTATCACTTCGGAGTTAAGTGTCCCACAAATTTATATTGCAGGGATTTTAGTGGGAAACTGAAACTACAGAGGGTTATGTGTCCCACAGATGTATATTGTAGGGGGTTGTAGTGGGAAATTGAAAGTGCAGGAGTTTTTTTTGTCCCAAAGTGCATTTTGCATGTAGGTTTAGTGTCCATTACCCAATATATTTCTATTAACATATATCCGTCAATCTTAAAGTCTGTAACTTTTTTTAACAGTTTTTAAAAAAAATTCAAAACTTCATAATTTCACATGTATTTTTTTAATAAAATAATAGCATACAAGGGTGCTATGGAGCCAATATTTATTATTACAGGGCACAAAAACTATGACCAACAAAGTATCATCATCGTCAACGTGGGCGGGGCATGGGATGATAAGGCGTTTACAACAAGCACGGGAGTCCAGGGCCGACCCTTCCACTAGCCGATTTAGGTGGCCGCCTAGGGCAGCGAAGCCATGAAAGGGCCCCTCATTTGGTATGTACTAGTAGTCAAATTTTATGTATTAGATATTAAAAGTCATATCTATTCATATGTTTTACATTTTAGATAGCGTTAATAAAAAAATTAGTAAAATGTTCAGATAGTTGAGTAAAATGTGTTCGCATTTTTTCCCTTATAATCTTATTCATTGGATCATATTTTGAATTGCCCATTTATCTTGAACAATTGTAGTCGAAAATTTACATTAGTAACGTAGAGGTTAAGTTTTAAATTTTGCCTAGAGCCCCAAAAAGTATAGAGCCGACCTTGCACGGGATTGCATACTGTGAGGCTTGATGGACTCATTGGATTATAGGCAGAAAGGCTCATGCATCCAGTGTTCTCCAAGCATAGTTTCTAGCAGTGGACAGCGGTATCAACTTTGCACGACATCATAACATTACATAACATTACATATATTAACATTGACAACTCTACTATTTTATCTCTTTTTCATGATCCGAGTAGCCTTTCCCACCGTAATGCGACTGTTTTTGCTAGAATCAAGGGTGCTATGGAGCGTCTGATCTACTGTAATAATTCCAAAGGGCCTCGTGCTATGGTTGACAAGGCTCACAGTGCCGCTAAGAGTGCCGTTTTTGGATTTTTTTTCGGCTAAAATCTGACCAATCCGAATCATTTGCATGCCTAAAGAAGAATGTGTTTATTGGTGAATACCCCAAATCTTTAAGATCCGATTCCAACTTGAGTTTACGTCTACCAAATTGTACCTTTTCGGGTGTAGGAGGAAACCAAATTTGAAGCCCGAAGTGATATCCAGAAACTAATTAGCAATATGAAAAAGTTTGCGGGGTCATGTTTCTATTACTAGTAACTGTTAACAGGTGACTGAGATTGTAAATTTTGCCAGCTACCTGCCTATTAGTATATTTCCTCGTAACAGTAAAACAGGTGACAATCAAGAATGCCGACAATGTGTCGTACCCAATTGCCATTATACAAATCCATTCTGGCCAATAAATACAAGTATATAACAACCTTCCCACAACGCCGACCCAACCCTATCAACCACTTAAACACCTCCTCTGCCTCTCTCACTCACTCCCTCTCGTAATGGCAATGGCGATTAGGCACACAGTGTCTCTGCTACTACCCATCATTGTCTTCATTTCAGGTAAAACTCCAAAAACATTTTCAGATCTTCTTTCATAATCTCTGAAATTATCACGATTCATGATCTACTTGTGCAGTTGTGCTTTCTTTTCTTATTAATGGGATCTGTCCAAGCCACTGAAGCAATAAAAAAAAATTAAATCAGTACTAATTTAATGCCAGTTCTTCAGGAACCATCACTGTTTCAGCAACAGTTTTCAATCTTGAAAACCATTGTAGCTACACAGTTTGGCCTGGCACTTTATCCGGCAACGGCGCGACTCTTTTGGGAGACGGCGGATTCGCACTGGGTCCCGGGGAATCAATCCAGCTACCTGCACCTCCAGGCTGGTCGGGTCGGTTCTGGGGCCGAACCGGTTGCACGTTCGACGAAGCCGGCAATGGTAACTGCATCACGGGCGACTGCGGCCCTCTCAAGTGCGCTGGTGGTGGAGCTCCTCCGGTCACGCTGGTGGAGTTCACTCTTGGAAACAATGGCAATGAAAAGGACTTCTATGACGTCAGCCTCGTGGATGGTTACAATGTGGGTATGGGAGTTCGGGCTTCCGGGGGATACGGAGACTGTCAGTACGCGGGGTGCGTGTCGGATTTGAACGTTAACTGTCCGCCGGAGCTTCAGGTTATCGGTGGCGGCGTGGTGGTGGCTTGTAGGAGCGCGTGTGCGGCGTTTAACAAGCCGGAGTTCTGTTGTACTGATGATCATGCGACGCCGGCGACGTGCTCGGCGACTCAGTACTCGCAGATGTTCAAGACTGCGTGCCCCAGTGCCTACAGTTACGCTTATGACGATGCGTCCAGCACGTGCACTTGTACCGGGTCGGATTATTTGATCACTTTTTGTCCAACTTGACCCAACACACATTTTCTCCCCTTGTTCTTTTTTGTTTCTTCACAACGGGGCTCCTTTTTTGAGATTTAATCATTAGATGTATTGTTTTTATATTTTTTATAACAATTTAGATGTATTTTTATTTTATTTTTAAACTTAAAGTAAACTGCATTGCCTCATTTTATTTACTGACTTTTTGATCCAGACTAAATTTTATTATATGATGTCCATATCAGATTTCGTCCATATCAGATTTTGTTATCACATGGGATTTGTTTATTCAAATTGATTCATGTCAATGATATTTAAGCAAAATTATGTGCATGAGGAAGAAATCTTAAAAGAAGTAAATTCTATGAATCAATACATAACAACAGAAAATTTATATGTGCCCGAGACAGGTTTCGTAGCTCTCAAAATTAACACGAGTAAAGTGTATGATTGTATAGAGTGGAGGTTCCTAAGCGAAGTACTCACTCATATGGGTTTCGGCCCTAATTTTAGTAAGATCATTATGCGGTGTGTTACCTCAGTATCGTACTCTATAATACGTAATGGGGTGCCGTCAAGGAGTTTTTTGCTTGAAAAATGTCTCATACATGGATGTCCTTTATCCACCCATCTATTCTCTCTTTGCAGCGAGATGTTCTCTCGAGCCGTCTCAGTGGCAGTCGAGGACCAGCGACTTAAGGGCGTAACGGCCTTGAGGAGAGGACTAGTGGTCTCCCACCTAGTTTTTGCTAACGATTCGTTATTTTTTTACACAGGCAGATGAAGAATATATACAAAGCTTATTACAAATTCTAAGGAATTATGAGCTAGCGTCGGGACAAAAGATCAACTTGGAAAAGTTTGTTGTGGTGTTCTCTAGCAATATCTCAGAAGCCAAGAAAATGCCCATCCTCGCTAGCATCGATGTTGAGGAAGTGCAGAATCATGACTGCCACTTAGGCCTGCGTACACAATGGAAAAAGAAAGTCATAACTTTCAATCAAATAATAGAAAAGGTAAGCAAAAAGGGTGGAAAGAAAAACCTTGTCAACTGCAGGTAGAGAAACTATAATTAAAGCAATAGCAGAGGCCTTATTAACATACGCAATGTCTTGCTTCAACTTTGTTAGAGTACGCACGCGGAAGCACAATGCCAGTTGTTGGGGACCAAGAAGAGTGATTAGACGAAGAAGAAGATGAAGAACAACACAACGATATAACATGGTTCACTAGATTTTAGGCTAGCTACATCCACGACCAAAACGAACCAAATTATTGATGAGAGAGTCAATTACAATCCAAGACACACCATACATGTCAATAGAAGAGTCCTACACCCATATACAGGCCTAAATTAGTGACTTGTGCCCAAAGCAACGTCCAAACGTTGCCAAAACCGAACAAGGAAACAATTCCAAAACGAACAAGGAAACAATTCCAAAACTAATAAGGAAACAATCTTTAGCCGCCTTGGACCAAGTCAATTTCCTATGCTAGGTTTGAATCACCGAAATCTAACAAATCTCCACCTTGATTCAAACACCCTAGCAACCAATCCAATGCTCCTCATCAATCCAATTGTGGATGTGCCTCCCAATCAAGAACGCCTCCACCCAATTCACCAAATCATTTCTCCGATTGCCATCCGTCTTTTTCAACGAACACGCCAATTGTAGATGCACCTCCAACAATCAAATTTGAAGTGCTCCACCCTAATCGAAACGATCAACCAATCAACCGATAGAACGTATTCCCAAATTTGCGGTATTGAAATACATTCACTATGCGCCACAACAAGCGCGTCTTTGCGTCTCAACAAACGTGTAGACTTGTGTGTCTCAACCAACACACTCTAACGCACCATGACACAATGCATCTCCCCAATATCATCACAATGGCACTTGATGATGAAAGTGCATATCAATTAATGTCATGCCAGTTGCGCCGCCAATATACCGCACCAAGACGCCAAACGAGACACGCTCAATAACGTGCCAACAACCAATGCGTGCACAATAACACACCGCCAATCAATACATGTCCAATAACATGCACCCAAACAATCCATGTCCAATAACGCGTCACCAATCAATTGTGTGCCAACAAGACACATCAATTGCTCCATACCACGAGCCAAATCCGCCGGTTGATCCGAGTCGTCTCCACCTTGACTTGAATCCTCCTAGCGGCCCGAACAAGATCGCTCCATGTCGATGCTCCAACTCTTACGAGTTCTTGCAACGGATGAGCCCAATTTAGATCCACACGCCCAATGCTCCATGTTGGAAGCCCGATTGCGCCGAAACGCCAATAGCACGTGAACCTCCAAATTCGCGCCAGAATGCGCGCCCGATGCTCCATGGCAAATAACCCGATAGCTCCCACAATAAGGAACCCGATTGTTCCCCCAATAAGAAACCCGATAGCTCCCACAACAAGGAACTCAATAGTTCCTCCAATAAGGAACTTGGTGGTGGGTGTACCAACAATATTCTCATCAACACGATAGATCTTCATCCCAAACGGATTCGTCATCACACATCACCAACAAACCCAACCCAACAACCAGGCTCGGATACCACTTGTTAGAGTACGCACGCGGAAGCACAATGCCATTTGTTGGGGACCAAGAAGAGTGATTAGACGAAGAAGAAGATGAAGAACAACACAACGATATAACATGGTTCATTAGATTTTAGGCTAGCTACATCCACGACCAAAACGAACCAAATTATTAATGAGAGAGTCAATTACAATGCAAGACACACCATACATGTCAATAGAAGAGTCCTACACCCATATACAGGCCTAAACTAGTGACTTGTGCCCAAAGCAACGTCCAAACGTTGCCAAAACCGAAGAAGGAAACAATTCCAAAACGAACAAGGAAACAATTCCAAAACGAACAAGGAAACAATCTTTAGCCGCCTTGGACCAAGTCAATTTCCTATGCCAGGTTTGAATCACCGAAATCTAACAAAGTTCCATGGGGTATGCGTGAAAAATGGAGGCCTTGGTCCGCAAGTTTTGGTTTAATAAGCTCGGCAAAGACAGAGGCATTAACTGGATTGCTTAAAACGAAATGCAGCAACCCAAAATCAAAGGAGGATTAGCTTTGAAGGACTTCCAAACATTTAATCAGGCTCTCCTTGCGAAACAAGTTTGGAGGCAGATAAAGAGCCCAGATTCAATATTAAACAGGGTGATGAAGGCGAAGTATTACCCAAATAAATCATTTCTACATGCTGATTTAGGTAACGACCATTCTAATGCTTGGCGCATCATTCTTTTTGGCAGGAAAATTCTAGAAGCAGGTACAAGATGAAAAATAGGCGATGGAAATACAACGAGGCTCCAAGATGAATGGATCACAAGAGAAAGAACATTCAAGATAATCATCCCATCCCTACTGAGGGTAATGACAAGAGACAACAGTACTAGACAGTGGCAACAAGACAAGCTGGAAGAGATCATGTGGCCAAAGGATGTCCAAGCAATAACCAAAGTGAAGTTGCACAGAACAGCGATAGAAGATAAGCTAATTTGGCACTACAATATTGATGGATGTTATCGTGTCAAATCAAGCTACACCCCGGCTATGAGAAACAAATATGACTCAGATAGGGGATCATCATCGACAGGGGACAGCAACCTGTTCCACAGTCTATGCCAAACCAATCTACCTAAGCAATTTACTCATGTAGTGTGGGGAAGTCTCCACAACTCCCTCCCAGCAGCAGATAACCTGATGAAAATGGGGATTCAAATCCCTAACATGTGTGCATCATGTGGTAAAGAAGGGGAATCTATGACCCACATCTTTCTACAGTGCGGCAAAGCTAAGAAACTGTTGGCAAAAGTTTTCCCAGCAGAGCTCCACCACCACAGTAATGAAAGCTACAGAGACTGGGTATGTGAAAAGTTAACTGTTCTTAATCATCAAGAAAGGAGAATTATTTGCACAAAAATTTGGTCCATTTGGGAAAACAGAACTAACCAGGTCTTCAACCAAAAAGGTGCAAGCACATAAGAAACGATGAATCTAATTAGCAGCTGATTAGAAGAAGATGACCAAGTAAAGAAAGCAGAGTGTACTCACCATAATCAAACATCACCTGAAGCAGAGGCCAAATGGAACCCTCCAAGAGAGAGTTAGGTCAAAGGTTGATCTAGCATGGTGTCCCCTCTCAGAAACCGGCAGTAGGGGAGTCATCAACAGAGATGAAAGGGACCGATTCAAGGAAGCTAGATGAAGGAAGGCCATCACCTGGAGATCAAAAAGGAATCAAAAGCCTTAAAAGTGTGGGATCTGATAGAATTCGCTTTAAATCTTTTGGGTGCCCTAGAGGCAATCCGTTTAGTATGAACTTTGTTTGCTAGAATAAATCATTGTATTATTTATAGAGATATTTAATATAATGAAGTCCTTAGATTTGCAAGTGCGTTGTTTATCTTAAATATCCCTAGTCCATTATATTGATTAACAGGACGATCAACTATAGACTAGTATGTGGGTAGATTGATATGGAGATATCAATTCTAACTCATAAATATGCATTAGGAGTAATGGCATACTGGATAGACCCACCGCGAGAAGGCTACATTAGATTATGTCAACGTCACAAGTTCTTCTCGTAGTGCTAATGGTGTTGTAATCCTTAGACTTTAAGTCATTGGATACTCTAGTTGTGAAATACCATGCTTAGATATTATCAAACGTTACACTGTAATTGAGTAATTATAAATATAGCTATCGGGCATGATAGGAAGCAAGTTGAGAGATGGAAGTGATGTAGATAGGATTTGTCCCTCCTACATAATGGGAGCAGATATCCACGACCACTCGAGAGGTAGAGTTTATGGAATGTCTGGCCAGACTTAGATAAATCAGTATGGAGATATTGATGTTATCTGCATGGATAAGCCTATTCACGGGATTGCGAAACTATAGATTGAATATACGAGTGTGACAGTTATGTCTCGTGTCCAATCCGGATATAGAGACAAAGGGATAGCACAACACGGTAACATTGGGCACAAGGTTTGTCGGGATCACCGACTATTTCTATTAGTTGGGTGACTGACACGCTCCAACTGCAAGTGCACAGCTGTCGTGTGTAGTAATAAACCGGAAATCCGGGTTGTCGAACCCAAGGGACTTTGTTTAAATTAATTACTATTCTAAACCTTATGTGGGCAAGTCGCAAGTTGTGTTTTTATCTAATTCTAAGAAATTAAACGCAAAGTCTCAATTAACCAAGTGAAATAGTTCACGATTAATAAAGAATGATTTTTTTATTTTGGGTTTTATCAAATAAGAGAGAAGTACCGGGAATTCTCTAGGTTCACTAGGTTGATCTAAATTTATACTTTGATTTGTAAAACAACCACGTGTTATTCACTATTAATCAAGCAATATTGAACTTACCGAGTTACCAAGCAAGTCACTATACTTTAACTAAACCAAACCGAGTTACCAAGTCTAATTTAGCTTCAAGTATGCATTAAAACCATGTTTCTACTTTAACGATCCTAGTTAACGATGCCGAGTTACCAAGCATTGATACGACTAGGTGGATTATTCAATTTACCGACTAATTCTCACGGAGTTACCGCGTGAAAACTAATTGAATTTACCTCTACGTTAGCTACTCGCGAAGATAATATAATTAAGAACGTAAATAATCCATAATAGTGAATAAACACGTGAGATTAAGCTAGAGCATGCATTACAATCATCAAAACATCAACTTTAGATCAAACCCTAGCTACACCAAATGAGAATTCCCAGCAAAAAGTGTTTAGCTACTCATATTCATAGTCAAAACGACAAGTCTAATGAGTTTAAACATAAAAATCAAGAAAAGACGAGAGTTTAGAATCCAAACGAATGATCCAAAGCTCCTAAGCTCTCCCAAAGGCTTCTTGATCTCCAAAAGATGTCTCTAATGTCAAAAACTACTGAAAAAGTCGACCTAAAAGGCTTAAATACGTTCCCATAATCATATTACAAAGTTTGGATAAACTACGAAAAAGCCCCAAAAATTCTGCACTTTCCAGCGATCTCTTCGCACGAAGACATTTGTCTTCACACGAAGAGTCTTCGTACGAAGACTTCTGCCCTTCGTGCGAAGGTCTTCTCACAGAGATACTGCAAGCATGTTTTGGAAGAGAATTCAGCCGAGCCAAAATTTGGCTAAGTGTTTTGTCTTCGCACGAAGACAAATGTCTTCGCACGAAGACTTTCTGGTCCAGCCCTCTTTTTGTTGACTTTCTCTTCATTCCTTTGACTTTCCTCTTCCTTCCTTCTTCCATTGACCTTCCTTTGACTTTCTTTGACTTTCCTCTTCTGTTTGACTTTCCTTTGACTTTCTTTGACTTTCCTCTTCTGTTTGGCTTTCCTTTGAGTTCCTTGACTTTCCTCTTCTGTTTGACTTTCCTTTTGAGTTCCTTGTTTCCGAAGTTCGCTTCCATATCCCGCATGATCCTCCAAGCCCTGTTTTCCTGCGAATCACAACACGAAAACACAACCCGCGATCATATCACAATAAAAGCTCAAAAATATAAAGAAACGCCCGGATTTAACAAGTAATGCATATGAACTCACATTATCACATTTAAGCTCAATTTACTCAAAAGACGACGAATTCTCCATGATAAGCACGCAAAACGTAGAAATAAAAGGCATAAAATAACTCCGAAAACGGAGTTATCAGTGACATAGATGTATTGCTAGACACTGCTCTATGTTTATAATAGTTACTACCAACTAAGTGGAAACATATGAGGTCACACACCATATAGACTAACTGGATATGGATATTAACTGGTTGGGCGAATTAATTAAAAGGATCATAACGCAACTACAAGCAAAGTTAGTGGGACTAATTTGCAAGTGGACTAATCCATGTAAGAACATATTAGGGGCAATTATGTAGTTAATAAAGAATTATTAACTATATAAAGGAACTCTAGATTGTTATTTTCTCAAGACAAGTTATTATTGAGAGAACATAACAAAGCAAGAGAGAGAGAGAGAGAGTTGAGGCCGAACACCCCAACCCGTCTGCCCCTTGCAACTGTCGGCCCCCATAGGCGCGCGGTGGTTGCTCCGTTTTGCGTGATCCTTTGCCTCCTTCTTCCGTTTCTAGCACTACACGGTGGGAAGGATTCCAGTTGAAGAACCAAGGTGTGGATACTCGTACACACGAACACACAATTCTTCGTAGTGATCACACAAACTAAGGTACACATGTTTCTACCCTAATCATGTTATGATTGCTTGCCTGTGATCCATGGAGGGGTTTGTGCATGATTAAATTTTTGTTATTCCGCTGCATAATCAAAACCCTACAGTGGTATAAGATCCATTGGTCGTAGCGCATAACATGATATTATGTATTACTGTTTTTCGGTTTTTACACCGTATGTGTTACTTCCTAGTAACACTCGACGTATCATTCGTCAATAAAATTGTCGCCTACAAATTTTATAATATCATAATCAACATATTGAACACAAAGTCCTATAATGTAGATGGAAGTGTAACGCTACTCCCCTAATAGCTTCCCAACCCCAATAATCAATAGCTAGCTTGTTCAAGAAAACCAACACAGTTTAATATAGAGTACTTGTATTTAAAATACTGTTCTAAACTAACTATAGAAAGGGTGTTTTACTTTCCAAAAGCAAATATTAATTTTATTAAACTAAAACATACTAGTTTGTTTTAAAAGAACAAGAACTTCCCCATAGGATTTTTCTTAAAATATTTTTACTGTATTATATATCCTACATAGTTTTCTTAAGAAACAAAACTACTAAAATTTATGTATTATACTTTTTAATGAAACTATAATAGCCTTAAAAAATATATAAAGTTTATCTTTGATAAAAAAAACTAACCAAATAAAACAGAACCTACAAGCTACATAAGACTCCCCCATTTTTTTCAGATTATGCAACCTTACCCCAAAAAGTTTCAGACTGAACAAACTAACCCCTAAGTTTATACCGACTTTCAATCTACTTTCTTCTCTAAAACTCAACCCACTATAAGTAACAAAACAAAAATTATAGAAGAAGAGCTTTGGGTGTACCCGACAGAGGAGCAGGCGGCGACGGTGACAAGCGGCGGTGGGGAGGACAGACAGAGGGGACGGCGTCGGGCTTGCCTTCGCCGGACCTGGGTTCGCTCCTCGGACCTGGGCTTCCGCTGGGTTTTGCTCGACGCAGCACAGAGAGGGCGAAAGGGCTGGTGATTGTGAGTTTTTACTCTGGGTTTCACAGGTTTAAATAGGCTTGGGGTGTGAATTCCGGCGAGAATTATGACTCTTCCGGGTTCAATTCGATTTCCGAATTGGGTCACGAAACTGGGTGAAATTGGTTTCTTGAAGCTAAAGATTCGATCTTTGTCGAAGTAGGAATGTATTGGGACAGAAATCATGAATTTTGGTGGCGTTTTGGGCGGTGGTGGTGTTGTAAGCGGCAAAGGAGTTGGGGAGTACTCCTGGTGGTTGTAGGAGATGAAGAAGATGAAGTTACTTTGTGTAAAAGACTCTTTCCCCCCACTGTTATAGGTAAAAGTCAAATGCTACCCCCTAATTTAATTAAAAGACATTGTTTATGTTAGGAAAAAGACACAAAACCTCCAAGTCGTTTATAACAATAAAGATTAACTTCTAAATAATAAAATTTACCCCCAACACTTATAGTAATATTATAAAATACCTGCATCTACGGAACGAGGTATTTCAAACGGTGGAAGTACATATCCGTGGTGGAGAGAGAGATTGAGTTTAGATGATTACCAACCAGTAGGCTTTCTTCTTCTTCTTCTTCTTCTTCTTCTTCTTCTCCCCTTCCTTTCTCTCTCTCTCATTATCTATATCACACACGAACAGAGGCGACTCGGTAAGCATTAAACTAGGGTAGTGGGATGTGTAGTGGGGTAGGTATTATATTATATATGGGTGTATATTTCGGCCGGTTCGGGTTTAACCTCGTGAAGGTAAACACGACCCGCGGATCAGCCGTTCGGGTTAAAGATTCCTAAACCCATAACCAATCAAGTAAAAACTCATGTTCTGGACTTTTCGGGCGGGTTCGGATCTGGTCGGTCGGGTGGTGCAGGTTATCGTGGTTTTTGCTCCCACATTGCATTTCAAACCATTCAGGTCAGTACTGCCGAGCTCAAACAATGGTGGGATCTCAAACCAGCGACCAGCTTGTCTCCTTCTTGAAAACAGGTATCTACCGGTTCGAATACACAAACGCCTCATTCATAGACCCTGTCACAGTCCTCAACCGCTCGTACACGCGGTTTAGGGTTTCGCCTTCTGCATACTACTCTCGTTCATTCGAACCCAAGGACAATACCGATTGTGTAGGTCCGCAGTCAAGAAAGCGAAAGAGGAAGCAGAAAAAGGCTCCTGTTCTCAACGAGAAAGAAAAGCTCGCCGATCTACGCCACCAGGTATAGTTCAATCGTTAAGCTTCTGGTTGAACAGTTGTTATGTCGATTGAATTGAAAAATAATTATATAGGCTTCAATGGACTAGGATTTTACACATTTTAGACAGACTTGTGGGTAGTTTGACATACAAGTCAAAGTACTTGTCTGTGTCTTCTAGATCGTCCTACTTTGACTTTTTAACCCGTAAGTGGGTTAGTTTGACTCGGTAATTTAGATAGCAAAACCATATAATTTTTTGACAACTTTTTATGTTATTGAAGAGGAAAGTTAACTCTACGAGACCATGCAAAAATTACAATATTCTTGCATTATTTTGCTAATAAAATCACTTGGTCAAAGTGACTCAGTCAATAGTGACAAAAAGTGAAGTTGGCTGAAAGAGAAGAAACAGAGGTAGTAATAGTCTGTAACTGGGTGATGTTGGTGGTATTCCAAGCCTAAGTTTTAGTGTAATTGGTGTCATTTGCAGGAGGTGAGGCCTTTATTGTTGAAGGCGCAGGAAGCCTTACATGGAGCTTCTGAATTGTTAGAGGCTATGCAGCATTTGAGGAATGATGGATGTCATTCAGCGGATTCTGGGGTATTGTCCTTGCAAGGCCCTGGACCCTCATTTCTTGAGCTTGGAAATGTTTGGCAAGCACCTTTGTATGAGATAACCCTTAATTTTCCTCCATTGAGTGAGGGCATTCAATCTTCAGGTAGTTTCCTTGGCTTCATTGTTTATCTTTGCTATTTTATTTGGTTATAGTTGAACCTACAGTGTAGACTTGGGATTGTTTTTGGTTAGTAAGTAAATGTGGAGCATCGTCAAACCTGATTTGAATTTCGGTGGTCATGCATATACATGTTTACTACACAATGGACATTACTGTAGCTAACTTTTGTTGGAGCTTTCTTCTTTCTCGGGTTTTTGTTGTATTCGTTGAGGGAGAAAACTTAATGCCATAAAGTTTTAAGACAATGATTTCATGTCATCTTATTATTCGGGTAACCATATTTTGACGGCCACCTCTATTTTTCAACCATGGACGTGTATAAGTATAACATCCACTTCAAGTCATCCATAAAATAATTTTCTTTAATCATTACCTATTATCTGTTCAACAAAAGGCCCCACCAACTAATTAGCCGAAGTGCAATACTTCGATCTGCTCAACATTCCATATCTTATCCAAGTCATAGCCTCCATATCAAGCTCATCAAGCGATAGATCAGCGACTGCAAGCATTCCATATTGTTAAAGTACATTAACTTGTGTCCACCAATGTCTCATATTTTGGCTGGTCTTTGAGGGCATGGCTGAGCTCTGCTCGATTATTGGGGATTCCTATGATGATGGCATATAATCTGCTCTAGCAACAAAATTAAAGTTAGCAAAGGTGAGGAAGACGTGCTGTAATGTAACTGATTCTGCTGCATTTCGGAAAGCATCCTCAACAGGGCCAGGAAGCATTCACAGCATATAAGATATCGAAATTCGCAGTATTTAGCTGGGTACTATGTTCATGGAGTGAAGCTCTAGGACTGTGTTATTGAGAAGATATTCAGATGTGGGACAATCCAGGCATCCACAGTATAGAAGATGATTGCAGCAATTGGCAGGTTATTATGGTGTGAAACTATAGGGCCATGTTATTGAGAAGAGATTAAAATGCGAGACACTGCAGCCTTGGTTTGGGCTCTCTAGGAGTGGCACCTATTGTAAATCAGCGTAAATTATATAAAGTAGTTGGGTCATGTGTGTTGTAGGCCCTTGGATGTGCCGATTAGAAGAAGTGAAATGATCCAATTTGAGGGTGGGAGAAGAGGAAGGGAGAAACCAAGGAGATACTGGTTATGAAACCCGGACCAGTGATTGACCCCGCTAGGAGACCACATCATTGGTTGGACCTGTGGGTCAATGAAATAGTAGTATATCAAGAAATATTTAGTGTATATATTCATTTACAACATCTACTAGTTAAAGGTGTGTCATGGGTTAAAAACAATTATTGTGCTTGTATGAAATATGATCTCACAAATATTTATCAAATTATTAAATGTGCTTCTGGTTTATTATTGCTTTCCTCATATAACTTGTAAATATAAAAGTTAGAATCTAAAATGGAAATTTGTATTACAAGTAAAAAACTCAAGTAATATATATGATAGGCTATGGTTCAAGATGTTAGGTGTTCAAAGTTAAAAAGAACTACTCTATTTTTTATAACTTGGTGACTGAGAACTTAGATACAAGCATATCTTGATTTCTCTATATTAATTAGTTTTCAAAGTTTATGAAAAAAAATCATGATTTGTCTTGATGTTTTAAGAGTATGGTTATTCACCCTGCCAAGATTCGAATAACTCAATCTGCATTTTATTTTTTAAGTAACGGTGGCCCGCGGGTTAACAAACCCGCCACGTCAACGGCTTCGGGGAAAATCAACTTGGGTCAGACAGTTTTCTCAGGGTCTGTGACATCTCCGATCCAGTTATAGGACAGCACCGGTCAATGGTCGGCTCAGCGGTTTACCGGTTGGAGGGCCCGGTCCGATTCGGGTTTAATACTTATGGTATATAAAATCATACAGTTCCTAAACCTTGTTAAGCAAATAGATTTGGGAAGAGGAAACTGAAGGAGATTGGCTTATGTAGGCGACCCCGTTAATTGAGAAAGGGCTTGTCAAGTTGAGTCGAGCTTTTCCATAGCGCCATTGCTCTAATGTCTTTACTTGGGTGGAATTCTCTAGCACATGGAGATGGAATTCCCACTAATTAAGTTAGTAAATGACACTGTTTATATGCCCAAAAGGAAAGGCCTATTTAGAGAGGTTACAGCTACCTATTTGAGAAATTTGGTACTCTCAATATCATACGACAGTGAGGGATGGTTGAGCTATCACATGGAAGGCCTGTGACGAGATCTATGACATTACAGTTAATATAGGGAATTCTGTTCCTCAAAGCAGTAGATTACCGCCAGAGGGCATATGACATATTTTCCTTTGAGTTGTTTGGCGATGGGATTGATTACAGAGATTTGGTGGCAAATACTTTTTGAAGATGCCATAACTGGTACTCCTAATTTTAAGGTGGCCAGCAATTGGTCAAGCAATCTTGTATGACAGTGTGAACCACCCATGGAATGCTCCATGAGCATTTGTTCCTAACATTTTGTGGTCTCAATGCAATGATTTTCGTACGGACATTGCGTATCCTAGAAGGAGTGCACAACACAAGTCCTTCACACATGATGGTTGCCTCTGGAGTAACGAGATTGTGGGCATATGGTGATGGTTCAAACAACTTCTAGATATTTAATGAGGTCGACATTTGGCAATATAGTACTACCTCCGTTTCGTCTGCGTTTGACTTTTTAACCCGTAACTGAGTCACTTTGACTTGGTGATTTGGGTACCAAAACGATGTAATTTTTTAACAATTTTTTCATGGTATTTTAGAATAAACTTTCCTCTATAACACCATGCAAAGATTATCAAATTCTTGTATCGTTTTGATAATCAAATCACCGGATGAAAGTAACACAGTGAATAGTGACAAAAAGTGAAGTAGGCTGAAACAGACGAAACAGAGGTAGTATGAGTTTGTTTTTGTCAAGCTTTTCTAGATTTTAAAGACTCGCTTTAGATAATTTTTCATAAACTTGTAATTGTTAAACATCGATGTATCCATGTACGGTGACAACTGTTATACATGGATATATCCAGGCACAGGGATAACTGACACGTGATTTGTATAAGGATGGCGACGTGGGTTTGTGAAGGCAACTTTGGTCTGCTGTTTGATAAGCTTATTGATCTTGTTTGGATGGTAACTATTTTTCAATGCTTTTGGCGTTTTCTTATGTCTAGTTAGTAGTTAAAGTTATCTAGTCCAGTTGGATAACACGGAAGGATGTGAAACCTGATTTTGTTTGCGTTATGGTATTTTGATTTTCGAGTACGTGAAGTATGAAAATCTTACTTTCTTACACTCATTTAATTATAAGAGTACATGAAGATATAAGAGTTTGGAATAATGAAGTATCACTGCCAGATGTTTTTCTTTCTTTACTCTTCGGACTTGCCCTTTCCTATTTGGTACACTTGTTGTGTTGGGTTCTTATATCGTGTCACTGTTTCTATGCAATACTCATGAGGTAGAAAAGAAAAAATAAGTTAAACTATTTCAAGCAATAAGTTGTTTACTTGTACATGAAAAAAAATACTTATTTTCTTGTAATTAAGATTCTCGAAGGCTGTGATTGGAGTCATATATTTGGCAAGATGGAAAGAAAAGATGACCAGAAGATAATTTATTTGATGGATTGTGGACAAGTTCACTACTTTCTATAGATACAAAATACTGTAGTAAAAAGAACATTGCTAGGTTTTTGCTTTTGTTTTTGTTTGTTCGCAAAAAACTCAGTTCCAAGATTCTTGGATTCTGTTCGATATTTGGTATTTGAATGCAGAGATTCTAATTATGTTTTTATTGCTTTGACTTTATTCTAGTGTTTGATTCAATTCTCTGATTTGGTGTACCAAATTAGATTTGATCTAATATGCTAAACATATTTTATTTTCTATCTTAGAGAGAGATTGTCAGTTATGGTTGTATCAGTTAGGGAGACCAGAATTAAAGTAGTCTATTGACTTTGGGAGAGATCAGATTCTCGAATCCTGTGGGAGAGATTAGGCTCTTGATTCTTGAAATCCTGGATTATCCTTTCAGTATCAATAAAACTTCATATACTTATGTTTGATCTCTTCGAGGTTCTATCCATTGGTATCAGATCCTCAAGAACCTCAAATGGCCCAGAAGAAAGTTGAAAGTAATAACGTAGCTTAATTGATAGTGTAGCTTAATTATAGGGTCTTGATATGTAATTGCGTTTGTATGATTTGGGTATATATTACTAATCAATAGAGAAGTCCCGAGAGGACATTTTTCACATATTTTTATCGTTGCGATGAAAAATATCACATTGGGCATACTTGTAAGCAAGCACAACTGCAAGTTTTGGTGGTCTGACGATGAACTCAATGATAGAAGCAGAGATGAAGATTTGGTGAAAGACACTGCTGAATGGTGAGAGATGAACTCCATTTTCAGAAACATTGCACTTAACCTCCAAGTTGTTATCTTCACCTTTCAGGACAAAGTAAAACTTCAGGAATTAATAGGTGATGGTTGTATCAGTTCGGGAGACCAAAATTGAAGTAGTCTATCGACTTTGGGAGAGATAACTCTCAAAATCCTGTGGAAGCTTGGAGTAAGGAATTTTGCAAGGTAGATGAAATTGAAGTGAATGTTAGAGAATCAAATACAGCGTTGAAGAGATCAAACAAGAAGAGAGGAAGTTTTATTGATATTGAAAGAAGAGAGGAAGTTTTATTGATGTCCAAAGGATAATCCAGGATAACTAGTTTGGTCAAGCACATACGTGGTTTCTCAACCTGAAGTTCGGAGGTCTATTTAAGTCTGCATTTAACTCACATAGTGAGAAAGACTTCCGTTTCTTCCCTTGACCGCTTGCTTTAAGGGCCATACCCTTACCATTTTTTAATCTTTTTGCTGTGCTGTATTTTGTGTTATCCACAGCTATTTGTCATCTAACTTGTGGTTGTTATATATATACCCAGTTGCTCAGATCAGGGAACAGAGAGTTATCCCGATATTTAACAACTTAATTCACAACGAGACAAGTGACGAGGTGGAAGCTGAGTTCATGAACAGCAAATTTGTAGTACCTAAATACAGTTCTTTCTTCATGGTATGCTGTAAGAACTATGCTGACTTCTTAATGGTTTATTTTATTATCAGATTAACAGTGTTTTTGCATACACCTTAGTGCTTTAGTTATAATTTAGTGTATCTAAACTCTAAAGTACTAACACGCTTCTTATGCTCTCTTTATGTTATCATATGGAAGTCTGATTTGGGGCAGATTCACGGCCTGGTTCCAGGTAATCTATATGATTAAACTTTAGTTGTGCTTTACTCTTTTATATAGGCCCCTTTCCCAATTCCTCGTAAAACACAATTTAAGTGCATATCTTGTTGATTACGAGTGACTTTGGGGGATGTAATGATGCTTCATCAGACCATGTTTCGAGCTCAGAGTTGTTGGCAATATGTCAACTAAGCAAAGTTTTCATTCTAGATTTTACACAAGATCGTGGAATATCCTGCAGGATCAAACCTGTTTCATGAATTTTAAAATGCTACAAGTAGTAGTACCACACAGTAGATCTCTTTCTGTCGGGGAAAAACAATGGAGAACAAGGAAACACTTGTTTTAGTTAAGGGATTCGTAAGATGTTTCTTTTGATATTTAAAAATCTTAGGGTTTATATACTAAATGCTTGGTTATCTTATCACTTCAGTTGTCTATTGCCTATAAATAGGACCGTTATCTTATCAGTTCAGTTGTCTATTGCCTATAAATACGCATTAGATCTCTCTCTGTTGGGGAAAAACAATGGAGAACAAGGAAACACTTGTTTTAATTAAGGGATTCATAAGATGTTTCTTTTGATATTTAAAAATCTTAGGTTTTATTTACGGTTGTCTTAGATTTTTTAATGCTTGGTTATCTTATCAGTTCAGCTGTCTATTGCCTATAGGCTATAACTAGGACCGTATTCTTCCTCTGTAATTCAACTTCTTGTTGATGAATAAAGTTACTTTTGAGGTTAGTGTGTGATTCACTGTTTGAGTCCTGTTCTTGGTATGTGCTGCATCAGGCGGCCTATGGTGAGTGACCCCATTGAACTTTTGGTGACAGCTAATTGGTAGGATAGAGTGTACGGTTTGTGGAGCGGTAGCTCCAGAATGGTCAGTATTGATTAAAAGCCTCATTACAATTACTCCCTCCGCGTATGCTAGCCTAACTGTCTCACAAAGCTGATCCACAATTCCATTGTAGGATGTCCATTGTTCCAATAATTTGTTGCTCAAAGGGTTTATAAAAAGATTTTCAGCCTTCTGAACAAAAGTTATTCTGGTCGATGAGAATGATGACATTTCAAAATATTCAAAATTGGTACAGTATTTGCATTATCTATTGCATTCTTATAAATCCCAGGACGGTTAAATTTATTCGAAAAGAAACCATATTCGGAGGTACTCGGTGAAACAATGAACTGATTATGAGAGTGTTTGAATAGTTGGTTTTTCGGTTTTTGGCTATGTGAGTGGTTGGATGAAGAGAGGGAGTATACCGTGTATTCTCTTCCCTTCCACAACCACTCAGAACCAAAACCATCTATCCAAATCGAAACTATCCCCTTGCTGTCGGGTCCAACTTTTGCATGTCAAGCAACACAATTGTCCAACCATGAAAGATAATGTATTGAATTTTTAATTTTCTGAACCACAAAGCAAATGATCATGCAGGTTTTCCTTGCAAGTTCAAGTACAATGTTGAACACCTAGTAAAAATCGGCTGTGAACAAAGAGATGTGTGACTATCTCATAATTAAATTTGAGACAACAATTAGAAACAATAGTGATTTATCTTCATTGTTTTCGTCTCATGTGAACATGTTCACAAGCATCTCGTCTTAGACTAAGAGGGTTATTTTTCGAAGAAAAGTAACTGGAAGTTATATTTAAGATCTGATGTTTGTCAAATGAAGTAAGAGATTTTTATCCGAGGTTCAAAAGGGAGGTAAACTTAGTCTGGGTGTTTTGGGAGAATGTTATCCATTTTTAATAAAACTTAGGGAACAGTGAAGCAGCAAAGTTGGGAAATTAGTGGTATTTCCCAGATTATTTTGTACTCTTTCCAACTAAACCAGTTGAACTAACCCTGTACTACTAAATTGAGTTTCAAGTAAAGTTTTGCATATTAATTATTTATTATGTGGATTGGAATCTCTTCGACTGAAATCATATGAAGTTGAAACATCGCAGATTCAAGATTCTATTCTTCATTTTTTGCTGATTGAGCAGTGGTTCACAGTTATTAATATTTCGTTGGCTTAGTAGAACATTCTACTATCTTTTTGGACTATTGGTTGCTTCTGAAGAAGATGTTTTGGGCCTTTCTTCTTCAACAGCTAAGTAATTTGATGTATTCCTGCAGCTGATCCTGTTTTTGGGTTCAATTTTATACTGGTTGATCCACCATGGGAAAACAGCAGTGCCCATCAGAAATGGAAGTATGTCTCCCATTCTTAAGCTTTTTGTCAGTTTTCGGAGATGTACCAGGTTCTTACATAATTTAGCACATATAACCTTTCGAGATGACTCTCTTAATACCTAGAATGTTGTTAATATTTGGAATATGGTGACTCGTAAAAAAAGAAGTACACGAACATTACAAAAAAATGATCATAGAATCGTACACAATTGAAACTTGCAGGTATCCTGGTAGTATAGAGATGGAATGAGTTACTTGCAGTAAATGATGTCTTGGTAAAAAATGAGATATCGTTACGGGTTTGAACCTTGAAAAATCAATTTACTAGACTCTGAGATTCAGGCTTCTATAACCTGTGGCATGCATTACACTGTGCTAGGGCCTGGAGTTTTAATGTTATATCTTCACAGAAGATTATGTTATCTCATTACTAATTTGGTGCAAACTATCATTTTCATTTATGTTCCACTTACTACTACTACAGGTATCCAACTTTACCTAGTCGATACTTCTTGTCCCTTCCAATTAAGAAACTAGCTCATACAAAAGGTGCACTGGTTGCTTTATGGGTGACCAACCGAGAGAAGTTGCGTTGCTTTGTCGAGAACGAACTATTTCCTACATGGGGAGTCAAATACATGGCTACTCATTACTGGTTAAAGGTGATGGATGCTTCAACTTTCATATATTATGGTCGAAACATCAATTATTTCCCAGAAATTATATCTGATGTCTTTGATGACTGCAGGTGAAATCAGACGGCTCGTTGATTAGTGAGTTGGACCTGTTCCATCACAGACCTTATGAGTGTCTCATCTTGGGTTACCATTATGGAGAGGTAAGTCCTATCTAGTGGAGCAACTGTGAAATTCCAGTCCACTCTCTTGATCCGTTGTGTTAAGTTTTAGCCGGTCTCCTTGTCAACCTATATGTACAAAGATGCATCGAACTTGTTCACCACCTTTCAACCTGATCTACTCGTACTTGAAAACCGAGTTTAATATCTTAAACGTACCCTATTTATATGCATTTAAAAATGAAAGGGGCGGATTTTTCTTTTCTTGTATCTTTATAACTTCAACCTACCCCATTTGTTTCCTTCTAATTTTTACATCCAATTGTCTATCTCACTTTCAGTAACTTCCTTACTAGTTTGTCAATTTAGCTTAGTTACAACATACAATGGCAAGTTACTGAATGGGCAGTTAAATAGTGATATGGATTACAGGAGGGTACTGCATGCCATTGTTTCAAACTTGACTTATGATTCATAGTTCATTATATTTTTCCTTTTAAGTTATCAGAATCATGTACTTTCCTTTGTGGAATAAAACGGACAACCTTGTAACGTTAAACTCTTGATGCTCCAACAAACTGAACTTTGATAATGGTTTCATATGCAAAAATTTCTTCTAGCATGGAAAATTTATATTGCCATAAATATTGTAACAAGCTTTATCCACGAATTCATTTGCATTTTCGCCAATACTGAAAAGTAAATGAGGGGTTAAATAACCTGCCAATCTGTACACATCCGAAGACACTTGACTTTTCTGATGCTGTGGTCAACTGATCACTTCCCCTACCATTGGGTCTATAAATAATGTTTCAGTTGTCAAACAATTTGCAGATGGTAGACAGTGATTGCTTGTCATCGAGATTCAAAGCCATACCAGAAAATGAAGTTTTGATCAGTGTTCCTGGGGATTACTCCAGGAAGCCCCCAGTTGGAGGTATGCTTTCCAAAGTAGTTATGATGTATTTATGTTCCGACTTGTTTAGTATACCATGCAATTGCCATTCGTATACTCCGTCCCAAAATAATCACCCTGCTTTTTTCCCCAAGATTGAGGAGATGATTCAGCTAGCAAAACCATACAAGTACTCTTGAATCTTTTTGTGATGTTGTAGAGTTAGTGTAGCTCTACCACATTAAGAAAAGATTGAATAATTCTCGTATCGTTCTGCTAGGCAAATCTCCTTCTCAAAATTGTTTTAAAAAGAAAGCATGACGATTTTGTCTTTTTTACGTCTGTGACTTGTATTTTGGTTCAATTGCTAAACGCTTCAAAATTTCAGAGACACTGCTGAAATATGTGCCGGGAGGGGAGCCTGTTCGTCCCATTGAATTATTTGCTAGAGAAATGATGGCTGGATGGACTTCATGGGGAAATCAGCCCCTTCACTTTCAAGAGTCGAGATTTTTTTCGAAGTAGATGGACTCATAATACTCCCAGACAAAACCTTCTATGCCGCAGCCTTCAGGAATGGAAAACTGGTCTTTACCTCTGTGACTGGAAACTCTGCATTCGTAAGTTGCAAAAATTCCCATTTGTTTAACTAGTCTAAGCTCTTGCAGCAGTAATGACGTCACTACGTTTTGGTTATTGTTGAAATCAGTACTTAGTCAGAGTCACGCTAATAGGGAAACCTGTATATTAAGGCCCTGTTTGGAACCTGGAAAATGGGAGGGAAAGGAAAAATATAAAGGAAATTAGGGAACATCATCTTTCTCATTTGGTAACTAGTTAGAAAATTTCAAGAAAATATAAATACTTGTTTCTGAACATATCAACACCTATTTAGTTATGATTATTAAAGTTGTTACATAAATATTTTATGTAATTGTAAAAAACCCTTGTACTTTTTTCACCTTTCGTCATACCAGACCACCAACAGCAGCTACATTGACCAGCTGCACACACCCCGCCGCCAACAACACCATATACCACTGCTCTGAATACTCACAGAACTACCCAAATTCATTAGCTTATCTGACCATTTCTGAGAGAAACTGTAGTCAGTAGGCAGCAACGATACAACCAACCCAAAGGCGACCATGAGACTTAAAACAAAGTTATGCAACTCACAATTGCCACACCTCATCAGCTAAATAACTGATTGACAGCCGACACGAAACCACCATAGCTGCCACCACCGTACTGCCGGTGCAAAACCAAGCAGACCACAACCACCAATCATCATCTCTGTTTGAATTCGGATAGGAGATGACACGAGCAACTTTGGTTTCTATCCAAAGCTTATATCAGTACTATTACAATTTACATGAGATGAGTTAGGCACATTGCCTAATTCTAATCAACATACTGGTATTAGAATTAGGCAATTAGCTTATATCAGTATTATTACCCAACCATGTTCAGATACAGTTTGTCAGTCACGACATTGAACATGCTAACAATCAACTTCATCTGATTTCTCATGTCATGTCATGTCATAGGTACTCTGCAGTTAAGCAAGCCACATTTCGTGTTACAGATTGCCCTGGCATGCTGACTCATCTGCCAGACTGTGTGATCTACTTGATGGACTTGCTATGCACTAGTGTCAGAAAGACTAGAGAAAGTTTACTGAGCACCGATGAATAGCCAAACATCAACAATTAGATCTTTGTGAGGTTCCAGTTGAGATCACACACTGCTAGAAACAAACAGAAAGGATGCTGAAGAGTTAGGAAAACTTTACAGTCGGGAACTTTCCATCATATATACTTGAAAGCCACAGTTGATATTCCTCCAGTGAAGCTCATTTCAGTAACCCTGGCGTTTTTTCTCCGCAGTACTTTGAACATGTTGGAGTAAATCTTGTGCATTAATAGTTTTATATTTAAGTCTAAAATTCAGATATGGACCTTAATTGTGTTCGGATGAGGGATTTATAAAATTATTTGTTATTAGGGTAGAAGACACTTTTACCCCTATCTTTGGGCATAAAGACGCATTGCCTCCGCGTGTCCAGGATTAAGACACAATACTGCTCGTTAATCGTTTTAGAGTAATGGTAACGCATGTTAACATATCTCATCAAAAGGTCATTATATCCCCCAATATTTTAGCAAAAAGCTTCAAAACTAAGCCTACCACCACTACCAACTCTCTCAATCTCCTTGTCGCGAGCTTTTTTCATCTCCTTTCATCTCCATCTCGCTCTATCCAGCGATGTGAAGAATGGGTACACAAAGTACAACAGAACACCCATTGTTCCCTTTTCTCTACGCCACCCTCACGAGCCGCGCATTTTTATTTTGTTTGTCTCTGAGCATATTATATAACCCAACTTCTAAAATTGAGCCCCAAACTCAAGCCATGATTCCTTTGTTTTACTTCACTTAATTGAAGGTTAGGGTTTGTGTTGAGGTCACCGGAGTTAAACCCAGATTCCATGCCAATTTACCAAATGTTGAACTATGGTTACCAAATATTGCAACTTCCGACAAAGCTCAATAATAAGTGGAACGATGTCATTCCACTAGAAGCCACACAAGCACAACCTCTTCCGGATTGGTCCGCATCTGCTGAGGAGGAGTACGTTGTCATCAATACCAACGAAGATCAGAACCGTTTTCGATCAAAGGTAAGAGATATATATATCTAAAGGAGTCAAGATACAGGATCACCAGATGTCGACAGGGGCCCGAAGCGCGATACAACCACATAAACAGACTAAGGGTAGCGAAACAACTAAACACAACAAAAGCGACATAAATACAGAGATATACAAGAGCTAGGACGAAACAGCGGAAGCATATTACAAACCAAAACTAAACAACTAAGGTGCGCGAAGCTCGTCCTGCCATAATATGAGCTTCCGAGACCATAAAGCGCGGAACTTTCTGTATCGCATAGTCACGCAACAAAATCGCCTCATGTCGAATAGCCAAAATTACTGGTGCATCCTCGTAAGAGTACTGATCACTCCCCTGTAAAACTTTATAGGCCATTAGACTATATGTGAATACAATAATAGAAAGAAAATTTAAATTACGCGCGTAAGAGAGTCCATGGAGAATAGCAAGAAGTTCCATCTGAAGAGGAGAAGCAGCTGCACAATGTTTCCAATAAGATAGATGAGTCTGGCTTCCTTCTGTGGAAAGGTGTATCCCAGTGCCACCCGAAAGTGTACGATTGTTCCAAGATCCATCAACTTTAAGAGAATGATGGTAGCTGGGTATTGGGATAACCCGATTTGTGGAGAGAGAGAAAGCTGGGTAGGTTGGAGGATGCTCAGGATGGGGATTTTTATGGGTCAAAGCCAATTTATGGCTTGAGAAGGCATCAAGGTCAGCAGCAGTTTGGTTGGCGAATACAGAGAAAGTATCACGAGTCCATGATTGTTTCCGAAAAATAGCTGAGTTTCTGGCCTTCCAGATAGACCACAGAATCGGTAAGGTAGCGCGAAGGAGAGACTCATTTTTGCAGATAGCATCTTCCAGCCAGGAGATGAAGTCTGACGATGAAGAAGGGGAGAAATGAGGAGTAGAGGCCCATGCAGAGGTGCTGTGAGGGCAGGTAAAAAAGAGGTGAGAAATGGTCTCCGGGGTAGAATTGCACAAAGGGCATATTGGGGAAATGTAATGGCGATTAGCTCCTAGAACTGATAAGCACGGTAAGCCGTTGTGAAGCCATTTCCACAGAAAGTGCTTATATTTTTCAGGGTATGGAAGACTCCATAATCGGCCCCACACCAGTTTATGAGGGCCGGTGAGGTGAAAGTAACCAGCCGGTAAGAGTTGCTTATCAGATTCAGATTCAAGGAAGCAATAACCCGAGCGTGAGGTATATTGTCCAGACTTGGTGAAAGGCCAGATAAGCTTATCTTCTGTCTGTGGGGGAGGAAGTTTTATAGCCGCAATCTTGTAAGTAAGGAAAGATGGGAAATAGTGGCGGAGCTTTGTCATGTCCCATCGCTGTAGACCATATGTTGTAGTAATGAGGTCAGACACAAAAAGGGAATTGAAGCTGTCTGAGTTAAGGAAAACAGATAGGGGCTCCAGAAGGCAAGGAATCCAACGATGAAGACCCATATTGACAGTTTGGCCATTCCCAATAGACCAGCTGAAACCTTTGCGGATAAGTTGAATTCCTGACGCAATACTTTTCCAACACCATGAACTAGAGCGGAGCGCAGGTTCTGGAATTCTTGAGATGGGATCAATATAAAATGAATATGGATATTTTGACAACATGATAGATGTAGGAAGAGAAGACCGGTCCTGAGAGAGGCGTCAGAAGGAATTTTCCAGGAAAGCCTGATTGGTCCATGCTTGATTTCGCAAACCAAGGCCTCCTTGGCATTTGGCTTTCCAAATATCAGTGTCAGCAATAAGAGAGAGATAGGTCGTTGACTGTCCGTATTTCGCCAGAAGCGCAAAGTCTTGCTGTTGATATCGTTAATAACGCCTTTCGAAATAAGGAAGGATGAACCGAAATAAACCCGCAGAGAAGAGTGGACGGATTTAGCAAGAGCTAATCTGCCCGCAGAATTAAGAATACGACCTTGCCAAAGTCCAAGCTTTGCTACATAGTTATTAGTGATTCTTTTGGTGGCTTTAGATTTGTTCTTCGAGTCTTCAAGCGGGAGACCAAGATAGAGCCCTGTTTTTTGGATCTGTAGATTCCCAAAGTAATGTAGAAAGAGGTTTCCTAAATCGCTCGGAATATTCGGACTCAAAAAGAGTGTTGACTTTTCAATGTTAATCTGTTGGCCAGAGGCTGAACATAAATCATCAAGAGCAACAGCAAGATCATTGCAAGATCCGAGGGTAGGCTTGAAGAACAAGAGGCAGTCATCGGCAAAAAAGAGATGAGAGATAGGCGGTGAATGTCTTCCCAGCTTGATCCCCTGGACAGTTTGACTGGTTTGCAGATGTTGTAGCTTCGAAGAGAGAGCCTCGAGGTAAATCATGAAAATTTAAGGAGATAAGGGATCACCTTGCCGCAACCCGGCTGTGGGGGTGAAAGAGTCAGTGGATTCACCATTGACCAAAACCGAGTAGGATACTGTTCGATAGCATTGAGATAACAGACAGATCCAGTGGGGAGGAAAACCCATTAGGACAAGGGTGTGTTCCAGGAAGTCCCAGTTGACCCTATCAAAAGCTTTGCTCATGTCAAGTTTGAGGGCAGCCAGGTGGGACCCCGTGTGTTGATGTTTAAGTTTATTCAGTAATTCATTAGCAACAAGAGTGTTGTCAGCAATGGATCTTCCTGGGAAAAATGCAGATTGATTTCCAGAGATAAGGGATGCTAAGAACAGCTTAATCCGATTTGCCAGTTCCTTTGAGATGATTTTGTATACTGTGGTACAAAGGCTGATTGGGCGATAGTCAGACGGGGTGGTTGGAATATCAATTTTCGGGATGAGGGTAATGAATGTATGGTTCAGCTCTGTCAACATATAACCCGAATTAAGAAAGGACAGAACTGCAGACACCGTAGAATCACCAACAATGTGCCATGCTTTCTGGAAAAATACTGGGGGTAATCCATCAGATCCAGGGGCTTTGAAAGGGTGAATTTGGAAAATGACCAACCTGATCTCAGAAGGAGAGAAAGGTTGATTAAGGATGTCTTTGTGATGGAATGTAAGGGTGGGTCGAAAGTAATTCCATCCTTGCCATTGAGAGGGATGATGATTAGCTGGAGTAGTTGGGCAATAAAGAGTGGAGAAATGGTTATGAAGCAATATCTTCAAATCTTCTTGAGTCTCGATCGAAGAACCGGTGGGTGATACGAGAGATGAGCTAAAGTTTCTGCAAATCTGTTTTTTATAACGTATTTGGAAGAACGGGTATTCCGATCACCCGCAAAGAGCCAACGCTGTTTAGCTCGCTGCTCCCAGAGGGTTTCTTATTGAAGAAGGAGGTCGTTAAGTGTGCGACGAGCCAACTGTTCAGAAGAAAGCCACAGTGTCTTATCCTGAGTAGAGCTACCCGGTGGTGTTGTGAGAAGAGCTTGCAGGTGTTGTTGAGCCTGATGGATTTGCTGATTGAGAGGCCCGATACCCGAAGTAGACCAGGCTTTAAGAAGAGATTTCATGATTTTGCAGCGAGAGACAAGGCGGAAAGAGGGTGAGCCGAATACTGGAGTGTTCCATGCTTGAGCTATAAGTTGGAAGCAGTTATCGTAGCTGAACCAGAAAGCTTTGAATTTAAAACCTCGCTTTTTTGAAGAATGGTTCCTATGAGGAAAGAGGATGGACAGACCATGATCTGAACCCATAATAGGCAGGTTGAGGAGGTAAGAACCCGGGAGAAAAGAAGACCATTGAGGGTTAGCAAAGAAGCGGTCAAGACGTTCATATGTACGATGAGTTCCTTCGCGATTATTTGTCCATGTGTAAAAAGCTCCTCTATGCGGAATTTCAGTCAAATTGCAGTTATAGAGAAATATGTGGAGGTCAGTAGAGCCTGGGATAGACGGTTGTTGATTACAAGAAGTTTCTCAGATGGTTAGAGAATTTGGTTGAAATCTCCAATGCACACAAGAGGTCCAAAAACACCCAGTAAATGAGATTGAAGCATTTCCCAAGTGTGATGGCGTTCGGATAGAGAAGGCGCACTGTAGATAAATACAAGGTTCCAGGAACCCAAATTACAATTGAAAGAGCCTAGAATCAGGTTCTTACTGAGGTGGGAGACCGAAAAAGAAACCAAGGGTTTCCAAGAAATAAGAAGGCCACCACTAAGACCTACTGAGTTAATTCCCGTAGAGTAGGGGAAGCCCCATCTGCGGGCTAAGTTAGAGGCAGTTAAAAGTGAACATTTGGTTTCTGAGAGAAAAATTAGAGAAATTTTATAGTCTAGGGCAATTCGACGCGTGGCGTGAACTGCTAGGGAGTGCCCTAGACCCCGGCAGTTCCACGCTAAAGCTGTCATGACGACTGCCGAGGCTGTTGAGGGACAGCCACGGAAAACCCAGGAACATAATCATCAGCAAAGAAGATACGTTTCTTAGGAGGGGTAGAGATAGATGGTGCACTGATAGAAGTACCCGAAAAAGCAGCACGGACATAGCATATAAAAACAGACTGAGAAATATGTACATAACTTTTGGGTAGGATAAAAGCTTTACCCAAATCCTGATCAGCGAGGGAAGCTGCAGAGGCCGAACGTTTAGAGCCAGAGAGATAGCTGCTTTTATGTGGAGGAAGATTTTTAGTTCTTTTTGCATATCCGAATTCCTCCGAATTTTTACGTTTAATGCCTCTTGGGTAAGATAGATCATCACTTAACTCGAAGTCAACATTTGATTCGTCTGAAGAATCGGAGGAGACAACAGTGGAGGACCAGAATCGCTAGCGAATTCCGGACCCAGGCCACAACCAGCTCGTCGTAACAAGCGGCGAAATTCACGATCAAAACCGCACCTAAACGTCGGACGAAGCCGCTGGAAATCAAGCTGTCGTGAAATATCTCCAGAGGGGAGGGTGGCTGCGATGTAGGTGTAGAAGCCATAGTACATGTGGGTTGAGTGGAAGTGGGTTGGGTTGGTGAGTGTTTAAAGAAACTAAATAAGGAGCCCATTTTGATGGACTTTG
This sequence comes from Linanthus parryae, assembly GCA_023055425.1. Classification (NCBI taxonomy): domain Eukaryota; kingdom Viridiplantae; phylum Streptophyta; class Magnoliopsida; order Ericales; family Polemoniaceae; genus Linanthus; species Linanthus parryae. Next base: position 82,210,699 of record JALGPY010000006.1, read on the forward strand.
CAGAGTACCAAAATGGTGGATTGGGTTTAGTTTTAAAAGAGAAAAGAAAGAAAAAGATATGCTAGCACCAAAAGTTTATTGGACCTAATAATGATCTGGTCCATCGATTGCTCTAAAGGGGGGCTGAAATGGATAATTATGGGTTTTAAAAATAAAAAGAAAATTAGAGAAAGATAAGAATGAGGTAAGGGTTTTGGGTAAACATACAAACATGCGTGAATATTTGATAGATAGTAGGCAGCTAGCAGTTGACTTTTAACAAAATGCAATGATTTAATAGGGTTTAGAGGGGGTGCACCTGTCGACTGGAGGGAGCCGCTACTATCCCGCGGTGTACTGTCAAAACCCTGAGGAGAGAGGTAAGCCGCAATACTAGCAGTTGACGAGGACAGAGACCTAAACCCGGACGGCGGAGATGAACGACAACAAGGTCCTGGAGATAAGGATTGATTTCTGCAATGATGACTCTGTATCTGGTTTTGAAAACCACGGATTGGAGAGTAGAAGTTTACACGTTCCTGGTTTACCGGGCTGTTCGAAAGGGGCACTGTTAAATTCGGCGGCGCCGGAGCAGAATTCACGGCGATTGAATTCACGGCGAAGTTCGCCAGAGAGCTTTCACCTGTGATATCCACTTCCATATCAGAGTTCGCGGCATGTTCATCTTCTTCAGGGTCCGAGAGTGTGGCAGGGGAAGCATCTTTAATCGGCTCAGTGGATGTTTCATCCGAAACAGAGTGTACGGATGGTGTCGCCAGAGATAATGGCGACGGAGGAGTTGGAGGAAGAGGACGCCAGAAGTGTCAGCGAATGGTACCTGAGTTATCTTCCACCCATTCAATACAGCGATCCCCTTCAGTGTAGTTTACCTGAATACGAGTGGTGCGCTCTGCATTAGTGTTTCTTACTGATCGGAGAAACCTGGTATAAAGAGGTTGGTTTTGGTAGTAGTGAATTTTGGTTCCAGGACGATCAATCAAGGCCTCAATACGCAGGCGATGTGAGTGCATAGCTTCAAAACGAGAAAGATGGCAGTGGCTTTCCGTGTGTCCGATGTGACCACAACGATAACAGAGCCTGAAAATATTGCCATAATTGAAGTGCCGAAGAGTTTTTTCACCATCGTCAAGCCTAATTGTAGCTCCTGGAAGAAGAGGTTTATGGATATTGAGTCGAATAAGCACCCTCATGGAGCATTGAAGACGGTTTTCAGCAGTATCTGGGTGAGAAAAATAAAAGAGCCCTCAAGGCAGCCCAGATTTTCAGCAAATTCATGGCTGATATAATCGTAAGGAACATCGTGTATTGTAAGCCAAATTCGTGCTTCACTAAAGACTTCAAAAGTGAAAGGTCGGTGAGGTTTCCATTGCCGTAGAAGAACCAAAGCTCCGAGGATGTTAACAGAGCCTAGGCGGGATAAGTCTTCTCGGTCATCATCATTTATGACCTCAAACCAGAAAAACCCGCGAGTCTCCCAGCGAGAAACTCGGATACGTGGACTAACGAGATGCCAGAAGTCATTTATGGCAGATTCAATTTGTGTCGCAGAGAGTCGGCGGCCATATTTTATAAAAGCTACAAGATATTTACTCTTGTCAACACGCCGGAGAATACGTTCGTTATCTGCATCAGGGGGAGGTATGCCAGGAGTAATAAGGAAGTGGTTTGGGTTGGGGTGATAGCCAGAGGGTTGGTATTCGGATTGTGAAGCCATGAAGTTACACTGAAGAGAAAACAGAGGAGGTTACAGTGAAGAAGAAAACAAACAGGGAGGGGAGATTTTTTGTTTCTTAGAGAGAGAGCGGAAGTGGTAACACTCAGTTTAGATCAGATCAGAACCGTTCTGCACTTCATATTATTACATCTTGTTCCCTTTAGTTTCGTTGATTACATTTAAGCCAGTTATAAATACTGAGGCGGGTGTAATTGAAACGTTTGAAGTTCAATCTTCTTATCCCCCTCTTTTGTGGTCTTCCCTCCTCTCTATCACTCTCCAATCCTCACTTATGCTCAAATTCCGGAGTGCCGCCTAGCGGAACGAAGGCTTCACTTAATATTATTACATCTTGTTCCCTTTAGCTTCGTTGATTACATTTAAGCCAGTTATAAATACTGAGGCGGGTGTAATTGAAACGTTTGAAGTTCAATCTTCTTATCCCCCTCTTTTGTGTTCTTCCCTCCTCTCTATCACTCTCCAATCCTCACTTATGATCAAATTCCGGAGTGTCGCCTAGCGGAACGAAGGCTTGTAAAGTGGTATTAGAGCAAAGTCTCGAACATCACCAGGCACAAATGGTCTACACCAAAACTAGGTCGCAAACGCTCAATAGGATGTGATTGGATCTATTTGAGGGGAGATTGACAGACCTTGATAACACTCTAGGAGATGCACTGCGTCCAATTTGTGAACCTAGGAGAAGGTATGAACTCTGAATTCAATGAAATGTCTACTGAAAGCAGAAATGGAAAAAAATGCAGAAAAGAGTAATCAAACTGATAGATACATAAATGGAAGAAACCGATTAGAATTCATTCATTGAATCGATACCTTGAAACCCTAAAGGGAAAGGACTAAATACAGAGTCTATTGACCGTTCATGAACGGTCACAATGAATCACAAAGGACAGCTGTAATAGCAATAGAAACGATACAGTGAAACTGGAGCACATAGAGAGTTAGGGTTACATAGAATTGGGCCAGTAGCTACTTTGGGCTTCTTTATGATACCGTGGGCTTCTAGCTGATCCATCCAAAACAGCTTTGGGCTTTAGCTTCTACAATCTTTGATAAAAGGCCCAATTCATATATATATTTGACATCCTCCCGTAAACTCATGGTGGTTTGGGACACACCATGAATTTATTTGCAAAACTGGAGAAAGGAGCTGGAAGCAGTGCTTTTGTGAATATATCTGCAGTTTGATCTGCAGAAGAAACAAAGTGAACTGTAAGTTCATTGTTAAGAACTTTTTCACGCACATAATGATGGTCAACCTCAATGTGTTTTGTGCGTGCGTGAAAAAGTGGATTAGAAGAAAGATATAAAGCAGAAAGATTGTCAGTCCAGATAACAGGAGAGGAAGTGATAGGAATTTTGAGATCCAGAAATAGAGTTTTAAACCAAGAAATGTCAGCTGCTGCAGTGGCTAAAGCCCTGTATTCAGCTTCAGTAGAGGACCGTGCCACAGTGGCCTGTTTCTTAGAGGCCCAGTGAACCGGATTAGGACCCAAGAACACAACTAACCCAGTGGTGCTACGGCGGCTGGAGATATCTCCAGCCCAGTCAGCATCAGTAAAGACATGTATAGGTAAGTGACCAGGTGTATAAAGAACACCATTAGTTTGAGTGCCTTGAAGATATCTCAAAATGCGTTTGGCACCACTTAGATGATTCTCAGTTGGAGCATGCATGAATTGACATAATTGATTGACAGAAAAAGCAATATCAGGTCTACTAAAAATTAAGTACTGTAATGCTCCTAAAAGTTGGCGAAAAAGAGTTGGATTTTGAAGAGGAGGACTGTCTTGAAGATAATACTTAGTGTCAGCAGCTAAAGGAGTGCTGCTTGGCTTGCATTTGGACATATTGAAACGTTGTAAAATATCACATATGTATTTCTGTTGATGAATGAAAATACCAGCAGTAGTTCTAGCAATTTGTAAGCCCAGAAAATAAGTTTAGGGACCCAAGTTTGTCATTTCAAAATTTTGATGCAATTTAGTAACGAGAGAACTGATGAAAGTGGTATCACTTCCAGTCAATATAATATCATCTACATAAAGTAAAAGAACTGTAATTTTGCCATGAGAATGGCGTATAAAAAGAGATGAGTCTGCCTAAGAAGATTTAAAACCAAGAGAAAAAAGATAAGTAGTGAATCTCTCAAACCAGGTTCGGGGAGCCTGTTTGAGTCCATAGAGGCTCTTTTTCAGTAAACAAACATGATGGGGGTAATGTGGATTTACAAACCCTTGAGGTTGCTGCATAAAGACAGTTTCACGTAATATGCCATGGAGAAAGGCATTTTTAACATCAAGCTGCTGAAGGGACCAATTAAAAGTGGCTGCTAAGGCAAGAATACAGCGTACAGTAGCATGTTTGGCTACTGGACTAAATGTTTCAGAGTAGTCTAAGCCAGGGGTTTGGTGAAACCCCTTGGCAACTAGACGTGCCTTATATCTGGAAATAGACCCATTGGGGTTATATTTTGTCCTAAAGACCCATTTATTTCCAATGACATTGGCATTGGGTGGACAAGGGACTAGCACCCATGTATCTTGTTGTTGAAGACTTGTGTATTCATCAGTCATGGCTTGAAGCCAATGAGGGTGAATCACAACTTCTTTGAAAGATACAGGATCAGGCATAGTAGAAGTAGGAACAGTATGAAAACCAGAGAGAGATGTAGTAACAGAACCTGTGAATGGCAACTTCCTCTTTGTAATACCTGATTTGCTCCTTGTCCTCATAGGATGGAGATTGTGTAGAGGAGAGTGGGGCATCATTGAACTGGTGGCTGCCTCACTCTGCCTGGAAGTAGATGGTTCTCCATGTTGTGTAGTATCTGGGAGTGTAGTATCAAAAGTAGGAGAACCAGGAGCTACACCAGTAGGCTGCAGGCCACCATTATTGTTCTCAGCAGATGGAGAAGTGTCTGGAGAAGACACTGTATCTGGGGGGAGGGACATAGTGGGGGGAGGGACAGTAGTGGGGGGAGGGACATGAATACCTGAAGAACAATCAAAAGTGTTAGTGGTTGATGAAGATGGAATAGTAGCAGAATTTTTAGCAAATGGAAACAGGTGTTCATTAAAGATAACATCTCTACTTATAAAGAATTTATTGCAACTGTTATCAAAGCACAAGTAACCCTTGAAACCATCAGCATGCCCTAAGAAAGTGCACCTCTTAGTTCTAGGAGAAAGTTTAGATTTTGTATATGGAGTTAGGCAGGGATAACAAGCACAACCAAAGATTTTAAGCATGCTATAATCAGGTTTCTTATGAAACAATAACTCATATGGAGATTTATAATTTGTGTTAGCACTAGGCATTCTGTTAATTAAATAAGTTGCAGTTGACACAGCATGATACCAAAAATAGTTAGGCAAAGAAGCATTATGAAGTAAGGTTATTGCAGTTTCAACAATGTGGCGATGCTTTCTTTCTGAAACTCCATTTTGCTGTGGAGTATGAGGACAAGATCTCTGATGAATAATTCCATGGTTACTAAGATAGGTTTGAAAAATGTAAGAGGTGTATTCACCACCTCCATCTGATCTAAACACAGAAATAGAGCATTTTAATAACTTTTCAATAAAATTTTTAAATTTAGGAAAAGTGACAGCAACTTCAGATTTATTATGCAAAGGAAACAGCCATGTAAATTTAGAGAAACCATCAATAAACAGAACATAATATCTAAAACCATGATAAGATTTAGTTGGAGCAGGACCCCAAACATCAGAGTGTATCAATTGTAAAGGTTCTTTGATAACAGTAGAAGAAGATTCATAAGGTAATCTAGTGATTTTGCCAGCTAAACAAGATTCACACATAGAAGAAGAAGCAGAATTAGAACAAGTAACACATTTTGACACAATATCATTTGCAGGATGTCCCAGACGAGCATGCCAGACTGGACATTTGACTTGTTGACCCAAGAAGGCTTGAGGAGGAGACTTGACAGAGATAGATTGAGACTGAATAGGGTAGAGACCATTTTTACTCAAACCCTTGAACAAAATTTTGCCCGTTGCCAGATCCTGAATATAGAAGGATTTGGAATAAAAAACAAACCTCACATGATGTTCATCACATAATTTATGTACAGATAACAAGTTGGTAGATAAATCAGGAACATGTAGAGTATTTGAAAGCTTAAATGAAAAATTAGAAGTTGAGAGATGAGCAGTACCAGAGTTCTGAATTGGTAAAGTAGAACCATTACCAATAGTCACTTGTTCATACCCTTGATAAGGATCTGAGAGAGAGAGAGATTTTTGAAGTCACCAGTCATATGAGAGGAAGCTCCTGTGTCTGTTAGCCAATATGTGGGAGAGAGACCTTGATATGATTGAGATGTGGCTGTGAGAGCAGCTAGCTAATCAGGAGGGGTTTTGCCTTGATAAGCAAAATCCATTCTGTGCCAACAGTCGAGAGCTGAGTGATAGTCATTCCCACAAATTTGACAAGTGACAACCACTTTGCCATTTTTGTTGTAATTAGTGCCTTGGTTGGGATGATTTGAGCCACCACTGTAAGAATAATTGTTTCGACCACCACCTCGATTTGAGTTTTGACCATAACCATAACCACGACCACCAGATCGCCCCTTGGTGTGGTCAAAACGACCACCTCTCGAACCAGAACGACCAAAGAAGGAAGAAGAACCACCACGAGAAAAAGAACCAGATCGACCACCACGACCACGAGAAGAGAAATTGTTTTGAGTGTAAAAAGCAGTTGGTAAACCAGATTCAGAAGTTGGTGATATATTTTGAGATTCAAGCATTTGTTCTTCGGCTTTGAGAAGGACATGTAAATCAGTAAAACTGATAGGGTTTGTATGAGGACGCAAAGAGGAACGAAAACCATTTTATTCAACAGGAAGGCCGTTTAGGGCATATAAAAGCATGTCTTCATCATCGATTTTAACAGAAGAGGCCATAAGTTTATCACGAAGAGATTTGAGTTTTTGCATGTATAAATCAATGGAATCAGATTTCTTTTTCAAGGTTTGTAAATCCGATTTTAACTGCAGTATATGAGATCTAGATAACGAGGCATACCGAGATTCGAGAGTGAGCCATACAGATCTGGAATCAGTTTCACCAATAACCAAAGAGAGAGCCTCAGACGATAAGGTAGCATTAATCAGAGTAAGGATCGCTTGATCTTGGATTTGCCAAGCGAGGTATTGTGGATCCACCGTTTCTGTCACAGATCCATCGTCGGCGGTGAGAAACTGAGGCGGCGCTTGAAGAGAACCATCAAGGAACCCAAATAACGCCTGGGTTTTGAGGATGGATGTGAGTTGATGGCGCCAAAGGACATAATTTGTGCCATCAAGCTTGTGAGGCATGAGATTGTGGATATTGGAGAGAAGAGCGGGGGGGGGGGGTTTGGTGATGAAGACATGACTGTGGTTGAGAGCATAACCGGGGTGGCTCTGATACCATGAAAGCAGAAATGGAAAAAAATGCAGAAAAGAGTAATCAAACTGATAGATATAGAAATGGAAGAAAACGATTAGAATTCATTCATTGAATCGATACCTTGAAACCCTAAAGGGCAAGGACTAAATACAGAGTCTATTGACCGTTCATGAACGGTCACAATGAATCACAAAGGACAGCTGTAATAGCAATAGAAACGATACAGTGAAACTGGAGCACATAGAGAGTTAGGGTTGCATAGAATTGGGCCAGTAGCTAGTTTGGGCTTCTTTATGATACCGTGGGCTTCTAGCTGATCCATCCAAAACAGCTTTGGGCTTTAGCTTCTACAATCTTTGATAAAAGGCCCAATTCATATATATATTTTACATCTACTAGTATGAAGTCGGATATGGGATTGAGATTAAATAGAATGGAGCACAAATTCAACGATCTGATGAGGAAAATGTTGAACACTTTCAACTTAGCTAATCAGAAGCATAAGGAGAAAATGAAAAGTTATCATCGTACCTGATTCGATGATAAGACATGCCTGCCTTAGATGCCATTACTTTTAGCAATTTGGGGAAATACTTCGTGCCGAATTTACGGAACATGGGCATGAAATTTTTGTTCGGGGAAATACTTCGTGTCCCTACATTTGGCTGCAAAAGGTAGGAGTTTCTGTTTAATAATCTAGAGTCGAGGTACGATTTATACTTACTTGTTGAGTCAGTTATAGATCCATCTCTCTGTACATCAATTCAGAATCAAAGACTTGGAGTCTTGAGAAACTAGAACAATCGTTGTTTCCCATTGATGTTGCAGAAATCTCAAGAATTCCCATTCCAACAACTCCAGGGCAAGATCAGTGGTCATGGTTCTACGAAGAAAATGGAGAGTACTCAGTGAAATCGGGGTACAGTTTTCTTTGCAACGAAAAACAAACAACCCACATCTCCAGATCCTCAAACAAGTTATCACGGCCAAAGCAGTTATGGAAATTAAAAATTCAAAGAAAAATGGCGTTCTTTGCGTGGAGGGTTCACAAAGATATAGTCCCCTCTCGGGAAAATTTGATCAAAAGAGGCATCAAGATTGGAGCGAAATGTCCATTCTGCCCTAAATCCGAAAATACAAGACATGCGTTGTTTCAGTGCACTAAAATCACTCCCCTTTGGGATAAGTTCCTCAGTGAGCAAACAAAAACCAAGATGGATCTGATCAATTCTGGACCAAATTAGTTTTCGGATCTCTTTGAGATTTTATCAGTTGAAGAAAAAGAGCAGATATGTGGATGCATGTGGGTTATATGGATGAATAGGAACAGCAAAGTCTTCACATAGAATTCCAGCGACATTCAAGATTTAATAATCAAAATGGAAAGTCACCTGGTGGAAGCACAGAACGGGAGGGAGATCTACGACCACTCAGATAAAATTCACCAGACAAACACATCGCCAAGGAAGATCAGTTCCTCATCGGAGGACATCGCTACTCTTCATTTTGACGGGGCCTGGTCTTACATCCACCGGAAGGCCGACGCTGGTATAGTGATTCGAAATCATCACAGTGGCAAGCAAGAAGCAGTAGCGGCTAATCTGGTATGGGGGAATCTAGCAAAGATGGTTGAAGCAATAGCGCTTGAAACGGGAATTGATCTCTCATTAGAACTCCAAATCACCAAGATCAAAGACCTACGGAGATGCAGAAGCTCTAATCAAGCAAATATGGGATGAGAGATGTTATGAGACACCAGAACGCAGAGAAGTAAATGAGATAATCAACCGGTTGAGAGAAAAGACTGGACGCTTCACGAAGATAGAAACGGAGTGGATTCTGAGGAGATCAAACGCAGATGCTCATAGACTAAGCCAGCTGGCTCCTAAATTGGAACATGGGAAAGAGAAACGTTGGTCCTCAGATGGGGTCAATGTAGATGTAATGAGGCTTATCCCTTAATTTTCCAATAAAAAGTTTTTTCCTCAAAAAATAGATCCATCTCTCTTCAGATTTAGAGCTTCTATCATTCTGTTTACCCGTTTTTAGATCAGCCATATTAGTTATCTTTGAGAGTAGACAATGAATAAAAAAGCCTGGACAATGCTAAGATCTGGAAGATTCTTGATCTTAAAACTCAGATCTAAAGCACAAAATCAGTATAAAGTTCAGCACAAATACAACTTAACAGATGTGTAACAAAAACATACTCTTACATGAAAACGTGAGAGATCCTAGATATGTTAAATCTAAATCTAATAACAATATCAAGAGATTAAGATTTATGAATAAACAAACTTCTATCAAAGTTTCTAGACACTTGTATATCAAATAGGCAGAAGTCCTGGATATGATGAGAGAGAAAATCTACAACTTGAATGAATTAATAAGAACATATCTAACCTGAGACACTAGAATATAAAAATAAACTTCGAATGCCTAACTTCCACATGAATATGTGTACCTGACGCTGAATCAACACACCGAAAAAATCAGAAATTTCTAGCTGATGAAAGGAACCACACGGCTGGAAAACACTGGCTGGCTTCTCTCTCTAGATCGTTGGAAACATGGGGGAGGACGACACATCTCTCTCTTGGCAAAACCCTAGCTGGACTGAAGGGGATTCCCCCTCTATCTCACACATGTATTTTCTCCAGAACCCTAGATCTCTATATATAGAGTGAGGGAAGTTAATTTCCACGAAAAGAGAGTTCTAAAAAAAAATCTTATATGTATCTAAACTTTTCAAAAACTTATCTAAGTCAAAGTCTCAATTAAAGATATTTAAATCAATTTAAAAAGAGCTTTTATCAAAAATATAAGATCCATACTTAATATCAAATTCTAAATAAAGACTTTTGCTTTAAAGAGAAACTGTCATATTAAACTTCAAAAACTTTAGTTTAGAAAAAGATATTAAACTGCCAAAAACTCTTCTCTACTAGTTAAGAAATTTTTTTTTAATTAATAAAATATTTTAAATCAATATAAATTAAATATATCAATATATATAGTAAAATACGAAAAAATGATATTAAAACGAGTTTACTATATAAAATATTAATTTATATTGAAAAACTTCCAACTTACTTTAATAAGAAAACTAACTAAACAAGTAAAAGAGTTTTTATAGGAAAACCAAACCAACTTACTAAGAAAACTAACTAAACATTATATATGAAGTTCGGATCGGTTTGGTGAGGTGTGATATTTTTACTAATCAAAAACCAAACCAAATAGACCGATTTGTGAAAAAATGAACTGTTTCTAAACCGAACATCCAAAAAGCCATCCAAAACCATGCGTTTCGATTTTGTTCGGCCGGTTTGACTGGTTTATTCGGTTTTTCTTACTAACCTACCCATCAACAATATAAATACCCATCCTCCAACGCTCTTTTCACTCACTCACAATTATTTCTCTCTCCCTCTCACAACTCTCCCTCTCACTCTCTGCTCATGAAGAACGAGCAGCCGCCGCCGCCAAGGAGGTCGACAAAGCTGACCCTGCAACACCCCCAAGTCATGATCTCCGGGTCATAGTTAATACTACCCTCGATATTTATATTGTTGATGATTTGGGGGTGTTGCAGGGTCAGCTTCACAAACTTATAGCCAGTAGCCAATGCCCCAACCCCCATTATTATTGACATAGCCATTGAAAACAGTCATGTCAATCTCACGAAGGCAGCCGCAAAAACCAATACACCCTGTACCTAAAGAAAAAAGAATAAATTAGATTCAATCAACCCAAACTGTCTTATATCTAAAGACATGAGAGATGAACCACAAGTCAAATACAAATTCAAGCCCGCATATCATATCCGACCAATTCCAAAGATGGAATAAAATTCCAAATCGACTCCATACCAAACCACTTACAAGACCACGACATCCCTAAGAGGACCAAACTCCACCTAACTTCACGAGAAAATTAGTTAGGAAAATCCAGGAGAAAAAGAAGGGAGAGAACAAACCCTAAATGGTTTGTCTTCGTCCCTGGTGAACCAACTCAGACGGGTAAAAAAAAGTTTGGACTTTTTGCTTGTCAATATTCTAATTTGGGGTGAGGGTTTAATTGTCATTCTAAGTAACACGGTCCTGTAAGTATCAACACCAAATCTTAAATATGTAAGAGAAGGAAAAAAAAGAAGAAGGGTAAAAGACTATTTCCACCCTTCCATTATGGCAACAATACAATTACCCCCTGCACTATGGGGAAATACAAATACCTCCCATGTCAGAGTTAAAAACTAATGACTCACTAACCGAGGGGTGAACAGATAAAATTACCCTCAAGATTAAATAAAATTACATCATCATAATGAAAATTCTTCTCATTCTCTCCTCATTTCTAGCCTCAGAGCCCCCTCTTTCCCTCTCTCTCTTGGGCCATGGAACACTCTCGCATCCCCATCCCTCTCTCTTATACTCTCTGTCCATGTCCTCCCCCTTCTTGCCATGTCTTCTTCTTCCTTCGACTTTGATATGTAATTGAGATGGGCTCATGGGTTTAATCTCTCATCGCCAGCTTCCCTCCTCTTTCTCTGTCTCTCGCTCAGAAAATGGCGGAAGTGGTTGGGTGGGTTTGCAAGAAGCTCGTTGGGGTTGGGATCGTCGGGGTTCTTGGTGGGTTGGAGGGTTGATATTGTCGGCGTTCTTGGTGGGTTGGTGTTCAAATCCGATTCGAACTAAGTAAGAACAGTTTGAACCCCACATTTCTGGGTTTCACTTCCTTTCTATCCCTTTCTCCGAATCTATAGCGAGAGCTACTAGATTTGGTTGGGTTTTCTCGAACGGGGGTTGGGGTTTTCTTATTCAGGAACGAATCAGATATCGGAGGTGATGGTGGGTTTCGAAAACTAATTCAATCGATCAAATGTCCTTTTCACAATAACAGAGGGATTGGCTGGCTGTGATTTCATCATCATCATCTTGTAGCTGTGTCTGATAATGACATGTCGTTATAGACATACACTTTACATGGGCATGGCTTTTGTTTCTTTTTTATTTAACGTTGTTGATATATATAGTTGCTGCAGTTGTTCTTTCCTCTTGTCCGTCTCTCACCTAATTTCTCCGAAGAAACGATTCATAATAAGCAGAGACAGTAAAACGCGACTTAGAGCATCTCCAATGGTTAGGTTAAGAAGTTGAAAACTAATTCCCAATCAAAACATTGGAGTTTCAAGTTTGTTTGATCGGTCTTCATGGAGGTTAATGGTGGGTTTGCAGTAGATTTGTCCCAGTGGTGTACAGGTTGTGGCTGCGGTTTTGACGGGTTGGAGAGAGGAATTGTTGATGGTTTTGTTTTGGGTGGAATTGGGCTACAGGTGGGTACTGTATATACTGGTTGATGATTAAAATAAGGCTTAATTACTTAATGCATACCCCCAGTTTTCCGCAACTATCATATTGCAACCCCAGTTCTAGAACTAGCTGATTGCATCCTCCATTTGTAAAAAATACGTCAATGTCAAACTGAGAACGAAATTCAGCCATCAAATTAAAACACAACAAAGGCATTTTCATAAAATTCACATCGTCTATGATACAATCGCATCACATTGTTTCAGATAATGCCATTCGAGTACGTTAATTTTAAGATGAAATTTCGTTCCCAGTTGCACATTGACGTATTTTTTGCAAATGGGGGATGCAATCAGCTAGTTCTAGAACTGGGGTTGTAATGTGATAGTTTCGATAAACTGGGGGTATGCATTAAGTAATTAACCCTTTAAATAATGTTCGTTGTGGCTGGTGTTTGTTGGCTTCAGCAGAGGGATTATGGTATGTGGTTGTACAATGATGTATTAGGAGATTAGGTGATGTGAATGGAGATGATGGTGGTGGGTGTAGGGTTTTGATCGTGGATACGCAGCAGAAGAAAGAATTATCCATTCAAGACCCTCCAAGGATCACAGGAACAGAATCATAACGATGGTAAAGGAAGAAACAAGTAACACACCTTAGAGATCTCTTGTGATGACTTGTAACGTTGTCTCTACGATTGATCCACGCCTAGGGTTGATGTCTAGATCTTCCTACTCCTTTGTGCTAGCTTGGACCGGAGGAAGAGGAAGAAGAAATCACGCAACAAGGATCAAAGAGAAGGCTTCGGCCTCTATTTTATGGCCGACGGGTAGGGGGCGGACGGCTAGGGGCGATCGGCGTCTAGTTTTCTTGCTCTCTCTCTCTCTCTCTTGTTTCCTTCCCACTCAACTTATGTTCTAAGCATTATTGTAGGAAGGAAGCTAGGAGTGTCATTTATATAGTCCAACAACTCCTTGTCAACTACCTAAAGGCCCTTCCTAATCCTACATGAGTTCAGATTAGTCCCTTCCTTGCATATTAGTCCTACTAAGTTTGCAAGATGTTGCAAAGTGATCATTCTAATTAATTAATTATATTAACTAATTCCCAAATCTAGTTCAACTCTATTGGGCGTGTGACCCCATAGGTTCTATCTAGTTGGTAGCAACAATTTGCTAATATGGAGCGGTCTCTAGCAAGACATCCATTCTAGCCAACTAATAGAATAGTCATCCGACAAACCTTGTGCAAATAATTGTCTCATCCATTTGTCTCAATATCCGGATTGGACACGAGATATACAAGTCACACTCGTATATCCAATCCATAGTTTCTCGATCCTAGAAATAGCTTTATTAGTGCAAATAACATCAATATCCTATATTGATTTATTTGAGTCTGGCCAGACATTCCATAAGCACTATCCTTCGAGTGGCCTAGGATATTTGCTCCCGTTATGTGGGAGGGAAAAATTCTATCTACGTCTACTACGATTTCTAAGCTTGCTTCTTATTGTATCCGGTAAACGCCTTTATAGCTACCCAGTCACGGTGTAGCGTTTGACGCTACCAAAATCACAATAATCCACAACTAGACAATCTAGTGACTTCAAGTCTAAGGATGACAATACCGTTTTCACCACGAGAAGCGCTTGTGACTTTACATAACATGTATGTAGCCTTCTCGGAGATGGGTCAATCCAGTATGCCATTACTCGTAATGCACACCCATGTGTTAGATCATGATATCTCCATATCAATCCAACCCCATACTAGTCTATAGACGATTGTCCCATTTTAATCATTATAATGGACTAGGGATATTTAAGATAAACAACACAATTGTAAATCTAAGGACTTCATTATTTTAAATATCCAATAAATAATACAATGAATGCTCTAGCCAAAATAAGTTCATACTAAACTAGATTGCCTCTAGGACAACTATTCCAACAGTGGATATCTGGTAGGTTTGTGAAGGAAGGTTGTAGATGTGGATTTGTGTTGCAGGTGAAGGAGTAATGGATGTCAGAATATGGTTCATGAGGGATGAAAGTAGGGTGTGTAATGGTGGTTTTTGAAGAAGTCACACTGGTGGTGAAAGTGAATTATGGAAGAAATAATAGAGGTGAACTTGATGTGAGTACTGGTGCAACACCCTCCAAATCATACGGCCGGCCGAACCGTATATTTGGAAAGATGCCTCCGTCCGAGGATATAAACCACACTGGATATGGAGCAGGATCGCCAGTTCATAGTTAATACAACCATCGATAATCCAAATATAAGTTATTATACATTCATGATAAAAGTGACATTGTCCGAAAAACATAAGTACATTACATTTGAAATGAAAGTTACTAGGTAGTGTAATAAACAGCCTGATACTCTAGTCGTCCGCGTTGTGAACGTCCCCCACCTTACTCGTAACCTGCGGGTTTTGAAATAGCACAAGCCGACCGCAGGAAAACATTTAATCAGTAAAAACTGAGTAAATTCATACTGCAATATGTAAAACGAGTTTTGGCACAAAAGCATGTATATAAATCACATGATATTTAACGCGTAGCAAAATGAGCTGCCAAATATTAATCGATTCATTTTCTATTTCTTTAGTTCAGCTGGCGTAGTGTTGCCCAGCGGGTGTCAAATGCCCCAGAGAGGTTACGATGCAATATATATACCACGGAGTGCCTCTTGGGATTATCTAAGATCCCAATTCACCCGAGCGTTGTGGGATGCCCATACGTCAAATCCCCGCTCATAAACACGACTATGAGACCTTAAGTGTCGACACCCCTATACCGTTGTAACCTGCACAGGTATAAGTAGTACTACATAGTTTCACAATAAAAGGAGGATCGCGACCCAGCGCCTCCGGCCTGAGCCGTAACATAACAAAATGGAGGATCGCGACCTAGCGCCTCCGGCCTGAGCCGTATCATAACAATATGGAGGATCGCGACCTAGCGCCTCCGGCCTGAGCCGTATCATAACAATATGGAGGATCGCGACCTAGCGCCTCCGGCCTGAGCCGTAATTTCCGCATCCTCTGTGCATTGCCCCAATTATATTACAGTGCATTATTCATTTTCATTTTCATTCCTCAAGTGTATCACTTGGATTTCCAGTTGTCATTCCACAACCATAATATTTGTACCCAAAATTCAAGATTTCAACCGTAACATTTAAGAGGAGTATTTCTCAAAATATAGATCACAATGTTTAATCAAACCCAAGTATCGCAAGTTGAGGCAATTTGTAACGCACACAAAATCACATTTTGATAGTTTAGGCATCGCACATATGAACTTACCGATGATAAGTAGCTCGCTGTATCTACGACGAGGGAGTCCTACCACTCGTATTCAATAAACTCGTCGTCTACGAAACCGTCGCCTACAAATTATAATTTCTAATCAATTTAAATCCCAACTAGCATGTGAAATGCAATTATGCTATGAATGTCCAAATTATTGAGTGGCCTTCCTTATTTTAATTTTCAATATAACCCCAAAACCCTCATTTTATTTATTTAAAATAATCTTCAAGTCAATTTTTTTGTCGATCTATAATGTGGCTATTTTCAAAATGTAGCTAGGGATTATTAAATAACTCTTTTAGAAACTTGTATTTATTTAGTCACACAACTAGCCATACACCCCTCTAATAATATTTCACAAAATGATTTAGATAACTTAAATATAGGTTTGATATATATATATCTATATATATATATATATACTATATTAACATAACTATATTATATATATATATACTATATTAACATAACTATATTAATATATATATATATATGTATATATTTATTTTTATCAAGTCCTATTATATATATACATACACTATGTTACTTGTAACAATGTAAGGTTTTCTTATTTTAAAAATGTAAAGTTTTCTTCAAATTTCAGATTCTGTAAATTAAAGTAAAGTCCACAAAGTTTCTGTTTTGTACACAAACATCCCCTAACTTTCTGTTTATAACAAAAGTTACCCCCCTTTCTTCATCTTCCTCAACCATCAACACCCAAATCACCAATTCGATTAATCTTTGTTACCCATCAAATTTTGATGTTACCAAACTCAAATTCAAGTTAAAATATGAAGATTTGTGCCAATAATCAACTGAAACGGTTACCGAATGGTGGAATAAACCGTCGCCGAAGTTTGCGTCGGAGCCCGCCGGAATTCGTGGAGTTCCGGTTGTTGGGTGGCCGTGACTGGACAATTCTGGGTTCGGTCGGACCCCTAGGGACGTGGGAGATTCGCCGGAAGGGAAGAAATCGAGCGGCAAAGGCCGGCGGCTTGGGTTCCCGTCGGGTCGGGTCTCCGGGTCCGATTCGGCGGCGACCTTTTTGCCGCCGCTGCAACTGCTGTTGCTGCTGCTGTGTTTCGCGACCAGAGAGGGAGAGAGAGGGAGAGGGACGAGGACAGAGGGAGAGAGACAGAGAGAGATAGATGGGTCTGGGGGTGGCGGCGATGGAGGCGCCCACGGTGATGGTGGAAGTGACGGGGGTGGTTTTGGGTGATGTTGGCGGCTGTTGTTGTTGCAGCTGCTGCTGCTGTCTCAGGAGAACACAGAGAGAGAGAGAGAGAGACAGAGGGAGGAGAGGGACTGTTGGTGATGATGGTGGTTTTAATGGAGGAGGTGGTGGTGGCGTTGGCGTCAGCAGTGGCTAGTGGGTGGTGTTGGTGTTGTTGCTGCCTTTGTTTTGTTGTGGCAGAGGAGGAGAAGGGATTGAGATGGAGGGGGATTGGGGTGAGAGAAGAGATGCAGAGAGATGGTGGAGGTGATGCCGGTGGTGGTCTGTCGGGGAAGGCAGCGGTGGTGGTGCTATGCCACCGCTGCTGCTGCTTCTTTTCTCTTCGCCGGCGAAATCAGAGGGGAGTGAGGGAGCAGAGAGTTCGAGAGAGAGAGGGGAGACATAGGTGAGAGGCGGAGGTGGTGATGGTGGCGTCCATGGGGTGTTCCCCGTTGGTGGTGATGGAGGGGGCTGTTATGATGGTGTTGGTTGTGGTGGTGATTGTGGAGTTGCTCTGTTTTGGGTAGAGGGAGGGTGAGAGATTGAGGGAGAGATGGTGATGGTGTTGTTGATGTTGTGTGATGAGGAGGAAGGAGCAGGGGTCTTTATTTTATAGAGGAAGGGGGGTAGTGATTTGAGGGAGATGTGAGTGAGGGTGAGTGGTTTTTTTTTGTGTTTTGCCGTGAGAGAAAACAAGAGAGAGAGAGAGAGAGTGAGACGGGAGAGTGTTGTGAGGGGGTTTGGATTTTTTTTTGTGTGTTGCCGTGAGGGTGAGGAGAAAATGAGAGAGAGAGAGAGTAATGTGGTGACGGGGAGAGAGAAAGAGAAGGGGAAGGTGGTTTTGTGAGAAATGAAGGGGTTGTGTGGGTGTGTAGCCGAGAGAGAGAAGGAGATAGAGGAGAGTCTTCTTTTGTTTGGATTGAAACAAATCTGTAGGAGAGAGTGAAGATTTGTTGATCTTCTTTTTTTTTGCTTTTTGCAAGGTAGTACAAATTTGTTAGGAGAGTATTATATTATTATTATTATTATTATTATTATTGGTATTATTTTATTATAGTATTTATACGTATATAACTCTCGTATTATACGGGTATAGGAATACGGTATGATTATACAGTATAAATACACTATTATTTATATTTGTTTATGTAAAAGACGACTATTCCCCCCCTAAGTTTCCAAAATGCATGGTTTAGCCCCCGTATTTATAATAAACGTTTTAGAGAAATTGCACAATCACCCCCCTTAGATAAATTCGGGTGTTTCATCTTACCACCCTTAGAAAAGAGCTTCGTCCCCAAAGCTATCACTACGGTATGTTAATTAAGCGACTCTTATCCGAAGCTAGTGCACTAGATATGTCATAAATGCCCAAGTAATACTATAATATGCACGGGTGAGGTTATAACTGGTCATGCTATATGATATAACGATGCCTAGTACGTGTATGCCAACAATTGCTAATCGTAGGGTTATACTCTCGCAATTTATTTTACCTGATCAAATAGGTGAGGGTATCGTTTCATCATGTCAGCTTCTGCCTCCCATGTAGCTCCTTCTTGTAATTGGTTGGACCAGAGAACCTTGACCAGCGTAGTTGACTTGGTACGGGTGTTCCTGGTTTTCCTATCGAGGATTTTGATGGGTTGCTCTTCGTAGGAAAGAGACGGATCTAGGTCAATTGGTTCAGGGTCAAGGACATGGCTCGGGTCGTGAACGTAAGGTTTGAGTTGCGAGACATGAAAGACATTATGAACTCGGCCTAGGTTGTTTGGTAGATTTAGGCGATAAGCAACTTCTCCTATATGATCCATCACCTCGTACGGTCCAATGAACTTGGGACTGAGCTTTCCCTTCTGGTTGAACCTCATGACGCCTTTGGTTGGAGAAACTTTTAGAAATACTTTGTCACCAACTTTGAACTCCAACTGTCTCCTCTTTGAATCAGCATAAGACTTCTGTCGGTCTTGGGCTGCCCTCATCCTTTGCTGAATCATCCGAATCTGGTTTGTCGACTCTTCAATCATTTGCGGCCCTAGAATGATAGTCTCACTGATGTCGCTCCAACAAAGCGGTGTCCTGCATTTCCTTCCATACAACGCCTCGTAAGGTGCCATTCCTATGCTGGCATGATAGCTGTTGTTGTAGGAGAACTCTATCAATGGTAGCTTGTCCACCCACGATCCTCCAAAGTCTAAGATACAGGCTCTCAACATGTCTTCTAATGTCTGAATGGTCCTCTCCGTCTGTCCATCTGTAGCGGGGTGAAAAGCTGTGCTGAACTTGAGTTCGGTACCCATGGCCTTCTGTAGTTCCCTCCAGAAGTGTGATAGGAAGTTCGGATTTTTGTCAGAAACAATTGAGCTAGGTACTCCATGTAATCTAACCACATCCTTGATGTACGCATTTGCTCTCTTTTCCATATCCCACGTATCTTTCATAGGAATGAATCTGGCCGTCTTTGTCAACCGATCAACCACAACCCATATCTGGTTTAGGCCATTAGTCGACCTTGGCAATGCTGTGACGAAGTCCATTGAGATGGAGTCCCATTTCCATACTGGCACATCTAACGGCTGTAACATCCCTCCTGGTCTCTTGTGCTCAAATTTGACCTTTTGGCATGTAAGGCACCGGGACACATAGTCTGCTACTTCCTTCTTCATGCCCTTCCACCAGAAGTTCTTCTTCAAGTCGTTATACAGCTTGTCTCCCCCTGGGTGTACTGAGTACGGCGTGTAATGAGCTTCTTTCATAATCTTCTCCTTCACTTCCGCACATTTCAATGGTATGCACCATCTTCCCTTGAACTTTACGCTACCGTCTTCGTCGATCTTGAAATCATGAGCTTCACCCTTACTGATCTTGTCCTTAATCTGCTGTAGAAAAGAGTCTTCCTTCTGGCCTTCCTTAACCTCCTCGCCGGCGAGAGAAGAGAGGCAGAGAGATGGTGGAGGTGATGCCGGAGGTGGTTGGTCGGGGAAGGCAGCGGTGGTGGTGCTATGCCACCGCTGCTGCTGCTTCTTTTCTCTTCGCTGGCGAAATCAGAGGGGAGTGAGGGAGCAGAGAGTTCGAGAGAGAGAGGGGAGACAGAGGTGAGAGGCGGAGGTGGTGATGGTGGCGTCCATGGGGTGTTCCCCGTTGGTGGTGATGGAGGGGGCTGTTATGATGTTGTTGGTTGTGGTGGTGATTGTGGAGTTGCTCTGTTTTGGGCAGAGGGAGGGTGAGAGATTGAGGGAGAGATGGTGATGGTGTTGTTGATGTTGTGTGATGAGGAGGAAGGAGCAGGGGTCTTTATTTTATAGAGGAAGGGGGGGTAGTGATTTGAGGGAGATGTGAGTGAGGGTGAGTGGTTTTTTTTTTTTTTTTTTTTTTTGCCGTGAGGGAAAACAAGAGAGAGAGAGAGAGTGAGGGAGAGAGAGAGACGGGAGAGTGTTGTGAGGGGGTTTGGGTTTTTTTTGTGTGTTGCCGTGAGGGTGAGGAGAAAATGAGAGAGAGAGAGAGAGTAATGCGGTGACGGGGAGAGAGAAAGAGAACGGGAAGGTGGTTTTGTGAGAAATGAAGGGGTTGTGTGGGTGTGTAGCCGAGAGAGAGAAGGAGAGAGAGGAGAGTCTTCTTTTGTTTGGATTGAAACAAATCTGTAGGAGAGAGTGAAGATTTGTTGATCTTCTTTTTTTTATTCTTTTTGCAAGGTAGTACAAATTTGTTAGGAGAGTATTATATTAATATTATTATTATTATTATTATTATTGGTATTATTTTATTATGGTATTTATACGTATATAACTCTCGTATTATACGGGTACAGGAATACGGTATTATTATACAGTATAAATACACTATTATTTATATTTGTTTATGTAAAAGACGACTACCCCCCCCTAAGTTTCCAAAATGCATGGTTTAGCTCCTGTATTTATAATAAACGTTTTAGAGAAATTGCACAATCACCCCCATTAGATAAATTCGGGTCTTTCAACTGGTGGTAAGGTTGAAGTAAAACTGATGGTGAAAATGTTGGTATGTGGATTTCAGGTTGTGTATGGTTGAAGGTCAAGTTATGGTTTAGTAGTGGTGGTGTTGCTGGTGGGGTGGTAGGGGTATTATTGGTGGGGATTTGGTGGTGATGTAGGTGGTGCTCAAGAACACCAAGAACAACAAGAACATGATGAACACAATAATAAACAAAAAAAATGTGATATTTGTCCACAATCCGTAAGGGTAAAATGGTCACAAAAAAGACAGTTTACACCCCGTCACTAACAAATTATAATAGAATTGTGGTATTTGTCACTCTCCTAACTCCGACATGGGGGCATACTGTGTCTGAGAAGGGGTATTTGTATTTCCCATAGTGCATAGGGGAGGTGGTAATTATATCTAATCCATAATAGAGGGGTGGGAATTGTCTTTTACCCAAAAAAAGAAAGAAAGACCCCGGGGCCAATAGAAAGGGTCTGCCCGCTTGGCATTTTTCTTCCACTTGCCTTGCCAAACCCAAATTGCAGCACTTCCTAATCCAAAACCCTATCTCCAAGGTCGCACCTTTCGCGCCGTTATCATTTCCGGTGAACCCCTTCGCTTCACCTCCACTTCTGGGCCGTGTGTGCTTCATGTCATGAGTCGTCCTCCAGTTCACTGATTTTGTTTATATTTTATATTTAATTCATCTCCTCTCTCTTCAGTCTCAGTACCCCTCGCTATATCAAGATGAGATCTGTGAATTTTGTAGATTCATGGGTCCAGAGCTGTTCCATCTTGAATCAGCCGATTCGTTACAAATCACTGGTGGGCTTCGTCTACAAATCGATCCAAACCAAACCCAATTGCACAAACCACCACTCGTTGACTCTCAAAGGAAGCCGACCGATGGCGTCCACAGCCGTCTCTGCAATTCTCACCGCAGAAGAGATAGAAAGCCCCAAAAGCCCCAATCAGGAGACGACCCAGTTCGATTTCAAGGCTTACATGGTCCAGAAAGGCACTTCAGTGAACAAATCTCTAAACGAATCTGTCTTAGTTAGAGACCCACCGACGATCCACGAAGCTATGAGGTACTCCCTCCTCGCCGGCGGCAAAAGGGTCCGGCCAGTCCTCTGCTTAGCCTCCTGCGAGCTCGTCGGCGGTCACGAATCTCAAGCGATGCCGGCGGCTTGCGCGGTGGAGATGATCCACACTATGTCTCTCATCCACGACGACCTCCCTTGTATGGACGACGACGACCTCCGCCGTGGAAAACCCACCAACCACAAAGTCTTCGGCGAGGACGTGGCGGTCCTCGCCGGCGACTCCCTCCTCGCCTTCGCTTTCGAACACATTGCCGTCTCTACCACAAGCGTCTCCGCCTCACGCGTCCTCTCCGCGATTGGGGAATTAGCTAAATCAATTGGAGCTGAAGGTCTGGTTGCTGGACAAGTCGTGGATCTGATCTCAGCTGGAGATCAAAACGTCGGGTTGGACCAATTGGAGTTCATCCACGTGCATAAGACCGCCGCGCTGCTGGAGGCGTCGGTGGTGCTGGGGGCGATCCTCGGAGGAGGAAACGACGTCGAAGTGGAGAAATTGAGGAGGTTCGCGAGGTGCATTGGGCTGTTGTTTCAAGTGATTGATGACATCCTCGATGTGACTAAATCGTCCGAGGAATTGGGGAAGACGGCGGGGAAGGACTTGGTGGCGGATAAAGTGACTTATCCGAAGCTGATGGGGTTGGAGAAGTCGAAGGAGTTTGCGGAGAAGCTGAAGCAAGAAGCTGTGGATCAGCTTTCTGGGTTCGATCAAGAGAAAGCAGCACCTTTATTTGCTCTAGCTGATTACATTGCTTATAGGCAGAATTGAATTTGGGCATTGTTTTAGTGTAACAAACAGTCCCTAAGTATACCCAAGATAGCTATTGTAACAACATTAGTGTGATTGTTTGTAGCGATGGAGCAAAAAACGAATGCATCTATTCAGGTGAGAAACTCACAAATCTAAATCTCTACATTCTGTTGTACTCTTATACGTGGCCGTCTCAAACCCCTTTATAGGCTCTCGGTGTTATAACTACATGAATGAGTTAGCTTTAATTTGCCCGAAGAAATGGTCATGGACATATTTCAGACAGGCCAGTTATCGTTGGGGCCATGGACCAGGACGGGGCTCCGAGAATATATGGGGTTTATTCCTAGGATAAACATCTTTAAAATCTTTAGAAGGGCAAGAACATTCCTCTTTAGGGACGGCCTACGGCCCTGTTTGGATAATATGGTTGGACTTGTTTGGTTAACCAAACAAGGTGGATGTT
Source organism: Linanthus parryae (assembly GCA_023055425.1). Lineage (NCBI taxonomy): Eukaryota > Viridiplantae > Streptophyta > Magnoliopsida > Ericales > Polemoniaceae > Linanthus > Linanthus parryae. The sequence goes on from JALGPY010000006.1 coordinate 82,233,992, forward strand.
TGGATTTGATGGTTTTGGTTTTGAGGTTTTGATTTTTATGTGAGTGAAAAAATGAGTGGAATATGGGTCCTACAAATTTTGAGTTAAAGTTTAGTTAACTTTTTTTGGAGGTTAACCAAAACCTGCTATCCAAACAGGGCCGTAATGAACCACGACTTGTTATATGGGACTAGTGCATATCCCGTGCTCGAGGACACGCCTAGAAAAAAAGTACGATGATTCTAAAACTAGAATGAGTGAGATTGTCTTATTATGAAATATTTAGTTCTTAGGATATAGTGAGTATAAGTTATACCACATGCCACATTTTAGGAATAGCTTATTCTTCATAGCTGCTTCTTATGTAGATTGGGGGAATGTGGTAAAGTACTCTTTTATAGGAACTGAATTGACACAAAGTACTTATTTGGTCTCAAATTGTCGGTCATGTTTGAATTTTGAGGTTTAACTAAGTGAATAGTTACATGATAAAAGAACTTGTCGAACTTTAATAAAGTTGTATACTTATGATTGTGCAAGATAATGAAAATGTCAACGAGTTCGTGTATCGTTTATCTAATCAAATCACCTAGTCAAAGTAACTTCAAAATGTTAAGTGAGGTGTGGGTTGTAGATTTCCACTGTACAGACATAATTCACTAATGACAAAATCAAGTTTAATTAGGAATCCTCGGGATCTGGTTTCAATTAAATAGATGTTTTTGTATGTTAATTGTATGTTTGGTGCAGCAATTAAAAAGTAGGGTACAAGCGGTCATACAATGGCACATGGTGTATTGATAGCAAAGTAACATTAATTATTATTTGAGTAAGAGAAAGAAACTCTGCATAAATTAACATATCACACATAAATTAACATATCACACGTCTTCCTTATTTTTCATTTAAGAAAGGGTAAAAGACACTGACCACCCCTGAGTTTTGGACAAATCCTTCTCAGCTACCCTGTGTTTTGGAAAAAGACAGTCTGCACCTTATTTTGGATGGAGGCTAACAGTTGACTAACAGTCCATATAAAAAGACTATTTTACCCCTAAAATGTAATAATTACCTCCTATATATTATTTTCATCTCTCATTCTACTTCATTTCTAACCCTAATCCCTCTCTCTCTTACCCTCTTTCTCTCTTCCCTCAACATCCGCTTATTTTTTTTTCTCTTCCCCATCTACTTCATTTATTTCTTTCTCCTCAATCTCTCTGTCGATTGAATCCTTCTCCTTCATCTTCTCCTCTCTCCCTCTCTCGATCACCCCCCCGACCAATCACCAGCAAACAACCACCATTAACAATCCTCCTCCTTAATCTTCTCCTCTATCTCTCGATCTGATGCAGAGGCAGCACCAAAAAAACATCACGAGCGGCGGCGCTGAAGAGAGGGAGAAAAAAATTTCCAGATTTGACCCATTGACCGCCCCTCTGTCCGCCGCCGTTCTTCTCGAGTCTCGACCATCAGATCCCGACCAACCGTTCTTCTCGGATCTGGGTTCTGCCGCCGCCGTCGTTCTTCTGGGCGATGAACCCAGATCCCATATGCCGCCGCTTCGACCATATGCCAAGCCGTAAGATCCGCAAGCATGAACGCCTAAATGTTGATGGCCTCAACCAGCGACATTTGTCTCCAGAAACCCAAGAACTGAAAGACTCGGTGGTTGATCTCGGACTGGCATAGGTGAGCATGGGTTTGACAGAGATGTTGACGACGTGGAATCGTCGATCTTCCTCTCCTTGGGTTTCTAATTCACAATGCGCTATTTGACAAAATGGTTAGATTTTCTGGGTATATTTTCAGATATGGAAAATTGGGTTCTTGTACTGTGTGTGTAAATGCATTGCGTAAGATTCAATTGAAGCCAATGTTATATAAGTAAAGATAAAAAGAAAAGTTCAATCTTTGTAACTGGTCATGAGTCCAGTGTTGCTATGAAACAAATGATTTAGCGTCTTAACTTTTCGAATCTCAAATAAATGGGCAAGTGGGAGAGGGTGGTTTGAAGGAGATAGCAGGTAGGTAGGTGGATTGGTGATGGTTTTGTGTTGTAAAAGAGGGCACATGTGGTGTTCAGTAGGTGGCAGTGGTAATAGGAGTAAATAATGGTGGTGAATTGTGATTGAATTGGTTTTCAGATGCCTTAATTGGGGCATCAAATAAGAATTGTGTTTATAGTGTTTTGGTGTTTTTGATAGTTTTGGTAGATGTTCTTGATGTTCATGGTGTTCTTGATGAGAAAAGAGGATAAAAAAGTGAAAAAAACACACAAGGGCAATACGGTCCAAAAAAAATCAATCACCCACTTTTTTAACAGAATATTCCGTCACAGAGGTGCCCAGTGTCTTTATCCAAAACCTAGGGTAGCGGCGTGGAATTATGCATAAACTCAGGGGTAGTCAGTGTCTTTTACCCTTGAAAACATAAAGAAATTGTGTAGGCCAAAAACAATTGTTTATGCACAAGGGAAAAAGACAAAGGCATGTCTACCTAGGTCAAGTGCCCAACCAATCAATATGGAGCCAAACCCCCACATCACCATGCAAGGTTGGTCTACTTCGATAAGTTGTTCTTCCCGCCTTAAATAAATTTTTGTTGTGCACATAGACAATCTCTCCATACATTCAAAGTAAAATCAATCCCACAGGCAGTCGCTCAAACTGATTAGTAGGGATCACAATCCCTCTACAAAGCGAATTAAATTACAATTGATCCTTTTATTTATGGATTGATTCTCCTATATAGGAGAGGGACGCGTGCCCATTCATAAAATACACACTTTGATACCCTAACTTTTGAATTCAAGTTATCTCAAGAAATCACTGCCAACTCAAGCATCAGATGTGAGATCAGAGAATTATCGTTATACCTCTTTTCGCCTTTACACGCATTCATTACCAGCCTATAAGCCCTCTTGTAGTTAGAAACCAACGTATCTTTTAGTTCATACGTAATCTCACATCAAGCTAAAGAAATATGTGAGAACCAAATATCTTTGTTTATGTTTCATACTAGAAGATAAATCGAAGTAATGGAAAACACCCAACCTTCTAATCAAGTCAACACTCATCGCAAGAAAAATTGTAAAGAGCCACTTCGTGTACTAGTAATCCCTCTGTTGGGTTTCCGGAAATCAAATGCAGCGTAAATAACAAAATAATTTGCCTAAATAACAAACAGACTGGTGACGATCACTAGCGCATATCTGAAGAACGTCGCTCTACGATATCCACACGAATAGATCTTAACTTGACTTCTTCTTCAATGGTGCTAGCCTGAGTAGGAAGAAGAAGGATCTTGTCACACAAAGTCAACGAATCTCGACATGCACGGTGGGTGGATCTAATTCAACCCGCGAGCTACAAGAGGGAAGGGCGGTTTCTTCTTTGGTCGAACTCTAGGAGAAAAACAACTCATATTTCTTCTCTCTTTCTCACTCTCACGTGTATGTGTGGGTGTATGGATGAATCAACACTGAAGTTCATAGCCTATGAATCCTATTTATAGACTAGAGAATTCATCTTCGCCCTTTAATCCTAACAGTTAGGATTAGTTTTCAATTTAGTCCATATTTCTCTTTGGCCCAACTAATGAGCATTGTTTACAGTTTAGTTCAATATTCATTATTGCTCTTTAGTCCAACTAATGAGCAGTTGATTCCGATTTAATCTATTTTTGTGTGTGACCCTGTAGGTTCCTAATTATATTGGCAGTAATAATAAGTACAAACATTGAGCGATATCTAGCAATACTGTTAGGAATAGATGCCCTAGAGGCAATCTTATTTAGTATGAACATTATTTTGGCTAGAATAATCATTGTATTATTTATGGAGATATTTAATACTTAGATTACAATGTGTTATTTATCTTAAATATCCATAGTCGATTATTTGATTAATAGGACGGTCAACTATAGACTAGTATGTGGGTAGATTGATATGGAGATATCAAGTCTAACGCATGGGTATGCATTAGGGGTAATGACATACTGGATTAACCCACTGCGAGAAGGCTACATATAAGTTATGTAAAAGTCACAAGCGCTTCTCGTAGTGACAATGTTATTGTGATCCTTAGACTTAAAGTCACTAGATACTCCAGTTGTGGAATATTGTGTTTTGATATCGTCAAACACTATACAGTGACTAGGTAGCAATAAATGTGTTTATCGGACACAATAGAAAACAAGCTTAGAGATGGTAGTGATGTAGATAGGATTTGTCCCTCCCACATAACGGGAGAAAATATCCGTGACCACTCGAGGGTTTGTTCTTACAGAATTTATGGCTAGACTCAAATAAATCAATATGGGATATTGATGTTATCTGCATGGACAAGCCTATTCTCAGGATCAATGAACTATGGATTGGATATATGAGTGTCACTTGTATGTCTCGTGTCCAATCCGGATATAGAAGAAAATGGATAATACAATGCGGTAACATTGTGCACAAAGTTTGTCGGATCACTGACTATTTCTATTAGTTGGGTGGCATAGATGTCTTGCTAGAGATCGCTCTATTTTAGTAGTTGTTACTACCAACTAAATAGAAACCTATGGGGTCACACACACTATGGATTAAAGCGGACTTGTAATTAATTAATATGATTACATAATTAGATGGATCAATACACAACCACATGCAAACTTAGTAGGACTAATTTGCAAGGTGGACTAATCCTTGTATGGACATGATTAGTATTGGGAAAAATATTTAGTTAATAAGGAGTTATTAACTTTATAAGGGAACTCCTAGCTTTATAATGCATCCTTATTGAGTGAGTGAACAAAGAAAGGAGAGAGAGCAAGACAGCTAGGGCCGAAACCCTAGGCCGTCCGCCCCTACCCGTCAGAGCAATCCTAGGCGTGGATACATCATAGAGACGTGGACACTATTATGCGTACAGTGATCTTTCAGACAGACAAGGTACACAAACAACTTCTTCCCTTACCATCGTTATGAACTTGTCATGCGGTTCATGGAGGATCTTGAGTGGAATCAATATATTGTTTTTCCGCTGTGTGATCTGTATCAAAACCCTTTAAATACGTCAATGCTACCAAGTAATAGGAATGTAAGTGATCAGACTAACTTATGTGACCAATGTTACCGCGATGTATAATCCCTTTGTCTCTTCAATCCAGATTAGACACAAGACATTGAGTGTCACACTTGTGTATTCAATCTATACTTTCTGAATCTGTGAGTAGACTTGGACAAAACCTTGTGCACGTAGAAAGACTTTATAAATGTCACGATAAATAGATACTACAATAGTCTCCCACTTGCACTAGAGCCAATCTGGTGCATCTCTTATGCCTATAGATCTAATGTAGCCCTCATGCTTTCGCTGAGCAAGGGCTTTGGTAAGCGGGTCCGAATGATTGTCATCTTTTGGTACTTTACATATCCTCACATCTCGTTCATCGATGATCTCTCGAATGAGATGGAATCTCCTGAGTATGTGTTTGGATCGTTTGTGAGATCAGTGTTCCTTGGTTTGTGTGATTGCATCATTGTGGTCACAATATAGTACTATAGCGATTGTCATCTTCCGGTACTCAAAACCTGTTGATTTTCTTGACACGACTTTTTAAATCCTATGTCATAATGAAAATGGGTGCTGGGGTTTTGCCCTTATTCATACTATATGAACTCCACGTGCAGACTAATGTCTACATTTTTGAATTAATGTGTGAGCTTCACGCGTATGTTAGGGTTTTGCGCTCAATCTCACTGTGTGAGAACCACACGCAAAAGGGGGCTACTGTAGATACCTCGATCAAGCCATGTTTACACTTACCCACGTGGTAGTCACATGTAAGATGTACTTGTACTCCGCACACACACGTACACGCACGCGCATGTTTATATGGGGGTTGCGAGATTGGGCACTCTCACATATGATTCTTATATACTCGGGAGTTACGAGTTTAAGTAATTTGGAGGCTAGTGTAAGGTCCGTCGCGTGTGATCTGTACATGTACTCGCATGTGACCCTTGTATGTTATTCAAGAGACTCGCAAATCGCAATATACCCGCCTGTATATACGGTCGATGATTTATTATGCGAGGTAGTTATATAACTACCTCATAACCGTTATCCTGATAATAGTATATATAGGAAGGTCATCCTCTTCAGAAAGATTCAGATCTTTTATGATTCCAAATCCCTCATGGGTTTATTGTCTCTCTCTGGAGTAACATACAAGGCCTACTCTCACCTACTCAATTGCATTGCACCATTCTCATCCATTTCTAAATATCTTTGTGTGTCGATTCTAGTTGTTCTATTTTTCTTGTACTCTCCCCCTATCTACAGATATGAAAAAGTGGGTATTTTGAAGTGTAAAACACCAAAACAGTTCTCAATTTCAAAACTTACTACTTCGTCTGAAGGTAGGAAATTTCTAACGATACAGGCTGGATAAGAAAGTGGAAAATTTCTTGCGAACCGAGGAAGTAATTTCTTAAGTCACGTCTCGACTTTTCCCGAACCGAATGACGACTTGCCCTCACTATTGTCCATTTTCGTTCACCACCGATTCTGCCATAACAGCAACAAAAACCACCTCCTCGCTACAACGATGACATAGAACCCGACCGTCAGTTCCCGTTCTCTGTACTACCAAACCTCAACAATGGCGTCCGAACTCAAAGACGTCAACACCAATCCCACCTCTCAACCTCCACACCAACCGCCTCCCGACGTCGCCTCCCCGAAAGACGACCGCCCCCTCCTCAAATCCACCGCCTCATCTCCGACCTCCGAATCGAACTCCCCCGCAGCCGAATTCCCAGAACTGGAGAAGACCTTCGCTGCATTCGTCCGCAACGACGTCTACGGCGTCATGGGGTGCGGCGACCTCCCCTGGACGGAGAAAATCCTACTCGTAATCGCATTCTTCACGCTCGTCCCGGTCCGTGTCTTCGCGGGGCTTTCGATAATTTGGTTCTACTACTTGATTTGCCGTGTCTGTACACTGAAGATTGTCCCGAATCGAGAGGAGGAGGATCAGGAGGATTACGCACATATGGGCGGGTGGAGGAGAGCGGTGATATTTCAGTCCGGGAGGTTTCTCTCCAGGGTTATGCTCTTTGTGCTAGGGTTTTATTGGATTTCAGAGACTTATCGGACTGATAATGAGGTATTTTGTTCTTGGCTTGTGAATGAATACATGCAAATCATCAGATGTTGAAATGATTTTAGTGTGTGGAGTAGTATGCTCTCTGGATTTTTCGATGCATCTTCTTTGTCTGTCAGTAAATAAATATCAACACCTATGTAGCACGCGGACTAGACGAAACGGGGACGGAGATGCCAAAATTGGGGAGACGAAAGGTGCGGGGAATGACCGATAAATAAATGTGTATGCGTGTATATATACACACATGCAGACACACTAGTACAGGGCATAAATCGTCATAGCAACCTGATTGTACAATAGGTGAAAATATACACCTTGGAGGAAGTTTACTCTAAGAACAAAGATAGTGACGAAATGAGATATGTACACCTTCGAGGAAGTTTAATCGTAATAGCAACCTGATGCTACACTAGGTGCAAATATACACCTTCTGAAGTGGAAATTGTAGAAACTCGGTGTTTCTTTGGTTAAATACCAAGAGAACTCTAGGTTCTTTTCCTTACAAGGCTCAATACAAAATTTAACTCCCTAAAACATAATACAATAGCCCTATTTATAGAGGAACTACTAGTTGTCTCCCTAAGGAAACCAAAATACATATAACTTACTTTGCTGTAAGTAACTGCCTAAAGAGCGCGAAAAGCTGCAACCTAAAGGCTTTAGATAAAAAGCTGCTATAGGGGTACTCACGGGTATACTTCACTGATATGAATGCTCTTGCATCACTAACATGTCATTTTCTGCTATTATGTCTTTGAGGATCAAGCTGTTGATAGAGATACAGCAAACTCTGTAAGTCTTGTTAGAATCTTCCTGCATCATACCCCCCTTGTTTGAGAAAATTCGCCCTCGAGTTTTTCCGCGACTTATGAAGCTTCCGTCTTTCATATTTGGGTTCTTCTGGGAGCTAGAATACATCAACTTGCATGTTGTTTCCTCAAATTCTTCTCCAAACTTCTTCTTAACATCTTGTTGGTAACTTCCTTGGGCATGCAATAATTTTGAGAAGATAAGCAACACACATCTTTTCTGAACAGGTTATTCATTTGAGATCCAAACAGGAATGGGTCGGTGCATAGGGTTAAGGGTTTCGGTGAGTGGCCAATGAAACCCTTGACACTCACATTTGAAAAATCCAGCTTATTCCGAGGAAGGGATTTTGGGTCAATGTGTTCATCGAAGTGATTACAAGAACACTCATCATTGGCCTCATGAGGAAATGTAAGGATTCCAGAATTGATAATTATATTAAATCCTCCAACACCCAGTCTTCATCATCTCTTTCGTACTCATCGTAGATAGGAAGATTTAATCCACTAAGCTATTTATAAGTGCAATACTGTCCAAATTTGCATAACAAGCATATTGGAACATGTTTTCTTGATATTCTTTGAAGTGGCCATCCTCTTGAGTCTGGACTGCCTTCCGGTATGTCAACAGGTTCTCTATTGTCTTCAGGAACCTCCCAATAGGCTCTAGCTCTTCCCCGTTGCAGAAGTGCTTGCACAGCTTATGACAGATCTTCAATCATTCTACGCATCTCAGTCATCCCTTTTTTGTCTCCTTGAACTCCTGCATCACAACCTCGGCGACATTCGACCATGGTCCTGTATCGAGAACTCCTGCTCCGATACCACTTAATGTAGTTCAAAAGTAAGAACCTGCACAATCCTATGCTCCTACAATGGTGCAAAGTACACCTTAGAGAGAAATCTAAAGCTAGAATAATTTATGTAGCTGAGAAATGGAACAAACTGAATTGGGAATTGTAGAAACTCTCGGTTTCTAGGGTTACAACCCTATAGAACTCCCGGTTCTATACAAAATTCAACTCCCTTAAACATAATACAATATCCCTAATTATGGAGAAACTACTAGTTGTCTCTCTAAGAAAACCCAAAGACATATAACCTTCCTGCTAGGTTAGGTAACACCTTACTTCAGCGCTAAGTAACTGGATAAAGAGCAACAAAAGCTGCAACCTAAAGGCTGTAGATAAAAAGCTGCTGTAGGAGGGACCGACGAGTATGCTTCGCTGGTAAGAATGCTCTTGCATCACTAAATGTCATTTTTTGCTATCAGGTCTCTAGGGATCAAGCTGTTGAAAGAGAACCAGCAAACTCTATAAGCCGTGTTAGAATCTTCCTGCATCACGCACACGCGTTGTAAGACGGAATTGGAGTTCACTAACTAAGATAAATACAAAATTAAGATCTAACAAGAAGAACACATTTATTCAATAAACTTGTGGAGGTACTTAAGAAATCAGAGGTCGTCAAAGTCTTTGAGGTTGTCCACAAGTCTTGAAAGGATCCAAATTCTGTTTTCTCTCTGTTCAAGAACAAGCGGCTAGGGTTTAGATTGGAGTCGGGGATCTTGACAGGATTAGTATATACATCATATTTTGTTACAAGTAACATCTCTTATCTTTTTAATTTTATTAAAAGACACCCGAGTAATATTTTAAACCCAGGGACGTTTCCAAAACGTTTCGAAATGGGAACGCGTCCTTGGGAAGTTCCTAATAAGTTCCGGACTCGTTACTTTTACTGGAGGCATTCCCGGAGCATTCCAGGAAGTTCCAGTGGAGTTCCAGAGTTCGAGACGTTTCCGGAACAGGGATGTCACCCTACATGGAGTCGGGTGAATCATATGTCAACACACTTCGAATGAACTGGTTAAGAGTTTTTGCAAGTATTGGAGGGGGGGGGGGGGGGGGTCGTAGTAGAGTATCTTGTGGATTTGTTCTTTGCATCTTGCTTATCATCTAAAGACATACAGTGTTTCGTACTTGTTAATATTTTAAGCTATTTCAAAACATGTTTGGATAAGACACAGGGTGCTTCATGTTTTCCCAATGCAATCACGTTCGCAATGTACTGTGTATTTCAAACTACAGTTGGGACTAAATGGATTAAGTATTCTAATGATTTTGCTTGACGATAACCTACTTGTATCAAACACATTGGTTTAGAGTATAACCACATTCTGCAAAGTGAGCTCCTGTCACTACTGTTCAAGGATTAGTTAAATCGATAACAATGAAGCAAAATGGTCTTCTTAGATAAATTGTCTCGGTAAGGTAGATATATGAAAAATCTACAGTCTTTTCCCCTTTTGGTTAATGTTCTTCAATACTATTGAGATTTTGTGTATGCTTTTTGAGCGCTAACGAAGTAAACCACACCAGATTAGGCTGTCCGTGTTAGATTGTTGATAATTTTTTGAGTTGAGTTGATCACTTTCGTGACCATGAATCGTCCTTATTCTGCACATCACGCAAAGTGGCATGCATGATATTTTCTACACATCATGAGAATTAATTCATTAGTAAACCACGAGTGGAACTCACCAGTCACCCCTGAACACCGGTTAACAAGAGGAGGGTGCTCATTTGTCTATATACCACATGCTAATACCATACCTAGCAGATGTTGGGCAAGCCCAGACCTTCAGAATTATAACAGTGTATATTTGATAATGTTTCATAACTAAGAGTATAAAGGCGAGTCCCCAGATGTTTCAACTTTCAACATGTAGTTTGGTATACGTCGAGTGCCTTATACGAAATATATTTATACGATCTTCAATACCCGGGTTCTAGTAAAATGTTGAGATAGGGAACTCTCCCTCAATAGAGCATAACAAAGGAAAGGAAGTTGATGACATGACAATTTTTTCATTGCAAGGTGTCGTATACCCAATATTTCGGAATCTTTGGCAAAAAGGTAATGAAAGTGATGCAAATTGCAAAACGACATACTAGCCATAACGAAGTCCAAATTTGAGAGTCATAGAAATTCTAGTTTGGTTTTATCCAGGATGCCTGTACATGGCCTGTTAACAACAAGCTACCACCAATCATTAATGTCCCACTCGGTCATTGAACTCACTTTTAAGAGCGGTCCTATCACATGTGACTGTATGTAATGCCAGTACCAACCAGAAAACAGCAAGTACAGAACCCCTCGACTTTTATTCAACTACAGTTGTAAGAAGTTAGACATTCTTTTTATTTTAATTCTTTCCAGATGCAGCTTCCTAAATTGCAGATTGTTAAAGTACCTTTCACTCCTTGATAAATGTATCTTGAATAGCTCGGAGTGACGACAGAAATACTATCATTTGATTGAGAAGTGCAACTTCCTTCAATTGCCCACTGCATAGGAATCTCTGATGCAAATTTATCGGATATGGAAGAAACCAGACATTGTAGTGTGAAGTTGAGGGGTCATATGTAAATATTTTGAATCTTTTATGCAGTGAATTTTGTTTATTTTTACATTTTGCTGAATATAGCAAAAGAGAGTCCCTGTAGATTGTCTTTTGAAACTACTAAAATATATTGGACTTTAATTTGGTTCTTGATAGAAATTCCTAATTGTACAAGGAGTATTGAGTTTATTTGGTCAAGCAGAAAAAAGTTTCTTTCAAGAATTTCACCATTGTTTACCCGTTCTGTTAGTTGCAGAGAGATTTGACATTTTCCAGCAGTCAATTCACATGGTATTCTACATTACCATGTGCACTAGGTGACTCTTATAATTATACCTTTCTAAGGCACGATGAAGAGATTGATATGCAATTGCAGAATATAGAGGAGCTCTTGCATGCTTCAAATAAAAAAAGTTTTATGTTGGAATCTGAAAAGGAGACTGATTCAGATAGAAAGTGATTATGTTGCCTGCACATCATATATCGTCAGGGATGCATTTGATGCAATGATACTTCACTGGGGACAATATTTGGTAGCAACCCTCCACTTCACATATCTAATTAAATAATTTTAAAACTTGCCTAACCCTAGGACAATATGCTAAGTCCATATGCCTTCTTGATTGCCTCGAAATAAGCTAGGCTATGTCTTGTATGACATATCAACGGAGTGGGAGTGGATAAGCGAAAGAGTTGATAAATGGAGCAATATTTGCTTATGACAACTTAAAGTTGAGTCTCAAATATGTATATTGCTATTATTGATTTTGTTAAAGGTTTGAATAAGTCATACTCTTGATAGTAATGTCTAATATAGTAATATGTTATAACATTGGAATAAAATATACATGTTTGTTTTAATATACCAGGTAAAAGTTAGAAAATAAGAGTTGTCATTCAATTCCATTCCTTACAATTCCATCCTACGAAAAGAGACCTTAGCCTTAGAGTCTTGACCAAGTTTTCCAAGTTTTCCTATGTTTATTTTATTGAAATATATCCCAACCTTCTGCCCTCCAAGCATGAGTTGTAAACAAGAACATATATTATACTTTACAGTGCTCATACGCTCCGCCTCCCTAGGAAACCAACGAAAAGGAATAGTCTGAAAGGTGGGTAAGCATATAGGTTAGATCGATAAGTGGTAGGTTGTGTAGTACATAAGATTTCTTTCATGGACATGCTACCGAGTTAAGTTCTGAAGCACTAAAATTGATTTAAATTGTTGCCCATGTACTTTTTATGCCTGATTTAATCTGAAACCTATTTTCATTCATGGTTTTTGTAAAATTATTCCTGTATTTCAAATGAATAAATGCATCCTCCCCATTGTCAGGAATATAATTTTGTTTTGTGTCTATAAGTCGATCGTGAAGTTGCATCTTCATCACACTATTTCCAAAGTTGACATTTTAAGGTTTGACTACCTGCTCATCTGAGCCTTGGACAAAATAATCTTTCCTTTGTAAAGGTAGATGAAATGGAAATCCCAGTTGCAGATTGTCTTACATGAAAGCTGATGGTGTAATTTCAAATTTTGTTCTTATTCCCAGAATACTTATTGGGACAGTCCAGCTTATTACTTTTTTGGAAAGAGAGAACATAATGCTAATGTGATGTTGAGTTGATTGGTTTTAGACAATAGTTTGGGGAAGAAAATATTCTAAAACTGAGCCTTATTGTTAAAGAAAGTTCATGTATTGGAAAGTTCATGAAATCTGATGGTGTAAATTCAAATTTTGTTCTTATTCCCAGAATACTTATTGGGAAAGTCCAGCTTATTACTTTTTTGGAAAGAGAGAACATAATGCTAATGTGATGTTGAGTTGATTGGTTTTAGAAAATAGTTTGGGGAAGAAAATATTCTAAAACAGAGCCTTATTGTTAAAGAAAGTTCATGTATTGGAATGGAAGTTGATCCCTGACTTCTTATGTAAAACATTATTGAATGTAAGATTATATTGCCTTAGGAAGAGCTTCAGCGTGGTGCATTCGAAGTCGAATTCAAAGTATTCTGGGAAGTTTCTGTAAGAGCTTTTTCAGGAGCCTGTGGAAAGTTGTAACAGATTGATGGTTTTATGTAAATGGGGTGAAAACGTTAACTTAACTTAGAAGAATGTCAATGAATTGGGCCTTCCTCTTTGTTTCTTCATTTTTTGTCCTATTTGGCTAGTGAGGTAATCATAGAGCCTCTGTAAAATGCTAAGCACCTGGACGCCCATTGTAAGACTTCACTGGTTCATGGGGCATTTGCATATTCTGATGTAAGTTTATTCGTTGTTTTCTTGTCTAAAGGTGCTAGTCCCTTGATGCCATTTTACTAATGAAATTAAGCTCATCACAAAACTTGAAGTACCCTCATCTAATAAAAACCTTGAAGTACCTTTCTCAACTCTTTACTTTGGATTTTAAAGTTGCTTTTGAACCCTACAGATTCATAGAACCAGAGAACCTTTTGAAAAGTACAACTCTTTAACCTTAGGAGAACAAATCAGACATAACTGGCCCGAAGCTCTTTAATTATCTTGGCATATCCAATCCATCTAATGTCCTTCGTATCACAGTGCTAAGTTATAAGACTTCTTAATTGCATGAGGGTAACTTCTTGAGACATTTATTTTTTGAGAAATGACTTCTTGAGACTTTGCAAAATGAGCTCACACGAATTTTGGTTACCATCTTGAGTATGCCACTATGGAGTTTGAATAACAACTTGAGGAACAGATTGTTCTGTGCGACTAGGATTCCCCTTTTTATAATAAATTTTAATGTTATCTTTAAACAGCGCTGTAACTCCATGAGGGTCGAGGATTAATAATGGCCTGATGTGATCCAAAAATCAGATTAAATCAATTTATGTGTGAGTTAAATCTCTGGCAAGAAGCATGTTGGGAATATATATATATCATACATACATACATACATACATATATATTGTTATTTTACTTTGTTTAATTCCTCTTAGAAATATTTCATCATGGTGGCCACTGAGTCGCATACTGATCTTTCCCTTGGTCTGTTTGTTTGTGCTGTCTGTTTCTTATTTCAGGCTGATTGCAGATATCAGTCTGGTGAACGTGAAAGGCCTGGAGCTATCATATCGAACCATATATCATATTTGGATATATTATACCACATGTCATCCTCCTTCCCTAGCTTTGTCGCTAAGGTACATACAATTTTCTTAATGCATTATCTCTTACTTGTAATATTGTACACAAACTTCTAGTAAGAGATATATTTCCTCCATACTACTGACATACTTGTGCTGGTTCTGTTGCTCGTGCTCCGTGATACTTTGCTGAAGAGATCAGTGGCTAAACTTCCTCTTATTGGTCTCATCAGGTTAGTTCATCCTAGCCTAACAATCCGGTTGTTCTTTCTTACTCATACGCAATGAAGAACAGTTATTTCAATGGTCTGCAGTCATACTTTGGTGATTATTCTATTCGTGTTCTCTTCAGGAAACGAGTTCCATGTCATCTTTACTGTTATCTCTTAGCTGAAGCTGTTATTGAACATAACTTCGAATGATTATCTGAAAGTACACAAAGCCACATGAAGAATCTTTAGGACTGTTGAACTTGCTACGGAAACAGGTGAAAGACCATAATAGTAAGCCAGATTGCATAATATTTAACGACACAGAGATTGGTCATCATTTTTCATTTAACCAGACTCTGCCTTGTATATTTATCCAGAGTTGCATTCTTTCCGTGCATGCTAAACTAGAAAAAGGAATCAACTTTTGGATGGGATACCCCCTTCCGATATGCCCAGTGCTTGGAAAATAGTGTTGACGAGAGTCGCATGATATATAATAAGAAAAGACGTGGGTTCAAGGAAAGGCAACTGTTTGGCTCATCATCCATCAAAAAATGTGGCCTTCGCCATGCCTTTTTGGACCCCCTGCCGCAGAGCAAAGAAAACATGTCCAAATTTGCCCACCGCCTGCGATGAATTTTTGAGACATCCTACACATGTGAGAATATTGCATGCAAATTATGGCCCAATACATGCTTTCCTTCCCAATCTCAGCTTCAGTTCATTTGAATAAAATCTGCAACTAAACCTAACAGTATTCTGTAACTGGCATGTGAAAGTCATCAAACCCAGACCACCAACCATGATCATGTTTTGAAGGGAGAAAACAACCAATTAATATTTTACAATTTTTTTGTATAGTCAGCCAACAAAACATGGTTGAGTCATGTAAATATCTATCTTTAAACGGTAGTATTGTACTCTTCCCCAAGCTGAAAAACAATCTACTAGGAAAATGCAACAGAAGGAAAGGAAATCCAAATTTTTTGTCCACTTCTGTTTAGAATGTTGCTTTATTATCTTATTCTGATAAGAAATTTCGGGCTTAATCTGCGCAAGCTACATGTGCGCCGCATCACGTAAATCTGTCACAGGGCCAAGCACTACCACTGGCGGCCGTCTAACAAGGATCACTATGTCAGTGTCTCTCCTCCCCTCTTCACCAAAACCCTTGTGGCTGTGCAAGAGTGTCTGTGCCTCCTCGTTCGTCCCACTCCCAAGTCCCAACTGGAAATAAGCGGCTTCTTTTAGATTTCACTTGTGAAATCTGATTTTATTCTAGTTTCGTCGATGTCATGCCCAATGTTAATTTCTGTTCTCATGACTTGTGAGTGTTATAATAGATGATAGATTGTTCGCTGGAAGGTAGAACTGGCTCCCTGAGGATAGTGAGAATGACGACGGTTTGACATTCCTAGGATCTCCATCAAAAAGGGAGATAACGAGAAGACACTGCTGAGAGATACTATGTGGTGAGGTGGAAAAACAAGGGCATTTGGGTCTTGTTAGCACTAATCATTTACAATACCTGGGGGACCAGGTATCGATTAGTCCCCCATATGCATGCTTATAGGGGGGGGGGGGTGGGCTTTACAATCCCATATGCAAATTACCGCACCAAATACCAACTTCATTTAATGTTCCACACTGTTACTCCTAGCCCGTGTGTAAGATGAAAAACAAACATGGCCTGAAGGTACAGATATTGGCTTCTTGGAGGGTGAATCTGCATTTCTTCAACTGAAGGATGGACAATAAAGGTGGCTGTAGGAAATTTCTTCTGTTGCCACTCGGATGGCCTTTTTCGATGTGGCTTTTGTAATTAGTTCTATATGAGGGTTGATTCTTTTGGTGGCTAGAGAGGAAGTTGGGAACGTTGGGGGCCGTAGAAGAGAATGGGGAAAATAAATACTTTTCTAATGTTTAGACAAACGTGAGAAAACATTTTTAAAGAAATATCTTCACTAGACAAACACACTCTTAAGTCATAAAGTTTGGTCCTGAAGGACTCGAGCTTGGCTAAAGCATAGCTTCTCTGTTCACTTTCTGTATGTTCTTTTGATTTGCTGGAGTCTTCATCGTGATTCTTGACAGTACATACCGTGCCAATTCCATTTCAGTGGATTAGTTTTTATTTTAATGTTGTTTAATAGATTATATACATGCATGCATGCATTTAGATATGTACTCATTCACCGGCATATCTTTTATATTGTTTCCTACTCTCTGCAGCAAATGCCTTGGTTGTATTTATGTCCAGCGGGAATCAAAGTCATCGGACTTCAGGGGCGTTTCTGGTATGTAGATCTTTAATGTCTCTCCATTGATAAAATTTGGCGACTTATCTACAGTGATATATAAATGGTGAGTGAGTTATGGTGCCTGCAAAGTTGTGAGGTTATCATATTTTGGCGAATCCAAAATGATCCCTGAAGTATGGAATTCACAAACTCTTAGACCTTCAACTGCTTAGAGCACGCACCAGGGCGCAAAACACACAGTACTCTTGAGGAAAGCACACAGCAATAATCCACTAATGATAATCGCTCAATATTTGGGGAAGAGAAATCAATTTATTCAATAATCACACGCTGCCCAAACAATGAAAAACTGAAGCCCTTTAGCGAACTATAAGTCCTAACAAAGATAGAATCCTGAAACAGATGTGAAACTGTAATTGCTAATCTGTAAACTAATGTAGACAGATTAGAATAACCTATCTGCATCAGAAACTGACGTAGGTTGAAAAGCTTGCAATTTATCAAGATATTATCGGGCTGTGACAATACCCGTGAACAGTAATACTAGGGTTTGGGCAGAGTTCTTGATAGGGTAAACTTCGTCTACTATTGGGAAAAAGCACATAATCAAAGAAAGAATAAAGAAAAAAATAGAAGAATGATGAAGAAGACAGCAGATAAGCTAGGCATGACACTTAGATCTCCATAGGCATTACCCCTAGGATTCACATAGAGATCGCGACTAGGGATTTTAGTTCATCACACAATCCATTGAAGAGGATCTCCCATATCTTCTGCGATGTGTAATAACCCTAGACAGGAGATGAGTATCGACCAAGTGAGAGTGGAAACTCTTCTGCAGATGCTCCAGAGGGATCACCACCTCCGCATCCCATAACGCGTCAACAACCACAATACTCCAGTTGCCATGAGCACTGGAAGGCATCCCCCAAGCAAAAGCTTTTCTAAGGCGTGCCCCACTCCAGGAGCTCGCTTGCGTCCTCCCAGTCCTCATCTTTAATCATGACACTGGAAATCACTACCAAGAAAGAAAATACAAAGGAAAGTGAAGTGACAGTCAGCAACCAAAAAACACAAAAGAGGGCGGCGGCATTACCAGCCGTAGCAAATAAGATTCCTCTGCATTGCCAGCATCTGAGTAGAGGTGCAGGAAGTCCAAATGGTCCCCGTCCCAGTGGCGGAGGCCAAGCGGAGCACTGATGTTCACGGATTTGAATAGGGACGACTGATTCCTTTGTTCTCCCGCTGCTAACGGCAACCATATTAAACACTCTGTAAATGAGTGAGCGGTCACTCGCTGAGTAATCCGCTGAAAGATATCATGGAAAACACAGTCAAGCTGAAATGCTGCAGCATCATTGTGCGCTACCTTGCTATTTTAAAGCCTTTGTCTGTTGGAAATGTTCTTCGGGTTGAAACGTGGGGTATAAACGAGAAGAAGGGATCTTTAAATGGCCTACACATTCAATTCACGCTCCGGAGATGCAAACTTCCTGGAACAGAAAGGTCGCCCGAGAACTGAAGGGCCTCCACAAACGAAGGTGCATGTCGGTCTCATAATTCCTGAGAAGATCTCTCCCAAGAAGCCGCAGTGATGGGCTTCAGAATAACCAAGCAACATAAGTGCACGTGCAGATACCTACCATGTGCACACGCGCATGGGGGCTAAATGTAGATATTTTGATTTGGGTGCGCCCCGTCAGTCTGGAATCACCACTAGCATCGTGCCACGTGGAGCACAAGACGTAGGGGATCCCATCCCATTCACCCTTCCAGAAGGTAGACCACGATCAGTTGGCTGTCCACTTCAGTGCGAATAACACTGTTGTGACACGAGGGACTGGGGAAGTCTAGTGGAGTGGAGGCTAGAGTAAGGTCTGTCGAGATGCCCGCAAAGGGGTCTTGTCGTGGTTGCTTGGAAAATGTCCCAAACACACCCTAAACTCAGAATCCACATTTACACCTTCACACGGTGGCCATAACTCCCACACACTGGATTCTAGGTTAGTCTAACTGCTAACTGGGGTCTTCAGGAATCTGTTGTTTCCTTTGAGATCCAGTATTTACATCACTTGCTGAAGCTTGAGTTCTCACTCCTGAATAGTTGGAATATGTCATTTTCATAGCCCACTCAGCAATCATGTGTAACCGAAGAAAGTTGAATGTTATGTTATCTGTCTTCTTTATAGTTGTATTGCTAAAGGTTTTAGTGGAGTCTATTTATGGAATCTCCATAATGTATTTGCAAAGCTATAATTTAGTTCGTCAATTTTTGGGCTTTTGAGTGGGAGAAAGATAAGAGAAATTGACTAGTGGCGCCTTTGTGTAGTTTCTTTGGTTGGTGGATGATGATAGTTTGCTATCCCAATTGTATATTGAATTTATGGAAGCAGCAGCTATGTATATTTTTGTTTTATGTAAACTACTGAGGGATTGGATTCTATTTTTATTTGTTTTACTACTACTCACATAGAATACTATCTTGCACAGAATTTGACCCAGTTGTGGCTTGTAGGTGTTGTTGCTGAAAGAGTTCGAGAAGCTTATCGGAATAGGTTTGCTCCAATGATGATGCTTTTTCCAGGTCTTTATTCGTGTTCCCTTAACTTTTTTACGGGTATTCTAATGCGTTGTTTTGTATGGATTCCCTTAATTTACTTTTTTGAGCCTGCGAGTGCCAAGCGTTTCCTAATGTCTTATCAAAGTGATTTGTGGATACTTGTACCGTAGGCTTGCCATTAAAGACTTCATGTTTTGAAACGTGGTTAGTTCTGGAGGACTTAAAACTGCCTTGTTATGCGGAGTACAGCAAGAAAACAACGAACAATTGTCTTTTCTGGGGTTTACTTGCGTCTCACTTTTATATATTCTTGAGTCTAAATCTTTCAAATAGATTTATCATCATATGATTTAGTGTCATGGGTGTTTAGGTGACTGCATAATTATCTGGAATACGAAGAACAGGGTTCCTTGTTGGTCAAGCAATGATACTACCATCACACTTTGAACCTAAGGTTCGTCCTTATGTCTGAAGTCGTCTGTTTGGATGAGCTTAAAGGATAGGAGAGTTTATGAGATTATTGGAATGAGTGGCTAAGGTGAGGAGAGAGACTGCCTCTCTCATCACCTCAGCCACTCATTCCAATAATCTCATAAACTCTCCTCTCATTTAATTATTGTATGTTCATAAGTAGTGTTAGCTTAATCTGAATGGGGAACCCTGGCGGTTTATCGAGAAATCAAGGTTCTGCCTCTCTCATCACCTCAGCCACTCATTCCAATAATCTCATAAACTCTCCTCTCATTTAATTATTGTATGTTCATAAGTAGTGTTAGCTTAATCTGAATGGGGAACCCTGGCGGTTTATCGAGAAATCAAGGTTCTCTATTTATAGAGTAACGAGTAGAGATAAATCTGCAGTAATAACTCCTACTATACTAGCTTAATCTGATTAAGTTAATTTGTTTTGAGAGGGAACCCCGGCGGCTAATTGAGAAATCAAGGTTCTCTATTTATAGAGTACCGAGTAGAGATAAATCTGCGATAGTATGTCCTACTAAACAATCAGATCTGATCGTGAAAAGGAAAACATATATACAAACTAGGAAAAATGTTTAACTAGGTGACAGCTCCACCATATGTCCATATCCCTAAATATCCTGTAATTAAGGTGCGATTACAGCTGATATTCTTGTAATATTGATTTTTCCACACTCCCCTTCAAGCTGGGATGTAGATATTTATCATTCCCAGCTTGGAATTCAGTTCGTCAAACTTACTTATAGGAGGTGTTTTTGTGAGAACGTTTGAACATGTGTAGGTGTGAACACGAGCTTGATAATTCCGTCATTTATTTTTCTTTTATGAAATAATTGGGTTTAAATTTGGGTAATAATTTGGGTTGTACACGAGCTTGATAATTCCATCATTTATTCCATCATTTAATTATAGGATATTTCCGGGTGGAAATTTGAGTAGATTTTGGTTAGAAAAAAAAAGAAAAATCCAGAATTAGGGATAGTTAAAGATTACTAGAATTATCTTAAGGGTAATTGTTAAGGAAATATAAAATTTAATTAAAATTAATTAGGGATCAGATTGGAAAATTATTGAAGAAGGAGAATTTACATAAAAGTGATTGGGAAATTAAGTTCGAGAACGTAACTACTAAAAATACTACTGTAACCCCCTAATCTTCAGAACTCGTAAGTTAACCCCCACTGTAACTGTAAAATTGTCAAATTGCCCCTGTTGAAAACTGGGATAGTTCAGTCGTAGTTATAGAAGAAGTAAAAGCTCTAAACTTTAGGAGATAACCTTGCATAAGCGATGAAGTGGGAGATTGGATGTTGAGTGCATGATCAAAGAGACCTAGAGCAATTGGCTGATGTATTTCTAAGAGGAAGTAGCTGATGTAGATTCTTCTTAACATAAACTTCATTGACTCCTATACCATCAAATCTAATCCTATAAATGATATAATATATACAAGCTAGAAAAAGGTTTACTAGGTGGCAGCTCCACCATGTCTTTAATTATCTTGTATTAAGGTGCGAAGTACAGCTAATTTTCTACAGCTGATATTGAGTTTCCACATTTGATGAAAACAAATGCATAGGAGAAATATTTTTGGAGCGTTCAGATAGAAACAGCTTTATGCACCATTGCAGCCTTACCCTAGGGGTGATTTTTACGGATTTCTTAATATCTTTCTTTTATTTTGTTTTTTCCTTGTTTTCGTCAACTCTTCTTGTCCATCTCTAAGTCCGGCAGTTGTTGCAAGTCAACTATACAGCCCCTGACCAGTAGTGTAGTTCTGCTCGAACTCCGATCTAATGTTATATTATCTGAATCTCTTTAGTTCTACTGGTTTAGTGCAAAAGAATTAAGCTTTTGACTTACAAAATCTAATAAAGATTCAACTGTCAGCATCCTTTATAGTGATTGCAGACACATGATATGTGGACCTTGTTGCCAGTCACCAGTAACTCATGAATGTTCGTGGTTTTGCATTGATGGAAAGCCTTGTATTCTTGGACTTGGAAGAGTCCATGCAAACCCACACATGGGTTCACTAGGGGATTTGTTAATTAAAGGCTGGCTTTCAGAAGATTGTAAACCCAACCCTACTTGTCTCTTTTTGGGGGCATAGGACTTGACCACCTTTAGAGAGATAATAATGTTTTGTTCACCACATAGTTTACTTAGTCTTGGAGTATTGCCTAAAGCTGCTTGGCTACAAAAAAAGACCATTGGTTCACCGCCTAGACATGAGAAGTATTTCTCACAGATTGCCCATCTGCAACCCCTCCCCTCCCATCTCTCTCTCTCTCTCTCTCTCTCTCTCTCTCTCTCTCTCTCTCTCTCTCTCTCTCTCTCTCTTTTCGGGGTGCACTTGCTCTCCCTGTCGCCACTCTACTGCAGATTATGAATTCTGAGTAATTGGAAGTTGGTTCGTCATATGAAATCCTTACTCAGGGTTTTAAGAACTCTGCAGTGGTTGAATTGATTCTGTCTTAAAAGGCACTATTAGGGGTGAGTACGGACCGGTTTGGGCGGGTATTGTTGAAAATTTCGCCCCAACCCAATAGGTACGGGTTGGAGAACATTCAACCCAAACCCAATCAATTGTCCTCGATACCCAAACCAAACTTAGCTTATCGATTCGGCCCGATTCGGACCGGGTTGAGCGGGTTGTTAAATCTAAATAAGTTATTTGGAAAATGTATAAATTTAGTTAAAAAAAAAATAAAAATGCATAAGCTCCGTGTTTGGAATTGAAAATATTAACCTAGTTTGTTAGAAAAGATGAGTTATTTGAGAAAAATAAACTAAAACTATCATTCAGACATATAAATTTAGTTATCGGACAATGTTATCTAACTACAATATGTAATTTTTTCATGTAAAAATTTAGTCGGACCGGACCGGTCCTAAACGGTTTTGCTAAATCTAAAACCATGATCAATCAAAGTTAGTTCGGGTTTGAAATTTTATAATTGTACCCAATCAAGTAACATGAACGAGTGTTAAATTCGGACCGGTTTCATGCGGGACGGTTTGGGCGAGTTTTGCTCACCCCTAGGCACTATTGTATCCAAGCGTCTTGTTATGAGGTAGCAATAACTAGCATATGGCATGCGTATATCTGTGTGCATGCGAGCCTAATCAGCTTGCGATTTACTGTGAAGTTCACTGCTGGTAGCTCTACCAATTGTCATTACGTAAAAGAGAAATTTATCAAGGCAGTGATCAGCTATAGAGGTTTTGTGTATGTGCAGATTTTGTAAAACAAGGAACTGTGAGACAGCTGCCTGTTGTGCATCACAAATCCCTTAGCTATGTTCTAATTTTAGTGCCTTGTGATCATTTCGGTAGATAACTATTCCAGAAAAGAAAAATATGCATGTGAATCCCTATTTCAACTTTGTGTAAATATATCATCTTAGAATCACCAAAGTACTTGGAATGGACAGTCTTCTCATGTTCTGGAGTCTTTCTGGGTCGAACTTTTGCGCAATGCACGAGAAAAAATACTGCTTATGGGAATACATTAGTGAAAACAAACTAGTTAGATGTAGTAAGCTTTTTACCTACTCAAGAGGGCTCTTTCAGTTCCATGATTTTGTTCCATTTCCAACAGAGGGAACAACAACCAATGGAGAATTTCTCCTTCCATTCAAGACCGGTGCATTTCTATCGAAAGCTCCTGTGCTTCCAGTGATCCTAAGATACCCTTATCAGAGATTTAGTCCTGCTTGGGAATCCATATCTGGGGTGAGTGAGTTTTCTCTCATAATTGAAATATGCATCATCACTTCTGGATATGATGAGAAGTATGAACTATTATTTATTTGTCATATAGGATGTCAATATTATGGTTTTTTTTTTTTTTTTTTTTTTTTTTTTGCTCAGTGTACAGGCAGAAATACAACTGCAATTTTGTTCGTCCAACGAATTATGTGGAGTTAGGATAACCATAATTTTTAGCAAATAGTTTTGTTTTTGTCATGTAATGACGATATGTACCTTATTTGCAGATGCGTCATGTGATTTTTCTTCTGTGTCAATTTGTCAACTACCTTGAGGTTACCCGTTTACCTGTCTATTACCCGTCAGAGCAGGAGAAGGATGACCCGAAAGTCTATGCGAATAATGTCCGTAAGTTGATGGCTCAGGAGGTATGTATTTCATTAAGTTTCAGACAACCATAGCTTGAATACTTTTTAAAATGTGAGCCTAATAAACGTGGAAATCCTTTCAATAACTAAAATATGCAAACCAGAACATTGGATCATGCATCAAAGAAGAATTCCATAATTTTATCACCTTAATCCTTCAGGTCACTCAGAAGATGTTACGATATTTTAATGGAACAGAACCTGCATAACAGCATCTTGAAACTTGTCATCAAAGATAGGGTCTCACAGTTCAGCGTCTCCGTTGTAGACCAGCTCAGACCATTAAATAAATGTGATGCCATTAACAGTATTGCAACCATCAGTGAAAAGTTTTTGAATAACCAGATTAATGACCCAGTCACTGCTCGAAGATGTAAGGACTAGTTTATTTTGTGTACTCAATAGTTACAAATATATTTCCCTTTTGGTATTTTTAGAGTTGTCTCAAGGATGTTGCATTGAGCAAAATATGAGAGAAGTGGAAAGCATTTTCCACTGTATATGGCTACGGAAGTTGAAGAGAAGGATTGTAGCAGTTGTTAGGAAAGTATCTCGCATCAGTATGCGAAAAAGTGGCCATTGAAGTGCGGCAAATTTTATAGCAGACGCCAGACTGATGAGAAATTTATATTTGAGAGTATCATTGGTGGTTACACGGCCTTGCTTCAAAATAGGCAATTTCAAATTCAAATAGTTGAAAGATATCAAGAGAAACTTGAAAAATGTATGAGGGAGAGCACCTATGCAGGAAGTTGTTTAAGGCCAAACCTAGTATAGAATTTTTTGGAAATCTAGTGTGGTCAAAATAAAGGTCCGGACGGTGGAAGTGAACTCCCATTCCTTCAAATAGCAATTTGAAAATAAAATAGTATCAATGGCGGTTACATGGGATTGCTGCATATCGTAATATGAAGTTCAAATAATAGGAAGGTACCAAGGGAAACGTGAAAAAGTGTATGAGGGCAAGCACCTGTGTAGAAAGCTGTCATGGCCACACCTAGTATCAAATTTTCTTTCTGATTTTGCGTGAAAGTCTAGTTTCGTGAAAGCAGAAGTCAAGAGGGTGGAAAGATGAATGGCGATTGCTTCAAATAGTGATTTGAAGTTAAGTAGTATCGGTGGTGGTGACATCATTACTTCAAATAGCAATTTCAAGTTCAGATGGTTGAAGATAAATTGGGAATGGAACAACTAAAAAGGTAAGTGGAGAATCTTTTTTTGGACCGTCGGTGGACAGAGGGAGTAGCAAACTATACCAAAGAGACCGAAAGATCCAACAAATGACGAACTGAGCTAAGAGGTACTCGGGAATGCCACTCCTATAGCAGCTGATGGATAAGCCGTGTGATAAAATGGTCAGACATACAAATCTCATTAAAGGTCTGTCTGTTACACACCCTTTAAATGATCCACATGACAACCTCTGCGGCTAAATGCCCGACTTCTAGCCTCTGTCTACCCAAACTCTAGTCCAATCTATCAAAGACTCTGGTTGGTAGGGCAATAAAGGGACAGTTCAACAAATCCCATAAGTCGATAGGATCAGACCCATAAAGACCACACTGCAGAACAAGTATGCAAAAGATGGCTAACCGACTCTCGGAACTGGAATTGCACAAACAGCACGATTTGACTAAAACCTGACGGTGCCGAACCAAGTTGTCAATTGTCAAGATCATCTCATGAGCTGCTCACCGAATTGGGAAGCAAACCCACAGTGGAGCACCTATATTCCAGATCAAGAGAGCTGGAGCCATAGTTGTATGTGCCCCACACATAGAAGTGTAATTAGATGAAACAGTCAGAGACTGTTTGGAGATAAAAACAGTTTGGTAAGAAACTCCAGCTGGCTCTTCCAGAGGTAATATGGTGGAAACCTCCAATTTGACAGACAATCAACTCTATGTTTTTAGTGTGTTTTGCTGGGAAACTGTTCCTTATTGAGTTGGTATTCCACCACTTGGTTTAATCTGCATATCTGTTCTGTTTGCAGGGTAGTTTGATACTGTCAGATATTGGTTTGACAGAGAAACGGATATATCATGCTGTTCTCAACGGTAATAATTATTTCCCTGGTGTTTTGCAATAGAAAGACAATTGATAATACTCTTGTATACTATAGATTTCAGTTTCGCTTAGATATTCGTCTCAGCGTTTAATTTGATGTATAGGTTTATTATGAGTGTGGAGTGTATCACAATGCCAATTATTGACTACTGGGTAGTTACTAATTTATGATGAAGATAGTGCTAGTCGATATATTATCGCAATTAGTGCACTATTGTAGTGCTCTTAATCATCTCAAAGAAACTCGATTTTTTGCTTTTTTTAATCATCATATTGTTTCACTGATCCTCTCCGGTCCTAAATTTGTGCATTCCCTCCAGTCCGTTACAGACCGTCTGATGAGGACTTGAGATTGAAACACCTGGCATAATGATTTCCCCACTTCCTCACTAACTGCGGAGAATAACTGCCTTTTTTAGATAAATAATGTTGCTTTTAGAGGGTAGATAAACAAGAGTTGTTTCTTTTCCTACAACTTTGTGATTCTGTTACCTTTTAATTATCTTACTTAATCAATCAGTCACCACCAATGTTCATCACTAAACGTATCATAAGTGATTAAGACTGAAGTTGTTGATGGAGGTGGAGATTGGAGGTTGCAGGAAGGGGGATTTTTTCTCTCCTCTTAACGGGAACGCTATTCTCCACCGTTAGTGCATAATTGATCGGACGGTCCGTAACGGACTGGAGGGAGTAAACAAATATTGGACTGGGGGATCCAAATTCTCTCTCTCTAAAACTCTCCCAAGAAAACCCTAACACCCCACCCCCATTAGGCGGTGGCTCCTTCATGGAGCTGCTGCCCGCCACCCCCCACCTGGATGCTTCCGTCGCGCCCCCTCCACCCACACTGCCTCCGTTCAACCATCTCCGCTCCCACCGACGCAAATCGAGGCATCTCTAGCTCGTGCCGGCCTGAAATCGAATCGTGCAGCACCTGCGCCCCCCCCCCCCCCCCCCCCCCCGGTATCGAAGTTGGGAGCGCCCTTCTTCGACGTCCCAGTGGGACTCCAGTCCGTGCCTCCAACTACCTTGCCTCCTCTCTCGTCGCCGCTGCCGCCGCCATGGCCAGAAAGTGACGTCCGCCTCCACCGCCAAGGAATCCGTTGATGCCGCCTTTGCTCCAGATCCGCCGCCGCCTCCTCACCATCTCCCCTCCACCGGCCCTCCCTCCTGGTTCGGCAACACCATTTGGGTCCTGGTGAGTGTCTCCTACTCTCATCCTTCCCCTTCCCCTGTTTTTATCTTGCCAGATCTTGCCCGAGGTAGCGGTCCCCCCTTCCCCCGGCTGTTGGGCTGCTCTCTCCCCCTCCCCCTCGCATAGGCTGAACCCCAGCCTAGGAAAGCCCCCTCCCCCCCCCCCCCCCCCCGGAGCAGTCCCCACGCTACCCACCGACACTAATTCGTGCTGCATCAAAACAGCCCCCGGGTGAGACGTTTTGGACCCAACACGTGGCACCGACCCTTGCACTGGCATGTGGCCGCTGGTAGAGATGGTTCCCTGTTGCGACGGCTTGGTGGTCCGTTTGGCCTTTTCGTGTTCGCATCAGCTTCCTCGCTTGGTTTTGGATGTATCATGTTTTGGGCTTTTAGTTTTCGGTTTCTCTTTGGCGTTTGAGGAGTTAGAGGCTCTTGGGCCTTACTGAGCCGTTCCTTTTTCATTTTGGGTAGTTTAATGGGGCCTTTGAGGTCGTATCCCATTTGGTTGTGTCTGTTCTTGACAGGTAGGGTATGTATTTTGGTAGGAGGTTTGGTTTGTTTTCCTTGTTGTTCCGTCTTGGGGTATGCCCTATTCGTATTGTAACGTTGCTGGTGAAAAAAAAAATATGTTTCACTAGACCCATTTAGATGGAAAGTATGTCTATTGATCTAATATTTGGTTTGTGTTCCTGCAGGGTTCTTTTGCCAACAATAGCTCGCGTCCATCACCTGTATACTGATCCTCCTATTACTTATTTACTTCGATAGATACAAGTTAATGTGTGAGTTTAGTGTGGACTTTTAAATTTAAACTGTCTTAAAAGATGCGAAAAAAGTTTGTGATGTAAAAGTGAAAGAGATATATGCGTTTACCTTAAAAAATGTACTGTTAAAAGTCAATGATGCGACAACTTTGTTGTTTAGTACAAGTTATACGTAGTATTTATCGTGATATCTTTTGCGAATAAACTAATATTACTAAATTAAATTAAGGAACACTTTTTTTTTACAAACGGGTACTATTTTATAATAACTCGCTAGTGAGGTGATTATACAAATGAATGATTATTTGAATGTCACAAAAACAAAGGTACATAAATTGACATATTTAAAGAAAACTTACAAATATCATTACATAAAAGGATCTTTAAAATAACTACCAGCACATATTACACTGCAACTGATAAAAGTTATACTTATCTGTCTCTGACCCCTATTTGTGCTATGTTTTAAAGCTCCTGTAATTTTGAAATGCAATTCTTCCATATTGTCCGCGCTCGGTTGGCTTGGCCCCCCTTTATCAAGGTTGGTCACTCATCTCATATGTGTACCAGTCACGTAATCTTACCATTTATCATACCCATCATCTTGAATGTTGGCCTTATGAATGAAATTATGGAATGCTTATACTAGCATTAACAATTATGTACTTTTTTTGAAAGAACATCAATTCATCATCAAAGGAGTAGTACAATATTTTTCACCATACATCATCCAACACTAGAACTCAAAGACTAAAATTCTCAAAAAAAAAAAAGAACTCAAAGACTAAAACATCATACCTAAGAATACAACATCATCAGGAAATAGCTAATACATATGAAACTAGAAGCTTAAGTAGAACAGAAAACGCAAAGGATCATGGGTGCTTCGAGCCTCCATCCTGAAAGAAAACACGAAACATCATACCAAACAAATAACAAGAAGATAGCAAATCAACAAACCACACCAAGTCGAGGGAAGACTGGTAATAGCAGCATGACAACAACATCAAATGCACGCGGAACCAATCGTCCCTACGGGCGACCTAAAGTTGAACAACAGCCTAAGAGATTTAGCATCACGAAAATCTCCTGGCGGAGACTCCCAAAAATCGAGGCGCCGTTTCTTTAGTTGTAAGCTTGGAGCGAGCACAGTGTTGTTAATATCCATAGCAGTCAGAACCGAAACACCCGAGCAGCCAACAAAACATTCCTGAACGTGCACTTGGCTATCTTCAAGACCACATTCTGTTGCGGGAGGACCTTTCTGAAAGGGGGGCATCGGCTCATTTGGGGTCCGAATCGAAGCTGTAGCTACAGGAGTGCAAGTCCGAGCAATAGACTTCTTTCCACGCGCCTTCTTTCCTTGGAGGTGCCTTTGAAAAGCTGTGTAGTCAACCCGAATAGGACCTGTTTGGTTCTCGTTCAGCTTCTTCGATCGACGAATCTGACTCTCATACCACGAAGGATCTATCTGGATCACCTTGTTTGTCTGTCGATTCAAGAAAACTAACATCATCTGTTTATTGGCGCACTGATAGCATCCAGTTCCTCGCACATAGCTCTACATGCACTTTTGATTTCAGCTTTTTGTAGATGGGAGAACCGAAGATTAAGCAAATTGGATCTGCTGTACCTACGAGCCTTGTCGAGAGATTGATGAGCCACGTGATTGAAACAAACCTCTGTTTTTTTTTTTTTTTTTTTTTTTTTTTTTTTTTTAAATTTGGGTCCCCCCGAAACCAGCCAAGCATCATTGGTGGGTTAGACACCCTCCTCCTCTTAATACCACAAAGAGTGATTGAGGAACTAAAATTAGGCACATAGAGATTCATGGCATAAACAGGGAAGCAAAGATTGAAAACCAACAAGATGAACACCAATGACAGAAAACTGAACGGTGGAGGGTATAGAAGCGATGAAACAACAAAGGATGAAAAAAAGGCCCTAAATTAGTAGAATTTATTGATAGAAATCCCGGTGCTGTCAAAATCTCTAACTATTAGTAGAATTTATTGAGTAACAGATGGGAAAAGAAGAGAGAAGAGTAAATAAAAACAACCCAACAAAGAGAAGGGGAGGAGAACTGAACAGAACATGCAAAGGGGGCGTTGACTTCTCCTTCAACAGAAATCAATGAAAATGTGAAAAGAGTGTGCCGATCCACCCACTAAAGGCTCAGATCTGGAGAAAAAAACTGATAAAACTTGAAGATGAAAGACGAATGTCTTCGTCAGAGAGCGCTGAAACAAACCCAGACAGATGGGTTAACCCAAATAAACAGAGAACATAAACTTAGAAGAGGCTACCAACATAGTAGTGTTGATTTAGGAACTGCATCGAAGAACAATAATATGGAGGAACTGAAACAAACGAGTGATGGCCGAGAGGCGTTGACTTCGCCGATGACGAAGATTCAGAAAGTTAAGACGGGAAAAGACGATCCGCTCTCGAGGGCGACTTGATGGGGAGCGGATCTGGGAAACTACGATGAAAAACTTGGGATTGATAGTTGAACAGCTCTCGGCGGCTGCAACGAGAGCCAGGGGAAGGGCTGAGGAACAAGCGAAAATAGAGTTTTCTAGAGAGTGGAGAGAGAATTTTCTCTCTCTAAAGCACACCCTATGGCCATACTAACAATTTTTACTCGAGTTTAAAGAATTGGAGGCCTGTCCCTAAGAATTGTCTGCATTCCATATGCTAAACGTACGCTCGATGACGCTATGTAAAAAGGAATGAGCTTTATTAAAAAATACTATGATTGTGCGGTCGATTACCTTTTCTGAGAACTTAATGGTGGCACCGCTCCCTCTTATAAGGTGTAACTTGCATCGATCAAATAGCATATACCTTCAATGTAAGGTATTTAAAAAAAGTATTTTTCGCTTTTAAATGTTAAATGAATAGATTTGACAATCTCTACCACGATGTGAGTGCAGAAACTTTTTACCGGAGTAATTGATGACCATGCTGAGCTCCCGAAATTCTGGCATCGAACCTTTTACCCCGAGAGAACAAACAAAAATAACATATTGAAGCACCATGCTGCTATGATATCTTGAGTTGGTGCCGGCTTACGACCGTAGTACTTGTGAACATCATCTGTTGGTGCTCTCACGTGCACATGAGTCCTATCAGTATTACCGATACAATTCTGTAATTATGAACTAGGCAGAGAGAGAACGTAATATATAAAGTATTAAAGAATTTGCTAACCTTTTTTTTCGGCAAAGAATTTGTTAACTTAAATGTTCTATAATGTCTTTGAGATGTCAGATTGGGTTGTATTAGAACTTTATTGAAAGAGAATGATGTTTTAAGTACTTGATACAAAATTTGAGAAATTTTTTCACCAAAATATCGCAACTCTTTATCACTCCAACGATGTGTTAAGTGGGTGATAACATAGTTACGTTCTCTTCGGGAGCTAGACCCCTTGATTCGATCTCCAACCCGTGGTCTCGTATAAGACAAGTATATAACTCTGGAAATGTGATATTATACATTCGAAGTGTTTTGCCAGAATCAGCTTGGATTATCATGCAAGAGTCTATCACCATTTCATGAACACCAGGTTTTTATTTATGTTAGGGTCCGATAACAAATGGTTATTGAAATACCATTCTATTATCTTTGCAGAAGCAACAACAAGCTCGCCGAAATCATCATTGTCTTTTTAAAAGATGTTATGGGATGCCGTATTGTTTAGCGCCTACACTATTGGAATGAAGCAACCTATCGAAAACTAAATGTTATACATTTTATAATTTTTATTTATAAACTAAATTTTTAAATGACGATATTTAAAAAATCACAATCTAAACTTAAAGTAGCGAATGCAACTAAAATAACTCCCGCAATAGCAACTAAAACTAATGGTCTTAAAATGACACATTAGTTCTAAGGAAACCAGACCGAATCATTATAGTTGGATTGAAGTCGCGGGAGAGAAATTTCATCACTTGGTTTAGGGGTGTGATTTCGGTTCAACCGAACCTGAATCGAACCGGTTGTGGCCAAAACCGGTCGGTTTCGGTTCGGTTTCTCGGGTGACAGGGAGTTTCGGTTCGGTTGAACCGGAACCGATGATTTTTCTTCGGCTGGAACCGAACCGGAACCGGGAACCGGACCCGGTTGGTTCACCGGTTCGGTTTCGGTTCGGTTTCGGTTATGAACCGGTCGGATTATTATTATTATTTTTTATTTGTTTGTGGTGATAGTAATTGTTGTAGTATTAATTAATAAAATTAGGGTTAGGGTTCATTAATAAAATTAGGGTTAGGGTTAGGGTTCCATTAATGTTCTTAATTAATAATTGATTTTTTTGAATGTACAAATGTAATGTACTTAACTTATTCAAAACTTGACAAATATTGAAAAAAACCAACTAAACTTGTATTATTGATTAAAAGTTAAAACATCAAATGTTAGAAAAAATTGCATCACTATAGTTTAAATACATCCCAACTAGGTTGGCACCTACTTAACTAACAATCATTTGCATTTTTTCTAGCTTACATACAAACTTATTGAAATTAACAAAAATACCCAATAAAAGTCTTCATTTTTCAACGCCTTGTCTTTGGCAATTCGTCTACATCTAGGGGAGTGTCCGGGTCTATTCCCAATTCTTGGTAAAGTTCGGTGACCAAAACGTCCAAAGGGTGTTGGTCTTGTGTGCGTTTGTTGGCGTCGCTCCAATCCTTCGAGCATATGAGTACCTCCAATATCTCTGAGGTTAGGCACGATCTTTTCTCCGACAAAACTCGTTTACCTGCACTAAAAGTAGATTCGGAAGGGACTGTAGAAGCGGGAGGGGTCAGTAAATCACGTGCCATTTTAGAAACAATTGGATAAGTTCTTTCATAATTTTTCCACCAATCAAGTATATCTACATTTTCTATGTCTTTCTCCGATACATTTATGAAATAATGTTGGTTGAGAAACAACGTTAATTCCGAGACGCAACTCGTCCCGGTGGGTGTGGCTTGTGTAGTCTTACATAAAGAATCAATAACATACTTACTCTTATCCTTGCCCTTACCCTTCGGATCGCTCGATGATGTTTGAGCACCACCACTAACACCAAATTTAGCAAGATATTTATCGTACATAACATTAAGTTCTTGTTTAACGTGTTCAATAGTTGGTGATATCACTACATCTCTATATTCGGTAGTCATGTTTTCCCTAATTTGGTTTAGCATAAAACCTAGGGAAGCATCCTTTGTCTAGGGTCCAAAATACTTGACAAACAAAAAATCATAGGGATCGTTTCAAAATATTTGAGAAATTTGTCTTCCATGTTGTTAATTGCCTCGTATAAAATTTCATTCTCCCTATACTCTTTAAAAGCCATAGTTAAAAACATTAGTTGTGGAACAACGTTGTTAGTAGTAGGATAATAAACACCCGAAAGAATATTAGTTGCGTCATAAAATGGTTCAAGAAACTCTCTTAAGACCCTTGCGGCGTTCCAATCATTTTGTAAAACGGATCCGGGATTGCCATTTTCATTCAAAAAACGTGTGATTGTGGTCTCATAACCTTCAACACTTTTCAACATCAAATAAGTGGAGTTCCATCTAGTCCTACAATCTCCCCCAAACCTTCTTTTTTTCTTGCCTATTTCAGCACAATATTCCCCAAAAAGTTTGGTTCTTTTGTTTGAAGACGCAATAAAGAGAATAGCATCACGAATAAGAGAAATATACTCATCTAGTTTTTTTCAAACCATCTTGTACAATTAAATTGATAATGTGACATACACAACGAACATGTTCAATTTCTTCGCGAAATGGTGTTTGTATCAAAGTTCGAATATGATCTATCGCACTATCACATGACGATGCATTGTCAAAAGTAATTGATGTAATTCGTTGATCAATACCCCACTCTTCAAAAATATCGATTATGGCTTCTCCTATGTTTACACCGTTGTGAGGATATGGAACTTCTTGAAATGCAATAACACGTTTTTGTAAAGTCCAATTAGTGTCAATGTAGTGTGCGGTGACGCAAATATATCCTTTGTTATTTCTACCCGACCACATATCCGAAGTGCAAGCAACTATGAAATTAGAATTTAAAAATGTTTGCATAATTTCCGCTTTCCTCTCACTATATATTTCCATTATATTTTTCCTAATAGTGTGTCTACTAATATGCTTATAACTCGGGCAAAAAGCGGTTTGTACTAATGTGTCAAACTCTACGTCGTCGGTCATATTTAGAGGTTTTTCGGTGGCGGTGATATAATGACATAATGCTTTTATTGCCCTATTTTCATCGTAGACAAAAGTAACTACGTTGCCGTGTGCGTCGAATCCTAGTTGGGTTTGGAGCATCGCGTCGCCTACGGCGCGTGTATCTTTCAAAAGTCCGTGCACATTTTGTAAATGTTTTCTCAGTGATCCTAATCCACCGGTTATATCCAATACAAAACTTTTTTGACAATGTTTGCATTTAGCCCTAAATTTTTGTCTACCTTTGTCGTCTAAGCCATCGGGTATTTTATCCATATGTTCCCAAACGGGGCTTTTTTTTAGTTTTTTCCACCTTACGCGTTCTTTTATTACTACCTAAATTCGGATCATTTTCCTCTATGCCGTCAAAAGCCTTAGCGACACCTTCGCCAAATAAAAGGTCCATTTGATCATCAATAGCCATGTCGTCGATTACGGGTACGTATTGGTTGTTTTGGTCATCAAAATTTACATGAGAAGAAGAAGTCATTTTTTTCTTATGGAAATTTGATGAAAAAAAATAAAATTTTACAAATAAAGTACAAATAATAACACAATCAAATAGCAAACAACAAAAAATAAAACTTACAAACTCCAAGAGGTGAAGCGAAACGTCGAAGATTGAAGATGTGTTGCCGAAGATTGAAGATGCATTGCTCTTGCTTGTCGAATATTGAAGACGAGAGTGTATGACGATTTTTGAGTGATTTTGATTTTAGAGAGTGTATGTGGAAATTGGAATTGAGGATTGAGGAATATGGAGATTGGAGAATGAATTTTGGAGAGTGTAGGATGATTTTTGAGTGAAGAATTGTGAGAAATGTTGAGAGAGTTTGATGAGGAAGTGTGAAAAAAATTGTAGTATGGGTTGGGTATTTATAGGTGTTGAAGGAAGGGGAGGGAAGGTGAAAAAAAAAAGCCCAAACGGTCACTGACCGTTTAGGACAAACGGTCACAAATGCAACGGCTATTTCTTTCAAAAATTCGACCGTTTGTCGTCAGTTCTCGGGTCGGTTCCGGGCCGGTTCCGAAATTGTGTTAAACCGAAGCGTAACCGGAGACCCCCCGGGTCCGGTTCGGTCCAGTTCATCGGGTCTTCGGTTCGGTTTCGGGACTCCTTATCCGGTTCGTTTCGTAGCGGTTTCGGTTCGGTTCTCGGGTGAACCGAACCGAATTCGCAGCACTAACTTGGTTGATATAAGAAAGTTCCAATCAAAGATGGCCGACCGGCTCCAATTGTGGCAAAAATATGCATACTGTCGGTATTATGTCAGTTTCCTCGAGTCGACAAATCACACTTAAGAACCTTGAATTGTTCATTGTGGTACGGGCTGCGGCAAGCGTTCAATCAAATATGCTCGAACCTCTTGAGCTGAAGTTAACTTTGACTCTTTCCGAGCATTGTTACGCTCCTTCATTACTTCAGAATACAATATTTCTTTTACCACTAGACTCGCTGCTAGCCTGCTCGTCTGAGGACCAGGGAGTATTGATCCCATAGCTCCCAGTAAAACATCTTGTTGGATATTTGACTTGGAATCATATTTGGTAATAATTTTTGGTCAAAGTCTAGCAAAGGCCATTAGGAAAGAACATTAATGTGGGCAAGTTGCTTGGCTTGGCCACCAAGCTATTTCCTTTGATGTATTTCACCGCCAGACACATGTGGGTATTTAAGGGATGGTTTCTTTGGTTAGTAACACACACACACACGAAGAGAGTCAGTGAGCTTTGAGAGCTCTATTTTGTGAGTGTGTCTGGTGGGTGTTTCGGGTCGCCGCCGTGACCGTTGTGGTCACGGCGTGCATTGTAATCAGGTTCTCTTCTCAATAAAATATCTGGTTCTGGTCGTGGATTAGCTAGCGGGTTCGTTACGAATTCGTTAGTGTACCACGTTAAATATCTGTCTCGTTCTTGTTTCGGTTTACATCGTTCTTGCTCGAATACCCACACGTTATAACAAACTGATAACAGAGCTCTGAAACAGGAGTTCTGTTACAACAAACTGGTATAAGAGTCAGGTCAGGGGATCACCAGTTTTAACAAACTGGTATCAGAGCCGGGGTTCCAAGATCACGATGGAGCCAAGAGCTAGGGTTTCACGTTTTGGTGGAACTCAAAGCTAGGGTTTCGCGATTCGGGTGGAGCAGGCTATCAGGAGTAGGGTTTCGAGATTCCGCCAAGAACGATGTATGGTTTGGCGATCAAGATTGATCTGTTCGTGAGAGAGAAGCAGGTACACCCACCATCTGAACTCCTGTGAAGGGGGCTATTCGGGCTCCAGTTGGAGCAATTTGGCGCGCATCTGATTAGGCGTGCAAGGGATCTGGCAAATCCAGCACGCATCCGGTACAGGCGCGAATCTGGCGGTTCACGCGCATCTGGCGTTATGGCGATTGACGTTCAGGCGCAATCCGGCCCCCGGCGTGGAGCATCTGGCGTGTGAATTGAATCTGGTTCTCTCTCATGCGTTGCAGGAACTCGTTGGAGTTGGAGCAACGACATGGAGCATCTGGCGCGTGAGATTTCTGGCACGCGCATCTGATTCTGGTTTTGGCGCGCATTATGCACGAGCTTGTTCTGGCGTGCATCAGGTCTTGCAGCGTGTAACATGACACGCACTGAGCTCGCATCTGGCGCGATTTTTTCTGGCGAGCATCTGGCGCATCTGAGGCATACGGGGCGCATCGGGCATGACAATTTGGGCACTCGTCATCGGTGCATCTGGTCTGGATGACATCTGGGCATTCTGTCATGGTGCATCTGTCTGGCGCAATTGGGCGCATCAGGAATACATTCGGTCCTGTTTTCTCAGTGAATGTATTCGAGTCTGGTTCTGGGTGGAGCACTTGTTTCTGTTTCTGAAAGTGCATCTACATCGGGCGCATTCGTCGCAGGAACGCATGGTAGTTGGAGCAACGATTTGGCGATTCGGGTTTCGCATACAGCTGCGGAACATTTGTCTGGGGAAGCGTTCTCGTTTCGGGTTTCTGAGAGACGCATCCGGGTCGGGTTTGAGAAGAGAAACATCAGGTTCAGGTTTCGGGTTGCTGAGATGATTTAAGTCAAGGTGGAGATTTGTTGGATTTTTGACTTGTAATCATATTTGGTAATAATGTTTGGTCAAAGTCTAGCAAAGGCCATTAGGAAAGAACATTAATGTGGGCAAGTTGCTTGGCTTGGCCACCAAGCTATTTCCTTTGATGTATTTCACCGCCAGACACATGTGGGTATTTAAGGGATGGTTTCTTTGGTTAGTAACACACACACACACACACACGAAGAGAGTCAGTGAGCTTTGAGAGCTCTATTTTGTGAGTGTGTCTGGTGGGTGTTTCGGGTCGCCTCCGTGACCGTTGTGGTCACGCGTGCATTGTAATCAGGTTCTCTTCTCAATAAAATATCTGGTTCTGGTCGTGGATTAGCTAGCGGGTTGGTTACGAATTCGTTAGTGTACCACGTTAAATATCTGTCTCGTTCTTGTTTCGGTTTACATCGTTCTTGCTCGAATAACCACACGTTATAACAAACTGGTAAC
This sequence comes from Linanthus parryae, assembly GCA_023055425.1. Classification (NCBI taxonomy): domain Eukaryota; kingdom Viridiplantae; phylum Streptophyta; class Magnoliopsida; order Ericales; family Polemoniaceae; genus Linanthus; species Linanthus parryae. The sequence continues at coordinate 82,271,925 of JALGPY010000006.1, forward strand.
AGAGCTCTGAAACAGGAGTTTTGTTACAACAAACTGGTATCAGAGTCAGGTCAGGGGATCACCAGTTTTAACAAACTGGTATCAGAGCCGGGGTTCCAAGATCACGGTGGAGCCAAGAGCTAGGGTTTCACGTTTTGGTGGAACTCAAAGCTAGGGTTTCGCGATTCGGGTGGAGCAGGCTATCAGGAGTAGGGTTTCGAGATTCCGCCAAGAACGATGTCTGGTTTGGCGATCAAGATCGATCTGTTCGTGAGAGAGAAGCAGGCACACCCACCATCTGAACTCCTGTGCAGGGGGCTATCCGGGCTCCAGTTGGAGCAATTTGGCGCGCATCTGATTAGGCGTGCAAGGGATCTGGCAAATCCAGCACGCATCCGGTACAGGCGCGAATCTGGCGGTTCACGCGCATCTGGCGTTGTGGCGATTGACGTTCAGGCGCAATCCGGCTCCCGACGTGGAGCATCTGGCGTGTGAATTGAATCTGGTTCTCGCTCATGCGTTGCAGGAACTCGTTGGAGTTGGAGCAACGACATGGAGCATCTGGCGTGTGAGATTTCTGGCACGCGCATCTGATTCTGGTTTTGGCGCGCATTATGCACGAGCTTGTTCTGGCGTGCATCAGGTCTTGCAGCGTGTAACATGACACGCACTGAGCTCGCATCTGGCGCGATTTTTTCTGGCGCGCATCTGGCACATCTGAGGCATACGGGGCGCATCGGGCATGACAATTTGGGCACTCGTCATCGGTGCATCTGGTCTGGATGACATATGGGCATTCTGTCATGGTGCATCTGTCTGGCGCAATTGGGCGCATCAGGAATACATTCGGTCCTGTTTTCTCAGTGAATGTATTCGAGTCTGGTTCTGGGTGGAGCACTTGTTTCTGTTTCTGAAAGTGCATCTACATCGGGCGCATTCGTCGCAGGAACGCATGGTAGTTGGAGCAACGATTTGGCGATTCGGGTTTCGCATACAGCTGCGGAACATTTGTCTGGGGAAGCGTGCTCGTTTCGGGTTTCTGAGAGACGCATCCGGGTCGGGTTTGAGAAGAGAAACATCAGGTTCAGGTTTCGGGTTGCTGAGATGATTCAAGTCAAGGTGGAGATTTGTTGGATTTTTGACTTGTAATCATATTTAGTAATAATTTTTGGTCAAAGTCTAGCAAAGGCCATTAGGAAAGAACATTAATGTGGGCAAGTTGCTTGGCTTGGCCACCAAGCTATTTCCTTTGATGTATTTCACCGCCAGACACATGTGGGTATTTAAGGGATGGTTTCTTTGGTTACTAACACACACACACACACGAAGAGAGTCAGTGAGCTTTGAGAGCTCTATTTTGTGAGTGTGTCTGGTGGGTGTTTCGGGTCGCCGCCGTGACCGTTGTGGTCACGGCGTGCATTGTAATCATGTTCTCTTCTCAATAAAATATCTGGTTCTGGTCGTGGATTAGCTAGCGGGTTCGTTACGAATTCGTTAGTGAACTACGTTAAATATCTGTCTCGTTCTTGTTTCGCTTTACATCGTTCTTGCTCGAATACCCACACGTTATAACAAACTGGTAACGGAGCTCTGAAACAGGAGTTCTGTTAGAACACATCTAGTGGTGGACTACTAGCAGTACTCAAGTGAAATGGAGTACTATCTCCACCACAAGAAAATAGGCTCCCTATTTGGCCAATATTAGGCTGTTTGGCTCATTTGTATAATCGGACCATGTTGCAACCACACTTGCAAAAATTGAAATCATTAGATTTCATGGAGAGTGTTTGATGAGGAAGTGTGGGAAAAATGTTAGAGGTGGGTTAGGTATTTATAGAACTTGATTGGAGGGTAGGGGGGCTATTTGTAATAAGTGAAAAGTAAATTCTACAAAAAAAAGGTAACGGGGTGGGGGGGGGGGGGAGACCGGTCTCTGCCCGTGATGTGACACATCAACAACGGTAGATTTTCTCGGTTCCGGTCCGGACCGGTTCCGGTCCAGAACACGGTCTCTGACCGTGATGTGACACATCAACAATGGTAGATTTTTTGAATTTAGCCGTTGAAGCTCGGTTCCGGCCACAAACCGGTTCCGGTTCCGCACCCGGTTCCAGTCCAGAAATATGCCAAACCGAACTGGAACCGTATATTACCGGGTACGGTTTCGGTCCCTCGGTTGTCTGTTCGGTTACCGGTTTCCCTTGTTCGGTTAATTCGGTTCGATTTTAACCGGAACCGCCGGTTAAACCGAACCGAAATGCAGCGGCGACGGAGGCGGCGTTGGCGTCGACAGTGGTAGGGGAAGTGGCAGTGTTCTTCAATAATGTAATTTTTAGATATAAAAGTTTGATTTTACTGATGTACAAATTTGATATTTCTTGTTCTTCTTCAATAATGGAATTTTTAGTTTCCTCAAAAAAAATGTAATTTTTAGATCTAAAAGTTAGATGTTTCTGGTGGTGATGTACAAATTTGATGTTTCTGGTGGTGATGTAATAATGGTGTTTCTATTTTTTATCTGGGATTTTGTAAGGATTATAAATTTTCATCTATTTTTAATAGATGAAAATGGTATTCCATGTCTATATGGAAGTCGGATCTGAATGTGAAAGATGATAACTTTGTGAGGCGATGCATACATAAAAGGAAATCACATAAATTTGAGCTTCTCCTTGACACTGCGACATAACGAACTCTGAATTAAGTGAATTTAACTAGCATTGTGACTGGAAACGTAAACTTGTGTAATGGGTAAGACTAAACCAGTACAGCTACACTAACTCTTGTACCACCATCACTTAAATTTTGTTGTTGTTGTTGTTGTTGTTGTTGTTGTTGTTGTTGTTGGTGGTGGTGGTGGTGGTGGTGGGGGTGGGGGTGGGGGTGGGGGTGGTGTTGGTGATGGTGGTGATGTTGGTGGTGGGGATATGGTGGTGGTGTTGGTGATGGTGGTGATGTTGGTGGTGAGGATATGGTGGCAGTGGAGGTGGTGCTCAAGAACACCACGAACAACAAGAACATGATGAAAAAATGGTATTATTTGTCCACAATTTCTGAGGATAAAATGGTCACAAAAAGTCAGTTTGCACCCATCCACTAAGGGATTGTAACAGAAGGGTGGTAACAGTCCACCCTCCATCAACTGACGGGGGTGCAAAAGTATTTATCGATAAATCAAGAGGCAAAATGAATTTAATCAATAAATGAAGGGTGGAAAATGTCTTTTATCCTATTGTAAATAATGAAAACACGTAAAAAAAAAAAAAAATCAACAGAATCAATAATTAAGAGTTATCTTTAACATGATAACATGTTTTCTCACTATTAGGTTAGGGCTAGCTTGAGAATGTTGTGGCGGTGCTAAAAAAATTCTATGTGAAAACACTGTGGAACTGATGTGAATTTTTGATAAAATGTTGTTTGGTAAATATTACGTAAAAGCTACTGTGAAATATTGATATAGTAATTTTGTGTTTGGTAAAATCAACTGTGAAGTTGCTGTGAGAGGGTAAAATGACAAAACTACATGACACGTGTCATTTCCGTAAAGATAACTATTGATATTTAAAAAAATTATAAGGTTAAAATCGGTTGTAGATAAATTAATCAAAAGCACTTTCTAGAAAAGCATCTCCCCCCTTGTTTCCTGAAAATTGCTGTGGGACATCAGAAACTGTCGGAAAAAGTAGAAATTTTATTTTTACCAAACACACTAAAACTGCTTCTGTTGTCGGAAAGCAGTTGTACTAGCAGCAGAAGCATTTTATCACAACAGCTTTCCCACATTGTTTTTCCCTGAGCAACTTCTAGTACCGCCACAGCATTGCTAAACCATCCGTCATCTATCTATAGGTTCTTACCGGGTGGCTGAAAAATTCCAAGTTTATGTGCGCTAAATCCAATACTCCATTTCTTGGTCCCTAATTAGCATATTTTCTTGGTATCCCGTACATGGACACGATGGGCAACAATCTCATTTTGTTGTGAACAAGTGTGTTATGTAGGTAAAGCACTCCCACGAAGCCCTACAGGAGAAACTCCCACTAAATCGTACAGAAGAATTGATTCCCTACAGGGGAAGCAGATACATCCACTATTATTTAGAGATGCAGAACCGAAAAGCTTTTCTTCCAAGACCTAAGCAGTTGCATTTTTGTAAATTTAGGTTCGCCTCGCGTTTTCTGCAAGTTGTTCTGCGAATTTCTTCAATTTGTTGAGTTTTTGTTGTTGATTCAAATACTAAAATTGAGGGGTAGCCAAACAAGTCACAAATCAAGAAGAAGCTAGCCGACTTCAGTGGGTGCATGTGCTTGTGAGTATATGTATTGGAATGGGAAAAGTTAGTTAAGGTATTTACTTTGTGGTCAAACACTTGGGGAGGTGATAATTGATTTGGGTCGGCAGCATCTTTTGGTCAAAGACTAGTATTTTATTAGCTTTAGGATTGTTTGTTTTTTGGTCATAAGGCAACGATAATTAAGGAGACAATTCCTTAATTATCTCGGATTAGTTTTGTTTATTACTTTGGGTCCAAGTTTTGTACTAGTATAAATAGATGCTAGGGTCAAGACTTTAGGGTGTGCTTGTAATTGGGTTGTCTTCTCATCAATAAATTGGTTGGTTTGGCCGTGGATTAGCTAGTCTCAAAACTAGTGAACCACGTTAAATTTCTTGTGTTCTTGATCTTGTTTTTTTTTGTTTTCTTGCTTTCTCTTGTTTCTCTCGCGTATCGGAATCCTAACAAGTGGTATCAGAGCCTGGTTCGCTGAGTCTCTAGAGAAGCTATGGTGAGTTCGATGATCAAGATTGATCGGTTCGATGGGAAGAATAGTTTTAGTCTCTGGCAAATCAAGATGCGTGCTCTCTTGAAGCAGCAAGATCTGTGGTTGCCATTGGCTATCAAGGAGGACACGGATACAAGCACTTCGGCGTTTGTGAAGATGGAGGAGAAGGCGCATTCGACGATCATGTTGTGCCTCGCGGACGACGTGATTACTGGGGTTGCAGATCAGGATACCGCAGCAGGATTGTGGACAAAGTTGGAGGATCTCTACGCGAAGAAATCCGTGGCCAACAAATTGATGTTGAAGCAGCGGCTATTCAGTCTTCGGATGGTTGAAGGTACGCGTATTGGTGATCACTTAGACACTCTTAACACTATATTGCTTGAACTGCGCAATAGTGATGAGATTGTGAGTGATGTTGACGCGGCTTTGATTTTATTGGTTTCCTTACCACCATCTTTTGAGGGTTTCGTTCAATCGTTCGTTATTGGGAAAGAAACGATAACCCTAGAGGAAGTTAGGTCGGCCCTTCATACGAGAGAATTGAGGCACAGTGTAATACCCCGATATTTTAGGGGGTATTTTAGGGAGTTTAACGAATTTTTCGGACCGTTACTTGAAATTACGAATTTTTTTTTTCACTAAAAGTTGTTTTTCATTATTATTATTATTATTATTATTATTATTATTATTATTATTATTATTATTATTATTATTATTATTATTATTATTATTATTATTATTATTATTATTATTTTATCAAAAGTTTTCTTTTTATATTTTTAAGATGTCATTTTTTTATAATTAGTTGGGTATAAAGTAGTGGGTGAAGTGTAGTGGGTCGTGTAACGTTGTAGCGTGACCAAAACGTGTCTTTTTAATAACTTTTACGTAACCAATCACCGCGTCATACCGTGTGCCCGCAACACCCTAACCTTCCTCCCTTCATCCTCTACATCATCTCCATTTTTTACAGGAGAAATCTCCTCCTGATTTTCCGGCGAAACACCCCACGGCAAACCCAGAAAATTTTGACCTCCCCTCTCCTAATTTCCGTCATGATTTCCGCCAATCAAAGTCAAAGATGAAATCTTTGCATCAATTTCACTGATTGAACATCCAATTTTTCCGATTGGGTTTACAGTACACCCAACCTCAATCTCTCGCTCTCCCTCGTCTCTCTCTCTCGCGCTCTGTCTCTTCCTCACCCTATGTCTCTCTCTCGCCCCTGTCCCTCTCCCTCGCCATCTCCCTCTGCTCTCTGTTGTCGCCGAGCAAAGACCCAGGCCGAAGCCCAGAACCGCCGACGGAACCCGGGCCGCCCGACGCCGCCGTCCGTCGCCCCTCTGCGTCGCCGAAACCCCGACGCCGCCTTCGTCAGTTCGTACGCCATCACCGCCACCGTTCGCCTCCCTCTGTCCCGGCGAACCCCAAGCAGCGGCAGGAACCCATCACCGCCGCCGCCACTTTCCCCCTCCGTTCTTTTCAATCGGTAAACCCCCAAATCTCGTTTAAGTTCCAATTTCGACATTTCTACCATCTAATTCACTTGAAGTCATGAACAATCATAGTTGTGGTGTGATTTGTGGAGAAAGAAATGTTACAGATGGGTTTTCTTTGAGAAGAAATTGGGTTGGTTTTTTTTTGTAAAAGCAGGGGGTGTAAAAGTGTCTTTTTACAAAAAATGGGGGTAGGCCTTTGTATGAAGTGAAACTGTTTAGGGGGCTGATTGTATATCAACTAATTGTAATTTAAGTTATTTCTTAAGCATAATATAAATTAGTATTTCGTATATGTGTATATATATATATATATTATCAAATGTAAGTTAATGATCCTTTTCAAAGAAATAAATATGCAACTTTATAATCAAATTAAAATAGTATTTTATAAGTGTATATTATTTATACTATATTTTCTTAAACAACTAAATAATCATGTTTTCGATTTATCACAAAATAAATTATTTTCACTTATAACATGATTTTCGTTAATATAAATTTATAATAAGATTAGTTAAGCTTTAACTTTAGTTTAAGCTCCCATTTTCATTTATCTAAACTTTAAAATTTATATAGCAATCCTTGTGTATATAATTCTACCTTAGTAAATTAAATAAATATTCTAGAGCATCGAATAAAGTTTTCTTGACCTCAATTATTAATTTTATAATTATAAGCCACTATTTTCTTTTTTAATGTGTATTCTAAACGTGAAACTATAGCTAGTATAATATATTTTGTTCGGGGAATTAATTGGGGATTTCACTTGCATTTCATATAGGACAATTTAACAATTTGTTGTGTGATGTATATGTGTTAATATAGGATTATGTGATTATTGTAGATACCGAGTTCGTAGGAGGCGAGTTCATCGAGGACCCCTACTACTAGTTCAGTGCTAGCTTGTGTGTGTGAAGTTCTCACCTCATTCCAGGTAAGTTTATGCGCACAATACTTTAACTATCAAAATGTGTCTTGGCGTGTGTACTTGTGCCAAACAATTGTTTAAGTCTTGAATTTTAGAATCTCTCTTGCAAATATTTTTTCAAAAATATGTGGTTACTTCTGAAATCGAACCAACGGTTCTCGAATGATCTTGTGAAATATAAATGAACGATAAATGATATGGGGCGATGTACAGAGGATGTGTGTGAAGGCTACGGCCGGAGGCGCACGTGAGACGACCTCCTAGGGTTTCATACCCTACCCTATACGGGTTTATAAAATTGTGAAAGCTATAGAGTACTACCTATGCATGTGTGGGTCACAACTGTATAGGGGTGTCGACACTTAAGGTCCGTTAGCTATGTGATGGGCGGGGTAGTGTCGGGCTACCTACAAACGACCTGGGTGAATTGGGATGGACTGTGATATCCCAAGAGGTACCTGTGTGATGATATTATTGCATCGTGACCTCTCTGTGGGCATTCGTTACCCGCTGGGCTCTAATACGCCTCAGCTCAACTAATAAGCTAAAATGTGGAATCTCTTCAGTTACATTCTTTTCATTCTTTCAGCCAAAACTCTGTTTTACATATTGTGGTATATTCTTACTCAGTTTTCACTGACAAATGTTTTTCTGCGTCGGCTTTTGCCATTTGAAAACCCGCAAGTTATGAATAAAGGTGGGGGAACGCGCTCACGCAATTGAAGGCGAATAAGAAGCTAGGAATCATCTAGTTAAAATGTTAACATTTAGATGTATTTTGAGAATTCAAACTTTGTCATCGTTGTTTCCTTTTAAAACTTTGTAAGGAGGGTTTCTCCTTTACTTTTATGTCAATAAAGCACTCTTGGATATCGTTAAGTTGTACTAGCAAGGAACCGTAGGTTCCGGGTTGTTTCAGTTGGTATCAGAGCCGACGGTTCCAACGCTAGTACGACTTTTCGATTTCCACTAAATAAAGATTCAAAATAACTGGAAGCTTTTCAAAAATTTAAAATGTATATAGGATAACTAAAACCGGAAATAAAATTTGAACAAGCCGGGGTTGTGGGATAGTACAATAGGGTTCCTTGTTATTTGTGATTACTTTGCTACTTGGATGTGAAATTTGTTATGTGCTACATGTATACCTCAATGTGTGTCATTACTGGGATAATTGTTCTACGCATGTGATTTCTTGATTACTTAGATTATTTGAAATTAGTTCTGTTGAGATTAAGAGTGTATACGCGGTCTAGAACACTTCCGAGACTCCTTTTCTCTTCTTTCCGAACATGGACTTGGACGAGGACTAAGGATATGGGCAAGACCAAGTTGAAAAGCAAGATGAGGACGCACAGGAGGAGCTTATAGATTGGGATGCCGATATGGATGAGATCGATGAGATTGACGAGAAGGAGCATGAAGGAAACAATGAGGCGGAAGAGATTAGATCGACGCTGCTGATAGCGAGCTCATGCTCCCCACTGATGACGAAGAGTAGATACACACCCACCCACCCTTAGGATTGTCATCTACTGCATTTCTTTTATCACGAGAGCGAACGTTTAGCTTGCTTTAGGAATTGCTATTTCCTTGAGTTGTTCATTTTATCATCTAAATGTTTATGTGGATTATTTGATGGATGGATAAATGTGTGCTTAATTTTTGAAACTTATAGGCTGCATGTATGTGAACTAGAAGTAGAATTCTTTTCGACCTATATTAAGTAAGGTTATATATTTAAACAAAGGTACAATGCAATATTATACCAGGAGACGTGCAAGAGAAGTAGACCCCATTGGCGGCCAAGTTCCACCTGTGGACCCATTGAATTTCAGGAGATGCGTCAGGCAACTCTAGCTCTCACCCAAATTCTACAAAACACCCACAATGGAGGGGGAAATGTTATGAGTAGGGTAGCTGAACTCCGCCCTGGCTTCTTTTATGGGACGGACGACCCCACCACCTTGGAAAACTGGATTAGGGACTTTGGAAAAGTCCTAGTATCTGCGCGCTGCCCTGAAGATCAGCGTGTCGGAGTAGCCCTCTACTACTTCAAGAAGGAGGTTGACGACTGGTGGTCAGCCAAGGGAGAAGAACTTCTCGCCCAGCAGGGATTTGGCTGGGAACAGCTGAAAGCAGCGTTACGAGAACGTTTCTATCCTGAACATGTCAAGGATAGGAAGTTCAAGGAATTCATGAACTTGAAACAGGGAAGTGACAACCCTTATGATTATCATCATAAATTCATGGAGTTGATGAGGTTTGGAAGGGAACTGGTGCCGACCGAGGCAAAGAAGATCAAGAGGTTTATAGGAGGTTTAAACTTCCAACTCCGAATGGCCTTAATTGCGACCCGATTTGACACCCTTATGGACGCTTATGGGGTAGCTCAGGACGCCCAGAATTTGATTGATGAGAATAATGAAGAAACTAAGAAGAGGAAGTCTGAGGCACTGGCAGGGACAGGTTTCCAGAATCGTGGTTCAGGAAACAATAGCGGAGATAAAAGGTTTCGTCCCAACCCAGCCCCCACCAATCAATTTGGAAACCAAGGTCAGGTACGAATCTACAACTGCAGGCAATGCGGCATGAACCATCCAGGAGTGGACTGCCGGGGGAACAAAGTTAACTGCCTCAATTGTGGTAAGCTAGGCCATCGAAGGTTTGAATGTCGTTCAAGACCCTCGGGGAACAACAGCGGTGGAAGCTTCAACAACAACAACTTCAATAACTCCGGGAATAACAATGGTGGAGGATATGGAGGAAACAATGTGAACCGCCAAGGGGGGAATGGAGGATACAACCGTGGAGGAAACAACTACGGAGGGAATAACAGCGGTTATAATTAGGGAGGCAATAACAACCGTGGAAATCAGTATGGGGGAAACAACAACAATGCCGGCAACAGAAACAACAATGGAGGAGGCTATAACCGAGGTAACAACTGGCAGGGAGGAAATGGTTACAACAACCGACCCCAAGGAAACAACAATGCTACTTCGGCAACCACAGTATCAGGCGCACCTGCACCCGCAGCCACAGCACGCAGCGCAGCTGGAACTATCAATGTGATGAATCAGACTCAGGCAGCACAGGCCAACGTGGTGACTGGTACATTCCTAATCCATTCTACCGCTGCTTTTGTGTTATTTGATTCTGGAGCCACATTCTCTTTCATTTCATATACTTTTGCTAAGAAATTAGACTTACCAAATCCTACCCCAATATCTGTCTCCATCTCTTCCCCAAGTGGAGAAGTCACACCTTGTAATACCATGTACCCTGGAGTCAACCTAGAAATATTAGGAGCCCAGCTACCTTCTGATCTGATTCTTTTCGATCTCGGCAACCTAGACGTCATCTTAGGTATGGATTGGCTTAGCAAATACAAAGCAACAATAGAGTGTGCCACCCAAAAGGTCAGGTTTCGTGGACCAAAAGGCGAGCGCCTATCCTATAGGGGTATAACTAGAGAACCCAAAATCCAAATCGCGTCAGCCTTAACCATCCTATCCGATGTGAAGAAAGGGCATAGGGCATACCTCTGTACGATCCATGATCAGGCAAAAGAAGGGGAGAAATTAGAGGACATCCCAGTTGTGAACGAATTCCCAGATGTCTTTCCCGAAGACCTTCCAGGAATGCCACCTAAAAGAACCGTAGACTTTGCGATAGATTTAGTACCAGGTACTGGACCAATCTCGAAGGCACCATATAGGATGGCACCAGCCGAGTTAAAGGAGCTTCAAGAGCAACTGAAGGAGTTAATGGACAAGGGTTTCATTAGACCTAGTGTTTCACCATGGGGAGCACCTGTTTTGTTCGTGAAGAAGAAGGATGGTAGCCTAAGACTTTGCATTGACTACCGTGAATTGAATGGAGTAACCGTTAAGAATAAGTACCCAATTCCAAGGATTGACGACTTGTTCGACCAGCTACAAGGAGCCGATACCTTTTCGAAGATCGATTTAAGGTATGGATATCATCAGCTTAGGATAGCTGAACAGGATATTCCTAAAACGGCATTTCGAACTCGCTATGGCCACTACGAGTTTACGGTAATGCCATTCGGTCTCACTAATGCTCCAGCAGCATTCATGGAGTTGATGAACCGCGTTCTTCAGAAGTACCTAGACAAGTTTGTCGTCGTTTTCATTGATGACATCCTAATCTACTCGAAAGGGAAGGAAGAACATGCACACCATTTGAGGGAGGTGTTAGAAACCCTAAAGGAAGAGAAGTTGTATGGAAAGTTGTCAAAGTGCGAGTTTTGGTTGGATAGAGTGCCTTTCCTAGGGCATATTATATCCAAAGAAGGTGTGTCTGTTGACCCTGGAAAGATATCGGCGGTAAAGGACTGGCCCACACCAAAGAGCGTAACGGAGATAAGAAGTTTCTTAGGATTGGCTGGTTACTATCGAAGATTCGTGAAGGATTTCTCCAAGATAGCAAAACCCATGACGACGCTAATGAAGAAGACAAGCAAGTACATGTGGGACAGCAATTGCGAGGAAGCATTCCAAAACCTAAAGGATAGGTTAACGTCGGCACTTGTGTTAACGTTACCTACTGAAGGAGGAGAATTTGAAGTCTACAGCGATGCGTCCAAGCACGGGTTAGGATGTGTTTTGATGCAAGATGGCAAAGTGATTGCGTATGCTTCAAGGCAACTAAAGTCCTACGAGGAGAATTACCCCACTCACGATTTGGAGTTGGCGGCCATAGTGTTTGCATTAAAGATATGGAGGCATTATCTTTACGGTACGACGTGCAAGATTTTTACCGATCACAAGAGCCTAAAGTACATATTCACTCAAAAGGAGCTGAATATGCGACAAAGAAGGTGGCTAGAATTGGTGAAAGATTATGATATCAAGATCCAATACCATGAAGGGAAAGCCAACGTAGTAGCGGATGCATTGAGCCGAAAGACGGAGCATACGGTAAATGCAATGTGGGTTTTGCCACCTAATCTTTGCGAAGAGTTTCGAAGGATGGAGATTGAAGTCTGCACGAAGGGAACCCCGAGTAATATGCTATGTAATTTGACGATAGTACCGGACATCTTCGAAGAAATAAAGGAAGCACAGAAAGAAGATGCTTTCCTACAAAAGATCAAGGAGAAGATCAACAAAGGCGAAGCACTTGATTTCAAAGTGGAGGAAGACGGAAGCGTGAAATTCAAGGGAAGATGGTGCGTACCAATAAAATGCGCTGAGGTAAAGGAGAAGATTATGAAGGAAGCTCATAACACGCCTTATTCGGTACATCCAGGAGGAGACAAGTTGTACAAGGATTTGAAGAAGAACTTCTGGTGGAAAGGTATGAAGAAGGAAGTAGCTGATTTCGTATCTCGATGTTTGACGTGTCAAAAGGTTAAGTTCGAGCACAAGAGACCAGGTGGGATGTTACAACCATTGGAGATACCGGTATGGAAATGGGATTCCATCTCAATGGATTTTGTTACGGCCTTACCTGTTTCAACTAATGGGTTGAACCAGATTTGGGTGGTAGTCGATAGATTGACGAAAACTGCAAGATTCATTCCCATGAAGGATACGTGGGACATGGAAAAGAGGGCGGATGCATACATAAAGAATGTAGTAAGACTACACGGAGTACCTAGCTCGATTATTTCAGATAGGGATCCAAACTTCTTATCACACTTCTGGAAGGAGCTACAAAAAGCCATGGGTACCGAGCTAAGGTTCAGCACAGCGTTTCACCCAGCTACGGATGGAAAGACCGAAAGAACGATTCAAACGTTAGAAGACATGCTACGAGCTTGCATTTTGGACTTTGGAGGTTCATGGGTGGACAAGTTACCACTTATCGAATTCTCTTATAACAACAGCTACCATGCTAGCATAGGGATGGCACCCTACGAAGCACTGTATGGGAGTAAGTGCAGGACACCGCTGTGTTGGAGTGACATCAGCGAGACGATCATTCTTGGACCACAAATGATCGAGGACTCGACAAACCAGATTCGAATGATCCAGCAAAGGATGAAAGCGGCCCAGGATCGACAAAAGTCTTACGCGGATTTGAAGAGAAGGCCATTGGAATTCAAAGTTGGCGACAAAGTATTCCTAAAGGTTTCGCCTACAAAGGGAGTTATGCGTTTTAATCAGAAAGGAAAATTGAGTCCCAAGTTCATTGGACCCTACGAAGTACTGGATCGTATAGGAGAGGTTGCCTATCGCCTGAATCTTCCAAACAGCCTAGGTAGAGTCCATAAAGTCTTTCATGTGTCCCAACTCAAAGCTTATGTACCCGACCCGAGCCATATCCTTGATCCCGAGCCTGTTGAAACTTGATCCCTCTCTTACCACTGAACAACAACCAATCAAAATCCTCGATACAAAGACCAGGAACACCCGTACCAAGTCCACCCCGCTGGTCAAGGTTCTTTGGTCAAACCACCAAACGGAAGAGGAAACTTGGGAAGCCGAGGCAGACATGAGGAAACGTTACCCACACCTCTTCGACCAGGTATGAACCGAGTGACGGGGACGTCACTCCTTTTAAAGGAGATGTGATTTAACAGCCGTATATTTAATTACCCGTCTTGTCTTGTTATTATGTGCACATTAGAATTGCATACCACATACTTGCATTGGGAGATTCGATTTACTTTAAGCTTCGGGGACGAAGCTTTGTTTTAAGGGAGATGTGATGTAATACCCCGATATTTTAGGGGGTATTTTAGGGAGTTTAACGAATTTTTCGGACCGTTACTTGAAATTACGAAAGTTTTTTTTTTCACTAAAAGTTGTTTTTCATTATTATTATTATTATTATTATTATTATTATTATTATTATTATTATCATTATTATTATTATTATTATTATTATTATTATTATTTTATCAAAAGTTTTCTTTTTATATTTTTAAGATGTCATTTTTTTATAATTAGTTGGGTATAAAGTAGTGGGTGAAGTGTAGTGGGTCGTGTAACGTTGTAGCGTGACCAAAACGTGTCTTTGTAATAACTTTTATGTAACCAACCACCGCGTCATACCGTGTGCCCGCAACACCCTAACCTTCCTCCCTTCATCCTCTACATCATCTCCATTTTTTAGAGGAGAAATCTCCTCCTGATTTTCCGGCGAAACACCCCACGGCAAACCCAGAAAATTTTGACCTCCCCTCTCCTAATTTCCGTCATGATTTCCGCCAATCAAAGTCAAAGATGAAATCTTTGCATCAATTTCACTGATTGAACATCCAATTTTTCCGATTGGGTTTACAGTACACCCAACCTCAATCTCTCGCTCTCCCTCGTCTCTCTCTCTCGCGCTCTGTCTCTTCCTCACCCTCTGTCTCTCTCTCGCCCCTGTCCCTCTCCCTCGCCATCTCCCTCTGCTCTCTGTTGGCGCCGAGCAAAGACCCAGGCCGACGGCACCAGGCCGAAGCCCAGAACCGCCGACGGAACCCGGGCCGCCCGACGCCGCCGTCCGTCGCCCCTCTGCGTCGCCGAAACCCCGACGCCGCCTTCGTCAGTTCGTCCGCCATCACCACCACCGTTCGCCTCCCTCTGTCCCGGCGAACCCCAAGCAGCGGCAGGAACCCATCACCGCCGCCGCCACTTTCCCCCTCCGTTCTTTTCAATCGGTAAACCCCCAAATCTCGTTTAAGTTCCAATTTCGACATTTCTACCATCTAATTCACTTGAAGTCATGAAAAATCATAGTTGTGGTGTGATTTGTGGAGAAAGAAATGTTACAGATGGGTTTTGTTTGAGAAGAAATTGGGTTGGTTTTGTTTGTAAAAGCAGGGGGTGTAAAAGTGTCTTTTTACAAAAATTGGGGGTAGGCCTTTGTATGAAGTGAAACTGTTTAGGGGGCTGATTGTATATCAACTAATTGTAATTTAAGTTATTTCTTAAGCATAATATAAATTAGTATTTCGTATATGTGTATATATATATATATTATCAAATGTAAGTTAATGATCCTTTTCAAAGAAATAAATATGCAACTTTATAATCAAATTAAAATAGTATTTTATAAGTGTATATTATTTATACTATATTTTCTTAAACAACTAAATAATCATGTTTTCGATTTATCGCAAAATAAATTATTTTCACTTATAACATGATTTTCGTTAATATAAATTTATAATAAGATTAGTTAAGCTTTAACTTTAGTTTAAGCTCCAATTTTCATTTATCTAAACTTTAAAATTTATATAGCTATCCTTGCGTATATAATTCTACCTTAGTAAATTAAATAAATATTCTAGAGCATCGAATAAAGTTTTCTTGACCTCAATTATTAATTTTATAATTATAAGCCACTATTTTCTTATTTAATGTGTATTCTAAACGTGAAACTATAGCTAGTATAATATATTTTGTTTGGGGAATTAATTGGGTATTTCACTTGCATTTCATATAGGACAATTTAATTGCAATTTGTTGTGTGATGTATATGTGTTAATATAGGATTATGTGATTATTGTAGATACCGAGTTCGTAGGAGGCGAGTTCATCGAGGACCCCTACTACTAGTTCAGTGCTAGCTTGTGTGTGTGAAGTTCTCACCTCATTCCAGATAAGTTTATGCGCACAATACTTTAACTATCAAAATGTGTCTTGGCGTGTGTACTTGTGTCAAACAACTGTTTAAGTCTTGAATTTTAGAATCTCTCTTGCAAATATCTTTTCAAAAATATGTGGTTACTTCTGAATTACGAACCAACGGTTCTCGAATGATCTTGTGAAATATAAATGAACGATAAATGATATGGGGCGATGTACAGAGGATGTGTGAGAAGGCTACGGCCGGAGGCGCACGTGAGACGACCTCCTAGGGTTTCATACCCTACCCTATACGGGTTTATAAAATTGTGAAAGCTATAGAGTACTACCTATGCATGTGTGGGTCACAACTGTATAGGGGTGTCGACACTTAAGGTCCTTTAGCTATGTGATGGGCGGGGTAGTGTCGGGCTACCTACAAACGCCCTGGGTGAATTGGGATGGACTGTGATATCCCAAGAGCTACCTGTGTGATGATATTATTGCATCGTGACCTCTCTGTGGGCATTCGTTACCCGCTGGGCTCTAATACGCCTCAGCTCAACTAATAAGCTAAAATGTGGAATCTCTTCAGTTACATTTTTTTCATTCTTTCAGCCAAAACTTTGTTTTACATATTGTGGTATATTCTTACTCAGTTTTCACTGACAAATGTTTTTCTGCGTCGGCTTTTGCCATTTGAAAACCCGCAGGTTATGAATAAATGTGGGGGAACGCGCTCACGCAATTGAAGGCGAATAAGAAGCTAGGAATCATCTAGTTAAAATGTTAACATTTAGTTGTATTTTGAGAATTCAAACTTTGTCATCGTTGTTTCCTTTTAAAACTTTGTAAGGAGGGTTTCTCCTTTACTTTTATGTCAATAAAGCACTCTTGGATATCGTTAAGTTGTACTAGCAAGGAACCGTAGGTTCCGGGTTGTTTCACACAGGGCGGTTGGAAGAGGTGGATCCGACTTACCTTCGGACGTATGTGCTTTTTGCAGGCAGAAAGGTCATTGGAAGAGGGAGTGTCCCAAGAATCGGACGTCTGTAGCTATCGCTTCAGGGGGAGGAGGAGGGACAACACCCGAAGACGATGATTCTCTCTAGGCCCCTCGGGGGCGGTTCGGGCTGCGGGCATGGAGCATGGGTGCGTGTTGTTGGGCACGCAGATTGGTGGCGTGTTATTGTGCACGCATCGGTTGGTGGCGCGATTGGATATTGGATTGGCGCGCTTCGGTTATTGGTTTTGTGCGCATTGGTGCGGTTGGCGGCGCAAATTGGCATGACATCGTTTGATAGGCACTTTGTCGCAAAGTGTCATTGGTGCGACGTTGGGGGTATGCATAGTCATGGTGCATTGAAGAGGCGTTTGTTGGGACGCGTTGGGAGTGTGTTCAAATTCCGCAGATTTGGGAATACACTCGGATTTGGTTCGGTGGATTGATGAGAAGAATTGGTTCAGTAGCTATGGAGTTTGAATCAAGGGGGAGGTTTGTTGAGTTTTTGTTGTTGATTCAAATACTAAAATTGAGGGGTAGCCAAACAAGTCACAAATCAAGAAGAAGCTAGCCGACTTCAGTGGGTGCATGTGCTTGTGAGTATATGTATTGGAATGGGAAAAGTTAGTTAAGGTATTTACTTTGTGGTCAAACACTTGGGGAGGTGATAATTGATTTGGGTCGGCAGCATCTTTTGGTCAAAGACTAGTATTTTATTAGCTTTAGGATTGTTTGTTTTTTGGTCATAAGGCAACAATAATTAAGGAGACAATTCCTTAATTATCTCGGATTAGTTTTGTTTATTACTTTGGGTCCAAGTTTTGTACTAGTATAAATAGATGCTAGGGTCAAGACTTTAGGGTGTGCTTGTAATTTGGTTGTCTTCTCATCAATAAATTGGTTGGTTTGGCCGTGGATTAGCTAGTCTCAAAACTAGTGAACCACGTTAAATTTCTTGTGTTCTTGATCTTGTTTTTTTTGTTTTCTTGCTTTCTCTTGTTTCTCTCGCGTATCGGAATCCTAACACAATTTTGGAATTATGTTAGCCGCCGCAACTAGAGAATGACATTAGCACTTGGGTCTAGTTTGGGAATGTTGTGGCGGTGGTAGGAAGGTGCTGTGTGAAAATACTGTAGAAAGCTGTTGTGAGATGTTGTTTGGTAAATATTACGTAGAAGCTGCTGTGAAATATTGATATAGTAATTTT
Source organism: Linanthus parryae (assembly GCA_023055425.1). Taxonomy (NCBI): domain Eukaryota; kingdom Viridiplantae; phylum Streptophyta; class Magnoliopsida; order Ericales; family Polemoniaceae; genus Linanthus; species Linanthus parryae. The sequence continues at coordinate 82,289,859 of JALGPY010000006.1, forward strand.
GTGTAATTTTGTGTTTGGTAAAATCAACTATGAAGTTGCTGTGAGAAGGTAAAATGACAAAAATATATGACATGTGTCATTTCCGGAAAGATATCTATTGATATTTTAAAAAATTGCAAGGTCAAAATCGGTTGTAGATAAATTAATCAAAAACACTTTCTGGAAAAGCATCTTCCCCCTTACTTCCAGAAAACTGCTGTGGGACAGCAGAAACTGTCCGAAAAAACAAAAATTTTATTTTTACCAAACACACTAAAACTGCTTCTGCTGTCGGAAAGCAGAAGCATTCCCAAACTCACCCTTAGCCGTACAAGTAATGATCATAAAACACCCAAAGACTTTTGTTTCATTAAAATTCCAATCCCCACAAAGGCTTTTGTAGAAACCAACCAACCGTGGGACCTTCTAGCTAAACATGGAAGACTCCAACTCATCTTTTGAATATCATCAACACCCCCTGAATCTCTGGTTACTCTTTTGGGTTGTAGATATCTCCACCATGATGCATCTCGTTCTGCCGAGGTTCTTCTCCTCACTCACGGTGTCTCTTGTTTTTCTGCCAATCTATCCACTTTGTTCTTTTTGTTTCTTCCCTCTCCTTGGAAGGTGTGTATAGTAGGTTTTCTTTTTTCTTTTTCTTTTTATTATTATTATTATTATTATTATTATTATTATTATTATTATTATTATTATATATATATATATATATTTTTTTTTTTTTTTTGAGAAAATAGTAGGTTTTCTTTTGCTACTCATTTCACTATGTACTTTTGTGTAAAAAAACCTGGTTGTAATATAATATAAGTAGTTTGTTTGTGGAAAAAAAATCTTCAATTCTTTAGGATATGCTTGAAGTTATATTAAAATGGATCACAGACACAGAAGAAACAAAGAAGACATGAAAACACAATAAAACCCCAAGGTTGAACTGATCGTTATATTCCAGCTGCATTTCCAATATAATGTAATTCCTATTCCCACACAATAAATACGGAGAAAATGGTAGAGGTAACTACTGACTAGTAGTCTTATCAGAAGGCCATTCGTACGGCAAAAACAGGCTCACTGGTGTCCATTCATCAGCCAAGAAATCACGAAACTTCAAAAAATTGCCACTTACAAAATTATACCAATAGGGCTTACCATTCCATGTGATCAAAATCTGTCTAGAATTGTGCGGATGGATAGCCATAATCCCGAGGTCATTGTAAACTTCTTTCCCCCGTTGAGCAGCAGTCTCCGGTGTCAGCTTAAACATCACTGCGAGGCTCACTCTAGCAACAAGCACATGTCCATAAGACCGTACGCATTTCTGCTCAATAGTCCATAACTCAAGATGGGTGCGATCATGTCTCGCGTAGAAGATTCCCCCTTGAGATGGGTCCCATACATCAGAAAACTGCAGAAAACTCTCAGGGTCAGGTGGTTGAATTAGCTCAGAGCGCTGCGTGGCTGGATTATAAGCCACCAAACAAGCACAGACATCACGCCAGTATATTATTCCGTGAAGCTGAAAAGCTGGCAAATTCCAGACCACCAGTTTAAAAGGTTTGGCACAGGTGACCGTGGATTCTCTCCACTGACCAGTCTCGGAAGAGTAAGTTTCGAGTTCCAACTTGGTACTATATAGTCTACAGTTTAGTACCCCCGCCCGGATTACTGTAAAATGAACTTTATCCAACTGTGTCTCGTTTCCTCTGCAGGAAAAAGATAAAGCTACATCTTGATAGAATTTGTTTGGTCTGGGGAGCATTCGCCACTCTTGTGTGACAGGGTTACAGATACAATAGGTTTGCTGTTGCATAATTTCAAAGAAGCAGAGTAGGAAACCACCTGATGAAGCAGCAACATAGACTTTCTGGCCGATGAAACTTAGAGATGCGTCCAACGAACCCCATTTGCCATCTTGAAGCTCTTTACCTTTGTTCGTAGCAGGCAAGAACCGCGTCGCTGTTTGTTCGGGATCTCTCGGATTACAGCAGACTACGGAAAGTGGCTGCAAGAAGAATCCAAGCAGCGTTCGAGATAGTCCGTCTTGTGGTGTAGAAGATCTGCAGAGCAAGAGAAAAGAGAAGCACATTTTTACTCGAAATGCTGTACTTGTTGCAGATATGCACCTTGTCATATGATAATTTTAATTTGAGAAAAACATCCTCTACGTACATTCTTGACTTCATCCCCATAGAGAACTTGGCCACGGTTTCAAACATGTGGCGATCATTTTTTCATCTATCTCATTCTTCAATGTATGACAGATTCCTGTGTTTGATACTCATCTATGACTACAGTACTAAAACACATGACTGACACTCTCTAGTTTTGTGCCATGTTACCAAAAATGTAGAAGTAGTTGCGTTTCTCGGCCCGGGTCGTCGTACCGAAACGCGGTAATTTTTTTACCCGAAACGCAGAAAGTATCGACCCGAACGTTTCACAGAGTGAGTATAACTGACCTGTTCATATTACTAGTTTTCAGTGGTACACTGGTACTTAATTGCAGAAAGTTATGTTATTATAATAATTGGATTTGAGAATGCAAGCACGAAACTACTTAAATGATATTTTCGGACTTTTAGGTAACTCACTTTTAGTATAACTGACATGTTCATATTACTAGTTTTCAGTGGTACACTCGTGTAGCAAACGAACACATTTTCTTGTTTGAGTTTGTTTGATTAATAAGTCGAATCAAACACGAACGAATTTTTACCGAACCGAACACGAGTTGTTCACGAACGGCTTGGTTCGTTTGCAGCCCTAGGTAACTGTACGGAAAATTGTTCGAATTAGCGTTTGTCCCTAATAATTGTATTTCGTCCGGGACAACGTTGCGGAGAAGCCTACCCCTAGCGTACTCCGTACAGGCACCTATCGTGTTCCGTTCCCGTTTCCGTCCAACATACCACAGCGTACCACGTTTCTGGTGACATAGGTTTCGTTCAATGTTCATTTTTGCTCAATTTCTAATTTATGGGATTAGTGGGCTGTTGGGAGTCCTTGGAGAGGCGCATGAACTGAAATTCCCATCAAATGAGGTGCGTGTATGTTCTTATGACCTTATTTATACTTAAGTTGTCTAAACTGTTTACTGCTCAAAAGATTTCAACTGAGAGGAGGAACACACCACAAGGAGTAAAATTAATGGAAGGTTCAAAAGAAAGTTAATTTATCCTTTATAATTTCATCTTCATTGTAGTCAGTGGTGACTTGTCATTGACACAGTCTTAGAATGATGACTTTGTGATTACTTCTAGAGATTGCAGTGGTTAGTGGTTTCTTCTCCGATCTGTCCCCGAGGAACTGGACCTGACCAAGACCCCTATTATTCCCAGGCACTTGATATAATACCTCTAAATGTTCTTTCTACTTATTTCATTCTATCTGTGTTATTGTACTACTATATTCCATTATATAGTTTTGGTACAGCTACCAAATGGAAAAGATGTGTTCACTGTTCAATGAAAGTTTCATTATGAAAAAAAGCGAAGTCATTAACTTTGTTTGAAGTCAATGTGTCTATAATACACTATCGATTCTACTGTCAAAAAAATGGCCTATGAATAGTTTGTGCGATGGAGAATTACCAACATGTGAAGTTAGCAAAGTTGTACAGATCGCCTTACTACGAATAGTCTAAATTATATACTAAATATTCTCGAGTAATGGCATCTCTTCTAATTATCACCATCTTTTCTCCATCGGTTATCTGTTCAAAAGCTCTTCGGGTTTGACATGTTTTCAGATGCAACAACTTGAAACAATTAGGCGAAGAGGGCCAGGTTTGGTATTGATGGAACGTACTTCAAATACTATTTCGTAATTTTATGTGAACTTTCGTGTTGTATCTTTGGTAAAACACCTTCTTCATTTACTCTTTTGTAATCTTTCAGCCGCAAACTATTTGCTACACAAGCAACTCTACGCATGTTCTTCTATCCCAACCCTCATGTTCCCATGTTATGCATTGGACCAACCTTTATGGTTCTCACTTCCTATCATAATTTCTGTATCTTTAGACTATGGATGGCTCTTTCCTCCTTTACTTCTTGAATTTCAAATAGTTTTAAATAACTGGAGTAGGACGAGTAGAAGGCGATCAAGTAAGAACAAACTGAATGTGGGAATAAAAGATTCTACTAGTTGTTCACTTTTCTTTTTGAGCCATTGGATCTTTCATTTTCAATATTGGATCCATGGCTGGAAGTGGATTAGAGTCAGATGTCAATTTTTTAAATTTGGACCAATTAGGAGTTACTTTTACTTTCGCTCCCTATCATGTTACCATATTTCCTGGATAATCTACACATTTGAATAGATACAGCCTAAGTAAATGGATGAGGTTAGACATATTCAAGTTAGCGCACGACTTTAAGTTTTGCATACAGATTGATACTAACTTATAAATGGATGAGGTTAGACCTGAAATATTGAATGGGTTGGTCAGATAGGGTTTGGACATTATTGTTTGGTCCTAAATAGATACAGCCTAAGTAAAAGCATTTAATAAATAATGCTTACTTGGATAGGGTATTAATGGACTGGTTTGGATAATCTACACATTTAAACCCTAAACCAAATTCCTGACACTTTTAAGCTTAGCCATTGAAACAACTGTCATTAGTTATGAAATTTTCAGAATTAAGAGAACTTTACATACTTTCCAAACAAGTCAGGCTCAAATGAAATGCACAAACAAAGGGAGCTATACAGACAAAGAGATTGAGAGAGAGAACAGTACGCACACACATGGCGAGAGCCACTATGAGAAGAGTCGAGTCTACACAGTTTTTTTCCAGGCAGTGACGAGAGAGAAAGGTAAAACTGCCTATGTCCATGGAGCGTTGGTGGTTGGAAAACTCAACCGGTTCCCCTGGCGTCGACGTCGTCCAGGGTCAGGTATGCAACAGTTATTGCTATGGCTGTCTCGATAGCAATGGTGGTTGGCATGGATGAGAGTGACTAATGTTTTGGCCGGCGAGAGTGGCCGGTTTTAGTGGCTTCCGGTGGAACTCTTCGTCCAGGATGTGACGGCTTAAAGGAGCAGCAGCGGTGATCATGGGTTAAGAAGTGGTTTTGAGTTCTGGTTGCTCTGATCATTAGTGGGGGTGGGGTTCATTGAGAACAGAGGACTAAGGAGGAGGTCCGATCAGTTTAATGGACGTCGTGTTTAATGGGATTAGGAGTTGTTTAGTACAGGGGAGGGAGCGGGGGGCGGTTTTGTCAGCATGAAATGACCAAAATTTGAGCAGAGCTATATTTTTGTCTGCGGGTGACAGAGCCAAAAGTTGTGAGAATCGCGATGGAGAGATTATGTGCCCTAACTTGAATATGTCTAACTCCAATGTTAGATTGGGCTGTGTTGCTTATTTTGGCTGTGTATTGGGTAACTGGATAAAATCCAATAAATCCATTTAATTGATTGGCTTAAATGCTATGGACCATTAATACCCGTTTAATCTATATCAAAATATACAACGGTGTAGGTCCCACGCATGAATTCTTTAGAAGTTATAATATAACCCATAAACTTTATAGATCTATATATATCATGACCCATAAGCTTCAGAAATATTATGGCATAATTCACGAGCTTAATAAAAAAACACGACCCATAAACTTTTGTACAATTTATATTACGCCCAGCAAATCTTGTTTAGATAGTGCATTTAGGCACGGGCACTATCTAGTAAATAGATGAGAAGCAGCTCATTTATAAAGAGATTAAACGGCATGGCCCATTGGATAAAAAAAATTAAAAACTGCGTTTCTCTAGATAAAATTGTGAGCAACAAACTTAATTGGCTTACCTTTATAGAGTCTAGTAGAGTACAGAACTTGGCAATTTCTAGGAAGTTTAGAAGTTCAATTATTTAATTTTATTACTCCGGCTGTACCATCCTCCCTTGCTGTCAACTTCCTAATACACAATCAGCTTTTCAAGTATATGCTCTATTTGCACTTACTTTTACTAAAATCTGTTTCTCTCTTGATCTTCATTCTAATTGATGAGAGTTTCTTTATGCCACACAATCACTGATCATTAATTGGTTCTATGAACTCCTTTGCTTCCTTCCCACCTGCATTTAACTCTTTCAAGGTGGTTTTTTATCTTCTTTTTGATTTCGACGTACAGCAGAATTCTCATCCGCTAGATGCAAATTTTTCCTTGTTTTGTCCAGGTTCATTTTTCGTTCATATTTAAAATCGTGAACCAGATCGTGTTGTTACTTCATCGTAATCCTTGAGATCACTTGTTCATTACGATTTCACTGGCGATCCATCTTTCATCTATTTACAGGATATTTAATCCTTCTTTGGGATTTTTTTTCCTCTAATCTATTTACAGGACATAACCACACTGAAACTTATATTCAAGTATTCAACCTCGCAAACTAGTAGTCTCCAACTTCTGATCACGCAAGTCTTTTGTCTGTACCAAAATCTATATATGGTTTCTTCAATTGTAGGTTCTACTTCATTCCTTATTCATTTCATCATCCCTAAGCTTGCACGGTGATTTTTGTGATGCAATTACCTGTTCCCAGCGCAACTTAAACAAAACCTGAATAATTTATTTTTTTATAGTATCCTTTTGATGTATCCACGCAGTTCTTATTTATACCAGTGATACTCTTCCCTGGACGTGGAAAATGTCTTGAGAAGCAAGGACCTTAACTTAGTAGTATGGTCTCCGAGCTGCATGTCGTAGAACGACCCCCCCCCCCCCCCCCCCCCCCCCCAGATGGCTTTACCCATAGATATGAACTTTTAAGACAGAGTTTCTCTTTCTGCATCCGTAGCTTGAAGCTTCAGGCAAACTGGTTTGCTTTGGTATATGGTTAAAATTGTCACTAACATTTCGATGTTTGAGAGTATTAAGAAGATTTTATGTAAGAAAATAGTTACTTTTTGGGTCCAGAAAAGAATTATGCCTTATCTTTTTAAATGTTTATTTTATGAATGCTTCTACTTGATAGTTCAACTTTAGTTCATTCAGTATAGTTGCTTCCATACGCCTGCCCGTGCCTAAGAGAGCTTGTGCTTGATAAACATTGGCCTGAGCATAGACTGTTAGTAAGGTAGACAGTTTACTTTTGGTAAAGAACAAAAATGTCTGACCTCATCTTCATATAAGATCAAAGAATCTATATACTAAAACGTTTTACTATTCATTGGGTGGTGTTGGCCATCTTAAGTCATTGGATTAAAGTTAAATCTAAAGGCTACAATTTGAGGAGGGTTGATTAGATGGAGGCATGAAAAAAGTGTATATAATTGGTAATTGTTGTCTACTCTTTTCTATAAATCCTTCGAATTCATATTTTTTCTATCAATAATAGTTTTAGAACTAATAAATATCTTAAAGTTTGTAATTTTTCACCTCTAGTAAGTTGTGCTACATCTGTTTCTTCTCTTTCAAACTACTTCACTTTTTGTCACTATTTACTAGGTCATTTTGATATGGTGATTTAATTAGTAAAAAGATTTAAAAATTTGATAATCTTTGTATCGTCTTGTAGAGTAAACTTTACTCTACATGGAAAAATTGCAAAAAAGTTATATCGTTTTGCTACTTTATTCAGCGAGTCAAAGTGACCAGTTACGGATAGAAAAGTCAAAGTAGGACAATCCAGAAGAAACGGAGATAGTAATTATCATCTAGTACAGTGCTAAGTAAGAATACACATATATATATATATATATTTTGGTCAAAGCTAAATAAGAATATGGGTCACAAAGCGGAAGAAAGAAGTAGGTCATAGACACAAAAATAAAAGAAAAAAATAAATAAAATATATGCTTACTAACTCCCACTACTATGAGGCTATCATGGGTTAATTTGGTGATTTGTTTAATTTTTTTAGTAAAATTATCGGTTTCAAGCAGTAGCTAAATTTGTCAGATGAATCAAACATCCGGCAATAGCATACGAATTTGTTGATTAGAACAGACTCAGCTCTCGCTGGAAGGACGATAGTTTAGGAATATGAAAACAGAAAAAACAAAGAGCTAACCTTTGATCCATGAGTCTGAGCAAAAAACACTCTCCTTGGTTTCTTCTTCCCTCCCTCGAACTGGTGGCTTCCTCGCTTCTTCTACTTCTCTCCCTTGAATTGGCGGCCTCCTCTCCTTGCTTCAGCCGATTTTCTTATTCGTTTGAATTGGTCTCCTCTGATTAAATAACAGGGTTTGCTTTCTTTCTTCCGAAGGGCACAGGATAAATAAATAAATAAATAAATAAATAAATAAATAAATAAATAAATAAATAAATAGTAGTACCCCTATCAATGGGTAAAATTCATCAAATCGACCCACCATCAACTTTTCATCAAATTGTGAAACTTATTTTGAAAGCGAAGGTAGTAGACGTTCCAGCATCGACTAACCCTTTACAAAAGCTGTCTGGTGGACAGAACCGGGAGACAATGAAACTCCAGGACCTTTCAGACCAACTTCTCTACAAAATTGGGAAGACATGAAAGATCAATCAACTGCAAGTTTATGCTATTAAGAGAGAAGGAAATAAGTTTCTGTTCAAGGCTTTGGAATTTCTCACTGTCTTTTGTCTTGAGTGCCAAGTTTATTGTCACTCATATCACCATTCTTCTTTCATAGAGATCTCACGAGTGAGCAGTTTGTCTTGCAGATCATCTAGTTCCAGAAGACACAAATCCTGAGCTTCCTCAATTGCAGTGGTCTTTGGTTCCCACTTGACTTTTAGAAGACTTCTTAAAATCTTTCTGATCTTTTCTTCATTTGAGAATGCATTCTCCAAGGACTCTAGATTATTCACAATGTATGTGAACCTTTTGAACATGTTCTTGATGGATTCATCATAATTCATCTTGAATAGCTCATACTGCCTTAGAAGACTGTTGATTTTGGTATGCTTGACCTGACTGGTTCCTTCATATGTCACAACCAGCTTGTCCCAAATCTCCTTGGCACTTTTGCAGTTGGATATCCTGTTGAACTCATATGCACTAAGAGCACAATATAATAAGTTCGTAGCTTTATAATTCCCTTCTATTATAATCGCCAACCTTCCTCGTAGGTTCCATTCCTCAAGTCAACAGTTAGATGCTTCCCCTCGTCCTTTAAATCAATCATAATATTTTGGTGGCTGATCTTTAAGTGTCCACAAGATCGATTTACTACTGAAAGCCCCGATTAGTTTCAAAAGTCTAGAGATAAAGTAGTAGAACCACTACCAAGCTGAACCGCAATCACTGTGTTTCTCCCCTTATTGCTATTACGGTCGTTAGCTCTATATGGACGTATATCAGCGAACACTTGGGTGCATAACTGTTTTCGCAATATCATCTCATCATCGACACTAATCAATCCCAGCCATGGTATTGGTGATGGGATTGAAAAATATTCGGCCAAATTGGCATCCAATTCTTGAACCAGACTCTCATATGCGTGATCCACATTGTCTTCACTTTTCACTATGACGTGCTCAAAAAATGCCACCCGAGATACCATGAGGTTAATGGTCTGACTTCATTGTTTTGTGAGCATCCTTTAACACTGGAACTGTCAATTACTTTGCCCTGGAATTATTATAATACTATAGTCTGCATAAAAATAATATAATGTCGCGGCCACTTGACCCAATTCCACCACATCAGCATCAATAAAGGTCTCTCTCATTTGCGATGAGCTCTGGACGACGCTCTACTATTTTCCCACCACAAACTGTTTTTTTCATTGAACATACAATTTGTGTATCTTTGTTGGATGTAATATCACTATATTCACCCACAAGATCAATTTCTTTTGGTGAGCAAGAGAGCTGCAATTCACTCTTCCTAGTGGCAGGTTCAAATGTTTGAGTCGGCGCCAATTCTTGGCTCAATAGTAGTCCTGAATGCTCAAAATCATCCTTAACGTGCAGGCAACCCAATAACGATAATTTTGTGGCAATATTACAATTCTCTTCACACACATTACGAACATCTAAGTATAGTTTGGCAGTACTAGCATCATGATTTGAAGAAAACTGCACAAAGGCTCGGACATGTGGGTAAACACAAAGTATAACAATATTAACAATACCATAACCTGACAGTACATGTTTGAGCTTTTCCTCAGCTCCCACATGCATTTTGTGGTCAATTGTTACTAAAAGGACTCCACTTAAAGCCTATGTTGTGGACCGAAAATTAGTCGAACATGTGGTGTGCGTTGATTTATTGGTATCTGAAACCCAACACAATGGAATGTGATCCACACATGCGAACTAGACGTCCATTAAAAAACACCCCATCATATATGTTGAAACCATGAAATTGGTCCCAAGCCATTATTGCACTAACTAACAATTCATATTGAACCATAGCCTCGACTGTAGTAGAAGAATTGAGTATAATATACTCCACATTACCTGTCCTTGATAACACTTCCTTGAGTACTTCCACTGTAACATGCCAACTGAGGCGCTGAACATAGACATAAAGAACTCGACTAGGCATTGAATCGCTATCCTGTAATTTTCTCGAACAGCTTGTGCGCACAAAAAATTGATCCATGGCACTGGCTAATCCCTGAATGGAACGATCAAGTTTTCCAAAATATCACATGTTTTATGAAGTTTCTCGCCCATCATTTGGAACCTAGGTCTCGATTGTGGTTTTGCAATTGTGCCAGCCACGTACCCGATTTCAGTCGTGCTAAAGCCTAGCGATTCTTCAAGGCAAGGTTGGAGCCAAATCTCCAAGCAACAACTCCTACTCAATCAAACACACTAACTGATCAACCAACCGATCATGGAGCCAATTGATCGGCTTGGTAGTGTGTTCGGCCCAACCTGGCTCTGATACCACTGGTCACGATCCAAGCTATGGATCAAAATGGATTATGCAGAAATTGTTGCGAATTGAAGAAGAAGATGAGAATCAGAAGAAGAATTTCAGAGAGAGGTAGAGAAACTGTTAAAGAAGGAGATCGATAGGGAGAGAATAGTAAGATTGAAGAAGTTTTTGATATTTCATTTCATAATCCCAAATACGAACAGGTGAACTCTATATAGATATTAAACTAATCGAAAATACCAACTGAGCCCTCCCCTTATTGGCTAATGCTTCAAAGGAACATAATATTTTCCATACTATAATTCACATCCTGATTGTGACACAATTGCGCAAGATCAATAACTTGAATTGACATATGGCACTGAGCGAGAAGTGGGTATCGCCCTAGGATCAGTTGTGTGGTCGGTGTTTACAACGACCGTGGTAGCTATCAATTGCAGGGTTCTTGGTGGTCCGTAACATTCACTCTTTCTTTATTTTGATCCGGTAAATCAAAAAAATATAAGTGGGTTTAGCGCTTGAATTTTGTTTCCCAATTTTTCAATCCGGGAATTCTCTGTTTTTGTAAACTTGGTATTTTGTTGTCAGTCACGTAGCAAAAAAGATATAGAGTTTCAGTGTGTTTCTGTATAGAAGTAGAAATATCATCTAGGAATTCCTGGCAGTTTGTTGTAGGGAGTATAGAGAAACAGATTCATTCTTTGCAGTTACTGTGTTTGTTGAGAAAATATCTGAAGTTTGATGTTTGTGATAATTTCTTGAGGTGGAAATAATATGGCAATTGTTTGTGACTGTTCTTATGCTCTAACTAAAGCTTCCCTCTATCCTGATTTAGAAATCTTGAAGTTTCATAATTGAGAACGTGAAAAAGTTAGATCTGCCATTATGGGATATCCACTCTGTAATAACTTTCAGTTGATCCCACAAAAAATCGAATAATTTACAGTTTGTTCTTATGCGAGCTTACACAACATCTATTTCATCATCTTAATCGAGCTGCCTATAAATAGGTGCTAGCTCAAATAGTGTTGAAAACTAATAAACTTTCTAGACAAATGAAGAAAATCCCCAAGTGTAAGAATCTAGAAGTTATGGGTTCTAGTGGAATGTCCTAGTATTATGTATGTCGATACTAAAAAGATATGGACTTGTTGTAGAGTATTCTAAAATCTAGGGGATTAAAATTTTAGAAAAATCTTGAAATATTTGGTGGTTTCTTTCGCCACATATGGAGTGCTATAAATAGCACAAAGATTTACTATGTTTTGATGAACAACTAATGAGAGGTTCTCTTCTCCTCTACTAGCATACCACACTACCTTCTACTCTTCTCTTCTACAATCCTCTAGTTTAAACTTCAATCCACAATAGTCCCTCTCCACGAAACACCAACATACACTCTTCCGCATTACTCCATCTCCTACAACAACAAACACAACCATCACTCTGTAGAGTTTTGATACGAATTCGCAGCGGAATAAACAAGAATAAACATTCGTTCAAGTAGGGTTGTAAACGAGCCGAATCGAACCGAATATTGCTTGTTTGAGTTTGGCTCGTTTAGCTTGGCTTCTAAACGAGTCGAACACTCGAGTCGAACAGAAATTGTTTGAGTTTTGCTCGTTTAGGGCTCGATTTGTTCGTTGTTCGGCCCGTGGTCGTTTAACTAGCTCGGTTATGGGCACGAATTCGGTTCGACGAACTTGTATCTCTCTTGGATATATATGATAATATGTAATCTTTGAATTAAAATACCACATGTTATTACTTAAGATAAAATTCTTAAAGGAAACATATAGTGTGAAATGTATTAGTATGGAGATAAGCTTTATTTGTGGTAATGATAGAGTCAAAGCATCCGATTTTATTCTTATATAGTAACTATGTTACTATTTATGATATTATAAATTATATAATTATCTTTTAGAATCCTAATTAAGATGTCTAACTCGTATATAGAGATTATACACTAATTACACATTATTTTAAGAAACTACTCATAAATAAGACAAAATAATCTAATCAAATTTAACTATGTATATATATATACACACATACATATATACTACTACAATTTTTTTGCGAACACTAACGAACGCGCTCCATGTTCGGCTCATGTTCGACTCGTTTGTCTCCTTTTATGAAAATATCAATTAGCTTGTTTGTCTCCTTTGATGACCTCACGTGAAATAGCGTCCACGTCTCTATGCAAGTCCACTCCTAGGATTGATCCAGATCCTCCAACACCTTTGTGCTAGCTAGGTAAGGAGGAGGAGGAAGAAGAAGATAACGAAAAACAAGACCAAAAGGTAGGGCCTTGTGTGGCCGACGGTGAGGGGGGCGGACGGTCTAGGGGTTCGGCCATAGGTCTTGTCTGTCTCCTTGCTATGTTCTCTCTCTCTTGTGTGATAACAATTATGACACTTATGAGAAAAATAAGCTATGAGTCTCCTTATATAGTCTAACAACTCCTCGTTAACTACATATTAGCCCCTCTCCTAATCATGTCCATACATGGATTAGTTCACCTTGAAAATTAGTCCCACTAAGTTTGCATGTGCTTGCGTATTGATCATTTTATTTGATTAATCATACTAATTAATTAATTCTCAAGTCCGGTCTAATCCATAGGGAGTGGACCCCCTAGGTTTCTACTTAGTTGGTAGTAGCAATTACTAACATAGAGTGGCCTCTTGCAAGACATCTATACCACGCAACTAATAGAAATAGTCAGTAATCCGACAAACCTTCTGACCAATGTTACCGTATTCTATTATCCCTTTGTCTCCATATCCGGATTGGACACGAGACATACAAGTCACACTCGTATATCTAATCCATAATTTCTCGATCATGGGAATATTCTTATCAATGCAGGTAACATCAATATCCTATATTTATTTACCTGAGTCTGGCCAGACATTCTATAAGCACTACCCCTCGAGTGGCCGCAGATATTTGCTCCCGTTATGTGGGAGGGACAAATTCTATATACATCACTACCATCTCTAAGCTTGTTTCCTATCATGCCCGATAACTAAATTTATAGTTACCTGGTTAAGGCGCAACGTTTGATAATATCAAAGCGTGATATTTCACAACTAGAGTATCGAGTGACTTCAAGTCTAAGGACAATAATACCATTGTCACTACGAGAAGCACTTGTGACTTCACATAACTTTTATGTAGCCTTCTTGTCGTGGGTCAATCCAGTATGCCATTGCCCCTATTGCATACCCATTTATTAGACTTTATATCTCCATATCAATCTATCCGCATACTAGTCTCGATGCAATACAGTCGTCCTATTAACTGTAGTACTCGACTAGGGATATTTAAGAATATAACATTTATATTCTAAGGACTTCATTCATGTTATCATATCTCCAAATCGACAACACAATGAATAGTAAGTTCATATAATTGTCACGATAAATTGATTACCTCTAGGGGACAATTCCAATAGTCTCCCACTTGCACTAGAGTCAATATGGCGCATCATATGCCTATTGATCTAGCGCGACCCTTCACGCCTATGTTGCGCATGGTAAGAGAGACATATTCTGGGAATTTGCGTATATTCATATCTCCTCTATCGACAATCGAATGAGATAGAATCTCCTGAGTATGTGCATCTGATGCATCAAAATACTCAGTCCTCTGTGTCAGAATCGGCGACTGAATCTTGTCTGGAACCTTTCCATCTCACAATCCCTTTTATTAAGGAAAAACACAAAACTCGACTATATTATGAAATTATCTTTATTAGATTAGAAGTTGGTTCACTATAACCCCTTACAGTGAACTCTTCCTATCCTCCATATGTCAAGAATTCATCTTTTAGTTCTTCTTAAGTACTTAAGGATATTCTTGACAATTATCCAGTGATGCTCACCCGGATTTGACTGGTATCTGTATGTCATACCATATGACATGTTTGTCCTAGTACATAACATGGTGCGTCCCGTGAATCTTTTTCATACGGTCCTTTTCAATCTAATTGGAAGGAAAAATAGCCTTCGAAAGCCTAATTCCACGTGACATAGGTAAGAATCCATATTCCTGCATGTTGAACAACTTCAGCACCTTGTCATTATATGTACTTTGACTTAAGCCGAACAAATATCTTGATCAATCTACATAGATCTTTATAGGTTGATTCTCCTAAGTCTATTATTGAAAATCGATCCCCTAGCCAATCTAAAAGTGTGAGTGTGCAGGTGTTAATGCAACTTAGATACTATATAAGGGGGGGGGGGGAGGTTGAATAGAGTATGCCAACTTTTTGAAAATCTTGCTAGGGAGATGAAAACATGTGAAAACAGTGAAGTTCAAGGCCTTGAAAACTAGTTCAAGGCCTTGAAAACTAGTTCAAGCCCTTGGAAGCAATGCAGTTTGCATAAAGCAAGTAAGCCTTTTCAGGCATTCAAAGCAAGTTCAAACCCTTGAAAAACAGACAGTTTTGTGTTCTGCAAAAACTATGAAAAAGAATGAAATGTAAGTGCAAGAGGCAAGTGATTTATAGAGTTCAGTCCACTTGGACCTACGTCTCTACCTCATGGATTAGATCCCTGCATGATTTTCAACACAATTCTTATCAATAAAAAGCTAAGCCCTAGAACTCAAGCACTGAGAGTTCCCTTACTCTGTTACAGCTTGTGGTTTTCCCTAACCTGTCTAGTACCTGCTCTAGATAATTGATTAACTAAGAATTCTCTATTGTTCACTTTGAACAATCCTTGAGAATGAATGTAGAGATAATACAGAAATGATCTATCAATGGAGTACAATACAGAAGAACACTTAGAGTGTAGAAAATGCAGTGAAGTATGCAGTGATCTTCTGTGAATGGATTGGAAGAATGATGAACTTCTTTGATGCTTGTCAATCCACAAATATTTTCTTTTTTTTTTGCCCATTGAATGTTGTATATGTTGCTTCAGATTTGAGCTCTATTTATACTTCAAACAGCTCTGCAAATCTCCCCAGATTTTCAGCAACAAACTTCCTATTTTGTAGGCAACAGAGTTTGACTTCTTTGACATCTTCTCCAACGGTTGGATGATCACAATCTTCAGAGATTTTGTTTTGATATTTTGTATAAAAACCTTGAGAAGCTGTCATCCAAGTCCGATTGATCACAGGATCAGAATGTCCAACTATTTCCAAATCTGCAGAAGTTCAGTTTAGGAAACAATCCTGCAAAACTTAGAAATAAAATTTCCTGCAATATCAAAGTCAAACAGATGATATTCTATGATCAAATGTGTTATAATAATTTGTCTTTCATCATCTAATAACAGTGAATCAAACAAATGAAAGATAGAGAGGGAATCAAACTCAGAGAGTTTACAGAAAACTCCCCCTGAGAATGTTCATACAGGTTAAGCAATTTCAAGGCTTTGAATCTAGTTTCAAGGCCTTGAAGCCTCTGAGAACTGATTCAAGGCTTTGAAAGCTGGTTCAAGGCCTTGAAATAGCTGAACTATTCCAAGCCTTGCACAACCTGATCTTACAAACTCCCCCTTGATGAAAGACTAAATCAAATTCTGTTTGATCCTTAGTCTCTGCAAAAAATACTGGTTAGTTCACAATTTATAAAAACACTGTAATTCCAAAAAGATCCAACGTATTCATAATACCAACAGTAACTAAACAGTTCAGCAAATAGAAAATAAAACCTAGAAATAAAAAAAAAAAAATCTTAGAATTTTCTCCCCCTTTTTTATTTTCATAAAAAAGATAGAAGATGTTGGATCAAGTGTCTGGAAATTTTGAAAACTTAAAGAGAATTTTAAGAAGAGAGAATTGGAGAAGAAAGAGTAGGCACGATTAAGGGGTTGGATCTTCATCTGCAACTTGATCTCCTTCCTCTTTCTCACTATCTTCTGCATCAGTCTTGTCCTGCACTTCCTGTTCATCTTCATTCTCACCAGCAACAGTTACTTCTTCAGTCTTGTCCTTTGTAGAAGACTTTGAAGATTTCTTCTTTTTCTTCAAGGTAATCAGCAGATCATCTGAGTAAGGACTATTGACTTTATCTCCTTCCTGTGAAGCTTGTTCTGCTACCTGCTTTCCTTTATCTGAGACTGGAGCAACTTCTTCCTGGCTTGAATGTTCACTAGGAAGATCTTTTTCAGAGTTTCCTTTCTTTGGACCTTCATCATCCTCAGGAACAATCAAATTCATGCTTCTGAAGATGCTTTCCACCATGTACTTGACTTGCCCCATTTCAGATTCAATTCCATAAACAGTTGCTTTGATGTCCTCCAAATCCAATTCCATACCATCAATTTTATGATTGTGTGTAGCCTGAGAAGTCTGACTTGAAGTGGGAGTCAAGGTGTTGGCCTTAAGAAACTTCTTTGCACCCAGTTCTTCTTCAGTCAAGTCTGAGTATAACTTCCAGGTTTTTGCCTTAGTCTTCACCACTCCAATTTTTTCAAAAGCTTTCTCATTGAGCATTCCAAAACCAGAAGTAACTGATTCCTCTCCACTTGTTGGAATCTTAAAGTGTTCAAAGAACAAAGTAAGCAGATTTGCATAGGGTAGAGGATGTTTTCTTTGACTGGTAAGGCTGAAGAGCATATGCTCAATCACTAGTTTGGGAACATCAATCTCATAGCCATGCATAACCAGATACATAATGTGTAGCATCCTTTCAGTTACTAATTCTCTAGAGTGCTCTCTGGGAAAAATACTCCTAACCAGAATGGTATGAAGGACCTTGGATTCAACATTCAACACAGAATGTGTTAACTGTTTGGCTGAGGATGAGATGTTTGGATGAAAGAACTCATCTTTTGCTAGCTTCAGTGTTTCTGAATTTGGTGGATGGTTGCTAGTGTCATATTGTAGGGTTTTGAAAATGGAATAGCAGCAGAAGAAGATAAGTATTCTGTTCAAATCCCTCCAAGGATCACAAGTCAAGAATACATAACGATAGTAAAGGATTAACATGTGTGTACCTTTGGGTTTTCCTGTGATGACTTCAAATGCGAATAATGTCACGTTCTCTACGGTTTGTCCACGCCTAGGATAGAGAATTGGACCTTCCAACTTTCTTGTGCTAGCTAGAACGGAGGAAGGAGACAACGGAATCACACAACGAAGCAACAAAGGAGGAGCTCGGCCTCCCTTTGTTGGCCGACGGGTTTGGGTCGGCGGGTAAGGGGCGTTCGGCATCTTGCCTTGCTTGCTCTCAACTCTTTTCTCTCCTCTCAATATGTGTCATGAATAACATGTATAGAGAGGGAAGGAAGGAGTTCCTTTATATAGTCCAACTACTCCTACTTGTTTCCATAAAGGTCCCAATACTAATCATATCCATATATGGATTAGTATTATTTGCTAATTAGTCCTACTAAGTTAGCAACTTGTTGCAATATGATCCTTCTAATTAATCCTTATTAATTAAGTCCCTTGTCCAATTATATCCATATGGCGTGTGACCCCATAGGTTTCTACTTAATTGGTAGTAACTATTTACAAACATGGAGCGGTGTCTAGCAACACATCCATGCCACCCAATTAATAGAAATAGTCATCTTGACAAACCTTGTGATCTTATTATCACATCCCTTTGTCTCATTACCCGGATTGGACACGAGACATACAATTCACACTCGTATATCCAATCCTGTTCCTCGATCCTGGGAATAGCCCTATTCATGCATATGACATCAATATCCCCATATTGATTCATATGAGTCTGGCCAGACATTCCATAAGCGCCATCCCTCGAGTGGCCTCAGATATTTGCTCCCGTTAAGTAGGAGGGACAAATCCTATCTACATCACTCACCATCTCTAAGCTTGCTTCCTATTGTGCCCAACATGCGCTTTTATAACTACCCAGTTACGGAGTAGCGTTTGACGTTGTCAAAGCACAATATTCTACAACTAGAGGACCTAGTGACTTAAATTCTAAGGATGATAATATCCTATCACCACGAGAAGCGCTTGTGACTTTACATAACTTGTATGTAGCCTTCTCGGATTTGGGTCAATCCGGTATGTCATTACTTCTATTACATACCCATGTGTCGGATCGTGATATCTCCATATCAATCCAACCCCATACTAGTCAATAGATGGTCGTCCTGTTAATCATTATATTTGACTAGGGATATTTAATATATAACAAAACGATTTGTAAATCTAAGGACTTAATTATATTAAATATCTCCATAAATAATACAATTATTATTCTATCCAATTGATACTAAAATTAGATTGCCTCTAGGGCATTTATTTCAACAGTCTCCCACTTGCACTAGAGCCAACCTGGTACATCGCGTATGCCAATCGCCCTAGTGTGCTCTTCATGCTTGCGCTGAACAAGCGGCTTTGTAAATGGATCTGCCAGATTATCTTCTGTAGGAATCTTGCATATCTTCACAGCTTCTCTATCGATAATCTTTCGAATAAGATGGATATTCCGGAGTACGTGTTTGGATTTCTGGTGTGATCTGGGTTCCTTAGATTGAGCGATCGCGCCTGTGTTGTCACAATACAACACTGTGGCATCCTTAATGCTAGGAACTACACCAAGCTCAGAAACAAACTTTCTGATCCAAACAGCTTCCTTTGCTGCACCACTTGTAGCAATATACTCAGCCTCTGTTGTAGAATCAGCAAACGTCTCTTGCTTGGAACTCTTCCAGCTCAAAGCTCTTCCATTTAGGCAATACACAAATCCCGACTGTGATCTGAAATCATCTCTGTCGGTTTGGAAGCTTGCATCCGTGTAACCAGTTACTCGCAACTCTTCATCGTCTACAAATATCAAGAACGCATCCTTAGTTCTTCTCAAGTACTTGAGGATGTTCTTGACTACTATCCAGTGACTCTCACCCGGATTAGACTGATATCTGCTCGCCATACTCAATGCGTATTATATGTCCGGTCTAGTACATAACATGGTGTACATGATAGATCCTATGGCCGAGGCATAGGGGATCTTACTCATGCGGTCCATCTCAATCTTATTGGATGGACAATTACTCTTCGAAAGAGTAATTCCATGGGACATGGGAAATAATCCCCTCTTGGAATCTTGCATGTTGAACCGTTTCAACACCATGTCTATATATGTCCTTTGACTTAGGCATAGCAACCTCTTAGATCTATCCCTATAGATCTTCATACCGAGTATATAGGCTGCTTCCCCTAAGTCTTTCATTGAGAAACACTTTCCTAGCCAATCCTTAACTGATTGCAACATAGGAATGTCGTTTCCAATGAGTAGTATGTCATCCAAATACAAGACCAGGAACGCTACGGAGCTCCCACTAACCTTCTTGTAGACACAAGACTCACATTCGTTCTTGAAGAAGTCAAACTCTTTGACGGATTCATCAAAACGTCAATTCCAACTCCTAGAAGCTTGCTTCAATCCATAAATGGATCGTTGAAGCTTACAGACTTTATTTTCATTCTCTGGATCTACAAAACCTTCTGTTTGTGTCATATACACATCCTCGAGAAGATTCCCATAAAGGAATGCTGTTTTGACATCCATCTGCCAAATCTCATAGTCATAGTAAGCCGCAATTGCAAGTAGGATTCGGATGGATTTGGTCATAGTGACTGGGGAAAAAGTTTCATCATAGTCTATACCATGAATCTGTCTGAATCCTTTAGCCACCAATCGGCCCTTATAGGTAACCACATTACCATCCATGTCGGTCTTCTTCTTGAACACCCATTTTCACCCTATGGGACGTTCCCCTTGGGGTGGTTCCACAAAAGTCCATACTTGGTTTGTGTACATGGATTCCATCTCGGATCTCATGGCTTTTAGCCACTTCTGAGAGTCCAGCCCTTGCATGGCCTCTCCATAGGTAGTAGGCTCATCTCCTATGAGCATAGTGTCACCAGTTTCCGTCACGAGAAGTCCATACCTCTCTGGCTCCTGGCGCACTCCATTCGACCTACGAAGCTCTTGTGTTACTTGAACAGGTTGCTCCACAACCTGTTGTGGTTCCTGTTCATGTTCCATAACCGAATCAGTAATTTGTGGTTCTTGAACTTCTTCAAGTTCTACAGTCCTCCCAGTTGCTCCTTTAGAGACAAATTCTCTTTATAGAAACACGCCGGTCCGAGCAACAAACACTTTGTTATCGGTTGGATTGTAGAAGTAATATCCCTTAGTTTCCTTAGGGTATCCCACAAACTTACATTTATCCAATTTCGGCCCAAGTTTGTCTGGCTGTAAACGTTTTACATAAACATCGCATCCCCATATCCTCATAAACGACACTGTGGGACGGCTCCCTCTCCACATCTCATGTGGTGTCTTCATGACTGATTTGGATGGAACATGGTTAATGGTGAAAGTTGCACACACCTCCTCGATCTGATTGTAGAGCTTTGATACTTTTGCCAAGTTGCTTCTCTACTTCATTCTTAAATTCCTTGAATTTTTCAACAGATTCGGATTTAGCCTTCATAAGGTATACAAATCCACATCTACTAAAATCATTAGTGAATGTAATGAAGTAGACATAACCACCTCTGTCAGGTGTAGCAAACGGCTCACACACATCAGTATGTATAAGTGCTAGTTGCTCACTAGTCCTTTCACCTTTCTTTTTGAAAGGGGACTTTGTCATCTTTCCTAACAAACAAGCCTCCCATGTCTCATATGATTCAAAATCAAATGAGTCTAGAAATCCATCCTTATGGAGTCTAGATACACGTTTCTCATTTATATGGCCTAGACGACAATGCCATAGATAAGCAGGATTTAAATCATTCAATTTAATCCTCTTATTATTTATGTTATAGATTGGATAGCTTAGATCAAGGATATATAATCCATTAAATAACTGCGCACTACAATAGTGAATACTATCAAAATAAATGGAACAACAATTGTTCTTTATTGAAATAGAAAAACCTTTCTTGTCCAGACAAGATACGGAAATAATGTTCTTACTCATTGCAGGAACATAAAAGCAATTATCTAAATCTAATACTAATCCAGAAGGCAGAGACAACCTATACACACCTATAGCCAATGCAGCAACTCTTGCTCCATTCCCAACGCGCAAGTCCACCTCTCCTTTTGCTAATCTTCTACTTCTACTTAGATCCTGCATATTTAGAGAAATATGAGATCCACATCCAGTATCCAATACCCATGATGAAGAAGTAGTTGAATTAGCATCTATAACAAAAATACCTGGTGGTTGTGGGATCACTATCCCAAGCCTTTTATCCTCCAGATACTTTGGGCAATTCCTTTTCCAGTGTCCAGGCTGACTGCAGTAGTGACAATCACCCTTGATCACGCCTTTGGCCACGCCACCAGCAGATTAAAGAGCAGTGTCATTAGGTTTAGCAACTGCCTTGCCTTTACCGTTGGAAGTAGAGGCAAACCTTTTGCCTTTTCCTTTCTGCACCATCATTATGGCCTTGCCCTTTCCCTTGTTGATGGATTGTTCAACTGTCCTCAACATATTGAGTAGCTCTGTAAGAGGTTTGGCGATCTCATTCATGTTATAGTTCATGATGAACTGTCCATAACTATCCGGCAATGATTGCAGAACGAGATCCGTGGCCAACTCTTGACCAATCGCGGACCCTAGGCGATCGAGATTCTCAAGATACCCGATCATCCGCAACACATGCGGTCCTACTGGGTTCCCTTCCGCCAAGTGACTCTTGAACAATGCCCGAGAAACTTCATACCGTTCAACCCTTGCCTGCTCTTGAAATAGCTGCTTCAAGTGTTTGATCATATCGACTGCATTCACGTTCTCATGTTGCTTCTGAAGCTCAGGAGACATGGTGCAAAGCATAATGCCGCATCATTAGCATCGTCAACACGTTTCTGATATGCCTTTAGGGCTGCAGGGGTATTGTTCTCTGGACCCTTTGGAACGGCTTCTTCTAGTGTGTACAGTTTCTTTTCTTGTTTAAGAACAATTCTTAAATTTCTGTACCAGTCTAGAAAGTTGGTTCCAGAAAGCTTGTCCTTCTCAAAGAACAACCCGTAGGGAGTGTGATGAATTCGATGAATTGTTTGCCATTGGAATTCTACAAAACGAGAAATATACAAGATTTTAGTATGAGTTACTATACTCAATAATGGCTAGATTATTAAATATAGCTCCCACTATTTTTCTCGCATTGACAACCCTCCATATTAATGCGGAAAATATCCTTATATTTTATAGTGGGCCAAGATCAATATTTTGCCTTTTCCGAGCTTGCTTTGGCAAGTCACCCGGAATTGGTTGTTTAGGTAGGAAGCATTACAATTACATCATATGTAACTCTTGGTTCAATTGGGAAAATAACAATTATTTATCCATCCCCATGGATAATCCCAATTGTATGCCTCTAGGTTCTTTTAATCTTATTAAATCTACCTAGTTGTGTCCAACCTCTTACTTAAACAATTGCACATTGTTACGTGCCATCGCATCTAATCACGATAAACCATGTTGCCATGCTTTGGCACGCACAATCATGGGATATAGTGATCATGATGAGTGTTTAAATAACGAGAAGGCATAAACACAATATTTTGAATGAGGGATTTTCCTTTCAATTTTATTTTGTAGTGTTGATCCATATCAACATGATCTATATGTTTGAGTTTTGGGCAAAACTCCAAATCATAGATCCGGGTTGTCTAATTTTCTTATTATCCTAATCGTATGCATCAACCATACACCAATCACAAAATAATCCGACAATAAAATAAACAACCACAACAAAAATAAACGTGATGTGGATATGGCCTTTCTAGACTAAGATATTCCCAAGCCAATGAGAATATCTATGAACCCTAAAATAGATCACATCGCCATGCGCCTCCATCTTTTGATCCATCCTTCATAGCTTTGTGGAATGCTCCATGCTCCATCTCCATGGCTCCAATGGTTTTGGGCTTCTTTTCTTCAATCTTGGCTAACAATCTATTTTATCTAGCTACACCTATACTAAACAAAATAAATATCACAAGTTGAGAAATAAACGAATCGCAGGCTGTAAACCTTACTTAACTATTACATTAATTGATCAGCTCGCAGGCCGTAAAACAAACCACAAAATAAACATTCACACACAAACCACAACCTAGGGCCATATCGAACCACCATGTGAATAGCACATAAACAGTTAAATCCAATTTTAACGCGCTTGTTCAATTTTAATTGTTTTGGAAGAAGTAGGGTCAAAAACAATCCAAAAAGAACTTCCCAAAGCCCTATTGGATCACACACGGCCCTAGGGCCCGGCCTCGACCGAGCCGCCGGTCCCCCCGGTCGCGCCTAGGCCCGGCCGGACCTTAGGCCGTGCGTGGTTTGGGCGGCAAGGCACAGGGGCGGTCGCTTATGGGGGGCCGAACCCTTCTAGCAGTTGTTTCCAAAAACAACTCATTTCCTTGTTGCCCAATCCAAGTTGTATCCATGTTGAAAAACCCTTTTTCCAAACATGTGCCAAACCCTAATCTTCAAACCAAAACTCACTACTTTGTTGCATCCAATGCACAATTAGATCTTGTAAAATTGAATCTCCATTCAATTTGCATCTACTATGCTTAATTTGTCGTTTTACGCGATAAACATGAATTTAAAGTGTTAAAACAACAAAATCGTAACACATAAACTACATTATGCTCTCAACCTGTGGATCTGATACCACTGTAGGGTTTCGAACATGGAATCGCAGCGGAAGAAGATAATTATTCCGTTCAAATTCCTCCAAGGATCACAAGTCAAGAATACATAACGATAGTAAAGGATTAACATGTGTGTACCTTTGGGTTTTCCTGTGATGACTTCAAACGCGAATAATGTCACGTTCTCTACGGTTGATCCACGCCTAGGATATAGAATTGGACCTTCCAACTTTCTCGTGCTAACAAGAACGGAGGAAGGAGACAACGGAATCACGCAACGAAGCAACAAAGGAGGAGCTCGGCCTCCCTTTGTTGGCGGACGGGTTTGGGGTGGCGGGTAAGGGGCGTTCGGCCTCTTGCCTTGCTTGCTCTCAACTCTTTTCTCTCCTCTCAATATGTGTTATTAATAACATGTATAGAGAGGGAAGGAAGGAGTTCCTTTATATAGTCCAACTACTCCTAGTTGTTTCCATAAAAGGCCCAATACTAATCATATCCATATATGGATTAGTATTATTTGCTAATTAGTCCTACTAAGTTAGCAACTTGTTGCAATATGATCCTTCTAGTTAATCCTTATTAATTAAGTCCCTTGTCCAATTATATCCATATGGCGTGTGACCCCATAGGTTTCTACTTAAGTGGTAGTAACTATTTACAAACATGGAGCGGTGTCTAGCAGCACATCCATGCCACCCAATTAATAGAAATAGTCATCTTGACAAACCCTGTGATCTTATTATCGCATCCATTTGTCTCATTATCCGAATTGGACACGAGACATACAAGTCACACTCGTATATCCAATCCATGTTCCTCGATCCTGGGAATAGCCCTATCTATCCATGCATATGACATAAGTATCCCCATATTGATTCATATGAGTATCGCCAGACATTCCATAGGCGCCATCCCTCGAGTGGCCTTGGATATTTACTCCCTTTATGTGGGAGGGAAAAATCCTATCTACATCACTCACCATCTCTAAGCTTGCTTCCTACTGTGCCCAACATGCGCTTTTATAACTACCTAGTTACGGAGTAGCGTTTGACGTTGTCAAAGCACAATATTCTACAACTAGAGGATCTAGCGACTTCAAGTCTAAGGATGATAATATCCTATCACCGCGAGAAGCGCTTGTGACTTTACATAACTTGTATGTAGCCTTCTCGGATTTGGGTCAATCCAGTATGTCATTACTCCTAATACATACCCATGTGTTGGATCGTGATATCTCCATATCAATCCAACTCCATACTAGTCTATAGATGACCGTCATGTTAATCATTATATTTGACTAGGGATATTTAAGACTAAATAACACGATTTGTAAATCTAAGGACTTCATTATATTAAATATCTCCATAAATAATACAATAATTATTCTAGCCAATTCATACTAAAATTAGATTGCCTCTAGGGCATCTATTCCAACAGTCTCCCACTTGCACTTGAGCCAATCTGGTGCATCGCGTATGCCAATCGCCCTAGTGTGCTCTTCATGCTTGCGCTGAAAAAGCGGCTTTGTAAATGGATTTTCCAGATTATCATCTGTAGGAATCTTGCATATCTTCACATCTCCTCTATCGAGAATCTCTCGAATAAGATGGAACTTCTGACACGAATTCTTTACGCGCTTAAACACAAGTATAAGGTCAAGTAGTATTAGGAGTATTTTACCACTCCGAGTATCGAACCCAAGGGAATTTACAATTATTAGTTGACTAGAGACTAATTATGAGATATCTTTGTAACCGGTAAAAAGGGTTGGATTTTATTGTCGCCCACAAACAAGGGACTAAAATTAAATGGTATTAACTAATTGTTTTTGTGGAGTTTTTCACTTTTAAACGAATATAAATTCTGTTGGAATATGATTAATAAAGAAGAACTAGGTAATTGATGGTCCCTAGGGTTGTTAACGATTTCCGGATTATGCTTGAAACACTCTACTCACGTTCTAGTCATATCGGGTAATGCTCATCACGATCTTCTCTCGATCTCACGTGAATTTGTGCAAATAATAGCTTTCGTGTCCTCTCGGTCCACCTCCGTCTACCACTACAATCTAGTTGAGTAGTTAGGCTCGTTCACCGGGTCGTTTCGGTCCACCGAATTCACTAAGTTCTAACAATATCAACCGAAACTACCCTCACACGATTAATCAAGTTCCTATCTCCTCTCGGTCTCAAGAAACTACAAGATCACCTAAACTATTCTTTAGCACGTCTCAATGAGTTCACTTTCGTGCAACCCTATCAACAAGTAATATTCTACGGGTGATCAAGCCAAGAACATTAATAAATGGGTACAAGAATAGATAAGCTAACGAGAACGTTCATAGAATTTAAGCAAAAGCATGCATCAAGTCCAAAATCCGGAAAATCATCCAACAAAACCTAGTTTTCCATCAATCACCTAGCTTAAAGTGTTTAGCTAGACATAATATTGTTCAACATAATCAAAATAATAGAGTTCATGAAGAAAAGATGAAGAAACAAAGATCAAACGCTAAAATCTTCAATGGAATTGATGATTCTTGCTCCAAGCTTGTTCTCCCGTCTTCTCCAGCTCTCTAGAATCCAAATATGTGTGAATACCCCATTAGGATCGTCCCAATACGTTGGAAATAGGTTAGAGTCTTCAAAATTTCAAGAAATTACCAAAAGAACCCAACAAATTTTGTCTGGCCGCTTTGTTCGCACGAACACCAGACTGTTCGTGCGAACAGTGTTCGTGTGAACAGGAATTTTGTTCTTATTTTCCAGCAGTCCCTTTTTCACTTCTTTTGGCCTTCAAAAAATTTTTCTAAGGAATTTTGTTCGTGCGAACAAAAGCTTGTTCGCACGAACACCCCAGGGAATTTTCTCAGATTTGCATCCTCTTTGACGGACCATATCTTTCTCGTCCGATCTCCGTTTTAGCTCCGTGACCTATCGTTGGAAAGCTCTCTGAGTATACTTTCATTTTCCACTGGTCTCACTCCAAACTGTATTTTATAACTTGAGATAATATCAAAATAGTGGAGAGTGGTCACTTTTTCTCCTCCGACTTCGCTTCTCTTGCTTCCTCTTGAGTTTGCTTTGCTTCCGAAGTTCGTTTCATGCCTCCTAGCCATCGTTTAGCATCCGTTCCTGTCAAGACAACATGAAAAACCATACCAAGCAATTATATTTGACAAATAACATCGAAATATGCATCAAAACGCCCGGATTAGCAATAAAGTGATAAAAATTCAACTTTCTACGTTTTCTCAACATTCATAGTGTAAACTCATATTTCAAACCCCGGAATCACGCAAAACGGTATAAAGTATGCAAGAAATATAAATCTAATAGAGAGTTATCAAATTCCCCCACACTACCTTTTTAGGTGTCCCGAGCAAAATCAACCCTTACACTACGTTTTAATCCACCGAATTACATAAAACTTCACTAGCCATGTGACACAAACAACCCACACACGCAATGCAATCTACATGACTATAGACAATGCAACTCGATTTTACACAATGCAAGTAATAAAATAACGCAATTTTTTTTTTCTTTTTCTTTAGAGATTGGGCAATCTCGCTATCACTAACCAAAATCATCAAGCTCTCACAAGTCTTTTTCGAAATTTCACAACCAATAGCAAGAAATTGAGATAAGATGATCATACACACAAGTTCACTAAGGGGTCCCCAAACATCCACCATAAACAATCCAAGACTTGGGCACATCCTTTAGCTCAGAGGGTCTAGGCATATTAAGTACTAAGATAGTCTTTCGTCGCCAAGTCATTTGAGGTTTTCAGACCCTCTTAGCCGTTATTGCATTGAATGCAAGTTGTCCCAGTGACGGGAGACACAACTCCGTGTAATACAGCTTGAATTTAATTTTCCCTAGTTTCTCTAATTTGATTGAATCCAAATTCTCCACGTGAATGGAGGCACATTAGGTTGTTCACCGTATCTAATCCAAGAGAAGATTTTGATTCATTTTTTTTCATTCTCTTCTATTTTTTCAACCGTGCATTTAGAGCAACTAAGTGCGGGCTTTTTCGGTTAGCTCTTGAAACCGCCTTAAGGGATGGTGGTGTACGCCCCCTGACTTCGCTTAGGCCGAGGCAACCGTACCACATGGAACCGACTCAACACGAAGGTCCACCCCAGATTTGCAAGAGGCCACAAGTTTCCACTCGAAAACAGACTATTCGATTTCTTAGGACTAAATTCTCCTAGCACAATAAAGGAACTAAATGTATGCCCTCATCTAATTTCCACATTCCCTGAATACCCGGGACATCCTTTCGTGAAACATGTGCGCAAGATACTAATAATTAAAGACATCCCTACTACGGTGCTTCCTATTCTCCGAGACTCTTTCATTGAACTCTCTTCGGTTTCTAGCTTCATCAACTGCCCTTATGCTCAAAATTTTCAATTTTTTATGGATTTTTTGCTTTTCTATTTTTTTTTCTATTCTTTTTTTTTCATATTTCCTAGACTCTACATGCATTTTGGCCAACTCGATTAACCACACGATTGGGTGGGGGACTCAATAAAGTAAAAGTGCTAACAAAATTCATAAACTACACAGTCCTACCACACACTAACACAATACGCACACATAAATGTATGCAACAAGGCGATGCAAACAAAGACATAGCTAGCGAACGTAGATACAAACCCCCCCCACACTTAAGTGTTTCGTTGTCCTCAACGAATTTAGAGATCAAGTAGGAGGGTTCCTCGCTTAAATGTGTAGGCGGTGGATTGCAACATTCATCACTCAAAATGTAGATTTGAAAGAGAGTGTTAGAAGTACCTGGGTGCCCGGACCTACATGGACAAGGGGTCTTGTGGACCGTTGACAATGTCCGGAGAAGTTTCTACGCGCCCCGATTCCGATGTGCGGCTAAGATATAAATTGTAGCCCTCTCATGCGTGTATCACCTAACATATTGGAATCGCTCCTCGACCTCGAGCAATTCTCTGTTATTTTATGCATAATCTTGTGGGGCTTTTTATTTTCCCCAATTTCGTGCAATCTCTAGCATGCACATCAAGAAGGGGAATCCGGTGCGTCTTCTGTACCCGTGTCCCTGCACACTGATTTGAAAAATAAGTCCACTCTCTCTCACCCCTCATAGTCAAATATAGAGAACTCCTAAATAAATAAAAAAATAGAAAGCATCCTACTCTACATTGGGTTGCCTCCCAAGCAGCGCTTTGTAATTTAAGGTCGACGGCCCGACCATGTTACCTCATGAGGCTCAGAAAGGTGGTTTGGCAGGTCGTGTCGCATCCAACTTCTGGCGCTGGATACTCATGACTACCTCGTGCGCCTGAACACTCGATTCCTTACCCTTAGGATCTGGCGGATCTTCTTGTGTCAGCTCTGAAATTCCACGCATAAATTTCACAGGAAATGGCAAGTCTGGCTTCACCTCATAAGTGTATTGAGGAGTCAGTTTGAAAACCTGAAAGGTCTCCACAGTATCGTTTACCCTCATGATCAACTCTCCATTCTCCACATCAATTAAAGTCCGACCAGTAGCGAGAAAGGGCCTACCAAGAATGATCGGAACGTCACCAACTGGCATGTCAAGGATCACAAAATCAGCTAGCATGATCAAACTACCAAACCTCACAAGTAAGTCTTCTACCACCCCAATGGCCTTCTCGGACGACTTATCTGCGAACTACAGATTGATCCAGGTTTTACTAGGCTCTCCGACACCTAGCTTTTTAAATACTGAAAGGGGCATCAAGTTGACACTTGCCCCCAAATCACACAGGGCCTTGCGTGTATATGCCCCGCCAAGTGTAGCTTCAATCACAAAACTACCTGGATCTTTCTTCTTCTTAGGTAGCCCATGCAAGACACATGAACTCACCTGCTCATTCAATTTCACTGTCTGAAAGTTATCCATAGCTTTTCTCCCATCGATCGCATCCTTGATAAACCGCGCATACTTAGGCGTTTTCTGCAGTGCCTCAATCAAAGGAATATTGATGTGCAGTTTGGAGAAAATATTGAGAAATCTCCTATACTCCTCAGAGTCATCCTTCTTCTTTCTAGTTTTCAATGGAAAGCAGTTCTTTAGAAGATGTGGGTGGTGGTAATACCTCGTTAGACTTTTCCTCATCATCTGGAGTCATGCCCTTTGATTGGGGGACCATGACAGGTGTCTTCTCAGAATCGAAGATCATGCTCTTTAGCTTTTGACGCTTCAGTTCTGGCATGGCTCGGGTATGGTGGATCAGTCAATGAAACCCCGCTGCGAGTGGTAATGGCATTTACCTGGCGCACATTCTCTATGTCAGACGATAGAGAACCAGGTGCTCTAGCAGATAATTGCGTTGCAATTTGCCCAACTTGAACCTCTAGTGAACGAAGAGATTCGTAGCCTGCAAATCAGAAGAAATAGCATTGACCATCGCGGTCATATCGTTCATGTTGTTACTCAGCTGTGTTAGCGCCTTAGTAAGTACATAAATCTCTGGGTTTGGCGCTACAGCAGCCGGTGGTGGAGCCTGCGACACTTGTGCTTGTGGCATGTGCTGAAACCCAGGTGCGTATATAGCTCCAGACTGATCCCCATACCTGAAACCTGGATGATCTCTTGTTCCTGGTCTGTAGTTCCCTTGGTTCCAATTCTGCCGTTGTCCTTGTGCCCCTACAAAGTTCACATCTTCACTTGCAATCTGGGCCAAGGCTGAATCAAATTCCTGTTCCTCTACTCGTGCAACTGGCTTCTTATCCCGATACACATGCTTGGCTAAATCTGACACCATCTTGCTAATCCCAGTCTTCCATTCATCATCTTTAGGTTCAGGCAATGCCGATAATCTCATGGAATTATAGAGTTGTGAGTCCTGCTTAGCGAGCTGCTTCATGAGCGCATAGGCTCCTTCCTTGTCAACAGAGTACAGAAAATTGCCTCCAGCTTCTCTGTTAACCAGATCCTGATTGTGACGTTCTAGACCATAGTAGAAGACCTGGAAAATTTTGTAATCCCCAAAATCATGGTTTGGGCACTTCCAGATCAAATGCATAAAACGGTCCCATGCATCTACCAAAGTTTCATCGGCCTGTTGCCGAAAACCTAGAATATCACCCTGCAGCTCAATCACCCGTTGAACTGGATAAAACTTGGCCATGAACTCATCCACACACTGAGCCCATGTACTTATCGAATCAGGGGCTCTTGACTGTAGCCACTTCTCAGCTGAACCCTTCAGACAGTAAGGGAAAAGAATTAGCTTCAACGCCTCTGCTGTTACATCCTTGTACATGGTAGTCTTTATGTACGCGTTGAACCTACCAATAAATTCATTGGGGTCTTCATCCCTGTTCCCATAGAATTGGAACTGATTGGTCACCGTCTGACTTGTCGTAGGCTTAAGATCAAAGTGCTCGGCCTGTATCTCTGGCACTACAATTGCCGGATTATGTCCATAGGTGGACGACTGAAACTTCTCCACGATAGTCTGTCCAGACTTGTTGTATGGTGTCTGGGTGTTGCGATCATTCACCAGTTTAGACAACTCTTCCACCCTCTGATTGAGCTGCGTGTTGGTCAATTGATCACCCATAGTGCTATGTTTCTGTCTTCTCCTCTAATCTCTGAATAATTTCTTTGGGTCTTCAAGTGGGGGCACAAGTTCTCTAGGGATCCTGGGCATACACTGATGACCTGAAAAGCATAATCAAATACAAGTGAGAAAACAAGTAGCAAATTAAACAAAAAGTAAAAGAATATCCTAAATCAATTTCTACTAACTAATAAACCGTTAAATTCCCCAACAACGGTGCCAAAAACTTGACACGAATTCTTTACGCGCTTAAACACAAGTATACGGTCAAGTAGTATTAGGAGTATTTTACGACTCCGAGTATCGAACCCAAGGGAATTTACAATTATTAGTTGACTAGAGACTAATTATGAGATATCTATGTAACCGGTAAAAAGGGTTGGATTTTAATAAGTTGTCGCCCACAAACAAGCGACTAAAATTAAATGGCAATTAACTAATTGTTTTTGGGGAGTTTTTCACTTTTAAACGAATATAAATTCTGTTGGAATACGATTAATGATGCGCAGAATACAGGCTGTTCGCAAGTATACGAAATCAAGTAATACCGGGTGTATTTCAACTCGAGTTGTCGATCCCACAGAGACTGTTTCGTTTTCTCACGTAGTCAGTTTTAGTTAACCGAGCGTAGTAACAAGGAGGAGTTGGTTGTGATAGCAGTTTACTAAACTAAAAACAGAAATAAAAAACGCAAACGTAGATATTTTTTGTGACGTTTTCTGAAATAAGCTAAATCGGTTGTTACTATAATAGATGGGAATTAGGCTCCAGGATCCCCTAGGGTTTCTACAGATTTCAGTTTTACGTTTGATTATGAAAACATTCAGCAGTTTCGTTATCTGTGCAACGTACCGGTTGTGCAGTGACCTTTCAGCTTCCACACATAATCCCGATCCTGAAGACTTTCGGATTCCTGTTAAGATGCCTAAGTCTGCAGTCTCGATCTAATCTTGTTAGGGTTTCTAACCTGTCCAGATGACCCGGGTCAAATTCTCTAACAGTCGGTCTCACGTTTTTCGGTGCTAGCCCTATCTCCCTTTCTCTGGTCGGTCTATCAGGGTAAGGTACTAAATCCTGACTTTTCCTCCTAACCCTAACCTGACGTCTTCACCTACAGGCTCGGGTCTATAGCAATTCTGGGTGATCAATCCTATCATGCATATACGATAATAATCAAAGCCAGAATAACAGATACAACTTGCTAAATTAAGATAACAATCATGAATCCATAATCAAAGTAGTCATAAAATCTGGGTGCGAAACCCTAGGTTCACCGAGAACCTAGGTAAGAAATTTAGCTACGAATAGACATAATATTAAACACAGTTTCTGAATATAAAGAGAGAGAATGTAATCAAACTAAGTCTTCGAATCTCGAATCGCTCTTCCGTGCTCACCCGGGATGCTCTGACTTGTCCTTCGGTTGTGTTGTGTATTGTGTGTCAAAACGATTCTGGACGAGTCTTTAAATAGAGCTGTTTTTTCCCGAAACGCGTGCGCCAGAAATTACGAAAACTTCCACCGGTCCAGCGACTTTGGAAAAAAGTCAAACTGGCTGCGTATATACGCAAGGGTTGCGTATACACGCAACCAGGGGCCCACAAACCACCCACCACCACCTCCCTGCCTGCGTATATACGCAAGGCTTGCGTATATACGCAGCCCCTGCGTATATACGCAGGCAGGGGCTGTGGTCGTGGCCCTGCTTGCTCCTCTGGTGGGCCCGATTGGGTCTCCTAGGTCCCACTCCTCTGCCTGATGTCCCCGGTTTGCCTCCCTTGGTGTTCTCCTGCTTTTCCGTGTTCCCGTCTTGGCCCGATCTTGTGCACGTTTCCCAAGACGATCCTGGTTTGGTCCCGGCACGCTTCCCGATGCACCTTCCGAACCTGTTCCTGAAAAGGCAACTTGAACGAAACCCGCGATCATATCCAATAAAAGCAATAAATATGCAAGAATCCAGAAAGTACAAATAAACGTTTCTTTCTAAATTCCCGAGGCATTTAAGGCAATTTCCGGCAAAATGCACTGTTTCCGACGCAAACGCTCGTGAAATCAGGCTATAAGATAACCCCTAATTGGGCGTTATCAATTAATAAAGAATAAATAGGTAATTGATGGTCCCTAGGGTTGTTAACGATTTCCGGATTATGTTTGAAACACTCTACTCACGTTCTAGTCATATCGGGTAATTCTCATCACGATCTTCTCTCGATCTCACGTGAATTTGTGCAAATAATAGCTTTCGGGTCCTCTCGGTCCACCTCCGTCTACCACTACAATCTAGTTGAGTAGTTAGGCTCGTTCACCGGGTCCTGTGGGTCCACCGAATTCACTAAGTTCTAACAATATCAACTGAAACTACCCTCACACAATTAATCAAGTTCCTATCTCCTCTCGGTCTCAAGAAATTACAAGATCACCTAAACTATTCTTTAGCACGTCTCAATGAGTTCACTTTCTTGCAATCCTATCAACAAGTAATATTATACGGGTGATCAAGCCAAGAACATAAATAAATGGGTACAAGAATAGATAAGCTAACGAGAACGTTCATAGAATTTAAGCAAAAGCATGCATCAAGTCTAGAATACGGAAAATCATCCAACAAACCCTAGTTTTCCATCAATCACCTAGCTTAAAGTGTTTAGCTAGACATAATATTGTTCAACATAATCAAAATAATAGAGTTCATGAAGAAAAGATGAAGAAACAAAGATCAAACGCTAAAATCTTCAATGGAATTGATGATTCTTGCTCCAAGCTTGTTCTCCCGTCTTCTCCAGCTCTCTAGAATCCAAATATGTGTGAATACCCCATTAGGATCATCCCAATACGTTGGAAATAGGTTAGAGTCTTCAAACTTTCAAGAAATTACCAAAAGAACCCAAAAAATTTCGTCTGGCCGCTCTGTTCGCACGAACACCCGACTGTTCGTGCGAACAGTGTTCGTGTGAACAGGAATTTTGTTCTTATTTTCCAGCAGCCCCTTTTTCACTTCTTTTGATCTTCAAAAAATTTTTCTAAGGCATTTTGTTCGTGCGAACAAAAGCTTGTTCGCACGAACACCACTGGGAATTTTCTCATATTTGCATCCTCTTTGACGGACCATATCTTTCTCGTCCGATCTCCGTTTTAGCTCTGTGACATATCGTTGGAAAGATCTCTGAGTCTACTTTCATTTTCCACTGGTCTCGCTCCAAAATGTATTGTAGAACGTGAGATACTATCAAAATAGTGGAGAGTGGTCACTTTTGCTCCTCCGACTTTGCTTCTCTTGCTTCCTCTTGAGTTTGATTTGCTTGCAAAGTTCGTTTTATGCCTCCTAGCCATCGTTTAGCATCCGTTCCTGTCAAGACAACATGAACAACCATACCAAGCGATTATATTTGACAAATAACATCAAAGTAAACTCATATTCATAGTGTAAACTCAACTTTCTACGTTTTCTCAACTATATTTGACAAATAACGCCCGGTTTAACAATAAAGTGCTAAAAACTCAACTTTCTACGTTTTCTCAACATTCATAGTGTAAACTCATATTTCAAACCCCGGAATCACGCAAAACGATATAAAGTATTCAATAAATATAACTCTAATAGAGAGTTATCAACTTCCGGAGTACGTGTTTGGATTTGTGGTGTGATCTGGGTTCCTTAGATTGAGCGATCGCGCCTTTGTTGTCACAATACAACACTGTGGCATCCTTAATGCTAGGAACTACACCAAGCTCAGAAACAAATTTTCTGATCCAAACAGCTTCCTTTGCTGCACCACTTGCAGCAATATACTCATCCTATGTTGTAGAATCAGCAACCATCTCTTGCTTGGAACTCTTCCAGCTCACAGCTCCTCCATTTAGGCAATACACAAATCCCGACTGTGATCTGAAATCATCTCTGTCGGTTTGGAAGCTTGCATCCGTGTAACCAGTTATACGCAACTCTTCCTCACCTCCAAATATCAAGAACACATCCTTAGTTCTTCTCAATTACTTGAGGATGTTCTTGACTACTATCCAGTGACGTTCACCCAGATTAGACTGATATCTGCTCGCCATACTCAACGCGTATGATACGTCCGGTCTAGTACATTACATGGCGTACATGATAGATCCTATGGCCGAGGCATAGGGGATCTTACTCATGCGGTCCATCTCAATCTTATTGGATGGACAATTACTCTTCGAAAGAGTAATTCCATGGGACATGGGAAATAATCCCTTTTGGAATCTTGCATGTTGAACCATTTCAACACCTTTTCTATATATGTACTTTGACTTAGGCCTAGCAACCTCTTAGATCTATCCCTATAGATCTTTATACCGAGTATATAGGCTGCTTCCCCTAATTCTTTCATTGAGAAACACTTTCCTAGCCAATCCTTAACTGATTGCAACATAGGAATGTCGTTTCAATAAGTAGTATGTCATCCAAAAACAAGACCAGGAACGCTACGGAGCTCCCACTAACCTTCTTGTAGACACAAGACTCACATTCGTTCTTGAAGAAGTCAAACTCTTTGACGGATTCATCAAAACGTCAATTCCAACTCCTAGAAGCTTGCTTCAATCCATAAATGGATCGTTGAAGCTTACAGACTTTATTTTCATTCTCTGGATCTACAAAACCTTCTGTTTGTGTCATATACACATCCTCGAGAAGATTCCCATAAAGGAATGCTGTTTTGACATCGATCTGCCAAATCTCATAGTCATAGTAAGCCGCAATTGTAAGTAGGATTCGGATGGATTTGGTCATAGCGACTGGGGAAAAAGTTTCATCATAGTCTATACCATGAATCTGTCTGAATCCTTTAGCCACCAATCGGCCCTTATAGGTAACCACATTACCATCCCTGTCGGTCTTCTTCTGGAAGAACCATTTGCACCCTATGGGGCGTGCCCCTTGGGGTGGTTCCACCAAAGTCCATACTTGGTTTGTGTACATGGATTCCATCTCGGATATCATGGCTTTTAGCCACTTCTGAGAGTCCGACCCTTGCATGGCCTCTCCATAGGTAGTAGGCTCATCTCCTATGAGCATAGTGTCACCAGTTTCCGTCACGAGAAGTCCATACCTCTCTGGATGTACTCTACTCGACCTACGAAGCTCTTGTGTTACTTGAACAGGTTGCTCCACAACCTGTTGTGGTTCCTGTTCATGTTCCATAACCGAATCAGTAATTTGTGGTTCTTGAACTTCTTCAAGTTCTACAGTCCTCCCAGTTGCTCCTTTAGAGACAAATTCTCTTTATAGAAACACGCCGGTCCGAGCAACAAACACTTTGTTATCGGTTGGATTGTAGAAGTAATAGCCCTTAGTTTCCTTAGGGTATCCCACAAACTTACATTTATGCAATTTCGGCCCAAGTTTGTCTGGCTGTAAACGTTTTACATAAACATCGCAGCCCCATATCCTCATAAACGACATTGTGTGACGGCTCCCACTCCACATCTCATGTGGTGTCTTCATGACTGATTTGGATGGAACACGGTTAATGGTGAAAGCTGCACACATTAAAGCATAGCCCCAAAAAGATAACGGAAGATCTGTTTGACACATCATAGATCTCACCATGTCCAAAAAGGTTCGATTCCTCCTCTCGGATACACCATTCCATTGTGGCGTTCCGGGTGGAGTGAGTTGGGATAATATCCCACACTCTCTAAGATAATCATCAAAATCTTGGCTCAAGTACTCACCTCCTCGATCTGATCGTAGAGCTTTGATACTTTTGCCAAGTTGCTTCTCTACTTCATTCTTAAACTCCTTGAATTTTTCAATAGATTCGGATTTAGCCTTCATAAGGTATACAAATCCATATCTACTGAAATCATCAGTGAATGTAATGAAGTAGACATAACCACCTCTGGCAGGTGTAGCAAACGGCCCACACACGTCAGTATGTATAAGTGCTAGTTGCTCACTAGTCCTTTCACCTTTCTTGTTGAAAGGGGACTTTGTCATCTTTCCTAACAAATAAGCCTCACATGTCTCATATGATTCAAATTCAAATGAGTCTAGAAATCCATCCTTATGGAGTCTAGATACACGTTTCTCATTTATATGGCCTAGACGACAATGCCATAGATAAGCAGGATTTAAATCATTCATTTTAATCATCTTAGTATTTATGTTATAGATTGGATAGCTTAGATCAAGGATGTATAATCCATTAAATAATTGCTCACTACAATAGTGAATACTATCAAAATAAATAGAACAACAATTTTTCTTTATTGAAATAGTAAAACCTTTCTTGTCCAGACAAGATACGGAAATAATGTTCTTACTCATAGAAGGAACATAAAAGCATTTATCTAATTCTAATACTAATCCAGAAGGCAGAGACAACCTATACACGCCTATAGCCAATGCGGCAACTCTTGCTCCATTCCCAACGCGCAAGTCCACCTCTCCTTTTCTTATACTTCTACTTAGATCCTGCATATTTAAAAAAATATGAGATCCACATCTAGTATCCAATACCCATGATGAAGAAGTAGTTGAATTAGCATCTATAACAAAAACACCTGGTGATTGTGGGATCACTATCCCAAGCCTTTGGCCACGCCACCAGCAGGTTTAAGAGCAGTGTCCTTAGGTTTAGCAACTGCCTTGCCTTTACCCTTGGAAGTAGAGGCAAACCTTTTGCCTTTTCCTTTCTGCACCATCATTATGGCCTTGCCCTTTCCCTTGTTGATGGATTGTTCAGCTGTCCTCAACATATTGTGTAGCTCTGGCAGAGGTTTGGCGATCTCATTCATGTTATAGTTCATGATGAACTATCCATAACTATCCGACAATGATTGCAGAACGAGATCCGTGGCCAAATCTTGACCAATCGGGGACCCTAGGCGATCGAGAATCTCAAGATACCCGATCATCTGCAACACATGCGGTCCTACTGGGTTCCCTTCTGCCAAGTGACTCTTGAACAATGCCCGAGAAACTTCATACCGTTCAACCCTTGCCTTCTCTTGAAAGAGCTGCTTCAAGTGTTCGATCATATCGACTGCATTCATGTTCTCATGTTGCTTCTGAAGCTCTGGAGACATGGTGCAAAGCATAAGGCATGTCGCATCATTAGTATCGTCAACACGTTTCTGATACGCCTTTAGGGCTGCAGGGGTATTGTTCTCTGGAGACTCTAGAACGACTTCTTCTAGTGTGTACATTTTCTTTTCTTGTTTAAGAACAATTCTTAAATTTCTGTACCAGTCTAGAAAGTTGGTTCCAGAAAGCTTGTCCTTCTCAAGAACAGCCTGTAGGGAGTGTGATGAATTCGATGAATTGTTTGCCATTGGAATTCTACAAAACGAGGAATATATAAGATTTTAGTATGATTTAACTATACTCAATAATGGCTAGATTATTAAATATAGCTCCTCCTATTTTCTCGGATTAACAACCCTCCATATTAATGCGGAAAATATCCTTATATTTTCTAGTGGGCCAGGATCCATATTTCGTCTTTTCCGAGCTTGCTTTGGCAAGTCACCCGGAATTGGTTGTTTAGGTAGGAACCATTACAATTACATCATGTGTAACTCTTGGTTCAATTGGGCAAATAACCATTATTTATCCATCCTCATGGATAATCTTAATTGTATGCCTCTAGGTTCTTTTAATCTTATTTAATCTACCTAGTTGTGTCCAACTTCTTACTTAAACAATTGCACATTGTTACTTGCCATCGCATCTAATCACGATAAACCATGTTGCCATGCATTGGCACGCACAATCATGGGATATAGTGATCATGATGAGTGTTTAAATAACGAGAAGGCATAAACACAATATTTTGAATGAGGGATTTGCCTTTCGATTTTAATTTATATTGTTGATCCATATCAACATGATCTATATGTTTGAGTTTTGGGAATAACTCCAAATCATAGATCCGGGTTGTCTACTTTTCTTATTATCCTAATCGCATGCATCAACCATACACCAATCACAAAATAATAAGACAATAAAATAAACAACCACAACAAAAATAAACGTGATGTGGATATGGCCTTTCTAGACTAAGATATTCCCAAGCCAATGAGAATATGTATGAACCCTAAAATATATCACATCGCCATGCGCCTCCATCTTTTGGTCCATCCTTCATAGCTTTGTAGAATGCTTCATGCTCCATCTCCATGGATCCAATGGTTTTGGGCTTCTTTTCTTCAATCTTGGCTAACAATCTATTTTATCTAGCTACACCTATACTAAACAAACTAAATCTCACAAGTTGAGAAATAAACGACTCGCAGGCCGTAAACCTTAATTAACTATTACATTAGATCAGCTCGCAGGCCGTAAAACAAACCACAAAATAAACATTCACACACAAACCAGAACCTAGGGCCATATCCAATCACCATGTGAATAGCACATAAACAGTTAAAACCAATTTTAACGCGCTTGTTCAATTTTAATTGTTTTAGAAGAAGTAGGGTAAAAAACAATCCTAAAAGAACTTCCCAAAGCCCTATTGGATCACACACGTCCCTAGGGCCCGGCCTAGCCCAAGCCGCCGGTCCCCCCGTTCTCGCCTAGGCCCGGGCAGCCCTTAGGCTGTGCGTGGATTGGGCGGCAAGGCACGAGGGCGGTCCCCTATGGGGGCCCGAACCCTTCTAGGAGTTGTTTCCAAAAACAACTCCTTTCCTTGTTGCCCAATCCAAGTTGTTTCCATGTTGAAAAACCCTTTTCCAAACATGTGCCCAAACCCTAATTTTCAAACCAAAAACTCACTAATTTGTTGCATCCAATGCACAATTAGATCTTGTTAAATTGAATCTCCATTCAATTTGCATCTACTATGCTTAATTTGTCATTTTCGCGATAAACATGAATTTAAAGTGTTAAAACAACAAAATCGTAACACATAAACTACGTTATGCTCTACGACATGTGGCTCTGATACCACTGTAGGGTTTTGAACATGGAATCGCAGCGGAAGATAATAATTATTCCGTTCAAATCCCTCCAAGGATCACAAGTCAAGAATACATAACGATAGTAAAGGATTAACATGTGTGTACCTTTGGGTTTTCCTATGATGACTTCAAACACGAACAGTGTCATGTTCTCTACGATTGATCCACCCATAGGATAGAGAATTGGACCTTCCAACATTCTTGTGATAGCTATAACGGAGGAAGGAGACAATGGAATCACGCAACGAAGCAACAAAGGAGGAGCTCGGCCTCCCTTTGTTGGCCGACGGGTTTGGGGCGGCGGGTAAGGGGCGTTCGGCCTCTTGCCTTGCTTGCTCTCAACTATTTTCTCTCCTCTCGATATGTGCTATGAATAACATGTATAGAGAGGGAAGGAATGAGTTCCTTTATATAGTCCAACTACTCCTAGTTGTTTCCATAAAGGGCCCAATACTAATCATATCCATATATGGATTATTATTATTTGCTAATTAGTCCTACTAAGTTAGAAACTTGTTGCAATATGATCCTTCTAATTAATCCTTATTAATTAAGTCCCTTGTCCAATTTTATCCATATGGCGTGTGACCCCATAGGTTTCTACTTAATTCGTAGTAACTATTTACAAACATGGAGCGGTGTCTAGCAACACATCCATGCCACCCAATTAATAGAAATAGTCATCTTGACAAACCTTGTGATCTTATTATCGCATCCCTTTGTCTCATTATCCGGATTGGACACGAGACATACAAGTCACACTCGTATATCCAATCCATGTTCCTCGATCCTGGGAATAGCCCTATTCATGCATATGACATCAATATCCCCATATTGATTCATATGAGTTTGGCCAGAAATTCCATAGGCGCCATCCCTCGAGTGGCCTCGGATATTTGCTCCCGTTATGTGGGAGGGAAAAATCATATCTTCATCACTCACCATCTCTAAGCTTGCTTCCTATTGTGCCCAACATGCGCTTTTATAACTACCCAGTTACGGAGTAGCGTTTGACGTTGTTAAAGCACAATATTTTACAAATAGAGGATCGAGTGACTTCAAGTCTAAGGATGATAATATCCTATCACCGCGAGAAGCGCTTGTAACTTTACGTAACTTGTATGTAGCCTTCTCGGATTTGGGTCAATCCGGTATGTCATTACTCCTAATACATACCCATGTGATGGATCGTGATAACTCCACATCAATCCAACCCCATACTAGTCTATAGATGATTGTCCTGTTAATCATTATATTTGACTAGGG
This sequence comes from Linanthus parryae, assembly GCA_023055425.1. Lineage (NCBI taxonomy): Eukaryota > Viridiplantae > Streptophyta > Magnoliopsida > Ericales > Polemoniaceae > Linanthus > Linanthus parryae. The sequence goes on from JALGPY010000006.1 coordinate 82,332,094, forward strand.
ATATTTAAGATAAACAACACGATTTGTAAATCTAAGGACTTCATTATATTACATATCTCCATAAATAATACAATGATTTTTCTAGCCAATTCATACTAAAATTAGATTGCCTCTAGGGCATCTATTCCAACACATATCTCTTTGGACAGCCTAGCACATTTGAAAATTCAGAGTGGTCCAACTCAATTTCTATCCCAGCAACTCTAGATTTTATCACCAAGTGTGCAGATCTCCTAACTTGTGTCAAATTTAGATAGAAAAGTCTGGTGAGCCTAGGATAGGCTAACTCTTTAGGATTCAACATGACCCACAGAGAAATTTTCTTTACCATAGAGATGCACTTAAGTTTCATGTGTTCCACCATATGCATATTGATCATACTACAGAAACCAACATACATGGAAGCAAAACCATCTAACCACTGACCTTTAGATATGTTTGAGACAAACCAAGTCTCATAAGGGGTTGTGTTATTTGTTGAGGCCTTTGAATAGATCTGCAAGGCCTTCTCCAATTGACCTTCTGGCTGTTCTTTTGTCACATTCCCTTTCCTTTTTCTTCTTGAGTTGCTTTCTTCTTCAGCTTCTTTGAACTGGTGGACTCTGTTTCAGGTTGATTCTCTGTAATAGCTTTCTCTTTCTGCTTCTTCTTCTTTTCTGAGGAGGAAGTTGTAACCTTCTTGAACTTCTTCTTGGGTGGAGGAAGATCTGGAACTGCCTCTGCACTGGGAGTTCTGGAGCTAGAGTGTCCACTGACTTCTTGAACTTCATCCATTGCTGCCTTTCTTTTCTTCTCTGAAATAGGTTTCGATCCTCCAGCCATCTTGATTCTGTCTGAGGCTCTCCTTGTGCTCATTAGGGTTTGGGAGAAGAATAGACAGAGGTGGAATGATACGAAGAGAGGAGAAAAGAAGAAGATAAATACTGAAAGATTTTGAGTTTCAAAAGGAAACTAGTATCTCTCTGATCTCAAAAGATTTGCAATAATCAGAGAGATTTCAAAACTTTTATACCGTTGGAAAATAAAATATTCTAATACTATTTTTGGCTTAAATAAATTTATGAAAAAGGTAGCCGCTATATTAGGAAAATATTTACAGAGATATCACCCAATACAGAATGATCCAAGATTATTGACTATCAATGTAGCAGACTTATTTTCAAGGCTTTGAAAAGGCTTTCAAGGTCTTGAAAAATTGTAAAACTGCAACAGATAACGATCAAGGCTTTGAAATGATTTTCAAGGCTTTGAAAATCAGTTTAAAACTTTGAAAACACATACAAATTACCTTGCTTACCTGATGCCCCCCCTAAACCAATGCATTTTTATTTAGCATTCCCAATTCCAATCTTGGAGCTCAGTGAAGATGTCTGCAATTTGCAATTTGCAAGTTAGTGGCAACAAATTCAAGAACAATATCACATTTCTCAGCATGATTTCTGATGAAATGGTTTCTGACATCAATGTGCTTGGTTCTTGAATGTTGCATTGGATTATTTGTCATTGAAATTGCACTTGTGTTATCACACTTGATAGGTATGCTCCTGAAATCAAATCCAAGGTCTCTTAACTGTTGAGCAATCCATATTACTTGTGAGCAACATGCTCCTGCAACTATATATCCAGCTTCAGCTGTTGATAGAGAAACTTTTGACAAATATGCAATAATCAAATGGAACCCACCAAATTTTGCTTGTTTGTCAAAAGCTGAATGGCGCGCCCCACCACACATGCATGCCACAGTGGTGGGGCTAGCCCCAATGAATACTTTCTCGTGTCCTTAAGACCTCACCCTTTTTCAGAAAATACTTCCCTGCAAACGATCGGTAAGTCTAAACAGATTTCTTGGTGGAAACAAGAACTGGCTCCAAGTACTGTTACTTCCGTTATCAACCTGAGCAAATCCCTAGTTAGCCTACCATCCGAGCTATTTCCGAATCAAGGTTCTAAGTCTAACAGGTAGGGTATATATTTATGTCAAGGTAAGGCACAATCCTACTTGTTATGACATTCTCACAATTTCCCAAACTCACACCCCTCATAGAGTTCCCAAAAAACTGAACGAAACACCTAAGTTCCTGCTGTCTCAATCTCCCTGGCCCCGGGTGTGTCTTCGCCGTTCTCGCGACCACAAATGTGAAGCGGTGCAAATGTCTCGAAAATTGTGCTACCAACTCAGCTTTTCGACTAAATAACATAAATAACTGTAAAACTGTAAAACTAGAACATTACTTTTTTTTTTCTTTTCTTTTTTTTTTCTCCTTTTCTTCCCTTTTTTCATTTTTTTAGTACGCTAATATATACATAAAAAAATACAAGAATAATAATAAACAAAACTGGCTAAAGCTGAGTGGATAGAAATAAAATGCTGTCGCGGGGTACGGAAAATGTCCTCATGTGAAGTACCCACACACTAATCTCGAAGCGCTGATCCTGTAGACGGAATGATACTGTGCAGTCCCACCGAACCTCCTCATCACCAAATATGTAGAAAAACGGCACGACCACCTATTGACCCCACAACCCCCGAAACCCAGTTGTGCGGAAAGATACTCGCACGCGACTAACTCCACCTGTGGTCACTATGTAATACAGTGATCCACCCACAGTAGATAGGTGAGAGCCAAAGCGCCTTGGAATCCGCGAGTAGTCATCACTTGAGCTAGGGATCCGACTAGTTGCCACACCGCCGTCATTTAGGTAGTCGACAACCCGCCCACGGGTGCCGTCACGGTCATCGCATTTCGACGGAGTGATTGGTTATCAAGGGACCTCACGTCATGTTTCTTACCCCTAGGTCCAAATAGTAAACCCGTTTCAAGCTGTTTACCCCTTTTATTCTTAGCCACTGTAGCCTAGGAAGCCTTCGTTGAGACCTTCATCAGTCGTTAGTAGGCTTTCTACGCGTTATGATAGAGGGAGTGAGTTAGGGAGGTTTTTAGATGGGAGAACGGTGCAATTTTTCTTTTCTGTCAAAGGACTATCGTTGATTTCTCTCCAGTTTACGTTATTTCGATTGCCCTTTCTCAAAATTTTTCGATTTTTAATTTTTAAGATTTTTTTCGGAATTTTTGATTTTTTTTAATATCTATTTACAATGCAAGGCCAGAAAAAGTTGGTGGGTAGACTCAAATAAATAAAACATGTTGACTCAATAAAATAAAACTCAAACTGCAAATGAATACGAAAAAACGTGCAGACCGGGTTAATGCAGACACGACTCCCACCCCCACACTAAGGGATGGCATGCCCTCATGCCATGTACTGATCTGGCTGAAACGTCGGGTCAGACCCGGTCTCGGATGTAGCGGACATACTGCTAGGCGAGCTGCTGGTAGACCGGAACCTGCGATTGCTAGGTTTTGTCCCGGTCTCGTATTGGCCGCTGGGCGGGCTCGCGCTGGCGGCGTCCTATAGGCCCGGGAACTAGACCGACTATCCGACTGCTCGGGGGCCGGGTCATCGGCATGGTGACTCGGCCCGTCCTCACCGGACCATTTAGTAGAAAACTCGCTGGAGTAGGTGGGTGGAAAATACAGAGGCAGTTGGACCTCTCGTCCTCCTGGCGGCAGCTCGCTGCTCCTCCCGCAGGCTAGTAAAAGCCGCAGCCTGATCCTTGGCCACCTTCCGGGTGGTCCGTCGGTTATGCTGAAACAGCTTCCACAACTTCCCACACTTCTTTGTGAACATGTCCATAATGGACTTCTTATCGGAATCCATCCTCTCATCTACCCTGGTCAGTTTCTGCTCGAATACTGCCCATGGTGGTATGGTCGGGTCATGGTCAGCGACCCTAGATGGCCTGGTAGGCTCTGGACGGGCTGTCCCCGGTGGTATGGTCGGGTCACGGTCAGCGGCCCTAGATGGCCTGGTAGGCTCTGGACGGGCTGTCCCCGGTGGTATGGTCGCGTCTGGATGAGCCGGCTGACACAAGTTCGGGTGCGGTGCCGGTACGGGTGCGGGAACTTGGTGCGGGTGAGGCAAATTTTCAAAAACCAAGGGTGCGGGTGCGGCGAATTTATTTATATTTATATTTTCTGAAACGACATAACTAAATAACAAAGTTTATGAAATAAAAGAGATAGTGAGATCAAACGAGTGTCGTGGATTCTGGATTCGCGCTTCCGTGTTCACCGAGGTTGCTCTGAATTCTCCTTGGGTGTGTTGTGTCAAAAACGAGCTCTGGACGTTTCTTTATATACTGCGTGAGAAGCTTCCGGAAAACTGCCCGAAATTACAAAACTGCCACTGGCCGAAATCGCCTCCGAAAACGTGTTGTCTACGTGGCTAGCATTAGCCATGTAGACAGGGACTCTGCCAGCACCAAAATCTCTCTCTAACCCCCTGCCTGCGTGGTTGGGTCTCCCGACTGCGTGGCTATTTTGCTGGCTGCGTAGGTGGACCTCCCAACTGTGTAGCTATATTGCTGGCTGCGTAGCTATCCTGCTCGCTGCGTAGCTATCCTGCTGGCTGCGTAGCTGGACCTCCCAGCTGCGTAGCTATCTTGCTGGCTGCGTTTTGACCCGAAACTTGTCAAAATTACCAAAATACACCTGGGTCAAAACTGCTCCAAATTATGCCCAATCCTGACTCTGGTCCTAGAAAGACTGCTGACTGAATCGGGGCGCCAAAATCCAAACTCGACTTCCGAAAACCCGAGCCTCGTGCCAAAATGACCAAAATACCCCTGGGTCAGAACTGTCCCGAAAATCGTCACGAACATAAAATAGTTGCTCCCTACTCCGGACATCGGGAACCGAGGCTCCTTACTTGGGCTTGGCCTGTGTGGGACCCACACTTGACGGGAGTCGATTTTCGGTCGGACTCCGTTCCAGCATTATAACATGTTTTCGGAAAGCCCTTGACGTCTTCGTTCTTCTGCCGCTGGTTTCACTTCAAAACTCCAAGTAGAGCTCAAGATATTGTCAACCTCGTGCATCGCGGTCATTCTCGGTTTTGGCGTTTTCAGCTCTCTCGGCTCTCGCCCCTGCAATCCTGCTTCATTCCCGGTTCCTACACAAATCAAGTTCCTGCATAGACAATATGAACAAAAACCCGTGATCATATCTCGAAATGCGTGAAATAAAGTAGAAATTTACGAAGAGCAAATAAACATCTCGTTCCTAAAACCGAGGCTTTTAGAGGGTGAATCCTGGCTAAAACACGGCTTTTTGACGCAATGGCACGTCAAATCAGACTAAAAGATAACCCCTATTTGAGCGTTATCAATAATACGGGGTATGATATGTTTGATCCGTATCAGCATGTGTATCTGTGTGAATGCGAGCCTAATCAGCTTGTGATTTACTGTTTTGAAGTTCACTGCTGGTAGTCTAGCAATTGTCATTACGTAAAAGAGAAATTTATCAAGGCAGTGATCAGCTATAGAGTTTGTGTATGTGCAGATTTCATAAAACAAGGAACTGTGAGACAACTGCCTGTTGTGCATCACAAATCCCTTAGCTATGTTCTAATTTTAGTGCCTTGTAATCATTTCCGTAGATAACTATTCCAGAAAAGAAAATATGCCTGTGAATCCCTGTTTCAACTTTGTGTAAATATCATCTGTATCACCTGAGAATCACCAAAGTACTTGGAATGGACAGTCTTCTCATGTTCTGGAGTCTTTCTGGGTCGAACTTATGCTCACTGCACTAGAAAAAATAATGCTTATGGGAATACATTAGTGAAAACAGACTATTTAAATGTAGTAAGCTTTTTACCTACTCAAGAGGGCTCTTTCAGTTCCATTATTTTGTTCCATTTCCAACAGAGGAGCAACAACCAATGGAGAATTTCTCCTTCCATTCAAGACCGGTGCATTTCTATCGAAAGCTCCTATGCTTCCAGTGATCCTAAGATACCCTTATCAGAGATTTAGTCCTGCTTGGGAATCCATATCTGGGGTGAGTGAGTTTTCTCTCATAACTGAAATATGCACCATCACTTCTGGATATGATGACAAGGATGAACTATTATTTATTTGTCATATAGGATGTCAATATTATTGCTTTTTTTTTTTTTTTCCTTTTCTTTTTTTCTCAGAGTTTCAGGCAGAAATGCAACTGCAATTTTGTTCGTCCAACGAATTATGTGGAGTTAGGATAACCATCATTTTTAGCAAGTAGTTGTCTTTTTGTCATGTAATGACGATATGTATCTTATTTGCAGATGCGTCATGTAATATTTCTTCTGTGTCAATTTGTCAACTACCTTGAGGTTACCCGTTTACCTGTCTATTACCCGTCAGAGCAGGAGAAGGATGACCCGAAAGTCTATGCGAATAATGTCCGTAAGTTGATGGCTCATGAGGTATGTATTTCGCTAAGTTTCAGACAACCACATCTTGAATACTATTATTGAATGTGAGCCTAATAAACGTGGAAATCCTTTCAATAACTAAAATATGCAAACCATAACATTGGATCATGCATCAAAGAAGAACTGCAGAATTTTTTCACCTTAATCCTTCAGGTCACTCAGAAGACGTTACGTTATTTTAATGGAACAGAACCTGCATAACAGCATCTTGAAACAAATAAAACATGTCAATTCTGGTGGATGCTTCTCTTTGTGGGCTGTCAGTTGGTCGATAAAATAACAGCTTAATGGAAACAAAGGTAATCATAGTACTGGGAAGCAAAAAGACGGCGTTTCACAATGTTGGCAGAAACGAATAAGAATGAAAATAAGGAAAATTACAAGAAATAATCTTATGTCTCTAAATTTGGTCTAGTTGGGTTGAACAAACCTGGTGTACGTGGAAGCTAAACATGAATGAAAAAATTAGGACCTTAAAATCATTAAGAAGGCTTATAAGAATCCTTACATGAGGAAGAAGTAAAGATTTCTAGAGGTGACAGACTTTGGGGACACTGCTGCTCCTACTATATTTGGGTATTTTGCTTTCTTATATAGATCCAAATGTCATACTTGACATCTCCGTATTTCACAACATTTCCTTATAATATCTTTACCATGGATTTCGTGTCATCTACTATTGAAGATATTGGCATTTCTGGGTGACTTGTTTACTGTTCATTTGGTCAAATATTACCAAATGATCAGTAGGTTCTATGAATAGCAGCAACCGTCTGATTAGATCATGTCTTACAGCAGTGACCGTTCGATCAAGACAACCGTTGCTGACTTCTGATTCAAACTCTAGTCTAACGACGGCGTTTAGCTAATTAGTCTTTGTTTACGTTAAATGTAGTTTAATTGGTTGTTAAGTTTCATTAGCTGTTAGATTGCGTGGCACAATCTAATTGGCTGAGACTTAACCAATCGGTTATTTTCCTTTTATTTCTTTTTTGTTATTTCTTCTGTTAATATTCTCATTTTTGTGAGAATATAGTTCTTCCCTTTTGTTGTATTTTGAACCCTAAGTTTTCAATTCAATATTGAGCTTCTCTCATTTTCTAGTTTTCTCAACATGGTATCAGAGCCTAGGGTTTGATGCTCTTCGTCTCTTCGGGCTTGCTAGGGTTGCAGATTGTCGACCGATTTAGTAGATGTTTCTTCTGTGTGCGATGGTGTTGCCAGAGGAATCGCCTATGGCTGAATCTCGTTTTACCGGTGATTCTGGATTGTGTTCTCATATGGATGGATCTTCTCCATTTTTTCTTCATAACTCCGATTCGCCAGATATGCTTCTAGTTTCTCAGGTTCTGAATGGTGATAATTTCAACTACTGGTACAGATCCATGATTGTTGCTCTAGAAGCGAAAAATAAATTGGACTTTGTCACTGTCCTTATCACTGAACCTGAGAGGAGTTCTGAGATGTATTCTCTTTGGAAGAGATCTGACAGGATGGTGATCTCTTGGTTAATCAACTCTGTGAGTAAGGAAATTGCTTCTAGTGTTGTTTATTATACAACAGCTAGAGAAATTTGGTTTGATCTTGTTGAGAGGTTTTCTCAGAAGAATCTACCTAAAATTTTTCAACTTAGTAGTGCAATTGTGAGTCTGAAACAAGGCAACATGAGTGTCACTACTTATTTTACCAAATTAAAATCATTATGGGATGAATTGGAGAATTATCAGGATAGCCCTGTTTGTGCTTGTGGAGCTTTACAAACTTGTACATGCAAGGTCATAGGAATTCTGCACAACAAAATGCAACAAGAAAGGATTAGGCAATTCCTTATGGGGCTAAGTGCTGTTTATTCTCCTGTGAGGGATAAAATTTTACTTATGGATCCTCTCCCCTGTTTAAACGGAGTTTTCTCTAAAATTGTCCAACAGGAGATGCAAGGCAATATTAGTGGTTCTCATTCTCTTTCTGCTCCCACTCTGGCTATGTATTCTCATTGTGATTCCCAGGTGCCTCCAGTGGCTATGTATTCAGCTCCATTTTCTTCTGGAAATACTTTTCGCAATCATCTTCATGGTGGCTCTATATCTACTTAAGAAATGGGAGCTGCATCACAAAGCTATTCAAAGCCTAAACTTACATGTCATCATTGTGGGGGTACAGGACATATTAAAGCCAAATGCTGGAAGCTTCATGGCTATCCACCTAACTTCAAGAACAAGCACAAAGCTCAGGCTCATGCTGTTTCTAATGACAATCCACCTTTGGCAGCTCCTACTCATGATATAGGAGTTTTCCCTTTTACTCAGAATCAATGCAATAAGATGATGCAGTATATTAACACTCACATGAAGCAGTCTACTTCTGGAAATGTAAGTGACACTAGTTCCAACTCTCCTTCTCATAGCAATCATTCAGGTTTGATGGAAAGTCATGTGCATCAATACCTAAAAGGGGATAATGTACATAATCATTTTATGGGAGGAGTGTTCAATGCTTATGTCTTTCATGGTTCTTTGGGTGAGAAGTCAGTTGATTTGCATACTTGGATCATAGACAGTGGTGCCATTGACCATATGTGTCATAGTTTACATTTATTGGATAATGGTGTGGAGGTACAAGATCCCTTTGTGTATTTTCCAAATGGAAGAAGGGTTAAGGTGTCACATACTGGGACTGTTAAGCTTAATCATGATCTAGAGCTGCATGGTGTGTTGTATTTACCATATTTTCAGTTCAATCTTATCTCTATGACTCAATTGGCATAGTTACAAGACTGTGTCTTCATGTGTGATGTTGACAAGTGTAGCATTGTGCATAAGCTTCTTCTAGAGTTCTGGGAGAAGGAAAGAAGAGTAATGGTCTTTATTTGTTGACATCTTCCAACAAAACTGTTTCAGTTCCAGTTTCTGGGAATGTGTCCAGGAACAATCTAGTTCCAACTAATGCTGTTTGGAATCAGAGGTTAGGCCATCTTTCAGACACTAAACTAAAATGGCTTCACAAGGTTTTAGATGCAAATGATGCAGTTGACAATTCTCTTTGTGAGGTGTGTCCACAAGCCAAACAGATAAAGTTGCCCTTTCCTAGTATTGGAAATATGGAGAAGTCAGCATTTAATTTGATTCATTGTGACATTTGGAGGCCTTATAGAGTTCCCACATATGATGGTCATAGGTATTTTCTTACCTTGGTGGATGATGCCACTAGAATGACCTGGATTTATCTTTTGATTCATAAATCAGAAGCTCAAGCATTGTTGCCACAATTCTATGTTATGATTAAAAACCAGTTTCATGTCAAGATCAAAAAGATTAGAATTGATAATGCTAAGGAATTAGCTATGAGAGATTTCTTGCTTGAGAAGGGTATTATACATAAACTAAGCTGTGTTGAGGCACATGAACAGAACTCAGTTGTAGAAAGAAAGCATCAGCACCTACTGACGCCGGGTAAATCCCCAAGCGTGGGTACACAGCGGAATCAACAATGAAAAAGGGTAGATAAAACTAGGGCACGAAGCTCTCTAGAATTTCAAAAGTCAATAATATCAAAGTCTGCTAAAAAATACCCACAAGCCGGGTATAAATAGCTGAAAAGTCTAATAATTCAAAATATGGTAAAGATCCTAAATTTAATGCTAAATAATAACTCTAACCTAATAAAATATTCAGCTATAAGATTTACCCAAATTGGGTTCAAACCAAATCCTAATTAATAACTAAATATTCTGAAAAATCTAAAACTGGCAATTTCGACCCTTAAACAGTCGATTTTAGCCAAATCGAGGCGGTGCCTGTGAAAAATCACGGGTTGTTTTTAGAACGTCGTTTCCAGTCAAAATTATGTATGGTTCGACCCAAATCTCACATCCTTCAATTCTGCCTCTGATTCTGCGTTTTGACCGAAACTGCTTTTCTGGACGCGACTGATTAATTCTCCAATTTTCTCCTGCATCACCTACTCAATGTAGCTAGAACTTTAAAAGTTCAGTCTTCTTTGCCTGATAGATTTTGGGGAGATACTGTGATGACAGCTTCCTATCTCATCAACAGAATTCCTACTCCAGTTTTGGGAAACAAATCTCCATATGAATGTCTCTACAAGGAACTACCTGATTATGGTTCTTTAAGAGTCTTTGGCTGTTTGTGTTTCAGTTCTACTCTCTTACAAGGAAGAACAAAATTTGATCCAAGAGCCACACCATGTGTTTTCCTTGGCTATGTGTTTGGTATGAAGGGGTACAAGCTATATGACATTAAAGAGTGCAGGTTCTTGATTTCTAAAAATGTCATATTTCATGAAAACACCTTTCCTTTTGCTAGTGTATCAGCTTCTTTTGCCTCATTTCAATGATAATTTTGTGCTGCCTCTTCCAGCAGAACCAAATAATACTCTCAACTATGGTAATGATACCTCTCTCAAAAGCTCTTCTTTGCCTCCAACAACTATTTCTTCTGAGCCATCTGTTGTGGTAGTACCTTTGATAAGAAGTACTAGAAGTGTTCAACCACCTACATATTTTAGAGATTATGTTGTGGATAAACCAAGATTGGTTTCTGCTTGTATTGCTCCAATCATTTTTGATTCTTCTCCAGGTTCTAAACCTGTATATTCCAGTTTTATTGCTTCAGTCAACAATGTGTGTGAGCCACAAAGTTATCAAGATGCAATTAAACATCATGAATGGATTCAAGCCATGAAAACTGAACTTCAAGCTCTTGAACTCAATAATACATGGGTGATTACTTCTTTGCCACCTGGTTATGATAGTGTTGGTTGCAGATGGGTTTATAAAGTCAAGTTGAAGTCTAATGGTGACATTGAAAGATACAAAGCCAGGCTAGTGGCTAAGGGTTACACACAAACTGAAGGCATAGACTATACTGAAACTTTTTCACCTGTAGCAAAGCTCCCAACAGTGAAGTGTCTTTTGGCTCTTGCAGCTATTCAAGGTTGGCATCTACTTCAATTAGATGTCAATAATGCTTTTCTGAATGGGGATGTGGATGAGGAGGTTTATATGGACTTGCCACAAGGGTATGTTCTTCCTTCTTATGTCTCTGCATCCTCATCTTTTAGATTGGTATGTCATCTCAAGAAATCATTATATGGTCTAAAACAGGCCTCTAGACAATGGTATAGTAAGTTCTCCACCACATTGCTGGGAATGGGTTTCACACAATGCAAGGCAGATTATACCCTTTTCGTGAAGCATTCAGCTGCTGAATTTACTTGTCTTATAGTTTATGTAGATGACATTGTGTTGGGAGGATCAAATTTGTCTCAACTTACTAGCCTCAAAGATCTTTTGAACAAGAAATTTCACCTTAAGGATTTGGGTTTCTTGAGGTATTTTCTGGATTTTAGAATTGCTAGGAATGATCTTGGTATTACACTGTGTCAAAGAAAATTTTCTTTGGATATACTTCAAGAAAGTGGCTATACAAATTGTAACCAGCTTCAGTGCCTATGGATCCCAGTGTAAAGTTGTCTGCTGCAGCAGGAGATACTCTTTCAACTGTAGATGTTCTTCATTATAGAAAGCTTGTTGGGAAGCTTCTTTATTTGTGCAATTCCAGACCTGACATTTGCTTTGCAGTACACAAACTTTCTCAGTTTGTTTCTAAGCCTAATTCTTTTCATCTCAAAGCAGTTCATCATGCGTTGAGATACCTCAGTGCTTCTCCTGCTCAAGGCTTGTTCTTTTCTGCATCTTCTCCTCTCACCCTTATTGCATACTCAGATGCTGATTGGGCTGGATGCATAGATACAAGAAAATCAACCTCAGGGTACATGGTTTACATTGGAGATTCTCTTGTCTCTTGGAGGTCTAAGAAGTAGAATGTCATATCCAGGAGTTCCACAGAATCTGAATATAGAGCATTGGCAACTGTGGCTTGTGAGGTACAATGGTTTCTTTACCTTCTTTCTGATTTTGGAATTAGTCTTGCCAAAGTGCCTCTTGTCCTTTGTGATAGCAACTCTGCTCTTCAGTTGGCTGCAAACCCAGTTTTCCATGACAAAACCAAGCATACTGACATTGTCACTTGGTGAGGGATTTGGTTCAACAGAAAGTTTTTGCACTGCAACATGTTCCTAGTTCTCACCAGCTGGCAGACTTGCTTACTAAACCTCTTCACCCTGCAATGTTTAGTTTCTTGCTTTCCAAGTTGGGAGTGAAACTCATCCCCTCTCCAACTTGAGGGAGGATATAGAAGATACTGGCATTTCTGGGTGACTTGTTTACTGTTAATTTGGTCAAATATTACCAAATGAACAGTAGCTTCTATGAATAGCAGCAACCGTCCGATTAGATCATGTCTTACAGCAGTGACCGTTCGATCAAGACAACCGTTTCTGACTTCAGATTCAAACTCTATTCTAACGACGGCGTTTAGCTAATTAGTCTTTGTTTACGTTAAATTTAGTTTAATTGGTTGTTAAGTTTCATTAGCTGTTAGATTGCGTGGCACAATCTAATTGGCAGAGACTTAACCAATCGGTTATTTTCCTTTTATTTTTTTTTTTTTATTTCTTCTGTTAATATTATCATTTTTGTGAGAATATAGTTCTTCCCTTTTTCTGTATTTTGAATCCTAAGTTTTCAGTTCAATATTGAGCTTCTCTCGTTTTCTAGTTTTCTCAACATCTACTCAAGGACATTTTCTGAAGGGGTGTCATGCAATGCTTCAAAGGTATACAAATCCACTGAGTAAAGGGCAGTTTCCGTTACACGCTGTTGGAAAAACAATATTTTGGGTCAACTTTTAACCCGATTTACGACAAGTCGGGTTAACGGTTTGGGAAACCGAAAGTGGCTATGGAATCCTTGTGACTAGGAGATAATCCTACCACTTAGTTTCGTCCAAAATAGTGTTCGGATGAATGAAAAATTCACGTGTGAAAGTGGGATGTAGAGATGTTGGAAACACTTGAAAAAAAGTGTCCCACATCTTCATGTAGAGCAACAAAGTGTTGCATAAATATTTCAAGGTTGCACCTTAAGGGCACGTCCTTTGGGTGATACACATTTTGTATAGGAGGGAGGACCTAGACAAAGGTTGAACCACCACACGCGCGCGCGCCGCCGCCGTCCGTCCGGCCTGCTCGGCTCGGTCCCGGGTTCGGGCACGGGCATGGGTCGGGCCGGGCCGTGACGTGGCGAGGCGAGGTGTGGTGTGGGCTGATTTGTTAGTCAAACCCATACTTAACTTTTTGGGCCCAAAACCAACTTTGAAATTAATTTTTCAGTCCAGACTTTTACATAACGAATTTTGATATTCAAACTGAACGGAACGAATTTTCAAATTCAAACTGAACGGTTGCAACCGTTACAGACAGTTGAACTGTCATAAACAATTACAACCGCTCTTCCAACACTGCTATAAATAGCAGGCGTCCCCAACATTCTTTCCTCACTTACCAATCTCCATAAACGAAACACAACACACAGTACTTACCCAACAAACCCGTAGCCTTTTCCAGAGAGAGTTCCCATACCATTGCGGTTCGTAGGGTGCAGCGAGTGTACTGACAAACTGCACGGTGAGGCGATTATCCTGCGAGGCGTTTGCTCCATAACAAGCAGTACCGTAAGGGGCAAATAAGCCTTAAGGACATCGAGTCTATGCTCGAGATCGTCTCCGATTTAATCAGCAGATTCTCTATAATATGTAAGTATTTATTTTCTGTATTTGTTTACAGTTTCTTTTCTGTTTTTATTCTCTTCTTCTTCCCTTCTTCCGGTCCAGTTTCGATTGTTATCCAACAATCTTAAGGCTTATTTTTGTCGAAACTGGTTTTACCGAACTTCTATACTGCTTTATACAATCTGTTCATAATCTGAGAGTTTTAATAGTACTCACAGATTACTGTTTTAACGAGTTTTTATAGTACTTATTAAAACAGCGTTGCAAAGAGTTTAATAGTACTCATTGCGTTACAGTTCTGACTTTTGCTTTGGAAATTTCAGCGAAGGCCGAAACTGGGAGTACCAGTCAGTCCACCCCTGCAACAGGCCCGAACATGATCAATGGCCATGGGGAAAAACCGGAACGGTTCAATGGGAAGGACTTCAAGATATGGCAACAGAAGATGTTGTTCTACTTGACGACCTTGAACTTGGCGAAGTTTTTTCGGGAAGAAGCTCCTGCACTACCAGAAAATCCTGACAAGGAAACTGCCGCGGCGGTAGATGCATGGAATCACTCTGATTGTTTGGCTAAAAATTATGTACTTAACGGTTTGGACAATACTTTGTATGGTGTATATTCGGTGGCCAAAACCGCTAAGGAACTATGGGAATCACTAGACAAAAAATATAAAACCGAAGATGCCGGCGCCAAGAAATTTGTGGTTGCCAAATTCCTGAAATTTAACATGGTTGACAATAAGACTGTAATCAGTCAATTGCAGGAATTGCAGGTCATCCGCCACGACATCCATGCCGAGGGAATGACTCTCAGCGAGTCGTTTCAAGTTGCGTGCATGATTGAGAAGTTGCCTCCTTCTTGGAAGGATTTTAAGAACTATCTCAAACATAAACGCAAGGAGATAAAGATGGAAGAACTCATTGTTCGGCTAAGGATAGAGGAAGATAACCGCAACTCCGACAAGACAGGAATGGTGCAATCCAAAGCCAACGTTGCGGAACATGTCTCCAAGAAAAAGAAAAGGAAGGATCGCGACTTGGACACCGCCGACGCGGAAGATAAAGACTTCAAGGGAAAGTGCTATAATTGCGGGAAAACCGGGCATCGCCGAAGCGAGTGCAAAAAGAAACGGAAAAATCCAAAGAAGAAATCCAAAGCCAATGTTGCTGAAGTCGAAAAAGATGATGGTATCCACCTATCCGCGGTGGTCTCGGAGGTGAACATGATTGGAAGCAACCCTAAGGAGTGGTGGGTCGACACCAGCGCAACCCGTCACATATGCTCGGAAAAATCAATGTTTACTAACTTTGAACCGGTGAAGGACGGAGAACAACTTTACATGGGAAACTCTTCATCCTCTACCGTTGAAGGCAAAGGAACCGTCACCCTCAAGATGACTTCGGGGAAACTCCTCACGCTTAACGATGTACTCTATGTTCCCGAAATTCGCAAGAATTTAGTTTCGGGGTCCGTGTTAGTCAAGAAAGGATTCAAACTTGTTTTCAAATCCGAGAAAATTGTACTAGTTAAGAGTGGCATGTTCGTAGGCAAGGGTTACCTTAGCGATGGGATGTTTAAGTTGAATGCAATGACTGTGATGCCTACTAAGGCTATAAATAAAGATGCCGCTTCTATTTATATGGTTGAGTCATCTAAATTATGGCATAGTAGACTAGGTCACGTCAACTACAACTCTATTCGGAAATTAATGTCTATGGAACATCTTCCAAACGCAACTATAGATAAGTCTCATAAATGTGAGACTTGTGTTGAAGCAAAGTTAACAAAGAAATCATTTCGACCAATTGAAAACAAAATTACTACGCCTCTTGTATTAATCCATACGGATATTTGTGACTTGAAGTTTCTTCAAACAAGAGGTGGAAAGAAGTACTTCATTACGTTTATAGACGATTGCACACGATATTGCTATGTCTATCTTCTACGAAGTAAAGATGAAGCAATTGACATGTTCAAACACTTTAAAAATGAAGTGGAAAATCAATTAGGAAAGAAAATTAAAATGGTGTGTAGCGATCGTGGTGGAGAATACGAGGCACCACTTAAGGACATATGTCTAGAAAGTGGAATTATCCACCAAACTACGACACCCTATTCGCCTGAACAAAATGGCGTAGCCGAGAGGAAGAATAGGACTTTAAAAGAGATGCTAAATGCATTACTCCTAAGTTAGGGAATACCACAGAACTTGTGGGGGGAATCCCTATTAACTGCCAATCATATCCTTAATAGGATACCTCGGAAAAATGTTGGCAAAATCCATATGAATTATGGAAAGGAAAACCGCCATCTTACAAATACCTCAAAGTGTGGGGGTGTCTCGCAAAGGTGGCAATACAATTACCTAAAAAGGTGAAATTTGGACCGAAGACAGTAGATTGCGTCTTTATCGGGTATGCTCATAATAGTAATGCATATCGTTTTTTGGTTATCAAATCAGAAATCGAAGACATACACGAAAATACTATTTTTGAGTCATGCAAAGCATCATTCTTCGAAGATGTATTTCCATACAAAGAGAAGAATGAACAAAGTTCCACTAAAAGAACACGGGAATTAACATCCCAAGAGTCCGAAACGGAAAACGAACCTAGACGTAGCAAGCGGACAAAAGTTTCTACAACATTTGGCCCGGATTTTCTAACCTACTTGGTAGAAAATGAGCCTCAAACATACAAGGAAGCTATGTCTAGTACCGAGGAGTCATATTGGAAAGAAGCAGTGAATATGGAAATTGAATCCATACTTCAAAACCATACTTTGGAATTGGTGAGTCTTCCACCAGGAAGTAAAGCGTTAGGCTGTATGTGGGTTTTTAAGCGGAAGCTTAAACCTGACGGTTCAATTGACAAGTATAAGGCTAGACTTGTCGCAAAAGGTTATAAACAAAAGGAAGGTATTGATTATTTCGATACCTACTCACCACTTACAAGGATAACGTCCACTCGCATGCTTATAGCAATTGCAGCTATAAATAATCTTGAAATTCACCAAATGGACATTAAGACTGCATTCTTAAATGGTGAATTAGACGAAGAGATTTACATGGAACAACCTGAGGGTTTTATTGCTCCTGGGAAAGAAAATAAGGTATGTCGTTTGGTGAAATCTCTTTACGGTCTCAAACAAGCTCCGAAACAATGGCATATAAAATTTGATAATACCATGTTATCAAATGGATTTCATATTAATGAATGTGACAAGTGTGTTTATAGTAAAACCACTCGCGATGGATATGTCGTCGTGTGCTTGTATGTTGATGATATGTTAATTATGGGAAGTAATTCAACTATCATTAAAACAACTAAGAAAATGTTGACAACAAAGTTCGATATGAAGGATATGGGTATTGCTGACGTTATTTGAGGGATGAAAATCACTAGAACGAAAAATGGATACTCATTATCCCAATCGCACTATGTTGGGAAGATTCTTGAGAAATTCGACAAGAACGATGGCAAGATAGTTAAGACTCCCGTAGATCTTAATTTACATCTCGCCAAGAACCATGGTGCAAGTGTAAGACAATTCGAATATGCTCAAGTAATTGGCTGTTTAATGTACCTCATGAATTGTACAAGGCCCGATATTACTCAAGCAGTTGGAAAGTTAAGTCGATTCACTAGTAATCCAAGTGATAAACATTGGAAAGGAGTGACTCGCGTGTTAAAATATTTAAGATATACTTTAGCATATGGACTACACTATACTAGGTATCCTGCGGTACTGGAAGGGTATAGTGATGCCAACTGGATATCGGACACATTTGACTCTAAGTCCACAAGCGGGTATGTTTTTACCCTTGGAGGAGCAGCCGTGTCTTGGAAATCTTCTAAACAAACTTGCATTGCAAGGTCCACAATGGAATCGGAATTCATTGCGTTGGATAAAACCGGAGAGGAAGCCGAGTGGCTTCGTCAATTTTTATAAGAACTTCCTATGTGGCCAAAACCGGTGCCAGCTATCTGCATTCATTGCGATAGTCAATCGGCAATTGGAAGGGCCCAAAGCACCATTTACAATGGTAAGTCTAGACATATACGTCGTAGACATAATACCATTAAACAATTGCTCTCGAACGGAATTATATCGATCGATTACGTAAAAAGTAAGGAAAACTTAGCAGACCCGCTAACCAAAGGGTTAAGTAGAGAGCAAGTTCTTAGTTCGTCAAGGGGGATTGGATTGAAGCCTATCTCACCGAGTTGCACGTAACGGAAAACCCAACCTAGATGACTGGAGATCCCAAGAACTATGCTCAAAAGGGACAACCTAATTACTGTGCAAATATAGTCACTGTGGGAAATTTTAATTTCAAACCCATTCCAAGGGCGACACCGAGTGACGCTTGCATTGGTAAGGATAAGCAATCAGCTTTTAATGAGCTCATACCTTGGGGATTAAACCAAGTGGAATATGGCAAGATACTCTTTATGAGACTCACATATATGAGTGGGAAGTGTCGGCCGGTTCTAGGAGAATGACGAGGCTAAATTCTCTAAGAACACTCACGAAAGCAGGAATAAGTGTTCCAGGGCCAAAATGGACACAACAATGAGAACCTAATATGGAAGGATGATAACCGTGTGGGTACTATTGTCTAGGTATACAATACGGAAAGCAGTTCAAGGTGCTTCACCACTGACAATCCAGTATATCCGATAGTATTCCACTAGGAGAGGTTCAAGGTCTTTGACTACCTTTCTCATGCGATTATCGTTCGCTTGGTAGCTCTCTCTCTCTTCCCTGATAATCCGGCTCTTATGCCAATTTTATCATTCATGTGGGGGATTGTTGGAAAAACAATATTTTGGGTCGACTTTTAACCCGATTTACGACAAGTCGGGTTAACGGTTTGGGAAACCGAAAGTGGCTATGGAATCCTTGCGACTAGGAGATAATCCTACCACTTTGTTTCGTCCAAAATAGTGTTCGGATGAATGAAAAATTCATGTGTGAAAGTGGGATGTAGAGATGTTGGAAACACTTGAAGAAAGTGTCCCACATCTTCATGTAGAGCAACAAAGTGTTGCATAAATATTTCAAGGTAGCACCTTAAGGGCACGCCCTTTGGGTGATACACATTTTGTGCAGGAGGGAGGACCTAGACAAAGGTTGAACCACCACACGCGCGCGCGCCGCCGCCGTCCGTCCGGCCGGCTCGGCTCGGTCTCGGGTTCGGGCATGGGCACGGGCCGGGCCGTGACATGGCGAGGCGTGGTGTGGTGTGGGCTGATTTGTTAGTCAAGCCCATACTTAACTTTTTGGGCCCAAAACCAACTTTGAAATTAATTTTTCAGTCCAGACTTTTACATAACGAATTTTGATATTCAAACAGGACGGAACGAATTTTCAAATTCAAACTGAACGGTTGCAACCGTTACAGACAGTTGAACTGTCATAAACAGTTACAACCGCTCTTCCAACACTGCTATAAATAGCAGGCGTCCCCAACATTCTTTCCTCATTTACCAGACTCTAGAAACGAAACACAACACACAGTACTTACCCAACAAACCCGTAGCCTTTTCCAGAGAGAGTTGCCATACCATTGCGGTTCGTAGGGTGCAGTGAGTGTACTGACAAACTGCACGGTGAGGCGATTATCCTGCGAGGCGTTTGCTCCATAACAAGCAGTACCGTAAGAGGCAAATAAGCCTTAAGGACATCGAGTTTATGCTCGAGATCGTCTCCGATTTAATCAGCATATTCTCTATACTCTGTAAGTATTTATTTTCTGCATTTGTTTACAGTTTCTTTTCTGTTTTATTCTCTTCTTCTTCCCTTCTTCCGGTCCAGTTTCGATTGTTATCCAACACACGCTACCGCGGCCGATACTCCCGCCGAAACCGTTTTTTAGAACAGTACTTGTAAGTGGATCTCTTTGAATAAGAAATGTGGATCTCTTAAGTTCTACATTGCTTGAAGTACTTATAAGTGCAGGTTCGACTGATGTCATGGAGGTGATGGTGCATGGCTGGCCTCATGCTGAAAGAGATGTATACATTTTAAATTCTACCTTCTCACATCAACTACCGGGAGAAAAGGTGCTCGTAGCTTCTCACATCAACCTTCCACAGTAGGAATAGATGCACTTTTCTTCTTGGATAGAATGTGGAACAGAAAAAAGAATTAGTAAGGAACATGCAAGTTGCTCCTACAAAACTAAGGGAAGGAAACTGACAAGGAGAACGACAAGTGTACTCTGACCGTTGACTCGAACTTATCATCAAAGATAGGGTCTCACAGTTCAGCGTCTCCGTTGTAGACCAGCTGAGACCATTAAATAAATATGATGCCATTAACAGTGTTGCAACCATCAGTGAAAAGTCTTTGAATAACTAGATTAATGACCCAGTCACTGCTCTAAGATGTAAGGACTAGTTTATTTGTGTACTCAATAATTACAAATATATTTCCCTTTTTGGTATTTTTAGAGTTGTCTCAAGGATGTTGCATTGGGCAAAATATGAGAGAAGTGGAAAACAGTTTCCACTGTATATGGTTACGGAAGTTACGGAAGCAACGGTTCATAAATTTTCTCTGGGAGGATCGTAACAGTTGTTAGGAAAGAATCTCGCATCAGTCTGCAAAAAATGGCAATTGAAGTGCGGCGAATTTTGTAGCAGACTGATGAGAAAGTTATATCTGAGAGTATCATTAGTGGTTACACGGCCTTGCTTCAAATAGGCAATTTCGAATTCAAATAGTTGAAAGATATCAAGAGAAACTTGAAAAATGTATGAGGGAGAGCACCTATGCAGGAAGTTGTCAGAGGCCAAACCTAGTATAGATTTTTTTGGAAGTCTAGTGTGGTCAAAATAAAAGTCCGGACGGTGGAAGTCCAAACCTAGCATATTTATCAAGAATCTATTATTTTCTATTATTTATTAGTAATATTATTAATTAGGTTAATGTTCATAACTAATAGAATATTTTTTTCACAAAACTATTTAGTGTTATCTTGTGTAAGTGGATAATTTTTTTAATTCACTTTAACAATATATAGTCATTATTTTTAGCCTCAAGTAAAAAAAAATTGAAGTGTCTGCAATTGGTATCCATTTTGATATGTAAGTTATTAACTTAACTTTAAGGTGACAGTTTTAATTGAGTTGAATGTGATAATTATGTAAATTTTTTAGTTTAATGGGTTAGCCCAAATTCAACCCGAATCCGAATTGATTTGTCCGAATTTGGGTTTGGACGGGTTGGCGATGCTCCTAACCTGGGCTGAGCCGGGCTTCGGCAACCCCGACAAAACTCGGGCTTCGGCTTGGACAAGGGTGTCAACCCGCCCAGCCCGCCCGAGTTGCAGTTGCATGTGCCCCACACATAGAAGTGTAATTAGATGAAACAGTCAGAGACCGTTTGGAGGTTCTTCATAAAAGTAGTTTGGTAAGAAACTCCAGCTGGCTCTTCCAAAGGTAATATGGTAGAAACCTCCAATTTGACAGACAATCAACGCTATGTTTTTAGTGTGTTTTACTGGGAAACTGTTCCTTATTGAGTTGGTATTCCACCACTTGGTTTAATTTGCATATCTGTCCTGTTTGCAGGGTAGTTTGATACTGTCAGATATTGGTTTGACAGAGAAACGGATATATCATGCTGTTCTCAATGGTAATAATTTTTGCCCTGGTGTTTTGCAATAGGAAGACAATAGGAAGACAATTGATAATACAATTGACAATGCTAATTCTTGATAAACAATACTATAACTTTCCGTTTCACTTAGATATTTGTCTTGGGTTTTAATTTGATGTGGAGGTTTGTTATGAGTGTGAGGTGTATTACAATGCCAATTACTAGACTCCTGGGTAGTTACTAATTTATGATGAAGATAGTGCTAGTCGATATATTATCGCAATAAGTGCACTATTGTAGTGCTCTAATCATCTCAAAGAAACTCAATTTTTGCTTTTTTTTTTTTTTTTTTTTCTTTTTTTTTTATCATCATATTGTTTCACTGATCCTCTCCGGTCCAAAATTTGTGCATTCCCTCCCGTCCGTTACAGACCGTCCGATCAGGACTTGAGATTGAAACACCTGGCATAATGATTTCCCCACTTCCTCACTAACTGCGGAGAATAACTTTGTCTTTCTTTTTTTTGAGATGAATAGCGTTGCTTTTAGAGGGTAGATAAACAAGAGTTGTTTCTTTTCCTACAACTTTGTGATTTATGTTACCTTTTGATTATCTTACTTAATCAATCACCACCGATGTTCATTACTAAACGTATCATAAGTGATTAAGACTGAAGTTGTGGTGGAGATTGGAGATTGGAGGTTGCAGGAAGGGGGATTTTTTCTCTCTACTCTTAACGACAACGCTATTCTCCACCGTTAGTGCATAATTGATGGGACGGTCCATAATGGACTGGCGGGACTAAACAAATATTGGACTGGAGAGGATCCAAATATGTTTCACTAGACCCATTTAGATGGAAAGTCTGTCTATTGATCTAATATTTGTTTTGTGTTCCTACAGGGTTCTTTTGCCAACAATAGCTCGCGTCCGTCGCCTGTATAGTGATCCTTCTATTACTTATTTACTTCGATACATACGAGTTAATGTGTGAGTTTAGTGTGGACTTTTTGATTTTTAAACCGTCTTAAAAGATGCGAAAAAAGTTTGTGACATAAAAGTGAAAGAGATATATGTGTTTACCTTAAAAAATGTAATGTTAAAAAGTCAGAAATATACAAATGAATGATTATATGTCACAAAACCAAAACGTACATAAATTAACATAGTTAAAGAAAACTTACAAATATCATGACATAAAAGGATCTTTAAAATAACTACCAGCACACATTACACTACAACTGATAAAAAGTATACTTATGTTGTCTCTAACCCCTATTTGTGCTATGTTTTAAAGCTCTTGTAATTTTGAAATGCAATTCTTCCATGTTGTCCACGCTTGAAGGTGGTTGGCTTGACCCCGCTTTATCAAGGGGTTGTCACGCATCTCGCATGGGTACCAGTCACCTAATCTTACCACTAATCATACCCATCATCTTGAATGTTGGCCTTAGGAATGAAATTTTGGAGTGCCTATACTAGCATTAACAATTTTTACTTGAGTTTGAAGAATTGGACGTCTGTCCTTAAGAATTGTCTGACGTGCCTTCCATATGCTAAACGTATGACGCTATGTAAAAGGAAATGAGCTTTATTAAAAAATACTGCCATTGTGTTGTCGATTACCTTTTCTGAAAACTTAGTGGTGGCACCGATCAAATAGCATTTACCTTCAATGTAAGGTATTTAAAAAAACTTTTTTTTTGCTTTTAAATGTTATATGAATAGATTTGACAATCTTTACCATGTTGTGAGTGCAAATCCTTTTTACCGGAGTAATTGATGACCATGTTGAGCTCCTGAAAATCATGCATCAAACCTTTCAGTCCGAAAGAACAAACACAAATAACATATTGAAGTACCATGCTGCTATGATATTTGAGTTGGTGCAGGCTTACGACCATAGTACTTGTCAACGTCAGCTGTTGGTGTTCTGACTTGCACATGAGTCTTATCGGTAGCACATATATAACTCTGTAATTATGACCGCTTACTATAGGCAGAGAGACAACATAATGTATAAAGTATTAAAGAATTTGTTTACTTAAATGACCTATAATGTCTTTGAGATGTCAGATTGGGTTGTATTAGAACTTTATTGAAAGAGAATGCTGTTTTAAGTACTTGATGCAAAATTTGAGAAATTGTTTCACCAAAATGTCGAAACCGCTCTTGTAACTCTTTCGCTCCGACGATGTGTTAAGTGGGTGATAACATAGTTACGTTCTCTTCAGGAGCTAGACCTCTTGATTCGATCTCCAACCCGTGGTCTCGTATAAGACGGGTATATAACATATAACTCTGGAAATGTGATATTATACATTCGAAGTGTTTTGCCAGCATCAGCTTGGATTATCATGCAAGAGCTCCATCACCATTTCATAAACACCGGGTTTTGATATATGAAAGTGTTCTATAACAAATCGTTATTGAAATACTATTCTACTATCTTTGCAGAAGCAACAACGAACTGGCCGAAATCATCATTGTCTTTTTAAAAGATGTTATTGGATGCCGTATTGTTTAGCGCCTACACTATTGAATGAAGCAACCTATCGAAAACTAAATTCTAAAAATTTTATAATTTTTATTCATAAACTGAATTTTTAAATAGACAATATTTAAAATATCACACTCTACTAAAGATAATTGAAGAACTTAAAGTAGCGAATGCAACAAAAATAACTCCAGCAATAGCATCTAAAACGAATAATCTTAAAATGACACATATTAGTTCTAAGGAAACCATGAGGTATGTCGCTCTGACTTGGACCGAATCATTATAGTTGGATTGAAGCCACGGGAGATAAATTTCATACTTGGTTGTTATAAGAAAGTTCCAACCAAAGATGGCCGACAGGCTCCAATTGTGGCAAAAATATGCATACTGTCGGTATTATGTCAGTTTCCTCGAGTCAACAAATCACACTTAAGAACCTTGAATTTTTCATTGTGGTACGGGCTGCGGCAAGCGTACAATTCTGCTCGAACCTCTTGAGCTGAAGATAACTTTTAATCTTTCTGAGCATTGTTACGCTCATTCATTACTTCAGAATACAATATTTCTTTTACCGCTAGACTCATTGCTAGTATGAGGACCGCGGAGTATTGATCCCAATAGCTCGCAATAAATCATCTAGTGGTTTACTACTAGCAGTACTCAAGTCAAATGGAGTACTATCTCCACCACAAGAAAATAGGCTCCCGATCTAGCCACCATTAGGTTGTTCGGCTCATTTGTATAAATTTACTCGGACCATGTCGCAACCACACTTGCAAAAACGGAAATCATTAGATTTTTATTAAGTATTTGAGTGTTCCTAAATGGTGTGCACTTAGAATTCGCCTGTAAAGAAAAAAAATTGTTCACAAAACACATTAAGCACCGATTAAAATATTACTACGTGATAAAAAAAGTAACAAAAAGATTATGACATTATCAGTATCATTCTTTACCATTGTTCATCCACACTGGAACAGTTCATTGTGTATCCCATCCAACACACGTATGTGCCTACCCTCTCTTAGAGTCAACCACACAGACTATTCTCTTTTAAAAAGAACTTCATTTGTTTGTTGTTAGAATGGTGCCTTGAAGATGAAGGTACTCAAAGGAGCGCGAAGAAGTGAAGCCCGGGGGGTCTTCGTACGAAGACAAGTGTCTTCACACGAAGACATTCCATACTTAGCCAAAATCAGCCAAGTTCCAAAAGTCTTCTTGAAACAGCTTGTAGTGTCTATTCAAGAAGGTCTTCGGATGTCTTCGTCCGAAGGGTCTTCGCACGAAGACATCCAGCCTTCGCACGAAGACAATCCGGGAAAAGTATAATAAGGTTGAAATTATTCGGGGCAGTTTTGGGGTTTATAAAAGGATACTTTGGGGTCCTATGAACGTATGTAAGACATTGTGATCGTTCCTCTTCATTGAATAAATGTCTTTCTTCTTCGTGGAAGTAGTTAGCTTAATTTGAGCTAGCGAACCACGTTAAACTTGAGTTTTTCATCTTTATTTGATTATTCGTGAGGTGAGTGATCATTTAAATTGCATAAAAAACTGGTATCAGAGTTTATGTCAAGATCAATCCACCAAGAACGATTTCTGGATCGATGATGAAGATTGACAGGTTCACAGGAGGGAACAACTTCAGTCTATGGAAGATAAAGACGGAGGCCTTGCTTAAATCGCAGGGATTGTGGGCACCTTTGACCACGGACAAGGGAGACAAGGATGTCAATACATCGGAGTTCAAGGAGATGGAGGAGAAGGCACACGGAACGATTATGATGTGTTTATCGGATGACGTGATCATTGAGGTCGCAAATCAGAAGCAAGCAGCAGGGATTTGGCTCAAGTTAGATGGTCTCTACATGACGAAGAGTCTCACTAGCAAGTTGATGCTAAAGCAGAGGCTCTTCACTTTGCGGATGATCGAAGGTATGGCTCTCAAGGACCATCTTGATCATTTGAACACAATTCTGCTAGATTTGCGTAATATTTGTGAGAATGTGGGGGATGATGATGTCGCACTTTTGTTATTGATCTTGTTACCTCCATCATATGAGAACTTTGTTTAGTTATTCATTGTGAAAAAGGATGACTTATCCCTAGAGGAGGTCAGATCGACGCTCCATGCTAGGGAACTGCGCCATAAGGGTGCATGCATAGGTACAAAGGACCATGCTTCCGGATTGATGGCAACGGGGGAAAGCAAGAAGAAGAAGAAGAAGAAGAAGAAGAAGAAGAAGAAGAAGAAGAAGAAGAAGAAGAAGAAGAAGAAGAAGAAGAAGAAGAAGAAGAAGAAGAAGCAATTCTCGGGTTCTAAGTTACCCAAGGATGTCTGTGCCTATTGCAAGGAGAAAGGGCACTGGAAGAGAGATTGCCCTAAACGAGAACAACATGAAAAGAATGGCTCTGCAGCCGTGGTAGAGAAGGGTATATCGTCTGAAGATGATTACGTTCTACTGGAAGATGATGTCACGCATTCACCCGGTGCGTGGTTTCTTGACTCTGGGGCTTCTTTTCATATCTATTCTAACATGGAACTCTTTTCAAGCTACAACCGTGCAGATGGGGGATCCGTTCACATGAAAAACGGAGCTGTTTGCAAGGTTATAGGAAATGGTTCAGTTAGGTTCAAGACTAATGATGATAATCTAAATGGTAATTTTAACTACTCTAATAACTACTATATCCGTTTCTTCTGGATTGTCTTACTTTGACTTTTTAACCCGTAACATGGTCACTTTGACGAGTGATTTAGATAACAAAACGATATAATTTTTTTGAATCCTTTTTCATGGTGTTGTAAAATAAAAAGTTTACTCTACAAAGCCATGCAAATATTACTAAATTTTTGTTCTTGTATCGTTTTGCCAATCAAATCACCGGGTCAAAGTGACCGAGTGAATAGTGACCAAAAGTGAAGTAGACTGAAAGAGAAGAAACATATGTAGTAATAAGTAAGATGATTTCATGGCAGAGCTAAAGAAAGGTAACCCTCATAGTAATACCGACGACGGATGTAATTGTGTCTTACAAGGAACTACTACTATATAGAAGAAAAGAACTAAGTAGATCTTGAGGCATAGATAACAAACGATTGAGACACACACAAAAAAAGAACAAAATGCCTTTTAGATCTACGGACATAAACTATATAGAATTTCAGAAATCAATTCGACTGATAGGAGGAGGCTATCACACACACAAGAACACTAACACAAACATGAACACGACACTAGGGTTTATCCCCAAATTGAGGTTTCTTCGTTGATGAACTGAAAATTACGCACTGCCAATGTTTTTGTAGAAACTAAAACATGTAAAAGACACTTATCCCCATACCAAAATGTAAAATACACTTTAACCCCCCTCTATTAGATTAACTTATTATGCTACCCTCCCCCCAATAATAATGAAATATATAAAAAGACATAACTAATTGACACTAATTGCTAACATAATCCTTGAGATAAGCCGGAGGGTTTCGTGCTCGACCTCCACGTCTCGTAGCCGTGTTGCCAAGCAGTTGAACAACCGTATCATCTCCCCCCAGATAACCACCGTCTTGTCCTCAAGGCGAAAGTAGGAGCAGTGTCAGCCCAATGCGACTGTAGTCAAACCCTGAAAGACCACACGTGAATCTCCATGCGGAACCTCCATTGTCATTGTCATCTTGGCATAATCCGTAATGACTTTGCCGAATTGTTGGAGCCAATCCACCCCCTAAACGACATGCGATCCTTCGAACTCTAGGAGGAACAATTCAGCCCAAAACGTGTGACCCTGAAGATCAATAGCAACTTCTCCACAAGTAGTATCACAATGGAGATATTCCCCATTACCCACTGCAACCTTGAAAGCGGGGGTGGCCTTAAGCGGTAACTGCAACTTCTCGGCCAACTCAGGATGGATGAAGTTGTGTGTCGATCCGCTGTCGATAAGAACAGACACCTCGCGACCCCCTATGTAACCGAGGAGCCGTAGAGAAGTCATCTGGTCACTGCTGATCAGTGTGAAAAGACTGGAGGCGTCAGCTGCAATGCCGTACTCTTCCTGAGGCGGCGTTTCAGTGGCGTCGCATCCTAGGAGTAAAAACTTCCTATCGCACTTGTGACCGCGATAATACCGTTGATCGCAATTGTAGCATAAACCCTGCCTCTGCCGTTCCTGTTGTTCAGACAGTGTGAGTCGCTTGATCGGCGGTGTGGACGCAACTGAGGGTGAAGGTGCAATATTGGTGCGAGGGTGAGAGGCTGCGGAAATAGCCAAAGCGACGGATGGTGCACTGATTGCCTCTAATTCCCGTGCCACGGAAAAGGCTTCGGTCAGTGATGATGGGTTGCGTAATCCAAACTCGCGTCCTAGCGAAGGTTTGAGACCCGAAGTAAATAGAAACAAGGTGTCGATCGGATGTTGT
Organism: Linanthus parryae; assembly: GCA_023055425.1. Lineage (NCBI taxonomy): Eukaryota > Viridiplantae > Streptophyta > Magnoliopsida > Ericales > Polemoniaceae > Linanthus > Linanthus parryae. The sequence continues at coordinate 82,360,596 of JALGPY010000006.1, forward strand.
GCCGCCAACTTTATTTAGCAACTTCTCAAACTCAGCCTGATAAGCGAGAACGGTCGTTAGTGCTTCAACTTGGAAAATTGTCAAAAATAATCGTGATAGTAGTTTGGGTCAAAACGAGCCGTGGGATCCTCCACAAAACAATGCCATGTACGAAAACCGGAATTGCGTTGCCGATAACGAAACCAATTGCCGGCTTCGCCATCCAACAAAACACCCACTAATTGAAGACAATCATCGGGTGGGATATGAAAATATTTAAAATATTGTTCGACTTGAAAAATCCAAGTGTGGGGATCGGTACCTGAAAACTTGGGTGCATCAATGCGCAATTTGTGGTCGCGGCTATCGTGTCCCAAACCGTTGCGCTGAGGAGGCGGTTGTCGGTACGGTTGTTGCTGAAATTCAGGATGTTGTTCGTATCGACGGTTTGTAGTTTGTTGACTGTAGCGGTCCACGACAACTGACCCGTACTGAGTTGGTGGGAGAAGATCGTCAAGAATAGAGTGAGCGCGCAGCGGATAAGCACAATCCACATGAAAAGTCCCCGAATTGCATCCAGTAATACCATGGGAAGCAAAGGGACGTGGCTGGTCATGATGGTCTGGTAGGTGCTCCATGCGATTCCCAATACAGACGGCAAGAGCTGACTCGAATTCCGATGCGTGGTTCCCTGTTGCAGCGGCGACTGTGGAATTAGAGTTCTGCTGGACTGTAGCCATTTGCGCCGAGGAGGGAGTCTGGTGCTGGTTGTTGCCGGCTTGAGTATTGTTCCCCGACGTCGGAGAAGAGCTCGGGAGGCGGTCCTCCATGGCCGTCAGGCGATTGTCCATATCGAGTTTGAAAGCTGCAAGTTCCGCTTTGAGTTCTACGTCGAAAGTCTGGTGTTGCTCGTCTAGTAACTGTTTAAGCGATTCAGCAGTAATCGCGGTGGAGGCTGTCATGATTTCACCATTTGAGGATGGTGAATCACAATGAAAGCACCAATTGATAGCAGGAGGCTATCACACACACAAGAACACTAACACAAACACGAACACGACGCTAGGGTTTATCCCCAAATTGAGGTTTCTTCGTTGATGAACTGAAAATCACGCACTGCCAATGTTTTTGTAGAAACTAAAACATTTCAAAGACACTTATTCCCCCTAACAAAAGTAAAAGACACTTTAACCCCCGTCTCTTAAATTAACTTATTACGCTACCCTCCCCCAATAATAATGAAATATATAATAAGGCATAAACTAATTAAACTAATTGACACTACTTGCTAACATAATCCTTGAGATAAGCCGTAGGGTTTCGTGCTCCACCTCCACGTCTCGTATGCCAAGCGGTTGAACAACCGTATCATCCACACTCCTGTTCAGCCTAGCAGATCTTCAGAATGGTGGGGTGGAGAGATGGTTGGCAATGGCGGAGGCGATTGAAGAAACAGGTGGTTGTACTTGACCAATAGTGTAGATCGAGGTATTTTCCTGGAACCCTTCATTCTGTTTGTTGTCGAATTGCATTCTCCAAGTAACAATATAAGAAGAGTTGTTGGTAAGTTGGCATTGAAGATTTTGAAAGGAGAAATGCAGAAATGCAGAAAAGAGTAATCAAACTGATAGATACAGAAAAGGAAGAAAAACGATTAGTATTCATAAATTGAATTGGTACCTTGAAACCCTAAAAGGCAAGGACTAAATACAGTGTTTATTGACCGTTCGTGAACGGTCACAATGAATCACAAAGGACAGCTGAATCACAGCTGTTATAGCAATAGAAATGATATGGTGAAACTGGAGTACAAATAGAGTTAGGGTTACATAGTATTGGGCCAGTAGCTAGATTGGGCTTCTTTATGATTTCGTGGGCTTCTAGCTGATCCATCCAGAAAGGCTTTGGGCTTTAGCTGCTACAGTCTTTGATAAAAGGCCCAATACATAAATATAGTTGACATCCTCCCGTAAACTCATGGTGGTTTGGGACACATCATGAGTTTATTTGCAAAACTGGAGAAAGGAGCTGGAAGCAATGCTTTGGTGAATATGTCTGCAGTTTGATCTGCAGAAGAAACAAAGTGAACTGTAAGTTCATTGTTAAGAACTTTTTCACGCACATAATGGTGGTCAACCTCAATGTGTTTGGTGCGTGCGTGAAAAAGTGGATTAGAAGAAAGATATAGAGCAGAGAGATTGTCAGTCCAGATAACAGGAGAAGAAGTGATAGGAATTTTTAGATCCATAAATAGAGTTTTAAACCAAGAAATGTCAGCTGCTGCAGTGGCTAGAGCCCTGTATTCAGCCTCAGTAGAAGATCTTGCCACAGTGGCCTGTTTCTTAGAGGCCCAGTGAACAGGATTAGGACCCAAGAACACAACCAACCCAGTGGTGCTACGGCGGCTGGAGATATCTCCAGCCCAGTCAGCATTAGTAAAGACATGTATAGGTAAGTAACCAGGTGTGTAAAACACCATTAGTTTGAGTGCCTTGAAGATATCTCAAAATACGTTTGGCACCACTTAGATGATTCTCAGTTGGTGCATGCATGAATTGACATAATTGATTGACAGCAAAAGCAATATCAGGTCTACTAAAAATTAAGTACTGTAATGATCCTAATAGTTGGCGAAAAAGAGTTGGGTTTTGAAGAGGAGGACTGTCTTGAAGATAATACTTAGTGTCAGCAGCCAAAGGAGTGCTGCTGGGCTTGCATTTGGACATATTGAAACGTTGTAAAATATCACATATGTATTTCTGTTGATGAATGAAAATACCAGCAGTTGTTCTAGCAATTTGTAATCCCAAAAAATAAGTTAAGGGACCCAAGTTTGTCATTTCAAAATTTTGATGCAAGTTTTTAACAAGAGAACTGATGAAAATGGTATCACTTCCAGTCAATATAATATCATCTACATAAAGTAAGAGAACTGTAATTTTGCCATGAGAATGGCGTATAAAAAGAGATGAGTCTGCATAAGAGGATTTAAAACCAAGAGAAAAAAGATAAGTTGTGAATCTTTCAAACCAGGTTCTTGGAGCCTGTTTGAGTCCATAGAGGCTCGTTTTCAGTAAACAAACATGATGAGGGTATTTAGGGTTTACAAACCCTTGAGGTTGCTGCATAAAGACAGTTTCACGTAATATGCCATGGAGAAAGGCATTTTTAACATCAAGCTGCTGAAGGGACCAATTAAAAGTGGCTGCTAAGGCAAGAATACAGCGTACAGTAGCATGTTTGGCTACTGGACTAAATGTTTCAGAGTAGTCTAAGCCAGGGGTTTGGTGAAACCCCTTGGTAACTAGACGTGCCTTATATCTGGAAATAGACCCATTGGGGTTGTATTTTGTCCTAAATACCCATTTATTGCCAATGACATTGGCATGGGGTGGACAAGGGACTAGCATCCATGTAACTTGTTGTTGAAGACTTGTGTATTCATCAGTCATGGCTTGAAGCCAATGAGGGTGAACCACAGCTTCTTTAAAAGATACAGGATCAGTCATAGTAGAAGTAGGAACAGTATGAAAACCAGAGAGAAATGTAGTAACAGAACCTGTGAATGGCAACTTCCTCTTGGTAATACCTGATTTACTCCTTGTCCTCATAGGATGGAGATTGTGTAGAGGAGAGTTGGGCATCATTGAACAGGTGGCTGCCTCACTCTGCCTGGAAGTAGATGGTTCTCCATGTGGTGTAGTATCTGGGAGTGTAGTATCAGAAGTAGGAGAACCAGGAGCTACACCAGGGGACTGCAAGCCACCATTATTGTTCTCAGCAGATGGAGAAGTGTATGGGGAAGACACTGTATCTGGGGGGAGGGACATAGTGGGGGGAGGGACAGTAGTGGGGGGAGGGACATGAATACCTGAAGAACAATCAAAAGTGTTAGTGGTTGGTGAAGATGGAATTGTAACAGAAGTTTTAGCAAAGGGAAACAAGTATTCATTAAAGATAACATCTCTACTTATAAAGAATTTGTTGCAACTGTTATCAAAGCACAAATAACCTTTGAAACCATCAGCATACCCTAAAAAGGTGCATCTATTAGTTCTAGGAGAAAGTTTAGATTTTGTATATGGAGTTAGGCAGGGATAACAGGCACAACCAAAGATTTTAAGCATGCTATAATCAGGTTTCTTATGAAACAATAACTCATATGGAGATTTATAATTTGTGTTAGCACTAGGCATTCTATTAATTAAATAAGTTGCAGTGGACACAGCATGGTACCAAAAATAGGTAGGAAAAGAAGCATTATTAAGTAAGGTTATTGCAGTTTCAACAATGTGACGATGCTTTCTTTCTGAAACTCCATTTTGCTGTGGAGTATGAGGACAGGATTTCTGATGAATAATGCCATGATTACTAAGATAAGTTTGAAAAATGTAGGAGGTGTATTCACCCCCTCCATCTGATCTAAACACAGAAATAGAGCATTTTAATAATTTTTCAATAAAAGTTTTAAATTTTGGAAAAGTGACAGCAACTTCAGATTTATTATGCAGAGGAAACAGCCATGTAAATTTAGAGAATCCATCAATAAATAGAAAATAACATCTAAAACCATGATAAGATTTAGTTGGAGCAGGACCCCAAACATCAGAGTGTATCAATTGTAAACGTTCTTTGATAACAGTAGAAGAAGATTCATAAGGTAATCTAGTGATTTTGCCAGCTAAACAAGATTCACACATATAAGAAGAAGCAGAATTAGAACAAGTAACACATTTTGACACAATATCATTTGCAGGATGTCCCAGACGAGCATGCCAGACTGGACATTTTACTTGTTGACCCAAGAAGGCTTGAGGAGGAGACTTGACAGAGATAGATTGAGACTGAATAGGGTAGAGACCATTTTTACTCAAACCCTTGAACAAAATTTTGCCCGTTGCCAGATCCTGAATATAGAAGGATTTGGCATCAAAAACAAACCTCACATGATGTTCATCACATAATTTATGTACAGATAACAGATTGGTAGATAAATCAGGAACATGTAAAGTATTTGAAAGCTTAAATGAATAATTAGAAGTTGAGAGATGAGCAGTACTAGAGTTTTGAATTGGTAAAGTAGAACCGTTACCAATAGTCACTTGTTCATACCCTTGATAAGGATCAGAGAGAGATTTTTGAAGTCACCAGTCATATGAGAGGAAGCTCCTGTGTCTGTAAGCCAGTATGTGGGAGAGAGACCTTGAGATGATTGAGATGTAGCAGTGAGAGCAGCAAGCTGATCAGGAGGAGTTTTGCCTTGATAAGCAAAATCCATTCTGTGCCAACAGTCGAGAGCTGAGTGATAGTCATTCCCACAAATTTGACAAGTGACAACCACTTTGCCATTTTTGTTATAATTAGTGCCTTGGTTGGAATGATTTGAGCCACCACTGTAAGAACAATTTGTTCGACCACCACCACCTCGATTTGAGTTTTGACCATAACCATAACCACGGCCACCAAATCGCCCCCTGTTGTGGTCAAAACGACCACCTCTCGAACCAGAACGACCAGAGAAGGAAGAGGAACCACCACGAGAAAAAGAACCAGATCGACCACCACGACCACGAGAAGAGAAATTGTTTTGAGTGTAAAAAGCAGTTGGCAAACCAGATTCAGAAGTAGAAGAGAAATTTTGAGATTCAAGCATTTGTTCTTCGGCTTTGAGAAGAACATGCAAATCAGTAAAACTGATAGGGTTTGTATGAGGACGCAAAGAGGAACGAAAACCATTGTACTCAACAGGAAGGCCGTTAAGGGCATATAAAAGCATGTCTTCATCATCGATTTTAACAGAAGAGGCCATAAGTTTATCACGAAGAGATTTGAGTTTTTGCATGTATAAATCAATGGGATCAGATTTCTTTTTCAAGGTTTGTAAATCCGATTTTAACTGTAGTATATGAGATCTAGATAACGAAGCATACCGAGATTCAAGAGTGAGCCAGACAGATCTGGAATCAGTTTCACCAATAACCAAAGAGAGAGCCTCAGACGATAAGGTAGCATTAATCAGGGTAAGGATCGCTTGATCTTGGATTTGCCAAGCAAGGTATTGGGGATCCACCGTTTCCGTCACAGATCCGTCGTCGGCGGTGAGAAACTGTGGCGGCGCTTGGAGAAAACCATCAAGAAACCCAAATAACGACTGAGTTTTGAGGATGGATGTGAGTTGATGTCGCCAGAGGACATAATTTGTGCCATCAAGTTTATAAGGCATGAGGTTATGTATATTGGAGAGAAGAGCGAGAGGGTTTGGTGATGAAGACATGACTGTGGTTGAGAGCATAACCGGGGTGGCTCTGATACCATGAAAGGAGAAATGCAGAAATGCAGAAAAGAGTAATCAAACTGATAGATACAGAAAAGGATTCATTCATTGAATTGATACCTTGAAACCCTAAAGGGCAAGGACTAAATACAGTGTTTATTGACCGTTCATGAACGGTCACAATGAATAACAAAGGACAGCTGAATCACAGCTGTTATAGCAATAGAAATGATATGGTGAAACTGGAGTACAAATAGAGTTAGGGTTACATAGTATTGGGCCAGTAGCTAGATTCGGCTTCTTTATGATTTCGTGGGCTTCTAGCTGATCCATCCAGAAAGGCTTTGGGCTTTAGCTGCTACATTCTTTGATAAAAGGCCCGATACATAAATATAGTTGACAGATTTCTGGTGAGAATTATTAACCGGGTAGTTGATTGGTGTTTGATGAAGCCATTGAATGCTCTTTCCCGCCTTTTGTGTGTAAAAGAAGAGAAAGAAGTCACAAAAAACAGATATGAATAAGGTAATTTATTTTGGTGTAATTATAATGTTGTGTAGTGGGTATTATCGTCACTTTTATGATTATGGGAGAAATTCTAAAAAAGGCTCATGAAGTTCCTTTTTTTTTTCTTACACCGACTTAACAGTCGAGCTAAAAATCTAAAATACCCTAAAAAAGTTCATCTCAAACACTTACTGAAAAACCGTAAAGCATAAAGGTTGATTTTAAATTAAAAGACTAAGAAAAGTCCATATATAAAACAACACACATTTTCAAGTTGAAGCAATAAACATACACCTTCAATGTTGAAAGGTATTGCCCTTGCCTTACCAGATCAGTAAATGTGTATGTTCGTTGCTTTAGATCATACACATTTCAAATTTTGTTCAGTTTTAGCTGAGTTACAAAAGTGTGTGTATATATATATATATATATACCTACATGGTAGATAAAGCGTTGTTTACCCTTGTTTTATCTATCTGCTATAATAAAAGAGGGTAATCAATTTTTTTTGGGGTGGGGGATGTACCTCTGTGCCTTTTTCTAGTTTGTTCTTTGTCTCCTGAAGTGGTCGTGGTAGTTTTTGTAATAACGGGATTCTATCTGGTTGGTTTGTGAGGTTGGCGTTGGCTAATGACATTGGCGCCCTTGGATGTGCCGTGTCATTCCACGCTTCCAGCCTGTTATTTGGGTCATATGGGGAGGCTCTATGCGTCTTTTCGGCGTTGGTTGTTTTTTAAAAGAATTGACGCCGTTGCCCTCGGTTAGTTGGAATCGTGATCATCTGATGTTGGTATTCTGTTAATTATTCGGCTTCATATGGGTTCTTTCACGGAGAAACCTTAACGGGCTAAGCGAATTTTGTTGAGAGCATTTACTGCTATGTCCTTTGCAGTTTTGCTCATGCATTTTTCGAATGGCTATGGTATTTCCGTAGTAAATGACGTTCTTTTTGTTTGTTTCTCTTCCATGGAGAAACCAAGGGGCTATGCGGTTTCGGTGGGGGAATTTACTGCTCAGTCCTTTACTGTTTTGCTATTTAAGTTTCCGAATGGCCGTGGTATTACCGTAATAAAGGTCGTTCTTTTGGTTTGTTTAGCTTCCATGGAGGGGCCAAGGGGCTAAGCGAATTTTGTTAAGAGAATTTACTGCTCTGTGCTTTCCTGTTTTTCTCTTCCAGTTTCCGAGTGGCCGTGGTATTTGCGTATTGAAGGTTGTTCTTTTGGTCTGTCTCCTTTGGTGGACATTGAGAATGCTGGTTGGCGTATGTTAAGCGTCAATTACGTAAGCGCCCTTGGTTAGTTGGAATTGTGGCTATATCATCTTTGTATTTCTGTATTTATGATACTTCTATTGGGTTGTTCCATTTACAAACATGAAGCGATATTTGAGTGTCGTAATGACTGTCGTTCCCGTCTCGGTATTCTGCCATTGCCGTTCTGTGATGATGTTATTCCTGTTAAGTTTACATTTGTTTTTGTCATTTTGTTGTTGCCCCGATTTGTTTTAGTTGTGCTGGTGATTTACATATTGTCGTTCTTTGCCGCGCTTCATTGCGGTTTCCGCTGACAGCACAACACGTAATTTTGGGGAATTTTGTTGTCATTTGTGGAGATAATTAAATATAACTATGCTTTCATTGGTGGCGATGTAGATTGGAATTATCTGTACCCATATGTTGTTCAGGTTGCACGTGGTTGTGACATAGGCATATATTGCTGGGTATGTTTTGTCTCTGTATTTTCTGCCGCTCGCTCATTTGGGGTTCGATTGTTGGAAAGGTTTCATCTATATGCGCAGGTTTGGTCATTTTGTATGTTGTTCCTTTGTGCTGATCTTCTGTCTCTTTCTTCAGGATCAGTTGTTGTGCAATTACGTTTGAAATACCCCGTTTTCTAGATACGGATATTTAATGACATTATGATAAGTGTTGGTTGTTAATTTTATTATTTGGGAGTTAGTTTTTATTGTTATTAAAGTCTTGGGGGTTTTGTGCCTTTTTCCTAACTTAATTAGTGTCTTTTAACTAAGGTAGGGGGTGGTAGTTGTCTATTAACTAAACCAGTGGGGGAAATGTGTCTTTTCTCAAAAGTTATGTCATCTTCTTCCCCAAAATCACCTCCCAACGAGAGATGAACTCTCCACCGCCGACCACCTCTCCTACTCCAACACCAACTCCATAATTTGATCTTCTTTTCACCCAAATTCAATCCTAATCAACTATAAACTTGACAAAGACCAAATCTTTAACTCCAAGAAAACCAATTTCGCCCAATTGGTGTCCCAATTCGGAATCTCGCCGGTGGGTTTCCTAATCCTCGTCGGATTCTTCACTTGAGGGCTATATAAACCCCTTAAAACTCAGAGATATTCACACCAAAACATCCCCAAAGCTCTCTCAAACTCTCCCTCTCAATTCCTCCCTCTCTCTCTCCGTCCTGCCAGACACCGCCGCCGCTGCCCGGCCGTTGCCGTCTTCGCCGTCTTCCCCTCCTTCTTTCTGTTAAAACTTCCAACTTGATTCTTGTTTTGCCTTTGATTTGAGTTCCATGAAAAACCCAAGTTTTGGGTTGTGAAGAAAAATAGTGACAGTGAGTTTTAGGAAGAAGAAAACAAACTGCAAAGTAGTAGAAACTTTGGGGGTTAGTTTTGAACGTTATGAAAACTATGGGGTGGTGCTGGACCTTTTGCAAGAAGTGTTAAGGGGTTGTTTGCTTAGATTGTTTTGTAATATAACTAAATCCAATTTTGGTTTTATCAAAGGTTATACTTAACCAATTAACTATGGTTCTAAAAAGAAAATAATTCTTAGACTAAAATTATTGTGTTCTTTAATTTTTAAAAAGTAATAATAAAGTTGATTAGTTTCTTTAGTCTAAAAGGAAAAAACATAGAGTAAATTATCTTACAAGTTTATAAATATAATTGTATTATATTATAGTATGTTTTTATAGTGATAAACGTTATTATGTATTGACATAAAAGTTCATTTTCACTTTATTACCTTATAAGATGTATATATATTATATCATGTGGTTATAATAATAGAAGTTAGTTTTTATAAACTATATTTTAAATAAAAGTGGTTTTCACCTTAGTAAATGTTGGGGAGAGTTAGTAAGGGATTGTTTCCATTTAAATATAGGACTTTGTGTGCAATATGTTGATTGGGATATTAATAAAACTGTACGCGACAATTTCATTGACGAAGGATAAGTCGAGTATTACTAGGAAGTGATATACTTTTGATTGATTTTCAAGGTAAGTAAACGTGCCAGGCCTAGCGCCCATTCCTTCTTTCGTGTCAAAACTGTGTTTTATGATTTATTGTCTCAAAATAAAACATATGCTTTAAGTGTTTATTTTAGCATCTCGTGGAATTTACTAAAGTGATGTTATCACAACTATCACATGAGAAATTAATAAGACGTAATGACGTAAAGAGGAATAGTTGTACCGGGGAACATTTTTTTGGGGTTTGGTCGATGTTGACCATGGTCTCTCGACCTATTTTATTTTATTTTACTCGGCCGAAACAGCCCTGAGTCGCTCCTTGTACTTACCTCTCTGGCCCCAAGAAGTGTTAGGGGGTGTCGACACTTATGGTATTGGTAGCTTGTGATGGTTGGTTCTTTCCCGTGTCAACATGATAAAATATGGATTCCTAATACTTGGACCTCTATTGTTTAAATTTGAAAGTCCCGATTGGACAATGAAGAGAGTTTTGGAATGTTTTCCCAATAGAAATGCTAAAAGGAAAATTTGGTGAATTATTGTTTTGCACTTATACTCATACTTCATCTCTTTCTTTTCAAACTATTGTTGTCTTATTTGAAATCGTGTCTCATAATCTGTTTACATGTTTGGGTGTTTATTTACTCAGTATTTCCGCTGACTTTGGAAACAGTGGTGTTCTCTTTTATTTTCTGCACCATAGGTCCATATGGGAGCCTAGCTTAGCGGGGACGCAAATCATCACTTAGACGATTAGTAGTTTCACATTTATAATACTTACAACTTCCTTTAGTATCATAGAATTCTAGTTTGGTTTTATGCCCATGTTTGAGGCACAGAGATTGAGATTTTTAATAAGTATTATTTATATATTATATGAATGTTGTGCTTGGATCCTCTGTATTTAAACCTCTTTCTATTCGGATTTAATCTCGGGTACAGAGTGACACCCCAGGGGTTTCCGGCTTGGTCATTTGAGGATGTTACAAATTGTATCAGAGTCTGGTTGTCCAAAAAGAAAATTTAAACATGTAGGTAAATTTAAAATGGACATAGGGAAAGTAAAAAAAATTTATAGGCGGTTGAGGATTTGGATAGTCATGAATATGACTATTATGTGTTTAAATATTTATAAAATAGACTTAGTAAGTAAGTATTTCCACCCACCCTCTCGTAACTAAGAACTTTGGCCTACCCGATTAGCTAAGTATTTAGGTTTGAGGTGTTTCATTGGAGTCTGTGTTACGTGTGGGGAGAATGTGGTCAAAATGTATGTTTTGAGATATATTTAAGAGAGTTTTCATTATTATCATATACTCTAGAGTATTGGTCGTTATGGAAGAATTCGAAGTCTTGGGAATATGATACTTAATTCATAATGGAGTTCGTTCAGTTTTTAAACTTTGTGGTGTAAGAGGCTTATGGGGATTTGTTTCTTTTTTAGATGGCTAGAACCAAGTTCATCGCAAGGAAGCGTGTTGCGCCAGTAGAAATCCACCCAGTCGTGAATCCTTGGACAGAGGGCGAGACTCTACCAGCCTTTCGTCACCGTGTGCTATAATTTTTTGAGGATAGATTTGGTGCGTTGGAGTTTAAGCAATATTGGAATCCAGTTTATGAAGCTAACTGCATGGTGAAGGTGAAGGCCCTACCTAAAGGTCCTATAGTTAAGGAGATCATTGCAAGGTACCACAATCTGATGAGGTACAACATACCAAACTCTAAGGACTATTTCTATCAAGGTGAATGTAAGGTGGATGCCATCTTTATGTGCAAATTATTGATGGAGGCTCATGGTAAATGGAAAAGTCGCACGGTGATCGATTTAGATTCTAGTGAAAATGATGAGGTTGAGGAAGACCCTAGCGAGGACATTGAGGAAGACCCTAGTGACGATGATGATTTCGAGGATGCCCTTGTGAAGACATGGAGTCTGGGGTAAGTGTGAATAACTACGATAAGTAGACATATTAGGCTCCTTCGATTTCCTAGACTTTAGACACTTTTTAAAGTTTTGGTTTTGAATAAGGCCATGAGGCCAAACAATGTTTAAGGTTTCTTAGAATGATTTAGCATAGAAACTTTTGGGATAGAAATGATTCATCGGTGATTTTCTTAGGTTAATTTTGCTTCTATGGTGAAGGATAATACTCATGTTTTGAGGATCCGTTTTGGAATTCAATAAGTTTGTGTTTTATTTAGTTGGAGTATGGTTTGAAAATTTAGGTTGTATTGCTGATTAGTGCATAAAAAGTGTTTATAGGGTTAGAACGCGAGAACGTTGAGCTTGTGGTACTTGTATCTGTGCAGCAATTAGTATTTGATGTAGCAGACGTGTTTAAACATGGAGTTATTTTTTCCAGAATTTTTCCCAGGTAGTAGACTTGTTCCAGTATGTACAGTAGCAGAATTTCATAGTGACCAACTGCAGTAGTTTTGATTTTAACCTATTTCCAGATCTTGGATGAGTCTCAAATTTTTATGGTGATTGGTACACACATAGGGCCAAATCTGAGTGAAAGCCTAGACCATTTTGAAAAAGGTAAAGTTAGTTTAAGACTTGGTAAAGCTGAAGTTTATGTTCTGGTGGTATGTGACAACAACTTTGCTATTCTCTGCATAACTTGAATTCTATGATTCATTTTGAGTTTATTCTACTTTATTATGAAAGTAGACTCAGATATGTTGTTGCACACTAAAATTCATAATTTTTGCTTGCCCGATTGACTATTTTCCTAATTTTCAAAGAACGATGAGAAATAAGACGTGTTCAGCTTATGTGAAAATTGCACGTGTAAATGATTAAATGTCAATCAATGTGTTATATTACATGCCTAGTTGCACATTATATGCCATGTATTTAATTCTATTTTTATTTACTTCATGATATTATATGAATGATATAATAGTTTATAGTGTAGGGAGTATGACTGATAGACCACACATACAACAGTAGAAAGGGGCTTTACACAATGAATGATAAAGCTACTTACCAATTCTAACCCGACGAATGAGGAACAAAAATAATTTTAAGTACGAAGTAGTTAAGCAAATACCATTCAAGCAAGTTTGTATGAACATGCAATAGGATAAATGACCTCATAGAGAGGAATTGTGAATTACTCGTGCGTTATGTTGGTTACGAGTTTCGTAATAATGTAGGAAGAGAAATGTGTACTTATATTATGTTCAAGACAAAGGTGACAAGAGAAATGTGTTTGAGAGATGTTTGGGACGTGATTTTAAATTTGTGGTTTTAGATACTTCTTAGCTAGTTGTAGAAGTTAGACTTTTGGGGTGTTTATAGGGAATCATATCGTTGTTAAGTTGGCTACTTTCGAGATTTCGTTATCTTAATTCATTATGGAGATAGTATGAAAGCTTTATTGTGGTGAAAAATACTAGAATATTGAAATAATACTTGGAGTTCAATTTTATTCTTGTTGACGACCGTTTGTCACAAATATCTCATTTAGAGTCTTGTTTTCAGGGTTATAGATTTGAGCATTTTACCATATATGTTTAATTTTGATTTGGGCTTTAGAGTTTCATTGTTGCAGAACCTGTTTTGAGATCTTAATACATTGCTTAAGAGTCTGATCTCCAACATTGTGCTGTTTCTTATAAACGTCGCGGATTTTTGGGAATTCTGGGGCATAATAATCTTTGGTTTGCGGTCTAAATAAGAGTCTTCTCCAACTCTTTTAGATATGGCCGTCAACTTGGTGAATCCAACCGTGGAGGATTTTCAGCTGAGCCACCCAACAAGAACGCCTTTCTTGGAGGGGATGTCATTTGGGGAGTTTATCAGAGAAGTCTTGGTGAGGTGTGAGCATTAGGTTTTCACTTTTGTTGGAGGATGGGTATTCAACAACCTCCTAGTTCAGAGTCATTGCATTGTGGAGTCTTTACCTAATGAACATCCCTGGATTCCAATTAAGAGACTGTATAATGATTTGGTGGATGAGGGAGGATGGTAACTTCCCAATTAAAAATATTTGCATCAAGGCCAACTGATTATAATGCCGCACTTCATGAAGTGTATATTGTTTTTAGCTCACAAGCCTTGGGAGGAACCTATGGAGCATCTAGGAGAAGTTATAGACTAAATATTTAGCGTGGAAGATAGCGGTTTCCCGCCCACCCTCGCCTAGAAAGCATTTTGAGGATCGTGTCTTTTGAATTCTTCAAATATTCGAATTTATTTTAGAACCTTAAAGTGGTTAGAAAAATTTAATTTTGGGATTCTAGTTGAAATAATCTATCAAAGAATATTGGAGTTTCTCTTTTTGGGATGGAGTATTAGTACCTCGTAGATGGATCACATTCCTTTACTAATGCCTGTGTCTATTCTTATCTTGTCCCGTCTATATTTTGTGGAGGTTATATTTATCTTGTCTCTCTCCTTTTCTCTTTTGTAAATGACCATAGAAGAGTAAGGTAAAAGGGGGGAATCACTCATGTGAAACTGACGTTTGAGGGTGAGGGGCTAAGCTTTGTTTGTTATCTTTTAAACCATTTATTCACCAAATGCGGTGTTTCGTGTCGCTATAATATTGATGTTTGCACTGGATGTTTATGTTTGGAGCTTTGTTACTTAGATATCATTTTAGGAACGAGACGTTTCTTTATTCATGTCTTGTCCTTGGAGTTACATAAGTCGTCGGATTGTATCATCATTATTGCGCAAGAGTGATATAGTTCAATCAATGGTTTATTCTTAATCCGAATGAAAGTTCCGATGTTCAGCCTTGGACGATCTGAAGACCTTGTTCCTCGTGAAAAATAATTTTTAATATAGTGGAAGTTATCATTGGAATTATTGATTGAGATTTTGGGAAACCTTTATATTACCTTGGTACTAGCATTCAGACAAATTTTTGGTGTAGACTAACTTGGTATGGTATAGTCTCTCGTTTGGGGTAGTTAGCATATGTTGGCATATGATGTGTATGATTGGAACATTATCACTAAAAAAATGTTTGGACAATGATATGGTTATTCACCTCTGAGGTATTATTCAAGTATTATGCTTATATTGGATTGCTTGGAGTATATAAATCGATGGGGTACCTGGGTAGTTTGAGATCTTCAAGGATATTGTACTTGGAGTCTTGTTAATAGAGTAATGGGTTTTTAGGAGTTATCACTAAGGGTTAATTTGGATATTAGTTTGCGAGTCTTGATTTGTAGAACCTATTTTGAAGATGAATATGTTGCATGGAGGGTGTGCCTCAGTATCGTATTTCCTTAGTTTCGAGGAAATTTTTTACGGGGGATGTTGGTAGGAAAGCAAAGGAAAATGGATCACCGGGTAACATCAAATATCATAGGCTATGGTTAAGTGCCTAAGAGTAGGGGGAACCATGTCACTTTGGAGTCATGTACACTATATCTTCGATTCTCTGTCTTGTTGGATGAGACGTTTTGTACTAGTAGGAGAACGAGACATTTCTTTATAGGAAAGGGCCTTAGAGTTATATAATTTGTTTGGACACATTTTCATTGTTAAGGGATCGTAATCTATAAACTTTTATTGGTTTATGCTCACGTTCACTAAAGAGTACTTACTTTCAAAATTGGGAGATTTATGACCTTACTCTCAGTGGGAAGCAGCTTATGATACAATGAGAATTGTTAATTGGGTAGATTACTGAAGCAATGGGGGTACTTTCTTGTTTGGTCTGCTAGGGGGTCTACCTCTTGTTGAGTAGATGATCTTGTACTAGAGTGAGTGGTTGGTCAACCCGAATTTTCATCTGTAAGAGGGTGCTTGTACTCGTTAGGAAGGGAGATTATAATGAAGGCTTTCTATATGTCGCCCAAGACCGCGAATTGATGACTAGCACCAACAACTAAAAGACACTTCGGCTTGTGAACTTCTTCTTGTATTTAACGTTGTTGACTTATACTTGAACACTTGACGAATAAAGTTGTAAAATATCGTTGACTCTGAGACAAATTATTTTGGTTGCGCGTTTTGGACTAAGGGAATACTCTTATGTGGAGAACACTAACATTTATGTGAGACCTACTACAAGAATAAATGCATCCGAGCAAAATTATTCTTTGAAAGCTGGTTGAGAATGGTCAATAATAATCCAATTTGCTAATCTGGATTGCATGATATATGTGACATTATTGCATCTTCGTAGTGCTGTATGATAATATAGAAAATGATCAATAGGCGATAGTGAAGGAATCGGACTAATTACTCACACCACAACTGTTGTACCAAGTAAAAATCGACTAGAGAGAACAATAAAAACTTGTTGGACCAGGATGTATTTCACTTTACCACGAGCACCATTTTCACTCACAAAATTGTCAATTGTTGAAGGAGTTGTGTTGGAACAATCACCTACGATCACTAATTCGTAGCCTCGCTACCTAATCAGGTGATTACGTACGACTATTTCTTGAATAAAGAAGTGAAAAGGTTGGGCAATACCTTGTTCCATAACCTAAAGTGATATACAATAATCTCATGGGGAAATATCGAGCAACCCCCAAACCTTAGTGGAAGAGCATGACAGGTTCCATGTGTTACAACTCAGCAAGAGTGTCCATACCCATCTCAAGTATTGGACCCCGAACCAGTAGAGTTGGAACCTTCGTTGAGTTATGAGGAACATCCTGTTAGGATTCTAGACACAAAGACAAGGGACACCCGCAACGGGAATGTTAAGCGTGTAAAGGTCTTGTGGACTAATCACCTCACATAAGAGGTAACATGAGAAGCTGAACATGATATGAGGAAGAAGTATCCTCACATTTTTGACGAGGTATTTTGAGTTCCGAGGACGTCACTCCTCTAAGGCGGAGAGTATGTAATTTTTCGATTTTAAATGTGTCACTTTATGCATCACTTTAGTACCCCTTATAGTGTATTGCTCATCCTACATGGTTTTAAATGCGCCACTTTATGCGTCACTTCAGTACCCCTTATAGTGTATTGCTCATCCTACATGACCTTAGGTTTGCATTTAGTAGTTATCACTAGAATGGAGACTTGTACCTTAGTTTTTATTGAGAGGTTGGTTTAAGCTTCAAGGACGAAGCTCTCTTTAAGGAGGCAAGGATGAATTACCCCGTTTTGTGGATACGGGTATTTAATGACATTATTATAAGTGTTGGGTGTTAATTTTATTATTTGGGAGTTAAATTTTTATTGTTATTAAAGTCTTAGGGGTTTTGTTCATTCTCCCTAACTTAATCAGTGTCTTTTTACTAAGTTAGGGGTTGTTAGTTGTCTTTTAACTAAACCAGTGGGGGGGAAGGGTCTTTTCTCAAAAGTTATTTCATCTTCTTCTCCACAAATCATCTCTCAACGGGATATGAACTCTCCACCGCCGACCACATCTCCTACTCCAACACCAACTCCACAATTTGATCTTCTATTCACCCAAATTCAATCATAATCAACTACAAACCTGACAAAGACCGAATCTTTAGCTCCACGAAAACAAATTTGGCCCAATTGGTGTCACAATTCGGAATCAAAAATGTCTCCAGTGGATTTCCTAATCCTAGCCGGATTCTTCACTTGAGGGCTATATAAACCCCTTGAACTCAGAGAAATTCACACCAAAACATCCCTAAAGCTCTCTCAAACTCTCCCTCTCAATTCCTCTCTCTCTCTCTCCCTCCCGTCCGACGCCGCCGTCGCTGCCCAGCCGTCGCCGCTGCCCGGACGTTGCCGTCTTCGCCGTCGTCGCCTCATTCTTTCTGGTAAAACTTCCAACTTGATTCTTGTTTTTTCTTTGATTTGAGTTCCATGAAAAACCAAGTTTTGCGTTGTGAAGAAAAATAGTGACAGTGAGTTTTAGGAAGAAGAAACAAACTGAAAAGTAGTAGAAAATTTGGGTGTTAGTTGTGAATGTTATGAAAACTGGGGAGTCGTCTAGGACCTTTTGTAAGAAGTGTTTAGGGGTTGTTTGCTTAGGTTGTTTTGTAATATAACTAAATCCAATTTTGGTTTTATCAAAGGTTATACTTAACCAATTAACTATGGTTCTAAAAAGAAAATAATTCTTGGGCTAAAATTATTGTGTGCTTTACTTTTTAAAGAATAATAATAAAGTTAATTAGTTTCTTTAGTCTAAAAGGAAAAATAAATAGAGTACGTTATCTTACAAGTGTATAAATATAATTGTATTATATTATAGTATGTTTTTATAATGATATACGTTATTGTATATTTAAATAAAAGTTGTTTTTTACTTTATTACCTTATAAGATGTATATATATTATATCATGCGGTTATAACAATAATAGCTAGTTTTTATAAACTGTATTGTAAATAAAAGTGGTTTTCACCTTAGCAAATGTTGGGAAGAGTTAGTAAGGGATTGTTTGCATTTACATATAGGAATTTATGTGCAATATGTTGATTATGATATTATTAAAAATGTAGGTGAAAATTTCATTGACGAGGAATACGTCGAGTATTACTAAGAAGTGATTTGCTTTTGGTTGAGATTCAAGGTAAGTAAACGTGCCAGGCCTAGCACCCATTCCTTCTTTCGTGTCAAAATTTTGTTTTATGAATTATAGTATCAAAATGAGTATATGCTTTTAGTGTTTATTTTAGCATCTGGTGGATTTTACAAAAGTGATGTTATCCAAACTATTACATGAGAAATTAATAAGACATAGTAACGTAAAGTGGAATAGTTGTACCGGGAACATTTTACTTTGGGTTTCGTCGATGTTGACTACGGTCTCTGGACCCATTTTATTTTATTTTATTTTATTTTTATTTGGCCGCAACAGCCCCGAGTCGCTCCTTGTACTTACCTCTCTGGCTGCAAGAAGTCTTAGGGGGTGTCGACAATTATGGTCTTGGTAGCTTGTGATGGTTGGTTCTTCCCCGTGGCAACGTGATAAATTATGGATTCCTAATACTTGGACCTTTATTGTTTAAACGTGAAACTCCCGATTGGACAATGAAGAGAGTTTGGGAATGTTTCCCCAATAGAAATGCTAAAGGAAAATTTGGTGAATTATTATTTTGCACTTATACTCATACTTCATCTCTTTCTTTTTATACTATTTTTGTCTAATTTGAAATTATTCCTCATAATCTGTTTACATGTCTGGGCGTTCATTTACTTAGTATTTTAGCGGACTTTGAAAATTGTGGTGTTCACTTTTGTTTTCTGCACCACAGATCTATATGATGGGAGGGGACGCGAATCATCACTTAGACGATTAGTAGTTTCACATTTATAATTCTTAGAACTTCATTTAGTATATATAATTCTAGTTTGTTTATATGCCCATGTTTGAGGCACAGAGATTGAGATTTTTAATAAGTATTATTTAAAGATTTTATGGATGTTATGATTGGATCATCTATATTTAAATATTTGTGTGTAATCTCGGGTACGAAGTGATTTCCCCGGGTTTCCGGCTTGGTCATTTGGGGGGGGCGGTGTTACAACATTCTCAATGTTTGCAGGGCTGCAGATCCTATCTTCTGAGCTTGCTTTCATTGCTTGCGCTGGTATGACTTCTTCGTCTATATAGCTTCCAATTGTTGATGTGTGTACATATTTATGTTAATTGGCTGCTTTTTGGGCCTTTTTATTTATGTTTTTCTCGTTCCCTTATGATTTTGATATGATATTTTTCGATACTCATTTGGCAATTTGTGTTTGTGCGGGATATTGCACGTGTGCTTATGGGGTTTTGGGGTTTCCTTTTTTTTGTCAGTGTCCATTTTGATATGATCTGCTTACACACCCAATTGGAGATTTATGTTTTTGCGGGATGGCGCATGTGTGGTTCTGGTATTTTGGTGTCATTTATTGTGCTTTTTTTTAATGTTTATGGGTGTTTTGGTCTGTTTGGGTTGTGCTGGGTTATTTAATTTTGTTGTATTGACCATTTGGATTAAGGTCGTTCTTTTCATCTAGTATTTTTTTGTTATTACAGCTAATAACATGGTTCTTGAGATGTCAATATTTTGTGCATGCGTGGATTTTGGATTGTTCTTATGACTTGGCTCTTTCGTTCTATTTTCTTTGTCGTCGACAGTTGGTTCATCTGCAACTTCTATCAGTACCAATGTTTGTCATATGGTGGGGCCTGCGGGGGTTGTTTAGGTCTCGCTGCATGTCCTCGTTGTTGTCGATCATTGTATGTGTATTTTAAAAATCGAAAGGTCCTTTTTAGTTAGTGGTTTACAGCTGACGGCGTTTTTGAGGTACTGTCGTTTTAATTTGGTCCGTAGAGTTTGGATTGTTCCCGTTTATTGGGATTTCGTGTGAAACGTTTTGGTCTTCGCTGCTTTTCCAGATGGGCGTGTTGCGTCTTTCTTATTTGCGAACTATGATTTGTTTGTGTGTTCTCCCGTGCGGTTTCTTATGTTTTGTTTTATGTGGTGTTACTATCTCTTGTCTCTTGCACCATTCCATACTTGCATATGTATACCCGAAGATGGGTAGTGATGTCGTCGGAGAGGGTTCCAACATGTCTGAGAGCCATATGTTCGGATGATTTTTCATGGTATTGGAAATATAACTGGAGGTGTTGTTGCTAGCGTTGCAAAGTCAAATAGCTGTGGGGATGGTGCTTCCGACCCGGGCTGTGATCTGAGTCTTCCGGTTCAACCGTTGGCTGAGCTGTCTACTGTTCGTGCGTGTAACACTGCTAAGTGTAGTTCATCCCCTGGGGAACAAGTTGTTCGTTTAGTGGTTTGTCCCCCATGGCGGATATATCTATGGGGGTCAACTCCAATGGTATGGCAACGTCTGCATGTTGTAGGGTTCGTAGTCCCAATTTTGGCGGTGCTCGAACGCTTTTCAGACAGACATATTTCACAATCTCATGGTATGTATTCGCTTACGAATATATAGGGTTCGTATTTTTTGCTGCTGCGATGCTTACTGCCTTCGTTCGTTTCACCGTGGGATATTGCTCCAAAATTAATAATTGGTTTTATACCTATCACAAGGGTTTTCGCGCTCGCTAATTTTGAGGTTTCGGTGTTGTTAATTTGCTGGGAAATTTGTGCGCAGATTCGGGTCCCAGTTCAGATTGTGCAGGTGTGAATTCGGCTGATGCGGGGTCAAGTGGATCTGCTGGTTGAACGTTGGCTGCGTGTTTGAGGGCCGGATCACCGTGCCGTAGTAATTCAAAATTTATAGGGGTATGTCGCCGCGGTTGAATATATCCGGTTGTTTTTGCTCTGTCTATACTCTGTACAGGGTCCCCTGAGTGTCCGCTTCATATTTCGGCCATGTTGTTGCATCTCGATTGACACTGGAAATGCCCGCAACCTTGTGTAATTGTAGAGTTTTGTTGGTGTTGATGCAGGAGGAAAGCGGCGTGTGAATTCCCCGCCCACTTCTGATTTCGGAAATGTGTCTTCTGGCAGTCCGGACACAGTTGTGGCTTCCGGCGATGTGGTGGCAAGTGAATATGGTGGGTCGACTGTGGGTACGCGCTCTAGGGGTGGGGCTTCTCGCCGAGGCGGTTGCAAAACTCCAAGGGTTCCGTGTTCACTGTTGAATGCGTCTAGTCATTTGTGATATGTTTGTACCCGGTCATGAGTAGGAAATGCATTCCACCGGGTCATGAGTAAAGCATTCCACCCAGTTCTGAAATGGTTGCTACATCTCGTTTAAGCTTGATATGTAGAAAATGCATTCCACCCGGTCATGAGTAATGCATGTTATAGTGCCTACTGTATGTGTCAGTTTCGAATTTTAATTTTTTTAATGACAGTGAGTACAAAATAATACTGATGCACTTGTTTGTGCGTTTAGAGCACGTTATTGTCTCTTTCACTGCTAATTGATGGCTGCAAATTTATGCGAAAGTGTGATTTTATGACAAATTTATGCCATGATATTAAGTGGCAGCCTTAGTGTGAATTGAATGTTAGTGACTTATTAGATGTTGATAATTTTTGACCAAGACCCGCGTGCAGTGTCACTTACAACCAAATTGCGCATGTGCCTAGGACATGTCAAAATATGCGTGGTTCCGTTATTAGGCTGGTATTGATTTGGTCCCACTAACACCACCACCTCCATTAACCTGTATATCGAAGCACGTTAAAAACTAAAATGTTGAAATTGTCCATTAACCCCACTTCATTCGAGGCCACGATCTATGCAGGTCCAAGTGTTTAAGCATCATTTCCAACTATGGCAACCATTTTTGAGCTTCTGTTTTTTTTCCTGCGTATTCCGTGTGATCTTTCGGATTCAGATCCGAGTAGTGGGAAACGAGGTAAAGAGTACAAACTCAGCTGGAAAGATTTGGGAGAAGAAACAAAAGGGATACATCACCTCCATCAGACCCCGAACGAGAAATGCAAGCGTACATAGAGATATTTAGAATCACTTCACAATACCAAACATAAGAAAACTCTGTTTACCCTGAAAACAAAGCTATGAATTTGATAAGGTGGTGCACGCCACCTGCGACTCTGTCACTAACCATATGACCTAATACAAATGTCAAACAGTCATACGCACAATGATGTCATAATAGTTCGAAGACAATGAAGATGACTTGCTAATGTTCATGACCTAACACAAGGGATACAATCATGACATAATATTCGTCAACATGATCTCCACTTCTCCGTCTAAAACCAACCTTGAAGAAATCAGCATCGTCGCCGCAGCAGCGATGTTAGAAACTCTTGAGCTATATCAGGCTATCAGCAATCACAAGTAGGTCAGAATTCGTATCCTCATCAACATGTTCATAATCAATTCCAGAGTTAGCAGTAAAAGGAAGCAAACCATTAGCAAACACATACTGGGAAGATACATACTTCTGAATTTAAGTGCCGTCCACTTCAGGCCACTTTTTCTTAGCAGGAACTTACTTCTTGTATGATTTCACTTGATTTGCTAACCGGCCCTTGAATTCATTAAGCAAAAACAGACTCTCTGCATAATATCTGGCATACACTGACTCTGTGACACCACGAATCCCTAATTTCTTAGTGTGGTTGCGGTTGGGATCATGAGAAACCAGTTAATTACCTTTTGTCACCACAAGTAACTCCCCATTGTCCCTAATCCCAAAAACATTACTTATCCCAACCATGATAATATCACCGATTCTGTACATTTCACTCATGGTTTCAACGACACCATATTCTTTTATCACATAAATTGCAAAGGAAGTGCACTGTCTACAACATTCGTAAGCAAACAAAGCAAAGGAATCATTATGTAACCCAATGATGAATTTCACTGGAGAGAGATGAGTGAAAACGTCAAGAAACCCTATGATCTTAAATTTGTCTTGGGTCATTTCAAACAGAAGCACCACAGTCTCAAGAAACTCGTCTTCCTTCTTGAAAGCAAGCCAATTGACAGAACCATTAAGATACACTTGTGTCCAGGTAGACTCAATGGCACCATCCTGAGGAATACCTCTCTTCATGATCCTCCAAGAAACGATGCTAATACTGAAGATTTCAACCTTTGGAGTAGCATAGTAATGATCTATCCTCCAACCTTCTTCAGACTTGGGTTGAACCAAGTAAGCCAGCCTCACCACTTTGTAATCATTTCTCTTCACATCAAACCCAAACCCCAGAACAAACACGTACGGCCCACCGTTCTTGATGTTGAAAGACGGTTTGGGGAGTGACAAGTACTTATGAATTGAAGGGTTCCAGATGAACCCATTGTAGGTATACTCAATTTGGTCATCAGATAAACAAATCAACCCATTGCAGATACCCACAATGCGGAAATGGACATTTGTCTTAAATGGGCAACTGAATTTAGCATACCCGTCGAAATTGATGTCGAAACGAAGAGAAATTTTGTTCGCTTCGTGAGAGAGGATTTGTACCTGATGGGAAGAAGCTTCTGTGCGAGGTCGTTGGTTTTGGTTTGGTTGATATGGGTGCCGATGAAATTGGGGGTTCTGATGAGATCGCTCCAGGTTTTGGATACGCAACTAAAATGCAGGAGCGATTTGGGAGGAAGACGGGAGAGGATGTCGATTATAACTTCGTGGGGAAGGCAGTGCGACTTTAATGATGTGTCTGTTGTGTCTATTTTCCTCATTGAACACGAAGTGTTGCTGTGTTTGTTGCGATAGTTGTTGACAATATATTATTGTCGTGCAGATCCGCGCGATATTTTACTTTGTGACTATATTAAGATTTTTAATAGTTATCCATCGCAAAGAGAACTGATTATATGTATTCACTTGTACTGTAACGTATGAATTTGTTGATAACTTTCGTATTCAAGCAAAAAGCGGGAAAAAATAATAGTTACAAACATGAGAAGGAAGATGACCATTAATATAAAGAATAATGCACTAAATTTTGCGCAGGATGAGATTCGAACCTCCAACCTCGAAGGAAAAAATTGGCAGCCTTACCACTTGGCCGCTATAGTAATTGGTAATTTTTTTTGCCATTAACTAATAAGACTATTAATGGTTGGCGTTGTCGTTTTCTCCGAAACCTCTCCTCGGTATTAGAAAACTCTGCCCTAAACCCGTAATCGATCTTATTCCAATCTTTTGTGGTCCTGTGCGGCGGAAAAGATAAACGGCGACCATTTGACAAAATAAGTAGTTGAACGATCCCTATTTCTTTGTTGACATTGCTGGTAATGTACTGTCTAATTTTCTATTTGCGGTTCAAGGTCTAAACTATGCTTTATGTTGTTGTAATTATCTGAGATATTTTCTGGTACAGGTTGACTTCATTGTTTATTTTCATTTTGGTTTAATTTCGATCTTCCTTCTTTTAGTCGGCTTCTAAGTATACTTTGATGTTTGGTTGTGGCCTCCGTCTAATACCGATGGGGGATTTATGATACCATCTGTTTGCACGTGTAGTGTGGTCCTTCTATTTCCCGTGTACAGTATGTAGTCCTGATTTATTTCATTTGTTTTGAATATAGATGAGCTCAAAAATTATCTGTTTTGTGTTATTTTTGGTTTTGTGGTTCTTTTAGATAGTGAAGAATGTTTTTTTTCTTCCTTTCTTTCATCTTCATATTTTTTTCTTTCTTTTTGTGGTGTGTTCTTCAGCTGCTTGTGTCGCTGATTTATTTTGCTACTTCAGCACGCGTGTTATTTTTTCGGCCCGTTTATTTTATCTTATCTAATAAATATATGGTTAGTGATGAAATTGATAGTTCACTAAGTAACAAGCATTTTCCGACAACAAACGACGAGACAGATGTGTAGGTAAGACCAACGATTTTTTGAATGACGCGTGGTCACGGAGTCTCGCCAATTAACAGAAGAAGCCGTTTAGTAAATATGCAATTGTTAATGTAATTTGTATTTGACTACGTGAAGCGCAAGTACTTGCCATAACTATCCCTCGTGGTACTAAACTTACGAGTTAGAAAAAGAAATCATTATTAATTTGTTGTGTTTGTTGTTAATGAATATCTTAGTTTAGTTTGTGTGAATTAACATCGTTATTATTTTGCTATGCTTGTTTCCTTCACATACTATTGCAGCATTATCTTAGTTTTTTTGTGGGTGTGTGCTTGAGATGCTTATATTGTTGATTTACTTTGCTACTTCAGCATGCATGTTATTTTTTTCCGCCCCTGTATTCTCTCTAGTTTAATAAATATGTGGTTAGTGATGAAATTGATAGTTGACTATGTAACAAACAATTTTTGGCTACCAACCACAAGATAGATGCCGAGGCAAGCCCTCCGTTTTTTCAGTGATATGTGGTCACAGAGTTTCGTCAATTGACATAAGAAGCCGTTTAGTAATATGCAATTGTTAATATAATTGGTAGTTAACTACGTGAAGCACAAAAGTACTTGCCACAACTATCCCTCTTGGTACTAAACTTACGAGTCGGAACAATAATCATTATTAATCTGTTAATGAATATCTTACTTTAGTTTGTGTGAATTAACATCATTATTATTTTTTTATGTTTGCTTGCTTTACATACTGTTGCACCATTATCTTCTTCTAATATATGAATATATTTTGCCTGTCAGACTCTGTAACAATTCTTCCACACACTTACTATTGTATGTTTTCATGTTTATGTGAAATTTCATGGTTCGTAATACTTTCTCGCATTTGTTCGCCTCTACACAACCAAAATAAGTTGTCAACAATAACTTAAGATGCCGAGATTTTTCAAAGTCATCACACCGGAGGCAGCAACAAAGTACAAGGTGAGTTGCAAGCATTGGGGGTTTTAAATATACGCTCTTCCACAAACATTTTAATATCAACGATATATGTTTAATGCTTCAAATAACTCTAACACCAATATTCCGATAAATGCATTTGTGCATCATTTGCCGGAAGAGTTTGTCCGATAACATCGAAACATTTTGCAAGAATCTGTTTTTCCGAGGGTTCCAAATGGGCCGATGACACGTTCCTGCTGCAAGTGCACAGTTTTCAGTGTAGTAATAATTCCGGTAAGACTGGGTTTTTCGAACCTAAGGACTTACCGTGAACTTATAATCGTTAACCTTGTGTGGGCAAATATTTGAGTGGATTTTGCTAAAATACGAATTTAAATAACTGCTTGACCACTGATTTCACGATTAAATGAACGTGAAAGATGACGAAAATACAATTTAGAGAAAAATACCGAGATTCCTTCTTTGGATCACTAGGGTTACTACGGATGCTTATTTTTATTTACGAAACACATATACATTTCTCTTGTCAATCAAGCAATTTTGACTTGTCGAGCTACCAAACAAGTGATCTACGCCTAAATTAAATTCATACCGAGTTACCAAGTCTAAATCAATCCTAGACGAGCATTAAGATTATCGTTCTACTCAACGATCCTAGTTAACACTACCGAGTTACCGAATAACGATGAAATTAGGTGAAAGATTCACTTTACAAACTAAGATTCATTGAGTTACCACATAAACATTAATTAAAATCAACTCTAACGTGACGTCAAACGCAAGAGAGATATAATTACGAGCATAAATCATTCATAACAAGAGAAAACCGCATCAATTAAGCCAAAACGTGAATCATAACCTCAAAACGAGTAATTCTTAGCGAACCCTAGCCACCGAAAAAGTATTCTGGTAAATAAAACTTAGCTAGACATAGCTATCAACATGATAACAATGTTTTGCACATTCATAAACAACGAAAAACGCAGAAAAGAGAGATCCAAACGACGAATTCCAGCACTCCAAACTATGCTCTCCAAGCTCCAATGTAACCTCCCCTTCTGTCTCCAACGTTTTCCAGTGGCTATATTTTGCTCTAGGTCCTTTTATACGTTTCCTAACTTTTTATAACAAGTTTTCGAGATACACAAAAAAGGCCCGAACATGTCTGAATGTTTCCAGATATTTGGCTGATCCTGTCCAAGTCGTGTGACTCAAATTGTGGTCGCGTGAACTCTGGGGTTGTAGCTCCAGGTCCTCCGATATCTTCCCAGATTTTGCAAGACCCAGGTCGTGCGACCTCCATTTTTCTCCCGGATTTTTGGTTGCGCTGCTTGTGATTTCTTCTCTCGCGCCATGCTGATGCGCTTTCTAGCGTGCTATTCGCAAGTATACGAATCAAGTAATATAGAGAGTATATTCAAATCGGATTATCGATCCCACAGGGACTTTGCAGGTTTTTATAGTAATCATTTTTAACAAACAGAGAGTAAAAAGGATGAATATTTTTAGAGTTTGCTTACTAACTAAATACTGAAAGTAAATAACTGAAACGTAAATCTTTTTGCGAGAATTTTCTGAATAATCTTAAGGTTGTAAAAATAGGGTTCGTGATATTAGATTCCAGGATCCCCTAGGGTTTCTTCAGTTTTTCGTTCTTTGTTTGACATGAAAACACATAACAGCCTAGTTATCCGTGCTACGTACCAGTTGCGCAGTATCGTTTCTTTTCCTACACGTTATCACGATTCTTCAGACATTCGGATTCATGTTAAGCTGCCTAAGTCTGCAGTCCCGTTCTAAGTCTGCAAGGGTTTCAAACCTGTCCTAAAGGCCTGGATCAGATTCTCTAATAGTTGGTCAAACGATTTCAGGCTAGTCCTTACTCCCCTTCGCTAGTCGGTTCATCGGGGTAAGGTGCTAAATTATGTCTTCTCTTCCTAACCCTAACCAGACGTTTTCACCTACTGGGTCGAGTCTGTAGCAATCCAGGTTAGCTACTCCAATCATGCATGAAAAGTAAAATTAAAGGACAGAATAACGAATAAAGCTGCTGATATTAAGAAACTGCAATCATGAATTCATAGTCAAAACGTAGAACTAATCTCTGAGTACGAAACCCTAGGTTCACCGAGAACCTAGATAAAGCGTTTAGCTACTAAAATTCATAACAAAATAACACAGTTTTTGAATAAAAGAAAGAAGAAGAGCAAACGAGTGTCTTGAAATCTGGATTCGCGCTTCCGTGCTCTCCGGGGATGCTAAGACTTCTCCTTTGGTCTTTTGATGATAAAAACGAGCTCTGGACGAGTCTTTATATAGTGCTGGAGAAGTTTCTGGAAAACTGCCTATATTTACGAAACTGCCACCGGCCAAAACTGTCTCGGAATACGTGTTGTGTGCGTTAATACGCACACCGTGACCCTTCAGCTTCTCATTTTTCTCCATGTATGCGTATATACGCACACCATCCCGGCAGTCTTCACTTTTTCTCTCCTCCGTGCGTATGAAACCTCCTTGAATGCGTATGAAATCTGAACCGTGCTCCTGCCTGGCCCAGAATCCCCCTATCTCTGTACTGTGTGCCTATATACGGACAGGGTGTACGTATAATACGCACACAATGAACTTCTCAGCTCACTTTCTGCCTCCTTTGCTCCGGCTTGCGTTTTGACCCGAAACTTATCAAAATTACCAAAATACCCCTGGGTCAAAATCGCTCCGAATTCCGCCCAATCCTGAATCTGTCATAGGAAAACTACTGACTGAATTTGGGAGACAAAATCTGAACTTGACTCCGGTAACCCGGGCTTGGTGTCAAAATTACCAAAATACCCATGGGTTAGAATCGTCCAGGAAATCATCCTAAACATGAAATAGCTGATCACGACTTCGGACACCGGGACCCGAGACTCCTCCTTGGGTGTGGTCTGTCTGGGACCCACACTTGGCGAGAAGTCGCTTTTTCGGCCGGACTCCGTTTTAGTATTATGACCTATTTCGGAAAGCCCTTGACGTCGACTTCCTTCTGCCGCAAGTTTCACTTTAAAATTCCAAGTAGAGTTCAAGATATTGTCAACCGAGCGTATCCCGTCCATTCTCGGTTCTGGCGTTTTCAGCTTCCACGACTCTCGCCCATGCAATCCTGCTTCATTCCCGGCTCCTGCACAAGTCCTGTCCCTGCGTAGCCAACACGAACAAAAACCCGTGATCATATCTCGAAATGCGCAAAATAATCAGAAATTCATGATGAGCTTATAAACGTCTCGTTCTAATTTCCGAGGCTTTCCAGGGATAAATTCTAGCTACAACCGCTTTCTGACACCAAACACACGTCATTTAAGCTCAAAGATAACTCCTAGCGGGGAGTTATCAAATACCCCCGCACTAAACTTTGCTCGTCCCGAGAAAACTCCAACTATATACTACCAATGCATACTATCCCGAATCAATCCAAAGCGGTGTAAGTGCACCTATTTAAAAACAGTATCAGTACTATAAAAACAGTTTATCTTTTTGGTGAGACTATGCAATCTCTTTAACTCAAACTGAACATCATTACGTTCTCATGTTCCCCTAGATTTCAGAAACTGTGGTGATCGGAAGAACTTGCGGCCAGCCTAGGTTAGGAACAAGCACAAACACTGCTTACTTCTGCTTTTGCACGCAAACTGAACGTATCCCTAACGCACACCTTCCGTGATTTTACTCCGGGTGTAATGTAAATCCGTCGGCTTTGGGACGGTAAAATATGTCATTTAGAAGCGATGCCCTAAACGTCACGGCGCACTCACACATACCCCAATATCACACTCCCTCACCAAGATGATAGAAAATGACCCAAATCACATAAGATTCTAGACACTCAATTTCCCAATCCCGGTGTAAATGCCGTTCTCGCGGCCAGAACTGTGAACGAATGTGAAACTGTTATAAAAATTGTCGGCCTGGCATTTTGAAATAAAATCAATCAAGCACCCTGAATTTTTTGCCTTTGATATTCCTTTTTTTTCTTTTTCTATTTTTTTTCTTTTTTTTTTCTCGTTCTTTTTTTCAATGCGGGGCAACACAAAACAACAATAATATAAACCAGGCCAATTCTATGATAAATAAAAAACGTGGGGTGACAGAAAAATACTGAAATATAATAAAATCTGAAACGACCACCCCCACACTAATTTCGAACTATGTAGTCAATCTCTAAAATAATCGCGCTTTACCAACCGATCCTCCTCACTCCAAGGATGTATAAATAGCACAATGCGTCCTCCAATAAACCCTCTCAACCCCAAGTCCCCCATGTCGTGCGGAAAAATGTCACACACTACGGCTCTCCTCCTGTGCTCACGGTGTAATGCCGTGAGTCACTGCCACACCGAAGTGTGTTGCCGTCACTATCTCACCTTTACACACCCTCAAATATAAAAATATGACGCGCATCCACTATCAAATATGACAATTTTTCTCTACCCCAGAAAAATCCCCCTCAACTCAACTCCCTCGTGCAATGACGCGTAGGAAGGGTTAAAATACGAACAATGATGCGAGTATAAAAAAACGGCTTCCTGGTTCAAATGGTTACCAAGAAAAGGGTTAATGGATTAACGGGGCTCACTAGTGGACCTAAAGTGCGGGACATGAAGTGAGGTCCCCTATGGCCTATCACTCCACCAAATGATGTTGTGACCGTGATGGCGGGTTGACGACTACTTGGTGACGGTCGTCTGGCAGCTAGTCGGATACATGGCTCGGGAGACAGCTACTTAAGTGCATTGGCTCTATACACTCCCCTAGACAAATTCTCGCAGCTCTTCCTCACCTAAGTTCGTAAGTTTCGAGAAATTTTCTATCATTAAGCTCTCTCCAGTTTTAAGCTAAATCCTTCGCCCAGTCTCAACATTTTCAATTTTTTTGTCCATTTTTAATAGTTTTTCACAAATATTTTTTTAATTAAAAATTATGCAGTTATAACGCCACCACCCCCACACTGGATGGTGCCATGCCCTCATTGCACTATTCATCAGGCATATAATCTGGATTGGCTGAGCTAGCTTGCCTCATAGAATGGGAACAACTGGTAGCATATGCAGAAAAATAAAGCGAGAGACAGAAATTGAACATTGCACCCGGAGTCAGTTCTTACAGGTGCTGATTTTTCGCAGATTTCGGCGGAGAAGGACCGCTGACCGGTCGTCGGAAAATTTCTCGGCTGAAGTAGTCAACCTTCCGGGCTCTGTATCCGCTCTTCAAATGTGCAATCCCCGAGCACCATTGTGTGTGACAATGTGATCCCATATGGTCGAGTATACTTTCGTACACGGGGTCGATTGCTCCGTTCCTGCAGGAAAATTGTTCCTGAAGAATCCCCAACTCGTACGAGTCCCTGTGATGGTCGAGTGTGCCAGAGCGCACCGGGGTCGATTCTTCAAGTTTTCGAAAATCTGCCTTCGCTCTCTTCTTTCACCTTTCCTTCTACGAAACTTTCTGAATTCGCTTCAAACTCCACGGATCTGTGTTCTCCCTCAAGAGCACCTCTCGGTTGTCTTCCACCCCCACACTTGCTTGGTACAAGTTTCTGAAAACCGAAGCTAGTATGATGATCCTTGCGGCGAGAGGATTCAAGAAACTTCTTCAAAACTTGATTTCAAGCACTTTTGAAAATTGTGTTCTTAGAGCTTGAGAGCTATGGAGGTAGAGAGAGAGAGAGAAGAGAGGCCAAAATGACTTCCAGCCCATCGGCCTCCCCCTTGTTGCCCTATTTCTGCAAAATGACCAAAATGCCCATCTCTTTAAATTTGAAAAAAAATTGAATTTTTGTGCGTATATAAGCACACCGGGGCCTTTTTTGGAAAATTTGAAAATATTTTACGCTCCTGTGTGCGTATATACGCACAGCTGTACGTATATACGCACACAGCAGCAATTTTTCTTTTCAAACTCTTGGCGACGTTTGGCTACTGTGTGCGCACAGGCTGTGCGTATATACACACACCGCAGTCTTGGGGGGTGTTTTGTCATTTTCTCTTTCTCTTTCTACATCCTGTGTGCGTATATACGAAGGCTTGTACTTTCATGCATATTCTCCAACTCAACCGTATCCCAGAAAGTAACTCTTTGATGATAAACAGTCCTGAACACCGAGATCTCAATTTTCCCCGAAAAAACTACTTCCGAGAATTGCAGAGAAGTACTTTCTGCCCAACTTGAAACTTCTTTGGCTTTGCCGAAGTTTGATAGCTCGGGAGCGGTTTCAGCTCTCGGGTCGGTGGCTCTTTGAGTGACGAGATCAGGGCCAATTTATGCCCACCTTTTTCGTCCAGCTGTAAACTGGTCCGGTTTTTAGCTTGCATGGCATGCTCCTCCTGGAATCTCTCCTCGTTCTCTCTGTCCACTCTGTCAATCTCTGCCCATAGCTCATCCATCTCCTCGTTCTCCCAGCCATCTTCGACTACCTCCACTGCGAAGATGTCTTCATGCTCGTAATAATTCAGAGTTGCAAATTTTTGAAAACATTAAACTTCACCTTGTCTTCACTAATTTGCATGGTCAGTTCTCCGCTTTTGCAGTTAATTATGGCTTCTCCGGTAGCCAAAAACGGTCTGCCCAGAATGAGTGGTACGTCTCCTGCCTCCATGTCCAAAATTACGAAATCTGCCGGAAAAATCAACTCTCCGACTTTCACCAGAATATCTTCTATAACACCGTAATCCTGCTTCACGGATCTGTCCGCCATCTGCAGCTTGATTCTGGTAGGCCTGAGTTCTCCGATTTTCAAAGTTTTGAAAATCGACAAGGACATCAGATTAATACTGGCCCCTAAGTCACACAGAGTCTTTCCTGTGTAAGCATTACCTAGGGTCACAGGGATGAAAAAACTGCCAGGATCCTTCCTCTTTCTCGGTAGCCCATTATTCACACAATTGCTCACCTCTGCCGTCAGATTTATCGTCTCGAAATTATGAAAAAGATGCATGGTTCATCGAATCTGAGTGCTATTAGATTGAGATTTGTTACCATTCCATTTGAATAGTAATTATCTCTATCTCTGAGGAGAACTGAGAGGGGTAGCATTGGTGAGACCGTAAAAGTTTGCTTGATTAGTGAATTTCATGCTTTTTTGCATGCTCAGTAGTTAGGTGCATTATATATCATATATATTCTGAAATAATTGTGTTACATGTGGCATTTTTATGGTGTCGGTGTTACTTCAACTATTGTTAGATACAAGGTAGATGTATGTCATGTTGATAATGCAAAAGTTAGCTCTAAAAGCCAATTTAAAATATCTTGTTTAATAATTTTTAAACAAGCTTTTGTAGCACACTCATACCGTGTTTTTGCATTGCAATTTGTATCATTAGACTATCTGAATAGCTTGGTAACTGCTGATTTAGAGCTGGTATGTATATTGGACTGAGCTTTGCAAGAAACATTACTTAGCATCAGGGTGATTTCCTGAATGTCCTGATTGTGCATATGTTAGAGAGTTCTTAGCATCTAATGTTTGTAGGTTAAATTAGTTCAAATTTCTCTCATTGCTTAGCAAAAACAACGATATACCTATTTGAGAAGTTTGCAAACTGTTAAAATAAGTGAATCATGGTCTTTGATATGCGTTGCAGAGTTTCACATGAATTCCTCTAATTTGTTGTTGCAAATGAAAAAAATGACAGTTTAGGTGCGCAGATGCTTTGATTAAAGTTTGAAAACGTGTCGTCAAAACCCAAAACCCTTACGTTCAACCATAGTTTAGAAGCATGAAGAAAGTAAAAAAATTAGTGAGCACATGCAGGGACGGATCTAGGAATTCACTATAGTGAAGGTGGGGTTGAACTAAAAAGTAAAATAAAATAGGGGTAACTTTTAAATCTTATAATGTTAAGTGAATGCTATACTACAGTTATTACTGACTCGATCACACTTAGATTGCTTTCGATCTCTGCACTCTGGGTCTAGGTATATCAGTTTGCAGTTACATATTTTTTGGCATGATGCCGGCTCCTTATCGAGAATGCTAATAATTAGCGTGATTGATTGCTTTCAGGTTAAGCTGTATATCTTTGCAGTTCTTAGCAACTTTCTATAAAGCCTTGTGGGGCGAATCGTTTGGGATCAGTCAAAGGAATAAAGTCACTTCCTCTAAGTTGTCTTGGCTCCGTAACATTCTTAAGAAAACACTGTTGGATCTTGCTGGAAAAGATTTCTTTTGATCTCTGTGTTTATCGTGATGCCTTTCACCAGTTTTTATAATAAGCCTCTGCTTATTAGCTGAGATAAGATCCCTTAACTCAATCATTGAGATTAAAACAGTTGGGATGTTCATTCCTTCATCGTGACTTGACTGATATCGTCTTAATTCTCATCGCCTGCTTATGTTTCATGGTTTGGTTAACAGGCTTATCCCCACGTGAATTCTATAATCCATTTGTTGTTTGACGAAGTCATTAATGTCAAGTTCTTGATTCAGTTAAACAGAAAGAGTTTTTTATTCAATGTTTCTACGCTAGCTTACAAATTCTGTTATTTCTTTTGATACGCAGCTGGGATTGTTATTGAGGCGAAAAACTGCCCCCCTTTCTTCCCAATCATCCACCGTGATATTGCTGATGAAATACCAATTCATCTGCAGAAACTGAAGTGTGTTGCGTTTCCAACATTTTTGGGTAAGTAAACTATATTGTAAACTGTTAGATTTGGTGACTTGTTGCAACTTGGTAAGACTTTGAATTGGCAAAGAAAGTCAAACAAAACAAATGGAAACAACCGAGTATGGAACGTTTCCATGCCTAGTGTAAGGTGATGGCTTGTTTTTGTCTTGGCACTATATATAGCCATGCATGTGAATGTTTTTTGGTAGACAATACACGCACAGAGAGTTAATTAGTAAGGTTTGATAGCTTTTGTGTGTGTTTGTTTCGGGTGGGTGTTTCGGGTTGTCACCGTGGCCGTTTTGGCCACGGCGGCGGGCATTGTAATCAGGTTCACTTCTCAATAAAATATCTGGTTCTGGCCGTGGATTAGCTAGCGGGTTCGTTACGAATTCGTTAGTGAACCACGTTAAATATATGTCTCGTTCTTCGCTTCGTCGTTCTTGCTCGAATACCCACACGTTACAACAAACTGGTAACGGAGCTCTGAAACAGGAGTTCTGTTACAACAAACTGGTATCAGAGCCAGGTCAGGGGATCACCAGCTTCAACAAACTGGTATCAGAGCCGGGGTTCCAAGATCAAGGTGGAGCCAAGAGCTAGGGTTTCACGTTTTGGTGGAACTCAAAGCTAGGATTTCGCGATTCAGGTAGAGAAGGCTATCGGGAGGTTGGGTTTCGAGATTCCGCCAAGAACGGTGTCTGGTTTGGCGATCAAGATCGATCTGTTCGTGAGAGAGAAGCAGGTACACCCACCGTCTGAAGCCCCGTGGAGGGGGCTATCCGGGCTCCTTTCGGAGCAATCTGGCGCGCATCTGATTATGCTTGCAAGGGATCTGGCAAATCTAGCACGCATTCGGTTTCGGCGCGAATCTGGCGGTTCACGCGCATCTGGCGTTATGGCGACTGACGTTCAGGCACAATCCGGCTCCCGGCGTGGAGCATCTGGCGTGTGAATTGAATCTGGTTCTGGCTCATGCCTTGCAGGAACTCGTTGTTGTTGGAGCAACGACATGGAGCATCGGGCGCGTGAGATTTCTGGCACGCGCATCTGATTCTGGTTCTGGCGCGCATTATGCACGCGTATGTTCTGGCTGAGCTCGCATCTGGCGCGATCTGTTTCTGGCGAGCATCTGGCGCATCTGAGGCATACGGGGCGCATCGGGCATGACAATTTGGGCACTCGTCATCGGTGCATCTGGTCTGCATGACATATGGGCATTCTGTCATGGTGCATCTGTCTGGTGCAATTGGGCGCATCGGGAATACATTCGGTCCTGCTTTCTCAGTGAATGTATTTGAGTCTGGTTCTGGGTGGAGCACTTGTTTCTGTTTCCGGAAGTGCAACCACATCGGGCGCATTCGTTGCAGGAACGCATGGTAGTTGGAGCAACGATTTGGCGATTCGGATTTTGCATACAGCTGCGGAACATCTGTCTGGGGAAGCGTGCTCGTTTTGTGTTTCTGAGAGACGCATCCGGGTTGGGTTTGAAAAGAGAAGCATCAGGTTCTGGTTTCGGGTTGCTGAGTTGATTCAAGTCAAGGTGGAGATTTGTTAGATTTGGTGACTTGTAGCAACTTGGTAAGACTTTGAGTTGGCAAAGAAAGTCAAACAAAACAAATGGAAACAACTGAGCATGGAACGTTTCCATGCCTAGTGTAAGGCGATGGCTTGTTTTTGTCTTGGCACTATATATAGCCATGCATGTGAATGTTTTTTTGGTAGACAATACACGCACAGAGAGTTAATTAGTAAGGTTTGGTAGCTTTTGTGTGTGTTTGTTTCGGGTGGGTGTTTCGGGTTGCCACCGTGGCCGTTTTGGCCACGGCGGCGGGCATTATAATCAGGTTCACTTCTCAATAAAATATCTGGTTCTGGCAGTGGATTAGCTAGCGGGTTCGTTACGAATTCGTTAGTGAACCACGTTAAATATATGTCTCGTTCTTCGCTTCGTCGTTCTTGCTCGAATACCCACACGTTACAACAAACTGGTAACGGAGCTCTGAAACACGAGTTCTCTTACAACATAAACAATGAAGTTACTGGTCACAATAGTTTGGTATTCTTTTGTCGCTTATACCTGTTATTCTTAAGATAACATTTATATTAATTATACAGATGGAAATGTTGCCACTGCGAGCCTCCCAAATGCCAAATCTCCCGCCCCTACCAGTTTTCTTATTTTTACTCCAGGTCCTCTAAATGTTGATTAATTGTGTATAAATGCTGATGTTACAGGATCGGTGTTGTGCCTTCTATGGAATATAATAGCTTCTACAGCAGCTTGGATACAACTGGGAGGTTAGTGTATTCCGTTTTGTATGTTCGCTCCGTTTTTTCATATTTCTTCCATGACCACAATATATCATGGATATGTAACAAAGTTCTTCACTTATTGTAGATATATACTTAGAGAAATGAATTTGAGATAACAAAGCTGATAACATTTGACTACTTTTAGCACATTTTTCGCTATAAAATTACCCACTTCATAGCAAAGCTCAAGTTAATTATATACAATAAATTGAACATGAAACCAAGTCCAAGGTGTCTGGACAGTGTGGCAGAGTTCTGGGGTTCCAAATCCAGCTACTGCTGCTAGATGTTAACTCACAGGCATATCCTGAAGTTGACTTATCTTTATATCCAATAATAACTTCATGTTCAACTGTTAAGTAGGGATTCCTTATATTTATTGTTATTTTACGCCACATTTGTCTCTTATGTCGCAAAAAAGCATGCCATGATTGAGTTGTTAAAATCATATGGATGTATATCATTTGCAAGTTAAACATGCAAATACCAGTAGTTTGGACCTTCAAATTCACAATATTTTCAATGAAAAACATTTGTGTTCTTGTTGGTGAAGTTCATTTACGTATAAGAAACATATTCAGAGCTACATAGTTTGTCATTTTATGGCGTTGAATAATGATTATAAGATTGCGGTCGTTGCTGGATATTTTGCTAATTGGAATTATAAAGATAATAGGGAATATAAAGTTATGCTCTACATAGTTTCAAGGATGTAAATGTAAGTCCCGTAAACTGCCAGTGTCTTAGATTTTACTACTATTATCCAGACCCCTCATTTCTGTCGTAGAGTGGACTTTGAAATAATTGACCTCTATGTTTTGTGCTATGGGATGCACGAAGGTGAGTTGTTGGTTCAACCATTTGAGTGTGGCTTCAGAATCACCGACCTCATAGTTAACTGGGACTTATTGTCTTGCATTCGAAACCACTTAACTTGGGCAAGGATACAAATGTAAAGTCCACAGAGCTCCAAGAATCCTTTGCACAGTGTCAATTCCATTGAAATGATCTGGTTGCAAATCGCCACCGGCATGGTAGTCTTACAACTTTAGAGTACTTGTGTTCGAACTTGGTTGCAAATTGTCATCCTGGTATTCCATGGATGATGCAGTTACAATTCTGGGATATCAATATTGCCTATCGTTACAGATATGGATCATTTTCTAGATCATATCTGCTCCATTTAGGCCTAACACTTTGATTGAAGTTTAGGGGGTATCTTTTTTTACAAAACAACCCTGAAATTGACCATCAAAGGAATAAGGTATCCCTAAATGACCACCTTTCTTTCTGAATTACTTCCTCCTAATGTTTTATACTCTAATAAGTAATCATAGAAATTACTTTTCTTAATTGATGCGTTGAGAACCTTTTGGATTACACTTGGTAAAGCCATGTTAATGTTTCTATGGAAGGATAATCGATTGCCAGTTCTAGAAAATGCAGCAAATATCATCTACAGTTTACAGTTCTATTGAAACATCAACTAAAGGTGATAATTTTATGCCAAAGCA
The DNA here is from genome assembly GCA_023055425.1 of Linanthus parryae. Classification (NCBI taxonomy): domain Eukaryota; kingdom Viridiplantae; phylum Streptophyta; class Magnoliopsida; order Ericales; family Polemoniaceae; genus Linanthus; species Linanthus parryae. Next base: position 82,399,202 of record JALGPY010000006.1, read on the forward strand.
TCAACTCTCTTTGTTTATGTCTTATGCATTCGAGTATTATTCACACAAAAGAATCTGCGACGTCTTTAAAATGAAGTAGAGTTTCAGTGTAGATACATCTTGTCTTCATGATTAAATACTTTCACTTCGATAAAGCAAGTTCAAGAGTGAAGATATTGAATTGTTTGCCTATCCAATTTAATTCGTTGAAGCTTAATAAATTTACTTTTGTTTCAGATCTCGTGAGCTCTTTTTGAAATTTCTGGGGCTCTGTTAGTACTCTGGCTCTGTGTAGCTTTCGATATGTTATTAGTTGTGGATGGGGTCTAAATGATTTTGTACGGGGGTTGTAGGAATGTGCCTTATGATTGGATCAACCAGCAGAAGTCCAACCAAAACTGGTTTGGGAAGGAAAGGGACAAATTCAGGTTTCCTGGTGGTGGCACCATGTCTCCCAGAGTTTTCAGTGCCTATGTCGATATCATGCAAGATTTGAACCCGGAGATGCAATATGGGACCATCCGAACCGCCATCGACACCGGCCGGGCAGTATGTCATCTGAATTTTTTAATAGCATAATAGCACTTATGTATATGTAGCAAAGTATAGGGACGTTTCAGCAAAGTAATCAAGATCTTCAGTTTAGTACAAATGCAAAATGTCATGTTTGTGGCACGTCAATGCTTGGTTTTCAGATATGGCACCAATATGCGACGTCCTCGAAACGTAAGCGAAATACAAAGGCACACCGCGCGAAACGAGCATAGTTATTCAATAGCCTAGAAAAGCAGCACAGTACAGAGAACATACTGCAAACGGACTGGTTAGCATACTTATCCTCACAGCTAGCACTATGAAATCACCGATCGAAACGCAGCCAAATCGCGCGCAGCGCGCGCGTAAATCTCCTAGTACTATTAGAAGAAGAAGAAGAAGAAGAGCGCCACCCCCGCGTTGGTCCTTCACTCCTGCTCGTAGTTCATTTCAAGTTTCACGGTCTGACATTACCTAAACAAAGATAGAGAAATGGTGAGAGAGACATAAAAATGGAAAAAAATAAAGGAGGAAAAACAAGATCCGAAATCGGGTTCGAAGCCGCTTAAAGACGCCGGAACGCCTTACCGAAGCCACCGTTAAAGCAGCCCGAACCCTCCCTCTCTTCGTCGATATGGTTCTCTCTATCTCTTTCCCCCTCTCTCTTATATGTTTCTCTGTCTCCCTTCCACTCTCTGATCTATTACTCTATCTCCCTCGCTCTCTCCTATATGTTCATCTCTTTCTCCCTCCATCTCTTTCTTTTCCACTTTCTCTTCCTCTTCCCCATTCTCTCTCTCTTAAATGGGTGGGGGGGGGGGTTTAATGGGTGTGGATAGTTAAGGGTATTTTGCTACAAGTTAATGATATGTTTTGAGGGAAATGAGTTTTTGTTTCAAATGAGGAAAGCTAAAACGACATAGCGAAACGACCGCAACTAGAGTGGTAACTCAAGTGGTAGAGCGTTAGAAGTCCCTGCATGAGGTCCCAGGTTAGAACCCGATTGACGACAAAAACAATTTCTAATATATATATAGACACACACACACACGCGACCTAAAAATAAATTTGCAAAACAAAGTAAACTTTATTGAATAAGTGGTTAACAAACATTAATCAAAATCGATGGAAAAACACTCATCCATTTTCGAGAAATGGGCGATTTAACAAGTGAAGTCTATTCTGTTTAAAAAGGGCAGGGGCAGTGAGCTGGCAACGTGTGTTTGGGCTGAGGAGTAGGAAGATCTCTTCTAAAGGTTGCTGAGCGGATTAATCTTACTCTAAAACTCAGTCTTCCAAATAATCAATTATCTAACTGAATCTGGATGTAATAAATAACTCAATGGACGAACATCCCGCACAACGGAAGGTTTGAAAGAGAAAGATCATGGCGAGAAGACACAACATGGAGAGAGAGATCGAAAGGAAAATTCAACGATATCTCCAGTTAGAACGAAAGAGGGAGATGGAAAGAGAACAAAAAAGAGTGGTTGCTCTGGAAAGGCGAGTCCCTCTATGGATTACCCGGACGATCCCACCTGGCGTTGATGAGATCACCATTGTTGATATCTCACTTTATGAAGCTCGAAATTACGGTGAGCTCCACAGGAGGATCCACACGCTTGCGCTAGGCGAACCGCAACCTCCGCCGGTACCTCCACGGCCGTCTCTAGCTTTCTTGGGGCCTAAAGTGATTATAAAATTTAGGCTCCCTCACATTAAAATCATTTAAATTAACCACCATAGTAGTTTTTATAAAACATATTGTACAACTTTCTTTCATTTTCTTATACATTTTCAACATTTATTTGGTGTAATAGAAATATTGGTTTTTAAAGGGTGAGTGTGTTGGTTGGTTAATTATAGGAGAGCGAGTGATCCGGAGGAGTGTATGTTGTTGTTTGGTGGAGAGAGACTAAAATGGATTGTAGTGTAAAGTTGAGTGGAAAGTGAAGATAAAGTAGTAGTATTGGAGTGGAGGTAAGAACCTTTGATTAGTTGTTAGGAACATGGGGTATGAAGTCCTATTTATAGAACTCCAAGTCGATGGATGTTCCACCATTAGCTTTCTAGATTTTTCTACTTAATCCTTGGTTCTACATCCTTCTATAACAAGGCTCCTAATGTTTCTAGTAAATAAAAACAGTGGCGGATCCAAATATTTGGCCTAGTGGGGGATAGAAAAAGTTTAATAGGGAACCTTTCGATAATTTTTGGAGTATTTAAGGGTTAAAATAATGACTTTAATAGATTGCTAAAGCTAATATATAACATGAGTGGCTAATATAGTTATATTAACAAAATGTAGGGTAAATGGTATAAATATCAAAATTTGAATGGGGCTAATATAATTAAATAAACAAAATATATGGTGGAAATCGTACATTTCGAAATTCAAGTGGGAGCTTTAGCCCCCACTAGTTTCCATATATATCAGCCCACTGAATACAAACTAATTTCTAGACTATTCTAAAAATTCTAACTAATTTTAGATAATAACAAGTTGTTTTTTTCTTTTTTCTTTTTTTTTTTTGCAACAAGCTTGTAACTTTATTTAATATTGGGCTAAGTCAGATACCCAAACATTGTAAAAGCTAGCTGGGCAAGTGGCCCAAATACAACATTCATCAAGTTGCAAACCCAGGCAAGCCCGTGAGCAAGGGCATTTTTGACACGAGGGATAAAATAGAGGTCCTTATTAGGCTAATAAACTAACACACTCAGAGACTAGTCTCTCATTTTCAGTACGACCGCCTCCCTTCTTCCTGAGAGAGCGAACCTTCAGGACGAGTGCTTTGCAATCGGTCGCAAATTCCATGGCCAATGCTTCCGAGGTGAACGCCGATGGAGTAAAAGACATCGGAAAGGAGAAAGAAGACACCAAGTCACCATTTCCGATTCGAATCGCAGCGCATCCACTCGATCCTTGCTATCGATTATCCATCTCAGCATTGACAAAAAGTTTCAGCGCGTCCGAAACTGGATGAGACCAACCTTCGTTTTGGTATTCCATATCCATACCTGCATGTTGCGATCTATTGGCCAAATAATCAAGATAAGTACTTTCTTTAAATTCAGAATGAAAAGCTAGAGCATTAGTAACAATCGTACTCATCTATGTTATCTCAGATTGAAAAATCATTTTGTTTCTAGAAATCCAAATACTCCACAAAAGGTGGATGAAAATATGAGCTTCTTCTTTAGATTGAGATAAGATAATTTTGATAGATTCTAATGTTAAAAGGCAAATTCATTGAAAATCCAGTAACCGAGAGCTCCAAACATGACTAATTTTAGGACAATCAAGGAAAATATATGAATCTGACTCCTCATGGAGATAGGACAAACAGCAATAAATTGGTATGTTAACCCCCACCCCCCCCCCCCTTTCTGCAAATTATGTTAGTAGGGATACAATGGTTAAGGAGACGCCAAACAAAGTTTTTAATTTTACCGGGTACTTTTACAGACCAGAACTAAGCCCAGAATTTATTTGGATGTGAACTGCTGCTGGTATAGTTAGATGTTAAACTTTTTGAATTGGGAAACTCAGCAGCTACATGATAAGTAGTTTTAACAGAATACTCACCCTAATCTGTTTGGGTCCAAACCAAGGTATCTTTGTTATTTGGGTTACTAAGGGGAATTTGGAGGATGGCATTAGCTTCATCCTCAGAAAAATTTTGCCTAATAAGATTGGCGTTCCAAGAAAATTTTTAAAGAATTAAATCAGAAACTTTTGTGTTTAAAGGTAGGGATTGAAAACTATAAAGGTAACAAAGCCTTTAAGAAAACTATTCACCCAAAAAAAGATGGTTTAACCGCAAATTTGCTCTTGAACTAAGAGCTTGCGCTCTACACGCGGACACAAATCAGTCACGAAACACATACGACACCACGATAGAATGTCTAGTCCTACAACTACGCATAACTCTCGGGCTCGAACCAACCTAGTCATTTAAAAGGAAAAAAAACATAATACACCTGCCACTCATTCGTCAAAGTCTTTACCACAATTTATAAGTTGAACTATATCCGACATAGGACCCATGGTGTACCTCCCAAATTATATGAAACTTAAAGTTTTTAAGATGACCCATCATATAGCTCAACAAAAATGCACGACTTTAATAATATCATGGACCTCATACAATTTCTATGTAAGTAGACTCCAAGCAATGCTCCAAAAAAATTTGTTTAGATAATGAAATAATTAAGATCTCTCAAGCCATTTTCATAGTAAGACAAACTAGCAAAGTCTCCCACGTGGAAATCGTTAATCAATAAGCCCCATATATTCTCCCATATGTACTAATGTTCCAACATTCCAAAATTGTAACGAATTAAAGCTATCGAATACTCTTCGAGTTGACCTCAAAGGAGCTTAGTCAAGGTGATGGTGGTTGGGAAATCTCTTCGACCACTATGAAAGCACGCCTCTCCTCAACAATCCTAAATGACTCCGACAAAACCCTCACGACTTCCTCTTAACTCCACATTATCATTATAACAAGCCCCTCGTACATATCATACGCTTCTCATTAAGACTCCACAGTTCTATGACAAATGAACCAGGGGTTCACAACTCAGATACCCTACCGCTCCTACTTGTATCTATTAGGCTTATAGTTTTTAACAATTAAATCTCAGCACTTCAACCTTAGATTCCTGCGAAAGCCACATTCGCAAATACATCACCATAGAGAACACCTATCGATGGACTCTCACGAGTCTTGAATCTCGATAGGTGAATGGTCGTATCCACTCATTTAAGGGTGGTCTCCACTACTTTTCTATTTACCAAAAAGGATGGCTCCTAGAAACCCCAAGGAAAACTGATTTCTACTCGATCACTTAACGACCCTGTTTAGAAATCAAATAGGTAAAGATAGGTAAGAGACCTAAGCTACCCCCATCCAAATGGCTTGTTCTAATTTTAATTTTATTGACCTAGTTATAATTTAAGTTGCCCAAACATTTTTTATCCCATTTGAAAAGTTCCGCTCTTATACCACTCGTAACACCCTAAAAATTACAACACCGGAAACCCGGGAGGGTGTTATTCAAGAGTGGAAACAAAACCAAGATAATTCAAATGTTATTAAATCTAATAATTTATTACAGGTGTCTCTGAACCTCAAACACGGCTGCAGACTTACTCTAAGATGTAGAGATTACGTTGAATGTGGTTAAAGTAAATAATTAGTGATTCAAATCTAGGAGAGTCTCGGTTCCCGCCAAGTCCATGCCTGCAGCCTCTAAACATGTGGTGAGTTAAAAACAAAACAGGACACCACAGTTTCCGAAAGTTAGCACAAACTGAGTAAGGCAACGTCCAAGCATGTAAATAGAGTAAGAGACGTGTTTTGACAAAAATATTAGTTAATATAATAAACGTAAGAATTCGCAAAGAAATCCATGTAAAAGTAAGGACTCTAGAGAAGAATATTCATTTTCATCAACTTTCATTTCTCTAAGAATAACAAGCATACCGCTTCAATCTTTAACCATGGCCCTATTCGAGCTTACCAAAAATTACGTTCGCTTTTCCAAAAATTTCACTTTGTTACCGAGTACAGAAAATCATATATTATAGTTGGTTGTAACGGGGTAAAGTAACCATCCAATATCTCATAACCTGACAACCTAGACCTTAAGTGTCGACACCCCCTTAAGTTTTCTTGCGCACATAAAGGTGAGTACTAGGAGCGACTCAAGGGTAACTGCTACCGAGTTAAATAATAAGTCAAATGACGGCCATAGCCATAACCAAATAAGAAGTAATCCATCTCTCGTACAACCGTCTTTTCACTTTACGTTAATTACACATTTTAATTTCATGTGATGTGTGTAGCAATTTTTTAGGAAAATTAATTTATTTCCGAGTAAATCAAGTAATGGAGACGGTGTAAAGTACTGAAAAGAAATGAATCATTATTTTTAAAAAAAATACAAAAAGAAGGACACGTAAGGAAGAAAGGGCAGGCCTGGCACATTAACTTACCTTGAACCGAAATAGCAAGCTAGATAGATTAACTCCTAGAAGTGGAAGAATCCTTCTTCTGAGAATTCTTCGCAAAAATGAGGAAGTGACAGGCGAGATGTTAGTGTACAGCGTACAGCTAGCAGCTGGAATTGCGGTTGTTGCTACTAGACTGCCACTGGTCGGCCTAGGCAAAAGGTACGCGCTAACTTGAGATGGGAAAAAAATGAGGGTTGGTTCATTAATTTGGTGAAGAATAAAGGTGGTGGTGACTGGATAATTTTACAGAGAGAGAGAGAGAGAGGTGAAGAGAATTATGATGATGTTGAGAGTAAGGAAAATGACGGATGCGTATTTATCCGTAAAGGAGAAGAAACAGGCGTTAATAGATGGATTAAGTAACAGGGTAGTAAATAGTGAAATGAACTGGATTTTAATAAAACTAATGGGAGCCAAACTGACTCATTAATAAGAGGTAATGGACATCATTTATCCCTTACTTGTGAGATAATTCATAAAACTGGGGGATTTCATTACCTGTAGTAATTAGGTAGGTTGCGGGTAATTAACTAGGTTATTATGATTAGGAACCTGAATAAGTTTTAGGAAAAACAGATTGTTTTCGTATCATGAATACTTAACTATAAATAGGAATAATATCAGGGTATTAAAATAAAGGAATTAATTACGAAATAATTGGAGAAAGAATTTGAGATATCCTTACCACCTATATTTAAAAGCACGAGTTGCCCATTTTGGGCTGGCAAAATGACCAGGTTGCCCCCCTTTATTGGTTGAATGGGAGGAGTTTCGCGAGTGGTAGGCGTGGTAATTTGTGGTTTAGCTGGGGGTGTTCTGTTAGCGATGTGTTTTCCTTAATTTGAGGTTTATGTCCCCATATTTGAGTCAATCTACAGGATGCCAAGAAGCAACTTCACTGCCATTGTTGTTTTTTAGAGGGGCATATTCGGCTTTTTGGGCATGTTCAATGTAACTGGCTGTATACTTGTCGATTTGACTCTTCTGCCCTTATGAGTTGTAGGATTAACGACTTTCCATGCGGGTTTATGGTGATATTTTTCGTGTTTGTAAGGGTCTTTCTTTACCCTTGTGTTACACGGTCGACATTCATCGGCGGCGTAGTGGGTTTCTCTATGGCAAATTCGTGAGCTGCCACCTGTGTTCAATTATTTCCGGTGGTTTGTATTTGTTGTTGTTTGATTAGAATTGAGGTTTAGACAGAGATTGGGGCTTCGTGGTGGCAGTGCGCAGAGGAGTTCTCCGGTGAGTTATTCGGATTACCTTCGCCCCTTAGTTTGCTATTGGTTGATGCAGGTCAAGAGCTCGGCTGTTATTTGATTGGGAATGTGTCTGGTGTCGGGTTTGCGATTGATTTTTGGTTTCGGTGGGTTTCGAATTTTGGTGTAGTCGTTTCAGGTGTACCGGTATGCGCTTTTGAAATTGCATGTCTTTCAGTTCGCTTCTCCGCCGATATTTTGTCACCTTCCCAATTGATTTGTTGTGCATGACTCAGTGTTAGGGGGTTTGTGGGTTTTGCGCAGTATTTGCATGTGGTATTTATACTTCCCAGATTATTAATTCGGGTTTGGTGTGGTCACTTTTCTAGTTGGCATTGTTGGAAATTGCATGTGTGTGGGCTGTCTATTTCTGTGATTAGATGATGTGGACTAAGGAGATTATATAGATGTTTAAGAACAGTTACAGTAAAGAATGTTTAGTTTGAGTAGATTATACGTTATTTATAAAATTACTACATGGTAGTTGTGTATGTATGATATTACATTTATGTTTTTCTGATTACTCATGTTATTCTGGTGTTACCTGATTGTTTATGGTTGGATTTACTCAGTTCAGCTGTCTTTTGGTACAGGTTTCCTTCAGCTGTTTCTGTTGTTGTGTGTATTTGTTCAGCTTGGTTAGTTGATGCTTTGTGCGAGTGCGGTATTCTGCTGACCTGGTAATTTTAAGGCCAATTTGTCACCGTCTCGTTGCTGCATGTATTTACGCAATTAGGTGTTATTTCCGTGATTTCGATGATGTTTAGTGTACATGCATTATATCGATGTGTTTATCCCGTATTTTATCTTTGTGTGCTAATTTGAGTTGTTGGAGTTGTGAAGTAACTGTATAGTAGTATAGATATAAACATTACTGCTTACACGATCTTAGTAAAGTATCTGAGATTCTGTTTGTTATGTGGGATTTCACATATGTGTAGTCTGTTAGCCATGTCTTCCAGTAGGCCCGCGAAGCGTCGAAAATGCGACAGCGTTGCTTCAGCCAGTGTCCACGGAGGTGTTACTAATTTGTTTTTCCGGGAGCAGCTGGAACGTTCTTCTGGTGTATCACTCCGTGATGTGATTGGGTCTTCTGATTCTAAACCGGTGTCTGCTAATAATATGGACCCACGGGCGAGTTTGTCACACGATCTTGTTCAGCTTCCATCAATGCAAACTGCTGCAGAAACATCTGTTAAATCATCTGGAGTAATGACTGGTTTATGTATTCCGCTGTTGACGGGTGCTAATACCCCGGCCGAGTCAGTGTCACAGGTTCCGCATATTAGTCCAGGTACTATGGATGTGCTGCCACATATGAGAACTTCTACATGTGGTAATAGTGATGTACCGATATCTTCTGCCAATGTAAGCAAATCTGGATCAAACTCTGTCAGTCAGTGTACTCGAGAAATTGGTGAATCCAGTGCTCTGAAGAAACCGCCACGTAATTATCTTTAATATGTTATGTGCTTCTGATAATGGTGTTATGTTGTGAGTAATTTCTACATTTCAGTTGTTTTTCTTCCGGTGGCAGGCCAGCGGCGTACGAAAAGTTGGGAGCGGGATCCTCCGCCGCCTCCCACTGAGCCTAGCATCCTTCCTGCACCTCGGCGATGCCGGTATTGCAATGCGAAGCTATTTGCGTACGAACCTGATGGATTTTGTTGCAGTGAAGGCTGTATTGTCTTGGCAGCTCATGAAATTCCAGATGCCCTTGTGAGGTTACTGTTAGCTGATGATGAGGCCAGTCAAGATTTCCGTACTAATGCGCGCATATAACTCCGTGTTCGCATTTACTTCTATGGGTGTTAAGTCAGATCCGGACACAAAGAATAAGAGCAAGGGTATTTACACGTTCCGTGTTCAGGGCCAGGTTTATCACTACATTAATGACTTAGAACCCGGTGTCGAAACTCCGAGGTATTTGCAGCTTTATTTCTACGATCCCCAGTATCAATTGCAGTGCCGGGTGAAGACTTTCGATAATCTAGACCCTGCTATAATTGCTCGGCTCTCTCAAATATTGGAGATCAATCCTTATCGGAAGCGTTTTCGGTCGATGTATGAGAGTGGTGAGATTGCGGAGCATGACGTACGCATTAGGTGTGATCCATGCCTCGATTAACGAACTCATAACTTGCCTACTTCTGATCAAGGAGCAGGCATCTGGCTGGAAGATGAATCGCGTGCAGGTCGATATGTGCGCGATATCTTAGTTCGCCGTCAAGGTGGTGAAATCAAGCGAATACAATATCACATAGGTTGTTTAAATCCGCGACAGTATCCTATAGTGTTTCCAGAGGGTCAAACAGGATGGCAAACAGGCATTAAGAAGAAACCTTCGAAACGGAAGAAACGAACAGGTAGTTACATTTGGCAGTTTGTATTATTGGTTTGTACGGGTTTATTTATGCACTTCTCATAATGTATGATGCCTGTATCTCTACACTCACTTTTAATCTACCATGGATAGGCCCACAGGATGAGGAGTCTCAGAGTGATACAATTAGCTGCCCGGAGTACTACTGCTATAGGTTGCAGATTAGAAACATTCGGCAATCATCCTTGCTGCTTTTCGGTCGGCTGCTGCAGCAATATATTGCCGATATGTACATTAAGATGGAGACCAGTCGCCTGGACTACGTGCGTAATCATCAGCATATCATTCGGTCCGAGTTGTATCAGGGAATATTGGATAGTGTAGCTGCTGGGGAAACTGATCCTGCTAATGTTGGCCGGCATGTAGTGTTGCCGCCATCGTTCATCGGTGGCCCGCGAGATATGAAGTGTCGCTATCCAGATGCGATGGCGTTGGTCCGAAAGTTTGGAAAGCCTGATTATTTTGTTACAATGACATGTAATCCCAGCAGGGCTGAGATTCTAGCAGAGCTGTTGCCTCATGAGCATTCTCAGAATAGGCCAGACTTAGTTGCTCGCATCTTCTGTGCTAAAACTGTTGAGTTAAAGCTTTATTTGGCTGACAGAGAGATTCTTGGTCCTATTGCTGCATACACTTATGTAATTGAGTACCAGAAGCGGGGTTTACCCCCACGTACATTTCCTTCTAATATTGAAGAAGTTTGCTAAGTTGATGCAGCCTGATCAATATGATAGATATATATCTGCCGAAATTCCAGATCCAAGGATAAATCCTCACATCTTCACAATGCTGTAAAGAAGCACATGATGCATGGCCCATGTGGTCATTATAATCGTCATAGTCCTTGTATGCGTCCTAAAACTGGCTGCAAGAACAAGTATCCGCGAGACTTTGCTGAGATGACTAAATCTGGTGATGATGCATTTCCCATATATCAACGTCAAAATAATGGGCGGACTGTTCACGTCAGAGGGCACACCTTAGATAACAGGTGGGTTGTTCCTTACAATCCTTATCTTCTAGCTAAATATGACTGCCATCTGAATGTCGAGATTTGTTCAACTGTCAAAGCTGTGAAATACTTATACAAGTATATCTACAAGGTTCACGATAAGATTGTATTCCAAGTGGTGTCTACCCAAAGCTCAGGTGTTGATGAAATTGCAGCTTACCAATCTGCTAGATGGATTTCTCCTCCTGAAGCTGCTTGGCGGCTCTTCAAATTTCCCATGAATGAGATGTATCCAGCTGTGATATCTTTACCGCTCCACCTTCCAGGGATGCAATCGATTACTTTTAATGAGCTCAGCAACTTACCATATATCGCCACAGACAAGAAGCACACAAAAACAATGCTGACAGAATACTTTGAGATGAATAAGCACGATAAGAGTGCGAAACGGTTGTTGTATAGTGAGTTCCCACAACATTATGTGTGGGATTCTAATGCGTTATGTTGGAAGCCGCGTAAGCAAAGACAATGTATTGGTCGTATTGTTGCCGCTAATCCTGGTGAGGGAGAACGGTTTTTCTTGCGGATTTTGCTAATGCATGTACGTGGATTAGAGTCATTTGAACAGCTATGGACTGTGAACAACCATGTGTGTGATACATTTCGTGAGGCTTGCGAAAGATTAGGATTGCTGGAGAAGGATACTGCTTTGGAGGATTCATTAGCGGAGGCTACTTCTTTCCAGATGCCGCAAACATTGCGGCGATTGTTTGCTACTCTTCTTGTATTTTGTCAACCAACAAACCCTCGATTCTTGTGGGATTGACTTTACAATGATCTGAGTGAAGATTATCGACATGGAGGACAATGGGCTGAACCGGAGATATTATCTAAGACGATCAAAGGTGTTGGTCAGTTTCTTGAGTCCATGGGCAAGCAACTAAGTGATTTCAACTTGCCAGTGTGTGTCCCGTCCACCTACAGTTCAGGTTCTGCTAATCGTGAGATTGATGAAGAGTTATCGATTCCGATATCGCCAGAAGATATAGCTGCAGCAAAGCAACTCAACCAGCAGCAGCAGGAAGCATATGATATGATTATCGATCATATTGCAAGTAATAGAGGGCAATGCTTCTTCATTGATGGCCCTGGCGGTATAGGGAAAACATTTTTATACAAAGCAATTTTAGCCCATGTTCGATCTGCTGGAGATATAGGCTTGGCAACAGCTAGCACCAGCATTGCAGCGTCCAATTTACCCGGCGGACGTACAGCACATTCACGGTTTAAACTTCCTCTCGATATTAAGGAAAAGAATTGCTGCAATATTGGTAAGCAAACTGCTCTTGCGCATCTTATTAGAAAAGCGAAGGTGATAATATGGGATGAGGTGACTATGGCGAAGAAGCAGAACATAGAAGCATTTGAAAGTATGCTTCGTGATATTTTCTCCAGTGAAGCTGATTTCGGGAAAAGTAGTTGTATTTGGTTGTGACTTCAGGCAAGTACTGCCGGTAACAGTGCGTGCAACCAAAGAGGAGTCCATATCAAATAGTGTTGTCGATTCTCATCTGTGGGGCAAAATGTGCAAAATACGTCTGACATAGAACATGAGAGCTTTGCACGATCCATCGTTTTCCCGCTTCCTTCTCTCAGTTGGTGACGGTACTTTGCAGCAGAAAGATGAGTCGATGATAGAGCTGCCACGATCTATGATCGTACCATTGGTAGATGAAAGTACATCAATTGATGAGTTAATAAACTCTGTTTATCCAAATTTCCTACGAGAATGTCACAATTATGACTATCTCATTGGCCGGTCTATCCTCACTCCAAGAAATGATAGTGTTGATGCAATTAATGATATTTTGTTAGGTAGATTCCCTTCTCAGGGTCATGTGTACAGTAGCTATGATAGTTGTCTACCTGACAATCGAGAAAATCATCCTTTAGAATTTTTGCATTCTCTAACCCCGAATGGATTACCACCTCATCAGTTAGTTCTTAAACCTGGTTGTCCCCTCATGATACTCCGAAACTTGGATCCCTCATCCGGTCTTTCAAATGGTGTTAAGCTTATTTGTAAAAGTTTGTTGCCAAATATTATTCATGCTGAAGTAGCGGTAGATCCTAACAAGGGAAAATCAGTTTTCATTCCTAGAATACCTCTTAGGCCTTCTCAAACGGATAATTTCCCTATTGAGTTTGAAAGGAAACAATTCCCTGTACGACCATGTTTCGCTATGACAATTAACAAGTTGCAGGGACAGACACTAGACTATGTTGGTGTCTATCTTCCCCAACCCGTTTTCTCCCATGGTCAACTTTATGTCGCGCTATCCCGGGCTGAATTCTCTGTGACAGTTAAAGTTTTGATTTATCCTATCCCGCATGCCCAAACTGCATGTAGTACGCAAAATGTTGTGTTCAAAGAACTATTAAGTAGAGCATCTTACTCCCAAATATAGTATAATGACTTCACCACGGTTAGTATTCCTACTTTCATCTTATTGTTCGTACATTATATGATTGCTAATCAATTATTTGTTTTGTTCATAATCAAATGTAATACATTTTGGGAAGTGGTTTTAGGGACAAAAATGTTGGATGTATCTGAATATTTATGTATCACGTTAGCCTTTTCTATGCTTGATTGCGATATTAAAGTGACTAACACTTTGCTCATGGTTTACACCAATGTTATTTATATGTCTGTTCGATGATGCTGGAAAGTTGAGATTATTTAATGGTAGAAATCATTTGCAACATGTCTGCTATGCAGATAATATATAAACAATAAATGGCTGGCAGCATAGCTAAGTTATCAGCTTTGAATGATAAAAGCAAGGACTGGAAAATCCGACTCCGGGTTGTCGAAAAATCCCGTGTGCTCACTGCCCTTTACGGTAACAAGCGATATCAGCGATTTGTTTTTTGTGATACTGAGTGTGTTAATTAACCATCAATAGCCTATGTTAAATTTTCCTTTTGGCATTATTTCTGCTTATTCTGTGTTATATCTGGATTTAGGGTAACAGAATTCAGGGGACTGCTTTTGAGGATCATGTTCCAACTTTTGATGCAAAACTTGAACCATACCATTCATACTGGTTTAGTGATGGCATCGTGCGTCCTGTAAATCCGCAGCACCGTTATATTGATCATGATTTTGTACTCGTCCTCGATCAGCGGATGAAAGTTGTGCCTGACGATGATGCTGAAGATGCCATTGGAAGCAGTATATTCAGATTCAAATGTTTGAAAGATGCTGAAGTATGTGTTGAGAACCGTGAGAAATTTGGTAATAAGACTTCACTTATTGCATTTACAATGTTGGGCTTTGTTAAAATATTACAATTGGCTTTCACTGCTAATATGTGTTTTGGGTATGCCAGATGTAGTTGTAGTTATCGTTGCTGTCATGTCAACTAGGACTATAAGTCGCAAAGATTCAGCTGATCGTGCAACTGTCCGTGACATTGTTGTTGTTGATGAATCGTAAGAGTTTGATTAATCAGTCATCACTCCTCACATATGGTATTTATATGTTCCATTAGTGTTGAAAATGAAACAAACAAACACAATTACGTTGTCATCTGCAGTCTTTGTCCTGCCTACCTGTCTGCCTGGGATGATGTCGCAACTACTGACGCTGAAAAGGTAGCCGCTATAGTCCGCTCGCAACCTGTTGTCGTCGTCACTAATGTTGTCGCAACAAAGTATTTAGGTAAAATGTACCTAATTTTCGACTATTGAATTTCCGGTGGAAAATAGATTAGTATAGTAATGAAATTTGTTGTCCACTAATATATTTAATTCCTGCAGATTTTTCCCTAAAAACAACAGAGTCTTCCATGTTCATGTATGATGTTAAAGATGCACGGGTTGAAGAACTTTCTGAATGGTATGGTTCAACTAACTTCTTATTAAATGAGATTATATGGATCGCTCATTTTTAGATTTTCTTTACAGGCGTGATGCGAATTATGACAAAATTGGTGATCTAAAAAACTCCCAGTTTTTGCTCATAAGAAAGACTTCCAAAAATCCAAAACCAGAGTCCAAGCTATCTAAAATTACAGATTTACCAACCAATCCGGTACTCCTTTGACCTTCAATTTACTTCATCAAGCTTTTTTTTTTTCAATGACCATGTAATGTTCTACAAACATGTTCCATCTTTTTACAATTCAGACTGGAGATATTAATGTTTGGGTAAAAACCTCAATCCTGATAGCACCACCCAACCAGCGACCATGGTACCATGCATGCAATCGCTGCAACCGGTCTACTGGCCATATTATGGGAGAAGTTTTTGACTGCAGCAGCTGTGGAAATATTGGATGCATTTGCATGGCCTGGTAATACTGTATATTACATTGCATTTAGCAACTTCGCAAATATTCTTTCGTATGTTTGTTAATAGTTGATATACGGATTTATGCTATGACAAATGTGGTACCCCTCACATGTGGATGTCAGAAATTAACGTATTAGGTATGTTTTTCTAACACCATCAAGTTCAAATCTACATTGACGTGAATAAACGATATGTATCCATTAATATATATTGTTGCCGAAGTTATGTGTTTTGAGTATTTCCAGTTGATACACATTGTTCAATTCAGAAAGATAAACTAATGAATGATGAAATAATATAGCTATATGGTCCTGTGCTTGGTTTGTTCAACTACCAGTATTTCCTTAGTTTAGTTCCACGAAATATGGTGTTCAATTCTGTTTAACAAGTTCCAGTGTATTCTTAATTTTTATGTTCATGCTTCGTCCGTAAATTCATTCTGTATCTACTGTCTTGCTCCGTTGTTAAATTGGCTTGGTTCATGTATTGCAACTTAAAGAAACTACTTTGTTTCCGGCAGGGGTCGCCTCAATGTCCGACTGACTGATGGCAACAGCGAGCTTGAAATCACACTTTTTGGACATGATGTGAACACAGTGTTGGAGAAAACTTCTGAAATTCTATATGCGATGACTGAAGCTGTAAGTAATGCAGTGTTATATCATTATAATTCAACGTCTAAAATGTAATTGCATATTGTGTATCCAATCCACACAGTATTTAGTGGTATATTCATTTGGTGCGTGTGGTGTGCAGGAACAAACTGATGTGATATCAAAAGCAAATGAAAACATCTTGAACAGAAAATACTACTTCCGTCTTACTGTCTCAAAGAGCAAAAACGAAAGCTGGGCAAACAAGTGGACACTGCGTCAGCTGAAACGTGCTTAGAAATAATTTGTGTGGTTATTGGTGTGGAGGCTGTCATTTTGTATGCTGGTACATGCGTATATAGATATACTGTAATTAGTAATCATTTTTGATGTCCGAAAATGTGTGTCGATGGTATATTCCACTGCTGCGGCTACCATCCACCTGCCTTTTGTGGACTACCGAACTTGGGGAATCGCAAGTATAGATCAAGAGTCGAAGCCCATAGTTAGCAAATAATTGTTGTAATATGGTATGTTCGTAGATATAGTTTTGTGCGACTGTAGGCGCTGCATTCTCATGTCAGCACCCGGTACCTAACTCCAGTTATGTAAATAGTATCTCAACTGCAGTAAGTTTTGTCCCACAGAGCTCTCTCTGCTGGGAATATATGTGTGCAGATTATGTTTTTGTGTATATGGTGTGGTGTTTGCTGTTCAACATATGCAATTTCTGGGTTTGGTGTTAATTTGTAGTTTGTTTACCATTCCAACAGTTTATTTAAATGCATTTAGCAGTTACAAATATCGAACGTTCCGATATTTGCTGCGTAAGTGTATAGCAATGATACTGAATATTATTGCTGCTTCCTAAAGCTTGAATCTGCCGAGAAATCTTGCGATATACATATAAAGCGTATATACTACAGAATCAGTACATATTATGTGCTCAATATATATGTTTGTTAAAACATGTTAACTGAAGTCATACAGATTGTTCTATTACGCTGTTATTAGTAAGAGTCTGATTTCATTTCGTTCATCGACATTTGGGAAAAAATAGAAATCATTGATAATATTCAAAATAATACCCAATTAGAACTGGGAAAAATGTAACACACTATTGTTTCGCACCAATCATGTAATATATAAACTCTATGTCATATATTGAGCATATGTTATATAATCGATATATATTATTGTTAAAACAGGTTAACTGCATATCATAAATACATTTATACTTATTGTATATGAGTATAACGAAATTCGAATTATTAAGGAAAACAACTGCGTGAAGAGATCAATAACAACGTAAATTAGACCTCGAAGGTAAAAAAAATATCTATAAAGAATCAAATTGGAAGAAGAAGAAAAAAGGAAAAATATATAAGCACACACACACATCAACAACCACAAAGAACAAACAAATACTCATAACTGGAAGGTCCAAACTACAATTTCAATTAAATTATTACTAAATTGTGCAGTAATAACTTCTTCTACTGCTCCTTCAACATATTTCACTTTATCCATACCAACACACAGCAGTGATTCGCTTTCCTCTGCTTGGTTGTCGCTCTGTAGAGGTATGTCTTCATTTTCCCTCATCAGATTTAGCTGTTGTTACGATTTCGATTTAGTATTCGATTTGGTGTATGTAGCTGTTGAAAACCCTGCTACCACTACAATTCTTCGTTTGCTACTACCTCCTGCAACTTCATCTTCGATTGTATGTTCTTTCTAATGTTCAATACTCCCCAGATCTGTCCATGCACGATCTCACAAATCTACTACTTATCTATCTTAATCTTATATCCTCTGTAAAACTACATCCTCTCTTAAGGATTCATATTGCTGTAAATATTGTATGTGTGTTTGCGTTTTCTCTGCCTCTGTGTGCCCTTTTCCTAGACAAAGTTGATCTTAATATTCCTATTATTATTATTTCTCATCATTGTTAATATTAGTGTTATTATTTTTATTACATTTATTATGGGAATTATTTTTTTCCCCTCCCAGTACTATTATTAGTACTATTGTTAGGAATCCTGTTACTGCTATTGTGATTATTATATTCTTTGGACATTAATGTTATCGGTGTTGTTGTCGCTGTCTGGTGGACTTCACATCTGTGTTTCATATTTGCATGTCAGTTGCGTTATGTTAATTTCAATGGAAACACTACCTGCTGGCTTAATTGTGCTAGCTTCCCCAATACATATTCCAGAACATAGACATTGTCTGTACTACTTTATATAATTACATGTTTACTTGGTGTCAATATAAACTGCATAACCACAACATTCAATTACCTTCTTCATTGTTATATACTGTTCAATTTCTTAGCGGATTCGTCTTGAGCCCAAAGTCAGTGTGTATGGTGTATGTAGCATTTGAATGTCGGTATCTTGGCAAAATAGTTCCAGCAACAGGAGATGAAGTTACCATGATATTTGGTACTCATCTTCCACATATCAACAGTTCATTTGATGTTTGTTGCCTTCGGGCTCCAGCAAGATTTGCAACAAACATATTTTCCTGGATTACAGAAGTTTCAATTGGTGCATTTCGAGTTCCCATTATTATATAATCGATTTATTCATATGGAAGTTCCAGGTTTGCTGCAACGAACACTGAATATGAAGTTCTTTCGAATTCTCATCGACATGAAGACCCAAACTGATAGCTTGGTTGGCCTCTCTTACCCATATTTTTACATTTCATCATTCTCATTTACTACCAAACAATATATTCATAGTTGCTGTAATAAATATACCGACATAATTTACTTAAACTGCAGAGGCTCCCTGATGCATTTCTCTGGCGACATCGCTTCAATTTGGGCCCTACTGCCCAAATCTATGATCGGAATGGCGACAAATGGGAAATGAAGGTTAAATGCAAAGGCAGAGATGTTTTCCTATCAACAGGCTGGAAGGATTTCGTTGAGCACTATTCACTCTCCTACGGACACTTTCTCGTGTTTAAATACAAAGGTCAATCCGACTTCAAAGTTACAATATTCAATCTGTCTACTGCTGAGCTTGAATCTCTTCCCCCAACAACTTAATGATGATGAGGTTGTGAATGGAACTCCTGATCCGATGGGAAAGGCTGATGCATATATGTGTAATGCTGATCCTGAATTTCTTCCCCAACAACTTGATGATGACAAGGCTGCTAATGGAACTCCTGATGCGATGGAAAAGGCTGATGCATATATGTTGACCAGGGCCTCCCCTTGCTTTTCAGTTAAAATTTCAAATACTCACATAACATCACGTGCTGGAGTGGTAAGAATTCATATTTGATAGTTGTGTCGGATTACATATCTTCTCAGCACGTTACTCACTGCTTAATAAGTACTTATGATGAGTGCAGAATATCCCTGTCAAGTTTACAAGAAGTTACCTCGGAAATGCAACAAGCCCATTCGAAGTTGAAAATGAGATACGCGACATAACCTGGAAATTCCGGTGCGACTACCCCTCTGATGACGACACCAAACGACGCATATGCTGGTATCGCTTTACTCAATATGCAGGCCTTAATTTGGGATATGCATGTGTCTTCGAGCTGGTTGATGCGAGTATCCCAAAATTCCGAGTTTTCGTGTTCACAGCGTAAGGAAGGCATCAAATGATATCTCATCAAATAACTAACTCAGCGCACTTGCCTGCTTCCTGTAGTCACTACTGAACTGTTCTTGTTTTGCTGCATCTATCCTACTGTAACTTTATGTATAACTGTACTAATGTGGTGTTTCTAATCCCATCCCTGTATTCGCTACTACTACTTTCATGACTGTTATCTATTAGTTCTATGATCTAACAACTATTCAGGTTGGGAAAATGCATCTTATTTGCATATATATCTCCTATATTCAGTTCTTATCCTTACATATTTATCATGTGAATATCTAACTTAAAATAGCTCGAAAAGTGGCCCGGCATGCTTGTCTTTTCTAAAAGGGTGTATTGAATGCACTGATATGCATCATATATATTTGTTACATCACATTCAGCTGGTTTTCAAAATAGCAGTCCAGTGTCAATTTTTGATAATTTTTCGAGAATATTGCTGAGTAAAATGTATCGTCTCATGCTGTGAATAGAATATCAATAAATTATATTATTTTGCTATCCAAATGAGTCTATTACATCAAAACAACAACAAGTTCAAAAAACTGAATATGCGGAAAGAAATAAAACAAAGCGATCTAAATTATTTACACAGTTCAAGGAGTAGCTTCCCGATGTTCTTGAACTGTGTGCCACCATATGCAAATTTGTCAACTTCTGACATTATCACATTCATCAGCTAATTTAAACGTTATAGCACATGTCACTATGGACAATGTACTAACCCATTCAATAATTTTTTTTTAATAATTTATATTTTTTTTACCACAGTACTACTCCATCCCCAATGCTTTACATCGTGTCGACTCGACTTTTTCACCCGCAACTAGGCCATTCAGACCACGTGATTTGAGTTGCAAAGAGATATACATTTTTTAATAACAATTTATAGCTACACGCAAAATGAGTTACGCTACATCAATATAAAAAAATAACTTTAAAATTTCAAAGTTTCACTATTTACATGACCACAAACCTACTACATTCCCAGTGGTATGCATCACTTAGACTTTTGTAACCACAACTACGCGCCTCAGACCAGCTAATTGAAATGGCAAAAAACACGTTTTTTTTAATATAAACTCATTACATTTGGGTATAATAAGAGTTATTGTATGGCAATACAAAACAATTATCTAACAATTCCAACGTTTTGTTATCCACATCACCAACTGAGAGTGACATATCAAGTAATAGTTAAAAACCAAACAGAAAAAAACATTCCGGACAGAGCATTATATAATTATAATACACAGAATTCATATGACCAACAACTCTTGTGATCAATGTCACTATAAATGCTACCATACAAACCAATTTTTCCCACACCACATAGCAACCAAGCAACATTCCTTTCTGCCATAAGCTTTGTTTGCACTTTAGAACAACAGTTCAACCAAAGCTCCAAACTTGGATTATGATCATCCATATCAACAGAAAATGAAACCTTGTGCAATAGTCGATCTACCAACATTGCCGGTAAGCATTTTCTTCACTAATTAACACTTATCACCTATTAACTAATATATTATTCGAACAGTTTCATGTAACATTGTATACTTTTTATGATATACTACAGCATACAGTACACGAAATTTGGGTGAACGCCAGTGTTCATGCTTTACCAACAAATCAGCGTGCATGGTATTACGCATGCAAGTTCTGCAATCGTGTTGCAAATCGTTCTCCCAACAACAAATTTCAATGCTCCACTTGCCAAAATAATGACTGCGATGCTGTGCCATGGTATATAATAACACTGACAACCAATATGTCGTACACTGTATCGATATAATTTCGTACAACATGAATTCTACAAAGTTTTTAACAACAAACGAAATCTAGATTCCAAATGTTAATTCTGTTCTTTTCCCAGGGGGCGTTTAACTGTGCAGCTTCACGATGGTAGCGCTGAACTCGAGGCACGCATCTTTGGACAGTCAGTGGACACTGTATTAGAGAAAAATGCAGAAACCATGTCGTCAATGTCAACTGGGGTATCAAATGCAATTTCCCAGTACGAAAGTATACTTGACAACAAGACAGCTCATTATCTTTACCACTGTAATAATTTCCAGGAACAACAAAGTGTGCTGGAGACCGTGAATATGAACAGTAGCATAAGAAGATTTTACTTCCTCCTTTCACGGCGCAACACTGGAAACGGGTTCCCAATCAATGGTTGGACTGTACATTACGTAGTCGAAGCTTGATGCATGTTCAGAAGGACGAATACATGCTCATAGGATGTCACCAAATAAAACATGACGAAATAAATAAACTAAGATGCGAAATTCGTCCTGTATGTTTTTACAATGGAAGCTCTGTTGTCGGCAGATGTCTACAATGTATTGTAATTTACTCTACATGATACCATCTCTCAACTACAATTTAAATGATTCAACGCTACCTCCGTTAAACCGATATTATCACGACATATCTACAGCGGTGGACACACCTAACATAGAAATGACGCCACAATGCTTGCAAACAACTACCACATCAACCCAGCTGCAAACACTAATTAACAACCTAACCGTCCACACAACAATACTGCAGATTTGTTAACATAAACGAGCATCGTTTCCCAATTTACAAAAGTTATTGCACTCATCATATATAAGCAGTTACTACTTCGTAATTAAATATTACGCAACAAAACACAATACTAGCAGTGTTAAATCCTCAGCTATCGTGACCTTCTTCCCCGTCTCCAAATATTGTTGTGTCCAATCCCTTGCTCAGTATGTAAGGACTAGCACTTGTACTTTTCCTTCTCTCATATATCCTTCTCATCACTGACTTGCTGTTCCACCATTTGAATAGTTTCATTATCATCAGCTAATTCTCAATCTTTCACCAATTTCTGCTGGTCATTGTACTTAAATGTCATTTCAAATTCTGTGGACTCGCTGTTCTCCGCCATCAGATACGGTAGTTTTTCTAATATAGCTAACCAAAACAGGATTTCAAACCATATAAATAGCGCAAATAAACCACTTACACACCATCTTAATCATGTACCATATGTATTTGCAATCTAATTTTCAACGTTAACAGAGGTTAGCCAACATACTGGGTAGCTTACCAATGTACTAAAAATGTGTTCCAACATATGGATTGTTCCAGCCTACTGAATCTGCTGCTTGCAGTCCTAATATTGACATTTCCTCTTCCTTCTTGACAGCTCGATATCACAAGTTGCAACCATGCAAAATTCTGATTTAACATGCAATACAAACACTTGGCATACAACAATATTGTATCCAAACATTTGGCATCAACAACACAACACGTACTGATCACATGGCAGCTAATCCAGCACTCATACCTGCACTGTAAATCTCAGCAATCTTACAATATCCAAAATACCCCATTCGATCATAGTAAATATTCAATAAATGTTGAAGTGTGTGCCATTTTATCGCTGACAATGGAATTAACGGACTACACAGCACATAACACACTATATAAACAGTTCACCGATGAAATAAAACTTCCATCAGTACAAAGAAGAAATACAACAGCTAACAATGCAGGTCAACAATATATCAGCTGCAAGACGAACATGGTAAGGCAGTTGTTCAATTCACTTACTCATTTATAGTTGTGATGCTTACAAATCAAATACGATATGCTCAATCTTGTAACAGCCGTTGTATGCTGAAACTTGGTTAAAAGTGTCGATACTTGCAATACCGACAACTCAACAACCGTTTCAATGCCTGCCGACACTGCAAACGCGAATGTATCTGTCAAACCTGCAATAGCTGTGGCAATGCTGACTGCAACACAATACCATGGTTAAAAAAAAAACAAAGTCCATTATATGCAACATTTTTTGCTACTGCATTGCATATCCACTACATATAGGTACACCAACATGTTCTATATGACAAATACAGACACATGCATGCTAACGGAAACTCCAACCTAACTGCAGTGGCCGCTTGTATGTGGAACTTCCAGATGAAACTGGAATTATGGATGCTACAATATTTGGGCTCCCTGTGGAAACCTTTCTGGATAGCACCCTTGCAACAATGTCAACAATGACTGAACAGGTACTATTATCGCCTAATATATACAATCCCTAAAACTGCAACACATAGTAATTAAAGCTGGATTAATTGATTTGCTTCCTTCTCAGGAACAGCAAAATCTCATAGCATCAGCAAATGAAAAGAGCCCAACCAAAAAATTCTACGTGCGCGCTCAGGTGCACACAAAACTGGAATCCCCGATTAACAAGGTGGGTAGTTCGCCGTATCCAGAACACCTAATGAACGGGTACAAGCACGGCGATGCAACCCCATCACAATTCAGACGCCATCAATGAAGGCAAATGAAGCTCCAAATCATGTAGCGGTTGTATTCTACTGCGATGTTTCTACTACTGTAATCCTGTATTTCTGAGTTCAAAATTCTTATTGCTGCAATAACGTGTCTCCCATTGTATTGCTTTAGTAAACTCTCCCGAAAATAATCACCTACTACATTAGGCATCTTATTGTTCTGCACAAATTCAAACCGACAACAAACAGGTGCGCCCAACACCCCGGTGCCGCGCGCGCAACGCTCGCGAGGCAAACCTAGTTATTTGAAAGACTCGAGTTAAAGATTAAGAAATGATACTATAGGAATTCAAAAGTCAATTCAACAGAAATATATAAATGACTAAATTACCCGTGTTAGTTTAAAATGACCATAGTATCCATCTTTTTAAAATGGGGTATTTCATTCTTCCCCACTTATAAAGAGCTTCGTCCGCGAAGCTTAAACCAAACGCTTCACAACCTGCTAAGGTCAAGTCTCTAAGCGATGCAAGACCGTCTAGGGAATACATGAGTGGTACGTGTGAAAAGTGTATGAGAAGTAACGCAATATAACTTGCCGACATGACGTATTAAACGAAATGTTAATACGATACTAACATGATAGGCATGGTAATGTTAGAATTGTGCCCTAGTGACAATTAATTTATTGTGACAAATATCTGAATTACGATTCATTATGTTATCGATATGGAGATATGATAACATGAATGAAGTCTTTATAATATAAATGTTATATTCTTAAATATCCCTAGCCCATTATAATGATTAATAGGACAATCATATATAGACTAGTATGGGGTTCAATTGATATGGACATATCACGATCCAACACATGGGTATGCATTAGGGGTAATGGCATACTGGATAGACCCACAACGAAAAGGATACATTGGATTACTCAAGTCACAATCGCTTCTCGTAGTGCCAGTTATATTGTAATCCTTAGACTTGAAGTCACTAGATACTCTAGTTGTGGAATATCATACTTTGATGCTATCTAACGTTGTGCCTTAACCAGACAACTATAAAGATAACTATCAGGCATGATAGGAAGCAAGCTTAGAGATCGTAGTGATGTAGAGAGGATTTGTCCCTCCCACATAATGGGAGTAAATATCCATGGTCACTCTAGGGATAGTGCTTATTGAATGTCTGGCCAGACTCAGATAAATCAATATGGAGATATTGATGTTATCAGCTTACATAAGCATATTCCCAAGATCGAGAAACTATGGATTGGATATACGAGTGTGACTATTATGTCTCGTGTCCAATCCGGATATAGAGACAAAGGGATAAACACAGTATGTGATATTGGGCACAAGGTTTGTCATGATGACAATTCTATTTGTTAGCTAGAATGGATGTATTGCCAGAGGTCGCTCCTTATTAGTAAAACGCTACTACCAACTAAATAGAACCTATGGGGTCACACGCCATATAGGGGTGAACTAGACTTGAGAATAATTAATTAATGTGATTAATAAATTAGAAGGATCAAATCGCAACAACTTGCTAACTTAGTAGGACTAATATGCAAGTTGGACTAATCCATGTGTGGACATGATTAGGATTTGCCAAGGTGGACTAATTCATGTAGAGACATGATTAGCATTAAATTGCAAAGAGAACTAATCCATGTATGGACATGATTAGGACTAGTTTGCAACAAGGGACTAATCCTTATTTGAGTAGGATTAGGAGAGGGGTTCTTTATGTAGTAGAACAAGGAGTTGTTGGACTATATAAAGAACACTCCTAGCTTATTTTTCTCTACACATCTACATTATTAGAGTAGGATAGAATAAAGCAAGGAGAGAGAGCAAGTCCCAAAGGAGGGTCGAACCCCCCTTGGGACCGCCCCCTACCCGTCGGCCATAAAAGGGAGCCGCCCACCTTGGTGCTCCATTGTTGTGTGATTTCTTCTTTCTCTTTTATTCTTCCTAACTAGCACAAGGAGTTGGAGGATCTAGATCTCACCTCTAGGCGTGGATAAACCGTAGAGACGTGACACAATTCACGTTACAAGTCATCACATGAGACCTCTAAGCAGGGACGAAACTACTCCATTGGCCATAAAAGGGAGCCGCCCACCTACCCGTCAGCCATAAAAGGGAGCAGCCCACCTTGGTGCTCCATTGTTGCATGATTTCTTCTTTATCTTCCATTCTTCCTAACTAGCACAAGGAGTTGGAGGATCTAGATCTCACCTTTAGGCGTGGATCAACCGCAGAGACGTGACACAATTAACGTTACAAGTCATCACGAGAGACCTCTAACTCTCTAAGGTGTGTTACTTGTTTCTTCCCTTACCATCGTTATGATTCTCTTCCTGTGATCCTTGGAGGGTCTTGAATGGATAATTCTTTCTTCCGCTGCGTATCTATAATCAAAACCCAACAGTGGTATCAGATCCACATGTCGTAGAGCATAACGTGGTTTATGTGTTACAATTTATGTAGTTTTACACTTTAAATTATTGTTTATTGCGTAAAACGGACAAATCAAGCATACTGATGCAATTTCTCAATAACACAATCAAACAAGAACTAATTTTACATGGGATGTAGGAATTAGTGAGTTTGAGAAATTTTAGGATCTTAGATCTAGGGTTCATGGGCATCCAATTGAAAAAAAAAAGAGTCTTTTTCAATTAGGAAACAACCAAACTTGGGCAACAAGGCAAGGAGTTATTTTGGAACAAGTCCTAAAGGAGGTTCGGCCCCCCTAGGGGACCGCCCCTCCTTCCTTTCCGCCCAAGCTAGGTTCGGCTAAGGGGTCGGGGCAGCCCTAGCGCACGGCCTAGCCGTGTGGGCTAGGGGCCATCCCGCCCAAGGCCATTGGACAGTCCGTTAAGGGGTTCAGCCAAGTGTTGGTGGGCCCTCTTTGACTGTTTTGACCCTAGTGAATCATAAAATCAACAAAAATTGACTAAGTGCGTTAAAAATTGGTTTTAACTGTTTATGTGCAATTTGTACGGTGATTGGATATGGCCTTAGATGTGGTTTGTTGTGGATGTTTAATTTTGTGGTTTGTTTGCGGTCTGCGAGCTGATCAATTTGTTGTAATAATTAATTTGGGTTTACGGCATGCGAGCTGGTATTTTTCTGAACTTGTGAGATTTATTATATTTAGTATATATGTTAGCTAGTACTAGATAAAATAGATAGATAGCCAAGATTGAAGAAAGTAAGCCAAAGAATTAAAAGGAGCCACAACATGGAGCATGGAGCATTCCACAAGGCTATGAAGTATGGACCAAGGGATGGAGGACAAGGAGATGCGTTTTTCATTCTAGGGTTTATAGATATTCTCATTGGCTTGAGAATATCTTAGGCTAGGAGGTCATATCCATATCACGTTATTTTCTGTTTTGTGGATGTTTACTTTATTGTCTTATTATTGTTGTTGGTGTATGGATGATGCATGCAATTTGATAATAAGTTAACAACCCGAATATTTTATTTGGAGTTGTGCCCAAACTCAAATAAGTAGATCAGTTGATATGGATTAATAAAACAATTTAGAATTGAAAATAAAATCCCTCAATTTAAATATTGCGCTTTTGCATTCTCGGGGTCTATCAAATTCGGGCTTGCCAAAGCAAGGCGGTTTTAATTCACCATGATGTGTTGCGGACGACACAAGCAAGTAATGTGCGTATGTTGTAGTTAGAGGTTGGACGCAACTGGGTAATATCAATTGGATTGATGAGCCTAGAGGCATGACAATTGGGCGTTATCTAAAGGATAAAGAATAATGAGTTATTCGCCTAATTGGACCAAGAGTTGCATATGATGCAATTGGAATGGTTCATACCTAAATAACTAATTTTGGGTGACTTGCCAAAGCAAGCTCAAAAGAAGTGAAATATGGATCTTGCCCACTAGAAAATATAAGAATATGTTCCGCATTAATATCTTGAGGGTTATTAATCCGTAGAAAAATAGTATGAGCTATGTTTGACAACTTAACAATGCTTTGCATAATCCTATAGTGTTGAATACTCATGGAACTAAACAAACAAAACACGACCTTATGTCTATAAGATGGACAAGCTATCTGGAATCTATTTTCTAGGTTAGTATAAAATTGAGAATTGTTCTCAAATAAAAAGATAAATTGTTGTACATCGTATAACATAAAGTTCTCTTCCCACCAACTACCAAGACACACTAATCCTAATGGAAGGAACATCAAAGAATGTTTCTTTGAATGAAACTTCCCTCATGTAAAGATGCCATGAACTCTGAGGTTTGGAAGCAAGATGGGAGCATGAAGGCGTATGATATGATCATACATTGAAAGAAGCTCTTTCAAAAGGCGAGCTAGACATGAAAGGTTTGAAGTGTTGCTCCACTTTGCGTTATTCAACTATGCTAATTCAATATGATTGAAAGATTAGTGAATAGGTGTTATCTATGAGATAGATAAAGAATAAACGGTTTTTCGCCCAAGTGGGCCAAGAATTGCATTAGATGCAATTATAGTTTTGTTCAAAGTTGATTTACTCAATATGATTGATAATCACTAAAAAAGCACTCATAAAGGGCATAGGTAAAACTGTAATGGTTAACAGCATGGGTAAGGGCAAAAGGTTAGCGCCGACGCCATGGGTATAAAGCAAGCTTGTTTCTAAAACCAAGTTACCTTAAAGTCCCATAGGTAGTGTAAAGTAAGAGTGACTACCCAAAGTACCTGGAAGTAAGTAATAAAAGAATTATGAATTCCAATCTAGGTATTTTTTTTATTGAAGTCAATGTGTCTATCTCATCATCATGAGTATATGATACTAGATGAGGATCTCACATTTATAGAAATGTGGAGGATCTCAAGAGTTGTAGACAATTGAATAAGGAAGAAATAATCCTACACACGGGGCAATGAAGCAAGTCGTTGATGAATTAGTCGTAGGGAATTACTTTACCTTTATGAAATTGTTCATGAATTAGACAAAAGTGATTATGTCCCTGCTATGAGTAGGATTATTATCACAGTTTCTTGTTTGGACAACAAAGCTCTCTATCATAATAAAAGACAAATGTTGTTCCATTTATTCTGATATGCATTATTGTAAAAGAAATATTGTCTAATGGATTGTATATCAATGATCATGATACTTTCATCTATAACATTATACCAAGAGGTTTGTATATAATGATATGAACTTCACTTTTCTTTAGCATTATCGTTTAGGCCACATGAATAAGAGATACATATCTAGAACTCCATATGGATGGATTTCTGGAACTCATTTGATTATTGAATCATATGAGACATGTAAAACTTATTTATTAGGCAAACATATGATCTTTTGGGAACCATACATAGTGATGTATGTAGGCCACTAAACACAAATGCTAAAATGGTTTTTCAGTACTTCATCATATTTGCTGATGTGATCAAAGAAATATGGATTTGTGTATCTTATGAAAAAACAAATCAGAATCCTTTGAAGAGTTCAAGGAATTCAAGAATAAAGTAGAGAATCAGCTTGGAAAAAGTATTAGGGCTCTACGATTGGATCGTAGAGGAGATTATTTGATCCAAGAGTTTGACAATCATTAATGGGAGTGTTGGATTTGATCAAAACTTGCTCCACCCAGCACGCCACATGGGTTTGGCGTGTCTAAGAGGAGAGTTCGGACCTTGTTGGACACGGTTCGGTCCATGATGAGTCAAACAGAACTTCCAGTTACTTTTAGGGGCTATGTTCTAATTACAGCAAATTTCGCCCTTAACCTTGTTCCATCTAAAACAGATTATGAAAAACACCATATGAGATATGGACTAGGAAGTGTCCTAGTATGTCGTTCATAAAGAATTTGGGGTGATGAAGTTTATGTAAAAGAGTTTACAGATAAACTTGGACTCAAGTCAGATAAATGTTTTGTGGGATATCCTAAAAAGGATATTATTTCTACAACTCAATCGAGAACAAACTGTTTGTTGCTCAAACGACTGTGTTTCAATATCGGAATTGTCTCTAAAAGAAACAGTGGGAGCGCAGTAGAACTTGAAGGAGTTCAAGAACCACACCAGAACATTGATCTTTATGATGGAACATGAGCAGGATCACAAGGTTTTGTGGAGAAACCTACTCAGATAACACAAGAACCTCGTAGGTCAGGTAGGATATGTCAAGGAGCTAGAGAAATATGGATTTCTCATAACTCGCGATATATTGCTCATCGAGATGAGCATACAACCTATGAGATGGCCACGTGTGGGCCATACTCTCATAAATGGCTTGGAACCATGAGATACGCTATAGAATCCATGAATACCAACAAAGTATGGACTTTGGTGGAATCACCTGAAAGGGTAGGACTCATGGGTGCACGTTGGTTATGAGGAAACCAACATGGATGGTAATAAGATTATTTTTTAAGGGAAAATTGGTTGAAAAAGGTTTCATGTGAGTTCATAGTATAGACTATGACGAAATCTTTCCCCAGTTGTGAAGCTTAAATCCATTCGCATCTTGCTTATAGCAATCAGTCTAAAGATTGAGTCAAGCTTCTTGGAGTTGGATTCTTCAAATTGATGATGCAATCAAAGGAGTTTGGTTCCATCAAAATTGAAGATGAGACTTGTGTTTACAAGAAGGTTAGTGGGAGCACAGTTATGTTTCTGGTCTTGTATGTAGAGACATATCAATCATTGGGAATAATGTCCCTACTTGGCAATCTTGCGTACATAGACTAGGGAATTAAATCTTCAATGATAGACTTAGGCGAAGAAACCTATGAAGATCTATGGAGATATATCAAGATGGTTGTGAGGCTTAGGTCATAGTGCATATATTGACAAAGGTGTTGAAATAGTTCAACATGTATAGAATACGAATTCTACCTATGTCACATGAAATTAGTCTTTGGAAGACTAATTTTCTTTCCAATTAAATTGGGAGAGGGATCCTATGAATGAGATCCATGAGATACGCCATGCTGTGTACTAGGCCAGACGTGTCATATGGTTTTATGTTTTGCACTAGTGGGAGCGACTGTGAGCTGGAAAGGTTCCAGACAAGATTCAGTCACTGATTCTAAACATAGAGGACTGAGTAAATTACTGCATGAGATGCACTTACTCAGAATATTCAATCACAATCAAATAGTTGATGGAGGAGATGTGAATATTTGCAAAGGTACCAGCGGATGTCTCGCCAATCATACCCCTGCGCATTGTAAGCATGGAGGGCCGCGCTAGATCAATAGGCATATGACGCGGGAGATTGACTCTAGTGCCAGTGGGAGACTGTTGGAATTGTGCCCTAGAGGCAATTAATTTATTGTGACAAATATATGGATTTACGATTCATTATGATATCGATATGGAGATATGATAACATGAATGAAGTCCTTAGAATATAAATATTATATTCTTAAATATCCCTAGTCCATTATAATTATTAATAGACAATCGTCTATAGACTAGTATGGGGTTGGATTGATATGGAGATATCACGATCCAACACATGGGTATGCATTAGGGGTAATGGCATACTGGATAGACCCACAACGAGAAGGATACATTGGATTATGTCAAAGTCACATTCGCTTCTCGAAGTGTCAATTATATTGTAATCCATAGACTTGAAGTCACTAGATACTCTAGTTGTGGAATATCATACTTTGATGCTATCCAACGTTGTGCCTTAACCGGACAACTATAAAGATAACTGTTGGGCATGATAGGAAGCAAGATTAGATATCGTAGTGATCTAGAGAGGATTTTTCCCTCCAACATAATGGGAGTAAATATCCATGGCCACTCGAGGGGTAGTGCTTATTGAATGTCTGTCCAGACTCAGATAAATCAATATGGAGATATTGATGTTATCTGCTTACATAAGCATATTCTCAGGATAGAGAAACTATTGATTGGATATACGAGTGTGAATACTATGTCTCGTGTCCAATCCGGATATAGAGACAAAGGGATAAACGCAATGTGTGATATTGGGCACAAGGTTTGTCATGATGACTATTCTATTTGTTGGCTAGAATGGATGTCTTGCTAGAGGCGCTCCATATTAGTAAATAGTTACTACCAACTAAATAGAACCTATGGGGTCACACGCCATATAGGGGTGAACTAGACTTGAGAAATAATTAATTAATGTGATTAATTAATTAGAAGGATCAAATCGCAACAACTTGCTAACTTAGTAGGACTACTATGCAAGTTGGACTAATCCATGTGTGGACATGATTAGGATTTTCCAAGGTGGACTAATTCATGTAGAGACATGATGAGGATTAAATTGCAAAGAGAACTAATCCATGTATGGACATGATTTGGACTAGTTTGCAACAAGGGACTAATCCTTATTTGAGTAGGATTAGGAGAGGGGTTCTTTATGTAGTAGGACAAGGAGTTGTTGGACTGTATAAAGAAAACTCCTAGCTTATTTTTCGCTACACAT
This sequence comes from Linanthus parryae, assembly GCA_023055425.1. Lineage (NCBI taxonomy): Eukaryota > Viridiplantae > Streptophyta > Magnoliopsida > Ericales > Polemoniaceae > Linanthus > Linanthus parryae. Next base: position 82,431,690 of record JALGPY010000006.1, read on the forward strand.
CTACATGATTAGAGTAGGAGAGAATAAAACAAGGAGAGAGAGCAAGTCCCAAAGGAGGGCCGAACCCCCCTTGGGACCGCACCTTACCCGTCGGCCGTAAAAGGGAGCCGCCCACCTTGGTGCTCCATTTTTGCGTGATTTCTTCTTCCTCTTCCATTCTTCCTAACTAGCGCAAGGAGTTGAAGGATCTAGATCTCACCTCTAGTCGTGGATGAACCGTAGAGACGTGACACAATTCACGTTACAAGTCATCACAGGAGACCTATAGTGTGTGTTACTTGTTTCTTCCCTTACCATCGTTATGATTCTCTTCCTGTGATCCTTGGAGGGTCTTGAATGGATAATTTTTTCTTCCATTGCGTATCCATAATCCAAACCAAACAGGTAACAGTATGGTATGAAAATTCGAAGAGCTTTATCCTCTCCCCCTTAAAGGAATGACGTCCCCGAAATTCGATTATTGCTTACTAAATAGATGCATATATTGATACTTCTCTTTTGTGTCTTCTTCACGCACTCACTATAATTTGATGGTAGGTCTAGATGGTTTGCAATTTTACGATCCTCCCCAGAGCGCCATACGGCCTAGTAAACTTTGGTATCAACTTCCTCTGTTAAGGTTTGGAACACTCCTACACAACCTTCTTTCCACTAGTACGTCATCGTCTTCTTCGCTAGGCTGGTAATCGACCTAGCAAGGTAAGAAAATCTCGCAATACAGTATCTTCATGGGGTTACATTCTCTTCATGGGGTTACAATAGGCTGAGTCATCAATGTTGGAATATATGCCCTAGAGGCAATCTTCTTAGTATGAACAATGTTTTTGGCTAGAAACATTCATTGTATTATTTATGGAGATATTTAATATAATGAAGTCCTTAGATTACAAATGTGTTTGTTTATGTTAAATATCTCTAGTCAATTATATTGATTAATAGGACGATCAATTATAGACTGGAATGGGGTTGGATTGATATAGAGATATCACGATCCAACACATGGGCATGCATTAGGAGTAATAGCATACTGGATTGACCCACAACGAGAAGGCTACATACAAGTTATGTAAAATCACAAGTGCTTCTCCCGGTGACAACCATATTGTCACCCTTAGGCTTGAAGTCACTAGATCCTCTAGTTGTGGAATGTTGTCTTTTGACATCGTCAAACGCTACACCGTAACTGGGTAGTAATAAAGGTGTTAGTCGGGAACAATAAGGAAGCAAGCTTAGATATGGTAGTGATGTAGATAGAATTTGTCCCGCCCACATAACGGAAGCAAATATCCATGGGCCACTCGAGGGATGGTGCTTATAGAATGTTTGTCCAGACTCAGATAAATCAATATATAATATTGATGTTATCTGCACTTATAAGACTATTCCCAGGATCGAGAAATTATGCATTGGATATACGAGTGTGGCTTGTATGTCTCGTGTTCAATCCGGATATAGAGAAAAAGGGATGAGACAATACTTGCACAAGGTTTGTCAAATTAATGACTATTTCTATTAGTTGGGTGGCATCGATGTGTTGCTAGAAACCGCTCCATGTTAGTAATAGTTACTACCAACCAAGTAGAAACCTATGGGGTCACACGCCATAAGGATAAAACTAGACTTGGGAATTAATTAATATGATTAATTAATGGAAGGATCAATATGCAACTACTTGCAAACTTAGTAGGACTAATTTGCAAGTTGGACTAATCCGTGTATGAACAGGATTAGGATAGGGGCCTTTATACAGTTAAAAAGGAGTTGTTGGACTATATAAAGGACACTCCTAGCTTATTTATTCAACTAATACTCATAACATACATTGAGTAGGATAGAAAAAGCAAGGAGAGAGAGCAAGACAAAGTCTATGCCGAACCTAGACCACGTCTGTTCCCCCTCTACCCATCGGCCAAGAGGAAGAGGCCGAGCCTCTTCTTTGGTCTCCGTTGTGTGATCTTCCTTCTTCATTCATCCACCGGTTTCTCGAACAAATGTGTGGAGGAATCTACTTCTTCATCCTAGGCGTGGACTAGCTATAGAGACGCAAACACAATTTTACGTTTGAAGTCATCACAAGAGACAAAAAAGGTAATTTGTTACTACAACCTTCACTATCATTATGATGTCTCTTCCTGTGATCCTTGGTGGGTCTTGTGCGGATCTTATTTGTTTAATTCCGCTGCGTAATCCGTTACAAAACTCAACAATTCTAACCTTAAACCTAACATTTTGAGTCCAATACGCCTTAGCCTTCCACACCATATGAAAATGTTAATACTAAAAGTCGCTCCATCATTCAAAATTTTGGCAATACAGGATTAAAAGAGAGCAAAGAGAAGTGTTTTCCATACTTTCAATACGACATTAAAGTCTTAAACAATTCATGAGATAGAGTACTCAAATCCACAACCAAAGAAAAACTAGATAACATAGTCCTCGAGATAAGTGTCCCTAAAAACACAAGACTCCAATTCAGAAAATTCAACAACGAAACGGTATAAATAGCATAAATGTTTGAGAGTTCACAAAAGTCAGCTAGAGTAAGCCGCATGAAGCCAATACCACAGTAAAAGGAAGTATCCGAAAGTCGCAACTAAACAACTCCAATATAAAACAATACTATATCACCAAGGCACTAGAATACGTTTAGAGATAGCGATAATGAACCCAACGAGTTACTTAATTCCAAAGACATTCTTTTATTAAAAAAATATCCCGTTACTCAAACAATAACTAAGTAATAAAACTCCAAACATAAAAATCTAAGGTAAATATTAACATCAGTGAAGCCAAGCACCTTATGTAGCAGAATACATAGTTTGAGAGAGAGAAAACCAGACTCCAAGATAACCCAGTTCTTCTTATACGCTGGCACTTAGCCGCTGACCCCCAATCTTCAATGTCACGAAAGTGAGCCACCTATTCTCTTTATTTCCCTACAAGCATCTACTTAAGAAAAATCGTCCCACCATACCAAAATTCAGCGATTCGTACTAGGAAAAACATGATAGACTGGCAACCTCCAAGAAATATGTTAAGACTTAAGTAGTTTTACGAAAATGAAACACCAAAATATATCAATAATAAATCGAAAACTGAAAACACCAAACCATTGGATAGGTGTCAGTCCTAGTTCCCAATCATCCTCATCTTGCAATTAAAGTCTGGGTTTACCATCCAATCTTCACAGTACATAAACTCGGTAACTTTCGGCCAACCATACGGGTCTACAAAGTTATGATGTTTCCTCTTTAACTACGCGAACATCGATCTATCTAGAAAATCCTTACGAAAACTATTCATCCATAAAAAGATGGTTTAACTGCAAATTTGATCCTGAACTACGAGCTTGCGCTCTACATATGGCCACAAATCAGTCTCCAAACACCAACCACACCACGATAAAATGTCTAGTCCTTACGCATAACTCTCGAGCACCGAACCAACCTAGTCATTTACAAGAAAAGGAGAACATAATCCATCAGTCACTCACTCGTCAAATTCTATACCACAGTTTATAAGTTGAACTATATCCGACATAGGACCCATGGTGTACCTCCCAAACTATATGAAACTTAAAGTTTTTAACGTGACCCATCATATAGCTCAAAAAATGCACGACTTAAATAATATCCTGGACCTCAGACAATACCAATGTAAGTAGACTCCAAGCAATGCTCCCAAAAATTTTGTTTAGATAATGAAATAATTAAGATATCTCAAGCCATTTTCATAGTAAGACAAATTAGCAAAGTCTCCCACGTCAAAATCATTAACCAATAAGCCCCATATATTCTCCCATATGTACTAACGTTCCAAAAGTCCAAAATTGTAACGAATGAAAGCTATCGAAGACTCTTCCAGTAGACCTCAAAGGAGCTTAGCCAAGGTAAGGGTGGTTGGGAAATCTCTTCGAACACTATGAAAGCACGCCTCTCCTCAACAATCGCAAATGAATCCAACGGAACCCTCACGACCTGCTCTTAACTCCACATTATCATTATAACAAGCACCTCGTACATATCATGCATTCTTCATTAAGACTCCACTATTCTATGACAAATGAACCACGAGTTCACAACTCACATACCCTATCGCTCCAACTTACATCTATTAGGCTTACAATTTTTATCAATCAAATCTCAGCACTTTACCCTTAGATTCCCACGAAAGCCACATTCGGAGCTACATCACCACAGAGAACACCTATCGATGGACCCTCACCAGTCTTGAACCTCGAAGGATGAATGGTCGTATCCACTCATTTAAGGGTGGTCTCCACAGCTTTTCCATTTACCAAGAAGGATGGCTCCTAGAAACCCATAGGAAACAGATTTCTACTCGATGACTTAACGACCCAGTTTAGAAATCAAATAGGTAAAGATAGGTAAGAGACCTAAGCTACCCCCATCCAAATGTATTGTTCTAATTTTAGATTTTATTTTAAATTTATTGAACTGGTTATAATTTAATTTTCCCTAACAGGTTTTATCCATTTGGAAAGACCCACTCGGATACCACCTGTAACACCCTCAAAATTACAACACTAGAAACCCGAGAGGTTGTCACTCAAGAGTGGAAACAAAAAAAATATAATACAAATGTTATTAAATCTTATACTTTATTACAGATGTCTCTGAACCGCAAACACAACTACAAACTTATTCTAACATGATAGAGATTATGTTGAATGTTTTTAGTGATTTAAATCTAGGTAAGTCTCGGTTTCCCCCAAGTCAATGCCTCCAGTCTCTGAGTAAGGTAACGCCCAAGTAAGGTAACGCCAAAGTTTCCAAAAGTTTCCAAAAGTTTCCGAAAGTCTCTGAGTAAACAAAATAGGACACCACAGTTTCCGAAAGTTAGCACATCTGAGTAAGGTAACGACCAAGTATGTAAATAGAGTAAGAGACGTGTTTTGACCAAAATATTAGTTAATATAATAAGCGTAATAATTTCACAAATAAATGCATGTAAAAGTAAGGACTCTAGAGAATAATATTCATTTTCATCAACTTTAATTTATTTAAGAATAAAAAGTATACCACTTCAATCTTTAACCATGGCCCAATTCGGGCTTACCACAAATTACATTCTCTTTTCCAAAAATTTCACTTTGTTACCGAGTACAGACAATCTTGTTTTATAGTTGGTTGTATCAGGTTAAAGTAACCATCCAATATCCCATAACCTAGCAACCTAAACCTTAAGTGTCGACACCCCCTTAAGGGTTCTTGCGCCCAAAAAGGTGAGTACTATGAGCGAACCGGGGCTAACTGCGATCGAGATAAATAATAAGTCAAATGACCGCAGTAGCCATAACCAAATAAGAAGTAATCCAACTCCCCCTACATCCGTCTTTTCACTTTACGTTAATTACAATTTCATGTGATGTGTGGAGCAATTTTTTTAAAGAAAATTAATTCATTTCCGAGTAAATCAAGTAATGGAGACGATGTAAAGTACGGAAAAGAACTGAATCGTGCTTTTAACAAAACACAATAAGAAGGACACGAAAGGAACAAAGGGCGCGCTAGTGATAACTCCTTAATAAGAGTTATCCTATGTACACTTTATATTGTCATTTATCTGCATTTTGGTGCAAATTGACAAAATTTGAACCAAAATATAAAGAAAATGCACTTTTGGATGTTTTTGAACTTTAATGCACAATTCGGGCGTTTCTTAATAGTTTTGAGTATGATTTTGATAATTTATCATATTTTATCTTCGCGGTAGTGTTCGTGTTGTTGTTTGACAGGAATTACGCATGCGGGAATCAACTGGAGAGAAGAAACAAGATTCAGAATAGAAGAAAAGACGAATTTGGCGAGTTTTGGATGTTTTCGCCAAATATTGGGCAATAATTGAGAAAAACGAAAACATGATCTGGGAAACGGGAATTTCTATACATGGATGAAGTCTACATCGCAAAAGGAATCCAAAGGTGCAAAAATCACATTTATCGGAGTTCGGACGAAAAAGTTATGTCAAAAAGGATGCTCAAGAGAGTAAAACGAGGCTAAAAACATCCGGAAATGCAAAACGTGCCTTGGAATGCGTAAAATTGAGGAATAAAATATTCTCCGGACTTTAAGAATGTTTTATGATAAAAAGGGAGTCTCGAGGACGAGGAGATCCTTCGGAAAGCAAGAGTACGATCGAAAAAAAAAAAAAAGAAAAAAAAAAAAAAAAAAAAAAAAAAAAAAAAAACAAAAAGGATGTTTTTGGGTGACCCAGACTTATCTTCGTACGAAGAGAATTGTCTTCGTACGAAGAGATTATACTTAGCCAAATTTTGAGTTGCTGAAAATGTCTTCCCAAAACAGCTTGCAGTACTTATCTGGGAGGTCTTCCTACGAAGATAAAAAGTCTTCGTACGAAGACTCTTCCTACGAAGGTCTTCCTACAAAGAGAAAAAGTATTCGTACGAAGGTCTTCCTACGAGGAGAAAAGTCTTCCTACGAAGAGATCGCCAGAAATAGCATATTCATTGGGGATTTTGTGTAATTACTTGTAACTTGTTCTAAACACTATGGAAACATATTAGAACGGGTTAGGGCATAGTTTTTCAGTATCTTTGAGTTGGAGACAAGTGCTTGGAGCTACGGGGAGCTTGGGAGACGCTTTGTTTGATCTTTTCTCTTCTCTCTCTCTAGTTTTTGGTTTGTGATCATGAAACTTTGTATCTTGATCATGTATTGTCGTAGCTAAACTTTCTTTTGCTGGGAATTCTCGTTTGGTAGCTAGGTTTTGATATGAACTTGATGTTTTGGGATTGTGATTCACGTTTTGAACTTAATTAAGCATGCTCTTCTATTATTATGAAAAGTTTATGTTAAATCTCTATCTTTCTTGCGCGTAGCTAACGTAGGACTGATCTTAATTAGGATTGACGCGGTAACTCCGTGATTCTTAGTCGCTAAATTGAACTTTTCACCTAGTTCTATCACTATTTGGTAACTCGGTAGTGTTGATTAGGATCATAAAGTAGAATAATGAACGCAATGCATGCTTAAATTTAATTAGGCTTGGTAACTCGGTTTAAATTTGATTTTAGACATAGACAACTTATTTGGTAACTCGGTGAGTTGTGTAGTGCTTGATTAATAATAGAAGACATGTTAGTGTTTCATGAATCAAAACATAACTCATATCATCCTCAGTGATCCTAGAGAGAATTCCGGGTATTTTGCCTCTTATTAGTAACATTATAAATCATTCTTCGTTAATCGTGACCCATTGCACTCGGTTAATTGAGGATATTGTTCTTTTCATTTTAGTAGCATTAGATAAACAAACAACGCGTTGTGCCCACAAAAGGTTAAGAAATATTAATTAATTTACAAGAAGTCTCTTGGGTTCGACAACCCGGTTTTCTGGAATTTATTACTACACCAACAGCTGTACACTTGCAGTTGGAGCGTGTCAAGTTTTTGGCGCCGTCGCCGGGGACTTCGGCTAAATTAGTTATAATTCCTAGCCTTAGGGATTTTACTTTTCTGTTTATATCGAATACTCACCTACGTTTTGTGTGATTCGTGATTTCAGGTTAGCTCGTACGGTGCATGTCTCGTTCTAGAGACGAGCCTTTGCATCCTACACTTGATGACCCGGAATCCTTGTTACGAGCACAGCGTATAGACAAGAGGAATTTAAGCTCAGTTACCATGGATGCTGAAACCAGAGCTGAGTTTGAAAGGATCCGCACGGGTATGCAAGATGCGGAAGCAGCTAGAGTTGCAGTTGTAGAAGATGCAGCAAATAGAGCAAGGGAAGATGAGGAGCTTAGAGCTCAGTTGACAGAGGTGCAAGCAAGGATGGATCGCTTGGTTCCCCCAAATCCACAACCACGTCCTGGTGTGGGGGCACAAGTGGCAAACATCGGTGGGAACAATGGTGGCAATAACGGGAATAATGTGGGAAACAACAGGCAGAACACCGAGGCACCGGTTAACAATGCTGAGATTGAAGACCGCCCTATGGTGGACTATTTCAGGACTACTCCAGAATGTTACCAACCTACCATCGTTAGGCCACATATAAATGCCCAACACTTCGAGTTGCGCCAACATATGATCAATACGGTTCGTGATGAATGCGCATTCAACGGAGCTCCAGGAGATGATCCCAACCACCATCTGCTGGTTTTTGAGCAAATCACATCAACCTTGCACGACCAACGAGTTACAGATGAAACAGTTAAGCTATTACTGTTTCCATTCTCCTTATCTGGAATAGCCAAGAAGTGAGTTATGGAACTGCCAGCTAGGAGCATAGTGACATGGGCAGATTGTTGTCATGAGTTTCTGAGGAAGTATTTGCCACCATCCACAGTCTCTCAACAGATGGCTGAGATTGCAAACTTCACTCAGGACGAAGACAGCTCCTTGGGAGATGCGTGGAGGAAGTTCAGCCAAATTCTCGGCAGATGTCCGAATCATGGGGAGCCATGGCACAAGCTCCTCCATTATTTCTACATTGCATTAGACAAGGAGACAACTGACCAGTTAGATATGCTAGATGGGGGTAACTTTATGGGACTTGGGCACAGCGAGCTCAGGATCATCTGTACAACGTGGCCAAGAGAGAGACTACGAGGTATGATACTCGTAGGTATTCGAGACCAGGGGATGCTGCTTTGGTCAACAAAATTGAATCTATGGAGCAGAAGCTGGAATCCATGACCTCAGCATTTCACGGCATGCAACCTCCATCACAGGTGAAGCCCATGGGTGAGTTACTCGCGGATGAGAATCAAGGATATGGCTCCATTGAAGATTTGAATTACATTGGTCCACCACGACAGCTGCAGTGGACTAACACTTATCATCCCAACAACCGTAATCACCCCAACTTTAGATATGCCAACCCTAACAGTGGGTTATATGCACCGGGTCATCAGTCAAGTACGTTATACCAGGCACAGCAGCAGGCTCCAAGACAAGAAGAGAAAGAGACAAACGCGTTATTGAGAAAGTTGATTGCTAATCAAGACAGGATGGAGAGCACGATTGCCTCTATGCAAGCCACACTTATGAGCCACGAGACTCAGATTGGGCAGATTGCCAATCAGAATGCTAAATTTCCACCAGGTATGCTGCCTTCTAATACTATTCCTCCTACTGAGCAGCTCAAAGCTATTACTACTCGCAGTGGCATTACTACTCATGATCCTCCATATCCTATCCATGTGAGAGCTGAAGCTACAAAGGCCACAAAGAAGGAATTGGGTGAAGAGTTGCCCAAATCCGTGAGTCCCCAATCAAAGGACACGGTTGAGAAGAAAGAAGAGCCCAAGAACACTCCAAATCCGGCCACTTATGATCCACGGATACCATATCCATCGGCAATAAAGAAGGATGATGAGGAACACTTTGGAAAATTTCTGAACACATTCAAGCAGCTGCATATAAACATCTCATTATTGGAAGCACTTGCTCAAATGCCCAAGTACAAGAAGTTCTTGAAGGAGATCTTATGGGGCAGGAAGAGCATAGACCCTTATGCTACGGTAAAGTTGACAGAGACATGTAGTACAGTGATTCAGAGAGACATTCCCAAGATGAGAGATCCAGGCAGTGTCATCTTAGGCTACACTCTTGGAGGTAAATATCATACACATGGTCTTTGTGATTTGGGCGCGAGTATTAATCTCATACCATTGTCCCTATTTCAAAGATTGGGCATTGGTGCGCCAACCCCAGTGAAGTTGGGTCTGCAATTGGCAGACAATTCTATTGTGACTGCGAAAGGGGTGATTGAGAACTTACTTGTGAAAGTGGGCGTGTTTGTCTTTCCAGCTGACTTTGTGATTGTGGACATCAAGGAGGATCATGATGTTCCACTTATCTTTGGAAGACCACTTTTGAAGACAATGCGCGCAAATGTGGATCTAGAGACTGAGGAGTTGACAATCAAAGCTCTAGATTCATCACTTGTGTTCAAGGCATTTGTTTCAGGAAAAGGAAAGAATAAGTTGCCATGATCAAGTTTAGAGAAGAGCGTGTGGATCCTTCTCTTGGGTTGCCTACAGTTTTGCAGCCCGATCCACCCGAATCAGAAAAGAAGCCAAATCTTGTGTGTGCACATGATGTGGTGCAGAAAATCAAGGGAAAGAAACTGAAGGAGGAGGCACGACGTTCTAGACCTCCTTAACATTCTTTGAGGTAACTGGGTCGAGTCGTCGACCTTAAGTTACACGGCGCTTGTATGGAGGCAACCCAACCTATTTATTGCGTTAATTTAGGGAGTTAGTTTTTAATACATTTGTGTGTGTTTTGTTTATTTATTTTGGAGAGATGAGAGAGAGAGGGACTGACATTTGTTTCTAAGTGACATGTTTAAGCAGGATATGGGAGATTCGACCCCGATGTGCCATCGCACATATGACCTTTAGAGGGACTCGTGCATACGAGTTGGGGATTCTCAATGCGCAGATTCATTAAGAGGAGAGCAGTCGACCCCGGTGTGCGAGTACACACTGACCTAGTGGGAGCACAAGTGGAGCCACATTGTGCTTGGGGACTGTTGTGCACGATTTTTTCCCCACCTTTGAGGTGGATGTGAGTATTTCTTCTCTCTAGCTGAATTTGTGTTAATTTTGTATGTCATAACTCCTTCTCATCTACTGGCCTTTCACATTGATTGCTGAGTTCTCTTGCATAATCTCTAAATTCGTTGAGGACAACGAAGCATTCAGTGTGGGGTGATTTATCTGTTTTCTAGCCATGGGTCTTGCATAGCCAGTTACATGTAGAATGTGTTTAGATTGTATTGTGTGTAGAGACAGTGGTTTGTATTGAATTTTTACTTGTATTGTCGTATTGTAAAGGATAGATTGATATTCTGTTTGTATTTTTAAATAATTGAGTATACCCACCAACAGAGTAAATTGTGTAGAGTCAAAAAATTTCGAGTCAAAACATTGCATATAGAGTTAGGATCTTATTAAAAAATTAAAAAAAAAATGAGAAAATTGAAAATTTGAGAAATGGAAATTGATGGTTGATTTAGTGAGATGTGAAAACTTTAGGCATATGGTGTGAATTTTAATCGAGAATGACAATTTTAGTTCCCCCTAGTAAGTATAGAGCGAATCTCATTACGGGAATGCCTATCTATTTTTTTAAAACTAGAATTAAATTTTAAAAGCTAAAGTGTGTGCTGTTTTTCTATTAAAAGATTTGAGCTTGGTGTTTGCTAAACAAGCTGAACGTTCATGTTGTCCGTATTAGGTAGTCGCCATCCCGCCTCGTAGTGGCACACAGAACAGTTGTGCGAGGATATGTATTAGACCACTCACTGCTTTTAGATCTTACCTTGTAGGACCACTAGTAAACCCTAATTGATCCTTGCATTCATTGTTAGCCTTTATGATCTAGGGAGACGATTCTTGGCCTTCATCATATATCGTTTAGAATTACCTTCCTAGAGCGTCACGAGGGAGTAGTAGTTGAGGGGGTTAGTTGAAGGAGTGCTTCATTACATATTTGTGTGAGTTCTACAAATCGTGTATGCTTCATTGGATATCTACGAGGGGATGAGAGGGTGAGTGAGTTGACTTGCACACTAAGGTGTGGCGGTGTTCCATGTCATTACATCGTGGACACAGTAGTGGAGAGCCTAAGTGCGTGACGTCTAATCCGTACAAAAACGGGGTTGGTTGTACTTAATTGGTGGCATGTGCTAGGTACCGGATTTTTATCATCTTGGTGTAGGAGGTTCGTTTGGATTAGGCACGTGACATATCTTATTTGACAACTTGTGAGGGGATGTGACTACATTCCAGTGTGGGGGTGTCGACATTTGACTACGGACATAGAGATTGCGGATTTGATGACTCCACCCCCATACTTGCTTTTACGAAGTTTGTGTTGTGTTGGCATTGTTTGATTCTTGAAGGAGCATCACTTGTATATTATATTGATATTTGGTTGAGAGAAAAATAAAAATATATATAGAAGAAGAAAAAAAATGAAAAAAGAAAAAAAATGAAAGAAAATAAAAAAGAGAGAGAAAAAAGGAGTGAAAGAAATAAAGTATGCTTATTGAAAATCGAGTGGTGAAAGTTCCTAGTTCCGGATTGAAGATAAAGACTTGATTTTTGTGCATTATTTTATTTGATGGCCACGGAATTGACATGGTACTGGGGTTTGAGGGGATTGAGGGCCGGAGTCTGTGAGATTTGGGTTTTGGATTCCTATCATCAAGGTGAGGGTGTGTGAGATATGGGGTTTGGTGAGTTTATGTGACGTTTTAAAATTTTTTGCTTCATCCAAAGTATATCCTTGTTGTCCCTAGGCCTCATCATATTTTACCATTAGCGGAACAGGAGCTCGGACTATAAACGTGGCTTTGCCATGGTTAGCCACTTATTTTTATCAGCACACATGAAGAGGTGGGTTGTTCTTTATAGTAAAGTTAAGCTTTCTATACTAACTATGGGGAATTACTTGTTGTCGAGTTTAGTTGCGCTTCACACCTCTTCCCTAACTTTTTCATCATCCATGCCCACCAGTCTATGTTATTGAAATTGCCTAATCTCACAAAAATAAAGAATTTAAAAGCTTTTATGTGTTTAAGATCAAGTCTAGATTTGCATTGCATCACCTTACTGCATTAGTTGTGTCGTGATTCGTGTTAGAGTCGTTTGAGTCTTGTCGGCTAGTAGACAGTTAGATGTAGTAGATGAGACTTTGCTCGGGACGCGCAAATGGAAAGTGTGGGGGTATTTAATAAATCCTTAATAACAGTTATCATATGTACACTTATATTGTCATTTATGTTCATTTCGGTGAAAATTGACGAGATTTGAGCCAAAATATAAAGAAAATGCACTTTTGGATGTTTTTGAGCTTTAATGCACAATCCGGGCGTTTCTTAATAGTTTTGAGTATGATTTTGATAATTTGTCACATTTGATCTTCACGGTAGTGTTCGTGCTGTTGTTTGACAGGAATTACGCATGCGGGAATCAAGTGGAGAGAAGAAACGAGCTTCAGAATAGAAAAAAAGAAGAATTTGGCGCGTTTTGGATGTTCTCGCCAAATATTGGGCAATAATTGAGAAAAAAGAGAAAATGATCTGGGAAACGGGAATTTCTGTACATGGATGAAGTCTACATCGCAAAAGAAATCCAAAGGTGCAAAAATCACATATATCGGAGTTCGGATGAAAAAGTTATGTCAAAAAGGATGCTCAAGAGAGTAAAACGAGGCTAAAAACATCCGGAAATGCAAAACGTACCTTGGATTGTGTAAAATTGAGGAATAAAATATTCTCCGGACTTTGGGAATGTTTTATGGTAATAAGGGAGTCTCGAGGACGAGGAGATCCTTCGGAAAGTAAGAGTACGATCGAAGAAGCAAAAAAATAACCAAAAAGAACGTTTTTGGGTGACCCAGACTTCTCTTCGTACGAACAGAATTGTCTTCGTACGAAGAGATTATACTTAGCCAAATTTTGAGTTGCTGAAAATGTCTTCCCAAAACAGCTTGCACTACTTATCTGGGAAGGTCTTCCTACGAAGAGAAAAAGTCTTCGTACGAAGACTCTTCCTACGAAGAGAAAAAGTCTTCGTACGAAGGTCTTCCTACGAAGAGATTGCCAGAAATAGCAGATTCGTTGGGGATTTTGTGTAATTACTTGTAACTTGTTCTAAACACTATGGAAACATATTAGAACGGGTTAGGGCATAGTTTTTCAGTATCTTTGAGTTGGAGACAAGTGCTTGGAGCTACGGGGAGCTTGGGAGACGCTTTGTTTGATCTTTTCTCTTCTCTCTCTCTAGTTTTTGGTTTATGATCATGAAACTTTGTATCTTGATCATGTATTGTCGTAGCTAAACCTTCTTTTACTGGGAATTCTCGTTTGGTAGCTAGGGTTTGATATGAACTTGATGTTTCGGGATTGTGATTCACGTTTTGAACTTAATTAAGCATGTTCTTCTATTATTATGAAAATTTTATGTTAAATCTCTATCTTTCTTGTGCGTAGCTAACGTATAACCGATCTTAATTAGGATTGACGCGGTAACTCCGTGATTCTTAGTCAGGAAATTGAACTTTTCACCTAGTTGTATCACTACTTGTTAACTCGGTAGTGTTGATTAGGATCATAAAGTAGAGTAATGAACGTAATGCATGCTTAAAATTGAATTAGGCTTGGTAACTCGGTTTAAATTTGATTTTAGAAATAGACAAGTTGTTTGGTAACTCGGTGGGTTGTGTAGTGCTTGATTAATAATAGAAGACATGTTAGTGTTTCATGACTCAAAACATAACTCATATCATCCTTAGTGATCCTAGAGAGAATTCCCGATATTTTTCCTCTTATTAGTAACATTATAAATCATTCTTCGTTAATCGTGACCCATTCCACTTGGTTAATTAAGGATATTTGTTCTTTTCATTTTAGTAGCATTAGACAAACAAACAACGCGCTGTTCCCACAAAAGGTTAAGAAATATTAATTAATTTACAAGAAGTCTCTTGGGTTCGACAACCCGGTTTTCCGGAATTTATTACTACACCGACAGCTGTACACTTGCAGTTGGAGCGTGTCATCTAGGTCTGGCACATTAACTTACCCCGTGAACCGAAATAGCAAGCTAGATAGATTAACTCCTAGAAGTGGACGAATCCTTTTTCTGAGAAGTCTTCGCAGAAATAAAGAAGTGTACACTGATGGGCATCATTTTAAAGAGATTGTGAGAGACTTTGCCATTGAAAATGATTTTGCAATGAAGAGGCCAAAAAATGCCCCATCTTGGGTAACAGTCAAGTGTAAGGCTAATGATTGTACTTGGAGAATTCATGCTAGCAGGTTGAAGGACTTGAATACATTCAAGATCGAGACATACAACGATATTCATACATGTGCTAGAATTACCAAGAATCCTGAAGCTAGTGTACCTTGGTTAGCTGGGAACTTGATGGATAGTTTAAGGAGGGATCCAAATATGTCACTTCAGCAGCTGCCGATGAGTTAAAGGACATGTTTAAGTTGGAATAGATTCCTTAGAAAAATTTGTACAAAGCCAAGAAAAGAGCAATTGAAGAGATGAAATGGAGCCACAAAGAGTTCTATGAGTTGTTGGTTGCATATAGGTATGAGCTCATGAGAACAAACCTTGGATCCACATTCAAGATTGACTATGCTGGTGGGGCAATTGGCACATCCAAATTCGAAAGTCTATTCATGGCAGTTGCTGGACTGAAGGATGGGTTCATTAATGGATGCGGGCCATTCATTGGGTCAGATGGCTGCCATCTGAAAGGCCTTACAAGGTAAAATACATGTTAATGTTTCACAATGTTATAATTCAATAATGATTGGTGATTTCATATTTAAATTTCACTAATTACTTTTTCTTGGAATTTCATGTAGGGTACCCTTCTGACAGAAGTGGGTCTTGATGGACAAAACGGTGTTTACCCAATTGCTTGGGGGTGTTGTTGAGGTTGAATCAAAAGAATCATGGCAATTTTTTCTTGAATTTTCGTAGAGGATGTTCTGGAGTTTGATGAAATGGATACACAATGGTGTTACATAAGTGATGGACAAAATGTATGTGTTTAATTGATTGTTTTATTTGATTCGATTCAATTATGGCAGAGGACAATCACCACCCATGTACTAGATAAGTGATTACAATTACCACCCATGCACATGATAAGTTAGGGTGGTAAATGTCATGTTATATGCACATTATGTTATCTATAATATAACAGTACATTTACCACCCCTACTGATATCCTGTGTATAGTTTCAGTACAATTACCACCCCTCCCCTGTGTAGAGGTTGTGAGGGTGGTAAATTTCCTGTTATATGCACATGTCAACAATGAGGGTAGTAAATGTCCTGTTATATACACATGTTTTAATTAAAACACTTAATAAATTTGCCAGACCCGTGCCTCTCTCCTCCCCCTTGTTTACTTCTGATAGTGCGACCTTTTCTGCATGGTCGTGCGATCTACCTTACCCTGGGCTCTGATCGTACGATCATTTGAGGCGATCGCATACTAGAGTCAGTTATCCTTTTCCTTTGCACAAAAATTGGCCAAGTCCCTTCTTTTGATCTCACGACCTAGAGAAGGTGGTCGTCCGATCTCCTGGGAAACTTCATGCGCTGTTTTATTTCATCTTTTTCTTGTATGATTCTTCTTATTTCTTCTGTTCCTTCTTGTTTCTGATGGGTTTCTCTGCGGTGCAAGTGGTTTAGGTGGGTTAATCGGTGTTGTGGCAGAGGCTGTGGTATATCAGGTTGTTGGAGGTTAATGGTTGACTATGGTTTGGTTGATAGTCAATTGGTTGTTGGGTTGAATTGGAAGAGGTGAATGCAGGTTTCGGTGGTGGTGTATGTTAGTTGGTTAACTGGGTTGAAGGAGGTTAGTTTAAGGAGTAATCTGGCTAATGCTGGTCTGGGATGATTTGGGTCTTATGTGAGTGAAGTGTGTTTGGGAGTTTGTTCAGGTAGTTGTTGAAGGTTGGTTGTGGATGCATTGACGTCAGGTTAGGTGTGTTAAACGGTGGATTTGTTGTGATGTGGGTTGAAGGTAATGGTTCGGGTGTTAGGAGAATTGGTGGTTAGTTACTGGTCGGTGGTCTTGTGATTGTGCAGGTTGTAGGTATGAAGTTAGTTGTGGTGGATTTCGGTGTTAGTTGGTTGTAGTTTATGTGGGTGTGGATATGGAGATTGAATTGTTGGTTATTTTGTAGGAAATTATGTTAGGCTATGGGGTGTTTGGGGTTATGGTTAATTGGGTTTCACTAGGTCTGGTGGTGCAGTTTATGCGTTTGAGTTTGCAGCAGAGAACTGGGTTTAGGTGGGTAAAATGAGGTCATGTGATGGTGGTAATCTAGTGGTTTTAGGTAGCATTGGTTGTGAAGGTTGGGTTAGGAGCAGTGAGTAATGGTGTGTTGGTGGTGGCTGCAGAAACCTCAATTTTCTCTTGTAATTTTTCGCAAATCTAAACCTCCTTGACCTTCAAAGCAGCTCAACTCTTCGCTTCGAGCCTCCGGTACCTAAGAATCACAGCTTTACAAATACCAGGAATAAGAATTGACAATTATAGCTCAAATACACGATAAAATGCCCGGATTAATCAAATAATCACATTAAGCTCTAACTCAGGAATTCCTCGCAATCATAGTATATATCTCATATAAATCACCTAGAAGTTATGCAAAACTGTAAAATAATATGCAAGAATATAACTCTTATTCAGAGTTATCAAATCTCCCACGCTACCTTTTTGTGCGTCCCGAGCAAAATCTCAATTAAACTCACACACTATGATTTTCAATCCACCGAATTGCACAAAACTTTACTAGCCATGTGACACCAACGACTGACAGAGACGACTATGCAAACTACATGCTATACAATGCAACTAGATTATAATACAATGAAAATGCTGAAACAACACATATTTTTTCTCGTTCTTCGAGATTGGGAAATCTCTCTATTATCAACCAAACTCATCAAGTTCTCACTAGTATCTTTCAAAAATTCACAACCAATAGCAAGAAATTTAGATAAAATGATCCTACGCACAAGCTCACTAAGGGGTCCCCAAACATCCACCAATAATCAAACCAAGACTCAAGCATGTCCTTTAGCTCATAAGGTCTAGGAATATTAAATCCTTCAAAGAGTCTATCGTCGCCAAGTCATTTGAGATTAATCTATTAGTCGCGATTGCATTTGAATGCAAGTCTCAGTGACGGGAGACACAACTCCGTGTAATACGACTTGACTTTAATTTTCCTTAGACTCTCTAATTGGATTGAATCCAAATTCCATGTGTGAACGGAGGCACGTACGTTGTTCAACGTATCTAGTCCAAGAGAAGATTTTTGATTCATTTTATTTTTCATTCTCTTTCAATTTTCAACTGTGCATTTAGAGCAACTAAGTGTGGTTTTTTCCGATTAGCTCTTGAAACCACCGGAAGGGATGGTGGTGTACACTCTCAAACTTCACTTACGCTAAAGCAGTGTACCACATGGAACCAACTCAACACGAAGGTCCACCCAAGGATTCAAGAGGCCACAAGTTTCCACTAGGAAATAGACTAATAAACCACCTCATGACTCATCCTCCAAGCACAATAAAGGAACTAAATTTATTCCCACATCTACTTTCCACATTTCCTGAATACCCAGGACATCCTTTCATGAAACCAATGCGCAAGATACTAAGAATTAAAATCATCCCTACTACGGCGCTTCCTATTCTCTGAGACTCTTCCACTGAACTTTCTTTGCTTTCTAGCATCATAAATTTCCCTTATTCCCAAAAAAAACATTTTTATGCTTTTCCTATTTTCTATTTTTTTTTCATTTTTTTATATTTTTTGACTCTATGCTTTTGGCAAACTCGATTCGCCACAAGACTTGGGTAGGGGACTCACTAATATAAAAGTGCAAACATATGCATAAGCTAAACAACCCTACCACAATATGACACTATATTAAACACACTGCACTAACCACACGGGCTACACAATCCTACACAACTACATGTAATAAAGCGATTCAAGACAACATGGCTAGTAAAATGTACACAAACTCCCCCTCCCCCAAACGTAAGTGTTTCGATGTCCTCAATGAATTTAGATATAATTAAGAAGGACTCTTCACATACATGTATGGGCGCCGCATCTATGCACGTTACGCTAAAAATATAGAAACAGAAGTAAGAGGTAACTGGGTTGCCCGGAATACATGGGCACCATTTTTGCTAAATTGCGACAAGAAGGGGTCATGTGGACTGTTGACATTTTTTGGAAAAGATTTATATTTTTTTCTGCACTCTGATTGAAAGAATTAGTCCACTCTTTTTCACCCCTCATTATCAGTTATATAGAGAATTCAAAAACATAAACTAACACAAAAACACATTCCTTAATCTGAATACTAAGTTAGGTTTCCTCCCAACGAGTCCTTGTAATTTAGGGTCAGCGGCCCGATCCGGTTACCTCAACCGAAAAGGATAGTGGAGGTTTCTTTATCCTTCCACTTCTTCTTCTTCCACCATCCCTTTTCCAGAACGTTCTTCTCAAGTTCACCCCTGTGCTTCGAAAATCGTAGAGAGTTATGGAAGCCAACTCCTTTCATTGTGTCGTTTATCTTCTGAATCAGCTTTCACATAGGGCTCACATGCATCTTTTTCCATAAAGTCATCCTAGTAGTACCTCTTGTGTGCTAGATATTCTATGTTAAACACATGTTGTTCATCCACACACCCCACACTTGACGATTTCCAATTCCTTGACTATGGCATGTAAATCATCATTAAAATTGCCCATGGGACAAAAAATCGGAAGTTTCCCATGAAGTTCTTGAAATACCCCGTTCTGTTGATACGGGTATTTTATGATATTACTATAACTATTGGGTGTTAATATAATATTATTATAAGTTTTGGGTATTAGTTTTATTATTTAGGAGTTAGTTTTATTATTATTAAAGGCTTGGGAGTTCTATGTATTTTACTTAAATTATTTAGTGCCTTTTAATTAAACTAGGGGGTTGTGTTTGTCTATTAACTAGAACCTTGGGGGAAAATTGTCTTTAGGTCAAAACTTTTTTATCTTTTCCTTGCATGGCCATAAATCTCTCTTCCTAATTTTTCTCCGATGACCGAATTTTTTCCATGAATGGCCGAATCGCTCTTTTTTCTCTCTTTCTTTGATTTTGTTTCCTTGTTTGAATCAAACTCAATCTTAATTAGATACTAATTAGATACTAATTGTTCAAATATCTAAACTTTAGCAACAAGAAACCTAATTTGTCCCATGTTAGTGTCCTAATTCAAAATCTATGTCAATTTGGAAAGAATCCTAGTTTTCCATAAACTCTTACCCCCAAAGCCTATATAAACCCACCTCCATCTCATAGTTTTATTCACACCAAATCAAAGAGCTCTCAAAAACTTTCAAAGCTCTCTCTCTCCTACCCGTCCGCCGTCGTGCCCTAGCCGCCGGCCCCTCTTCACACCGCCGCCACCACCACCGTGCGCCGTCTTCTCTTTTCGATTATTTTCCAGTAATTCTCAAACCATTATCTTTATTATCATCTTCTTCTCCTTCTATTCATTATTAGGATGTGTTGTGATTACGCATGTTCATAGTTAAAGAAGAAACCCTGGATGTGGATGGATGATTTAATGGTCCTAGTAGGAGGGTAGTAACTTGATTTAAGGTGATAAATCATTTAGCATTTAACCAAGATTGGTTTCGGGGTTAACTAGATGATATGGGAGATATTTTAAGGAGAAATCCCTGATTCCCTTATGGGTATTATGAGTATGGTTGGTAAGTTAAAACAAGCATATCTTTTGACTCGGGAATCGAAATTCGGATCCGTTTGAGGCTAGACTTATTTTTCAGAGTGTTTCAGATCTAATGAAACTATTTTTTAGTCATGATATGTTAGGGAAGACAGAGTAATAAATAAGTGGAGTTATGTTAGGTTATGTGCACATTAGATTATGGGATTTTGGGGCAAGGTTTTTAGCTGTGTTTTGGAGTATGGACTAAGGGGTGAACTAGAGACTAAAGTAGGCCTCCGATGTTATTCTTAATCTGGTTAAGAACTCCGATGTTCAGCCTTAGCCTATTTCAAGACCTTATTTCTTGGGGTAAAAATTTTAAGATGTTGTAACGGTTATCATTGGAGTTATTGGTTGAGATTTTGGAAGCTCCCTACTAGCAGTCAAACAAAAAAAATGGTGTAGTCTAACTTATTTTGGCATAATCTCACGTTGGAATAGTTAGCATATTAAGTTTGGCGTATAAAATTGGAGCATTATCACTAAACCAATGTTTGGACAATTGGACAGTTATTCACCTCTGAGGTACTTGTCCAGTTCTATGCTTATAATAGGATTGCTTGAAGTTACCTAAATCGTTGGTGTACCTGGGTAGTTAAATCTTCTTAATTGCAGAGATCTTCACGAAATTTTGTATTTGCAGCTTTATTAATATAGTTACGGTTTTCAGGATTTATCAATTAAAGGTTAATTTGAATATTAGTTTGGAAGTCTCATAAGTGTAGAACCTATTTTGAGTATGGAAAAGTTGCTTGGAGTGTGTTCCTCCATATCGTATTCTTTTCGTGACATATGGTTTATTTATATTTATTCCCTTAGTACGAGGCAAATTTTATCAGAATATGTCGGTAGGAAAGAAAAGAAAAAGGAGACTACCGGGTAATATCAAGTATCGTAGACGAGGGTTAAGTGCTTAAGAGTAGGAGGAAACATGTCACTTTGGAGTCATGTACACTATTTCTTCGATTATCTGTCTTGTTAGATGAGACGTTTTGTATCATTCGGATGTTAGTCCCGACCTTAAGAGGTTAGTTTTGGAGTTTTAGCTATTGTTAGGGGAACGAGATTTTTCCTTGGTTATGAACCGTCTTTAGAGTTATATGATTCGTTTTGACACGTTTTATTTTGAGGGAATCGTAATCTAGAATCTTTGATTTGGTTTATGCTTAGGGTCACTAAGAGTACTTACTTTCAAACTTGGGAGATTTTATGAACTTACTCACTGTGAAGAGCCGCTTATAAGACAAAAGTAATAGTTATTTGGGGTGATGACGGAACCAATAAGGGTATTTTCTTTGACACTGATTGAGTTGTGGGCGTGATCTCACTAGTCACTTTATAATCAAAACTTTGATGTAATTGAGGCACTTGTCATTAGATGTGTATGCTTAGAGACTTGTCACCAAAATAATTGTTGAGCCATGGGATGCTGTTCACGGTTGAGCTAATCTGAGAGTTATATGCTTTTATTGGTCTGCTATAGGTTCTACCTCTTGTTGAGTGGGTGTAAGAGTGTGCTTGTACTCTTTTGGAAGGGGGATTATAATAAAGGCTTTTTAAAAGTAACCAAAGACCGTGAATCAATGGTTAGACCAACAAGTGGGAGACAAACCGGCATGTGAACTTCTTTTGTTTTGACATTGTTGTTATATACTTGGAATACTAGAACAAATAAATTTGTGTTATAATCTTGACTCTGGCTCAGATTATCGTGGTTGCTATTTTGAACTAAGAGGTTACTCCTATATGGAGAACACTACTATTTCTGTGAAACTTTTATGGGAATGTACGCCAAAGAACAACATTGTCCTTGGAAGATTAGTTATAAATGGCAAATGATTATCAAACTTGTTGATTTGAATTGTATGATATATGTGATATTATTGCATCTTCATAAGTGCTGCATGGTAAGATAGGCAATGATCAATAGATAATAGTTGTGTGAATCAGTCATTTACCATCCCTACTACATAGCCTCACCAACTAATCAGGTGATCACATACGACTGTGTCTTGAAGAAAGAATCAAAAAGTTTGGACAATACCTTGTCCTATGTGTAGCAACTTAAGGAGAGTGCTCCATACCATTTCATGTATTGGGACATGAACCAGAAATATTGACCATGTTAAATACCTTGACAAGGGGCACGTGTAACAAGAGTGTTAAGATTGTAAAGGCCTTATAGACAAATCACCTCCCAAGAGAGATAACATTTGAAGCAGGGGATGATGTGAGGAAGAAGTGTCCTCACTTTTTTTGACGAGATATTTTGAATTCCTAGGACGCCACTTCTTTATCCTTCGGTTTTAAAGCACGTCATTGTAGAAGCACGTCATTTTAGTACTCCTTATAGAATATTGCTCAGCATGCATAACCTTAGATTTGCATTTAGTGACTACACCCTAGAGTGGAGACTCATACCTTAAAGGTTGTTGAGAAGTTGGTTTAAGCTTCAAGGACGAAGCTCTCTTTAAAGGGGGAAGGATGAAATACCCCGTTTTGTGGATACGGATATTTTATGATATTACTATAACTATTAGATGTTAATATAATATTATTATAACTGTTGGGTATTAATTTTTATTATTTGGGAGTTAGTTTAATTATTATTAAAGGCTTCGGACTTCTATGTCTTTTACTTAAATTATTTAGTGCCTTTTATTTAAACTAGGGGGTTGTGTTGTCTTTTAACTAGAACCTTGGGGGGAAATTGTCTTTAGGCCAAAATTTTACCATCTCATATTTTATTCACACCAAATCAAAGAGCTCTCAAAAACTTTCAAAGCTCTCTCTCTCTCCTACCCGTCTGCCGCGCGCCCTAGCCGCCGCCGCCGCTTCACACCAACGCTGCCACCAACGTGCGCCGTCTTGTCTTTTCGATTCTTTTCCGGTAATTACCAAACAATTATCTTTATTATCATATTCTTCTCCTTCTATTAATTCTTAGGTTGTGTTGGGATTATGCATGTTCATAGTTAAAGAAGAAACCTTAGATGTGGAAGGGATGATTTAATGGTCCTAGTACGAGGGTAGTAACTTGATTTAAGGTGAGAATTCATTTAGCATTTAACCTAGATTGATTTCGGGGTTAACTAGATGATATGGGGCTTATTTTATGGAGAAATCCGTGATTCTCACATGGGTATTATGAGTATGGTTGGGAAGTTAAAACAAACATATCTTTTGACTCGGGAATTGAAATTCGGATCCGTTTGAGGCTACACTTATTTTTCAGAGTGTTTCGGATCAAATGAGACTATTTTTGAGTCATGATCTGTTAAGTAAGGCAGAGTAATAAATTAGTGGAGTTATGTTAGGTTATGTGCACATTAGATTATGGGATTTGGGGCAAGGTTTTGAGCTGTGTTTTAGAGTATGAACTAAGGGCTGAACTAAGACTTAAGTAGGCACTGTCTCTTTGTTTTAGTATTGTATTTTGATTAGGGTATTATAAATTTCTAGGCAATGGAATCTCAGACGAAGGATACGTCGAATATTACGACTAATTTGCTGTGATTGCTTTTGTTCAAGGTAAGTAATCATGCCTGGCCTAGCGCCCATATCTTCTTTCGTGTCTAAAATTCTGTTGTGATTTATTGTCTCAAATTTGAATATTTACTTGAACTGTTTATTTGAGAAAGTCTACTGATTTTACAAAGGTGATTCTATCACAACTATCACATGAGATGGTTAATAAGACGTAAAGACGTAAAGTGGAATAGTTGTACCGGGGACCAATATTTTGAGCTTTGGTCGATGTGGACTACGATCTCTCGACCCCTTTATATTATTTTGCTCGGCCGCAACCGCCTCGAGTTTGCTCCATGTACTTACCTATCTGGCCCCAAGAAGTCTTAGAGGGGTGTCGACACTTATGGTCTGGTATCCAATTATTAGTAGATCTTCGCCGTGTCAACATGATAAAAGATGGATTTCCAAGTTTGGATCTTTACTGTTTAAATTTGAATGTCCCGATTGGACAAATGGAGAAGGATTTGGGAATGTTTTCCCACAAGTGAAGTGATAAAAGGAAAAGATTGGTGAATTCTTATTTCATACTTATATTCTTACTCGAATTCTTTACTCTTCAGACTTATGTGTCTTTTATAAACTTCTCCATGATCTGTTTACATGTCTGGGTGTTGCTTACTCAGTATTTTCCGCTGACTTTGGAAATTGTGGTGTTCCTTTTTGTTTTTGCACCACAGGTCTAGGTGGAAGCATGACTTTTGGGGAAAATCGAGACACATCACAATAGTTAGGAGATTCACGTTTAGTTATGAAACATCTTTTAAATGGTTTTAATTTTCCTAATTTTGAATCATGCCCATATTTGTGGAACAACGTTTTAAATAAATTTATATTAAGGATTTCATGGTTAATCGTTGGATCTTATGATTATTAAAACCTCCTTGTATTCGGGTTTAACCCCAGGTACGGAGTGACTCCCTCTCGGCTTTTCGGTTTTGGCCATTTGGGGGTGTTACAGTTGGTATCAGAGCCTGGTTCTCCAAAAAGAAAATTTAAAACCTGTAGGGGAATTTAAAATGGACATAGGAATGGAATTTAAAATTTGACAAGCCGTTGGGAACTTGGGTAGTCTTGAATAGGTTTATTATGTGTTTAAGTCTTTAGACAAGAGGCTTAGTAAGCGAGTATTCTCACCCACTCTTTCCTAGCTAAAAACTTTGACCTACCCGGTTAGCTAAGTATTTGGGTTTGAGGTTTTCATTAGAATTTGGATTAAGTATCTATTGTTTGAGTAATCAGAAAGTTGGGAATTTTTCTTGGGAGTATGCAATTTCATAAGGGTAGCCGTTGTAAACTTTGTGGAGCAAAAGGCTTTTGGAATTATTTTCCTTTGTAGATGACTAGAACTAAGAAAACCGCAAGGAAGCGTGTTATGCCAGTTAAGAACCACCCAGTTGTGACTCTTTGGACGGAAGGCGAGACTCTACCGACACATGTCTTTCCAAATCATCGCAGACTTGATTAATATGAGATATGGAAAATTCTTCAATAATCTGAGTTGGGGATTTTACCTCAATAGGAATGGATACAAGTTCTTCATTAGCTTCATCCTCCATGCACCACAAGCTCCCAATATAAGTTTCTTCGCAATCATGCCAAGGATGTGAGATAGCCTGAGGTTTTAGCTTGTAATAGGGAAAGTCCTCCCATCTTGGAAACACAAGTTCATCCCAGTCTAAATTAGAGTATGAGTCCTTATAAGTGACAAAGTGCACAACTGGTTCATGGACACTGCATTCTTTGCTCGACTCAGGTACTTTTTCTTCCACAACTGCAGCTTGCAATGGACTCTTGTTCTTGCTCCATCTCAGACGACAGCTTTCTTTGCATCTCTCGGAAAGCTGGTAGCCCATGAGTTACATGTCGATAGTCCCCTTATGGTGGTGATGACGGAGGATCAATTAGAGGTTCAATGTCATGTGACATGGGCTCCTCTTATAGCTCTTCACTATCTAATAACTTTACCACTGACCGTCGCAACTCCATTTGTTGTTTCGTAATTTTCTCCATCATCTCCCTCAAGTACTTGATACTTGTCTTTGAATCCTCTTGGTGGTGTTGATGAAGCTCTGATGGATGAAATATGCATGTGTCTTCATACTTATGATCCTTCTTGCATTTATAGCACCAGATAATTGTGCATGTGTTCTCTTCTGTGTGCCAACTTCTGCAGTGAACATAGTAGTAAGGGGAATTAGATATCCCCGCATAATAATCTTCGCTCCACATGCTCATTATATCTCTTGCTTCATGCTTTCTTAAGAAAACAACTCACAATACACCCGTGAAGCACAGAGATACAAAAGAAAAAATAAAATGAAATAAAATAAAATAAAATTACTCTAAACTAACTCAGTAAAAAAGGACGGCTAATTCAAAACACAGGAACCCAGAAAAAGGATAAAATTGAAATCAGGGTTCACATCTAGAGACCCAAACCCAGTAAAAAAAAAAGGACGGCTAATTCAAACACAGAACCCAAAAAAAGGTAAACTGAAATCAGGGTTTTTACATCCAGAGACCCAAACCCAGTAAAAAAAAAAAAAAAAAAAAAAAAAAAAAAAAAAAAAAAGAGGGCTAATTTAAACACAGAACCCATAAAAAGGGTAAATTGAAATAAGGGTTTTACATCTAGAGATCCAAACCCAGTAAAAAATGATGTCTAAGCGGCACACACGGAACCCAGAAAAAGGGTTAATTGAAATGAGGGTTTTACATCTAGAGATCCAAAGCCCGGTAAAAAAAGAGGGCTAATTGATATAGGGGTTCTTGCAGAGATTGAAATCAGATTTAGGGTTTTTATTTTTGGTGGTGTTGATGAAGCTGTGGTGGATGAAATATGCATGCGTCTTCATACTTATGATCCTTCTTGCATTTATAGCACCAGATGATTGTGCATGCGTTCTCTTATGTGTGCCAACTTCTGCAGTGAACATAGTAGTAGGGGGAATTAGATATCCCCGCATAATAATATTCGCTCCACATGCTCATTATATCTCTTGCTTCATGCTTTCTTAAGAAAACAACTCACAATACACCCGTGAAGCACAGAGATACAAAAGAAAAAATAAAATGAAAATAAAATAAAATTACTCTAAACTAACTCCTAACTAAATGATCCACCATTTTCCCTGGCAACGGCGCCAATAACTTGACGCGATTTCTTAGCGTGTATGCGCAAGTGCAACGTCAAGTAATAAAGGGGTGGTATTTCAACCCCGAGTTTTCGATCCCACGAGGACAGACTTGATATTATTTAGTTTGTCGATTAGATTAGAGTACGATAAAAGGAGGCAAATATTGTGATTAAATACGTTGTCGCCCCAAACAAGCGACTGAAATTGAAATACACTAAACTAATATTTTTGTATTTCTTATTCAAATAAAAAATATGGAGAAACTAGACGATCTCTAGATCACCTAGGGATGTAGACGATTTACAGATCAGCTATGTAAAAAATTAGTTTCATTCAAGTTAAGCCTCATAATAGCCATACCAATCTACTATCGGTCTCATTTCATTCTACGTCAGGTTTACATAGGGTCATGTCGGTCCACCCAGATCTACCAATCCATTCTAGTAGGCTAACTAACGGTACGATAACGGGTCATGTTAGTCCACCGTTGCACGAAATCGTCGAAATAACCTACCAAATGTACCCACTCACTTCTCCTCTCGGTCTACGTGACTCAGGATTGTTGTTAACGTCTCATCCAAGCTAGTTAAAGTCGCTATCGCGCACTTTCTAGCTACGTAGTATTTATGGGTCGTGACACCTTCAACACTAAGAATTAAGTATAGCACGTGAACAATTGAACTAGAAAAAAATATTAATATCAAGCAAGATTTAAAATCTACGAAGAAACCCTAGTTTCATTGAATGTCAATATCCTAATCTAGTTTTATCAATAGACGAGATTCAAAACAAGTTCATGAAACCAATTTTCATTTTTCTTTGAACGAAATTGGCCAAATCTCTGCTTCCGATCGCACGACTTGGAGAATGTGGTCGTGGGATCTCCTGGAAAACTTGAAACGACCCGGGATCTCGGTTCAGAATTAAAGAGACTATCGATAACCAAAAGTAGAATATTAACTATTAAGATTACATTTCATCTAATAAATAGAACAATCTTGAGAAGATAAGATTAAAAATATAATGTGTTTGAAATAATCTATGTGATCTACTCTAACTTAATCTAAACGTCTTTGTCTCGTTCCACGTTCCCATCCCTCACGTTGAGTGATGACCTGCGGTTTTAAAATGGCAAAAGCCGACGCAGTTTTGAAGAAATGATCAGTAAAAACTGAGTAAATACACACTACGACATGTAAAGCAACGAGTGGCACGGAAGCATGAGTTGAAGAAAATAAAGAGATTTGAAAATCAATGAGCAAAAGATTTGGAACATTTATGAGTAACCGCGTAGCGAGAACCATCATCTTTAAAACATTTATAAACCACAAGTAGTCAACATATTCTTAAACAAGTAGAATATCAACAGTAAACAAGTTCATTTGACCTGATAATGATATTAAATCACAAGTATCCAAAGCTTTTCAAATCATTTGATTAGATTAGGCAATCAAGAGCCACAAACAACATCAATAGAGTAATCAAACTTTCTTTCAATTCCAATTTAACCGTTAAGTTTAGCTGAGGCATGTCTAGAGCCACCAGCAGGATCGATGTAGACACAGGGATCACGAAATAATCACTAAGGGTTCCTTCTAGGGTCTATCAAACCCTATTTCACCCGAGCGTTAAGGGAGCCCATTCGTCAACCCCGCTCATAACATTAGCTAAAAGGCCTTAAGTGTCGACACCCCTATACCGTAGTGACCCTTACAAGTATAAGTAGCACTCTATAGCTCTATAAACCCCTTGGCCTCAATATCTTGATACATTTTGGCTCATCGGGGGCGGATTTGTGAACATTGACGTTCTATCCAATAATAAGAAGCATTGCTTCAATGGTCTTATCCATAAGGAAATGGAGGATCGCTTGACGCCTCCCATTAATAACAGTACTCTGTACATCGTCCTAAGTCTATTAGAGGTATTTTATTTCTTCTCTTTCACATAACCAGAATCAGAATATCAACAATTCACAAGTAATTTCCGAGAGTTCTCAAAGGAGACGAATAGAATAGTTTAACAACATTCGAGTGGAAAAACATGCATTCTCATACTTTTTCATATAACAAGCATTCATTTGAAACATCGAACGCATACACACATTTTGATATGAAAAGGTCGTACATATTTACTTACCACTGAGATGATGCACAATTAAAAGCAAGAAACTAATCCTAGCACTCCGACGACAACCGCTCTCTCCTACGAGGTCGATGTCTACAATCACACGTATGACGTACTCGTTATAACCAATTTACACATGCATAATAGCAATGAAAACCTACATGTCACATATTCCTAAATTTCACTAATGCACATATAATGATGTTTAATTATCAAAACAAGTCCAACAAAACACCTAGAAGCTCAAAAATTCATGTTTTATAAAAAATGTGAAACTACAATTCTGGACAGAATTGTAGCTCTGACTTTGGATCCATATTTACCATAGCAAATCATCTCCTAAAATTTTGAAATTAATGTATGATGAACCTACATGTGTCTAATTTCAGAAACACCAAGAAAATCATGCTTATCTATTATAAAACTCAAGTTACAAAAATAACAAACACTGCTATGCAGAGACAAGTTTGGAAGAAATTTTCAACTTTGAAGAACAATTACTACTACTTGGAGAATAGGAAAAATGCCCATATTCTCCAGAATGAATCCCTTATGTGTCTAGTTTTATCAAAAGAAAGATTTGGTACCATAGGTTTCTGGATATTTTTAACAAAAATGGTAAAACTTGTCCAAAAACAGAGTTTCAGAAAACATGCAACTTAAAATGAGCATATCTCCCTAACCATAAAGGCTATGGAGTTGAATTTTCTTTCAAAATGACCCTCTCTGAGTCTAGTTTCAGAGTATGAAAGCGTTAAAAATTCTACAGAGACAAAATTTAGAGATAATATACGTTTTTCACAAGCTGGTCAGATTGTAAAAACATACAATTTTCACCAAGAACACTCAAAACATGGTCAATCCACTTCCATCATACATGCAACTTGAGAAATATGTTTTTATACTAAAATACAACAAGTTAGACATACAAAAAGAGATCAAACAAGAAATTTGGGGAATCATGTGAAGAATTTGAAAAAAAATAAAAAACAAGTTTAAAGTCTCCAATTCATGTTCTAGACACACATGCAAGCAAAGATCAAGAAGTTTTCTATCATTATAATGAAAGTAACATCAAAATGCACAAATTTAAAGAGGAATAAAAGCTTACAAATGAGCCTTAAGAGAGACATTTGGGACAATAATGGTGCTTGGAGAAGCTTGAAGTCCATGAGAGCTTGAAAACCCCTTCAATGGAGGGAATTTGATGTAAGAGGAATATGATGATGAAGAAGATGATGATGAAACCAACATCACACAAATGAAAATAGAAAAGAGATGCTTACAAGACCTTGATGAGCTTAAAATCATGAAGAAGATGAAGAAAATAGCTCCCCCCATGCATAGTATGACCTTGGACTTGAGTTTTTCATGAATTTGAAGGTGAAAATGATGTTTTGGAGGTGTTTTTGTGAGGTCAACACTCCAATCCGGGAATGGAGTTTTTTGGAGAGAGAATGGAGCTTTTGAGTGTTCTTCAATGTAGAAAATGAGTGGAGGAGAAGATGATGATGATGCATATGGTGTGAGAGTTAGTGTTGGAGTGTGTATGTGTGTGTGTATGTATAAGAGTAGTCATGAGGACATTAGTTTATTGATGTTGACCAAAAGGATGGTAAGAGCACTTGGGGTAAAAATATCCTTTACATGAATTGATAGATGGAGTTGAAATAATAAAACCAATAGTAAAGGGGATAAAAATGTAATTTTCAATTACTAACTATCACATACAAGTTAATTTTATAAATTAGAACATTTCAAACAAGTTACTATGTGTATAAGTATCAAATTCTACATTTACAAAACTACATAAATGTCCCAAGTATACGAAATAAATTTTAGATAGTATTACTCAAGTAACCAAAACTACAAGATACTCAAAAATAAAATTTTATAAAATCATAAATGTCAAATGACACCCTTATACTTTGAAAACAATAATAAGTCAAGAACAAGTTTGAAATATAACTTTCTTAAAATTCTCTTTTATATTTCGAAAGTACTATATAATCCCCAACTAAAATACGGGGTATTACATTATATCCCCCTTAAAAGGAAGCTTCGTCCCCGAAGCTTAAAAACACTTTTGCGTAAAACTACGGCATGCCTCACGATAATGCAACTAATGCACATGAGAGTTGTATGCAATGTTAATGCACATGCTTCACTTATATTAACGGGAACGAGCTCTCGTTCGCTAAAGTCTCTTCTCACTCGTACCATACTAGGGATTCAAATACAATTAGCTCAAGTAAAAGGTCGGCACCAAAATTTGAAAGGTCTAGACGAACACACAAGTTACCACGTTCAGAAAGCCAATTCGAAAATTTTCTAGCGTTTAAACAAATCTTGAAATTTATAGACACAAAATACTTTGATCGCAACTAACATGTCATTTTACTTGGCTCATCCGCGTTAAAAATATTGTCTTACCTTTATAGGATAAGATACACCAATCACCTAAAGTGTTCCACGCATACGAGGGAGAAAGGAACACTATGTGTCGTCACACAAAGTGTATATCCATCACAACTCGAATGTGTTTCAAATGTTCCAACTTAGTCTACACAGCGGGTACAACTCATAGTACCGTCGCACTAAGAGTCACGCCAGCGGACTTTTAAACAAAGTGGTCCACATCACTTGGCATTTGGTATCTCGACACCCAACATTTTTTTTTCCAAAATTATTTTTCTTTTTAAGAAAATATTATTAATTTATTTATTTTTTTTGGGTCAAAACTTTCTAATTTTGGAAACGACCAAGTCGAATTAACTCAAAATGAAACAAAATAAGGTATTATCTTAAAAGTCGCACTCAAAGGTATGAAACGAATGGTATCATGTTCTTCTAAGTCAAAGCGTCGTTACTCTGTCGTCGACAAAATAACATAACCAATAAAGCGAACGCGGATACGGATCACACGGCAATGATAAATCATTTCTATATATCAACTAAGCACGCCCATAGAATAACCAACATATAAATAAGCAAGTAGTTTTCGCATAGATCACATATATAAGCAGTTAACAGTTAATTAAAAAAGTAATATACAAATCGCATTTAAATAAATGTAAGTACCCAAATTCCCCGACGGCTTGATTACTTCATTTATTTCCAAATTGAGTTATACTAGTTAATTTTAAAATTTCGAAAAGGTTTTATCATTCTTATTTTCTACTAATGGAAATCGAAAAGTCACTTTAACCGGAGAACCGATGCTCTGATACCATCTGAAACGACCCGGGATCTCGGTTCAGAATTAAAGAGACTATCGATAACCAAAAGTAGAATATTAACTATTAAGATTACATTTCATCTAATAAATAGAACAATCTTGAGAAGATAAGATTTCAAATATAATGTGTTTGAAATAATCTATGTGATCTACTCTAACTTAATCTAAACGTCTTTGTCTCGTTCCACGTTCCCATCCCTCACGTTGAGTGATGACCTGCGGTTTTAAAATGGCAAAAGCCGACGCAGTTTTGAAGAAATGATCAGTAAAAACTGAGTAAATACACACTACGACATGTAAAGCAACGAGTGGCACGGAAGCATGAGTTGAAGCAAATAAAGAGATTTGAAAATCAATGAGCAAAAGAGTTGGAACATTTATGAGTAACCGCGTAGCGAGAACCATCATCTTTAAAACATTTATAAACCACAAGTAGTCAACATATTCTTAAACAAGTAGAATATCAACAGTAAACAAGTTCATTTGACCTGATAATGATATTAAATCACAAGTATCCAAAGCTTTTCAAATCATTTGATTAGATTAGGCAATCAAGAGCCACAAACAACATCAATAGAGTAATCAAACTTTCTTTCAATTCCAATTTAACCGTTAAGTTTAGCTGAGGCATGTCTAGAGCCACCAGCAGGATCGATGTAGACACAGGGATCACGAAATAATCACTAAGGGTTCCTTCTAGGGTCTATCAAACCCTATTTCACCCGAGCGTTAAGGGAGCCCATTCGTCAACCCCGCTCATAACATTAGCTAAAAGGCCTTAAGTGTCGACACCCCTATACCGTAGTGACCCTTACAAGTATAAGTAGCACTCTATAGCTCTATAAACCCCTTGGCCTCAATATCTTGATACATTTTGGCTCATCGGGGGCGGATTTGTGAACATTGACGTTCTATCCAATAATAAGAAGCATTGCTTCAATGGTCTTAGCCATAAGGAAATGGAGGATCGCTTGACGCCTCCCATTAATAACAGTACTCTGTACATCGTCCTAAGTCTATTAGAGGTATTTTATTTCTTCTCTTTCACATAACCAGAATCAGAATATCAACAATTCACAAGTAATTTCCGAGAGTTCTCAAAGGAGACGAATAGAATAGTTTAACAACATTCGAGTGGAAAAACATGCATTCTCATACTTTTCATATAACAAGCATTCATTTGAAACATCGAACGCATACACACATTTTGATATGAAAAGGTCGTACATATTTACTTACCACTGAGATGATGCACAATTAAAAGCAAGAAACTAATCCTAGCACTCCGACGACAACCGCTCTCTCCTACGAGGTCGATGTCTACAATCACACGTATGACGTACTCGTTATAACCAATTTACACATGCATAATAGAAATGAAACCTACATGTCACATAGTCCTAAATTTCACTAATGCACATATAATGATGTTTAATTATCAAAACAATTCCAACAAAACACCTAGAAGTTCAAAAATTCATGTTTTCTAAAAAATGTGAAACTACAATTCTGGACAGAATTGTAGCTCTGACTTTGGATCCATATTTACCATAGCAAATCATCTCCTAAAATTTTGAAATTAATTTATGATGAACCTACATGTGTCTAATTTCAGAAACACCAAGAAAATCATGCATATCTATTATAAAACTCAAGTTACAAAAATAACAAACACTGCTATGCAGAGACAAGTTTGGAAGAAATTTTCAACTTTGAAGAACAATTACTACTACTTGGAGAATAGGAAAAATGCCCATATTCTCCATAATGAATCCCTTATGTGTCTAGTTTTATCAAAAGAAATATTTGATACCATAGGTTTCTGGAAATGATATTTTTAACAAAAATTGTAAAACTTGTCCAAAAACAGAGTTTCAGAAAACATGCAACTTAAAATGAGCATATCTCCCTAACCATAAAGGCTATGGAGTTGAATTTTCTTTCAAAATGACCCTCTCTGAGTCTAGTTTCAGAATATGAAAGAGTTAAAAATTCTACAGAGACAAAATTTAGAGATAATATACATTTTTCACAAGCTGGTCAGATTGTAAAAACATACAATTTTCACCAAGAACACTCAAAACATGATCAATCCACTTCCATCATACATGCAACTTGAGAAATATGTTTTTATACTAAAATACAACAAGTTAGACATACAAAAAGAGATCAAACAAGAAATTTGGGGAATCATGTGAAGAATTTGAAAAAAAAAACAAGTTTAAAGTCTCCAATTCATGTTCTAGACACACATGCAAGCAAAGATCAAGAAGTTTTCTATCATTATAATGAAAGTAACATCAAAATGCACAAATTTAAAGAGGAATAAAAGCTTACAAATGAGCCTTAAGAGAGACATTTGGGACAATAATGGTGCTTGGAGAAGCTTGAAGTCCATGAGAGCTTGAAAACCCCTTCAATGGAGGGAATTTTGATGTAAGAGGAATATGATGATGAAGAAGATGATGATGAAACCAACATCACACAAATGAAAATAGAAAAGAGATGCTTACAAGACCTTGATGAGCTTAAAATCATGAAGAAGATGAAGAAAATAGCTCCCCCCATGCATAGTATGACCTTGGACTTGAGTTTTTCATGAATTTGAAGGTGAAAATGATGTTTTGGAGGTGTTTTTGTGAGGTCAACACTCCAATCCGGGAATGGAGTTTTTTGGAGAGAGAATGGAGCTTTTGAGTGTTCTTCAATGTAGAAAATGAGTGGAGGAGAAGATGATGATGATGCATATGGTGTGAGAGTTAGTGTTGGAGTGTGTGTGTGTGTGTATGTATAAGAGTAGTCATGAGGACATTAGTTTATTGATGTTGACCAAAAGGATGGTAAGAGCACTTGGGGTAAAAATATCTTTTACATGAATTGATGGATGGAGTTGAAATAATAAAACCAATAGTAAAGGGGATAAAAATGTAATTTTCAATTACTAACTATCACATACAAGTTAATTTTATAAATTAGAACATTTCAAACAAGTTACTATGTGTATAAGTATCAAATTCTACATTTACAAAACTACATAAATGTCCCAAGTATACGAAATAAATTTTAGATAGTATTACTCAAGTAACCAAAACTACAAGATACTCAAAAATAAAATTTATAAAATCATAAATGTCAAATGACACCCTTATACTTTGAAACCAATAATAAGTCAAGAAAAAATTTGAAATATAACTTTCTTAAAATTCTCTTTTATATTTCGAAAGTACTATATAATCCCCAACTAAAATACGGGGTATTACAAAACTTCCCGCACTGTTTTCTTTCATCTTCTTCTTTTCTGATTCTTTTGCGCCTTCTTATTTCCGTTGGGGTTCTCTTCGGTGCAGGTGGTTTGGGTGGGTCAATCAGTGTTGTGGCAGAGGCTGTGGTATATCAGGTTGTTGAAGGTTAAGGGTGGGCGGTGGCTTGGTCGGTAGTCAATTGGTTGCTGGGTTGAATTGGCAGAGGTGAATGCAAGTTTCAGTAGTGGTGTATGTTAGTTGGTTAATTGGGTTGGAGGTTAGTTTAAGGGGTAATGTGGCTAATGGTGGCCTGTGATGATTTGGGTCTTATGTGAGTGAAGGGCGTTTGGGAGTTTGTTCAGGTAGTTGTTGAAGAATGGTTGTGGATGCGTTGAGGTCATGTTAGGTGTGTTAAACGAAGGATAGGGGGTGATGTGAATTAAAGGTAAGGGTTCGGGTGTTAGGAATTGGTGGTTAGATACATGTCGGTGGTCTTGTGATTGTGCAGGCTGTAGGTATGAAGTTATTATGATGGATTTGGGTATTAGTTGGTAGTGGTTTCAGTAGCTGTGGAGGTGGTGATTGAACTGGGTGGTTATTTTGTAGGAAATGGTGTTAGGATGTGGAGTGTTTGGGGATGTGGTTAATTGGGTTTCAGTAGGTCTGATGATGTGGTTTCTGGGTTTGTGTTTGCAGTACAGAACTGGGTTTAGGTGGGTAAAAGGAGGTCAGGTGGTGGTGATAATCTAGTGGTTTTAGGTAGCAGTGGTGGTGAAGGTTGGGTTAGGAGCATTGTGACACGATTTCTTACGTGTATACGCAAGTGCACGGTCGAAGTAATAAAGAATGAGTATTAAATCTCAGGTTGTCGAACCCACAGGGACAGTCTTGATATGTTTATTTAAACAATTAATTTCGAGTTAAGTAACCAGATGAATATTTTTTTATTTAAGAAGTTGTCGCCCTCAAACAAGCTAATGGAATTCAAATTACAAACTAAACTATTATTTTTGTGACTTTCTAATAATATGTATATGGAGAACACTAACGTGTCTTTATATACTGCTTGAAATTACCAAAAAACTTTTCTTGGAAATTACCCCACTGCCCCTAACAAACCGCCTTGAGATTGCGTTGGTTTGCGTAGAAAGCTACGTAGGACTACGTAGCTACACAGAAAAATAACTTTGCACATTCCCTGGAATGCCCCTGTGTGCGTAAAACATGCATAGCTACACAGACAACGGATTCTGTCTTCAACTACTGTGGTCATGTCTGCGTAGGAAGGTGCGTAGGTCACCTATCGACACAGGGAGTGGCCTTGAGATTCCTTCCTTAGCATTTCGTCGTCTTTCTTCCTCACCGTCTGAATAGAAGTTGTAAAGATCCTACATAGCTATGCAGACAGTGGCTTCTTTCTTGTGCCTTAGCCATTTTTCTACTGTGTGTCTTCTCTGTTTGCGTGGACTTAGCTACGCAGACATCATCCATTTTCTTCTTGTATCCTTCCTTAGCATGAGCTGATATTCTTCCGATCCTCCTATGCAATCTCCATTCCTTCACAAGCCATGTTCTTGCATAGACAACACGAACAAATCCCATGATTACACTCAAAGATACATGAGATAACACAAGAATCCATAACGAAGCTTCAAAACATATAATATCATGATCTAAGGCTCAAATGGCTGAGATGAGGCTAAAAACACCAGCATCTTCTCCCTCTTCTAATCAAACTAGGCTCAAGAATAAACCCTACTGAGGAGTTATTAGTTTCTCCTATGTGAGATCGTTGGTGGATAGCTCTTTCTGCACGTCATCCACCTCAAGAGTAGGAGGTGCATAACATGTAGACCCGGCATCAACAAGATCCCAGCCCTTGCGCAATAGAAAACATTCTATTCATATCCTCCATCATGAGTGGTCAACCCCATCAAACATAGAAGGACAACCATCAGTGTTGGAGGTTTATTTCCTGGAAATTTTCTTGTTGTCCTTCATTTGGATCGTTACGCTAGTTAAATTGAATAAATAATATAAACTAAGGTAACCAGGCTCTGATTCCAGTTGAAAAGGAGGGAAGAGCACAAGCGCAGACAGTAAACCACACGAGTACGAGTGTGTCTGCTCCTATACAGCCACAATTCGCGACACTACCCGACGGAGCGAAAGACTACAATCGTAGAGCCAACAAGAACTATTCTTCTAGGACAGTTCAAGTGATCGAATGATAGATAAGACTAAAAGATAAGATCTATTCTAAATACAAGAAATGTGTAAAGATAAAGTGGATGCAGTAGTATAACTTTAAACGTAGAACTAATCTACCAATTATAACAGTTATACAAAAAGTAAAAGACATGGTACACAAGATTTTCACCGTGGGGAAACCTTCATTGTGTTCTCCGCCTGAGAATGACAGTTAGGAGTAAAACACCACATGCTAGCACCAACAAGTGCTAGACACTATATTGCACGATACGTATGAAACAAGATAGATAACGAGTTGTCCCTCGGACCAGCTACTTGTACCTTTTGCGTACCAAGTCTCTGCAACCTCTTGTGTAGCACTACATGCCAGTGGCAACCCAAACCTCTCTTGAATCTAGTCAATGATGGCACAAAAACTCCTCGAGATAGTGACCTAAATACACGCTGCACCTCGTACATGCGTGACCTAGGACCTTTCCACTGGTAGTGTGTCAAGTGAACAACTATATATCCGTTTAGTTCATGAGTGAACAACTCTGTAAATTTTGACAAAAAAAGAGCAACTTTGTAAGAAAGATATGATATGCACATGTAGAATAGGAGACTCTAGACAACGCTAAACAATCCTAGACGTAACAGATACACAGATACAAGTATTAAGACCGGCTCTACACGTCCCAAACAGGAGAAACAAAACTTAAGTTTGACAGTAGCAAGTATAACAGTTCAGCATAAGAAATATGGAATTAAACTAGACTCTAGGATAGCTTTGAGAGAGCAATCATAGTGTTCAGATTCTCTGAGACATCTATAGAGAAGAGACAGTCTAAACACACACAAAACCAAACTAAGAACAACCTTTAAAGAACTTCGGTTTAGTCTAATCAAATAAGAACACGATTCTAAACAAGGGTAAATTGACAGTAGATTGTTCTAGATCAATAAACGAAGATTGATCAAGAGACACAATGAAAAACTATATCAGAAATATCTGGATTGATCCTAGAAGGGTTTACAACAACTTCTGATGAAGACTCGTAGATGAGAGAAGCTGAAGCGTCGCTGTATGGAGCAAAGAAGTCTAACTGTCGGCCAGGGTAGCTGAACTATCGGCCTAGGAAGCCCTCTTGTGCCGATGGATGAACCTGAGAAGCTCTCTCTCTCTCTCTCTCTCTCTCTCTCTCTCTCTCTCTCTCTCTCTCTCCTCGTGTATGAGTGGCAGACATAATGCTTCCGACTTTCTGCTTAATTTCAGCTTAATTTCTCTCACGTGTATGAGTAAGCTCTTCTGTGATGGAATAATCACCGTTAGTTAAATCCAGGAAATTAACTGACGTCTAACCTCTTTTACGATTCACAGCTGTTTGGTCTCACAAGTGTTCACGTTAATAACTTTTGGTGGAGTAATGACCCTCAAGGTGGAAAAATTGCTTGTAATATAAGTAGTGAAGGCTGCTTAAGACTAATTGGGTAACTCGTTCCCCAGATAGTATTGTTAGATTGTTGGAAGGTGACTCTGCAATCCGTTAAGTGCTTCAATAGAATATTACTTTTGACCCCAAAAGTATGGCAAGAATAAAGTTTTGGAATTGACACAGCAGGGGCTGATTACTCCCTCCCACTACAAGTAACGAACATAAATGAATTTTATAACAACAAAAGAACACTAACATTACAGATGCAATATGCATTACTTCACAACTTATGGCAAGGACAAAATAATAACAAGTTGAACTATCACCATCATGTTTACACTCTACTTCCTAGAAGAGCTCCCCGGTACACATACAAAATACAACTATACGGAATTGCTTATCAGCATAATTAGTTTACACAATGAGGCTACTGGTTGGCGTCTGAACAGCAATTGTTGAAGGCATTTGGATGGTAAGCACTGTTATCTTACCGTTCCTTTTGTGAGCCATTCGTTGACTTTCTCAATTCCCAAGGCGGTAAGCAGCCCTTCAAAGGTGACTGTATAAACATTGAAGAAGTTGATAGTTGCCTTTGCCTGGTAGAGATAGAAGATAGACAACTGAAGGCGCTTGTTAGCCTTCTCTTCTCGCTGTCACAAGGCTCATAGCTTGGATCGTGTTGCACGGTGGAAACTTTAAGAGCTTCAGGTAATACACAGTTGAACTTTGAACCTACAAGGGCATATAACTCAGAATGAATATACGAAATCTTTTATGGAAACTATTTTCCCAAACATGAGGAACGGATATCGGTAGATAAGAAAAGAGTACCTAATTTTGCAAGGCGATTCACCCATTTGGGAATTGATTTTCCTGTGAGCTTGTAACAAATGTCTTTGCAGAAATGGTTGCAGTTTTTGACAATTAAGTGGTAAGTATCACCATTGTATTTTGCAGATTGGCACTCCATGAATTCTCTAACCTGGGCTGCATCCAAGCATGTCGTTCCAATTAGTATTGACCTCCTAAACTTGAAACCTGGGCATTGTCGAGGTTCAACTTCAAAGACACCACTTGAAGAATAGTCATGTGCTCCAAAGGCATATTCTACCCCGTGAACTGAAAAGAAAACAAGCACGGACTGACAGTCAGAGGACAATAATTTCGTCTAAATATTTACATCATACTGTATATCAAACGGAGTCACAAAAGGATACCATTTTTTTATATTTTTTTACTTTTGTGACCACTCGAAGACAAAACAGACACAAAATGCACCAGCACAGATGAGCTAATATAAGTAAACTCCGCATCTAGTTTCCTACTCAGCTGATTCTTGCAGGGAAGATATAAAGTATAGGGTTAGTTTGGATGAGGTGGTTTTTAGTTTTTATTAAAATATAATCGGAGTTGTTTGGATGCGGTGGTTTTTTTCTTTTTTTGTTTTTAGGACAAACCGGTGCCCGGGTCTTGGTGTAACCCGGACACCGGATTCTTTTTTATTGTGTTTTGGCCCTCACACCGGTGGACTCCTCATAAATCCGGTGGCCTGGTTGTGTGAAAGGACAAAAAAAATTAATATCAACCAATAAATGGTTGACACTTGTCCCACTATGCCAAATTGCTTTGAAAGTGACACCAGAAGTATTAGTGGGGTTTCTTGTACCCGGGTACCGGTCTTGAACCGTTTCTCCGGATTCAACAATTTGTTTCGGGTTTTTGAAATCCAAAAAACTAGACTAATATTTTATTAGAAACCAGAAAAAACAGGTTAGCCAAACTACCTCATACTATGAAACAAGTGAACCTTTCGGTAACTCTCTTCCCCCAACCCACATTAAGGACGAAAAAATCTCTAACCCAACAAAAAAGCTTCAGAATTTTTGTTATAAATAATAGACGCATAGTGTTGGTTAATTTTATGATGGGGGGTACCAGAAGTTCACATTTCAGAACACACACACACACACACTGGTAACAGTCAAGAAATAATGAGAAACTAAAGAAATAGAGTAGAAAGAAAGCAGAAAGAGTACGAGAAAAGACAAAGCAATTAACGTGTTTACCTTCTACACCAGAGTGAAAGATGCCGAAACCAGCCCAATATACATATCCGTTCATGGGGGTCAAGTCATAAACGTTAAGATAAACTGGTGTGTTCCCTGGACCATAACAAGCTGGTTTGACTTTCGGGAACATGCAGAAACGTGTACCTGTTTTGCCTTTCAAACGGAAAGGCATTTTCGGTTTCCATCCTTTCTTCGTTGCAAGTTTCATGTTGCTTCTTACAAAGTACCAGGACCTCACTCAAGGCCACCAGTAACCTGTGCAGATAAACAGATGCATAAACATAAGAATGTAACATTAAAGAGCTCTACTCATTTAACAAGAACCAAACTTGTCTGTAGGGGAGATAACTATTCTTATCCACATGCCCATTCTTATGATAAATGTAATTAACATTATCAGTTCTTTTCCCACGGAGACAATCAGAAGAGAAGATAAGATTTCCTTTTTCTGTTTGGGAGATATTGCTCATGCGATTGTGGGCCAGGTCCTGCAAAGGGAGCCCTTGCCATGGTGATGGCTCCAGCAGGAGTGGAGCACACCACCTCCTATGGGAGTCGCAGGCCACGACTTGGCCCAACCACCCTTTTTGGGTAAATATGAATAACTGTTTTGAAAAGGGTACGCATATAAAACTTGCACTTCAATGATTCAATAATAACCGAATATATAAAATAAATCGAACTCTATCCTCTTAATTAATTAACTAATTAACCTTTGCTGACAATACAATTGGATACATAATTTTATTAGTTTTTATTTGGTGCATACACGAAGTCTCTATCCTCTTAATGATGTGATAAAAGCATCTCGTTCCCCCATGATCTCTAAAATGACATAAATGAGTAAATGAATCATGCTGCACAAGGTTCCTCTGATTCTAGAAACAGCAACGGCATCTACACAGTTGAATGCTCATTGCTCATCTATCTACCCCTTAACTGGTTTACTTGGGTGTGTCAAACAAGACATATAACCATCATCTTGAAAGAATTACAGAACAACTAAAAACAGAAGGAAGTTGCACGAAAAAGGGAAACATAGTAGCCAAGACCAAGAGAACAAAAGCTGGATTATTTTTCACAACAAATGTGCAGAGCTAGCCCTTGATTGTTTACTCGGGCGCGTCAAATTGGACATAAAACCTTCTTAAAGAAACTATACTACAAATAAAAGGAGGAATGAAGTAGCACAAAAATGGGAAACATACATGCCAAGAGAAACCAAAAGCTCCACAAAAGTTTAATTTATCTTTCAGAAAAATTGTTAAAGTTAATTAGTAAGACCAAACAGTTGTGAATGTTAAAGAGGTTAGACGACAGTTAATTTCCTGGAATTAACTAATTAAGTGAATAGCCAGACTCGATCTATCCTATTTGTCTTTGGTGTTCTTCAACTGCTCAGCCGCTCTCTGTTTCTTCCTTGTTCTTGATGACAAAACTGTTATGAATGTTAGAGCATCTTCCACAGTTGATACCAAATTTTACATCAAATCCTATATTTGGTGGAGAAAAATGGTTTGGCCTCCCACAGTTAACCCTCAGGCCTCATAAACACCATTTCACCATTTTTGGTAGAAAATAGCACTTTTGCACTCCCACGGTTTTCACCATTTTTTACATCAAATAGCTATTTCACCATTTCATCAAATTTAGAGAATGGTATTTTTGGCCTCCCACAACAAATCTATCACCAAATCATGAATTATATAACTATCAAAATAACATATATATATATATACCACAACAATATTACACGACACTGCACAACGATTACATAACACTTCAAAATATCTAATTGACCAGTCTAATCTATTTGACCACGAGGACGATAACATGCCTAGAGTAGCACGGAACTTAAACTTTAGTGCATGGGCGAGCGGAGGAAGTAATGGTGAATTGTATGTCCCAGAACCTCCTAGAAAAAATAGATCACATTAATAGCATGAAAATAAGTTGTTAAGATGGAGAAGGGATCTATCAGTACAGGTATCAAGCCCTTTCTTTCAGCTCCTCACAAGATTTCAATCTAGGGGCGCAAGAGGGCACTTTCCATCTGTTGGGACTCTGAAACCAGTTGATGAACCTGGAATTAATTCTCTTAACCACTGGACCGGTCAAGTGGTTTG
Organism: Linanthus parryae; assembly: GCA_023055425.1. Lineage (NCBI taxonomy): Eukaryota > Viridiplantae > Streptophyta > Magnoliopsida > Ericales > Polemoniaceae > Linanthus > Linanthus parryae. Next base: position 82,475,127 of record JALGPY010000006.1, read on the forward strand.
AATCTACTCCCTAAGTCATAAGCAGCAATTAGCCAAACAGGTGAATAATCGGTGCTGCTCTGTTTGAATAACCAATTTGCATCATTTTGTTTATGGAATGTGCTCTTTCAGAAAACAGGCTAGCAGAAAAGTCACTGAATCTTACATGCGTACTCCTGGAAACGGAAAACTTATCTAAGCAAGATACTAACCTACAAACAAAGTCCACATCTGGGGGAAAATGTCATCATCCTGCATCTATTCCAGTAGAAATTTTTGTAAAGAAAGATGCAGAATGTCAAGCAAAATCTGCTCAGGGGGGAAGAGTGTTAGCATTTTATGGTCCAAACATACTGAATTTGCACCAACATTTTTGGAAGAAACCTATGTACTAAACCCAAAGCACATTTGAAAATGTCTTTAGAATGTTAATTCTGAAGATTTCCAGACGAGTGCTCAACTCCGTGATTAACCATGCTTGTACAAAAGATAGTTGAAAGAGTCTTTAGATTGTTAGTTATGAAGAAACCTATGTACCCACTCACAGTCATTCACTCTCCCATCTGCATATCACACCACAACCCAACAATCTCTATGATCCTCATTTCTCACATCATCACTCTGCTAAAACTCATTTTCTGGAATTATCAACTCCTGGAGATTGCCACCACAAGGGGTTGGTTGAGGTCGTTGGGTAGTCAGCTAGGTGATCATGAGGTACCAAGTTCGATGCCACACCTCTGACAGTAGCAGATGCGGAATCTCCTCTTCACTAAAATATATCATGTGATATATATATATATATACAAAATTCAGTGTCACGCCTATATTAATTATTACCAAAGAGCATGCATAAAATCATTTGGTGGTTTGTCTTCACATACATCCATGATACGTGGTCGTAATGGCGGTCATCCAACCAGTGAACCAGATTGTCTTGTGAGTTGTGACCCGGGCAGGTCAAGAAAATTACCAAAATTAAATGCAATCTGTTGCGAAGCAGACCCGAAACAGACTGAAAGGTTGCATGTGTTTCATTAATCAGCTAGATCTGGCAATTAATGGAACAAATTATTTATCATATATCAATATGCTTTACTTCACATACCAAAAAACTGCATATGTCAACCAGATAGTTATATTTTCACAAGAATTATTGGTTACTTTTTCATCGCCAATTTCTTTATATTATTCTTTAAAAGTTAATGAGTATAATTCTGCGTGCAAACACTTTTATTTTCATAAGCATTGATATCATACTTCATCGAAACATACATTGTTACCAGATTGGAATTATATTCAATATTTCGATGCATTTTAGTTGTACGCTTAAATAAATTACTGATTAATATAATTGAACCACTGGTTAGACCACGGATAAACTTGTTGACCCACTTACCCAGTGACCTAGTTTTTAAACTGGTTTGATGTCTGGCCCAGTATTAAAATTATGGCATGTATATATCATATATGTATGTATATCTATCTGCAAACGCAAGTACATGTATATAAACCTAACGTGGCATTTCCTCTATAAATCTTCTCATGAACTGTGGACTAGAGGGGAAAGAACATAATACAGGAAAAATGAACCAAGTCAGATGGATGGGAGGAGATTCTGCTTCAGCTCAATATGACTTGTAATGATACCAAGAGAGGATTTTGGTAAATTACGAACGGATCAAGTATGTTTCCATGAACAAACTACACAAAGCTAAATGGGTTTCAAGAGGAGCATTGTTCTGCATTGAGGACTTGAGGCCAATCTTTTCTAGCAGGAATTTGGGCAGAGGAGATGAAAGCAGTAAAATCTTGAATCTTCTGCACAAAATACAATCTAGTTTCCAGCTCATTTGTTAAAAATGAGGTTTGTATTAGTGCTTACAGAAACAGTAATCATCTACATCTAACAGAACTTCTATTACCTTAATACGACTGGAGTTTATCAGACTGGAGAGATAGACGTTGGCTTTAGGCTTTAGCAGGTGCCAGGTAGTCGAGAGACTACAATGGTTTTTAGAAAATTGAGAGTATAAGCATAGAAAAGCTCTGAGTGAACCGATACTAATCGAATAACATTTGCCAATTACAACCTCTAAACAAAAGGACTGAGAACACAAAACAAAATACTTGATATTAATGGAGAGCATGTCATCTCTTGAAAAGAGCTGCAGATCTTATTTCCTATCCCATAAATGTCCTTCCTATACAAAAATATTTGGGTACCAAGTTGACCAGCTGTTTAAAAATCATTTTAGAAATAAGCCACCTAATGGTTTCTAGAGCTGGCCCAAGTGGAAATAGAGAGGAAAGTCTCAAGTCAAAAGATCAAACCAAATATTTATTGCAACAATATGGAGTTGGCAAACAGATATTTTAAATAAATTCTAAACCCATTTAAAAATATTAGAACAGTGAACAACATGCAAGCCACAAACTACAGATTCCAGAATTCCAATTTAGTTTATTTCTTTGACGCTGAAAAGAATAATTCACTCAGGTCCTCTGTCAAAACAACAAATCCAAGTTACCCACACCCGGTAGCTTGTCGGAAACACACGGGTAAAACAGCTTCACCAAGTCACCAACAATGCATAAGATTAATTAACCCAATAGCTTGTACTAAAAAATTCAGCAACATTTCCACAGAGATGAACACGGAACAGCTAATCCAAGAGCGGAAACACACAATTCCCAAATTAAGCAAAGATTTTAGGGAAGCAGGTAACTATAACCCATATGACTGGCCAATAAGAGAGGTCTAGCTTCAGATTCAAACAAATGTGAAGAGAGAACAATGCACATAAAGTGGGTGATTTATCTAGAACCAGGGAAACAAATTCACCAATAGTACAAGATAATAGAACAAAACTATAAACCCAGACCTTAGATGCCCAGATCAGACAATTGGGCAAGTATAGATGGCTACAAATCAGCATTCCCCTAAAATTGACAATGTCCAAGAAATTTGAATCCCAGATCTTGCAAAAAGCAGGGAGGAAGTGTAAGAGAGAACTTACAGATGTAGAAAGACTATCCATCAGAAAAAGAGGTGAGAGGAGACCAGTTTCTCCAAATTGAAGGACAAAAAGCAGCTTGTCAAGAGCTAGCAACTTCAGGAGCTAAAACCACTGAAAATCTGTGAGAGAAGCCCAGGTATCACAATCTGCTAATTTGGAGCCACAGACGCTTTCTACTTTAGAGGTTCAAGTTTCTAGCAGAACATATTCCGTGATAAAGGAAAAAAGAAAGAAGACACACCCAAATTTCACAGGATATGACCTCTCTCTCTTTCTGTCTCTCTCTTCTCTATCTCAGTTCCCGTATAAAGCTTTTATCTCACATACTATCTGGTCCTTTACATGTTTAGATCCCCATGGTAGCCTAACAGGTTACAGGGTTTTTCGCCTCTTAAACATAATTTACAACTACATCCCCTGTATTTTATGTTGATATTCTTTGTTCCCCTATATTTGTCTAAGTCTTGCATATGAAGTGCCCATGTGACATCATGTGGCTACTATTCTCATAACCACCGGAAAATTGAGTTTCAAAATAAAGTTTTCCTTGCTAAATTAGAGTGGAATATTATACAAAATAAAAAGAGACTCCGGTATGTTTTGTCTTAGAGAGAAGTACATTGGCAAGCATTCCCTCACTAGTTGGCCTAACTCTGGGCAGGCTACCAGAACCTGGAAGGGTATTGCTAAAACTGGCAAGTTCCTCTTGGACCATTCCCAATGGAGAATTGGCAATGGCAAATCAGCTTTCATTTGGAAATATTATTAGATCCGGGCCTTTTTTTCTTTCTAATCTCTTCCTTGCACAGAAATTTGATGAGAATTTGAATGTTAACTCTCTGCTTGATGATAAATTTAACTGGAATCTTCAATTTCTTGAAGGAATCATCTCTTCAGAACATGTGAACACCATTCTTGTAAACAAATTCTCATGATGCCAATGCTGCAAAATCTCTTTTCTAGCCTGGCACAGCATATGGTTCATTTACTGTGTCTGCTGCTTGTGATATGTTAGCTAGAGCCAATGACAATTCTCGTCTTTCATGTAATTAGTTGTGGAAGATTAAGATACCGACGAAGATTACTATGTTTGCATGGAAAATTATGCATTGCACATTACTTACCAACTCTCGAATACTTATTAGAGACCTTACCCAAGATGGTTCTTGTCCTCACTGTCGTGACCAAAGTGAGGACCAAAATCATTTATTCAGAAGCTGCCATAAAGCTATTGGAAGTGATTTTTGATTCCCGGTGGATCTCCCTCCTTCATCACTGATCCTTTATCCAGTGGTTTGACAAGAATCTCAATTATGCTAATAGGCATTATGATCACATAATTTTATTCATTAGTAGATGTTGATCTACCTAGAAATGTCGCAATAATTAGTGCTTCAACCAGCTTATTACCCCCTAATGAATTTGACAATCAAAACTTATCATATGGTTGAAGAGATCAAGAGTGCTTTAAAGGCAAGAGATCCGTTGGGAAAGATAATAACTGTTCTAATGTTTTGCCCCATCCTTCAGCCGGTCAAATTAAACTTAACTGTGATGGCAGAAAGAATGGAGAGCATGGTATTGTTGGCTGCGGAGGGGTCCTTAGGGATGCTACTGGAAAATGGATCAAAGGCTACATGGGACAGATAAGACACCGCTCTCTTCTGGAAGCTGATCTATAGAAATCCATATGGGGCTTATTCTTATGTTTCAATTGCAGTTGGATCATGTTGAAATATAGTGAGAATCTTTGGATGCCATACAATGCATTCAGTTGGGCCATCCTGAGAATTTCCCCTATATCACTCTTACTGAGGAGATCAAGTTCCTTATCAAGAGGTGAAATTGCATCTTACATCATCCCCCAAGATTTTTTAATGTCATCCTGATGCTTTGGAAAAAATAGACTCCAACCAACAGGAGACTCTGGTCATTCTGAATGATCCCCCTTATGATATGGGGCAGTTGGTCATCAAAGACATGATCCACAATGAAAGTGGAATGTAATTTATGTGTTTCTCTTTTCTTATTTGTGTTTTAAGACTTCTGATTGAGCAAAAAAAATATGTAATCATATTATGCTCCAAAAAAATAATGTAACCATATTTTAGTGAAGAATTGGCTTAATAGAAGAATTTGGTTTAGCCTTATACTATCAGATGACCAGACAAAGGCCACCTCTTCACTTATGTGCCAGCCCAAATCTTATTCTACCTCAATCATGTTTTAGCCCAATCTACATGTGTAAACCTAACACAATTGTTCCGTGTCATTATGATCATCATATTAAATCTAATTGTCATGTCCTTAGCTATTAATGGTCTGCGAGACCATTCGATGTATTGAACCGTTTCATTCTATGTATCTACTTTCTTTCTCTATGGATTCAATGAATCGTCTTTCTCTATTTTAATATACACTTTCAGAAATCCTAATGGTTTCTTTCATGGTATTAGAGAACTGATATGCTTTCTACCACCGTCATGGCCTCACTAAACCCTCTTGCTTTTCTATCAAACATACACAACATCATGCCCTACAAGCTTGATGGTTCCAATTATGTTTCATGGAAACATCAGTTAAGATAAATCCTTGAAATCTAAACGTTGTTTGGTTATTTTGATGGATCTATTCCTTGTCCACCGTAGTGCGCCACCACCGTCGATGGAACTGTGTCATCGACGTTCGATCATGCTTATTATGTCTGGTACATTCAAGATCAGTCCATTTTAACACTAATTAATACCACTCACTCTCGAGAAGCCTTGTCCCATTTGATTGGTCTCTAGGATTCTCGTTATTCATGGTGGAGTGTCGATATGCTTCTCGTTCGCATTCTCATATCCGTTAATTAGAAATGATCTCCAAAATATTAAAAAGTGCTCTGGTCTTTCGATGTATTCATGCAAAAGCTTAGAAGTAATAAATTAGCTATTTCTTCTGTGGTAATTGATGATGAAGACATGCTTCTATTTTTCTTAAATGGTCTACCTATTGAATACAATCATTTTCGATCTTCGATTAGTACTAAATCTACACCTCTCTCTTTTAAAGAATTACATGTGACATTGATATTTGTAGAACAAGTATTAGATTCACAAAATATTACTTCTGATTTTCCAAATCATACTAATTTTATTCACAACAGCCATTTTTCGCAACTCTTGCGGTAGTGGTGGTTGTTTCAATAAATCGTCTCATGGTTCTGGTCGTTCTGGAAACCGATCTTGTCGGTTTTACCAAAGTAGGGGCAGATATGGGCCTTCAAGGTTCCCCCTGTGAAAACCCGTTTGGGTTGTTAAACTGAGAACAGAAACGGAGAGGAAGACATCAGAGATGCAGCAAAGCTCTCAAACTAGAGAGAGAAAGATGATTTCGATTATGAGCAAAAAAGGGGCTTAAATACATGTGAAGGGTAAGCTACAGCCGTTGGATTGGTAGCCCTAATATGAACGGATAAGATCTAGATCTGCTAGAGTTATTTGTGTATAGGTCCTTGACCTTACAATTAATTTTACTAGTGCCCATGATATATGTACCGGGCTACAAAGAAGGATTGGGCTGCAGTCCATTGGGCTGAGTCTCGTACTTGTCTTAATACTCCCCCTCAAACTGATGGGGCTGGGTGGACCATCAGTTTGTCCTTCAAAGTCTGAAACTGGCTTGTGGACAACCCTTTAGTGAATATATCTGCAAGTTGATCCGAACTGTTGACAAAGGAAACAGACAAATCGTGAGTGAGGACTTTTTCACGAATATAATGATAATCAATTTCTATATGTTTCGTTCTAGCATGTAAAACGGGATTGGCAGTTATAGCTATAGCAGACAAGTTGTCACACCAAATTCTAGGTTTATGTGAAATAAAAATATTTAAATCGCGAAAAAGAATCTTAAGCCAGGCGAGTTCGGCTGCCGTGGAAGCTAGAGCTCGATATTCAGCCTCAGTCGATGAGCGTGCGACTGTGGGCTGTTTCTTAGCGCCCCAGTGGATAGGGTTAGGGCCTAGGAACACAACGAAACCAGTAGTGCTTCGTCTGTCTGTCGGATTTCCGGCCCAGTCAGCGTCCGAGAAGGCCTGGATGGGTAATATGCCTTTTTGATAAAAGAGACCATGATGCTTAGATCCCTGCAAGTAACGAAGAATACGTTTAGCACCTATTAAATGATTTTCAGTTGGTTTGTGCATGAATTGGCACAAATGATTGACAGCAAAAGAAATATCCGGACGACTAAAAGTTAAATATTGAAGGGCGCCAAGTAATTGGCGATAAGGAGTAGAGTCAGAAAGGGGTTTCCCATCAAATAAATGAAATTTGGTGCCACTAGAGATAGGTGTAGGAGCAGGCTTACAGTTTGACATGTGAAAGCGCGATAAAAGATCAGAAATATATTTTGCTTGGTGGATGTAAATACCGTCGTGCGTGCGTTTGATCTCGAGGCCCAAGAAGTAAGTCAAGGGCCCAAGATTCGTCATGGCAAATTCGGAATTGAGTTTTTGGTTGAGAAATTGGATAAACTGCGAGTCACCACCTGTTAAGATGATATCATCGACATACAAAAGTAGAATAGTACTTTGTCCATTATGATTGCGTATAAATAAAGATGAATCAGCATAAGACGCAATAAAGCCAAGTGAATATAGATAAGACGTAAAACGTTCAAACCAAGCCCTTGGGGCTTGTTTTAAACCATATATGGACTTATTTAATTTACAAACATAATGAGGGAACTTTGAATTTTTGAAGCCTTGTGGTTGAGCCATGTAAACTGTTTCGCGAAGTAAACCATGCAAAAAGGCATTTTTAACATCCAATTGTTGGAGAGGCCAGTTAAAGTGAGCAGCTAAAGCAAGAATGATCCGAACAGTGGAATGTTTTACGACGGGACTGAAAGTTTCGTCGTAGTCAATTCCGGGGTTTTGGTGAAAGCCTTTAGCAACTAAGCGTGCTTTATAACGAGAAATAGAACCGTCCGGATTATATTTGGTACGAAAAACCCATTTGTTCCCAATTATGTTTGCGTTTGGTGGCGGAGGCACCAAGGTCCACGTATTTTGTTGTGTGAGACTAGCGTACTCTTCAGTCATTGCATTTCGCCACTGAGAGTATTTGCTAGCCTCACTATAAGAAGACGGATCAGGAGAAGTAAGAACAGTATTAAAACCAGATTTACGTTTACTAATACCAGATTTGCTTCGAGTCCGCATTGGGTGGTTGGCTGTGGGCATCTCAGAAGTGGTTGGAGGAGGCACAGCCGCAGGGGAGGGTGCCAAGCCAGTGCTGGAAGGTGGGTGCACTGTTTCTGAAACACTGCACGGAACAGGACTGGTAGAAGGAACAGAGATGCTCGACGGAACAATGCTGCTCGGAACAGGAACACTTACTGTTCCAGTAGGCTGCACCCCCCCTGGGACAGTGGGTTCCTCATTTATTAGCTGCAGTCCACTCATCACTGATGCCGGGTTAATAGGCTGGGACATAGGTGCAGCATTTTGAGCAGTAAATGTACCATCAGCTGAAACAGTGGAAGTACACTCTGCTGGAACAGTGGATGTACACTCTGCTGGAACAGTGGATGTACACTCTGCTGGAACAGTGGTTGTACCAGCTGCTGGAACAGCTGGTGGGCCAGCTGCTGTACCTGAAACACCAGGTAAAAGTATTTCATGAGAATGATTAATAGGCATAGAACAAGCAGCAGTAGAATCAGCAGTAATAGTGGTGTTGTAAGGAAACATAGTTTCATCGAAGAGAACATCGCGACTTATATAGATGCGGTTAGTTGACTTGTCTAAGCAAAGATACCCTTTGTAGTCATCGGCGTAGCCGATAAAAACACACATTCTGGTTTTGGCGTCAAGTTTGGAATTGTTGTAGGGCCTGAGATTGGGAAAACAAGCACATCCGAAAATTTTTAATTTTGAGTAATCAGGAACAGTGCCAAACAAAAGCTGAAAAGGGGATTTATTTTGTGTATTAGTACTAGGCATTCTATTAATCAAAAAGGTTGCAGCAGCCACAGCATGAAACCATAAGTAGTTAGGTAGAGAAGCACGTTTAAGTAAAGTAACCGCAGTTTCCATAATGTGTCGATGCTTGCGCTCGGCAACGCCATTTTGTTGTGGCGTGTAGGGGCAGGACTTTTGGTGGGTAATCCCACTGTTACTAAGAATTTTCTGAAATATAAACGACATATATTCACCACCACCGTCACTTCTCAAGACACGAATAGCATGATTCAAAAGTTTTTCAATCTGAGTTTTGAACTTCGTAAAAACAGTAGGCATGTCAGATTTATTGTGTAACGGAAAAACCCAAGTGTAGCGAGAATAATCGTCAATAAAAAGAACATAATACCGATAACCATGATACGATTTAGAGCTTGAAGGCCCCCATACATCACTATGCAGCATGTTCAAAGGAGCAGTGGATTTGGAAGTGGCAGAAGTGTAAGGAAGGCGATGCATTTTGCCTTCTAAACAAGAGTGACACAAACCATTATTGTGTCCCATTCTAGGGACAATTTTATTCAAGACAGCGTCTGAAGGATGACCCAAACGGTCATGCCAAGTCTGCACACTAACTTTATTAGCAACTAAAGCAGTAGGATTTTTATTAAAAGCAACGGATTCAATAGGATAAAGTCCTCCTTTACTCAATCCTTGGTAAAGAATCGCTCCCGTAGTTTTGTCCTGAATGGAAAAGGATGAAGAATCAAAAATAAAACGACAATTATGTTCTTTACAGAATTTATTAACGGATAAAAGATTGGTGTGAAGATCAGGAACATGAAGAGTGTTGCGTAAAGAAAAATTTTTTGAGCAAGTAGAAAGTAGGGCAGTACCCGAATGTTGTATGGGTAGAGACTGACCATTTCCAACAGTGACCTGGTCAGTACCCATATAAGTGTCCGAAGTGCTCAAGTTGTGAAAATTATGTGTCATGTGGTTTGTTGCACCAGTGTCGGATAACCAAAAATTGGACTGTGGATCAGGTTGAGTAGATGCAGCTAGGGCAGTGAGAGTTTCAGGGGGTTGCCTCCCCTGATAAGCATAATTCATTCTGTGAATACAGTCTAATGCAGAGTGGTAATCTTGTCCACAGATCTGACAAGTGATGTTCCTAGAAAAATGACCAGAACCAAAACCAGGTGAAGTACGGCCTCTGTTATTGCCAGAAAAGTCACCACGGCCGCCACGATAGCCGTTTCCTCTACCGGAATTGTAACCATTACCATAGAATCTACCACGATTGTTACCACCATAACCATTTCTTCTACCATAGCCACCATGACCACCCCGATTATTGGTATTGTTTCTGCCATATTGGTTTCTCCCCCTTCCCCGATTGGGTTGGGTATTATGAGAAGCAGAGTTATTAGCAACAGTGTTAAGAGCCAGATTTTGATTCTGAGAAGTGGCAAGGTTTTGAGTCTCAATCATTTGCTCTTCAGATTTCAACAATACATGTAAGTCCTCTAAAGAGATGGGCTCTGACCTGGTTCTAAGAGATGATCTAAAAGTGTTAAAATCAGCAGAAAGGCCATTCAAAACATACAGTAGCATGTCCTCTTCATCGACATTTACACCAGCAACATTCAACTTATCTCGAATAGCTTTAATTTTAAGCATATAAGAATCAATTGAGTCAGAATTTTTGCGAATCATTTGAAGCTCGGATTTCAATTGCATGATATTAGCCCGAGTAAGTGAAGCATACCTCTTTTCCAGAGAGATCCAGAGAGATCTAGAGGAGGAAGACTGACCGATGACTTGACTGAGCGTTTCTTGGCTCAGTGTTGCGTTTAAAATCGTGATCAAGGCTTGATCTTGCTGTTGCCAAGCTAGGTATTCGGGGTTGATTGTTTCATCAGCAGATTCACCAGATCCTTTGATAAACTCAACCGGCTTCTTCTTCGAACCGTCCAAATAACCAAACAAGTTCTGGGTTCGTAAGAGGGAGGAGATTTGATGTTTCCAGATTACGTAATTGGATCCATCGAGTTTGAATGGAACCAGGTTGTGGATGTTTGACAAGAGGTAAAGGGGATTGGAGATGGAGGGACTTGCAGACACGATTGCTGTCGACATCGATGAGGAGCTTGAAGAATCAGTGGATGTCATGGCTCTGATACCATGTGAAAACCCGTTTGGGTTGTTAAACTGAGAACAGAAACGGAGAGGAAGACATCAGAGATGCAGCAAAGCTCTCAAACTAGAGAGAGAAAGATGATTTCGATTATGAGCAAAAAAGGGGCTTAAATACATGTGAAGGGTAAGCTACAGCCGTTGGATTGGTAGCCCTAATATGAACGGATAAGATCTAGATCTGCTAGAGTTATTTGTGTATAGGTCCTTGACCTTACAATTAATTTTACTAGTGCCCATGATATATGTACCGGGCTACAAAGAAGGATTGGGCTGCAGTCCATTGGGCTGAGTCTCGTACTTGTCTTAATACCCCCGAGGTGGTAATTTTGGTAGAAACCCTAATTCTCAAAGAGGACCTCTGTAACACCCTAAAATTTTTCTAGGGTTGTAGATGCAATATCCAGAAATTTAAGAAATTATGTAAAAATATTCAATCAGTACCGGCTGACATCTGGGAAAGATGGTAACTAAAGGTAACTGAGGGTATGAATTATAAATAATAGAAATCTAGGAGCTGAAATGCAATTTCTGTAAAAGTGGAAAAATCCTAAAAGTATCCAAATTATCCTAAAGTACACTTACCCCCTAAGTGTCACATGCATATTTAGCACATGACACCTCATATAGTGTGGGTCAAAAATCATGAGACCTACCTGTTGGGCATGACTGAGGGAGGCATAGTCATGCACTGTACTGAAAAGTTTGGTTTGTCAGGGAAAAAATAGTAAATTGGGTTGTGAAGTCAGCATGGCATCTGCATAGTGCATTATACCTTACTTAGAGGATAAGTATTAATAGTAGATATACTTGAACTTGAGTAGGTAATAACCTCTGCTAATTAGGAAATCTAAACTATCAGCCAAGTAAGCAGTTATATGATTCTTATGTTACTTGTACAAACTTTATTTTTAAAACTAAACCATACTAGCATCTAAATGAGAATAATGAATTCTAGATAAATTCTTAAAGTAATTGAGATGTTACATACGTTACATTGGAAGGGTCTTCAGGATAATTTGGACCTGTTGTTTGAGGGTATCTTTAGGTCTTCTCAACTTCACTATTCAAGCTTGAGTAGCATAATTGTACAGTTGTAGACACTAATACTACTCTTCTAGACTGATGATCTAGTATGGGGTGTCGACACTTAAGATCTAATTGTATTGGTGGATTGGAAAATTCATCCTTGTCGGAAGCGCATCTGATCTTTATGACCATATAGTGGTGGGATTTGGAATCCTCAGTATAAAGCTGGTAAGGTTGTGATCTCTAAATTATAAGTAACTGTTAACTCTATCTTTCTGACATGTTGTACTATATTAAGGTATTGGCTTGAGAACATCTAAGTATTAAATCATAACTTACCAGAAAACTTTACATACATTCACTATAATTGTAATATAACTATTTACTAAGTCTATTCCTGACTACTTTTCCTGTATATCTGTTTCTTTAACTTTGCAGGTGAGCTCTCAAGGGAAACTGAGGGAATATAGACAAAGGTCCAGTCCATTATATAATACTTATAGCACTATGAACACTTATTCTTAATAGTAAGTACGTGTTTAACTATTAATTGCCAGCTTCTTTAATTTCATCTCGTAACAGAATTGTTAGTATTAGACTCCTTGCTGGAGCCCCCCCCCCCCCACTAGTGCTTTAGTCGAGGGTATCCCCATGAGTCTGGGAATCTCCCAATATATTATCCATGTCAGCTATGTGGGGTTGTTACAAATGGTATCACAGCATTGGTTATCTCAAAAGACAATTAAAAACTGAGATAATAGGTGGCTAGTGTTTTGAAAAGTATGACCGGATAAGAAACAAGATAAAAATTGGAGTAGGAACAATTGGGGAGAGTTATGACGAGAGATTTATATGCTAAGGTATGGCCAGTAAGGAATGTGTGTATTGATTTCAGGATGAGGCAAGATTATGAGGATGTGGAGGTTGCTCTATAGTTTTTGGAATGTATTAAGTAGTGATTATAGCTGTGATGCATTGTGTAATTTTTGGTTGATAACGTCATACACATAACACTATTATTGTTTATAGATGGCTAGAGAACCTACCTAGTCGGAGTGGAAATTTGATCACCCTAGCTTCGTATCAGGTTAACGCCGAGACTATTCCAGAGTTGGTGCAGCGGGTTTGCGAGCGTCGTGATCGATGGAGTGAGTATCTAGGTTTTGATCGATATGCCACATGTTGGTAAAAGTGGGGAAGATAATTGAGGCTTCACCAAATTGATAGCCTTGGAATTCACTGAAGTCAAAGTATAACAATGTGACAGATACGTGGTATAGGCCCAATGAGGGTCGTACTTCAGGTAGGGAGTGTGGGTGATGTGTCCTCGCATCATCTGATCACTTTTGGGAGAGGTAGAGACTGTATATGGGGAGGTTCCAGCAGACCTAGGGGACATAATTTACAAGGGCCCACTCTACTAGTGACGATTCAGGCCATAAGATGCAAGGTTTTGAGGAGGACATAGATGAGGATCCATAGGAGTACTCATACGAGGAGTTAGAGGAGGATGTAGATGGTGAGGAGGTTGTAAAGTAGTATATGTTGTATAGGCTGTTGAGTTAGCCGATAAATTGTCATAATATAAGGTATATTATTTTGTGTACATATCAAAAGATCTTTTCTGATATGGGAGCATTCATTGGGTTGGTCCTGCTTGTATAATATTTTGGTATATATTTATATAAATGAACTTTTTTAGTACTTCTCGCATAGATCGGATGAATATGATTCTTTTACCTATCAGGTACTAAATAAGAAAAGAATGCACACATCAATTTATTTTCAAGCAAGACTTTAGAGGGTTAAGAAATTTATTATAACCCTAGTATAAACCACCCAGGATCATCGTACCCGAGGAAACAATGTGGCTAATTCGATGGTTCAGAGAAAGCCTAATTTATTTTATGGGACAGAAGGGCCAACTAAATAAGGAAATGGATTCGACAGTTCCAGCAGATCCTGGAAACAATTCAGTGTCCTCCATAAGAGATGGTGGATGTGGCAGTTTTCTATCTGCAGTCAGGCGCAGGCAACAGGTGGACCGCTTATAAGGAAGTGCTGATGGTTGGTAGAAGTTCAAAGAAGCGTTGAGAGCTAGTTTCTACCCTGAAAATGTAAAATTATAGAATTATGAGAAGTTTTTAGCACTAAAGCAAGTGGGCATGTCAGTCATAATAATATAATAAGATCATGGAATTATCGAGGTTTGCAAGTGAGTTGGTACCTACATAAGAAAGGAACATACACGGGTTCATGGAGACTTTGACCTAAAAGATTCATATAGCAGTAGCAGGCTAGATTTAAAGACCGTTCATGAAGCATTTGGTAAGGCCAATTACTTAGGAAAATGTGTGAGTCTCATAGGGAGAACCAGAAAAGAAAGCTCAAGAAAAAAGTGACGGGGGGAAGAGTCAGGGAAGAGCAAAGAAGGAAAAGATTGAAAGCAATAGCAGGGCCTGTTGGCCAACAGGTCGGAGGAAGAGGGAAAATGGTTGCAAGAACACCGATGGAAGGTAGTGCGAGGTGGGGGAATCATCAATTGGGACTAGGACATACTTTTGTAAGCGTGTAGCCGGAACTATTCGAAAGTAGATTTTGAGGGGATGAAGGTAGAGCATTTCAACTATGGTAAATTGAGGCATATAGACTTTGAATGTATGTTGGGAAAAACAATGGAATCTGTGTTAGAAAACCCTAATTGAGGGTTCAAGATTATACGAAGAGAAGTGAGATGAAGGCGGTAGGGAGAAAAAGTGTATTCATTATCTTAGGGTTTATATGAAAATGTATATATAAATACACGGTGATTCCAATGGGCAGAATTGATACCGTTGGATGAAAACTATTACATAAGTACAGAGATGCCATATTAGTGTCAATACAATAGCAATTATGCCTTTTAACAATTATAATTACACAACTGAACTTCTGGTAATTGTGAAATAACCCGAAGACTCTGTTATGTTGCATCATATCTCTTTCTTTGATCATTATCTTAAGAAATACCCTTGCAGCAACAACAACAACAACTCTTTATCATTGAATTTTTGAATAAACCCGATGAATATTCTAAGAAATGCATTACAGCTCCGAGGTTCTAGGTAGGACGGAAACCCTAGAAGGGTCTATGTTCACTTTTGAATGTCAACGACAACGGCAAAATCGATGTCGAAGCATACGTCTAAAGAGAAGCAGATCGTGGTTTCTTTGATGAATATTAGAAGGAAGGACAGAAGGACTATTGATTCTGCTTAATATGATCATTCTTGTCTGAAGGGGTAGTCAAAGGCAAAAGTATGTGCAACATGCTCCAAAAGACTTGAAACCAAGGTAACGAAGAGAATATCATCGAACTTGATCTCAATGCTTTTTCATTTTTTCCTAGATCAGACTTGCCTTGACAGGGTTCCATTTGGCGGGGGGCATGGATTTTCAACGGGAAGATCCTCCACCTAAAACCATGGTTCCTGGGTGACCCCCTTTATGGGTTTTCCTTTTATTAAGTCGACATCTAGGACAAATCAGCAATGTTCCAATATAAATCATGAAGGCAAAAACTGGGATGAAAGTAATTGATATGGTAGGTGAAGCCATCATAGCAGATGGCGGAATTGAAAGTGAGGATGGTGGGAACTTCATTAGGGTTAGGGGGCGCTTCCCAATAACCGAACCGTTACCCAGAGGCATCTACATTCAAGGAAAGGGCGAAGTTATGGCTGGAATTTAAGTATGAAAGGCTTCAGTATATTTGCAAGTGGTGTGGGTGCACATCACACGAAGGATCTGACTGTGAAGCCTTACCTAAAGACAAGCAAAAATGCACCAAACTAGGCTATGGGATTTGGATGTTTAGCCATCCGAAGGAGAAGAAACAGAAGCAACCTTCGCCGGAACAAGGAAGACAAGTCCCGAGACCAGAAACAACACATGAGAAAGAAGAATTTTCAGCAATGTGACCTTGGGGACAATGTGGACCTATTGTTGGTTTCTTTACATAGTTCAATTCAGATACGTCAACTCCTATCCACGTGGTGACCACTGGTAACGGTCATTGTTACTCCATTACCATGTTATACTTTATTAACATTTATCTCTTATCTATATGGGGGCTCTGAGACAGAGTTCCCTCGCACATAAACCATATGGGAGTCAAGGAGCCTAGTGGATTGGAGGCTAGAGTAAGGTTCGTTGCGCACGAGCTACAATTACACTCGCATGCGACCCATGTCAGTTATCTGAGAGATTTGTTAACTACCTGCCTATATATACGGTCGACCGTACACGTGTGAAGCAGTTATATAACTCATATCCGGTTATATTACTCCTCAAAACGGTTAAGACTAGTATATATAGGAGGGTTGCCCTCTGATAGAGGTTCGGTTCTTTTAGCTTACCAACTTGCATATTGTCTCTCTCTCTCAGATATATGACTTGGCTTACTCTGACCCTTTCCTAATTAATCTCTTAATCTTGATCTTTGTGTTGTGTTGGTTGTCCTTGTCTATTGCTGGTACACGCTCAAATCCTTCTCTTAATCTCTCTTGCACACAGTTTCCTACATAGTTTCTAGAGCTGGTACTCCATAAGTAGGATAAAACGTTGTTGAACAACATGCAATCAAGGAACAAAAGAGGCATTGTCCATAATCATGAGTGACACGTTCTAACCACAAGTGTATGGTCGTCGTGTGTAGTAATAACTGAATAAGTCCGGAACGTCGATCCCACAAGCCTTTTCGTGAATCAACTAGTATTATCAACCTTGTGTAGGCAAGCAATTGAGAGTGTTTATTAATCTAATGACTGAAATAACAAACTAAATTACTAAATTGAGTTTACTTATTAAAGACGTGTAGCAGGATTTCTCTACGATCACTGGGTATTCACCGTTAAGGAATTATGTTTTGAAAGACAGATAATGAATGAGTTCGCCAAACGAGCAAGGGCATTTTCTGCTTCCACTAGCAAAACTATGTCTATGAATGTGAATTGCTTTCACTAACCCACTATTCGGCGATATGCATTAAGATAATCTAATTCTACTCAATGTTCATAGTCAAGTAGGCTGATTCCTCTAACCTAGGTGTGCAAATGTGCTTAATTCAACTATCCGGGTAGTTTGTTGCTTCCACTAACATACTACATATGATCTTTATATTGGCGATCGGACAATAGTAAGATAGATTAAGAACATGAATTAATCATAGCAAACAAGAACATCATCAATTAAGTTTAAGGAAAATGTGAATCAAATCCATAATTCGTCAAAACGGCTTCAAACCCTAGCTACCATTAAGAAATCCCGGTAATAAGTTTATATAATATTGTTCATGATCATAACAATAAGATTTTTCATGATCATGATTAAAAACAACCGAAAAGATGAAAGCGAATAGATCAAACGGTAAAATCCTCGCTTCCAAGACGAACTCTAGCTCCAATTCGATTCTCCAACCTTTTTCTCTGCATCTATAGCAGCCTACTCTTCCTTCTAGGTTAAAAAGTCATGATATATAGGCTTGGGCATGATTTTCTATGTATTGCGGCTGAATTTGCAATTCAGCCCCTCCAGTTTACAATTATCGGACAAAATTCATAAGCTAACCTTGTGTGGGCCTTTTCTCCCTCATACGGACTCCAGTTTGGGCCTATATTATATCATTGGAAAGCCAGGATTTTTTCTTTCTAATGACGTAGGCTCTGATCCAAAATTATTTGTGTAGCTCTAGATATTGCCCAAAGAGTGAAGACTGGTCGGGTGTAACTTCATCAGCTCTTCTTCATTCTTTCGTCTTCTTCGACGGACCATATCTTTCTCGTGCGGCCTTTGATTAAACTCTCTGACCTACCGTTAGAAATCTCTTTGAGTCTATTTTTTGATTTTCCACCGATATCACTATATCAGTCCCTGTAGAACTCAAGATGTAAACAAAATAGTGAAGGTTGGTCACCTTTGCTCCTGTAACTTCTCTTCTACTTATTCTCCTTGGCTATTCCCGAGCTTTTCTCATCTTCCGAAGTTCGTTTCATGCATCATAGCAACTTTTTAGCATCTTTCCTATCATGACAATATGAACAAGCATAGAAAGCGATTATATTTGACAAATAACATCTAAAACCGCATACACACGCCCCAATTAATAATATCACAACAAGCTCATTCTTCACAAGAATTGACCTAAAACTCATATCAACTCATCGAAATCACGCAAAATGGTAGTGCATTAACTAAGAAATATAACTCCAAGCAGGGAGTTATCAAATATCCCCCACATACCATTTGCGCGTCTCGAGCAAAGTCTTATGTACTGCAATTACTTGTTCACTAGCGACATAGCAAGTTAGCTCATGTATGTTGCATGCGTTACCTTAAAAACATAAGGAACCATGTAGCTTTGTGATAGAGGCTACTTTAAGTGGAGCGTACACCGGACAGACCATGTGTGATTTGGGGGCTAGTGTAAATCCGATGCCACTCTCCGTATTTAAAGAAGTTAGGTGTGTAGGGTTTTGATTCATGGATCGCGCAACGGAAGCATAATCAACCAAATAACCATGCAAAACCCTCCAAGGATCACAAGTCTAGATGCATAACGATAGTAAAGGTAAGAAATAATAAACACACCTTTGGGTTCTCCTTGATGACTTCAAACGCGAATAGTGTCACGTTCTCTATAGTTGATCCACGCCTAGAGTTGCTCCTAGATCTCCCAAACTTCTTGGTGCTAGCCCGGAATGAGAGGAGGGTGAAGGAATCACGCAAAACGAGACAAAAGAGGGGCTCAGCCCTCTTTTTGGCCGACGGGGTGAGGGGGCGGCGGCAAGGGTCGGGTTCGGCCCTTGTTGCTTGCTCTCTCTCTCCTTTGTTCTCTCCCACTCTTGTTATGATCACTAATGAGCATAAGTTATGAGGAAGGAAGGGGGGTCCTTTATATAGTCCAACAACTCCTTGTTAACTACCTAAAGGACTTATTCTAGTCCTACTAGAATTCAATTTAGTCCCTTCCTTGCAAATTAGTCCCTACTAAGTTTGCAAGGGTTTGCAAAGTGATCCTTCTAATTAATTAATCCAATTAATTAATTCCAAATATAGTACAACTCTATATAGCGTGTGACCCCATAGGTTCTATCTAGTTGGTAGCAACTATTTGCTAATATGGAGCGGTTTCTAGCAAAACATCCATTCTAGCCAACTAATAGAATAGTCATCTAGACAACCTTGTACAAATAATTGTCTCATCCCTTTGCCTCCATATCCGGATTGGACACGAGACATACAAGTCACACTCGTATATCCAATCCATAGTTTCTCGATCCATGGAATAGCCTTATTCGTGCAAATAACATCAATATCCTATATTGATTTATTTGAGTCTGGCCAGACATTCTATAAGCACTATCCTTCGAGTGGCCTAGGATATTTGCTCCCGTTATGTGGGAGGGGCAAATCCTCTCTACGTCCACTACAATCTCTAAGCTTGCTTCTCATTGTATCCAGTACACGCCTTTATAACTACCCAGTCACGGTGTAGCGTTTAACGCTACCAAGATCACAATGATCCACAACTAGAATATCTAGTGACTTCAAGTCTAAGGATGACAATACCATTGCACCCGAGAAGCACTTGTGACTCAACATAACATGTATGTAGCCTTCTCGGTGATGGGTCAATCCAGTGCAACATTCCGTAATGCACACCTATGTGTTGGATCGTGATATCTCCATATCAATCCAACCCCATACTAGTCTATAGATGATTTTCCCATTAATCATTATACTTGACTAGGGATATTTAAGATAAACAACACGATTGTAAATCTAAGGACTTCATTATATTAAATATCCAATAAATAATAAATGAATTTTCTAGCCATATACAAATTCATACTAAACTAGATTGCCTCTAGGGCATCTATTCCAACAGTCTCCCACTTGCACTAGAGCCAATCTAGCACATCTCGTATGCCCATACTCCTAGTGTGCCCTTCATGCTTCCACTGCGTGAGAGGCTTCGTAAGCGGGTCTGACAGATTATCATCTGTAGGAATCTTGCATATCCGAACGTCTCCTCTATCGATAATATCTCGAATCAGATGAAACTTCCTGAGCACGTGCTTGGACTTCTGGTGCGATCTGGGTTCCTTTGATTGCGCGATCGCCCCAGTGTTGTCACAAAACAACTCCACTGGATCCGCAATGCTAGGGACCACACCAAGTTCAGAAACAAACTTTCTGATCCAAACAGCCTCCTTTGCTGCGCCATTTGCAGCAATGTACTCAGCCTCTGTTGTAGAATCAGCTACCGTCTCTTGCTTGGAACTCTTCCAGCTCACCGCTGCTCCATTCAGGCAAAACACATATCCCGACTGTGATCTAAAATCATCTCTATCAGTTTGGAAGCTTGCATCAGTGTAACCCCTTACACGCAACTCTTCCTCACCGCCAAACATCAAGAAAGCATCCTTAGTTCTTCTCAAGTACTTTAGGATGTTCTTGACATCAATCCAGTGACTCTCACCTGGATTGGATTGGTATCTGCTTGTCATACTCAAGGCATATGACACATCTGGTCTAGTACATAACATGGCGTACATGATGGATCCTATGGCCGAGGCATAGGGAATCCTACTCATGCGTTCCTTCTCAATCTCATTGGAAGGACAACCACTCTTCGAAAGAGTGATTCCATGTGACATGGGCAAGAATCCCTTCTTGGAATCTTGCATGTTGAATCGTTTCAACACCTTGTCAATATATGTACTTTGACTTAGGCCTAGCAACCTCTTAGATCTATCTCTAGTATATAGGCTGCTTCCCCTAAGTCCTTCATTGAGAAACACTTTCCTAGCCAATCTTTAACAGATTGCAGCATGGGAATGTCGTTTCCAATGAGTAGTATGTCATCTACATACAAGACCAGAAAAGCTACAGAGCTCCCACTAACCTTCTTGTAGACACAAGACTCATCTTCATTTCTGATGAAGCCAAACTCTTTGACCACTTCATCAAAACGTCGATTCCAACTCCTAGAAGCTTGCTTCAATCCATAAATGGATCGTTGCAGCTTACAGACTTTGTTGGCTTGCTTTGGATCCTCAAAACCCTCCGGCTGTATCATATACACGTCCTCGAGAAGATTCCCATAAAGGAATGCTGTTTTGACATCCATCTGCCAAATCTCATAGTCGTAGTATGCTGCAATTGCAAGTAGGATTCGGATGGATTTGGTCATAGCGACTGGTGAAAAGGTTTCATCATAGTCAATACCATGAATCTGTCTGAATCCTTTAGCCACCAATCGGCCCTTATAGGTAATCACATTACCATCCATGTCTATCTTCTTCTTGAAGACCCACTTGCACCCTATGGGCCGCGCCCCATCAGGTGGTTCCACCAAAGTCCATACTTTGTTGGTATACATGGATTCCATCTCGGATCTCATGGCCTCAAGCCACTTCTATGAGTCTGGGCCATTCATGGCCTCCTCATAGGTAGTAGGCTCATTATCTATGAGCATCGTGTCACCGGAATTAGTTACGAGAAGTCCGTACCTCTCGGGTTCCTGGCGCACTCTACTAGATCTACGAAGCTCTTGTGTTACCTGAACAGGTGGCTCCACAACTGCTTGTGATTCCTGTTCATATTCCATAATCGGTTCAGTGATTTGTGGTTCTTGAACTTCTTCAAGTTCTACATTCCTCCCACTTGCTTCTTTAGAGACAAACTCTCTTTCTAGAAACACGCCGGTCCGAGAAACAAACACTTTGTTCTCGGTTGGATTGTAGAAGTAGTATCCCTTAGTTTCCTTAGGGTACCCCACAAATTTACACTTATCCGATTTAGGCCCTAGCTTGTCTGATTGTAAACGTTTTACATAGACATCGCAGCCCCAAATCCTCATGAACGACAGTGTGGGACGCCTCCCACTCCACATCTCATATGGTGTCTTCATGACTGATTTAGATGGAACACGGTTAATGGTGAAAGCTGCACTTAATAGAGCGTAGCCCCAAAACGATAATGGAAGATTGGTTTGACACATCATAGACCGAACCATATCCAATAGGGTTCGATTCCTCCTCTCGGACACGCCATTCCATTGTGGCGTTCCGGGTGGAGTGAGTTGGGACACGATCCCACACTCTCTAAGATAGTCGTCAAACTCTTGGCTTAAGTATTCTCCTCCACGATCCGATCGTAGAGCCTTAATACTTTTGCCAAGTTGCTTCTCTACTTCATTCTTGAATTCTTTGAACACTTCAAAGGATTCGGATTTTGCCCTCATAAGGTACACAAATCCATATCTACTGTAATCATCAGTAAATGTAATGAAGTAGACATAACCACCCCTGGCAGGCGTGGCAAATGGCCCACACACATCGGTATGTATGAGTGCCAATTGCTCACTAGTCCTCTCACCTTTCTTATTGAAAGGGGACTTTGTCATTTTTCCCAATAAACAAGCCTCACATGTCTCATATGATTCAAAATCAAATGAGTCTAGTAATCCATCCTTATGGAGTCTAGATACACGTTTCTCATTTATGTGGCCTAAACGACAATGCCTTAAATAAGCAGGATTTAAATCATTTATTTTAATCCGCTTGGTATTAATGTTGTAGACAGGATTGCTTAGATCAAGGACATAAATTCCATTAAATAATTGCGCACTAAAATAGTGAATATCATTCAAATAAAAGGAACAACAATTGTTCTTTATTGAAATAATAAAACCTTCCTTGTCCAAACAAGAAATAGAAATAATGTTTCTGCTCATAGCAGGCACAAAATAGCAATTATTTAATTCTAAAACTAATCTTGAAGGCAGAGATAGCTCGCACACGCCTATGGCCAACGCAGCAACCTTTGCTCCATTCCCAACGCGCGGATCTACCTCCCCTTTAGCCAATCTTTTACTTCTCTTTAGATCCTGCATATTTCGACAAATATGAGATCCACATCCAGTATCTAATACCCATGATGTAGAGACAGTTAAATTGACATCTACAACAAAAATACCTGGTGGTGGTGGAATCACTATTCCAAGCCTCTTGTCCTCCAGATATTTTGGGCAGTTCCTCCTCCAGTGTCCAGGCTGACTGCAGTAGTGACATTCACCTTTAGTCACGACCTTGGCAATGCCACCAACAGGCTTAAGGGCTTGTTCCTTGGACTTGGCAACTGACTTGCCTTTGCCCTTGGAGGAAGAGGCAAACCTTTTGCCCTTTCCTTTATGCACCATCATAATGGCCTTGCCCTTACCCTTGTTGATGCTCTGTTCAGCCGTCCTCAACATGTTGAGCAAATCTGGCAGTGGTTTAACGATCTCGTTCATGTTATAGTTCATAATGAACTGTCCATAACTCTCGGGCAACGATTGCAACACGAGATCGGTTGCCAACTCTTGGCCGACCGGGAACCCGAGCCGGGCGAGATTCTCCAAGTACCCGATCATTCGGAGTACATGGGGTCCCACCGGGTTCCCTTCTGCCAGATGACATTTGAACAGTGCCTTTGAGACCTCATACCTCTCTACCCTCGCCTGCTCTTGGAAGAGCTGCTTTAGATGTTCGATCATATCGACAACATTCATGTTCTCGTGTTGCTTCTGAAGCTCAGAGGTCATGGTGCAAAGCATTAGGCAGGCCGCATCATTAGCGTCATCAACACGCTTTTGATACGCCTTTAAGGAAACAGGTGTCTGATTCTCTGGACCTTCTGGAACATGCTCCTCTATTGCGTACAGTTTCTTCTCTTGCTTGAGAACAATTCTCAAGTTTCTGTACCAATCAAGAAAGTTGGTTCCAGAGAGCTTGTCCTTCTCAAGGACAGATCGTAGGGAATGTTGTGAACTCGATGAGTTGTTTGCCATTTGGAATTCTACAAAAAGGAAAATACGCAAGTTTTAGTATTTGTGAATTTTTGACTATATTTAATAATGGCTAGTTTATTAAATATAGCTCCCACTATTTTTCTACGGATTAATAACCCTCAAGATATTAATGCGGAAAATATCCTTATATTTTCTAGTGGGCCAAGATCCATCTTTTCATTTCCTTATGAGCTTGCTTTGGCAAGTCACCCATAATTTGACTACTTCTAGGTAGGAACAATTCCAATTGCATCCCTTATGCAACTCTTGGTTCAATTGGGCAAATAACTCCTTATTTATCCATCCATATGGATAATCCCAATTGATTGCCTCTAGGTTTCTTAATCAAATTAATAGCCTAGTTGTGTTCAACCTCTTATCTAAACAATTGCACATTGTTACGTGCCATCGCATTCCATCATTATGAACCAAGTCGCCATGCTTTGGCACGCACGAACTTGATAAATAATGATGATAATGAGTGTTTAAATAACGAGAAGGCAAGAACACAATATTTGAATTTGAGGGATTTTAAATTCAATTTTTAATTGTTTTGTTGATCAATATCAACTAATCTATCTATTTGAGTTTGGGCACAACTCCAAATAATAGATCCGGGTTGTCTAATTATCTTATTATCCTAATTTCATGCATCATCCATACACCAACCACACAAGTAATAAGACAATAAATAAACAACCACAAAACAGAAATTAAACGTGATGTGGATATGGCCTTTTCTAGACTAAGATAATTCCAAGCCAATGGAATTATCTATGAACCCTAAGCAAACACATCTCCATGCGTCTTGATCTTTTGGTCCATCCTTCATAGTCATGTGGTATGCTCCATGCTCCATGCTCCATCTTTTGTGGCTCCTTTGGCTTTGGGCTTCTTTTCTCCAATCTTGGCTAACAATCTACTTTATCTAGCACTAGCTAATATCTATACTAAATAAAATAAATCTCACAAGTTGAGAAAAAAAATGGCACGCAGGCCATAAAACCCTAATTAATTATTACAATTAATTGATCAGCTCGCAGGCCGTAAAATCAAACCACAAAATTAAACATCCACATCAAACCACATCCTAAGGCCATATCCAATCACCATGCGATTTGCACATAAACAGTTAAAATCCAATTTTAACGCGCTTGGTCAATTTTAATTGATTTTAGGATTTCTAGGGTTAAAACGGTCCATGGGCCCAACAATCCAATTGCCCGGGCCCAACAAAGTGAACCATAAGGCCCTAGGGCCGGCCCGGCCCAAAACTCGCAAGCTAGGCCCGCGGGTTAGGGCCGCCCGGCCCCTTAGGGCGCCCAAGCTTGGGCGGCAAGCAAGGGGGCGGTCCCCTAGGGGGTCGAACCTCCTTATGGAGGTTGTTTCCAAAACAACCTCCTTGCTTGGAGCCCAAGTTTGGTTGTTTCCTTGTTTTGGGAGAACTCCTTCTTCCCCAAGGATGCCCAAACCCTAGATCTAAGATCCTAAAATTTCTCAAACTCACCAATTCATGCATCCAATGCAAAATTGGATCTTGTTATGGGTAATTATTGACAAATTGCATCCCATGCTTGATTTGTCTTGTTTTACGCGATAAACAACAAATTAAGGTGTAAAACAACAAGAATGTAACACATAAACTACGTTTATGCTCTATGACCTGTGGCTCTGATACCATTGTAGGGTTTTGATTCATGGATCGCGCAACGGAAGCATAATCAAACAAATAACCATGCAAAACCCTCCAAGGATCACAAGTCTAGATGCATAACGATAGTAAAGGTAAGAAATCTTAAACACACATTTGGGTTCTCCTTGATGACTTCAAACGCGAATAGTGTCACGTTCTCTATAGTTGATCCACGCCTAGAGTTGCTCCTAGATCTCCCAAACTCCTTGGTGCTAGCCCGGAATGAGAGGAGGGTGAAGGAATCACGCAAAACGAGACAAAAGAGGGGCTCGGCCCTCTTTTTGGCCGACGGGGTGAGGGGGCGGCGGCAAGGGTCGGGTTCGGCCCTTGTTGCTTGCTCTCTCTCTCCTTTGTTCTCTCCCACTCTTGTTATGATCACTAATGAGCATAAGTTATGAGGAAGGAAGGGGGGTCCTTTATATTGTCCAACAACTCCTTGTTAACTACCTAAAGGACTTATTCTAGTCCTACTAGAATTCAATTTAGTCCCTTCCTTGCAAATTAGTCCCTACTAAGTTTGCAAGGGTTTGCAAAGTGATCCTTCTAATTAATTAATCCAATTAATTAATTCCAAATCTAGTACAACTCTATATAGCGTGTGACCCCATAGGTTCTATCTAGTTGGTAGCAACTATTTGCTAATATGGAGCGGTTTCTAGCAAAACATCCATTCTAGCCAACTAATAGAATAGTCATCTAGACAACCTTGTACAAGTAATTGTCTCATCCCTTTGCCTCCATATCCGGATTGGACACGAGACATACAAGTCACACTCGTATATCCAATCCATAGTTTCTCGATCCATGGAATAGCCTTATTCGTGCAAATAACATCAATATCCTATATTGATTTATTTGAGTCTGGCCAGACATTCTATAAGCACTACCCTTCGAGTGGCCTAGGATATTTGCTCCCGTTATGTGGGAGGGGCAAATCCTCTCTACGTCCACTACGATCTCTAAGCTTGCTTCTCATTGTATCCAGTACACGCCTTTATAACTACCCAGTCACGGTGTAGCGTTTAACGCTACCAAGATCACAATGATCCACAACTAGAATATCTAGTGACTTTAAGTCTAAGGATGACAATACCATTGCACACGAGAAGCACTTGTGACTCAACATAACATGTATGTAGCCTTCTCGGT
This sequence comes from Linanthus parryae, assembly GCA_023055425.1. Lineage (NCBI taxonomy): Eukaryota > Viridiplantae > Streptophyta > Magnoliopsida > Ericales > Polemoniaceae > Linanthus > Linanthus parryae. Next base: position 82,502,021 of record JALGPY010000006.1, read on the forward strand.
GATGGGTCAATCCAGTGCAACATTCCGTAATGCACACCTATGTGTTGGATCGTGATATCTCCATATCAATCCAACCCCATACTAGTCTATTGATGATTGTCCCATTAATCATTATACTTGACTAGGGATATTTAAGATAAACAACACGATTGTAAATCTAAGGACTTCATTATATTAAATATCCAATAAATAATAAATGAATTTTCTAGCCATATACAAATTCTTACTAAACTAGATTGCCTCTAGGGCATCTATTTCAACAAGGTGTGGGTGCAAGGTCCACATGGATCAATCTGCCAATTGCAGATAAGTTATCCAAACGTGCATCCGGAGTGGTGGAGGATTTATTGGTGAAGGTTGGGAATCTCATCATGTGACACCCCCGTATTCCCGCCGGGGAGGAAATACGAGAACGCCACTCGGCACCCGGGATTTCGCCCGGATACAAGGAACAATGATAACTGAAACAAACACCAACATAATTATATATTACAACTCACAAATTTTCTTAACACAATATTCTACATACTATTACACATTGTGAGATTAACTAAGGGTTCGCCTTATTTAAACTACTACTAGACATCACATGATACGATGACTCCCTTATGTTGAGCTCCCTTCTCCTAGACCTGCGGAGGAATAAAACAAAGACCGCAATTTTTCCAAAGTCAACAAGAAATGATGAGTAAGCAAACACCCAAACGTGTAAACAGATTATGAGGCATATTTTTATTTTGAAAAACAATGAATAGATATCCACTTTAATAAATTAACTTAGCATGATCTCACGCAGTGAAGAAACATAATAAGACTCCTTGCTCAAAATATGAGTCTTTCAACTTTCCTTTGTATCTCAATACGGGGAACATATTCCCCAAACTTTCCTTATCTTAATTATAAACATCCATTTCTCAAAAACTCTTTTATCATCTTGCTGATACATGGATAATCTATTATTTTCTTTCATTTCACTAGCAACCATAACCTAAGTGTCGACACCCCCTAAAGACTCCTCGCGGCCAGAAGGGTAAGTACATGGAGCGACTCGGTAGGTTGCGACCGAGTTAAATATATAAGTAACAAAATACTGTTCACCCGCACAACTCTTTCCACTTTACGTTAATACGTGTTATTGATTTCATGTGAGAGTTTTAAAGATCATTTATTGATAAGCAAAGCAAGCTTTCAAGTAAGACACATAAATCAATTATTCATTTTGAGACGAGATATAACAAAATCACAATTTCGACACGAATGAAGATAGGGCTCTTAGCCTGGCATGTTTACTTACCTCTAGGAGCAACAACAAATATCAAGAAATATCCCCTACGGGTAGGCGTAGCCTTCGTCTATGAACACGTCGCCTACAATCTAATCAATTCTAATTCCAACCAGCCCATGCAATGCAAGTAATCGATTAAGTTGACATCTTATTTCTCATTTCAAGACAACCAACGTCCCTCATTTTATAAATTTCAAGCTAATGATAAGAAGTGGTCTTTTAAATTTTATAATTAAGGTGACAATTTACAATATTTGGCTAGATGATTATTAAATAATTTTATCTAAACAGCTCTTGTTTAATTATTCATATCATTAGCCATAAACCTCCCATTCAAATTGTAAATTTTGGACTTTACTAATTATGATTATTTCTCAACAAAATTTGGTTAACTTTAATATAATAATAGCATATAAATTCCAAGAAAAAGTAAATTCTCAGCCTTATCCAATGCTTAGAAAATAATTAAAATACCACTTTTCCTTACAATATATATATATATATTTAATTCATAAAATCTCCCATGAAATACTTTATAGTTATTTAACTGTGATAAATTTTTCTAAGTTATAAAGATATTACCTTTTACTTATATAACTTGGGTAGTTATATATATTTATTTATTTAAATCAACAATTTTATTAATTACTACTAGTACCTAAAAGTCTCCTTCAAAAATATCTATTTATGTTTATTTCATAAACTTGTAAGTAAAAGATTATAATAATAATGACAAAATTTACACAAATATTCTTTTTTTTTTCAAATTTTTATACAAGGTTATGCATTTATAGATATATGAGAAATCATAAATACTCATTTTTAGTTGATTTAAATATTTATTAGGTTTATTTAAAAATTCAGATTGTATAAGCTACAACAAGATCCCCGACTTTCATGAATAACACACTTAGTCACCCCCTACTAGCATAACTAGTTTATGACTTCACACTTAGTACCCCTAACTTTTAGTTTTATGACAAAATCACCATATCTCCTTCATCCTCTTTCTCTTCTCAAAACTCAAACATGAATCTTCAAATTCAAGGATACCCATGTGATTTTGATGTTATAAAACTGTAATTGAGGTTAAAACAAGTGGTGTCAAAAATCGATTGTATTGGTTACCCAATGAGGTCAAATCGATGGCCGAAGGTTCGTCGGAAAACTCGCCAAACAATATGGCTTTTTCCGGTGCTTGGAGTTGCGGTTTCTGGCGTCCTAGAGCCTGGTCGGACCTCTAGGAGGATGGAGGACCGCCTGAAAGTGGAGGAAGAGAGGCGGAGCGAAGCGGGGCGCTGGGCTCCCGTCAGGTCGGCCTTCGCGTCTGGTTCGGCGGCGGCCAAGAGGAAAACAAAGAGGTGTAGGGGGTTCCGGTGGTGTTGGTGGCAGTGATGGTGGTGAAGTCGAGGGTGATGATGGTAGGGGTGTTGTTGATGTTGCTGTTGCTGTGTGTTGTGTGAGAGAGGGAGAGAACAAAGGTTCAGAGGGACAGAGCAAAGAGGGAGGTGGGAAGGGATGGTGGTGACGGTGGTGGTGTCGATGGGGGAGATGGGGGTGGTGTTGTGGTGGTGTTGGGGTTGTTGTTGCTGCTGGGTTTAGGAGAGAGAGAGGGAGAAACTGAGGTGGGAGAGGGGTGGAGGCAGAGAGTTATGGAGGGAGGTTGGGAGGCATGGTGGTGATTGTGGTGGTGCCAAGGGTGGAGATGGAGGTGGTGTAGTGGTGGCGGCTGCTGGTGATGGTGGCAGTGGGGGTGTGGGTGGTTGTTGATTTTCTTGATGGGTTTTACCGAGAGGGAGGAGTGAGGTTGATAGGGAGGTGGGTGGTGTTGTTGGTGATGGTGAGGGTGATTGTGGTGGTGTTGGGGTTGTTGTTTCTGCTGGGTTTAGGAGAGAGAGAGGGAGAAACTGAGGTGGGAGAGGGGTGGAGGCAGAGAGTTATGGAGGCAAGTTGGGAGGCATGGTGGTGATGGTGGTGGTGCCAAGGGTGGAGATGGAGGTGGTGTAGTGGTGGCGGCTGCTGGTGATGGTGGCAGTGGGGGTGTGGGTGGTTGTTGATTTTCTTGATGGGTTTTACCGAGAGGGAGGAGTGAGGTTGAGAGGGAGGTGGGTGGTGTTGTTGGTGATGGTGAGGGTGATTGTGGTGGTGGTGGGGTTATGCCGACGGGAAGAAGAAGAAGAAGAAGAAGAAGAAGAAGAAGAAGAAGGTGGTGATGAAGAAGAAGAAGAAAGAAGTGTGGGTGATGAAAATGAGAAGGAGGAGGGCTCAATTTATAAAGAAATTTGGAAAGGAGGGTAATTAAAAAATTAGGAAGAAGATGAATTTTGTAAGAGGAAATAGGAGGAGGAAGGGGGTGGAGGTGTAGGGATGGAGAGTTGTGGAAGAGAAGGATGGTTATGGAGGAAGGAGGAGGAAGATGATGAATTTTTAATAGGGGAAAGAGGAGGAAGGGGGATGCATCAAATTGCTAGAGAAGTAGGGAGGAGGAGTTGGGTGTGTGTGTGGGTGTGTGTACGGGTGAAGTTGTTCAAAGTTTATTTACTCAATATGATTGATAATCACTAAACAAAGCACTCATAAAGGGCATAGGCAAAACTATTAATGGTTAACAGCATGGGTGGGTATAAAGCAAGCTTGTTGCTAAAACCAAGTTACCTTAAAGTCCCATAGGTAGTGTAAAGGAAGAGTGACTACCCAAAGTACCTGGAAGTAAGTAATAAAGGAATTACAAATTCCAATCTAGGTATTTTTGTTATAGAATTCAATGTGTCTATCTCATCATCATGAGTATATGATACTAGATGAGGATCTCACATTTATAGAAATGTGTAGGATCTCAAGAGATGTAGGCAATTGGATAAGGAAGAAATAATCCTACACGCGGGGCAATGAAGCAAGGCGTTGCTGAATTAGCCGTAGGGAATTATTTTACCTTTATGAAATTGTTCATGAATTAGACAAAAGTGTTTATGTCCCTGCTATGAGTAGGATCATTATCACAGTTTCTTGTTTGGACAAGAAAGCTCTCTATCATAATAAAAGACGAATGTTGTTCAATTTTTTCTTATATGCATTATTGTAAAAGCAATATTGTCTAATGGATTGTATATCCTTGATCATGATAATTTGATCTATAACATTAATACCAAGAGGTTTGCATATAATGATATGAACTTCACTTTTCTTTAGCATTATCGTTTAGGCCACATGAATAAGAGATACATATCTAGAACTCCATATGGAGGGATTTCTGGAACTCATTTGATTATTAAATTATATGAGACATGTAAGACTTATTTATTAGGAAAAGAGATGATCTTTTGGGAATCATACATATTGATGTATGTAGGCCACTAAACACAAATGCTAAAATGGTTTTTCAGTACTTCATCATATTTACTGATGGGATCAGAGAAGTATGGATTTGTTTATCTTGTGAAAATACAAATTAGAATCCTTTGAAGAGTTCAAGGAATTCAAGAATAAAGTAGAGAACCAGCTTGGCAAAAGTATCAGGGCTCTACGATTGGATCGTAGAGGAGAGTACTTGATCCAAGAGTTTGACAAGCATTTATGGGAGTGTTGGATATGATCCAAACTCGCTCCACCCAGCAAGCCACGTGGGTTTGGCGTGTCTAAGAGGAGAGTTGGGACCTTGTTGGACACGGTTTGGTCCATGATGAGTCAAACATAACTTCCAGTTACTTTTAGGGGCTATGTTCTAATTACAGCAAATTTCGCCCTTAACCTTGTTCAATCTAAAGCATATTATGAAAAACACCAAATGAGATATGGACTAGTAAGCGTCCTAGTATGTCGTTCATAAAGAATTTGGGGTAATGAATTTTATGTAAAAGATTTTAACAGATAAACTTGGACCCAAGTCAGATAAATGTTTTGTGGGATATCCTGAAAATGATATTATTTCTACAACCCAATCGAGAACAAACTGTTTGTTGCTCAAACCACTGTGTTTCAAGATAGATATGGTCTCTAAAAGAAACAGTGGGAGGGAAGTAGAACTTGAAGGAGTTCAAGAACCACACCAGAACATTAATCCTTATGATGGAACATGAGCAGGACCACAAAGGTGTTTTGGAGCAACCTACTCAGGAAACACAAGAACCTAGTAAGTCAGGTAGGATATGTCAAGGAGCTAGAGAAACACGGATTTATCATAACCCGTGATATATTGCTCAGCCAGAACCTATGAGATGGCCACGTGTGGGCCATACTCTCATAAATGGCTTGGAACCATGAGATACGCTATGGAATCCATGTATACCAACAAAGTATGGACTTTGGTGGAATCACCTGAAAGGGTAGGACTCATAGGGTGCAAGTTGGTTATGAGGAAACCAACATGGATGGTAATACGATTATTTTTTAAGGGACAATTGGTTGAAAAAGGTTTCATGTGAGTTCATAGTGTAGACTATGACGAAATCTTTCCCAAGTTGTGATGCTTAAATCCATTCGCATCTTGCTTGTAGCAATATGTCTAAAGATTGAGTCAAGCTTCTTGGAGTTGGATTCTTCAAATTGATGATGCAATCAAAGGAGTTTGGTTCCATAAAAATTGAAGATGAGACTTGTGTTTACAAGAAGGTTAGTGGGAGCATAGTTATGTTTCTGGTCTTGTATGTAGAGACATACCAATCATTGGGAATAATTTCCTTACTTGGCAATCTTACGTAGATAGACTAGGGAATTAAATCTTCAATGATAGACTTAGGCGAAGCAACCTATGAAGATCTATGGAGATAGATCAAGGTGGTTGTGAGACTTAGGTCATAGTGCATATATTGACAAAGGTGTTGAAATAGTTCAACATGTATAGAATATGGATTCTACCTATGTCACATGAAATTAGTTTTTGGAAGACTAATTGTCTTTCCAATTAAATTGGGAGAGGGACCCTATGAATGAGATTCATGAGATACGCCATGCTATGTACTAGGCCAGACGTGTCATATGGCATGACACAAAGACACCAATCAAATCCGGGTGAGAGTCACTGGATAATTGTCAAGGCTATCCTTTAGTACTTGAGAAGCACTAAGGAAGAATTCTTGATAAATAGAGGATACGAAGAGTTTACTGTAAAGAGTTACAGTAATGTGAACTTCAAATCTAACAAAGAATATTTCAGATTATTAAGGTCAAGTTTTATGTTTTGCACTAGTGGGAGCGACTGTGAGCTGGAAAGGGCATTTTTGTACAAGTAAATGATTTTTTTGAGGGAAATGAGTTTTTATTTCAAACGAGGAAAGTTAAAACAACATAGCGAAACGACCGCAACTAGAGTGGTAGCTCGAGTGGTAGAGCGTTCGAAGCCCCTACATAAGGTCCCAGGTTTGAACCCGGTTGACAAAAAAAACAAATTTTCAAATATATATATATATATATATTGTTAAACGACCTAAAATAAGAGGGATGAAACGCTACGTCTCAAACCAACTTGGCAAAATGGACAAAGTAAACTTTATTGAATAATTAGTTAACAAACATTTATTAAAATTGATGGAAAAACACTCATCCATTTGCGAGAAATGGGCGATTTAACAAGTGAAGTATAGTCTATTTAAAAGGGCAGGGGCAGTGCGCTGGCGACGTGTGTTTGGGATGAGGAGTAGGAAGATCTCTTCTCAAGGTTTTGGAGTGGATTAATCTTAATCTAAAACTCAGTCTTCCAAACAATCAATTATCTAACTGAATTTGGATGTAATAAATAACTTAGGGGACGATTATCCCGCACAACGGAAGGTTTGAAAGAGAAAGATCATGGCGAGAAGACGCGACATGTAGAGAGAGATCGAAAGGAAAATTCAACGAAATATCCTGTTAGAACGAAAGAGGGAGATGAAAAGAGAACAAAGAAGAGCGGTTGCTATGGAAATGTGAGTCCCTCTATGGATTACCCGGACGATCCCACCTGGCATCGATGAGATCACTATTGTTGATATCTCACTTTCTGAACCTCGAAATTACGGTTAGCTCCACATGACGATCCACACACTTGCGCTAGGCGAACCGTAGCCGCCGCCGCCAGTACCTCCATGGTCATCTCTAGCTTTCTTGGGGCCTATGGCGACTATTAAATTTAGTCCCCCTCACATTAAAATCATTTAAAGTAACCACCATAGAAGTTTTTATAAAATGAATTTCACATTAATAAATTCACAAAGAAAAACTATCTTGATAGTAGTTTTTATATATTTCAATTCGACACAAGAAAAAAATAACTACGCGGTATATATTTTGTACAACTTTCTTTCATTATCTTATACATTTTCAACGTTTATTTGGCGTAATAGAAATGTTGGTTTATAAAGGGTGAGTGTGTTGGTTGGTTAATTGTAGGAGAGCGAGTGATCCGGATGAGCGTATGTTGTTGTTTGGTGGATAGAGACTAAAATGGATTGTAATGTAAAGATGAATGGCAAGTGAAGATAGAGTAGTAGTATTGGAGTGGAGGGAAAAACTTTTGATTAGTTGTTAGGAACATGGGACATGAAGTCCTATTTATAGAACCCTAAGTCGATAGATCGATGTTCCACCATTAGCTTTCTAGATTTTTCTACTTAGTCTTTGGTTCTACATCCTTCTACAACAAGGATCCTAATGTTTTTAGTAAATAAAAACAGGGGCGGATCCAAAAATTTGGTCTAATGGGGGCTAGAAAAAATTTCAAGTTTAATGAAGAACATTTCGATAAATTGTGAAGTATTTAAGGGTTAGAATGATGACTTTAATAGATTGCTGAAGCGAATATACAACATGAGTGGCTAATGTAATTATATTAACGAAATGTAGGGTAAATGGTGTAAATATCAAAACTTGATTGGGGGCTAAGATAATTAAATAAACAAAATATAGGGTGAAAATTGTACATTTCAAAATTCGAGCGGGAGCTTTAGCCCCCACTAGTCTCCATATATATCAGCCACTAAATACAAACTAATTTCTAGACTATTCTAAAAATTCAAACTAATCCTAGATAATTACAAGTAGTTTTTTTTTTTGCAACAAGCTTGTAACTTTATTTAATATTGGGCTAATTCAGATACCCAAACATTGTAAAAGCTAGCTGGGAAAGTGGCCCAAATACAACATGCATCAAGTTGCAAACCCAACTTGGCAAGCCCGTGAGCAAGGGAATTTTTGAAAAGTAGAGGTCCTGATAAACTAACACACTCAGATACTAGTCTCTGGTTTTCAGTACAGCCGCCTCCCTTCTTTCTGAGAGAGCGAACCTTCAGGACGAGTGGTTTGCAATCGATCGCAACCACCATATGAGTGAGACCCATTTCGAGAGCTTTTGATAGAGCAAATGCCATGGCCAATGCTTCTGAGGTGAACGCTAATGGAGTAAAAGGCAGCGGAAAGGAGAAAGAAGACACCAAGTCGCCATTTACGGTTCGAATCGAAACCGATCCACTCGATCGTTGCTGTCGGTTATCCATCGCAGCATCGACAGTAAGTTTCAGCGCGCCCGAAACTGGATGAGTCCAACCTTCGTTTTGGTATTCCATATCCATATCTGCATGTTGTGATCTATTGGCCAAATAATCAAGATAAGTACTTTCTTTAAATTCCGAATGCAAAGCTAGAGCATTAGTAACAATCGTACTCATCTCTGTTATCTCAGATTGAAAAATCAGTTTGTTTCTAGAAATCCAAATACTCCACAAAAGGTGGATGAAAATCTGAGCTTCTTCTTTAGATTGAGATAACATAATTTGATACTTCTAATGTTAAAAGGCAAATTCATTGCATGAATTTGAAAATCCAGTAACAGAGAGCTCCAAACATGCCTAATTTTAGGACAATCAAGGAAAACATATGAATCTGACTCGTCGTGGAGATAGCACAAACAGCAATAAATTGGTATGTTAACCATCTTTTCTGCAAATTATTGTTAGTAGGGATACAATGGTTAAGGACCCGTTCATGCTATTTTATTGGGTATAGGTATAAAATTGTGAACCCGAACTAACTTCGATTGATCATGGGTTTGAAGTTGGAAAAACTGATTAGGGCCGGTCCGGTCCGATTAAAGTTTTATATGAAAAATTTACATATTTTTTAGTTAGATAATACCGTCCAAGTTAAATTTTATAAGACCGAACAATATTTTTAGTTGATTTTCCTCAACTTCTGCATTAATATGATTTTCTCCATCGACTAGAGTGTCAGATTGGGCTTTGTTATGTATTAATAACATTATAATTTGTTTCTTTTTTCCGATTTGTACTAAATATGTGTTGCTAATAGACATAAGTTTGCCAACAGATTGTGACATTTTGAACCCGGCTAAACCCGGCCGAACCGGTCCGAGTCGAAAGGCTTGATCGGGTTTGGGTTTGTCGACCACTTGATTGGGTTTGGGTATCGATATGACCAACCCGGGATCATTGGGTTGGGTAGGAAACAAAGCCCTCACCTGCCCAACCCGGTTCGTGCTCTGTCCTACGAAACACATACGACACCACGATAGAATGTCTAGTCCTACAACTATGCATAACTCTCGGGCTCCGAACCAACGTAGTCATTTAAAAGAAAATAAAAACATAATACATCTATCACTCACTCGTCAAAGTCTTTACCACAGTTTATAAGTTGAACTATATCCGACATAGGACCCATGGTGTACCTCCCAAACTATATGAAACTTGAAGTTTTTAAGGTGACCCATCATATAGCTCAAAAAAATGCACGATTTAAATAATATCCTGGACCTCAGACAATTCCTATGTAAGTAGACTCCAAGCAATGCTCCAAAAATTTTTGTTTAGATAATGAAATAATTAAGACTTTCAAGTCATTTTCATAGTAAGACAAACTGGCAAAGACTCCTACGTGGAAATCATTAATCAATAAGCCCCATATATTCTCCCATATGTACTAATGTTCCAACAGTCCAAAATTGTAACGATTAAAGCCATCGAAGACTCTTCGAATTGACCTCAAAGGAGCTTAGTCGAGGTGAGGGTGGTTGGGAAATCTCTTCGACCACTATGAAAGCACGCCTCTCCTCAACAATCCTAAATGACTCCGAAAAAACCCTCACGACATGCTCTTAAGTCTACATTATCATTATAACAAGCCCCTCGTACATATCATGAACTTCTCATTAAGACTCCACAGTTGTATGACAAATGAACCATGGGTTCACAACTTAGATACCCTACCGCTCCTCCTTGCATCTATTAGACTTATAGTTTTTAACAATCAAATCTCAACACTTCACCCTTAGATTCCCGCGAAAGCCACGTTCTCAAATACATCACCACAGAGAACACCTATCGATGGACCCTCACGAGTCTTGAATCTCGATAGGTGAATGGTCGTATCCAACCATTTAAGGGTGGTCTCCACTACTTTTCCATTTACCAAAAAGGATGGCTCCTAGAAACCCCAAGGAAAACTGATTTCTACTCGATAACTTAACGACCCAGTCTATAAATCAAATAGGTAAAGATAGGTAAGAGACCTAAGCTACCCTCATCCAAATGGCTTGTTCTAATTTTAAATTTATTGACCTAGTTATAATTTAAGTTTCCCTAAAAGTTTTTATCCCATTTGAAAAGTTCCGCTCTTATACCACCTGTAACACCCTCAAAATTACAACACTGGAAACCCGGGAGGGTGTTATTCAAGAGTGGAAACAAAACCAAGATAATCCAAATGTTATTAAATATAATACTTTATTACATATGTCTCTGAACCTCAAACACGACTACAGACTTATTCTAAGATGTAGAGATTACATTGAATGTGTTTAAAGTAAATAATTAGTGATTCAAATCTAGGTGAGTCTCGGTTCCCGCCAAGTCCATGCCTCCAGCCTATAAACATGTGGTGGGTTAAAAACAAAACAGGACACCATAGTTTCTGAAAGTTAGCACAAACTGAGTAAGGTAACGTCCAAGCATGTAAATAGAGTAAGAGACGTATTTTGACAAAAATATTAATTAATATAATAAACGTAAGAATTTCGCAAAGAAAGCCATGTAAAAGTAAGGACTCTAGAGAAGAATATTCATTTTCATCAACTTTCATTTCTTTAAGAATAACAAGTATACCGCTTCAATCTTTAACCATGGCCCTATTCGAGCTTACCAAAAATTACGTTCGCTTTTCCAAAAATTTCACTTTGTTACCGAGTACAGAAAATCATATATTATAGTTGCTTGTAACGGGATAAAGTAACCATCCAATATCTCATAACCTGGCAACCTAGACCTTAAGTGTCAACACCCCCTTAAGGGTTCGTGCGCACAGAAAGGTGAGTACTAGGAGCGACTCAAGACTAACTGCTACCGAGTTAACTAATAAGTCAAATGACGGCCATAGCCATAACCAAATAAGAAGTAATCCAACTCCCGTACAACCGTCTTTTCACTTTACGTTAATTACACATGTTAATTTCATATCATGTGTGGAGCAAATTTTTTTTAAGAAAATTAATTCATTTCCGAGTAAATCAAGTAATGGAGACGGTGTAAAGTACAGAAAAGAAATGAATCATGATTTTAAAAAAATACAATAAGAAGGACACGTAAGGAAGAAAGGGAAGGCCTGGCACATTAACTTACCTTGAACCGAAATAGCAAGCTAGATAGATTAACTCCTAGAAGTGGAAGAATCCTTCGTCTGATAATTCTTCGCAAAATGAAGAAGTGACATGCGAGATGTAGTGTACAGCGTACAACTAGCAGCTGGAATTGCGGTTGTTGCTACTAGGCTGCCACTGGTCGGCCCAGGCAAAAGGTACGCGCTAACGTGAGATGGGGAAAAAATGAGGGTTGGTTCATTAATTTGATGAAGAATAAAGGTGGTGGTGACTGGATAAATTTACAGAGAGAGAGAGAGGTGAAGAGAATGATGATGATGTTGAGAGTAAGGAAAATGACGGATGGGTATTTATCGGTAAATGAGAAGAAACAGGCTTTAATAGATGGATTAAGCAACGGGGTAGTAAATAGTGAAATGAGCTAGATTTTAATAAAACTAATGGGAGCCAAACTGACTCATTAATAAGAGGTAATGGACATCAGTTGTCCAAAATAAGCGAACTTATTTGTGAGATAATTCAGAAAACTGAGGGATTTCATTACCTGTAGTAATTAGGTAGGTTACGTGTAATTAACTAGGTAATTATGATTACGAACCTGAATAAGTTTTAGGAAAAAAGATTGTTTTCGTATCATGAATACTTAACTATAAATAGGAATAATATCAGAGAATTAAAATAAAGGAATTAATTATGAAATAATTGGAGTAAGAATTTGAGATATTATTTGAAAGACTCGAATTAAAGTTTAAGAAATTATACTATAGGAATTCAAAAGTCAATCCAAAATAAATATATAAATGACTAAATTACCCATGTTAGTTTAAAATGACCATAGTATCCGTCTTTTTAAAATGGGGTATTTCATTCTTCCCCACTTATAAAGAGCTTCGTCCGCGAAGCTTAAACCAAACGCTTCACAACCTGTTAAGGTCAGGTCTCTAAGCGATGCAAGACCGTCTAGGGAAAACACGAGTGGTACGTGTGAAAAGTGTATGAGAAGTAACGCAATATAATTTGCCGACATGACGTATTAAACGAAATGTTAATGCGATACTAACATGATAGGCATGGTAATGTTGGAATTGTGCCCTAGAAACAATCAATTTATTGTGACGAATGGATTTACAATTCATTATGCTATCGATATGGAGATATGATAACATGAATGAAGTCCTTATAATATAAATGTTATATTCTTAAATATCCCTAGTCCGTTATAATGATTAATAGGACAATCATGTATACACTAGTATGGGGTTGGATTGATATGGAGATATCACGATCCAACACATGGGTATGCATTAGGGGTAATGGCTTACTGGATAGACCCACAACGAGAAGGATACATTGGATTATGTCAAAGTCACAATCGCTTCTCGTAGTGTCAGTTATATTGTAATCCTTAGACTTGAAGTCACTAGATACTCTAGTTGTGGAATACCATACTTTGATGCTATCCAACGTTGTGCCTTAACCAGACAACTATAAAGATAACTATCGGGCATGATAGGAAGCAAGCTTAGAGATCGTAGTGATGTAGTGAGGATTTTTCCCTCCCACATAATGGGAGTAAATATCCATGGCCACTCGAGGAATAGTGCTTATTGAATGTCTGACCACACTCAGATAAATCAATATGGAGATATTGATGTTATCTGCTTACATAAGCATATTCTCAGGATCGAGAAACTATGAATTGGATATACGAGTGCGAGTATTATGTCTCGTCTCCAATCCGGATATAGAGACAAAGTGATAAACGCAATATGTGATATTGGGCACAAGGTTTGTCATGATGACTATTCTATTTGTTGGCTAGAATGGATGTCTTGCTAGAGGTCGCTCCATATTAGTAAATAGTTACTACCAACTAAATAGAACCTATGGGGTCACACGCCATATAGGGGTGAACTAGACTTGAGAATAAATAATTAATGTGATTAATTAATTAGAAAGATCAAATCGCAACAACTTGCTAACTTAGTATGACTAATTCATGTAGAGACATGATTAGCATTAAATTGCAAAGAGAACTAATCCATGTATGGACATGATTAGGACTAGTTTGCAACAAGGGACTAATCCTTATTTGAGTAGGATTAGGAGAGGGGTTCTTTATGTAGTAGGACAAGGAGTTGTTGGACTGTATAAAGAACACTCCTAGCTTACTTTTCTCTACACATCTACATGATTAGAGTAAGAGAATAAATGAAGGATAGAGAGCAAGTCTCAAAGGAGGGCCGAACCCCCCTTGGGACCGCCCCCTACCCGTCGGCCGTAAAAGGGAGCCGCCCACCTTGGTGCTCCATTGTTGCGTGATTTCTTCTTCGTCTTCCATTCTTCCTAACTAGCACAAGGAGTTGGAGGAACTAGATCTCACCTCTAGGCGTGGATCAACCATATAGACGTGACACAATTCACGTTACAAGTCATCACAGGAGACCTCTAAGGTGTGTTACTTGTTTCTTCCCTTACCATCGTTATGACTCTCTTCATGTGATTCTTGGAGGGTCTTGAATGTATAATTCTTTCTTCCGCTGCGTATCCATAATCAAAACCCAACAGTGGTATCAGAGCCACAGGTCGTAGAGAATAACGTGGTTATGTGTTACAATTAATGTAGTTTTACACTTTAAATTATTGTTTATCGCCTAAAACGGATAAATCAAGAATATTGATGCAATTTGTCAATAACACAATCAAACAAGAACTAATTTTACATGCGATGTAGGAATTAGTGAGTTTGAGAAATTTTAGGATCTTAGATCTAGGTTTCATGGGCATCCAATTGAAAAAAAGGAGTCTTTTTCAGTTAGGAAACAACCAAACTTGGGCAACAAGGCAAGGAGTTGTTTTGGAAACAACTCCTAAAGGAGGTTCGCCCCCCCTAAGGGACCGCCCCTCCTTCCTTGCCGCCCAATCTAGGTTCGGCCAAGGGGCCGGGGCAGCCCTAGCGCACGGCCTAGCCGTGTGGGCTAGGGGCCAGTCGGCCTAAGGCCAATGGACAGTCCATTCAGGGGTTCGGCCATGTTTTGGTGGGCCCTCTTGGACCGTTTTGACCCTAGTGAATCCTTAAATCAACTATGTGCATGTGGTTATTGGATATGGCCTTAGATGTGGTTTGTTATGGATGTTTAATTTTGTGGTTTGTTTACGGCCTGCGAGCTGATCAATTCTTTGTAATAATTATTTTGGGTTTACGGCCCGCGAGCCGGTATTTTTCTCAACTTGTGAGATTTATTTTATTTAGTATAGATGTTAGCTAGTACTAGATAAAATATATAGATAGCCAAGATTGAAGAAAATACGCCCAACGAATTAAAAGGAGCCACAACATGGAGCATTCCACAAGGCTATGAAGGATGGACCAAGAGATGGAGGCACATGGAGATGGGTTTTTCATTCTAGGGTTCATAGATATTCTCATTGGCTTGAGAATATCTTAGTCTAGGAGGTCATATCCATATCACGTTATTTTCTGTTTTGTGGATGTTTACTTTATTGTCTTATTATTGTTGTTGGTGCATGGATGGTGCATGCAATTTGATAATAAGATAATTAACAACCCGGATCTTTTATTTGAAGTTGTGCCCAAACTCAAAAATAAATAGATCAGTTGATATGGATCAACAAAACAATTTAAAATTGAAAATAAAATCCCTCAATTTAAATATTCCGTTTTTGCCTTCTCTTGTCTAAACACCCTTCATGATCAGGGTCTATTAAATTCGGGCTAGCCAAAGCAAAGCGGTTTTAATTCACCATGATGTGTTGCGGACGATACAAGAAAGTAATGTGTGTATGTTGTAGCAAGAGGTTGGACGCAACTGGGTAATATCAATTGGATTCATGAGCCTAGAGGCATGACAATTAGGCGTTATCTAAAGGATAAAGAATAATGAGTTATTCGCCTAATTGGACCAAGAGTTGCATAGGATACAATTGGAATGGTTACTACCTAAATAACTAATTTTGGGTGACTTGCCAAAGTAAGCTCAAAATAAGTGAAATATGGATCTTGGCCCACTAGAAAATATATAATATTTTCCGCATTAATATCTTGAGGGTTATTAATCAGTAGAAAAATAGTGGGAGCTATGTTTGACAACTTAAATCCTTGTTGAATGTAGTTATACATCACAATGCTTTGCATAATCCTATAGTGTTGAATACCCATGGCATTAAACAAACAAAACACGACCATATGTCCATAAGATGGACAAGCTATCTGGAATCTATTTTCTAGGTTGGTATAAAATTGAGAATTGTTCTCAAATAAAAAGAGAAATTGTTGTACATCGTAGAACATAAAATTCTCTTCCCACCAACTACAAGACACACTAATCATAATGGAAGGAACATCAAATAATAATTCTTTGAATGAAACTTCCCTCATGTAAAGCTGCCATGAACTCTGAGCTTTGTAAGCAAGATGAGAGGATGAAGGCGTATGATATGGTCATACATTGAAAGAAGCTCTTTCAAAAGACGAGCTAGACATGAAAGGTTTGAAGTTTTGCTCCACTTTGCGTTATGCAACTAAGCTAATTCAATATGATTGAAAGATTAGTGAATGGGTGTTATCTATGAGATAGATAAAGAATAAACGGTCATTCACCCAAGTGGACCAAGAATTGCATTAGATGCAATTATAGTTTAACTCCTCTAAACTAGAGTCACCTCCCCTAAACTTCATTTCAACTAATTTGTTACTTATCAAAACTACAAATATAACCCTGTTCTTTAATTTAGTTGATTTATAACTTCTTAAAACTACAATTAAGCCCCCCCCCCCCACTTAGTTTGATTAATATATAACTTCTTTCAACTACAACCACCTCCTTATTCTTCAAATTAACAACTTTATATTCTTGAAAACTACAATTACAACCATCCATTTTGTCCAACTACTTTATAACTTTCTCAAAAATACAATTACAACCATATTCTTTTATTTAATTAATTCATAACTTCTATAAATCACAAATAATACCCCAAACTTTATGTAAAATCATCAAATCACCTTCTTGTATAAAAATCGGGGTATTACACATCATCCCAACCATTTTTGTCATTCTAGTTATGCCTGCGGGAGACGTTCCGATTTTTCTTGGTAGGCCTTTTTGGCTACTGGTCGGACGTTGATAGATGTGGAAAATGGGGAGTTGATCATGAGGATGAATGATGCTCTGGAGACTTTTCGAGTCTCCAATCTTACACCCCAGCAGTCTCAGGTGCAAATTCCATTGTTAGAAGTGACAAGTGAGGAGCCACATGATCCTAAAGTAAAGCACAAGGTGGTTTGAAGATGTACAGTGGAAGAAGGAAGATGGGGCACGTCTTGCCAAGCCACCTTTCTAGGTGGAAGAGGTAACATGGTCGGGCCATCGACCGTAAATTACAAGCGCTGCTTGGGACGCAACCCAATGTAGAGTAGGATGCTTTTTGTTTTTCTTTACGAGTTCTTTATATTTGGTTGTGAGGGGTGCGAGAGAGTGGACCAATTCTTCCAATCAGCGTGCAGGGACACAGGTACAGAAGATGCACCGGATTCCCCTTCTTGATGTGTGTGCTAGAGATTGCACGAGATTGTTGAAAGAAAAATCACCACATGAGTATTCATAAACGAAATAGAGAATTGCTCGAGGTCGAGGATCAATTCCAATATGTTGAGTTCCACATGCATGAGAGGGTTGTCGTCTATATCTTACACATCTGAATCCAGGTGCGTAGAGACTTCTCTGGAAATGGTCAGCGGTCCACAAGACCCTTTCTTCTTGCAATTTTGGGGCAACGGTGCCCATGTAGGTCTGGGCACCCATGTACCCCTAACACTCACTATTTTCTATGTTTGAGAGGTAACTGCGTATATTCACCGCCTGCACATTTAAGCGAGGAAACCTCCTATTTGATCTATCAATTTGCTGAGGACAACGAAACGCTCAAGTGTAGGGAGGTTGTGTCTAACTTTGCTAGCCATGTTTGTTTGCATTAACCTTGTCACATGTAGTTTGTGTAGTACTGTGTTCATGTGGTTAGTGTAGAGTGATGTGTAATTTTTTTATTGTGCTAGTTTTATATTTATGCATTTGTTAGGACTTTTACTTTATTGAGCCCCCCTATCCAATCATTGTGGTTAATCGAGCTGGCCATTTTCATATAGAGTAGGAAAATATGGGAAAATAAAAAAATAGAAAAACGTAAAATCCATAAAAATTAAACATTTGAGAAAAGGCAATTGAAGTAGTTTGAACCTGGCGAGAGCTTAATGATAGTATTCTCTAGGAGTGTGAAGCGCCACGGTGAGGCAGTTGACGCTTGAATCCGGATGGGAGGCTGCTTATAGAGCGGATGCACACGAAAAGTGCGAGTAGCTGTCTCTCGGGCTTAGATATCCTACGAGTTCTACAACGACGTCATTTAGGTAGGCGTCAACCCTCCTCGTAGTGGCAATGTAACAGATGTGCAAGTGATATATTTTGGGGGCTCACTGGTCATGTCTCTGATTTTTAGGTCCACTAGTTACCCACTTTGATACGTTTACGTCTGTTATTCACAACCTCTAGCCTAGGAAACCTTTCATTATTGTAACACCCCTCGATTCCCGCGCCTTCCGTTCCGGACCGGAGAGCCCAGGAGGATGCTACTTAAAATGAATCGGCGGAAATCAAGAACAACACATCCAAAATTATACATTACAAACTTTGAATTTGTCTCGAACGATATTTTACATACTTTTACACAATGTGAGATTAGACTAAGAGTTTAACTTCTTAATAATACTACCATACACTACATGAGTCTGCGAATCCCCTTATGCCAAGCTTCCTTCTCCTATACCTGCGGGGGAATGAAACAAAGACCGCAGTTTTTCCAAAGTCAGCAAGAAATGCTGAGTAAGTAAACACCCAAACACGTAAACCGGATAAGAGGCAATTTTGTTTAATAAACAAGGATGACATGTACGAAGTAAGCAAATATGTTATCACCGTTAACCATGTGTGAAAAGAGATAAATTTTCCAACTCTTTATTTAATTTTGCATTCCCAAATCGTCACAATGTGAATATAACCAAGAGGATCATTTTCAACCATAACATTTTCCCAATTAAGGGGTTTCCAAAATCCAAATACTCCTTTTTATTTTCTCATAAAAATTCATATTGATATTTAGTTGTAGCGGGGAACGAACCAATCCATATCCATAATCCATAATCCATAATCCATCACAGTATCTCATAAGTATCCAACCATATCCCATGCATCCAAGACCTTAAGTGCCGGCACCCCCCTAAGACTACTCGCGGCCAGAGGGGTGAGTACATGGAGCAGCCCGGGGCTAATTGCAACCGAGCAAAATATATAATAATCCAAATCCAAATAATGTTCCGCCGCACAACTGTTTCCACTTTACGTTATTACGCATTATTATTTTCCATGTGATAAGTTTGCAAGAAAACATTTGGACACATAATTGAAATCTCACATCAACACGTATATCACAAACCATATTTTGAGACATAAAATCATAAAAATATTTAGACACGAAAGGAGGACGGTCACACTAGGTAAGGCATGTTTACTCACCTCAAGTAGCAATAGCAAATATCAAGATATAGCTCCTACGGGTAGACATAGCCTTTGTCTACGAGCACGTCGCCTACAATTTATAATTTCTAATCAATGCAAGTCCAACTAGCATGTTAAATGATACTATGCGATGAATGTTCTACTTCTTTAGTGGACTCTTTATTTCTTTATATTCACGACGATCCAAACCCCTTATTCTATTTATTTAAAACTAATTTTAAGCCAAAATATAAAGTGAACTTTCATCTTCTATACGTAGAGTGACAATACTTGATAATTAGATAAATGTTTGTTAAATACTTTTATGTTGAAAAGCTCATATTCAATTAAGTACACAATTAGCCATAAACTCTCAACTTATAAGTATGTGGAGCTTGTACATACAATAATATATCAAATAAATGATATAATTTATCTAATAAATAGCATAAGTAATACCCAATATTGAAATAATTCACGTTTAGAGAATTTATAAGACAACGTATTTTCTTACAATATATTTTAAATTCATAAAACTTCTCATAAAGCTTTTATAGCTATTTAATTGTGGCTATTTTTCCAAGTTATAAAAACATTGTCTTTTGCTCATTTTACTAGTGTAGTTGCACATAATCATTTAAACCAACAATTTTATTATTTAGTATCTAAAATCACTTTTGCTAAATATTTACACATATTTAGTTCATAATTTTGTAGATAAAATGATTAAATAATGACATAGCCAAAAATATTATATTCTCTTGCTAAGTGGTAAAATAGTGTGTATTTACGTATATGTGTGTGTATTTATATATATATTACAATGATTTACAAATAATAATTTTAATTGATTTATACGAATATTAAACTTATTTATGAAATTAAATTGTGCAAACATAATCCCAATACTCTATGAATTAATACTTTATTTGGTTTATGATATGACACTTTTTACCCTTAGATTTCTGTTTCATATAAAAGACTTCCCCAACTTTCAGTTTATTACAAAAATTACCTCGCTTTCACCCACATGAACATTATCATCATTTTTCCACAAATTCAACCCACAAATCTTCACCCACAAGTACAGCCATATGATTTTGATGTTAGAGAACTCAAATTCGAATCTAAATATGAAGATTAGAACCAAGAATCAACTGAAACGGTTACCAATTGGTAGAGAAATCGGTCGCCGAAGTTCGTCGGAATTTCGCCAGAGAATATGGTGCTCCGGCGATTTGGGTGGCTGTGGTTGGCGACCTGGAGCTCGGTCGAGCCTCTAGGAGCGTCGGGGAGTCTCTGGGAGTGAGGGAGAGCCGCGGAGGAGTCGCGGTGGCCAGGTCCTCGTCGGCTTGGGCTCTCGGGTCCGACTTTGACGGTGGCTTTCGACCACCGTTGTTGCTGCTGTTGGAACCTGTTCAAGAATCTGACCCGAAAAGGAAAAATAAATTGTAATAATAAAACTTACAGAGTCTAGAGAATTGCAGCAGTAAAGCAGAGACGATCTCGTGCATAGACACGATGGCCTTAAGGATTTATTCGCTCCCAATTAGTACTGTTGATCCGGAGCGAAGGCCTCCCAGGATAATCGCCTCTCACCGTGCAAGCAGAAGTACCGTCTGGAATTGCACCCGTCGAACCTGTTAGTTGGTGTGAATATCTCTCTGTGTTTGAAGGAGGAAGAGTACTAAACTGGATTTCGGAATGATGAAACAGAGGAAGGTGTCTGCCTTTTAAAGAAGACAGACACCCGTTAGGAACAGTTGGAAACGGTTGGGCAACGAAAACAGTTGTAACTGTTCAGAAATCAGTTACAAAACGGTCTGTTGAAGAATTATTTCCGGGCTGATTTTAATTCTGAAAAGGAGTTGGTTTCTGGCCCAAAAAGATTAAGTTGTTGTTTAATCAGGCCCAAGCCCACACCACACCACGTCACGGCCCGGCCCGTGCCCGTGCCCGAACCCGAGACCGAGCCGGTCGTCCGGACGGCGGCGGCGGCACGCGCGCCTGTGGTGATTCGGGCCATAGCTAGGTCCTCTCTCCTACACAAAATGTGTACCACCCAAAGGGCGTGCCCTATAGTGCAAACTTGAACTACATAAGGTGAACAAGTTTGTTCTTCCTTCCAATGTGGGATGAATTAATCTTCCCACTTGAAGTTGCCTCCTTCACCTTCTTGAGGTGCCATCTTCACCTATGAATTTTTCATTCACCCGAACTCGATTTGGGTCGAAATAAAGTAGTAGGTCGATCACCTCGACATAAGGTTTCCATAACTACTTTCACCTTGACGAATCGGCAACCCGATTCTTCACAAATCGGGTCCAAAGTCGACCCAAATCGACATTTTTCCAACAATCCCCCACATGAATGATAAATTTGGCTGAGTAAAATATCAAAGGATTGAGAGAGATATCACGCGAAAGATAATCGCATCGAGAAGGTAGTCAGAGACTTTGAACGTTCTCTTAGTGAAGTACCAACGGGTATACTGGCTTGTCAGTAGCGAATCGCCTTGAACTGCTTGCCGTGACGTATACCTAGTCATTAGCACCCACACAGTTATCATTCTTCCAATTACGATTCTCATTGTCGTGCCCGTTTTGGCCATGGAACACTTATGTCCTGGTTTCATGAGTGGTCTTAGAGAATTTAGCCTCGTCATTCTCCTAGAACCGGCCCCCAGTTCCCACTCATATAGGTGAGTCTCATAAAGAGTATCTTGCCATACCCCACTTGGTCGTTTGACCAAGATATGAGCTCATTAAAAGCTTCAACGCTTAACCTTGTCCAATGCAAGCGTCACTCGGCGTTCACCCTAGGAATAGGTTAGGAAATTAAATTTCCTCAGTGACTAAATATTTGCACGATAGGTAGGTTGGCCCTTTGAACTTAGTTATTGGGATCTCCAATCTTCTAAGTTGGGTTTCCGCTATGTGAAACTCGGTGAGATAGGCTTTAGTCCCATTCCCCTCGATGAACTAAACACTTGCTCTCTCGGTAATCCCTTTGTTAGAGGGTCTGCTAAGTTCTCCTTAGACTTCACGTAATCGATCGATATTATTCCATTTGAGAGCAATTGTTTAATGGTGTTGTGTCTACGATGAATATGTCTAGACTTACCATTATAGATACTATTTTGCGCCCTTCCAATTGCCGATTGACTATCGCAATGGATGCAAATAGGTGCCATTGGTTTTGGCCACATTGGAAGTTCTTCTAAAAATTGTCAAAGCCATTCTGCTTCTTCCCCTGATTTATCCAAGGCAATGAATTCGGATTTCATTGTGGATCTTGCAATGCAGGTTTGTTTAGAAGACTTCCATGACACGGCTGCACCTCCTAGGGTAAAGACATACCCACTCGTGGATTTAGAATCCCTTGTATCCGATATCCAATTGGCATCACTATACCCTTCAAGTACGGCTGGGTACTTAGTATAGTGCAGTCCCTATGTTAAAGTATGTCTTAAATACTTTAGCACCCGAGTCAATCCTTTCCAGTGATTTGCACTAGGATTGCTCGTGAATCGACTGAGTTTGCCAACTGCTTGAGCGATATCGGGTCTGGTGCAGTTCATGAGATACATTAGACTTTCGATAACTTGAGCATATTCCTTTTGCCTTACACTGGCCCCATGATTCTTGGCGAGGTGTAGATTAAGATCAACAGGAGTCTTAACTTCCTTGCCGTCGTTCTTGTCGAATTTCTCAAGTATCTTTCCAACATAGTGTGACTGAGATAATGTGTATCCACTTGATGTTCTAGTGATTTTCATCCCTAGTATAACATCTGCGATACCCATATCTTTCATCTCAAACTTTGTCGTCAACAATTTCTTTGTTGAATTGATGATATTCTTATTACTTCCCATAATTAACATATCATCGACATATAAGCAAACAATGACATAACCATCACGAGTGGTTTTGTATTAAACACACTTGTCACATTCATTTATATGAAAGCCATTTGATAACATTGCGTTATCAAATTTGACATGCCATTGTTTTGGTGCCTGTTTCAGCCCATAAAGAGATTTGACTAACCGACAAACCTTGTCTTCTTGTCCGGGAACATGAAAACCTTCAGGTTGCTCCACTTAAATCTCTTCATCCAATTCACCGTTCAAGAAAGCAGTCTTTACATCCATTTGGTGAATTTCGAGATTATTTAAAGCGGCAAGCGCTATAAGCATCCGAATGGATGTAATCCTTGTGACTGGTGAGTAGGTATCGAAATAATCGATACCTTCCTTTTGTTTGTATCCCTTTGCTACAAGGCGAGCCTTGTATTTTTCAACAGTTCCATCGGTTTTAAGCTTCCGAAAAAAAAATGTGCAACCTAATGGTTTGCAACCCGATGGAAGACTCACCAATTCCCATGTGTGATTTTGAAGTATTGATTCAATTTCACTATTTACCGCTTCCTTCCAATATGACGCCTCACTGCTAGACATAGCCTCCTTGTAGGATTGAGGCTCATTTTCTACCATATAGGTAAGAAAATCCGGTCCAAAGGTCTTTGCTGTTTCGGCCCGCTTTCTACGTCTAGGTTCTACCTCTTCTTCGGACTGTGCAGACGTGGAGTCACGAGTTCGTTTAGAACTTTCCACATTCTTGGTTTTGTACGGAAACACATCTTCAAAAAATGTAGCCGAACAAGACTCAAAAATAGTATTTTCGTGTATATCTTCAATTTCTGATTTTACAACCAGAAATCTATATGCACTACTATTATGAGCGTACCCGATGAAAACGCAGTCCACCATTTTCGGTCCCAATTTAACCTTTTTAGGTTCCTGTATTGCTACCTTTGCGAGACACCCCCACGCTTTGAGGTATTTGTAGGACGGCGCTTTTCCTTTCCATAGTTCATATGGAGTTTTGCTAAGCCTTTTCCGAGGAATCCTATTAAGGATAAGGTTAGCGTTCAGCAGGGCTTCCCCCCACAAGTTCTGAGGTAAACCCGAACTTATAAGTAATGCATTCATCATTTCCTTTAAAGTTCGATTTTTCCTCTCCGCAACGCCATTTTGTTGTGGCGAATACGGTGCCGTAGTTTGATGAATTATCCCACTTTCTAGACAAATATCTTTAAATGGTGATTCATATTCACCTCCTCGATCACTACGCACAATTTTAGTTTTTCTATCCAATTGATTTTCTACTTCATTTTTGTAATGTTTGAACATATCTACTGCTTCGTCTTTGCTTCTAAGAAGATAGACGTAGCAATATTTAGTGCAATCATCTAAGAAGGTAATGAAGTACTTCTTTCCTCCTCTTGTTTGCGTATATTTTAGATCGCATATATCTGTATGGATTACTCAAGAGCGGATGTCACTTTCCCATCAATTGGTCAGAAAGATTTCTTTGTTTGCTTTGCTTCAACGCACGTTTCGAATTTGTGGGATCTATCAATTTTTGCACTAGGAAGATGTTCCATAGACATTAACTTGCGAATGGATTCAAGATTTGCATGTCCTAATCTACTATGCCATAAATTAGAAGACTCCAACAAGTAAATAGAATTGGCGCTCTTATTTATAGCCTTAATTGGCGTCACAGTCATTACATTTAGCTTGAACATACCATCGCTAAGGTATCCCTGCCTACATACGAACCACTTTTCACTAGTACAATTTTGTCGGATTCGAAGACAAGCTTGAATCCTTTCTTAACTAAGACGGATCCCGAAACCAAGTTCTTGCGAATCTCCGGCACGTGGAGCACATCGTTGAGCACGAGCATCTTTCCCGAGGTCATTTTGAGAGTGACGGTGCCTTGTCCTTCAACGGTAGATGAGGCGGAGTTGCCCATGAAGACCGGTTCCCCATTTTTCACCTCCTCGTATTTGGTAAACATCGATTTGTCCGAGCAAATATGGCGTGTCGCGCCGGTGTCGACCCACCATTCCCGTGGGTTGCTGCCAATCATGTTCACCTCCGAGACGACCGCTGACAAGCGAATCCCATCATCCTCGTTTGCTTCCGCAACGTTGGCCTCGGACTTCTCTTTGTTCTTTTGAGGTTTGCGCTTCTTTTTGCACTCGCTTCGACGGTGTCCCGTTTTGCCGCAATTGAAACACTTCCCCTTGAACGATTTGTCACCCCCATCGGTGGATTTCATGTCCTTAGTATTTCTTTTCTTTTTCGGCCCTTGTTCCACGACGTTTGCTTTGGCTTGCACAATTCCTGTTTTGGGGTCGGCATTGCGGTTGTCCTCCTCAATCCTCAAGCGCACGATGAGTTCCTCGAGCTTGATTTCCTTGCGCTTATGCTTGAGATAATTTTTGAAGTCCTTCCACGATGGAGGCAACTTCTCAATTATGCAAGCGACTTGGAACGATTCGCTTAGAACCATCCCCTCGGCATGGATTTCATGGAGAATAACCTGCAATTCCTGAACCTGACTTATTACAGTCTTTGAATCTACCATACAATATTTCAGGAATCTAGCCACTACAAACTTTTTGGCCCCGGCATCTTCCGTTTTGTACTTTTTGTCTAAAGACTCCCACAATTCCCTAGCGGACTTAGCACCACAATACACACTATACAATGAATTGTCTAAGCCGTTAAGAATGTAGTTTTTAGCCAAAAAGTCTGACTGCTTCCACGCGTCTACCGCTGCCACGACATCCTTTTCAGAGTTTTCGGTCAACGCTGGTGCGTCTTCATTTAGAACGCCGGCCAAGTTGAGGGTTGTCAAGTAGAATAGCATTTTTTGTTGCCATCTCTTGAAATCCTTCCCGGTGAACTTTTCTGGACGTTCTCCATGTCCGCCGATAGCCATCACAGTCGCAGGTCTGGTGGTACTTCCAGAAGTGGTTCCTTCTGCCATTGCTGAAAATTTGCAACGCAAAATTCAGTACCAATGGATGTATATATAATAATATACTGTTATGTAAAAACAGCAACAAGATGATAATAACACAGTTTCTGAAATTTAACAGTAAATAAAATGAACTAAAAAATTAAATCAGAAACAACAATTCTTTCAATAATTGGTTCCGAAAGATATAGAAAGAAAAGTAACAGATAATCTGACTGTTTTAACGAAAACTAGAGAGAAACAGAAAAATTAACTGTTACAGAAAAATAAACGGAGCAGTCTAATTAACTGTTGCAAAAAAATTTCGACAAAACTGAAGAAATTTGACTGTAACAGAAAATTAAACAGCAGCAATATTTAACAGTAACAGAAAATTAACAATACCAGAAAATAATACTGAAACTGAAAATAAAGTGTACTGCAGAAACAAAAACAGAGACTGAAAATTTAACTGTTGCAGAAAAGATTGCGAACAGAAAAATTTTGCAGTCACGAACAGAACAGAACTGGAAAATTTTACAGAAAAGGAAAAATAACAGTACTGATTCTCGAACAGATTAACAATAAAGCCTTAAGATTGTTGGAACCTGTTCAAGAATCTGACCCGAAAAGGAAAAATAAATTGTAATAATATAACTTACAGAGTCTGGAGAATTGCAGCAGTAAAGCAGAGACGATCTCGTGCATAGACATGATGGCCTTAAGGCTTTACTCGCTCCCAATTGGTACTGTTGATCCGGAGCGAAGGCCTCCCAGGATAATCGCCTCTCACCGTGCAAGCAGAAGTACCGTCTGGAATTGCACCCGTCGAACCCGTTAGTTGGTGTGAATATCTCTCTGTGTTTGAAGGAGGAAGAGTACTAAACTGGATTTCAGAATGATGAAACAGAGGAAGGTGCCCGTTAGGAACAGTTGGAAACGGTTGGGCAACGAAAACAGTTGTAACTGTTCAAAAATCAGTTACAAAACGGTCTGGTGAAGAATTATTTCCGGGCTGATTTTAATTCTGAAAAGGAGTTGGTTTCTGGCCCAAAAAGATTAAGTTGTTGTTTAATCAGGCCCAAGCCCACACCACACCACGTCACGGCCCGTGCCCGAACCCGAGACCGAGCCGGCCGTCCGGACGGACGGCGGCTACGCGCGCGCGCGCGTGTGTGGTTATTCAGACCATAGCTAGGTCCTCTCTCCTACACAAAATGTGTACCAACCAAAGGGCGTGCCCTATAGTGCAAACTTGAACTACATAAGGTGAACAAGTTTGTTCTTCCTTCCAATGTGGGATGAATTAATCTTCCCACTTGAAGTTGCCTCCTTCACCTTCTAGAGGTGCCATCTTCACCTATGAATTTTTCATTCACCCGAACTCGATTTGAGTCGAAATAAAGTAGTAGGTCGATCACCTCGACATAAGGTTTCCATAACTACTTTCACCTCGACGAATCGACAACCCGATTCTTCACAAATCGGGTCCAAAGTCAACCCGAATCGACATTTTTCCAACAGCTGCTTCTTCTTTGGTTCAGGCGACCGGAGAGGTCGTCTAGGTGGTGGAAGGTCGAAGGGGGAGAGAGAGTGAGTGGAACAGGTGGTGGGAGTGAAGGGGATGTTGGTGGTGACGGCGGCAGTGGTGGTGGTAACGTTGATGGCGATGGTGGTGGTGGTGTCGTTGATGTTTGTGCTGTTGTTGTTGTTGCTGTTGATGGGTTCAGTTGGAGGAGAAAACAGAGGTGGGGAAGATAGGAGAGAGAGAGGCAGAGGAAGGTAGGTGGTGGTGTCGGCCATGGTGGTGGTGTCGATGGTTGAGATGGAGGTGGTGCTATGATGGTGATTGTTGTAGTTGTTATTTGTTGTTGCTGCTGCGTATGAGGGGAAGGCAGAGAGATTGAGGGAGAGATGGGGATGGTGGTGGTGATGAAGGTGAATGCTAGGGAGGTGGTGGTGTTGTTGGTGATGGCGATTGTGGAGTTGTTTGATGGTGGTGGTGGTTGTTGTAGCTGTTCTATTTTGGGCAGAGGGAGGTTGAGAGATTGAGGGAGAGATGGTGACTGTAATGGTGGAGATGGTGGTGGTGTTGGTGTCCGCAGGGGGGTGGTGATGGTGATGGTGGTTGTGGGTGTTGTTGTCTCTGATGGGTTTTTCCAAGACGGTGAGAGAGTGAGGTTGAGAGGGGGGGCTGTTATGGTGGTAGTGGTGCCCAAGGTGGTGGTGTCGGGTTGTTTTTCCCGAGGGGAAGAAGAGGTGAGATGATGATGGGGTGGTGTTGTGATTGTTGTTGTTTGTGTGTTGTTGTTGGAAGCAATGGAGGGGTTTTATAGAGGGGAGGAAGTAGGCACATTGGGAGGAAATATTTGAGGGTGAATGTTTTGTGAGGGTGTATGGGTGTGTGTGTGTGCCGTGAGGGAGAAGAGGAGGAACAAGAGAGAGAGAGAGAGAGAGAGAGAGAGAGAGAGAGAGAGATGTGTATTGTGGGAGAAGTGAAAAAAAAAATAATAATAATAATGAGGGTGTGTGTGGGTTTGTGTTTCTGCCGTGAGAGAGGGGAGAGAGAAAGAGATGGTGAGGGAAAAATGGGAAGAGAAGGAGCATTAATTAATTAATAGAAGAGGGGGATGAATTTGGTTGTAGAGAGGGAGGGGGAATTGTGAGAGAGAGGGATGGTGATGGAGGAGGTGGGAGTGTGTCCCGGTGGAGGAGGAAAGAGAGAGAATTAATTAATAGGAGGGGGAAGAGATGGAGATGTGTGAGGGAGGAGGGAGAGTTGAGAGACTTTCATACGTAGTGAAGAAAAAGAAGAGGGAGGAGAGAAAAAAAATGGATACCGGGTCGGGTTGGAGAAAAAAAAATACGGGTTGTTTGTATTACACGTATAGTTATACCGGGTGTGGTTCGGGTCAAAATAAAATACGGGTTAAACGTATTATTATTATTATACCGGGTTATACTTTTATACGGGTCGGGTAGGATAAAATACGAATTTCAATACATATTATGTACAAGTATAAATTATTTGCATACTTTAACTTTGATAAAAGACAATTACAACCCCTTACATCTAAAAATATTTGCACACTTTTATTTGTCTAAAATACACTAACCTCCCCATAATTTTATTAAGTTTAGTTTCAAAAGTTTTTGAACTACATTTACCTCCCCAACAATTCAATTTAATTAATTTATAACTTCTGTAAACTACAATTGTACCCCCAGTCAATATTTAGTTAACTGTTTATATTTCTTGAAATTATAACTACCTCCCCAATTTTGAACTAAATTAGTTTGAACTTTCCTAAACTATAATTATCTCCATACTCTTCAAATTAACAACTCTACATTTTTCAAACTACAATTATAACCCCACAAATTTTATCCAACTATTTTATAATGTCTCAAAACATACAATTTCAATTTTATTCTTTAATTAATTGATTTAGAACTTTTGTAAATCACAATTATAACCCCAAACTCTATCAAATTTATTAAATTACCCTCTTACATAAATATCGGGGTATTACAATTATGACTTCCATCACTTTTTAGAATGGCCTTTCCTAGGCGTCATGATAGAGGGAGTTGAGTTAGGATGTTCGATGAGGGTGTGTGCTCATATACTATCTTCAGTGGATTCTCTTACATGTTTCGTTTTACGAGGGGATGTGAGGGTGACTGAGAGACAACAGTAGCACACTCCGGTTTGGCGGTGAGTCGTGTCCTTACACCACGATCACAGGTGGAGTGCCGTAGGGCGTGACATTACTTCCCACGATATGGGGTGGGGTTTGGCTAAGTTTATAGGAGGACGTGCTGAGTTTTCATGTTATTCTTTATCTTAGGTGATGAGGAGGATCAGTTGGTTTAAAGCATGTGTCACATTGACTACCGGTTTTCAGAGATTTGGTTTACATTAAGCGTGGGGATGTCAACATATTACTCCACAATACTAAACACCAAACACCATCAGACCCAACATCGTGGGTATATCCAACCACTGCCACCAACCATTACACTACCAACCACAATCCATTCACCGAACCTAAACAACCCCTACTATCATAACCCAAAACCTCCACTGTACCATTACCAAACAACCATAGGGCGCCTTTACGGTATCCAGACGAACGGATCTGCACTGGACTCCCTGTTTGCCGGTGCTAGCCTGCTGGAGGAAGACGAACAATGTTGTCTCACAAAATCGGCTGGACATGGACAACTGCTCTCAAAGCCTAGGTTTTCTATCTCTCATACGAATATTGCTTAAAAGCATCACTTAACCTTCGTCATGCTGAATGTTATTTATAGGGATGAGAGAGTACAACTTGCCCTCTAACCCTAATAATTAGGATTAGTGTACATTCAAGTCCGAAATCCACAATTACTCTTTAGTCCTACGAATGAGCATCTAATTCCAGTTTGATCCACTCTCTTTTGTGACCCTGTGGGTTTCGTATTACGCTGGCATTAACAATTACAAACATTGAGCAGTATCTAATAATACATCAATGCTACCCAGGTAATAGGAATGTCAGGGATCTAGCTAACCTCTATGACCAATGTTACCGTGTCGTATAATCCATTTGTCCATATATCCCAATTAGACACAAAGCATGGAGTGTCACCCTTGCTTTTCCAATATATAGTTTCGCGATTCTCTGAGTAGACTTAGACATACAAATGACATCAATATCTCGTATTGATTCACTTGAGCACGACCATGCATTTTTCTAAGTCACACTCATCGAGTGGACATGGATATTTACTCATGTTATTTAGGAGGGACAAATTCTATCTACATCACCCACACCTCTCGACATGTTTTATAACATGTCCAATTATCGACTTTTATAACTACCTTGTCACAACGTGATGTTTGACGATATTAAAATATGTACTCCACATCTAGAGAATATAGTTACTTCAAGTCATAGGATCACAACACCATTGTCACTATGAAAAGCACTTGTGACACTCACATAACACCCATGTAGTGTTCTCATGGTGGGTCAATCCAGTACATCATTGCTCTTAATGCGTACCCATATGTTAGACTTGATATCTCATATCAATCAACCCACACACTAGTCTTGATGCATTATAGTCGTCCTAATTAACAATAATACTAGACTGGGGATATTTAAGAATACAACATTTCTTATTCTAAGGATTTCATTATGTGAACATATCTCCATATAGATAGCATGATAAATAGAAAACCTTTATAAATGTCACGATAAATAGATTGTCTCTGGGGTATACTCCAACACTTAAGGGTCGTAAAAGCCAAATTTTCTTATAGTGCTTGTCTCACATACCAAACAAGACTTTACTACATGAGAAATATATCGTGGGTGATTAGTATTGCCTATAGCCAAGTAACGTGATAAAATATAACTAGCTCACTCACTCGTGATACACAAGCTATTGACTTATTGATATAGTGTTGCCCCTCATGCACCCATCGTTTACATTGTATTGTTTCATTCTTACACCTTTCAAAAGAAAATGAAAGAAACAAAAATAACGGAAAAATAAGAAAAAATAGAGACACGTAAAGCCACTTGGTTTATTATGTCTAGCATACCTATGGGAAATCGAACTCATACCGCCACCAACACCGACAACAGGCTCGTCAAATTAAAAAATCACATCGTAAATCCCCAAACTATGCACCAATTTCGGGGGGGGGGGGGGGGGGTGTTTCGATGCTAGACCCTCAATTTGGGTCAGAAGCCTCCAACTTGTCGGGGGGAATAGAAAGAATGGTGATTATATACAAAAACCTAGCCACAAATTGGCGGAGTAATTTGGTCAAATTATTTTTTCTTTATCATGGTTGTGGCAATTAGAAATTGAAGAAGACAAGAAAGGAGAGATATGGGATATTTCAATTAGAAAAATGTAATGATGGTGGTGAGATAGAGAGAGATTGGTGGTTTTTTGTAGGGGAAAATATGCTTCATAGATTAAATAGGATCATCAAGTACATCATTAGAAATCAAATTTTGGAGCCAAGCCGGTCCTCTACCAATCCACTTTTCCGAATAATCTCTATATTTGCCCTTGAAGCTAGAAAATGTGCCACCCTGTTACATCCGCGCGAAATCCAGCGTGTGCGAACTTCTTCTAACTGATCGGCTAACACTTTCACCTCATAAACGATGTATGCAGTATGGGATTTGTCAGAATAACGTGGTCACTTTTTAAGGCGGTGAGGTCTTCAAGCAAGAAATTTGCATCACCTTCTATAATGATCTCCTGATAGCCCAAAGATTTGACGAAAAGCATGGCAGTGAGTACTGCCCGAGCTTCAGCTTCGCGGGGTGAATTGACACAGTGGAATACCAAAGAAATAGCTCCCATCCCCTTACCTTCAGTGTCGCGCAAGATTATACCTCCCGAAGCTAGATTGGCGGGTCAATAGCTCCATCGCAAGACATCGCCACAAACCCAGTAGGTGGCCGAACCCAGCCAACTTGCTGGTGGAAAGTGGGTTTGCCACCAGTTCGAGTACTGACCTCAAGATCATCAAGCTCCTGGATGCGACTGTCGATATCCACAACCATTTGGCCAATAGTTTTACACTTTTTGGTGAAGACTACTGAGTTTCTAGCATTCCAGACCTCTCAAACCATGATGCAAATTATTCGTCTCTCTATGCTCGTCGCTTTTTGAAGGAGATTTGCTAGCCAAAACTTAAAACCCAGATCAATTTTCAGAGATGGAGTATTTTGTCCCATGCTAGTCCACAGTTCCTTTCTCATCGCGCACTGTGAAAAAATATGACATTTTGTTTCACTATAATAACCACATTGAGCACACAAATTATTTACATGAATTCCTCTTCCCAGCAGATAGCCCAATGATTTGACGAAAAGCATCCCAGTAAGTAATGCCCGAGCTTCAGCTTCGCGGGGTGAATTGACACAGTGGAATACCACAAAGATTGGTGGTTCAAATACATATGAAGAAGTAAAACAATCCAAATGAGTGTGTAGACAATTTAATACAATGGCAGAATCATAACAAATTTGTAGAAATTGGAATCCAAAAAGCCCCAACTTGGTACCAAGAACTTTCCTATGGCCTTGATTTGTAAAACCGATCCATGATGAATATTACTTTATCTTCTTCCACTCTAGGTGTCATTATAATTTATGGAGTTATACTTGCAGCGAAGCGGAAGAAATGACTTATATGAGATCAAACAACAAACATGTACGACAAATGGGTGCTAGCTCAGTGGTAGAGCATTTGAAGCCCCTGCATAATGAACAACAGTTAGTGGCTGGTTGTGTGGTGGCAGTGCATGTACATGGTGAACATCATTAGTGGCTGGTTGTGTGGTGGCAGTGCTATGCACCACCTATGTTTCTTCTCTTTCAACATATTTCACTTTTTGTTACTATTCATTACGTCACTTTGACTCGGTAATTTGATTAACAAAACGAATAAACGATACAATAATTTGGTAATCTTTGCATGGTCTTGTACAACACCATGGAAAAATTTCCAAAAAATTATATCGTTTTGCTATCTAATCACCGAGTCAAAGTGACACAGTTACAGATTAAAAGTAGAAACGAAGGAAGTAGTTCTCTTAAAACTTGATCTCTGGGTTGGAATGGGAAGAAGAACCGGGGAAAGAGAGGTGGTGGTGGTTAGTTGATGAAGGAGGAGATATGGAGGATAGGTGTAGTGAGGAAGGAGAGAGAGTATGGGGGTAGTATAGTCGTTGCAAAGGTGGTTCGGTCCCGTCAATTACATTTTTTTTTTGGCTTTTCTCGCACCACAGGGTATAAAGTGTCTTTAGGCCTAAATGTAGGGGATGTTTCTGTATTTTACGTAAGGGATAGACCCGGCAACAGCGCTGAGTTTTGTACCAGTCAAACATTCGGATCAATCGGGAAATATCTAATTCGGGCATTTCCTGTTATTGCCGTATGAAACGGGTTTCGGTGCAATTAATTTGTTATTTTTTTCAGAGTAAACCCAGCTTTGGTTTCATTTTTCAGAAAAGCTCCTCCACAACCCTAATTTGTCGATATTATCTCTCACGGTGGGCGATTCATTTCACCTCTTCTTTCAATCTCTCCAAATCAAGGCGCAAACCCTTAAGTCTCTGATTTGCACAACCCTTCAGGTACGATTTCTTCTTCTTTTAACTGTTCTCGTCTTCTATTGGAGACGGGACTGAGTTGGTTCAGAGACAATTACATTGCTAGATACCTCTATAATCATGCTTGGGTAGTAAATCTGATGAAAAAATAGTTTACTAATGGTAGTGATTTCTGCCGACCTGTTATTCCCAGATTTGCTACAATCTTGTTAACTCTCGAATGCATTCTGATATTCAATGATTAGTAGTACTAAACGGATTGAGTCTGGCAATGCAAAATCGGTACATGGCAAAGAAATGGAGAAGTTTGTATTGTAAGGCGGTGAGTTTTGGCAAGATGAGTTGGTGTTGTTTCCGTTGGTAGCGACAATGGAGCTGTAATTGAAGAAATTGGGAACATATATGTTGTTGTTTAGATTGGACGGAAATTGGGGGAAGGAGAGAGAGCTGAACCCATCAACGTCTTCCTACCGGAGTGTTTACATAGCTATAACTAGAATTAGTTTGGACTCAGATGGCTGTTGTTTGCTGTGATATTTGAGATGATGGTGGTGGATTTTGTTGCTGGCCGGTTTATCCTTTTAGTATTCATAGATTTGAAGAGGGAAGAGATAGAGTGGGTAGATGGTGTGATATTGTTAGTTAGGCAAGGGTATGATGAACTTTCCACACATTTAGGAGTAAAATAGTCACAAGAAGTTGACACTACTGACGAACAAGACGGAGTCTATCGGAAGGGGGTAAAGTGTCCTAAGATTTGGCTTGATTGAGGGAGCAATGTGTCTTCATCCTAAGCATGAGGGGGTAGCGTGTCTTTGCGCCTAAAGACGGGGTGAAAGTGTCTTTTACCCATGACTATGTTATTAAGCAGTAACACTAGCCTGTAGCAGTCAGTTGGCACTTGTTTGGCAATGATCATATTGAGCAGAGGTGTGTTGACTGTTATAAAAAAAGTGTGTTATTAGATGTATATGTTGACATCTCACCATTCAAACTGTTTTGTTTGTTTGTTTGTTTGTTTGTTTGTTTATGCATGTAAACTTAAATGTCCATTTTCTTTCTCTGTCAATGGAAGTTTTTATTGTTTCTTGTCAGTCCGGCACCTTTCTTTCAATTCTTGCATGCATCAAACTTTTGGTCTTTTGTAGGCACCGATCACAACTTAGTTTTCTAAGGCCTTTGTCCTCAAATCAGAGATTTATTAATCATGTTGGCCACTTCTGTTCACATTTCAGGTTGCTTGGAACCTTTTTAAGTGAAGGGAAGAGAGTTTAACGTGTTAAATGTTCTCATAGTTATGAGATCATCCCTTGTACATTCTGCCAGTGACTTTGAAATCTCTGATAAACAATTCCAACCAAAATTGCGTTGTTTGGGAGAATAAAATGCCACCTAATTACTTTTCCAGTCTAAGCACTGCATTCAAGCGGGAGATCCAGAAATCTGTATCGGGGCAGGAAGTCCGGCTTCAGGACTCGGTGGGAGTTTTTATTGGGCAGGGAAAATTGTTGTTTGGTGGTGGTAGGCTATTCCATTCCACACAGTTTTTAGTTAGTGATCTGCGAGTGCTAGTACAACCTGGAGCTATTGTTGCTGCACAATCAAATTTTCATTTAGTTAATAGAAGAAGAAATATTTCAGTTGTTGGAGCGCTTTCTCGCACATTTTCAATCCCGTCTGTGTCAGGGCCTCCATATCAGGTTTGCGGTTATCACGTGGAGCGCATTCTATCTGAACCTAGCTTCTTCACTTCGGGCATTGAATCTCGCAAGATATCAATGGCTGCTTGTGGTTATAGAGCGGTATCTAGTGACTGCTCCTTCAACAATTTAGCTTCAAAGCTTGGGCAACTGACGATGTCAACAAATAATGCTGCCATTTGTTACAGCAACAGAAGCTTTGACAGATGTAGGAATGCCAGTATGAACTTGAAAAATAAGGAACAGCCTGACAAGTTTATTCTGTATGGCTATTTTATTTATAATAGTACCAAAAGAAGGGCTAGTCATGTTCCCCACCTGGGATTTGGATTAAGAGGCTTCCACAGTTCATCACAGGGTTTGTCATCTGCGGAGACTGCTTCTGATGCACCTTTTGACAATTCTAGACGAGAGGAACAACTTGCCAGTGATGCAGTTTCTTCAGAACAGTATGTCTTCTTGATCTTTATTTATTCTTATTTCATGGAGAATATGACAGGTGCTCACATTTGTTTTGATGGATGTGTCTCGCTATTCGAACTGTCTTAAAGTGGAAGTTTTCAATGAATTATATAGCTTTATTGGAGGGGTCATTATGAACTGCCAAACTTATATGAAGTTCCAATTCGAGTTTGGTGCAGAATTGATGTGGGCAGCCCACTAGCCCTAGCTGTATTTTGTGATGTGATCAAGTGTATAGACTATAAACATGTTTCCACACACGGGTACTTATCACTGTGCATTTTAATCGCTAGGGAGCAATAGTTTTTTTACATAGTACACGGAATATGAATGAATGAGTTCAAGTGAAGTTTAGAAAGAAGATGCCGTTTTAGCCTTACTTTAAGTGCTTTATTTTATTAAGCACATGAGTAAAAGAACTTTAGACACTAAACTACCTTGCATTTTGAGTGAATTGACACTCATGCAGTATCATAATTGACACTAACTACCCACAGTATCTAAATTTATGACACTCATGCAGTATCATAATCGACACTTAACTACCCTTAGTATCCAAATTTATGACATCACGCTCCAATTCAGTGACGGCCGTTGGTACGGGGTTTGATTCTGCTAGCCACGTCACAGCACGTAAGGGTTAATTCCATCATTTCCTACCACCCACACGAACCACTCCACCCATCATTGACTCTATTAACACCGTCACTCTCTATCTCACCCTCTTCTCTGTTCACTCTCTCACCAACAACCTCCACCCTCCAACGAACTCCTAAACCCATCAAATTCCTCTCTTGCCTCCTGCTTCAGTTGAACCCCGACCGAACCGACCCTGACCAAACCCAGTTCCACCTCTCGGTTCAGCCACAGCTACCTCTACCATTAAAGCTGGCAACCCCCCTCCCTCATCTCTCTCTCCTCCTTACTAGATCATTGTCTTCTGGTCTTGTTGTAGTCACCATTGTCCTCCTATTTTGTGTGATGTTGAATTATTTACAAGCAATTTAATTGTGGCGCACAGCACACTTTGTTTATGTATACACTAAAGTAGACCGATCACCAATGTGTATTAAGAGGTAATTGGCTGGGCTTATAATATTTTACAAGGAATTGTTCCCTTTTACTAGTAAAAATAGAGATTTCTTTATACCAAATCATTGGTATCAGATTTACGGCCGTCACTAAATTGGAGCGTCATGTCATAAATTTAGATACCGTGGGTAGTCAAGTGTCAATTATGATATTGCACGAGTGTCATAAATTTAGATACTGTGGGTAGTTAAGTGTCAATTATGATCTGTATGAGTGTCATAAAATTTGGATACTGTGGGTAGTCCTTGAATAGTTCGACGGCCCTGATGGCATCTCTACGTGCCAGCTGCTTTCAAGGAGGTTGATATGGCTGCTTCCACTACATATTATTGTATTCATTCATCTACCTCCAGATATTCTAAAATTCTCCGATGCCAACAACATACTTGCATTATATTTTATTATCGGATTCTGACTCTTAAGAATTTGACTGACCATTTAGGTTTGAGTAACTTAGAAATAGTATGGAATGGCAGAACTATGTGGGTAAATGACAGAAAACACTTGTGTTTAGGTACCTTACCAAGATGCTACCTTGTATTTTGGACAATACCAAGAACCACCCTCCCGTTAACCACTAAGAAGTTGACAAATAATACCCTTCTGTGAATTTCTGTCCAAAGAACTGTGGGACCACCCCTGACACTGATTTTCTAACACTTCTGCCTCTGAGCTGAAATGACATATTTATCCCTGGGTTTTGACACTATAGCTAAATGAACAAACTCCACTACCTCCAAGGCCATCACCCACCACCACAACCACAAACACTGCCACAACAACACCAACACTGCCACAACAACACCATTTCAGAAAACACAATAAGAAACATAACTGGTTCAATCAACTCCACCACGTTCTTAGCTACCACCAATGCAACCACAACCACCATTATTACAACCTCCCCAAACCTCAATTGAGCAGCCCTAAATAGAAACCCACTAAATTGAAACCAAGCCAGAACACCCAAATCAAACAAACCCAGACTCTCAATTAAATTCAGGCATCTATATCAAACTCAAAGGCTAAACCAAAATCAAAGGCAGAAAACAAACTTTAAACTCACTAAATCTAAACCAACTGCAAACATGAACTATCTATTGATATTAACAAGAGAAAATCAATTTTGGATTCTATAGTCGTCAAGAATTTTTATCCAATTCCAGTGGCCTATTGAAGCACCAATCAAGACCTTTTTGACTAGCGTTCACAACTCAATCAGCGACTCTTGTTCTTCTCCCTCTGAGTCCAAGCGAACTGAAAATAACTTCTCTCGGCGACAAACCTGATTTCATGGACCAAAACATCTACTTCTTTCTCGGGCTTGAAGCTAGAAGAGATTGATGTAATTGGTCTGGGTCCTTTTTCACTCCCATATCTAACCCACCGACTGCTCGCTCTCCTTCCAACCACTCTCTCAAACTAGAATTTGGTTTGAAAGCCAAGCACGAGAGAGATAGAGAGAGGGTCCGGCTCCTCGTTCATGGTCTTTGAACCTTCTCTCAAACTAGAATTTGGTTTGAAAGCCAAGCACGAGGTAGGGAGGGGGGGGGGTCCGGCTCCTCGTTCGTGGTCGTTGGGCCCTCTCTCAAACTAGAATTCAGTGTGAAAGCCAAGCACTCATGAACCCATCTTACCCACAGATCCGGGATTGGAGGAAGAAGAACCAGTGGGTGAATTAGGGCTCAATGTCTGGGGTTGAATTAAACCAGAGCGATTGATTTCAGGGCTCGTCTGGGGTTGAATTTGGTTGTGAAGAAGAAAAAGGAAGAACTCAGGAAGAACAGGAATTTGTCTTTTCATTAAATGATGGTTTGAATTTTAGTAGCAAGTACAGAGGACAAATGAACATTTTATACATTTCCGCTAACTACAGACGGGTGGTTCTTGGTATCGTCTGAAACACGAGGTAGCTTCTTGGTAATGTGCCTAAATGCAAGGATGTTTTTTTGTCATATAACCGAGCTATGTATGTGTCCGTTATTATGCTCACAAGAATATTGAAAGGTGAGGACGGTGGCGCCGGTTTCCGGCTTCTCCTCGTTCGTGGTCGTCGAACCCTCTCTCAAATCAGAATTCGGTTTGAAAGCCAAGCAATCATGAACCCATGTTAATGACAGATCTGGGTTTGGAGGAAAACCATTGGGTGAATTAGGGCTCAATGTTTGGGGTTAAGTTAAACCAGAGTGATTAGTTTGAGGGATTGTCTTGGGTTGTATTAGGCTGTAAAGAAGAAAAAGGAAGAACTCAGGAAGAGCAGGAAAATTGTCTATTCATTAATTGATGGTTTAAATTTTAGTAGCAAGTACAGAGGACAAAATGGACTTTTTATACATTTCCATTAACTTCGTACGGGTGGTTCTCGGTATTGTGTGAAACTCGAGGTAGCTTCTTGGTAATGTGCCTAAACGCAAGGGTGTTTTCTGTCATGTACCTGAACTATGTGTCAGTCATTATGTTCACTAAAACTATTGACAGCATAAATTATTATAGACAGGAGGTCTCACTCCGTAAAACAGTTCATGGTTTAAGTTCATTCTTATTGCTCATCAACCAACACCCTAGTGTTACACATAAGTTCAATATGCTGGGTGATATCATGCTTTAGATTTTAGAACCATTCCATTTGCCCCTGCAATTACACACGAATTTGGCCGATGTGAAGCTTCTTTTCTAGCTTATGCTATCAGCATGGACTATAGAGCATCTATAACATGACAGCTATTTGACGGTGTCTGGAGCTATTTACTCTTCTTCACAAACTGAAAGCTATTTGGCAGAGTCTTGAGTTTGAAATTGGTGAAGAGGATGTAAAGTTTGCGGAACCAAATGTCCACAGGAGTGATGTCAAAGGTAATAATAAGAAGCTCGGGTGCTTCCCCCAGTCACTGCACCGCGAACCAGGTGCTTTCTGGTGCGTGGGTGCTTCTCGGGTGCTGCTGTGGTGTTTTTGAGGAAAATGCCCTACTCTTTTAGTACACCCTAGCTGACAACGAGAACGAGAGAAGAGGATGCCAAAGAAGAATCAGGTGACTGGACCTGAATTTTAACCCCCTTCTTTGTGCTTCTTCTCCACCCCTGGATCTTCGTATGCCCTTTGTCTTCCCTCTCTCTCTTTATGCTCTCTAAACTATATCGAGTAAACAAGACCATTAACTAGGGGAAATTATAAGTATTAAGTTCATATCTTTTACCCTTACATTAATTGAATATTCTCCTATTAAGTTGAAAATTTCCTACTGGCCCCGAAATTTCAATTGATGTCCTATAAAATATTTAAATATGCAAAACATCTTATGAATTACTATACAAAAGAACTAATTAAATTTGCGCACCCCCGCCACACCCACACCTCTGATTTTCGGAAATAGGCCGCACCCGTGCTTCTTAGGGGAATGTAAAATATGATTATTTTATTGTTTTAGCTAGACCATCAAATTGTTATACAAGCGAATGGTTCATACAAAATGAGAGATGTAGAAAGTGTAACACACACACACACACACACATATATATAGTTGTTGGTAATATTAGTAGCACATAGTGATATACTGTATTATAATGTAATAATATAGGTCAAATTGTATTTAGTGAAACAAGCTAGGTCTAGATTTTTGAAGCCAAACTTTCTCCGGCATTAGCTAGGTAGCAGCTGGCCTGGTCTCAGACTTTAGCTTCACTCGTTTAGTGCATGAGACAGGTCTTGACTTAGTCGGCTTGTCAACACTCCTAGACAAAGCAAGGTACTGCGGTTTCTGCTGTCTTATCGAGCACAAGATAACCAAAATATTTCATGTTATGTTTATTGAAACAAATAGGCTTCTCATTATTGTCTAGTACTTGGATGCCAAATCAATGTAATTAAATTGCCATCTAAAACTTTTGAGTCGTGGATCAAGTGAAAACCGTAGTTCGAGAAAAGGCAAACACGGCCAGGTGATCTTTGAAATCAGATTCAGATTTCACTACAGACCATATGAGCTCAACTCTTCAGCAATGTGGACACTCGAGTTATATTTCTTTTGTATAGTAAACAGCAAACTTTTTCTCACCAAATATTTGGTTCTGGCCGTGGAGGAAAATAGAAGAATAAATGCAACATCATATCCAAACTACACTAAAGATAAAACTCAATTTCACTCAAATACGTAGGACTGGTGCTTTGAAGAAATGAAAATTGACATGTGAAAGAATTAGTCCTTCCATGCCAACATATTTGTCTTGTTTGCCATTTTAGGCTGTTCCAGACTTGTGTTTCCTTTGGGAATACAATTACTTTTTATCACCACTTTTCCTACCCTTCTTTAACCACTTCTTTATTCTTTTCACGGATCCACACGTACTACCATCAATAATGTTATGAGGGCGATTTTGGTAGTGCATGAACGACCTTAATGTTAGTCAAACTGGACAGACATTTTGGGACGAGTGAGTAAATTTTGAAACGAATTTGAGAAAATTTTTAGTAGATAATCTGTCCTACAACAAGTATTTGTCTTGGTCGGCAGTAGCACTTAAAAGAGTTTAGGAGGATGTGTTTGACTTGTCAAGTCTTACTCTTACACATCCTCGTCTTATTTTTGATTTTCTCTTGGGAATTGAAACTGTGAATATGAACTTTCAGTTGGAATGGGATGGGGATGTAAAAGTGAAGACGTTGAAATGTTGCTGTAGGACACTATTGGAGACATCTCAATAGGAAACTAGACTTAAAATTTAGGATAAAGGGAGTAATAAACTGAATAGCTTGTCCCTAGTGATCTTTGTTTGGAGAGAACAATTCATTTAGGCCTCCAGCTGCTGAATTTGTGGCACACTCCATGACTCCCTTCTGGTTATTTATTTAATGATGTCCATGAGGTTGAAATGTAACATGGGTCTCATGGTAGTGCAATCTTGTCCAAAAGAGCAAAATTTGCCATGCAACCAGCTAAATCCAAGTCGGTGATCAAATCCTTAATCTAGTCACCATAATTTGAAAACAACCACCAGAAATGCAGTCAAAAGGAAGGATATGAGCGTCAATTAAAACTGAAGATTTTTTTTTTTTTTCAGTGGCTGTCTGAATGTGGGAGTTGCATGAAAGAGAGATATTGTTAGTTTGCATCATCTTGGTTCGTTAGACATGGGTTTTTCCTACTCTCGTCTCACAAAAATGGCCGTTTTTCTGTAGGAGGATGTCCCAAATTGTTTGTCCACTTGGACAATATCATCCAGCAAAAAGTTCTCAAAAATGTTCTTGAATATAGAAAATAAGGGATATTTATCAACTAATGTTGCATGTCCCCTTAAAGTTGGAGTTTCAAAAGATAAAACAATTTTTGTGGAACGGAGGGAGTATTATTCATGGATACAAATTCCACACATTGTTGATTATATCCAATTTTCCGGCTGTAATGCTGTTCCTTTTCATAATGCTTCACGCATAATTATTATATTTATGAGTTATGGCATATTGTTATACACGGACATTTGTTCTCTGCACGGCCTCGTTTTTATTTTACTTTTATTATTATTATTATTATTATTATTATTATTATTATTATTATTATTATTATTATTATTATTATTATTATTATTATTATTATTATTATTATTATTATTATTATTTCTTTATCTCGAGCTTCCATCCATCAATCGAGTACTCCTCTCTCTCTCTCTCTCTCTCTCTCCTCACTATGACTTAAAGATCATATGGAGTGAAGTCGTTTGAGGAAACGGTAAAAAATGTAATATTTCACCATGTAAATAGCACGTTTTAACTTTTTAATTCTGTTGGTGTCAGTGCTACATAACCAAGGTGGTTATGGAAAAAACTTTTCGAGTGGAAATATTAAGTATCTGAAACAAAGTTTGGTCTATTGTTGCTCTATTTTTGCATTCATTTATTTGGTTGCTGGCTTTGACTACAGGAAAAACCTAGCAGAGAGAACGCTGAAGCTAATATCGGGTTCTTGTTACTTGCCCCACCCTGATAAAGAAGACACTGGAGGGGAGGATGCCCACTTTATTTGTACAGATGAACAAGCAATTGGTGTGGCAGACGGTGTTGGTGGTTGGGCTGATTTGGGTGTTGATTCTGGTCAATTTGCTCGAGAGCTTATGTCTCATTCTGTAGCTGCAATTCAAGATGAGCCTAAACGTTTTATTGATCCTGCTAGGGTCTTGGAGAAGGCCCATTCAAGCACCAAAGCCAAAGGTTCCTCAACTGCATGTATTGTGGCAC
Organism: Linanthus parryae; assembly: GCA_023055425.1. Lineage (NCBI taxonomy): Eukaryota > Viridiplantae > Streptophyta > Magnoliopsida > Ericales > Polemoniaceae > Linanthus > Linanthus parryae. The sequence continues at coordinate 82,545,882 of JALGPY010000006.1, forward strand.
TCACAGATCAGGTATGCTACTGTATGCTCACTTATATTACGAAGTTCGTGATTTTTTTCCTTTTAGGGAGGGCGAAGTCAGACTCTTGACCTTTTATGAGCTCGATCAGTTAAACAGATTAGATATTCTCTGACATCACTCACAAACCTAGTTTATATTCCGTATTATGTATCTTTAGATCATCTGATTTTCTTTTGTCAGGTTGTTACTTCTTTTTTTTTTTTTGGGTCTTAAGATCTTGTCTTCAACTTTTTAATAGTGGTCTACTGGCCTGTTATCATCCCTTTCTCATTTCCTCTTACAGAAAGATGCAAAAATCCAAACTTATATTCTATATCAGCTACAACTACAAATGAGATTGCTTTCATTGGGAGTTACTCCTCCACAGCTCCACCCCATTTTATGTTTCAACCTTTCCTACAATAGATGTCCCATAGTATGTCTCACTTCCAAAATCTTGCCTACCTTTTCACTTTACTTACCCCATACCTTTTCAATTGAGTTTAACTTCCCAAAAAAAAAGGATTATATAAGACTGTACAATTTCCTACATCTACTAAGTCAAAAGAATATCCTAAAACTATGTGAAATTTAAATGGAAACATAAAATGGGGCGGAGGGAGTATTATAATGACTCAAGTGAACTTGATTTTTATTTTTTATTTTTAAAGAATGTTAGAGGTTCAAGAACTGGTTTCAAAGCACGCTGCACATACATTTTTTCTGTGTTGCAAAATTCTCTGGAACACGATGCCCACAGTGATAGGGAACTGAACTTATCATTCTGCTTTGCTTTCAGGGTCTACATGCGATTAACCTAGGAGATAGTGGATTTCTAGTGGTTAGAGATGGATGCACCGTTTTCCGATCTCCTGTACAGCAGCATGATTTTAATTTTACCTTTCAATTGGAGAGTGGGACTGGCGGTGATTTGCCAAGTTCTGGGCAGGTTAGTTGCTTTTCTGAAGTCTTTGCTGCTCTCTTGTTGCAGGACGTTTGTCTCTGATCTGAGTATTACTAGTCTTGTAGACCTTTACTTAGATTTGGGCTTATTCTGATGACTACGATTGAAAGCTCTCAAACTATAATTGCTATTCTGTTTACTTAACTAGAATGACCACAGTGAGCTTGCAGGTTAGGATTGAATTTGACGCTTAACAAAGCAGGAAAAGATGCGGGGTTTTGTATTATGTAATATTCTGTATGTAACAAATGTTTGGTATTTATCATTAGTTTGATTAAATCAAGCATGCCATACATATGTATTGGTATGTACTTCACTGGTTCACATAGCGTGCTTCTTCATTCAAGCAACAAGTTCACATTTAATTTTGGTTAATGATAAACCATCCAAAAGTATATAATTGCACCAACAGGGCCCCACCTTATTGTACCCGCGGGGGGGGGGGGGGGGGGGGGGGGGGGGGGGGGGGGTACCCAAACTATTCCACTTTCCACCCCTAGTTCTCCTCCCATCGGAAGGGGCCATTATGCGCCCAGTCGTAATCCATGTGTCCTGAAGTAAAAGTATACCAAGCCCCAGTGCTTAGCTAATTTTTGCAACAATCATCATCAAATTAATGACATCATCGGCTATCAGCTTGGCTTATTGTTCTGATTATATTTGAATAAAGTAAAGTTTGATTTGGAGGTACCACCGTATCACATGCAACATGTTTAGACAAGTATAAATTTTTTGTTTCTGAAGTAAATGTGTTGTGCCTTGAGCCTGAGATTTGTTAGGAAAATGGAAGATTATGTCATTCTTTTCAGGTAGGCTCCTTGCGTCTGTTGTGGATATAGTCAACTTTGGAACTCTCGTACTTACTTTCTTTACCCTATGCCAAGGGTCTGTTAGGTAAAACGGATTATTTTGGTTTCTAGATTAAAGACCAAATGGATCATTGAAAATGTTTGTTTGAAGTAGTTTAATAACCAGATTTCAGTCTGTTTTCTTTTTGTCACTTTGCTTTGATGAAAAGCATAAAGACAATATTGCCCTCACATTGCTTCTCCTCTCCTCTTCCTCTCTCTCTACCTTTAAGTTGCTTCCCTGTGTATGAGTCAGATTTTGTGACCATGTACGAGTGCATTAGTATGTACAGGGTGTGTATATCTGTACAGTTGCTACGTCTCTTGTGAGTGGGTGAACCTACTAGTCATGTGAAAATGGATGGTTGTTACTTCCCCATTCTCGGTTGTAGGGAGCTAACTCTGTTCACTGATTCTAAGTGGGATTATAATTATGTTTTTCAATCTATTACGCAAACTGAGTATTTTATTATAATATGCATATATTTAAATAAAGCCTATATATATGTGTGTGTGTATGTATGTGTGTGTGTATCAAATAATAAATTCGCTGCACCCCACCACTCACACCCTTGCTGCACCTGCACCAAGCTTATAGACACACCCCAGACTTTATTCTTAGTGGATCATTATTATATTTTTTAATCTATTACGCAAATGAGTATTTTGAAATAGGGTAAAAGACACTGACCACTCCTGACTGTAGGATTAATTCCACCCCGATTCCCTGTGTTTTGGAGAAAGACACTCCGCACCCTATTTTTGGATGGAGCTGACGGTGGACTAACAGACCAGGCCAAAAGACGATTATGCCCTCATAATTTTGATAAATGACTTACTTTATATCCCCTTATTTCTCATTTTTCTCTTCTCATTCTTCTTCCTTTCTCTTCTATAACCCTAGCCTCCACCCATACTAGTCCAACCCATTTTACTCCAAATCCACCAAATCTTCCCTCCCTGTCCCCTGTCTCTCCATCTGCCTAATAATCTCTCAATGTAGCAACAAAAACATGAACAACCCGTGAACAACAACTAGCACATGAACATCAATAACAGTACCGTATGAACATCAACCGCAACCACAGTTGTATAAAAAAATTCTGCACCAAAATTTCTTGACCACAAGAACATCAACTATTACAATTTATTTCATCATCGGCAACAAAAAGAGAGAGAATTCATTACAGAAGCAGAAAATGAGAAGAGGAAGGAGAAGAAGAAGAATGAAGAAGAAGAAGAAGAGGAGGAAGAATGACCGCCTCTCCAAGACCCTCCTCGGTGGCCGATGTTTCACGCTCGCTCAAGTACCAATTGCTGAATGAAGACCTCGATTCATTGATCTCAATTACCTCCGATGAAGACCTCGAGAACATGATCGATGAGTATCCGCCGCCGCCGCCAACAATCCCCAGAAATCGACTCGCCTGCGGCTGTTCCTCTTCCCGTCGAAGCCTGATTCGGCGTCCTCAAATTGGGTCTCTCCTCGAGAACTCGATTAAATCGGAGGACTGGTTCCTCAGTGCTCTAAACGGTGCCAACGGTGGGTTTTCGGAATCAGCTTCTGTCAATTCTTTTCTGGGTCTCGATTACGATTTTGCTGCGGCGGCTGCCGGAAATGGGAACTCGGCGACCCCCAAGGAGGCCGAACGGAATTCGAATTCTCAACTCGATTATTTGGAAGAGAGGGAGGGAGGAAGGAGTCATCGTCGCTGAAGGAAAATGAAATCCAAACCCCAAACGAGACCATAACCCAGTAAGCAATCAAATGGAAGGCCCTAAATTGCACCCAAGTCGCAACGAAACAGAGACCCCTGATCTTATTTGCTCTGTTGTTGTGTACAACATAGTATAATTATTGTTGGTTGTTCCGGATTTGAGAAAGAGTGAGAGTGAGGGAGGGAAGGAGGGTTCGTGTGGATGGTGGTGGAGCTTGGTCGGTGTTGAGGGAGGGTTGATCTGGATAATGGTGGTGGTGGTGGGGAGAGAGAGGGAGGGTTTGAAGATAAGAATTGGGTGGAGGCGGATGAGTAAGAGAAACATGGGTGTAGATTAGTTGGAAGGGTTCTTTTAGTTGTTTAGGTTGTATGTTTTGGGTTAGCAAACAAAATTTAGTGCTTGGGTTATATTAGTGGCCCGATAAAATTTTGTTTAATTAGTTTAATTAGGTTAGATTTTGGGCCACAAATCTGGTGTGCAAAAGGTGTAGAGAAAAAATGGGGTATTATTTTGGGGGTAAAATAGTCAAACAACATTGCAAATGATGGGCAATACAGTCCAAAAAATACACAGGGGCAATATCGTCCGAAATAATTCAATCAACCACTTTTCTAACGGAACCTAACAGAAGGGTGCAAACTGCCCACGGAATATTCCGTTAAATGGGTGCGGAGTGTCTTTTTCGAAAACACAGGGTAGCAGGGTGGAATTAGTCCTAAAGTCGGGGGTGGTCAGTGTCTTTTACCCTTTGAAATAATATAGCGCACAGACGCAACCGCACCTGTGCTTCAAGGGAGGGAGAGGGGGGGGGGGGGGTGGAAGAGAGAGAGAGAAAATATTAAGGGAAAGGACAGAGAGAAAGAGATTGAGAAGATTATGGAGAGAGATGAGACTAATGCGAGATAACTAACAGGTATAGGGAGAGATTCACATTGAGAAATGATTAATGAAGACAAGCGGTTCATGGAATTATAAGAGAGATCCATGGATAGGAATGAAAGAGATCAAGAAGATTAGGGAAGATGGAACTGTTGAAATTGAGAGAGAGAAAGAGTATATATCAAGTGAAACATAGTCAATAAAGAGAAAATTAAGGGACAGGACGGAGAAAAAGATTGAAAAGATTATGGAGAGAGAGATGACCAAGGAGAGTTAACTAAACAGTTACAGAGAGAGATCCACAGTGAGGAGAGATTAATGATGGCAAGCGTTTTAAGTAATTGATGGAGATGAACATTGGAGAGAGAGAACAGAATAGCAGAGCCAGGGAGGGGGATCCCTTTGTGCAGAAGGTGCATTTTAAGATCGGTTTCAGGGACCGCATTCGTTCTCTGGAGGATAGGTAGGTGGGAGAGGAGTATTTTTTTGCATCAATGTCATTTCTCTACTGTCTAGACCTGGATCCTTTAGTTCTAGTGAGTCAGTGGGTAGAGGGGAAGGGAAGTGGCAATGTCATGTGGGATGTTTGGCTTAGGCAAGACTTGAATGACTGGGAGATGCAGGATTGTTCAATTTTATTTCATGTCCTACATCATCCCTTCATGTCTCCTGTTAGTCCAGTTTGCAGCTTGTGGCAGGATCTTCACTATCGACAACTTGTTTGTCGTGGTCATGTGTTCGTTAACTGGTGTTTTTTGTACATAATTGGTTTATCATCTCCCGCTTCACTGCTTGCTATGCGGTCCTTTGGGGGTCTGGTTCTAGCGACTTTGGCTTTAGTTGGGGTTGTGCCTGCTATGGTTTTGAAGTTCCTCATTGCATGGGACAGGGTAGTAGAGTAAGACAGGTCAAGGCGGAGACTGTGGTGTTTGGCTCTGCTGGTCGCCATGTCGATGGAGAGTTTGTAATTAGCAAACCTTTGACTAGGTACCTTTGTCAAATACTTTTGCTAGAGGTCTTTTCTTTTCCAGTTGCTGCTGCTGAGTGGTGCTCCGTGGCCTTGCTTGCTGCTTGGGTCGACGATGCAGGAAATGAGATGGTCAACTAGTAGTAAATTTATTTATCGGTTACGGTTGTTATAGTGATTATGTAGGTCTCCAGAATTTATTTTATGGACTGGGGCCCGTGAGTTTTCTTGTGTTACAGTTTTACGCAAGTCAGGGAATTATTAGAATTAGGTCATAAATAGTCGTTATAAATTACTGTAATGCATATATTGGGTATTCAAATTATACAGTTCCAAACCCTAGGTGTGATCCCTAGCCTATCTTCTCCTTATTCACCATTTTTTTTATTCAATTATGCGGTTTTACTATGAGTAATTGATATGCCTCATCGAAAATTCTCGAACCCTAAAGTTACTGTTCACGGGTACTGTTCACACAGCCCCGAACACGTTAGCCACTTCAGTTGATGGATAATTTGTTGGATTTTCTTGATTTTTGGGCATAGTAGGTTTTGAGTTGGTATTTCGTTCGTTCTGCATAAGATGTTATGAGTTATTTGTTTATTCGTCTGGGTTCAACGTGTAGACTTTCGGTTTTGGCTTCACAGTTCTTGGTTTTCTTCTGATTGGGTCGGGATTCAGTGTGTCGGACCAATACGTTGACAGGCCTAGTTGGGAAGGGTGGAAGTATCTTGGGGAGAGTGAGCAAGCAATTAAGGCAAAGGTGCAGGTCTTTGAAGTAGGATGGGAAGTAACTGATTTTATGACCAGTATGCCTATGGGTTTCTTTGTAGGTTTGCATTTTATAGCGTTGCCACGAGTTTCTTTGTTCTCTTTAAAGAAATCTTTACTTCCCGTTGTACCATATCCTAGAGTGGTTGTACCAGAAAAAAACTCATCTGCATAGAGAAAGGCCTCCAGGTACAAAGTATGGAGGATTAAATGATTCCTAAGAGCGGATTCATCCGATAATTTGATTCGAAATCTCACTATCAACTTCTTGGCCTAAAAAAGCACGAGGTTCAAAGCTGGGGGCGTCAACGCGGGAGTTCGATTGGGCGGAATTATTGCAAAGCAAGGACTGGGTTGGGCCAACCTATGGTGTACCGATGTTTTGATAATCAGCTGTGGTCCTTGTCTCTTTTTTCCCTTTCCTCAAGGGCTGTCATATTCTGAAGCTTCCTTCTATTTCAACTATAGGCTAACAACTCTAAAATGAGAATCTGAGCAATTGCAGTGATCAAGAGATTTCAAACATGAATCACATTTTCATTTTTGTGTCGTGTAATATATCGTTTTTAACTAAAAAAAGTATACTAAATAATCAGCAAGAGTGTTCTGCTGTCTGTTCGATGATAGTTTTATTGTCCACTGCACTCACTGAGGTGGTCCTTTGGAGTGTTCTGGACTTCTGGTAGTTCATGTATGGGGACAACCTTATTCAAGACTCTGGCTCCGCTTAGAGATGTTTGTTGGAATGTTGGGTTCTGGAAAAAGGTAGTAAACTCATGAGTACCATTCAAGGCAGTGATACTGAGAACGTGTTTTTAAGTTGTATCAGTGTATTAGGCTTATTCATCTATTACAGCTAAAAAGTCCCAAGACATGTCCCTCTCCAGGAACAAACAAATACTCCCACCACCAAGGACCACTACATTTTTGTGTTGTTTTTCCATGGTTTTAGTATTGTTCTAATCCATTTTATCTATGCAAGCAGAAACATTGACCGCATTTCATTGAGGATACGACGTTTGGTTGTAGATTGTCTGAATTTCTGGGGTCATGATAATTATTGTCTATACTAACATGAAGTCTCTGGATTCCTTCATTGGTTGTACTTAGTCCTTGTGCCCTGTAGCCTTATCAGTAATGTTGCATTTGGTGCAGGTTTTTAAAATTCCTGTTGCTCCAGGGGATGTTATCATTGCCGGTACTGATGGACTCTTTGATAATTTATACCATAATGAGGTAACGGCAGTAGTTGTTCATGCCATGAGAGCTGGCTTGGGGCCTCAGGTTACAGCTCAAAAGATAGCAGCACTAGCACGTCAACGAGCACAAGATAAGAACAGGCAAACACCTTTCTCCACTGCTGCACAAGATGCTGGCTTCCGTTATTACGGTGGGAAGCTCGATGACATCACTGTTGTTGTATCCTATATTGCCAGCGCGAACAACGTATGGATCTCTCTCTCTCTCTCTCTCTCTCTCTCTCTCTCTCTCTCTCTCTCTCTCGCTCGCTCGCTCTGTGTGTGTGTGTGTGTGTGTGTGGGTGACTGGGTGTGGGTGTGTGTCTCTGAACCACACACTGGGAACAAATAATGGAAACTGTTTTGTAAAACAAGCACCTAATCTGTTGTAATGGCATATTGCAAAATGCTATCCATGTGGTCCAAGCGTACCTGCTGAATGTCCCCTTCGCCTTTTGTGCACTTGCAAGCCCTGCTTGACTCCTGTGAACGTGAATAGAAAAGGTGGAATGTTTTGTATAAAGCTTCCTGAAGGAATGGCGTAAATGCATGACCATAGGGTGACCATCTATAACTCTCTTCGAACTAGAGTAATGTATAGAAGAAATGGACTTTCTAAACTTGAGAGTAAACTTAAGAGTCATTACTAATAACCTAAATGTCCTTTACTTCATCGAGACGCTACAGTGACATCAGGCAAGAGATTCATGTTCTGTTAATGGTGGAGTTAGTGCCTTGTTCTATGGAGGACCTAAGAATGGGTTCATTGCTCTGGACAGACCTATTATTTCTTAACAGAGTAGTCTAGATTGGCCTAAATCTGTTCCTACAGGCTCCTGATAATATTAATAGTTGCAGGATATGAAGTATGAAGTATGATTACAGGGTGGACCTCTAAGCCTTTGGTTTTGTCTCGACTTGCTTTCTCCTTCTGTAACTTCAAATACATTGTAGCATATGTTGCTCATATGGTTATATTTACTATAAGGACCAGGTAGGTCTTGAAGCTGTAAGCTTTGCTCTAATCTGTTTTGTGTTTATGCAGGAGCGGTCTCCTCCTTCAAGCAGTGACTCTGGCTAGGACAGCTATACCGGTTTGAAGGGTTTTGTGAGCAGTTCAATTGCAGGTTGCTTGTTCAGGAATGGAAGTAAATGCTCCAATTTGAACGGACTTGCAGAATCACTGTAATTTTTGTCTGTCGTTGATGACCCACCCATGTGAACTTTTGAATCACTGCTGCTGTAAATAATACTACTTCTAGGTTTTCTTTCTCTGTTTTTCCTTAACCATTTTTTATGGCATTACCTGTGACGATATGAGTTTGAAGCTTGTTTATGAAAGTGAAGTGTTCTTATGAGCAGCTATTTAGTGTGATCTTAGAACGTGGATATTTTGCTGGGAAGAAGGAAACTAAACCTTGCCAAATCTTTTTCAGCTGTCAACAACTTGTGCGGGAGAGAGCTACTTAAAAGATAGAAAATGCAGTGTCCTCTGAAAAAAGTTGCATGATTTTCCACAAAAGGTTGTGTTAACTAGTTTTTCATTTCTTTAGACAGTCTCTTCTTTAAAGACGTCTCACATAATACGAACATTAGAATTTCTCTCTCAATACTATCCTAGAGTCCAGTTTGTTTTCAGATCAGTTATCATGAACAGTTAAACTTTGTTACTGTCAGATCTGAGGTTGTTTCCCTTTTTGAGATGTTTTAAGTCATAGTGTTTTTCTCAGTGTATGGTAGGTTTAAGATTCGTTAGCGTTGTCTAGAGTCTCCTATCTTACAGGTGCATATCTCATCTTTCTTACACAATTCTTCACTAACGTACTAAACAGAGATATAAGTGTTCACTTGACGAACGATCGGAGGAAAGGTCCTATGTATACGCCTTTACGAGTTTGCACAATGTTTACTCAAAACTCATTTTAAGTTTTAGTTCTTTCTGATGCCATGTAAGTTTGTTGAAGGACTCTGTTGGTTTGTTTGATTTGCTTTCGAACTTTTCATTTGGTGGTAGGTGATGTATCGTTTGGAATGGTTGTATATAACATGTTAAGCTAATATTTTGATAAATTGGAGAAGAAATATGCTCCAATAGAACATGCATCTCATGAGGTAAACTGGATGATCGACGTCTAGCTTGCCAAATCACCAAATATTAGCAAGAGAAAGATAGTGTATATTTAAAAATAACATTTCTATCTCCAGTCAATTTCACATGTTTACTTACTAATTGTAATGTATTCTTGAACATAAATATCTCACAATCAAGTCATCATAGAACACCAATGAGAAAAGTCGCTTTGTTCCTGGTGCTCTCGTAGAATTTCCTTCACAAATACGCACAAATTTCTCTTCATAATGATTTAATGTTTAAACGGTGTACACATTGGCTGGAATAGATGTCCCTCACATTTTCCGAAATATGTATGGGACTCTTCCCTAAAAATGTTATTTATTTTCTCAAACCAAATGTTATGGAAGATAAAAAATTGTTGAAGCGTTTATTATTTTGTGCGGTATTTGGTATTCCGAATTGATATATGGATAACTGCTCCTACTGCTACTGAATACTAGAACCAGATTTCTCACTTCACTGTATCAAGAAACAAAAAGAGGCATCTCTACTACCTACACCATTAGTAGTACATCATAGGAAATAAGTAAGGCCAAACCATGCCATACAAAAAGGAGGAAGAGAGACCCCCTCCCCCATAAGTTACTACTAAGTACAGCTCATGACAACAAAACAAATAAGGGCAAAGCATGCCATATAAAAGACGGAACATAGATCCTCCCCAAAATAAGTTACTACAGCTCAGGACAACAAAACCGGAGAGCAAAACGGAAGAGACAAGTCAAACAGGTTAATCTTATCCACAAGTTAAATGCATACATACTCCTCCTGCATGATACGGTCCAAAATAGACTTTCTTCTCTTCTTCAGCTTCAGTTATACTGGCCACTCCGTTATGCAAATTCTTCAATCAGGCAATCTGCAACACGACAGCATAAATCAATATCTAATTAGTGCCTTAACAGGTAAGAGGGTATGATTCATGTAGGCATAAAAAAGAAAGAAAATTGTCAAAAAGTAGGTAATATTATTACAAACAAACCAAAACATAATACTCATATCATATGGCATACTGCAGAGAAATATATTCTGTGACCTCAAAAACATAGGTGGAAGCATATGCCATCAGGAGTTCCAAGCCCGTGCATGCCATCAGGCACACTATCTCAAAATTTCATATTAACTATTTACCAGGGACCAAATAATCACCCTCAACAAAACAAAACAAAAAGGCAAGTCTTTGTACATAACCACCTTTCTATGAAACACAAGTCCATTAGCAAGTTCTCCAGATTGGCAAATAACCCCCATGAACCTCCTCACCCTCTCACAAGTCCATTAGCAACTTGTCGAACTTTAGGATGAAGATCTTTACTCCTGGACATACCTAGCACATATAGACTTTTAGAAGGGAGGAGAAAGGGATAAATGCCCGAAGGGTTAGTCTATCCAAGGGTAGAGTTTTGTCCCTCACCTTAATTGTTTACCTCATTCCACTCTCTTCTTGTCAAGCATCATCTATGAGGCAAAATCACCCAGTTGGGTAACCCTCTAATTGTCAGTTGCTGCGCATCTTATATCTTTCATGTTAACCTTTCTTCCATGCAAGTTGTTAGCGTTAAGGTCACTCGCTAGATAAACTATCCCTAGGAATTCGAATAATAAGTGAGTGGAGACTGCAAATACGGGGGGTGACAGCGGTCAGATCTCCCCAACCTTGTAAGATTTACTCACAATTTGCCTTTTCCTCAGCGGTGATCTATGGTTGCTCGGTGCAAACAAACTAAACAAGCGTATGTTCAAGCCATTGATTGCAGAAGAACCAAGGAAACGTACCTAAACGTCTTAAGAAAATCTTCTCAGGGCAAGCATACAGACAACTAATACAAGTAATTTAACCAGAAGAAAAGGAAAAGGAAAAAAAGGGGTAAAGCCAGCGGATGCAAATTAGAGGCGGGAGGAGCGAGGTAAAGTTTGGGGACTTACAGCGGAACCAAAGAAGCATCCGTTGATATAACTTGAATGAAACACAGCGCCACTTTTGCTTCCGCAAACATAGTCCAAAGAGCGTACATGTTTGGTCTGAAAGTAGCGTGTCCCACCACCTAAACCAAAGTCGTGTTTCGGGGGTGGCTCGAGTCTTGTTTTTCCCGTGACCTCAAACGAAACAAGTCTCAGCGTCATAGGTTCGTCGTGCGAGATCCAATACGGAATTTCCATTACGTATAACAGGGTGTTATTTCCCAAATGGAGGAGCCTGGATGAATGTGTGGGTTCAATGTCGATAACATCTGACAATTCGAATGAAGCAATTGACAAGTCATCAAACAGCTTAGAGAAATCCTCGTCATCTTCCACACTAGTAGTACTAGGTCCGTACGATGAAATAGTGTAATTGGAAAGGGTGTAGAGCGAGCCTCGGACGAAGAGAGCAGGTATGTAGGACTGAAAGGGCCTTTGTGAACGGTACCGGACCCATTCCTGGTTGGTGATATGGAAGTAGGCCGAGGGCCATGATAAATCAGGCCTGGACGTGGACAAGATTAGTCTGTTGCCAATCACTGCATGACTAGTGATGCGAGCCGCAAAGGGTGGTTCAGCAAGTATAGACCACTTATCGGTATCTGGATCAAATACCTCAAACTGGGCGTAGCTGTGGTCCATTCCAATTGCATATAACTTATCTTCAACAACAAAAGCATAACAGTTACGCTTGCCAGAACTCATGGGGACACCTTCTCTCAGCAAGGCCGAAGCCGGAGGCCGAGTTTCACCGTAGGCGGCCGCAGAGGCATAAGCATAGAGGTGGTCTAATTCAACGTAATAGACTCTGGAGAGGTAATCAACCATACAGTCAACATCTCCAAAGGACATTCCCCCAACATAGTATAACCTGGATTTTAATTTCACACAGCAAACATATGGTTCACGCATAACGGAAGAAGGGATTTCAAGGATAGGATACACCTCGCTGTTTTGTTGTTGGCGGAGGATTGGAGTAGAATTATCAGATATAGGAGGGGGCAAAGGGAGAGCATAAATAGCGTGGCCAATGGGGCCTGGAGACATGTTCAATGAAATCAGAACTACCTCTTGGCTTCTTGTTGGTTGCGATTCCTTCTCTACTGAAGTCGCCGGTGAGTCTGTATGAGGACGGTTCGTTGGAAGAATACGGTACTCGCCCGGCGAAGAAGACATTGCTATTGCTGCTGCGAGTTCTCACACAAAGCCCTAGACGACGTACAGTCACACGTCGCTCCTCGGTTCGATTCGATCCAATAATTTATTGGGATTCCGAACACCCACCAAACCGACCTCAAGGATATGTTTCCAATAAATAAATAATAATAATAATACTCCCTGCTGTATCCGTATTAACACAAGGAGTTCCGCGGTCTTGCCTTCACGGATTTTAAATGTTTTAATGACGCCATGTTGGCAAAACAGAGCTGGCGAATCCTTAAGTACCCCAACTCTCTGCTTAAGGTAAAGTATTTCAAACATGAAGATTTTTTGCAGGCTGATCATGATTTCAGGCAGTCATTTGCATGGATGAGTGTTTTGATTGGAAGAACGCTATTGGATTCATGTTTACGATGGAGAGTGGGTGATGGCCCTAAAATTCGTGTTACGTAAATAGATCCCACGAGAGCCGTCGTTCAAACTCTATGTCCAACCGACTAATCACGATATGAGAGTTGCTGTGTTTATCAACGAAGACAAAACTTGGAACACCCAACTGCTGCAATCACAACTTGTGCCAGTAGATGTAGAAGATGTTATGCGAATTCCCTTGGCAAGTAGTGAGTCCGAAGACACGCTCATATGGAATTTCTCGGAGTCGGGCCACTATATTGTCAAGACAGGTTAGTTAGCCCTTGGATTACAAGAAGCTCAAAGTGTTGAAGGGAGTTCAAACCCCACTCAGCTGGCTATGGAAAAAATCTGGAAACTCAAAGTTCCTAAAAAGATCCAGATTCATCTATGGCGTAGTATTCACAATGGGCTGCCAACTGTTGACAACCTCCGTAGAAGAACAATTGAAGTCCCAAACGATTGTGGAGCTTGCGAAAAGCTGCGAGAATCAATCACTCACGTCTTCTGTTCTTGCGATATTGCCCAAGAGGTATTGAAAGAAATAGGCATGGGGTGTTTCTAACGAAGAAAACTTCAAACTTTGAATCATGGGCTTGTCACTGGTTAAGTCCTTTGACCCCAACATAATTAGTTCCGCTTGCTATTACGTTATGGTGGATTTGGCGAGCAAGGAATAGTCGTTTGTTTCGCAACAAAACTCTCACGGCACAACATATTGTTGCAGAGGTAATCAACTCTATGGATGAGCTGGGTCACGAGACCAGAAAGCTTAATCTGGGCTCTACAAAGAGGACGAACTCTGCCGATTGGAGAAAGACGGCTCAAGGGTGGTATAAGGGGAATTTCGACGGACCCTGGTGCCCAACGACAAAGCGAGCTGAGATTGGAGTTATTATTCGGGACGAGAATGGCGCAGTGATAGGTGGAATTTGCCGCGCTGTTAATAATGGCCTTTCAGCAAAGCTTGTTGAAGCATTAGCTGCTCGGAAGCCATCACTGTGAGTCAGCGTTTGATTGCGACTCCATTGTTCTCGAAGGAGATGCTAAGGTCCTATTTAACCAGATTGGGCGAGCAAGAGAAGGAGCCAAAAATAAAGACATCACGAAAACTGGAGTGCTTACCGAAGACATATCAGCGAAGATTGCTCTACTGGAAAGAGTTGAATGTAAGTTTGGCCCCAGAAGCTCCAATAGTGCAGCTCACATTTTGGCTATTCATGCAAAGGAGGATGGTACTATGCTATGTTTTTTCACATTGTAATGTTCCTTTCTGGCTCAAAGATTGTATTAGGAAGGAAGCAAATGATGTAAGGACCGAGTGTTAATCTATGAAAGTTCGATTTCCTAAAAAAAAAGGGGGAGCTTCGCGCCCAACTCGGACCATGAAACAGGCTCCCTGATAATTTACATGGTCGCGTTACCACGTATAGCTGTGCTGCTCATGGACTTGATGTAATACTCCGTATTCTACATGACGGTAGTTCTGTAATTTAACGGGTGAGAAAATTTTAGTTTTTTTGTGCTCTCGGGCTACTCAGTCCATGAACAACAAAATTAACTATAAATTGAACTAACAATCCATAAACATTTCTGAACATCCATAAACATTTAACAATCCATAAACATCCACAAAATCCATAAAAATCGACAAAGTCCATAGACGTTTAAAATTCCATAATACATAAAGTAACATACTATCAACGCCGTCGTTGTAGGCGGTCCAATTGAATGACCACAACTTCAAGGCGTAGTATGTCTTCCTCTCGATCATGGTCTCAACTATTTTCTCAGTTATACGTTCCGGCCGAATTCCTTCAATTAGAAACTCAATGACACGAATGACAAGGATACATGAGTCTTCGGGCATACAGTAGACGGGACAAGAAGCGAAATGTTGATATGTGAGCTCGACCTTCTCAGTCTCCACGAAAGCACTCTTCTCGATCGCATTATAGCATTGGGGGAAACTTGCATGATCTTTTTTAGGTTCCCGTAAAATTTTCTTCTCGACGTCGTACGTTCTCGTCCCGACATTATATTGGATCGTAGACGGAGAAAATGCATGCCTCGAGATCGATGAAGATGAGAATCCACCGAGTAACGGCGTCTCCATACAACCTGTAAGGAATGTAAAACTGACGCGACTTCGCAAAGTCGCGACTTCGCGCCGGCTTCTTTCCCTCGACATATAGCCCCATGGCAGTTTAAGCTGCCTGCCACTGATCCATGTAGTCGAACATCTTGCCACAGCCCGTGTCCATCACGGTCGCCACTCTATAATTGTCACATTTGACCTTGTCAATGTTGCATCAAACCAAGCAGCCTAACTCGTTCGTGTGTTGCAATTAACTTATACTATTTATTAATAAAGCTAAAACACAAAAGATAATAATTGGAAAATAAACGCAAGTACATTACCTCATGTAGGAGATCCTTCTACTTGTTGACTATCCCCTCGAAGAGCATCTTGTTCCTGCGCACGCCAATGGCATAACGAACTGGAGTCGACCTCCCTGCATTGACATACCACATGCCGTAGGCCTCCCGAGAATTCGGAGCAGGATCAGAGAACTCGGTGAACAACATGACCGAATCAACTCCGAGTCTTCTCCTCTTGATGGAGGACATGCCTTTCATCGGGGTGCCATCGAAATACTGAGTCTTCCTCTTTTGAGCACGGACTGCCGGTCTACCCGATACGATATCCCCGTCGCCTTCCTCGAGAACAACATCATCAGCTAGCGGAGAGGGGGGGGGGGTGTCCTTGGGCTTTCTTGTGCCTCATATACGTCAATCGAAGAATCTGATTCCTCTATGACGACTCCCTTTAAAACAAAGACAATTAGTATATCAGACACAATAGATAATTGCAGTACATAATCCAAATTAATAACTTGAAGTTAACTATTACCGTCGCCAAGGATGGTCCTGCTGTGGTTGCTCTCGCCTCGAGCCACTCCTTCAGCATCTTAAACTGCTCGTACTGTTGCTGCTGTATCTCATACTTCAACTGATCAAGCCGAGTATCCCGAGCATCTTTCAATTCCTCGAACTTTCTCTCAATCTTCTCCTTGACCCACCTCGCATGAGCTTCTCTCAACTCCTCGAACCTAAAATCAATAGTTGACTAGACTATCCCCATCCACTCTGTGAATATTTACCTCGCCCGACCCGCCTCCAGAGATGTCTGAGCAGGCTGAGATGTCTGAGCGGTCATCTCGGGAGCAGGTGTGTGGGCTGAGGGAGGATTGTAAGCAACTGCATCACGGTGCGTGTCCGGCATCTGAAAAAGAGGGGATCGTTGTGCAAAAGTGCCTAAATCTGCAGCAACATCTGATCGGATATCAGTCGATATTTTGTCCCTATGCGTTGTTAGAACTCAAACCATAATATATCAGGTAAAATAGAATTATCGCACGTAATTCCAGAAACATGAACTTAAAATAGCCTTTTACTTGAGCCTCGGATGGTCCTACTGCATCTTCGAGACGTATCTTAACCTTCCCTCCAAGTTTTTTTAAATCGGACCAATTCACTCGCATGTGATATAATCACTCCGACCCATGCCACTGTATGGTTGATAGTACCACTACTGCTCCTCCTCCTCTAACGCTGCCAATGTTCGAATACCTCAGTGACAGCGTCCAAGGCTTGTTGCTTCTTCTCATCGTCGTTCCGTTTATTTGACAACCATTCCCACCATAGTATTATGGGGAACATGTGCTCGTAGCGTACGCACCGTCAGAACAGATATTCACCAATCGAAGGGACCGCCTCCACTATCCATGCCTACGGAAACATATTCAACTAGTAGGTACGAATCAATTAAGATACTATAATTTCAAAATTGTGTTGTGTGGGGTCAACTCATTTGGTGGACTCGCCACACAAAATAAATACTCACATGAGTAGTTAAAGAAAGACAAAATGAAAAAAAGGGAGGCTGCTTCCAGGTTGTTTACCTGGTGTGGTGTGAATTTGGTTTCACACAAGTGGTGGTTACGTGGCCCTTCTTAGAGCCAATAATTGGCCATTTCTCACTCACACATGTGAATTGCTGGTGGTGTGTGAGTGGTCTCACAATCAGTGAGGAGAAGAAGGCTTCGTTCGAAGAAAAGGCAGAGGGCGAACTGGGTTTTGAAGCCACGACAAGCAAATTTATCCGGCGATTTCAACGGTGAAACTTGGCCCGTTTGGCCTCAAATTTCGGGGGATTGATCCTTGCGACGTTCTCTTTCAATCTATCGGTTCAGATTCCTTCTCATATTCTCTTTGTGTTATGCCCAATTGTTAGTAGAGTAGGGTTTATGCTTTGCTTGTTCACCTAGTTGGTGTTGGTGGGGGTTGTTGATCCCAAGATAGTTGATTTATTGGATGTGATTATACTCTAGTGGTACTAGAGTGGTGTATCCTACTATTGTTGATTATAGTGGAAGATTTGAGTTGATAGTGGCTCCGTGGTTTTTCCCGATTTCGGGTTTTCCACGTTAAAATTGGTTTTGTCTCGTTTTTATTTATTGTCTTCAATTGCATTGTCCGGCTCTCCGTTTAGTTGCACGTTATTGTGGGGTAAGTTTGAATATTTGGGTATTTTGCTTCCGCTACGACTTTGGATATATTGTCGTGTTTTTGAGCCCGGATTCCCCAACTAGTGGTATCAGAGCCTGGTTCATTGTTGTTGGCTCGGGTTGTACTGTTGACTAAAATGGATAAGAATAGTGTTGGTGGCACGATGATAAAATTGACTTCGTCAAATTATTCAATTTGGAAGCCAAGGATGGAGGATCTCTTGTTTTGTAAGGACTTGTATGATCCTGTCCAAGGTGATGCTTCGAAGCCGGCCACTGTGACAGACGAAGCATGGGAAAAATTGCATAGGAAGACTGTGGCCACTATCAGTCAGTGGATTGACCAAATCGTTTTTTACAATGTTACCGAAGAGACAAGAGCGGACGTATTGTGGGAAAACCTTGAATCTTTGTATGAGAGACAGACAACTCAGAACAAGATGCACCTCATGAAGTGACTTGTGAATTTGAGGTACATTGATGGCCAAAGTGTGTCTGAGCATATGAGCAGGTTTCAGGAGCTCATGAATCCGCTGACGGCCATGCGGATTGTGTTTGATGATGAGATTCAGGCGTTGTTTCTCCTCAGTAGCCTGCCGGACAGCTAGGAAACTTTGACAGTGGCTCTCAGCAATTCAGCTCCAGATGGAAAGTTGACTAATTACACTGTCAATGATAGCTTGTTGAATGAAGAAGCTAGACGGTCCGAGTCAGGCATGAACTCGGAGGCTGAGGCACTGATGACAACAAAGAAAGAGGATAGAGGGAGAAGTCACAGAAGGGGTCCTCAGAAAAACAGGAACCACTCGAGAGGCCAGTTGAGTGATTAGAAGAAAAGTGTGAAATTCTACCATTGTATAGGTATGGGACATATGAAGAAAGAGTGCAGGAAGCTGAAGAACAAGGGACATAATGGGTCAGACAACAAGAATGAGAAGACAGTTGCTACAACGAATAAGGATGATACTCTCATTGTCTGTGAGGAGAATGTTGTCAGTATAGCTTGTCACAGCAGCAGCTGGGTTATTGAAAGCGGGGCGTCCATTCATGTTACCTCAAGGAGGGAGTTCTTCTCATCTCACAGACCCGGTGACTATGGTGTTGTGAATATGGGGAATGACGGTGTGTCAAAGATCATTGGCATGGGTGATGTTTTCCTGGAGACTAACACATGAAGCAAGCTTGTTCTCAGGGATATCAGACATGTTCCAGATATTCGGCTGAATTTGATTTCTGAAGGGAAGCTTAATGAAGAGGTGTATTGCAATAATTTTGGTGATGGGAAATGGAGACTTACCCGGGGCTCATTGGTTGTTGCTAGAGGGATGAAAGAGTGTTCACTGTATGTGATGCATGGGAAGCTTACCAGTCCAGTGGTAAATGCAGTTGATGATTTCTCTACAGAGTTGTGGCCCAAGAGGCTGGGTCACATGAGTCAGAAAGGACTTGATGTCCTAACCAAGCGAGAGCAGCTCCCTGGCATTAAAAGTAATCCTTTGAAGCATTGTACTCAGTTTTTGGCTGGAAAGCAATATAGGTTGAGTTTTCAGCATTCTTATGGTTCTAGAAAGTCTGCTATTCTAGAACTGGTACATTCTGATGTGGTCCCATGAAGACGAGAACACTTGGTGGTGCGAGATAATTTGTCACTTTCATTGATGATCATTCAAGGAAAGTGTGGGCATACACTCTTCGAAATAAGGATCGACCAAGTGGCTGATGTGTTTAAGGAATTTCATGCTAGTGTTGAGAAAGAAACTGGAAAGCCATTGAAGTGCATTAGGACTGAAAATGGCGGTGAGTACAAGGGTTCTTTCCATTGGTATTGCTGGAACCATGAGATTAAGCATCAGAGGAAACCTCCCAAGACCCCACAGCATAATGGTGTAGCAGAAAGGATGAACCGGACAATGATTGAGAAGATCAAATGTATGTTGTCACAGGAAAAGCTGCCAAGAACCTTTTGGGGTGAGGCGATGAGAACAGCTGTGGATTTGATCAATCTCTCTCCTTCAGTTCCTTTGGAGACAGATATACCTGACAGAGTTTGGACAGGTAGAGATATGTCTTACGATCACTTGAGAGTGTTCGGGTGTCGGACATTTATACATGTCCCAAAAGATGAAAGATCAAAGCTTGACGACAAATCCAAGCAGTGTATCTTTTTTGGGTTATGGCCATGAAGAGTTTGGGTACCGGTTATGGGATCCAGTTACCATGAAGATTGTCAGGAGCCGAGATGTGGTATTTCTCGAAGATCAAACTATTGAGGACATTGATAGATGTGATAAGGCTTAGGCTGATGGTGATGATTTGGTGGACATGAGTCTAGTTCCAACTCCACCAGAGCATGGTGATGCGATAGTGTATGATGATCAGGGTGATGCAGGTGATGTTGATCCACCTACAGGTGATGATCATGCAGATGCACAAGATGAGGTATTACCCCCAGAGCCACCAGCTCCAGCTGTTACAGAATTGAGGAGATCTAGCAGAGATCGGCAACCCTATCGGAAGTATTCTCCGTCTGAGTATGTGACACTCACGGATGAGGGGGAGCTAGAGAGCTATGATGAGGCCATGAAAGTTGTAACACCCCCAAATGGCCCAAGCCGGAGACCCGGGGATGTCACTCCGTACCCGAGAGGAGCCCGGATACAAGGAGATTTTATAACATGGTTCACAAGCACACACATCCACAATAATAAATTAAATCCAATTAAAATAATGTATTATCATAAACCTTCGTCCTAGCCACAAACCGGCAAAACAACTAAAGCGTTTAAACTACTAAAGAGTTCAAATTGAAATGTAATACTACTATTAATAATCCATGTGGTGCGCGTCCCCTTCTATGCCCGATAACCTTCTTCTAAACCTGTGGTGCGGAATGAAAAAGAAACACCACAGTACAAAATCAGCATTGAAATACTGGTAAGCAAACATCCAAACATGTAAAACGATGATGGATAGTTATAAAACAAGACTCATTTGTAAGTAAGAGTTTTTCGCAAACACAGCGGTAATAAAGTGACTCTTGTTTCAAAACATAAGAGTTCCCAATTCCATAATATATTTCCAAATCAATTTCCATATTATTAGGAAAATCCAAATCCAGTGTTAACTTCGTTCCGTTAACAAAAACCAAAAATCCATTATTAACTCGTTGTGACGGGGGAAACCAAACCATCTCGCAAGCATCCAAGACCTTAAGTGTCGACACCCCCCAAAGAATCTAGCGTCCAGAGGAGTGAGTACAGGGAGCTATCCGGGGACTTGCAACCGGATTAAATAAAATAAATTGAAACGGAAGACCGAGATCAAACCGTCCAATGCCAATGGTAACCATACCACAATAATAATAAATGTCCCCGCACAACTATTCCACTTTACGTATTAATGCATTATCATTAACATGGTGATATTTCCAAGAAAAACATTTATCAAGTAGAAATCACATATTGCATGTCACGTCACATAAACACATTTTGAGACGTAAAGAAATACAAGAATTCGTTTTGACACGAAAGAGATAAGCACACTAGGCTTGGCACATTTACTTACCTCAAAGCAAATTCCAACAATAGCAATCAATCAACGTACTCTACGTACTCGTCGTCGACGAACTCGTTACCTACACATAACAATATGCTAATCAAACCAATATTCTAGCAATATACTCGCTATACTAATTACATGCATATGATAGTCCATGGTTTAGGGTTCTAACACTTCCCCAACATCCCATTCAATTCATGCTCCAAAATAAGCTTAAAGCTTTGCCTCAAAAACCCTTATCCTAAAGTATGCATAATCCATCATAACTCCACCAATTCTATTACTCCAGTTTCCCAAACAGATCATGGTCTAGAAACAGTTCCATTGGATTCAAAACGTTCGAAATAATAAGTTTAGCCTCAAACGGATCTTAATTTCGATTCCTGAATCAAAAGTTACACTAGTTTCAAGTTTCCAACTTCATTCAAAATATCCATACGGGAATTGTCAATCTTCATGAAACTTTTCCCCCAAGCATCTAATTCATCCTATAATCATACTAAACCTAATATAACATGATTCCCACATTCAAATCAGATTGTTATCCACCTAATATGATCATTCAAACTCCCAAATCATTCAATCAAACTTCTCTTTCAAACTAGGGTTTCTTCCCAACACTCAAGAACATGATAAACCCTAAAACATGATAATAAATCTTACGAATCCATGAACAATGATCCTAACCATAACAAACTGAAATTTAGAGATTGCATGCAACATACATGAATCATGAACAAGTGATCACAAGATCAAGAGATCAACAAGAGAAAAGAGAAAAAGAAACGAAACAACCCAACCCGCTCACCCCGCCGCCCATGGAGGCGGACGGAGAGAGAGACGGACGGGGATAGGGAGAAAGAAAGAGAGAAAAGAAGGAAGAAAGAAAGAAAAGAGAAAAAGAGAGAGAGAGAGAGAGAGAGAGAGAGAGTTACCTTGCCGGAAAAGAGAGAGAGAGCGGCGGCGGCGGTGGGGTGGCTGCCGTCGGTCACAAGGGAGAGAGAGAGTGAGAGAGGGACGGGTAGAGAATGAGGGAGAGTGAGAGAGATTAGGAAAAATAGGAGAATGAGGGTTTTTATGAGAGTTAGAATTAAAATTAACCTCATAAGTAGGAAACCCTCTTGGATTAGGAAACTTTTATTGTAGGAAGAAATTTAGGTCAAAAGACACTTATTTCCCCTTAGTTTTGCCAAAAGACAAACACCTCCCCCAACTCAAGTAAAAGACACTAAAACCTTTGATTAAAGTCACAAAGTTCCCCCCAAACTCTCAAAGCATTATAATTAACTCTCTATAATTACTTTAACTTCCCAATACTTGTAATAACATCAGAAAATACCCGTAGTCACAAAACGGGGTATTTCATCCTTCCCTCCTTAAAGAGAACTTCGTCCTCGAAGTTTAAACAAAAACCTCCCTCCTTAAAGAGAAACTATCTTTGAAGTTTAAACCAAAACTTTAACCACACAAAGGTAGACACCTTCCCTCACTAGTACGACTACTAAATGCAACCTAAGGTCATGAATGATATGCAATATACTATAAGTAGTATTGTATTAAAGAAAAACGAAGGATTACATCCTCTCCCCCTTAGAGGAGTGACGTCCTCGTAACTCAAGGTACCTCGTCAAACAAGTGAGGGTACTTCTTCCTCATATCATCTTCCGCTTCCCAAGTTGCCTCTTCAGTGAGGTGGTTAGTCCATAAGACTTTTACAATCTTGACACTCTTGTTACGGGTGTTCCTTGTCTTGGTGTCTAAAATCTTGACAGGTTGTTCTTCATAACTCAAAGACGGGTCCAGTTCTACTGGTTCGGGATCTAATACGTGAGATGCATCAGGCGTATACTTCTTCAGCTGTGATACGTGAAATACGTTATGAACACGACCTAAATTCGATGGTAAATCCAATCGATAAGCCACTTCTCCAATCTTTTCTATAACATCATATGGTCCTATGAATTTCGGGCCCAACTTCCCTTTCTGATTGAACCTCATGACTCCTTTAGTTGGTGATACTTTAAGAAAAGCTTTTTCTCCAACTTGAAATTCCAACGGTCTTCTTTTCTGATCAGCGTAAGATTTCTGTCTATCCTGCGCTGCCTTCATTCGCTGCTGTATAAGTCTCACTTGATCTGTCATCTCTTCAATAAGTTGTGGACCAATTACTATCGTTTCACTTATGTCGTTCCAACACAACGGTGTTCTACACTTCCTTCCATACAACGCTTCATGTGGTGCCATTCCAATACTGGCATGATAACTGTTGTTGTAGGAGAATTCTATCAAAGGTAATCTATCAACCCATGAACCTTGAAAATCCATAACACACGATCTTAGCATATCTTCCAACGTTTGTATTGTTCTTTCGGTTTGTCCATCTGTAGCCGGGTGAAATGCCGTGCTAAACTTCAACTGAGTTCCTAGTGCCTCCTGAAGTGCTTTCCAGAAGTGAGAAAGAAAATTGGGATCTCTGTCGGAAACTATAGAGCTTGGTACTCCATGATATCTTACAATGTTCTTCATATACGCATCAGCTCTTTGTTCCATATTCCATGTGTCTTTCATCGGGATAAACCTTGCTGTCTTGGTCAATCTGTCAACTACGACCCATATCTGATTCAGTCCATTCGTTGATGTCGGTAACGCAGTCACGAAATCCATCGAAATAGAATCCCACTTCCAAACTGGGACATCTAATGGTTGTACTAATCCTCCCATTCTTTTATGTTCAAACTTCACCTTTTGACAAGTTAGACATTTTGCCACAAATTCTGCCACTTCTTTCTTCATTAGGCCACCAAAACATCTTCTTCATGTCCTTATAAAGTTTGTCACCTCCTGGATGTACTGAGTAGGGTGTGTTGTGCGCTTCTCGCATCAACTTCTCCTTAGTTTCCGTACACTTATGTGGTACACACCATCTTCCTTTGTAACGAATACTTCCATCTTCATGGATCTTGAAATCTTTTGCTTGGCCTTCTGCAATCTTCTTCTTTATCCTTTCCAGCTTCACATCTCCTGGCTGGTTACTCCTTATCTCTTCTAAGACCTCTGGCACAACTGTCATATTCCCAAGAATATTCTTTACTTCTCCTTGTTTCACTACTTCAATTCCAAGTTTTCGGAACTCTCGGCATAGCCGATCTGGTAAAACTAGCATAGTATCCAAAGTATGGCTCGACTTTCGGCTTAATGCATCAGCTACTACGTTTGCCTTCCCTTCATGGTATTGGATACGCAAATCATAATCCTTTATGACTTCTAACCAACGTCTTTGCCTGTTGTTTAGTTCTTTCTGCGTGAAAATGTATTTGAGACTGCTATGATCCGTATACAATCTACACACAGATCCATACAAGTGATGTCTCCATATCTTCAATGCAAATACTATAGCGGCAAGCTCTAAGTCATGCGTAGCATAGTTCTCTTCATGAGTTTTCAGTTGTCTTGAAGCATAAGCAATAACTCTTCTTTCTTGCATAAGCACGCATCCTAAGCCCTTCTTCGATGCATCACTGTAAACATCAAATTCGCCAGAATCATTGGGTAAAGCTAAGACAGGTGCGGTCGTTAACTTTTCCTTCAATGTCTGGAATGCTTCTTCACAATCTTCGCTCCACTTATACCTTACCGTCTTCTTGGTTAGTGTAGTAAGCGGTCTAGCGATCTTCGAGAAATCTTTCACGAAACGTCTGTAATATCCTGCTAATCCGAGAAAACTTCTTACTTCGGACACATTCTTCGGAGTAGGCCAATCTTTAACTGCTGATATCTTTCCTGGATCCACGGATATTCCTTCCTTGGAAATTATGTGACCCAAAAATGGAACGTGTTTTAGCCAAAATTCACACTTCGAGAGTTTAGCATATAACTTCTCATGTCTCAAAGTTTCTAACACTTCTTTGAGGTGTTCTTCGTGTTCTTCCTCGCTCTTTGAATAAACAAGGATGTCATCAATAAAGACGACCACGAAACGATCTAGAAACGTTCTCATAACACGATTCATTAGATCCATAAATACTGCTGGAGCATTGGTCAGACCAAAAGGCATAACGGTAAACTCGTAGTGTCCATACCTCGCCCTAAAGGCTGTCTTCGGTATGTCCTTCTCGGCTACTCGAAGCTGGTGATACCCTGATCTCAAGTCTATCTTTGAGAAAACACTCGCCCCTTGTAATTGATCAAACAAATCGTCAATTCGGGGTAAAGGGTATTTGTTCTTGATTGTTGCGCTATTCAACTCCCTATAGTCAATGCACAATCTCAAGCTTCCGTCTTTCTTCTTCACAAACAGTACCGGTGCGCCCCAAGGGGAAACACTCGGCCTTATATAACCCTTTTGGAGTAACTCTTGCAACTGATCCTTAAGTTCTTTCAACTCTACTGGTGCCATTCTGTACGGTGCCTTTGAAATTGGAGCTGTTCCGGGTGTTAAATCCATAGTGAATTCGATCTCTCTTCTAGGTGGCATTCCTGGAATTTCATCCGGGAACACATCGGGAAAATCTCTAACGATTGGTATTTCTTCTAGCACATTCTCCTTCTTAGATGTGTCTTGAATATAGCACAAATAAGCACTATTTCCCTTCTTCACTTGGTTGACTATGGTCAAAGCTGACACTAGTCGGATACATGGTTCCTTTGTGATACCACGGTAAGAAACTTTTTCTCCTTTTGGACCTTTAAGCCTTATCTTCTGATCGTGGCAGTCTATCACTGCACGATATTTTCCCAGCCAATCCATTCCCAATATAACATCTATCCCTCCAAGATCAAACTGTATCAGGTTCGCTGGTAGGGTACTAGCCGAAATCTTAACTTCTACTCCTTCAAAAATGGCGTCACATACTGTTACATGACCGGTTGGGGTAGCTACGGGGATGGATATTCTAGACGGCTTATTGAGACTCAATTTTTCCACAAACGATGATGAAATAAACGAATACGAAGCTCCGGAATCAAATAAAGTAAAAGCTGGTTGATCATGAACAAGAAATGTACCAGTGACTACTCCGTTTGCTGCTTCCGCTTCAGTCCTGCTCATGACAGCGATCCTTGCAATATTCCCATTCTGTGCGGTAGTTCCTGCCGTACCAGTCCCATTGTTGTTAGCGTTAGTTGGAGTGTTGTTGTTCCTATTCCCGTTCTGAACTCCGTTGTTCCTTCCATTGCCTTGGTTGTTCACTTGTTGTCTACCATAACTGTTGCCTCCATTATTGTTGTTGTAGTTCCCATAGTTCCGGTTTCCGCCCTGATTGTTGTTGTTGAACTGTCGGTTTCCTTGGTAATTGCCTCCTTGGTTCCCTAGTTGGTTTCCATTTGGTTTCAATCGGCACTCAAAAGCACGATGACCTTTCCTGCCGCAGTTGTGGCAGTTCACAAGGTTTCCTTGGCAGTCCTTTCCTGGATGATTCTGTTGGCACTTCTTGCAGATATAACGGCGAGATTGCTCATCTCCATTATTCTGCTTGTTACCACGATACTGTCCTTGGTTACTTCCTCCGTGGTTAGGCTTAAACCTTTTGTCCTGACTACCTTGGTTAGTCCTACTCTGATTGTTTCCATAGCCCACGGCGTTCTCAACCTTGCGTTTCCCACGCTTCTCATCTTGTGCCTCTTGAATACGCCAAACGGCTGCCGCCCTATCGTAAGCTTCCTGGAGAGTATCGTACGTCCTGCACATCAAGTCTTTCTGCAGATGAAGTTCGAGACCAGACATGAACTTCCCGACTTTAGTCGCTTCATCAGGCATCAGCTGACCTGCGAATCGGGATAATTCCATGAATTTCTTGAAGTACTCGGTCACGGAACCGTTTCCTTGTGTCAGATTCACGAAGTCTAAGTACTTTTGATCCTGGACATGGTCCGGGTAAAAGCGAGTGCGAAGTGCGGTTTGAAGAGCCTCCCAATTGAAATTGGGTTGCGCCAAAAAGTTCTGGCGCGTACTCCTCCACCATGTATTAGCTTCGTTCTTCAAGTAAAATGCCGCGCAAACCACCTTGCGGTCTTCGGGACGCTCAACTAGCTCAAGGATCTTATCCATCTCATCGATCCAATTCTCGAGCTCAACAGGGTCCTCATTGCCTATGAAGTTCCCTGGCTTCATATCTGCCACTTTCTTTGCATAGTTGGCGTTATTCTGCTCTCCATTGTTCATATTCTGATCCATATAACGCAAATTGGGCAAAGAATTGGTCCAAGTCGTTGTTGTTGTTGGTTGCCATAGGGACTTGACTATTTCTCCTAGTGTAGTATTGATGTGGTCTATCAGTCATAATCCCTACACTATAGCCTATTGTATTACTTATAAAGTACCAAGAAGTACAAAAAATCACGCATATACGGCATGTAGTGCACAATTCAACAAGTAATGTCACACATTGACTATCATTTAACACAATTACTCATGTATCTCCACATAGACTGATCGCGTCTCAACTTTTCATCTACTTCCAAAATTGGAAAAAGGATCAATTAATCAAGCAAAAATTGCGAATTTTGGTGTGCAACACCCTCTCTGAGTCTACTTTCATAATCAAGAAGAATGGACTCAATATCAATTGTGGAACTCAAGATACACAGGAATTACTACAGCTGCTGTCACAGCCCACCAGAACAGAAACATCGACTTTGAAGAGACTTAAATTGACCTTAAAATTCTCAAAATGAGCTAGGCTTTCACTGGGAGTTAGCCAAACGTGTCTAGTAGTTGCCATAAAAATTTGGGGTCGAAAAAAGATCTGGAAGATAGGTAACAATCAAAGATGCTACAGCTAGTCACTTTGCAATTCTGCTACTGAACCGTCAACTTTGGAAATTCGTAGCTAATTCTCCAGAACTCGTATGGGGTTGACATTTTTATGGGAGATACCTGGGTATGTCTACTTTCTGAGAAAAATTCAGGGAAAAATAACTCCAAAGTTAAATACGTCTGCTACATCAAAAACTCACTGCTGCGCAGATTCAACAGCACCAAAAACCAAAGCTTTTGCGTTCTAACTCCATGAACGCTTTCTAAGCCCATAATTAATGATAGCAAGCATAACACGACCTTAACTCATCCAATCGTACTCCAAAATTCAGAAAACTAAGTTTATAAAACTTCCCAAATCGGGTCTTCAAAACAAAAACATTATTCATCCCAAAGCAAAACGCTAAGAATTTAACTCTAGCCCAAAAGTGACTATTCAAGAATCGTTCTAAAACTTCAAATGTTGATTGGCTATGGAGCCTTATTCAAACCAATAAATAAAACTTAAAGCATCTAGTCTAAGAAATCTAAAGAACTCTAACAAGCTTAATCGTCGTCCTCATCGCTTTCCTCCATCTCTTCCTCTTCATCGGAATCATACTCGTGCTCTTCATCTTCACTAGGGTCTTCTTCACTTTCTTCATATTCCATGGGATCTTCTTCAATCTCGGGGTATTCATCGACGTCTTCCATTGGATCTTCTTCAACTTCTTCATCGTCACTAGAATCTATAATAATCACTTCTTTCTCATCACTAGAGCTTATGTAGATCACGTCTTCTTCATCACTGGACTTTATCTCAATAACTGTGTAACTTTGCCACTTAAGACAGGTCTCCATCAACAACTTGCATATAAAATCTGCACTTACCGTCCATTCACCTTGGCAACGATAATCCCTATCATTCAAACGATTCATCCTGCCCATGATGTTGCTATATTTTGTAATAATATCCCCAAACATCGGTTTCATTGGTAATGCCTTCACCATACAGTAAGCCTGAAAAGATGGATTTCTATATCGAGGGAATTCTAAGGCTCGGAATCTATCTTCACAATATTGAACCACGCGGTCACGAAAATCTGGAAAATCTTCACCTTCGACCCAACGTGTCACAACAGGGTGCTTCTCTACTGGCAATACACGCTTCCTTGCTGTATGCTTAGTTCTAGCCATCTACAAGAGGAAACAACTTAATAGATCTCTAATTTAAAAGGCATAAACCGTATTCCAAATAGCTACTCTTCGCAGACCAATAATTATTTCCAATACTCCAAATCGATGGTTCCAATACTTTTGACGAAATTTCCCAACATAGTCTCTTAAAAGCAGGCTAACTTAGAATTCCAATTGGAATACTCCAAGAATTCGAATGGGTGGATGGGCACTTGTTTTCTATCCTATTTTCTAAACACTTATACATAACAATCCTATCCATACTACCCAAATTCCCACGGCTTGTCGAATTTTAAGTTATTTTCTCCTATATTCATTTTAGTTGCCCTAACAAGTTTCAAATTTCTTCTTAGAATGCCGGCTCTGATACCACCTGTAACACCCCCAAATGGCCCAAGCCGGAGACCCGGGGATGTCACTCCGTACCCGAGAGGAGCCCGGA
This sequence comes from Linanthus parryae, assembly GCA_023055425.1. NCBI lineage: Eukaryota > Viridiplantae > Streptophyta > Magnoliopsida > Ericales > Polemoniaceae > Linanthus > Linanthus parryae. The sequence continues at coordinate 82,575,437 of JALGPY010000006.1, forward strand.
TACAAGGAGATTTTATAACATGGTTCACAAGCACACACATCCACAATAATAAATTAAATCCAATTAAAATAATGTATTATCATAAACCTTCGTCCTAGCCACAAACCGGCAAAACAACTAAAGCGTTTAAACTACTAAAGAGTTCAAATTGAAATGTAATACTACTATTAATAATCCATGTGGTGCGCGTCCCCTTCTATGCCCGATAACCTTCTTCTAAACCTGTGGTGCGGAATGAAAAAGAAACACCACAGTACAAAATCAGCATTGAAATACTGGTAAGCAAACATCCAAACATGTAAAACGATGATGGATAGTTATAAAACAAGACTCATTTGTAAGTAAGAGTTTTTCGCAAACACAGCGGTAATAAAGTGACTCTTGTTTCAAAACATAAGAGTTCCCAATTCCATAATATATTTCCAAATCAATTTCCATATTATTAGGAAAATCCAAATCCAGTGTTAACTTCGTTCCGTTAACAAAAACCAAAAATCCATTATTAACTCGTTGTGACGGGGGAAACCAAACCATCTCGCAAGCATCCAAGACCTTAAGTGTCGACACCCCCCAAAGAATCTAGCGTCCAGAGGAGTGAGTACAGGGAGCTATCCGGGGACTTGCAACCGGATTAAATAAAATAAATTGAAACGGAAGACCGAGATCAAACCGTCCAATGCCAATGGTAACCATACCACAATAATAATAAATGTCCCCGCACAACTATTCCACTTTACGTATTAATGCATTATCATTAACATGGTGATATTTCCAAGAAAAACATTTATCAAGTAGAAATCACATATTGCATGTCACGTCACATAAACACATTTTGAGACGTAAAGAAATACAAGAATTCGTTTTGACACGAAAGAGATAAGCACACTAGGCTTGGCACATTTACTTACCTCAAAGCAAATTCCAACAATAGCAATCAATCAACGTACTCTACGTACTCGTCGTCGACGAACTCGTTACCTACACATAACAATATGCTAATCAAACCAATATTCTAGCAATATACTCGCTATACTAATTACATGCATATGATAGTCCATGGTTTAGGGTTCTAACACTTCCCCAACATCCCATTCAATTCATGCTCCAAAATAAGCTTAAAGCTTTGCCTCAAAAACCCTTATCCTAAAGTATGCATAATCCATCATAACTCCACCAATTCTATTACTCCAGTTTCCCAAACAGATCATGGTCTAGAAACAGTTCCATTGGATTCAAAACGTTCGAAATAATAAGTTTAGCCTCAAACGGATCTTAATTTCGATTCCTGAATCAAAAGTTACACTAGTTTCAAGTTTCCAACTTCATTCAAAATATCCATACGGGAATTGTCAATCTTCATGAAACTTTTCCCCCAAGCATCTAATTCATCCTATAATCATACTAAACCTAATATAACATGATTCCCACATTCAAATCAGATTGTTATCCACCTAATATGATCATTCAAACTCCCAAATCATTCAATCAAACTTCTCTTTCAAACTAGGGTTTCTTCCCAACACTCAAGAACATGATAAACCCTAAAACTTGATAATAAATCTTACGAATCCATGAACAATGATCCTAACCATAACAAACTGAAATTTAGAGATTGCATGCAACATACATGAATCATGAACAAGTGATCACAAGATCAAGAGATCAACAAGAGAAAAGAGAAAAAGAAACGAAACAACCCAACCCGCTCACCCCGCCGCCCATGGAGGCGGACGGAGAGAGAGACGGACGGGGATAGGGAGAAAGAAAGAGAGAAAAGAAGAAAGAAAGAAAGAAAAGAGAAAGAGAGAGAGAGAGAGAGAGAGAGTTACCTTGCCGGAAAAGAGAGAGAGAGCGGCGGCGGCGGTGGGGTGGCTGCCGTCGGTCACAAGGGAGAGAGAGAGTGAGAGAGGGACGGGTAGAGAATGAGGGAGAGTGAGAGAGATTAGGAAAAATAGGAGAATGAGGGTTTTTATGAGAGTTAGAATTAAAATTAACCTCATAAGTAGGAAACCCTCTTGGATTAGGAAACTTTTATTGTAGGAAGAAATTTAGGTCAAAAGACACTTATTTCCCCTTAGTTTTGCCAAAAGACAAACACCTCCCCCAACTCAAGTAAAAGACACTAAAACCTTTGATTAAAGTCACAAAGTTCCCCCCAAACTCTCAAAGCATTATAATTAACTCTCTATAATTACTTTAACTTCCCAATACTTGTAATAACATCAGAAAATACCCGTAGTCACAAAACGGGGTATTTCAACAGTTGACAAGAAAAGAGAAATGGCTGAAAGCCATGGAATCTGAGATGCGGTCCTTACATGAGAACAACACCTATGAGTTGTCGGAGTTGCCTAAGGGTTAGAGAGCACTCAAGAACATAAGGGTCTACATGTTGAATTCTGAGAACTCAGAACCAAGGTATAAAGCAAGATTGGTTGTGAAAGGGTTCATGCAGAAGAAAGGAGTAGACTACAAGGAGATATTCTCACCGGTGGTGAAGATGTCGTCTATCCGGGTTGTTCTAGGTATAGCTGCCGACAGAGACTGGGATATTGAGCAGCTTGATGTCAAGACTGCGTTCCTTCATGGTGATTTGGAGGAGGGGATCTACATGGAACAGCCGGAGGGTTTCAGAGTTCAGGGAAATGAGAATCTGGTGTGCAAGATGAAAAAGAGTTTGTATAGCTTGAAGCAGGCACCGCGACAATAGTATAGGAAGTTCGACTCATTCATGGGGGAGAATGGATACAAGAAGACAACTTCAGATCATTGCGTGTTTGTGAAGAATTTCTCTGATGGTGATTCGATCATTCTTCTTCTGTATGTCGATGACATGTTGATCGTTGGTCGTGATGCCAGCAAGATTGCCAGATTGGAGAAGGAGTTGGGCAAATCCTTTGCTATGAAGGATTTTGGGTCCGCGGAGCAAATTCTGGGTATGAGAAATTCACGAGATCGGAAAGACAAGAGGCTTTGGTTATCTCAGGAGACCTACATTGAGAAGGTCCCGAAGAGGTTCAATATGGACCAGGAGAAGGCAGTTAGTACACCTCTTGCTGGTCACTTCAAGTTGAGCTCAAAGCAGAGTCCCAAGACAGAGGCAGAGAAGGAAGACATTATGTCGGTTCCGTATGCTTCAGCAGTGGGTAGTTTGAGGTACGCCATCGTGTGTACAAGACCGGACATAGCTCATGCGGTTGGCATTGTCAGCTGGTTTCTCTCCAATCCTGGTAGAGAGCATTGGTCTGCGATTAAGTGGATATTCAGGTATCTCAGGGGTACTTCTCCGTTGTGTATTTGCTTTGGAAATGGTGATCCTACTCTTGTTAATTTCACGGATGCTGACATGGCCGGGGATATTGATTCGAGGAAGTCTACATTTGGGTATCTGAACACTTTTGCAGGGGGAGCAGTGTCTTGGCAGTCTAGGTTGCAGAAATTCGTTGCATTGTCTACTACTGAGGCTGAGTTTATTGCATCTACTGAGGGTTGCAAGGAGTTTCTTTGGTTGAAGAAGATGTTACAACAGCTGGGCTTGAAGCAAGAGAAGTATACTCTGTATTGTGATAGTCAGAGTGCGATCCATCTCAGCAAGAACTCGATTTTTCACTTGAGATCCAAGAACATTGATGTGAGGTATCACTGAATTAGAGATGTCTTGGATGGGAGGTCGGTTGAACTTGTCAAGATTCATACCGACGAGAATGGTGCTGATATGATGACTAAGTCCGTACCAGTTGCGAAGCTTGAAGTTTGTAGAAGCATCGCGGGTATGGAGTCCCCATATGAGGTGGAGGGGAGAATGTTGTGTGGGTTCCACTCATTTGGTGGACTTGCCACACAGAATAAATACTCACATGAGTAGTTAAAGAAAACAAAATGAAAAAAGGGAGGCTGCATCCAGGTTGTTTACCTGGTGTGGTGTGAATTTGGTTTCACACAAGTGGTGGTTACGTGGCCCTTCTTAGAGCCAATCATTGGCCATTTCTCACTCACACATGTGAATGGCTGGTGGTGTGTGAGTGGTCTCACAATCAGTGAGGAGAAGAAGGCTTCGGAAGAAAGAAAAGGCAGAGGGCGAACTGGGTTTTGAAGCCACAACAAGCAACTTTCTCTGGCCAGTTCAACGGTGAAACTTGGCTCGTTTCGCCTCAGATTTCGGGTGATTGTTCCTTGCGACGTGCTCTTTCAATCTATCGGTTCGGATTTTCTTCTCCTCTTCTCTTTGTGTTATCCCCAATTATAAGTAGAGTAGGGTTTCTACTTTGCTTGTTCACCTAGTTCGTGTTGTGGGGGTTGTTCATCCCAAGAGAGTTTATTTCTTGGATGTGATTATACTATAGTGGTACTAGAGTGGTGTATCCTACTATTGTTGATTATAGTGGAAGATTTGATTCGAGAGTGGCTCCGTGCTTTTTCCCAATTTCGGGTTTTCCACGTTAAAATTGGTTTTGTCTCGTTTTTATTTATTGTCTTCAATTGCATTGTCCGGCTCTCCGTTTAGTTGCACGTTATTGTGGGAAAGTTTGAATCTTTGGGTATTTTGCTTCCGCTACGAATTTGGATATATTGTCGTGTTTTTTAACCCGGATTCCCCAACAATGAACACTATATCTAATCATACCAAAAAGACGAATGAAATATGGTAGACCATATGCGTATTAACCCCTTGCACATTGAGACCCCATTTCGTTACATCGGCCCTCAACTCATGCATTAATGAATCCCATAAAAATTTGCCCCAACTGTAAGTGTTACAAAATTTTAAGTCTCCGATGATCCCCCACATTTTCTTTGCAAACTCTTTCTTATTTCCTTGACCTAAATAATAGTGAAGCAACAATCCAACGGCAAGTTGAGCACACTCTGTCTTGTTTTCCTCCATAATTCCGCTACATTAGACAACGACGCTTCAACTAGCACATACTTTAGTCGAGTCAATCACTTTGTCCTCTTTCAAAAGTTTGTCAACTAGCGTAGTGTTGCCATCACTTATATTCGAATTCCGGTCGTCGTAAGTCTTGGCTATTTTCAATCAGTGACGAGCACAAATTCATCCTTCGAGATATGCAATGACATGTTGTTAAAATGTAACCACATCTCGTAAAATTTCTTCAAAAATATTCGGTTGCGTATTATTTGGTTGAAAATCACAACTTGGAAGCTTCCAACAGCCGACACGTCCATAGACCATGCAAGGTTAGGAACCTTCTCCTGGATGTGCTGTTTTGACCAACTGCCACAAATGTCTTGCACATCCTTCATCAGTTTCAACGACAACTTCACAGAAAACTTAGACTTGTTGAATGGTATCTCGTAATGAACACGCGGCAGCGGAGGAAGAGACCCCAACGGAACAATTGTAAAATCCTAACAAAAAAACAAAGTGAAGCATAAGTTTAACACCATGACACTCGATAATTTCCGTAATTGTATCTAATAAATAAAGATCACCCAAATGATTGTGAAGTACACTAGATGTATTCATGTAACTTCTAAGTATGTAGAACTGGGCAAAGCAGAACGCGAAGAAATCGCTTATGTGTACTCGACTTGCAAATTGAGTGTCGACTTGCAGGTCCAGTACACAAAGGCAGTGAGCATGCATTTTGTGGCCAAATTATTGACCTGGCTAGGTCGACAGTTTAGCCACAAAAAAAATGCTCATCGACTCTGTGTACTCAACCTGCAAATCGAGTGTCGACCTGTCTCGACCTAGACAAGTCGACACTCTACTAGTAGGCTGAGTACATAGAATTCTCATTCTATTTAAGCGATTTTTCTTCAATTTTACGCCAATTATATTCATTTTTGGTTCAATTGTAGTACTATAGGATTGAATAAATACAAATATCGTGTTTCTTAACATTAATTTCGCATAAAATAAAAAAAAATGTACCTCTTCAACTGTTTTTGTGTTCGGGTTGGTTTCGGCTTCAATCGGTGTAGATTCACTGTCAGTGTCGTCAGAATCCGACGTTCCTCCAGTAGCAAATTCACCGGCATCCATCAATCGATTCTCTTCCACTTGATCTTCTCCGGAGGGATGAAATCGACTAGATGATGAAGCCATGGATGGAGTGAGAGTGAGAGACAGTTTTTCGAGAACGAAGTGGCCGGAGAGGAGGACGAAGATGACACGACAGGAAGCCCGAAGAAGATGGGCGGTTGTTTCTTCTACAGAAAGAAAGGCGAAGAGCGCAAAGAGCGAAAAGGGAGAGACGTTTTTTATGAAATGCCTTCAACCTTTTTCATTCATCATAAACAAGCAGAATTACAATGGTTGAATTGAACACGACATTATAGTTCATACATATTACACATAAATTTTGTCTACATAATCTGAAAATTTCTAAGAAGAAATTTTTAACTATCGCTTCAAACGACTTCCAAATACTTGTATGCTCCAAATTCGCCACCAATTGACTATGGAAGAGTCTTTTAATCTTCAACGCCAAGTGTAGCGAGAGGGGTGAAAATAATGATGCGCTTTTCACGATAGCAGAATTTGGCCTCCACAAGAAATTCGTTGCAAATCTGCAAGACCAAGTAATGCATAACGCCACACTTTTCCAGTAGGTTACCACATTTTTGTAGAAAACGCACTTAGGCAGTAGTTTGCCGCCTTTGACGGAAGATTAATCGCTTTTACGCGGTAGTTGGCCAGCCTTTGGCGGAAGATAACCCCTCCTAAGCGGTAGTTGGCCGCCCTATGGCGGAAGATAACTGCTCCTAAGCTGTAGCTGGCCGCCTTATGGCGGAAGAGAACTGCTCTTAGACAGTAATTGATCGCCTTTTGGCGGAAGAGAACCGCTCTTACGCGGTAAGAATTGAACATACATAAATAATAAAACAACAACAATTTGAGAAAACAAGATGAAGAATAGGGGACAGAACAAGACGAAGAGCAAGGGAATCGCCGGAGGCGAGCCCCTACGATTAATGGGAAGCACAAAACTGCAAGTGTCTTCTTTGGAGGGAGAGATTACAGAGATAATAGGGAAATGGTAGAGACTTCTGATTTTGAGAAACAAGTTAGATTTATTTTTATGTTTTTTAAATTTTGGTAAAGTAACATGCAAATTAACTCGTTTTAATTACAAAGTTAAGTCACAAATTGTTTTCCTTAATTCTCGGTGTGGAATGGCAATGCAAAAAATGAATAGTGCTTTATAGGAGAAATTTTTGTTTGCTCTAAAAGCAAATATGAAGTGGTGCTCTAATCAATACAACACATGACATGACAGGAAAAAAGAGAATGAGTGGAAGAAAAAAGAAAGCGGATTTCCTACAGGTTCCTGACGTGTCCTGTGATGTATTGATTAGAACACCACATCATATTTGCTCTTGGAGCAAGCAATAATTACTCCCTTTATAGCCAATTCTTTTGGGTTCCATCCATTATAGGGGTGAATTTGGAATTAATCGAAAGACAAGGGCATCGGTTCCATCCATTACTAGTTTTCCTCCTCTAAAAAAAAGAAGAAAAACCAGTACGACCGTGACGAAGCACGATCTAATGTACCGGTAGCAGATAATTGATATCTCCCCGTTGAACACTTCTGTATCTGGCTGCTCTACTGCTACAAGGTCTACCATTGACCCAACACAAATCACACGGACCATCCCTCTCTCTCTCTACGCTGCAGCGATTGCATCGAGAGATTCAGGCACTGCAATAGCTCCAGATTTGATATTGGAAGAAGAAGTTGACGGCTACATTTGATGCTGTAAATCGGCGAGTTAGTGGAAAAATCGCAGCCATGGCAGGTCGCAGAGAGAAGAACAGTAGTCAATCACTTCGCAGTCGGATCGTCGTCGCTGTCCTCATCGGTGTCGCCCTCGGTTGCGTTTGCGCCTTCGCTTTCCCTCATGGACTCTTCTCTTCCACCCATCGCAGCCATCCACTCACCAAATCTAACATCCAGGTTCCCAATCCCTTCCATTTCTCTTCAACTCTCAACTAATTTATGCTTCTAATGGGTTCTAATTTCTCTTTGTTATTTGCTCCTGATTTTGACTGTGGTTTGAACTAGGGTAGTGTTTTTCTGAAATGGGGTTTCTCTGTTTGAATTAGATTTTGTTTTAGGGTATCGTATTTCGTGTCTTTGAAGGATCAGTGTGGATACAATGGAGTAGAAAGAAGGCATGTTTTCTTCTTGTTTTGTTTTTTTTTACTACTTGGGTACGGAGTAAGAAATACGTCTTTTACACGCTTGGAGGACTTGCCCACCCTCTCATTGTAACGATCTATACTTGTTTAAATCTGTAATGGGATGGATGGAAAAACTCGATTAGAAGCGATATCGTAATCTTCGTCTCATCGTACTTGGCAGTAAAGGAGATTCAGAAACGGTCAAGGTTGATGGAAAAGTTTGGTTAGCAGTTGGTTGGGAACTGGTTTAGGAAAGAAATGGTAGCTAACGGTTCGCTAACTGATATTTTCGACCCCCTGTTAGAACATTAGCTTTGAATGATTCTTGTTTTTGTCACAGTTGGTTGACTTTACCTATCGATTTTCTGAGTCCTATGGAGTTGGAAACTCTCCCCTTCGTTTCTCAGTTGTTTTTCCCCCTTTTCTCCAGATCCCCCAATCGCATTGACTTAGCAAATTATGAAGTTTGAAGTGAAATTAGAAAATATTAAATGATCGTTGATTTCTTTCCATGTAACTAGGCCGACAGAAAAAAAACAAAAATAGATCCTCCCTGATTCTGTTTAGTTTTATGAAGAGTGACATTTACACTATTTCACCAAAATTGTCTTCAACAAATTTTCTGTTTTCTAGTGTCCCACGAAATTGCTCAAAAAAAGGCAGCTGTTAATGGCTTCCTATTACAATGAAATTATTCTTCAACTTATAATTTCTCTAATCAGGCAATTAAGGTTAATATCCATCTAGAACTCTATATTACCAAAGCCTTATCTGATTCATTTCTTCTAGTACATTTGCTTTGATCGCATTCTGTGGCGTCTGTAAGTGTGTTTCATTATGTCAGAAATTTTTGAAGCCATCTCTGGAAAATGAAGCACTGACGAGAAACTGTGTTTTCATATTAGTGTCAGGGTACCAACTGAAATTCTTTTCTGTAGCCGTTAAGAGAGATTTGCTTATCGCTCTCAAAATCTCTCCAAGAAAGTTAAACCAGTTACTTATACAAGTAGTGCATTCTCAAAAAAGTTGGATTAGCAGTCGGGTTGGGAACTGGTTTAGGAAACAAATTGTAGCTCAACAGTTTGCTAACTGATAGACCCCTATTAGAACAGTAGCTTTAAATGATTCGTCTTTTTATCACAGTTGGTTGACTTTACCTATCAATTTTCTGAGTCCTAACTCGTAGGACATGTATGGAGTTTGAAACTCTCCCCCTCATTTCTCAGTTATTTCTCCCCCTTTTCTCCGAATCGCCTAATCGCATTGACTTAGCAAACTATGAAATTTGAAGAGAAATTGGAAAAAAATTAAATGATCTTTGATTTCAGCCCATGTAACTAGGCCGACAGAAAAAGTAAAAACATAGATCCTCCCCGATTCTGTTTATTTAGTAACACAGAAGAGAAAAATGAGGAATAGTGATTTACATTATTTCAAAAAAATTGTCTTCAACAAATTTTCTGTATTCTAGTGTCCCACAAAATTGCTCAATACAAGCCAGCTGTTAATGCTTCCTATTACAATGAAATTATTCTCTCAACTGATAATTTCTTACCTTGCTAATCAGGCAATTAAGGTTAATATTCATCTAGAACTCTATATAACCAAAGCCTTATCTGATTCATTTCTTCTAGTACATTTGCTTTGATCACATTCTGTGGCCTCTGTGCAAGTGTGTTTCATTATGTCAGAAATTTTGAAGCTATCTCTGGAATATGAAGCACTGATGAGAAACAGTGTTTTTATATTAGTGTCCCAGTACCAATTGAAATACTTTTCTGTAGCAGGCAAGACAGATTTGGTTATCGCTAATCCCCTTCCCCCTCTTAAACCAGTTAATTTATACAAGTATCGCACTCTTTTATTTTCTTCTGAAATTAGATAACAAAACAATTACGAAGCTATCAAAGAGATTGAAAGTTAAAACTCACGAGGTTTCTGGATAGTTTTTAGTTAACAAGAAAGAACAAAAAAAGTGGCGTGCTTATATAAAACCACAACAACAAGCGATTTGCAATTTAACCGGGATCTGTCCAAATTTGACTAAGTTGTGCCTTATTTTCTCTATGAAGGTTCATTTTGGTCTTCCTCTCCCTCATCTATGACCGACCGGAACTGCCACGCTTCTCCTAACCGTTGCATCAGGCGGCCTAAGATACACATGACTAAACCACCTCAAACAATTTTGTCATTTTGTCTTCTATAGGTGCAACGACAGTTAGTTGTTCTTGTCATATCCTAAATGCATCGTGAAGATAGCAAGTGTTAATGTTTAGTTATGCTTTGATGACAACCAATCAATGGTTTTAGCTATGTTGTTAGGCTTTTGTATTCATAAATTTTGCTAGGGATGTTTGTAGGATGTGACCGGAAGTATAGCACGGGCATTGGTGACTATGCTAAGTGTATCTGTGTGTCCTGAATACTGCTGTTAATGCTATACCCTCAAGATAGCTTTATTGAAAGTATTTTTTTTGTATAGATCTATAACCTGTTTTAATCTTTCCGGACTATACTTTGTTCGATCATATTCTGTTTATTGGCATAGACCTTCGAAATCGGCTATTTTTGTTGTCAGTGTGCTGAGAAAATCTGATTTTTTGATGTATTTATGTGTCAGGTTGGTTCGTCTGCGTGTGAGTCATCTGAGAAGATCAATATGTTGAAGTCAGATATCATGGGAATAACAAACAAGAATGCGGAATTGAAAAAGCAGGTTAGGGAGCTAACTGAAAAGTTACGGCTGGCTGAACAGGGTAAAGATAATGCACAAAAGCAATTCATGGTGTTGGGAGAGCAGCACAAAGCAGGGCCTTTTGGTACAGTTAAGAGTTTGAGGACTAACCCTACTGTGATTCCCGATGATTCCGTGAACCCAAGATTGGCGAAAATCTTGGAGGATGTTGCCGTGCGGAAAGAACTCATAGTTGTACTTGCAAATTCAAATGTGCAATCTATGTTGGAGGTTCAGGCCAGTAGCATAAAAAAAGTCGGTATACCAAATTACTTGGTTGTGGCATTGGACAATGGAATTGTGGATTTCTGCAAATCAAATGATGTTCCAGTCTACAAGAGGGATGCAGATGAGGGAGTTGATACGGTTGCGCGCACAGGCAGTAATCACGCAGTATCAGGATTAAAGTTCCGCATCCTCAGAGAATTTTTGCAACTTGGGTACAGTGTTCTGCTCTCCGATGTTGATATCGTATACTTGCAAAATCCATTTGATCACCTACACAGGGATGCAGATGTGGAGTCCATGACTGATGGCCACAATAATATGACTGCTTATGGATACAATGATGTGTTTGATGAACCTTCTATGGGTTGGGCTCGATACGCTCACACTATGCGGATATGGGTTTACAATTCTGGTTTCTTTTATCTAAGGCCTACAATCCCAGCAATTGAACTTTTGGATCGCGTGGCTGATCGGCTCTCTCACCCACCACCCGCGTGGGACCAGGCAGTTTTCAATGAAGAGCTCTTCTTCCCTTCACATCCTGGGTACGTAGGACTTCATGCTGCCAAGAGAACGTTGGACTTCTATATGTTCATGAACAGTAAGGTACTTTTCAAAACTGTCCGTAAAGATGCTAATCTCAAAAAGTTGAAGCCAGTGATTGTTCATGTAAATTACCACCCTGACAAACTACCAAGAATGAAAGCTATTGTTGACTTTTATGTTAATGGCAAGCAAGATGCCTTGGACGCCTTCCCTGAAGGTTCCGACTGGTAGAAGGGGATCTCTACGTAGGAAATGTTAACACGAGACGTCTGGTGATTCTGTTGTAACACTACTTGGGGGATAAAAGCAGTTTGATCTCAGCAACCTTTGTTTTATTTCCATGCTCAATTTTGTTTAGTTATCTTTTTACTCTTTGTTGTTCATCCATACCTGTAGCAAATACATTTCACTTTGTGACATGGGATACTTTATACGTGTTTGAAAGGTTAAACTTTTATTGCTTTCCTTTACTGTCCGAAATGCTGCAGTTTTGTGCTGCTTCGTGCTTTCATGTTTCTGTAACTCGGATATGTTTTAACTTTAATTGGAAGTTTGATATTTCATCAGTGAACGCAGATAACAGAAGCACAAATGGCTTCATTTTCCCCAAACTTTCCTACAAAAATGAATTTGTATTTTGAGGACAATCTCTCACTTGGGGATCTTTTTTTTTTCAAAGATTTTGCTATTTCTCGCTGTCCAGATCTCATGGCAGCAGCTAGCAAAAGCAATTTTCTTCGCTTTAGCGTTCCGGCCTGTCCCTCTCGCTTCTTACTTGAGCCACTTCTGCCGGCTATCAAAATTGTTCATAGATCGTCGAATTCCTATCCGGTTTGCGAATAATTGTCCACACTTGACGGGTGGATGGACAATTGAGAAAATCCCACGACACCGTGTCGTACACCTTGCAAAGATCGATTTTGATGATATACCTGGGCGATATTCGCTTCCTGTTGTACCCTCTGATAACTCCTTAATAAGAGTTATCCTACGTACGGTTCACATTGTTATTTGTGTGCGTTTCGGTGCAAAGTGATGGATTTTGGGCTAATTTGAGAAGAAAATGCACTTTTGGATGTTTTTGAGCTTTAATGCACAATCCGGGCGTTTCTCAATAGTTTTGAGTATGATTTTGATAATTTATCACATCTGATCTTCGTGGTAGTGTTCGTGTTGTTGTTTGACAGGAATTACGTATGCGGGAATCAAGTGGAGAGAATAAAAGAGCTTCAGAATAGAAGAAAATACGAAATTTGGCCCGTTTTGGATGTTTTCGCCAAATATTGGGCAATAATTGAGAAAAAAGAGAAAATGGTCTGGAAACGGTAATTTCTCTACATGAATGAAGTCTACGTTGCAAAAGGAATCCAAAGGTGCAAAAATCACATTTATCGGAGTCCGGACGAAAAAGTTATGTAAAAAAGGATGCTCAAAGAGATAAAACGCGGCCAAAAGCATCCGGAAATGCCAAACACGCCTTTCGAGGAGCTAAATTGATGAATGAAGGGTTCCCCGGAATTTGAGAATGTTTTATAGCATAAAAGGAGTCTCGAGGTCGAGGAGATACTTAAGGAAGCAAAGGCGCGAGCAAGGAATCGGAAAATAGTCGAAAATGATGTTTTTGGGTGACCCATACTTCTCTTTGTAAGAAGAGATTTGTCTTCGTACGAAGAGATTATACTTAGCCAAATTTTGAGTTGCTGAAAATGTCTTCCCCAAACAGCTTGCAGTACTTATCTGGGAAAGTCTTCCTACGAAGAGAAAAAGTCTTCCTACGAAGGTCTTCCTACGAAGAGAAAAAGTCTTCGTACGAAGACTCTTCCTACGAAGAGAACAGTCTTCCTACGAAGAGAACCCTAGAAATAGCAGATTCGTTTGGGGCTTTTGTGTAATTACTTATAACTTGTTCTAAACACTATGGAAACATATTAGAACGGGTTAGGGCATAGTTTTTCAGTATCTTTGAGTTGGAGACAAGTGCTTGGAGCTACGGGGAGCTTGGGAGACGCTTTGTTTGATCTTTTCTCTTCCCTCTCTCTAGTATTTTGGTTTATGATTATGAAACTTTGTATCTTGATCATGTATTGTCGTAGCTAAACCCTCTTTTGCTGGGAATTCTCGTTTGGTAGCTAGGGTTTGATATGAACTTGATGTTTTGGGATTGTGATTCACGTTTTGAACTTAATTAAGCATGTTCTTCTATTATTATGAAGAGTTTATGTTAAATCTCTATTTTTCTTGCGCGTAGCTAACGTATGATTGATCTTTATTAGGATTCACGCGGTAACTCCGTGATTCTTAGACGGTAAATTGAACTTTTCACCTAGTTGTGTCACTACTTGGTAACTCGCTAGTGTTGATTAGGATCATAAAGTAGAATAATGAACGTAATGCATGCTTAAAATTGAATTAGGCTTCGTAACTCGGTTTAAATTTGATTTTAGACATAGACAACTTACTTGGTAACTCGGTGAGTTGTGTAGTGCTTGATTAATAATAGAAGACATGTTAGTATTTCATGAATCAAAACATAACTCATATCATCCTTAGTGATCCTAATGAGAATTCCCGGTATTTCCCATCTTATTAGTAACGTTATAAATCATTCTTCGTTAATCGTGACCCATTCCACTCGATTAATTGAAAATCTTGTTTTGTTTATTTTCAGTAGAATTAGAACAACAAACAACTTTGCGATTTGCCCACATAAGGTTTAAGATAATAACTAGTTTAACAAAGTCCATTGGGTTCGACAACCCGGATTTCCGGATATTACTACACACGACAGCCATACACTTGTGGTTAGATCGTGTCAAGTTTTTGGCGCCGTTGCCAGGGACTTCGGCTAAATTAGTTATAATTCCTAGCCTTAGGGATTTTTCTTTTCTGTTTATATCCAATACTCACCTAGGTTTTGCGTGTTCTGTGATTTCAGGTTAGCTTGTACGGTGCATGTCCCGTTCTAGAGACGAGCCTTTGCATCCTACACTTGAAGACCCGGAATCCCTGTTACGAGCACAACGTAGAGACAAGAGGAATTCAAGCTCACTTACCATGGATGCTGAAACTAGAGATGAGTTTGAGAGGATCCGCAAGGGTATGCAGGATGCGGAAGCCGCTAGAGTTGCAGCTGTGGAAGATGCAACAAATAGAGCAAGGGAAGCTGAGGAGCTCAAAGCTCAGTTGACCGAGGTGCAAGCTGGTATGGCCCGCTTGAACCCTCCAAATCCACAACCACGTCTTGGCGTGGGGGTACAAGTGAGGAACGATGGAGGTAATAACAACAATGGGGGAAACAATAATAATGGGGGGAATAATGCACAGGATGTGGTGGCACAGTTCAACAATGCTGAGATCGAAGAACGTCCTATGGTGTATTATTTCAGGACTACCCTCGCATGTTACCAACCTACCATTGTCAGGCCACAGATCAATGCCCAACACTTCGAGTTGCGCCAACATATGATCAATATGGTTCGTGATGAGTGCGCGTTCAACGGAGCTCCAGGAGATGATCCAACCACCATCTACTGGTATTTGAGCAAATCACATCAACCTTGTGATAACGCCCAAATAGGGGTTATCTTATAGCTCGATTTTTGTGCATTTGTGCCGGAAAACTCACGTTTTAGCCAATTTTCACCCTCGGAAAGCCTCGGTTTTAGGAACGAGACAGTTATTTGCTCTTTATAAATTTCTGCATTTTCCGTACTTTTATTGGATATGATCGCGGGTGTGTTCATGTTGTCTGTGCAGGAACAGGGCCCGGGAATGCAGCAGGAATGGATCGGGAATGCAGCAGGAGGCAAACAGAGGCAGAAAAGAGCATCCTGCCTTGCTGTCTGCGTATAATACGCAGACCCTGCGTAAAATACGCAGGCAGCAAGGAGGGAGAGGGGATTTTGGACAGTTTTCTCCCCTGTCTGCGTATTATACGCAGAAAGCTGCGTATTATACGCAGCCAGGGGGAGAAAATACGCAGAAAGAAGGAAGAGGAAGGCACAGAAGGGTCCCTGTATGCGTATTATACGCAGGGCCTGCCTATTATACGCAGACAGCAAGCAGAAAGAGGAAAAAAACAGCAACAGAAGACCCTGTCTGCGTATTATACGCAGCAGGCTGCGTATTATACGCAGACAGCACAAAAATTGGGGCGGTTTCGGGCAGTGGCAGTTTCGTAAATAAAGACAAGTTCCAGAAACTTCGCCAGCACTATATAAAGACTCGTCCAGACTCGTTTTGAAGACACAACACACAAGACAATTCATCCAAGGACAAGTCTGAGCATCCCGGGAGAGCACGGAAGCACTCATCCAGATCCGAAGACTTAGTTTGATCTTATTCTCTCTTTTAAATTCAGAAACTTTGTTAATTAGTTATGTCGTTTAGTAGCTAAACCTTTTACCTAGGTTCTCGGTGAACCTAGGGTTTCGTTTTCAGACATTATTTCTGCAGTTTGAGTATGAATTCATGATTACGTTATCTTAATTCAGCAGTATTATCAGTTATTCTGTCTTTGATTATATCTGTTTATGCATGATCGGAGTCGCGAACCAGAATTGCTATAGACCCGAGCCTGTAGGTGAAAACGTCTGGTTAGTGTTAGGAAGAAAAGGCAGGATTTAGCACCTTACCCTGATAGACCGACCAGAGAAAGGGAGATAGGGCTAGCCAAAACGTATAGACCAACTGTTAGAGAATTTGACCCGGGCCATCAGGACAGGTTAGAAACCCTAGCAGACTTATAACGAGACTGCAGACTTAGGCAGCTTAACAGGAAACCGAAAGTCTGCAGGACCGTGACAGCGTGTGGAATCTGAAAGGTTACTGCACAATCGGTACGTGGCACGGTTAATTAAAATTGCTGAGTGTTTTCATATCAAACCGAAGAACATAATTCTGAAGAAATCCTAGGGGATCCCGGGACCTAGTATTCCAAACCCTAGATTCACAACTTTCAAGATTTTCAGAAAACGTCACAAAAAATATTTGCGTTTTATTTTGTTTATTTTTAGTTTATAGTTAATCACACTCCTAAACTACTCCTCCTTTTATACTCTGGAAGTTAAAACTGATTTCTCGAAAAACCCGAAATAGTCCTCGTGGGAACGATCACCCGAGCTTAATTACGCCCGGTATTACAAGATTCGTATACTTGCGAACACCACGTTAGTTTGCGCATCAAGTTTTTGGCGCCGTTGCCGGGGACTTTTTAGGGTTAATTTAGTTATCAGAATTAGTTTTCGGAGTTTTTATTTTTTTAGTTTCGTTATTTTTCTTTTATCTCACTGCTTCTTGAATCTGCGTTTTTCAGGACTGTTCAGTTGATGCCCAGATTGCCTCGCAGTTTGGTAACACCACTCGAAAATCTAGAAAAGCTGTACACCGAACAGAACCGCAGAAACCGAGAAAGCAGAATGGCAGGCAACCCAAGAGACAATCCCGAGCTCCCTGCCACCGGTGGGGAGGAACGAGAAACACGTACCCCGGCCCAGATGGCTCGGTACATCGAAGAGCTTGTCACAGCAGGTCTGGCTGCCCGAAGCAACCAGAGAACTTATAACCGATCTGGGAAAGCATTAGTGGAGAATTTCGAAGTCCCCACCGGGGGGCATGAGCGAGCTATTGTGGTGCCCGAGATCACCGCAGAACACTTCGACATCAAACCCTCCACCATCCAGACGGTACAGACCCTCTTCCCGTTTCACGGGAAGGCCGACGAAGACCCTAACGACTTTATCGGGAAGTTCGAGGACTACTGCAACAAGGTCCGATACAAGGGGGTAGACGCAGAGGCACTTATGTTAATCCTGTTCCCATATTGCCTATTCGGAGTAGCCAAGGACTGGCTCGAATCCCGACCACCCAAATCCATCACTACATGGGAGGGGTGTGTCGCAGATTTTTTGGCAAAGTTTTATCCCGCTTCCCGAGTCATTCAGTTGCAGAGCGAGATTCTTTCATTCAAGCAGAAGATGGGGGAGACGGTGGTAGATGCATGGGACAGATTGATGAGATTGGTGAAAAGATGCCCGAACCACGATTTTGGTGATGTGAAGATCCTGCAGGTATTCTACCATGCCCTAGACAGGGAGAGTGCTGACAGGACCGACAGAGAAGCCGGGGGAAACTTCCTGTATCATGTGGACAAAGATGGTGCATACGACCTGATCAAGCAGTTAGCCAAGCAGGACACCCGACTGTTTGACGATCACAGGATGACGGCTAGAGCCGAACCAGCAGAAGACGACCGGATAGACAACCTGGCCAAGATCGTTCATGACTTGATCAATAAAGTCTACTCGGATAAGAAGCCTGTTGCAGCAGTCGGAGAACCTGATTTGGACACGGCCATTGAGGAGATCAGAACCGAAGACACCAATTACGTACAGCAGCAGTGGGACCAGAGCCGGTACCGACCGGGTACGAGAGACCATCCCGGGTTCCGGTACGGAAACCCGAACTCTGCAGTTTATGCACCGGGATTCCAGCACAGGCCACCAGCCTAGCAGGCTGCACCGACTCAGCAGGTTCAGCCGGGTCCATCTGCACAGCAGTACGATGCCCAGATGAAGAAGATCGAGTCCATGTTTCAGACCATGGAGACCCGGTTCGCACATATGGATGCCCTGACAGCCGACATGCAGACGACCAAAACGTCACTGCGTGCTTTGGAGGTACAAGTAGGGCAGTTAGCACAGCAACTAACGGAGAGACAGCCAGGAAACTTGCCCTCGAATACAGTAAATAATCCACGTGCTCAGATCAATGCTATCACCACTCGGAGTGGAGTAGCACTACAGGATCCACCGTATCCTAGCCACGCACGCGCAGAAAAGTCGAAAGAAGTAGAACGCAAACTGTCTGGCCAGGATAACAGCTCAGTCGACCGCCCCCAGCCGAAGGGCTCGGTTGAGCAGGATGCAATGCAGAATGAGACAGATGCAGAAACGGTACCTATCTCCAAGGAAGTACCATACCCCTTGAAGACACGAAAGAGGGACGATAGCAAGGACTACGCCAGGTTTCTCGAGATGTTCAAGCAGCTGCAGATTAACATACCCTTTGCTGAGGCTTTGGCAAAGATGCCCACTTACGCCAAATTCCTCAAGGACATTCTGTATGGGAGGAGGCGAATGAGCGATTTCGAGACTATAAACCTGACGGCAGAAGTGAGCAACTGTGTGAAGAATGGGCTACCGAGGAAGAGAAAAGATCCCGGCAGTTTTGTAATACCGGTCACCCTAGGTAACACTTACACAGGAAAGGCTCTGTGTGACCTAGGGGGCAGCATCAACCTGATGCCATTGACGATTTTCAATAGTTTGAAAGTCGGGGAGCCCCGGCCCACCAGAATCATGCTGCAGATGGCAGACAGGTCCGTAAAACAGGCTTATGGAGTTATCGAGGATATTTTGGTGAAGGTCGGCGAGCTCATTTTTCCAGCAGATTTCGTGATCCTGGACATGGAGGCAGGGGAGGTATCGCTCATACTGGGCAGGCTGTTTTTGGCCACTGGAGAAGCTATGATAAATTGCAAGAGCGGTGAACTGACCATGCAGATTAACGAGGACAAGGTTAAATTTAACGTTTTCAAAAATCTGCAACTGCCAAATTATTATGATCACGAAGATATCTTCGCCATAGACGTAGTTGATGACGGCTGGGAAAATGAGGAGATGGATCAGTTATGGGAAGAAATTGATAGCATGTACAGAGAAGAGAAAGAGATGACTCGGTGCGAGCAGGCCATGAGAGCCGAGGACTGGACCACTTTGCACCGGGACGAAGATGGCGGGCATAAGATGATCCTGGTTTCGTCACTCAAGGAGCCGCCTGCACTCGAGCTTAAACCGCTCCCGAACCATCTCAGGTATGCGTACATTGGTAATAATAATACTCTGCCCGTAATTGTTTCTTCTCTTCTATCTCAGGAACAGGAAGAGAAACTGCTGGAAGTATTGCGAGAGCACAAAGAAGCAATCGCCTGGACGATTGCAGATATTAAGGGGATCAGCCCCTCCTATTGCATGCACAAGATCATGATTGAAGAAGGCAAGAAACCGGTGATCCAGACCCATCGGAGACTGAAACCGAACATGAAGGATGTTGTGCGCAAGGAGGTCATGAAGTGGCTGGAAGCTGGAATCATATACCCCATATCAGACAGCACTTGGATCAGTCCGGTCCAGTGCGTGCCCAAAAAGGGTGGTATTACGGTGGTGCAGAATGAAGACCAGGAACAGATTGCGCAGCGCACGGTTACAGGCTGGCGGATCTGTATGGACTATCGGAGGCTAAACGATGAAACATTGAAAGACCACTTCCCGCTACCGTTCATGGACCAGATGTTGGACAGGCTAGCCCATCACGCCTATTACTGTTTTCTGGACGGGTACTCCGGGTACAACCAGATTTGCATAGCCCCGGAAGATCAGGAGAAGACAACGTTTACCTGCCCGTACGGTACGTTTGCGTTCCGGCGCATGCCATTCGGGTTGTGTAACGCTCCAGCCACGTTCCAGAGATGCATGATGGCGATATTCTCCGACATGATCGAGAAAAATCTGGAGGTCTTTATGGACGATTTTTCACTGTTCGGGGACAGTTTTGACGACTGCCTGCACCACCTGGGACAGGTTCTGATCCGATGCAAGAATGCGAATTTGGTGCTGAACTGGGAGAAGTGTCATTTTATGGTCACCGAGGGGATCGTGCTGGGTCACAAGATTTCCAGCAAGGGACTCGAGGTGGACAGGGCCAAGATCGAGGTGATAAAGCAGCTCCCTTATCCGACAACCGTAAAGGCGATCAAAAGTTTTCTGGGACATGCAGGATTTTACCGGAGGTTCATCAAAGACTTTTACAAGATCACGAAGCCACTCTGCGCTTTACTTGGAAAAGACGTGCCCTTTGACTTTAATGCAGCTTGTCAGCAGGCCTTTGACCATTTGAAGGAGAAGCTGACCACAGCCCCGGTTATCACTACACCGGACTGGTCACTTCCGTTTGAGCTAATGTGTGACGCAAGCGACTAAGCAGTCGGTGCAGTTTTGGGGCAGCGGAAGGACAAGGTGTGCCATGTGATATATTATGCAAGTCGGGTACTCAACGATGCCCAGATCAACTATGGCACTACTGAGAAGGAGCTGCTTGCTGTGGTATATGCCCTGGATAAATTCAGGCCGTACTTGGTCGGGTCAAAAGTCATCGTTTTTACCGACCATAGTGCCCTGAAATATCTGCTGGACAAGAAGGACGCAAAAACCGAGACTGCTGAGGTGGGTATTGCTGATGCAGGAATTTGATGTGGAAATCCGGGATAAGAAGGGAGTCGAGAACGTAGTAGCGGACCACATGTCCAGGCTTGAGAATGTTGAGGTGGACCCGGTACCGATCCAGGAAAACTTTCCGGACGAGCACATCATGGCGGTCAAACTGGGGAGACCGTGGTACTATGCTATAGCCAATTATCTGGTGAGTGGCACGCTTCCCGAGGACCTAACCCCGTCACAGCGGAAACGGTTTATTTCTGAGAGCCGGCAGTATTTCTGGGACGACCCGTATCTGTTCAAGTAGGGAGCCGACAACATTCTAAGGAGGTGTGTTCCGACCCACGAGGCCTGGAACGTGATCAGGCACTGTCACTCGGCTCAGTGTGGGGGTCACTTCGGAGGGACCCGCACGGCACACAAGGTACTGCAGTCAGGTTTCTTTTGGCCAACACTCTTCAAGGACTGTCATGATTATGTACATGGATGCAATAGATGCCAGAGGACAGGGAGTACGTCACATAGGGACGAGATGCCTTTGACTATTTGGCAGGAGGTTGAACCCTTTGATGTATGGGGGATTGACTTCATGGGGCCGTTCCCGTCTTCTATGGGAAATCTGTACATACTTCTGGCAGTGGACTATGTTACGAAGTGGATCGAGGCGATAGCGTGTCAGAAAAACGATGCAGCGACAGTTGAGCGTTTTCTGAAACGCAACATATTCACACGATTCGGGACCCCCAGATCAATGATTAGCGATGAAGGGTCACACTTTATTAACAAAGTGTTTGCCAGGGTACTTAAGCAGTACGAGGTATCAATACATAAGGTATCACTGCCTTATCACCCCCAGACTAACGGGCAGGCAGAGGTGTCAAACCGAGAGATCAAGGGCATTCTCGAGAAAACCGTAAATCTGGGCCGGAAGGATTGGTCGATAAGACTGGATGATGCGTTGTGGGCATACAGGACAACTTTCAAAACACCGCTGGGAATGTCACCATACCAGCTCGTGTTTGGGAAAGCGTGTCACCTCCCGGTTGAGCTGGAGCATAAGGCCTATTGGGCTATCAAACTGCTCAACATGGATGAGAGTCTGGCCGGAGATAAGAGAAAGATGGCGCTGCTGGAATTAGAGGAGTTCCGCAGGACGGCATTTGAGAGCGCCAAAATTTACAAAGAGAAGACGAAGAAGTGGCATGATCAGCGTATCACGCCAAAGCAGTTTAACGAAGGAGACAAGGTACTTCTCTATAACACAAGAATGAGGTTCTTTCCGGGAAAGTTGAGATCTCGTTGGTCGGGCCCGTTCATCATCAGGAAGATATTCGCATGGGGCGCATTTGAGCTAGAGAATCCAAAACACAACTCAAGCTTCAGGGTGAACGGAAACCGAATCAAGCCGTATCTCGAGAACGCCGAGATCGCCAAGGTAGATCCAATCTACTTCGACGACCCATGATCGAACTTGAGGTAACTGGGTCGGGCCGTCGACCGTAAATTACAAAGCGCTGGTTGGGAGGCAACCCAACGTAGTAAGTTTAAATTATTTTATAGCTTTTATTTTAAGTTTTGAATTTTTGAGAGAGGTGAGATGAGTGGGTATTTAATGAAAATTAAGCATGTGCAGATACAGAAGAAGCAGACGACAAGAAACAGAAAGGAGAGAGAGAGAAAAGTGACCCCCCTTCAACCCACAGTGCCAAAATAACCGAGGTGAAAAAAAAAATTGAAAAATATTTTTCTCTGCTGTCTGCGTATTTTACGCAGATTTCTGTGTATTATACGCAGCCAGCAAGGAAAAATTGACTTTTGAAAATTTTGAAAAATTATTTTAGCTGCTGTCTGCGTATTTTACGCAGGTTTCTGCGTATTATACGCAGCCAGCAGCATAAACTGTATTTTTCTAAAAAAAAAAATTGAAAAATATTTTTCTCTGCTGTCTGCATATTTTACGCAGATTTCTGCGTATTATACGCAGCCAGCAAGGAAAAATTGACTTTTGAAAATTTTGAAAAATTATTTTAGCTGCTGTCTGCGTATTTTACGCAGGTTTCTGCGTATTATACGCAACCAGCAGCATAAACTGTATGCGTAAAATTGAAAAATTTATTTTGACCCTGTCAGCGTAAAATACGCAGCTTTCTGCGTATAATACGCAGACAGCACCAAAACATGATTTTTTTGAAAAAGTTGAAAAAATATTTTCAGAACTTTCTGCGTATTTTACGCAGGTTTCTGCGTATTATACGCAGACAGTTCTGAAAAATAAGTTTTTCTAAAGAAAAAAAAATTGCATTTTACCCCCTGTCTGCGTATTATACGCAGCTTTCTGCGTATTATACGCAGACAGCGGATAAAATGCATTTTTTTTTTAAATTTTTTGATCACCAGGAACCCCTGTGTGCGTAAAATACGCAATATATACGTATTATACGCACAAAACAAGCAATTTTTGACCATTTTAAGCCAGGGGCATTTTCGTCATTTTGGCACTTAGGGTTTATATGGAGGGGGTCCGGCCATTTGAAGCCATTGTTGGCCTTCAAGCTTTCTCTCTCTACCTCCATTCCTCTCTAGCACCAACACACCAATTTTTCAAAAGTGCTCGGAATAAAAAATCGAAGGCATTTTTGGAATCCCCTCGTCGCAAGGAGCACGGAACTACTCTCGGTTTTCAGAAATTCCAACCGAGCTAGTGTAGGGGTGGAAGGAAAGTGAAGGGTGTTCTTGAGGAAAAATTGCAGATTTGTTGAGTTTGAAGCAAAACCGTAAAATTTCACAGAAGGGAACGTTGAAGAGGAGGAAGAAAGCTACGTGTGGGTGTGCCCGGAATTTCATTCCGGCGAAGTCGACTTTTCCGGCGGCTTTCCGGCGGCTTTTCCGGCGATAACCTTGCCGGATTCTGCACTTCACCCCCTTTGTGGGAAGGTCCAATTTTCTTCTCTCTCTTTAATTTTTCAGTTTTAAGCACGACCCGTAGCCGGTTCATTATTTCTGAAATTTTTCTCGGTTTCCGTGCCGTGTGGACCTCTGGTAGATTTTAGGGGGCTTATTTGCTGAGACGCACTATTTCACGCGCACGTACTCTACATTTCTGTTTCTGCTCGTTTTTGCATTTTTATCATGGCTTTAGTCAAACCTGTCATTGACCGGAACCGTAGGCATGAGCCGATTGATATCCCTGTCAGCGACATCACACCGCATTACTTTGACAGTTACCGGTTCGTGACCCACCCTGCCCATACCTATTATCTGACCGGTAAAAAGCCGAACTATAGGTTGGCTAAGGACCACCGTTTCGAGGTCGATGATGATAGGATGCCGATCCAGATGGTGAATTTTGCCAGTCGAGCAGACATTTTTGGCACTTCACTAGCTGGATTTGAGGGTACGTCTAGTTCCACACTGACTAGGGAGTTTTTTTGCAACCTCATGCATGCTGGCGATACCGAAAACACTGATGTGCGGTGGGTCTATTGCCGTCGTGACTATATCTTGCTGACCCCCGACTCTATTAGGCAGGCTTACGGGATTCCACCATCCCAAGAGCCGTGTGCATACCAGCTAGCTATGAGTAACCCTCCGTCAGCTGGGGAAATTTTGAGGGTTCTGACAGGTGGAGTCGCGGGGGCCCACTTTGAGGAGGAAGGAAACGTGGGGCTGAAACTGCACTCGGGATTTTTGTGCAAACTTGCCAAATGGTGGGCTGACTGGGTGGTGAACCGCATTGTGGGGATCCATCACTTCACCTACCTAGAGAATGAGTCGACCCTTATAGTGTACTGTCTGATGATGAGGAGACGGATTGATATAGCTCAACTCACTTGGGCTTATATTCAGGAGAGGAATGTCGCAGGGAGCCGGAAGGGACTCGGGTATAGCAACCTGATTATCCAACTGGCTCGTATTTATCAGATTCCCCTCTCAGAGCACGAGGGTGACTGGATGCCTCCTCTTCTTAAGGCCTATAGGAAGATTAGAGGGGGAGGTCCGGGACCGAATGACCCAGTCATCGACCTTGATGCAGACCCTATGGAGGAGGATGAGCCTGCCCCTGCCCCTGCCCGTAGGAGGCGATCGACCCATGACATACCTACTAGGGCAACGGGAGCGTCTACACTTAGGCGTTCTCAGTCCACCCATGACCACGGGGAGCCGAGCCAGAGAGTCGGGCCGAGTCAGAGAGCTAGACCTAGTACGAGAGGTACTAGGGGTACGACCGGTCCACCGCCACTTTCGGTCATGAACCGTAGGTTGGCCCGAGTTGAGGAGGGACTTGAAGGGTTCCGTGCTGGCCAGGCGTCTTTAGGTGAGAAGGTGCTTAACAAGATAGGGAAAGTTTTCCGATACCTAAAGCACCTCAAAAAGACCACGAAGAAGATAGCCAAATACCATGGCGATGCGATTATTGCACTCCGAGAGGAGCAGCGAGAGGCAGCCCGCCATGCGGGCCGAGAGGTGTCGTTGCCTATCATTTTCCCTCCCTCCTATTCCAGTGACTACACTACCAGCTGGTCGGACGAGGCGAGCTCGAGTGAGCATGCCACAGAGCCGGTTCCACACCCACCTAGCAGTCGGTCAGGATCCCGGACACAGTCCCGACAGTCATCGAGCTCACGGTCCCGCCAGTCGTCGAGCTCGCACCCACGACAGTCTAGTAGTGCCAGATTCAGGCAGACCAGCAGCTCACCCAGCAGCATGTCCGGTTCATCCGAGACCGGTTCAGACCCGTCGTATAGTCCAGACGAGTCAGTGCCATGAGGGCATGCCACCTCTTAGTGTGGGGGTGGGAGTCGTGTCTGCATTACCCGGTCTGCATGTTTTTTCATATTTATTTGCAGTTTTTATTTTAATTTTTTGAGTAAGCATATTTTCTTTATTTGAGTCAACCCACCACATCATTCTGACCGTGCATTGTGTAGAAAGCTTGAGAAAGGGCAATCAAGATAGCAGAAACTGGGAAGAAATCGAGGTTAAACCCTTTGACAGAGAAGAAAGCTTGCACCGAGGTATAGTAGATAGGTGAGAGCCAGTGACCCTTGGAAACCGCAAGTAGTTATCACCTGAGCTAAGAATCCGACTAGTTGCCACACCGCCGTCATCTAGGTAGTCGACAACCCGCCCACGGGCGCCGTCACGGTCATCGCATCTTTCGGTGGAGTGACTGGCTATCAAGGGACCTCACGTCCTGTTTCTTACCCCTAGGTCCAACTAGTAAACCCGTTTGAAGCCATTTACCCCTTTTATTCTCAGCCACTTTAGCCTAGGAAGCCTTCTTTGAGACCTCATCAGTCGTTAGTTGGCTATTCTACGAGTTATGACGGAGGGAGTGAGTCGGGGAGGGAATTAGATGGGAGCACTTCATGGTATATCAGTTTTGGACAGTTTTGACATTGACACGTTTTTCGAGGGAAGGACAGGGTGAGTTAGAGGCGACAGTGCATTAATTTGCGGAGGTGGATCACTGCATTACATAGTGACCACAGGAGGAGTTAGACGCGTGCGAGACATCTTTCCGCACACAATGGGGTCCGGGGGGTTGTGAGGTTAATTGGTGGTTGTGCCGTTTTTCTACATCTTTGGTGATGAGGAGGTTCGGTGGGACTGCACAGTATTATTTCGACTACAGGATCAGCGCTTCAGGATTAGTGTGGGGGTACTTCATATGAGGACATCTTTCATACCCCACGACGACAGTTTATTTTTACTCACTCAGCTTTAGTTAGTTTATTTATTGTTATTCGTGTATTTATGTGTATATAGAGTCTTATTGTTATTAAAAAAAAAAATCAGAAAAAAAAATATAAAAAAAAAGAAAAAATACAGAAAAAAAAGAAAGAAAAAAAATGATATAGTTTTGCAGTTTTTCAGTTATTTATGTTGTTTATGTTATTGAGTCAAAAAGCTGAGTGAGTAGCACAATTTTCGAGACAGTTACACCGCTTCACATTTGTGGCTGCGAGAACGGCGAAGACACACCGGGGGACAGGAAGATTGATATGGCAGAGACTTAGGTGTTTCAGGCAGTTTTTCGGGAACTTGGTGAGGGGTGTGAGTTTGGGGAAATTGTGAGAATGTCATAACGAGTAGGATCATGCCGTACCTTTACACACACACACACACACACACACACATATATAGGGATTCGCTCAGGTTGATAGCAAAAGTAACAGTACTCGGGTCCAGTGCTTAAATCCACCAAAGAAATCTGTTCAGACTTACCGATCGATTTCAGGGAAGTATTTTCTGGAAAAAGGGTGAGGTTTTGAGGACACTCGGTTATGTTTTTGAGATTGCCCAATCTCACCAAAAATAATTTGTTTAGTACTTTTGAGTCGTGTGTATTGAGTCTGTCTATATTCTATCTGAGTCAGTCTTTCTATCGAGTCGTCTGGTTATACGGTTCAGGTTGAAAGAGTATGCAATCGCAAGGAGTATGCAAAGGTAGTGTATGCACGACAGGGTCGGTTTTGAAAAAACCGAGAGGTATGCAAGCAGGTTGGTATGCAAGGGGATTGCTCGGGACGAGCAATATTTAGTGCGCGGGTATTTGATAACGCCCAAATAGGGGTTATCTTATAGCTCGGTTTTTGTGCATTTGTGCCGGAAAACTCACGTTTTAGCCAATTTTCACCCTCGAAAAGCCTCGGTTTTAGGAACGAGACAGTTATTTGCTCTTTATAAATTTCTACATTTTCCGTACTTTTATTGGATATGATCGCGGGTGTGTTCATGTTGTCTGTGCAGGAACAGGGCCCGGGAATGCAGCAGGAATGGATCGGGAATGCAGCATGAGGCAAACAGAGGCAGAAAAGAGCATCCTGCCTTGCTGTCTGCGTATAATACGCAGACCCTGCGTATAATACGCAGACCCTGCATAAAATACGCAGGCGGCAAGGAGGGAGAGGGGATTTTGGACAGTTTTCTCCCCTGTCTGCGTATTATACGCAGCCAGGGGGAGAAAATACGCAGAAAGAAGGAAGAGGAAGGCACAGAAGGGTCCCTGTCTGCGTATTATACGCAGGGCCTGCGTATTATACGCAGACAGCAAGCAGAAAGAGGAGAAAAAGTAGCAACAGAAGACCCTGTCTGCGTATTATACGCAGCAGGCTGCGTATTATACGCAGACAGCACAAAAATTGGGGCGGTTTCGGGCAGTGGCAGTTTCGTAAATAAAGACAAGTTCCAGAAACTTCGCCAGCACTATATAAAGACTCGTCCAGACTCGTTTTGAAGACACAACACACAAGACAATTCATCCAAGGACAAGTCTGAGCATCCCGGGAGAGCACGGAAGCACTCATCCAGATCCGAAGACTTAGTTTGATCTTATTCTCTCTTTTAAATTCAGAAACTTTGTTAATTAGTTATGTCGTTTAGTAGCTAAACCTTTTACCTAGGTTCTCGGTGAACCTAGGGTTTCGTTTTCAGACATTATTTCTGCAGTTTGAGTATGAATTCATGATTACGTTATCTTAATTCAGCAGTATTATCAGTTATTCTGTCTTTGATTATATCTGTTTATGCATGATCGGATTTGCGAACCAGAATTGCTATAGACCCGAGCCTGTAGGTGAAAACGTCAGGTTAGGGTTAGGAAGAAAAGACAGGATTTAGCACCTTACCCTGATAGACCGACCAGAGAAAGGGAGATAGGGCTAGCCAAAACGTATAGACCAACTGTTAGAGAATTTGACCCGGGCCATCAGGACAGGTTAGAAACCCTAGCAGACTTATAACGAGACTGCAGACTTAGGCAGCTTAACAGGAACCCGAAAGTCTGCAGGACCGTGACAGCGTGTGGAATCTGAAAGGTTACTGCACAATCGGTACGTGGCACGGTTAATTAAAACTGTTGAGTGTTTTCATATCAAACCGAAGAACATAATTCTGAAGAAATCCTAGGGGATCACGGGACCTAGTATTCCAAACCCTAGATTCACAACTTTCAAGATTTTCAGAAAACGTCACAAAAAATATTTGCGTTTTATTTTGTTTATTTTTAGTTTATAGTTAATCACACTCCTAAACTACTCCTCCTTTTATACTCTGGAAGTTAAAACTGATTTCTCGAAAAACCCGAAATGGTCCTCGTGGGGACGATCACCCGAGCTTAATTACGCCCGGTATTACAAGATTCGTATACTTGCGAACAGCACGTTAGTTTGCGCATCACCTTGCACGACCAACGAGTTCCAGATGAAACAGTTAAGCTATTACTATTTCCTTTCTCTTTATATGGAAAAGCTAAGAAGTGACTTATGGAGCTGCCAGCTGGCAGCATTGTGACATGGGCAGATTGTTTTCATGAGTTTCTGAGGAAGTATTTGCCACCATCCAGAGTCGCTCAGCAGACGGCTGAAATTGCAAATTTTACTCAGGAAGAAAACAGCTCATTGGGAGATGCTTGGAGGAAGTTCAGCCAAATTCTCCGTAGATGTCTGAATCATGGGGAGCCATGGCACAAGCTCTTCCATTATTTCTACAGTGCATTAGACAAGGAGACAGCTGACCAGTTAGATATGCTAGCTGGGGAAAACTTTATGGGACTTGGGGCACAGCGAGCTCAGGATCTTCTGAACAACGTGGCCAAGAGAGAGACTACGAGGTATGATACTCGTAGGTATTTGAGACCTGGGGATGCTGCTTTGGTCAACAAAATTGAATCTATGGAGCAGAAGCTGGAATCCATGATCTCAGTATTTCACGGCATGCAACCTCCATCACAGGTGAAGCCCATGGGTGAGTTACTCGCGAATGAGAATCAGGGATATGGCTCCATTGAAGATGTTAATTACATAAGTCCACCACGACAGCAGCAGTGGACTAACACTTATCATCCCAACAACCGCAATCACCCCAACTTTAGCTATGCCAACCCTAACAGTGGGTTATATGCGCCGGGTCATCAGCCAAGTACGTCGTACCAAGCACAGCAGCAGGCTCCACGGCAAGAAGATCAAGAGACAAATGCTTTATTGAGAAATCTAGTAGCTAATCAAGACAGGATGGAGAGAACGATTGTCTCTATGCAAGCCACACTTATGAGCCACGAGGCTCAGATTGGGCATATTGCCAATCAGAATGCTAAATTTCCACCAGGTATGCTGCCTTCTAATACCATTCCTCATACTGAGCAGCTCAAAGCTATTACTACTCGCAGTGGCATTACTACTCAGGATCCTCCATATCCTAGCCATGTGAGAGTTGAAGCTACAAATACCACAAAGAAGGAATTGGGTAAAGAGGTTCCCAAGGCCGTGAGTCCCCAATCAAAGGACAC
Organism: Linanthus parryae; assembly: GCA_023055425.1. Classification (NCBI taxonomy): domain Eukaryota; kingdom Viridiplantae; phylum Streptophyta; class Magnoliopsida; order Ericales; family Polemoniaceae; genus Linanthus; species Linanthus parryae. The sequence continues at coordinate 82,605,661 of JALGPY010000006.1, forward strand.
GGTTGAGAAGAAAGAAGAGCCCAAGAAAACTCCAAATCAGGCCACTTATGAGCCACGGATACCATATCTGGCGGCAATAAAGAAAGATGATGAGGAACACTTTGGAAAATTTATGAACATATTCAAGCAGCTGCATATAAACATCCCATTAGTGGAAGCACTTGCTCAGATACCCAAGTACAAGAAGTTCTTGAAGGAAATCTTATGGGGCAAGAAGAGCAAAGACCCTTATGCAACGGTGAAATTGACAGAGACATGTAGTACTGTTATACTGAGGGACATTCCCAAGATGAGAGATCCAGGAAGTGTCATTCTAGGCTGCACTCTTAGGGGTGGATATCATACACATGGTCTTTATGATTTGGGGGCGAGTATCAATCTCATGCCATTGTCCTTATTTCAGAGATTGGGCATTGGTGCGCCAACCCCAGTGAAGATGGGTCTGCAATTGGCAGACAATTCAATTGTTACAGCAAAGGGGGTGATCGAGAACTTGCTGGTTAAAGTGGGTTCATTTGTCTTTCCAGCTGAATTTGTGATAGTGGACATCAAGGAGGATCGCGATGTTCCACTTATCTTTGGAAGACCGGTTTTGAAGACAATGCGCACAAATGTGGATCTAGAGACTGAGGAGTTGACTATTAAGGCTCTAAATTCATCACTGGTGTTCAAAGCATTTTTTTCGGGCAAGGGGAAGAACAAGTTGGCTATGATCAAGTTCAGAGAAGATAGTGTGGATCCTTCTCTTAGGTTGCCTACAATTTTGCAGCCCGATCCACCCGAATCAGAAAAGAAGCCATATCTGGTGTGTGCGCATGATGTGGTGCAGAAAATTAAGGACAAGAAATTAAAGGAGGAGGCACGTCGTGCTAGACCTCCTTAACATTCTTTGAGGTAACTGGGTCGGGTCGTCGACCTTAAATTACACGGCGCTTTTTGGGAGGCAACCCAACCTATTTATTGCGTTAATTTAGGGAGTTAGTTTTTAATACAATTGCGTGTGTTTTGTTTATTTATTTTGGAGAGATGAGAGAGAGAGGGACTAATGGTGTTTTCCAAGTGACATATTTGAGCAGGATATGGGAGAGTCGACCCCAGTGTGCCACGACACACATGGCCTTGATAGGGGCTCGTGCATGCGAGTTGGGGATTCTCAAGACACAGATTCTAGAAGAGGAGGGCAATCGACCCCGGTGTGCGAGTACACATTGACCGGATAGGGAGCACAATGACACCACATTGAGCTTGGGGATTACTTTGCACATTTTCGTCCCCTCCCTTGAGGAGGTTGTGAGTATTTATTTCATTTGTCTAGATTTGTGTTCAATTTATATATATATATATATATATATATACATACATATAAATATATATGTCATGCTCCATCTCATCTACTGGCCTACGCCTTTGAATTGCTGAGTTCTCTTATATAATCTCTAATTCGTTGAGGACAACAAAGCATTCAGTGTGGGGGTGGTTTAACTATTTACTAGCCAATGGGTTTGCATAGCCAGTTACATGTAGGATGTGTTTAGATTGTATTGTGAGTCAGTATTGGTTTATGTTATGTTTTTCCTTATATTTTCGTATTGTGTAGAGTAGATTTAAATACTGTTTGCACTTTTAAATAATTGAGTACACCCACCAAACAAATAGTTTGTGTAGAGTTAAATTTTTTCGAGTCAAGGCCTTGCATATAGAATTAGGATATTATGAAAAATTTAAAAAAAATTATAAAAAGAGGAAATTCATAAAAAAAAAAGAAAATTGAAAATTTTGAGAAAAGGCAATTTAGAGAAGCTTGGATTTGGTTGATTTAGTGAGACGTGAAAACTTTAGGCATAGGGTATGAATTTTGACCAAGAATGTACAATTTTAGTTCCCCCTAGTAAGTATAGAGAGAATCTCATTACGGGAATGTCTACCATTTTTTTAAACTGAAATTAAAGTTTAAAAGCTAAAGTGTGTGTTGTTTTCCTCTAAAAGAGTTGAGCTTGGTGTTTGCTAAACAAGCCGAACGTTCATGTTGTCCGTCTTAGGTAGTCGCCAGCCCGTCTCGCAGTGGCACACAGAACAACTGTGTGAGGATGTGTATTAGAGCACTCACTGCTTTTAGATCTTACCTTGTAGGACCACTAGTACACCCTAATTGATCCTTGGATTCATTGTTAGCCTCTATGACCTAGGGAGACGATTCTTGGCCTTCATCATATATCGTTTAGAATTACCTTCCTAGAGCGTCACGAGGGAGTAGTAGTTGAGGGGGTTAGTTGAGGGAGTGCTTCATTACATATTTTTGTGAGTTCTGCAGATCGCATATGCTTCATTGGATATCTACGAGGGGATGCGAGGGTGAGTGAGTTGGCTTAAACACTAAGGTGTGGTGGTGTTCCATGTCATTACATCGTGGACAGAGTAGTGGAGAACATGACTGCGTGACATCTAATCCGCACGAAATGGGGTGGTTGTATTGAATTGGTGGAACGTGCTAGGTATCGGATTTTTATCATCTTGGTGTAGGAGGTTCGGTTGGATTAGGCACGTGACATATCTTATCTGACTACTTGAGAGGGGATGTGACTACATTCTAGTGTGGGGGGTGTCGACATTTGACTACGGACATAGAGATTGTGGATTTGATGACTCCACCCCCATACATGCTTTTACGAAGTTTGCGGTTGTGTTGGCATTGTTTGATTCTTGAAGGAGCATCACTCGTATATTATTATTGATATTTGATTGAGAGAAAAAGAAAAATATATATAGAAAAAGAAAAAAAGAAAAAAAAAAGTATAAAGAAAACATGAAAAAAAAGAGAGAGAAAAAAGGAGAGGAGTAAAGAAATAAAGTGTTCTTATTGAAAATCGAGTGGTGAAAGTTCTTAGTTCCGGATTGAAGATAAAGACTTGAGTTTTGCGCATTATTTTCTTTGATGGCCACGGGATTGATATGGTACCGGGGTTTGAGGGGATTGAGGGTTGAATTCGGTGAGATTCGGGTTGTGGATTCCTATCATCAAGGTGAGGGTGTGTGAGATATGGGGTTTGGTGAGCTTATGTGACGCTTTAGGATTTGTTTCTTCATACAAGTTATATCCTTTCTGTCCTTAAGCCTCATCATATTTGACCACTAGCGGAATAGAAGCTCGGACTATGAATGTGGCTTAGCCTTGGTTAGCCTCGTATTTTTATCAGCACACATGAAGAGGTAGGTCGTTCTTTATAGTAAAGTTAAGCTTTCTATACTAACAAAGGGGAATCACTTGTTGTCGAGTTTATTTGCGATTCACGCCTCATGCCTAACTTTTTCATCACTCCATGAGCACCTAGTCTATGTGTATTGTAATTGCATGATCTCTCAAAAAGAAAGAATTTAAAATCTTTTATGTTTTTAAGATCGAGTCTAGATTTGCATTTGCATCATCTTGCTGCATTAGTAGTGTCTTGAGTCATGTTAGAGTCGTTTGTGTCTTGTCGACTAATATACAGTTAAATGCAGTAGATGAGACTTTGCTCGGGACACGCAAATGGCAAGTGTGAGGGTATTTGATAACTCCTTAAGAAGAGTTATCCTACGTACGGTTCACATTGTTATTTGTGTGCGTTTCGGTGCAAAGTGATGGATTTTGGGCTAATTTGAGAAGAAAATGCACTTTTGGATGTTTTTGAGCTTTAATGCACAATCCGGGCGTTTCTCAATGGTTTTGAGTATGATTTTGATAATTTATCACATTTGATCTTCGCATTAGAGTTCGTGTTTTTGTTTGACAGGAATTACGTATGCGGGAATCAAGTGGAGAGAAGAAACGAGCTTCAGAATAGAAGAAAAGACGAAATTTGGCGCGTTTTGGATGTTTTCGCTAAATATTGGGCAATAACTGAGAAAAACGAGAAAATGATCTGGAAACGGTAATTTCTCTACATGGATGAAGTCTACGTTGCAAAAGGAATCTAAAGGTGCAAAAATCACATTTATCGGAGTCCTGGACGAAAAATTTATGTAAAAAAGGATGCTCGAAGAGATAAAACGCGGCCAAAGGCATCCGGAAATGCCAAAAACGCCTTTCGAGGAGCTAAATTGATGAATGAAGGGTTCCCCGGAAATTGGGAATGTTTTATAGCATAAAAGGAGTCTTGAGGTCGAGGAGATACTTAAGGAAGCAAAGGCGCGAGCAAGGAATCGGAAAATAGTCGAAAAAGAATGTTTTTGGGTGACCCAGACTTCTCTTCGTACGAAGAGATTTGTCTTCGTACGAAGAGATTTGTCTTCGTACGAAGAGATTTGTCTTCGTTCGAAGAGATTATACTTAGCCAAATTTTGAGTTGCTGAAAATGTCTTCCCAAAACAGCTTGCAGTACTTATCTGGGAAAGTCTTCCTACGAAGAGAAAAAGTCTTCCTACGAAGAAAAAAAGTCTTCCTACGAAGACTCTTCCTACGAAGGCCTTCCTACGAAGAGAAAAGTCTTCCTACGAAGAGAACGCTAGAAATAGCAGATTCGTTGGGGGCTTTTGTGTAATTACTTGTAACTTTTTCTAAACACTACGAAAACATATTAGAACGGGTTAGGGCATAGTTTTTCAGTATCTTTGAGTTGGAGACAAGTGCTTGGAGCTACGGGGAGCTTGGGAGACGCTTTGTTTGATCTTTTCTCTTCCCTCTCTCTAGTATTTTGGTTTATGATTATGAAACTTTGTATCTTGATCATGTATTGTCGTAGCTAAACCCTCTTTTGCTGGGAATTCTCGTTTGGTAGCTAGGGTTTGATATGAACTTGATGTTTTGGGATTGTGATTCACGTTTTGAACTTAATTAAGCATGTTCTTCTATTATGATGAAAAGTTTATGTTAAATCTCTATCTTTCTTGCGCGTAGCTAACGTATGATTGATCTTAATTAGGATTCACGCGGTAACTCCGTGATTCTTAGACGGTAAATTGAACTTTTCACCTAGTTGTGTCACTACTTGGTAACTCGGTAGTGTTGATTAGGATGATAAAGTAGAATAATGAACGTAATGCATGCTTTAAATTGAATTAGGCTTGGTAACTCGGTTTAAATTTGATTTTAGACATAGACAACTTACTTGGTAACTCGGTAAGTTGTGTAGTGCTTGATTATAATAGAAGACATGTTAGTGTTTCATGAATCAAAACATAACTCATATCATCCCTAGTGATCCTACAGAGAATTCCCGGTATTTTCCATCTTATTAGTAACGTTATAAATCATTCTTCGTTAATCGTGACCCATTCCACTCGATTAATTGAGAATCTTGTTTTGTTTATTTTTAGGAGAATTAGAACAACAAACAACTTTTCGATTTGCCCACATAAGGTTTAAGATAATAACTAGTTTAACAAATTCCCTTGGGTTCGACAACCCGGATTTCCGGATATTACTACACACGACAGCCATACACTTGTGGTTAGATCGTGTCACCCTCACAAAAATTCTTTCTTTAAGAAAACATTCTGAACAAAGCCCTACAAAGAATGGAAGCATCTTGCAACACTATAGTCTAAGATAGGGGCGATTCTTGAAGCAAGAATTTTCATACTGGTTTTATATACGACGTTGCAGCAAGCAATTGGACGAAAATTGCGCACTGACTGGTTATAGCTGGACTTTGTGATGAGCGCAATGTTAGTGTGTTTGAGCTGCTTTAGGAGTTTTCCGTTGGCGAAGAACTCACTGACCGCATTGTTGACCGAATCACCGACAACTCTCCACGCTTTTTTGAAGAAAACCGCGGAGAAACCTTATGGGTCATGGAACTTAAAGTCTCCTATACTGAAAACAGCTTGCTTAATCTCCTCATGAAAGAGCGGATCTGCATGGAGATCGTTTTTCTCACTTGACAGTTCGACCCGAAATTTAAAGCATCCAAGTCCAGTGGCTGCACAATCTGTGCAGTTCCAAGAAGGTCCTTATAGAAATTCTGAAAAGCATCTTATGTGAGGATTCCAATACGCGAGAGACAAGAGAAAACAAGAACCAACAAGAGTAAGATCAAGAACACAAGAATTACGTGGTTCACTAGTTTTGAGACTAGCTAATCCACGGCCAAACCAAACCCAATTTATTGATGAGAAGTCAAACCAATTACAAGCAGACACCAAGTCATGACCCTAGCATCTACTTATATACTAGTACAAGACTTGGAGCCCAAGTGATGTCCAAAACTAATCCGAGACAAACTAGGAAATTCATCCTAAATTGTTTCCTAACCCAATAAGTACACTACCAAATATATTAGTCAAAGTAGACCCCTACAAGGAATCAAAGAGATTCCTTGCTTCCAAAGTAATGTAATTACTTCCAAAACTACCAGCCTCCTTTGAGCATCACATGCTAGGATTTTGAACCAACCAAAAAATCCAACAAACCTCCACCTTGATTCAAATCCCATAGCTACCGAACCAATTCTTCTCATCAATCTAAAAAGCCCCAATTCGAGTGTATTCCCAATTTGCGGAATTGCACACACTCCCAATACGCACCAACAAGCGCGTCTATGCGTCTTCAACAAACAGAAAGACAATGCGTCCCAATACACACTGCACCTACTACACCATGACACAATGCATGCCCCAACATCATTCCAGTGACACTTAATGATGAAAAGTTCCCATCAACCGTTGTCATGCCATTGCGCTGCCACCCGCACCAATGCGCAAAACCAATAACCGAAACGCGCCAATCCAAGATCCAATTGCGCCACCGACCGATGCATGCACAATAACACGCCGCCACAAGTGGTTGCTGTATTTTTGTGGGTGATAACATAGTAGCATGGATTTGAAAGAAGCAGAATACATTTGGTATATCATCAACATAGGCTGAATACAGATCTTTAGCATCTTGGCATCTGAAATAAATTGGCTTAACTAACTGGTGAATGATCTAGGTATTGCATCTGTTAACTCTCCACATTTTTTATGTGGTAATATCTCACCTATTTCATTTGCATCCAATCATGTGTTTCAAGCAAGGAAAAATAATATAGAGATAGGTTATCTGTTGGGTTTTTTGGGATGGCCAATTTGACTAACATAATTGGTAGTGTCCTTATTGAGTTAGGAAACATATCCAATTCTTGGGCAGCAATTGTTTACTATTAGGAAACAATTATTTTGGACATATTAATTCCTTGTTTGTCTCGGATTAGATTTGGTCGTTAATTTGGCTCCAAGTCTTGTACTAGTATAAATAGATGCTAGGATCATGACTTTGAGTAGTGTGCTTGTAATTGGTTTGGCTTCTCATCAATAAATTGGTTTGGTTGGCCCTGGATGTAGCTAGTCTCAAAACTAGTGAACCACGTAATTCTTGTTTTCTTGATCTTACTCTTGTTATTGTTTTTTTCATTCTGTTGTCTCTCGCATATTGGAATCCTAACAGTTATATCATAACCTGGTTCGTTGAGATTCAAGAGGAGCGATGGTGGGTTCGTGATCAAGATCTGTCGGGTTTGATGGGAAGATTGGGTTTCCGCTGGTTAGCCTCTGAAACAGGGGGTGCAAGCACACCAAGCCTTTGTTGGGAGGCTATCGGGTTCCTTGTTAAGAGAGCTATCGGGATCTTGTTGTGGAGCATTGGAATTGTGGTTTCTATTTCTAGTACATTCGACACGCTTTTGATTCGGGCATGCGTTAATCGATATGGCGTGCTCAACCCGGCGAGTGATCTGGATCTTATCTGGATTTGGCGGCTAGTAGGATTCAAGTCTAGGTGGTGAAAACTCGAATCAACTAGCGTTTGGAGGGAGTGTCCCAAGATTCGTTCACCTGTAGATCTCGCTTCAGGGGGAGGAGGAGGGACGCTCTATGACGATGAAAGTCTCTAGGCTCCTTGCAGGGCAGTCCGGGCTCCAGGCATGGAGCATGGGAGCGTGTTATTGGGCACGCGAATTGTAGCTTTTCTATATTATGTACATCCAACCTAGTCTGCATCACTGAATGCAGTGATATGTAGTGGAGTAACAAACCTTACAACCACCAAACAAGTACTCAGTGTGCCTTTGACATACCTAAGTGTCATCTTTAATGCATGAAAATATGCAGTAGGACAATGCATATGATGGAAAAAGACATTTATAGGAAATAGCAAGTCAGACCTTGTAATTGTAAGATGTTGCAATCCTCCCACCAAACTTCTAAAGAATGACTTATCTACATCAGTAACATGATGAACTGAAGATTCCGCTCCAGAATCTAAATGTAACAACATGGTTGCTATCACATAAACCTTCTTTCTTCAACAAGTCAGAAGCATACTTTAATTGGTGTAGCACAAGTCCTTGAGCAGTAGAAGATACTTATTATCATGCAAGGTGACCGTGAAGGTCTCTTATCTGATCTCGAATAGTCGTTGGGGTATGCTCCTTGGAGCAATTCCTTTGCATATGAGGATCGTCAGCGCTCTCATCCCTATGGATGGGCACTTCGCTTAGAAAGTTACTCCTACTGTCCAAAGGATCCATATGAAATATTCCTCATAATCAACTAAGGAACGGATGTCTTCCAGCGGTTCCTCCATTTTGCAGAGAGCAACATCTCCACGAAGCTTTCCCTGAAATTGAGACATCTCCTTAGAGGAATCTAATGTTTCGTGAATCCATTTACGTTAAACTACTTATCGGTTGTTGCGTTTCAAAAACACAAACCCTAGAACACTCTAAATAGCAGATGAAGACGTACTTCTTGACACGCTCCAACTGCAAGTGCACAATTGTCGTTGCAGTAATAATCCGGTAATCCGGGTTGTTGAACCCAAAGAACTTCGTGCAACCCAATTATTAAGTATAAACCTTATGCGGGCTAATAATTTGATTGTTGTTTTCTAATTATACTAAAACAAAAAGAACAAATATCTCAATTAATCGGTTGAATTACTTAACAATTAACAAAGAATGATTTTTACGAGTTACTTAATGAGTGGACGAATTCCGGATATCTCAACGGGTACATTAGGGATCTAACACCACTTTGGATTTATGTTCCAATAGCACGAAATTTTCTATTTAGCCAAACGAGTACAATTACGTTCAGGATTCCTCAACCAACACCTGCATTCAAACTCTCGTACCTGATTCCTCTAGCCTACTCAAGTTTAACAACACATTCCGTTCTTGTTGTCTACTCTTAGTTCTTAGCCAACTAGCCAGATTCCTCAACCCTAGATACAGCTAGTGCACGATTCAAGTTCCGGTAATGGTTATTGATTTCTCTAATATTCAATACCTGAATCAATCCTATTGCTACGTATAACAATACAAAAGACAAATAAAGCTCAAAATCATACATAACTAAACAAAACATATTTGATTAAGCTTAAAAGTATGAAACCAAATCCATAAATCACCAAAACGTGGTGTTCAAACCCTAGATCCCTGCGAGATATCCTTGTACGTTCAGCATGGTTTCAAAGGCTTGAAATAGCCTCAAGGCCTGGAAACAACTTTCAAAGCTTTGAAACTGACATCACAGCTTAAGCATGAACTTAAGGTGAGTTTTCTGATTCCACTCCAACTCCTATTCTCCTATACTTGATTATATGTTGTTTGATGATGAAAGAAAAATTATTTTAACACTCTAATCCGTGACTAATCCATCCGTTTGACTAAGCTTTTGCAGGGAAAATTATGTGCAGGGAAAATTATGTTTCCTATTTGGCAGGATATATTTCCTAAATTGTATTTTGCAGGAAGCGAAACTGCTTGATGATTTGATTATGTGCATGACTTTTCTTGATTGAAAGCTTCCAGACATCTTCACAAAAAATATCAAGACAATATCTTTGAAGATACTGAGCAACTATCCGTTGGGAGGAGCTGTTAAAGAAGTCAACAGCTGAAGCTACAAAATAGGGAAGATTGTTATGAAAAGATATTGAAGGTCTGCAATTCAGACTGCTCCTTAAAAGTGTGAAGAGCTGGAGAAATTCAGACGGGACAATTAACAGAGACACTCAAACACATTTCAGGTATTGACAAGCAACAAAGAAACATATTCATTCCTCTCAATCCAAGCATCTGAAGAACACTACATACACACTGCATAATTAGTTCTAGTGTTCTTCTATTCTGAGCTTTTATTTGTATATCATTCTGATAATACTTCTAGTTCTTACTCTCGTGGATTTTTCAAAGTGAACAATATGGAATTCTTAGTTTATCAGTTAGCTAGAGCATGTACTAGATAGGTTAGTGAGAACCACAAGCTGTAACAGTGTAAGGCATCTCTATGTGCTTGAGATCTAGGGATTAGTTTTGATTAATAAGAATTGAGTTAAAAATCCTGCAGGGATAAAATCCCTGAGGTAGAGACGTAGGTCCAAGTGGACTGAACTCTATATATCTCGTGTCTCTTGCATTTACTTTTTAGTTCTATACTTAGCTTATTTTGCAGCAAAAAAACATGTTTTATTTCAAGGGGTTGAAACTCATTTCAAGGCCTTGAAATGGACTTAGCTTTTCTGCAACTGTTTTGATTCCTAGGACTTGAAACTCATTTCAAGGCCTTGAAAAACTATTCACTCATTACAAATAGGTTTGAAACCACTCTTCTTGCAAGTTTTAGAAATAGTTGGAATACTCTATTCAACCCCCCTCCTTCTAGAGTATTGATCATGTATTACTGCCTACATTATAGTCCTTCAATCCCGAATAATAGTTTAAGCTACGATTATGCATGATCAAAGCAACAAGTTCGATGATCATAACAAAAAACTAGAGAGAAGAAGAAGATAAAAATCAAAAGATGGTTACCAAGCTCCAAAGATCGCTCCTTGCTCTGCAACGTACGTAGAATATTGCCAAAACACGGACTACTAGGTCTGAAACAAGTCCCCCAAGCTTCTATCTTTCAAAAAATTACAAAATAGCCCCAAAATCCGTAGTTTTCCGCTTTGTTCGCATGCACAAACGGGTGTTCTTACGAACACATGTTCGCACGAACACGTTTTGGGTGTTCCTACTAGTTTTCATAGATTTTTTAACATTTTTGTTCGCACGAACACAAGAAGTGTTCGCACGAACACCCCTGGAAATGAGCTCAGATTTTCAGCCTCTTCATCGGACCATAACTTTCTCGTCCGATCTCCGTTTGAGCTCCGTGACCTATCGTTGGAAAGCTCTTTGAGTCTAATTTCATTTTCCACTGGTCTCACTCCAAAATTCATTTTAAAACTCAAGATACTCTCGAAATAGTGAAGATTGGTCATTTTTTCTCCTCCCACTTTGCTTCTCATGCTTCCTCTTGAGCTTGCTTTGTTTCTGAAGTTCGTTTCATGCCTCCTAGCCATCGTTGAGCATCCGTTCTTGTCAAGGAAACATGAAAAAAATACCAAGTGATTATATTTGAAAAATAACATCTAAAAACGCATAGAAACGCACGAACTAGCAATAATTCACAACAAGCTCATTCTTGACAAGAATTGGCCTGAATCTCATCACTTTGCACCGAAACGCACACAAATAGCAATGTTTCACATAGAAATATGAATCCAAATAAGGAGTTATCACTTATTCTATGTAGGGTACAACTTCCAATCCTTATGAAAATTGGTTAGCACATAATGTTGCCGATCCCCACGGCCTAAGGTGGCCTAACTCCGGTCTCCTTTAGTCCATATGTCGTAGGGTGTAGTGGCTACAAACTTGGTGGGCTCTTGGTTGATCATGTCGACAGCCGTTAGCAAACCGTCCCCACAAAATAGGGACATGAAATGTGAACACGCCATCATACATCACACAATCTCTAACACAATCTGTTGGAGTAGATGCCCTAGAGTATTTTAGCATGAACATTGTTTTTGGCTAGAAAATTATTTTTTATTTATGGAGATACATAATATAATGAAGTCCTTAGATTACAATTTTTGTTTATCTTAAATATCGCTAGTCATGTATATTAATTAATAATACGATCACTATAGACTAGTACTACCTCTGTTTCTTCTCTTTCACCTTACTTCACTTTTTGACACTATTCACTTGGTCACTTTGACCCGGTGATTTGGTTAGCAAAACGATATACAAATTTAGTAATTTTTGCATGATCTTGTGGAGGAAACTTTACTCCACAATACTATGAAAAATTGTCAAAAAATTACATCGTTTTGCTATCCAATTCCACCGAGTCAAAGTGACCGAGATACGGGTAAAAACGTCAACCGCATGGAAAAGAGAAGAAGCAGAGGTAGTATGTGGGTAGATTGATATGGAGATATCAAGTCTAACACATGAGTATGCATTAGGAGTAATGACATACTGGATTGACCTACCACGAGAAGGCCATATATAAATTATGTGAATGTCACAAGTGCATCTCGTAGTGACAATGGTGTTGTAGTCCATTGACTTGAAGTCACTAGATACTCTAGTTGTAAAATAAAATGTTATGATCTTGTCAAACCTTATACCATAACTGGGTAGATATAAATGCGGTAATCGGACATGATATGAAGCAAGCCGAGATATGATAGTGACGTAGAGAGGATTTGTCCCTCCCACATAATGGGAACATATATCCACAGTCACTCGAGGGGTATTGCTTATGGAATGTCTGGCCAGACTCAAACAAATCAATATCAGAGATTGATGTTGTCTTTATAGATAAGCCTATTCCTAGGATCGAGAAACTATGGATTGGATATACGAGTGTGATACTTATGTCTCGTGTCCAATTTGGATATGGAGACAAATGGACATATACAACACGGTAACATTGGACACAAGGTTTGTCAGATCACTGACTATTTCTATTAGTTGGGTAGCATTGAAGTGTTGCTAGACACCTCTCAATGCTTGTAATTGTTACGACGAAGTTAATAGGAACCTACAGCGTCACACACTAAAAGGATTAAACTGGATATAGATGTTAATTAGTAGGACTAATTAACAAATATATGGATGAAGGATCAAAACGCAACCACATGCAAAGTTAGTTGGACTAAGTTGCAAAGTGGACAAGTTTAGTATTGGGGCAATATGTGGTCAATAAGGAGTTATTGACTATAAAAGGGGAGTCCTAGCTCTATTATTTCACAAGAGTTTTCATTGAGTGAAATAACAGAGCAAGGAGAGAGACCCCAAAAGGAGCCGTCCGCCCCTACCCGTCGACCTCAAGGTGGTTCGACCACCTCTTGTCCGTTTTGCGTGATTTCTTGATCCCTTCTTCGACGTTGCTAGCACAAGGCATGGATAAAATCCCAGTTCTCAATCCCTAGGTGTGGATACCATGGATACGATGACACTATTCTTCGTTGTGATCACACAAACCCACAAGGTACACGGTTCTTCCTTTATCACCTTATGATAGCTTAACCTGCGATTCATGGAGGTATTTGATTAGGAATTTAATTGTATTTCAGCTGTGCATCCCGCATCAAAACCCTACAATATCCTATTCATCCTTTCCACTACACACCCTGCTCCAAAGTGTGGGGAATGGCGAACTTCCTTACGGTTTCCTTCCATCACATAGATCACGCTCGGATAGATACTTGCAGTCTCGTTCTATCCTAAAGAGATATTCTCTTGTCCAGATGGTTCTCTACCTTTTGTAGAAACCTGTTTGAAGCACTCTGGTGCCTCAAATCTATGTGACATCAAGTACACATAGTTGAGAAGCGTATAGTCATCTACAAATGCGATGGAATAGCAAGAACCATGTCTTAGCTCTAACAAGTAATGGAACACAAAAACATAATGAACAAGATGTAAGGACTCGATAGTCCATAACGCTTTATTGAATGGTTTGCTTTTTTTCCTTTATGCAAGGCAAGAATCACATATATGTAAAAGGCGCAACTTAGGAAAAACTCATAAGCAGGCCCACACTAGCTCGCCTGAATGTCCTTTCATGTCATATGTGTCTTAATATAGCGCGCCATCCAAAAGAATCTTAGTGACTACTCTAGAGGTGATATTCATGAATTATGAGATGACATACTTGCTAATATTTAATAATGCTAAACCAAACATGATATAACTTGATTCAAAGTGAAACTGTGTCCAATTACAACTTTGACGGCTATCGCCTCAAAAACAAGCCTATAGATCCAACACGAAACCCTAGAACGGAAACAAGCGCCATCTCTGGCCATGTATTTAGTCCTGGGAACTCTTATGTCCCCTTTTTATGTTTTCCAGTCTTGGCCTATTGGTGCTAGACCGATACCGCTCCTAGGCGTCCTTATCCTTTCTCTTCCATTTTCTTCACGGTCTAAATACAGGGCTAGGGACTCCATCTGCCGATGGTAGTTCACTGATAGTCTTAACTATCTCATATTTCTTAGACTAAGAAGTATGTTGGACTAGCATTCTGTAATAGAATCTAGTTGCTTAGACTCTTGAACAAAGAGATGTTTGATTTTGTGTGAACATATTGACACTCATAAAAGTGTGTCATATACGGCTTCATGGCACCCCATGAAACGTGGCAGAAATCGCAACAACTATATTTGTCACTAATCGGGTATATTGTGCCTGGAAACTTTTAACACTCATAGTTAAAGCTTCATTTATTAGTTATCACAAACAATCAATGCACGCAAATGGTTCGAGGTAGATCCAAGATTTTATCGATTCCTACAATCCTTGAATTCCGAGGTAGTCTTGAACTTGCCAACGAGGTCATTTCCTCAACTTGGCATAACACGCTCTACGAAGCTTTCTTGTATGTTGCCTCCCACTAGTGGTGAGCCTAAATACAATGTCTACATCCTTGTGTGACAACTAATCATCACATATTTGACCATTTGTAGGTGATTCGACAACCTATGGCGTCGAATGGTACATAGTAGGACGATATGTCACGTTGTTGTTGTCACCATTTAGCCCTCACAGTCATTTAGACACGATCGATTGAGATATTACTAGGAAATTAATACTAACATTTTCTTAGTTCCTAAACTATGCGACATCGATTAAAATTTAATAGTGTCACATAAGGACTTCACCAAAACCTAGCGTACATTCTAGGAATCAAATATTGTCCATTATGATTCTCTGTCAATTTTAATCATGTCTAATAATGTGAGCTCTTTTGTTTTAGTTTCTTTAGCATGCGAGGTTTCACTTAGATATGCATATATATCCAATCACACACGGTTAAGAAAAGTAAAACAAGCATACACAAGCATAAAACAAATATGCATGGATGTGGCCCATGAATGTGTGCATTCTCGTCAATCAGAACACGTCTTGTGCAAATGTAACAGATTTAAATGCAAATATCTGGCCCATTAAGAGCTTGTTTGGTGATTATTTATTTATTTATTTATTTATTTATTTATTTATTTATTTATTTATTTATTTATAGAGCTCTACTTTTTGATGGCGAAAGAAGGTTGTTAATGTGCTTGGTAATTGTTATTTATATGCTTTCTGGATAACAACTGCTTTCCCATCACTAATTTTGAGAAAAAACATATTTGATATTTTTATAAATTACAATTTTAACTATGCAATAACAAAAATTTTAAAAAGTAACCATCGAACTGCAAAAAAAAAAAAAAAAAAAAAAAAAAAAATCTAATACGTTTGATATTTTCATTGCGAAACTTACAACAATTCTTATTAGTGCAATAATTACAAATCACAAATACAAACGAGAGCTATTTCACAACATATTATATATAAAATTTACTGAACATTTTTTAAGTGGATTTCTATAGTAGTTTCCTCTCAGCACTTTCGACAAAGCTGCTTTCTAAAACACCGTGGAATTCTAAAACTGGACTGTAAATGATATGCATGGCTAAATAGTGTTTTTGATAAGTGAAATATAAGTTGCTTGGGGGCAGAAATGAAATATATGTGAAGATTTGCTACCAAAAAATATATATACGTGGAGATTAAGTTTCATACATTTTAAAAAATAGATAAACTATATAATAAGAGAATGAATGTTGTGGAAGAAGTTCTAACAACCTCTATATTGTAAACGATGTTGACAATTATCTAAATAAATCTACATGGTAAAATATTTAAAGTAAAAAATTAGTGGATATCCTTGGACCGCCCTTGATTTATGTTCCCAACAATCTTCATTTTTTTGTATATGTGCTCTAAATCATGTTATTCTTTTCGTATAATAGTGAAAAATATCAAAGATTTCTCGAAACAAAAAAAAAAACATCAAAGTTCACTCTTCCTACACAGAGTATTACATTTACTTGAGAGTGATTTTTTTGGCACACTTGCCCGTTTTTCGATGAATGCTTGAATGGTGTGAGTCACGTCATTCGCAGCAATATCGTTTTGCTAAGAAGTATCGTCCACCCCAGCCCCCTTTGGTTTGTATCGTGTTAGTGGGGAGTCGATTTTAGTTTCAAGACCTATGTAATCATGCTTCGCTCCCGTAAATTTTATATAGACACACTGAATAGTTGGTTAATGTAAAAATAAATAGTTTTAACCAAAAAGAAATGCTAGTTTTGACCTAGTTCCGAGTTTCTCGGAGACAAGAAGTCGGGCGGCGCAGTTCGATCGAGAGACTCTCCGATGGAAGATGCGGCAGAACCTCCGGTGATGGAAGGAGAACCACAGAGTAGAGATCGAGAGGAAGAAACCGGTTGTAGGTTCGGTTTGTTAACTATTGAAGAGGAAGAAGATATAGTGGAATTTGATCCTCAAAGGTGTGCTGAAGCCCTTAAAGCCTTTGATCACTGTTTGATTGGATCTTTTTTGATCCCGATTAGGATGAACACGTGGGCTATGACGATGATGTTTCAAAAGATTTGGCTGGAAGGTAAAGAAATATCGATCAACGAGATCCAACCTAATGTGTTCGTGCTGAAATTTCCTTCAAAAACTGCGATGGATAGAGTGATGGCTTGAGGTCCCTGGATCTTTGATGATAATCTACTTCTCTTAAAGCCTTGGAAGGCCAGTGTGAAAATTGAGAAGGTGGAGTTTGATACCATAGACGTCTGGGTCCAGATCCGAAATCTTCCAGCCTTCTTACTCACGGAGGAATATGCAAAAGAGGCGGTACAATCATGGGGAGAAATAATCGACTCAGACGACAGAGTCATGAAGGGAGAAGATGGAGCATATATGAGAGTCCGAGTCCGTATCAAGGCAAACAAACCCCTGCGCAGGGGAAGATTCGTCATGATCCTAGGGGAGAAAGTGTGGCTGGATTTCAAGTACGAGCGGATCCCTCATGTTTGCTCTTGGTGTGGCCGTATAGACCATTACAGTGACTATTGCAACTACACGAAGGAGGAAGACAGAACCACCACACTACCAGGGTACGGGTCGTGGCTCACCTTCCGTCCCCCGCCCAGGAAGAAGAAAATCCAAAAGCCCCCAGAAGAAGGACAAGAGGTGGAGAAAGAAATTCCGCACGGGGGATCAGGAGATTCGTCTTTCTTGAACGAAGGCGATTCTTACTCGACCCACTCAAGTGAAGGCAGATCGATTAATGAGATGGAAACGGATGAGTTAGGCGAGAAGGGCTTCGATGCCTCTGCTGAAAAAGTTAGCCTCCGAGACAACCCGCTGGCTGCACAACCAGCTCCTTCTCGCGACAATGGAAAAAAGCCCCTGCTGCCGGGCCACAAGCAGGGAACTGATGTCACAGCACTTTCGGGGAAGACGATGAGTACCCCGAGGAAGCCGAGGCCTAAGAGGAAGATACGAGACAGTATTTCCAGCCCACAGATAGGAAGGAAGATAATTAACAGTGAACTCATTCGGAAGGGCAATCAGAACGAGCAAGAAGGTCAAGACAGTCCCCGGGTTTCTAATCGGAGCCTACAACAGGAGAAGGGTGCCTCTAAAGATCCCAATGCGAGATTGGCGACGACTGCAGAGCAGCGTCGCCAGGCACAATGAAAATCATTAGCTGGAACGTGCGGGGGCTTGGGAACCCCCGTAACGTTACTTCTCTTCACGACCTAGTGAGGAGGCAGAAGCCCAATCTAGTCTTCTTGATGGAGACAAGATTATCTGGAAGGGAGATGGAATCAATCAAACTCAGGTGTGGGTATGCAAATGGAGCTTTTGTCGACTGCGAAGATCGACGCGGAGGATTAGCTCTTATGTGGGATAGCGAAGTAAGTTTTACTACCCTGCATAAAACACGCTTCTTTATCAAGGGCTCGGTCTGCTTTGGAACCTCTACGACCCCCTGGATCTTTACTGGTTTCTATGGGGATCCTGTTAGGGGAGAACGTGAGCATTCATGGAAGCTTCTAACCCGTCTAAAACCACACAATCAACCGTGGTTGGTGATTGGGGATTTTAATGCGATATCTTCTAATGGCGAAAAAGAAGGTGGAAGAGAAGTCACCTTTCGTCAAATAGAGGATTTTTGCAATGTTGTTAGAAGATTGGAGTTGCGTGATCTGGGGTTCACAGGGAATAAGTTCACTTGGACGAATAATCAGCCGGATGAGGAGGCGATTAGGGAACGAATTGACCGTTGTATGGTCACAGATAGTTGGATTGACAGCTTTGGAAGAGCAAGGGTAAACCACTTGGTGGTAGACACGTCAGATCATGTTCCGATTGAAGTCATAATGGCGGCATCGACAGCGAGAACCCAGACTCGAAGACGCTTCCAATTGGAAGCAATGTGGTTTGATGATGAGACTTGTAAGGATGAGATCCTTAACGGTTGGAACAGCGAGATGGGATCCATTGGGGATAAACTTCAAGTGGTGGCAAACAGGCTCCAGAGATGGGATAAGGATGTATTTGGAAGTGTTCGCAAACAACTCAAGCTCCTTCGACATCGTCTAGAAGCCCTTGGATCCCTTCCACAGAATGCCACAAATCTGAATGAATCGAGGAAAATCAAAGAAAGTATTTCACTCTTGTTGAGGAAGGAGGAAATAATGTGGCGTCAACGGTCCCGAGTGATGTGGCTCAAACACGGTGACCGTAATACCAAATTCTTCCACCGCAAATCTACTATTAGAAGGGCTCGTAACCGGGTGGATGGGATTGAAAGTTCAACTGGTCAGTGGGTGGAAGACCCGGATGCGGTAGTCGCTATAATTGAAGACTATTTTAAGAAAATTTTTTCTTCAGCCAATCCGTCCAGAGAAGCAATGGAACCTATGCTGGAGTCAGTCGGGAATTTGGTCACGGCAGAGAACAGAGATCGCCTCGAGCAACCTTTCACTGCACAAGAGGTTTATGATGCCCTCAAGCTTATGCCTAGCCAAAAGGCGCCCGGGCCAGATGGCTTCCCAGCCTTATTCTATCAGAAGATGTGGAATCAAATCGGAGCCGAGGTAACTAAGGTCTGTCTACAAGTTCTAAACGAGGGCAGGGACGTGAAAGACTTTAATCACACGCTCATTGCCTTGATACCGAAAGTAAAACAGGTCCGTAATGTTTCGGATTTCCGTCCTATCTCTTTGTGTAATACTGTTTACAAAATCATCACGAAGTGTTTAGCTAACAGATTAAAACTTGTGTTGAATGAGTTAATCTCGGAAAATCAAAGCGCTTTTGTGCCTGGACGGCTTATATCCGACAACATTCTTACGGCTTTTGAGTTGTTACATTCGATGAAGTTAAAGAAGGGAAAGGAAGGGTTTGCAGCAATCAAACTTGATATGAGTAAAGCCTATGATCGCGTTGAATGGGGTTTCTTACAAGCAGTTATGGAACGTATGGGGTTTGGCTCCAAGTGGATTTCTGTGGTTATGAATTGTGTCTCTACCGCGACATTTAGTATCTTAATCAATGGGGAGGTGAAGGGTGAGATCATACCTGAGCGGGGCCTTCGGCAAGGATGCCCTCTATCTCCGTACTTATTCCTTCTGATTAGTGAGACGTTGTCTCGCAACTTGCGGCAGGCGGTGGTTGAGAAGAGAATATCGGGTGCGACAACTTCAAGAGGAGGACCTATTGTCTCTCACCTCCTCTTCGCAGACGACAGTTTAATTTTTACAAAAGCTACAGACTCAGAATTTACAAATTTGTTACATTTGTTACAGATCTACGAAGAGGCGTCGGGACAAGCTATCAACATACAGAAATCAGCTATAGTCTTCTCAGAGAATGTCCGCGATGAGACCAGGCAGCGTCTAAGTGCTCAGAGTGGGATCCCAGTTGCTGTCAGTCATAATAGCTACCTGGGACTACCTACAACATTTGGAAGGAAGAAGAAGATTACATTTCAAAAGATCATCGAAAGCATAACAACAAAATTGAAAGGTTGGAAAGAAAGAACCCTCTCAGCAGCAGGTAAAGAAGTCCTCATCAAATCTGTAATTCAATCCATACCTAATTACGCGATGAGTTGTTTCTTGCTACCAGCAGGGATTTGTTATGATATTGAAAAATTGATTCGCCAGTTTTGGTGGGGGAAGAGAGATGGGAAAAGGGCGACTCACTGGGTTAGCTGGGATCGGATGAAACAAAGCAAAGAAGTTGGGGGTTTGGGATTCAAAGACTTTCAAAATTTCAATGTCTCTCTCCTAGCCAAGCAGGCCTGGAGAATCGTAAAACAACCCAACAGTTTACTAAGCCGGATTCTTCGACACAAGTATTTTAAAAATGAGGACTTCTTACATCATCACCCCAAAAATCAAATCTCCTTTGCCTACAGAAGTTTGTTAGCGGGCAGAAATCTACTTAGAAGAGGCCTCGAGTGGAAAGTTGGTACAGGTAAGTCAATTAACCTGTTCAAAGACAGGTGGGTGAAGCGAGACCATGTAGCCACAGTCATCACCCCGAGCCCAGATCATGCTAATCTCAAAGTGTCGCACTGCATTTCAGAAGGCAATTGGTGTGAAAACAGACTTAGAACGTACCTCTGGGAGACGGATGTCACCGACATTATGTCGATCCCCATTCCACCAAATCCAGTAGAGGACACGGTTAGATGGAGTCAAACGGAGAGTGGTTGCTTCACCACATCTTCGGCGTACAAGCTGCAACTGAGAGTCCAAAGCAACAGCCAAGAGTCATCCACGGGTATTC
The DNA here is from genome assembly GCA_023055425.1 of Linanthus parryae. Lineage (NCBI taxonomy): Eukaryota > Viridiplantae > Streptophyta > Magnoliopsida > Ericales > Polemoniaceae > Linanthus > Linanthus parryae. The sequence continues at coordinate 82,626,615 of JALGPY010000006.1, forward strand.
ATAAAATTTGGTTCAAGAACATGTGGAAGATGAAATTGCCAAGGAAAGTTATTTACCCGGTTTGGAGGTTATGGAACGATTCACTACCGATGGCCACAAATCTCAGAAATAGAGGGATCCGAGTCCCAATTCTTTGTTCGGGGTGCAACAAATATCCAGAAACGGCGGAGCATTTCTTCAATCAGTGTTCAACAACCAAAAAAATTTGGTCTGAGATCTTGGGTTTCTCAAACCCACAACTCCAAATCCGAAACCTGCGAGAGTGGATCGAAGAAATCTTTACTAATCACCCAGAGGAAATCAGGCAAACTTGGACAACAGTCATTTGGTGTCTTTGGTGGAAAAGAAATGACTGCAGATTTAACAATAAGCGATTCGTGAGTGAAGAAGTAACAAAAAAGGTTCGAAGCTACTTATCTGAATTCCAGATCTCCCAAACACTAGACGAACGGATGGAAGACAACAAGGTTGCAGAAAGATGGGAAACTCCACCAGAAGGCTGGGCAAAGATAAACACAGACATCGCTCTCTCACCGGAAAAAGAGCTCGCAGGTGCTGGATGTGTTCTCAGGGACGCTCTGGGCCAATTTGTCGCCGGCCGTTTCGAGAGGCTACCGCCGGACCCCTCTGTTCTGCTGCTGGAATTGAAAGGAATTGGATCAGGCTTGAAGATGGGAGCGGACGCAAGATGTGAGAAGCTAGTAATTGAATCCGACTCTTTGGTTGCAGTTGAACTGATCAAGAATTGGGAAAGGGAGAAGCTGACTTTTGACGGGAACGAGGAGATAAGTGCAGCTGTTGAGCACTGTCTCGGAAGCAGCAGAGTCTTCGAGAATTTAATCGTCCGCCACGTGCCTCGGGAAGCTAATACGTGTGCTGATCTGTTTGCAAAACGTGCCCTTTCATTCTCTCAATTCAGTTTATACACCCACCCCCCAGAGTGGGCTTTAAATGTAATAGAGAATGATAGGAGTGGTCTTTTTGACCTTTAATGAAAAGTTTTTCCCTCAAAAAAAAAAAAAAAAAAAAATAAATAGTTTTAATATGGAGGAATGAATCTTAAGCTTCACATATGAAGACATGCACTCATGTACACAATATTTTGGTTTCTTGTCAATAAGAAATCATTTCTCTATTTTTTCTTAATAATCGTTAATCTGTGTGAGAACGTAGTACCTTGGTGTAGATTTTAGTGGAAATATTTGCAATTTTCATTCTTAAGGTGGTTTTGTGTATTAACGTTAATATCATAACATCGACGAAATGCGAGTAAAAAGAAAAAAACCGGAAAATGGTATATTATAATATGTAGTATAAATGTTTATAATACCAGATATTAACCGATAAATCCCTTGAAATATTGCTTGAGATAAGTAAATATCCATGAAGATTACCTGAATATGTGGTGATGTTATTGAGTACTATGACTATGTCACACGTTGAGGGTTTAACTTTGACAGAATGACGTACGAAAAAAGTTCCATGATACTTGCAGGGAGAGAACCAACATATCTCGTTTCTTATAGAATTATCACAACTTCAAATTTTTCATTCCGAAAAAGAGACAAAATTTCGCTACAAATAAAAGATTTATTACTTGAACATATCAAATTTCTAGCTTTTTCACTACGCAAGTTAATGTTGCATTCAAATTAAATATTTGTCTAGAGCAAATCTATATGCTTTAGTATTATAAATACGCCAGTTCCGTCATATATAACTCTTTAATTTTTTATAGGGTTTGAAGATTTTGAGTTGAGAATACTGAGGGAAAAACTACCACCGTCGCATTTCTAATGCATGAATTTTCCAAGTTTACTCTGAAACATGATTTAGATAAAAAACTAAATATAAAAACATTCTAGAAAAGTTAGTACTATTTGCAAAATTAACAATGAAATTTACAAATTAATTATACCGCTCAAAGTATAAATGTGTGTATACATATTTATATACGATAGTTAGTGTGTTAGCCTACATTGACCATCAAAATATCATTATTGATACCTAAAAGTGTTTATCTTTCAAGTGTATTCATACTACTTCCTCTTTTCTTTAATCCGGAAAATTGAATAAAAATCATGACTCTTTTCTTTCGCCACTAAACTAAATGCTAACTTGTAATTGAACTTTCAAAATCTTGTATATTTATCAATCGATCTATCAATAATTCAATTTCAAATTAACTATGTTCTAGTCCTCTATTGTCTGCAAAGTCATGCCACATTCTTATGAATCTTATTATATACTTTTCATTGTCTTGCTGCTAAGAAGGTACTCGAATTTTTTCTCCTTTGTAAGAAATGCTCAACTCCCCATAAATGTTGCATGTGCCAATCAAATAAAAAAACATGTTTATATTATGATCACTTATCAATATAAGTAGTTTTTATTTCTATTAACTAATTCACTAAAAATATATAAGCGATAATCAATTGGAAAAATCACATTGTCATATTGTAATTTGTAGGAAGTTCTAGTAATCACGTGTATTTCATGTAATTTCATACAAAGTGGCAAAATTAGTGACAACAATATTTTGATGCATCATAGAATGAATATGTAAAACATTAGTATCACACAACTTTCTAAAAATGATAATGTAATTACGGAGAATTCTAATAATATAAGGATTGGATCTAATAGAAACTAGCAAATATCTCAATTACAAATTTGGTGGGCTTAACCTTGACTTTTACAGTATAATTACTACAACATTAGATCTGGAGTAACAGTAAATTAATGTATTTGACTCGTAATTTTCATCTAAAATATTCACGATTTAGTTCATTTATATTGGGTGAAAAATTGACTTCAAGTATTATTCACATCGCATTCCTATGAAACGTTTTTGTTTCCACATATTTAGATAATAATTAATTTTTATATTGAAAAATGAGCGATTCTTTTTTAATATTATAGTATATGTGTAGATTACCCTCTTATGAAGAACAATACATACACAACGAGGGATGTTATTTATAAATTTAAGAAGTCCACATAAAATTTTTTTGGGTAAAAGACAAAAAGCACCCTCAGTGTTTGGGATATATAAAATACAACCCTAATGTTCGGAGATATACAAAAATCATCCCTGTCGAGACAAAAACCACCCCTGTCAGTGGATGAACGTTAGACGAAAAGCACCCTTCTGTTACAATCAGTAAGTACGGGGGTGCAATCTGTCTTTTTTATGACCGTTTTGCCCCAACTTGTATTTATTTTATTTTATTTTGTTCATGTTCTTGGTGTTCTTGACCATCACCTCCACCACATCCCTCCCCCCACCACGACCACCACCATCATCATCACCAATGACAAAACAAACAAACTGAAAGGTGAAAGCAAGAAACTACTGTCCTATTGAGTATTGGTGGCCCCAGTGTAGATCTGCTGATCCTCATCACACCTCTCGCCATCAAATACTTGATCGCCTTATGTAGGGTTTTGATGCAGGTAACGCAGTGGAATAACAAAATTAATCCTGCTCAAGTCCCTCCAAGGATCACAGGCAAGCAATCATAACATGATAAGGGTAGAATAGGTGTGTACCTTAGTTTGAGAGATCACACGAAGAATAGTGTCTTCGGCTCTACGAGTATCCACACCTTGGATCTTCGATTGGATTACTTCTCGATGTTCTAGTAATGGAAGAAGGAGGAAGATCACGGAAAACGGAGCACCAAGATCGTGCCTAGGACGCCGATGGCTTGGAGGGGCGGACGGGTGAGAGGCTCGACCTCTGCTTGTTTCTCTCTCCTTGCTTTGTTATGTTCTCTCAATAATGACATCTCTTGAGAAAATAACAAGCTAGAGTTCCTTTATATAGTAATAACTCTTTATTAACTACACAAAAGCCCCAATACTAGTCATGTCCTTACATGGATTAGTCCACTTGCAAATTAGTCCCACTAACTTTGCTTGTGGTTGCGTTATGATCCTTTTATTAATTAGTCAACTAATTAATACCAACATCCAATTTAATCCATCCGGTGTGTGGCCCCATAGGTTTCTGCTTAGTTGGTAGTAACACTTTACTAACATGGAGCGGTGTCTAGCAACACATCCATGCCTCCCAACTAATAGAAATAGTCAGTGATCCCGACAAACCTTGTGCCCAAAGTTCATGTATTGTGTAATCCCTTTGTCTCCATATCCGGATTGGACACGAGACATATTAGTCACACTCGTATATCCAATCCATAGTTTCTCGATCCTGGGAATATGCTTATCCGCGCAGATAACATTAATATCTCCATATTGATTTATTTGAGTCTGGCCAGACATTCTATAAGCACCATCCCTCAAGTGGCCCATGGTTATTTACTCCCATTATGTGGGAGGGACAAATCCTATCTACGTCACTACGATGTCTAAGCTTGCTTCCTATTTTGCCCGATTACTACCTTTATAGTTACCCGGTTAAGGCTCAATGTTTGATAATATCAAAGCATGATATTTCACAACTATAGTATCTAGCGACTTCAAGTCTAAGGATTACAATACCATTAGCACTACGAGAAGCGCTTGTGACTTTAACATAATCTAATGTAGAATTCTCGTCACGAGTCAATCCAGTATGACATTACTCCTAATGCATACCCATGTGTTAGACTTGATATCTCATATCAATCTATCCACATACTAGGGATATTTAAGATAAACGGCACATTGTATCTAAGGACTTCATTATATTAAATATCTCAATAAATAATAAATGAATATTCTAGCCAAACAGTGTTCGTACTAAATATAGTTTGCCTCTAGGGCACCTATTCCAACAGTCTCCCACTTGCACTAGAGCCATTTTGGTGCATCTCTTATGCCTACAGATCTTGTGTGCCCTTCATGATTTCGCTGAACGAGCGGCTTCGTTAGTGGATCTGAAAGATTGTCATCCGTTGGAATCTTTCATATCTTCACATCTCCTCTATCGATCATTTCACGAATGAGATGGAATCTCCTAAGGACATGCTTTGATTTCTGATGTGGTCTAGGCTCCTTGGCTTGTGCGATCGCCCCAGAGTTGTCACAGTACAACACTATGAGATCCACAATGCTAGGAACCACACCAAGCTCAGTGATAAACTTCTTTATCCAAACAGCCTCCTTTGCTGCGCCTACAGCAGCAATGTACTCAGCTTCAGTTGTAGAATCAGCAACTGTCTCTTTCTTGGAACTCTTCCAGCTCACAGCTCCTCCATTCAGGCGAAACGCATACCCCGATTGCGATATGTAGTCATCTTTGTCGGTTTGTAAGCTTGCATCAGTGTAACCAATTACAGTTAGCTCTTTCTTTCCTCCAAATATCAAGAACACATCCTTAGTTCTTCTCAAGTACTTGAAGATATTCTACAACAATCCAGTGACTCTCACCTGGATTAGACTGATATATGCTTGCCATACTCAACTCGTATGACACATCTTGTTTAGTACACAACATGGCGTACATGATAGACCCTATAGCCGATGGAATACTACTCATGCGGTCCTTATCAATCTCATTGGAGGGACAGTCAGCATTTGAGAGGGTTACTCCATGCGACATATGCAAGTATCCCTTCTTGGAATCTTGCATGTTGAACCATTTCAAAACCTTGTCTATATATGTACTTTGGCTTAGTCCGAGAAGCCTCCTAGATCTATCTCTATAGATCTTGATACCGAGTATATAGGCTGCATCCCCTAAGTCCTTCATTGCAAAACATTTCCCTAACTCTTTAAAAGATTGCAATGCAGGAATGTTGCTTCCAATTAGTAGTATGTCATTCACATCCAATACCAGAAACACAACAGAGTTCCCACTAACCTTCTTGTACACACAGTGCTCATCTTCATTCTTGATGAAGCCAAACTCTTTGACCGCGTCATCAAAATGTAGATTCCAACTCCTAGAAGCTTGCTTTAATCCATAGATGGTTCGTTGTAGCTTACAGACTTTATTGGCATTCTCTGGATCCTCAAAACCCTCTGGTTGTGTCATGTACACATCCTCGAGGAGGTTTCCATACAGAAACGCTGTTTTGACATCCATCTGCCAAATCTCATAGTCATAGTAAGCTGCAATAGTAGTAGGAATCGAATGGATTTAGTCATAGCGACTGGTGAAAAGGTCTCATCATAGTCAATGCCATGAATCTATCTGTAACCTTTAGCCACCAATCGCCCCTTGTAGGCAACTACTTTGCCATCCATGTCGGTCTTCTTCTTGAATACCCACTTTCACCTTATGGGCCGAATCCCATCGGGTGGTTCCACCAAAGTCCATACTTGGTTGGTATACATGGATTCCATCTCGGATCTCATGGCCTCAAGCCAGTTCTTTGAGTCTAGCCCTTTCACGGCCTCCCCGTAGGTAGTAGGCTCATCATTCATGAGTGGCACGTCATTGGGCTCTGTCACGAGAAGTCCGTACGTCTCCGGCTCATGACGCACCATACCCAACCTACGTAGTTCCAGTGTTACCTGAACAGGTTCCTCCACAACCGTTTGTGGTTCCTTCTCATGTTCCATCACCGGATTTGTATTTTGTGGTTCTTGAGCTTCTTCAAGTTCTACATTCCTCCCACTTGCTTATTTAGAGACGAAATCTCTTTCTAGAAACACGCTAGTCTGAGATACAAACACTTTGTTCTCGGTTGGATTAAAGAAATAATATCATTTCGTTTCCTTAAGATATCCCACAATTTTACACTTATCCGCTTTGGGTCCGAGTTTGTCTGTTTGTAAACGTTTTACATAGACATCGCAACCCCAAATCTTCATAAACGACACTATGGGACGCTTCCCAGTCCATATCTCATATGGTGTCTTTATGAATGACTTGGATGGAACACGGTTAATGGTTAAAGCTGCAGTCAATAGAGCATGTCCCCAAAACGATATCGGGAGATCCGTTTGAAACATCGTAGATCGAACCATATTCAGTAGGGTTCGATTCCTCATCTCGGACACGCCATTCCATTGTGGCGTTCCAGGTGGAGTGAGTTGGGATACTATCCCACACTCTCTAAGATACTCGTTTAACTCTTGTCTCAAGTACTCTCCTCCACAATCGGATCGTAGAGCCTCAATACTTTTAACAAGCTGCTTCTCTACTTCGTTCTTGAATTCCTTGAACAATTCAATGGAATCAGATTTGGCTTTCATAAGGTACACAAATCCATATCTGCTGAAGTCATCAGTAAATGTAATGAAGTAGGTGTAACCGCCCCTGGCTGGCGTGGGAAATGGTCCACATACATCAGTATGTATGAGTGCCAATAACTCACTAGTCCTCTCACATTTCTTATTGAAAGGGGACTTTGTCATTTTTCCCAATAAACAAGACTCACATGTCTCATATGATTCCAAATCAAATGAGTCTAGGAATCCATCCTTATGGAGTCCAGATATGCATTTCTCATTTATATGGCCTAAACGACAGTGCCATAGATAAGTAGGATTTAAATCATTTATTTTAATCCTCTTGGTATTTATGTTATAGACGACATTATTTAGATCAATGATATACAATCCACTAGACAAATGCGCACTACAATAGTGCATACTATCAAAATAATTGGAGCAACGCTTGTCCTTTATTGAAATAGAAAAACGTTTCTCGTCCAAACAAGAAATAGAAATAATGTTTCTGCTCATAGCAGGCACATAATAGCAATTGTCCAATTCTAAAATAAGCCCTGAAGGCAGAGATAACTCATACACGCCTATAGCTAATGAAGCAACTCTTGCTCGATTACCGACGCGCAAGTCTATCTCTCCTTTAGCCAATATTCTACTTCTTTTCAAATCCTGCACATTTCGACAAATGTGAGATCCACATCCAGTATCCAATACCCAAGATGAAGAAATAGAAAGATTGATATCTACAACAAAAATACATGGTGGCGGTGGAATAAATATTACAAGCTTTTTTATCCTCCAGATATTTAGGGCAATTCCTCCTCCGGTGAACCGGCTGGCTACAGTAGTGACAGTCACCCTTATCCACGCCCCCAGAAGGCTTTAAGGCTACCTTTGATTTTGCAACTTTCTTGCGCTTTCCTTTGGAAGTAGAGGCAACTCCCTTGCCCTTTCTCTTATTGACCATCAGTACGGCCTTGACTTTGCCTTTATTGATGCTTTCTTCAGCTGTCCTTAGCATGTTTAGCAAGTATGGCAGAGCTTTGTTGATCTCATTCATGTTATAGTTCATGATAAACTGATTATAACTATCAGGCAACGATTGCAAGATGAGATCTGTTGCCAACTCTTGGCCGAATGGGAAGCCTAACCTCTCGAGGTTCTCTATGTATCCGATCATATGGAGTACTTGAGGGCCGACTGGGTTTCCTTCTGTGGGATTTCTCTTGAACAGTGCTTTGGACACCTCATACCGCTCATGCCTTGCCTGTTCTTGAAACAACTGTTTCAAGTTTTCTATCATACCATAGGCTTCCATGTTCTCATGTTGCTTGTGAAGCTCAGAAATCATGGTGCAAAGCATGATACAAGCCACATCATTAGAATCATCCACATGTTCCTGATATGCTCTCACGACAGCTAGAACGGTGTCATCCTGGGGTGGTTCTGGTACATGATTTTCTAAGACGTACATTTTCTTTTCTTGCTTAAGGACGATCCTTAAGTTTCTGTACCAGTCAAGGAAATTTGTTCCAGAAAACTTGTCCTTCTCAAGGAAAGATCGCAGGGATGAAGTCGATGCATGATTGTTTGCCATTGGAATTCTACAAAACGAGAAATATGCAATTTTATTAATTTTAACAATTTAACTATATTCAATAATGACTAGATCATTAAATATAGCTCCCACTATATATTTTCTAGTGAGTCCAAGATCCCTTTTTCACTTCTTCTTGAGCTTGTTTTGGCATGTCACCCAAGAATAGGCTATTTAGGTAGGAACCCTTCCAATTGCATCCCATGCAACTTTTGGTCCAATTAGGTGAATAACCCATTATTCATTATCCAATCCATAGATAACACCTAATTGTCATGCCTCGAGGCTCATCAATCCAATTGATCTTGCCCAGATGCGTTCAACCTCTTACTTGTGCCACCGCAACACACCAAGGTGAATTGAAATCTCCTTTCTTTGGCAAGCCCGTATTTTAATGGAACATGATCGTGAAGGGTGTTTAGGTAAGAGAAAGCAAAACACAATATTTCCATTGAGGGATTTAATTGTCATTATCTTATTGTTTGGTTGATCCCATCAACTGGATCTACTTATTTGGATTGGGCAATCCATAATAAAAGATCACACTTGTTTATTATTATCTTGTTAACGTTTTGCTTGTATCATCCATACACACAAAAATAAATAACAAGACATGAATAATAAACATCCACAAAAGAAAAATTAACGTGGCTTGAAGATGGCCCCTAGACTAAGATATTACCAAGCCGATGATAGTATCTATATGCCCTAAAGTGACAAGCTCATCTCCATGTGCTCCACCATAGCCGCGCGCCTAGGATGGGAATCCTCATCATCTTTGTGGCTTTTTGGTCCTCCGGTCTTCTTCTCCATGTTCTTGGATATTATCTAATTAATCTAATTCTAGCCTAGCATCTAGAATAAATAAATAAATAAAGGGTAAAAGACAATGACCACCCCTAGGTTTAGGGAAAATTCCACTGACCACCCCTGGGTTTTGGATAAAGACACTCCGCACCCAATTAACGGAATATTTTGTGGACACTTAGCACCCTTCTGTTATGTTCCGTTAGAAAAGTAGTTATTAAACATTTTCGGACTATATTACCCTTGTGATTTTCTAGTTTTTTTCCCATGTTTATCATCAAGAACTCCTAGAACATCAACCCAAGAACACCACTAAGCTAAGAACATCAAGAACACCAAGCCAAGAACACAAAAAAATCTCAATAAAGAAAAAAACTATCAACACCAATTTTTTGCTCTTTCAATCCAAAAACATGAACACCAAGTCCACTCTTTGAATCCAAAACATCAACCCTAATAACAAACCACATAATTGATTCTCACATTTGGTGTCATGTTTTTTTTGTGTTGATGTTCTTCATGTTCTTGGTGTTCATGGTTCAAGAACTCGAAGAACACCAAGAACTCGAAGAACACCTATGCATCAAATCAAACAAAAAACTAACCACACAGACACAACAATCCATATTTAATCCAAATTTAATTCATTCTTCTTCAATACAATTAAAGAAGAAGAACACTCCATGCAGTTCTGATACACCCATATATCAAATCCAAGTTCAATCCAGATAGCTTTATCATATCACCATATCATAGCAGCAGCAAGAACAAAACTCTAAGTAAACTAGGTTAAATCCATAACATATACTGAAGAAAGATCCTCACTTGTACTCAAATGTAGGTGGAAAAGGTGAATCAAAGATGTTCAATAACTTAGTCTCCAATTTCACTCTAAACGAAATATACCTCAACCGACTCGAAAACCAGAAAAATTGAGAATCAAGACCAAAACCCAGAATCCCCAATCGAAATACACCCAACTCACTTAAAACCAAGAAAGAACAGCGGGGAGTTTTCCGATCTGGGTACCGAATGAAATCAGCTTCTCTCGCTTGATGTTGGTGAGATACGGCGGCGAAACCTCCGTCGTTATCGCCGTCGCCACTTGAGCTCTCGTCGGAACTGTTGCTGGTGATGTTGGTCCTTCTTCACTACTCATCCCGAAACCTCGTCGGTTCCTGATGCTCCACCGGTGGTCTATCTACAACTGTAGATTGAGAAATCGTCAAAATAGAAATTAAATTATAAATCAATTGATCCAATGATAATAATTCATTCAAACCTGGTGAATCTCTCAAGCTGCTACTCCTGTGTCTTCTTGAGGCTGCCATAATCGGCCTCCTATCTCAATTGAATCAGCTTCTTTTTTGCCACCAAACAACCACACCACCACTACCGCAGCAATAACAACCACCAAGAGTTAAAACCCAGAAAATGAATTTGCCGAAGCCCATACCACCGTCGCATTCACCAGAAACGGCGACCCAAACCAAGCCGGACCAGACCCAGAACCTTCACCAGATTCGACGATGCCTTGTCAACCCACAACCACCTCCCCCATCGTCGTCGCCGCCTTCGCCGAATCTGGTAAAACCCAGATCTGGGTTCATGAGGAGAGAACGAGAAACGGAGAGAGAGAGAGAGAGAGAAGGAAGAGAAAGGAGAGAGAAGACGAAAAGACCGACGCCTGAGTGGAGGGCAAAGCTAAAGGATTTCGTTGAAGCAGGAGGAGGTGAGGGGATGGGAGGAGAGGAGGGGTGGAGATATCGGAGACCCTCCGTCCACGACGATTCTGGGTCGGATAATCGTCGATCGGAGCCCTATAAGTCAACGCCGACGCCGTTGCGGCGAACGACGACCCCAGCAATAGCAACGGTGGTTTCGGAGGCGGTGTTTGGCGGTGGATTTCTGGAGTTGTGTGGATCGCTGAGGCTTCAGAGTTCAGATCGAGAGAGAGAGTGGATAAGATGAGAGAAATGAAGGAGAAATGAAGAATATGAGAGAAATGAAGGGTGGCGGCTTGTTTCTCAGCAGGAGAAGAGAGAAAGAGGAGGGAGAGAGAGAGAACCTAGGGTTAGAAGTGAAGGATAGAGAAGTAGGTTAATATATATGGTGTAATTACATTACATCTCAGGGGTAAAATAGTCTTTTCAACTCGCACTATTAGTAAATCGTTAGCCTCCATCCAAAAATGGTGCTCAATGTCTTTATACAAAACCCAGGAGTGGTCTGTAGGTTTTTCCCTAAACCCATTGAAAAACCTCGTAGGCCGTAAAATTAACTAACTATTACATTAATTTGATCAGCTCACAGGCCGTAAACCAAACCACAAAATTAAAAATCCACAACCTAGGACATATCCATCCACCATGCAACAAAGCACATAATACAGTTAAAACCAATTTTAACGCACTTGTTCAATTTTAGTTGAAATTGAGTAATTAGGGTCACAACGGTCCAAGAGGTCCAACCTAGACCTAGGCCGAACCCCATGGACCACCACACGCCACCGGGCCGGCCCTAGGTGGCAGCGGCCTTGCTTGGCGAGCAAGGAAGAGGAGGGACGGCGGCTAGGGTTTTGGCCCTAGCTTCCTTCCATTTCCTTCCTTGTTGCCCAAGTTTGGTTGTTTCCATAAAGTTGTTTCCATAACTTGAAAAACCCTTTTTTCAATTATGTGCCAAGAACCCTAATTTTCAAGAACCCAATATATCACATCATATGTGATCCAAACTCACTAATTCATACATCCCATTTAAAATTAGATCTTGTTTGGTTTGAATCATATTCAATATGCATCTAATATGCTAATTAATTTTAATTTTCGCATAAAACAACATATATGGTGTAAAAACTGAAAAACAATAACACATAAGATCATGTTATGCGCTACAACATGTGGCTCTGATACCACTAGAGGGTTTTAATGCAGGTAACGCAGAGGAATAAAATAATTAATCCTGCTCAAATCCCTCCAAGCATCACAGGCAAGCAATCATAACATGATAAGGGTAGAATAGATGTGTACCTTATTTTGAGAGATCACACGAAGAATAGTGTCTTCGGCTCTACGAGTATCCACACCTTGGATCTTTGATTGGATTCCTTCTCACCGCGATGTGCTAGCAACAGAAGAAGGAGGAAGATCACACAAAAAGGAACACCAAGGCCGAGCCTAGGAGGCCGACGGCTTGGAGGGGCGGACGGGTGAGAGGCTCGGCCTCTTGCTTGTCTCTCTCTCTCTCTCTCCTTGTTTTGTTATGTTCTCTCAATAATGACTTCTCTTGAGAAAATAACAAGCTAGAGATCCTTTTTATAGTAATAACTCTTTATTAACTACACAAAAGCCCAAATACTAATCATGTCCTTACATGGATTAGTCCACTTGCAAATTAGTCTCACTTACTTTTCTTGTGGTTGCGTTATGATCCTTATAATACCAATATCCAATTTAATTCATCCGGTGTGTGACCCCATAGGTTTCTACTTAATTTGTAGTAACTCTTTACTAACATGGAGCGGTGTCTGGCAACACATCCATGCCACCCAACTAATTGAAATAGTCAGTGATTCCGAAAAACCTTGTGCCCAATGTTCATGTATTGTGTTATCCCTTTGTCTCCATATCCAGATTGGACACGAGACATATTAGTCACACTCGTATATCAAATTCATAGATCCTCGATTCTGGGAATATGCTTATCCGTGCAGATAGCATCAATATCTCCATATTGATTTATCTGAGTCTGGCCAGACATTCTATAAGCACCATCCCTCGAGTGGCCCATGGATATTTACTCCCATTATGTTGGAGGGACAAATCTTGTCCACGTCACTACGATTTCTAAGATTTCTTCTTATCTTGCCCGGTAACTACCTTTATAGTTACCCGGTTAAGGCACAACATTTGATAATATCAAAGCATGCTATTTCACAACTAGAGTATCAAGTGACTTTAAGTCTAAGGATTACAATACCATTAGCACTACCAGAAGCACTTGTGACTTTAACATAATCTAATGTAGCCTTCTCGTCGTGGGTCAATCCAGTATGACATTACTCCTAATGCATACCCATGTGTTAGACTTGATATCTCCATATCAATCTACCCACATACTAGGGATATTTAAGATAAACGGCACATTGTATCTAAGGGCTTTATTATATTAAATATCTCAATAAATATAAATGAATATTCTAGCCAAACAGTGTTCGTACTAAATATAGATTGCCTCTATGGCACCTATTCCAACACGTTCCTTGCTAGAGAACCATTAATATGAGAATATAAAACAAAATGGGCAAATATTTTAAAAACCAAACTCGAAGTTTCATTTAATGTGAACAAAGAGAAAATAGAGGATTGATTTATTACCCTGGATCTGTCAGACAATATTGAAGGAGTGACGAGCTTGAACTTGCGAGATTCAGTGAGAAGCTTTTCATAAGTAGCCTTGTCGAAGAACACCATGTTATAGACCTTCTCCTTCTTCTTCTTCTTCTTCTTCTTCTTCTTCTTCTTCTTCTTCTTCTTCTTCTTCTTCTTCTTCTTCTTCTTCTTCTTCTTCTTCTTCTTCTTCTTCTTCTTCTTCTTCTTCTTCTTCTTCTTCTTCTTCTTCTTCTTCTAATTGATAGCTCAAAATCCCCCCTTCCACTACTGAAATCCTCCATCTCTAATCAAAAGACGCCTCATTCATGAGAAATGAAATTTCCAAACTTCGAGTTTTTGGGGTTCAATCTGTTCGTTTTGGATCTGGGCATTCACTTTTGTAAACGCAGCTGCAATTAACCACATCCCTGGCACCAATATCTACCTACCTCTCTCACGCTCCCTCCATCTCTCTCCCTCTCTGTCTCCTATGGGCACCATCGAAGCAAGATAAGAGAGAAACGACAGCACAAGCGGCAACTGAAGTAGTGAGCTCCGCCACCGCCACCAGCTTCTCCTCTATCAGCGGTCACCAACGTCGTCACCGCCTCCTCGCTTCTCTATGAGGGGGATCGAAAAGAGTGCTCCTGATCGATATCCAACGACCTTACCCTCGATCAAAGCCATGAGATACTTCCACAGAGAAAAGAACATCCTTGGTTCTAGCGGACGAGGAGGCTCGTCCTTCTCAGATCCAATCCCCCGATCCTTCTCAGATCCAACAGTCGCCACCATCTACGCCCACCATTATTGTTTTCGGCCAAAAAATAAAAATTTAGAGGCTCAGACTCGTGAGAGAGACAGAGAGTAATCGAGGCAGATGAAGTGGCTCGGGAGGTCGCCGGAAGTGCGGTGGCAACGGTCTCGGCCTTGGTCGCTGCCGGCTGGGTCCTGGCAGTGCTTGTTCAGGGGACGGCACTCGGAGTTGAGATGGCAGTGGGTGGTTGTTATGGAGATGCTGGTGGGTTGTGTGTGGGTAGAGGAAGACTGAATGTGAAAGGGGAAGAGAGAGAGAGAGAGAGATCGAGGGTTAGAAATGAGAGGAGAAGGAGAATAATTGGGACTTATGTGGTGTAATAATTTGTTTTGATCCAAAGGGTATTTTGTCTTTTTCACACCTCCGTAAGTTGTCGTTATTTTGCGTTAGCTGACATGGGTGGTTTTTGTATATCCCCTAAACGTAGGGTTATATTTGTTTATCACCCATACTCAAGGGGTGGTTTTTGTCTTTTACCCTTTTTTGAGGGAACACATAAGAAAAATTGATAGTATAATAAACTATTCACATAAATTAAATTAATTACAATATTATAACTCATAAAATAAAATGAATAATTAGAGGTGGCTATTAATTAGAAAAATTT